>OW121850.1:10491772-12991772 GCA_933228895.1 Platycnemis pennipes | reverse complement strand
CTCGGGGTATTTTATGCTGAATATGAATCACTGAGGCACAACACACCGCGCAGCACGAAAGGCGAGCCTAGAACTCACGACCCCTGGGTCAGAAGGCGAGAAAACCGACCGACAAGCTTACCTGGGTCGCCCTCACAACGGGCGCGCGGGAAGCCATAAATATCAGCGAACATCGCGATTCCGACGGAGGGTGCGAGAGCACATGGCTGAAAATGCGTGCATCACCGCCTCGTGTCCCGCGCGGCGCGTGACCTTTTGACTCCTCCCCCCCCCCCCGGCCGTAGTACGCCCCCGCAAGCCGCGCGTGAGATCACTCTCGGCGATGGAGATGCGGTGGGAAGGAATGAGGGCGAGGAGGGGGAACGCAGAGGGGAAGAGAAGACAAATAAGATGGACGGCGAGAGGTGAGCGGGCGGGAGAAGGATTACCTCTAAGCGGCGGCCCCTATTATTTCGAGAGGGCCGAGGGGCACGTCTCCATCCTCCCCGAGTAGTGACGGCCGCCCTAAGGACGGCGCTTTGCGGCCGAAACGATTCGAATCGCGATGATGGATGGCGGGGACGGCCTTTGATTAAACACGCCCGTCCCGGGTGAGCGCGGCCGAGGTGCCTTTCGAAGCGGAACATATTGACCGGCCAAAACGGACTAAACGATCACAGGCTGTTCGTCTGCTTTCTTTTTGTACTGGGGGTTAGGGTGAAGTAAAATAATGGAAGGACAAAGAATTCCAGGGATGGGAGATCTCTCGAAGTGATCTAACGTTCTGAGTATTAGGCAGGAAAAAATGATCAGGACTGCAAAATGAAATCTAAAGTAATGGTCTGGCATTGGACTATGAGGGAGTGTTAGTGCCCAGGTATTCTTATTCAAAATTAATGGGAAAGTATGCCATATATCGAGAAGGGAACGCTAAGCATAAAAATATATGCTCATAAAAATGTATTATCATCCATTATCGTCAAAAACTCAGGTCTGGTATATTATAATTGATTGTCAATCGAAAAATGGGTAACACAGGTGGCAGGCTGGTTGAATATTACAACCGCTCAAACACTGGGCAAAGAGAAAGGATATATACTGTTTCGAAAACTTAAGGGCGAGTAACAAAGTAGAAGCAAATAATCAAATCGATAGAAAAAATAACAAGAATACTACCAGAAGTACTGTGAGAAAGCAATAAAAATCTTGCCATAAACATGAACGTGAAATGTAACTAAAATATTTTCATCAATCACCATAGTAAGATACAGTTGTGAAAATACCAAATTGCAGTTTAACTTAGTTCAATGGTAACATAAGTTAAATTCTTGTATTTTTCTCCCCATAAATTTCACTATTTGTGTTAGTGAAACTACTCATTCGCGTCAGCTCATGAACTATAATCGTTGACATATTTTCAACAGCAACTACGAATGCTTGATGGTTAGATAATAGAAATTGCCGAAATACCATAGCGTTACTGTTATTTAAACGCTTTGACGCGTCTTCGAAGAAGTCACTAAGAAGAAAGATCACATTTAGCGGGAATCTTCCAGCACGGAAATATTGATAAACATTCAGGAGATGGTATAAAGGTTACTTGGGAGTGTTAAATCTTAGACTTAAACATAAATAGACTTAAATCAGGACGTTCACGAACCAACTTCTCGCTGGCATTCCCACGCAAAAAACAGCAATTAGGAAACGATGTAAACCACGAGTGATTAACAGGCGCTTTTAAATAAACCACTAAGGATTACTATTTCAATAAGAAATCAAAATTACTTTAAGGGATTGCAGCTAATGAGGGGTACCTACTAGTTTTCCTGTGCCATGCCTTCTAAAATAACTGCAATTGGGTGAATTATCAGGTTCTCTCAAGTCAAGCGCTCAACATGTTCGATCAGGATTGAAATAATGGTTTCATCGTAAAACTAAATAAAAAAGCACATTTGATTATATCTGTGCGCCTGAGTATAAGGAAGCTTTCGCAAGCACTGCTCCAATAATGAAATGCATGAGACATAGCTGCTGCGGGAATTCGGAGCATGAGTAGTGTTCAGGAGAAGCACAGGATTAGTAGTTAGTAGTAGTAGTAGTAGTAGTAGTAGCGCGGTTAAGTACTCCTTCTTGCGTTATGAAAGAGAGGCGAACAGCGACAATGGTACACGCTGCAAGGCAAGAGCTTCGAACAAAGGAAAAAGTGCCCAGAAGGGAGGTCACTTTCTCCGGGTGCGACCAGATAAGTGAAATTCAAGGTGTCCACTGAAACAAAAGCATAAGTTACAAAGCAAACGAAAATTTTTACGATCCATCCACAAAAATAGGTAAATTCAATTTCACTTCATCCTAGAGTCCAATTCCATTCGCTCCAACAGGGTGGAACAAGTAAAGCATTATCCAGTACCATAAAAAGGGAAATAGTGAGAACGAAATGTAGGTGTAAGTGCCGGCGGCGACTATCCGAAGGCGCCTCCTTTTACCATGATGACACACACTCTATTTACTCCGGTATCTTCCTTTTTTCCTCCACTTCCTACGACCCCCAGGCAGAGAGTAAGAACTATGGGCTAGAGGCTGATGAAGATGGCAGACTTCAGCTCCCTTGAAAAAGTTTAAGGCGAGAAATCCCTCGTCCTTATTATTTTCTTTCCCTGCCATCAGGGGCGACAAGGATAAACACATCCACACCTACCTCACCTCACTATAAATCCCCTTTATACACCACTACCTATATGAATATCGCCCGCTTTTTCAAACATCGGCGAGGAGTTAAGTGGCGCGCGCCTTAGCGCCAAAATCAAGCCCTCTCCGCCCTGCCCCATCCCTCTCAAACGCGCTCCGAACGACAACGATCGTAGCTCTCCCTAACGCACGGTAAAACCAAAATTCCGCCGGTATTCAGTTCGCCGTTTAAGTTGACAGGAACTTGGAATTTAATCCTTTGCCTTCGGGTTTTTCCCCACCGAGGGTGGGGAAGAACTACTGGCGATAAACTTCCCAAGGATTTTGAACCCCGAGAGTGCGAGAAGATTCGAGAGAGAGAGAGAGAGGGACTAGGGAGCTATTCGGGAAAAATAGTGAGAGGCGGTCACTCTCCTCTCTCGGGGTGGACCTCTCGTTCCATTCCCTCCTCACGACACCAAGTGCTCTCACTCCTGCCCGAGGGTGAAAGGTGCGTTGCCCCGTGACGGAGAGGAGGAGATGGGGAATCAATATGAGGGGGTGGGACGGGAGGGCGAGCGCCAGAGTTTAGGCGAGTGTACCCTGGGGGGGCGGCGCAGGGTGAGTAAGAAGTGGTGGTGCGCGCCGCAGCGGCGAACCGGATGAGAGCCCAGCAGACTTTAAAAACGTACACCGTGTAGAGAGCTCAGAAGTTGCCATCTTTAAGAAAAATGATAGTATAAAAAACCTCTATAAATAAAACTTGGTTCTCAGCCTTTTGAAACAATTCTCATCCAACTATCCTTCCTTACCCTAGATCTCTTTTTATTATTATTTTATTGGGTAGACAGCGTAGGTGCTTCCAGTCCAAGGTCGTAGTCTAAGGAATGGCGTGGGCCATCCAAACATACAACTCATACAAAAAACTTCAAGATTTATACTCCAAGTACAGTTTTGTGCAACTGATTACGACATGAGCACTACTAGTTCTTGCCCTTCTAACATGATTAAAAGACCTTATTTATACCTCATAAATCTTTAATTAGGATCCTAAGGATACATGGATGATAAGCAATCACCCACTACCACAACTGGCTGAATACTTGCTACTAAAAATGGGACCAAAGTAAATACGCTAGAAGCAGTATTCAGGCGGTCCCCAGGCATGCCAAAATATTATACAGTTGAGCATCTTTAATCCGGCACGGTCGGGACCGAAGTGATGCCGGATTAGGGATTTTGCCGGACTATGGGTCATTCATGGCAACTAGTCTATTTCTGACGTCCGGGATGTTTTCATTGAAAGGAGTCAATTATTTATAACAAAATATATTCGTTTGACATTTACTGAACATTATTGTAAAAAGAGTTACTGAGAATAATCAGAAAGAAATGGTTTCTTAATACACAAAGTTATTATTTAAAATTATCGAAGTTACGGAGTGAGTGAAAATATCGGAATCTAAGCATTGTGCATATTGCTGCACATTTAAAATTTCATATTGTTAATGGAAAAGGGTATAAAAATTGATATTTCGTATGCTGTGCTTTGCGTAACATAATTTCCTACAGCGCTCGATTTCTTATCAGCTGATTCAGCGCGATGCCAACGCGTGAGTGTCGTGTCACTACGTCGCCGCGGGCGACCGGACTGGATTATTCTTTAAAGACCATCATCAAGAGTAGTCTTCCTTCAACAATTTCAGGCTGATCATCGTCATCCCCACTCGGATTTATTGTTATTAATTACAATTTCTATGAATTCATCATCTGTGATATGTTGTGTGGTGAGAATATCGTGGCCGCTAACTATTCTTTCGTCTAAATTTACCAATTCCATTTCCTTTAATTCAGGGTTATGGATAATGTTTGCAAACTCCATCAACATATTTTTATCCTCAGAAACATGACATTTTTTAAATCCCCAATTATTTCGTCTATATCAAACCTTAAAGCAGTCCACAATTTAAACCACGCGTGTTTTTAGAACGGACCGTTGAAATGAAATGCTATTGCCTGCACGTGAAATTTCCCGAATCACGTCTTTTGGATTGATCACGTCTATTTCTAAAAGAGTTTATCCTGCTCCATTAGCATTTGGCCAGAAATACTAACTAAGCCCTTCACTTCGACGCAACCGAAACCAGGCTATCTAAATCAGCACTTAAATCTTCTTTCATAGTTTTTCTCTCTGTTATCTACTTCTTCGTGTCACTTTAACAGTAATATTTTGATGATTTTTCTCTTTCAGCTTCTTAATGTGCTATATTGTTGAAGATCCCACGTAGTATGTTTCAGTCAAACGCTTTACTGATGCAACGGCGTCAAGCTTTTTCACAACTTGCACTTTTTCTGCGATGGTTAACGTTTTGTGCTGTTGCCACAACTGTATGGATGAGACACGTTTTGCGTGAAATATTAGAATATAACCAATAATTTTATCATACTACGTCTAGTGGTCAATCAAAAATGCGCGCGCCATAGAAAGTGGCCGATAGGTAAATTAGTCGTAGTCTGTCTCGGCGATGTCGTCAAATTTATATGTTTACTTCAAGTTTCAGAATAATTCCGGTGTAGGCGAAGTACCAGAAATTAATATGTTTAAATTATTCTGATTCTCGAAATGGGAAAATTAACGTTTAACGGTATTAATATAAGAATAATATCTCGGCAGGTTATGAAGCAATGTTCCGGTTAAAAACGTTTCGGCATTTTCCACTAGTACCAGATAGTTGGTCATGGCAAAATTGCCGGATTATAGGTGCTCCCGGATTAGGGGTTCCCGGATTAAAGGTGCTCAACTGTAGTAGGAACGAGCGTTTCATGAGAAATGGAAATAAGCGTATTCATCGAATGGGTGCAACATTACCACGCCTACTCCTGAGCTTTCCAGAGTATCTTCAACAGGAATTATAAAAGTATTAAGCAAGGGATCATACCACTGTTTGCGATCTAGTCTCCTATCCAAAGCACACAAGGGCTCAGAACTGGCTCACATTGCTCACCGTTAGACACGAGTGAGACCTAAGCGGTCGGTCTGTGGTTCGGACAATCACTCCCGGCACCATCTGGTGTCCAATTTGCAAATACATCATCATGTTACAATTGGCTGGCGCTCCCCACCGAAGGAAAGCCCCCCTGCTAGTACGACTTTGAAGTCTGCACTGAAGAGGATTCATGGGAGAAGCGGATAAAATGGAAGGGGTGCAGGCGTAAGGATGGGTTGGGGGCGAACAGGTTCGGACACGGGGGAGGGGACAGAGGGTCGCCCAAGGGGTGGACCCAACAAAGAGTGCGAAGCAATCAGATGGGAAGGGCCCCCTCCCCTTAAAAGCCCCGTAGGACTGGAGACGGGGTCCACCCACTCCTCTGCGATTGGATTATCCAGCGAGGAGGGGCTAGGGAACGGGGGGAGATAACGGAGATCCGTCTGGGTGAGGGGCGAACGATATAAACCGCTACCACGAGGAGATGCACGTCAATGAAAGAGGGGTCACCGCGACTACGCTGACGCCTTACTTCACTTTCTTTATGCTTTATTTCTCCACCTAAAAATGGAATATAAACTGTCGGAAAGCTAAGATTTTACAGAACAAGCATGCTTAAATTTACAGCAACAACTTTAGTTTCTTACATGCACGAGTGACGTTTGCACAAAAATAAACTTTTTCTCCTTAGAACGGAAGTTAGCATGCTTAGAAATCTTCTCACAAATAATTCTTCAGAACTTGTTTTTCTTACTTTATTCAAGCAATTTCATGCAACTTGAGGCACGAGTCTTCCAATCTGATTCACAGTACTACTTTTCTAGCCGCAGTCTGAAGTACCTTCCCTACGCCTCCCGAGAAATAGAACAAGTGTCGGAGGATTGACAAGCCAAAGCATTAATGCAATGCAGAAATAGTAGCATCTCTGAAACATACTCTAATTACTTACAACGTATATGGGAATCCTTTGACTTTTTTTAAGTTGACGTACGTCTGCTAAGACTAAATCACGACAACGGTATTTAAATTCTAATCGCAAATCTCTGGTTATCATTTAACAGTTAAGATTCTGAGAAAAATTAATAATCTGCTACTGCATACGCAACTGAATCTTATTAATTAAGCAGAATAAATCGAAAAAAAATGCAGATCTACTTGCTTCGATTTTTATACAGCCAATACACTCATATCAATCCACCATGTATTGTAAAAAAAAAAGGAAGACTAAATTTAATCACAGAAATATCGACAGGAATCGAAGTGAAATAATCGATTCCTAGAACCTTCAAAAATGAACGCATTTTCTCTCTCAGCGAGGGAACGTTTGGGGTCGACCCTCGGAGGCGTGAAAGGCAGGATTTATGCGGTGAGGGTGCGGTGGGGAGAACAGGAGGGAGACGGGATGACACCAATAAGAGGTGAGTAATACGCAGTCAGGGAGAGAAAAAATGAAACGGTGAGAGCTAGACGGAGCATGCCTCGGCGAGGCATGTTTATTGCGCGGGAAGATTTTGCGATATTGTCTTCGGCGGAAATGAGAGACATGCGTGAAAACGTCACCGACAGGTATACGCGAAGTGTGGAATAGAGAACGAGAAAACAGGGCGAAGGGTCCAGGAGGGTCAAAGAAGTTCATCTATATACATATCTCCCATATACTATTTCCTTCCACGATTCTCTTGCGAGGAAGGCAGAAATTTTAAAAATGTTATTGGAAGTAGACCAGGCACAATGGTTCAGTTTCAAATATTTCTCCTCAAAGTGCATTGCGCATCAGCTACATTTATATGCTCTCATCTGGGAGCTCTAGCCCCCGAAACGACTCATGCCCTCGACCTTATGAGTCTCCTCGAAATCATTCACCCATATGCTCCCCTTCCAATCACACAATTTACGCCTTTTTATACATTTTCAAGGGATTCAGTATTTGTCTCTCGCTCACTCAATGAGGGAAAACTACATAAAGGCAGTCCTTTCATAATGGTCCACTGCCAGAAACAACATTCCATTTTTCCATCGCTCATTAGTTCATAACCATATCGCTCTTACCTTCTCCTTCAGGTATGCCAGGCTCACCACATTTTTCAAATATTTCCGTTAATATCTGTGATAAAAAATTCCCTAATACAATATGGATAGTATACACTCTCATCCACTGCGATTTTTGACTTTAGAGGCATTATTTTTAAGCCATGCTCCATATGCTACTTGCTTCCAGCATTCGGACTGACGTACACACCCACGTGACAGACACGGGCCACAAACGTATGGGTTATCTGATAGCTTACAGCCCACATAATCGATGGTTTATTTGATTAGGCAGCACACCAAAGCCTAAAAATGATAGCCCAATGAGAACACTACTTACAAGAAAAACCTAATTCAATCACAACACCACCAAGCAGTCATCGTGAAATACACTGGGCCTGCATTAAAACGATATTTTCACTAACAACACTTTCGGTATCGCATTAAGAGGAATAGTCACCAGTATCGATCGGAGAGACCTAAAGGTGCGTTTACACTTAGCAGTTCACTGTTATGACAGTCAACTGCTAACAACTATTAAGCCCCACTCGCATGTGTAAATAGCAACTGCGATGCGAGTTCAGGTCGATACGGGACACATGTCGAACACTATCGATCCACGTTCGAGCTATTAGCAAAGTTGAAGCCCGTCTACTTTCCAGCGGGAATGTATCCAACACAATCGCAACAATCGTCAACGTAAAGCAATACACAACGGAATTTGTATATAATAATAAGGATATCCCTCCCCAAAAGGGGATTTTCTATTGTTTAAAGAATGGGATCAAAAGATAATCGCCGATGGTATTTATTGCTTGATGAATTTCATGAAAATTTAAGCGAAATTCACTATTAAAATAAAACGCATTTTATTTGCTGTGGCAACGCCTAAATAGTGGCTTTCAGCTGCATAGAAGTTGGTTCAGACGCATCATAGCAGTAGCGATATAGATATATCGGGCATCTCGCGACTGTCATAGCAGTCAACTGCTACGTGCGAGCGCTGCTTTATAACTCAGGGACAGATATCGAAAGGGAAGAGGTTAGAGGCGCCAGGAAGAGAGAGAGCTGGTGGGAAGGGGATGGGAGAAGGGGGGGCACACGGGCGAATACAACAATAAGCGGGGGGACGCAACACGTACTGTCGCGAGAGAAAAAGACGGCCGCTACACATGGCCCAAACCTCTCCCTCCCCCCAGAAACCAGTCTCGCGGGAGAATGGAAAAACTGCGGGAAATAAAAGCAGCGCGTTAAGTAAATGGGGGGGGGGGAGTGAGAAGAGGGAGCGAGAGGGAGTTGGTTGGGATGGAATGGCCGCGTTTATAAATTAAACACCCGATACGCGAGTTGGCAATTAAACTCGCACCCGACAAACCAGCGCCTCCCGCCCCCACTCGAGCCGAAAGACTCCCTCGAAACCGCCACCGCCTCCACCCCACAACGCACTTAACCCCCGCCGGCCCACTCGCCGCCCAGTCCACCAATCCGAACGGAATTGCAAAGGAAGCACTGCAATTGAAGGGACGGTCTAGAAACACACTGATTGAGGCCATGGATGTGCCTGGCGCTCAGTGAACAGAATGTTTTGAATGGAGAAGATTACTTCGCATCAGCAGACAGAATAACAACGAACTGGCCAAGTTTCACTCGTCCTATTCCAGCAGGCAAACGAGAACTAGAAGCAGGCGAGAGCATTCTGAGGCCTTGCTCCTAAGAAATTATTTCCGCACTTAATTAGATTACGGCATTGTAGACCATCATTCCATAGGCAAAGGCCGTTCGGGTACTCCGCCGGGTCACACTGCAAATCTGCCACGGTGGAGTACCCAAATATCCTTTAAGAACACCGTAAGCCAGGAAAGAATCTGATCCTTGTACCCATTCCATTAATTTCTCCCAACCCCGTAAATGAAGACCTGCGGTCCGCATAATGGCGCCTCAGTATTAGAAAGGCCAACGGTGTGGCAGCCCAGTAAGCAGGGCGTTGAGTTCTTAAGCATATGTTCCGATTTCGAGTCCAGAAGATACCTATGTAGTTAATGTACACTTGTAGTTAATGAAATTCTGTGATTTCAGCCAAATTTGAGACAGTAGAGACACAGGAGGGAGTGGGTAAACGGAGGAGGACTGGTGATTAGTGAATGCTACTGGAAAACAAACGTCTTGGGGAAAATATTGCCAAATTCGTCAACAAAATAAATTCTACTATTTCTACCATGACATGTATGCACAAGGAGCTGAGACGACTTCTATGAGAATTCTATTTCAATATTTCCCGGTGATGACACGAAGTGGGAAAACCATTTATATATTGATACTGAGGTTAATCCTCAGCGGCGGAGGAAACAAAGGCGAAGGATTAATGGTGTAAAAAGGGAAGAATGAGAGTGGAGGAAGAGGGGAGCGAGTGCTAGGGAGGCGTAAAGGAGGACGAAAGAGAATGAGCATGTCGAGGGAGAAGCGGTGATGACACGGGGACGGAAGAGGGGCGGGGAAGATGGAAGTGGGTGGGGCGCTCATTAGTAGTCCATTAAAGTGGAAAGCGATTCGAAACGTCGGCCATAAACTCTCAGCCGCTAACCACCGCGAGGGCGGCAGGCAGGTAGGCGGGACTTGAGCGTGTGTGTATCTCCTGCAGCAAGCCTCCGTCCCTGTGCACATCCCCTTTCCGCCCGCATATCCTTTTCTCCCAGAGGCCGTCCGGAGGAAGGAAGGAACGAGAGCCGCCTCCCCGGCCGCCGCAGCCACATCCCGGGGGAGAGCGCGTGTTTGTCCCACGTGATGGATGGAGGGGGAAAACGATCCACGGACACGTGAGAAGAGGGAGGGTGGGAGAGAAAGGGCGGCGCGGCGAGTGTATTCAGAAGAGCGCGGCAACAGAAAAAAAAGAGGAACGCGGAAAGGCCGGGCGTGCATGCAAGTGACTTGCACGAGACGAGGCCGGCAGCGGAGGGGGGGATCGATCGGAAAGAGGGGCGGTGCATTGTGAAATGGCGACCGAACAGCAGGGCTGCAGGCAGGGGCGGAATAAAAAGAGGACTTGGGCAAACTTTAGGGCGGTTGGAGAGGGCGCCCAGTGGTGTGCGGGACCGATTCGGAGGGCGAGGAGAAAGGGCCCCAGCGCTTCTGGTCTCCCCTTTCCCTCCCGCCCTCATTCGACGGGATCACCGAATTCTCATGAACGTTCGTTTGGGGGATTCAGCGAAAACATTTTGCTCGCCAATATTTGACAACATCCCGAAGACGGAACGGCCTTCTCCGTATAAAAGCAATGGGTCACGAAACTTCCTGCCAAACGTGAATCATCATATATGAAATATGGAGGAAAAATTCGAAGATTTAACCTTACATACCTAAAACGACGACCTTACGTAACTCATATACGATAACCAAATCAATTTGCACTGAATAATCTCCATCCCCAGAATATATGTAGAGGAAAACAAACGAGGGATACATGTTAGGCGTAAGAAAGCTCGATAAATTAACAATTTATACGACGTAATGGAAAACAGATGTAAGCTAAATATATAACAAATTGCTAGGCTTGACTTCGTGGAACCACATATTGATAATTTCACATATATGATAATTCCATATTGATAATTCCACAGATTAAAATCTGTGGAATTTTACAAAGTGAATTTATTTACATTATAAGCTAAATATCTTTAGTGCAAGTCTCAAGAATGACTGAAAATAGAACCAAATTCTAAAAATCTGATTTCATGCGTTTCATAGGAATTTCTAGAAGTTGATTCGTACACGCCTATAATAGTACTAGAACTAATATTTAGTTACTTTTTCAAACCTGTGAAACCTTTCATTTTATGCGTAGAACGAAGGACGGCCGGCAGAGAGAAGGGAACAAAAGGTAAGGCGAGAAAGAAATAGGATAAATAATACGGAAGATAATTGTGTGAGAGAGGGTGAACGTCGGCATTGCCCGTGAACCAGCGTCTGTGGATAAAGGGAACGACGTAAACCAGCCCAGAAAAGGGCACTAGGGCTCTCTCAACAATTTGAACACTCACATCATGCAGCAGATGCTACATTATAAAATTATAAAATCCATTCATCGAAGACATTTCAATGCATTAAAAAAATTATTTACAGCTATGGGCGACCCCTTTTGGGAATACAGAAAACCGTAGCTGATCAAATGGATTTATCCAATTCAATTACTAACGTCAAGTTTGAGAATATTGAAAAAAGTTGAATTACAAAAAACAACACTGATGACCATTGCGTAAAAATAAACTAGATACTCAGGTGAAAATCATTGAAAGGAAAGAGGATGGGATTAACACGGTTACACTCTATAGAGGGCAAAAAAAAAGAATGAACAGAAGTTATGCTCGAAGAAAGTAGGATAGGAGAGCACGGGTGCAATATTAACATGGTTTTCTCGAGGTAAGGTCGTTACCTAATGTCGTTATGTCATTGTCTCTAAGGTCGTTAACTAATTGACTAACATAATGGTGCTTGATTGTGCTTATCGTGCTAAAATCATGGGCAATCCGAAAAATGGTACCAAAATTGCTGTGTGAAGTTAAGTTGATGATTTCAATGTTATTCTAAGGTACTTTTAGGTGTTGATTTGTTTTGATATACCATTTTAAATTTTTATATACTGAGTTGCGCAGAAGTGTATTGCTTCAGTGTACATATACTTATAGCCCTGATGATGGAATAATTAAATTCCGAAACGTTGGTGAAGAATTGCTGTTTTTATGTTTACGACCTCACCTCGAGAAAACCATCCCATATTAATGGAGGTCGATATGGTGAACAATAATGTAAGAGAAACAATTGCACTTTTCCACAAATTGCTTTTGTGGAAAAGTTCAATTGTTTCTCTTACATTGTGAAGAACTTCCACGATATCTCGCCTGAATCTGTTGAATTTATGGTGAAAAATGTTCAACATTAAGCCAATTCTAAGGCTGGGGTCCTTCCGCTAATGGGACCTTTCTAATTTCTGATAATAGGAGTGGCAAACGAGAGCAGTTCACGGAGCTTCGTCTTTCATTCCGATGAAATAAAAATTCGATAAGTTATCGGAGTGAATTGCAGGCCGAAAAGGGGAGAGAAATAAAAACAGAGCAAACGGGAATGACCGCTGCACTATCGAATAAAGTTCTACTAAGATACAACTCTTAGCTGGTTAATATTACCTTGGAAAAGACGGAAGGTTGTTAACACAAAGAACACATTACTTCCACAATGTGTTTATCAACTACGATGATTAGCTTTATTACTAGCGCTAGATGACCAGCGATGACTTACGATTCCTTTAGAGAGAGATAAAACACACTTATAAAAGTATAACTGATGCAAAGTTCTCCGTTTTATTGCAATAAGAAAGGTCTGATGAACAAGACTGCTACAAGAAGATATGAAATGAGCGTCTGGAAGACATAATTCATCCTTCAAAAAGACAGGCCTAATAAAATATATTGAGTATCCCCATAAGCGGAATGAACGTGAAAATATTTCCATTAATCAGTCCCCGTAATCGCACCATCGAGGTGTCAATTACTGTCAAACGAGTTATTCCAATGACTCACAAGTGCGGTTAACGACAAACAACAACACCTCGCACTCAGTGATT
Source organism: Platycnemis pennipes (assembly GCA_933228895.1). Classification (NCBI taxonomy): domain Eukaryota; kingdom Metazoa; phylum Arthropoda; class Insecta; order Odonata; family Platycnemididae; genus Platycnemis; species Platycnemis pennipes. The sequence continues at coordinate 12,978,500 of OW121850.1, read as the reverse complement.
AATTTCGAAAGAAACATAAAAAAGAGAGGGTGGAAAAAGGAGAAGGTGGAAAAAGGAGAACCTTCAGCGGGGAAATAACGTACAATTTTCAGCAAAATCAGATATTTTCTAGAATGGCATAATCATTTAACGATTCCCTAGACTTGGGTTCAAGAAACGTTCCTTTCGAGTGAAATTATAGGGAGGGAAGGTAGCTACAAATTCTAGCAATGTACAAGCAAAGTTACTCTGCATTTAATAGCGATATGTACCGTCAATAGTATTCCGTGGAATTCAGAGGTGCGAAATTTCGCTTTTCCTGGGTTATCCTGAAATGAGAATGCATTGAGCAAATTGAGCATGCGGAAATAGGAGACGAAATGAAGCAGACCAACTGAATTCCAACACGAACGAGAATGTATCGAGGAGAGTTGAAACAACTGGAAAGGCACGATTACAAGATGGAAATTAAGATTTACGAAATAAAGAGGTTTAGTCGATAACGCATGATCAATGACTTAACGAGTGAGTGACAAAGAACTTTCATTAAAAGAGAAAACAAATTACCACTCTCGAACTTTCGTACGGTAATCCAAAGATTAACGGCCCTGACTTTAGAAAGTGCACACTAAAATGTGAGACTGATGAAATGGTGAGTAGCGACTCGAGAACCACAACGGAATTGATGGCCGGACAAGAAACTGAAATTCCGCATAACGCCGCTGTCTCCACTTTGCATGGGAACGCTACAAGAACGCAAGCAAAGGGGAATTCAATCCATCTAAGATTACGGCGTTATTAATTCTGCCCGCAATTCATCAAAAGCGCCAGATCGCCATTCGCTGGTGCTGTTAAATACCACCTCCGCACATAAGTGATGGCCCTGATCCTTGGCCCTTCACCGCAGCCGCTATCGCCTTAAAGTAATAGAGATGTGATTAATGCACGTGTAATGAATATTCACCCGACTTTTAAGGCCGTTCACGACTCGATCGTTTAAATTGCGACTCCATCACGGCTCTTAGAAGGAAGGCGCTCTCTAGCTGCACAAACCAGTGGGATCCAGCGCCCACAAATCAAACCGAACGTTCGCAGTGGTTTCGAATCATCCCAACCCGCCTCCACCGCATCGAATGAAACAGGTTTCGCGACGGGAAAGGCGGCAATTTCGACGGATTAAAGGAGCACCCATCACCGCCACACAGGGGACGCCAAACACCCACACCATGCAGCGCACGGACCCGCACTCGTCTTCGACCGAGCTAAGTACCTCGAGAGGGTTGGACCCAGATAGCCGCGTGGGGGAGCGGCGGAAACTTAAGTCAGTTGTTTTTGCGGGTTCACACCAGCATTCGCCGGGAAAACCTACGGATTTTCATCTTACGTCAGCTGTCGCCCAGTCGGACCGCTTAGATGCTTATTAAATACTTGTGCAACGTATTTGGGACAAAAGAATTAGGCCCGTCCAATTAAAGAGAAAACTAGGTAACCCGTCTATCTTCACACTATCAGGGAATAAGTATGTTAAGAAAACGGTGTAATTGGGTTTTAAATAGAGAAGGTGTATCATAAAGTACTTTCTTTATACTTGTTTTCTTGCAAAAATATACAAAAGATATGAATACAATACAGGCAAGAGAGTTTGGTACCAGTAGGAACAATCATGACGTCTGTTACTGAATAATGGCACGCAATTTACAAAACTTCTTTAAAGGCAATATTAGAGGTAACAATGTTTTCCACTGTAACTTTTTGGTTATGAGTTTCTTTAACACAAACATAAAGTGCGAACTCTAGAAAATGCTACATACAACTGTCCATGCCAAAAAACGGGTTCTGGCAAGTACAATCCGGCTCTCTGAAGAGTCTGACCCTGTGCTTTATTAACTGCCATTGCCAAGGCTACTTTGATTGGGAATATTTTTTTCATTTTAAACTTTTTGAAGTTTAGAATAAAAAAAAAGTGTGGAGTCGATATACCTCGAGCGAGTAATCGACATGGAAAAATCGAAACTTTTAAGTCAAATTAATGGGTAAAGAGTGAAATTTGAGATTGAGATTGTATTTTTCGTCAGAAGCCGGTGATTCAACGTTTAAAATGATACTTCATTTATCACTGTAGGTGCAGTATTCACTGAGCATATACGGAATGTCAGAAAAAGACCTTTCTGTAATAATATATATGATGACATCTTACACCGATATACTTCGATTTGGATCTCACGCTCTTACTTCCTCCTCTCCGATGAAACATTTGTCACAATACCACGCTTTGGCAGAGATTTGGAAAAAATTAAAATGCGAAATAATACACATTTCACATTTTAAATGTTAGTGACGGATCGAACATGACCACATGACACCATAAAAGCATTGTCCAATCACGCCCGGCACCCTTCGGAATGGTTATGAGTTAAACTTCCCGTGTTGAAATTGCCTTTCCTCGCGGAGATTATTAACCAAACTGAAGCCATTAGAATACTCAAGTGGAGGAAGTGTACGACTCAGGCTGATCAAATAAATCAAGATATTGAGGCTTGTTTCATTTTATCGTCATCGGATCATTTTAGGCGAGTGCAACATGTCTTTTCTGGGACAGGTCAGCATAATTGAAGGCTGACGGTCAGAAGTTGTTCTACCTCACCTAATCGGACTACCTCCGCTCCAAGTCACGGTAGGCAACTGAAATCTAAGTAATTCACTTACGATGTATACTTGTACTGTAAATAACACACGTATGGTGTGTCGAATTAGTGAGACGCAAGAAAGCAAGCGCACTTAGATGATAATGGCGAGAACGAATATCGAAAGGACAAGAGTAATTGTAAAAAGCATTTTTTCTTCTTATTATTATTATAGAACATGTTAAGAATTAACGGTTGGAAATTCACTTCAAATATTTATTCACAAATTGGTTATTAAAAACACGTTAAATTGACCTTGATGAGTAGTACCCCATGTCACGGTTAACAACAGAAACAAATCAGTAAAATTGGAAGAAAATGATCTGCGATACGGAACTAGCGAATTCGTATTTACTTGTACAAACTAAAATAAAAACATGAATAATGAAAATAAAATAAGTAAAATATCTTGGATAATTAAGTTAAGCTAAGATAATATTAAAAACTTCGCCACCAGGCACCAAACTAGGAATAAGTTTAAAAGAACCAATACGGGGGGCGGCTTACAATGTTCTATCAAGTTCAAACGGGAGCCCGTTTTATATTCCAAGGTAAGGAAAAAAAACGAAACCGCAAAAAGCGACACATCTACGTACTTAACGTCGGACAGCGGCTTTGACACTGTATAGTTTCGATTTTAATATCTGATTAAAGAAAAACGGAGGGTGGGAGTCGAGAGTATCGAGTTTCCACTCTTGAGGCTAGGTATTCAATTCCCGGTATATATAGCACTACTGGTTATTTGGATGGCTAATGGGAAGCATTCGAAGATCAGTCCTCCGTCCGTCAGACGGGGCGTAAAATTTAAGATCCCTTGGCGTCCTCCGTCGAGAGCATACTGACGCCAGCGCCGGGTTTTCTCTCCACCCTTCCTCCATTTCCTTCCAGTCCCATCCTGAAACCTACCCGCCCCTCCGAGACATTCATGACTAGACTTGAAATCAAACATTAATATTATTAGTTTTCTACTGGTCAAGGTAGGTTTAAATGGACATTTAATTCTTCCAATAAACCTACATTTCACACGATGTCCCTCTCTAGCCCCTCATACTTTCCACACCCCTTAATTCTATCCAAACTACCAGTTCTTCTCCTCCCTCTTCCCTGCTTACCCAACGTTCTTCCCTCAATCACGTCTTATAAAACACCTTCGCCCTTTATTACCTTCTCCATACACACCAGCCGCCTTCTTCTAATTTCCTCAATCCTATTTCTTTCCCCTCCTACCAATTCTAGCACTTCATCGTTCGTCCTCATTTCGACCCACTTTGCTTTCTCCATCATTCTCAACACCCACATCTCAAAACCCTATTTTCATCTTCTGTCCCTCAGTGAGGCGGCTGTGAGATGGCGCCAACAATATTAGGGGGGCTTTTCAAGTGATGGTGTCACGTTAAAAAACCACTATCGAGGCAGGCAACGGGAAGTCACCTCAAAATCAAGAACACAGCGCTCCCAAGAACACAGCGAACTTGAGCGATAGAAATGAAAATGTAATTCAGAGCCAAATCAAAGCCCGGCCCTCGGTTCGGAGTGCCGACAGGAGGTAGTCGGGGACGATGACCACGGCTGCGATGGGGAGAAAGGCGCACGACCGCTTTGCGAGGGAACCCGGAGAGAAGTAGAGGGTGCCCATTTCCCTCCTGGGGAGGGAGGGGGATAGGGAAATGAGGGGGGTAGGGGAGGCAGACTGCGTGAGGCACGGACACGTCCCGAACAAGACCAGAGTCCGCCGCCTCTCCTCTCGCCCGAAGAACAAACTCAACCCCCTCGGGATTTATTGCGCCCGCGGAAGAATATCAAGTTTCGCACGCATGCCTCGTGAATCCTGCAAACAGATGAGGTCGCGCACCGTCCACACCGATGGAGAAGCGAGACCGAACGCGAGCGCGCACAAATGAAAATAAGAACAAATACGACAGACACTCAAGGTAGTAGTCTTGAATATTTCGCTTCGACTAAAGGAAGAAAATTCATAGCTACGACAATGTCATTCAAGTCACTGCCACCGATACTGTCGAGTCACTGTTAGCATTGTAGCTCTTAGTCGCGAGCAAGTGGGGAATGTTTGGTGATCTTCACCCACTGCCACACACCCTCAAAGGGAATTGCGTAGATGTAGATGTACTGAAAGCGCGAGAGCGAACGTAAATCTTCGATGAGGAAAACTACACATAAACTTCTGACTGGATTCCTTTACCGAGTAACCCTTACCAATAACGTGAGTCTTACACGTGATTCATTTGCGACATCCAATACATCAATGCTAAACTTTATCCCAATATTACCGACATTAAATTCCACGAATATGTGTTCGTGTCCACATCACATTTGTAAGTTTTCAGCCAAAAACCTAACTATGTAATAGCAGCGCGACTATCGAACCGAATCTCATAAAAAAGATAATCGAGAATCACGCGAAAGGAATCATTTCCGTAACTGCTCTTTTCTATACCTTGGTCCACTGCTTCATTCACATCAAAACATGTTACTTTTCCACAGCAATTTTGTCAGTCCTCAAGACGGTTCCAACATCATTATGAACGGCGATGGATACAGGGCTTTCGAACAGAGTGAACGGGGCGGCCTGACTCATTGACCGGCCCCACACCCCTCCAAGGCAACTCAACCACCCTCCGAAGTCGCAAGCGACCGAAAAGCCGCAAAAATACACGCAAACACCCCTAACCAAACATCCTCTCGTCATCCCCAGCGAGAAGAGCACGAAATATCCCCCCCACCTCCCTTTTACGGTCCTCGCATATATACTTTTATGCATGTGCGTGTCGTCGTAAGGCCCCTCCGCTCTCGCTTTGGCGGACGTGGAGGCGCGCTATCGCATATCGGCGGCGATCTCGTGTGCACGCACGGGTGTGCACACACAGACGGGCGCAGGAGGGGGGGAGGGGGGGGAGGCGGTCTTCGGAGAGGGAGGGGGGGGGGGGGGGGCGGTTGCATGGCGCCGAGAGTCGAACGAAGCGATTCGCATTCACGTCACGTACGGAGCGCTGGGACGCCTCCTCCGCTCTGAAGGGGAAATGTTGGGAGAGGGGATAAAGAGGAGACGGGCTGAACTGCCAAGGGTCGCGGAGGATAGGCGAAGCCAGAGATGAACACCCGCTAGGAGATATGCTTATATACACATATATAGATTTGTTTTTTTTTAATAAGAAACGAAAATGAAAGAAGAGAGGGAGAGGCGGGTTGATCCACGGATATGCTGACATTCTCCGTGGCGGTAAAGTGGTTTCCATAAAACGTTTATTATTTTCATACCAACCATCATGAAGGCGCAGTTTATCGAAACTCGATCACTGAGTTCTGAAAGACGACTCTCGCTTGAGTTGGGCGGTAAAAACATGGCTATCGTAACAATTTCGCCTATGCTCAAGCCGGTCGACAGAGATCACGATTTCGGACACGGTAGTGTATACGCGGAGAAGTATTTTTTTGGGATAGCTATATGGTAGTAAGGGTAAACTTATTTTCTCTGATTTGAAATTCATGCCTGGTGGTAGTTCAACCCTTTCCACACACCCTTGTGGTGGCTTGCAAGATATTGAGTAGAATTGGACAGGACGGTCCCGGGTTCGAACACCGCCTCCTCCTTGGACGTCTAATGTGCCATCGGATTAAATTTATCGCCCACGATAAGTTATAACATCAAGAAATGTAGCACCTTATTACCTTATAATGTGTTCGTTGACCATATTTTTTTATTGCCGATTGTGATAGAGCTTGTAAAATAAAAATACTCGTATTTTTCCGTTCTTCAAACCGTCAATTAGTTACAAGCAGCGAAAAAACAGAGATGTTTAACCCTTTCGTAAAAGTTGGCGTGCAAAGGACTGGTACGTCATCCACTTGCGCCAATCACAACTGAGACCGCGAAGCTCCTTTGCCCAATCGCAATGGGGGACACACAGCGAACTCTGCCGATGGAAGTGGCTGTTAAGGCCGCTTTACACGATAAAATGTTTTGTACAATTTCTTGTAAAAATTTCTTGCACGCTTGTATAAACTGGATGAAATTGTACGTTTGTCTGCATGGAATTCGAACAGGTTGTATTTTCCGTACAGTCATTCAGATATTCGCACAAGCGTTCACACAATTGGCCACGGTACAATTTCCTCATACCCTTTAGACTCCATGCGGATTATTTAGAAAGCCATTGCATATTCGAATGCATCGTAATATTTGAATAAACAAATAAACTTGGTACACTTTTAGTAGTCACGGCATAATGTATGCGAAAATATTTTTTTCTCAGTTGTTTCTGGATTGTTTACAGGATGTGACAGGATCTGTGCGGGTATACCTTCCGTTGCTACCTCCACTCCCCTCCCTTTCCCTCGTAGTCTTCCTCAAAACAGTGAAGATGGGGGTTGGGGGGATGACATAAATATCCTTGACCCAGCTCGTTCGGTGGGCGTCACCTTTTGCTTGTTTTAATTTTTGATTTATGAGTGAATGGCTCTGGTTAGAAGATTACTTTCTAGACTCAAATTCATGTTTCGTTTCCATCTACAGATTTGGTGTAGAAAATAGCGATTTCAGTTCCGATTAAACGCCCCCATTCTTTCTGTTATAATGCAACCAGAAAGTCTCGAAAGGCTGTCCAAGAAAAACTTGCTTCTATTGACAGAACTCTAGTCCACTAGTAAGGTGACCGAAATTTTAAGTGTCGCCTGTCAATGGCAGAATAGATAAATTATAATTACGTATTCTACATGCAGGGGATGAAAGAGATTGATTAAAAAAATTAAAACTTTATATTTTGACGGAAGTATCAACACTAGTATCCCCATGTCAGGAATGGCAATGTAGTTTCATGCTCAGTATCACGATATCGTATATAAAAAATGGAATTCTACGTCGGAAGAGGACTTATTAGCAGGGTCGGACTTCAATTCAATGGAATGATGGAAGTGAGGGATCCGTGGCTCTCGGGGCAGAAAATATGATGCCTAACACAAAGAAAATTTGTTCAAGATTCATTTTAAGCTAAGTTTTTTAAACTAATATAAGACAGAAAATGACATACACACGTAATTAAGAAACCTCACCCAAAAAATAACAAACACAATTACCCACAAAAGAATAATATATTCCCAAATTTTCACAAACATTTTTTTTGTTATAAGATTCTGCAACTTATAGATTATCTACCATCTCTTTGGTTTCAATGTCGCGCAAAAATACCGACGAGATACGAGCGTTTCCAGTGAATATTTAAGCGAGGAAGACGCTAATATGCTGCAGAAATATTTCTACGATAGGTGTGGGGAGAATTCTCGAGTTCCACCGAATCTGCTTGTGGCAGGCGACTACAGTTTCAGCCACGTTCCCCCCGGGTTTCTTCGGGATGCGGTGAAACCCGGAAATGCTGCTTTTTCTGCCAACTAGACGCCTCCGTACGAAGCTTTTTATCTTGATTCATCTCACTTCGGAGCATTTAATACGGAGTACGTGGGTGGGTTAGTAAGCAAAAGACAAATATTATGCCAAATATATCTCCACTTTGCAAAACCGGAGACAACGGGGTGATATTTCAGAGAATGCACATCAAGGTTCCGGGGAGTTAGAGGCAGTGGAATTTTCAGTTAACTTTCCTATCTCTATGAAGCACAAACAGTACTCCGCATTGCATGCGAGTGCTCAAGTTAGGACACTTGCGCAAAGAAATGCCTCGAGGAGCTAGTCCTTTTGTGCCCAACATATTCGTAAGATGCAGAATAATGCAAGAAAGAGAATGATGAATGTGCTTCAAGCACTTCAAGAAAGATGACGCATTCTTTTTCTCGAAGATGCACATCGAATTGGATGATACGCAGATTATGAACAAACGATGAGATTTTTTGGAGAAAAACGAAACAAAGAATGAATATTTTCAGTTTTTGTGTGAGTCCATGATTTCATTCCTGAAAAAAATACCGACTCCTATGCTCAGGAGTACCCGCTCAATACCGAATATTTCCGAAGTTCCCCATGAAATTGCTACTATTAATCTTGGAAATAGAATTTGGCACTCTCCTCACTAACGACTTGTATTCTTCAACATATTGAAACACTCGCGCCTAGCGATAGCCCACGAGAGTCACAAGCAAAGCTCCGGGAAGGATGAACAATGATGGAAGAGATGAGGACTGAACGCTCAGAGAAGGAAGTCAAGACACCATTCATTCGTATGATTGAGCGGCTGCAAGACCCTCGAGATCTTTAGGAAACTGTGCCACATCAATAACAACACTACTGAAGAAGCAATGGAAATCAGGGGGAACACTAAAAGACCGCTACGGATGCATAGGAAAATGACACACGAATGCTATGCTTTTGACAATGCCAGCCACGGCTTACAACTAACTTTCACCGAATTATAATAACATTACCTATATTAAAAATTAACCAAATATTATTTTAGACAGGAAAATAAATATTTTAATTGATTTATGATTTGGACGATGACCATCAATCAACGACAAATCGTCGGATGAAAACAGACACAAGGTAAATATTTCGATTTAATCACCGATGATTATATCGGAGGACCCGCAAACCTTATCAACCTTATCGGAGTCACTTCTATTAATACGTATACGAAAAATCATAGATCCCCGTAAAAGCGGAGGCATTTTTGCATTCATTACATACGAATTCTCAGCATAAAAGAGCATAAATACCTACATAAAACTTAACTATATGGTCATACAACAGCAGAAATTGAAATCTTACTTTCCTTTAGTTTTCTGTAATATGCAAGGCCTCAAGGTTGAAAAAGATCATGCCATACTATCAACTGGTGCTCTCGATGACGTGATTAAGGGAAGAATGTTGAGTAAGCGGGGAAGAGGGAGGAGAAGAACAGGTAGCTTGGATAGAATGATGGGAGGTTTGAGGGGTTGAAGAGGGACATCGTGTGAAATTTAGGGTTGTGGGGGAATTAAATGCCCATTTAGGCCTAACTTCACCGGTAGAAAACTAATAATAATACCATCGACAAAATATATTTCAGCTGCCAGTGGGTGTTGGATGGTGAACATCGCCTTTACAGAACGCTAGAGACAGAGCGGTATTTCACTTTGGGCGGATTAAATTTCGCGGTGAGGCATATAAGAAGCTATGAGGGGGCAACACCCTGCCGGACGCGAGCGCGCCTGTTTGGGCCATGCCCCTACGACTGCCACCCTCCGTGAGAGAGAGGGCGACACTTCCACCACCCCTCCCACCCATGCCTCGTGTTTTTGTGCGCCTCGAATACACCCCCGGTCTCCCTCAACACCCCCACCCCGCCCCACCGCCGCAAACAACTAAATTATAGCGAAGGCAGCAGCGGGGAGGGAGAAATGGATGGGCGAGCGAATCTCCTCCCGAGGACCGGTTTCTACGGCGGCAACTCCACCCGCCCGCCTCCCACGCCATTCAAACCCAGCTCCCCATCCCCCCAGGACATGTGCGTCCGTCCTCCCTTGCCTCTGCTCCTTTATCAGATCCCTCTCATCGCCCTGGCGCTCCAAAGTCGTTTAATCATCTTCATCACCACCGCGTCCAACACTTCACCCCCCTGCCCTCCAACCAAACCTCCCCTTGCCCAGCGCCGTCATCATGCCAGCGGCTGTCTCCTGAAATACTCGTCCTTCCCGAGGGGGCGCACATTAAATAATAGGAAGGGCGGAACCAAGAGGCACGACAGCACGCGAGGGAAGTGAAACCGCAATCGGACACTGCGTTTTATCCTAACGCTGTGAATACAGGGATGCTGTGTGCATACTAAAAATCGAGTAGTCGGCACTATTTTCCGAGTAAATGTCTACTCTATCCAAAGAACGGCAATTTTCACTGAAACCATCGGGCAAAGGACGCGACAAGTGGAATGCCGCTATCAATTCGTTGGTTGGTTATTCAGGGGAGGCGACCGACAGCTGAGGTCACTTGCGCCATTTAGGATAGTTGGGTAATTGGGTAATGGTAGGAGTTTTCAGGGAACGGAGGAGAGAAACCCGGCGTCGGCATTAGCCTACTCTTAGCGAAAGGCGCCAAGGGGACCACGGTTTAACGTCCCATCCGACGGACGTAGTACTGAACTTGAAATGCCCTCCACTAGGCACTCAAGTGGGGACCGGTTTTCCACTGAAAAATCCGCCACTGCCGGGAATCGAACCCGGGCCCTCGGGATGGGAGGCCAGTACTCTAGCCACCACACCAACCCGATCCCCTATCAATTCATGTTTTGCAAAAAAAAAAGCTACTTCGAGCGCTAGGAGATCACATATTTTCCTGATAGTCAGCGACACTTAATGCCCACAGAGATCACCACCCTTTACCGTCTTACAATATTCAACTACTCAAGACTCGCCGAATGTGATGCGTACCTCTATGGTTAGTGATCTGCAGATAATTGATGATGCGCGTTAACGGCACCTTTCTTACCCTACTCTCTCTGTATGGAGACTAGTCTATTTTAAGTGAAATAGAAATGAATTGAAAGTAGGAGTTCGAGATTTTCTCAACGTGTCTTTTAAATACAAATGCCTATGGCCTTAAGTACCTGTGAGCTGGATATAAGGATCAGAGTACTCGTCTCTCACAGGGAAGGTCCAGGTTCGATTCCCGGCAGGGGAAGATTTGTTTCATTGGTAATTCTGCCAACACATGTTTTGTTGAACTGGGTTATGTGTACAACATTCAAGTACAGTACTCCTTCGGATGCGACTTTAATCTGAGGCCCTCTTGACACTTTTTCGTTACGAGCAGGGGCTATTGCTAACGTCAGGTGTCTCTCCACCCTTCCTCCTACCATTCCCATCCTCTTTTCCTTTCCCACCGGCTTGAAGCGATTAAATTAGGCTAAAGGGTTCGATATGATCCTATCAGTTGGAGCAGTGTTTATGTCAATTTCAATACTACTTGAGATCCTCTTCATGAATTTCGTCAGCTATGCTTGAGTTATTCACTCTCGATCAGAGCAAAAACTATCTTGCTCATTTGATCTACGTACTTCCACAGTTGAAAGTTAGGATACGCGATAAGCTACAGGAGTAAGCCAAACGACCTCCGAAAATACAGGGATTTATATGCAAAGTCAATTAAACCCCACTTTCCCCAATGCAATGAAGCATCACGAAATTTGAAAGCCCTCGTACGGGCAGGTCACGCATCCTACTAAAATAACCATTACAACGGTGATTAAATGAGTACTCATAGCCCCATGAATGACACGAATAATGTTTATCTACTGTTGAGCTGAGCTCTAGCAGAAACTCAGGGAAACGATTTCACACATGAAAGAAAACTAAATATTTACATTCAATTAAATCAATACCGAAAACTTAGCTTGCCCGACCTTCAATAGCACTCTTCCAAAGCTTTTCCGAATATCCACGGAAAACACGCCAGGACGCGTTTTTACAGATGGATACACATGAAATTGGATTTCGTGATCTCCTTTAAAGCTATTACGGGCTTCCGTGCCCCAAAAAAGGCAGAGAATCACCGTGACATGGGGCAATCACTTGCGGTTAAAATTGCTACCAGTTACCTTACCTACATTGCTCAGAGGAACTCCTTCGTGCATGCAAGATATATACTTTCCACAACAGTGCCAATTAAGAAGGCAAAATTTATGACAACTGGGAAGAAGGATACTGCCTAAAAGGCCAGTTTAAAAGCGGTTGAATCAATAAGGGGTCTATGAAAAGTCATCTGGCATTGGGAAAAGGCAAGGGTTTTTTCCCAATGAATTTATCTATTTCCCAGTGTCGTGTCTTAACGGAAACCAAAATTAATCTCAAAAGTAAGAATAGTCGGTCAGCTATCCTAAGTCATAATTTAATCACAGGATACAATGCCTCGCATAAATAAATCTGTAATTTTTTTCTTTGTAGGCGACATTTCACCATTTTCGAAGCATTCTGAGCGTTAAAAAACGGAGGAGACGCCACTCTGATACATGATGGCTTGCTTGTAGTGACAAGCTGCGCGGCATTCACTTAACTTTAAGTAAAAATATAAAGAAACTATATTTGCCATTCCTATTCAAAGATCAATAAGGGTTCTAAACGATTTACGGCACAAAATGGGCACACGCCTGAGAAGTTCTAGCCCCCATTTCCAATTGCAATAAAATAAGATATCACTCCTTGATTTCTGATTCCGTGCCTTTGATAAGTTCGCCACCATAGGATTTTCAAAAATTTTCTGCCCTGGAATTTTGCATTATTTCCTAGGGCAATATCAAGATTAAATTTAAGGCTCCTCTAGTTCGTCCCCTCTAAAATGCGCCCTAATAACTTAATACCATTTTAAAATCTTCAAAAGAACCCACAACTCCGGAAAATAACAGCATTAGATTACCACTGCCATTACAACGTAGATAGCCGTGAGTGACAGTATTTTAACGGATAGACGTGACGAAAATTCGTGCCTCTGGCCACGCCATCTTCAGTAACATATCCAGCGAAAATGTTTAACCCATCAGACAGGGAATCAAGTAAGACAGAATGTACACACATCAGTGCAGGTTTAACATGGCACTTAGCACACAGAATCCATCTATGATCATCCTAGAGAAGCTATAAAATCACACTGCACCTTCCTTCAAACTTCCGCCGGTGAAACTGAAGAAGGTATTTTGAGCACGAACGTATATTTATTCACCGGTTTTGAATACGAAAAGGCCACAGTTCTGTCTTTCCTCGCGTGAAGACCAATTCCTTCACATAAATATAGAGAAACTCTTATCTCTCTCATTCACTACAATAGCCCGACTTCAATTAATAACAAACTACGCACCCTATTTAACATAATTCTTCCCCAACTTCTATACGCCTGTCCCGTGTGGTGCACCACTGGAACCACCAACAAGAAAAAAACTACAAATTTTCGTAAATAAACTAGTGAGGCAGCTGGCCGGGGCTCCCTGGTTCCTTCCAAATTCCCAAATTCAAGCGGATCTCGGCATCCCGCAGCTCCAGACTTTACTGGACTCTTAACACCAAAAATTACGGCGTCTCTGTGAAACACTCCAACAATTCCTTAATATCTTCCCTCTGGTCTCCTGAACTCCCAACCGGAAAATACCTTTACCCCAAAGATAAAATCCCTCAAATCATCCCTAAGCTACAAAGTAAAATCAAAACATTTCCACAAAATCTATCTCATCTACCACAAATCCATCTCCCTCACCGACATTTCCCATCCAATTTTACCCAGACTCCAGTAACCTGCAATCAGCTACCTACCAGCCTGCCATGCCAATCTACAGAATAAGATGAGAAGACGTCTCCCAACCCCTTCCCTTCACTATTTCCTACTTCCACATGCACCTCGAATCCTACCACCCAATCTGGTTATCCCACTCCTCATCCCGGTTGCGGTAGAAGCGGGGCAACCCTCAAAAACCTATTACCCCCTTTCCCTGATTGACCATCCTACAATTAAATCCAACACTATATAAAAAATCCTACCTCAATTATAAATACCATACCCTCGCATCACCTTAACAAAATAACCCTTCTTTATCTTCCAAACCCTAAACCAAAATTCCTGCTCTATGGTTCGACAAAACAGCATCCATCCCAAAAACCTTGATTCCCCTACTTCATCAGGCTATTTTTCAATTTACACACTCCAGCCACGGCCAGAAAGAGCGAATAGCTCGAGATGGTGTAACAGTATTACTTCTAAAACTTCGCAGTTCGCAACAATGGAGTCGTTTACAATTTTTTTACTGCCGAATATGATAGAGTTTGTAAAATAAAAATATCCGTACTTTTCCGTTTTTTGATCCGTCAATTATTTCTCGAGTTATAAGAGGCGAAAAACGGATGTTTTTAACCCTTTCGGAAAAGTGGGCGTGGTGCAACCTCTGACGTATATCGACTTCGTCCAATCACAACTGAGCCCGCGAAGCTACTTCGCCTTATCGCAATGTGGGTGGGACACAGCTGACTCTGCCAATAGGAACAGTTGCGACAGCATCTGTGCAAGCAGACCTTTCGAGAACCCCCCTCCACTCCCTTCCCTTCCCATAAGAGCAGTCAAGGACGGGAGGAAAATGACGTCAATGTTATCACAGTAGCTTTTTCGGTGGGCGTCGCCTTTTGCTTATTTCAATTTTTGTTTTATGAGTGGATGGTTGTGGTTAGAAGATTAATTTTTTCACTAAAATTCAGTTTTCGTTTCCATCTTACAATTTCGTGCACAAAATTGCGATTTCGGTTCCTAGTGAACGCCCCCATTAGAACAAAAACATAAAATACTAGTCCGATATTTTACTGTAAATTATAATGTAAGGCCACCTCCAGCGAAGGGACTCCCCGTCCCACGGACGATCTCCCCGCCCAGCCATATTTGAAACAGGCAGAATCGAAGCGAAGGGGAGGGCCATAAAATGCGCTCGCCCACGAGGACTGCATTAATGTTCCACCTTCCTGGAGAGCATTCTCCACACATTATTTACACCACGGTGAGCAGAACATCTCGCCGAAGGGAACTGCCTTCGCAAGCCGTAAAGAAGAAGGGAGAGACCACGGGTGAAAGAGACGAGATGAAGCCACGGCATTTATCCGACTGGGATGCTTAGAGCAGGGAGAGACGCGAGCCTTATCCGAACCGCGAGGCATGCTTGGCTTCGGATGTGCTTGCATGTGATGCACCGACGACGCAAAGGATAGCATTTAAGCAGGTTCAACAAGTGCGCTGAATAAGCTGCCTATTCTGAATGGATCCTTCGGCAAGCGCTTCAATAATCGGGTAGGCATCGAATGTCTTCCTAAGAGATCAAGTTTAGCCAGAATCGTCTGCACGCTATTCAAACATAGCACCACTCCGTTGACTGCATCTTCAGAACAAATAAAGACCACCGCATAAAACGCTTCTTAACGGGTAAATATTATAAGTTAAAAGTAAATGATTGTTCAATAAAATCAGGGTATAACAGAATAGGATGCTACTTAGAATATTACTCTTATTACTTTTCTATTAGTGAAGGGGATAGTTCAAAGTGGAGATTTAATGGGGTCGTTCACCAAATTTTTTGAATGCCGGATCTGATAGTTTGTAAAATAAAAAGACCCGTATTTTTTGCGTTTAAGATCCGTCAATTATTTATCGAGTTATAAGCGGCGAAAAACTGATATTTTTAACCCTTTCGGAAAAGTGGGCGTGGTGCAACATGGATGGAGATTTACGTGAATGAAGGTCGCATATGCAGGAAGAATGTTACGGAAAAAAAAGTTATTTCAGACAATGATAAAAGGAGGTAATTAATTTACTTCCCTGAAGAAAAAAAAAATGAAATTTAATAAGTTTCTGAAAAGTAAACGGCAAATCGTATACCGCCGCAGCGTTAAACAACACAGTTTTTTTGCAACTCTTCAAGGCTATCTCAATGGTATGATGCCATTCAGAGAAGATCTAAATTGGACGCAATCAATTTTAAGAGAAAACTGCTAAGTACCTTTGATGTCCCATCTATTACATCATATGGAATGCAAAAACTCTCAGTCTAAGACAGACAGAGTGTTCGAACCTTGGCCCACAAGTGATTTAACGTAAAGCCAGCGGCGAAGATTGTAAAAACCTTCGAAGGTCGATACACGACGCGAAAAAAATGTCTCCAAAGACTCGAGAGTTCCCATCCCCGGGATCCACAATCGCATAGGCCCTCGACCCGCTCACAGTGGAATCCCGAGACCAATAAATCTCTCTCGCTCATTCCACGACCCTTCCCCCCCACCCCATTTCGCAAACGACGCCTTGCCAAGGGTCCAGGGAGCAGGCAGGACTTCCTCCTGTTCGGGAGCATCGCCCCAGCAGGCGTGGGGACCGTCTCCACGCGGCGACCTGGGGGAAAGGGAAGAGGCCACGAACTGCGAACACCCAGAAGTGAATGTTTGACATACGAAGCGGAATCCCGTGGACTGAGATGGAATGGGTGTCCACAGACAAATATGACGGGTAAAACACACGACCGACAGGGGAAGAGACCGTGAAGGAGGGAGGAATAATGGAAGGATGCTTTGCCGAAGATGATCGATCTATTCTTCCTATCGCCTAGCCCATATGTCCCCCTTCACAACCGGCTGAGGACAGCCGCGCAGATCTCGCACAACTACATACAATTTGCTAATCTACCACTCGGCAGAACAATCTGTGTCGCTCAGAAGACACTGACGGTGGAGAAATATTATACCCCCAACTACTTAATACAATACTTTGCTAATGACTGCAAATTGACACGGTCTTTAAAAATTCAGTGCATGGCATGGAAATCAAGAAAAGACCTAAGGGCAGAGAAAACATTTTCACAAATAACCTTATGGAATTCTATAAGGTTCATAAATTGGTCTTCCGGTTCCGCACATCATCATGCTATGTACCTCATAAAACACACGAAAAGTATTCCCCGTTCCTATCAATTCGATTCGACGAATAGGAAAAAGGTCATATTATTGCTGAGAATACGATATTCTCGATAGGAGTCGGACATTGTTTCCTTCGATTAATAAAATATAAACTCTCACATCTTAGCTTATCCTCTTCGGTCCCCCTGTCCACGTATTTGGAGAACCGTTAATACGTCCCTCACAAAGGGTAGCTCTTTGAAGTAGATTATTGTATTATACAACAACTGATTTTGAATTATCCGCCAATTTCATGCACTTGAACCTCTTTTCGCTTTCGTTCTTCAGAAATCAATATGGTGGCCACAAATAAAGTGATAACATTTCATCTATTTATCTCTTGCCCATGTTGTATTTTTTTCTGTTCATGAACAGAATATTAATAATTGAGGTGGTAATTCATTATTATTCACGCGATCATCAGTTTTTTTTTCTATCTCCCAAATGACGTAATGTACCTACACGTATGTGGACTATAAATATTTCAACAGAAAAAATAATAATACAATTTTTTTCAACGCATGATTTCAGTAGTCCCATACGTGCTCAAAAGAGGGGAGAATAGTTTTTTTTCATAGGCCAGGTATTTTTCAAGACCGAAGAGGTTAAAACATCAACTGCCAGCGAGGAGAGGCCAATCATAAACAACTTATAACGAATTCAAAGATCACGTACTAGCCGTGAAAACTTTAGCGGCGTTACCCGCTGTAAATGCACTATAGCAAATATTCCACAGAGAAAAAATCATTCACCTTGACCGGGACTCAAACCCGGACCCCCTGATTTCCGGCCAGGTGCTCTACCAGTTGAGCTACCAGGGTGTCCTTTTTCTCTGTGGATATTATAAGGCTCTAAAGGAACAAGATTATAAGTAAGCACCTTAATGTTTTAACGTCGGCTTTAACCTCGTGTACGGTGGCACCATGGTCACGACTTGGCTGCCTTGTGACATAGATATGTCTAGCAGTCATTGTTCTAGATATTGTTCCTTTATAGCCTTATAATTTCCACAGAGAAAAAGGACGTCTTGGTAGCTCAACTGGTAGAGCACCTGGCCGGAAATCAGGGGGTCCGGGTTCGAGTCCCGGTCAAGGCGAATGATTTTTTTCTCTGTGGAATATTTGCCATGAGCAACTTCTTTCGCCGCCCCCCTCTTGAGTGACGAAAGCGAGGCGGCGGAGGGCGCACTGTGGTTACGCCCCCTCGCTCGAGCATTCGCGACCCCAGCGGGTTCCGCCCGCCCCTTCTATTATCATCCTCGACGCAGCTCAACGGGGGATCGACTCGCTCACACTTCTCCCACCCCACAGGCACGCCCACTGCCTGCCTGCCGCCAACCCTCCTTCGTCCATGGGAAGGACCCCGACTCCTCCCTAGGTGGAACGAGAGACTCCGAGAAACTGACAGACTTTATGGTGTTAGCAGCCCCCTTACAGCTCACCACATGCCCTTCGCCCACATACGCAAAGAGAAGCGCGCCGACGCAAAGGTCACGGACTCGGAAACAGAGATCTTCTCCCGTGAGCGACGTGGGGCGGGCGCACCTCGCAAGGCAAGATAAACGTGGGTCGTGATACGAGGAATGGCACACTGTTCGCCCAACCACGCCGAGCCCTGTGATCCACACGCCACTGGGCGTGTCTTCCATACCCGCCCGCCCGCTTAGGAGCATGGATTCGGTGAATTACTTGTAATATCCTCCTTATGTATATATCACACACACATTTATTAAGTAAAACATGCACAACATAAGAAATTGCCCTCACGAAATGTACTTTAAAATTAATCAAACACCAACAAACAACATACACTTCTATTCAGGCTCGCACTTAACAGGCCATACGCTTTTACACTTTCTTTTCTTTCGAGCCACTTCTTAAATCAAATCAGACACAACACAACAACCCCAATAATCTCTCTTCCCTCACGAATACTTATTCACCAACACAGACACCAACTAGCTCACAATTAATGCCCTTTCTTACGCCCGCGTCACTTTTGCGTCTCCACACTACCGCATCTTAAGGCCTGGTTACACGATACATTAACACGTACGGGTTCATGTACATTTGCGTGAATGGTTTCTGCTCAACTTGTGCGAATGCATGAACCAAATAGAACAGGTTCTATTTTCTGTTCACGTATTCATTCATTTGTATGTACATTTTGGTGTGGTTATACGGTGCATTTTCGCGTTCATTCATTTACACATTAACTCGTACGGGTTAATGTATCGTGTAACCAGGCCTTAACACACAACTCCCCGATCCTCGCTCTCTCCTTTTGTTCCTTAATTACCAACGCTTGTTTACTTCCATTATTGCACCTTGCATTGTTTATATCGCCGGCTCAATTGTTAGGTTACAAACTGCAACGCCATAGGGAGAAAAATGCTCTTCTGCTGAGGAGGGAACTTTTCTACGAAGAGCCCAACAAAGCATTATGCTGGTGAAAAGTCAAAATAGCCAACCTAACCTGGAATTAGCTTAATCTTTAGGAATCGTCATTGTCCGTTCGGTGCCTGGTGATGCTCGACGAGTCCTTGTTGCGTACTCTGCCTCCAATAAGAGACCTTTAAAAACTAACAAAAGCGTACCGTCTGGCATGACAATTTTCCTGACTTCGACTGTCCCCAACTCGGGACAATTATAAACATAAAAGGAAATTCAGAGGATGACAATTGCTGGTTATGGGCGCTCAAAGCATTAAAGTCAGTTCGACCCGAGAGTTGACATAGAGCTTTTGTTCTGCATTTTGCATTTCCGATCAGCATCAATCTTTTATTAGAGAGGAAACGTAGAAGCGTAGAACTGTTGCGTAGAAGTGTAAAGGAAACGAAGATACTTTTTCCTGCATTATGTATCATCAACCCCAAAGAATGACTCGTCACAGAAGAGTCACTAGAACCTCGATCATGGAAGACCAATTTTCGTGACGCTTTGACGATGTTTTTGAGGAATTTTATTGTCCTACCCGATAATCAAGAGGGCATTCTATCAAAAGAAGAATCTGCTTACCGCTGGAAATACAAGCGTAGAAGTAAGGAAACAATTCATCAGGACGTACATCTGGAGCATGTTTCTTTACGGCAGTGAGGCATGGACAATGACAGCAATGGATAAGAAAAGGGTGGAAGCATTCGAAATGGGTGCTACAGAAGAATGATGAAGATTAACTGGATCGACCGAGTAAGTAACGAGGAAGTATTGAGAAGAGTGGGAGAAAAGAGAAGCCTGATGAAAACTCTAAGAAGAAGACGGATAACTTAATCGGCCATATCTTGAGACACGATGGCCTGATGAAGACAATCGTCGAGGGAAAAGTGAACGGAAAGATTGGAAAAGGCAGGCCTCGTATGAGATACATGGAACAGGTAGTGGGGGATGTAAAAGAGAGGAATTACGTTAATATGAAGAGGTTGGCCGATAGAAGAATCGAGTGGAAAGCTGCGTCAAACCAATCCTAGGATTGTTGACCAATGATGATGACCCGATAATCCAAATGACATATTGCAGAAAAAAGCGAAAACATAAATTGATTGATACGGAAACATGGCAACGTTAAAAATACCCTGATAGTGCCACCCGATGCAACATAAGACATTTTTCCCACAGAAGTTGCAAATCGAGGTCCCCATTACAGGACAGCCCGGCTATCAGTTTAATGCAGCCCAATGCTACGATAATTCCCAATTCTCCTACCGATCACGACCTGCTCCTCCCCATGCTTTCCATCCCACTAGCGGCGAAAAGAACATTCTCCGCTTCGGTGCGCAAGATAAACAGCGCGAAATCACGAGTTTCGCCTTTTGTCCCAAATAAATGTATTCTCTAAACCACTGGACATTGGGCTGCCCCGGTATCGAAGGACCAGCCTGGGTTGGATGCGACATAACACCATGCCTTAAACACCATAGAATCAAAATTTAGATCATAAAATGGTATTTGCACAACTCAATTTCATCCAAGAACCCAAAAAGCAAAGAGAGGATCCAATTTCATCAAATTCTGTTCGCCTTTTTGACTACAGAAACATAGGGCTTATAAATGTTTTAAGGAAGAACTAATGCATTACCATAAGAGCACAGTGTTAAGTGATACATTCTTGGGATTCATCAACCGAGATTAGCGAAAGGGATCGCACAACAGCCCCTATCGCGATATTAGATGTGCAAAAGGCGGATGCGAGTGATAAACATACGTGGTGCGTGACACCCTATTATTTTGCGACGCCACAACTGAATGTGGTATTTTCTTTAATTTCCGATATTTTCCCTAAATATCGATTTTCCTGATTGAATTTCCTCCTTACGCTAGCAAGGGTGAAAATAACCTACACGATTAATTATTAATGGTTTGGAAAGGTCGTTGAAACAAAGTTTATGGAGTCGTTAGAGATTGGCCATGGGCCACATTTGTAGTGCCTAATCTTCATTAAATCAATTACATAGTATTTTGTCCACTTGCAAGTCCATTGCTTCCCAATTTGATTCATTATGTTTAAAGTAATGATGGCAATCGAATGCTGACCCCTTTGTAGGAGAATGTAATAAATACTAAAAAAATATTATGTAACTGGTTTAATTAGAGATCAGCCCACTGTCATACACGGGTCACATGGAAATAAACATTCACACCGAAGAACAACAGTCCTAACAACTACATCATGACGATTACGATAGCATACGCCATCAATGTGCATTCTTATGAAGAGAATTGCTCAAAATATTATTAATTGTACACTTACTATAGTTGTCTGCCACACCATAATGCATCACACGCACACACACCAATATGGTTGGTACTCACCTAAAAAAAAGAGAGGATTTCATTAAGTGACATGAATAGGTATATTAATTTACACACTCAAAGGAGAAAACTCCAAGTTTTACTTATAAATGATTCAAAACACACCTCCATCACCTAGGTTTGTTTACATTCACACGGACACAGCGTGTGTAAATATCAGTGGCAAATGATGGAAACAACGCCTTCCTACTAGATAACGACAAGGTAGAGTGAAAAGAGGGAGAATATTATGGATTATGCCAACAAAAAAAACCAAAGCCGCATGTAGCAAGCCAATTGTATTTAGGATGGCAGGAAATTTCTCTCCAATGTTTCGTCGCATGCTGATTTGAAAACACGACTTGAACCACTGCCTCACCCGGCTACAGGAATTTTCTTCCCGCCACAGGAGAAAGGTCTCGGTGGACACTTCTTTCGTCAAGACGAATAACTTCGGCGGTCCACATAATACGGACATTTTCCGTTTCGTGTTTTCCTAGTAAAACGAAACAGAAAAACCACTGACAAAAGTGATGACATGGAGATGATTGTGAATCCGAGAGTTGATTTTTGAAGAGGCTGTAGTCTTGCTCCATTTTTAACGCAGCAATGCAACATTTAAAGTGCAAGTAGCCAAAACTAAGTTTCCAAACCCACTTCTAATCGTAAACCTTCACTACCAGAGGTATTTAGAAAAACGATACTTAAATGGCACAAAAATTACTATCCATACGAGATACGACCCCAACCCAATTAATTACCACACTCTATTCGAAGAATACTAGAAACTCTCCTTTCATGATCGCACTGATGCTCACCAATTATCTCTCGTTTTACATAATTATTATATTCTAGCACGGAGTAATTACCCTAGACATTATCCTAGAGAGACAGAAGTCCTTATGTGGGACCCAATTCCCCACAATAATCACAGTTCGCAAAGCGTATTGGCGGAGAGACACAAACAACCATAACTTGCGACGGAGAAATGAGGAAGTAAGGAGAGCTAGCGATAACCTGGTGATATATACCTATATCATCAGCGAGCAGACAAGAACATTGGCGATGGGGCTGATAAAAGGAAAGGATGGAGGGGCTAACAGTGCGAAGTGGAGGGAAAAACACTTGCGAGTGGGGGCGTGGCGCTTACGTCTCAATTTCGCACGAGCCCCACCCACACGAGATCACGACGGACGGAGGGAAGGAGGGGGGGGGGGAGGAGAGAGGGGGGCAAGCAAGGCGGAGAGAGCAGGAGGAGACCGTCCCACGCGGGACACGCCTTATCGTGCGCCGCGCCTACCTCCCCCCATCCGATCAAAGGCGGTGATTACACACTCTCTCTTTTACGTTTTTTGTCATTTTCGTGGAACCTTCCACGTCGTTCTCCACGAATCCATCCCTCGAGGTAGGGGAGGGAAGAGACGGCGCGCACGCACCAAAAAACACACTTGCGTGGGGGGGGGGGAGGGGGGGACGCAATAAAAAAGAGAGCGCCGTAATGCACACCGGGGCGGAGCGAGGAGAACGAACCCCCCTCTCGAATGAAAACGAATTAAAAGGATCACTCGAGCAGGATGCCTTTATTTGCGTATCAACTTGACCGCGGGTGGGAATGGAGAGCGGGAGGCGCGTGTTTTGGGCCACGGAACGGAGAGAGGGTAAAACGAGAAGACAAAGCGACAGGCAATAACCCACCCGCTGTCCGCCCTTCAGGTTTCTCCCGCCAGGGAATAGGACGCAACCGGGCGTCCGACGGACTCCCTTACATGGCCGTGGGACTCCATGGACTCCCCATAAACATAAGCAGTAACGTCAAACCCTCACAAAAACTCCCACGCGAAATAGCAAGCCCGACTGTCCGTTCAGAGTTAACACTGGTCGCATTTTCCCAGTTAAAGCCACAGTGGAAAATCATTCAAATAATTACCTTCCGGAGTTCCTGCAATAAAGTCAATCGCTATATCACAAGAGATGCCATGTTACTGAGTTCGCAGTTGAAGAAGCAAAGTGAAATGAAGCCTGGGATATAAGAAAGGAACGTTGGAATGAATCCAATCCGCTTATTGCTAGATCCGAGTTAATGAGCATCACAGTACTTTCAAAGAATCTCACGGTTTCGGTAATGGGATGTTCCAATGCTTTACGTGGACCTAATCTCCGTGAAGAATGCTCTAATCAGCAACACTCGGTATTAGAAGTCTCAAGAGTTCTTTGGAATCAGATGCCTGTCAGAATAACTATCTTTATCCATTCCGATCTTATGCTAAATGTACGTAAGTAACACGCCTCCAATTTCCAGAATCTGTGATCAGAAAAATGTCAGCGTGAGTATGCATACATAGTGCGTGAGATTTTCCTACGCGATCTTTATCCTAGAAGAAGCTCTTTACCCTAAGACGATCACAACATCCATGCCCGAGGCAGGATTCGAATCCACAAAAACGGCCGGCACTGTGCCGCAGTCCAAGAGATCCCAAAAATCGCAGCCCCAAAATCATTCTGACGCATAACGGTTTCAAGTTTCTTAAATCTCGAGCTACTTCTCTGAGGGTGCCCCCCGGAAAGTAAAACGATATGCAACGTCCAAGGTTGATTTATCATCATCAGCAACAATCCTAAGATTGGTTTGATACAGCTATCCAATCGATTCTATTATCAGCTAACCCTTTCATATTTACATGATTCTCCCCCTTCATATACTTTACGACTTCCGCTACATACTCATGCACGACCTTTTTACATCTACCCATATATATATATACTTCGTCGACTGTCTTCACCAGACCATCACGTCTCAAGATATATGGCCGATTACGTCGTCCCTTCCTCTTCTTGAGGTTTTTAGAATACCTTTTTTCTGCCACTCTTCTTAACATTTCGTTACACACTTGGTCGATCAATCTATATATATTAATTTTGTAGCGTGTCAGTCAGTCCGTCAATCTGTATCCGTTTGTTTTTGTTCTCTTTGAGCTAAAAGACTGAGGTTTGGTTCGTTGAGCGTGGATTCTCTGTCTGCACGATTTGGTAGTAGTTTTTAATTTTTAGCATTTTGTGGTGCAGAGAAAAATGCAACACAAAAATGGTAATCTATGATCTCGTTCTTTCTCGGCGAATGATATTTAAAAAACATTCTCGGGTTTCTAGCCGAGTAAGATGTTTAGCAACAAAACATCTTACTCGGCTAGAAACCCGAGAATGTTTTTTAAACGAAAATGGTGTTTTCCCTATCTTTTAACACGGGAATCCAGTTGCTATGCATATTTGTTTACGTTGCTAAGTAAATGTGTTTACGTTTTTGGTAAAGGGACAAAAATTGGATTGAAGAAGTTGAAGAAAGTGGAATTAGTTTCATCAATCAATTTTGTAAGAATAAAAATATTAATTGACCTTTTTTAAACAACTCTTGCCTACCAGCCCCGATCTTGTGTATGAAATGTGAATTTAAAAGCAAGGCGTTTTGAAGTACTTTTCTATTAGTTGAAAGAAGGTTATAAAATGTTTATTATGTATGAAGGTTTGTTGATATTTGAGAGGGGGAGACAACATATAATTAAAATATGGGGTAGAAAAAAGTACAAAAATATATAGGATAATTGGAGTGGGAATTTATAAAATAGCCATTTCTTTCTCTCTGCACAACAATTTTTTATGAAAAATGCCTCCAAAGCAGGCAGCAGGTCTGCTAGTTTCATCTTATCATAATTCTGTTGCACCACATTTCCAATGCTTCCAACCTTGATTTCTCTGCTCATGGCATTGCCCTCGCTTTACTGAGTTGGCCTCTCTCAAAAGGTAAGTTATAATCCACGATATAAGCACCAAAAACACTCCGATTAAGAACTCGGAGGGAGAGTAAAATATATGTAGCCGACTCTTGAAGTCTAACTCAAGCTATCATAATTAATATAACCAACAAGGAACTCAGTTTACCGTTAGTTTTTCCCAACTCATTCCAAGGTTAACCACACAAGAATTAAGATATGAGTTTACTCATAGAGAGATCATCAAGATGTACCTGCCATAATACAAACTCCGAGTATCATTGTATGAATACTAATTATATCACCCCTCTCTCTTTCTCATTTGCGAGAGTCTCTTGGCGTTGGCCTCCCGAATAAGCAGTCCCGTCTCGAATAATCGCTCTTGGTGTTCCTTTAAAGGTAAGTGCCTAGGCAACACCTAGTTCCTTTCAAGCCTCGTTGATTTCCACAGAGAAAGGGGACGTCTTGGTAACTCAACTGGTAGAGCACCTGGCCGGAAATCAGGGGGTCCGGGTTCGAGTCCCGGTCAAGGCGAATGATTTTTTTCTCTGTGGAACATCTTGCTATAGTGTAATTTTAAGGGGGTGACGCCGCTAAAGTTTCCGCGGCCAGTTCGCGGTCTTTGAATTTTCTCCCATCGAAAATGAGGCCCAGAGTGCCTCGGCAACACTATGGAAGAAAAGCTCCATTGACACAGGAACTTCCCTTTTCTATCCCTCAATGAGCGACTTGATATCCTTCGGATTTACGACACTAATGTTCTATATTTTTAATTTCGTTTCCCGATTACTTTCCTAGGGTTCAATTCATTTTCAAAGTTTAGTCCATAAAAGCTATGAACTGATATTTCCCTGTCACAACAGGCATCACAGTCAACAGTAAAATAATGACGATATCAATCTGAACACACTTGGGGAAAATAGGAATTGAGCAGATAAGGCATGAACAAAACAAAATCCTGATAGCAGGGAAGCCAAGTTGCGTCTTACAGGCACTTACGGCGATCGCCATTATGAGGTCCCTGATGATCCGAGATAATGTTTTAATAAAAACGGACATTTTTATCTTAAGTAAGTACCAAGTAATTCTCTCATATAAGTGGTTCACGAGATTCAGATTTAGTTGTACGTGGGAATAGAATTTCGGGCGACCGCTGCCGTAAACCACCCAGCCCAATTCCACGACTTCAAAAATAATCAACGCTCATTGTTTATTGAGGAAACTTATACAACAACCACAACTTTCACAAAACCGGTACACGACCCGGGTTTCGACGATTAATAGTCATTTTCAGATGTAAAGGCCTTCTCCCTTTTTATACCTCAACAGAGTTCATCTACACATCTACATCTACACAAAACCCTGCAAGCCAACGCGAGGATGTGTGGCAGGGGGTGAAGATCACCAAGCATGTACTACTAACATGCAAACAAGCAACTATATGGTCTCATGCAACTAGATTGTTAGTATCTATAGTATTTAAGTGGTTAATACATGCATCATGCACTACAGACTACTCTAAAATATTTCACCTGCCTATCCCTTTCCTATGCTGCCTATTCTGTTCTCTTATAGTACGGGGGAAAATTGCCATTTTGAATCAATCAGTACGACAAACTATCTCTCTAATCTTATTTATCTGGTCGAATCATAATACGCTGGTTTTTGTTCTATTTACTCAGTTCTATTTACTCGAAAGTACTGTTCTCAACAGTAATTCAAGGCATCTTCGTCAAGCACAGCGAAATATTTCCCCCAATCCATACCAAGTAAATTTAACCAAGCCAAGGAGCAGGTTACATAGAAAGAAAGGCAAAAAAAAACACGGTACGGTGGGACACAATTCGACTACCGGTAACTGCAGCTGTAGGTCGACCTCCCAACCGTAAGTAAACCCCAGCTGGCACTTACAGCGAGGAAGATTCGGAGCGGGAGACGCACTCACTAGAAGAGGCATCTCGTGACGTTTCTCCCTTGAAGACCGGGCACGTCCTGAGAGCGCGTCAGACGAGTTGGCGAGAGATTCAGTGGGGAATGGTGCTCGTGATATGCAATGTAGGGGGGAAGCCTACCCCATATTGAGAAATTGGATTGGACCATTTGGAAAGACAGAGTGGCAAAGGAAGAAGTCTCAAGGAGAGTAAGTGAAAAGAAAGATCTACCGAAAACATTAAAAAGAGGACGGGACCACCTAATCGGTCACATATTGAAACGTGAAGGTCTGATGAAGACATCTTTCGCGGGAAAATTGAATGGGAAGAATGGCAAAGGAGGGCATGAGATATAAGAAGCAAGTTGTTAAGGAAGTGAAAGAGAAGAATTACGTAAATATGATGAGGTTGGCTCACAAGAAAATCGAGTGGAAAGCTGTGTCAAATCAATATTAGGATTGTTGACATGTGTTGATGGGGGAACTATGGGGATTTCTTCTTGAATTGGGACAATATCTGAGAGTAAGGAATTTATAGCAATTTAAGGGTATAGAAGGATGCATGGAAGAAAAAAATAACGACTTCTGAAATGTATATTAGTAGATGCTTCCCGAGGAAAATGGTCATGATATGTCCGACAAGTCTCAAATTCTAGCATTCATTTTTTTTAAATTCTAATGGCATCGACTATGGTAACGGAATAAAATTATCAATAACTATTTCAAGCTAAAATAACCATTAGATGTTGAACTCCTCAAATTCTTTTACCACTTTTATTGCGTTACCGCATAAAGTACATCCATCATCATCATCATCAGTCAACAATCCTAAGATTGGTATGACGCTGCTTTCCAATCAATTATCTAATCTCTTTATATTTACGTATTTCTCATTCTCATTCTTCATCACTTGTCATATAGTATATCTAATACGAGGCATTCCTTAGCTATTCTTCCCGTTCCCTTATCCTTGTCTTCACCAGGCCATCAAGTCTCATGATGTAGCCGAGTAAGTTGTCCCGTCTATTTCTTAGACGCTTCAGCAGACTTAGCTTTTCTCCCACTTTTCTAAGGACTTCCTTGTTACTCACTCAATCGATCCATTTAATCTCCATCATTCTTCTGTTTTAGCTCATTTCGAATGCCTCCAGCACATAAAGTATGCAAACCGGATATCAGCAATAAACAATAATATCCAGCGTTTGATCTCAATCCAAAGGTACCGGAAACGGTGTAAACTTTCCATCATCGCACACATCTCTATAACTATTAGGTGAAGTCTGCAAGAATGCAATTTGAACGCAGAGGGAATTCATCAGGCGTAGCGAGAATGAATACAATAGCAACCGTAGATTAATGCAAGAAAAAAGTCTCTCCGATCGACAACATTTATGATTCCAATCGGCTTCACGAAAGAGGACTCGATTCGGGATATAGAATCGATTTCACCGGCGATGGTGAACCACGTCGGAAATATCTGATCGGTAATCCAACCTCTTGAGGAAGGGATAAATTCCTCAGAGGAACTGGAAAAAATGAAAAAGAAGGAATACACGGGAGAATCTAGGCCTCTTCAGCGTGCTCGAGAAGAGATCAAACGAAGGTCAGCCCTCTTTAGGCGAGAATGGGGCATATTTTCTGCAACCCGACCAACAATTACCGCGCAGGAAGGACGGACACCGGGGAAGCACAAATATTGACCAGCGCTTGGCTGTGTCGCAGCCGAGGGCCACACAATAGACTCGGGGATGGTAGACGAGAGGAAACGTTTATGCACTACGTGCGTCAATGACGGGTCACGAGAGAGAGAGGGAGGGAGGGAATGTTTGACAGCAGCACAGCTACTACATTCCGTGGGCCGAGGGGAGCGAAAGATTAGGTAGGCACCCAAATTAATGATGCCGACTCACAAAAGAGTGAACAAGGACAGACAAAATAAACAGCGTTCCGTTCCGGCATCTACAACGGACGGCAACTTCATTCTTCTGGAATGTTTCAGCTCTCGATTCAATATTTTCAAACTTTCCCCGCTTTTCCTGACCCAACAAGTCATCAGATTAGAAGAGTGGATTCAAATGCATTATAATTCGCAGGGTTTAAGCATCGATGTCATTACATTGCACCCACGCTTAACTAACGGGCGACACGGACACTGACTCTGAGATATCACGAATCATATTGAATGATAAAATAGTCAATAGGTTCCAAACCTAACTCTAAGACTTTCAATATTGTTTCCAATATCACCAGGCACGCCATGATAACAACTCCCATTCACACTTACTGAAGGATTAAAGAGTTTCCTATAGCATTAATCCAAAACGTTATAGCAAAAAGGAGGGCAAATTAAATAATAAATGACAATGACTTACAATCAATATGAATAATTAAACACATAAGAAAATCAGCAAATGGACTCCCGAGTTTTCTCCTGTTAGTTGACAAGACCATTAACAATATCACAGAATCAACCACACTCATTTGAATATCACTCAGGGCTATGATATATTACACTGAATTTCCAAAATATTATATCTGATCGGCAGAAAATTAAATTGCTGAACCGTTGACCAAAACATTTCATCTCTAAATATTCTACTATTAAATACAGTCCTTGTAATACCTAGAAGGCATTTCACGTTTTTTTATAAGTAAGAATTTCAACTACTACAACAAGACCAAAAGGAAATATCAATCAATGGTAAAGGTGTCGCGCGCAAAGAATTGCACGGAAAAACTCAAAACTCCATCGATCAAAAATAAAGTATTTAAGTGAATCGATGCTGCATGAAAATACGTTCACAGCAGGGAATTAAAGTAAGAAAAGGGAGTAAGTATAAAACTGCATATAGCCGGATATTAAGGCGAGTGATTTTCCTCCGAAATGATTACCACGGTCACAGCCTATACATGAGTATTTCCTCCACTTTCAAACAGCTTCAAGAACTCAGTGATAGACTGGTTACTTAACGAGAGACGAAAATGTCAATACAACCCAGAGTTAACGTTCCTCGCTAACGCCCGTGAGTCACGCTCTCACCGATTCAAATCTCGGTTGCCACTGAGAACAGAGGAAGCACTTCCTTCTACTCCTCTCGTATTCCTGCAGGGCAATTAAGGGAAAAATATAATACATTCAGCAGGCATAAAAAAGTCAGCTTAACGATTCCTGGACAAACCGTTTCAATCGCTAACGTCACTAACACAATTTGTTGAAAAACAAAACATCAAAAAGATCTAACTGCGAGGCGAACACCCACCAATTTCGTTGTTGAACATCCCTCCTCTACCACTAAGACCATCCGAAGATAAAAAGAATTTTTCGCTTGATGGATTCATTCCAGCAGGGTTTTTTTCACGGGGCGTAAACCGCTTCCGCCGATATATAAAAACGGCCGCGTGAGATATACGGCGCACGCACCGTTAAGCAAATGGATCGCCGCACGTTCGCTCGCACCCTCGCCGCCTTCCTCCTCTCCGCCCACTCGAAAGGGGCCGTGATCTCAGGGAGCAAGAATAACGAAGCGGCCGCTGCCAGGGCAAAGCCGCCGCCACTTAACGACAACAACAAATCGATTGGAGGGGACGAGAGAGAAGCGTCCGTCACCTGAGCGACGACAGGATTCACTCCTCCTTCCGTTCGCCCCCACACCCGGGGGAGCAAATCAAAACCACCCGAGGGTCGACGGAGGGAGGGAGGGAGGGTGACGGGGAAAGAGAAACCGAGCAAGTGACGAACGAGGGAGAGACGGTCTCATCCCGAGTTTTCAAGTCCGCTTCCGCACTAAAGGCCGCTTTACACGATACAATGTTTTGTACAGTTTCTTGTACAAACGCTTGTATAAACTGAATGAAATTGTATATTTGTCTGAATGGAATTAGAACAGGTTCTATTTCCCGTTCACTCATTCAGACAATCGCACAAGCGTTCGTACAATTTGCCGCTTTACACGGTACAATTTCCTCATACAAGAGTTTGTACAAGAAATTGTAAAAAAAATTGTATCGCGTAAAGCGGCCTTAATAGGCGCTTCAGACCCGGAGGAAACGAACAAGGATGAGAATGGAAGGGAAAGGAAGAGGTGTGGAGAGAAACCCGGCGTCGGCATTAGTCTGAGAAACCGAGCAAATAGGAGCGAAGGATCTGCGTTTTCAAGTCAGTTTCGATAGGCGCTTCACACCCGGAGGAAATGTACAAGGATGAGAATGGAAGGGAAAGGAAGAGGTGTGGAGAGAAACCCGGCGTCAGCATTAGCCTCCTCTTAACGAAAAAGCGCCAAGGTGACTACGGCCTTACGGACGGAGTTATCTGACGGACGGAGTACTTGACTCGAAGTTATCTCCGCAAAACACTCCCGAATGGACCGTTTAACCATTGAAAAATATATTCCACTGCCAGGATTCGAAACCGGGCCCTCCTAGATGACATGAGGCAAGTATATAGTAAGGGTAAGTATAGTAGAGGCAAAGTAATGTTTCACCCAGGGTCATTGTGTCTCTTTTACTATCTATTCGAGACTTGAGAATGGTTTTATGTTACGGTGGTGTAGTTATAGTGTTGATGTTCATGAGAATTACATTCAGGTAATGCTATACTATACTCTGCCACAGAAGTTGTTTGTTGCCCAAAAAGATATTTAATTAAAGGAATACAAAGTACATTTGAAGAAATTCACGTCTTTGGATTATTATAGCCATTTGCAAACTTTATGCTGCATTAAAAGTGATATGGTGAAGATTAAACAACACTTTGTTTTGCTACAAATGCTTTTCCAAAGATGGCTGGCTGTCGGACGGTAATGATTTTTAAATCAATAAGCTGGTTCATTTGTGTTGAGTGTTTTGAATAGCAAGTGCTGATAGTAAGTCAAGTAAGCATGGTTGTCCGGAGTTATAAGCAGCAGATTTTTGCACACAACTGTTAGTTGTTATGCCTCAGTCCTTCATTGTCCTTGCCTTCCAATGTTCCATGTAAATCTTTAATTTACGCCGATGGTACCACATTCATTCATGATATAAATGAGATGTCTATCGCTGGTGAATTCTTCAGTGCAGTTATGTCAATATCTTCCAAGTGGTTCTAGGTAGGTAGGATTTGGTTTATTGGGTGCGTCGACAGCTGAGGTCATGTTGCACCACGCACAATCCTGTTTCAATCGCAGTCTTTATACAGCGAGCATTATGGACCTAAAAAATGGGTATATACCATCGTATAATATGTATAAAAATATATTATAACTACAATGTTCTAAAGTTTGTCTAAGAGGTGGGTTTGCCGTAAAAACTGTATTAAGTTATTTACATTCGCTTGGCTGTTACCAAGAACCTGTTGCAACGTACTAGGAATCCCTAGTTTCTCGCGTGCAGCCCGGTATTTTACACATTCCGTTAGAATGTGATGCACACTCAGAGCAGAGTCGCATTCGTCGCACCTAGGTGGAATTTTCTCTTCAGTAAAGAGATACGAGTGCGTCAAGACGCAGTGGCCTATTCTCAGGCGGGTGATGACGACCTCCTCTTTCCGATTATTTCGGACAGAAGTGGCCCATGCTGCTGTCGTGGGTTTAATAGCCCGGAGTTTATTATTTGATAGCTCTTCCCAGGTATTTTTCCATTTATTTAGAACCACATTTCGGAATTTTACTTTGAGGTCTTCCACGGTTACCAAAGGGATTGTGGTATTTGCTTTCTCCAGAGCATCCCTTGCTGCTGAATCGGCCTCTTCATTCCCCGTTATGCCAACGTGTCCAGGAACCCACATGAATGATATTCTTATTCCCTTGATGTAAAGGGAAACAAGGGCCGTTTGTATTTCCTGGGCAAGAGGATTGCTAGGGGAGAAACGAGAAATTGCATGGAGTGCGCTAGAAGAGTCAGAGCATATCAAGAATGCCCCACGGCTGCATTTCATTTCGGTTATTGCCATCTTAATGGCATACAGTTCTGCCGTAAATACCGAACAGGATGGGTCCAGTTTGGCTTTAACGACTCCGTGGTATGCTGAAACCACAGAGCACCCACAGGAATTCTCCGACTTTGAACCATATGCTATACCAAACTATTTGCTAAGAACCAAGTGGTTCTTAGCAAATAGTTTGGTTCTAAATGAGGACAAAACTCAGGTGGCAACCTTTTCATTTAGTACATTGACAATTCATTGTGACTTTAAGTTGCTAGGTTTTAATTCTGATAGTAAATTACAGTGGGGTCCACACATTTCAAAACTTGCTAATAAATTATCGTAAGCTACCTACCTACATACTCCATAAATTAAAAACTCAAGATTTCTCAGGATTGCCTGCGAACAATTTACTTTTCCTTATTCCACTGCCATACTGAGCCCTAGCCATAGCTAAACGTTTGTACGAACAATGTGACAATAAATGATATTATTATTACCGGTGAATGTTCGTAAAGAGGTTAATGTGAGCATAAGGGTTACGATTTTCACAATTCATTGATACTTCTGGCGAAAATAAAGACAAAGTAATGTTTCACCTTCCTTTTAGCAAACATCCCACAGCATGACGTGGATAAATGCTTCATACTATTGGTCTTGAAAATAAAATATCAACTATTCTTGTTAAAACGTAACTTTTATTACCTGTATACAATTTAGTTTCATGGAACAAAATAATTCGTACGCTGGGAAGTCCATTCCCTATAATGCATTCTAACGAAAAAAACAAAAGTGGAGCGGTAAGTCGTTCCCGATAAGGGAAGTCCTTTAGATTTGTACCTCGTCCCCATAAACTAACCTTCATTCTCCGCATTAATAAGTATTATAAACAGAGGATTCAAAGTAACTATCTCTCATTTATTCTGGTTGTATAGATAACAATATAAATTTTGAGGTAAGCGACGGACACTTCATGCCACTGGCTTTAAATGCACACAAGTCCAAAATATCACACAAGTATTACCGACAGCAAATAGCTAAAAAATCACTCGCATAACCTCATTGAGCTCTATTAATTCTCTTTCAAAGGTTTGTTTACAAAATTACCGAACCAAAACAGCTGTATCCACAATGATTTTAAAGTCAACGAGACTTTGCATTGGTCCTTACGAAGTTCATCAGCTTCGACTTAAAAATTTTTCATAACGCGAGTTGTCTCCCATCCGGTTCGGAGAAAGTTTTCGCTACCCAGTTACAGAATTCCGACGGGAGACAATCTTGGGCGAGAACTCTTTCTCCAAAACGAGGCGCCTAAAGTTACAGAATTCCACCCCCAGGTCACGATGTTGCGCGAGATATCAATCACGACTCACGAATCACGGCAGTCCGACCCACACCCCTCCCTTAGCAAACACGCACACACCAGCCTCAAGACAGAATCTCGGATCAACATCAAGGCGTTTAAATCGGTGATACAGCTTCCAGCATCGTGATTGCCGTGAAGGGATAGCAAGAAACCCAACAAGCAATTATATTCAATCTGCCGCGGTTGAAACCGGGAGAAGAATTGGCCTGCTCGCTCCACGAGATGCCAGCTTCTCGACAGGGACGCTTGACGGTGGCGAAGACACTCTTCCGCGACTGGCAGACAAAATGATTCAAGAGATGATGTGAGACTAAGTGAAGGGGTGGAAGGGAAGTAGTTGGATGTTGAAATAGAGTAACAAAATTACGATTAATTAAGGTAGTAAATTACTAAGAGCTCTAGCTGTAGTCGTAATCCATTCGGTAACACCCGAATAAAAATCGTCATTACCGATTTAGAAGAAAGATTTAGGAAAATCAATTTGAAAAACGTTATTTTGGAACATTTTGTGCCGAAAATATTATTTCTTTAAGTGATTAACCGACAACACCTCTTCCTAGCAAAATAACCAAGTATCTGATATTAGTGGGGGTGTTAATGTCCTATTTCAGGGGGTACCTTGCATTTTGTGATTAAAGAATGCCACTTTGCACACGTGTTCCTGGGACCACATAGGACCATTTAAGATGTGTAGCCACTGCCGGCAACAGTGCAGGGGCCGTGTATTGCGGGTTGCATATCTCACCGGCGAAGTACTGTTTTTTGGTCATACACGACTATGTTGCGTGATTTGCACGCAGAAAGGATGGTTTCCGCGTATATGACGAATATGAGTGCACAAATTAAGTGTTCTGTTGCTCAAAGTATACATTTTATATACTTAAGACACAGTAACAATACTCAGAGGAACTGGCGCCCATGTCGTACGCCTGGCTTGCCGCACGCTTGCGCTGTAGTAGCGCCGTTGCAAGTCACATATGTCCAGTCGTGTTTTGAGTGAGAAAAGTGGTGTTGACGGACAATAAGCTGTAACTTCAGCGTCTGCGGTAGTGTGCGTTTACAAGTTCGGTGTTTGTATGGATATTCCGCTATAGTGTTGTGTATGTGTTGTGAAGCTCTACTTCGTACATGTAAGTAATAACGATCGTTATTCTTCCTATTCACAGAGGTTTTCAGTGTGGCGTGTGGATGGTATTAGTTGTTGATGGTGACAGTTACGAATCATGCCTTCTTTTTTCTTTTAGCTTAAGGTGGAGGATACTTTAAGTTTGAAGGGGGTTGGGTGTTATTTGCATAGTTGTATCATGTCAGTCATCGAGTGGGAACGCTGCATGCTGTGTCAAACCAACTCAAATGAAAGGCTGATTAATCCTACAAAAAACACACGGTCCACAATAGATGAAGGTTATGATTCACTAGCGAAAAATCTACTTGCTTTCTACGAGATCGGTGAACTTCCTTTAGATCTGGACATACCTTCCCTGAACAGCGACGCGGGATTAAAGAAAACTATGATTGAAAACAAGGCATCGTGGTACAAATCATGTTACTTAGAGTGCAACAGCACAAAGCTTCAGAGAGCTCAGGAGAGAGCTAACAAGAGGAGACAAGAGGCAGGTCCTTCGCATGCGTCACCAGTCAAAACTCGAAGGTGCCACTCTACCGAGTACAAACAAGGAACCTGCCTCTTTTGTGATTTGCCGGGCTCCAGATTAAATAACCTGAGTAACGTGAGGATGACATCTTGCTGTCAAACTATTACTGACTGTGCCCTTGCACTCAAAGATTCGAAGATTTTAGCAAAAATTTCTGAACGCTGTGACTTAATATCATTAGAGGCACAATACCAACATAAATGTCTCACTGAGTACAAAAACAGGAGAACAGCCAGTGAAAAGAATGATTCAAGTGCTAACAACTCACGGCGCCAGATTTGCAGCATCGCTTTCGCGGGTCTCGTGGCTTACATCAACGAAACTCGCGAAACGGCCGGAGATAATGCAGTCTTCAGCATGGCAGATCTTGCGAAGCTACATGCAGGTGCTATGAAAGAGCTCGGGTATAACTACGACGTACATTCAACGTGACTTAAGGACAAATTATTGGAGGAATGTCCTTACCTACAATCTTGCGACCGGAAAGGATTGGAAAGTCTCATAACTTTCAGGGAAAATTTCGACTTTGCAGTGCGTTCTATGGCTGCCCGAGATTTTGATTCAGACGGTGTCCCTTTGGGTGACGCTGCGAAGATAGTGAGATCTGACATGTTTGGCGGGAATACTGAAGACGGTAGCTGCAACGGCGGTGTACCTGCGTCTCTCATAGCTTTGCTGAGAAAGATTATCAACGGCCCTTCCTCGGCATCAAAGTCTGCCCACAGTGATCACGATGAGGCAAAGCGTATAGCAGAGCTCATATTCTACCATTCTGTCAAGAGGGGCGAGGCAAAGCGACACAACAGAAGCCAAGAGACTGCTACCCCTGTTTACCTAGCGACGAAACATTATGCAGAAACTCGCAAGAAGGGACTTATCGACAGCATGTATCGGCTAGGTATGGGCATTTCCTATCACCGACTGCAGTCCACCAATACTGAAAGAGCTAATGAGGTGTGCGCGACTTACCGACGGGATGGTGTGGTCCGTCCCCCAAAAATCAAGAAAGGCCTATTCACAACTGCGGCTGTCGATAATGTCGACCACAATCTGTCATCGGCCACAGCGCAAACTGCTTTCCATGGAACAGCTATCACTCTTATGCAGCACAGACTGCCCGGAGAAGCAGGTTAGGTTTTTTTCTGTAAGGGTACAGCACTCAATATTTGATGTGGCACGTAAAAATTTTTTTAGGTTTGCCGCGGGAATCGGCACCAGAAGATACAGTAAGTAGCACGAGAGTTAGGCATCTACCTGCAAAATATGCAGCCAGCGGACTCGCATACTTAAGAACTGCTTTTCGACTGTCACGTGGAAATTGTCTTATCATTAGCTTAATTTGTTCACTCATATTCGTCATATACGCGGAAACCACCCTTTCTGCGTGCAAATCACGCAACATAGTCGTGTATGACCAAAAAACAGTACTGCGCAGGTGAGATATGCAACCCGCAATACACGGCCCCTGCACTGTTGCCGGCAGTGGCTACACATCTTAAATGGTCCTATGTGGTCCCAGGAACACGTGTGCAAAGTGGCATTCTTTAATCACAAAATGCAAGGTACCTCTCACTAACTCCCCCACTATATATAACAATGAAATTGGTATTGCAAATGAAATCACACGAGCTATCGAAACATTTGGCAATGCGCCAAAACTTCATAAAATCCATGTTTATATCGCATCAGTCGACAAGGGAGTGTTTAATAATCAGAAGAAAGCAGTGTTGTGGTCTCGACGATATGCTTAGCCAGCAGTGATTACTTGTCACCATTGTTAACGCACCTCTTATGATCCTGGATTCTGGTTTAATCCCTAACCGTCTGTGCTATGTAAAGCTTATCAGTCAATAGCCTGATTGATTAACCTACTGCGTTAGAAGGGCACGTCTACATAGACCATGTTTGCGGGTTTGCTGTCACTGCATATATGATAGGAATTAATATATCTCTTCACATTTCATTGCTCCTGACATTTTGCTAGTAATTAAAAGAATCTGAACTCTTTCCGGCTATTTTGAAATTTGGAGTTTTGGCCGGCGGATTTTGCCCCACTGTGCGCCGCCGAAAGAAGTTCGCGCGTGCGATATTTTCTCACGAGTACTTCCCGTCTTCTGCAGCTACTCAATATGCTAGATTCCAATTAATCGGTCGTAACTGACACACAACTGCGGAAAATCAGTAGGAGCGATAAGGTGATTCGAGAGTCGCAACACGATGTCAAGAAACACGATGCGTCGAACCTTGTCTCAAACGTTGCATCGAACGTTTGATTCGAATGATTCGACAGTCAAAAAGACAGCAAATGTTTCTGCAACACTCTTTGGTGAATGTTCGATCCTATACTGCTCGTACTAACGTTCCCATTCTGTGAAACGGTAAATAGAAGGGACGGAGGATAAAGACGTTGTGGTTGTAGCTGCTACATTTGTGGTATTATCCTGTTTCAAGTCATTCATTGCATAAAATGAAACGTAAGATACGTATCTATGCAGAGTACAGTAGGTAAATATTTTTTAAGCAATTACGCCTGTAACTCATGTAAGATACGTATCTATGCAGAGTAGAGTAGTTACATATTTGTAAAAGCAATTACGCCTGTAACTAATTTTCAGTGCAGGGTGAACCAGTTGAAGATGAAATACAAGAAGACCGGCCATTTAGGATATGTATGAAAGTAATTACTACATACATTGCATTTAAAGGAAAGGACTAGTACATAAGCTAGTATTTTAGGTTATTACCTAAATGTCACTCGAAATAGTACAACGTACCTCACTCTCTACACTAAACCGTGTGGCTGCACTTCCCACAAACTAAAGAGTTCCTTAGAATGTTCGAGACTTCCTTTGACTCGCCCAAAACGGCCGACAACTGACGGAACATCGTCCAACTCGAGCGTTCGACGCCTGACAGTGGAAGAAGCTCGAGAGTTCCGCCACACGATGCTACAAACTGTCAAACGTCCAACGTTGGAAGGTGCCCGTAGAATCGTGCAGCGCCGGCTTAAGTGGTCACCAACATTAAAATGCCGCGATGACTATTATCACATAGCATCATACGTCTTTTATAGACGTACATTGAAGCACGATGTGTTTTGCACAATTGATAAAAAGACGTATCGGACAGGCAAAAGATTTTCACTATGTGGTACACCAGAGAGTGCTCTGGTTGTGGTACAATTCAATAAAACGTTCGATTACCTGAAAAATCTAATTATACCGATTACGATCTTAATATTTCCTCCACATCCTAAAGACGTAACTCGGTGTAGTTTCACACGTCGGACAGCCGTACCGCGATTGGTATCAACGTCCCCCGTGACGTCACGTGACGTAATTCGCCGCCGTTGGCGCGCGTCCCCTCGGGAGGTACGGCGGATGAGGTCATCTCTCAACGGACCGATTTGATGGCACGTGACATGGTGGCCAAGTCGCGCACTGCGACTCGGATGGTGAGAGAGTGCGCGCGAGCCACTACGCCACCGCCCAGCAGAGTGGTGCAGGGGCGGCGGTTCACTGGATGCGGGGGACTGGGGTCTCACATCATCTCTCCGTCCTCCTACACGCTTCCCCCAACCCCCGTGCCCCCGAACTACCGGGTGCACTCCTCTTTATCTTCATAATACCCTCCCAGCCACCACAAAGGTGTGTGGCAGGGGGTGAATTCTCACCAAACATGCACGACATATCATGCATAAAAAAGGATTAGTATTTACATACTGTTCTAAACTTCACTATTTAAAAAAAAAGATAAAAATAGCAAAGCAAACATGCAAAAACATGCTGTTAGCTGGGTTAGCTTCAAGCCCTTATACCAACATGCAGCTACCAATGTTATCCATTGCTACACTCGGTATGGATATATTTACCTAATGTGACTGAGCAAAGCATTGGTTATTATTACTGATAGTGATCTCCCGTAATCGGTAAGTTTACATACGTATGAAATCCTCTACACACTCCCAAATATGACTTCTCTATCTTCCTATCCTATCTTCCTCACAATGCTCGTCTCTATTTCACATGTATAACATCTCTCATTCCATTCTTACAGCCAATTCTCTCCCCTGCATCAGGTATGTACTTCAAGACGCCATCTCCCCATATTACTTATCCTACCTCACTCTCTCCTCCCAATTTCTTCAATCTTCCTTCCCACCCATCTCCTCTGTTCCTCCCCACACGCACCTCAAAGGCCGCAGGTCTATTTTTATCACAAATATATGCACACGTCTGAAAGGAAATAAGAGAGCAACGCGTCCGAAGGGGGGAGCCTGGAGTCATCCGAACTCTCCGGCCGGAGTGGGGCGCACCGCCACCCCTATCCAACGGCCGACCGCCTCACCCCCTATCACCCGTTCTTGGGGATGCACCCCTTTGAATTCGCCAATCGAGCGGCACGCATCCCAGGGGAGGGGACAAGGGAAGGAGGGTTGAGGGTGGAGTACGTCCGGGGTCGGGGCGAGGGAGTAGGGGGGAGATTTGCCATAAACATGAGGGAAATGAAGGATCGGGGCAGGGAGGAGGTGGGAGCACGCACAGACAGACACAAGGGGACTCAGTCCAGCGGGCACGGGGGCTGGCCCATCCGTAGCACGAGAGTACCAACAACCCCTCCTTCCGCGACAGTTGTGTTTGTACATACACTACTCACCCTGCTTCCAGCACAGACAACGTCTAGCGTGGATTCAGGGAGTCCATCATTGCAAGTGAAATAGAGGGGCAAGGAAATCAGCAGCTGATCCTACGCTGGGTGTTCATTGAAATTATTCGTAGGAGGCTACAATAACAATAAAGGCACTTCCGTTCAGTCACTAGCAAAATAGTTAACTCCCAATCGCCGGAATAAAATACTACCCCTTGAATAAACTAGGAAGGTTGTCCCAGGGAGGAAAACGTATTTTGTAGGATTCCTTGGGGGCGCATAATTACGCATTTTTACCGTAAAATAGTAGTATTTTACCATTTAACTTAGTAACATGTCAGTAGTGCAGGTGTAGCGATCGTTCAACACCTGCCGCAAACCCTCGCGGCGGCTAGCTGGGAATTGAGTTGATGTAGATTCCTAATGCACAATGATATAATACTTTCGTCACATCACGGTAAGATCTCGATTGTCTTTTATCCCTATCATGACGTCCCCTCTGAGGTTAACGACAGTGTTGTTGGCGGATATCTTTTTCATCTCACTACTCTTGTGGCGCAGACTTCCGAGATTCGAAATCCTTTCACAGCAAAGGTTGTCTTATAAGAGTATATCAAAACGCCACAGCAAGTACGATCAAATTGTAGCCTCAGATTAAACGGGTTGGAAACAATTGAAATTTAATCAATTACGTTCACGAACAGCCGAACCTACATTTTTAATACACCCGATCGTGTAACGATGAGCATGGCACACACTTGACTGAAGTGATCTCACAATTCCACAAGTGTGTTTCTCCTCATCGTAACGTAAGGAAAACTTATATTAATCACCTAAACTGCGTTTATAGTTAACAAGTTTAACACCAGTAAAGTTGTAGTAGTGGGGGGTCATTAGGGCTACCTCCAAACAGACACGTAGCCAGGGGGGGGGGGGGGGAGGGGGGGGGAGGGGGGCTTCTGGTACTTCAGCTCACCCCCGAAATTTTTTCCCAATAATTTTGTTGTTCTGATTTTAGCAGTGAACTTGACTGGTGAGAAGAGATAATTATGGGCACTGTAAAAGTAAATACCAAGCACTGAAAACTAAGGGAAGAGATCTGTAACATGTAGGCACCGAATGGGGAAGGCTGATTTGTTTCAAGTTACGCAAGACTTAGCTCCCCCCCGAAGCAAATTTCTGGCTACGTGTCTGCCTCCAGAGGTAGTATACACTATAGCAGCCGTAGCAATAACCACGCGTCGCCTCAAAACCTCAAACGTGATTAAAATCAAAGACACGCGTGCACGATAACACCCACCGCGCGGTCGTGGTCGCCAGGGGGATGGGTTCTCCGATCACCCACCCGCCTCACGCCCTTCCGCAGACCTCCCCCCCATTACACCCCCGCCACCCTCGCTGTGCGAGAGGGTGGCCCGTATGAGTGTCGGGGTGTATCGGCCGATCTCGAAGCGCTGGTGTGCGAGACAGAGTGAAACCGAGAGTAGAGGCAGACGGGAAGGAAAAAGTTTCTCCTCATACGCGAACGATCATGATCACTGCTTTAGACTCAACAGTAGTGAAGACACCGGAATGTGGAGCAGCTTACGCTCCAGATAAAATGATAAAAAATAACTAAATGAAAAGAAATTATGCTTGGAAAACCGTGCACATTCAATAAATTGCATTATTCAACGTACCGTCGGA
This sequence comes from Platycnemis pennipes, assembly GCA_933228895.1. NCBI lineage: Eukaryota > Metazoa > Arthropoda > Insecta > Odonata > Platycnemididae > Platycnemis > Platycnemis pennipes. The sequence goes on along the minus strand of OW121850.1, from coordinate 12,935,700 downwards.
CTAACAACATTTGGTAAAAGATAGCCTCCGGTGATGCCAACATTAATGAAAAGATTCTTTCATTCATGCCACCTAAGGGTTGTAAGTTTTTCCGGGATAGTAAAAAAAAACTAATACACATGGGTACTTCAAAAATTCAACGAGTACCTTCAGAAGATTATAGAAACTTCGCGTTCCAATGTAACGCGCAGATAAAATACCCTTGTTTGAGAGCTTTACATTCCTGAAACTTTCTATTCATATAATGTAATCGATTGCTAAAGAAGAAAATTATTTCATATTCTATTTTTATGCGGAAACAATACCAAGAACTACAAAATATCCTTAACTTAAATGAGGTAGGTACTATCATCAGCAATGAAGTCCGATGCAGTGAAGCAAAGGGGCCTTTTAAGGTCGCAAACAAACTGAAGTAACTCCTAAACCTTATAGCTTCCTTATTTTGTGCAAATAGTTCTGCCAGTAGTCGCGTTAGCAGTGTTGAATCGACCCGCCCAGCCACAACAAGCATAATTCATTTTAACGATGTCAAACTTCTATGATGTAAAAAATGCATTTAAAGAGCCATTTTCCTGAACATAAGGCAGTTCAAAATCTAATCAGTCTTTTATTGCACTGGGAGATGTCATTCAAGTGGCGGTATTTCATAAAAAAACACAATTTCACCACAAACCTTTACGCAGAGGAAGACTGAATTAGAAAAAAAAAGAGTAAGGGCTTGCGTATCGTGCCATTGAAACGAGAAGAGTCGCAGAACGGAGCCGAATCGAAATTGCCACCTCTTTCAAATAAGGTAAGGGAGCGGTGGGTGGAGCGGGCTCGCCACTTTCCATTCTCTCCCTCACACCAGCCGTGGGAGGAAGCCGCCACCCGCAGCGCCCGCCCCCCGCCACGCCCCCTTGCCCCGCCAAACCGATTCCAATATCCATTAATTGGAGACCTCTGCGGGCAACCCGCCCCCGGCCACCCCCACCATCCCGAAAGCCCCCCTCCACTCCGCCCACGAGCCATCGCCGCCGCCGCCGACGAAACCTTTTGTTTTTTAAGAGATTAAAAACAACGTGACCGAAAAAAGGTGCGAGTGGGTTGCATTGCGGAACACACTCGCCAATCGATCGACGGTTGAGGCCGAGGGTTGGAGCAGACGCTCTGGATTCTCGTGGATTGTGCTCCCGTGGGCGCGGTATCTAACACTAGTGATCAACCGGTTAGGGTATGCTTGGAAGGAACACTCCACACCCTCCGACACCATCTTCTACAAACCTCCCTATTCATCAAATCATTCACAGATCACACTATTTGCTGCCTCTCCTCAACCCATCTGATCGGCCCCTCGCTTTCCTCCCTCGGCTCCGCTTACATGCCTGCACCTAAATACTCCGCAGACAACTTCCCCTCCGCAACATGCAAAACACTCACTCCTTAATCTCCCTCCTGGCACGTCGCACTCTTTTGAACAAATGTGAAATGAGCCTACCCGCCAAAGCATTGAAAATAGTCCAAACTAGACGTTCTCCTCTTTAAAAAACATTTAATCGCATCACTTGCTCCAAATTTTTCGCGGTGAATTTGTGACGAGAATATCAACGACTACAAACGAAGCCTTCCTTAGCCATTCTTACTGTTCACTTGCCCTTCATCGATTGTCTTTATCACGCCATTATGACTCAAGATATAGCCGATTAAGTAGTCCAGTCATTATCTATTCCTTTCATCATGCTCCTCTCTTCGACCACTCTCCCCAGAACTTTTTCTTTGGACACTCGGTAGGTTAATTTTATCTTCAACATTTTTCTGTGCTGCCACATTTCGAATGCTATCAACCTTAACTTTTCTACTTCTGACATCGTCCATGCCTCACTTCCGTTTTGAAGAGAGTTCCAGATTTGGGCTCCAATGAAGTGTTTCCTCACTTCCAAGCTTGTACTTCCAGCTGTGAGTGAAATCCTCTTTTGCTCGAAACCCCTCTTCGCCAGGGTTATTCTAAGGACTATTTCCCTGTTCCCTGGGCTGAGCATAAAGTTTCAGAATGCTTCGAACGGGTTGTGGACGATCGACCTCTAGATAAATGAGTTCACTCGTCGAATAAGCAGTCGTGGACAAAATGTGACGATGCTCCGAGGTGGTATTGACCTACTCTTTGCTAAGGTACATATCCTGTGAGGATGTCATGACTTGGCGGCGAGAGATTGCCAACAATAATTCGTCCTTTCACCTAGAGAAGGTAGCAGCTCTTCTTCATATCAATGAAAGTGGGCACCACAGTACAGAGACACTCATTTCACTACAGGCGAGGTAATAATTTAAAGGCTGTACATAGTTATGCGACGTGGAAGGCAAGGGAAAACCACCACATCATTATCCCAAGGAGTCGCAGCGACTCCACACTCATCTTTTACCAAGGCGTGATGGAACCCTCTTGAGTAAAATATACCGGAGGTAAAATAGTCCCCCATTCGGATCTCCGGGCGGGGACTACCCGAGAGATTGAATCACTCAAAATAACTCGGATATTAAAGGTATCACTACAAATCTTAGGTTATACATTTTATTATGAATACGTATCTTCTTTGTTTCGGATAAAATTAGGGAAAAATTATATCCTGTTCGCAATTATTTTTCGTGGTATCTTCTAATTTGGTTACCGGGTATTAACTGCATTCAGGTTTACGAACTTTCCCGAATTATAAGAAACACACACCTCAATGGTCATTCACATTTGCTTAGAGTGAGACTTTTTTTTCTAAAATAGGTCTTTGAGCTGTAACAAATAATTAAAAATATCTCATTACTCTACATTTATTTCAATCCACACACCGCATGAACATGTCCCTCGTGAGCAAAAGAGAACGTTTTGGTGCCATCCCAATGCAATTCTTTCCTTGTTTTTCAATGTCAGTGCCCCGTAGATTTTTAACCCGGCACTTATTGTTAGTTCTATTGTTTACCCTTGCCGGTATCCTCGGTAAATAACATAAGTTCTCTTTGATCATACATGCAACTCGCGTTGCAATAAGATAATAGCTACACCGATAACTCGAGACCGTGTGCTGAAGAGGATGGGGAAATCCTTTCAGTAGGAGTGCATAACGAAGCGGTGAGCCGTAAACGACCGCCGAACCCCAACCCTCCCTTAGCTCTCTACAAGACCCAAATTAATCTTTAATTGACAAGTCACAGTCACATGGTAACAGCAATAGCAAAAAAATAGGAAAAACTCGTTATATCATTTTACTCGAGTATGACTTGACCAAAGATGGCCAAATTTGTTGAATACTTCTTACAAATAAGAAAATATGGCCTCCTATAAAATTCGAAATATACTGACTAAAATAGAATATTGGTTACACTTTGCAGAAGATCGGGCAGATGGCGGGACCCCCCATTAAAAATTCTGGCCGCACCACTAGGTATCACCGCCTACTTTTCGCGGAATATAAATGCATAATGACTTGGTTATCGATAGAAACTACACGCGAAGTAATTTATTGAAGGAACAGAGCGTAAAAGAAATTTACCTCACGTCTAAAAGCTTTAAACGTAAAAAAATATTCAATTAAAAAAATGAGCGCCGAGAAATTGAAGAGGCTGTAACATGCATCATAATCTTCCATTCCTATCCTTATACCTTTCCTCCCGGTCTGAAGCGCCTATTAGTGCGGAAACAGACTTGAAAATGCCCATGATAATCATTATTTTTATCCTTGTGAAATAAGTACTAAAAAAATAATTCATTAATAATAACTAGGTCCTTTTTAAAGTAAGGAAATATGAGAATGAAATAAAAATATGAGGTTTTTAAAAGGAACCTCGAAAAACTTCATAAGGGAAGGAGTCTGCCCTACAAGGTTTCCCTTAAGTGCCCCTCGATGACAACCTTGCTACAGCACAACCCTCCTAAGCTTCCGATGAAAGAGCGCAGGGCAGAGGAGGGACGACTCCCCTCAGCGGCCGCAAGACCGCTACCAAGCGCAGCAAATCGGTTTTCCCCGCTTCGATTCCGAACTCCTCTCTTGTCACCTCGAAATAAAAAAAGACTATCGGGAACGTTCGGTTGCCGCGGCGAGTTGGGAGGAGGCGTCGTTTGCCACCTCCCGGGGCGCCCTCTCTCTCTCACTCCGCAGCGCGAGCGGCAAATGTTTTCACGCTTCGGCGAAGTGCGCCCGGAATGTAATCCCCCCGTTCGTGGAGAGGGTCGCACGGACTGCCGGCTCTTGTGTTTATTCTGGGTCGAGAGAGTGAAGAGGCGGCGACGGCCGGCACGTCGGCGGCGGAAGAAGGCGGCATTTCCCACCGTGACATTTCACACCGCGGGGGGAAATAAAACAACAGCCAGTCGGAGGTCGAGTCTCTTCGACGCTTGAGAAAAACAACCGGGGGGTCATTCCTCGAGATGGGAGGGTAAACACTTGCAGGGAAGATGAAGCCGCGTCATCGCTGAAAAGACCCAAGAAATCCACAATTGTTACAGGAAAACTGATCGTTGGATGGAAGAAAAACGTGAAAAGGGAAGAGCGCCCTAACTAAGCACGAAGACCAATCGAGATGGAAGCGATCAGAAATTATAATCGGAATTACTGAAAATATTAAGCACGTATCTAGTAGCCGCAGTTTAACAGCCACCGTTACCGACATGGCTACAACGGCCGGCACACGTGACCTCGCACAGAAAACTAAATTTCAAGGTCCGAGGAGGATTTGCTGGGATTTTTGCACCGATTAATTATGCTAATTAATATGTCTCGCAGAAGCAATTAGAAAGCGAACGTAATTCGTTATTTCTTGAGAAATAAGCCAAGAAGAACAAGGAATTAGATTAAAAATGGCCCCACCAACGCGGTAATAAAACCTGTGGGTAAGTGGAAAGTAGACGGGTGTTGGAGAGCGTTGGGCCAGCAAATACACAGTGGTAACTGTAAGGGGTGAGGAGAAGCTTTAAAAAGTGAACCGTAGAGATTAGAGAAACTTAGTCGAACGAACCTACCCAAAAAAACTATGGTCACTGCCGTGGAGTCTATGTCACTGCTTCCTAATTAACAAAACAAGTAATTTCTCTCTCGAAGCCGACGTCAATGTCTACATAAACTTTTGGTCTTGGAAAAAGTATGCCTACACCTGAATGGATCTGTTTGAGCAAATAAAACACCCCTAACGCCTGAGCGTGTAATTTGGCGCAAATGCTTCAGCAGAGGGACATAACAGGCTGTAAGAATCGCATTCAGTTTCCGCTTAAGTACAAATTATTGGCATCCTATGCTGAAATAACGAGAGCTCTAAGGACACTGGTGAAATATCCCGAGATGAGAAATTGAGATAAGATAAACCTCAAGATAAAAAAAACGATCCCTTTCAGTCACAAGCTATTACAGCCCAGCTTTCTAATAATATCGAAGATTAAATCGAATGAAAAGGGAATGACAGCGTTAACAAAGTTCTTAGGAGCAAAAAGTCTCAGGGAACAAGGAGCCCAAAACCTTTGCATGTATTAAAAGAGGTGGAATAACTTGCGACGTAATAATTACACCCCTGATGATAAATAGGATTAAGATGTATGAAAATGAACAATCTATGATACGTTTACGTACAGTTAAATCAATGAAGAAAGTGAAAGGAAATTACAGAAAAACGTAAGCAGACGGTAAATACCATATCAGCCTCCTGGTCCAGCACTTCTGAACAGAACCTCACGAGTTTTTGTTTTACAGAAGTGCCACATTTTGATTCAACGAGCAAATCAAGCCTCAAGGTCGGGGGTGGCGAACCTATGGTACGTGTGTCCAAAGTGGCACGAGAGCAATTATTTTGGCACACGAGGCTGGGACGGCGCTCCGCGAGGAGGTTAGATTTACGGGTCGAAATGGTGACTGAAATTGATCTGAGCTGCAAATTGGGAATGCCGAATCGGATTGTGGCTTTGAAAGTGAGAATTTTCTATAATACTTCATTAATCACATAATCATTTTCACGAACTATAATAAAAAGAATTAAACTTTAAAACCAACAATTTTGAATACCATTCTAAATAAATGTTTTTATTATAAAAATATCCCACGCTTCTCACAGACAAAGGAATCGGTGATCTATTTCACTCGATGGCTTGCACACGAATCAAGAATAATACTCGTGATTCATAAACGTTGGCACTCAATCGTCAAAAGGTTCTTTATTCTTGCTTTGAATTAACCAGGCATGCTGCCTGCGACAGAAACCTGCTACATTAATCGTTCTTAAATTCATTACACCCACTAATTGTAAGCACGGACATAATTTTCTCATTTTCGGGATGATTAGTGATTACATTATTAGTTGTTTCTCATTATCTCAATCAACACGATTATAAAAAAATGAAATATTTAATGTATTATCTACGTAGAGGTTTCAGCTTCAAATGCATGGCAAGGAGTTTCTTGCCAGTGGCTCAATTCTATAAATTTATGGAATTCCATTCGGAGGAGTGGTTTGAACTAAAAAAGAAAAATTGCAGGAGAGAATCAACAGCAATGCAAAGGGAGGAAACAATCGCGTCACGGTAGTCACGTCAGTAAGCTGACAGCACCCACCACGATGATAGTGGCCAAATAAGAGCAATAAAAAATACACGGGTTCCAATTCCGATTCGGGTTTGAATCTCGTGATCGCCTTAGGTTTAAAATTAGGAAAGTTTACACGGTAAGGAATACCTTAAGCGGTTGGAGCATCGTCTTAAGACGTTACTCTACTCATCATTGTTGAGCCAATCAACGATAATGAGCAAGGAGGTTCGAATTCGAGGATGAGTGTTGAATGAGCCGCATCAGAATACAGCTGACAGCACCCACCACGATGATAGTAGCCAAATAAGAGAAAGGAGAACGCTTTACAGCGGGGGTTCCCAAACTGGGGAGGGGGGCGTGAAGATATGTAGGGGGGGCGTGAGCACGAGACCAGTTAAAAATAAAAATCTTCAAGTAAATAAAATCCATACGTTTCTTTAACTAATTTTAAGGCGTAGATTTTTAAAATCAACCTAGATGTTTAGAAAAATTGACAATCCACTTGTATAGAACTCTTTTATGGTAAAAATATATAGCTTTTTTTCTCTTAACAGTATTTCTTTAAATTGAAACTTATAATGTTGTATTTTGTGATAGTACAAATACATGTTTCGTTTTCAATGTAATACTTGTTTTTTCACATGCCCACAAAATTTACTGTGAAGGGAGGTGTGGAAGGTTTCCATTTTAACAGGAGGGGGCGTAGTACAAAAAAGTTTGGGAACCCCTGCTTTAGAGGGATGACCTATGAAAATAAAACAAATGCAGCGGTGTCGGTGGATGAATTCTGTTACAAGGACCTCACTGGTAAGAGGGGCATGGCCGATATATCCTGCATTCGAGTATCTTGTGCCATGGGAAGTCCCACCGCCGCCGCCCTCTGGAGAACAGGAACGAGCGCCTTAACTGGGCCGGAAGCCACTCCCCCCTCCTTGCTCGCTTCTTCCGAGGGGGGGAGAGACGAGCCGCCAAGAAGGGTGACGGTCGAAAACAGATGTCCAATTCCGGACTTGGGGAATCATCAGCTGCTCACCGCCCCTCAACGGATCACACAATCCAGCTCCTTATTCCCTCCCGACACTTCCTCATCCAGTCCCAGACGCGGAAAGGGCGTCTTTTTCCGCGACGCCGCCAGCCTGCTTCTAGAGGCCCCTCCCTGCGCGCAATCATCTCTCCCGACGGCAAGACGGTGCTGGCTGGCGCGGCGTTTCTTGCACACATACCCAGCCAGGGCGACAGATGCCCGATGGGAGGGTGAATTGCGACTCCAAATAAATGGCAGCCTAATCGATTGGCGATCCAATATTAAGCATTGCCACGGTGTCTTTTTTTTGTCACGGATCAACATACGTGCCTCGGCGAAATGACAATTTCCACACAATCGCCTTTCGAGTGCCGTGTCTCGAAAGAGTTAAGACGCAAAAGCTCAAAGGCCTTCGAGTTAATATAAAATCTAGGAAGCCAAAAACTTCAAAGGAGATAAAATGCAAATTACTCAAATAAGTTCCCAAGCCACGAATTTCTCTTTTTCCTCGCCTTTCCCGATGTTCAATTACAATCTTTGCCACTCAAATCTCGAAATGACATTCATTTAAAATAACCACAGGGCCTAAAAAAGGTAATGGTAAGCTTAAACAAAAGAAAGGCACGGACGGCATTACCAATCCAGAGAAACATATCTGCAATGGAAGTCATTGGGAAAGAAAGTGAGACCAGAAAGTCGTTTAGGTAAAGGCCCCTCAGATATATCATCGCCTCTTCACGAGGGATGGCTTAGCACAAGAAAAAAGTGCATCCAAAGGTCAAAAACACAAACGCGCACAAGTGAACTAAGCGTCATCGCGCAAAGCATATATTACAACAGGAAAATTCACGAACACGAAATATGCGACAAAATCCCATGCGACCATCCAACAATTTTTTTTCATGAGACTCTCATACTTGTGGTTACACATCACCGGTTACAACGCAAATAAAAATCTTTATCCGCACAGGTCACAGCGAGAGTATCACGGGGATGTCAAGTATAAAAACCCTAAAATGTCAGCGGCGTAGAGTTTTCACGCTCGCGACCGTTTCCCAACTCCAAAACATTATTTATAGGAAATGTGGCCGAAGAGAAAAAAGATTTGATTCCGAAGCGAAGCACGTCCCGCGACTTTCTATTTTTTTCCGGATCGACAAGATTGGAACAATCGAACGATCAGTTGCGACTGCGGCTGTAAATTTGCAGCGCACGCCCCCTCGCGCAGCAACCTCCCTCCACCCATTCGAGAGCGGCCCGCCAAAGAGATGATGAGATTGCGGACGCAGATGGACCCTCCCGGATCGGGCGTCCGGTCTCACCCTCAACGAGGGAGCGAGATGAGGAGAGAGAGAGAGAGGCAGGCTTGGCAGCGGCGGCGGGGGAAGACGGAGAGGCCAGCTTCCAGCGCGCTCGCATTCCACGGCGTCGCCGAGGAGATGGGAAGGGGCGAGCACCATGAGTGTGCACCAAAATACCCGGGGAGGTTTCCCCTCCCCCAAACCACGGTTACTTTCCGTGCTCCTGGAAAATTGTACAGAAAAACCACGAATGCATCATAACGTCTGTTGATGACAATGAGCTAAGGGAAAATCTAACAGCTCCGTTAGTATCTCCCAACTGAAAAGGTGAGGATGAATCACCTTTCCGAGGCTATCTTCCAAACGCAGCAAAACAAAGGGCCGGTTTTACTGTTTGGGGAGCGTTAGCCGGAAATAGTTAAATAGTTGTGGACGGTAGTTGGGGTCATGATAACCGACAGTTCCGACTTTGCAATGCATATGAAATAGTCGGTCTGTTCATGTGAGCAGAAACGGCGGCGACAAATACATACCCACGATGGTAACCATGCTAAGAAAATATTTAGCTAGGCATTATACAGTCGGGCTAATGATGACTGTTGCAACCATTTCCACGAGCCTCGTTCACCCAAAATGACGATTTAAAAACGTGCGAATTTGTTGAGGCAGTTGAACTTTCTTTTCCAAACCTCTGTGGGATCTCCGGACACTCACAGCTAAATCAAAGTTGCGCGACTTTCTGAATGCCAAAACACGCGTGACGATAGGAATGGCATAGGGAGAGGAACGAATAGTGAAAGAACCTATCACGTAGATGAGCGGTTCCAGGGTTTTCGGTATTAAGTACGAGCGAATTTTCGGCAAGAGACTGAGCAACGGCAGCTAAAAATGTCTCTCACTTGTACAAACACCACTATTGAGGACCGCACACTGCTGGGGACCTAGAACCCAAAACTATCCACTAAATCACATCTAGAAATCTTTATTCACACGCATTTTCATAACTCAATTACAACAGAAAATGACTCCAAATACTTCAAATTTAAGGAACAACCACTAGATATTTGAAAACTCGTCCATTACCGTTCTCATTTATCTTGATTGATTCTAAATAATCCTAAAAAAGCAGATGCGGAACTGATTCGGTACTTTCATCTACTTAGCTGGCGCCGCAGAGTACCCCAGTGTTCGTAAGTAAAGGAGTATTAGAACCGCAATATTCAAATGTTCATGGCCATATTTATTTAAGATAAGGGTGACGCTGGATATGACGGGTTTATACAACATGATTTACCAAGTGTACTAAGTTTCTTCACTGCTATGAGTTATTTCTGCGGAAATTCTCAACGTAAATCATCTCAAACCAGAATCAATTATTTGAACAATTCACGGAGAATGATGCCAACCCGCTTCCTGAACGCAAGCACGTATCGATTTGTAAATAAATTTTCCCACATCTAAAAATATTTTAAGTATGTTGGTATGTGACCGCATAGTACGAGAACTTAGCCATCGATACTCAAAATTCGCACAGTATTTTCGTAAGGACAATGTCCTATCCGGTGGCCCCTTGAGTCCCCAATGCCCCAGAAAATTCTATGGTCCAGGAGTGCTAGCATAATTTCACGCAGAGATCGTGCAGCGACAGGCATTTCCTGGGGTAATGGCGAGGAGATACGGGGAAAGAGTAGCGCTTAGTAATTACCCCGGAGTTAAAAGCGGGTGGACATTTCTTCGAACTTTGAATTTCCGATCCCGTATCAGATACTAATGTAAATTATTTCCAGGTGAATGAGGCTCCAAACCACTTGATCTCCGCCAGTGGATAGGTGACATCGAAACGGAGTGCCACAACAGCCCAGAGGGCTGTTCCAGGCGTTGCAGAATTTATTTGACCGTAACTTGAACAAAATGTTGATGAAATCTTCTCCAAAAGTGAAAAAACTTACTCTTATTTGGATCTCGATAGGATGGCACAGTTAGTCGACCACTACGGGACCCTAAAGCAGGTTTTCTTTCTATTTATTTAGTTCACTCTTCGTTGCCCATTGCTTAAGCGCTGATTGAAAACCTTCGCGTGCTGGTCTTTGAGAGTATGCATGACGTGAACAGGTTGCAACCGAGATGAATTCTTCATCGCGATTTCAAGGACCCATACCGTGCTTCATATAACGATAGTAAAGAAATTACATAAAACTTTGGAAAGTTTCTCTTCCTTGTCAGGTTAGATGTCCTCAATGGTGAAATGTAGGAATCTGTCCGAAATCCCAATCACTGTTATGAGGAATGCAAATCTTCACCCTCATTTTTGAACGCAAACGAAAATTAAGAAAAGAGAAAACGGTTTCCTCATTTCATGCAGCGCAGTAACATCTTCAAGCAATAATTTAAAAATTATGAATTTCTTTGGGAAGCAAATTTTATTCCTAATTATAATTTGTTAACATAGGTTTACATAAAGTGCACAATACGAAAGAAAGGCTAATTTACGTTAACGAATGGAAGTGGGTGTGGAAGTACTGAGCTAATTCTATCTTTTCAAATAACCGGCCATAAGAAATACATAAGAATACATGCCTAAGAAATGGCCGACAAATTTCCTCCCATAGTTCCTGATACATACGTTATACTGTCTCGTACTCTACCCCTGAAATATTACAGATGATACTGGGCGTAGAGGAGCAATGAAAAGCCAAAGGCACCCAAACACCCGTTGCTCTCACGGCGATGAAACGTGAATTCTGAACGAGTTGAGCGCGACTCATTGGCACTTCCGAGCAGAGCGCATATTTCGGTCAAGAATCCCTCGCAGCAGCCACCACGCGTTCCGAGCGCCATCTCTCGTTCCACACGGGAGACTTCTCGCTCCCCTCCCCCTCAAACGGGGCACGCTAAATACAACGAGAATGCCAAAGGGAAGCGCAAACAAGCAGATCTGCGTTTGAATGGCGCTCTTTCTCTGAAAAGGCCAGGAGAAAAACGCGAATGTACACACATATTATTTCCCCGTCGGCACAAACTCTCTCTACAAATAGCCGCGAGGAGCAAACGGAGTCGACTGCAAACACACACACTCCCGAGCACGCCCTCTCTCACTGATTTATTACGCTTCTAAAAAGTAACAGGCACGTCTTGCGTTCACGCCATTCCTCGAAAAAGATCGCGGTCCCACACTCCACAATTAGCGAGGAGCACGCGACGTGATTCATAGGTCCATCCGTCTCATCGTTCACACGCTGACTCACTTAAAAATGGAAGCATCATGATGGTGAGACTTCGGCCGAAACCAGGTCTCGGTGAGGCTTAAAAAACCAAATCAGAGCCTTCAGGATAGTTCATACGGCATTGCGACAGAGAGGGGGAAATCATTAATCCCTCACCCCCACGCGAATGAGACTAATGTTCCAAACGAAAATAGAATAGGAATGCGTAATATTCGTCGAAAAGCGAGGATTATTGAAAAATAGCCAACGAGGTGGGTTCTTTCGATCAAAAGTAACTCTTCCAATGGAGGGTGATAGGAGGATATTTATTTTGATATTACTGACACTACACATTTCAAACAATATTTCTTCGGGAGTACGAAATATGGACGGTGGTGGCAGCAGCAGCGAAAGGAAGTTGTATTTGAGAAAAAGAACGACAGCAAATGTCGAAAAAACCGACACCAGAATAACGAATCCTACCAGTCATTCCTGATCATCAGTCATGACCATCATCTGTTTGACGCAGTTCTCTGTTACATTCGTTTACGGGAGATTCATTGATTATAGGCATTGTTATTATGACTACTCTTCCTCATTTATATCCTTGCTCACCTCATCACGGATTTTTTCAGCAGAACATTCACATCTTCCTGAAAAGACTTTTATCACAAAACTTAAAGTCGCTTAGTGTACGAACGATGCAGTACTCCCTTCTTATTTCCCAGGAACAGTATTTCCCCTCGACTCCTCTAAATATTACTCCACAAATTGAAAGCTGTACCACATGTTCATCATTCCGCTTAACAACGTATTCTAAACGCTTCCAATCTGAGCTTTTTCGCCACCAGAGAACCTCTCACTACCATAAAGGAGCATTCTTTATATGAACGTTCAAATAAAGTTCGTCCTTACAGCCAGACATGTCTTCCAAGCAGTGAGTAGTCTTTCATTCCCGTGCAATGCACTTTCCATCTACGATATGGGGCTGAATATTACCCACATTCTTCGTCCATCACTAGTTAATATTCTCCCTAAATAGCAAAACTTTCCCACTTCAAGTTTTGGATTCCGAAACTGTGCTGTGAGGGTACTGACTACTCTTCTCTTTTAAAACATGGAAGTCGATTATTTTATGGACTCCGGGCGATATCTTGTCATCACCGATGATCAACAAGATCCTAGCAGACACCGACGTATCCATGAAGGGTACGTCGACGGTAAAACATAACACGCTACTTTGTTCTCCAATTTGATTCGGTAAACTGCTTCCTGGAAATCGGAATTGAAAATTAAAGGGGAGTGTGAGTGAGCATTCTTGCCCATCCCCTTATCAATTCTTACTTCTGTTACGATGAGCCCAGTTTAAACCACGCCCACAGAGTTTTTCCACGCTGTAGATCACTCATTACTCCAATGTCCTTTCAAATACAAGCCATTACATTCCTCGACGTTATCAAATGTTTTCTCCAAATGTGTAGGGAATAATTACTAGAGCGTAGGTTAAAGTACAGATTAAATCTATTCGAGAAATTTCAATCGGAAAGCTTTACTGAAGGTGTTAGGCACATATTAAAAAAACAGCGTATTATGCTAGATTCGACCAGTGAGATTAGAGAGATAGATTGTCGTACCGATAGATTCAAAATGACATTTTCCCCCGTACAATAAGAGAACAGAATAGGCAGCATAGCAAAGGGATAGGTAGGGGAAATATTTTAGAGTAGTCTGTAGTGTATGATGCATGTATTAATCCCATAAATACTATAGTTCCTTACAATCTAGTTGCATGAGACCCTATAATTGCTTTTTTGCATGTTAGTAGTGCATGCTTGGTGATCTTCACCCCCTGCCACACACCCTCGCGGTGGCTTGCAGGGTATCGTGTAGATGTAGAAGCAATAAAAGTAGGATGTTTATTTTCCGCCTTTGCTCTGTGAGAGGCCTAAGAGCGACACTGAATACTCTTTTTCCCATACCCTCGACAAAACAATTCTTTTAGCTAGCTTTAGTAGAGCAGCTAGGTTCGTCAAAAGGTGTTACGATAGGTTGAGTAGTGTATCAGAATTAATACAAGAATTAGGGTGGGAATCATTATCAGAGCGTAGGTTAAAGTTCAGATTAAATCTATTAGAGAAATTTCAATCGGATAGCTTTACTGAAGATGTTAGGCATATATTAAAAACACCAGCGTATTATGCTAGATTCGACCAGATAAATAAGATTAGAGAGATAGATTGTCGTACAGATAGATTCAAATGGCATTTTTCCCCCGTACTATAAGAGAACAGAATAGGCAGCATAGGAAAGGGATAGGTAGGGGAAATATTCTAGAGTACTATGTAGTGCATGATGCATGTCTTGCCCCTTAAAAACTATAGATACTAACAATCTAGTTGCATGAGACAATATAGTTGCTAGTTTGCATGTTAGTAGTGCATGCCTGGTGATCTTCACCCCCTGCCACACACCCTCGCGGTGGCTTGCAGGGTATCGTATAGATGTAGATGTAGATGTTTTCATCACACTTTTAAACATTTAAGAGCCGCGTTTACAAGGGAAATTCGATTATTAATGTAAAATCATGGCTTGAAAGACAGTTCAAAAACTGTATTTAACAGCCTCAAAACAAATCATTGGGTCATGTGCAGAACCATTTCACTTTGGAGCAAATATATTTTCGCTATACCGTTTGATGGCCTTCTGTCCCTCCACCGTAGTCTTACTAGTACAACTGAGACGATACCACTTAATGTTCCCCTTATCGTTATTTCGTGGCTCCACGAATACGGAAAGCAATGCACTTAAGACGTCCATCCGCCTTCGTGGAGGAGAGCCACAAATTTAACCCTTGACAAAACCTGAAGATCATTCATCATTCTAGCCTCAAAAGAACCAAGCAATCTGCCCCGAATGTCACGTAACACTACGCTCCGGTTGGCCGCTCCTCCCGGGGAGAAGTTGTGAAGGAATAAGCCAACTTAAACACGAGGCACAAAAAGTAAACACTCTGCCCGAGATTGGAGACACCGCAGCCGGGCCTTGTCTGCCGGAGGAGACTTCTCCATCCAACGTGCTGGGGGCGGGAGGGAAAAAAAAGGCGTAGAGCGAAGAATTGAAGGGGGCGGAAAAGTGTATCTTTCCTATCGTCCACTGCAGCGGCAGTTGCCAAATCCCCACGGGAAATATGTTTACCTCCCTCCTCCACTCCCAAGGATTTACGGTTAGCGGGATGAAGGAAGTGAACACTCCACTATTTCTTTGAGAAATAATGGAATCCTCGATTTTTTTCCTTCCTCGTCCGATGCCTTTCTTCCGAATTTCCTAATAAATCGAAAAACACGGAAAAAGATCCACCTAGAATATTTATCCACACCAAAATGTCAAGGTTTGATTCTTATCCCGGAGTATTTATAGCTTTCAGACGGCAAGAAAATTGCCCCATGGCAAGGGAGCAGTAAGATTTAAAGTGTGCCGACTGCAACCTCGGAACGGGTTTTCCCTCGCGTGTACCACTGCTCACGCTCGGGAGCGGTAACATCCGATCGGCATTTATCTTTCTCAATGGGACATGTCCCTGTATCGTTAAGGCACGATGGTAGTCAGCAACCAGCGGCCAATTACGACGTGAATGAATATCCTCGCAAACATGAGATTATTAACAAACATACGACAAGAATTAGTGGTATAAGGAAAATATATCACTAAAAACAGAAATTTAATCAGAGAGATTATAACTGTTCTGATGAGTACTGACAGATATAAATTTTAGGCAACAAGTTTCAATTCTGCTCACGAAGAATGACGACGCATGAACGTAATAAGAAAACCAGTTCCAGCATTTTAAAACGGGCGCATGTTTGTAACTCTCATGCGCAACGCGAAAACTGCCGATGAGTACATCACTTAGTCATTTCGTGGGACTCGGTAATGGAGGGAAAGGATGGATGGATTCAAAGAGATAACAGATCTTTGAAAGGTAAGCAAAGAACGTGGAGGCAAGTCATCAACCACGAGATGATCACATCTCTCGTTTGATTGAAGGATAACGAACCACACCAATGTGATTTACGCAGTTTAAAAACATACTAGACGTTGTTGATTACTTATTGTTTTCATTTTCACTGATGACGCTAAAAATATTTTACGAACTCCAACTATTGTAGACTGGTCTATGACCATAAAATTAGAGAAATTGATTGCCGAACCAACAGATTCAAAGTGTCCTCCTTCCATCGTACAATTAGGGATCTCAATAGCTGTAGAAGTGTTCAATATATTTATATATGCAAGTGTATCAACGGATAGCAAGTTTCTATATGGAACTAACCCAACTAACAGCCTATTCGTGCATGCTTGCTTTGCAATTTTAGTATTTTTTAAAATAGTTTATTATAAACTATAGTTACTAATCCTTTTTAAGCATGTTCCTGAACCCAATGGATATGGGGCAAACTGACAACTAACTGCATTACCCCCCTCCCCATTCATATTCAAGCGACGAAGGAAAACTTCTGAAGGGGATATTTATAAATATTACGTAATGCTGTCTCAATTTTTTTTATTTCCCTCTCCCCTATACCACTCCAAAATATTCTCTAAGACTCATCCCAAAATTACGTAACACTGCCATTAACCCTCTTTTTTAGTGAATGATATAATGCACACGTTCTTTAAATACCTTCCTCCATTGCTTATTCAATAATTGTTTGTATCATCATTATTTTTCAACAGATAATACAACAATTCATAATGTATATTTCTCCCAACGTATCGGAAAGCTGGAACCTCCTCCGCCCCTACTTGTATTGTATCGTCATAAACTACTATTAAAGCAATCTGTATAAACTATAAAGCAATAAACTTTTACTAATATTGTATCGTAACTACCGGTCCAACTCCCTCCACCCCTTTAGCATCACGTAATATATGGGCAAGAGCTATTTTCGAATGATGCCTTAGATAACAGGAAAGGATAATTGGTGCAGTTTAACGTCATTAATAAAGGGAGAGCTCTTATGGCAACAATTAACATAAAAATGCAACTCTTAATAAATCAACAACGCCCACCAACCACACTGACCGGCCCGGACACTAAAAACGTTTGTATTGTAGTATTGTTTGAAAACTCAATCAAACACATTAATCGTACTCGGCTTAACATAGTCACTGCAGCATGAGGTTACAGAATTATTTTTGGCAACTTCGAATACATTTCGCCCTTGTCATATTTAGCGATCAAGAGGCACGCAGACACAGAGGCTAATTCGATACCACCAGTACAAGGTCCTCTGGGACGGTGAGAAGGGTGGGATAGAAGTGGGGACACTTATAATTCGGAAAATGTGCCACAGCGTGTTGCGAGGTGGCGAAGGTCGAAGGGAGAGTTGAGCAAAAAGATATTGACATCTTTTTTATGGGCGGCATCAGTTAAGAGAGTCAGTCATCAAGGATGCCGCAATTTTACGGCTGGGTTCACAGCCAAGCAAGATCACCACCTCATAATTAATCACTCATGCACGGAGTGACCACCGGCAAGAACTCCGCCACACACCCATAATTACATATCACTGCCTGGTGGTTTTTGACCGAAGAGGGTTAAGACACAACACACCTATATCTACGCAATATCCCACAAGACACCGCGAGGTTGTGTAGCAGGGGGTGAAGATCACCAAACATGAACTACTGACATGCGACATTTTGAATCTGTCGATTCGGCAATCAATGTCTTGATTTTATGATCATGGTCCATTTACCACAGTAAGTTAGCAAAATATTTTTGAAGTCATCCCTGAAATTATTGTCTTAGAATTTAGTTAAGCGATTAAGTCTCAATTTCAACCTACAGTTTTATACTAATTCCCATTTTAGTTCATCTAATAGACTGCCTACGCTGATATAGTTATCATACTGTCCCTTAACAAGTCTTGACGATCTTCGCTGCTCACGCTCCGTTTCGTTAATGAAGCCTACTTGGTAAGGATCCCATACACTGGCACCCTATTCCAAATTAGGTATCATCAACAGTCATCAATCCTCAGATTGGTTTGACGCAACTATCCACTGAGGCTATCGGCTAATCTCTTCATATTAATGTATTTCTTCTCTTTCTCATCCTTCATTACTTGTTCCACAGATCTTACACGAGGCCTTTCCTTTGCCTTCTTCCCGTCCACTTGTCCTTCAACGATTGTCTTTATCAGGCCATCATGCCTCATGATGTGGCCCGTTAATTTGTCCCGTCTTTTTGTCAGGGTATTCAGGAGACTTCTCTTTTCTCCCACTCTTCTTAGAGCTTCCTCGTTACTTACTCGGTCGATCCATTTAATCATCGTCATTCTTCTACTGTAGCACCACATTTCGAATGCTAAATGAGGTCTAAAACGGGAAAAGTAGCTAATTTATCGTATATCAATATACGTGTAATAAACATTCCGAGGAAAAGGAACAGCTCCAGCATTTGTTCGTGGAGGAAAATATCTTTAAAACCGCGCTAGGAGGAGGGTATAAATATCCTCAGGAACTCAACACCCTTGGGTATAATAGAAATGGGATAATAAAACAGTCGTGGCCATCTCCATGCCACACTTCGAAACGATGATCGGAGGGAGAGAGGGGAATTTAGGTGGCGCTGAGATGAGTTGTAGCGGGGTTTCATTCCATCCCCTGCATCCCCATCCACTTCCTTCCACATCAGGGCACAACGCTGAACACTTCCCAAGAGGAGTGTTCTGTATTCTTGTGTATTCTTCCCTTCGCGGCCACATATTACCCGTCCAAGATGCAAATACCCATCTACATCTGCATCTACACGATACCCTGCAATCCACCGCGAGGGTGTATGGCAGAGGGTGAATATCACCAAGCATGAACTACTAACATGCGAACAAGCAACCATAGGGTCTCATGCAACTAGATTGTTAGTATCTATAGTATTTAAGGGGTTAATACATGCATCATGCACTACAGACTACTCTAAAATATTTCACCTACCTATCCTTTTGCTAAGCTGCCTATTCTGTACTCTTATAGTACGGGGGAAAAATGCCATTCTGAATCTATCGGTACGACAATATATCTCTCTAATCTTATTTATCTGGTCGAATCTAGCATAATAAGCTGTTTTTTTTAATATTTGCCTAACATCTTCAGTAAAGCTATCTGATTGAAACTTCTCTAATAGATTTAATCTGTACTTTAACCTACGCTTTGATAATGATTCCCACCCTAATTCTTTTATTAATTCTGAAACGCTACTCAACCTATCGTAACACCTTTTAACAAACCTAGCTGCTCTATGCTGCAAACTGTCTAGTTCTCTGATCAAACCTAATTCATTCGGATGCCATACACTGGCTGCATACTCAAGGTGGGGCCTAACTAGTGAATAGTAACATAGCTCTTTTGTTTTCTCATCACATTTCCCAAGTACTCTTTTTATAAATCCTAGCTTTCTCTTCGCTCGGCCGTATATTTCCCGGATGTTGCTTCCCCACGATAAGTCTTTAGTGATTGTTACACCTAAATATCTTATGGTTTCAACGTTTTCGATCTTCGTGTTACTAATTTTATAGGTACGCTCTATCGAATTATTCCTCCTCAAAAAAATTGATAGCTACACATTTTTTAAGGTTAAGTTCTAACTGCCATTTGTCGAACCACTCTTGAATAGCATCTAAATCCTTGCTAATACCCGAAGAGCCACATCCAAAAGTACACCATTAGATAACCTAATACGTATTGTCCACTACCATCGTAATATCATGCGACCAAACTTAAGGCAGTCCCTGGGCCTTTTCAAGCACTGCATATATTGCAATCGTATTTTCTTTTTCAATCACCTTTTCAGCTCCTCTTAACCAACTACCGACTCCGTGCACACAATTCAAAAAGACTCTACGATCAAATTCCCCTCTAATCTATATTATCCTTTATAGCTTCCACAGTAACCATGCTGCATCAAAAGATTTACCCCATATCGTCTTTTACCAGAATCAAATTTCCTTGCCAAGCCTCATCGTTTCGATATGGCTTGCAGGGCACTCCGTACATCTATATTCAGAATGGAACGAAAGAAGTGATTTCCAGTAGAGCCTAAATGGGACATTAGCATTCTCCCCATAAAATTTCAGAACTGGGCTTTCTCAAGGGACCATTGGGACGCTAAAAACACAGATTCCGGATATTTCCATCCCAACGTTTACATAATCTAGCGGGCATCCATTCCACCCATCACAAACGAATGAGATAGTCACAGAAGGTACCAATCCCTTACAGTCACCTCTACACGACAAGACAGGGTCACGGAGCTCGAGGACCTAACAGAAACTGGATGATGCTAACGACCAAAAACTGATCGGAGAGCCGCTTTCTTTGACAGAGCTACAAGGTGAAGCCAGAAGCAGATTCCTACAGAACCATCCAAACAACGGAGCTCACAACAGTACACCTCTCACGCTGAGTCCCTTCGAACACAATATTAGCTCGCAGTGACCATATTTACTACTCATAAGCGTCACAGACTGGATGGTTAATTTCTTAAGGACCACGAACAACAACGCTTCCCCGAGATATGCTAACATTTCAGGGAACTGCAATGATGGTGTATCGTTAGCGATCAAAGAACAAAACTAAGTGAACTGCTCAGCTTGATCCTATTCGGTAAACCTTACAACAAAAATGAATGCGACCGTTTACAATCAGAATATGTATGTACAAACGTTTAACTTTTATGAAGTCAACTTTGTTTCAATTAACATTTCTACATTCCATTCGAATGGACGTGTCGCGCATCCGTTCAATGCTGCTTCCTCAGTTTTCGTCTCTAGCATCAAGTTGAGACCACAGGGAGAAGTAGAGAGAGAGCAATAAACGGAAAAGAACAACGGCACCTTGGTTTCCACTCCCCCGTCCGTAATGCTTCCCTAGAGAGGTGGCAGGCAGAGGAGGTTTAGGAGCCGACTGATGCGTGCTTTGGCATCAAGCAGGCATCGCAGAAACGCGGGACGGGACGGAAGGGCAACATGTATTCAGCCCATCCGGAGATACTAGCACCCTCCGTCAGGGATCACCGTCCGCTCAAACGCCAGGCCATCTGCACACAGCGCGAACTTTGCCCTCCTCCCTCGGAAAGCACTCGCCGACGGGGATGGGGGCTCCTTCGGCCGCCTCAAGAGGCAGCAGGAAGAGGGGGGGCGCGGTGGAGGGGGGCTGCAGCCAAAGCTCTCGTCCCCTCACCGCCGCCCCACTCGCTAAAGCTACCTCACCGGCCATACTAATAAATCAGCCGCGTCTGGGTAGCAGCAGGGGAGGCCGGGAATGTTATGTGCGGAACGAGAGGGGGCGTAGTGGAGGGCGACGGGACGGGGGAGGGATCCAAGTTGGCCGAGGAGGCGGGAGGGGGCAAGGGGGGGGTGCGAGAATGGGATGCGTGGGCGGGGGCTACTCCACAGCGAGAGGGCGAGGGGAGAGAGAGAGAGAAGGCTTAGAATTATATCCACCCACAGACTCGGTTATCGATGCACTAGGCAACTCCAAATTACAAATATGAGGGTGTTCGGTCTTAGATATGCCACGAGCAGTCCTATTACTTTCAGATCATATAATATAGCGCAGTAAATTTCCAAAAGTCTAACGAACTTCGCGACGCTTTTCCAAGTATTCATCACATATCTCCTCTCGCGACGGTCACTCCTCGGTATTGGTATCGTATTTCAACACTATAGGCTAAAATACATGCATGCATTTATTTAATTCGTAGCATCACATCATGGGAAAACAAGCAGATCACAACTTTACTGACGCGTGGATGGAGCTTTAGAAGGGCCCATTCCATTAATTATTGTATGGCTTATTTCCGAAAAATATAGTTAAAAATCCTCAATTCTTGGTAAACAAATACGTTGATCAACAATGGTGTAACACAATTATCCAAAGGAGACATAATATTTACTACTCCCCAGAAACAAGATATCCACCTAATTAGCACGACTTACGGACAACAGGACAATGAAATCATGTAATACCGCAGTCGACAAAAAGATTTTTAAATGCTCCTGAACTATTGTCAATGAGGATCGCTTCCTCATCCTTCCACCCGTTTCATGTCCGAGAAAACCCGCATCGATTGCAGCTTGACGGGCCCTTAAAAATTCGCATGTAAGCACTGCAAATTTTCATTCGCTACATGGATTGAAAATTAGTTTTTCATACTTCTCCTCCACAAACTTCAAATCTGTTCGCTAAAATGCCTATCGATTTTAACAAAAAACCTAGGTTTTTACGTCACTCTATCGAAGTATGTCGTCAAAAGGTTTTCTAATCACGAAATATTCGGAGTATAACTACCGTTAAGTTTTTTTCCGCCAAGTAAATTCAACGATGCTACGATAATTACATCAAGTGGAAAGCAAGTAAAAAAGGACGCAAAAACCTATCGGTTGCAAACTATACACGAGCGACAAATATAGCAAGAAACTCGTTCGGGTCTACGCCGAAGAAGGACGCACACCCTCGCCTTGCGCGAGTGAGTTGGTAGTAGAGGGTCTGCTCTGTGGGGTGGGAGGGGAAGCGGATCCCGATTCCGTGGTTCTCCAGCAGTGGAGGAGACGCGGTTGAATAGAGAGAGAGAATGGATTGGGGGTTAAGTCCGGAGATGGGGTCGGAGGGGAAGAGAGCGCTTCTGGCTGATGCTTTTCCTGAGTGCTCCCCATTCGATGGAAATGGATGTTTACGGAGAGGAAGGAGAGAGGGATGGCGACAGCCTGTGGCACGACTCGGCCCCCACTCGAACAGGAAGCCAGGGATAAGTCTTGGCAATTAAGGGATCGTGGGGTCGGTTGCCATGAGGTGTACCGATGCCAGGGGTCAGCGTTCACTCAAGGTGAGGGCAAGTGAGAGAAAGCCGCTCGCCGCCCGCTAAGGTCCAATCTTGGAACATTCGATCCAACAACTCACCACCCTGGGAGATGAAGGGTGTATGTTAAAATAAGGGGAAACATTTCACAGTTAATTTTTGAAAGAACTGCCACAGTAAAATAAAGTGCCATTATCAAATCAGAAATTCGCTTAAAGAATAAGGAATGAGAGGCGACTCAGAAACAACTTTTAAAGTGCAGCAACTACGATGCTGACCTATTATGAAAAGATTCTCATCACAACATTCAAGAGATAGAAAAGCAAAGGAATGATATGAAGTGGCTTGAGACGGAATATACCGTTTGGGTAAACTGTGCCGACGACATCTCGAGGAGTAAAGATTGAGAAAACCAGATAAATACAGCGTTCAAAAAGATTAATAACATCGTAATGCCTAACCCGCTGATTTATGTAACTTCGAGCGAAGCGTATGGTTTGCTGTAGGCGCTGACCCCTGAAAGTGGGCGGTGCAGCGGTGTCCGTCGGCGCTCGGGGAGATCATGAACTGCGTGGAGCTACGCGTCGAATACGCGAAGGAAAGCGTAAGAAAACTCCTAAAATACTACGCATAATTTTAATTTGCTTAGAACTGAAGTTTAACCGTCAGAAAATTTGCAATATCCATTTATAAGTACTCTGCGCAACAGGTTGAGGAGAGTAGGCACACTCTATTACATGATTTTCATGGCCACATCATTGTGTGAAGTCGAAAACATAGCTTGCTACACTTGAAACTGATGTTTTAAAATTATTTTAGATTTGCACATTTCCTAACATACAATTCCTCCGTTTTCTAGCAGTAATTATACCCTGAGCCAGGCACGTAACCAGAAATTTGCTGCTAAGCCTAGTGTGGCCCGTGTAGCCTAACTTCAAATCAGCCTTGCTCGTTCGGTTGGTACCGACATGTTACAAATCTTGTCCTTAATTTTCAGTGCTTGGTGTTTGCTTTCACAGTGCCCGTTCCTATCTCTTTCCGCTGGTAAATCTCACTGCTTACCTTGTCATGAAGCAGTTAATTTGACCGGCCCCAGAACAGAAGTTCAACGCAGGCATACATTCCAGATTGAAAAGAAAAATTACTAACCACACACATGATTCAAATTAGTGGTCACGTTTCAAGACACATAGCACTAGAATTACATATACATCTACATAATACCCTGCAAGCCACCATGAGGTGTGTGGCAGGGGAATTATACGCAGTGTAATCCGGATAATGATGCCCAGTTAAAATCAGAACAATAAAATTTCTTTGACAAAGTTTCGTGGGGTGCTTAAGTCCCAGAAGCACCCCCCTGCGTGCCTGCCCTAAGCGTATTAACTGAGTTCCAGATCAACCAACTTTGAACAGACGGGCGTCCTAAAGGCTTCGCTCCTCGGGTATGGAGCCGCTGTACCGGTTATTTCCTCCTTTCATCCGCATCAAGAAAGGACGTGAAGATGTGAGTGACGTTCGTCGGGAGGGAGGAAGAGTGGCGAGGACGAAGGAGCGGTCCTTCGCGAGAGGGAGGGAGGCGAGTGTGCCTAAAGCAGCAGCAGGCGCCTCTTCCCTTGAAAGACGCCCATTTTCGATCGCAAGCGGGGAACATGAAAAGCACCGCCCTCAGGGGCAGAGGATAAGAAAACGCCTCGAGACGGCGATCAGCCGTGCCCACTAAAAGACACTCTTACGACTTCCTAGACTACGAACGCATTCCTAGACTACGAGCGACCTTCGCGATCTTGTTTTTTTCTGGCGACAAAATGGGCCTTGGCACAGTAAATGAAGAAAAATTTAGGGAACAGAGAACAATGCATGTGTATATGCCGCTACAGAGAGCAATGGGCGTGCCCACAAAGACCGCGAAGAGTTCACAACTCACTAGGAATGGTTAATTTTCCCCAATTCATTGTTAAGTATTTTTTACAGGAAGAAATCCAAAGTGGAGGAATGAGGTTTTCGTTTGGTACACCAGTCACAACAACCACACGACAAAGTCTGAAAAAAACACGATATCCAACCGCTTATAATAAAATGAACTACGATTTGAGAAAAAATGGAGTGGACTGTTGTAACCTGACTCACCTTAGCACCTTAGCTGATGCTGATAAAATTAAATGACTTTTTGTCAAGTGCGTAAATTAATGAGGCAAAACATGATCAACTACGGTTGACGTTCAAATAGATTGATATTAATCATCACACATCTTCCTCACTTATGTCAATGGCGGGAGAAACCGATACCAGGGGGCCACACAAAATCAAGAAGTGGAACGGCGAAAGAGAAGAGGCAGGAGCGCAAGTTGTGTGGCGGGCCTCTTTGGGCGCTGCCCCGGCCCGATTGTCCGCACCCAACTGTCTTATCCCCACCGCAGCAAAGGTTTGAAATGCCCTGGGCGCGACACGAGGCGAGCGCGGCGGCGGCAGCTGGCCTGCCCGATGGCAGGGGCGAGAGGAAGTGAATCAAGGGGAAGGAAAGAGACCATCAATTACTCCGATCGATAGGGGTACGTGCGCCGGGGGGGGGGGGGGGGGTTGGAGGGGGTGACACGCGAGTGAAAAGGCACGCGGGAGGGGAGCGCATCGCGGATGAGGGGGCGTCGCCGATTCCATACCTCCGCCCACTCCATGGGACGGCCGCTGCTTCCTCGTAATTACTACGGGAGAGCGTGATTAATTTAAGTGGATCGTGCCGAGCGCGGCATCGAGAGAGTGGGGGAGAAACTGAGGGGAGGGGGAAAAAAGGTGCCACCGCCGGCTTAAATAAACAAATTAGCGCGGATGGATGAACGATGGTGTGTCCCGGCAACCCTCGACATCCGGTCGCAGTGAAACCGATTTACGACCTCCGCGGTACTTAGAGAGAAAAAAATCGCCCAGAAGCAATGGCGGACGGTGCATGTTTTCATGTACGAACTAACTTAAATAAATTAGGTTGAGGCTAAAAAAACAAACACAATTCAAAGAGTAATAGTACCGGATACAAAACCACATAACAAAAATCAGTTTCGGAACAAAGGTATGATGAACGATCAACACGAAGGGAAGAAAATAGAAAGCATTGGGTCAAAGTAATAATTAAATTTGGATCAAATCCATTCATCAAATTCAAAGTATCGATTTTTTTTAAATCTGATCGTTCTCAGTAGCTCAAGAGGCGAAGGGCAAAAGCTAGGCTAGCGATTCATAACATTACCGATAAAAACAACACCTTCATCCCTCGAGTGTGTGGAAGAAAAACAACTAGGTGAAAAATTAGGAACCCTGTACGATTAGCATCATGGCATACCTTAGGAGCTCCTTCAAAAACAATCCGTTTTCATGCTAAGGGCACCATCAATGATTATAGCTGATTGTGATTCCGCCTGTTGTTTTACGTTTAAAACCTTCTTCTGAGGAGAAAACAACAGAGATTTTTATTTCCATTTTGACTCGCTAAAATAAATTAAGGATGCTTCTAGCCATTTTCCCCCACACCAGCAGGAAACATAATGAGCTCAGAAAATTGTGTACACGCTTTATAAGATAGCGTACCATAACTCAGGACTAGAAAGAGTGAAAAGGGATTCCAAGGCACTTGAATTATTTAAGGTTCACAGCAATGTTCTATGCATGGAACTATATCATAATCACCACATATGGGGATCGGGATGGTGTGGTGGCTAGAGTACTGGTCTCCCATCCCGAGGGCCCGGGTTCGATTCCCGGCAGTGGCGGATTTTTCAGTGGAAAACCGGTCCCCACTTAGGTACCTCGTGGAGGGCATTTCAAGTTCAGTGCTCCGTCTGTCGGATGGGACGTTAAGCCGTGGTCCCCTTGGCACCTTTCGTTAAGAGTAGGCTAATGCCGACGCCGGGTTTCTCTCCACCCTTCATCCGTTCCCTGAAAACTCCTACCATTACCCAATTATCCACCTGTCCCATATAGCGCAAATGACCTCAGCTGTCGTTCACCTCCCCTAAATAACCAGCCAACCAATCACCACATATTCCGCAGAAAATTGGAAAAGGCTTACTTCCTCGTTATACGCGTCAAGACAACAGGAATCGGTCAAGATTTTCCGACGATAAATATCAATTCAGAGTCATTTACACAGTACAGAATAAAAATCAGTATTATCAAGCCCCTAGTAGTGAATCACTGAGGTCAACGGTCAATCTGGTGCATTAAGGAAAGGTAAATTCACGACCCAGCGTCAATTATTAAGATTAATTGAAGAGAGGAAAGCTGCGTCCAGCAGCTTTCCACTCTTTAATATTCCATCATGCTACCTTTCCATATTTACGTAATTCTCTTTTACTAGGAAAACGGCAGCTAAGATTCCAACACGGGAATAGGGAACGAATATTTTCGGAAATATATCGTCGGAAGGAAAGTTTTACAAAAGTTAAGGGTATCGCCAGGATTTCATTCCGAGAATTTATAATTGAATTCTTTATCACTCGATCAACCCAGTATTGCAGGAAACGGCACGGATTATGCATAAGCATTGCTGGGTGCGTGTCTACCGCAAAATGCGCGAAAACATAGCTCTTGTCAGTATGAAACAAGTGAAATTTATCTATTTTAGCATAACCGGTCTATTAGACCTATAATAGATCCATAATATACCTGACTTTTCCTGACTTTCAAGATGCGTACCAACCCTGATTATAGAAATTTATTTAGTGCCCAATAAATTGCTTTATTGGACCGTAAAAGGTATTTTTTTACATTTCCAATTTTTAAAAAATTGTTAAGTTGAGACTAGAATATTGTTACCAATCCTTTTTAAGCATGGTATGTACTGCACGTTTGGTGTGAATTCACCCCCTGCCACACATTTATGGTGAAGAAAGATCTGGTTCTTTCCCGGCGTATTTGCTTTGGGAAGTTTTTTCGGGCCCTCCTCCGGGTTACTGCAAGGAGCCCTGAAAACGATCACCAGGCCGGGAATCGAAACGTCGGCGGATATGGACGCAGTAACCCGGTGGAGGACCAGAGAACACTTCACACACCTTTATGGTTGCTCGCAGGGTAAATGTAGACATGGATGAAGTGTGTATCGTTGGTACACCTCCTGCCACGCACCCTCGAGATGACTTGCTTGGTGGTAGTCGGCGCAGATGGAGGAGGTTCGACCCGTGAGAGGGAGCACTGCTATGCCTCGAAGGGGGAACACCAGCACACTCCCCCGACGACGAACATCACGTGAATGCGACGGCACGCTTACGTCACCCATCCGCCACTGATTGATCATTCATACTCCCTTTCAGCTCGCCGCTTCGGACGACCAACCGCAGACGGTCGGCCGACTTGAGGAGAATAAATACACGAGAGGGGACTGGCCGGAGAGACAAACATCTCCTTCACGAAGATCTCGAGCCCTTCCTTTGCTAGGATCACCGGCTCCGCCGCTGTGTGTATTCAGGCTCACTCCTCCAGATATTAGCAGTCTGTAGCGCATGAAGCATGTTTTAATATTAATAACCTACGCATCCTAGGGAAATACAGTTAAATATATTCAGTGAAAATCTTTATTACCAGCAATCACTTCATTACTATGTGGACACTAACCATCTAGTTGCACGTGACTCCTATACATAACCTGTTTCCATGTAGCAGCATCATTGTGGCTCTTAGTTGCATGTCAGTAGTGCATGATTGCCACCCCCTGCCACATACCCTCGCGGTGGTTAGCAGGATATTACGTAGATGCATATGCAGTGGCAGCGAGGGATACAAATTTGTCTTCCGCACATTTATCATCTTGCTATTATTAAAGCAAAGTGGTAAGAAAATATCTAAACTAGAATTGAAATCGTAAAAGTAAGACGGCGTGAAATCACTATGGTCGATATAGATCGATATCCTTCTCCTTCGAGAAGGATCTTCGCTACAACAACACTGACGCTAGAGTCTGGCGAGTGAGTGGAGGCACTACTTATTCCTTCTAAGGCTGTCAGAAAAAAGAGCACATGAGTGCTTAGCATTAGAACCAGACTATTTCCTAATTATCTACGGAAAACAAATCCCAGAAGCATATGTAATCCCCATCACATCAGGCACGTAGCCAGAAATTTGCTTCGGGGGGGGGCTTGTGTCTTAAGTAACTTGAAACAAAGCAGCCTTGCCCATTCGGTGCCAGCATGTTACAAATCTCTTTCCTAAATTTTAAGTGTTTGGTAATTACTTTTTCAGTGCCCATACTATTCTCTCTTCTCATTGGTTAAGTGCACTACTTACCTCGTTATGAAGCAGTTAATTTGACCGACCCCGGAACAGAAGTCCAAACCATACATACATCTCAGATTGAAAAGAACAATTACTAACCACACGCATGCATCAAACTAGTAATCACGTTTCAAGACACTTAACACTTGAATTCTATGTAGTGTAATCTGGATTATAATTCCCAGTTAAAATCCGAACAACAAAATTATTGGGAAAAAATTCTGGGGGGCTGAAGCACCAGAAGCCCCTGGCTACGTGCCTGCATCACATAAGGCATTGGAAGAACGACGAGTTTCAAAAATTAAGAATTTAGAATAGGTATTGGTTTGGAATTCAAAGTGAAAATACAAGTGAAGCCCTACGTATACAATGGGGTTTAACTAATAAATGAAGTTCATTCGCAAAAAGGACAACGTAGGGCATTTCAAAACGTGATGATGTGACGTGATTTTCATGATATTGCGCCATCCATATACAATGGCGTAGCTCCGTGCTCTTCAAAAGCCCACACATCGACACACAAAAAGTTATTTCAAAAAATAAAACCCGCAATTGTGCTCTTTAACCATATTTGAATTATTAAATTGTCTTCGTCAAAATATTTACACAACCTCCACAAACTCCTTAAAAACAGCGAAAACAGATAAAATCTTTAAATGTAATAATACAGTTCCGACGGTTTGCTTTGCAATTATATTGCAACACTGTTTCCCACAGATAAGTGAATTCCGACTTTGCAAAAATTTGACGAAAGACAAAAAAAATGTTAAAACAACTGAACATTCTTATTCCCTGAAAGCTGTAATTCTTGACTCAAACATACATACGGTGGTCGGGCATACAGCCGCTCAAATACGGGCTTGCCGGGTAAGTGCGAAGTGGGCACGAGTAAATCAAGAGGCCAAGCAACCTACACGTGAGAGAGGGAAGGGTTAGCCGTGCAATAGAGTCACGAGACAGGGAATGATGGAGGAGGGGAGAAGAAGACATAAAGAGCGTCGTCGACACACTCGGAGGAGGAAGGCGGCGGAGGCGAGTCGCCAGGAATTCGAATGGAATGAATGCAGCGGTGGCGGATGCATACAAATTGGGAATTTATAAGACGGGAGGGGAGAGAGCCTCCTCGCGGACGGACCGACCGCACTGCAGAAACCGGAATGGTGCAGCACATCTCGACTGACTTTCCCAGCGGTGGGGACGGATTCAGTTCCAGTACTTCATAAAATTTTCCTCATTATGCGTAAAGAGGCATTTTTCATTTGACACGCAACATATTCTGAAAACAATACGTTTTCAGCAAGTACACGCCTATTAATCATATGAATCATTCGACTTGACGTCGGCGTGGATAACAAGGACGCCGGTTAAAGACAGCATATTATAGTCTTCGGAAAAGCTCTTACATGCACTATCTCTTCCACAATTTCGGATGCAGTATTTCTAACGAGCTCAAGGTAGGATTATAAAAATGATACCCAAGAGGCAACTAACATATCACTCAGTGATTCAACCCGAGGGTCGATCTTTGACAAGCGAGAGTAGAACTCACCCCGTACTAAGCCAACGGCGTGTGAAATCACACATTCAGGGTAGGGAGACCAGTTCCTTTCCCTGGGTCACCTGCGATTTCCTACGAAGTTCTGACAAGCATATCGAATCGCGAGGACTGTAGATGGGGGTGTCCAGAAAGGCTCTTGCCAGGGATTTGAACCCAGGACCCTCTGGTCAGTAGCTCAGTGCTCAACCCACTAGGCCACCACGACCCACTCAACTACCACATGAGATGTTTCAAAAAACATAGTATATGTTTCAAAGCGAACTGTAGACTATGTCCCGAAATTCAGGCTCTCTCATCAGCATTAATCTACTCGCACCTCACACCGCGATGGTATGAGCGAACAACACTACGCCCATGCGAATGCATTCCCATGCATTCTGCGAAATGGGCGGATGCAGCCGTCGCGGAATTTACCATTGCCTCCCCATCAGTATGAATGTGATCACCAGTGACCGCTCGCAAGTGCAGTAGCGAAGCCTTTCCGTCAGCGCCCGACGCTGAGGCGCCAAGACGGCGACAGCCGGCGCCGCCACCGGACGCTTTGGCACCAAAGCGCGCGGGGATAGCCAGCCATTAGCGATCGTCAAGAGTTCACCTTACGAAGGATTTTTTTCCCCCGACTGAGCCCCAGGTTTCCTTTACTTTACCCCAGGGCAGTGCAATCAACCCTTATTGCCGGGACGAGGACGTGAAAGAGGGAGAGCAGGGGTTTGAAATCACACCCGTGAGGGTGGCATAAGATAGAGGAGGAAGGTGCACTGGCTGCTCAAGTCAACGGGGGCTGGAGAAGAAGAATCCAACAGAAGAGAAAAGGTGGGCAGCAACCCAGGTCGCAACAACCTGGCGAGTACTGGACATGGTCAAGGGAAGTTTACATTCCACTAACAAAAAATGAGGGGTATGCGCAATAAAAGACAGCAAATCTGAGGGAAACTGGACGTACTATTGAGACAAGACTGAAGGATCACAAGATAACTGAACAACTAGAGAAGTCAGACATTGCCGAACATGGCATCAAGAACGACCACATCATCCGGTTCGACGACGCAAAAAGTTTGACACGCTCCTCAAAATATTGGGATCGCCTCGAAAAAGAAGCCGTCGAGATCCGGCTAGAAACCAAGAATTTCAACCGTGACTCAGGTTTCATGATGAGCAGCACGTGGAAACCAGTGTTGAACGCGATCAGAAAAGAAAGGAGCACTCCTGACGCCGGATTGGCTGCCAAGGAACCATTCCACCACAGCGACCAATCACGTGGCACCTCACCTCCTGGCAAGGATACAGAAGGCGGCCAAAACCTCCGGAACGACACTCTGTCACACGACACGACACAAGCTTTTGATCGGTTCTAATTTTCCTACCTTAATCCTATCCTAACATCCTTCCCTGATCTTTTAACCTACCTGCCTCGGATTCATCCCCCATTATGACGACCGGACCGCATGGACATCCCTAATGGAGGAATTGCTACGAGCTGGTGTGCCTCCTGACAGCCTACGTCTCCTCTGCTTGTCTTACCATCATCATCACCTGCCATACACCATCGTCTTCTGCCTGCGCCTGCCATTCTCCGTTCCTGACTGCTAGCGAGGGCAGCCTGCAATTGCCGTTTTCGATCGTTCCTCATCCTGCCCTAATTCCTTTCCTATTCCTACCTTAATTCCTTTTCCTAACTTCCTGCCTTTTACTCCTCAGAATGGATTGGTCCATCAGAAGTGAGATCCGCCTGTTTGGATGAACCCATCAGTGCGTGATTTTCCTAAACTCCTGCCCTAATACTTTTCCAAATATCCAACCACTTTGTACTCCGGCAGAATCAGTCCGGAGCCCTTTTCCTAAAATCCTACCATCCTAAATCCTAGTCCTTTTCCCAATATCCAGCATTCCCGCATCCCTGATATCCTCCATTATTTTCCTCCTACCACGACTGGCAAGGCCTCGCGGCCGGTACAGCACAATAGGTTTCCTTTTCACGATTAAAAATTAAAGGAACGACACTCATATGCCCTGATGACGGTGCACGAGTCGAGCACCGAAACGTCGGCCATGGACCAACTAACCCGGAGGAGAACCCGAGAGGAATTTCTTCACAGCAAATCTGGGTGAGCATTAGACGCACAATTATTAATCGTTATAATACGACGGGACCATTTTTATTCAACACCGAAAATTATGGATCTAGAACTACGCACGACAAGACGCTCGTTCGGCCAACTATTCGTAGCGAGGAGTACCCATTGCGAGTCGTGCAAGAGACGACACATCAGTGAACTCAACGCCATTATATGCTCCCTTCCATTTCACTTTGCCATCCACCTAACAAGCCAGCT
Organism: Platycnemis pennipes; assembly: GCA_933228895.1. Lineage (NCBI taxonomy): Eukaryota > Metazoa > Arthropoda > Insecta > Odonata > Platycnemididae > Platycnemis > Platycnemis pennipes. The sequence continues at coordinate 12,902,632 of OW121850.1, read as the reverse complement.
CCCGTTGCACTTCTATTCATTCAAAGTGAACCAATAGATACTCGTATAAACTCGTTTCACGTAAAAAATAAATTGAGAGTATAGTCCAGCTGGCAGGAGGGATTATCTCCCTACACTTAGAAATTCTTCTCTGCTAAACCTACTCTAGGAGAAACCTTTAGCCAATCGGCCGGAGCACATATAATGAAGATAACGCCTACCACTTACAAAATAAGTAATAATGAATTAACAAACGTGGAATCCATTAAATATCTTGGAATAAGACTGACAAATGATCTTTCCTGGGGTAAACACATTCGTGAAATAATGGGTCAAGCGAATCGCAAACTGGGTTTCATTAAAAGAGTATTGGGTAAATGTGACGATCATGTACGAGAAATCAGCTACTTTTCCCTTGTTAGACCTCATTTGGAATATGCTGCCAGTGTATGGGATCCCTACGAAATCGGTCTAAGTAATGAACTTGAACGTGTGCAGCGAAGATCGGCAAGATTTGTAAAGGGACGATACGATAGTTATATTAGCGTAACCAGTCTATTAAATGAATTGAAATGGGAATCATTGTCAGATCGCAGGTTGAAATTTAGACTTAATCTCTTCCACAAATTCCAAGGCAATATTTTCAGTGATGATGTTAAAAATATTTTACGAACCCCAACTTACTATGGCAGACTGGACCATAATCATAAAGTTAGAGAAATTGATTGCCGAACTGACCGATTCAAAATGTCGTTTTTCTCTCGCACAATAAGAGATACGAATAACGGTAAATATGTCCTATCGGAGAGTAGCAATGAATAGCATTGGTAGCTGCATGTTGGTATGAGTACTTAAAGCTAACCCTACTAACAGAATGTTTTTGCATGTTTTCTTTGCAATTTCTATCTTTTTTAAATAGTGTAGTTCTGACTACTATATTAATACTATTCCTTTTTTATGCATGATATGTAGTGCATGTTTGGTGAGCAATCACCCCCTGCCACACACCCTTGTGGTGGCTTGCAGGGTATTATGTAGATGTAGATGTAGATATGACCTTACCTACGCTTTTCGCCATTCCCTTTCAAGGGTCACACTGTCAAAAGAGCATGACGCACGAAACCGGCTTTTCATTATTTCTTCCTCTTTGCTCTCACATTCGTAAACTGCTTCACAAATTTGCATCTACGTGATACCCTGCAAGCCACCGCTAGCGTGTGTGGCAGGGGGTGAAGATCACCAAGCATGCACTATTGAAATGCAAACAAACTACTATAAGGTCTCATGCAACTAGATTGTTAGTATCCATAGTAATTAAGGGATTAATACATGCATCATGAACTACAGACTACTCTAAATTACTTCCCCTACCTATCCCTTTGCTATGCTGCCTTTTGTGTTCTCTTATAGTTCGGGGGAAAAATTACATTTTGAAAATGCTCCTTTTCCTAAAATTCCTCACATTCCTTCAATAGGGATTTCTCTCTCGATTCACTAAAGATCTTCTCGGACAACCAGGCCTTCTACGCCGGTATACATTTGGTGAGTAAGCATTTTCTCAGCCGGGCCATAACAACAAGACACTATTTTCATTCTTTTCCTTAACCAGAGCTTCAATCCATATCCCTTCCTGTCCCACTCACACCTCACCATTCACTATGCATTCACTTTGTAATAACAGGCACTCCTAAGCTACGTTTGTGCCATTTAAGCTTATCCTGTGATTGAGGACTAAATTAAATGACAAAAACTAATAAATTTTAGCCTTAGGTAAATTAATTAGGAATTGAACACTGCACTCCGGCAACGCGCCTTGGATCGTACTTTGTGCTCTGAGTTGCCATTTCAGCAACTTTATTGGAAAATTTAGCACACATTAGTAGCAGACGTAGCATTATGTAGATAGCAACTTTTGTTCTGCGAAGAAGCATCTTGTTGGGGTCATTGCTTAAGTAGCTATGTAGCTAACAGAACTTAAAGAAACAGAAATTTGTGACCTTGTCATAAATTTTTTAAACAAGCTATATTTTTATGGTAGGCGGTCAATTATCTCGTAATAATGACACATTAGAGTATAACAATATTTAATAAAGGCAATTATTAGGAATGACATGTTTCAAATAACGTAAATGGCATTAAACTGATAGCATAAATGAAAACGTTTTTAGCATGGGTATTGGATCAATTTAAGGTTTTTATATTATTCTCTCCTAAATACTATTAACTAAACTGAATTACAGACAAAAGTTCCAAACTTTCCAATTGGTGCTAATAGAAATAGCAGCGACTTTTTATAAATTGAACAGCTTTATGACAACTTTTGAAGGAGTCTTAGGCAGCAAAAATCTTATGCATTCACAGAAAATCAAAAGAGAAGTGGAGTCTCTCGTGAATAGCCACCCTTAACACTATCCGCGAATGTCTGTCCAACACCCTCCTCCCACTCCATCCAACAATGCGTAAGAACATCCTTCCTCCTCTGGCTAGAGTGCGCGAGGGCTCAGCCGGCAGAAGGGGGAAGGGAGATTTAGTGAGGGTGGTTGGGGAGAGGTTGGGCGGGTGGAAGAAGGGGTGGGAGGGAAGCCGGAGTCTGCCGGAGCAGGGTGCAAGGGGCGAGAAAGGGGAGGTCGAAGGTGAGAAGGCCCCGACGCGAGAGGGCAAGGGACGGCGAGAGAAGACGGGGGTGGGGAAGGCACTCAAAGAGAGTTGAAGGGATTCCGGGAAGAGGACGCACGTGTGAGTTTGTTCGCAAGGAAGGAAAGAAAGAAAGAGAGAGAGCGGTGGACGGAGAGGACGGGGGCAGGGGACGAAGCTGGCGAGTGGCGAGCGAAATTAGCGGCGCCATTCAAAGCATTAGCAGCCGCTCGACAAATAAACAGGGCAGTTTCTACTTCACGGACAGAAGTCGTAGGGAACAACCCAATGCAGCGACAAAAGCTGCCTCGGAAAACACGATTAGGATAGATTGTTGACAGAAACAGAAAGCAAATATAAACACAAAAACTACCTACCACGAAGGAAAAACTTAGTCTGGGTCTTTTTGAGCCTCCCATCGAACCACGGATCTCTGGCTGTTCGGTCACAGAAATTACGGCTACAAGGTCATGTGTAATTAGTCTTAGACTTACGGTGAGTGATAAAAAAACTTAAGCGTTCCACAGGTTTAAAGGTATTCAAGCGACAAGTTTCGCCACACTGTAGCATTTTCAGGTACATGTCTACCTGTACATGTATGTACCTGAAGATGCTACAGTGTAGCGAAACGTCGTTTAAAATACCTTCAAACCTGAGGAACGCTAAAGTATTTTATCATTCATCCTACATTATGGAATTCAACAAAGTCTTGGCCTCTATAATCCACTGCATTACAGCCTTAGACTTAACCGTCGAATACTTCAAGAAGGGAAGTATAAAAGGAGCCAACGCAACAGTATAAAACTTATGAATGATGAAAATTAAAATATTTACATTAATTTTTTCACTGTAGTAAAAGGTACCCGATCCTGATTCCCTTTGGCTAACAAATACTATACATAATTTACATAAATTACACTTCCAAACTTTTTTCTTCCCCTCCTGAATCTTCATACCTTTGTAAATATCGTACACGGGGTAAAAACCGGAAAATGGAATGATCCACAAAACCTACGCTTTTAACTTCATAAAGTTTGATATCCGTAACATCTCTCGTTTCCTAAAGACCTTTCTAAAGTGAATAATGCCATTTTCATTGAGAGTATTGGTGGATCTAGACACATCGGCCTATTCTATATGTCACTAGTCAATTCCTTGAATTATCTTCAATGCTATTGATTATTTATTTATTTCTGTCTAACAAATATCAGATTCATGGATTCCAAACTAGCCGCGAAAACCTCAAGAACCCCACAGGGCAAAACGACAAGTTAGTAGTTCAACTGGTTAAATAAACAGGCTAGAAATCAGGGGGTTCCGGATTCAAGTACCAGTCACAGTGAATGTTTTTTCCGTTAAATATCAAGGAAATTCAAATATCAAGAAAACAAAACTGCAAATACATACTTGGCAGGCCGAAACATTTCTTAAGGTCGTTTTACACGGCGAATGATCATTCGAGTTAATTCCTTGAATGTTCTGTGCAGAAAGGATGAGCAGTGGAAAGCCAATCGATATTAAATATCGATTAACGGGAAATTGAACAAGAATGCTGGCTTCACCTCATCGCTGATGTTATTTCTAGACACAAAATCAGGCCTGAAGGTGACTGATCGAAGGACGGAAAAATATGGGCATTTTTACTATGCGAACTCTATCAAAAAAACTGCCCAAGTCCGTGTCTCATAAATTCGACCTGAAGACGCTGACTGTAAAGTCAGCGAAACTGTTGCACGTTAAACCCAACCAACGTGGTAAGAACCCGGAAGACAAGTAGAGATCAAACTCTATCGAGATTCGGCAATGAAAAATATTGTAAACGACCCCATTAGCAAATCAAATTCGATCCCAGGAGCAACTGGAATACCACAAGGGTCCCGTTCCTGCATCCAAACTGAATCGCCCGTCCTTCCGTTCCCTGTAGTCGATTCGATGGCGGTTCGTGCTCACAACACCCTCATCTCTAGGAGTAACAACTAGTCCCGAGTCGGACTTTCACGGTGTACTCTCCGTTCCCGCTGTAGCACCATATGGCGTTGCCGACCAGGGGCACAGGACCCGTGCGCAAGGAGCGATATCAAGGGACAATGGATCCGCCCACAGGGGGGTCAGGCGGAAGCAGCCGACTGCCACGAACGCTCGAATCCCCAAAGGCAGATGGGCAAGGCTCACGTTGCGGAAGGGAGTATCTCTTTGCATCTCTTTGGCGTTCAAGTTTGAAGTTCTTTCACCGATTTGGGTAGGTTTGAACGGACTTGGACGAGAAAACATTCTTAATCGCCTGGTTTTTAGTCACTAAAAGCCACTTCTTTCCGTTTAACTCGGCATTCGCCCTGATGCAGTGCTCTTCAACATCACATTCAGCAACCGCTTACTTCTTTAGCCACCATTTCCTTTGCTGTTCAATTGCATTTAATAATTTTCTTCCTAATTCTTCGTTGAGGCTTTCGCGGTTCATAGTGATGATTAAAGTAACTTCTTCGGGTATCACCGCGTACTCAGGTCAGCCTAACGTCGCGACCAGCAGGGGTCGCGAAACGTCAGGCTAACTTGAGTACGCGGTAATACCCGAAGAAGTTACTTTAATCATCAATTTTCTTCCTCCGGCACCTGCTCGTTACCCTGCTATTCACTCCATCGCATTTTCTCCATCCTCTTCCACGCCTTCGTACATCTCCATTCCCATTAACATTCCTCGGACTCTAAAGTTTGGTGAAGTCATATTAGTCTCACCTTCACGTCACTATTGATGGTCCCCGGTCACCAGTACCCTCCATATTGTTTCAGTAAAGTCATTCTTCAACCTATTTAAAACTCACAATTTCGTCCAAAATAATGAATACGTAAGATTCATGGGAAACACTTTATCTGTAATGAACAAGGTTCATTTTCTACTACGTTCGCCCAAGTCTTCTATTTTTTTAAATAATATCATTATTTTTAAAGAATATCATTCCGTTTTGAAGAATATCATCCTTTCACCATGCCACTAACATCGACAGATTTCGCTTTTTCTGATTTTGCAAGTCAACCGTAAATAAAGAGTTTTTATACTTTCCCGGCGAATTAATTGAGTGAATTCTTCTCGGGTTTTCATCCGGGTTGCCCGGAAGACAACGAGCGAGTCGCTCTCATCGAAACGTCCGCGGAGATGGAGAGTCTAAACCGGATGAAAACCCTAGAAGAATTTACTCAGTCAACCAAAAATAGTTTTTATTCTCTTAGCGGACTGATTGCGACACCAATGAATACCGTTGGCGAAATACGATATTCCATACTCCACCGAATCATGTCCACTCCGATTTTCCAACAATGGCCCTCACTTGAGAGCGTGTGTACCAGGCATAATCGTTTCGAATAAACTGTACAATCCTATGCACTTTATTCCGATGTATTCTTTCGTGTATTCCACTCCTACATTGAATAAAAATACCCGAAATCAGTGCGGGCAGAAGATTTCCTATTAAATTCCTAAACTTTTCCGTAAATTATATCCATTGTGTTCGTAATACACGTAGCTTAATTAAACCAAAAAAGTAAATTACAATCGAAAAACAATGCTGAGTATACAAGGAACTAGGAAACTCCATCGCAAAAAAGAGTGAATGAAGCCATATTTGGAGATGCAAACGTTTGTGCAACGCAATGTTTTAGCCTTTAGCCTGTAACCTGACGCAATTGAATACTGTACGAAGGAATAAACAAGTCTTTCAATAACCTGAGGGAGAGAATAGTTAAGTACTAGCTTATTGATCTCTCTGTTGCTAACTCCGAATAAAAACAACGAAATACTTGGCGTTCTTACGCTATAACAAATACAAAAATAAATATATACGTTACCACTTGTCTCGAAGAAAATAAACTTTATAAAATGGAGATTTAAAAAAATAATTGAAATTCCCACTGACACATCTTCACATTTCCCCGGTCCCTTCGGCTCAGATCATTGGTATGTACAAGCAAAATTTGAATCGTCTCGCATGCGTCGAACCCAGCATCCCGCAGTTAAGATGAATCTCTCTTTTCGGGCTGAAAATGAAAACAGACCCTGTGGTTCTTCATGGTAACTCGATAGCTTAATAAAGTACGTGAGCGGGTCTAAAACATGCTACCTTCCCTTTTACGCCTCTTAGGTTTGAATAATCAGGCATCTTGCATACCAGGAGGCCTTGTAATAGTCATATCTATCTCATGATGTGATTGCTGAATAATAACTTGGAGTGAATCAACACAGAATAAAGAGTAAACTTACCAAAAAACCGCGCACTACATTAGCATGCTATTTTCGAGGGTCTTACCTGAAAATAAAGAAAACAATAGATTAAAGGATGACAATAAAAAAATATTCATGCATGAATGCACCATTCAGCTTAAAATGCAAATGCGACACTAAGTAGCCCATTGCCCATGAAAAGTAAGGAAAGGTTGAGAGTAAGACATGTCCGAGTAAAAAAAGGTCAGGTGAATCATCAAAGTAGGAGGGCAAGGTTAAATAACACGTCTAGCACTTCTAATGCGCACGTATTTTTCATAAGTGGCACCTTAAACGGTGTAGGCTTTCAGCCAGATTCATTAGCGTGCAAGTCAGGTAACAAGGCTAACATGAATTTTATATATAAATATTGGGACATGCCAAATATTGAGATGATACTATTACTGTAACAGTTACGTCGGTAACAAAACTCCGTTCATGTAAAAAAAATGGCAGTACAAATATTAGTCTAATTAGTCTAATCTAAAATATGATACCTCCCACAATAATAACCAAATAAGATTGGGAATTTCCTTTAAGCAGCTCATCTTCAGTCTTTTAATAAGTTCTTAACTCCTAAGCAATACCGAAATAACATTTGGAATAGCTGTTTTATAATATTATTATAGTTGTAGGTAAACTGTAAATGGATGAATACCCGGCTTGCAACGTCAAATAATAAACTATGCACTATTCCGAGTTGTCCATCACCTTTGGTCATTATTTCCCTGCATTCATGGCATTGGCTGCAGAAATTTAACACCACAGTTATCACAAATATTGCGCTAAATGGGAAAACGAAATGGCTTCGAAAGGTTTCATATAATAATTACCACCAGCGCACATCATTTGTACATAGAAGAATGGATTTGCGCAAGAATGAAACTTCGAAATATTGGAATAACTACAAGCAATAAGAACATATACTACAAATGCAACTCCCACCGAAGTAGAACAAGCAATAGTAACTTGTTAAACTAAAAGATACAAGTTTCAAAACATCAAAGGAAAGAAGAACACCATTCAAGTAATGTCCCATTTGCAGTAGATATTGGCCAAAGAGACCAACATGGGACGCACTGAACTCAGAAGCTCCAGAACGCAAATTACGACGAAGTCCGGCATAAAATGCCGTTGGTTTAAACACGAAACAAATGAAGCACGATCTCCGCAGGCACGCGCGCGCACGCACACATATAAGGAAGAACCTTAATTTCATGAAAAAGACATGGCAGGGGCCCCTGAAAATGAAAGCACCGCCGAAATTCCCGTATGAGTGGTCGGACCAAGGAGAAATTAAGGAAGAGACGAAAAATGAAGACGACCTAAAGAAGGAGAGGGGGAGTTACCGCTGATAAACAGAGAAATACGGCGCGTGGAGCTCGGGAGATCCAAACACGATGAAGATTGAGGGACGGTCGTTCACTCCCCTGTGGGACGGAAGGGAAGGGGTCCACGGGGGGAAATCAGTGGGGTGAGAGAGAGAAAGGGTTGGGCTCGAGATGAAGGGTAAGAAATGATTAGCATGACAGTGACGGAGAGAGGAAAATCAATTTGCGACGGTCGGAGAGCGTCACATGGATGCGAGGCGGAGAAAGGAGAGAGGTCCCAGGATGATCCCTTGAAGCACTCCCTTTCATTTTCTCCCCATCGTACTGCACCCCTTGGGCCCAGAGCCAACCAGATTTGTTATGAAGCCGTTAAGTGGGCAGTGCCATTAGCAGAGTGTGAGAAGCTGGGTCGTCTTGGTTGAGAGCCAGTTAGCTGACCGCAAGGGAGGAGAGAAGGAGATGCGAAGATCTGGCGCAGGGAAGGAGGCTGGGAGGGGAGAGCGGGAGGCCTGAGAAAAAGAGGTGGGGTAGCGTTGAGATGGCGGCGGCTGCGTGGATTGATGCTGTGGGTGGCAGGAGGTGGGAGTGTGGGCAGCGGACGGAGGGAATTGGTATGTAGCGCCGGCCGGGCCACCCATGGCTATGCACGCCTCGGCCTCCGGGGAAATAGGAACACGTCACGAGGGAAGGAAGCAGAGGGTCAAGAGAGGTGAGCGGGATAATGGGAGCACGGATTGACCCTCAGCATGTGATCCACGAAAGGGAAAAGGGGGACTGAATTAGGCAAGGAAGCGTTGACGACAAACGTGGGACTCGCAATGGGAGATGTGAGAAGAGGGCGAGAAGGTGGCATTTCTATCACTCTGAGAAGGGCACATAGATGAGGAAATAGCTGAAATGAATCACAGCACTTACGTTGTCCAGCCGATATACGATCGACATTTAAACTACTTAAGTGTCTAGCATTCGTTAATAAAGAGGGGACTTTAATACAAACGTTAACTTTATTCATTCAGACTATTACACTTCTTTAAAAATCAGAAACCTATGAAATTAAAACTAAATTAACTGATGACTAACTAACTGATGAAATAATAACATCATCTTCGAATGGCTTCCAATCAAATCCTCGCTAGGAATAATTGTAATCAAATCTAATGCATTCCAAAAAAACACATGTGCTGTTAAGCATATAGGTGAATTAGCTCATTTTGCACGAAACTCAAACATTAGTTTAAAATGTAGCAGTGAAGTTCTTTTCGTGTTAAACCATCGGGAAATTTACAAATCCCTGATGGGGCGTGCAAAGGTTCTTTTACATGGTTCCGCTACCCACGGTTTGCTATAATTTTCTGATGGCCAGAAAACCACGCTGTGAGCACTTTGGGGAGGGCTTGAACCTGGCACACACCTATTTTTCCTCTAAAGCCAACGCATTGATTTTTCACGCCGCCAGGCGTCTAGTAGAGAGCGTTTGATATTCAAACGCGGCAGGTCTTTCTCTCCCAGGACCACATGCGGTTTCCCACAAAATCCGGATCCCTAGCACCGTAATGGATTTGAGGATAGTATCATGTTTACATAAGCGTCACCCCGGAGCCCGATTTATAGTCGATCGCTCGACCCGCACAACTACTAGGCCGTAGAGCAGGGGTATCTCAGGCCGTGTTCCAATTCGTCATTATGCACCCTTCAAACTATTACCCGCTCTTTTCGATTGTCAACTTTCGGATGTGACGTCACGTAGTGCGGTTCCAATCCGTTTCAGAGCGCATTAAGAAGAGCGCCAGGGCCTAGTGCACGTAAGGGTACATCCATGCTCCCTTTTGCGCACTACGATAATAACAGAGGAGATTCAGGAGACAAGATTGTTAGGAATGGATGATGAAACAGATTTCTATTATGCAAACTATTATTATTTGACGCTGTATGTCATGAGAACTTCATATATTTCGGGAACACGAGTAAAATTTTAACGAAATAGAATAGTTCTTTTGTCAAACCTGATTGACAAATGTGACATAGCCTAATGTTAAAATATTTTCTGAATTAGACAGCGAATAAAGTCCGAGCCCGAATCAGAGTAAGACGGAGAGAGGACGAATAAAAAAGTGGAATAGCATTGGCATTCCAATGGAGCCAAGACGTTCAAATGGGGAGGCGCTGAGCGGAAAGATGGCGCTAGGCGGTTCATTTTGCATTTTGCCACAAGTCCGGTATTTTCACTGATGACGTCAAAAATATTTTGCGAACCCCAAATTATTATGGTAGACTGGTCCATGATTAAAAAATTAGAGAAATTGATTGCAGAACCGACAGACTCAAAATGTCCTTTTTTTCCTCGTACAATTAGGGATTTGAATAGCGGTAAATATGTCCAATACGAGTGAATCAATCCATTGCTTAGGTGGTTTGCATGTTGGTATAAGGACTTGAAGGTAACCCAACTAACAGCATGTTTTTGCATGCTTACTTTGCTATTTTTATCTTTTTTAAATAATGAAGTTTAGACTACTATATTAATCCTATTTTATGCATAATATGTAGTTCATGTTTGGTGAGAATTCACCCCCTGCCACATACTTTCATGGTGGCTTGCAGGGTATTATGTAGATGTAGATAAGAAACCACACTCCACATCAATATCAACCCTCATGTTCTGGAAAAACCCCAAATTCATCGGCCCCTCGGCAATGACAGGAAAATACAGGTGATATCTTTAATAATATGCATTTAATTACTGTGAGGTAATATTTAAGAAATTATCGCAAAACATTTTTCTGTTGGCGAGAAACTTAATATGTCCTTTAATTTATTGAGAGAACTTCCGCAAGGATCTATATGGAGGTACCCACTTCACTTCATCAGCTATAGGAAATGTCAGGTACTAATACCAATCATTTCTGATAGGTAAAAAAAAATAAAATTATATTCCATTATATAAATATCGAACACTACATCTACCGCGGAAAAGGATTACACAACACAATAACTTCGGCGATCTTATAACACTCCATACAAAATCATTCATCTACACCTACGCAATACCCCGCGACCACCACAATGGTGTATGGCAGGGGGTGAAGGTCAATGTGCCATTGGATTAGATCACGTCTACAATACAAAGAATTTTATTATTTATGGCAACATGGAACATTGCGCTATTACTGACAAACGAGGTCAATCTCAAGGTTCGAGAATTGTTCATGGATAAAAGTCCGAAATTGAGGAGACTAAATCGTTAAAAATTAGCACATGCAGAAGTAAATGCATAGCAACAAAACTATAGTGCGTGGGCAATGCATGGAGGTGGGGGAGAACTCAGAAGAAACGAAAGCAATGGAAGATTTGGAAAGGGGGAGAGACGGGGCAATAAATGGGAGAGGGTGCGAACGACACAAAATAAATACTGAGTGGAGGAGAGGAGGAGGAGGACGAGAGGGGCGAAGTGGGGGGGATAGGGAAGGGGAGCACACGGAGGGGAAGGGAGATTTGCTACGGATCGATCTCATCCGAATTTCAAAGCCTTTGGCGAGAGAGAGAGGGAAGGCAAAAGTGGAAAAGGTGAAAAGAAAGAAAACACTCCCCAGGAATGAGAGGCTGCCAACGGAGCAGGCAGCGCACACCACGGGCACACATGAACAGACATTTGATAGTGAAAAAAAGAGAGAGAGAACCGTGAGATACATCTACAAACATTTAGGCTCTGATCACAATAATGTCCGAGGGAAATTTGAAGAGCAGAGAGCTTGTATGAAGAGCGGCAAGAATTATACTGAGGTGAAGAACAGAAAAGTACAAATCAATACATGTCAACCAAAAACACGTGAAGGCTAGTGGTAGCCTCAACGCCCGTCTACCTTGGGTAACCAGACGTTAACGCTACAAATACGATTACATAGCTCATGTGTAACTTACACAGTCGTTCCTGCACCTGAGTTAAGGCACGAGAACGACATTTGTTCTGATCTTTCTCGCCCACCTTTCAGTGTGCTAACAAACATTCCGCACCGGATGAATATCCAAATCCCCGACGATTACTCACGAAAAGGCCTTGCAGTTCCCCTTGCCGGCAGCTAGCGAGGCCACAGGAGGCGAAAACGTACACCACCGCGACCACGGATGTGATAACTAGAGGGAACTAAACTTTAAAAAAACCTGGGACTACAAAAGAAGCAATTGCCCGTGAGATGAATGCTATTCAGGGAAACAAAAGGGCTGCAGCAGGTTATAAAAAAGCGGAGGCACAAAGGAGGGAGCGCGAGTAGAGATTAGAGCGGCAGCAGTGAGTGGGAAGATGATGCGAGGGGGAGATAAGGAGGGGATTTGAAAGAAGAACGAAATTCAGAAGGAAGGCTGGAAATTGGATCCGGGCAGAGTGGGGAGGCGAGGGCGGGAAGACGGGGGGGAGGGGAGAATGAAGAGAGAGAGAGGAGAGTCGATAAGGTGAGAGAGGTTGGGGAGAGGCCAAAGGACGGAGAGTGTTAAGAAGGTCAGTGGCGTCGAGGGCAACCAACCCCGGAGTCCTCTTTGACTCCCTGATCCGTGACTCTTCATGGATACCGCCTGGCGCTATGCCCCAAGACAGAAAACTTCATTCGATGATGAAATCAACTGTGCATTAAATGCTCCAACGGAAACGACTTGGCGACTAACTCCTCCAGGCGTGAACGATACATACTGGCATCATACAGATATTAATAGATTAACTTCAGTTCCACACCGGCGAAAGAAATATTATATCAAAATTCACTGATCTCCAGAATTTTAAAAACATTATTAAGGAGGCTCCACCGAATTATGAAGTAGATGTCATTTTTGTGAACATTTCAGGACACATCATTTTTTGGCCCTTCTATCGATTGGAAATAAAATAATGAGGCCTTTCCATCATATATTTGAAGAAAAAGACGTTGAAAATCAGCAGTTTTATATGTGGTTATATGGCAGAGCATGGTTGTAGCAGTAAAATTTGCAGATTAATAATGTAGAGATAAAAGTCGTTTTGGCGAAAAACTAACATAGGATGCGCAATTTTATGTAGAATTTTGTAATGTAGAAAAGTGCTGGCCTCACCAAACTTGTTTAATTGATATTAATAAATGTTTGCTCGAAAAAAAGCAGAAAAGTATTAGTTACCAACATGAAAGTGGCGCTACAGTATTTTGTTATCGTTGGCACCAGTACTTGTGACGGAACGTGCTTACAAGCCTATTTACTGATTTAATTAAGGAATGTATCTTACCAAGGTCCTTCTTATATTTTTTTACGTAATTTAAATATTTCATTGGTTATTGACATGGTGTAATTAATACCAATGCTTCCAAATGGTAGCAGCGTCATTGTTGCCAAACAAATTTCAAAAATATGAATCTTAATAAAATGAAAAACGAAGGGTTGTATTTGCAAGGGAATAGTTTAAAACTAAGTAAGGAAATATTTAACCTATTTTAGAATACGTATTAGTGGGATTGAGCATGTATTCTCACTTTGTAAATTAAACGTGGCAACAACACGTCAGTCATGTTCCGAAGTCAAAATGAGTTAAAAGAGCTTGTAAAAAATAGAATGCAACTATAACGCGCTATATAATAGCATATTCATAGAATTATTGTGTATGCGTTATCACCCTATAGATGTTATTCCATATGGGTGTTTTTCTGGATCGGTATTTATTCATTAAATAACATAGCTCTTTTACGGGAGTTTGAATCTCGGAGTCACGGTGGAACCTCCTTAAGCTTTATTTAATCTCAAGTGATTACAATACGACATTTTTTCTACCCCTTAATGCACCAATTACCGGTCAGAGTATTCAGGTGACTGCATTAGCCTTCCAAACGAACGGTTGTGGGCTCGAATCCCTGAATAGAGTTCGTCCCAGGACGGGCCGAACAGTGCTAAATAACCGTAACACAAGGGTCCCTAAACTCTTTTGACCGTCGACTCCAACAATATTTTCTCGACCTTTTATCGATCCCCCTCTACTTTCAAATTGAGATATAATGTCTTGAGCGAATCACACCTTTCATGCGTCGCCTTAAAGAGCCGACACTAATGCTGAGGTAAAAGGCTGGATATACAACTTAGTACCTACCCGAAAACATTATACAAAAATTCACAAACAAATATTAAGCCATTAATGTTGAATGACCTAATGAAGACAATCGTCGGAGGAAAAGGGAACAGGAAGAATGAAAAAGGCAGGCCTCGGATGAGATATATGGAGCAAGTTGTGAAGGATATGAAATAGAAAAATTACGTTCATATGAAGAGGTTGGCCGATAGAAGAATTGAGTGGAGGGCTGCGTCAAACCAATCCTAGGATTGTTGATAGGAGATTGATGATGATGATATGTTTAATATTTTCAATTAAGATGTTTGTCCTTATTTTGTAAAAATATTGTCGTATTTTACTATTGAAGGTTGTATGATCCACGGCAACAGCTTTCGAGCGTTCCTCCAGCCTCCCGCTCATCTGAAGACGCCAGCAGGACACTGGAGAAGAGGGAGAACGTCCGAAAGCTGTTATCAAGGAGCACCAACATCACGAAAACGTTTGATCCAATTGTTCGTTCCTGTATTCTTTCATTGTTCTACAGAAAGTTTAAGTACGTATTGTATTTTTAATATCTTTTGCCATCGACTCTACAGCTCAAATAGACCACTTCTGGGACACCTACCTTGGCAACTGGGCCACCTAAAACCAAATCTTAAGAATAATAAGCACCAAATTCAACAAGAACCGTGGACTTTCAGAGACAATTGGTTAGTATATCAACAGCAGAAGGCGTTCATAAAGCTGCCATACCGCCATAAGCAACGTGACTGGATACTTCCTATAAGATTCCCTGACCAAATAAAAGTTTTAACAAATTTCTATTAGATTTCTCAAAAGTATTTCAGAGATACATTCTCTAAAGGTTCTCTGATTGTTCTGGTTCTTCGACAACCAAATTCAACATTGCTCCAAATGCTTTAGCACAAACTAACGAAGGGCTAGGAGCGAGGAACATGACGTTTGGCACGGTTTATACATTTAAATATAATTTTTTCATCATGCAGAGGATTTAATAAAACCACCGATCACAATCACTCGGGTAATAATATTGATTCGACTCCCCGCGTGATACTAATCTAGACATGAAAGCACGAAGTGCCGTTATACGTTTCTGCAAGAATTGGCCCAACATTTACAGAATAATATGCAAAAAGAAAAAAAAACAGCTGTGTGGATTTTGTCCATTCACAGAAAGTTTTAAATGACCACTACTCACAGAAATCTATCTCAAAATTAGCTGATCTACATCCACAATTCTACGATTCGCCGTAAAGGCGTCTGGCAGGGGGTGGTATATTACCTGATGTGATACATGATAGTAACTTTATCTATGCAGGGATAAGGAAACGTCAAGATTTCCTCGGTTCCATCAGATTTGTATTTTTAGCATTTAAAAGGTCATCGATATCATGCCTACATAGTCAATTGCAGCCATAAGTTTCCCGTGTGAATTATGCCATTACCTCCAGGAACTCCTTTCCGATATCTTCTTCACCTCGACAAATCGGCGTTATGCATCGCATCTCACTGGATTCTTCGTTCTCATTTTTTATTCAAATTAACGAATTATTTTGAGATGAGGAGGCCAGATTAAAGCCATATACTCCGTGGGATATTACTGGCGTCCTGATTTCAATCCGCCAGCCCCTGCTTTGATAGGAATTGGCACGGGCATACAGACGAGTGCCACGAAATACACACAGCGATGACGGAATCATATCACGGATTCTAAAAGGAAGGAGAAAAAAAATCACAATGCCGTCGGAACACCATGAGGTCATTGGGCTCGATCTTGAAACTCTTCGACATGGAAGCTACAAGGAAAAATGACAACAAGCGTGTTCACAAAAGGAAGGATAAAAGAGTATTTCGAAAAAAGAAGAGAACGCGAACCCAGGAGAGGGACCTTCGGCAGAGCTGTGGTGAACGAGGGAGAAGGCGAGAGGAGGGCTTATGGCGACTTGGTGGGAAAATCCTCGAGATGGCCAAGTGAAGCGAGGACGAGGTGAGGGAGAGGCAGACGGGAGGAGAGGAGCATGATGGGACCGGTTTGGAGGGGAGGCGGAAAGAAAGCGGGGGTGAGCGCTGAGGAGGGGAACAACAGTCGACACTCCTACACACAGCACACGCCAACCACGTCTTAAAGAGCTCCCACTGCTAATCTTGCACGTATCGTCCAGAGATACCCTGTTCGTATGGCTTACGCCCTCACCCATGCCCAAGGATTCAAACCCGCGCCCTTTGGGATGTCAGGCCGCTGCCAATTACACATTTACACCCGCCCTCCAAGGTTGCAAGTGCAATTTTCAAACGCCCGACCACAATCCCTAGCATCTACTCTCATAATAAGGCAGAACAGGATCCTCAACAGCATTTTTCTTCTATGCATCCTTTTCTTTATCGTATTCCAACATTCGAAAGTGATGTGCTCCCTTTTGGATAACATCACGACAATAATACTGACAATAATGATTCGCGGTCCCCTTGAGAATAACGTGAATTTGTTCTCCCTCTCAAATTTGGTTGCAGACAGTGATCATAATCTCTTTGTTCACCCGAGTGTCAGACCAGAAACGTAATTCATTCAATGCAGACAACGCAGAGGCTTTAGCAAACCAATAATTCATTACAATCGAGTCTACATGCGAACTGCAATTACAGCAGCCGGCGTTTCGGAAATCAGTGAGAGGGTTCATACAAAACAATGAATACCAACATCAAATGCCTACTCGCAGAATTATATGAATTTCGGCTTGCTACGATACCCGATCGTGCAAGCCTCCCAGAGAGCAGTGTCAAAGTATTGCGAACAATGATAGGAGGACCTCCCGAGGAGAGGAATGACGCTCCCACGGAAATAGACATTGCGGTAATAAAAATCAGGTGGAGGAGATTTTTCCCATTCCATTGGGGAAAGGCTTCCTTTCATGCGACTCTGCCGAACAGCTATGAAGTGAAACACGAACACCCAGGTAAGGTATGTACAATTAATGTGCAATTTCACTTGAAGTAAAAGCGAACACTAAAAGACAATGATCCACAGCGAAGGCGCGCTTCGTTTATGATGTCTGCACAAAGAGAAAAAACAGTATGTATGCATACGGGAAATTGTTATAGACAATTATTTGCAAGAAATCACGCCTCAATGTAAAAAACTGGCCAGGCCAGTGGCCAGGCGTAAAGGGCATAAATTAGTCAAAAAGTGAGTAAAGGAGTAAATTAGTCAATAAGAGGTAGCTGAGGAGAAAATATTTAATACAAGAATCTATCAGTCACTCTCACAACCGCTTCATAAACCGAAAAACTGCAATATTATAGAGGAAAAATTATATGAAGGCCATAATTAAGATGATAAAGATTTTACAACGCCAATATCGATTGATCACGTGCCTTGATATTCCATTACATGCATTAACCACTCCCTTTATTCGTTTTAAGCACGGTACTGACATGGAATTAAAATCAGCATATCACCGCCCTTTCATTTTTTATCGTGGAACACGTTGCACAAAAGAGGAGCTATTAATCCCAATAACGGTCACGACAACATTTATTCTTGATGACCTGTTCGTGTACACACAAACTACTGTTGAAAAATGTGAAAAAGCTAAAAGCAATTTCAAACATATTGTTTGTGGCTGAAATTCACGAATTACTGCCGATACACAAATGCGCTTGCAAGGGACGATATCATTCCCTGCCACACTAGAGAAGAAACACGGGACAAAACATTTTTATCAACATTTATCTAAGCGATAGATTTTTATCCAAATAGAAGAAAAAGAGGCCACAACTAAGCCAGGAATCACTTCCTTGAAATTGATAAATACATTCAGCGGCTAATAATCAAAATGAAAATCCAGCCAACGTTATTATGGCTAACATCTCACGCGCTCATTTGGCGCGATTTTAATTGCAATGCGTAACCGGAATTGCCTAGAAGTTATGGATGGCTCTGTTCCCTTTTTAGGCGATTGTGGGGTATTCAGGCATCCTTTTGCCGGTAGGACACTGCCGATGATCGATGGTCATATAAATCCTTAGGGACGGTAGACTCCTCACGGAGGATGCAGCTAAAGCCCTTTCCTCGGTGTCGCTGGTGTTCTTGGTCTACCACCGTAAAAGTATTTTAGGCGTGAGCGAGTATGGTACGAGTAATGTCGAGGTTCGATGTCCAACGAATCGGTACGAAATGCTTCAACTTACTATCAGTGATTGAAGTCTTCCGCGCAAGTGTGCGCGATGAGTTTGAGACTATTATGGTGTGACCAGTTAGTTCAGAGATAGGTCACGAAGGGGAGCTGTAAGATGTTCAACCATTCCACAGGTCCTGATGCAATTTTATAAGGTACAATATGATCTTGGTTCAATATCCTAGGCACCTTTTTTTGCTAACTTTCAATCATTGGGAATGGGAAATGCATGAACATAGGCCAGTTCTTTTGTTAGTTTTGCCCTCTTTCCATAGCTTTCTTTGCCTTATTAATTTAACAGGGTTTATAGGAGTTTTCATTTTCATTTTCCCTGACTTTTCCAGGATTTTCAGACCATTATTAGTGATTTTCCCTGACTTTTGAGCGTCTGAAAACTCCAAGACTTTGGTCATTTATAGAGATAAAAGTGGTAGTGAGGAAGCAAAGAAGTCTAAACTTATGAAAAATTATAGGTTTATTTTCATATTAATTATATGAACTTCCAGTAATAAGGGATCGACAACTTTAAGTCAACAAAATAAAAATTATCATTCCTTAAATTGATATGCCTTCAGAAAGGGTTTCAATTGCAGAAAAATATATGCAAAGAAGGTTAACCTGGCTTCTCCTTCAAACCTGATGTCATGTTAAAGTAGCTCTTTGAATCAATCTTCATTTTTTCTTCCTCACATCCTTCTACAAATTTGGCTAAGTGACTTCAAATTTGACTGAGAATAACTTTTTCCTCGCCAGAGGGACAACGCAAAGCATTCCTGGCGAAATCGCTAGCGAATGAAAATGAAGATATGAATGGCACAACTTTCGCCAATCTATTCACCAAATCATGCAGGCTATAGCCAGAAAGAACCAGAATAGGGCACCTGGGCTGCCTCCACAGCGAAGCCGGCCTGAGGCCAGCCGTCCCCTCTTTCACCCTCCTCCTCCACTCCATGTGCAGTTTTTGATCTCTTGGCATTTTCAGGTGATAAATTTAAACATTTTGTGATTTTTCCCTGACCACATGCTAAATTCCCTGACTTTTCCAGGATTTCCATGGCCGTTTTCATTTTATTTTCCAGGTTTTCCAGGATTTCCAGGTTCCTATAAACCCTGTTTAATCTAATTTAATTTTGCGTAATTTGTATTTAAATACCGACAGTGGTCGGTCAGGTGTAGGTTTTGCTGGCAAAGTACATACGAAATAGGAAATCAGGTTTCCCAAGATCGCATGCCACCTATACTAATCCCAAGAAACATTGTATCCATGTCCGAAGCAGGATTCGCTCCCGCGACATTTTTAGCGCCAAAACCGGGGCGAAACCAACATATACCCAGCAGGATGGCTACATCTACACATCTTAAGAATGCAACACTGCAAGCCGCAGGGGCTTTGACAGGGGGCGTTAGATCACCAGCCATTGGGTTAATGAGAAAGGGAACAAGAGGATAGCATTCAGGATAGTCGGAAATACTAATGTTTAACCTAACGTATTCGAGTTATGATCATGAACTGTCCGCTGGAAAAATGAATTCTTAGAAGCTAATGGCTAGTTGCAGACTTGGGATTAATTTCAATAGGGATCCTAAAACAGGATGCTGGGAGAGGTTATCGGGGTTATGCCTCCCGAATGTCGGCTCCCCGTAGCCGCTTAGCTCGTTAGTTGGCCCACGAGCGGGAGTGGGTCGTCGGGGGCGGAGCGAGGAGCGTCCCACCGACTGTCTTCGTCCAAAGCGAGGTGGGATGATGCAAGGGGGGGAGCGGCGATCGATGGAGGAAAGGGGGCGACGAGGGTGAAACGGGGATCGGGACAGGTGGAGGGGGGTCGCCCGAGCAGAATAAATCCGCCACGCTCCGAGGCAGCCTGCCCGCCGCGGGGCAAACAAAGAGAACAAATAAGAGGGAGGCGCGGGAGAGGGTTGGACCAGGAGAGGGGGTGAGCAGCGGGTAGGGATCCAGAGTATATCCGCACACCGGGAGACGCTAGGCAAAAAGAAGAGAGCGCCCTGTCTTTACCGCCGATGGGAGGGAGGACGAGGATCAAGCGAGCGGGAAATTAAAGGAGCTCTCCAACAAAATCCCCTCAGTCCACCTCCTCCATGGTAGTGGTCAAGAGCAACGATGCAACTCAACATCAACTGAGTGATTCCGACACTGGGGAAACCATCCTGGCCCCACAACACATCTCACCTCACAGAACGGCAAGGAAAAACACGGAGCAACGGTCCAAGACTGTCCAACGGAGCAACGGTTCCAGGGGCCTTATAGTCCCAGAACAATAAAGAACCTTTTCAATTCAAGAAAGAGGCCCAAGTGATAATTTTTCTCACGCAACATCCACAATAATTGATTTGGACAACCAAAAAATAAAATTTGTTGGTTGTCCAAAACGACTCTTGCTATTAATCCCTTCACTTATTCGCCTCTCCTCTCCTTGCACAAGGATATTTACCTTAAGTTACCATTAAAAATAGTAATTTTTTTTTCAATTAGTAAATACATTGCATAAGTTCGTCGTATAACAGCACTGGATAGAAAGCACAAATCCTCAAAGCCATATAAAAATAAAATTATGCACAATGGAATGCACATTATGAAAATATTAATTAAAGCAAGACATGAATAACAACTCATGATATTGAGAGAGGTACTAACACAATAGATATCGACTCTCTAAATATAAACGAAGAGTACCAGCTGCACTATTTTCAAGTTATTCGGTTGATTAAGATGTATTTACATAATCAGTATATGCTTCAGTTTTGGGCCACTCAATCATGCTTGACGTATTCTGCCGACTAATTAATCTTAAATAGTAGCGTAGAACGATCTTACGACAGCGACACGAATATGAGCCATAGCGATGACTTAGCTACAGCTAATACAAACGGAAATTCAATCCGTTGCCAGGGGCTCTTAGCAATCGCTACCCTAGAGTGAAGTTTGCGAAAATAAACTGTTGGTTTAGTGGTGCAACTGGATAAGAACGTCAGCCCTTCAAGTTCAAGGTCCGTGGTCCGAGTCCCGGCTCAGTCGAACTTAATTTTCCTCCGTGATCCGGCTTCATTCCATCTTCCCCACCAACTGATGTTCATCCTTAGGCGAGCCATCTCTCAACCACCATATGGGCCACGCCACATACCCGCCGATTTCACTGATATTACGCTTCGCCTTGGTGGTGGCTTGCTGTTATTCGGACAGGCGGTAGCAAAATGACACCTGTAGCCGCTACGCATAGTGATGGCGTCACGTTAAAGACACTGTCGGGAGAGGCATGTGGAAACCACTTGAGATATTTACCCAATGCATAATAGTGTAGTTGAAATAAAATACAATGCAATAAGGCACAAGGAGGACAATCCCACCAAAATCGTAACCGGTAGAAAACACACTAATAATAATAATAACAACAGGAATGACGACTGTAAAGGAAATTATCGCTAATCTACGAATCTCAGTACATAGCATGTCGAAATAAGAGCGTATGCTTTCCCGGCGAATTGATTGAAGAAATTCCTCTCGGGTTCTCCACCGGGTTAGTTGGTCCATGGCCGACGTTTCGGTGCTCGACTCGTGCACCGTCATCAGGGCAGACCAGGGCAGAAGAAGAACTCATCTGCCCTGATGACGGTGCACCGAAGTCGAGCACCGAAACGTCGGCCATGGACTAACTAACCCGGTGGAGAAGCCGAGAGGAATTTCTTCATAGCATGTCGATTCGGCAAAGATGTGATCGATGGAATAACACAGGGAGTGTCTAAATTAATATAGTATCCCTGGAATAACGAAAGACGATACAGGCTCTAGATCAGTAGTGAAAAATAAAACTCTGAAACATTAATTAACGATATAAATTGGAAGTTTACCATGGAGCATGTCATTCTACCGATAAAAAATATTTACGAGTCACCGAAAAATTTCGCAGACCTTATAGGGCCTGGCATTATTCGGGGTGTTCTGTCTCCAACGCTCGCTCTCGTGTTTCAAGAGACGCTTCAGCGCCAAGGAGCAATGAACACCTTACAGAACAACTTACTCATTATATAGCACCTTTGGAAAAGCACCGATGGATTTGTCTCGCCGCACCCACAGAACCTTAGTCGGAGAAAAAATAACTCATTCGCGGTATTAAGGGTTTCCTAGGAGAGGGGTGCTGGAAATATGAATGGGCTGGCGGGGGGCAGGAGAGGAAGCCATGTCCGTCGCCACCCGCCAAGAAGCGCGGTCACGAGGCCGAGATTTAAATGATGGAGAGGCCAAGGCAAGGGGCTTTACCCGCGGTGGGCCAATCTAGCACGCAAGTGACAGGCGTCGGGCCCGGCGTCGCGGGAAACTCGCAGAAAGGGACTAAGGGGCAAGGCGTTGTCCTCAGAGAATGTTTGCCTGAGTGAATGCGGGATTTATTCAAGCGCAAGGGAGTGTTTCGGACTCCGTTCGAATGTCGGCGATTCCAGTAAAAAAGAAATTTATCCAGGGCCCTTGCCAAACATAACGTCCTGACCAGATACACCTGCATCACTAAGACAAGGGACATGTTGTGCAGAGGAAAAGACCTTATGCCGATGGAAGAACAGAATGGCATATACGAGGTCCGATGCGATTGTGGGAAGGCCTACATTGGGCAAACCTCGGGAGCCTTAAAGACCCGTGTTCAAGAACACAGGAGAGCAACAAACAACAGACAACCGCGCCTTTCAGCCATCGCGGAGCACTTCTGGGAAGGCCCGACATACAATATCAATTTCGACGGAGCCAAGCTGATCAAGACTGAAAAACGCTATTTCCCAAGGCTCATACGCGAGGCGATCGAAACGGCCAAAAAACCCAACAATTTTAACAGAGAGGATAGCTATAAGCTCTCCCATACTTGGAAGCGCCTAATTGAAAAAACTAGTCAAACGGCCAATGAAAATGCGCCCACTTGAACATCAGAGCGCATAAGTAAATGAGCGCATAAGACGGTAAAAATCTGCTATGAAACACTTCAGACCTAAAGACGCGAACTGAAACTTTGGCGAAACTGTTGTCAACCCAGAATGGACACACGTGGAAGAAATCCCGAAACGAATGGATCCTCAAAAAAGAATTTTAAAATGACGACATCCGAGATCGTAACCATAGCCCGACAACTGATAGTTCGTCAATGTTGGACAAAAACAGAAAGGAATGGATTCAAATTGGAAACCTTTTGAGGCGAAAAAAAAGCGATGAGACGGGATTCAACCATGTTAAGCAAATACGAACAGAATTATCCCAACTTATGTCCCGTCTTAAGCACGTTCCGATGTGAAGAGCCCCCTGGATCAAAATTTATCATTATTTATCTGCCATTTCAAGTACATACCACAATGTCAATGTTAATGTTCTCAAAGTTAAAACGTAAAACAGAAGATATATAGCCAGGTTACAATTAGAACACCAGATCATTCACATTCGTTTCTAAAAATTCCTGAGCTTAGTAGAAGGGTTTTAACTCAATTTCCGGACTTAAACGGAACGGTATTAAACCAATGACGTGCAACACTACATTAACGCGACATTTCACAGACCAAGGAGCTATCCAGAGGAAAACGCGTCCGGGTTATGGGCGGTAATGCTTAAAAAATATAGTTATAGAAAAGAACAATAGGCATATGAGATGAGTAGACGAAAGAGGAGTACTACTTTTTTCTAGCTTGGCCCTACATAGAATATGATCCACATGAATAAAGTCGATTTCGGAATTGCATGCAGCCGTGAGAAGTTATTTTTTTTTTAATATCTCATGATAGGTTTAGTTAGAATAGATAGTTAGTAGGATAGAACTTGTCCGAAGAATTATTCTGGGAATTACATTATCCGATCATAGGTTGATATACAGACAATCTCCAGCAGAAATGTATGACGGACGCTTTTACTGAAGACGATAAAGATACATTAAACTCCCGAGTACTTTGTAAAAGTGAAATGGGTCAAAAAGACAAAATTAGAGATATAATTATCACGAGAGAGAGGTTTAAAACATCATTCTTCCGTGTAACATAAGTTGAATTAATTAATGCATGGAACCGAAGTTACCACGAGAATGTAAGATACGTTATGTAAATTTCCGGCGTTTCTGCGTACCCGCATTAACCATTAAATATGCAATGCGTGTATGTGGCTTTTCTTGGATGTTTCTTCGCATTTTGTGCAAAACGTGAACTCCATAGCGTTGATCCCGCATGATATCAATAGTTATTTCTAATAGGGCAGTAAAGCAACTAATAATGAGTACGTGAAATTCACGCTGACAATTAGTGATCATTCACCGCTTGCCACACACCCTAGGGAAGTGACTCTTACAGGGAACTCAATAGATGTAATGTAGATTAACAGAGGAGAGAGAAGACCCAAAAGGCTAACGTGCGAGAATTGATCACTAGGTCCCATAACTTCAGCTGCTACGACAACTTTGTTAAAAATAAAATGAATACAAAATAATTCACAATAAGGGTCAGGGATTTAAACCGAGGTAGAATAAACAAAAACACTAACTTCTAATTCAGGGGACAAGTTTATGACTTTTTCTAATTATTTGGATGAGATACATTAAAAAAACCAAGGATAAATCATTCCCACCGACGGTATGTCTCTCCAAGGTACAATTTGGGTCAAAACTAACAAAAATTAGTTTTATAAGCAACACAAAACTAATATGTACACACACTCAAGCGTAGTAAAATAACTATTATACTGAATGAGTAGATTCGATAGTATTCTTGTCCGTTACGGTTTTAATTTTTTTCCTCGAGCATCCTAGATAAAATTAGGAGTAGGCAGAAAGTGTGAATGGAGAAGGTAATTAAGGACGATAGTTTTGAAAGACTTAGTAGAGGGAAGAACGTTGGGTTAGCGGGAAAGAGGGAGGAGAAGAGCGGGTAGCTTTTATACAATGATGGGAGGCGGGAGGTATGAGGGGCTGAAGAGGGACATCATGTGAAATTTAGAGGGTGGAAAGAATTAAATGTCCATTTAGACCTATCTTCACCGGTAGAAAACCAATAATAATAATAATCCTCTTGCTTCTTGAATACATTTTATTTCCTTCCACTTGATCCACCAATTTACACTTTTTAATTCCCCCGAGATTTCATTTCCTCGCCTACCTAAAATGTCCACATTTTTTGTACTTTTTTCCGCTCTCCTTCCCTGCCGCATCAAATGTAACTGTTCTTAGGACAAGTATTCTCAGCAACATTTTACCTTCAAGTCCAGATTTTAAAGCTTCACAAAACGAGGCCCTACTCCGCGATTTACAGTAATCTTCACAGTAAAGTGCTATTGCCCGAACTTCCCTTTCTCACAGCAATTATTTTGAAAATTTCGAAGGAAAAACTAAGAGGTTTTTCACCACCGTACTACCCAACATATTTAATTTTTTACTGTTTCTAGCTCGCTCTCTCCACTTTTACGAGGTTCTGAGCCAAGCTTTGGTTTGGAAAATCCCATCCGTAAGCTCCCTTAGAATCAGCTTGTAACTTATCACCGTGATAAAACCTCCGAGATTTATAATCGTGGGGAAAGGGTAAAAAGTTCTAAAAAAAAAGCTGTGCTGAAGTTCCCCTCGCCTCGACCATCTCCCGTTGACTACGTGACTTGGGCGTGAGGCGTGGCGGAAGTGGCGAGGCTGGAGGGAGTGGCGCGGGGAGGATTCGGCGTCGGCCCAAGGTGCGCATGGAACACGCAAGCGTTCGCACACTCACGCATCGACGCACGCCGCAACACAGCAGGGACCCCTGTGCTCACCTCCCCTCCCCACTCCGCCAACCGCGCAAGCTACACAAATACGTCGGAGGGAGACCAAACAAGCAAGCCACGCAGAGCGGGATCATTCTCTCTCTCTCTCTCTCGCACTCTACCGACTCCGTCCCAAGGGGGGCACGGGGACTTGGTCGAAGTCTTAACCCCTTCGCCTCGCCACTCCCCGCAGAAATCCTCCCCGTCCTGCCCAGCCACCATGCATGCAAGGATATGACCTTGCATGCATGAATCAATGCATAATATATATATGAAGCTGTCTGCGGCTTGAGAGTTTCCGGTGAAATGCACTGGCGAGGCTTCTGAAGGATTGCTTTCGCCCTGGGAATGAGAAAGAGGATGGAGAAAGGAGACTAGGAGAGTCAGGGAGAAAGAGAGGGCAGAGAAGAGAGACACCGGAAAACCCTTGTCAAGCCTCCGTAAGTGGCACGAGAGGCACCTTTCCCGGTATTACGTTAGGCAATGAATAATCGCGTGTCAAGAGGCCTATTAATTGAGCAAATGGACTCCAAAGCCCGAGGAACGCCACGCCTCCCACATAAAAAAAATTCTCTCTGCCGGCAATGCCCAGGAGGCCCCCTGATCTGGACACTTTCAAAAATGGAACTCCCAGGGCTGAATCCTTCCGTTTTTCAAATGTAGCCTGGCCCGTAGCAGAACTTGGTCCTTACGACCTAACTGAAACAGTGATCCTCGAACTGAATAAATTAGATAATTGGCCCTTAAGATGAAAAATTTTTACTGCAACTTAACATTTTGTATGGAACAGTTAAAAATTACCTTCGATTTATACCCGAATTCGATTTAAAGGTGGAGCTCTATTGCCTTCAAACGTTATTAATTATAGTTTCCCTTTCATTAGCCACACCTGGATAGTAAAAGAACTTGGATACTGGTGATCAAAAAGGTTTCCATTTTCCAGTCAAAGTATGTACAATGATTGCTATCCACAGTATATGATCACACCCGCCCATGCTAACAAGATGCATGGACAAGAAGCTCAAGACAAAAGAGTGAGAAAAGGTAAACGAAAAAAGTAGACGGCTGAACTCGTTGATGACCAATCTATGGGGCAGTGAGTCAAAATCGCAGCCTCAGGAGATCATTCTGGATAAAAATTAAGATGTAAAGGATAAAATTAAGAACGAGGAATAGCAATGTTTTCCGATATTAAAACGCATTCGTGTAATACTGATCGTTTGAAACGTGTCCAATGGTAGTCTAATGACTCTCAGGTCATCAATATTAGTTACCTTACCACCGGCATCCGCACTGTGTAAAGTGATTCACAACATACCTAGATTCATATTCTCAACTAATCTAGAGTCACTAATAATTAACTTGTAGTTAGTCATTCGCTTTTGACGGTCAAATATAACAAAACAAAATGTTTTGCTTGGCCCGCAAAGGATAAATTCCAAGATAATATCTTCACTGATGATGTTAAAAATATTTTGCGAACTCCAACTTACTATGGTAGACTGGACCATAAGAAAAAAAAAATGATAGAAATTGATTGCCTAACTGATAGATTACAAATGTCTTTCTTCCCTAATACAATTGGGGATATGAATAGCTGTAAATATATTCAATAGCATTAATACGAGGGAATTAATGGATGGCATAGATAGCTGTATGTTAGTATAAGGACTTCAAGCTAATCCAACTAATAGCATGTTTTTGCACGCTTGCTTCGCTATTTTTATCTTTTTTAAATTTCGAAGTTTAGACAAAACTTTTATTACTAATCCTTTTCATGCATGATATGCAATGCATGTTTGGTGTGAATTCACCCCCTTCCACACACCTTTATGGCGAGTTGCAGGGTATTATGCAGACGTAATTGAAGGCCACTGTTACGAGAAATCGTACCAATACAATGTTGACAAAGAGCTTTAATTCAATGAATAAAAACCTACTTGAAACCAAACCGAAATAATTCAAATTTATTTCGTAGAAGAATTGCTCTATTCGAGCGAAGGACTTGAAATAGCGGTGAGACTCGAGGATTTCTTTGCAAACGCGACTCCCATAAACTGGCAAAATGGTAACGGGCCGAAATGAATATTAATTGAGGGGTAGGCGTGAGTCAACCGCACGGGGCAGAGGCGTGAAACGTGAAAAGGGATCCGCCACGCACGGCAGACACGGAATGGCGTGACTGGTCCGCGTTGACTGGCGCGGCTGGCTAAGAGGGGGCGAGTCGGAAGGTGGTGAACATTCGGCTAATCGATGACGAAGCGGCTCCGAATCAATGCCCACACAATCATTAACTCTGCAAAACATGCCAAACGGAGGTGGCGAGTAGGTACGTTTCGGATCGAGAGAATGGGCGGAGGGGGGTGGTAGGGTGGGGAATAAGAGGCGGAGGGAGAAAGAGGGGAATGGAGCGAGGCGTACTTCTACGTAATACCCAGCAAGCACTGCATGAAGGTGTGTGGCAGGGGGTGAATTCACACCAAACATGCATTACATATCACGCATAAAAAGGATTAGTAATTATATTGTACTCTAAACTTCACAATAAAAAAATAAATAGCAAAGCAAGAATGCAATAACATGCAGTGACTTGGGGTGGCTTAAAATCCTCAGACTAACATGCAACTACCTATGCTATCCGTTGATACACTTGTATTTTTACTATTGAATTTATTTACCGCTATTCATATCCCAACTTGTACGAGTAAAGAAGAACATTTTGAATCTGCCTGTTTGGCAATCAATTTCACTCATATTATGATCATGTCCAATCTACCATTGTAAGTTGGAGTTGGCAAAATATTTTTAACGTCATCAGTGAAACTATAAAAAGGGAAAAAGTGATAAAAGGCAGATTTTCAAATACAATCCCATACGCCAAAGATCATAACATAAATTTATTCTTTATCAATTATTAATTCAAAAATGTTATCAATAAACACTTGAGTGTTGTTCGAAAAATTAAAAAGTTGAGGGTGTACTATAATATTGTCCAATCCTTATCATGTTTTTGAGTGCTTGCTTTGCAATTTTAATATTTTTTGAATTGTCAAGTTGATAATACAATACAGTTACTAATCCTTTTTAAGCATTATGCAAAATTCATGTGAGGTGTGAATTAGCCCCCTTCCACACACCTTCATGGTTGCTTGCAGGTATTATGTAGATGTAGATTCAGCAGTGCTCGATCGTTCCAGTTCAATGCATTTAGTGGGTGCGCCGAAGGTGCGGGAACACACCTGTTTACATTGCTCTCAATAGAAACTCGAGTTATTAATTAATTAAACAAGATTAGCAATTTTCCACAAAATGTCACAGTGGCAATTTTCCACAAAAAAGAAACTCGAGCGTTAGAGGCATGCAGAGAAGGATGGACGCAGCGGAGAGGCAGGACCACCCCCACTCCTTGGGTGTTTGGCGAGGAAATGGTACACGGAAGATTAAGGAAGGATCAGGTGTTCTCTGGAGGGGCCGAGGAAATGGCGGGAGGCTCGCCGGGAGTGCCTGCGGACAGCTTCACGTCGCGAACGATTACGAGCTCGCTTCTCCCTCCCTCTCCACGGCAACACTCCTCCCACGCAATCCTCATATCCCGAAAAAAAGTAGCAAAATTCCATCGGGAAGCCAAAACCGCCATTCGCCCAATCTCACACACGAATCGTTACGAAATAATTGAGTAGGTATTGAATAACGCATGCCTTCAACTAATTACAGGCGATTAATAACATTTAAAATTTGCTCCCTAGCGAGGTGGGGGTCACTGGGCATCATCGCAAGCACTCCTCCCCTAGCCACCACCAATTTAAATCGCTCGGCCAACCCGGAAATTGAAAGTTCATTGGCGGCCGAAAGGAATTTGGCCGCATTAATATGTGATGGTGCACACACGCTCGGAGAGGGGAGTGCGAGAGAGTTTAATGTATTCCAAAACGAAAGTGAAATGAACGCAGCTTAATGAATTTTCCAGAGGCCAGAGGTTTACTCGCACCGCGTTTCACAATTTCACGTTCGCTCGAAAAAAACACCCATGCGAAAAAGTAGGAAGAAAGAAACGAAACGATTCACTCACTAAACTCACTCAACGATACGTGTAACTTACAAAATATACCCAATATGGAGCTTTGGATCCCAATCCGGGTCTTATGTGAGAAGCTCTTCACCTAGTCAGGGCACTTCTACGAGAAGAGCTTGTTATTAAAAAAATGGGGGCGTTTACTCGGAACCGAAATCGCAATTTTGTACACGAAATCGTTAGATGGAAACGAAAAAATAATTTTAGTGAAAAAAAATAAGCTTCTAACCACAACCATTCACTCATAAATCAAAAATTAAAATACGCAAAAGGTGACGCCCACCGAAAAAGCTGCTGTGATAACATTGACGTCATTTTCCTCACGTCCATGACTGCTTTTCGAGGAAGGGAAGGGAGTGGAGGGGGGTTCTCGGAAGGTCTGCTCGCACAGATGCTGTCGCAACTGCTCCCATTGGCAGATTCCGCTGTGTCCTCCCCCATTGCGATAAGGCAAAGTAGCTTCGCGGGCTCAGTTGTGATTGGGCGAAGTCGATATACGGCAGAGGTTGCACCACGCCCACTTTTCCGAAAGAGTTAAAAACATCAGTTTTTCACCGCTTATAACTCTAGAAATAATTGACGGATCAAAAAACGGAAAAATACGGGTCTTTTTACTTTACAAACCCTATCAGTGCCGGCAGTAAAAAAAATATGGTAAACGACCCCATTACCAATTACCGAGTATCAAGGTAGCCTAAATCTAAATAAAATAAATAAAATCAAACAAGGCAATGAGATAGCG
The DNA here is from genome assembly GCA_933228895.1 of Platycnemis pennipes. Taxonomy (NCBI): domain Eukaryota; kingdom Metazoa; phylum Arthropoda; class Insecta; order Odonata; family Platycnemididae; genus Platycnemis; species Platycnemis pennipes. The sequence goes on along the minus strand of OW121850.1, from coordinate 12,871,612 downwards.
GCTGAACCCGTGAAAAATAGCTACTTCAACAGCTGGGATAGACTGGTACCTCTCTGCTCTACATTAATTCCCACATTATATTACAAACGGTCCATGGGATGGAACAGAACGACAAACCCACAGTGGACTCCATGATGTGGCCATTTCTTTGCGGAACGTGGAGAGAAGCATCAGCTCGTTTTCGACAAAATATACGAATCACCTTTCACGTATTCCATCTCTCTCCATTTTCGCAGGGATATGATGAGGAAAAATTCCCGTTCAGATGGGAGGAATTATTCCACTACATCTCAGCAAGAAAAAAACATCAGAGTAAATTGACAAAAGCACTGCTGCAAGCATTTTTTTCTGTTTTTCTGGCACATTTCGTATAAATGTGGATAAATAATATATTTGACAGAATACTGTCGCACATCCATGCTGCTGCCATGTCAGGATAAATTGTTTTCCCATTATATATCGGCAGGACGGCTACCGTACCGAACCGCATATAACTAGACTAATTTCCTGATCTTTTTAAAAGCGAGGTGACCTGAATTTCCATCCGAAAATGTTTCTTCCCTCTTCATTCCGTGAGTTTTATAGCTCGAAAACACAGGGAAAAGAACTAGAATACCCAGGTCTTCATTTCTCTGGTTCATGAAAAGCGACCGATTTAGCTTCAACACCGCATAACCGAAAATAAAACTACTGAATCCCACGGCAACGGTCACGTTTCACTCGGGACATCACACATAACATATTCGAGATAACTCATTAAGGGGATTGACCCCATCCAATAATTTAGTACGGTGGTTCATAAATTGACTAGATCGAGATAACTCATTAAGAAGATTGACCCCGTCCAATAATTTAGTACGGTGGTTCATAAATTGTCTAGATGTTCATAAATGTTCTAGATAGAATACCTTATACACTGTACTTACCCCCTGGTACAGTAAGTACTGGCCAACTTTTGTCTCCAGAGGAAGACAATACCTCACCCGCGAAGAGGAAGACAATATCTCACCGCCAGAGTGGTAAAGTGTGTGTGTGTGTTGACGCAGGGAACACTCATTCCACTCACAACTAGGGCAGCGAACAAATAGGAGAGTACGAAAGGGAGGAAGCTTCCCCATCCGCAGAGAAGCTTCCCCTATTCCCTTCGGAAAAGTAGACGGCCATGGCGTCCGCACTGCCTCCTGCAAACCTCTCTCCTCCGGATAACCGGGAAGAGCGTGCGGAGTGGCGACGGGAAGGCCGCAAATTATTCTGCGTTTCCGAAGAGAGGAGAGCCCGGGCTCTTCGGGGCTTAAAGCCATCATTCGTATTGCCCACGCAAAGGACTCGCGATTTCCAGCTTTGCTTCCACGATTTTATTTATTCCCAAAACGATAAAAAAAGAAAAGCTTTGCCATTCAGGTATTTGTGATAACGCCTACATTCCACGGTGGATGCAAGGGCGAGTTGAAAAAAGGGATGAAACACAACCAGACCGTCTATGAAGAATTTCCATTTTTTTTAACGGCCCAACGAACTACGTACGATGAATAAAGAAAAAGGATTAATACTCAGATGTTGCCGCCCAGGTACACCAATGAATGGGAAGAATGTGCCCTCCCTCCCTCCAGCTGAATCGGCACTTACCAAGTGCAGCAGTTGCCGTCAAGAGCCATGTTAAATAATTAGGTTCACGACACGAGCATGCAAACCGAATTTGATTTCACCGCTCCCCTTTGTTTGTTGGGGCAAATAAAAAAGTACTTCCTTCTCCTATCCACTCTCATTAAAAATGTTTTCTTACGGCGATAATGCAAAATGATCTACCTCCATTGAACTTCCTATAGGATTTTAGCAACTCTTTTAACTCAACATCTCTAACTTTTTCGCTAACTGGGTACACAAGAGATCTTGGAGAAAAAACCTGTTATTTTATCTAGTGCGTTTTAAATTAACCGTAGATGACACTTTCCATGGGGGAAGATAAATTTAAGATGATGCACGCCAACCATATCAGGCTCGTGTTCCCGTGGTGCACATCGGGAGTTCCCCAGGGTAGCGTAGTAGGTCCGCTTCTATTTCTTTTATGCATAAACGATTTGGGTACCGTAGTTAGTAGTAAGCTTAGACTTTTTGCAGGCGATGAGGTAGTGTATAGGGGTATATCAAAAGAAAAAGACAGGGAATCGCTTAGTAAGGATTTAGATGCAATTCAAGAGTGGTGAGACAAATGGCAGTTAGAACTTAACCTTAAAAAGTGTGTAGCTATCAATATTTGGAGGAGGAATAATTTAATAGAGCGATCTCATAAAATTAGTAACACGAAGATCGAAAATGTTGAAACCATAAGATATTTAGGTTTAACAATCACTAAAGATTTATCGTGGGGAAGACACATCCGGGAAATATGCGGCCGGGCGAAGAGAAAGCTAGGATTTATAAAAAGAGTACTTGGGAAATGTGATAGGAAGACAAAAGAGCGATGCTATTTTTCACTAGTTAGGCCCCACCTTGAGTATGCATGCAGTGCATGGGATCCTAATGAATTAGGTTTGATCAGAGAACTAGACAGTGTGCAGCGTAGAGCAGCTAGGTTCGTTAAAAGGTGTTACGATAGGTTGAGTAGTGATTCAGAATTATTACAAGAATTAGGGTGGGAATCATTATCAGAGCGTAGGTTAAAGTACAGATTAAATCTATTAAAGAATTTTCAATCAGATAGCTTTACTGAAGATGTTAGGCACATATTAAAAACACCAGCGTATTATGCTGGATTCGACCAGATAAATAAGATTAGAGAGACAGATTGTCGTACTGATAGATTCAAATTGGCATATTCCCCAGTACTATAAGAGAACAGAATAGGCAGCATAGCAAAGGGATAGGTAGGTGAAATACTGAGTAGTCTTTAGTGCATGATGCATGTATTAACCCCTTAAATACCTTAGATACTAACAATGTAGTTGCATGAGACCCTATAGTTGCTTGTTTCCATGCTTTGTGAGCTTCACCCCCTGACACACACCCTCGCGGTGGCTTACAGGGTATCGTGTAGATGTAGATGTAACCGGCGGTTCCTCAAGTACTGGCGGGGTCGATTCACGCCAAACGAGGCCGCCCAACCTCCCCGCGCGCACCACCGCGAGAGGCAAGCGAACGCGAGCGGCTCCCTCGCACTCCAGTCGTGAATTGCAGCAGCAGCACCCCTCAGGTTGGGGACCTACCTCACACACAAACTCCGCGGGAGACGCCCGACAAGTGGGAAGGCCATGAATAAGGAAGAGGACTCTTTATATGTGGGGGAAGAAAAGAGTGCTCAGTTCACGGGTGCGTTACGAAGCCCATGGGCAGGAAGGTGGGATTGGAGAGGAGGGGACGCGGGGGGCAAACCGGGGACGGAAAGAGGCCGGGAAACGAGGGCGGAGTTTAGCCGAGATAAGCATCCATATGACAGGCGGATATAACAACATCTCCATCTACGCAATACCCTGGATGCCACCGCGAGGGTGTGTGGCAGGGGTGTAGATCACCAAACATGCACAATTGACATGACACAACTTCTGCATGGGAACAGGCTAAATAATAAATTCTCATGCTGCTAAATGCTTTGTATCTACATAGTAATGAAAGGATTATTGGTTATAATGGCATTTATATACATATATTCATCTGTATTTACTAGAGAGGTGCGAATACTCGAATACTAAAAATTATTAGATATTCCAGATCTCGAAAAACTGTGCTATATTGGCGTGCCGATGAACTGCATCCCATGTGCCGCGATTAGACGGCGCACAGTGAGTGCCTAAAAGGTAGCCAAAATAAAAAAATCTTGTTATATGTGAACGAAAATTGCTATGTTAGGGTTTTTGTGGTTGCTGAGGCCGAATCTTAAGTTTTTTTTTGCAAATGTTGTCCTTGAAACCAAGGCACAGCGTAGTGTGATGTTGAGTGTAGACTACCCCGCAACACGATCGGTTAGTTGTCACAAGAAATTGTAGTATTTTTTACTATCATGGAAGGTACTTATTGTTTTAGGAAATTGATAATAAATGGCTGGTTCGGATATTTATTGTTATTTTCGCAAGCTTTACTATTCGTTTTGCAATGAAAAAATTTTGCTGTACAAGAAAACGAGCCAAGTGGTCAAAAGAGGTAAACCCCATTGAGTGCTTACAGAAATGGCTATTCATAGGTTTCTGGGATTACTAACGCCGAATCTGATTTCAGTTATGTTAATAAAATATAATAATTTAGAGCAATCAAGTACATAGACTAGAGCATAGGTACACAGAGATTTAACAAGAACCTTCCCGAGAAGGATTATTATCACCTCGCAAAGTTATAATTCGATCTGTTCATGACAGATTGAGAATACATATAAATTAATTTATTCATCAAATCTCCCTACAGAGTTATTAATATAGATATAAATTTAAATATTGGTTATATATTATAATAACTACCGTTGTGAATATATTTGTTTGCATATAATTTTACTGATATCTATGTACCATGCAAGGTTGCTATTTAGTAACTTCATACATTTTTAAAACTATGAAAAATGACATCCATCGCAGAAATGTTATTTGTTAATGGAAAAATGTTTATGTACCTACGTAACTCTTTTACGTTGCAATTAATTTATTCAAAATGACTATGCCTATGCTGTACCGCTGAACAAATTTTATGGCACGTATTCGTGTCACTGGGTGGAACCTGGTCGCGAAAGTGTCGTTGGATTATTTTGTTTAAAAAAGTGGTTTTGCGCTGCTAAAGAGCAGAATATTTTTACATCAATCGATGGCTAAGATCTTGGACTACAGATTGATGTAACACATTTTGTACGGAAAATACCCTAATATACAACTTTTTCATTATTTCTTCAATTTTTTCTCGAAAAAATGTTCATAAATATGCAAGGACAAAAAATTAAATAACGTCACGTTAAATCACGGTGATGGTGATTGTCTTGTTCAGCCAATCTTCATTAGAGCGAAGAAATCTTTTCTGCACTCGACTGCTTTCCTGCCATTTCTTCCGGGTATCCCCGCAATGTCTACGAACCGTCTTACGCACTGTATATTCAGTCTTCTTGTCAGCGAATGAGAAATCTAGCTGTTCCTCAACATGAGAATATACATGATCATAGCATTCTGACCATCCACCCTTAGATTTCTCGATGTGCAGGGTGTAAAGCATTCGCCTAGATATTTTAAAAGACATAACTCATGTAGAGAGCGTCCACCAATAGTATTAGGGAAGCGCGGGGCAAGCGCTAATTCACCCGTCTTACCCCACACAAAATTATTATGGCGCGGAAACTTTAATCCTCTAACAATGGAAGTTTAAATGCCTCAATTCGCTCTCCTTCTATACACTGGCCGTCTTGCTCTGCTATACTGAGGGCAATCTTTTGAGCCTTATATGATTCTGCTTCACCTTGAAATTGTTTATCTTCGCCAAGGCATGCATCTTTCTTATCCTTAACTCCTCTGAGATGAAGCGGAACCTCATAATATCTGTCACAGCACCCACAAAATCCCGAAGATCTAATAAGTCTTTGGGATAGCATATTATTACCAGCTAAGGGCTGAAAGAAGTTCTGGAGTCATTTCAGAAGAGGGTTTGTTCACGGGGAGGTAATGAGTCCTAGTTTCTTCAATGAATAAATCGGACACTTTGAGATACGAGAATAGAAGATGGAAATACCGCGCCTGCCATGGCTTGTTCAGGCGGCCAAAGCAATCTCTCTCTCTCTCTCACGCAAGATAGCCGAAAATGGGTGACCAGCATTGGCTTGCGAAGGGCCTTCTTTCGGTCACTGCACGCTTCCACCTCTTCTAGGGGGCATGTTTTTCTAAGAAAACACCCATTCCAATCTCACGCTCAGAGAAACGTGGCGCAAAAAAAGAAAAAATCTTTTAGTCCGCCTGACCCTTTCTCATACCTCTTTGGAGTGATGGCTGGCTCCCTTGGTCATAAGACCTCCAGTACTCATGGCCTTTGAGGTCATATGCGACAGGTGATGATGCACTGCTCTAAATGTGATTCATTGAATCACGAAGTTCCACGGGCCTTTGTTGGAGGAAAGGGGGCTAAAAGCACGACTTGCCCGTAGGATCGAATGAATTCGATTATTGGAATGCATGTCAGGTGAGGATTTTTTTCACACAATAGTAGGAAGTGTTGATAAATAAGCCAGCCATAATCCATAAGCTATGAACCTGGAGGTATGTCTATTAGTTTTAAGTATCTATTTTTAATGGAAATCTGTTATAAAGTTCACGAAAGGGTTTCGGAATTTGAGGATTGTATTTAGAGACGTAAACTTAGGAGCACTGCTGGTGCCACTTGGGAATAAAAAGCTGGGGATACTGGGTATTTAAATTCGGCGAGAAGTCAAAGAACGCCATACGGCCGGTTCCGGCCGACTTAGAAGGGAGAGGATTAAATTGTCACTATTCACAATGTTGCATTGTAGCAGATGATATGTAAATATATAACAGAAGACACACAAAGGATGTATTTTCGCTTTGAAAACTGCTCCGACCTCGTCAGACATTTTTTTAATATCAAGCCAGAAAACGCGAAATTTTTTCGATGGTACCTCGTTTGATTGTCATCCTGTACAGAGTTTTCTATTGGTAATTGCTGTCTCAAAATTCGTGATAAGAACCTCAAGACATATCACTTTATTGACACTGAATTTCATAGTTCTCATTCCTAGACAATTGAGCAATCGAGTCAATGAAATAACAGAGGCAATCACCTCTCTAAGAAAAGTGGTACAAAATTGATTTACATTCAGTGATCTCCAAAGGCAACAGTGGCATCACACAACCAAAAAAATTATACGAGTATATGCCTAGGACATTTATTTACAAAATAAAACTAATTTCATCTCTAAATAGTTTATTTTATTTTTGTGATTTTGGCCAGCCAAACCGGGCTTTGGCCCCACTATGCGGCGGAGATCACAACAATTCTAGACTCGAACGCGAACAACGCCATGCTTCGCATCAACGACTTCATACCCTCCTTTGTACTTTGTGTGCAGCCCACCCTTCTGTTTCCACGAGAGAATATTATTATTTTAGTACCTCGTAATTAATTTTCATGCCATCTATAGCATTATTTAAAAATTAATTGTCCTGAAATATATCGCATAAATATAAGTGACTTCATACTTCAAGTGAGCTCAATCCCTATGCCTTGAATTTCAAATTAGCCTTCTATCACAAAGGATAGTTATATCTGACAGCTAAAAGAGTCAGCACGCTTAAAGCCCCTTCGTTTCATCTGTGACTGTATGCACTAGAGGAGAGGTCGTACATTTAAGAACCTAAGGGCATGCATGATAAATTAATAACACGTCATGCAATTAAATAAAACAATACACGACCTCGAATTCCGACTGCCAACGATAAATTCCCGAAGACATCTGGGCGAAGAGCATGACTAAAATCCATAAAGTCCCCACACGAGCCGGCAAAACGACCTGAAAAAAATGGCGCCTTTTTTTCCGCAGCACGCTGAAATGTGAACGAATTTTAAATTCCCCAGAACGAACGACCTCGCGTGCACTGTAACTTCCGGCGCACCCAAGAATTTCTCGGCGATAAACAAAGAGTTCCCCGGCTTTAATAAAAAAAAGCGGCCATTTGGCTAAATGCCTTAAGTTGGGCTTAATGCCGGCAGTGAACCAAGACCTCGGGATAAGTGAGTCCTCGTTGCGGCCCGAAGATGAAATCTGAAATGCCCACGGTTGAACGCTCGTTTATTTGTCCTAAGCCGGGAAATGAAAATATTTACCTTTTGGATGACCGATTGGGTTGCTATAATCCCTGTGGTAATTTTCCGACGACAAAGGTCGCAATACACATCCCGTTTTCTGCAAGTCTAAACGGCAGCCTCATTTAATATTTTTCTGGTAGGAATATAAAACGTCAGCGGGGTCAACTCTTGACCACGGTTTACTTAAGGTGAGCCGTTTTACCATCGGTCACCAGTACAAATGTACACTTAGCAACCGAGTTTCGAAAACCTACTTCGACTAAAGGTCCGCAATCGGGAACCAGCCTCCGACAAGTGGTTGACTTCAGGATATATATAAAGGCACCGACTCCGGAATACTGATGTAATAAAAAATATATACTCTTGTTTAACACCGAATATCAATCTAGATTGGCCATTCACTTATACTGCCACATGTGCAAAGAAGATATCTCCAGACTACTTAGTTACTTAAGCATTAGCATGCCTGAAATCACATTCAATATTGATGAATCATTAGATATACCTAACTAAGAATGAAGAAGAACAAAAATAAATTTAATGTTTCTTCGTAATTTATCCCATGCTGCCGACATTGGTAAGCTTTGTACTCTAAGAGCAAAAGATATTCATCATAATAATTAATGAATCCACATCCTTAAATCTTTGGAAGTATTCCATTTACCACACCTTGATCCGCTTTCAATGGGATCAATAACCTCCATTAATCTGCGCCCGGCCGGATGTTAAAACAGACATAGGAGCGTAAGGGAACGAAAGATGCGTGTCCACTCTAAACGCAATATGAAGCTCAGAGAAGTGGAAGCGTGCCCATCACACACACGGACTGAGCGGCGATGAGTGCGCTGCCCCCTAGGGGCGAAGGGGAGACGAAACGATTATCAACCTGGGGCAACAATGGATTCAGCATGGAAGGAGCTCACCTCTGGTGAGGGGGCGAAGGGGGCGTGTTTGAAACCGTCGGGATTATCTCGAATGGGTAACTAAGGAGTCATGGTACTAATACATTACCATGCAAGGAGTCACGTGGTACAAACACGAATGGCTTGCGAATTTACTGTGTCTTATTCGCTCGTTACAATATCATTAATTGTTTTCACTTGAGTTTTTCTCATCAGTCTCCACTATAGAGCCCCCAGAAGAGATAAATACACGAATGTAAACAATGAATGAGGTTGTAATCAGCGGTTTTAACACACCAAATTTGCGACCCATTCTTGTTTACACCGCGTGACTCCTCGGTTACCTATTCGAGATAATCCCGAAGGTTTCAAGACCCGAGGACCCGGGGCCACTCGCTCGATGCCGGCAACGGTCGAGTGAAGAGTGGAGGGGTTGGTTTTCGTGCAACGCAAGCGGGAGGAGATGGGATATAAAATGTCCCGGAAACAACGAAATACGCGAGAGAGAGGAGACCCGCATAATCGCCGAGAGGCGATGGATATCCCGGCGGAGGAGGACGCGACGCTAAACGAGTGGTGATCCGGCAGCCCCAGGAAAAGAGGATTACGTGTGGGGCCTCATGAAATTCGACACGAATCGGCGTGCTTTGGTGCACCTTCCTGGGGAAGGAGCCGGGGGAGAAGGGAGCAGTTTGGGAGGGGCTGGCCGAGGGTCGCAAGGCCCACCACAAATACACGAGGCTGCCTCAAAACCACCCCTCTCTCCCCCCGGATCACAAGAACACCCTCCAAAGGGACTCTCTCCCCGGGGGCAGGAGGGCGGTGAAAAAGCATAGGTTTTCCGGGAGAGACGGCGGAGAGGCTGCCGGGAAGGGGAAGGAAACGCATGGAACGCGGACTTAGACAGGTGATGGGAAAGCGATAGGACTTGAGATGGAGGGGGGAGAGGGAAGAAAGACCCTTCGGTCGGAGAACCGCGGTGGGCGGTTAAGGAGTTTTCCCGCAACGACTTGAATAGGCAGCACTCCTCCACCTTCTCGATTGCCGAAGAGAGAAGCCTCGGAGTGGCGAAAGTGTGGAGGGTTTCATTTAAAGACGAAGATAAACGAAGAGGGAGGGACTAGTGTATCGCGGAGACCTAATTCGATGAGGACCTCCATGGGGTCACGTCTATCGGGCAGGGGAGAACACGAGGCAGGCACGAATGCCAAGCATTTCTTTTGACGTCGAACACTTGATTTCAAGCAAACGAGGAGCATGCCGGAATCGTTTGCTATTTAAAAATAGAGCTTCCTCCGAATACACCCCTAAAGAGTTACAATACACCATACGCCACCTAACTATTGTGCGCACATTATAAGAGCTAGAATAATTTGAGCCTGAAACAAACTCCTCACAGTTGCCTAGCGTTGTGCAACACACACGGAAGCTAATGAGCGACCGATGTTTCCGAATCCTTCACAGCACAACCTCAACGACAACTTAAGCTGTTCCAACGCATTGAGGGACAATAAACGCTTTAGGACGATATAATAAAAATGAATCGTTTCCACCATGTCACGGCAGATAACACCAACTACACTGAAGGACAAATCTTTAATTAGACGAATTACTGGTAAATACTGCGGTAAAACAGCAAGACACACCCTTAGTTCAGCATGGGCAAAAAACCTACGCTTGGAATGATGATCATTCTAAAAAGGCTCATTCCAAATCTTCTCGAGGAAATATCGTCACAAAGTCTAATTTATCAAAATAACCAACGGATGAAAAATGAGGAAAATGTCAAGCTTTTGGCGGGGTCATTCATGTCACACAAATCAAAGAATAGGAGGTAATTCTCCCAGCGCTCTTACTCTTTGTCTCTTCGATCACGCCTGAATTTAAACAACTGCTGCGTGTCCTCTATGGACGATATATTAAATAAATAAATCCGAAGCAACACAGCAATCGAATCGTTGAACATGAAAAGAGGTGAAGACAGAGAGAGACAAGTCACGACGAACTGTGGAGGAAGTGGGCGTTTGTTTATTGTTTTCCTCCCAGCCTTTCAAGAAATGTCCGAGGGAATAGTGGCGAGAAAGGGGGGATAGAGGGATGTATTTTTGTGCGAAGGGGGTGGGGGGGAGAAGGGATTAAGGAATCCGATAGCGGGATAGGGGGGGAGGGGTGGCCAATCCATTCGGCGACCCCTATCCTGCCGCCGATTGGCTGCGGGCGGGGAGATTGCGCTCCCCGATGTGGGCAGACGGATCAATTGCCTCCAGGCGAGAGGAAACCTCCCATCCACCCAGGCCGGGAAATCAGATCTCGAGAGAAAGACGTGAGCAACTTGGGAAACTTATCACACCGCAGTCATCGTCTTCCTTTCGAGGACCGTAAGAAAACTAACCCGCTCAGAAATTTCTTCCCAAGGGACCATAAACGATTTATGATAGAGAAGGAAACTAACTTAGCATGGCGAAAGAGGTTTCGAATCAACGACAGTAAAATGTGGTTAATCTCGATTATCATTCATAATCTATACGTAGAACTTCGCTGAAAACGTAGCATAATTACGTGTTCATCAAGGAAGCAACTGGAAAATGAATCAAACGTACGATGCAGCTGGACACTTCAATTACTTTATAACTTAGTAACATGGATAGGGGTGAATATTTTCTACAGCGTTCATCTCCAGTGAAACACCTAGAGTTGACTTACACCTCTGTTGATTTAGATAAAGTGCCCTGTGACGTGTCGGGAGCAAGAGAATAATAGATATTGCAACAAATTGATAAAATATTATTTCTGAAATGCTTAACAAAAATTTCTCGCAAAAAAACCAAATTAATTATTTTTGTTTGCAAAACGACAAAAGTCAAAGCTTTCGGAGAACTGGGAACTTGAACTGACACGTACATTACTCCAGCAATGTATCTGCTGCTATTTCCATGGTTTACTGCCTACGAAAGCGCGGTGTCAAAAGTATGCATCCATCAATGAAACTCAAGAAGAAGCACTGTCCGCGAAGTACCAGTGACTGCGCCCAAAAATCGGCACACTGCGATACCACTCCGCCTTCGGAGAAATGTAACAAGTATTAAGCCCCGGCAGTTAAATCCTTGAAAATAACAAAAATCAACTGAACCTACTGAAGAACCTAATTACTCATTACAGGTGTTATCTTATCTTCCTCCTAATTACGCTTAAAACAAACGCGTACCAGTTCCTTAATCCCCTCTTAGGAAGATTGGTATACGACGAAACTTAGGATCCCTAAGAAAAAACTATACATTTTATAATTTACTACCATAAAATTACGAATAGCCATATTGTATTTAAAACCAAAACAAGTTACGGGAAGAATCAATTACTAACATGAATCTTTACCCGTAGATAATAATTGCTGCCTGTTCGCCCTTAAAATATGTATTCAGACAAACGAATGTGCTTACTGTTACTTCCTCTGTTATTAAACTTTCTTCCCGTACACCAAAATCTTCAAGCATGTAACCCTAAAGAGGCACGCGTACCACATGTTATAGGGAACCTCTGCTTTTGGCGACGGACTTCCGAACTAGAGAAACATGATTTTTCTCTCGACCAATACGGCGACAAGCACTTCTTATCCGACCCTCAAGTGAGGCAGTGACAACATCTTTATTGAGTCAGAGAAACGAGAAACGCCTCTTGACTTCTCCGTTCGGAGCCTTGCACTCACCGAAGCATATAGCACCCAGGAGGTTGAAGTGGCAGAGAGCAAACAAAATGAGTAAAGATTGCCTTAACACGGGAATACCACAAACAGGCCTCATCGAAATAATTTGCCCGTCTCTTTGGCGCGATGTTTCACGTCGTGCGTGACACCCTTTTTAACGGCTTGGAGGCACTAATGGAAACTCAGTGTATGACTGCTCGAATACCAAGAAAGCCACTATTTACGTTACGCACGTGATGACATGTTTTCAAGACAAAGGTTAATTTACCTAAGTGCTGAACGATTTCAGTGATATAATCTCTATTTGGCTTGGGCATATACGCCTAACTTGGGGGCTTGAAAATACATTTACGAAGTTATCGTATTTTAAGGTCAACAAAATCTGGCTTCCGCGAGTACAAAAGACATTCCGCTTCTTCAAGTATTTACACATTGAGAAATGATAAAATGGGGCTGGTTTGCAGAGGGTAGACAGAATCAATATTATCTCATGGCTAGAATAAGTCTTTTTTGGGTCAAAACTAAACGTCAAGACGGAACAATATGAGAGGAATTTAAAAGGAACACTAAAAAGAAAAAAAGGATTGTAATAGATTTCGCTGAATTAAAATTCATTACAGAGTGCGAAATTCCCATTTCCATTGAAGAAAGCGACCGTAGAGATCAGTAGATAACATTTTACGAGCCCACGAACCGAGGTTTTCCATACATTTGGATTAGAAACTTAACAACTCTCTTCTAAATGTAAAAAAAAAACAATCTTTGAGCTTAAACGCGTGGGAAGGCAAAGAATAGGTTATTCGGCACTTCTCTGAATTGTACCACATTAAGTTTGGGTAAAATAAGTGAGGTTGTTTCCCGTTGCCTTCCCCAATAGTGTTTTAAGCGCGTTACCACATTTAATGGCTAAATTACAGAGTGGAGAGACTTTTCTGCAACTGCTGAACTAGGGAACAGACGTTGAGTAGATTATATTTCGACTGGCGCGAATCATTCGACCAATATGATACGAGTGACACTATAATGAGCAACTTTTGTCGTAAAGCAAAGACACATTTAAGAATACTGGTTGGAGACCTAAAGCGGGGAGTAATTAAGTGGGGAGTTCATCAACATCAAGGGTCCCATAACCCGTTTGTGATCGTCGAACCCTTCGAGAATTTCTCGACTTTTTATCGAATCCTCAACTTCCGAGATGGGATCATGCATCATGTCTTGAGCAAATCACACCTTCTCTACACCGCGTTCTGTATATTTGTTCCCCTATTATTTCATTACTATACAAAAAAATGTAGGCATTGTAATCCTTATTTAAAATCAACTTGTTCCATCGATCCCCGTGCTCGAAGTGACCCCCGACGATTTCGACATATCGACGCCTAGGGGCCCATTTAGTCTGCATGTTACCCTACGAGTCGTAAGGGAGAGGCCTATGGTCATCAGTCGCGAAATTAGGGTTCAGAAAGAATAAAATCAGGGTGAAAACATGAACCATTGGACTGTCGGTTGATTTCTCTAAATGTGTCACCTCTGTCCTGCTGATTTAGGGTGGGGATAGGAATGCATCTTCAGTGCCAGCCTCAAACGATTTGAATGTATTACGTAATGTAGTGCATACCTGCTAAGAGACACTGAGTTCCCCAAGAAATACCTTCTAAAAGTCACATGGCGCTTATTCAGAAGTCAATTAATAGAATAACTTTCCTTAGTGTTTTATAATTCAGTTTCCATTTCAAATTTTTATTAGGTGGACCCAAATCCTTTATGCATACTCTCCATTCCCCACTAGACTCCCTTTCGCGTTACCACTGCGAAATAAACTCTACACGATCAGAGTAGATAAACTCATCAATCATTTCCGCTTCCAATAAGCCAACATGGACCCGGGAAAACTCACAAAATTTACTCTGCAACTCTTTGTTTTACATTTATCTTTACGGTTCATCATTGTACAGACCATCAATGACAATTTATGGCAATAAATATTAATATTAAACTGACACGATTAAATTTGAACCAACTCTTTCTTGAGAACTTCTTAAGTAAGGTTCAAATTAATTTACATTTGCTATATTTATTTCAATATAACAAGAAATACAAGTGCGCATATTTCTGCATGCTATATTTAACTACGTACAAATGAAAAGTACCGGCAATCGTTCCCAGAAAATGCGCCACTGTTTTCCAGGGAAAATTAAAGTTAGGCAGAATCTGAACACCGTATCAGCTAAAGGGTAACATTTTTGAGAACTTCAGCAGGAAGGGGATTACCAAAGATTGATTCCGTCGAGGGAAGAGCAAGACGCTTGAGGTTAGTAGAAAAAGAAATAACTGTTTTGGGTGCGAAGAAAGGAGGTTTCCTCGAAGAGGGAGACGATTACAATCATGCCGAACAAAGATAAAGCGAGACCCGAACGGGAATCAATTCATCGATAGGTCGGCGTCCGATCCGGAACCATTCGACTGGATCAACATTGAGTGGCGGTGAAGGAGCGGCGAGGGTGTAGGGGTGGGAGGGGGGAGGGGGCACAAAGGGTTCCAGAGAGAGAGGGAGGGATGAAGGAAGTGCAGAGACGCTTGCCTTCTCATCCCTTCCCGTCCAAATTCGATCGGATAAAAACAGAAAAAAACTAGGGGATAAATCAAAGCCCTGCGGCACACGCGGCCATCCCGGAGGCTTCCCTTTCACGTGGAGAGAAGAAAAGGTTTTCCTTCCGAAGGGATAAACTTGAGGATGATACGGTGAAGGGGAAGAAAGGCGGGTGCGGTTGAAGGGGCCGGGGAAAGGGAGAATGTGTCGGCACCGCAAGATGACGCGCATGACAGGGCGGTGGACACCACGGCAACGCCTCCATCGAAAATCCATTTGGAGCAAAAACGAGTCAACAAGCTCGTGAGAAATGGAAGGTCGGGGCGGAGGAAGTGGTTCGGGTGGAGACGAGAAGGGTCTGCCGGTTGAACGGAGAGAGCGCTCCGAGGCGATTCTGGCGAGCTCTGGTTTCGAAAGAAGCAGTCTTGAGATTGAATTATGCTGTGGCTTGCGTACTGGCTACCCATCCAAAGGAATTGGGTTCGTACCTCCGTAGAGGCCGAGATTTTTCAATGGAACCTGGGTCCTCCTTTGGTTGCCCTAAGGAGAGAATTCCAGATTTAGTACAGCGTCCGTCGGATGAAACGTAAGCCAGTAAGACTTTATGGCGCATTTCGTAGAGTGCATGTTGGTGCGGAAGTTGTGTTTCCCTAATCTCTTCCTCCTTTCCCTCGAAATCCATCTTCACACACTACTCCCGGTTTGAAGGCCTTCAAAGCGCGGGACAGACTTGAAAGTCTATAACTTACTAAGCATATAGTCTACTTTTTCGAATGGTTTAAAGGGAAGTACTTCGGTCATCAGGCTCAACAGAGAACATTAACATTAAATATTGAATTTGAGCACACGAGTGAGGCATTAACAGCCTAAGGATAAAACATCGAATAGAATGTAAAACACTACATGAATAAACGTAGTATACAATATCTCACATTTGGGAGACAAAAGAAAACATACATATACATGGATAGTAAAAACGTTATGATTTATTTTGACATATATCTGATGACGCTATTAGTCCTGAAATTACCATATTCTAAATAAAACATCGAATAAAAGTTAAAGCCAGTAAAATCATCGCCTATTGCAAGGTATCATTTCTCCCGTGGTCGAAGAAAAGTTAAAAAGAGAAATAACTTTGCATCATCATTGGTCATCAATCCTCAGATTGGTTTGACGCAGCTCTCCACTGAGTCCTTCTATCGGCTAATCTCTTCATATTTACGCATTTCTTCTCTAAAATAACGTTTAGTAATCGAAATATCATTTCTTCATTGCACCAAATAATGGAAATGAAACACGAAAACGATACACTAATCTACGATCCCATATCCGCCAAAACTGCTTTACTTTGACATGAAGGAAAAAAGATGAACGAGATGGTAAGTGGTTAAATGACATGAAATGATACTCCCAGCTTTCGCAGGGGCATTGCTGCATATTCGTTGCTTGAGATGTGTTCTTTCTCATTTCGAAAAGTGCTGCAGCTCTCATTTCATACAGTTACACGGTCCTAAAAGGCTTCAGTTGTTTCCAATGAATGAGAAAATGTCCCAGATAACTTAAAAAACCCGTTGCCTAACGGCGATGATCATTTCAGTCACGATTCTACCATTTTTTTCGTGCTAATCGATCACTTTGGAACAAAAACGGAGACTTCATCGCAAAAATGGAGGAGGGCTTAGAGACGAAGTTGGGTCTGGCAAGAAGGAGACCACGCAGGACACAGGGAAGGCACACGTCCCCCGACGGGCAGAAGGGGGGGGGGGCGGAGGCGGGGGGAGGGGGTCGGCGCGTGGTGTCAACGAGGGGCGACTGAAGCCGGGGATTTGTGAGGAGGGGGTGCGAGGGGCAGGGGGAGCAGCTGTGTCAACTCCTCCGTGCACATCCCAGGGCAGCCAGCCAGCCACTCATCCGAGCGACCCCTTCCAGCGGCCGGTGAATTACTACGGGGGTGCGGGTAGGCACGCACACGAGAGGGGAGGATAATGGCGGGGTGGATGCGAGGAGGGTCACGGGGATAAAGGGCCGGCAGGGTTCAGGGGATGGAAAGAACGGGGCAGTCAAGGGGCCCGACGACGGAGGAGACGCGTCTTCCCCCAGGGAAGAGGGATCGGCGGGCGCAGGGAGTGAATAAGACCACAAGGGCCACTCTCTTTCATCCCAACACTTCCCAGGGCTGAGTCTCCCTGGGTCATTGTGGGCCCAAGGAGACTTAACCCAGGATACAATGAGAGAATTTGCCATAACTCCATTACCAGTGCAAACAAATAGTGCATAGTAAAAATCCGCAAGAAATCGCGAGTTCAAAACTCGTTAGACAACGGATGCATGAACCTATTCAGGACAACACTGTAAAAGCTGTCCTACCTTCACCTAACACTTCTCTGCGACCCACGGCAGGGTTAGTTCAGCCAGGGGCACACTCTCTCGCATTTTCATCACGCAGATTGTTCTCGGCTGAGCAGAGCCTCGGTATACAAGCACGAGCCACGTACGAGGTGGGAACCAGAGAGTACGCATCCCTCCGACAGTCTACACGCCACGGAAGTAACTTTTTCAGCGTCGGTCGCTTGCCGTAGAACGCCAACGGCTAGCCCACAGGCAAAATGAAGATGAGGCGGGGAAAATCAATTATGCAAATATCGAATGGCATTTAGCTTCGCTAGCGTCACCCCGGCCATTTCGCACTGCATAAGAGAGCACACCATCAAACAATTGCAATGGTAGGACACTTCGCTCAGGATGATCCCATGAAGGGTAGGCAATTCAAAATGTTGAACGAAGGAAAAATCACTAACCAAGTATTTTGGGGCACTAGTAGCGTATAACATCAACTTATGAAGCTGGCAGATAACTCATGAGGTTGACGCGTGATAAGCGGTACCGATCAAAGAGTACGCAAATTTCATAGCGTAGGTACACAAGAATGGAAGTATCGACGAGAACTGCAGTAGGTATAAGAGGAAAGAACGAGCCGGAAGAAGCGAGTTCAATAGGAACAAAAAAAAAGCAAGTAAGGCTTTAACTTCATGCGATAAAGAAACTGAATGGGCCCAGGACCCTAATGCGAAAAAAAAGCTTGAAGATTAGCGATAAGGTTCAAGGTGCACTGAAGTCACCAGAGGCGTGAAGAGTAAATAATTGATAAGAAGTCCAGGGGTTTTCCTGTCAAGGAACCTATTGTGAAACGCTGGCCAAGACATCGACATGAAGACAACAACAGTAGTAGAACACTATCGCCGTAGACAAGAAAAAAGATACCAACCGGAAGAAACGCAAGGCATGGGAGAGATTAACTAGAACGAGATCGGCGATATGCATGTCTCTCATTTCACAGACCTACACAACTGCACCGTGTCACTTCTTGTTCGTACCTCGCACCCTAGGGCATGAATTACATCGCCAAATGTGTTAATAGACATTCGTTAATCACTTCAAAGTTCTTTAATGACACCAAGGAGAGTAACCTAACGAAATTACGTTTATTCCCATCACGGCTCCCCAAGAACCAATGCCCTAAGAACCAAGGAAATATTTAGTAGCACTGTAGAGGGGACTCAAATTTCACAATAATCACAAAAGCACCGAAAGAAAAATAACACTAACACAGATCGAGCATGAAGGAGAAATCGAGTCAGAACCTATTTTACACAATGTGCCCTATTATTCCCTTTCCAACCACCTTGAACTGCTTGCTTGACCTTGTTTCTCCCAAGACTACCATTTCCTACACCATTGTCATTATAATCCCGGCCCACATATACATATACGGAGTGTAAGCCCAGTGGATACAAAGTTTGGCTATTGACCGGATATCACGGATTAATGCACGGATCTTTGGGCATGTCCAGTCAATCCTAGCCGAGTGATCTCCTGGGCATCTCGCACTCTAGGGCATGAAACCATAGGCGGTGAAAAGAAAATAACTGCTCCCACCCCCATTCCCTAATACATAGGTGAGTCTCACACGCCACTGGGTTAACACTCGTTAAACTCTTCCTTCACCACCCATGAGCACAGCGGTCCATCTTCCCTCAACGCACAACCGAGAGTTTAATGCATTAAATCCCCAACATCTATTAAAATGTGAATTCAGATGCAGCTAATTCACTTAAAAAGTTAAAGTTCAAATAAACTCGCGGGGCATTAAATGTTAACGGTTAAAATAACCTTGAACCTAGACGAGACTTCAAAGTCAAACAATTTATAACAAAAGGATCAATTATAAAGCTTGCATTCTCAACCCCACAAACAAATTTCATAACATAAATACCTTTTGGATCTAGAATGTGTTTACATAAATGAGCAGTTCCCATTTGTAACCACTGAAAATTTAGTAGTTGGAAAAATAAAATGCCTAAAATGATTTAAAAAGGGATGGAAAAGGGTCAAATTGCTCGATCTTGCCTATTCTAAGATGTAAGATTTTGACGTCAACGGGCTACCAACAGTTTCGTAAAAAAAACATAGGCCTGCCATTACAAAAGAATATTGTTTCCTAACAGTACACTTCAAAATGAAAGAACACTGAGTAGTCTTAAAGCGCACGTATTATTAAGGTAATGTTTGGCATAAAGCACGATTAACGTTACCTGAAGAGTACCTGATTCTACATATACATTGTATGTAGAACTATCCAACGCCTGAGAATCTGCATAGGTCAATATAGCATCGAGTGTAGATAGGTTGAGGAACCACTGCCTCATCAACACAACTGCATGGCCTGGAGCGCTCATGAAATTTTCCTTCTAAGCCCTCGTATTTTCAGCTCCGCCGACAGCAACTTGAGGGTTTTCATCCCTGGAACGGCCGTCGAGAAATGAGGCGAGGCCAAATATATTCCCTTGTATAACAAAAATCCTTCCCGCGAGAGACCTCCATCAGAAACGTTTACCCAAGGGCTTCAGGTATTTGGAAAAGAGAGAATTTCCCACACGAGAAAAAAGGAATGAAAAGAGAAAATGTTGAAAGCCTTCTTTGGATTAGCTTTCCGGCCGCATCGCTTCTGAAAAACTGATTGTTGAGATTGGTTGCTCGGGACTTCTCCGGTTTAAGGGCCTTTCGACAGAAATTAATTTACTTATAGACTAAATACGTCCAAGAACCAATATAGATAGACATATAGCACTTCTTAAACCACCACAATTATACTAATTTTTGGGAGGAAGAACGAGTAGGAACTATAAGTTCATACCAGAAAAGAATAGTCAGTATATTTTATACTGCCACAGAGACCGTCAAATGTTGACGTAAACAAGACTAGTCGTGTTTTCATCTTACAGTTTTTTACGAAGGTTTTAAGATTCCGAAGACAATAAACGAATCTCAGACGTGGCTTCTCTTTCGGACGATTTTCAGGGGCGAACGTAAGGGACGAGGGAACTTTGTGAATACTTGTAAAATATAATATGCAATGTGGAACATTTTCACTTATATTTATATAATACTTTATGTAATCGCTTATAGTCTTGTTAAATGCCGACTGGTGTAAAAGTTTAATTTGTATGGTTTTTCTAAGGTGGCTTTGCCACAGAAAATAAAGCCGTATCCGAAAGCTAAGTACGCTTCGGCAAAGCATTCTTGGTGATGACGTATTGCTGACGTACAATAAAGCATGCTTGGGAAAGAATACTTCATATTCGGACAGTCTACGGTAAGGAGCGACGTTAAGCAGTAGTGGCAACATAAAAAAACCACTAGGTATTGTGAAACACGATAGAGGGCAACATCTATCAAATGTTTAGATCGGAAGAAAAAGAGCGATTATATGTATATTAACCTTTCATTGATATGTATATTAATAATTATGCAAATGTAACATACGAAGTAAAAAAAATAGATACTACACACATTTATAAGTAGCCAACGGCTCCGCCATATTTTACCCAGTACCTACCCAGTACCCTGTGGAACGCTAAAGTTTTTACTTCTCATCCTAACCCGCCATATTTTGTTATTCTCGTCAACAATGCTTCGAAGCCAACATGGAAGCGGTCTTTCTGTGCTTTGGCTTCGTAGCATGCTTCCCCCAGAGTGCTTCGCGTTCGGACGTACTTCGGGTGTTTCCGACGGTACCCCCCTCCACTTGCAAGCAGGCAATGTAGTATGCTTAGCGCTAGAGGCACACGTTTCGGACAGGGCTCATATAAAATATATTATTATAAAGGGACGCTGCTCGTCTACCTCCGAGCACATTCCCCTTCACCACTTAATAACGCTTCGTAGTGAAAACGGGAGGGAGCACATTTCCACTCCAAATTTGGACAGGAGACCATGCCCCCGAGAAAGAGAGAGGTGGAGGAGGCGAGAAGAAACTCACCCTCGCCTGTATACATTTCCAGCCACAGCGTCCGCGTGACATATTCCCTCCCGCCCCATGATCCTCCCTGGCGTGTCTCGGCCGCGGAACTTCGCGCTCCATTCACCGCACGTCCGAGTGCAATTCCGCGCAACTCATCCGTCACAGGTCGCAAAAGCACACGCGCCGCCAACACGCCTCGCCCCCTACCCTAGCAAAAATGAACTGAATTAGGCGGGATCTGGTGCACTCGAGTCGGAACACACCAGCGACGAGTGGACTGCGGCTCACGCGATGGCGCGGGAGGACCTCGGCCAAGAGCGGTCAGTCCTGAATCGCACTCCAGCACCACTTCCCATCGCTTGGACATGAGACCACGGGCTTTCAACTGATTCCCACAGGTTGACTGCCTGAGTGGAAGACCAAAATTCCAAGTCTTTCCAATGTTTTCAAGGTCTGTTACGTAAGTTTCGAGGTTTTTATCTCCAACTCATAAAAGCATGACCCAAACTATTTCCTGAAGCTATGAATTTTGCATTCCATTCCGACAAGATGGTGCTGCGTTATATTTTAAAGCAGAATTGAAGTTGCGAAAATTAATAAAGACCGGCCGGTTAGGGAACGCATCGGCTAGATAACCCAAATGCTATGGGTTCAAATCCCACCTCCACCATGTGCGCCGTGGATTCTATGTTAAAACGTACGGTATAATCTGCGCGTGTGTAGTAATTTAAGCCTTATTCAAAGTTGATGACGTAAAAAAAACTACTCGGTTAACATTCTAGTACCCTCGAAAGCATTAATTAATTACATTTCACTGTCTGATTTTACATTTAACCAGACAGAAGTGTCTACGAACAGGAATGATTCCATTTTCATTCACATGGGAAACACTGGCACATAGTTAAAAAGTCTTTAACGCCCGCCGCATATGGTTGACCAAAACAGCAATGAAATTTAATTTGCATTATAAAATCGGATTAGGAACTATCATAGAAGCAATATGAGTCAATAAATCAACTAGTTTTTTTCTTCCATTACCACCGAAAAAAGCACCCATGGCCTTTTACATCGGGGTATTCAACAACTAACAACAGACGAGCACACACATCCATGTCCTGAGTGGTGAAAAATCCACTCAGGCGGGACTCGAACCCGCGACCCTAAGCAGGCGAGGACTTAAGCACGCATCATCGGGGCCGACTTTGTCCCTTTATGAGAAAAATAAGTAAGTAACACTTAGGAAGGGTACCAGAGAATACTTATCTCCACTTATGAAAGGACTGTGCTGCCACAGATCACCAAAGAAACTTTCTGACGTGGTGGCTAGCGACTCCGGCTAACTGAGAGGAATTAAACAGTAATGAAGACGGCAATAAAGCACACATGGGTGGCGTTAGACGGTGTAATTTAATGCTTTGCCGTAGCCGCAAATCTTAAATCGTATTGATACAGATGGTATCGCCGCGCAGTTCAAACACTTGACTATCTCTACTACGAATTTTCATTTAAAAAATTCGACTTCCTTACCAATCACAACAAAATTTTCAAGCCATAAAATGAGCGAACATTCCTCGGTGGGGAGGAGGATTCTATGAAATACGTTAAAAATCAAGGCAAGTATCCAAAATCTCGTCTGATTCCCACTTTACAGGGTAGGTAGACACCCCGTTTCCAGAATATTTAGAGTTAAAGAAGGGCTTTATGAGAGGAAAACGGAATAGAGGCGGGGGAAGTTTAAGTGTCCACAAGTGACGTCTAATCCTACGCCGGAGATTCGTACCTGACTGCATGGTTGCAATGCAGCTGTGTCAGGCGTTTTCGAATCAACACGGAAGGAGGGGTTGTCGTCATTTCCAGGATTCTACCGCTTGCGATTGTTGTGCATCTACATTCGTAACTATCTCTCTTTGCAATGGTTTTGTTCCAATGGTATTCACAAAGTGATCTGCTTGTTTGTTGTAAGATTTTAGTTAATGAACAAAATGAGTGATAACATCAGGAATGATATTTGGATGACTGTATTTGATAAAATCACGCCAAAAATATAAACAAACCAGATTTAGGTGCGATGTGGTGGAAACGTTCCATATTAATAGAAAGATATTGCAATTTTCCGCAGAAGTAAAAATTTATTTCGACTAGTTTCGATGATACCACATCATTCTCAAGTGAATTTAGATGATCACTTGTGAATGATGTAGTATCATCGAAACTAGTGGAAATAAATGTTTACTTCTGTGTAAAATTGCAATATCTTTCTATTAATATGCCTAAAATATATTTGTTTTGCATTCACTCGTCATCAGAGATATTGATTGAATTGCAAGGCTAAACGAGTGAAAGATATCGGACAGTAAATTGGAAACATACCTCGATTTAAAGAGGTAAATATAACAACGTTTTCCAATTTAGCTAATAGCGCAGATTGTATCCATTTAAATTGCTGATTCATGGTAAATTTGATATGTAATAAACCTGATTATTACTGAAATATATGCATTCTAACATTCATTTATCCAAAATAACAAACTGTTTCAAGGTAGGAAGTGAAAGTGATTAGATGCATCGGAGGGAGAGGAAACGGAATAAGAGCGAATAGAGCAATCCTTAATCAAATTATTCTGATTTAACTTTTGGATATTACAGGATGAGACTACAACCTACCCTAAAAGACCACAATACCCGGACTGCACATTCGCCAATACTAGTTAACTATCCTAACCCCCGTAAGCTTTAGCCCTCATCCCACATCCTCTCCTGGTGTATATAAGGAGACGGAACTGTGTCAGATGTATGTATACATTGCAAATGGCGTTCAGACGTCGAAATCGATAGGTAAATTGAAATTGTGGCATTGTACAAAGTTTTTTGTTAACAATTTTTTAGATAGGATGATAATTTTCCATGACCCATTTTTTTCACGCCCTGTAAAAGGTTCACGAGTTGAAAAAAAGGTTCACGAGTTGAAAAAAAGCTTTACTTTTCCCTCAGAATTACATCCATTCACCTTTCTGTGGCCACCTAACTATAAGAAAAAAATTCCAACTTGGTACGTTCCAAACTTCATTCCTACCTATCACGGTTTCGACCATCAATGTCATTATCAAGGTAATGAGTTGATGATGACAATGAATTTCGAAACCATGGTCGGTAGAAATAAAGGGTGGAACGTAACAAATTGTAATTATTTTCCTGAGAAAGACTTCCATAAATATATGTCTGCAACGTAACTATATCCGCCGAGACGTAACGGAAGCATATCATAATCAAACACAGAAGAGATAGCACTTATTACACAGATTTAGCACATATACCACAAGCATCAGGTACCTGATGATGGCTTTACAGCTGAAACGCGTTGTACCTTTAATTAAATCTGTGGAATAAGTGCTAGCTATTCTGTGTTTGACTAAGCCTGCAACTTTGAATTGTATAAAAAGAACTCACTACAAGGTCCATTAGCAATCGGATGTGGATGAACAAGAGTTTAAAAAGCTATGAAAAAGAAGCGCATCGCACATGGTTATATTGACGCGCCTTTAAATATCCACTTCGGAGGAGTAGCAGGAGCCCTTAGGTCGGCACACGAGACTTGATAAACGATCTAGTAACACCCCCACCCTCTCTCCCTACGCACACACCCGAGAACACTTTCCCGCGAGCCTGGAAGGCACGCATTTACGGCGCCCGATGGGGGCCCTGCCTGAAGGGAGGTCGGGGAGAGGGAGAGCTTCGCCCTCGGGGATTCTGGGCAAACACTCTCCCCCCCCTTCACACAGCACTCCCCCGCTTGACTCGGGAGGCGAAGGAAGAAGAGCAATGGGTCTCCAAAGACGGAGCGAACGCACACCAATGCAGCGCCTCGGGATGACCTCTCACGCGAGGGAATCGGGGCGTTATTCGGCGTGCGGCGGCGGCGACTTAAATGGATCGATAATTGAGAGGGGGTGGAGGAGATGGGAGGAAGATAGCATTTGCGAGGGAGATGACGGCGGGGAGGGTTGAAACGATGGGCTGCTGGGACATTCCCTGCGTGTGCCCCTTGACAAGCGGAAGATTGATTCCCGTCCTACCACGCCAACGTCAGAGGGCGCGCGGTGTCAGCCGACGATGACACGCGACCCTTCCCGCTCCCCACGGAGGAATCCGATACCCTGAGGGATTTGTGGCAGCAGTGGGGGAAGAGGGACTAATCGCAACCCTGGCACGCGAAAAACTCGCGGCAGGTGAGTCTCAGGAAAAGGGAGGAGTCAATTCAACAATGGGGACATTGAGAATGATCTTCGTGCCGATGACAGTAGGTCCGACAAATTCCTCTTGCCACAAAATAAACAAGTCAGGATTTGCAACTTAGGTAGTTCCATTTTTGATGCCACAAAGAAGTAGAAATTCGCACTCCGCTATTCGAAGGAAATGAATGAGATCTTCTGAAAATAAGAACAAAATATACTAAGGAAACAGAAAATTATATTCACACAACAATCAAGCGAAGCTCACAACGAACAACAAGCGAGGAAAAAGAATGGGGTCGATTACCATATTTTTTATTGCCGAATCTGATAAGAGTTTGTAAATTAAAAAGATCAGTACTTTTCCGTTCTTCGATCCGCAAATTAGTTCTCGAGTCTTCTCTTTCCCTTCTCTTCTCGAGTTATCTCTTTCAGCTGCGAAGAAATGATGTTTTTAAGCCTTCCTGAAAAGTGGGCGTGCAGAGGAATCGTACGTCGTCCATTTCGTCCAATCACAACTGAGACCGCGAAGCTACTTCGCCCGATCACAATGGGGGACACACAGCTGACTCTGCCAATGGAAGTGGTTGCGACAGGATATGTGCGAGCAGACCATTCGCCTCCCCCCCCCCTCTCCCTTTCCCTCAAAACAGTCAAGGACGGGAGGTGGATGACGTAGTAATCCTTAACGCAGCTCATTCAGCGGGCGTCACCTGTTGCTTGTTTTAATTTTTGATCTACGAATGGCTCTGGTCATAACATTAATTTATTCGCTAAAATTCATTTTTCGTTTCTTTCTAACGATTTAGCGTACAAAATAGCGCACTGAAGTAATACACGTACAATTTTCCACAAAATAAAAGTTTTTCTTCGACCCGGGTTTCAGTGTTGTTACATCATTGTCAGGCGACAGATGTAGCAAGTACCGTCAATATATACTTGGTTTGGAGGGGGGGTTGGAGACTCCCCTCCTTTCCCTCTCCTACTCCCTCCAAACCAAGTATATATTGACGGTACTTAGCTAAATCTGCCGCCTGACGATAATGTATCAACATTGAAACCCGGGTTGAAGTAAAAACTTTTATTTTGTGGAAAATTGAACGTGTATTACTCCAGTATGGATGCACAAATTGCACTCGATTTCGAGAGAATCCTCGGATTTTATACAAAATAGCGATTTCGGTTCCGAGTAAACGTTCCGATTAACGTCAGTAACTTCTGAAAGTCCAACCTAGAGTTTTTAAATAAAGACCTGAAGTATACATGACGCCGGAGTATATTTTCTTTGTATATAAAAACCACGATTAATAGAATTAATTGATAATTTAATTAATAATATAATACACAAGTAGCGACCAAAAAACGTCCGTTCGTTTGTATATACGATATTCCACGGGATTATAAAGTAAATAGGTGGAACACCTTTGAAGCAAGATCCCGAACTATAGCGAGCGGAAAAAAAACTGGGAACAAAAAATATCGCAACTTAATTTTTGCATCATTATCTCACATACCAGAAACAACTGTCACGCATAACTTTCTTGTAATTTTAAAACTTTTCAAGGAGGTAGAAGATTCGAGCTCGTTTAATTTTTAGTGGTTTTAAACTGTCATATATCTATCTCACTTAAAATGTTGTAAAATATCCCACAGGGAAACACTGGCAGATCTCGCATCCTCAATTTTCTTTCAAGTAACTCGTCCTCACCCTTAAATAAATAACCTCGCCAGAGACCAAACGACTCGAATTCTTCGGTCACCTCATGCAAACCTGTTACAATTATGTGAAGCGCAACGCCAGAAATTGGACACGAGCCAACATTGGGGGACACCGCATTTTGCAAATGGGCAGAGCATGATATCCTTGCCAGAATTCAATACCCAGAAGGTCAGTTGAATGAAAGTTAGGAGAGGAAAATCGTCCGAAGATGAGTGGGAATACCGATTGAACCGTATTGAGCTATATCCTTCGAGAGATGTGTAAAGAAGCGTCATTCAAGTATGACCACTAAGCTAGTAGACCGTCTTCGAACGCATCGATCAATGACAAATGCTGCGGGCGAATTATACGATCAATTTTTTATTCAAGGAGACAACTATTCCTTGAGTTTTGGGAATATCCGTTCAAACCTTTCGGATGTGTACACTGCTCACATCTATAAGATTTCCCTTGGGAAAGTTCTTCACTATACCCTAATCACTTCTTCCCCAATACCCTCGCTACTCCCCAATCACACAACGAAACGCTGCATAGTAACCAAGTTACCAAGCTACAAGGGTATCGCTCCTTTCGAGGATTGATTTCTGCTACAAGTAACTAGAGCAATAACTTAGTTAATCATAATGAAGAAACTATGCAATAAAATGAACAGAGTGCAACGAGAATAATCTCATGAGCGGGAATCAAGAAGAAACTTTCTTCCTTCCTTTCAGAACCATCCCCAGGGGGGTTGTGTTTGAAACAGTCGAGATTATTTCGAATAGGTAACCAAGGAGTCACGTGGTATAAACAAGAATGACTCGCAAATTTGATGCGTTAAAACCGCTGATTACAAACTCATTCATTGTTTACACTTGTGTTTTATCTCATTTGTGGGATCTTTAGCCGAGAGAGATGAGAAAAACTCAAGTGAAAACAATTTTTGATAATGTAACGAGCGATTCTGTGAAATTAAATTTGCGAACCATTCATGTTTGTACCACGTGACTCCTTAGTTAGCAATTCGAGATAATCTCGAAGATTTCAAACACAACCCCCCTGGTGCAACAATTTCGGAGAGATGACGCGGAGGGGAGAGGATCGGGCACTTCCTCGCCTCTGCCACGACGCTTCGCCCTGTCGCGTTCATCGCCCCCTTTCGCACTCACGTCCGCGATCCACGGGAAGGAGGTCTCTCTCTTCACGCGGATCTAAGCGGGGTGGTTGGCCGAAGTTAAAGGCATAAACAGAATGAGTGAAAAGCCACCGTCGGCGACAGAAGGAGCATCCCGCGACAAGTCAAAAATGAGCGCAAAATCGGACATAGAAAAACATAGATAATTACGCTGTCGTCGAAAGACGCCAACACATTGTATTTTTTACCTGCTAACAGCCTTCTATCGGCAGATGATGAGCCCATTACGATAGGGATAGCCCGTAAATAGATTTAAATCCACATCTCTCCGGTTTAGAACACCTAAGTCAACACAATATCCGAAGTGAACTGCATCCTGGTCCACGAATAAAGCGTAGAAATAATAGAGATGGATAGATGGACAGAAATAAATGTTTGGCGAATCAGCATAACGTTTGTTTCACGAAATCCTATGCAAGCCAGCAGTTATTCTGAAAAAAGGAGTCATTTTTGACGAAACTTTACCTTAGCAAAATATACATACAGCAGAATACGAAGGATAAATGGAGGAAATTCGGATTCTAAGGATGTCTACAACCGCGCAACGAATTCCCACTTTTCACTGCCAAAAAGCAAGATTAAAAAAACTTGTCATGTAATTCAGAATTCCTAACATTAGCTGAATCGAAAAGCAACAAGAGTTAATCCAAATGATCTTTACGATCCAAGGGAAGAGGGCAAGGAAATGAAATGGCTGCTATTTGCGGAACAATTTCATGACGCTAGGAGTGTGAAGCTGCAATTTTAACGATCTTGTCCCATAAAATTTTCACGCTACCTCATTCAATGGCATCCGTAATAGCCTTACATTCGCCTCCCACTCCGGAACGCTTCGATAATGCTGCAGCAAAAATAAGCAAAAGCCAATAAACTGTAAGGAAGCCAACAACCCACACATTTTACGTGACTCAAATCAGAATGGGTAGAGCACAACCTAAAACCAGATATAGTCAACTAAGAAAGCTAGTCTACTTCCTTGGATGAGAACTTCCTTCACCCTCAAGTGATTTACAAACGAAATTTACGTGAAGAGGATAAGCAAAGATTGGTGGGTATTTGTCAGTAACAGAATAGAGCGGAGGTGGAGAGCCGAAGGATACAGATGCATTTGGTTTCTTCTGCGTATCCAACGAAAGGAGCCACGAACGAAAATTATTCAAAACTCGGACAGCATGGATTAGATGGCACTCATCGGAGTGTTTAAGCAAATAAAACGCAGTGGATATATAAATGGAAGCATAAGCATCGGAATCCATTTTAGCAAGTTTCTTTACACTAATTTAAACAAGGTTGACTTCAAATTCAAAATTGCTTCATTATCAGACGAAGAAAAACAAAACATTACCGTACTTCACACAAATGGATTCTCGAAGGTAAAATTCACGTTCACTACACGTAAGTCTAATATCCATTACTAATGCAAATCTCTACCGTGACGTAAATTAATTTCGCAGCATGCAGAAAGTGGTCACAAAGCACATCGCGATAACATCAACCGCAGTAAACACTAGACATTAGGCTGTTATGACGGTACCTACTCGAAATAGTTGGAGAGAACAACTTTTCACAATTACGACGAAGGGGTACACTTATTTGCAACTCCCTTAATATATCGGACATTTCGTTAACTTTTCTCAATATTCACTACCCATTCTATCTGCACTATCCAGTGCAGTACTATCCACTAACCAGTGGGTACCTACCAGTACGCTACTGCTTGCATTTCACCAATTTAATTATATGCAATGCTGTTATCTAAAAAGCAAATGCTATTCAGATTTCAGACGTAGTTTTGCATCACTTTTTTAACCCTCTGAAATGCCGAGATCTGGTCTAAATGACCAGTGCAGTCAAAATTTAGAATTTTTATATGTTAAGCAATACAGGGGTGGATGACCGTTTGTGCATTCCTCATGAATGTGTCCAGGATTCTTTTTTAAAACGTTGCGTATGGGTCAATTTGATCTGATCTTGGCTTTTCATGCTACCATTTCTAAGTTTCATTTTGTATTGAAAGAATGAGTTGTTTACCATGCAAATGATTTCATAGCCATTCTCAAATGACCAGTGCCTCACAGTCTGTAAATATTGCAGTTGAATGATGTTAGAAGTTGAATTAGTCCTTCCAGAGGCCACAAGTCAGTGTGAGGTGCTGCTTCACATAACATTTCTAGCGTACTCGTGAGTACTGCAGGAAACAATCCATGGTCATCAATCTTTACAGACACTATTCAAGGTGATTCAAACTCGGATATTTTGGATGATAGAATGGCAACTGTGATAAAGAACCAGAAATATTTATGGAATCAATTATTTTTATTTGTTTAGGGTTGGAAGGTTTGTGATGATATTATATTCTATTCTCTATAGTTTTAAAGGGTTCTTAGATTTTGATGGCAACACTCCTGAAACAAATCAGACAACACTGATAAAGGAGGATCTAGGAAAATCCGGAAAATCTGTCATTTGTGCCACTGAAATTAGCGAACAAAGGATCTAAAATACGTTAGCAAATATGGAAATCTTCTGCGGGGAAGGATGAGAAATGTTTATAGTCATGTTAACAATAATACGCAGCAGGAAAAGAAAGGCTCGCAAGAGAATACCTGTTTTTAAACTATGTTAATTTCGATATAACTTTAACACCACCAGTCAAACAAAAACATCACGGGAAAGAAATCTCTATAGGCCCCGTAAACAAGAACCATGGAGTCACAACACTTGTTTCACTAGGGTTTACGTCCCTTTGGTGACTATATTGGCGCGTGGCTGCGAATCGTGCATTCCACAGTGATAATGACATTGTCCATTGACGTGGATTGAAACTGTAGGGAAAGGAAAAATTATTTCCATCGAGACTAAAGAAGAAGTAGTGGTATACAGAATTCGCCACCTGGCAAAGATCATGCCAAAAAGTGCTCAAAAGGCATCAAAATGCCATCGTGCATGCGACCCACTGACCTAAGTCCGAATCGAAGCAATACGTAATTTGCTGAGACTAATCAATCCAATCTCGGAATGAATCAAGGACACGTGACTGATTCGAATCATAGTCTGCCATTGATAAGAGCGTCTTTTCTTTGCGTGTCGCCCGCGCTACCTCTTCTGCTATAGATCAAAATTTGAAGCCCAGACGTCCGGCTCACCCGAAAGAAGTAGCTTTTGACATTTTTTTCCTTCTCACGTGTATTTGACACGGGCCTTCTGATTTTCGATGCACAATTGGCCTTCCCGGTTCAGCAGGTATCCGTACAACACTTACGGCATTCACAACAGAAACCCACTCCCAACGCGTTGTAGCTTCAACCATGCTTGTTGCTGATTCTTGCTCCCTAGAGGTTCACGTCGATATACGGACAAGCAGGGATATACTTAACAGTTTACACCAATTAATTCGCATTTTCATAGATATAAAACCGACCAAAGTGACATTTGAGTACGCCACATATTTCTCCAAGGAAGAGAAAAAAGGAGGTGGGGATGATACAGGCCAACATTTTTTTGTAGCGACTTTGCCTGGAAAATAGATGTTGCGGCTCTCACTATCACCCGGATCAAGGCCAGAGCAGGCACGTAGCCGGAAATTTGCTTCAGGAGGGGCTAAGTCTAGCGTAGCGTAACTTGAAACAAATCAGCATCGCCCGTTCAGTAGCGACACGTTACAAATCTCTTCCCTTAATTTTCAGCACCTACTTGGTATTTACTTTCACAGGGCACATCCTGATCTCTTCTCACTGGTAAAGTTCACTTCTCACCCTGTTATGAAGAGGTTTTTTGACCAGCCACTGAACAAAAGTTGAACGCATACATGCATATCAAATTGAAAAGAACAATTATTAACCACACACATTCATCAAACTAGTGATCACGTTTATGAAAAAACTTAACACATGAATTATACGCAGTACAATTCCGATTATAATGCCCAGTTAAAATCAGAACAACAAAATTATTAGGAAAAAATTTCGGAGGTGCTGATGCCCCAGAAGCCTCCCTGGCGACATGCCTGGGCCAGACGGAGACGGACCGTGAGAGAGAGGGTCAAAATATTTTCTTTTTTCCGCGCATAATAAGGAAATATAATGGATTGCGGCGAAGATGCCAGGGAGGAATTAGAATAGGAATCGTAGATGTAGAAGAGTAGTATAAAGAGATTTTTATCATGCTCATTTCTTAACAATACAAACTCCAGCATGCTTTGGGAAATGTAAATTAATACATTGTATCATAATATTTATTATAATACTCATAGATACTAACAATTTAGTTAGACGTGCTATATAAATGCTTTTATAACCTGACCTAGTGGCGAACAATAATGACGTAAGAATGAAAAAAAATCATTTTTAAAAACTCTAAAGGGATGTGTAGTAAAAAGGTAAAATATGTTGAGAAAGGGAATTTATTTCGCTCCGTAATAAAATAGTAATGTCAATAAAGCAGAAGGCAATGAAAATATGCAGAAAATATGCCTGAACGAATGATTCAAGGGGAGCATATTGAAAGCAATAGCGATGCACAACTTAGGAAAAACAGGAGGATGCTGTCCACTAATACACCACGCGAAAAATTGACAAACTGGGCAATCATGCTCGTATTTCATAGGAATCATCAAAACATTGAAGCTATCTAATTTTGTGTCGATAAAAATTTTACATAACGTAGAACTTATGATAAATGGATGAATTTAAATACCAGATAATCACCTCTAATAGGATTTAATTCAATTTCATACGACGAAATAGCAGTAACAATAACGCACCACACAATGGCTATCACGTGCGTATACATGACGAGAAAATTTCTCTCGTTACAACACAAGAAGACAGGTTATCATGAAGGTCACCTTCCGCACCCCAACTAAATACCATCTTAAAATACTTTTGACGAACCAGGGCCTCTAGGGAGAGTTGCATCAACCGCTTTCCACTATGCATGTAGGTACATACAAGCGTTTCCTCGAAAACGGATAAATTCAAAATTCACGCACAAGGAGTTTGAACTGGAATGTAAAGAAGTCTGTCCATTGCGCGCATTCCATCATTAGAAACCAACTACCCGACTAAAAAGCTTTTCATTTCATCACGACGCGAACAGAAGAATTCGAGAGGCTTCATCAACGCTCTTTTGAACCGTCCGCGAGTATACACCATCGATTTCTTTTTAAAACGGGTCCCTAGAGAGCGTGTACACCGCAGGACAGGCACTAATTGCATGGCCATCGTGAAAAAGGAGAGCTCGCCACAGTAAATGATAAAGGCGCAAGAAAAAAGAGGAGCAGGAAGTGAGATCCAAGCACATAAGAGAGGTGCACACAAGGAGCAAAATGGGGAAAAATGCAAAGCATGAGGGCGAGTGTTCTCCGATCTGATTCGGGTACTAACGACGACAATTGGTTTTATGGGCGAGAAGTGAGGAAGGAAATGGGTGGAGCCCTTAACGGCAATTTAAGGCATAATCGTTAACATTTCATAGCTCGGACGTGGTGATTAAAAATCGATCAAATGGGTTTATTGCTGTTCTATGGAGGATCGAGCGTGAACGAAACGGCTGGCGTGCATATTTTGCATCGTCACTGCCCCATGATTCATCTTTTTTCACCAAGGTGTCTGGTCGGGTGACGAGGGCGATAACATGTAGCACATAATGGAACAAGGATGGGGAAATGAATGTATACTGAGATAAAGAGACAAGAGTTATTCCCGCACGCGCGTGGCATTAACGACATGAGATATGATAGTTATGCAAATGAACACAAGAAGGGACTGCCAGCATTAACTCCGCGAACGATATCACAGATGAAGGCACGTTGCTAACCGAAGCGCGCTAACTGTGCTGGGCGAGCTAAGACGTTTTAACTTGCATGTCTTCAGACGGATGACCGCACTTCGAGCTAAGTTGCGCAAGCTGGGTGAGGTGCGGAATCAGATTTCACGATCTGAGTACACCAGACTGTCTTCGGAATCAAAGATAAGCTTATCTTACGAAAATCACAGCATTGCATCCCAGGCACATGACGAACCACCTAACTGTATATACGAGTATGGTCACGGATATCGAATAGCCGACAAAACCACACTACTAGGGCCCTTTCTTAACCCTCAAGGCAACTTTTCTCTCCTCACTAACGAAAGTCACACATCTACTACGCTCGGGCCATAGCTTTTACCACAGCCATGACATACACAGCGAACGAACTGTTACGTTTTTCTCACGAATCTTTCCCCCGGCCTTTGGGGGGAACTATTCTCCCTGCAGGTGAATCTAATTCGCTCGCGATCCCCTTCCCGCCATGCCATTGCTCTTCCTCAACGGACGTGAGAGCACGAAGTAAAACGGAGAGAAGGCAGAGAAGTTTCCGCCCTCTCACACTGCCACCTTCGAGCAGAGCCTCTCTCCCTCCTCCAAGCATCCATTTTTCCGAAGCAATAAAAAGTCCCACACGAGCGGCGTGACCCCCCTCCCTTCCGCCCACTCCCCCTCTCTCGGCACTCGTGACTGCGTTCGCTGACCACGGAAGCATGAAAAACGCCCTCCCCACTGCTGCTCTTGAGCACACCGCCCGGAGGGGAGAGCCGCAGCGGCATCATCCTCTCTCTCCGAGCAACTTCTTCAGCCTCCCCTTGGGCCGTTTGCCGCCGCCGCGCCGCCCACACGGCTGCGCTGTTGCTGAGGCGAAACCGTCTCCTCCTCCCCAGACGCGCGGTCTGCCCGCCCCAATCAATTAGCTAATGAGGAGCCGCTGCTCGCAATCCGAGGCATGCGGCCGAGACGAAGGCTCCCTAAGGATTTTCTCCGAAAACGAAAGAATTTACTCCCCCAGTTTCACTCTCGTGTGACTTTCTTGGAAAATCTGTTCTCATCCCATCGATGAAAGCGTTTCTAAATATTTATTCATCGGAATATTACGAAGTCAAAGAATAAATTCTTTTCGAAAATACAGGTACTACCCGAGCGACTATTTACGGATACTTAGTTAATGTACTCGGGGAAAACGGTTGGAACAATCACAATTCAACTTTCAGCTGAGCACACTTCTTTCTCACGCCTTTTTCTCAAAGGTAGAAGCAAAGAGATAGGGGACAGTGAAAAACACCGATTCCGTGAGTGAGCACAATTGGCGATCCAGCTGGACTACCGTCGAAAATATGGCAAAAGCCAGAGGTAGAAAATAGATTTTAAAAACTATGACTTTCTACCCTTAATCACGCATATACTCATTTCATTTTTCATTGATACGGAAAGAGAAAATCTGACATAGTACGTTGATTACTTGTAGAAATTAAGATCTAAGTATTTAATACATTACAGTAAGATGAATATATAAAGGCTGTAAAGAAGTAGGGTGAGAAGGATTACCTTTCGTTTTTAGGAAACATTGAAACTGAACGGCGACCACCGTTTACGACCATCGTGAGGTGTCTCTCAACTCCATCCCCGTAATCCTAAAAAAATAACCTAATGACCAACTAAAAAGAACCGATTAAAATATATTTGGGTTTTTTTTAAGGCGCGCAGGAGACAGGCCTGGGAGCCAACAACATGAAATATCAATTCTAACAGATGGCGCTCGCAAACTAGGTTCAGTTAGTGAAAAGCCAGAAACCTATTTCTTTTGCTCAAGATAATGTTTTAAGACGTAACAATCACTAACCATGGCCGTCATTCGTAAAAAAACACCAAGGCGATTCCGATATCAATTTAACTTGCCGAACATATTTTCCTCCACACTCATAAAATTGTATAAGCATTCCTTAGACGAAGCGGTTACCATTTACTATCTACTTTTAATTCTACTTTATTTACGTTTATCGGATGTCGAGCATATCGATGTATCGTGTCACCAACTCAATCTCGATTGATGCGTCTGCTATACACCCACGGAAGTCCAAAACAGCTTTCCCTACGTTTTGGTAAACCGGCTGCAAAAGAAGCAAACACACATCCCAGAATTCCCAAATCCCAAAAACCATCGGGCTGAACATCTGGTGAGTCTCACCAGAATGCTCTTGCTGACATTGGGTTTGAAGTTGGCAATTCTGACGCGAAACACCGTGGAAAACTATTTCCTATGACTCTCGAGAAGAGAGAATTAACATTATGTTCCCAGCTTATTCAATTAAAATTATTTCATAGAGTATACATGACGAACCCTCAATCTTGTGTACGGAATGGCACGACGATGAAACGCTGCTCTACCGTACAACACTATACGTGCATAATTAACCCTAAATAAACTATAACCTAATACTCAAATGTGAGAGCAACAGAATCTGAACCAATTATAGCAAAACAGGTGGATCAAATTAGCTATGTCATCACTTAATCTGCATACTCACCTTCTTCCTCTTACAGGAGCCATGAATCTACAGAAAAAATGCAACTTAACATCGTCAGCAATAGAAAGTATTTGCTTTCATTGCCCACAAAACCCACATTAACGAGAAAGAACAAGAAGGTACTGATATATAGCGTTCCACGTCGCTAGTCAACTTTAGCATAAATATAAGACTTTACGAAATATTTCCGTGGAAATAAAAAGATTCTCTCGACAATCAAGCGCTAGACGGAATTAAGGAATTGCTCATCACCGCCTTCACGATGAAAAAAGTAATAAGGAACCTGATATGATATAACCAATAATCCCTTTATTACTAAGTATATGATAACCATCTATCTGCATGCGACCCTATTATCTAACGTTTTCATCTACATCTACGTGATACCATGCAAGCCACCGTGAGGGTGTGTGGCAGGGGGTGAAGATCACCAACGTGCGCTATTGACATGCAACTAGGCTTCTCCATGGGAACATGCTAGATAACTTTCGTTAGCTTTTTCCATGTAGTAGCCTACTAGTAGTTACATGTCAATAGTGCATGTTTGGTGATCTTCACCCCCTGCCACACACCCTCGCGGAGGCTTGCCGGGTATTGAGTAGATGTAGATGTGATATAGGTAGGTGTATTCCATCGCAGCGGACAGCCTGTGAGAATCGGAGACTTGGCGAACCGGCGACAGTGCTTGTGCCATTATGCGCCCAAATCACGAGGAGGGTAAGGGGGAGGGGGCGAGGGGAGCCCCCCTCCATATCCGACTTCTCGACTCCTAAATGCCCACGGCATGAAAACTGCTGCTCTCTCAAACAATCACGACTCCTCGCACACCCCTTCCTCAGGGATTGACACGTGGAGCTGTGGGGGAGGGATCCAAGAGAATTCCGTTACGGGCATAATGGGATTTTTTCCTCGCCGAAGACAATGGACCCGAGGGGGGGGGGAGCACGTGCACCTTGGTAACTGGCGCCGCGTCGGACGTGATTCTCGAGAGTGCGTCGGCGGCGGCTGCGGAGAGAGGGAGAGCTGTGCCCCGCAGAAGGTCGGGCAACTGACATACGCGTCGACTCTCCCTCCGACGAGCAATTTCCCAAGCGTCGGCGGAAGACGACCGGCGAGCGTCGTCGGGGGCGAGCCACCCACCGTCGTGCCAGCGAGAAATCCCGACGCGACAACAGTAATGCATTGTTACTCTGGAGCTCAAAAGCCGAAGAAAGCGAGAGAGCGAGACGGGAGAACTGTGATGAGAAGTCTGCAAATACGAGACAACCTTATCGGACCCATCTTGAGACATGTGACAGTCTCGTAAACAGTCACGGAGACAAAAGAGAGCGCGTAGAATGGCAAATTAAGTCTCGTAAGGCATGCACGGAGGAGATAGTAAAATATATGATATGAAAAGAATTATTTTATACTAGGAGGTTAGCCGATTCAGTAATCAAGAGCAGAGCTGAGTTGAACCTATCTTAGGATCGATGACTGGCGACGAAGATGATGCCAAGCGCTTAGAGAACGTTTGGATGGACCACTTCCTGACTAATAGGCTTCTTCATAGGAACATGCTGCTGAATGTTCCTATGTAGAAGCAATTAATTTAGAAGCGCTGAATATTAATAAAAATTAATATTCAGCGCTTCTAAATTCAAATTCAAAACTACTTTAATGGAACATATTTATGTTATATAAAAGCCAGAGTTTATTTATTGATTATTTTTGTGAATGACAGCTGCTGAACTACAGCCAATTTATTCAAGGAATGGTAACGCCAAAACAAGAAATTATTTCTTCTGGGGTACCTAGTTTCACCCCCATTTTGATTTATAAAAATTGTGTATATCTTTTGGGTGAAATAAACTCTATTCTATTCTATTACCGCACGCTTCTTCCCTTAGCCTTATTCCCACACAGCTTCCGATCAATTCCCACCGCCTTCTATCCAAAATGCCCATCCTCGTTCCCACTCACCGTACATTCTCCCTCCCTTATGTTTTCAACATCCCATAGCGTTTACTATTTGCTCCATTGGTGGACGTTGATTTTTTCAGAATTTCCCCAACCGCTTCCTTCCCTCACTTTTCAAGCTAAGTACTTCTTTCTCACTCATTCATTTCCTCCAGGCCTGTTCCCCTTGTACACGTCTGACCTCCGTCCCCAAAATACACGCACAGGAACGACACGATACCACACTCCGCATCAAACTGTTCCCTATTTCAAGCATTTTTAACTGCGTCTTTTTAATCAGCCCCACCAGTAATTTAATACTCCTTGGAATATATTGAGCATCAAGATTTGGTTAAGTTATAGGGAATCATCAAGGCAGCGTCGTTCTCGACGCTTACCAAGCCAAAGGAACGTTGCAATAGGGGCTACCGAGTTTCCTCCGCCCAGAAACTGGGAGCCGGCTCCAGAAAAGAACCTTTGGTTCTGGACTCGGCATGCTGGCCTACGCAGTCCACCAGCTAACGGTCGGGTAAGCACCGTAAGAATCGTTCAATGATCTCCTACCCAACGAAGCATATAATCGGAATTTCATTCCTTCACGAGCGGCCACGAAAATACGGTCGAAAAGTTTACAGATGGAAAATCCTCACTCCACGAGGAAAATATTAACCTGAGCTCTAATGAAGCATCCTAATGTATTTTAAAGCCCAGTCTTTTTTGTTGAGCCACATACGGAGCTGCTGACATTTTGCAAAAAGAATTCCAACATCAATTGAGAAAACCTATGGGTATACTCCTTACTTTAGCTCGCAACTCGTTTCGCCATGAGTCCAAGTACGCGTACGGCTTCCCTCGGGCTAAAATGAAACGAGTCCCATATCGCAGAAGCGGACGAGCACTTATGAACGGCAAAGAGCTTTTCCTCACGCCGTCGGATTAGAGCGAGAGGCTTGGATCGCGGGGGACAAGGGGGCGTGCCGAAGGAGGGGAGCAGTGTATAAAAACACAGGCATGGAGTGGCCGACAAAGGCCGTGGAGGGAGTCGCCTTTAAGAGCCAACACGGGCGAGGAGAAGCCACGGAGGGCAGAACACTACTCGAGAAGCCAGTCGAGTGAATAATGGTCGAACCACGATGATTTACCACGAGTCGCACGACTTCCTTCAGACCCACACTTTTCGGAAAGTACATCTAAAAAAGGTGAGCGTGAACGTGCATTATTCAAGCAAGAGATAAACAGGCGACTCCAACGAAATATGACATCAACAATCCTCCGAAAGCACATCTGTAATGTGCACTAACATACACAAATATACAATATGAATATCAGAAATTTAAAGCGAGATCCGGTGCGTAATTTTTTAAGTGAATACATGTTCACAGTAAAGCAACAGAGATACGCATCCAAGCAAGCCCATAAACTTCAAACTTGGGGCGTTAAACACAGCTGTAAAGAGTTGTATGAATTTCAATCAAAGAGTACCTGAAATTCTGGATGAAACGCGTAACTTGAGATATTCATATTCAGCAGAATGTATACCATGACTGTGTTGATCACTTGGCATTTGAGAATAAATGGCCTATCACCGAAACATTACTGTCAAACAACAGCGAAATACTGTACCTAAATAATGTAGCAAACAAACCATGAGCCCATCAGGCCGATACAAGTCGCACCGTATGCAAGAGAAAGTAAACATCAACTGATAACACACGGCTCCGAATCATAGTTTAACTGAAGTGCACAAGCCAGACACCAAATGAACAGCACATTAGTGCAACACGGCCAATCAAAACAGTAGGGAGAACCCTTGAAAGACATTCAGACACTATGGAAAAAATTAAGCGGAACAGGTTCGCACTCATCGGGGCGACGGTTTTTACATTGGAAGGCACACGTGGGCATATACAAATCACAGATGAATGACAGCGAGCTTCTGCGGAGGAGAGAGAGAGGCAGTGCGCGCGGCGACCGTCTTTTATTCGTCGCGACAGAGAGACAGGCACACACACAGACTCGAATGCACTCTTGCAGTAGTGTACTCACCTCCCGGGAAGTAGAACATGGGCGAGGGAGACGTCTTGGAGGAGGCCGCAGACATGTGATTCCCGTGCGTGGGCGAGGGGGGGAGGCCGGCTGGGGGGGGCGGAGGGGGTCCGTGGGGGTGTCCCAAAGGGGAGGAGGCCGAGAGGAGGGGGGATGGGGAGTCCGTGACGGCCTTGGGCGTCGTGGAGGGGGAGGACGAGGAGGAGGTGGGCGGATGGGGCGGCGGGTGCGGGAGGTGGTTGTGCTGCAGGATGGGGGGCGCGGGGGGGTGGATGATGGGGGGGTGGTGGTGGAGGGGGTGGTGGTGGTGGTGGAGGAGGTGGAGGCCATGGTAGTGGGCCGAGGGGGTGCCGTGGGGCGAGGAGGGGGGCGCACCGTGGTGGTGGTGCAGGTGGGCCGTGGGGTGGTGGATGTGGTGGTGGTGGGGAGGGAGGTGGTGCTGGTGGGGCGGGGGCGGGGGTTGGGGGGCTGGCGGGTTCCGGTAGTCCATCCCTCCGATGATGCCCCGTGTGCGCGCCGTCGCTGCTACTTTTTATTTCCCAGAAGCGATTCGAAAAAGTATCCCCACCCCCCAGCTCGCGACTCGAGCGCGAGCACCTCCCCTGCCCTGTCCCCTGAGAGTGTCGAAGGCTTCCGGGGGCCTCGGAGATCCCCCCACAGTCTCCCCCTCTTAGGACGACGAAAAACAGTCACCACCAAAACACAAGAGCGCGACTAGCGCTTCCCAATTCTCTTCATCAGCCGAGGCGGTGAATTGAAAAAGTCCGGTGGCAAACTGAAGGGGGCAAACGTGCCCTTTCTTCAGGTATTGGCCGTTGTGGCGAGCAACCAAACGGCAATGACCACCGTCGTCATGTTGGGCGCCGCGAAGCCCTTCCCCGCGGCCAAGAAAGAGCCGATCACCGGCCCATCGCCTCCACGAGCTGCGATCAACGACTCAGCGTGCATCCTCGAACTCGCCGACTCCACCGGAAAGGGGCACTCGGAGACACACGTGAGGAGGCCTCACGGAAATGGAATCACATAGCGTGGACGACGCGCGTCGGCAACCGGAGGAACGCGAGCCAGCTCCCGCGGGGATGGAAGGAGAGGACAAGCGACAGGCGATTTGACATTTGTACGAGGGAAGGGATTTGAATGACAAAGTTGAGAGAGAGACTGATTGGACAGGTTGGGGAGGGGGGAGAAGCCTCCAATGGCCAGGGGGCGGCGATGACGGGGGATGGGCCGCACGCACGGGACGCCGGATCGACGACACACCGACGGCCGTCCTCTTAGCCGCTGGTGGATGCCATCCGCGCATCCGTCAAAGCAGTGGAACACAACGTATCCAGCGTGAAATGATGGATTAATCCAGCACTGAGTGTGGAGGGAGTAGCTTCAACACACGCTAACTGAGGGACTAAACCCACCGACCCATCCACAAGCTAAGAGACCTCTGACACATTCACTAAGTAAACCTTCCTGAGACTAAGTCAGATACTCGACACGCTGTGCAATTGTTAAATGACACTTGATTATTTATCATTCCCTACACATTCAAAGAGTTTCAAAAAAAATCCGACAATAACTCTCAGAAATGGCATTGGATGAATATTACGTAAGAACCTTTCATTTTCTAGGCGTAATTCGATTAATGCAGGTATGACTGTACATGATGAAAACACAATTATGACTCTTCTATACGCGCGTCTAGCACATATTTACTTACATACGTATTACATACATAATGAAAATCATTGGCACAATTACTTTAATACTCGTAGGAAATTATATTTAATAGACGCGAAATTCTACGGATTCCTCAGTGAACTTGACAAGAGTTTTCACCTAAAATCCTGTAAACCCCAAGCTAATTTCATTCATGTGATGATATTCACCAATTGAACAGCTTTTGAGAGGATATTGATGGACAAATCCTTAGGAAAGCACAGCT
This sequence comes from Platycnemis pennipes, assembly GCA_933228895.1. Taxonomy (NCBI): domain Eukaryota; kingdom Metazoa; phylum Arthropoda; class Insecta; order Odonata; family Platycnemididae; genus Platycnemis; species Platycnemis pennipes. The sequence continues at coordinate 12,828,958 of OW121850.1, read as the reverse complement.
TGTGTAAAAAAACCACTCTTCTTGTTCGCACTTGAATCACACCAATTAGAATAAAAGACGATATTCCTGGCGGTGATGGCAGGCAGAAGAAGACACGGTCATGTATCACACTTTTCCTCAAGACACAACAAAACGGATGCACTCACTCCAGAAGAGAAGACGACGATTATGAAAGATAACACACACCGGGATGAAACACAAAACACTCGCGAGAATACGACTTTTAAAATTATTAATACATGTGTGCGCGTGTGTATATATATATATGTATGTATAGAGGGATATTTTATATAAATAAATTATGTGGGTGGGTACATGAGCGCGTTAGAGAGCAGCTACCGCTTCGGGAAATGCGGTGAGGTCCTCTCTCTTCGTCCCCACTCGGGCCGCGAGAGGCCTCCGTTGAGTGAGGAGCTCTCTCTTGGCAGTGGACGCGGACGCCAAGGACCACGGGAAGGGCAGGCGCGCGCGTGGACCCTCCCCACACGGGTGCCTCAACCAGTCTGCCTCCCTCGCTCACTCTCCCTTCCAGCCTCCCCTCACCCCCCCCCCCATCCCCCGCACGCCAGGGAGGGAGAAGAACATAACCAAAAGCTCCGCTGACAGCGCCTCCACCACCGCGGCGGACTCCTCCCGAACTACCCACCTGCTCCTTCCCCTCGAGCCCTCTCCCCTTCCTACCCACTACAACCCCCACCCCAAAACATTCCCTCCCCCTCCGCCCCCCCCCATCCATCCACGCTGTGTGTGGGGTGTCTGTGTGTGTGTACGTGCCGCCCTCTCTTTTCTTCAAACTCTCCCCAACCACCACTACACCACACGGCCGCCGCCGCCGCCAGCCAGAGCCACCTCTCCGCCCCCTCCACCCCCTCTCTCACGCCCCCGGCCTCCTCCCTCCCCAGAGCCAAAATCCCAGCACCACCGTCCCCCACACCACCACCCTCGGATCTCGAGCGTGGAGATCGCCCACGGAGAGAGGGGGGCGCTGCGAGGGTGGAGAGGGACGGACTGAGGAGGGCCCGGCGCGAACACTCCCGCCCCTCGGCAGTTCTTTTGCACCCCCGCTGCCCCCATCCACAACATCCCTCACTCGACTAGCGCGAGTCGAGAGCCCGATGGAGGGAGGGAGGGAGGGAGAGAGCGAAGAGGATCGCCAACAGTCGGCCGACACACACACACAGAGGCACCTGGCTCGCGGCAGAGAGAGAGAGAGAGGGAGGGTGGGGAGTGCAGAGGCGAAATTAAAAGGCGGGTGGCGGTGAAAAAGGGAGAGCGGGACGGAGGGGGGATGAAAGCAAACGGAGGAGTCACTGGAGACGAGCGGGAATGAATGATAAGGAGGGGGTTTCATGGGAGAGAGAGAAAGATATTCCCCCTCCATTCTCTTCCTAACAATAACCAAAAGAAAAACAACTAGCAGCGAGAGGAATCGGTACCACTGCCGTCCAACCATGAAGGAATGAAACAATTAGGAAAGAAGAAAGAGTCACGAAGATAGAAGGGAAGAAATACGCGAAGGAATAGGATAGGGATAACGGGTCAGGGGGGAGTACAGGAAGAACTGCGGGACGGGCGAGAGGGAAAGATTGAGTTGGTTCTGTCGAGAAATTGAGACGGTGTAAATGGCGAAGGGAAAGGAGCGGAGGGAGAGAAGGGAGGACGATAAAGAGTGGGGAAAGCGTCGGGCCGTGTAGTGTGTACCGGGGCAGCCACGGAATATGTGTGCGAGGAAGATGGAGGGCAAAGAGGAGGGGGAGAGAAGAGAGGGACGCGGAAGAGGGAAAGTGGAGAGGGAGGAGATAAATGGGGGGAGGGAGGGAAGGGGTTGATTTCGATGGAATAAGCCACCATGTGTACGGCGAGTGGGGAGGACTCAATCGATAGATCGATCTCCTCGCTGCACTTACAATGCCGGAGGGTGGTTTGAAGGAACGGAGGAGGGCGGGGGAGGGTGTGACGAAAGCCCACTTGGGGATGGAGAGGGAGGGAAGTAGGTGGCGAATATGGCGGGGCGAGAAAGTGAGGAGGGCGGCTGGCGAAAGAAGAAGCGCGGATGGAGTGAATGGTGGGGGGTGGGCGGAAGGGAGAGGCGGGGGGGAGGGGGGAGGAGGAGGCGGCTGTATAGCGGGACGAGATATGTTTAGTGTCCGTGTAATCGCAGTGCGGTGAGAGCGAGCTGGCATTGACGGGGAAGAGGGCGTGGAAGGGGCAGAGGACGGGGCATGGGGGGGTCGAGGTTGGTCCTGGCTTCCACGGGGATGCTGTTTTGTCGAGATCCGGCGGGGAGCGGGGGGCGCGGGTAGGGAGAATCCCACACACACACAAACTCGGAATGGATTGGAGGGTGGGGGGTGTGGTGCCGGCACATGTGGGGGAAAGGGAGGGAAGGTAGGGGGCGAGGGCATGTGCGCGCGCACCGACATCAGCGAAAGGGGGCCCTGGGGGGGATCGGAGGGTGGCAGGGGGGGGGGGACAGGGACGGAGGGGGAGGGGGGGTAGACAGACAGATGCGCAGAGCGAAGGTTGACGGGCACTCGAGGACGGTTTGCGGGAGGAGGGTGAGGGGAGGGGCGCTTTAAGAGCCCACGGTGGCAATCTAATGACGCGTGCGGAGAGTGAGAATGCCATTCCAGTCACGATTCGCTGCTATCCGGCGAAGAAAGAGAGGCCAAGGAGCAGGGGGGGGAGAGGGGTGAGGAGAACCCTCTCTCCGGAGCGAGGGTCCAATACGGGAGAGGGCGCCAGGGGTTAGCGAGAGAGGGCGCCACTTCTCTTTCGCACGCGAGCACAAAGGATGCTCACTTGTGCACACGTGCATGGCACAGAGAAATAGCATAAATAGTTGCGTTATTTCATTCAACCGAGCAAGTTCATGATGCCCACGGCTCCCTCCACTCACTCATAATTTCACACTCGCAACACCCCTACCTCCAATTGGGAGAGTAAAGATTCCACTCCTCCTCCCTCTCCCCCATGCAATTAAAGTTTTTCCTCAAATACACTGCTTTCATCGCCACAAACTTGTGCCGAAAGAACAAAATACCAGAAGGGTGATCACAAATGCGTGAATTTTCCGCAGTGGGATGATATTCAAGGTGCAGGAGGTTTTTCAAATGTGCGGTAAGGCAGAGATATGCTCTAGAGGCAAGTGAGCACTCGAGAGGGTTTCTGGGTCGTGATAACGTCATCTTTTCCCGGAACCAGGAGGGAGAATGATGTCGGCAGATGTCGGGGGAGGGGTGGAGGATTCCCTCGGGGGAGGGTGGAGGGGCAAGAGGTCGAGAGGCTGGCTGAGGGAGGCAAGGAGAGAGAGAGAGAGAGGCTTGCCCTTTCCACCAGCCTCGGGTCCATTCAGCCGATGACGGACACGAGTGCTTGGGCATTCAAAAACCGCGACCCCTTCCGGGCGGCGGAGGGACACGGGCCGGCGACACCTCGTGAACCGCCCTCCAACCCGCCCCCACCTTCCTCATTGGCGTTTCATCGCTTTTTATTACGGCACCCAACCCCACGCCCCACTAAGCATCCAAAAAAACTAAGAGTTCAAGAATGCCTTCGAAAAAAGACGAATACATCCTACACTTAAAATGACCGGCGAAGAGTTTCCTCGAAATTAATCATTGTCGCAGCCCGTTTCTGGTACGCTCGCAAGCAATATCAATATTTCGTACCTACATCAAAAGAAATTCATGCAAGAACATGGCATTTTGTGCTTCAAGCCCAGATAAGCCGGTTGCTGTAGTCCGGTCGGTAAGCGTCGCCCAGACAACCTAAAGGTCACTGGTTCGAACCCAGCCTTGGGGGTGGCTGTTGTGTCCGTGTTAAGGATTAAGCTTATTATTAGGATATAATCTTGGCGGTCGATGCAAGCTATTATTTCAAATGGATAACCCAAATCTCAAAAAATGCTTTCAAAAACTCAAGATTACAGATAATTTAGATTAAAACTCGTACCACAAAATATGACGCGGTAACTCATTGGGTGAAGAAGTGGTTGCTAACCGGAGGTTCCGTGTTCCAACGCCAGGGGAGGCCTTTGGACTTTTTTTAGTAAAACCCCATCATTCTCTAATCCATTAATTCCTAGAGTTTCACTTAAAATAATTTTCAAAAAGCCCGGCCTAGCATGACCTGAGTTATTCCAGAGTTACTACAAGGTATTTGGATAAGTTACCGGAGCGCTACGAACGTTTGGTCCTCGTCGACACTATTGGTATTCATCCTACATTGGAGGGTTGGCGATAAGTCTCTTCTTGCGACCCTTCCAAACTAATCCACATTTCCTACATTGAATCTCTCTTTAAATCTTCTTCCTGTCTCCATGCCATCCTGAATAACTTTTTTCCTTCCCTCTTCAATATCCGGTAGCCAATTAAAACGTCCTCCATCCTCTTGCTGCCCACTAATTTTACGTCATTTCTTCTGCCGTTTTTCCTCTTATATGACCGTAATATCAATATTTTTGATATTACGGTCATGTAATATCAAAAATATTGATATTACATGTCCCCTCCCCCCTCACCGTCCTCGCCCTTAAGCACGTGCCGAAGACGTCCAATTTCCGTCCATCCACACTACGCAAACAGTTGTCTTAACCAATCAAAACCACTTCCACGTTCGTCAAGTTTCCACTAGCCTTTACTTAATGCCTCTACTAAGACACCCCTTACTCAAACTACATCAATCCCCTCCTCTTCGCTAACGTAAACTGTGGCCCAAGTCTGGAATCTTTGGTCACTCACCGAATAAATATTGACGTTTTCGTTACTAACGAAAACGTCATATTTTGTTATCAACGTGGATAAACGAATAACTTGAAACGAATGACGTTATCATAACGGCAAATTTCATTCGTTATAGCGTAACGAAATATTCAGGACTTGGGCCCCTAGGCTAACGCAATTACTCGACTACCAAACACATATTTACGTATGATACTCCCGTGACAGGCCAACTGTTAAATCTCCAGTAGTCTATGCCATAATAATGCACATCCAGGCCTATTTACTTCTAGAGAATCTCATTAATTTCATCTTCCTGCAGTTGATCTTAACCTATCTTTCACGCTACCTCCAAGGCAAAAATCATTGAATGAAGTTCCTTTGACGATGGCCTACCTAACGTTTGTCCGCTGAAAATTGCAGGAAGAAAGAGGTTTCATGGACCGCGAATGGAACCACAGGCTTTTGTCATGCCGGGGCAATGTGCTGACTGGCACGCTTAGCATCTTGGGTAACGTGATGATCAGCTTATTGCACCAGCAAGCCAAAGGTCCGTGGTTCTGCACCCGGCCCATAAAACCTTTTTCCCTGGCAATTCTCAACGCACATACCGGCCGTTCAGAGTAGCAGACAAAAATGTTGCCGTGGTTGCAAGGGTTAAATTTTTTTTAAAATAATACTAATCACGGAACCACAACAAAAGGCTATAAAAATATTGCAACGATTTTTGCCTGCGATCATTCCTATAAACTACTGAGTGACCTAACAACCAACCGACTAAATTCAGCGCTCGGAAGAAATTGAGGGGCAGTCCCACATGAGGCTGGGCGGTTCTTCAAGTCAGAACTGATAAACCAATCTATGGAGCTGTTGGTCGTGATAACAATATCAATATTCGATTTTGCATTGGTATTTTTGTTTACATATATTATCAATGTTAAGATGAAGTCTCCCGCCGAGACGAGCCACTCTTGGTTTTTCGGGTTTCCTTTCTGGTCGGAAGTAGCGACTTTTATTCCGTCTCATTCAGATTGATGCGCTGTGACCGACTGGTTTACTTCCCCAAATGAGGATCCACTTCTTTCCAATCCATATTGTTTTTAGTTTTTGAAGAATTTAGCTGGAATCCCGACGAAGTTGTCGTCAAGGAACACCAAGCAACGCAAGAGGAAACCCTAAAAATTAACAATATGTATATGTGTCAATATTTTAATATTGATAAGAGATACAGCGAGGAAACATTGGTTTTTCACGTTATTTTCGGTAATTTTTCACGGGTCAGTAGTCTAACAACAGGACGATACGAGTCACATATCATCACCATCGGTCAACAATCCCAAGATTAGTGTGACGCAGCCCTACACTCGATTTTTCTATCGGCCAACTCCTTCATATTGACGTAGCTCCTCTCTTTTACATCCTTCACAACTTGTTTCCTATATATCTCATACGAGGCCTGCCTTTTCCATTCTTCCCGTTCACTTTTCCCTTGACGATTGTCTTCATCAGGCCATCGTGTCTTAGGATATGGCCGATTAAGTTTTCAGCAGACTTCACTTCCCTCCCACTCTTCTTAGGACTTCCTTGTTACTTACTCGGTCGATACATTTTATCTTCATCATTCTTCTGTAGCACCAATTTTGAATGCTTCCACCATTTTCTTCTCCGCAGTTGTCATCGTTCACCCGTTACTGCCGAAAAGACACATGCTCCGGATGTACCTTTTGATGAATTGCTTCCTTACTTCCACGATTGCATTTCCAGCTGTAAGTAGATTCTTCTTTTGATAGAATGCCTCTTTGCCTGGGTCATTCTACTATTTCTTTATTGAGTCGTCCATCGTTGGTCACTCTGCTTCCCAGGTAACAGAACCCTTTCACCTTTTCCAGTTTCTGTTTTCCTAGTATGACGTTTGTTTTGGCCACTTTTCCTTGCTGCACACCAATATCTTAATGATCTTCAACTGATATCTAGCCATTGCCATTTCCAAGGTTATATAGCAGCTGTAAATGTATATTTTGATAGTGATTGACGGAAACAGTAGTGAAGATTATTATCTACAGGTGACGAGACTGGGACGCATTAAAGACGGGATTTAAAGGCAATAACTGCTCAGATGACTAACAGAGAAATGAGTGTAAATACAAATGTTCCACCCGCCCTTAGAGAATGGCCGCTGGTTGCTGTGATCAATGAGATCTGATCTAATTCAGAAAACATGTTTGACAATTTTCCATTTTCAATACTACTATGTAGGAACACTTTTAGTCAGCATACAGCATTCATTTACTGATATACATAAAACCAACATAAATTATCCCCTGTTGGATATTGAAATTTCAATATTCAAAGAAATTGAATTGACAACATATGAATCGAAATACTGAACTGGTTGCACCCACAATCAAATCCCCGTTTCTATGTAAACATCTTGCATGCGTTATCTTTGCTCTACCACCCTCCCAGTCATCGCTTGATAAGAAAGCAAGGAAACGGATCATTTGTCATAAACCTTTCAATCTTGTTAGCGCGGCAATGGTGAACCATGAGAAATATTATTCTCCCACAAAAATCGCCTCGAACACCACGAAACACCGAGATTTTTCTGCGCGAGTGGACACAACCAACAATAAATGAACAGCTGGAATAAGTACAACGCTTACATTGAAAAATGAATACAAACCGGTCAAGTGGGCAGAGCTCACTCCGCCATGTTGTGACAAAAGCAACATTTCACCTGTTCGCCGGGAGACTGCGTTCCACGCCGCGTTAATTTCAAGGGGCGTTCATGTTTAAATGGCCAAAAAAAGAAGCGTGACAAAAAAATCATTAGCAAACCCATCTTTCGCAATGGGACTGGGAGAAATTTCTTGTGAGTAAGAAGAGAACCTTCTTGGGTCAAGTAAGAAAAGAACTTTCTCGGGAAAACCGGTATTCCTCCACCCATGTCACTTTTCTCGTAATACAAAAACATGAATTGTCCTAGGGATGAACACCTTCGCCCCCCATCCCTTCCATTCCTATCCTTATACCTTTCCTCCCGGTCTGAAGCGCCTATTAGTGCGGAAACAGACTTGAAAATACCCCTGAAAAAAAAATAAATAAAATAATGAACAGTGGTACCTATCCTCGATGAATCCGAAAATGTTTCTCCTTTTAAAACAAGAGATCGTTCAGAGAAAATAACCATCTCTTCATAACTATGTCCTTGATAAACTGAAGAAAACGGAAAATATGAAGACCTCGGCTGTTCCGCGATGCCACAAACAATAATACGTCCTAATTCGGCTATAAATATTTAATCGCTTTAGTCGCCTTAATTAGCTCGATGGCTGAATGCTAACTTGATTTTACTTCTTTATCGGCAGTGGACGACGACTGGTGTGGGGAACGAAATGTAAAAAAAAGAGGTGTAATGTATCGAAGGGATCAGATATTTGGAATCCAAAATTTGGGCTCTCGATGGACACTTCTAGGATTACATAGCACGCGTTGAAATTTGATTGCGGCATGTAAAATAATAACCATGTATTCTATGATAGATAGTAATGAAAGCATTATTTCAAAACGCTTCTTCTAAGACGTCCTTAGGCAGTAAAAGGAGTTATACTGTAACGTTTGGAAGTTCATGCGTAGCATTAAAAATGTCATATATTAGCTCCGAAGGCTTCTGGTGGATTTGAACTCGCGAACTACAGTGAAGTCAACCAACAGGGTTACCACGCTGCCGATCCTACACAATATTTCACCAAACGAGAGAAATTTTACAATGAAGACGTATCAACGAATAGTTAAAGCACTAAATGCGAAATTGAATCTAAGCAAACTACACGGCATGAACCCAAGTCATGATGCGGAATCGATACTGATTTATTAGATTCAAAATGTTCTTTGGGGCATTTACGAAGGACGATTAAGGAGGCTTCGCGGGTTTTCGGCAGGCAACATTCCAACGAGCCGTATGTCGGCCAAGCCTGATGTGCACAAAGGGAGGAAACGAGAGGTCGATTGGGGGTTCAACGTGAAAGGGATCGTGGGTAGCGCGGAACCCCGAGGTCGGAGAGGGGGGGGGGCAACGCGAAAGGCGGGGTGGGGATTGGAAGGAACGCCTTTCGGAGCATCGGGGGGCGAAGGGTAGGCGGGAGGGGCAGCATTAACGCTTCCCTATCTCTTCCCTCGGCCGGTGATTCTCGGGACGGGCGGAGAGGGAACGACACACAGTAAGTGCGAAGGTCCGCCGCGGCTCTAAATGCCCGACTGGCTTCGGTTGACTGCTGGCGCGCTCCCACACACACACACACCCCCCCCCCTCTCCCTCGAAGAGCGGGGGTGGGGAGGGTGAAGTGGGAAGAAGCATTCGGCGGCCACCCGCGAAAAAGCCACCTGGCGCCCCGCACCGCAAGGGTGGGTGGGTGGGTGGAAGCAAAAAAAAGGGGTGCGGGCGGAGGCAGGCAGGAGAGACTGCTGGGGGGGGGGGTTTGTTGGGGTGAGAAGCATGACCGGGCTGGACGATGGGGTGGGGGAGGGGGGGCAAGGGTACGAAGGTGTAAAAAACGAATATAAATATGTAAAGAAATAATAAAAAGGGAGCAGAGAGAAGAAAAAGCGAAAAAAATAACCGAGAGCGCGAGGGAGAGGACGGACGAGAAGTGCGGCAGAGGGAGAGGAGATAGAGACAGTGAGAGAGGGTGGTTTTCGCTTCGGAGAGAGAGATAGTAAAAAGGACGGAGGGTGAGAAAGGAGAGCGAGGGGGTGGGTGGGGGCATAGGAGGGGATGATGGGGAACGCGACGTTGCCACATCCACCGGAAAAATCAATGCGAGAGTCGAGCGGGGGAGAGTGGAACGAGAGGGTGGGGGTAGAAGGGGTGCGGAGGGGGGGGGGCAAAGCGCGGTGGTGGTGGCGGCGGCCGGACACCCCCGGCGGCGGAGGAAGAGGGGGGAAGGGATGATCGAGTGGCGGGGCGGGACCGATTGATCAACGAGTTTTGATGAGAGCGCGGGATACACCGCGGAGACGCTCCGATTTTTCGCCAGATTTCGACTTGGGACATCGCCGCGCATCGAAGGGTCGCTTCCCCCCTTCGCATTACCTCGCACGGTGCTTCATTAACGCGCAGCACCTCTACCTCGGAGATCGGGCCGCTTTGGGGGCTAGGATACCGAGGATCGCGGAAGGAATAGTGGCAAATATGCCCCTGGAATTCTCGTCTCTCCTTGAAGGTGGAAGGAGAGTATGCACTCAGAGTGAGGTACTCCATCCGTCGGACGGGACGTCAAACGGTTGATCCTTAGGCACCTCTCGTTATGAGTCGGCTAATGGCATCGACGATTTCCTCTTTCTCCAAAACCACAAAAACAAACAAAATGACGCTAACGACCACAGTTGCACATCGCCTTATTCCTATTAACAAAGACTTTCATATCATCGGATACTATTACTGTTAAGATATTTTGTTTAGATAGACTAGAATGCCATATCTATTTCATTTTATTGCAAGTAAAAGGAGAGCTAAACCATCGGACCAATAGATCTAGAGCACTTCTTCAACACACTTGTCATACCAATTACAGATGCTCTGATTAGAGGTCTGCGTGGTTGGTCTAGAGTTATTTTCAACGCCTACCGGGGTCAAACTGTCTGACACATTTAAGTGAATAGACCCTTCAGATATTTGGCGATTAAAATTTTTCCACCCGTTTATCCACTAAGGTTTCAATTCTTATTGCGGACCTTTAAACGACTGACACTTTTAACCATCCATTCGTAGCAGCATTAAACAAAAATTGAAATTCGGCCGATTACGGAAACCGCAACGGGACCGCACGAAGAAATGAGCTATGTAAAGGTATCGATTCTCTTGCGCGCCGAGTACCGAATGCACACACATCAACATCGATATAAATTCCCGTAGAAAACAATCCCTATCACCGACATATTTCTGACTCTAAGAAGGAAACGAGCGGAAAAGGGGATAGAGTCGTTGTAGACCAGCGAGAGAGGGAGAGAGAAGGCAGGGTACGGATATCACATCCACATCGATATAAATTCCCGCAGAAAACAATCCCGATCATTGACATATTTCTGACTCTAAGAAGGAAACGAGCGGGAAAGGGGATAGAGTCGTCGAAGACCTGCGAGAGAGGGAGAGAGAAGGCAGGGTACGAGAAGTCAGGCCCTTCTCTATTATGAAAGCATTTCTATTTGGCTGGAGGGGGGACGGCGAGGGCGGGACGAATTGGAGCGTGGTAATCTCCGTGAGAGGAAGGCGGGAAATAAAGAGATGGAGGATGAGGGGGGGGGGGGGAGCGGGAGGAGAAAGGAGGGAGGGGTGGCGATCTCCACTTGGCGCGCGACTTGCTCCACCTCGCGACAGGCGATGAAAGCAAAAGCGAGCGCTCTCCTCTCTCCCAATGGCGCGGAGGAAGCGACTCGGGGGAGAGCGATTGAAATCCGCGCGGATCTCCGCTAATTATCGCCCAGGGACTGACTCCTCCTTTTACCCTTCCACCGCCCACCACCCTACTCTCATTCCTCGGGGGAATAAACCGTCCGGTTGCCTCGGCAACTGAGACAGGACAAAAAAAAAACGAGATGGAATAAAACAAGTCGATTATTCGAACCACTAGCAGAGGCGATTAATTGGATACAGATCGAAGTCTTGACAACCGACGATCTGACGAATTATGGATCCAAAACTAGTAAGAAAAAATCAAAATGTTCCCTTGACATCCACACCGCACGGACTCCAATGATATTTTCACTTCAACTCAAAGGTAAGTCATAATTATCTGAGTAGGTACCCCTTTACCTAAACCGGTATATCACTAGTAATAATTCCTCTGCTTTCCGAAATGTTTAAAAATGCTAACAAGGCCAGAGCATCATCATTTCCTCTTCACAAAAGGTGGAGCTACTTCACGATGAAGAAATTGAAATTGACACGTACTTCACGTTCGCTAAGGCCGAGATTACTTCAGTCGGTCAAACTTATACGTTGCATGTAATTGAGTTTACGCACGAAATCTAACACAAAATAATAATCACTTACAAAAATGTGTATTCATAAAATTGAGGACCCGCGTTAAAATGTGTAAGAATAAGGCAGGGAATTGTGGAAACAGCTGCAGGTAACAATGCTGCAGGTAACAATGCTGCAGGTAACAATGCCGCAGGTAACGATTCGAAACCGGATCCTCAGGATGGAGGGTCAGCACTCTGGCCACCACAGAACCCCTCTGGTCCATTCTTGAACCACATCAGCAATATAACAAGCAACTTGCGCCCTTGCACGGTCGGGGTTTTTGATGTTTGGGTATGCTGAAGTTTGGCAATGAAAGCAGGAGTGTCGGAACTATTCTCGCTGGGGGAGGGAGAAGGGGGGCACCTTGAAAAGGGCCCGGTTCCTAAAAATGGCCCGCATTTTTTGCGGATAGGAGGGGGTAGAGGTTAGAATTTCGCTAAATCGCGAGCATATGAAGGTGTGAGAATGTGTCATGAGAGAAAAAGCAAGGTGAAAACAAGGGAAATTTAATTTTTATTAATGAAGACTACTCATTTCTCAATGGCCCAGGGCAAATTCTGCCCCTCCTGCCCCCCACTTCCGACGCCGCTGAATGAAAGGCAGACTGGAAGGGTCACTCGATCACGGTGAGGAGAAGAAAAGAGGAGAACGTGACATGGAAACGGCTTTCTGGTTAGACGCCGTGCATTCCCGAATGAGCAATCTATGAGGGACTGGAATCACTCTTTTGGACACTGGCACATTTATCCATCGGTTGCATACACAAAATAGTAAACCACTCGACCCCACGGCGTAAGCTCTCCTCTCCACATGGGCAGCGGACGGGGGTGAGGACACCCCCCCTCTCCCGTAAGCACCCGGCATCCCTCACGCCGGATCCCAATACAGCCTCGAGAAAGTTTATTATGAGTAATTTCATTTATTCACATAGATGGTGCCACGAAACCACGGCAGTTAGAGGTTCTAAAAGCGGCCGGCCGCGGCAGCTAAGACGATAATCTAATCTAGCAATGCAAGATGGGACATGGAGAGGCAATGGGATGAGAGGCATCCGAGATTTCGGGTCGCTCACCCTCCTCCGTGAGCAATAGAGGCTGTGTTTTCTCAAGGATATATAGTTTCCTATAGGATCGGGAACTATAAGCGATTTTCCGATGGAAGAATTACCCAACAAGAATGACGCTCAACTACGCAAGAAGCAAGGGGCCAAGCTAATACGCTTTCCAGATGGGTGAGGAATTAAAACTTTGGCTTCATGAACAAAACGCACATTCTGACGAGACAGTTTGACCCGTAAGTATGGCAGCGGCATCAACCATCACATCGAAGCCTTTACTAAAAAAAAAACAATCGGAGGAATTCGATTCCTAATCGACTTCCAACAATAACCGATGGAACCATTTGTGGCAATTCGCATTCATTGAACTTTATATTTGTGGGAATGATGAAGCCCGGCACCGCGTGCATATTGTCGCATCATGGACACTGAGAGCAGCCTTTGGTGGCAACTGGCCCTCGGAGCGGCTGAACATCCACGCCCGAAAGGTACCCGCACTGAATGGAAAACAAGACGACGACACAGCGATCACTAGCCTCTACTCCCCACACCGCACAGAGTCGCAGAATCCCCGATATGCGGTCGTGGCAAGTAAAAATAAAATTACTATTCAGGGAAATCGAGCATTGAGTTGTCCAAAGGGATACCTGACTAGCCTCGAGTGGCTGTCAGTTGAGTGATAAGCGAGCACCAGTTGGATATAATCATTTTGAAAGTGAGCACTTTACAGGTGGAAAGTCCATCGACTGAGGTCAATAGAGTGCAACGGATACTTCAAAATCATGTGGAAGTCGTATTTTTCGATCGAATTCTATTTTGATAATTGAAATCACCAGGATATAGTAACTATAATTCAATAAATATATTAGTAAGCATAATATAAGTAAGTTATTTCAATTTGCGCAAATAATAGCTATCGAAAATATGAAAATTTCATTAAAAGAATCTTTATCAAAAATCAAAACTTTAAATATTCCTGTAGACTCGTGCGTTAAAATATAGTGCGACGTGTTTGTTATGATCTTAGCTACCGAATTAAACAAAAAGTAGATGCATATCCCTGTCATAACAATTGTTATTAATAATAAATGAATGCGACTTATGCGTGTAAGCGCTAAAACTGTGGGTTCAACAAAGTATATTATCTAATTTTCGGAATTTTTCAGTAAGTTAGGTTAAGTAAGTATGTATATAACTATGCAAATAAAGAGCAAAAATAGTTACTCCAAAAAAAATTGCTAGGTACTCAAAATACCATTTTATGGTTAAAAAGCGGTCAAAATAAGTAAAAGCAATACATAATGCACAGAGTCCAGAATAAAAAGTGAACTCGTGCCACGCTACACCTGTCAAACTATAGCACGTATATGTCATACATAAGACACATCGACATTTTACATAATGTTCATTGATAATGAGAATGTCATAGTGCTTCACCGCTGAAGCTGTTTATCATTATTTTAGTGTAATATTCCGAAAATTACGGCGCGCCGGCGACCGGAGTTTTGTTTCCGACAAAAGAGCCGCGCGGCGCAAGCGGCGATTCAACAGGGATATTCGCAGAGAGGCAGACTGCACTGATCTCGATTCACCATATGAAACGGTTCCCGAGGAGATCAATGGCTGCCACATCCTGATTCGACTGCGGAGGTGAGAATCTTGTCTGAGCCATCTTGTGAAAAAATACGGCCATAGATCACTTATGGAAACCTAAACAAATTCCAAAGCATCAGTCACCAATCGTGAGCCATCTTGTGAAAAAATACGGCCATAGATCACTTAAGGAAACCTAAACACATTCCAACGCATCAGTCACCATGTAGCTTGGAATTATCCTCCCAATACTGTCACCACGGTCAGCATGGCAAGGGTAACGTTAAGTAATGGAATACATTTTTCAGAGGATGATTCTTTACACACTTTGTGTACGCACAATGCACTAAAGTCCCTGAATTTTTACACGTAGGATTAAAGGAAAAGTTCCAGACCAAAAATGACATCAAAATTCACAAGCACAAGCAAAGTATAAAAGAAATATTACTTACCATGATCTGCAGGTGGTCTGGAAGTTGCTGAGATCCGCTCCCTGTCTGCATACGAATGGGACTTAGACAAAGAGCTTTTCCGGTGGCCATCATTTTTTGAGGAAGAGTTTTTTCTTATAGGCATGGTTCCTCCAGATACCTATTCATGGCAATAAAATGGGAACAGAAAACAGATTGATGTAAGACATTGTACATTCCACAATTATCTCTACCACAAATTTTCTGAATTAGTTCTTCATATTTCCTACACCACTTCATCAAGAAGCACATCCTTTCCCTTCCCTTATCTAACCTTCCCTATCAAAGCCCTCAATATACCAATATCCCACAATACTTACTCCATTCACCCTTTCACACTCCTACTTACTTCCTTCAGTATCTTTCTTATCCCGTCCACTAAGACCAGAACTTGTGCATTCATCTTCCTTATTGCCCACCTTATTTTCTTTTTTATCCATAACTATATCCACAAGGCCTCCATCATCATCATCAGTCAACAATCCTAAGATTCTCTCGGTATGGTTTCGGGTTTCCTTCCACGTAAGTTATTCATCAGGGCCTTCAGGTCGCTGCTCGATCAGCATCTTCAGGTTGAAAGCCCTTCCACCAGAAGATGCTCTGACAGGATAGTCGGCAAAACCGTAGTCATCAAGCCAACTAACATGGAAGGAAACCAAGATCCATGCAAAGAACATCTTACCAACGCTGTGGAAACCTTCGATCTAATCCTAGGATTGGTTTGACGCAGCCCTTCACTCAATTCTTATATCGGCCAACCTCTTCATATTAACATAATTCTTCTCTTTTACATCCTTAACAACTTGCTCCATATATGTCATACGATACCTTCCTTTGCTGTTCTTTCCGTTCACTTTTCCTTAGACATTTGTCTTCATCAGGCCATCGTATCTTAAGATATGGCCAATTAAGTTGCCTCATCTTCCTTTTAGAGTTTTCAGCAGACCTCTCCTTTCTCTCACTCTTCTTAGGACTTCTTTGTTTGTCACTCGATCGATCCATTTTTTCTTCTTACTCTTCCTCTTCTTCTTACACTTCTCTTTCTGCTCAACACATACTGACAAACTTAATTGCTAATCTAACGAAAGCTTTTACTCTCACCTAAAAATAACTTGGCCTTGAAAATTCCAAACCATCTCACAACTTCACAGCTTTCCTCATGTCAATCTCCTTACCAAATCTCTCCCAAATTTCATCAATTAACCTAACAACAACTGCAATCCTCAACTGACAGACTAAAACACTCTGGATATTCACAAACTATACAAAGGCTCCTCCCCCTTTCACACCAAAATTCAGCTTTTCTCGCACCAATCAAACATCTTAATCTGCACGCACGGTGAAAAGCACCGGAGGTCATAGGCAACTCAGCCATATTGCATAAGGATTTGAGGAAATAGAAATAGGAAATTTTCTACCTTTTCCTGAGGATATAAGTGAAAGAAGTGATCCAGGAGACAACATAAAATCAGTTCTTAATCTAATCATGAAGAATAGTTAAGGCAAGAGAGAACTTTTGGATTATAATTTGGATTTTGGAAGGATTTTGGAATATAATCCAAATTTGGCATTAGGATATTTTTTTAAACATGTTTAATCAAGCATCTATCTTATTAGAATTATAAGACACCAGTAGGTGTAGTGGAGAGTAGGTAGAATGCAGGAACCCGTTGACAATGGGGTCTCTTATCATGTTTTTTAAATTTTTAAACTATTTTAATTTTTCATTTATGAATTAATGGTTCTGGTTATAAGAATAATTTTTTCACTAAAATTCATTTTTTTTCCAATCTAACACTTTCGCATACAAAATAGCAATTTCAGTATTGAGCACCCATCATCATCACTTGCTTTTTCACATGCACTCCTAGGAAAGAAATGGAGAATCATGAGAGAGAATGAAAGTTGGAAAGAAAGTACATAGGTAGGCAAGTTGATCAGATTTATAGGCAATCAAACATTAAATCCCCAATCAGTCATGGGATTGTAGTCTATACGAATAATAGAGATGCAAATATATTTGCAGTGAGAATAAACCATTAGATTTTGAAGTTAAAAACCCTCTTAAAAACTTATAAAATCCGTGGTATAGGTAGTAGGATAGCTAAGGTAGCTATTTAAAAAATCAGTGATGATTGTTTGTGGGATAAGAAAAACTACCTGGAATACTTACAGTGAAGGGATGTAGGTCATTAAGAAAAGGTATAAACAAACAACTACAGGTAACCCTGATTAACATGAGAGATACATTCCAAAAAGGTGCCTGTTAAGCAAATTAGTTTGTTAAGTGAATATTAAAAAGCCCTAAGGTAACATATATTTCATGTCTGATACGTACAATAAAGAATAATGAATTTTGACCCAGTAAGCACCACTAACAAGTTTGAGTTAAAATCTTTAAAAAATATTATTATAAATTTCTGTCTACAATGTTATAATCAATTCACTTTTCAGAAATGTTTGAGTACCTGCTATAAATACTATGCAGAAAATTGCGATAGTCCTCACCACTCATCGAAGTGAGGAAACTGATTCAGTATATCCTTAGCACAGCACAGATTAAGACCACATAGGGGAAGTATTAACCAGACTGGACATATCATACATCATCATGGATTCCAAACAGTACACTGTGTGGGACACTGGGTCTCCCTGTAGTGACATCACTGTTGAAAAATCTATCCCACTCACCATGAAAGTTGATTAAATAATATGTATTAGCTTTTTTGTGTCAACACAAGGTTTTAAGACATGAAAATGCACGTATTCGTCTTGACACAGCTAACTGGGTAGTGAAAGTGACTTCTTCCATTACGGAATGAAAAGGTTATAATATCCCTCACATTCTTATTATCCCGATACAGTAGAGGCTGATGTTGTTTAGATGTCAATGCCATGTTCAGGACTCTACATACGTAAATGAAACAGCGAAAAGGTTATTATTTCATTATGGATTTGTTTTATGGAATATGAAAAACAGGATTTGAATTCTTTGGCCCCTCACCATATTTAGGAGTCATTCTCACTCAATCCGAGATCAGCTTGGGTTTGATTTTTAGGACTAACTTCAGCATCCATACACTTAAGACAGATAACAGTGAAGCCTGATGTAGTAGAGTGTATCAATCGCAATGCATGTACTCACTTGTATTCCACTAGTGCTCTCCAGTAATTCTACTTACATTTCCTTCTTTCTTCAATTGGTTTTATTACTCCATAAATTAAGGCTTCCCATGATTAGCTTTCCCACACCATCTGATTACTTTACAGTACCAATAACACCATGTTTTCATATTCTGCCATCTCTTCTTCTGACATCATCTTCTGAGCCTCAATTTCAGAAAATTTAATGATTTCATTTTTCAACTTAGCACTATCAACTTAGCTTTGAACAGCTATTGCATTTCTTGTGACAAACATTTTGCTGGCCAATCTGATAGGGACATTTACTAGGAACCAAAATCACTATTTTATTCATGAAATTATTAGATGGAAACAAAAAATGAACTTAAGTCAACAAATTAATCTTCTAACCAGAGCCATTCACTCATAAATAAAAATGTGCAAATGGTGATGCCCACCTAGCAAGCTGCATTTAAGACCTCTGTGTCATCCATCTCCCCTCCTCGACTGTTTTGGTGGGAGAACTGGAGGGAAAGTGGAAGTAGGGAGGGAAGGTCTGCCTATATAGCTCCTGGCGCATCTTGTAAATAACTGAAAATGACTGAACAACGAAATTCACTACATACTTTTTGCATACATTTTGGCGTGAATAAAAGTCTGCTGAAGTTCACATACTTTCTAACAAAATGTCATGTAGCTGAATATGCAATGCCTTCAAAATACCCAAATACATGGAGACATACAACCACATCCAAAGGTAGAATCAGCTGTGTATCCTCCATTGAGATTGGGGAAGGAGCTGCATAGTCTTATGTGTAATTTCGACGAAGGACTGACGTATAAGACTTTCACATGGCCACTCAACCAAAAGGGTTAAAAACATCAATTTTTCACCACTTATAACTCGATAACTGCATGATGGATCGAAGAATGAAAAAATATGAGTCTTTTTATTTTACAAACTCATCAGATTCAGCAAAAAAAATATGTTAAACAACACCAGTTATAAACTTATCTGATTTGTTAACCATTGCCCTTTGCTACACCACCTCCTAGTTTTTGGACTCCTTCATCCTAAAACGAATACATCAGAGCCAAAGTGGATGGTTACCAGGCTTGATGTGATGGAATTCCTTTATGACGAGGGAAAAGGAAATCAAGAGATGCCACAGAATAAATTTATTGCAAACTCAACAACCATGGTTTCCATGTGGTGCATCATCATTGGGTGACCTGATGCAACAAAACCATAGTCATAGACAATCACAGAATTTTCACGGAGAAAAACGTGGAAATTCTGCTAGTGTGCATTTAGGGTAACTCCATAAAGGTTTTCGGAGCAAGTTCGCATTTCTACAATTTGTCATGTTCATTGAGTCTACATTGAATTTACTCTGTGAAATGATCGCAATGATTCCTTTTTCTCATCAAATCTGAGTGGATAAACAGCTTAAATTACATCAATACCTACTGAAAGAAGATAACCAAGATAGCACATTTCCCTGATGTTTCTAGTTTTGAATTGCGATGAATTCCTAGTTTTTTCTCTTTTTTTGCATGTTTTATGACCCAATGGCAGTTCCCACATGACACAAGTGCTCATACAGGGTGTTTACCAAAATGAAAAACAAAAATTCCAGGTCTTTTCAAGGTTGATAACTAAATTTTTAGGTACAAATAAAGTAGAAGTCCCTAGCAATGACTACTCAAAAAATTCACAAGTCTGCCCATTTAAGCCACACTCATTATAAGCAAGGTGATTTTTTAGGCTTCCCCGACTGGTCAGCCTATCTGTAACAATCCATTGGTAAATGCGTTGACTATGATACACTTTTTTAAGGAAATAAAAAATTTTTTGTCATAATTGCAATGCCATTAGCTGGTCCGAGAGCTATGCGACGAGGATGACTATCGTGGCATCATCATCACCATGGGTGAACAATCCTAGGATTGGTTTGACTCGGCCCTCCATTCGATTCTTCTATTGGCCAACCTCTTCACATCAACGTAGTTCCTCTCTTTCACGTCCTTCACAACCTGTTCCATGTATCTCATACAAGGTCTGCCTTTTCCAATCTTACCATTCACTTTTCCCTCGACGATTGTCTTCATCAGGCCATTGAGCCATTGATATGGCATTAGGTTGTCTCGTCTCCTTTTTATAGTTTTCAATAAACTTCTCTTTTCTCCCACTCTTCTTACGACTTCTTCATTTGTCACTCAGGTCGATCCATTTTATCTTCATCGTTCTTCTTGGCATAATCAATGAAATGTCATCTCTGGAGTCAATTAGTAACGCATCTAACAACTGGCACTAACCAGTACTGCATCTGTGCTATTTTTATTTCTCTTTCACAGCAGCAACTTTCCCTATCAGTTGCAGCACAGTCTTCCACGAATTGTTGAATTATGAGAGTTTTGCAGCCAGGACAGCAATTATGGCAAAATGGACTCAAACTTCTCACCAATTATGATGCGTCAGTTCTTGCTTTTATGTAAGAGCAGATAAGTTTCAAGAAATCAACCAAATTTTCATATTAAAAGATTTCAAACAATTATCAAAAATTATTCCTTAGCCGGAAAGAGGATTCCATGAAATTCTTCAAAATTTCATGTAGAAATCCAAAATTCCCATAAAATTCCCGGTTTTCAAGTCAAATTCATATCTTTCTCCTGGTTGTTACGGTTTCCAAGAAGAGTGATTCCCAGTCATATTAACCTAGAAGTGAATCTACATTTTAATCAAATGCCATTAGGGCATAATTAATAATGACTAACCTTCTCAGATCTGTCACCAGATGGTAGTCTGGCTACCGATGCATCTGGACCATCTTCTGGTGGTGGTGGTTGTGAGATCCAATTGTACTCTCGCTTTTCTACAGGCAAGCCCCAACGCTCATACTCATATGATTGAGTCCGCAATGTCTCATAGCAGTCCAAGCACACAACAGCAAAATCACCATTCTCAAGCAAAAGGCTCCGATCTGGTTGCCGATGATACCGGAGGAAAGGAAAATCCTGAAAGGAAATGACCAGTTATATTCGAGTAGCACCACCATAAATTTACCACAACACTCTCATTGACAGCTGCTCATGAACAGACACTCAAAAGTGATGAGAGCCACTAAATAACTGGGTTTACCAAAACTATAAACATTTTAACACACATGCAAGATATTCCACAGAGAAAAAATCATTCGCCTTGACCGGGACTCGAACCCGGACCCCCTGATTTCCGGTCAGGTGCTCTACCAGTTGCGCTACCAAGGCGTCCTCTTTCTCTGTGGAAATTCTAGAGGCTTTAAAGGAGCTAGATGTTGCCGGACTGCTAGACATGTAATGTCACAGAGCAGCCGAAGTCGTGCGCATTGGCGCCACCGTCCACGAGGTTAACCTCGTTTAGCCTCGAGGTTAACGTTCTCAAAAATGACTCAATCCGGAAGTTAATCGCTCTTCATTTGTCATTTTTGTCTATCATGCTGATGTGGGGTAGGGGTAGAAATGTGTCTTTAGCACCTGATTTGAGCTAATGTAATATGAATTTTTCAAGCCCCTTTAATCTTACAAACAACCTTTTAGTCCCTTGTGGTCAGCCTCACCAAATCAGAGCTGCAATATTCAAATTTTGAAAAAATGAAGATCATGGAAATGTTTAAACCTGTGGAGCAGTATTTAATTCTATTTATGTTGAATAGAACAAAGCTTTATTTTATATGTATAAAATTTCAAAATTCCAGCGAGTTAACTTGCCCGACATTTCTATGATTTTTTTCATACGTTCGTCCCTTTGCAATTAAAGAAAGTCCTCGACTTACAGAGTTAATTCGTTCCAAAAATATCCACACAAGTAGAAATCCATGTAAGTGGAAACACAACAACTTACCTATCCATTTTCGAACCATTAGTGGTGCCGCTTTTACTGCGGTTGGCGGCAATCGGCGACGATTACATAAAACACCATCATTTGATAGGCCGTTCAGTGACCATAATAACTACAATAATTCCGAGAGTAACTTACATCCAATCTTTATTTCACTGGATATTTAAATCTGAAAAAAGTATAAAGACACAGAACATGCTCTTTTTTTGTTGTGATGGACAACTGACATCAACTACGGAGTAGATAATTAAATACCCGGGATGTCAAACTACACCGAAAAGAGGTGTAGATGCCTTGTAAGACCAGTGACAGGCTTACGATTTCTTCGGATTTTTCTCGTCTCGAAATATATGCGGCAACAACTAGTAAAAGGTCAAACACATAGATTCTTATGGAGCCGGCCAGGCTTGCGACCAGCGACAGATTTCAAAGCGTTGCATATCGTGTTTATGACACGATAGGACAAATAGCCAATGTACGCTCCCCATACCGAGGATTGCTAGATGCATCGCTGCTTATGGCACCATGTCCAGTCTGTTTTCTCTCACCTACTGGTGTGAATGAGTCTCGATTGCACTTGCTGTTTGGCAATGTTTGACACACATTTATTTATAAATGTGATTTCTCGCAGGGAAGCATTACTGTATGCGAAGTGTGTCGTCTTATTATAGCGTTATTGTCGCATACAACAATGCTAAGGCAATACAAGACTTACACGTAAAAACAAGGGTTAATGTTATAATGTTCCAGCAGTGTGGTGAGAGGCCTAGCACACTCAACGCGGATGCCTTGAATTCAAGGCATGCCTTGTTACCCTGGGAGGCGGATGCCTTGATGTCAAGGCATGGGGTCCCGTTATGTTCGTTGCTAAGTAAAAAATTATTATTATATTGCAAAATTTTATATTTAAAGCATTTATAATAATGTATTTATTCATATAAAAGAAACAAAAAAACTTTCGCACATGAATAAGTTTTCATGAAATAGGCCAGCATTGAGTGTGCTAGGAAGGCTTCAGCAAAGAAGACTAAAAGGAAATAGGTAATCAAATTGGACTTTTTCACCATCACGATCATCAAATCATCACCATTCAAACTATGCAATGACTTTAACTAGAGTGGGCTTTCCGAATGCCCGTAGTTTGGCATCAACTCTCGCGTTCTTGACAATGAGTCGCGGGCCATCACCCGGTCAGCACAATATATCGCGGAATGCGAAACCGGGAGCATAATTCGCCAAGGGGGTGAACTTAATGTCCCCCAGGCCAAAACGATACATTTGCAGGACTTCAGGGCACGTGAGGGCTTCTAGTGCAGTGTAGTACTTCGGATTCAGTGATAAGACTATGGAAGTGTCATCTGACAAAGAGAAAGCTCTCTTCTTAATCGTATTGACAGAAGACAAAGACTGTGAAAGGAATATTAGCGTGCAATACTTTCTAATTTAAAAAAATACTATTTGCAATTAATGTTCAAAAGCGTGCCTATATATAAGCATTTGACCTGATCATTTTCATTGAACTTCGGACTGAGTGATGCATACTTCTCAACTGCTACAATTTACTCATCTGTCAACATTTGCTGTAGACTAGAGTCGCGGGACAGGGGAAAAGTTGCTTGCAGCGAGCTGAATTATATTCGCGGCAGTACCACGTTACACCGGGTGGGATTCGAGTCGGTTTGCACGTAGTGGTATCCCGCAAAGTGATTTTTCCCAAGTGAATTTCGCTCCCGTGTCCCAAGCTGGTCTGCACAGACCTTATCATGGGCCCAACCGAGTATCCGCGTGACTCCGGATCCATGTAACTCGGATCCGCATTAGTTGAGGACTTGCTGTACATTGTAATTTTCATTCCCACCTTTAGATAGAAAAATTTCAAGCTCAGAACTCCATGTGCAGTGTGTGACATTGTATGCTGTCATTCGGTTTGCTATTTTTCTTGCTGCTCCATTGGACTTAAAGCCATACGAGAGACAGGGATGGGCTAAATAACAAACTTATCTATTTTTAATGTACGGATAATAATGTCTTAAAATTCAAGCCTCGTCATTCAACATCTATTTTGCAACGGGTTGGTGTCAAATTGTGAGGCACCAATGCACTATTGTTTTCCCAGATACTAAAATTGCATCTTTGTTTGAGAAATAATAACCCATCGCTTGACCTACTTGCAGGTCTAAAAAAATATCTACACTGCTCAAAATATTTAGATGAAACCGGATGTTATTGCAAAACAAGTAAAAAAGGAAAGCAGAATGACATTAGCCTGACTGGATAAAATTCCCATTAGAACAGATAACAAAGACCTATGCTAATGTGATACTCACCTTAACTGGCAAGGCTCTCACCCTCTTGCGATAGGTGGTGATTCCACACACATAGCAGCAGTAATCATGCAAATCATAAACCCTCTGATGGGGATCACATGAAGCAGGTTGATTTGCAGCACTTGAGGAAGACTGACTGCTGGCAGCAGCTGCCTCATACCCTCGCCACTGGGCAATCATTGAATGGTAGCAGAAGGTGCACACCAGGGCTGACCCATCTTCTTTCAGTTGCTCAGCATTTGCAGGCGAAACATGATTCAGCAAAAATGGGAAGAAGGGAGCATTCCTGCCTTGGGGTCGCCCGTATAGAACCCGAGCAAAATTGAAATCAGAATGAAGACCACAGAGGAAGCAATAAATGGAGGAGGAGGATGCATTGCTGACTGGAGGGTATGCATCTCTGCCATCATATGAGTTGCCTTGGTCAACTGCCACCCTTTGCAACATAGGATCAGGATGCATGACCCCAGAGTGGTGATGGTGATGTCCTGAGGATGGGTATGGTGATGTGGTAGGGGTCACCCGAGGAGAGCAATGCTCTGCTGCCCCAGCACGCACCGAAGGGCCAGCAGCATTCTGAAGAGAGGAAGGGGAGGCGTGCGTTGGAGGAGATGGAGGGGGAGCACGCTGAGAAGTTGGTGTGGGGTAACAAGGGTCACTGCGCTTCCCAACCTCAAGAGGGGAGGGTATGTCGTAAACCCTCCTCTCCAGGGGAACCCTCTCTGCCTCAAAACCCTCCCACTGTAAGGTCAAGTGGGAGGCGCAGTTGGAGCAGGCTAGGACACGTCCATGGGAGTCCATGCAGGCATTCTCCGATGACCGTGCTACTGCACGCAGGCATGGGAAATGCATTGCATGGCTGTTCATCCCCTCAGGGCAAGTACTCAGCCATGACATGAGAGCCCTCGAGAATGAACCACGGCATATGTAGCAGTGGAAGTTCTGTGTATCTTCCTGAGGTGCCACAGAGGTCCGAGAGGCACTATTTCCTCCAGTTGTTGTGCGAGAGGAGGAGCGTGGGAACTGTTGAGAGGGGGATACCTCTCCTGCACCCACAGCCGACTGCCCACGCCGCATAGAACTATTACTGGTGCCACCAGTAGAGGCCTCCCTCTTCAGGTCATACGGACGGAACCTTATATCAGACCCACTGGTAGACTCGGATGTCTCCAAGTGTTTGGCTGGAGCAGGAGAAGGTTGCACGACAGGTGAGGGGCGTCGTGAATTTGGGTCAAGTGGGTGGCTGGAAGCCACTTGAGCACCAGGCACCTGGATGTCCCCACGGCTCACAATAACACTACTACCACCACCTGCACCACCACCAAACACCTCATGCTTCTGAGGTATTGATTTGTAGCAGATAGAGCACACCTGGACCATACCCTGAGGAGAAATGGGACTAGCACCCTGAGGGGCTTTAATGTTGCTTATGAAGGGGTAGTATGACTCATTCTCAGGGTTTGGACAGCAGTAAAGCAGACGGAGGGACGATGATGGATATTCAAGGGCACAGGTATAGCACACAAAAGTTGTAGTGTCTGGAGCTGGGGCGTGCCTCTTGCGAAGTACATAGTGCCTGTCAGAGTGAGCTGTTCCACGGCTCTGGTAAGACTGCCACTGCCGAAGGAGGTGCTGCTTACAGGCTTCACAGGCCTGGACCCGACCACTTGAGTCCATGGGACGAGATCGAGCAGGGCGAGGGTGGAGCATAAGGCTTGGAAAGAATGGACTCACCACCCTGAATATAAAAAGAGTTATTTCAGCGAGAATTACACGGAGGTCATGAGCAAATTTCATAAAAACAAAGAGAATACAAGTTTTGTTTGATCCAGAGCAAACAACAATACTTGTAACTTCGTAAAACAAAAGATTAAGAAGGCATTTGAATAAAATTTCAACATTAAAATTTTTATATATTTATTTGAAATAAAAGACAATAAGAATTGATCTTTTAAAAGTTTCAGAGCAGTATGCCGAGTAAAATTCCATTAAGCATTCAAATATTTACCATCAACATTTACTGATACATGACACTAAAAGGGCATTTAAATTGGTATTAGGCTACCATGAGGTGAGGGGTTACAGTAAAGATATTTAATTATACTATACATCTCAACACCTAAGCTGCTAATAGAAAGAAGAAACATGGGTAATCAGAAGACATATTTATCCAGGTTTGTCTAAAATTTTCCAGTGAATTCAATAGTTATGTATTTAGTAGGATGTTTATTCCTCAATACATGATGCCAACTATCTTGAATTGTTATGTAGACTGATGGAGTATGTGTATGAGTGAAAATAACCCCAACCACCATTATAGACACATGCTAACATGAGTCTCAAAAAATAACAGAAATTTAATAGTTTTTGTTTGAGAACAATAGGTCAAATCTGTGAGCACTGATAAAGTTTTACCTCTAAAATAAAATACTCTTAAAACTGTTTCCACCATTCCAATGAGAGAGTTAGACCATTTATATTCTCGGAAGATATAACATCTGTAGTTACTAAAGTTCTATCCCAAAATTAATCTCTATTCAGAATTGCTTATCATGAGTGTGGTACACACAATAGGTTTATAACAAACACTGCAGCCTTTACATTAGAAATTTCACTTGTCCAATCCAGATTAAAACTAATGGACTTTCCAGTATTCATTCCTGATTATTTAGCAAGGGAAATCAACAGCCAAAGAGGCGATACAATCAAAGACATCTCAATCACACATGATGGTAATACAGAACTGTTGGTAGCCTGAGCATACAGATGTTTGACAACGCATACTTCATAGCCTAACTGCACAAAAAAGCAGTGGCACATGCAGCAGAATTTAAAGTAATCATTCAAACATTTTGCAAAATTACACAGCAGGGAAAGGCATTCATGAAAAAGAACACATTTGTGACTACGGACTGTTCAGAGCTGTTAATGCGAACACTTACCCAGTAGTCCCAGAGGCAGCAGGTGACTGCGAGGTTGGCTTGGCATGGATTTCACTGAGAGATCCCCGACGATATTCATCTCCACACACATAGCACACTTCGGTGGCTGCATTCTTATCTGGCATGCTTAGATCAAGGATTCCTGGAGGGCCAGAGGGACCAGAGGTGACAGGGCCCACAGAGTGAGGTCCAGGGCTTGGGCCACCAGGAGGTGGCAACTGAAGGCCATGGCGAGGCACAAGGCTCGATTCTGTGCTGATGCCATCTCCAGGAGTATTCGGCAGCACCTGCGCATTATGCTGAGAACTAGGTGGAGGTGGTGGGGGGCACATCTGCGCAAAAGAGAAAGAGAGAATATTTACTCAAGATAAAACACCAAACAAGATTTAAAAAACCTCCTGGGCATAAAAAATATAAGTAACCATAAAAATATAAAAGTTCCCATGTGTATCTGGAGCAATACCTGAAATTTATACGTGATGGGAATAATATTACAACACTTCTGCACAACTATGATTATCATCACATGAAGAAATATCACAATTCTGGGAATTACCCCTCAAGGGACACAATGTAAGTCTACTTGGCAACTGGTTCAAATAGGAAATAACGGAGGAGCTTGGTTGGCTAAACTTAGGTTTTAAGAATAAGGAAAAAAGCCTCTTACTAGTGTACACATATTCATTCAGAGTGAATCTTTAGCAGTTAATTTTCACTACAATCCACACACAAAAGAAAAAAAGACAGCCTTGAATGGGTGCCAAAACAAGCCGGGGGTGAAAAACACAAATATGACAGAGGATGGACGAAAAAGAGAGAATGATGTGGGAAAGTTTAGTGGTGCCAAAAGTCAAAAGATCAAGGGATCAAAATGAGAACTTAAGAGGATGAAAACAGACAGGCAGCTTTAGAAATGTGGGTGTGGAAAGCAATAGACACGGTACAGTATACAAAAAGGAAAGCAAATGACAATTTGCTATAAAAAGGTATGTAAACAAGTATGCTGACCAACAAGATAAGGAGATAAAGTGAGCGGATAACAAATACGTGGAATAAAATGAAGGAACAGTTTAATATTAAAATAACTTTTTTCTTTCTCAACATATTCTTAAATGAAAATATTTAAAATGTCCCGAGAAGTTAAAATGATACAACCTATTCCTTTGTAACCATATGTCTTCACCCTTATGATACACTTTATTCACATTCATTCTAAAATCGGCCTGCATCCTATGAGTCATGGATAAGGCTGCTTTTTTATGCATATAATATTGCATTGCTATCAAAGGTAACAATCTCTCTTGTTCCACTACAGACTGTGTTTCGGCAATCAGCTAAAGATGCTAACTCCCTCATTCATTTGGTTTTGGAATTCTATGAAAGATTACCTTTAATACAGCTCCTAGTTTCAGAAATGAGCAATTCTACTTTCTTAAAATGAATTGTTAACATCAACAGGCATGGCATGGCATATTTTCCTTTAAACACAGAATCCAAAAAAATCAGTGTCTTAAAGGCTGGTGCATCCTATGGGCTGGGAAATATGAAAATTGCTTCTGACTCTTTTCCAGCAGCATCCAAAGGATACCTAATGCATAGGTAATCACATGCTACCACTTGTTAGCCCTTAGTGTAATCAGTACAATTCGTATAAATATCAGGACAAAAAACATGAGTTCAATAATACCTCTGCCAAAGAATACCACAACCAATTCCACAATATGTGATGACATCCTCATTACAAATTTGGGCTTGATGGACACCCCATCCTACTCCCTCCCTTGCTGTTAGAAGACATTCATCTAAGGTTTGTCTACATTCTACTAATGGCTATCTAAATCAGGGAAGAGGAGAAAAGGCCAGAGATGGAGAGGGAGCATGTGACCAAGTGAGGGAGGAGGTTGAGGGAGAGACAAATTCATCTGATTTCTTTAACCTTATTTTCCATTACAATGCAGAAGTGAAATTACAGTCAGCCATAACACTTTGTGCACTCGAGATTGGAGGCTGTTTATGCAGTAACCAAAAGACTTACAGAAAATTAAATCATAATATTTTAGTAGTTTTATTCTACGTTGACTATTGTACATTTAATTTTTTATTACACATTTATACTTTTAATAGTAGTTTGAATGGTTTTTTATCATGTTCAACAATTATGACAAATAAAAATATTGTGCAACTTTGGCGCATTCAATTTATAGATGTTATAGGTGACATATTTATTTGTTTGGAATTGCGAATCAATGTGTTCATGTGTTCTGATTTCCAGTGAGTCATAGGAGCATTGAACAGGGTGAGCACGTGGGAAAAGGCGGGATGCAAAACGATTAGGACACGGTGTGGTGGCATAGTGTTCTGGGTGAATGCAGCAATGTCTTTCCAAGCAACAAATACCAGTTGATCCATCTCATTCTAACTCATACAAATATAAAGTGATATATTGTTATTAGTATTCTACCGGTGAAGGTAAGTTTAAATGGACATTTAATTCTTCCCACCCCCTAAATATCACACGATGTCCCTCTTCAGCCCCTGCCATACCTCCTGCCTCCCATCATCCAAGCTACCCATTCTTCTCCACCCTCTTCCCCGCTTACCCAACGCTCTTCCCTCAATCACCTCCTTCAAAACACCATCCCCTTTTATTACCTTTTCCATCCACACCTTCTGCCTTCTCCTAATTTCATCTATCAAATTTCTTTCCTCTCCTACCAATTCTAGCACTTCATCGTTTGTCTTCCTTCGACCCACTTTACTTTTTCCATCCTTCTCCACACCCACATCTCAAAATCCCAAAGTCTATTTTCATCTTCTTTTCACAAAGCCCACCTTTCTGCCCTATATAGTGCAACGCTCCATATTAAACTTTTCACTAGTCTTTTCTTCAATTCCCTACTCAACGCCCCTGTCATTAGTTCACACCTACGAGTAAAAGCTTCTGATGCCAATGCAATTCCCCTTCTCAAAGTGATAAAAAAACAATTAAAATAATTTCTTAATGATTATGTTTTATAACATTTGGATATATAAGGATTAAAATGCAATTAATATAGCATTTGTTCAACCACTCAGAGACAAAAATGCTTCTGATAACTGATGCACCTATGCACTGCAGAAGCAAAAATGCTTCTGATGTAACTAAGCCTTTTCCACTGCGAACCATTTTACAATTGGGAAGGGATACTTCACAACGCAATGCGGGGATCAATATCAAAAACTAACCTTAAAGTACTTTCTACTGCTCAGAAAAATTATTTGCGGCACATTAAAGGTGCACCATGATTCGTGTGATATTCTTATATTCACGACAACTTAAAATCCCAGAATTGGTTCTCCACCACAGAATCCTTTCAGCAGAAACTAGGGCACCTGACTAACAACAGTCTGGACACTGAATGGAATCACAACGAAAATCCCCACTTCGAATATTTTAAAACAAATTGAAACGGACGGAAGAAACCCCAATGGCAGTTTTCAGTGTTTGCTTTGTTTGACAAAACAAAGAAACCATCAAGGCCTCTATCACCACAGCATCCAATTTGCCAAGGTAAAGGAAAAAGTAACTTTTAACGTAATAATTACTTTTTTAACTTCAACTTTAATCAACTTTTTCAGAAGAGTAAGTTTTAACTTTAACTAGTTACTTTTTACAGAGATTAACTTTAATCAGTTAATTTTTTTGGTAACTTTCCCAACTATGATCCTCCTGTTCTCAGTCAACAAAAAAAGACAGAGGTTGGCCCAAAGGAGATGGTGTAAGGTTATTCAACAAACTACCCCAGGCATTAAAAGATGCAAGTAATTTAGCCTCCGTTCCGAGGCAACTTAAGCTATTTTTACTAAGGAAACTTTACTATTCTGCAAATGAAATCCTTATGGATTAGCATCTGTAATCTCTTCTCTGAAAAGTAATTTTGACTTGTCCAACCCAACATGTATTTGCTGGCAAAGGATTGACAAATTATTATTAACAACTCTATAATTTTGTTCTCCTAATTAGTGATATCAATTTTGAGTACTTTTATGTATACAATTTTAATGAGTGAATGTTGACAAGTGTGCTGCCTGTCATCATTCACAGATGGTGCTTTATTTTGATGATTCGATATTTGATAATTAAAACAGTAGTGCCATTCCACCACATGAATTAGAATTACTTCATTGCTTCTAAGCATTGAATTTGTAATCTCCTTTTTTGTACTGCCAATGGAATCCAACATTATTCTTTATCACATGTCACATTTGCTGCAAACTGCCAAATTTTGCTTGCTGAATCGTTGATGAAAATTAGGCAAAACTTTCATTTCACCACCAATACAATCCCAATTTGATCACAGATTTAAGGACTATTTTCATGGGAAAAAAATCATAAGAGATAATGCCACCCAACAAGCCAATGTTACTAAGTGAAAGCATTAGGGGAAGAGAAATTTTATGAATTCATGCGACCCCGAATGGCATTCATTTCCTCATAAGCCATCACCGAGGCATCCGCTGTAAGTGCAAGGAGTTCTGCAATAATTTTACACTCACGATTATTTTCAATGATTGAGCTTCCCAGTATGCACTGATATCCATAATGCCTGATGAAATTTTTCTACTTGCACATTCACAAGGCTCCTTCCACTTACCTGCTGATTGGGCACACTTGATTCTCTCCCATGCCGTAGATCTAGGATGTTTGTGGGCACAGGGTGGGACCCCCGCCTCTTTGTCACGCTCTCATCGGCCGGTTCTTTGGCTTCACTCATGCCACTCACGCTTCCACCACTGCCGGCCAACCCTGAGTGACCCCTCTCTTTCCTCGACGGTGGATGAGGCATCTGTTGGTGATACAGCAATGAGTGGGCTGGCTGTGATCCCAGGTCACCAGGTTGCAGCCCCAACATCTGAAAAGATTCAGCAAGGATGAGCATGGGAAACAGTCATATAAAAAATAAAAATTAAACTTGTCTTAATTGATCTGTGAATTTAGGACTGTCTAGTCCTTTCTTACAATTAACCGATTATACAGTAAAACCTCTACCTAGTGAACCTCTCCATATCGTAAACCTCTGTTTTTCGTAATGACTTTGAGGTCCCGCCAAAATTTGTATGCAATTATATGGAGATCCCTCTTCCTATCGTACCTCTATATTTTCGAAAAAAACATCCACACTTCGTACTGAGAATACACTCCCATGATGAGCCAACTACCTCCAAGGTGTAAAATATTCAGCGTGTTCAGCTATTATGTTAGCGAGAATGATAGTAAAAGTAACCCCTGGTCTAAATGGAACTTGCAAAACGACGTAAACCACTCAGATGAACTCCTTCAAACCCGCGCATGAGATTACCATCTGATGCAACTATTATACATGAATCCGAAGATTTGTTATTATTTAGGGTTCAAATGATTTTTAAGGGGAATTTAGCCTATTCTGACTTCATTTTATAATAGTCCATTCTCAATAAAATCTTGATATTGTTGCGATTGTACCCTTACAAAATTCCATTGTGTTTATTTCCATGCTTGCACCTCGCGGCAGTCATCTGTTTTTCTGGAGCATCCTCGCCGTGAATTTTAACTCCACCATTATTACATTTATACAATTATTACCGTCCCCCCATATGCAACATTATTCGTGATTAGTCACATTTTTGCAGCTGAAGACATTGGTCAGTGAAATACACCTCACTTCTGCACTGAAATTACCATTTATTTATTTGATGGCCTTATACATATTATGAATGTGCTTACCTAGTTTTAATTTGACAATTTTCTATAAATATTTAATCAAATGATTTTCTATCAATTTTTAAATATTTGCCAGTAAAAATGCACATAAAATAAATTACATCATAAATTTTAGGTCCACGATGGGCATGACAAATCTTAAAAAAAGAGAGGCAGCTGGAAACAACAAACTAAATTAGCAATTTCCCAAGCCATTGATGAGGGAAAGCAAAAAATTGACATTACTTAGACGTTTAGAATTCCACCACCCACCCAGATAAACATTTTTTTTAATGTTAAGAAACTGAAAAAGCAACACATTAAAGGTTATAAATTAAATAGTCTTGGGCGGTGAAGAATCAACAGCTGAATGTGTACATGTTTATTGGTTGATGGAAGATAGAGCCAGAAATATTCCCATATTTGGTTCTATTCTAGAGCAAAGGCGAGAGAAGAAGCAGCAAACGTTCATAATGTCCTCATAGTGCAATATCAGAAGTTTTTTCCCAAAGTAAACAGTAGGTATATTCAAATTTTTGTTTTGTAAAATTATATTTTTAGATTTCATGGAACATTTTGAAAATAATGTATAGGAAATAGGTAAAAATAATAGTAATAGGAAAACTAGATAAAAATAGGTATACATGTATAGGTCAATGGCATTGGTATTGGGAAACGATTTTCAGGAATCAGAATCGGTATCCACTCATTTCTAGTTATCATACATTTGAAATTTTAAAACCAGATTTAATCATTTCAATTTAATTGAGTAGCAGCTTTTCGTTTCAGTAGGCAACAAATAAATTAGCAAAATAATATTTAATACATTAATTTCAATCCCAGTATTCCAAGTATTCAAGATTCAAGGTATCCGAATTATCAAGTTAAGATTAACATTCAAATTCAAGAAATCTGCCATTCATTTCATCTCTACTATAAATAACTAAGAATACCCAAATATATCAATTGCACCTCAGAAGAGTAAAAAGAATGCCTTAAATTTCAATTCACCAAATATAAAAAAATGAAAATTTTCAGGAAAATCAAAAAGACTTGTCAAATTGTGAGCAGGTACTTCCCATCAAGCTATTTACAGTAGACCACGGAAGGAATAGCACTGCCACCGAAACTCACACTTATTAGAACACACAGATGGTGTTTTGAACAATATGATGTACAGGCAACACCAAGAGCCATGTACAGTATACCAAGGGTATGAGGTCGTGAGCGGTAGGTTACCAGCCGTGAAGTTGACTAGTAAAGACTATAAAGTATGGTATATAATGTATTTGGAATATTTATACTTTGTTTGTATTCTATTTGAATATTGTGCATGGGAAAACCAAATACTTCTATCACTGAGTCCAACAGTTGATGCCTTCAATTTATAGCTTCTGTATCTCCTGCTACTGTAGTGTGTGGGTAGAATTATGTCACAATACCAGATTCAAATTTGTTTTACATGAATTTTTCAAGTAACTTTAATCTTACAAACAACCTTCTGGTCTCGAGGGTTCCCCAGCCAAGCTTTTTACAACAGCCGAATGACTTTCCATTCGTTCAGAGGACTTGGCTACAAAATGCCCTGATTTCCTTTGAATCTTATTCAGTCCCCAAATTAAATCTATGCATTAAATCCCAAAAGCATACTCCAGGCCACACCTTACAACCTTGATGGTAATAGAATGATCCCCAATAATAACAGGAAAAATAGATAGTCACTTTTCAACACACAGCAATGAACAAAGAACACAAAAAAACTACCAACCAGAGTCCACCCAATTGAAATGGAGGCAAACAAAAATTGCTCTGAACACTTCTGACCTGAAGAAAGTGGCAGGAATCCCTGCAAAACTTTCAACATCAATTATAGATTTACGCAGAAGAAACCCCACAAGACCGTAATCAGATCCACTGCCTTCACGCCAACACACATGTGCGTCATTAATAACAATAAGTCCACTAATATCAAGAATACTACAGAGGCAATCATTCAAGATGTATATGGCAATATTTAAAGGCTACAATTAAATGAAGACTCATTGTGACTCACGAAAGGTCTAAAACGAGCCCATATCAAGACTAGAGTAACTAATGGTCATCAATAAGAATGCTTTGAAAATTCAAAAGCAATTTGAAATGAACTGACGACTCCTTAACTTTGGCAAGAAAGTGCCACAGATTATCACTGGAAATGCTTACAGCCTATCCAAAAATAAACAATTTTCTACTATGAATGACTAGTATCACTTATGTTGGAGTTAAGGCTTATGTGCAGTGACGCTAAGACTTCTACTTGAGCACTAAAGGATTTTCTTCCTCATGCTTTGATTGGTGGACCCCACTATTTTACAGGCATTCAAATAGGCTGCTTCTGATCAAGAGAACTCGTGGTTTAATGAAGGCATCAAACCTGATGAGGTGGGTTTGAACAGCACAAACTCTCATAACCAAGAACGAAAGAATAAGAAAGAAAACCAAGAGCACCTCAGTAAAAGCTAAGCACTTGTGATTGCACAGAAGGTGAATATCACTGAGCGCCTTATTTTCTTCTATGCAACGGACATTTTATTTCGCCTCCCGGTATTTAAAATTAAGAAAATGAATATTTATAACTTTAGGGCTTTCCGTAACCAATTTTCAAGAATTATCATAGAACTTTACCAGATCTACCAGACCAAGAGATAGGAAAGAAATTGAGCTCTTATCACCTGAGCAGCATACTCTCCCTGAAGTCGCATCTCTGCACCAGTGTACGCTCCTCCATCAGTTCGCTTGAGCCAATACAGGCGACGTGCATGAGGAGTGTGATCTCTTTCATGGCATTCCCACTGCTGCAACAGGAGTGCATTGCAGAGAGCACATGTTGGGACTGAGAAGCCACCACCTGCAAACAATATCAACAGTAAAGATTGAAACTAACCCACAAATTACGATCTTAATCCATTAGTAATGACTGAAGATAAAATTGGGATACAAGCAAACGCCAGGAAAAATTCAGAGGGGAAAAAATATGCATGGATGATAAGAGGGAAAATATGAAAAAGTATAAGAATCTCAAGCCAATGTCCAACGGTAAAATTTGGATACAACTGATGTGAGCCATAGGACATGAGTAAATTGTATTAAATAACTTTTGGTCCAAAATTTTTCATACAAAAAGATGGAATTTTGTCTAAATTTCCAACCAAATGTATGAGACCAACTGATCAGAGGCTTCCAAAACAGTGAGCACCACTATCTGCTTTGTAGGAGTGATTTGATTGAGTACTTTGGATAGTAGTGTTGCGATCACAGCACAGATGGAAGTGACGTAGGCAATCATGGAGCCCCGAGGCAGTCTTCGTACTTATTGAGAGTATGGAGATAGAGAGGGAGATTTTGAAAATTATTGGATGAACTGTTTAATTGCATTGTATAGTTGAAAATGCCATGCTTCTTTGGAAGAATAAGAAATGGGCAGAGGCCAACTGGAGATACATAAGAGCATTTTAAATTTTTATGAAATACTCCAAGAAGATCACTGTAGCCTCATTTTTAAACTTAAAGGAAAATGAAGGTCATAGTTGACAGATTCACCTGGCAAGAATGTGACATGACTAAAACAAAACACAGCACTTTGTAAAAATCCACATCTTTTTTATTGGCCTTAACCGGTTTTGATGTTACGCTCATGTCATTTGGTGGTAAAAGCTGAGCACGTAGTCAAGGAAGCAAAGAAGGGTTCTGGGACTGAGCCAGTAAGGAGAAGGTCTTCAGGATTAAGTCAGCCATGAGACACCATTGGGACAGGTGTAGCACAAAAGTGCCAAAGATGGTCATCATCAATGCAGAATCCTATGCCTTAAAACCAACAGCCATGCAGTTACTTCACCCATGGATATAAGCATGGTATTAGCGAAATAACGACCAAGGACAACAATAATGTCGGTTATGATCATGAATTGCTGGCATTAAAAACAGAGATCCAAAGCAGTTTCAACTAATTTCCTATAAGGCCCTGAATGCAAAATGCATAATAAGTCCTTCTTGTAGTGGTAGCTCATATCAGCCATTGACAACTTATCTTGCACCTCCCCAGGGTGGATGGAGCCTTTAACACATTTACAAGGTACATTCCTGAACAGGCATTTCCAAATACTCAGTCTCAAATCCAGGTGGCAGAACACAGTTTCCCCACTTCCAAAGAAAGATAAGGTTAAATTCAGCCCAAGAAACTATCATCCACAGGTCCTAATAAGTTTTCTGTGCAATTTGATAGAAAATGTGGTTTATCAAATTTTCATTTATCATCGGCGAAGGAAAAAATATCAATTTGGCTTTCAACACCACAGAAAAACAACTAATCACTTTGTCTGTTCCAATTTATTTATCAAGGAAGCCTTCATATTTTAACATTATTAAACAGCAATACTTTATGATTTCAATGAGGCACATGAATGAGTTTAATAACTGTTTTAAAACACGTTCCTCCACAACTGAGTTGGGATGGAAAGAAACTCATTTATGGAATCACTTCTTTTCCCAAGCATAACTTTTGGTTATCACTTGAACTGACATGAACAATATTTATCTTTTAAGCTTTCATTGTCACCAGACATTAAACATCACAAAGTGATTAAGTCACTCCTAGCAAGGTAAGGAATTTACACTTTTTTAAATCACTCATCTTTTGTTCACTCCACTACTCCATTGCATACTCTACTACATGAGTCTCCATGACACCACATTATCAACATTGCATTGAGTCTGAGAGTCACCACAGGAACTTTCAAAATATGCTCTCTCCAGAGTATTGTAGGAGCAGTTGGAGAGCCTCCTTTAGGAAGTGAAACATTTAAAAATGCAACTACTATGAGAAGACTATTCAACTTGACATACACATTATTTGGCATAACTACAGGTATTGAGAATTTTTCAGGGTTCCACAACTTATATTTTCTGATTTTCTAGGACCTCTCAAGTCTATATGACACTTCTCACCTACATTGTGAGAGAAATGCTCCTTCCACCTCTAAGAGAGAAGGAAATAAACATTGTGTTTTCGTGGCTCTTAAGTGATATTAAAATTGCAGAGAAATAGGGGAGTATGAAGAGGCAAAGGATGCTCTGAGAGAGAGAGACCGGACCTTTTCCTATCTAACTTCAACAGTTTTGAAACTGATAGAATAATTAGCAAGTAACAGAGAGATAAACAAGGTAATTAGCAGCACATAAGGAAAGAGGTGAAGGTCTCTCAGGTTCTTTACAGGGTCTATCCAATAGCCTCAGGGCGGGTGACTGCTTTCATACTGCGAGAGAGATATACCCTAATCATGAGATAATGGATAATGAGATGAGCAAGAGGCAGACTTTGGAAAGCAGTTTCTCTTCTGTTTTCACTTAATACTTTTGAATATAGCTGTTCTAATGGAAAGAACAATTTCCTAATGAAATCAAGGAGCCTTAACCCTCATGCATCTGAGGTTGCGTACGCGCAACCAATGGTACAATGTTACAAATGACGACACCTCCCTTTACTCCTAACTTCTTTTATAACTCACTGATATCTCTGTATAACTGAAATCTTTCAGCTGAAAGCTTGAATTCAGTATTCTATTTTTCATATCTTGTGGATTTCAGTGACATTACCCTAACAGAGGGTTTGGATTTATTTGAATCTGATGACAAAGAAGAAGATTTAGACACAATCTATATTGAACCTCCGGATGGTAACGTTGGTTCCAATGAGGATTCCAGAGTTGAAGATAATACAGGGAAGATAGATAATCTCTCTGGCCGACAGCTGACAGCAGGTGCCGAAGTGGTTCATAGGAGAACGGCTGATGGTATTTCCATTGAGGCAATCACTGTCCCAAGCGCAATTCCTGAAGAGTGGAATTCTACATCTCCGACTCTATGTGAGACCTCTACAATGGACACCCCAATCATAAGTACACACTCTTCCAAAATTTGCCACATCCATATTTTAAGAAAAATGAGCTTAAGTTGTTTCTTGGCATACTGTTGCTATCCAGTTGACATCAATTTCCTAACAAGAGAATGTACTGGGAGGAAAGCTGTGACACTTGGACACTCATAATGAAATGTTGGCTATGCTGAGGAACAGCTTTCTTGATAACTGTAGATTTCTGTACTGTGCAGATAACAGTCATTCTAATCTCGATGATAAATTAAGGAAATCATGACATTAACTGAAAAGTTTAGATACAATTAAGGTAAAAATTTCAAGCCAAAGCAAGACAATGATTATGATGAGCGTATGATAGCACACTTTGATCGCCATCCTTGTAAACAATTTCTTCGAGGAAAACCCATCCATTTCGGCTACAAGAAATGGTGTCTTAATACTACTTCATTGACTTTGATGTTCCCTTGATGAAGGGAAAAAGATCTCTGGGAATCAGGAATATGAAAGTAAATTGGGAAGTAAGCATCTCCAATAATGGTAATGATAGACCATCAGCTAGAGGGAATAAAAGAGCTGCCATTTAGGATATACTTCAACAATCTATTTACAGGAGTACCCCGTATTCAAAACTTAAAAAAGCCGTGGGTATGGTGGAACAGAAACGATAAGAGAAAATAAAATCCCTAAAGAGTGTCCTTTACCATGTAAGATGGAAATGAAAAAGATGGACTGAGGAAGTTATGCGTATCAGAGTGAAAAAGCATTAGGCATCATTATTTGTAAATGGGCCGGCAACTCTATCATTACGGTGTCTTCAACGTGCATTGGGATAAAACCAGTGGATAAAGTAAAGTGCTGGAATAAAATATTTGGAAAGAGAATTGAGGTTCAGCATCCACGTATAATACAGGAATATAATACCTACATGAGAGGTACAGACAGGATGAATAAATACATAGGAAACAACCGGATTGGAATTCAAGGAAAAAATGGTATTGGCCAATTCTCACGTTTATAATTGATGCTGCAGTTCAAAACGCATGGCTGTTGATGCAACTCTCAGGCAATTCTCTTACACAGTTTCAATTCAGAAGAAATACTGTGCAAAACTATTTGGTAACACATAGGAAACTGCAACAATATGGCCAAAAGAAGTAACCGAAACCGAGCCTACGTGGAGGAATTGCGATTTGATATGTGCGATCATTTTGTACAACTATTTGTCAAACATCATGCTGAAAAAGTGACGACGGATTGGTATTTATTGATTTGAAAAACACCATGTGATTGCAAAAAGTTTTATAAGTAAAAATATTTATTATTTTGTATACGCTAGCATTATCCCTCTTATTTTTCTGAGGTTGATAATATAAAACTTGGAAAAATTGAGTTTTTTTAAAATCAATTCTGCCAATGCTGCCTTTAATGTTTAATACCATAATCATTGAGCTAATATTATCAACACTAGGCATTTTACTAGAAAATGTGGAGAGTACATTTCTGTCTAAACTTCAAACAGATCATTCGAGCTTTTTTCCGGGTAAGAAACATGGGGAACACCCATGGTTATGTATACGCAACCATTGTCTAAACAAGGCATTGTAATCGCAATGTAAATATCATACTATTTCGGTCATCTTGGGTCATAAATATTTGATTTAAGACAAAATAACTGAATCCCTCGGAAAAAATACTTAGAGCGTTCGAGAGTTAATACACCTGCCAGTTCTTTGCCTTTTTCAAAATGTAATTGTCCAAAGGATGCAAATAAATTGATTAAAGCTGTCAGCTCTCATTTCCATGCACAATGGAATGGAAGTACAGTTCAGATATTGTCCTGAAAACCTGAAAACAAAACTCTGAATTTCTAACTGATATCATCAAATGTCACAATAGGCAAATAAATCCAATTTACTTTCTCAGGTAAACAAAAAATACTGTTGAGGGAATGCCTAAGGCACCTTTCTAAATTACACCACAGATGAACATT
The DNA here is from genome assembly GCA_933228895.1 of Platycnemis pennipes. Taxonomy (NCBI): domain Eukaryota; kingdom Metazoa; phylum Arthropoda; class Insecta; order Odonata; family Platycnemididae; genus Platycnemis; species Platycnemis pennipes. The sequence continues at coordinate 12,788,201 of OW121850.1, read as the reverse complement.
AAAACCAAAATGTAGACAGTGGATTGGCAAATTTTGATAAAATGATTTTTTTACTCTGCATAACTCTAAAGGAAAGACAGCATAGCATAACATTCATAGCTGACCCTTATTTAGTGAGAGGAGTCTTTTTTCGAGCCCAGGACTATGTTCTCACATATTTAGTTCGGCATGTGGTAGGCCCACGGTGGTTCAGCAGATTTCAGAATGCAGAGCTGAGCCCCACATTCTGATCTCTGCCATCCCTATTGAAGTTGCAATAGGTATGAATGGTTCTGGTCCAATCAGATTGCAGCTGGATCCAACTTTTGCCAGTTCATCAGCCATCTCATTTCCGGCTATGCCTACATGGCCCAGCAGCTATGAAAAGTTTCACCTCACCACATCTGTCTACTACATTAAGTGCCTCATGACACTCTAGCAGCAGCTGTAATTTGCACCAAGGTAATGACAGGGCTTTTAAAGCTGCCTATCGTTGCATTTATGTAATTGTCTGTTGAACATCTCAGCCGCTTACAGATATACACACAGATCAGAAGTGCATATGATTCAGCCTGGAACACCGTAGCATATTTTCCCCAAAGGATTGAAAGCTTCCTGGGTATGCCATAACTGCAGATGCCTGCTCCTGGCCTTCTTTCTTTCCTGGAGCCATCTGTATATCCCCACCAGCTCCATGTGAAGTTTCTCCCCTTCTTTGTAGTACTTGTGGGAGGCGACTGACAGCTGAGGCCATTTGGGCCCCAGAGGATTTGGTGGGTAAAGGCAGGAATTTTTCAGGTGGCTGAGGAAGGGTGGGGGGAAACCAGGCAGGACATTAACCTGCTCTTAATGAAAGGCGCCAAAGGGACCATGGCTTAACATCCCATCTGAAGAATGGATACTGAACTTGAATAGAACACAAAAACACAAAACACTAAGGTAGGGATCGTATACCAATGAAAAATCCACCTTCGCCAGGATTTGAACCCAGGCCCTCAGGATGGAAGATCTGTACTCAAAACATCACACCAACCCAATCTCTTTCTCCCCTTTTTTTCATATCCCCAGCTCTCTCCTATTTGGGAATTGAGACTTGAAACATAAGGGTAATTGTTGAACCTAGCTACCTTGCCCATCACAAATGTGAGACTCGAGTTCTTTTGCTCAGTCCAAACTTGTCTATGACCAGAAATGGTACTTCCTTTATCATTCCATTTTCCCACACATTTAAGACGATAAGCCAATTGGCTCTTCGAGTGATTAAGTTCTTTCTTGAATCTATTTTGAATGACTCGACCGGTTTCAACCTTTGCAGGTCATCATCAGGATACCAAGAACCTTCCTACACATCCAAAGCACAGACTTTTCTCGTTTTAGCCTTAAGATTCTCTCCCCAGTTGAGTAGCAAAAACATGGAAAAACTCAGAAAAATAATTATGAACGACCTCAAATAGAATGCTATACAAGGATATTCCCATACAAATTCTCATTAATTTTTATTGACACACATCTATTTCATAAACTGACACAATGCAAAACATCCAGAAAGTCTGTTGGAAATCAGTTCACCAATTTAATTTTCCACTCCCAATCATATTCATAAAATTTTAGCATTGGTTATATCTCCATATAACAAAAACACAACTAGAAATTAGTTAGGTATCCACTTTAGACGAAGTCAAATCCTAATTCATATGGACAGCACCATGAGAATTTTACTCCCAATACATGGGTATCAACATACACTTCGTAATCATGCAACATATGATTTCAAACTTACCATTTCCCTGGTCATAATACGTTGTGCTGCCATACGGAGGCTCATGTCCTTCCAGAAATGGAAAATAAGGTTCACCAGGTTGGAGAGGTTTAGAGCGAAGTCTATACTCCGGGCCGTCGATTGGACTGCCACATACAAAGCAAACTCTGCACGGGCCTACACTACTTCCACTACCACGACCTCCAATCACCACCTCTCCTCCAACATCCTTCTGATAGTATGAGTCCATCCTCACAAAATGGATTGGCACGGCTGGCAGTTGAACTGCCGAGTGGAATGAAGTCTTTTCCTGCACATAACAATTAAGTCACTATTACCACTTGAATACAGTGCCAAAAGTTCAATTACATCACACTGGGTAAAAATGTAAACACTATCACTTCCTTGGAATTAAATTTTCTCCCAAGGTTAACTTAAGGCCAGATGATTATTCCAAAATCCTTTCTTTTCACGGATTTTAACGGCTTTGGAATTGAATTTCTAATTGAAGGTTATACGGTACATGATAACCCAAAAGGTGTTCAGTCAACAGGCAGTAAAATATACGAGGAACACGAACTGCGGAGACCATATGGGTATAGCACTTTTACTAAGCATAAATATAATGGACAGGGACGGAAGAACAGGAAAACATCAAATAACGAAGTACACATAAGAACGCCTTATAATATGCAGCGACAATAAGATCGCAGGCCAAATATAAAACTTTTTTCGCTTCATGGCAGGATACACCAAACAGAGAATTCTGTCACTTGTCGTCCCTTTCTGCCCTCTTAATTGACCGAGGGTAATCTACACAGAATGGTATCTTACAAACCAACAAATTTCCAGAATTTAAGTCGCTAAATAGATGCTATTTAGTAGTACTGCAAAATAAATGTCTAATCAAGGTAATCATGTAATAATTTCCTATAGCTGCAAGGCATTTCTGAAATACTACGATATACGTATAGATAACGTTCCATATCACTTGCCTACACATAACACAGCTCCATCGACAACTTCCAGTGTTTATGCGAACTTCATAGAAACTTCTGCAATCATCTGTCTAGGGAAAAGGAGAAGTCGCCAAACATCCTGTGCCATTTCATAAATATAACACAAGCGAAATTTTTGAGAACTAGAAGAATCACTTCATCTTCTGAGTTGATACGAAACATCTGAGAAGAACTCTCAAATGATAACATTGAACTTGTCTTCGAGATTTGGGCGCCGTGAATTCACAGTGCTGCCATATTAGAATTTCTCTTCTATCCCACAATACACCTCTTTGTAACAGATGACGATTTCACTTAAATGACGTACCAAGCGCGTTCCGCATGTATAATGGCGCGTATTTAAATTGAATGTAAGCAGCATTCAAATTTCTTTTGTTCTGAATATCGTGAGATGTGGTAAATATATTCTCTAGTAAGAATAACCTATATTAAAATGTAATTATCTTAATTACTATAAATGCTGAGGTCTATAAAAAGTTTCTTCGGCACCAATACTATCAGAAAATTATCCCTGCATTGTTATGTAATTGACTGGCACTCTACCGTAATTTATCACAGTTCATTAACTTTCAGCAATTAAATCTGATAATTTTTTCTAAGTAAAACTTCTCGAATTTCATGCATGATACACTTCTTGGACTCGATAAATAAATCATAATTTAACCTCTGAGTGCAAATGGATTCCTTCCACCTACATAGGAACTTATTCTTGCAAAAGTGCTTCCGCAACTTGGATACATTCCATCGATTTTAATAACTCGGAATACTTGTGAACTGATACCTAGAAATTTGTATTGCTCTGACAACAATCCTGATAGCAAAGCCATTTGGAATCCAACTGGAATTCACCAGTGCGCAAGCATAAATCCAGCTGAATTAATCCAGTGTAAAGCTGGAATCTAACTGGAATCCAGCTGTACTTTTTACATGATGCCAGCTGGATAATAGGTTGTATTCCAACTGGATTTCAAGCTAACATTCCAGGCTGTCTTGACCAGCTGGATACAGACTTTACTAGTCCAGCTGGATTCATCCAGCCAAAATCCAGGCTGGAATCCAGCTGGCTTGCTATCTGGAAATGTAACTAAATGATCATCACATCTAGTCGACTAGCATAAAAATTACTATTGTCATATTTATAGTGATTATCAGGTTTTTATTATAACTATATAATCCCATTAAGCATCAGTAGTGCCTCATGTCCATTTCTTGGATACCCTATTTTTAATTCAGATAGACTGCAGACATCCATCATTTCTTAGAGTTCGCTGATATAGCTGAACCAGTACTACTTTAGATTGCAGAATTTTTTGTATTAAACTCTGTTTTTAGAAAATTTCATGCATAAAAGTTTAATGCATGGAGAGGCTCTTTTATTTATATTTTAGTTGAAATTGGTGGCATATGGCTAATATCCTGAATATGGTGCCCAGAGCACTGGCATTCCCCCATCATGGATATTGAACCCCATGGATTTGCTGATTTTATGCAATGGGGTATAGTGATACCCTCCCATAACGTTACACGATGACGTTGTTTTCATGCTGCTGAAAACGTATAATTTTTAAAGAGAACCTAATATTTGGGTCACAACTTAATTCTTCAGCAATATTTCCACTGAGTACATTTTAGCGAATAAACTTCACATTCAAAGAGTTATAAAATATAGTGCTTGTTCCCCATTTCAGGACTTTAGCGATGCATTCATATCACTCTAACAAATAAAAGATATGTAAATCATGTGTTCTAGTAGGTAATAGAAGATAGTATGAACATTGAGCAAGAAAGTCCATAGTCCTTTTATTTTGATAAATGTTCCAGATTTAAGTATACAGTTTTTTGGTAACTACCCAAAATATTTTTTTAAATATCCCTGTCATGAAACATGATTTAATAAATTGACAATCATTGATTCATACATACTTTCTTTAAATAAATGCATAAAGTTAACATGTAGAAATGTACCTTATAAAATGCACTCCCAGTTTAGCTTTATCTACTTGTGTGTGCCATTTGGAGAACACTTTGAGTCTAGTGCTTCATCCGTCTGATGGGATCAGGCACGTAGCCGGGAGGGGGGGTGCTTCAGCCCCCCCCGAAATTTTAAAGTCTCCGATCCGGATCTAAATTTATGCTGTCTTCAGATATGATTTCACTAGTGAATGAAATGAAAGATGTGCGTATCTTAGTATCCAACCCGACCATCCCTAATTTATGAGTGGTAGGTACATTTGTAAAACTAATTTCAACAATAAAAATATAATAAAGTTGTGGCATTTTTTGGTTCCCCCCCCCCTCGTTGGACATTACCCCTCGGCGGACTAATTACCCTCCGGACTTAGCCGCAGGACTTGCTCGACAGGCTTAGCTAACGACAGGCGGAGCCAACGATGCCAACAATGCCTACGATTCCAAAAATGCATCGATTCTCGCCTGCACCGATTCACGCCTGCACCAATTCACGCCCGCACCAAACACGCCCGCACCAATCACCTCACCACATCCGCTCTCACTTATATAGCCCCGAAAGTGCGGATGAAGACCAGAAGTTAGGCCATCGTACGAGCCGTTATTTTGGTGTTCCCCCGCCGTAGTGAAAAAAGAGTCCCGGATCACCCAATCCTAAACTTCCACCTCGCCCCCTTCACATCATGCCACCTTTTCCTCCCCTCAATTTGCACCAATGGAATTCCATGTAAAACCCCATTGCACTTTGACCTTCCAGAATATAGCCCCTCCTTACCCCAGAGAATACCTCCCCTCTCACGCCCTCTGTTCCAGTCGAGACGGCAAAGAGACGATATCGAGGCGAGGTGAGAGGAGAGTTAGTTTTTGTCGATTCTCCTTTTTGCGCCATGGACTTTTGGTGCAAGTTATTAGTTTTCCCGAAATTGTGAAGAGTATTTCAATTTTGTTGGTTTGTACCCTGTCTTTTGATGTTTAAATACAGTGTTTAATTAGTTAGATTGTCATACTTTTGTGGTTTTTTCTATTTCTGACCTCATCTTGCTCACCCGTCTTGGAAAGAATATTTGTCCTTTGGACAAGCGTTTCTCGTGAACTGCTGTTCTTCTTTCGAGAAACGCTGCAAAGTGAGTATTAAGATTAAAGAGTTGGAAATTGAAGTTGATACAATGTTCGATGCAATGACTGAAAGAAAAATTTAAACTTCAATAGGGATTGAATTTCATGCAGTACAAGCTTCGTTGTCCACATGATCCCGGCAAATGTAGGCTACCCACGTGGCATTTACATGGTGTTACTACACTAAGTTACTTGGGTTTTACCTTGACACTAAACTCAGCTGGAGCTATCATATCACTGAGGTAAACAAAAAGCTTTCCAAAGCTCTCTTTATTTTAAGAAATACAAGCTTGATAGTCCCTCCTGATTTCAAGCGATGTATATACGTATTTTGCTTTTTTTAACAGCCACTTGGACTATGGCCTGGAAATATGGGGGAATGCCCCTGACATACAATCTGTATTTCTGTTGCAAAAAAAGGCCATTAGAATACTTACTAAATCCCCATCTCCGGAACACTGTCGCCCACTGTTTATAAAATTGAAAATTTTAACTGTCTGTAGTATGTTTGTGTACAGAGTTTTGATATATGTGAAAGAAAACCTTGATCTCTTTCCTACAAGATGTGCAACTCACACCTACAGCACAAGAAATAATAATCTTTTATCCCTTAACCAATGCATATAACTAAAACCCTATCTTCCCTGCATAATTTAGATATCAGGCTATTTAATCATCTACCCATTTCAGCCAGAATGACTAGCTTGGCTAAATTCAAGAGCGTGATCCACTCATGGCTAGCCTTACATACATTGTATTCTGTTGGTGAGTGTTTTACGCATAATACTTGTGATATTGTATTCTAGCATGCAGCTTAACCCTTTCAATGCGGCACCATATGATGGTACCTTTGCCGGTGTCGGAATATGTTTTTTTGCCTAATTCTATTTAGTTTGCCTAATTTAAGCATAACATACATATAAATAACGTGTACTTGCCTTTTTTCATCTCTTTTTAAAAAAATTTTTTTATGACATTCAGGAATGTCATCCGCTCCTGGCGAAGTTTCCTGACTTATGCAACCCGCACAACTGATGCGTTGATTCGTTTCTTTTGCGAAATTTTAGAGAAAAACTTAAAATTACTGTCTTGGTTAAGTTCAATAAGAGGTTAATGGTTGCGTTTTTCTAAGCAAAGAAGTTTTCACACAGGTATTTGTCAGCTTATATTTTAAATTTAATTTTTGTTCTGTAAGAATGCATGTAATTTGCACTTATCTTGATTGCATTTTTTTGCTGTAAATATTTCGGCTTTGAGTTGAGTTATATGAAGATAAAATGTGTTCTCTATTCGTAATGGTTAAATACATTTTACTCAGTAGTGTTTTAAATTTTCCTTCTCCTTGTACTCCTCAAATTTTCCTTCCCTAATGTACAAGAAAAAACCCCATATCTCTAGGCGCTTCAAAGATTTTGCCTCCATGAAAGCCACTAACAACTATAAAATTATATTGATCGTAGCTTAGGCAGCAGCACTATCACTATAGTTATACGCGCTAGCCTAACTGCATATACTCTTTGGTTCGTATTTACCATAATATAATTAGCGATCACGCCAAATTATTTTGGAATCCCATGATATCACTAGTCCGCTGGGTGTCGCCCGCTCGTAGCATGCCTGAGAATTCGTCATGGCAGACATTCTGCAATTGTCTCTATGAAAACTCCACTGATTCTATTAGTATCCTTGGAAAAACCCGTCCTCGGTAAAAATGTTTATGAGCCGCTGAGTGCCTCGGTCTATTGTACCCTTTCTGTTGTCCTATCCCCTGCCTCTCCCCCCTTCGGGTTCCACTTGTCGCTTCCTTTTCCCCAACCCCTGCCAAGCCACCACTTTCTTTCCTCTCCTCTAGTGGTTCCTTTTCTAACCCCTGACCATCCAAATTCCTGTTCCTTCTATCTCTTTTCCTCAATTTCATTGTTCACTTCTTTTTTTTACCCATTTAGAACACCCAGTTCTCTGAATTTTAAGCTCGCGTATACACTTCAGAAATACGGAACTGTAACGAACTCAGGTAGCTACGTTGACTTACTAGTGATTTTAAACATTGGATAAATAATTGCATTACTTACAATAATAATAAATCAATCCGATGTGCATTGGATAAACTGTATTTTATCATGGTAGGCAAAAATGCTCAATGCAGTACAGTATTCTTCCAAACGTAAGATCTCACAAATGTATGTATACATACATTTACACACTCATTCAAACAGCAGTTTTGAATAATGCAATGGTACACAATAAAAAAATAAAAAATATATTCTGAAAAATAAGTCTATAACAGCAATGATAAAAGAGATGTCACCAATAATTAAATGAATTACAATATTTGCTACAGGAAAAATGTCTTTACGGAAAACCTTGAAAATCATGAATTATTAAATATTATAATAACGAAAACGCCATTTTTAAAGACTAAAGAATGAATCTAAACTTAATACCTTATAAAATGTATTATATTGGAATCCACAATTATGCAAACAAAAATCCTACGAGAATAGATTTTCACGAAAACTAAAATATTTGTTTGAAATTCCCTTAAGCAAGGGCGCAAGCAAAGTCACGGCTCGCCCTCAGAGTTAGGAAAAATGTACACCACAGATTTCCGTACTCCCTTAGTGTGACATACTCTGCATCTCTCCTGCTATTTTTCCCTTTCTCCCCAACAGCTGTTATAGCGGGAAAGTGGGCGAGACCCCTTTTTGGTTGCGGAAAAGCAATCAAAGCCTTTGTCCTACTGGAAAGTAAGGACTCAATTAACTCAAACCTAAAAGCATAAAGGCTCTTTTTATTCCCGCTATATTTGTTATAAAGCATAAAGCTGTTCACCAGCATAATCTGAAATATGTGGATTCCTACCTTCTTATACCACCTGAGCGTTTTGTGCTCACAGGTGTAGTACGACAACAGCTGGTCGCAATGATCCACCCCCTCCCCCTCCCCTAAACTTATTCTAAGTAGCTACGGCTTCTCCTCTGCCTGGTCGTGAATTTGGTACAAAGTTGCTTCCAAATAAATAAAATCATGGCAACGTCTATCTTGTCTTTCCATCGAAAGACGCAAATTCCATACTTATTCCAGCGAGTAATGACCTCTCCCTTTGGCAATTTTCGGCCGAAAACCCCTTTTACATTTTCTTTCCTGTTCGCTCGCAGGGTTCCTGTGCAGTACGTTTCACTTGAAAGCAGATCCCTAGTTAAACGTACATTGTTATAATAATTGTTCAGATAAACACTGTTTCCATTACGCTAAAAGTTCTCTAAACGTTTATGCACAACTTGATCTCCATGTCCTCGTCCACCCAACTCATCATCTCCGGAGCTCGCGTAAATAATCAAGCGGTGGACTAACCCTGCAGGATCACAAAGCATATACATTTTTATGCCATGGTTGTGTTTTTTACCCTGAAGGTATTGGCGAAAAACCAAGCGGCCTCTCCAGAGTAGCATCGACTCGTCGATGCACAATTCCCTTCCTCCATCGCCTCCTGGAAGCAGTTTAGAAGTATAGTTTAGTCCCCTGCCACACACCTATATGGTGGCTTGCAGGGTATTATGTAGATGTAGATGTAGAAGGGATCTTATTTTATATACACGATCTCTGGGAGCAGGATCATTCTCATCAGGGTTTTTAGCAAAGTGCAGTGCTTGCAATACCCCTAGGAAACGATCCCTCGGCATCGAATCCCGGAATATTTAAAATTGAAAATTATCGATGTTTTTCAATAATCGGACATCCGGTTTGTTCTGATTGTCCCCATGTGGAAGAGCAGGCCCAACCAAACATTAAACTCCTCCCTATCCAATGGCTTCCAGTCCGTTATCCTCCCTCTAGGAGATGGGTTGTTCAACAATATGCACTCCGCATTCCTCTCCGTCTCCCGACATTAACCTCATCGTTAAACACCAAAATACTAACGAAGAATAAAATGCTACACTGAAAATCAATTGATAAAACTCGAATGCCAGTAGTGGTTTAGTAGTCACTAGTAACACACAAAAAAACAACGTATGTACATCGGAAAATATCACACTGGAACTACAGCGAAAAAGTGGCAAAAACTCAAAAAAATCGTAAAAACGCGAAAAAATGCAGAAAAGCTAAAATTCGGTGAAACCAGAAACGAAGCACACAACAGGACGGCCAGAACCCAACTGCAGAGCGGAGAAAAGAAAGCACCCCAAAACGGCCACGCGTAGTTCCGTTATAACCATTCAAAAAGATCCCAAGGGCATGACAGCCCTGGCTGTCATCCGCGCCGGCGGCTGGGAGTGGATGACTGCCAGGGCAGTCATCCGCATTGAATGGGTTAAAAACTGTAATTGTAATTTTTCTTGTATATTTATGTATAATTGAATTTTTTCCTGACGGGGTGTATATCTTCTGAATACTTCTGACCAATAAAACATTATTTATTTAAATATTTTTTTCTTGCGATACCGGGGTAATGGGGGAAAAGATTCATATTTTTTAATATTGCCCCTAGTTGCATGGAAAAATTTTCATCTAATTTGTTGAGCATAGTTGCACAACCTCTCTTTGCCAATATTTACTGTACCTGCATTCCATTCACGAAATTTTGGTGTTTTTTCTAAAAATGCAGTGCCATTTTGAGAAATGGCACAGCAGAGAAAAGTCTGAGGATGTGCTGACACAAGGCAAAAAGAAAACATATCAACAAGAGTCAGCACTAACATCGATGTGATTGAGAAAGCCTACACACAACAGATAACGAAGAACTTGAGAAATATACCAAAATAACTCAGCCGAAAAATCGGCCCTCCGCAGTTTTTGTGCAAGTCAAATGGGATAGAACCCAACCACAGTAAATGGGTTAATAAATCACAGCTTGTATTGAAATTCTAATTTAAGAGTAGGAAGACAGAATTTTGACCATCATATTAGTGAAAAAAAAAATGAGAGAAGCATTCAGCACTTACAGATTACTTCTTTATAAAAGCTTAATTTCTCCTCTATGAAATTTCTGTAACATTTTCCACCCGATATTTAGATTCTTGAGCCAATTTAACTAATGCTGATTTTGGTTTTCAGAGACTCTATACAAGCTTTGTAGAACTCATCAAGCTATGCCATAAAGAAACAATGACAAAACTAATGGTCACTTTGGTAATGGTAAATAAGTAAAAATTTCCAAAAGAAATGACTAAACACAACCATGATGTTAAAGATTTATTATTAAAATATCTCATATATGTAACATATTTTACAGAAACCAACCCAAACATTAGGGGGTTAATTGAAATTTGTACTTGGGGTTGATCAAAAGAAAAGCAAGCACACTGGACAAGATTCTTTTTCTCTGCATATTTACATCTGTAACTTATAGCAATACTGCAGGTGTGTAAAGTGTATTAAAATGTCAAAATAATCAGAGTAACAAAATTTAATTTGACCCACAAATTACTATCATAATTATGCACTTCTTTTGATAAAAAGGAAGAAAATGCATGCCAAAATCATTGTTGTAAATAAAAAATATATAAATGAAACAAGCAAATGTAATACAGATGTATAAAATACTTAAAAATACTCTCAGTATAAAAAAACAGACACCCGTCTTCACATAAGCAAAGGAAAACATTTGGGTATGTCCTATCAACATAATACAACCTCACAGAATAAAAGGCACCATGTCCCTCAAATGAAGAAAGACTGGCAGTAATTTTTTCACAGTGACAGCAGTCATTAAAGCTATCCATTACATAACCACACTTTTTTGCATTGATTGTGACTAAAACATTTAGTTACATATTATGGAGAGGAGAAATAACTGAGAAAGTCTATCATTCCACCCATCGCCCATTCAATCTCACAACACACAACATCAGGTAAACACTTTTGCGTCAATTTGGTCTACAAACAAATTTTGAACTATGGACACCTGCAGCTCTTAAAATATGCAGGACAGAACTTTACAAAAGACACTATGCATCACAAAACTTTCGCAAGTCATTAGGATAAAATTTTAGCAGCACATCAGAATATACATCTTTAAAAAGGAAGACACTCAAAAACCTGCCACTTACGTTTAGCGGCAATGAGGATTTTCTAAATTTGGTAAAATTAAACAGAGTACTCAGAACTGATTAAACGAATGAAAGAGAAGACCTCATGGAAATCATGCATCCTATCACATCCAAAAGGAAAACTGCCCAATGCATGACGATATATACATGGTCATAAGGTAGCTAACTAGTGTCACTAACTTCATGAAGACCCTACTATATTAAAAAACAGTCAAGTTCAAGTGACACCACCGTCGACATTATAAAGTAGGAATTACCAGTAGGAAATTTACAACCATCTTGTGATAGATTCAGCACAAATTAATCTCACATACATTAAAAAAAGGAAAAAAATTATCACTGTGTTAGTCAAGCATTATTTCATAACAAAAATGTTGAATGACATACATTCCTGTTTCCAGCTACTGATTCCATTAAATTTATTTTGTCACAATTGATTAAAAAAAGTTCTAAAAGGTTCCAGTCATATTTCCTCCTTTTACTGAACAAAAACTACTCTGATAAAATGAAAAATGTGCACTATACCCCAAGACTCACATTAATGTAATAGCCTCAAATGACTTATGAGTTATGACAGATGAAACTTGATGCTGGGAGAGAAGATGTTGCTGCTCCTAGGGGGACAGGAAGGAAAACTTGTTTGGACGACGTGACAGGGGCACGACAAACAGGGCAGATGGGTAGGCAGCGTTGAGCACAATCTTCACAGCAAATGACATGACCACAAGGAAAAAAGGCAGTGTTGGTAGGTCGATCCATACATATCCTGCAACTCATAGCCTCCATTATTCTCGTAAGTTGCTCTTTTTGTTCCTGTAAAATCAAAGAGGAATAATCATACCAAAAGAATAATAGATTCAATAAAACTAATATTCGTCTTAAGCCAACACATCACAACCACCAAAGGAAAATGTCTCAACCTTACAGCAAAAGAAACATAAACTTGTATTATTTATATCCATGAGACACTTCACACAAAATAACAGTCGAGTATCATAGTATCACAAAGTACAGATGAATAACATTGATGATCCTAGATGTATTCCCAACATAGAGCAGACTGCCCAGAATGGTCCAATGGGAACATAATTTAATGCAGGTTCAAAAGCATAATGGATCAACTTAATATAATCCAGCACCCAAGCTGAAGAGATTTGAAACATTCTAAAAAATTAAATATCATCACACATCAGTAGTGAATGTTAAAATAAATTAAAAAAGATAACTTGTTTATAACCTGCATATGAATTAAAATGAGTATGCTATCAAACTCAAATGGTTAAACTTGCTCAAGCTGTAATATTCCTATGGACAAACCATCATCTTAGGCAGTGCCATGAATTTTACCTTTCCAAGAGTAAACCAGTTACGTAGAGAGAAAAAATAATAATAATGAAAGGTCTTCATTGGGGTGAAATTGAGACAAAACTGTCTTCTGTGCCATCTTACCCCTTATCACAATAAACAAAGGTAATTTACACACTAAAAATTAAATTAAGATCTATTTATAGGGCATAAGAACTCTGGAAATAATCAGACGATAAACCAGCATTTCTACCATGTGACATTCTACTTCCCCTCACCTCCCTTCCCCTGGCTTGAATTTCCAATCATGACCCCCAAGAGATGTGCACCTGCTTCTCAACACATATCAGAAGATACCACAAGCCCAGGAATGTATTTAGAATGCTAGCTCCACCTTCCACTTTTCATCTTCTACCTCCAGCCACCCCCTTTTCCCCACCGCTATGGCAGTAGATAAGTTCTGTGCATAAATGTGACAATAAGAGAGGTAATCTGAGTGAATATTTGATAATAATTTATTTTCCATAAAAGCTCTTTCCTCACATTTCCCTATGAAATACAAAAAACCACCATCCAGCTTTATGAAATGGAACAAATAATAAACAGCTGCTGATAAAAATGTACTGATTCTATTAAAATGTTTCAGCCAAATTAAGCACATAAGATAATGGGGCAGGTATAAAGGAATGAATCGAACTGAACCGATCCCTACTTGAGTGCCTAATGGATAGAGATGGGTAAATTACCGTAATTTTCCAGTAATTTTAAATTTTGAGCTGCAAATCCTTATCAGAGGACTCAAAACGAAATCAAATAGCATTGAAATACAAATGCCGACACTTACATCAAACATATCACGACGTTTATCTATTATAACTCATTAAAAAAATTATAAAAACACGCAATTTGCCTCTCTTTTGTCACACTATGAGAAATTTTCCTTCCAAAGACATACCTCTGCACAATGCGCATTTGTTATTTTACTCTGAATTAATCACAGACACAAGGTAAACGATGTAAACAAAATCGTTTTAGCTACTTAATTTATAATATCACCCATTCCAATGGTTTCTTTGTGAGGAAGAAATCTTCTGAAAAAGAACTTTCCTGAAAATTACCATTTATTACAGTAATTTTCAGGGATGTTGGTAATTTATGAAAAATACCGCGGTAATTTACCAAGTTGCCCACCTCTGCTAATGGAGGGTATTTCAGGTTCAGTACTCCGTCCATCAGATGGGACGTTAAGCTGTGGTCCCCTTACCACCTGTTATAAAGAGCAGGCTAATGCCGATGCTGGGTTTCTCTCCACCCTTCCTCCATCACCTGATATGTTCTTACCATTACTCAACTACCCACCTATCCTAAAAATGTCACAAATGACCTCGGCTATCTGTCACCTCCCCTGAATAACCAACCAACCAACCGAATTGAACTGAATATATTCGGCAAAAGAATAATAAAAAGAGGGCAACACTTGTTTCAGAATGAGCTCAGAGGATACCAATTGGGGTAGCAAATGGAAAATCATTGCCATTGATCTTCATCGGTATGGGCATAACCACATTCCCATACTGTTCTAAGGTTTTTCTTTCCGTCAATTCTATAATTGAGACTTGCCTGAATTGGCCTCTTTATTTTAGTATTTCTCACTCAATCTCTTCTAGTGCACTCTGCTGCACGTCTGAGGTTTTGCATCTCGCAGCTTTGGAATCTACTCCTGTGTTTATCTAGTAGGGTTAGGCTCTCCGTTCCGTATAGCAATACTGGCTGGAAAATGGTTTTTTACATCCTCATCTTTTTCTTCTTTGATATTTCTCTTTTGCCTACATTTGATCAGCTAAGCTGATAGTATACCTGGTTTGCATTATGGACTCTCTGGCTCACTTTATAGTCTGGTCTTCCATCACTAATAATTTGTCCCCCAGGTATTCGAGCTTATCAACCTTTTCTAAATCTTGCTCTTCCCATGTATATCCATGAATAAGTGTCCATGGGACATTATACAGGGCATTAGTTGAGTTAGGGGATAGGAATGACTCCAGGATAAGAATGGGGTAAAAAGAAGGCAAGAACTATCCAGGAACCTAACATTATAGATAACACACTGACAGTGATCCCTTATGGTAGTCGACAATGATATTTAATGGGTAATAATAAGAAAAGACTTGCCCTAAAATACATGAGCTTACCTTGCATTTTTTGCTATCACAGTCCTTGCAGGGTTTTCTGTCTTTCACCAGGTTACTTGTCATATTCCATTCTGATTCAAATGGTACATGACAACTTGAGGACTGGAGGTCAGATGAAAACTCAGGAAATGGAAAAGAAGCCAACGGATCGATGCTTTCTGAAGTAGGGTTTAGCGAAGATGATGATGATGGGGTTGAACTTGATGGGACACCTGACTTGCTCAGATACAAGGCCCTCCTTGCATTGTCATACACTTCTCTACATGTGCGCCTTATATCAAAAACATACTTCTTCCCTAGTGATGTATCCACAATGAAAAAGGATGCAATTGTACCCTGAAATGAGAAATGGTAGAAAAATTGTAAAACAAACCAAATTCCACATCAATACAGTGGAAGCCCCATATAATGAATACAGCACATAACAAGCTCCAATTATTGAGGGATGGCCTTGGGACAATTCATTACTATACGATTTACATGCAATGCAAGTCTGCAAAAACAAGGTAAACAAATTTTTTTCACAGGGGTAGTTCAATATTACTATTAACATGTAGTGCATTATGATTTTGCATAATCAAGAGCATATTCCATAGATAATTATTGCTGCCAATGACTGTTGATTACTGTTATGTGTATGCCCATAAATGCTGATGATACTGGACTCCATGATTCAGTGTAAGAATATGCTAGCAGTGGTAGCATGATCCCAACAACTTTAACTCAACTGTTTTCTGAAGCAAATATGCTTGCAGCAATTGAAAGTGGCCTCTTTCATTTCTGCATCTATCCTGAAGAAGGCTAAATGACATAGCTACAATGATTGAATTTAAAAATTTAATTGTGATTACATAATTTCAAATATATAGCAACGTAACTTTACCACCAATTATGGACTGTTGAAAACATAACCTTTTATTACTATTCACAAGGGAGCAGAATGTCTTAATACACCATGATCTGTCCAGTTTTGAATTAACCACAGACTAGTGTCTGAGTAAGTAAGTAAGTAAAGTAAATTGAAAATCTAAGGATAACAGGGAAATACTAATCTCTGATCTGACAGAATGACCTCTGGCATCACTATGACACGGTAAACATTTTGCACATAATTGACATGGAATTTGGTCAGGATCCACAGTCAGTATAGCACATTGAGAATGAACTTTCTCTTTTAGTATAATTATTTGACATCTCTTGAATATCAAATACTTTCTGGCATATGAGGTATCAGAGTAGTTGCAGGTAGTATTCCTACATCTCTAATTGTTATTACACCTTTTACAGAGGTGGTGTGAGGTATAACAATTTTTCTGGTTTCCAAAGTTTTTGCCGATAATAATCCAGCGCATTGGTATATACAGTAAAACCCCGTATTTGCGTTATCGGAATTTACGTTTTCCCGCAAATTGCAAGATTTTTTTTGGGTCCCATCAAATTTCCTATCTCTGCAACGTATGTAGAACCCTGTATTTACACCGTGTGTTTCTCCGTTTTCCCGCTATTTGCAATACGATGTGGTGACTAAAAAAATAATTTCCCTTCTAAAACAGTTACTCGTGCATATCAGCCCTTACAAACTATCTTTTGGCGTCCTTTCGTTGATATGTACTTAAAAATACAAGAGAGGGAGAGCAGTAACGAGAATTATTTTCGGGAAGAATTTGAATGTCGCGGGACACAACGCTACTAGTGTCGGAAATTTGAACTATGTCATCTCGCGATCTGTCTGCGAGGAAAAGATTCATGATATGAAATGAATGTTTTGTAGGAATACCCAGCTAGTAATAAATACAATGTAAGAACACCTGTCGGAATGTTGACAGTGTTGATTTACTACAGAATTTGATATCATTAAGAATGAAAGCGACTTCTGAACTAGACGTGATGAAACGTAATAAATGCCGGAACTATATAACGTGACCGACAACTGGGATCATTTACGCTGACTTGATTCAACAGTTATAACAATGATGGGTTACTTAAATATAAAACTTATTGAAACTTGAATTATCCCATTCAAGCCACACTGCATCGCAAATAATTATAACATTTAATAATTATGAAGTTGCACGACAGTTTGCACTAGTAGAACGGCGAGGTAGCAGATACTCGTGTGTTGCTAAGTTACCCTCCATTAGTACGGAAAATAGAATTTATCCTCCTTGAAAATGGAAAGGCGAGGTGAAAAACGGACATTTTCAATTGAGGAGAAAATGAAAATTTTAGGGCAAGTTGATGCCCATATTGGAACCCGAATTGATCTGGCGAAGCAACTCAAATTGCCGGTCTCGACATTGAATACCATTGTGAAAAATCGTGATGCCATCGTAAAACATGCAAACCAGTGTGGACATTTGTCAAAAAAGAGAAAATATGTAAAGAATTCCAGGTATGAGGAATTAGAACAAATGCTGAAAGAGTGGTTTTTAGGTGCAAGATCATCAAATGTCCCTGTGAATGGCGTCATCTTACGAGAAAAGGCATTGCATATCGCCACAAGATTGGGAATCGAAGATTTCACGGCATCCAATGGTTGGTTGGATAGATTCAAAAATAGGTACAATCTTGTATACAAGACTGTGAGTGGTGAAAGTAAAGGTGTTAACATTGAGACTGCAACTCAGAGGAAAGTGTCAGAACTGATTAGACTTCTGGAAGGCTACAGCCCAAAAGATGTGTTCAATGCAGACGAGACAGGATTATTCTATAATGTGCTGCCAGCAAAAACACTGTGCTTCAGAGGGGAACAATGTCATGGAGGGACCCTTAGTAAACAAAGACTTACTGTCTTATTAATCACAAATTCAGATGGAAGTGAGAAACTTCAGCCGCTAGTGATTGGCAAATCAAAAAGTCCTAGGTGTTTCAAGCATGTAAAACAGTTGCCCACCAGATACACCGCAAATACCAAAGCATGGATGACCTCAGCAATATTTGAGGATCAGCTTCATGCTCTGGATGCGAAAATGGGGTCACAGAACAGGAAAATTCTGCTGTTTATTGATCAGTGCCCAGCCCATCCACCAAATGTACACTTAAGAAATGTACAGTTGAAATTTTTTCCAGCAAACTGTACCAGTGAGCTCCAACCATTGGATTTAGGAATAATTCACTCATTTAAGGTGCATTATCGAAGAATGATTGTACAGAAATTGATATCTCTGCATGATTGTGGCAGGGACATAAAGACAATCAAATTGAGTGTACTGGATGCCTTGCACTACATATCATGGGCCTGGAAACAGGTTAAGGACTCACAATTTATAACTGCTTTAGAAGAGCAGGGTTTCATGTTGATAGTGGCGAAGAAATTCCAGTTGAATTTACTTGTGATGTTGATACCATAGACAATGACTGGAATCTTCTTGGGACAAATTATACTTTCTCGGAGTTTGTCAAATTAGATTCTTGTGTTGTGACAGCTGCAGTAGAGAGTGTAGATGACATTTTGGATAAACACCTGGAGGACGATGCAGATGAGGACACAGAGGATGAAGAGACTCCTTTACCTTCATACCAAGACACAGTATGTGCTGTTCACACATTAAGGAATTACTTGTTAGGTGGAAACTGCAGTGAGCAAATGCTTGATGAACTTCAAAAAATTGAAAATAAAGTGCATGACATCAATAGGCAAAGGAAGACAAAGCAGTTGAAAATATCAGACTTTTTTGCCTAGTAATATGTTAATCATTAGATTGTTTCAATGATTCCTGATAGCAAGCAACAGTGAAATGACACTGCCATTGTAATTCTTGCTTATATTTACAATATCCTCTTTCTTTAGATACATTATTGTGTGTAGGATCCACATTACCTGAAAATTGCATTTTCATTAAGTTCTTTTTATACATTTGTTCATTTTTTTTTTGGTTTTGTGCAATATGATGCAGTCCTAATTTATTTTATGTTATGGCAATGAAAGAGAAAAATAGTTTGTTTTTTATTTTATTAATTTAAAATATTTAATGTTATGTTATTCACAGTAAATGAAGAGAGCTGTTGTTAAAGAAATAAATAATACTATTCCTCTGTTTCAGTTTATCAGCCTGCTTTTTATTTTTAACATTTCCCAAGCAAGTACGTATGTAAAAATGAAAATTCTCCATTTCCCACTATTTGCATTTTCCCGCAATTTGCACTTTTTTTCTGGGGTCCCTAGAAAAGTGCAAATAAGGGGTTTTACTGTATTACTTACTGCTGCTATGCATTTGGAACTCAAGAAGCATTTGCCAGCATTTCTAAACCCTTTGCACTCGGATTTTTTCACCCCCTATACCAGTAGTCCACTCGGAATTTAATTTTTTAAATGCCCCTGAATTGCACCAGAGTCGTGTGATACACAACACATGAGTTGGTAGTGAGCTACACTGTGTCGAGTATCACTCGACACCTGAGAGGAAAAGGATAATGAAGACAATGCCAAATGAGTGAAGAGTTCTCAATCGAATTTAACATTATACTGACCCCCTGGTACAAAACATATACACACAAAGGGGAGAGTCCACAAAGGAGATTGGATTCCATGGTTCCATACAAGCTGAAGGAGAAAGACATCTGAAGAAATTTGTGAGATGTAGCTTGACGACAAACTAGAAAATATTTTTTGCAGCCAATTGTCACCAATGATGAAAAATGTCTATTAGGATAACACTAAACATTGAAAATCTTGGCTGATGCATGGATGATGAACATAGTCTATCCACTCGAAAATTAAATATTCATGGTTTAAAGGTTGTTGGTATCAAAAGGCAGTTATATATTACAAGCTACTCAAACAATCTCTAATGATTATTACTGACAACTATTGCATTTGAAAAGATGTTAAGATGCTATAATTTGGTGATGTGAACATAAAGTGTCACATAATCTTGAAGGAAAGAGTAATCATGTTATGCTCTGCAAATGTCACCGAGCAGCATATAAAATAAAACAGAACAGTGTGAATAGAAAACATAAAAGATACCTTCTAGGAATCCTGCAGCAAATTCTTATTTTATATTAAAATTCTGACGGATGAATCTTTAGATTTTAAAATATTGGTTTGCCACAGGCATTTGCTTCCTCTTTCCAACAACACTACCCTCAGACAGTGTTACTTCCAAACTAGACAAATACTTCATTGCATACACATTTCAGCACACAAACCAAGAACTTCAAATTAAATAACAAGTGAAACAGGCAGATCCTAAAGACAAGGTCAATAACCATCAAACTGGAAACCTGAAGACGTCAGGTAGAATCTCACCACAGATAAGAAAACTTCTAAATTTTTCTAATTCTGAGCACTGAAGTTACTAACTCTCCAGCACAAGAATGATCAAAGGCCACAGAAGAAAACCATTTACAGGGTTTTGTAGACCATCACCATATAGAGCAGACTGAACTTTGATGGCAAAAACTTGAACATCCAGAAAAAAGTATCTCAATGGATTTATATTATGATGTGTGAATACTATCACTATTACTTGAACACTAAAAAATATTTTAAGTAATGAGATCTTGAATTAGGATGCTAAAATAAGGAATTTAAACACCTCAAATTTAGCACCACTGGGCACCCATAATATATAAAGAGCTATTTTAGGTGAGTTGACAAACCCCGGGAAAAGGGGGTGAAACTGTCATCAAAAAAACTATGAACATGATGTATATTCCCAAAAATAATGTTAAGTCAAGCATTGTTTAATGTTGCCTTTAAGCCCATTAATGGCAGAACAGTGCACATAATTATAATTTGTTCGTGACACAATACATGGCAATTTGTTACAAAATCTAGTTCCTAGAGGTCCCAAGAGAATTAGGATGCCTTGATGGCTTAATTAGTTTAAGCACCCGGTGGAAATCAGGGTTTAAGTCCTGGTAAAGGTAAGGATTTTTTCATTGTGGAAATCTTGCTATTGCACAAACTTTACATACCTTGAGATCACGAACGAACTGGGATGTAACAGCACTGCGCACTGTTTCACAGCTGTAGAATGCATGCTTCTCTGTTGTACAGCGATAGAGACAGCTGGCAGACTGCATAGAGTCCATTTTCAAGCATAGAGATGTTTCACTTGGACCAAACACAGATGCAGTGGATGTTTGCTCCGACTCTGAAGCCTGTGATGATGCTTGGGTGGGCTGAGAGATGTCACTTATTGCACTAACAGAATCTCTCCGTGTGCTATTGGATGATGATGGTGCACTTGCAGAGGGTGCAGGGGAAAGAGATGAGATATAGCCCAAGTAGAAGAGTCGTTTGCGGGACGAAGCACTTGTGATTGCAGTGTAAGGAATTCTGAAATCACAAAGAAAGTAATCTAAGGATAAAATCTACCAGTTGAAAACATTTAGCCTCTCTACAAGTAAATTAAAAAACTTCAATACCATAAAGACATACCCAAGCATATGCGTACTCAACTCATGAACTCATAGATAACAGAAAGATGTCTCATGGTTATGACAATAAATCAGAGAAAAGGTAAATTTGAGTATTGAACAACACTTGTATACTTTATCTAGGGTCAGAGTCTAACCTTGAAAACCCATTAAGACACATACTAAATACAGCAAAACAAAATAAGGAAAAATTACATCCCCAGAAGGGAGGGATATATAAAATGAACTTTCTTAACACAGTAATTTGTGTTTACTTAAACTATAGGGAGATGATACGTGGCTATTTAACAACTCTTTGAGAAACTCGAACTCTCTAGATGCCTCGGGTCAACAACCAACGAATAACCACTTTTTTATACTCACCAGAACAGCAAAATTAATACTTTTCATTGAAGACCACTATGAACAACTACTTAAGGCAAATACGAACAAAAATAAGGTCCCATAGAAAATTAAAAAAAAAAAAATAAAAAATGATTCAAGTAGTGCATCGAAAGATAATGGCCTTCTTGCTTCTCAAATTCTGAGCACTATTCTTGTTTTCATTCACGTGTGCCCCCAGGAGACTTATTTCACTATCTCACATGCATGCGGGATAAAAATATCAAAAGGATATACAGGCATATCTGAGAAAAGTGATTCAAGGGTCCAAAAACCAACCGACCTTTCTAATAATCAAGTTGCTGTGAATGCAACATATGCTGAATGGAAAAAAAAAATTATTTTATCTGCTGCCATACAACCTCAGTAAATAATAATGTAGATGTTATGCCTAAAAATGAAATTGCACAGATTTATATGACTTTACAGGCATAGAATTTTGGAGTTTATATGAGCAACTGCAACGAGACAGAAGTTGATTTTATTTACCCAAGTATCACCTCTGATAGCTAAAGCCCATTAGGGGTGACATTAGTAACCATTCTATAAACTGCAATCTCAGTATATCATTCCAAACGAACCAGTACGTCTAAAAAAACTGTTCCCACCTGGGATCACTCACATCATACTTTGAGGGTTATAGAACTACAATGATGGGCTAGAAAAATATTGGCAGGCATGGGAAAATATTGTAACTGCCATAGTCTCTTCAAGTAGCTCCTTAAGTTAGCACAGATAGGCAGAACCATGACACAAACCATAGACGTGTATCCATTCAGGAAAATTATTATATACAAGTCCTGTGAGTCAATTCTGTAAATGTCATAGGCATCATAAGAAGCAATTCTGTAGATTCCATAGGCGTCATAACTTTGTCATCACCATCATAGCGTATGGCGGTCAAAATTCTCCGTCATAGACTCATAAGGTCGCAGAACAGGAGCGTTTTTGTTGAAACGGTACCTTGTGGTTTGTTTTGTAAAAAGGACAGAGATCAAGGTGACAGGTAAAAGCACAGCAATATTGTAATTAAAATTGTGAATCTGTAGTGTTGTAATACGCAAATCCTCCTCATATATTTATCAGCGATAGAATGGAAGCACTCTACTTCCTTGCTATTTGGAGACCAATCGATGGCAAAGACAAGAAAGACGACAATTTCGTCTTATTCACCGGCAGTTTAGGGATACACACAATTCTTTTGAAATAAGCGAAGAAGATTTTAGAACTCTTTTCAGCATTTCAAAAGGACTGGCTCGCGATCTCACCACCCAGCTCAGCCCTAAAATCTAATAAAAATTAGGCAGACTAGTTTTCCAGTCCATTTGCAGGTTGGTTCCATGATTTGAAAACGTTCATTCCAGTATTTGAAAACTCGAACACTCCATGCACATGAATGCATTATACTTTTACCAATTTGCAATGATTTATTCTGACGGCAATAAGATTCATGTCCCATTACGCAAAACTGCATTGAGCAACTGTTTGGTATAATGAAAAGTACGCGGCGATGTCTGAACTCAGACAGGGAACTGCACTATAAGCCAAATTTGCAGCAAAAATAATTTCCTGTACTGTGGTGCACAACCTAATATTAGGTTGTGTATATGTTGATGCACCGCCTCAACATGCAGGAAGGGAATATCCCGCAGCTAGAATTTGTGTAGGAGGTGGTTGTTGTACCTAATATAGGTGGAGATGTTAGGGAAGCTGTAATAAGGCAATTCTTCACATAAAGGGAATTCATTTTTATATGGATATTCTTAAACTTTTTTGATGTAGCACCACTGTAAGGTCTGAATTTCCCCTAACGATTGCTTGTGATTGATCACTTTCAGTAATCCTCTGGGTCATGCAACAATGACTGTAGTCCTATGGCTGAATGACTTACTGAAGCTCGACTAAGATAAATCTGACTTCATGAACTACCCACTTTCAATCCTACTTCAAGTTATATTCATTCACCCTTAATCATTTCCTCCGCTGGTATGATGAAATTGTGAAAATACCAGCCATATGAGCCGCTAAGAGAACATATGATCAAATCGTATTTCTAACACTACACATTCATTCTAACACACGAAAGCATTATATTTTAGTGGACTATTTCAGATTACATCCGTTTTGCAGAACTTCAGGACTACTTATAAACTATGTTCGATTTGTCGTCATTAACTAAAACCCATTCGTTGATATTCAGTCACATTAATATGGATCCATGAATGAAATTAACATCAGTACATGACATTCAATAATTACTTTCGAAAGATTTGACTTTTGTACTCTCTTGAACAGACTCCATCCTCATTATTTGTAAACATATTTGCTCCAAGTCACAGCTGATGAAATGTGTCGAAGGCTCCCATTGGCTTTTATTATTTTCTTAGGACTACCAACATGAAATTCTAGATTTCATGGCGATGCGCAACTTCACTCATCATCCATCATGGGTGTCATAAGCCTTATGACAGTAGCTTATGGAATCGCTCGAATTACATAACTGTCATAAGTTGCCCATCATAGCTATCACCCTTATGACACCTATGACATTTACAGATGTGTCCTGCTGGTGTTCGAATCTTCACCACCTAACATTAAGGCAGTCATACTCTACAGATGCTTAAAAAAACATTGGCAAGTTTTACATTCAACCCAATTTCTAAACTACAAAATTTAAAATTCAGTTTATAATTTTTAGAATTTTCAATATGTAGTTATTACTTTTGTTGTGTTCCAAGGCTGGTTTTTGAGAGGTGAGGGTAGAGCTCATTCCATACCTAGCCATTGGTGTGGGAAATTCACACAGGGTCGGGGGACCAGTACCTTTTCCTGGGCCACCTGTGATTTTCAATGAAGTTCTGACATGCAGAAAATTGAATCCTGAAGATTTTAGGTGGGGTGTCCAGGAAGGCTCTTGCCGAGGATATGAACCCGGGACCCTCCGGTCGGTAGCTCAGTACTCTACCCACTAGGCAACCACAACCCCCTCCCTCTTTGGGTTCTATTTTCCAGTCTTGGAAGCTCACGAGGTAGAACACCTGGCAGAAAATCAGGGGGTTCCACGACAAGACTATTTTTTTCTCTGTGGACATTCTGCTGTTATTCCACACGCTTGAGAATCAGCACTATATCCTTGAAGCTGAGATTGAACAACTGAGAATGAAAATATTAAGGAAAACCTGCACTTCTAGAAGAAACCTGTCAGTCTTGCCTTCCCCAAATAGTATTTGACAGTATAACCCCAGGTAAAACACTTCATGATAACAGAGTGTGTCAGTGACGGACAAAACTATAACTGGGCTCTATTAAACTGCTAACCTTTGGGTGACAATCCCTTGATCATCGTAGAGGCTGAGACCATGAGGACCAACACCCACAGTGACAGGGACACCATCTTGCACTCCGTGTGATTTGTATTCTTCTTCCCCAAAGTTATCAAGCTTCGAAACTTCCTTTAGCAACCAATACTCTGCAGCAGATCGCTTCATACCCTGAGAATTAAAGTGAAATTAACACTAATACAAGTCACATTTGGCGAAATTTAATAACATACAGAGAGGAAACCATGACAATTGCATTTAAGTGGCAACAGTCAGTAAATTCACCATGGAACAAGTTAAATTAGAGCATTCAAATCCTAACTTCTACACCTTCAACTAACCATTAAGCTAATCTTAAAACAAATACAGCCCTTGTTATCATCAACTTTTATTTTTCTAGAACAAAAGATTTCTGATGTTAAAAATTTAAATTCTAAAGTGATCACAGAGATGGCACTGAAAATGAAAATATTAAGGAAAACCTGCACTTCTAGAAGAAGCGTCTAGAAGTGCAGGTTAGGGGAACTTAGGGGAACAATTGAAAAGCAGACCAAGGAGAGTAGTTGACCTTCAAACAACACCCAGTGAAAACTGTCAAAAATAATAAATATTTAAGTTGGCTCAGGAAAGACCACTGAAGCAAGAATTTATGAGCGAGCTTTTCTGCTTACCTTCAACTTCCGATGCTCCGCAATGACCTGAGACAAGAAATCAGGAGACAGGAACTTTTCAGGGTCATTGGAGGGGACCAAACAGGAATATAGGTCAAATGGTGGTGAAGATATAAGGCCACCAGAGGTACCGTCTCCATCCGCTTCTAAATCCCCTAACTCTCCTTGGGCAACAAGTGCCACCATTTTGACTGCAGAGAGACCATCTACTTTCAGCTTCCCCTCCACTAAGTCTCGGCGAGCGTGTAGATAAAATTGATGCCTGCAGGCAGAAGGAAGAGGAGTATTTCTGAATTCTATTGTAATGCATTGTTATAGAAAAATATAAATAAAACAAATGCCAAAGAAACTAAGGCATTGATAAAATCGCAAAATTAGTGATGTTCACGAACTTACCTAGTGGCTTCCTGGAGAAGCAGATGGGGCGGAACCCAAAATTTAACCCTTAATGCCAAACGAAACGGGGGGAGACCTACTACTTGACGCCCTATTTGGTTCCTGAGATTGAGCCAGACTTCCCGGCTACCTCCATTTGATCCATTTCCCTTGCTAGATACGTGAAACTTGAGTCCAAAGTAATCTTCCTCCTTAGATATGCCAAGGAACTGACAAACCTGTACTCCAAATAAAAATAATACCATTAAAATCCTATCATTTCCATCAAAAAGAGAGAAAACAACCGCTTCTGAAAGGCGTTCTTAGGGAAATAGGTCTCACTTGTTTAACACATTAACCTACTCTATCTGTACGCCTGACGATTTAAAAATACCCGGGATGGTTACATAGCATCACCACGTATTCATTGACAAAATATACAAGCACATAAGCCATCCCGAAAGAAAAATAATTTGAACAGCTGATTCGGTTCATACTAGCATCGATCTTCAAACGAGAGGTCATACTGAGTCCCTTTAAAACTTTAACACCGAAATTACTACAACCACTCTGGAATAAAATGCAGGTAATGGGTTTAGATCGCAAGAGCAGTTTCGACAAGTACTGAGAGGATTCCCTGAGAGCACTACGTTTGCAGTATACCTAACATAAAGCCTATTTTAACGTATACATCCGGCGTATGCCTGTTCTCTACCAAATGTAAGCGATAAAATTGGGTTTAAATTAGGTAAACTGCAAACATTGTGCACTTAGGGTTACGTTAGATTTAATGCAAATATCACCCATCAATAACACCCATCGTTTCACCTATGCACCTACAAGAACACCTTTCATCAGTCTGAATAATAAATCAAATAGATCGTGATATTACGCAAAATCACGAACAATACCAATCGGTTTAAAAATGAAACGAGATTAAAGACAAGTAACAACATCAAAAAGAATTACTCTAATTAATATTTACGCTAACAAAATCACTTGAATAAAAAATCTGGACCTACCTTTTCCAAGCACTCCTGTCCTTTCGCTTTGGGATCAACTTCCACTTCTAATATCACAGAATTCGGCTGGCTGACTATACACCACATTTTTACAGGGTATCTAATCCTAAAGACGAAATCTCATTCTATGCGAACTAGTACATATAATGTTCGTTTCACTTCTCTTCCAGGAAACATATAATATTTTGTTGGAAGATTCGTCAACCATTCCTCTTGCCACACAAGACTTGTACGAGAAACCTTCGATAATCACAAAATAAGAGAATGCCTTCCCTCACACAGTTCTTACAGCTCTAGCAGACTGCTTGGAAGACGGGGCAGAAAAACCCTTTCCCGGAATACGAAGTTCAACAGTAGCGAGCCAATAGAAGAATGTCCAACTATTAAATGGTTCACAAAAATTATATACAGATACGCTAAAAAATCCCAAAGTTTGCTAAAAAACATAAAATATTTTAATTAAAATATTCGATATATTTTTGATAGATACATTTCCATACGCGTCTGCAACTACGGGAAATAAATTGTTTGAGTTGAGCTTCGGACGACATCCGTCCCAGCGCTAGTGCGCTTACGGAAACTTGACGAGTTTCATCTTCACAAAGATTATTTCCACCCGCGGCGGTGTGCATGCAGGTGTTCACGTGCTCAGCAACAGTTAAGACCAATCAGGATAAAGAAGCTTCGTGAAAGGGAGTGGTGGGGAGGGGTTTTGTTGACCTTGCTAAATACTACTCTAGGCTACGGCACTTGCTTCAAATAGTAATGCAAATGAATAAGGTGAACAAGTTGTGTCGTATTCGAATACATTTCCGTTCCCTCTCGATAATGCGTGAAATACTGGAAATTATCGTGCGTGAAAGGGGGGTGGGGTGTCCTTCATCGTAAATAAAAAACAAAGTAACACCATTTAGGGTTATATTTACACGTATCGACAGCTGATTCCCACAGTGATTAAATGACTATGGGTAAAAGCCAAATAGTCTTGATTTCACAATGCCACATTTTTCTATATACAAGCACGGTCATATGGCTGTGACACAATTAGGCACAATAAATATGTAATTCATTTAAACTTATCACTGAACCATACATTCGACAACTTTATGACTTCACAATAATTAAAATGATGAAAAGAAGCATAGTCATTGACGCTAGCATCAAAATGCACATCATTTTACGATCTCTTTTCTTGTAATTAGCTGCACTCTGTAGTTGTTTAAACCCTTCATGGACACTAACTTGACACTGTTCAACGTTATAATCAATACGATCCAGAACTGTTCCCTGCAAAGTAAGTGACAAAGGAGTAAATACAAGTAAATTGGGTGCAAAAGTGTGGTTCTTCCTCTTTTGAGGCTTTCACAATTTACTTATGAACACCCACATGAAACTGACTAACAGGAATCAGACCATAATGCTCTCTTACCTCTTCCCCCCAAAACATCATTTGAGTAATTCTAATGCTGAAGCACACTAAACAACACATAACAAACAACATACTGAGCAATCAAAGACAGAACTATGTTATTATATTAGAATCTCACAAACACTGGATGGTCACTTGAGAACTTTTGAGAGCTTTATATGAGATGTCTGAAGATATGCTTACGTGCAGTGCCTTGACGATTACTTAAAACCAACAATCATTAATCATAAACCAGTTTCAATACTATGTTAGTATTATTATGTAAGTTAATACGGTCATTTGCAACATAGATGATACCTATGAGGTTATTTAATTGTTCGGGAGTTAGGGAAGGGTTAACAGAAAATCCACATTGTCATCGGTTTTCTCAATACAAAGGGATTCACAGAGTGATGATAATATGATGGATGGAGACAACTTTCGATTGAATGCAAGGATACTCGTGGATGAGAAAAAAATAATATTTGTTCTATTCCAAATCTAGCAGAATCAATCTATTAAATTATATTCTACCCACCGACCAGTAGCCCCTCTACAATGTATCTGTCCCCGCATCCCTAACTGAATTTTCCTCCTTGTTCATCTGAAAGCCATTACCCTTCCCCACACCATTGTTGTCCTATTTCTTTGAGGGGGTATATATATAAGATCTCGCTATTATAGAGGTCATATCCTATGGGAAACGATGGGAAAGCATAGAAACCAGTTGGGATCATTAAATATTTGTGCGAATCAGAGTAGTCTTTTTTTCATGATATAGAAATGCTCTTGAAGTGCTCTCTGTATAGTACGAGGTCTGTTAAAAAAATATGTGGACTGACGTCATAAAACAAAATGTACTTTATTTAGAAGTTACATGTCTGGGTTTCCTCCAAAGAACTCTCCTCCCCAATGCACACACTATTCCTAATGGTGTTTCCACTTATTGAAACAGTCATGGTATGCTTCTTTTGTAATGTCCTTCAGCTCCTTCGTCGCATTTGCCACGATCTCGGAAATCGTCTCAAATCGTCTTCCTTTCAAGGGCCTTTTGAGTTTGGGGAACAAGAAAAAGTCACAAGGAGCAAGGTCAGTTGAGTAGGGGGTGGGGAAGCCAGTTATGATCCTTGACAAGAAGTTTTCACCTTCTTCTGAACGATCAAGCAGTTCCTGACCAACCTGGATGCGACTGGCTTTTTGGTCGTCCGTCATCAGGCGTGGCACAAATTTCGCAGCAACGCAGTGCATCTTTAATATTTCAGTCAAAATCTCGTAACAAGATCCAAGCGATATCCCACACTCTTCAGCAAGCTCCCTGATGGTCAGATGTCGACTTGCTTGCACCAAGGTGTTCATTTTGTCGATGTGTGGGTCGTCAGTTGACTTGGAAGGATGTCTAGGACGCTCATCGTCTCCGATCGAATGTTGACCACCCTTAAAACGTTCATGCCACTTGAAACATGCCATACACTTCATAGCAACACCACCATAAACAGTGTTGAGCATAGCAAATGTTTTAGTCGCAGATTTTTCAAATTTAGCACAACATTTCACAGCAAGTCTTTGCTCCTTCAGGTCAATCATTCTGACATCCGACAAATGGAACAATCGCACTTCACTAAAACCGCAATGCTAATCAACAAATGAATATATCTCCAATTGGGAAACGGCATTATTATCAGCTAATCTGTACAAATCTAGCGACACCAAGTGGATTTACCCGGAACCAACTGGAGCCAGAAAATTCAATCAGTACTCATATTTTTTTAACAGACCTCGTATTCAATTACAGATTAGGATGCCATTGATATATATTTGTTTGGACTTGAACCCCAGCTCACAATGTAGGACGTTATTACATGAGCCTAAAAACCTACCTAAGACTTACAAAGTTTTACCGAACCTATTCCGTCAAAAATCGTTATTTTACCATGCTAAAAATCAGACTCATAATAAAAGTTTATTTTTCAGATGTCCGTTTTTAATATGCTTTTGTGAGACTGGTGATTAAATTCCTTTTATAGTACTCTTACGGGGTTAAGCATATTTTTACAACTTCATTTGAATGCCAAAAATTTAACTAAGCTCTGTAGCTATTTTCAGCATGTGTGCTTGCACGACTCCTGTCTCCCTATTTTAGTGCAAAGAAGCACCTGTTGAGCGAATAAGCAAAGCTGAGAAGCGAAGACGTGCCTGTTGGTGGACCAATTTTGTGTAAACATGCAAAGGTGTTCTATCAACAGTTAAGGCCATTGTACAATTTCTTTAACAAGATCTTGTACCATAATTTGAACGGCGAGATTTGATCAAGAAATTGTACAAGAAGCTGGTTTACAGTCGTACATGATCATAGATTTTCATGCAATTTGTGTGCCTATAACTTGTGCAGATATCGTTTTCTGTCGAACAGATGAATTGCAATATCCGATGACGATAGTATTTTGATAATACAGTTGAGCACCCTTAATCCGGGAACCCCTAATCCGGGAGCACCCATAATCCGGCAATTTTGCCATGAACAACTACCTGGTACTTAGTGGAAAACGCCGAAACATTTTTAACCAGAACCGGAACATTCATAACCTGCCGAGATATTATTCTTATATTAATACCGAGATACCATTCTTAACGTTAATTTTCCCAGTTCGAGAATAATAATAATTTAAACATATTAATTTCTGGTACTTCGTGTACACTGGAATTATTCTGGAACTTGAAGTAAACAAATAAATTTGAAGACATCGCCGAGACGAACTACGACTAATTTACAGATCGGCCACATTCAATGGCGTGCGCATTTTTATTGACCACTAGACATAATATGATAAAATTATTGGTTACATACGTATGTTTCACCCAAAATATGTCTCATCCATACAGTTGTGGCAACAGCACAAAACGTTAACCAACGCAGGAAAAGTGCAAGTTGTGAAAAAGCTTGATGCCGTTGCATCAGTAAAGCGGTTGACTGAAACATACTACGTGGGATCTTCAACAATATAGCGCAGTAAGAAGCTGAAAGAGAAAAATCATCAAAATTTTACTGTGAAAGTGACACGAAGAAGTAGATAACATAGATAAAAACTATGAAAGAAGATTTAAGTGCTGATTTAGATAGCCTGGTTTCGATTACATCGAAGTGAAGGGCTTAGTTAGTATTTCTGGCCAAATGCTAATGGAGCAGGATAAACTACTTCAGAAATAGACGTGATCAATCCAAAACGTGATTCGGGAAATTTCACGTGCCGTCAATAGCATTTCACCATCCGTTCTAAAACACGCGTGGTTTAAATTGTGGCCTGCTTTATGGTTTGATAAAGACGAAATATAAGTGGCGATTTAAAAAATTTCATGTTTCTGAGGATAAAAATATGATGATGGAGTTTGCAAACATCATCCATAACCCTGAATTAAAGGAAATGGAGTTGGTAAATTTAGACGAAAGGATAGTTAGAGGCCACGATATTCTCATCACATAACATATCATAGATGATGAAATCATTGAAATGGTAATTAATAACAATAAATCCGAGTGGGGATGAAGATGATCAGCCTGAAATTGTTGAAGAAAGACTACTATATTGATGATGGTCTTTAAAGAATAATTAAGTCCGGTCGCCCGCGGCGATGTAGTGATGGGCGGCCGTACACACGACACCCTCGCGTTGGCATCGCGCTGAATCAGCTGATAATAAATCGAGCGCGGTAGGAAATTATGTTACGCAAAGCACAGCATAAGAAATATCAAATTTTATACCCTTTTCCAAAAACAATATGAAACTTTTACATGTGCAGCAATAAGCACAATGCTTAGATTCCGTTATTTTCACTCACTGCGCAACTTCGATAATTTAAAAAAATAACTTTGTGTATTAAGAAACCATTTCTTTCTGATTATTCTCAGTAACTCTTTTTAAAATAATGTTCCGTAAATGGCAAACGAATATATTTTGTTATAAATAATTGACTCCTTTCAATGAAAACATCCCGCACGTCAGAAATAGACCATTGCCATGCATGACCCATAATCCGGCAAAATCCCTAATCCGGCATCACCTCGGTCCCGACTGTGCCGGATTAAAGATGCTCAACTGTACTGCTATAGTTACTGGGTTACAATGATTTGCAACCATTAATCCTAGCATTAATAAAATGAAATTATACGATTGGTTACTTCCACTCTTTCATTGGCTCACGAAATCCATCATTTATCCTCCAAACACCATGTTTATGCATGTGGCTAATATTTCCTTTTTGGTTCAATAACGTCGTCCTAATTTCATTGAGGTTTAATGTTTGTCAGCGTGTCCAACTAATCTTTTGAGAAATAGAACACTTCCAATGCGACCGACGAATATCACAATATGGAAGTAACAAAGGATATCTTAATATGGCAGCAACAAAGAATATCACAATATGTACAACAAAAATGGAAGTTTTGCCACACTAATAGGAATAAAAGTGATCGCAAACACAGAACACCAACCTTACGAATACTAAATGAATGCATCACTACCGTCACATGTCATGCACAGAGTTACAGAGTGGATCTCTGATGGTTTCATCCAAGAATATCGGGCATGATCTAATTTCTTGTATAAGAAATTGTACGAACACCTCGTACATGATACAATTTGCGCATTGTACAAGAGATTGTACCGTGTACACTAATGCCTTTAGGGTTTTGAAGATGACCCAGAGAGTTTTAAATTTATTGTCACCCACCAATCAATCAAATGGCAAATTGGAATGATATCAGATTCCTGATGTTGATGATATAATCTCCACCACCACAACTGCGAACACAAGTGCTGAGAGCGCAGATGAGGAAGACACAGATAGTAAAAAACTGACTTCTCTCAAAATAATTCTGCAATCAGCAGAAACTAGATACAGTTTTTGGAACAGAAAGATGACCCTTCTAGGCCAGACATTTTGTGTGCTAGGAAAATTAGGATGGACATATAAAGGAAACTTTACAGTACAAAAGAAAGAGGCAGATTTTTTTAAACATTTTGTAAATGCTTGCTAAAAGTCAGGATTATTTGTATCTACCTGGAAACATATTCAAGTTAATTGCAATATCCTATGAAAAGGATAGCAGTAGCGTATGTAGAGAATACAATTTTTCCATACCCACTTTATTACAGGAGGAAACACAAGTTATTAAAATAATTGGATGAAGAATCAATTGGTAAGCATGCCACTGTATGCCCTTGATAAGATTAATCTGTAACTTAAGTTGTGAGGAATCACCAACTTTTTTTTTTAATATTTTGGTATAAGGGAAAAATACCCTGGGCCAATAGATTGGCCTACCAGTATTTCTTACCTGTACCCCGAGAGTAGAGATGGGTAAACCGTAATTTTCCGGTAATTTTAAATTTTGAGCTGCAAATTTTTATCAGAGGACTCAAAACGAAATCAAATAGCATTGAGATACAAATGCCGACACTTATATCAAACATATCACGACGTTCATCTATTATAACTCATTAAAAAATTATAACGAAGTTGGCAGCAACAAGCAATTTGCCTCTCTTTTGTCACACTATGAGAAATTTTCCTTCCAAAGACATACCTCTGCGCAATGTGCATTTGTTATTTTACTCTGTATTAATCACGAACACAATGTAAACGATGTAAACAAAATCGTTTTAGCTACTTAATTTATAATATCCAATGCTTTGTGAGGAAGAAATTTTCTGAAAAAGAACTTTCCTGAAAATTACCGTTATTACAGTAATTTTCAGGGGTGTTAGTAATTTCACGAAAAATACCACGGTAATTTATGAAAATTACTGTGTTAATATACCGAGTTGCCCATCTCTACCCGAGAGCCAACAGATCAACTGGCGGGCACCATAAGGGTTAAATTTCAAGAAAATTTATAAGAGAACAATAAAAGGAGTTCATTACCTTAAGACTTGAAAAAATACAAGAGTTCAGCACAAGTTTACAAGCTGGCAGACGTGAACATAAACATGGGCGATAGAAATGAAGCACAAGAAATTTGGATGACGATTAAAACTGGTAGCTGGCAGACGTGAACATAAACATGGGTGATAGAAATGAAGCACAAGAAATTTGGATGACGATTAAAACTGGTATCCTGCAGGATTCAGACAAAAATAAAAGTCAAGGAAATAAGAAAATAATGGATTAGATTACTAGTGATCTGTTAAAAACAATGGAACAAAGAAGATCTACAAATTTCAGACAAAGAGGAAGACCAACGGATGTACAAAATCTTGAGAAACAGGATCTCCAATAGAAGCAAAACTGTCAAGAGAAGATATGAAGAAGCATAATAAGAACATATGAAGAAACACAAACAAGACCTATAAATCTGCAAAATATTTCTTTACAGAGAGAAGAAACAAGCAGAGTAGCAGTATATGAAAATTAAATGTTGGATAGTAATGAAGGCATTGCTAGGAAAGGGAGTACACAGGGAAACTGTACATGGGAAAAAATTGTTCGAAAAACAACAGGAAATAAATTGAGGTAGAAGCAAATAGTGTGAGTAAATCTATCTTAAGAGATGAGTCCTAATTGGCACTGAAAGAGCAGAACAACAACAAGACTCTGAGAAAAGCATCAAGATTCCCACTCCAAGAAGTTAAATACCACAAAATGCAGGCACACACAAAATATAGGTTTTTCACGGGATGAATTTGGCTTCAGCAAGAACTGTGGAACTAATAAGGGAAGCAATATTAGCTTTGAAATTAATCATGCAGAAATGGAGATGAATTTGATAACACACACATTGATAGAAATAGATTAAGGGATAAAATAACTGAATGAAGTATAAATAGACTGCAGAGACCGACTGGTAATATGGAACATTCACAGGAATAACTGCTGGTATTTAGGGAAAGATAAAACAAGAGGAAATAAAGACTTGGAAAGACATTTACCAAAGATGTGCACTATTACCCATTGTCTTTTATCTTATCATAGAAGAGTCACTTAAAAAAATTAAACAATAACTATAGATAGGTGTAATAATTCATGGCAAAAGAATAGCAATAATGATTGACATTGTTGCTCTAGATGAGAACGAAAAAGGCCTTGAGACCATTCTAAGAAAATGTAGTGAGAGAAGGATATAAAATGTAAATCAATAAAAAAAAGTAATGGCATATAACAAAGAGAAAAATTTTAAATGCAAATTAACCTTGGCAAAGAACAACTTGAACAAGTGAATCAACTTATTATGAAGAAAGATCACAAAAGATGGAAGGAGTAAAGGAGAAGTATAGTCTGTGCATTATATATTGGCAGTGACGTCACACCGCTGAGATGCTCTCTTCTTGGTTTTTGCTCGCAGTTTGATGAACAATTGACTAATGTTTTCCTGTGCATAATCAAAGTTTTTCTTTAATTAAATATTCTACCTGCATATTTTTTTTAACTGAAGTTATTTTCCACAAATGAATTCTTAGTCAGGAATTCAAGGTGTCCTCAATCACCCATTTATTAAAGTTTTTTCGCCAGGAGTTGTACAAGTGACTGCTCATGGGTTATCAGACTGAACATACCCCACTAAAAAGTTCAATTTCAGTGAATCAAGTGAAAAAGTGTCATGCAATAAAGATGCTATGGTTGAGTGAGTTATACCGAGGTACTTTGTAACCTCAGCAGTGTCATTGATGGCAAAATTCATACAAAAATTGCTAAACGTGAGCTCTGCTCTTGTGTGGTGTATTCTTTCCTTTTCACAAAGTTTTCTGTAAGTTAAGCATTTACGAGCAAAATTTGAGTGTTTTCGTCATTATTACTTTCCCCACTGTCTACCTTAAGTGGTTAGTCATATTAAAATTAGAATTTTTCGATTTCCGTGTGAGGAGAATAAGCATGGGCTCGTGACGTTCTCTCATATTTTATTTTCCTCTGACAAAGGTCTCAAAAATGTCAAATAATGTGTAATAATTGTTCATGATGTTAATTTAATGTGGGATAAATGGTATGGGATAAATGGTGTATTTGTTGGAATTTAACTTGGAGATCGGTAAAATTGTTTTGGTGACATATGAATTCATGCATGGCATATCTCTCATATTAAAGTACAGCTGACGCAGCCAAAGTTACAAAGACAGTATGCTAAGATGTCGTGCCTTGCATTATAAGTGAAAAAGCATAAACCTTGGTGTTTTCCGTGAAATAAGTAGTTGGAAAAACATTGTGTCAATCAAATCCACATTTATTTTTCGAAATAAAATGATAGTCAGTGCTATTAGTAAATTTTTAAGCCATGTGATAAGAAATGAGTAGTTCCTATGTGGTCGATGCCCATGATGAATAGAATGCATTGAGTATAAAGGTAATTTTCTGGGAAATAACTGTGTTAATACAAAGTAGATGCAATGACTTTAGTTCAGCATAGAATTTCTGAGCAAATTAATTTGAATGTAGAATCAGCTTGATGAGTGGGGTAATCATTGCAAGATGCAGATACTAATGCAAACTAAAGAGAAGGATGTAGGTGAACCAAGATTTATCGTTATGGTTTAACACATTTATTTCAGTATATTTGACGATATTTCATGTCTTCGGAAGTTATCAGATTCATGCGGATCAAAGTTTGAACCAAGTATAAAGTGTGTTTTTTAGAGTTAACTTTCTCAAGCCAGTTTTTCAATTCCAAATACACTTGTCGTGTGATAAAAGTTTTGATCCTTCCTTTCCTCAGTAAGCTTGCTGTCACTTCAGCACGTTCATAACCATTTGTAAGGAGACAAAGTGGATTTATTAATATAGCAAGAGGGAATAATCCGGGAGAGGGTTGAGGTTGTTGTAATAAGAGTACATAGTTGAGTACTTGGTAAGAATTCCTTCGAGATGTGGGACAATTACATTATTGTCTACCGTTGCCATTAAAATCTTTCACTGTAAACCATTAACAGGGTTCATACCAACTTTCCATTTTCAATTTCCCTGACTTTTCCCTGATTTCCAGTCCCAATTTTTGAAATTTCCCAGACTTCATATCAATGGCAAAGCAGTCGTATATAGGGATTTTATGGAAAAATGCAGCAAGGTATATTGTGAAATAAAATTTATTTATTCCAGGAAAGCAACATATTCGAGTCAGAATTCAAAAACAAAACAAGTGATGAGCAGACCAAGCAGCCAGATCCCGAGCGAGCCATCAAGTCGGCACTACCTTGTGCCGCCCTTCAAGGACAGCAACAATATGTGCACCTCACCGCTCTAGTGCAGCAACGCTCTGTGCGTTCAACCTCAACTTTCATCTTTTTGCTGCACCTCTGGAGTTTTTCCCTGACTTCAAGCCCCAATTTTTATTTCCCTTACATTTCCATGACTTCCCTGAGCGGCATGAACCCTGATTGTTAATGCATTACACTGCCATGGAGAAGAATTCCCTTTCAAACAACTTGAAGTTCCCGCAGGGTAATTTGCTATAGTGACAGTAAATTGTTCTGTACCTTGTAAGTTGGCAAAAAAACCTTGGCAATGGATTTTTAGCTTCTCTCATAGAGGGAAAATCAATGTGCCATCATCAATTTCCATGGCGTCACTGCCACCAAAGGCCGCACAGATATTAAGAAGAATCACCAAGACAAAACTGCTTTCAACAAAAAGAAGTAGAAGCTTAAGGAAATCTACCACTTATCTAACACATTTCAGCTAATGGAAAATTTAATGGGACATAAAGGAAAAAAAATCTAAAGAAAATAATACATTTGAATTGGAAAACATTCAGGGGAAGACACTTATTACAGTTTATAGAGCACATTATGGAAGACATTAAATGCAAGAATTGTGAATACATGAAATGGAAAGCGGAGAAATGTGTAAATTATAGTGTGTGTATCAACCAAACAGCTTCCAACCACTATCCTGATATATCACCTGAGTAAAGGCAGTAATGTGAAACAAAATTAATTTGAAACTTTTCACATCATCAACATGAAACCAATGCCTAATAGCATGGAGTGGCACCAATCAAGATGGAAGTACAAACTGCAAGTATCCATCCTTCCTTCAGAGACCAGAGAGCCTTCAAGAGACAACAAAAAAAGTCTATTACCCATATTCTGAATGCCAGCTGAACAAGATAAAGTAATGAATAATTAAGCTACCTTCCAAATTAGACAATAATAAAGATTATTTCAGAGTTGGATGACTTTTAGCAGCCATCTGACAGATGAAGTGAAATTGCCTGAACTAACTTTCGCCTGGTTCCCACCCCTCCTCTAATCTGGAATGAGTGGACAGTACAGAGGCAATAATTCCTACTCCTTTGTATTTATAGGGGGCATGGGAGCACTGAAATCCATGCCACTCAGGCAAAGTTGTAGTCCACAGGGAGAGGATTGTCATACTCCCTCTAAAAATTCATGTAATTCACCTGAGTGCTGGGGTGGAAAGAGTTGAATTATGACATAACAAAATTACGCATGCTTCTGCCATAATGTCGATAGTGACACATTCTCAAAGAAAAGGTGATTAATGGAATCCAGTAAAAAATAAATTAAACAATGTATGACTATGTGGATAACAAAGATCTAATCAATGTGACATGAAAGAAAGTAAACCAACCTGGTCAGCCACCATTGTCGCAAGGTCTTTGAACACATCATGAAGGTCAACAACAGCACGTGCAATTTCATGCACATTTCTTTCCCTTTCCTCAGCTTCCCTAGCACTTTCTTCAAGGAGGTAAAGTTGTGCTTGCTCTGAATGAAGATGGTGTCCACTCAGAATGAAATTACGATCTTCAGTGGAGTCTTCCAGGTAAGGGTTGTATGCTGAAACACTTGCAGGGCCACCACCTCTTGTTGAGCTGAGCCAGCTAGCCTCTGATGGACTTCCCTCATCAGCTAGGCTCACCGATTCAAAATTTGGGCGTGCTCGCTTCTCACGTGATGCAAGTTCTGTAAAAATTATTCCTCAATTAAGCCATTTTAAGTCAACAGAATTTTTCCTGAATTAATTCAATTACTTGCTGAATATCATAATGGCCTTGGAAAAATCTTACAAGATCTGGAGCGAACGGAGGTAACTCCCGTGAAATACTATTGCTGAGAATTATCGGTACATTCACCCAAAATTGTACGTATTCGTGAATTCAGGAATCATTAAATAAAAATATATATATATATATTTCTTTGTCAACTGAAAAAAAAAAGCGGGTGGGCAGAGTGACGGGAACTAGCGGGTGGGCGGAGTGACGGGAACGAGCGGGTGGAGCCAGGAGGGCGAAGACAGGCGGCCTGAACTTCGCCCCTTACTAACACTACTGCTCTTTGCTATCGCGTGATTGGTTAATGCTTTACTGCTTGTCCTTCCAATGCCCATTCCGCTCCTATGTGAATTTGGCTTAACATAAAAAGTGCGAGCATGCGCAAGTTACGTCAGGGCGGGCCATAAATCATCAGTGCGTGGACTTGATTAGACTTAAAATAATGTAGAGATGGCAAAAATCTTGTATTTTAAGTTGTAGTTAACTAATAATGCTACTAAAGATAAATACCATGCGTTAATTTATACTTTGCAGTGCATCACCCTCAAGAAATATCACTCGTAATACCGAGCGTATACAATGACAGGACCTTCTTGGCCTTGCTATAACCGTTTTCCTTTACATGTTAATCATGGGCCTTTTGATGGTACATTGCCAATTACTCGTTATTGCAAGATTTTCACTATATGCCGATATGCCATACTCACTATAACGGGCTTCTACTGTATGTAGGGTTTAGCTTAGGTAGTAGCCCTTGGAGTAGGTCACATTCCGGTGTAATTGGTGACAACATATTGAATAGAAAAATTGAAAAGCAAATGAGTGTAGAGCATATTCTATCTGATTCAAAAGTAATGCCTGGCAGAGACCCTGCTTGTTCCTGACTATTGTGGCCTCATACAGAAGGTTATGTAGATATTTTTATATTAATTTCTTATGCAACATCCACTTACAAGTATCCGGCGAGCATCGCGTGGCATTGCCAACATAATGGTCGGAGATTCAAGAGGGGTGCTCATTTTGCGTAACCAAATCTGTCAAGTATGTTACCCTGAAGCCATTGCATCACTTAGAAAATCAGTGGAAATGATTAATGAGGAAAGTCAGGATGTTATTAATTGAATCATATACATTGAAAAGGTAGGATGAATGATAAAAAACTTTTGTGTTCCACATGTATACAGATATTTTAATACGACACGTTTCCCTACACTGTAGCGTCTTCAGTTGCATGTACAAGAAAAAGAGATCTCTTCTTCTTTCTATTTCTTTCTTTCGAAATCATTTCTCCTTTTTTTATTCTTTCGAAAATCTGTTTCTTGTACATGTACCTGAAGTTGCTACAGTGTAGCGAAACATGTCGTATTAAAATATCTTTAAACCTATGGAAAGCTAAAGTTTTTTACAATTCATCCTACATTATGGAATTTCACGAAGTCTTGGCCTCTACAAGCCACTGTATATTGAATAGGATTTTCAATTCATTCTCTAGTGCAGACCAGGCATCCTTTTCTACCTTTTTATGTGTGATGACAAAGAGACAGATAGTATTCCAAGAGAACTGGATTAACCTTTTCCACTCGGGTGTCGAGTGATACTCGACACAGCATAGCTCACTACCAACTCGCGTGTCGAATGTCACTCGACACATGGCATGCGAAATCCAGGGGCATTTAAAATTTAATTCCGAGTGGACTACTGGTATAGAGGGTGAAAAAATCCGAGTGCTAAGTGTTAAAAGCAAGTAAGTTTGCTTTTCTTGACCAGAGTGGAAGCAGTAAAAAGGTTTCCTAGAAGAAATTGTTCAAATAGCTACGTTACAAATTAGAATAATCAACAGGTTGTTTTTTTCCATCCCCAGCTCGATTTCCTCTGGCAATGGCAATTCAGTCGATCAAATTCAACAATTATCGGCGAGCCAGAAGATGTGATCAAGCAAAACAAAAGCCACCCGAAAAGAAACTAAAAAACTGAAGCACAAAATAACATAAAACATGCTATGGTAGTCCAAATGACACATTATTAACATAAAAACCATCTAAAAAGCAACTATGATTCCCTACACAGAGAAGGTTTCACTACGAATGTTCGAATACGAATGTTTCAGCACGAATATGTTAAATGAAAATTGAAAGCATAAAATGCATTGTAACAACGAGTAGTTCTCCAAATCCATAACATTTGTACATTTCTGCCATCATCAATAACAAAATTAAATAAACATTACCTTGATATCTGTGGATATTGGAATGGCGATCCAGTTCCAAGGAATATATATAGGAATGGCATTAATCCTATTTAGTTTCATTTGTGGAGCGTTACTTGCTAAATGATTAGAGAAAATGTTCTGGTGAAGTGATTATGAGGATTGACAGAAGAATACACGATGTGCTGCTGGTAAAATGGCTGACTACGATGATACCTTGATCTAGTTTTGGTAGTGGTCCCTGATTTAAGCAAGACTCATCAGAAGATAAATGACTAAAAAATTACCATAATTACGTTTGTCCGCAATTATTTGTAATCGTATTTTGTATGAGAGTGGTTTCATTAATAAATATTGTGAACTGCATGTATTCAAATGATTATTTAACCTACCATGAATGCGTGTTATTTTATAGGGGTGAACAGATTGGACTGCGTAAAATTAATAGCACTAATGTATTTGGATAGTGAAATGGAACCCACGTAGCAGGTAATACATCTGTTTTGTGTAGTAGTGACATATTTTGATTTCATGCAATGGTTCTTAAGTTTCGTAATGAATTTGTGCGCACCAAATAACTTTCAACGACGAAAAATGCCTTAGTTTCTTACTGGGCATGCTCGCAGTTTCATCTTGTAAAGTCGCCATCGAAACTGTATCATAAGAGAAAGAGAAAGGGACTGAAAATAAACTATTAAGTGAGAAAGATGAAATTTTTAACACTTTACTGCATGACACTTCGCAGCAATATCACTGGCGTAATCAGAGTACTAAGCAATTACATGCATTTGTCGATACTTATTTTGCATAATAAGTGGTAGGGCCCTAATTATAGGCCAAACTTGAACCTTGGCACCCTAATTATTCCGTATCCAACATTTTTCCTGCAGACCCTCACATTAAAATCTGCCATTTTTTCATATCTTGTGTTATTGTTACCTTAGCACATATTTTCTCTACCACACAGTTTGCCAACATATTTTGTGGATTCAAAGCTTGGCTGCTAGTAGCACGGTGGAGGTTTCCCACAGACTTTTGCAAATGACTGTACATAACAACTACAATCGAGCAAATCTCTCCATTGCCACTTATTATTACATTTAACTTATCGGGATGGATGCACATGGAAACATGGATGCACATGACTCATGCACGTTGTACAGGTAAAACCAGCATAGCAGTGACACAATGAATAACTGCAATAAACATGTATCAAGAAACGGGCATTTAATACCATAAAAAACTTTTG
The DNA here is from genome assembly GCA_933228895.1 of Platycnemis pennipes. NCBI lineage: Eukaryota > Metazoa > Arthropoda > Insecta > Odonata > Platycnemididae > Platycnemis > Platycnemis pennipes. The sequence goes on along the minus strand of OW121850.1, from coordinate 12,744,798 downwards.
ATATTTTGAGTGAACACACCACCTTCTTAGTTTGAGATTTCATGCACCTATAAATATAGTCTGCTAACACATTAATGGTATACTGGTAATGGCTGGTAGCCAAGCCATTTTAATTTAAAGGCCCCATCAATGAAACTGAGGTAACTGAGAGAAAAAATAAAATAATCTAAGGCATTGCCCTACAAGGTGTTTTCTTTTCCTATACAGTATATTTTTGGAAAGAGTTTGGAGTTGCTAGGAAATTATCAATTACTGGTAAATGAATTGCATGTATACATGACGTCATATCATGATGAAATTAGAAGCCAAATATCAGAAACAATTTGAACATGATAATTTTTTGGCTTACTGAACACCATTTATTTTCGTGAGAAAGTTATAGTATTATAAAATCTATGGGAAATATTTTCAAAGAAAAAGTTATGGAAAATATCCATCATATTAAAAATTTCCAGCTAAGTGCCAAATTCTCATTTTAACCTATGATCTAACAAGTGCCTAGCACATTTCCTAATATCATTGCTATGCAAAATGCATTAATGCCAAAGTTAGGAAGGTTCAGAAGATTAAGGATAAAACAAGCAGTTAATTGGTATTAGACATGAAATGCAACCCTATCCAATCTTTCTGAAATCCATGGGCCATGTGCATCATACCAGCCAGTTGACTCCGCACTCACTCTCGTGGTAGGTTGCTTTTTTCTGACGAAAATTCCCAGTGACGTCCTGGAGGGATCCAGCTAGGGCTGACACTGCATTCCTTGACAGGAGCTGCTCTTTAGGAGACCCATCTTGACCACCAGCACGAACCCTCATCACGAGGTTATGGCACCCACCAAGGATCTGTTTGTTCATCCCAAACATGAAATCAGACCATAGAAGAGGGAAAAAAAGTGAAATTAACTTTCTGCATAGTAAATATTTAGATGGGCACAAAATTCACCGCAAGGTAGAACTAAAGTAACAGAATGCCACAGTATCAACATTTGAAACCACAAGCAAGATATATCTAATGTACATGGCAGGAGAAACGTTTTTGTATTGCCCACTTATAGGTACGATAAGAAGAATCAACTGAGAATTGCACAAGGGATCATTGAAAATATTAACACTTAACACAAAAACTGATCAAGTCCTTCTTCATTGAACACAGCCCTGACTATCCAAACTTAAAATGGATATTTAAAGGAATATTTTGAAACAGCATCCTTTCATTGAAGGACATGTCAAGTTCAGTGATGATAAAAAACAGTACTCATAAAAATACAGTAAACATAATGGAGTACAACCAATAGAAGAAAATAACAAACAAATCAGAAGTCCATAATTCATCAACTAGATAAAATTATCTCTTATGTAAGGATACTGCTGGGACCCATAAGGTATTTGCTTAACTCTTAGTAAGTATCACTTCCCTAGCTTTTGGCCCTTTTAACCCTTGAGCACAGTTCTTTTTATGTCGTCCAGTGGCAGCATTCTCAGAACATCTTGCCACATACCTATACTTCATATTTTATTCCCTTAATCTCAGCACTCTTTGAATGGCAATGCCTTTCTATCTCCTTTGAGAAGATACATTCTCCTAATAACCATCTCTGGAGCATGAAATACCACTCTCAAGTCAACAATAAAATAAAATCTTTATTGTCATCGATCTCTCACCTAAAGGTGGTACCAAACATTCAGCATTCCGTGAGCACCAAGCAACTGCTCGCTGAATGTCGAGCAGCGTGGATGGCTTGCTTGATGCTTGCCAAGCACTCATTTCCATTGCTCCACCCGCAGTGTGTCAATATATGCTCAGTATACACTGTGTAGTTGCTCGGTGCTCACCTAATGCGGCATGTCTGGTGCCGCCTTAAGAGATGCCTTGTTTTGCTGCCTTAGGTTTGTCTGCCATCAGGTAGAAACCTTCTTTATTGCATTCTGAGCCTTGTTTGGGGAACTCAATATCTAGAGCCTATACTAGAATTCAATATCTTAGTGGCAGAGTTTGTCACTTTCATGTTGGCCTTAACATTTTAGTTGGTTGGTTTAGCTGTTTTACAATCATATTACCATTGGCCACATAGGCACCTTCACATGGGCGTGCACAAGACATTTGTTTTATTTTCTCTATTACAATTGTAATACATTGGTTTTACAATTTAGGGAGCATGGTGGCCTAGTGGGTAGAGCGCTTGGCTACTGATCGAAGGCTCCATTGATGAATTTTTCGGACGCCCCCGAACAAAAAATAATCCTCCGAGTGGGAGGTGGCCCAGGGAAAGGAACTGACCCCCCTACCCTGAATGTGTGAAATTCACATGTCTGTGGCTTAGTCCGGGGTGAGCTCTACCCTCACCTATCAAAACCAACCTTCGGGTTGAATCACTGAGTGAGTGGTTTTACAAATTGTATATTCCTTGTATTTTGATGCTGTATTTCAAAGGTTTTATCATTAATTTTTATGAAAAATACTGCGATACAATAGTGTTACAAAAGTTTCTATGAAAACTATACAATTTGTATCTGTTCAAGAGATTTACGACTCATAAAAATATGGCTGCATTTGAGGGTAATCTGCTTAGGTACTTGGAATCAAAATGTTTTACTCCATTGATGAATTTTTCAATGATGCCTTCAGTGTGTCTTGTGTCCATTGTATGCATTTTTTATTGTATTCTTCAAATTTTCGTATTCAGACTTGCCATACATTAAATATAGGAGTGGTAACATCTTGATTGCTGGACAAATAAAATTATTATTACTATGCACAATTTGTATAGATAAAAACCAAGTAGTTGTGAGTAAATCTGAACCCAGCTGTGAAGAAGCAAGAATAAGGAAAGTAGTGAGACAAGGCTGTGCACTGTCTCCTGTAATTTTTAATGTTTACATCGAGAGAGCCATCAATGAAGTCAAGGAGAAGTGTTCCAGAGTGAATATCCACGGAGAAACAATCAGCATGCTACGATTCACTGATGACACAGCTCTCATAGCAGAGACAGAGAAGGAGCTGAATAAGATGATAACAACCATGGAAAGGACAATGGCCATACATCAGCTGAAGATCAATAAGATATTGGTGTGCAGCAAGAAAGAGGATGTCAAAACCATCGTAATGCTAGGAAAACAAACTGGAAGAGGTGAAAGAGTTCTGTTACCTGGGAAGCAGAGTAACGATGGAAGAAGCAAGGAAGAAATAGTGAATAGAATAGCCCAGGCAAAGAGGGCAATCTAAAAAAGAAGATTCTACTTACAGCTGGAAATTCAAGTGTAGAATTAAGGAATTCATAAGAATATACATCTGGAGCATGTTTCTTTACGGCAGTGAGGCATGGACGATGACAGCAGTGGAGAAGAAAAGGGTGGAAGGATTCGAAATATGGTGCTATTGAAGAATGACAAAGATAAAATGGTTTGACCAAGTGACAAATGAAGAAGTCCTAAGAAGAGTGGGAGAAAAGAGAAGTCTGCTGAATACCATAAAAAGAAGACAGGACAACTTAATCGGCCACATCTTAAGACAAGATGGCCTGATGAATAAAATTGTCGAAGGAAAAGTGAACGGGAAGAGGTTTTCATCTTTCTCACAGGTTTACCCTTATATTAATATATTAATCGACAGTCTCATTTCAACACCCATGCAAGGAATATATTTTTGCTTAGGGTGAAATTCAATTGTTACATTTGATGTAAAGCTATACATTTTAGACTAGCTAGGTACAGGATAGATATGACACATTTATTCAAAATTCGTAAAAATTGTTAAAAGTAAAATTATGTCTTAACACCTAGCGATATTTTCAACTATAAATTAAATTAAAGCTCACCAACCAATCTAAACATATCCAAAGATGTTTTCATTTATATGCCTCGGCCTGCAAGTGATTTTTTTTCACATTTTAAGGTATGTAAGTAATTGTAATGCAGGTAGGAGTGAAGATTATAAGAAAATGAATCCATCTATTCGTATCGTAACACTTATATGTGCTACAAGAATATATTGCACCATGTCTGTTCACTTTTATCTTAAGAAAACGTCTTGCACCTTAGACAGGATTTGATCCATGGCCAGGGTTAGATTTTTTTTTTTGCAGTTCTGCACAACAACAAAGTGTTCAGAAAACTGCCATGGGATACCGTTTCCCAGACCAGAAAAGTTTCTTTTGCAGTAATTACCAACCAACGACCTGAGTGTTTAGAGACAGATGTGTTACCAATCCGGCCAAAGTTTAGCATATTTCTCCATGATAACATTAGAAGTTAGACAAAGTTTAACATCGAAAAATATTAAATAAATAAAACATGTACAATTAGAATAGTTGATTTGAAATATTAGGAATAAAATGACTATAACTGCACCAACTTAAGGCCCACAGATCAATTTGTATGAGCATTTTTTTCATAATGCCCCAAGTCCATTACAGGTATCAATCCTAACAACAACTTTCGGTGACAAGGCACAATGACTTTCCCTAAGACTTTAAAACCTTTCCCTTGGATCTATCTCTGAGCACAATCAGTGGTAATAAATATTTTCGAAATTGTACCAGGGAGAGCATTAAGGTACTAAAATTTTAAATAATCAATTCATCGAAATTAATTCCTAAAAAGTGGAACATACAGTAGGTAACTACGGTAAATGGGCAAATTATAGTTTATGAGAAAAGTAGTTCATCACCATAGGGGCAACATGAACACATTAATACTATACATACCCGCACTATTTCCTGAGTAGCATTCTCAATACGTTTCTCTTCTTCTGAAGAATCATCCAGCGACGGCCTGTTGAGATGCTCTCTGTGTAGTTTGTCAAGCTGCTCAATCTTACTCCTAACTTTTTCTAGAGTCCAGTGGGCGTCTTCTAAGTAATTCGCCCACGTTGGTGGACTACAGTCTTCTTCAACTTGACCCGCTTCCAAGAGATTAGACTGTGCTGATGTTTGCCGTAAAGGCACCAAAGACATACGATCTGAAACATTCTTAGGCGAGAAAACGATGAATTCAACATTTTAGGCAGACGTATGGAATAACGGAGACTCATCCACTACCCTTACCTGTTCAGAATAAATATGCCGACTTTGGAGAGAATTGTTTCTCATCAAAATATAAACCTCCGTCAGATTTCGAGTGGCCATGGCTTGTTCTCGAAATCCCTAATATTCACCTTGGCTTCATATTTTCACATGACAAAACTTCACTTAATCCACACATCACCATCTTCATCACCTTTCACGACGAGTTATCATGAAGCACAACATCGCACCATCATAGCGGCTGCGGCCAATGGCTGAGGGATTTCGACCAATCACATTACGCAGTCTCAGTCACCCCATCGGGTGAACGAGCGCGGAAAATTCAAAGTCCGTCCTCAAGTAAGTGCGTTCAGAGAACTGACATTTTTCAGGGAATGGAATAGTGAATGTACACATTCACTTTTAAAATATCGACTATATGAATTAATCTGAGTTTTTCTATTGGCTTTCGTTTTGAAAAATAATGACTTACAAAAACAAATAAATGGAAAACGACTATCTATATAATTGTACCGAAAGAAAAAGATTGGAAATTTTCCACAAGAATAACACACATCGGCCAGACAGGGAGGAATTTTTCCACCGTATCAGTGAGCACAAAAAGTGCTGTCTCTGGTAACGAAACCTCGTTATTCGCGAAGCACCTCATGGACGCGAAACACTCAAGTGACTTTAAATTCAACGTGCTCCACACTTTGGAAAAAGGAAAGAAATAGGACGCCATGGAGCAAGTGGAAATTATTCAAAGGAACTGGAAGCAGAATCTTCTTAATGATGTTCTATTTCTTTCGTCCCCCTCCCCTCTCCATCACCTTCTCACGAGTCGTACACTCTTCAGAAGGGCTGCTGCACCGTAAGCACCAGACCCCCGCCGCCCCCCTCCCCCCCCCCCCACCTCCCCCCCCGCCATCATACTACTTTGGAAGAATACACCAGGAACCCCAAGGAGCTAATCCTCCTTAACCCGAAGGAACCGACGATCCGGGGGATGCCAACGCCCGGATCGCTTCACCCCTTCCACAGTGGACTTCACTTGGACTCTCCGTGCGGACTTTCTGTAGACCCTTAATGACCTGGGCCATCCCCAGATCACCATCATGCATGGTTTTACCCATTAACACCCACCACCTTTCACCCTCCTCTCAATTCCCAATCCTTGTTCTCCCCCTATCCCTCTCCCCCCTCTCAATCTTTCACTCCCCTCACTGCAATTGTTTGCCTATATATATAGAGATGTCTGAGTTATAATTTTCACCTGATGATGGTGTTGTGCACCAAAACCGGTCGAGTAAAAAACCTTATTCTTGTGGAAAATTGCCAGTCTTTTTCTTTCGTTATGATATTCCACCAAATCAAGCCTGAATAAATATAATTATTATTATAACCTTTAAATATAATTGTATTTCCAAGCACTATTTGTATTTACATGCCTGAATAAATATAATTATTATTATTATAACCTTTAAATATAATTGTATTTCCAAGCACTATTTGTATTTACATGGTCTAGGCAATACTTCTCGCGGCTACGCTTAAAGCCACCGAGTGCGTCCACTGGATTGCGGATGGTGGGTCGACCTCTAGATATAAAGGTTAGCTGCGAGATAAGTGAGTTAACTCTTCGAATAAGCAGTCGTGGAAAAAAAGGCATGGCATTTTGAGGGTATTGGTCTACCCCTGGGAAAGCTAGACCTCTAAATAATACAGAACTGTAAAGATGCTGTGACTTGGCGACGAGAGGCCGCCAATAATTACGCTTCCCATCACCCGGAGGAAAGGGCAGCAACTCTTCTTCATATGAGTGAAAGTGGAGACCACATGTGGTCGGTACAGCGACACTCATTTCAGTACAGGCATGGTAACATTTACTTTAACAGCTGTAGTACTGTGATGTGGAAGTCAAGGGTAAACAACCACATTACTAGCCCGAGGAGTCGCAGCTACTCCACTCTTTCCTTTATTATCAAGACGTGATGGCACCCTCTAGAGTAAAATATTGCGGAGGTAAAATAGTCCCCCATTTGGATCTCCAGGCGGGGACTACCCAAGAGAGTACATCAGTCAAGTAGTATAAACATTTTAGGGTAGGAAATTGGAATGTGAGATCGCTACAGGCCTGTGGAAAACATAAAGGTGGAAATGAGAAGAATGGACCTCGACATATTAGGAATCAGCTAAATGAAGTGGCCCGAAAAAGGAGACTTCTGGAGCGGAAGCTATAGGATTATACACACGGGATCATTAAATGGCAATGCTGCGGTAGGCATAATGCTCAGGAAGAGCGCCGGAATGTGTGTGAAGAGCTTCCTGCAGTTCAAAGAAAGAATAATATTGGTGAACATCAAGACCAAACCTGTGGATATCGTAGTGGTGCAGGTTTACATGCCTACGACGGACTACGAAGATGAAGAAGTGGAAGATGTCTATGAAGATATCACGGGAGTTATAAAACATGTAAGAGGAGAAGAAAACCTAATTATTTTAGGAGATTGGAAAGTGGTCATTGGCAAAGGTCAAGATGGAAGAATAACTGAGAAATATGGATGGGGAAACCAAAATGAAAGAGGAGAAACACTTCTGGAGTTCTGCACACAGCATAAGTTGGCTGTTGCCAACACATTGTTTAAAAACCACAATCGAAGAAAATCATGTGAAAAATGCCAGGAGATGGGAGAATATTTCAGATAGACTACATTTTATTGAAGTAGAGATTTAGGAACCAGGTGAAGGACTGCAAAAGCTACCCTGGGGCAGGCATTGACAGTGATCATAATTTAATGGTGATGAAATGCCATCTGAAATCCAAGAAATTGAAGAAAAGAGTGAAGAACACATGGCAAACAGAAAAACTGAATGAGGCTCGACATCAGAAGGCATTTCAAAAAGCGGTGGGAAATATCATAGGAGAGGACCTCACTGAGAAATCAGTAGAAGAGTGTTGGGAAAACATTAAATGTGGTCTACAGGAAGTGGCAAGGGAAGCTCTTGGAAGAAGAAAAGTTTCCAAGAAGAAGCCATGGATCACGGGAGAAATCTTAGACCTGATTGAAGAAAGTACAAGAATGAGAAAATGGGCGAAGGGCAACTTTGTTACAAAAGAATAAGGAACAAAATAAGTCAAAACAAAATAAAAGTAATGAAATCAAAGAGAAGTCTTCTGGAGTGCACATCCATGGAGAAAAAATTAGCATGCTGTGATTCGCTGATGACATAGCACTTGTGGCAGAGACAGAGAAGAATCTGAATAATACTCTAATAACCATGGAAAGGACAATGGCCAGATACCATGTGATGATCAATAAGAATAAAACTAAGATATTGGTGTACAGCAAAAAAGAAGAAGCCAAAACCAACAGCTTAAACTAGGGAAGCAAAAACTGGAAGAGGAGAAAGAGTTCTGCTACTTGGGAAGCCGAGTAACCAATGATGGACGAAGCTAAAACGAAATAGCAGAATAGCTCAGGCAAAGAGGGCATTCTACCAAAAGAAGAACCTACTTACATCCGAAAATACAAGCGTAGAAGTAAGGAAACAATTCACCAGGACATACATCTGGAGCATGTTTCTTTACAGCAGTGAGGCATGGACGATGACAGCAGCGGAGAAGAAAAGGGTGGAAGCATTCGAAATGTGCTGCTACAGAAGAATGATGAAGATGAAACGGATCAACCGAGTGACAAACTAAGAAGTCTTAAGAAGAGTGGTAGAAAAGAGAAGCCCGCTAAAAATTATGAAAGGAGATGGGACAACTTAATTGGCCATATCTTGAGACACGATGGCCTGATGAAGACAATCGTTGAGAGACAAGTTGATGGGAAGAATGGCAAAGGAAGGCCTTGAGTGAAATATATGGAACAAGTGATGAAGGATGTGAAAGGGAAGAAATACATAAATACGAAGAGATTAGCTGATAAAAGAACTCAGTGGAGAGCTGTGTCAAATCAATCTGAGGAGTGATGACTAATGATGATGAGGCAATACTTGAGAATTATAAACAAATTAAAGCCAATAGTTAAAGCACGGAATAAGATGCCTTGAGGACGATGGCTGAGTCAGATGTAAAAACTTTGGAATTAATGGTGGCACTGAGAGGGTTAATGTAAACCCAATTTTAGCATCTACAACTGGTGTATAACTTACATCAGACTTAGGCATAATGCAAACTTGGTGCTATTAGTTTACTATGCCTTTGTTCCTCATATCAGCTTGGTGGATTCCCGGAGGAAATTTCATGCAAATTACAAATGAAAAAATTGCATAACATCTAATGTGACATAGTTTTATAAGGAGAAAAGTAAGAATAAGTAAAATTAAAAATATTACAGGTAACATGAAATGAAGATTTTAAAGTGTAGAAAGTACTAAATAAATCACATTTCTGTTAGTATGTACATTGAAACAGTATATAAGTAACTAAGCTAATAGTTCAGAGGTTATGTGATGATTTGTTGCATAAGAGTGTAATGGTAAGACATGGGCTTTATTTCTTCAGGGGTGATATTTTTGCCCTTGACGTGTTTGATGATACATTTCCTGGTGTTTAATGTAAATATATTTATAGTTATAACTTGAGATTAGTTTTCATAAATATTGGTCCTTCCAGTATAAGAATACAAGGTAAGGTAAGAATTTGGTATTTTATGAAATATGTTTTGGAGGAGGTAGTTTTGATATTTCTGCAATTGCTCGGACAGCCCATTTTTGTACTTGAGAATTCATTTGCAGTGGCAGAAGGTTAAAAGAAAATGCCATATAGCTGATATGAGGAACAAAGGCATGGTAAACTAATAGCACTAAGTTTGCATTATGCCTAAGTCTGACGTATGTTATACACCAGTTGTAGATGTTAAAACTGGGTTTACATTAACCCTCTGAGTGCCCATGAATTTTGGTGGCATTAAGCAAAAGCGCCAGCATGAATTTGAGTTTTGTAACTCCTTTGTGAAAAATATAAACATATGAAGTTACCTTTTAGATATGAATGTAATGTTTTTTTATTTAACTAAAAATGGATTGTTGTTTATGGCATTCTGGAGCATTGCATAAATGTAATTATTTCAATGAACATAGTTTAAACATTAATTTGCTCCTTGAGCTGATATATCGGCCCGTGGCACTAAGAGGGTTAAGTATACCAGCAGCAAACTTGGCATTCGCAGGGCATATTGGGGATTGACACAGTCTGGACATTTTTCAGTGAATATATATAAGGTTGTAATTGTTTTTCACTAGGCTTTCGGACCTTATCCTATCCCCATCCCTTCCATTCCTATCCTTATACCTTTCCTCCCGGTCTGAAGCGCCTATTAGTGCGGAAACAGACTTGAAAACACCCACAGACTAGGCTTTCACCATAGTTTGGCCAAAAGGGTTTCTGAAATAGTAAATGCCTAAAAACTTTGTCTCTTAAGAGATTGTTTATATAGGAATCACTATTTCAGCACAGTGAATTAATTCATGGCACTGTATTAAAAAGTCAGAGATTTTGGGGGTTTGGCATTCTTTTTTCTAGATAAGGGTTGGTATGATGTTTTAGTTTTGTTGTGATTAGTTCAGTTCATTAATGTAAAATTACCTGGTTGACAGTAGTTTCAGCTTGCATAGTTGAGTGTGCTGTGATTGCTGTATATAACTAGTTGTCCTTTGTTCACGTGGGCAGGTAAGTCATTTATGCATCAAGGGCCTAGCCACGATGAAACACCTGATCCTGTCGATTTACCTAAGTTAAGCAGTGGAACCCTCTCCGTAACTCTACCATGGTGCTTTTGTCCCGTCTGCGAGTGGCAGGCATGTTAAATGTAAGTTGGCACAATGGCTATTGAGGAAAGTACCAGGGAGGCTCCATGGAAATCCTCCCACCCACCCCTCCAATTTGCAAGCCGTAAATGTGAAATAGGAGAGAGTTGAAGTTACGTTTTCTTCAAGCCTTTGAGCTTGTTCCTTGTGAAGGCTCTTGCAATGAGTTCTTTAAGATTAATTCCATCGAGGGTATCTTTCACCTTTGGTCCATGTTACTTAGGCTTCAGCTTTATCAGCAGTATCTTTGCTCTTCGGGTCAGAAGAGTTCCAATGGTAGCCACAACCACAGGGACTTTAATTTGCTGGTTCAGTTTTGTTTGAGATGCATTTACAGTTACCTACTCAACAAAGCATATCTATCTTTTCCATTGAAGTTATTAATCTGTATTGTTAACAGTGACGTATTTATGACCTCAGAGGCCCCCGGCGGAATCTAGAATGAGGCCCCCAATGTTATAGTCTTGCAACCTGGCAGCTTGACATAGATTTTACCTTGCGTATTAAGACAATACATACATATATCTATCACTATTAAAGCTTTGCTAGTAGGCGCCAGGTTACTTACAACTACATTTAGAATTACTCTCTCGCAAGGCCCCCGGGTATGCCATATGGTAAATACGGCCCTGATTGTAATTAAAGTTGCTTCCTTATGATCTATTGCATGTAGCAGCTTAGTTTAGCAATTAATGATGCCTTTTCAAAATCGACATTGTGAGTAGGACTTAACCAGGTATGCTTGATGATGGCAGACACACTCAAATATTTATATTTTCAACTCTCTGATGTTTTTCTAAACATCGAACCCTGAATTTCTGCTTCCCTCACTGTATTTAACCTCATGCATATCGCTTTGTATTTCTTCTAGTAATAATCACCATTGTAACACTTCTGACTCAAAGATGTTACATGCATATGCCAGAAGAGCTGTTGCTGTATGCAATGTAGGATACAGGATATTCAACTCATTCATGTGAATTGGTTATTCAGCTTAAATTATTATTTTCTAATTATGTGGATGAGAAAATCATTGTTTCCTTATTGATTTTGCTGGTGGTTTGAAATGCCTTTGTCCTTCCTTGGGGTGACCATGAATTTCCAACTGAAAGTAATTAATATAATTCTTATTGAATTTTCTGTTCGTATATAATTTCTACTGGTAGAGTTACATTGAAATATGTAATATTTAATCTATTGCATTTATAATTTTATTTGGCTTTACCCACCTATTATGACCTATTCCGTTTGCAGCTTTTGAGCCCTTTTCATTATTTGAACAATCCAAGATCTAAATAAGCAGGAGAAATTTGGGACCTATAAGTCTAGGACCAAGGAAAAATATCCCACTTCACCTTCCCTCTTTTGAAGCCTGTACCCAACCATAAAAACAAGTTTCAAATGAATTGTATTCAGCCAAGCAGTTATACTGGCCCCTTGGGGGTAAGAAATCACCTCTCATCCAAGCTTTCACTTATAAAAGACAAATGCAACCCAGTCAATAACTTCATGGGTGGTTGCTGAATAAATTCTATTTATGCATGAATCTGTAGTCATAACCCAAGGCATGGAAATGGACATCTCTTATTATTTCCAGCATCATTAGTGATATTGACAAAATCAACATTTCCTGCTCTTGATCTCACATAAAGTTGGTACATATATTAATGACAATGAAAGGCTAGACGTACGTGTTTAGATTGAAGTTTTGAGAGGAATGGTTCTGAAGAGGAAAGGAACATTCATCTTCAAATGAGTTCTGTAATTACTTACCTTGAATTTATGATGCATGGAAATAGTTTGTCCATTTAAAATTTTTTACTTGCATTTTGTCATTAAATTGATGTATGTATAAGCATCAATCTTGGAATGAACGTTTAATATAATTTTGTTTGCCTTGGTCCCAATGATTGTGAATTTTCAGTAACAGTTTTTACATCTTCTCACAGGGTTTTATGTTACTTGCTTTCGTCTTCTCAGTTCTGTGCAGTTAAGGGGAATGTTTAAGATAATATGCCATTTGTGTAGTGGATTTTGACTTCAAAAACAGGACTTCAAGACACATGAAATAAATAGAGAATTTTAAAAGAATAGTATTTGAACTGCCTGGTGTTATGGTGACGCTGTCTGGGTTCCTCTCATGTAAAATAACACTTAAAATGTAAAAGCATATGGTGTGGTTAATAGGCAATGCCCCATCAACCATCATTCATGAAACTTTGTATAGTGCCAATACCATACATATATTTATGTAGTATCCATATATACTAAGATATTGAATTTTATACAAGAGAAAAGTTTTAATTTGTAAAATAATTTCCATACTTGCAATTTTGCCATGTTTTACACCCTTGCATACACATTTTCCATTTTTTCAATTATTCTCTTCTCCTTACTTTTAAGGTATGTACTTTGCACATATACCTATAACAAACCCTAGGAAAAATAAATATTATTTTGAGGTCTGGGAAAACTCAAACAGATGCAGTATTTTGGTATGTAAAGAAAGCATTCACCAGGTTCCCATATAATAAACATACACTGTTTATAATTTTGAATTCTCAATGAAAACGTTATTAACAGGACTAAGGAATTCTTAGCAGATCAAAAGCATGTAAGTAGTCATTCATGGCTTCAGCTGGACAGAGGTGGAGAGGACATCTAACATACCACAGGAAGGTATTTGAACCCTTTCTATTCTAATGAAATTTTTTGCAACAATTAACACCAAATACAAAAGTAACAGGATTGAACTAAGTACTCTTAAGAATATGTCAAATACTTGGGAGTCACACCAACAAACCTGCAAGGGGAACAAATTTGCAGATCCACCTTAAAAGAATGGGATGTGGGAATGAGTCAAGGAGAGGTTTTACTTTGAATGAGTAAGGCCAAACATGGAACATGCCAATGGTAATAGAGACTCATGGAAAAGGGAATGACGAGGAATTAAATAAAATTTAGAGAATATCTGCTTGATTTAAGGAAAATTGTTATGAGATGAGGATTATTGTAATGGAATTGCTGGAAACAGCAAGCCAGACTATGGTTTTTGAACAGGTACAAAGCCACCATGTTCTCTTCCAACACTGATAGAATAATCAACTCTTCACATTATATCAGCAGGCTGGACCACGTAGATAAGATTAAGAGGTGTGGACAACATGACTGACAAATTCAAACATTCGCTCTTCCTTTACAATCATGAAAATACCAAGATAAGTTACTACAAGGTGCCTATTAATTGAATAACCTTCCCTTGAACTTTAAATGTCAGCCAGACCCTTTCACTTCTGGGTTCTATTTCGATTTATGAAAATTTTTCCACATCAGAACAGAAAAATAAATTAATCTTCGAAAGTAATCAACCGAAATCACTCAAATAAAAACCATTTTATGAAATATACTTTTGGGCATATGCGTGTGATGTTTTGGCCAGAGTTGGCCTAAATGACGAATTTCAGAAGTAAAAAAAATTAACTTTTTTGAAACTAATGAAATTCAGATAAAATTATTTCATGTGGTTCTCTTCATAACCTAAACATAATCTCACATCTCTCACAAAAACAAACACTTAGAAACAATAAATAAATCTCTAACGCTACATATTACTTGTGATCTCGGGTACTTCTCTTTTTTGATACTGCTTATGTATCCTGACAACCCAGTATTTATCAATTTTTTTCCTTCAGCCTCTAAAAGGCTTTGTCATTGTCCCCCTTGCACTTGGCCCTTCCCCTCTGTATAATTACTAAGGGAAGAGCTTACATTCCTTATCAACCATTGCCTCATGTGAGCGATAAGGGCTCTGCATCATCTGAATTCGGTCAGGACGCACAACTGATCAACACCATAGTGTTAAGGTGATACAAAATATTCATCCACTTATATGTGCAACAGCTTAGTCATTTGGTCTCACTTCTCCATGTTTCTCTTGTGTTGAGTGTAATCCTCAGCTTTAGCAGACTTTCGTGAATTTCCATTCGAATCACATAAACTACCTCTACTACTATGGTGGATTGTGCAGATCTTCAGCAAGTTGGCCTTTCTTTTACTATCCTGTCATGTCATAGTTATCATTTCTGACAAACATAAAAGTCTCCATGCTTTAATTTTAGTATCATATGATCAAATCACTATTGTAGCCTATAACCTCACCTAATGCCAAGTGCTCAGAAAGAAAGTACATATTGCTTGCAGTATTTTTTTGAGCATATAAATTGGAGTCTTCACTTCCACTGCAGGTCATATGTATTTATCATCTATTATATTCATTTCCCTGTGATTATATATGATCTAGTGGAAAAGTGAAAATTAGTCCTTTGACTCTTGATTTCTTTCCTCATGAGCACATACTTATAAGCCTCCAGTCGACAAAAAGTTCCTACTTAATATCCACTTTGGACCTTTTGCACTTGGGTGACACTTCAGGAATCCAGGGTTCCAAAAAATGTGGTCATGTTTGTTCATGGGATATAAATGCTACTGTAATTTATGGAATTATACACAAATTTTCATAGGAACAAAACAACATTCACTGCTGAAGAAAATCTTCTGCTCACCAACCCTTTCCTCAATTACAGTTATCCTGAGAATCGGTTCAGAAGATTTGCTTTCCTTCATTGGCAAAGAGACAGTGGTATGCACTGGTAGACAGTGCTTCCATGCCTTGCACAGTGGGAAAAAAGACTGTCTAACGAAGATTTCCAATAAGTTGCACCCCTAAGTGCATACAACATCGTTAGGAAATATCTGAAATAGAGGAGTCAAAATTGGCACTATTGGTAACCAAGATAGCCTACTAATGGGCCAAAATAGGAACTTTCGGCATTTAAAGGTTAGTCTGATGATGACATTGCAAACACTGCACACAAACAGATTAAGTGTAAGTGACCTGCAAGAAGGTTAGGATAGGTGAAGTAGATTTCTAAGCCATCTGCATGAACCATTATGAGTACATTACTTATGCATGGTTTTGTACAAACATCTCACTTAAGTTTTATACAGGCGAACTTGTTTAGTGATAATTCTCTCCCTAAAACATCCTTGAGATGGCTTGCAGGGAACTCAGTAGATGTATTTCATTCATTTTCCAGAACCATTTCAACAACAAAGGTTAGGTAGTTTAATATGTCATACTTCAGATTCTCTACTGCCTTGCATCTAAGCAACCTGAACTCTTTCAACTCAAATTCACGCTAAGACCATTACTTCAAGGGAGTCCAGCACATAATAACATTGATTTGAGTCATAGGCAATAGTGACAAAAATAAAATTAAGGCTTCTATGAACTGCACAAATTGATATTCCCAAGAATATATAATGATAAATAGGTTTGAGGGCACGCAGCAAATAACTTACCTAAACCATATATAGCATCACTGAATTTTCATGTCTTTATTATACAAAAATGTATCTGCCTGACATAGTCAGACTCATGTGCTGTTATAACTTCCTTTATGCAATAATTACATGCACAATTAATCGGTATTAGACTGACAAAGTTGAATACTTTCAGATGCACTTACAATTGATACTTAACGAAATTAAATACTTCACAAGGAAAAAATGTTGTTAATACTTATGGAAAATGAGTCATTTTCATTGAGAAAGATAGGATTACATAGAGAAAATTACAATAAAATGTCAACAATGCCAGAGATTATTCTTGGTCAATTTCTTGAAAAATCTGTGTAAAAAATTTGTTTCAAAATAAAATCATTTGCCCAACACATCTTGACGTTCACCCAACATACACAGCACATTTGAGTTCACTCAGAAATGTTCCTGATGAATCACTAGCATGATTTCAACTCATTTTAAAGTTAGAACACAACTGTAAACAGAGACACTTTCAAAACATATCAACTCTTGACAACAAATGGAAGATTCAAGTACAGTCACGACCGCCAAACTGGGAATCAAACAGTTAAAAACACACCTCAGAATATTCTAAAATAGCCTCTATTTACACCTTGACAGTTTATGAACTTTTAAGGAGCTCCTTACATTAATTCTAAATCCAAAGCCCACAACATAAAACTTTTGAAATCATAAAGAGCCCTGGTAACAGTTACTGTAATACAATTTAAAAGTGAGCAGAAATTCACAATGAATCAACTGCACTTAAATAACATACCACTGTATGCCTGATTGGGTTTTTCTGGATAAAATTTACATTGGCCAATACTGAGAACTCTTATTGAAAACCACAATTCAATATTCATGGTTGAAACTAGAATATTAGCAGTGTCAGTCTGTGCAGGTACTTATTGCCTGATTGGTTGTACATTTCAGGTTGATATCAACTGCAAAGGAAATAAACTACATTAGTTAACATAAAAGACAAAATTTAAAAATAAATGGACTGAATAAAACCAGAAAGTTATTTCATTTTATCTATCATAAATTAATTGTTAATTAAATTTATATGCCATTGCAGTCATGAAAATGAAACCATTGAAAAACAAAACAGTACAATCTATACAAAATGGATTATATCAATCGGTGCATAAAAAGTAACTTCCTTAAGGTGAAAGCTGACATTTAACATTAGGATTGCAAACTATCAGCCAAAAAATTAACGAGGTGCCTGCTGAAACTGCACAACAGCAGAATTTCAAGAGAGAAAAAATCATTCACCTTGACCAAGACTCAAACTAACAACTCGCTAATGTAAATAAATTCACTTTGTAAAATTCCACAGATTTATTAGCACCGACCCAGGTTTCGACTTACATAGTCATTATCAAGGCAGTCAAGGCGGCGGCAGTCATTATCAAGCCCTTGATAATGACTGTGTGAGTCGAAACCTGGGTCGGTGCTAATAAATCTGTGGAATTTTACAGAGTGAATTTTCTTACATTACCAATATGTGGTTCCACGAAGTCAAGCCTAGCAATTTGTTATACAACAACTCGATGATTTCTGACCATATTCTTGTCAAAGTGAATGATTCTTTTCCTCTGTGGAAATTAATCAATAAACGTTAATGTTTAATGCTAACTTCCACCTCATGGATGGTGGCAGTGTAAATAACAGCTCCTCCTGACATTGCATGCAAAGCAGTAAGTGTCAATATTTTGGTCATTAGCCCCTAGATATCTACAGGGAAGGATGATATCTTAATAGCATAACGGGCATGAGCACCTAGTCAGAAATCTTAATTCAACTGTTTCCTGAACATGAAATCATTTGAAACATTCCAAAATTGATGTTATACAGTGAGTTGTTATTCCTACACCTATTCGGGATGTAATCTAGTATTTGAAATCAGCATGAATGATGATGCTCAGCTGCATTGCACTACAAATCTCACAATTGTCATTAGTGGCTGAAACAACCTTCTTTTTAATTTTCTTAATTGATCTGAAATTTAGAACAAATACCAACAATGTCAAATGGCAAGAACTTCATTGTTTCCATGGAAATTAAGAAGCCAATGGAACAAAATAATTTCATTATGTAAATTGTAGCAAAATTAATAATCTTGGCTTCAAAAATCCTAGAAGATATTATTTTTTACCAGCAAAATGATGCCTCATCAAATCTACCATACTTGAGGGGATGGTCGCTTATGAAGGCCTAATATAATCATCATCATATAATCTCCCAATTTTGCATTAAGTTTGCTATAAAATCATTTTTCCATCTAGCTAAGAGTATGGAATCTTTTCTTAAATTTTAGCCCGAAAAACCTCAATGATGCATCCTACAGCCTAGAATATACTGCATTTCAATGTCTTAACAACTATCTTAGTATAATTAAGTAATTTTTGTAACTTGATGCTTTCACAAATACTTCATTCTTTTATCATGCTACTTTACATACCTAAATGCTAAATATTTTCCAATCATTAAATTTGGACATTAACCCTTCGAAAGCCACTGATTTTTTGGTGGGTACTCCCAGAAATGCCATCAGTATTTTGCTACTTTTGTATGCCTTTATTCTAAAAATCATATTTTGTTTATTTGTTGCTGTTTTTACACGTTTTCTTCTGCATTTGAAAGTGAATACATTATTTCAAATTATTATGAAAACAAATTAATGATTTTTTCACAGACATGCAATTTTTTAATTTTGACCGAAAAAATCAAGTAATAATATCTAATTAAAAAAACAAAACATTGATAAATATAGAATATTAATATATTTATAGGAAAAGGTTATATAATATCCAAGAAAACAGCCTGAATTTTCAATAAAAATTCATTTAAAATTACATGCAAATTGCATAAAATCCAGGGGACATTATCAAAATGAATGGAGGTCTATAACGTGAATATTTCCTATGTTAGAGAACAATACATGTGAAGCTGTTATGACACATGGTATCTGAATAATATTAACAAGAATATAAGTCTGTTATTACTTAAAAAATATTAACAATTACGTTGTAAACTATTGAACATATTTACACATACTTAGAAAACGATGACAACAGTACAAACATAATTCCAAATCAAGTGACAAATATTCATATTATTCACAAATGTGCTGAGACACACAAATGCCATGTAGACCTTTATCAAATTTCACACAAACAGTTCTAGACCTATGGACAGGGCCACCGTCTTTCCTACCGCATCCAGCACAAACTTTTTTTCCTCCTGGCAATTTCCTTATTCCGTATATTCCTGGTGATATTGCCCTGGAAGTTGGTTGACTGAGATTATTCTTTTTACGTAACCATTCACTCTCAATGCTCTCTATTATTTCCGACACAAACTGTACTCTTGATATTTTTATTCAGGATTGTGTGATTTGTAAATAATGTAAGCATTTAGCACCATTCTAGAAATTACATTGAAGACCACTTTCATCCAGTATTTATATAATCTTCTTTCATCTAAATACATGTACAACATCATATCCGAAGAATCAATGCCTCCCATGTAATGATTGTACTGCTCAATGATTTGTGGCCTTTCCATTGGAAATTCTTGACCCTTGCGAATGACTGAATTGCTCGTGGCTATTGAGTTAGTGGACAGTAACTGGCTTTTTTGGTGATTTCTTTTCTCGGCATCCAAGAATAAGAAGCTCGTCACTTCTAAAATACTTTTTCTCGACCACAGTAAATTTTTCTTTGAGAGCTTGAGGTATTTCTTTCCTATTACATCCCAATGCACCTGTTCAAAATGTACATTTTTCAAACAAATCACGAGCTTAATCCATGCCAGTGAAAAATTTGTCCACGACAATAGGATATCCTTTCACAAAATAATTTTCAGCATTCAATAAATTGTTCACTACTACATGCCCCAAACCTTGTTTTTTTTTTATTTTTTCGCTACCCACCTTGGATTTTGCTCCTTGATAACAATAAAATGCCAGGCAGTAACTAACCACAGAATCACAAAGCATCAAGAATTTGATATCCCACTTATGGTGGTGTTTGTTTGGCAAATATTGCAATAGCTGAGTATGATTTTTAGTGCCTACTAATGACTCATGAATACTTAGGTACTGATGAGGAGTGGTGGCAAAAGACACGGTTAGCATGATCAACTATGGGAAGGAATTTAGCACTGGGATCATACTGCTTATGGCCAGGTGGAAAAAGTTTTGTATTATTTGTCAAATGGAAAAATTTCAAAGTAATTGAAACCTATTTCTTTAACTGCGCAATTAATCTGAAATATAGCTCTCCACAGAAAAAAAAAATTCTTTTTTCTTATTATTGCGTAATTTTATCAATTACCATTTTATACTCAAGGGAAAAATTGTCAAAAAATTTATAGTGTGTAATTTTCTAATTCTTTTACTCTGAATGACATATTTCACAAAGTGTTTTTTTACTGAAAGACGAAATTTATGTCGAAAAACCACTGTCTATGTGGTTTGGCCCTCTTCTCTGTGGGTGGGATGAACTCCAGGTAGTGTCGTAAAATAACGTTCTTTCCCAAGAGCCGGTCTGGTGCTGCTTCCGGTTTTGACAGTGGTATGCTTTGAGTAGGGTAACATCTATCAGATGGAAAAACATTTTCTTATACCATTTTACAGATTTCCTCATGCATTCCACAGAACTGATTTGCATGTCCGACTGATCTACTAATCTCATGTTCTTAGTGTAATCTTGAACAGCATCAGGTTTTTTTTATAAATACACCATTTCTCCAATCTCTCTTATTACTCGCCACTAATTTCCCTTTGTGAACAGTTGTAAGCATGTCCTAAAATTTTCACATTTCTCCACTCTCCTCTTTTTGGGAATAGGAATGATGATGTTTTTCTTGAAGTCAATTGATATTTCTCCTGTTGAGTACATGTCGCAGATGGTTTTGTGAAGATGAGTTAATGTCTTCCCCCCAGCATTTTTAATTGGTTCTGCAGGAATATCATCAATTCCAGAAGACTTATTCATGCGAAGGTCCCTTACTGATGCGTCACATTCCGATCTTAAAATTGATGCTTCCATATTATCCTCTTCGACTTTGCTTTACTTTTCGATCACTTTCGTGCTGAGATGTATTCCGTTGTATAACTCTTCCAGATATTCTTTCCATCTCTTCACTTTGTCATCATTTTCAATCAAAAGTTCTCCATTTTTGTCCCTTATGACATTGCATCTTGAGCTACATTCTTTGAAGTGGCTACTCACTATCCTATAGGCAGCTTCCACCTTTCCAAGTGCAAGGTTGTTTTGTGCAACTTCGCATAGGTTCTTCGTCCACATTTCTTTAGCTTTCCAACTTATTTCGTTCCTTATTCTTTTGTAGCAAAGCTGCCCTTCTTCCATTTTCACATTCTTGTACTTTCTTCTTTCTGCAAAAGACTTCTTCCATGATCCACTGCTTCTTCTTGGCAACTTTTCTTCTTCCAAGAGCTTCCCTTGTGGCTTCCTGTAGTCCACATTTGATGTTTTTCCAATTCTCTTCCACTGATTTCTCAGTCAGGTCCTCTCCTGTGTTCTTTCCCACTGCTTTTTAAAATGCCTGCTGGTGTTGAGCCTCCTTTAGGTTTTCTATTCACCACATTCTTCATTGTTTTCTTCAACTTCTAGAATTTTAGATGGCATTTCATCATTACTAAATTATGGAATAAATAAATAATAAATAAATCGAGGGACCTGGTGATTCGCTGGCTCTTCAACCGAAGGCCAAGTCAGGCCAGCCAGTGAATTGCCGTCTCTTTAAGCCAATGGGTTAATCACTACCCTTCACAAAAAGTACTGCAAACTTATAGTCATAACAAAACTTAAGGAAAGGACTAAGTCACACCACTTCCTATGAAAAATCAAGTATGTCCTCATATTGGCAGTAGTAGTCAAACTCGTCTCTTAAGTACTTACCTTTTAATTGGGGCATGGGATAATATTTACATACACTGTAAATGGCTGATACTTTTTAAATTTTTAAAATATATATTGTAACCGTTGCCGTTTGGCCGGTCACATTACGTAAGTATTATGGGCGCTCGAGGGAAGGAAAGTTTGATTTTCTTTTGTTCTGTTCGACTTAGAGTATGTTTTTTCTTTCGTGTGCAGTTTGTGTGTGAATCAAGATGTGGCGTAGGTCAGTTATTGTTGGCTCTGCATGCCTGAAATTCCTTAAGTACTGGTGTGAGTGAGTGATTCATCCTTCCCCCTCCCACTTTCCCCCGATTCCACGTGTTTTCGACCCCTCCGGTGTGTGCCCTTGAACGCCTCGAGAGTGGCCCAGAGAAGAGAGTCCCCCCCCTCCCCCTCCTCACATCCCCCCCCCCAATTGTAGCGACGCGGAGAGTCCGGCGTCTAGGCCGGAAGCACCCAACACACCGCCCGATACGAAGTCATCCCGCCCCCGAGACTGAGAGGAGAATTGCTGAGGTGATAGAGGAAAGGAGATTGTTTCCGTCTCCGACTCAGCATACAAGGGATTGGCTTCCGGCGAAGTTGGAGAAGGTGCATTTGCAGTCCGGTATTGTGCCCGGAGGAGCATCCGCCAGCGAGATTTCAGCCATTGGCACGACGGAGGCTCGATAAGTAACAAGCCCTGCTAACCCTTTGACCCAGAACCGCCTGCACCCCGACCCCTTTAAGTGAAGTGCCCGACGAAGGAGCCGTCAGGGAGGTTTCAGCCCTCGGCGCGACAGCGACCCGGTGAGGAGTTCTGCCAAGCCCCCCCCCCTTAGAACTGCCACCCACCAAGTGAAGAAGATCCCATTTCCCCCCTCTTTCCCCCACCCCCCGACGTGTGATTGTGCATGTACTTTTCACTGTATGGTTTCAATTTCTTTTCTTTGGTGTCCTCTTCAAGGATACCTGAATCGTGTGGACTACAGACTAGGTTCACTGAGGTTATTTTGTCCTTCACTGTTCTTTTCATTGTATTTTGCGTGACTAGTCACTTCGTCAATTATTGTTTCATTCTTGCTTTTTTTCGTTTTATGTGTGTGATCTCATTAAATGCAATTCACGAGACTTTGTCAAAGCTTTCCTTCTCTCGGCATCCACTCCAGTCATCGGCGGACCTATCCCACATCTCCTCCCTTCTCCCCACCCTCCTCCCCGTCCCTCTCCACCTCCCTGCCCAGGTGCCCGGGGTTACCCGCACGCCCCCCCCTTACCTGTCCCGCATTTCGGCCCGTGCACCTCGAAACCCCCCACATCCCCCCACCCCCCCCACGTGACCAAGTCACAATATCCATTACAACAGCATCAATGGCAATCACTTTGACTTTAGAACAGTTGGGAAAGTTACCAAAAAAATTAACTGATTAAAGATAAAGTTCACTACTGTAAAAAAATAACTAATTAAAGTTAAAAATTATTTTTCTGCAACTGATTAAAGTTATAAAAAAAGTAAATTTTTCATTAAAAGTTAACTTTTTCAGTTACTTTGGCAAGCAAACACTGAAAACCAACATTGTGATTTTTTTCTATCCGAATCAATTTGTTTTAAGAAAGCTCTCCTTTTTTATACCCTTCCTCCCTCTTTGCCATGCCACAATATCATGGCATCTGTCTCCTGCCTTCAGCCAAAAGGCTGTCTAACAGGCATCTCTATCGGCTTGGTTTCTTGACGAGAATAGTAGGTCACAGCATGACAGGAGGTAATGGAATTAGGAAACAAGGATGATATAATTGTTATTACAATGAGCTTAGTTTTTTCCGTGTCTTCCCAAGACTCTCCGGTGTTGTTAAATCCTCCCAGTCCACAGCTACTACACAGAGAGCAGACGAGACCACCGTTATCAGGTACGAATGGCATTCTGCTTTTATTTGTCGATATGCCAACGAATTTCCGTAATAATAGAGTAATCACGGGTTGAAATTGTATATATTTCTGCAATTATTTCAGCTACATGTTTTTTGAATAGATGCCATTTTTATAGCTGGATGATGTGACCATACGCAACTTTGATTACTGTGAGATGCTACGAGAAACATATGCACAGTAAAAGAGGCCGTGCATCGATGCACGACTCGATGACGATCGTGACGATATTAACACGTAATTCAATCAATCAATGAGAAAGACATACATGTAATTTAGGCACAGCATTTCTATTAAAGAACATGCATTCATGTTATGACAAAATGATGGAGACTCAAGGGCAAAAAATTATTTAGATAGAAATAATTTTTTTATCACGAGCCTGCCCTAAAATAGGGGTGCGCGGGATACATGAGGGCACGGCTACAAGAGTAAATACGGTTTATACATAATGTAGATCCTTTATAATTAAATTCAATCAAGTGAAACAGAAAAATTACGGGTCTCATTAATTTCATTATGAAGAGACTTTACTGAATGACAATGATTTCTCAAGTTGTACTAAATATCAACATATGAATAAAATAAGAGGGAAAATACACAAGAGAGAGGAACAAAACAAAGATCAATAAAAATTAATAAAAAAAAACTCCTGAAATCACAAGGCATTACAAATATGATTCCCCAAGTTTGAAACATGCAAGTACTTACAGATTTCACAGTGGTCTTGATAAAATCTTTTTTATGTGCCAAATCAAATTCTGGATATGCAGCATACACCTGTTTGCAAACGGTTTTCATTGTTATTTCTTCCAAGTTTGCTCCCTCCAAAATCTGTTTCACAAAACACTTGATTTCTTCATCCTAATAAGCAAAAAAAAAAATATTACATGCAATGAATTAGCCACCTAAGGTGAGAATCAGAGCACCAATGAATCCAAATATTACAAAGAGAGTACGAAAAAGATTTTACTGTGGGGGGCATTTTGGTCTTCTTCACCAAAGGCTCATCCTCAGAGGATTCATTATCACTTTTAGAATCTGACCCTTTCTCCTTCCTCTTCTTTTTTTCCACTGTTTTTGTATCAGCCTTCTTTGCAGCTTCTACCTTCTTCTCCGTCTTTTTTGGGGCAGGCTTTTTGGCATTGGCTGCAGGTTTCTTTTTTGGTGTCTTCTTCTTCTACATATGGATAAACACAATAATGTTGAATTATAGTTTCAATTTCTTTTAATGGCACTGGTATTTTATTTTTCCAGGAGCATACTAAAATTTTTACTCAAATCCAATTATAAGTGGGTTTTTACTTTACAGCTGTAGTCAATATTTAGTACATAATAACCTTTTCAAATGCAGCAGATTTAAGACATGACAACTTTTTCTCTGTTTTAACAAACATCAATTTAAAACTGGCAACAGACACTGTATTTTCACCCTCACAATATATTCATTCTGTTAAATAACAATATCCTCAGCACACACAAGAGGGTATCATTTTGGAAGACCATCTTATTCCACAAAAAGAAAGTATTCCAAGAATAAGCCCAAGAAATAAAAAAATGTGTTACATGCAAACAAAACAGCACCATAAGAATCATTATCCACTACGTACTCCAAAATAAACTTTAAAGCAAACTGTTTCAGATGAAAGATCACAGGGTTTTTCAGCACAACTCAGCAAGAAGAACTCTTGAGTTTCCCCATGGATGATTAATCAGCACTGATGTTTCAATGTCCAAATTTGTCATCTTCCAGGTGATTGGCGATGAGCCAGAAAAAGAGAACTCGGAAAAAACCTTAGATTTTCATCAGTCATCTCTACACAGATAAAATGAAAACTGCCAGGTGTAAATAGTTTCCAGGACCTGGAATTGTACCACAGATCTTTCTTTGGCCCTTCAGGCCCATGCGCAGACTAGAGGTCTTCACAAGCCGAAATTTATTTCCAGTCACATCCGAATCTGAGCTTAACTCAGCCTGACTACAATCTATTCCCTCAAAAGTCTCGCCTGAGCTTAAAAGCATACGATTTATGATGCTTTCATATTGTTACAAAGAATGCTTCCCCAAAACATTAGAAAAGGAAAAAAATTGCCGCATTTGGGCAGTTCTCGGAAGAGAGGTTTGTTTCACTCCCAAATTCACCGACATACAGTAGAACCTCATTTTTACGAACCTCTAATTTACGAAATGACACCAATTTACAAACCATTCCGCGGGTCCCGATCTTTGCATATAGGAAAACCATGTAAAATGACCTCTATTTTACGAAACCTCAAATTTACTGATTTACGAAATGAAAGGCCAGTCCCTAGGAGTGATTGACCTCTGTTTTACGCATTTTTTGAAATGATTTTGTAGCACTGAACTCAGTACAATGGAATAACGACCGCTGTATACCGCGACAGGAGCAGCTGAAAATGTGGAAAAATCGAATGTGAGCATAGTGCTTTTTGAAGTGCTTAAACTGTAGCAAAAATCCCAGAGACTGATCATCCAAATCGCAATTCATTCCTAATTATATGATCCAAGGAAAAAAATGTTCAAAGATGCATGGCACGATGCCTACTTCTCGAAGACAATGCCCCAGTTCATAAAATAATCGGATTAGTGCTGGGTAATTTCTATTCCTTTTCTATCATTTTGTGTATTGCGAATACCTAACTTGTCGTCACAAAGGATCCATATTTTCTCTAGGATTATTTAAAATTAGCTTTAAGGTAACTGCCACAACCCCTATTCAGAACTTGTTCAGCCTTTCACTTGAAAATAGCAATCCCCGTGGAGGTTCTTTGCTGCAGCTGTCGTGGAGCTTAGTTTCATCAGAAGATACTAATTTTGCAATAATAAATTACTTGTATTCAAATCTTGATGCAATTTGATTATTTAATTTTTCATTAGAAGTGTTTTACGTCGTTAGGTAAGATTTTGCGATCGCTTTCTGTAGCCGCGAGCAAATAGTTCTCGTAAATCACCGCTAGATGTCAGAACTGTAGAATCCATCTTAAAAAAGAGGGAATTTCAAATTAACTGAGTGAATTTCTAAGATTGACTTTCATCAGCTGCGAAATATTATTAAATATATTTCAAACATTACGCTTTCTTCAAAAAAGGCATTTTCTAGTCTTTTCACTGAAATATACTAGGTCAGTAGGAACTTTGTTTTGAAATTTCCTAGTTAAAATGCATCCCTGGCTTTCCCATGTTAAAATGGCTTCTTTAAACCCAAATCGACCAGCACTAAATATACCCCTTTCGTTAATTAATGCATAACTGCATATGCTTAAAATACTCCGAGGGATGAATTAATTCTCTTATTCCAGTTATTGCGAGATCTACCAACTGAACAGCTACAAGAACTTAATTCAGTTGCAGCAGCCAAATTCATACTATTATAAATTTGTAGAAAAATATTTACATTTTTTTTTTATTCATGGCTGTGAGTTTTATTCACTATGACTGAAGTGAGTTTCCAAGCCTTAGGAATAACGCCTATGTTGTACAGTGAATCAATACAATTGAGGTCTAATTTTTAAATCCTTTCAATTTGATGCAGATGCACTGCACACAGAATTTCATGTAATATCTGTTGTTTTTTCCCAGAATGACCAGATGACTACTATTTGTCATAGAAATTAGTAAGATTTCAACCCTGACATTACTATTTGACAAGTTTAGTACAGAATAGTGTTTAATTGCATTGAAATTATACTTGCATTACTGTCAGCAGAGTTTTAGTAGATGTACATTTGTTGCAGATCAAGCCTCGTGTATGTGCATGATGTGCCTCCATGGACATTGCTCCATGCTGTGCGAGGTGTTGCCAGAGCATGGGAGTGTCACCTCAAAAACTATTTCCTACTGTTGGAGATCAGCTGGTTTTGGTGACACATCAGTTTCGGAGACAGAGAAGTTAGTGGAAGATAACCTCCAATTTACAAAGCTCAAATTTTTGGGTCCATTCAACTTCGTAAAATAGAGGTTCAACTGTACAGCATTCTCAAAGTTCCACATTTACAATGCTTTAATAACATGCACAAAAAATACATTGACTGAAAAACCTTGCATTTGAGTTGTGCAAGGAAAAATGGAAAATTACTTCTGGAACCTGCATGGTACAGTTGAGCATCTTTAATCCGGCACAGACGGGACCGAAGTGATGCCGGATTAGGGATTTTGCCGGACTATGGGTCATGCATGGCAACTAGTCTATTTCTGACGTCCGGGATGTTTTCATTGAAAGGAGTCAATTATTTATAACAAAATATATTCGTTTGCCATTTACTGTATATTATTGTAAAAAGAGTTACTGAGAATAATCAGAAAGAAATGGTTTCTTAATACACAAAGTTATTATTTAAAATTATCGAAGTTGCGGAGTGAGTGAAAATAACGGAATCTAAGCATTGTGCATATTGCTGCACATATAAAAGTTTCATATTGTTGTTGGAAAAGGGTATAAAAATTGATATTTCTTACGCTGTAATTTGCGTAACATAATTTCCTACCGTGCTCGATTTGTTATCAGCGATTCAGCGCGATGCCAACGCGTGAGTGTCGTGTGTACGCCCATCACTACGTCGCCGCGGGCGACCGGACTGGATTATTCTTTAAAGACCATCATCAAGAGTAGTCTTCCTTCAACGATTTCAGGCTGATCATCGCCATCCCCACTCAGATTTTTTGTTATTAATTACCATTTCAATGATTTCATCATCTATGATATTTTGTGTGGTGAGAATATCGTGGCCGCTAACTATCCTTTCGTTTAAATTAACCAATTCCATTTCCTTTAATTCAGGGTTATGGATGATGTTTGCAAACTCCATCATCTAATTTTTATCCTCAGAAACATGAAATTTTTGAAATCCCCAATTATTTTGTCTACATCAAACCTTAAAGCAAACCAATATTAAAACCACGCGTGTTTTTAGAACAGATGGTGAAATGCTATTGCCTACACGTGAAATTTCCCGAATCACGTCTTTTGGATTGATCACGTCTATTTCTAAAAGAGTTTATCCTGCTCCATTAGCATTTGGCCAGAAATACTAACTAAGGCCTTCACTCCGACGCAATCGAAGCATCGCAATCTAAATCAGCACTTAAATCTTCTTTCATAGTTTTTCTCTCTGTAATCTACTTCTTCGTGTCACTTTAACAGTAAAATTTTGATGATTTTTCTCTTTCAGCTTCTTAATGTGTTATATTGTTGAAGATCCCACGTAGTATGTTTCAGTCAAACGCTTTACTGATGCAACGGCATCAAGCTTTTTCACAACTTGCACTTTTTCTGCGATGGTTAACGTTTTGTGCTGTTGCCACAACTGTATGGATGAGACATGTTTTGCGTGAAATATTAGAATATAACCAATGATTTTATCAAATTACGTCTAGTGGTCAATCAAAAATGCGCGCGCCATTGAAAGTGGCCGATCTGTTAATTAGTCGTATTCCGTCTCGGCGATGTCGTCAAATTTATATGTTTACTTCAAGTTCCAGAATAATTCCAGTGTAGGCGAAGTACCAGAAATTAATATGTTTAAATTATTCTGATTCTCGAAATGGGAAAATTAACGTTAAGAATGGTATCTCGGTATTAATATAAGAATAATATCTCGGCAGGTTATGAAGCAATGTTCTGGTTAAAAACGTTTCGGCATTTTCCACTAAGTACCAGATAGTCACGGCAAAATTGCCGGATTATAGGTGCCCCCGGATTAGGGGTTCCCGGATTAAGGGTGCTCAACTGTATTATCTATTTTGCATCAATATAATCATCAGGTTTCTAAAAACCGGGACAATATTACTTAGAATCAACATAAAATAAATTAATAATATTAACTATATCATTATGAACATATCATTCTGTGAATTTTCCAATAACAAAAAATGAAATTTAACATTTTCAATTCTAATGAATCATGTAATGTCCAATATTAATGTTTTTCCTGATTTCAGTGTCAGTAGACACCTTGTATTAGCATAACATCACTCTACCCCCTTCCTATCCCTTTTGAGCCAAATGTCAGGTAAGTATACAAAACAGTTATCAAGATTTTCATGTTTTTCACTATAGGTATCAGTGCTGCTTTTACAAATTCTTCTGGCCTAGCCCCCTCCTCGAACAAACACAAAAAATCACTTCCACCTCTACCTAGGTTCTTTGGAAATTCAGCTGGAATGTCATCTATCCCCACTGCTTTACAGACCTTCACTCCTTTCATTCTCTAACTCACTATCCAGTATTCCTGGTCCCAACTCATCCTCATCTATTGGCCTCTAGGCCAAGTTCCTAGGCCTATTCTTGCTATCATACAGTTCTTCCACATATTCCTTCCACGGATGCTGAGTCACCTCTGGTTCCATCGCCACATTATCCCTACTATCTACGAAGCCGAGAACTGTTTTCCTGAATGTCCCACCCAATGGTAAAGAGTACATTTAAAACAAATTTTCTGGTCATGCCCTTATGTACACATATGACTTTCTCTATAGCCCATGCACTTTCTGTTGCTTTTTTGTTAACCTCCTGTTTGTTACCAGTTTAGTATGAGAGTCAAATTCATGACTGGGAAACTTATGGCAATGAATCTACAAGTAAAATATGATGTAAGTATGTGTAAAATAAGAAAATACCAAAGTGGCAGGTCGGCCAGGCATTAATATTAAAAAAAAGCCCAGCAGTTGTGCCTAGATGCCATTACGACAGAAGATATTAAGCGTATCTCGATGAAATTCAATTTAAAACTACAACTACTTGTGTATGGCCTTGATTGCAGCAATTATGATTTGGTATAAACAAGAGGATATTCCTCGCATAACCATAGCAGTAAATGACTATTGATAACCATGATGCATATACCTATAAACGCTGATGATATTGGACTCAATGATTACAACCTTGGCACTATTCGTTGCAGCATGATTCTGACAACTTTAAGTCAGCTTTTTTCTGAGGCAAATTTACAGCAATGAACGTGGCCTCTTAGTATTTGCCTCTTTCTGGCTAACTATTCGGTTTTGGTACATGGCCTAGCATTCTTGGTAATTATAATAAATAAAACTCTCTGAATCACGTAGTGAGAGAGGTATGACAATTTTCTGTTGCCAGAAGTTTTTGCTTTTAATACTCCATCGCATCGCTAAATAACTTGCTTCCTCAATACATTTGAAACTCAAGACAAGAAGGTAATGCACAGCATCCTAAATATCAAAAGTTTTTTAATGTTTTACATTTCAACTATTGGTCAATGAAGAGTGTGAAAATATCATTTGTAATAGCTATCATATCTTTTGGCCATTCACCCAAATTACCCATAACATTGGCTGAACTAGCATTAAATTCATAGGAATTGACTGAGGAATGGTTATTTAACGTCTTCAATAATAACGAGAGTTAGATAGAACAACTCGCGGCTGAGCTAGATATAGAGGTTAGCTGCGAGATAAGCGAGTTTACTTGTCGAATAAGCAGTCGTGGACAAAAAGCGACGGCATTCCGAGGGGGTATTGGTCTATCCCTATTCAATAATAACGAGAGTTAGATAGAACTCGCGGCTGAGCTAGATATAGAGGTTAGCTGCGAGATAAGCGAGTTTACTTGTCGAATAAGCAGTCGTGGACAAAAAGCGACGGCATTCCGAGGGGGTATTGGTCTATCCCTGGGTAAGATAGGCCTCTAAATAATACAGAACTGTGAAGATGCTGCTTGGCGACGAGAGGCCGCCAACAATTATGCTTCCCATCACCTGGAGGATAGGGCAGCAGCTCTTCATCACATGAATGAAGGTGGAGATAACAGGGGTCGGTACAGCGACACTCATTTCACTACAGGCGTGGTAACATTTACTTTAAAGGCTGTAGTACTGCGATGTGGAAGGCAAGGGGAAACCACCACATTAATATCCCAAGGAGTCGTAGCTACTCCACTCTTTTCTTTCTTATCAAGACGTGATGGAACCCTCTCGAGTAAAATATTCCGGAGGTAAAATAGTCCCCCATTCGGATCTCCGAGCAGGGACTACCCGAGAGAGTACATCAGTCAAATGTGATACACTTTTTAGGGTAGGAACATGGAACGTGAGATCGCTTCGGACCTGTGATAGACTGGAGAACCTGAAGGTAGAAATGTGAAGAATGGACCTCGACGTATTAGGAATCAGCGAAATGAAGTGGCCCGAAGGAGACTTTTGGAGTGGAAGCTACAGGATTATACATACAGGATCATTAAATGGTAATGCTGGAGTAGGGATCATACTCAGAAAGAGCGCCGGAATGCGTGTGAAGAGCTTCCTGCAGTACAATGAAAGGATAATAATGGTGAAGATCGAGACCAAACCTGCAGATACCGTGGTGGTGCAGGTTTACATACCTACGACGGACTATGAAGATGAAGAAGTGGAAGACGTCTACGAAGATATCACGGAAGTTATAAAACAGGTAAGAGGAGAAGAAAACCTAATTATTTTAGGAGACTGGAACGCTATGGTCGGCGAAGGTCAAGATGGAAGAATAACTGGAAATACGGATTGGGAAACCGAAACGAAAGAGGAGAAAGGCTGCTGGAGTTCTGCACTCAACATAAGTTAGTGGTTGGCAAAACACATTGTTTAAAAATCACAACCGAAGAAGATACACGTGGAAAATGCCAGGAGACAGAAGAAGATTTCAAATTGACTACATTTTAGTGAAGCAGAGATTTAGAAACCAAGTGAAGGACTGCAAAAGCTACCCTGGGGCAGGCATCGACAGTGACCATAATTTAGTGATGATGAAATGCCATCTAAAATTCAAGAAATTGAAGAAAACAAAGAAGAATATATGGCAAGTAGAAAAACTAAAGGAGGCTCAACATCAGCTGGCATTTCAAAAAGCAGTGGGAAACAACATAGGAGAGAACCTGAATGAGAAATCAGTGGAAGATCGTTGGGAAAACATTAAATGTGGACTACAGGAATCCGCAAAGGAAGTTCTTGGAAGAAGAAAAGTTGCCAAGAAGAAGCCATGGATCATGGAGGATGTCTTAGAATTGATCGAAGAAAGAAGGAAGTACAAGAATGCGAAAACTGAAGAAGGGCAGCTCTGCTACAAAAGAATAAGGAACAAAATAAGTCGCAAAGCAAGGAAAGCTAGAGAGATGTGGTTGAAAAATCTATGCAAAGATGTACAAAGCAACCTTGCACTTGGAAAGGTGGAAACGGCCTACAGCATAGTGAGGAACCACTTCAAGGAACGGAGCGCAAGATGCAATGCCATAAGGGACAAGAATGGAGAAATTTTGATTGAAAACGAGGACAAAGTGAAGAGATGGAAAGAATATCTGGAAGAGCTATACAATGGAAAAAATCTCAGCAAAAAAGCTATTGAAGAGGAAAGCAAAGTGGAAAAAAATGATATGGGGGCATCAATATTAAGATCGGAATTCGACGCTGCAGTAAGGGATCTTCGGATGAATAAGGCCTCAGGTATTGATGATGTCCCTGCAGAACTAATTAAAAATGCAGGAGATAAGACATTAATTCATCTCTACAAAACCATCTGCGACATGTACTCAACAGGAGAAATTCCAAGGGACTTCGTGAAAAACATCATCATTCCAATTCCCAAGAAGAAGAGAGCGGAGAAATGCGAACATTTTAGGACTATAAGCCTGACGACACATGCATCGAAGATACTGACCAGGATCATCTACAGAAGAATAGAACGAAAAGCAGAGGAGTTACTGGATGAAGATCAATTCGGATTCAGGAAAAGTAAGGGTACAAGGGAAGCAATATTGGCCCTTAGGCTACTCATAGAGAAAAGAATGGAGAAGAACAAACTGACGTTCATTGCATTCGTGGATTTAGAGAAGGCCTTTGAAAACGTGGATTGGGATTCAATACTTGGAATTCTGAAGGGAATTGGAGTGTCCTACAATGATCGAAGAATTATACACAGTCTGTACAAAAACCAAGTTGCTGTGATTAAATCTGGACCCAGCTGTGAAGAGGCAAGAATAAGGAAAGGAGTGAAACAAGGCTGCACACTGTCTCCCGTAATTTTGAATGCTTACATCATTGAGAGAGCCATAAATGAAGTCAAGGAGAAGTGTTCTGGAGTGAACATCCACGGAGAAACAATCAGTATGCTATGATTCGCTGATGACATAGCTCTCATAGCAGAGACAGAGAAGGAGCTGAATAAGATGCTAACAACCATGGAAAGGACTATGGCCAGATATCAGCTGAAGATAAATAAGAAGAAGACTAAGATACTGGTGTGCAGCAAGAAAGAAGAGGCGAAAACCAATGTCAAACTAGGAAAACAAAAACTTGTAGAGGTTAAAGAGTTCTGTTATCTAGGAAGCCGAGTAACCAAGGATGGATGAAGCAAGAAAGAAATATTGAATAGAATAGCCCAGGCAAAGAGGGCATTCTTTCATAAGAAGAATCTACTTACAGCAGGAAAAACAAGCATAGAAGTAAGGAAACAGTTCATCAGAACATACACCTGCCGCCGCACATCCATAAGAAGAGGAACACTATCGTCGAGGGAAAAGTGAACGGGAAGATTGGAAAAGGCAGGCCTCGTATGAGGCACATGGAACAGGTTGTGAAGAATGTAAAAGAGAAGAATTACGTCACAATGAAAAGGTTGGCCGATAGAAGAATCGAGTGGAAAGCTGCGTCAAACCAATCCTAGGATTGTTGACCAATGAGATAGAACAAGTGATTTCTCGGCTCCCAAGACCTCTCCCATTATACAGAACATACACCTTACAGCAGTGAATCATGGACGATACAGCAGCGGAGAAGAAAAGGGTAGAAGCATTTGAAATGTGGTGCTACTGCTGAATGCTGAAGATTAAATGGATCGACCGAGTAAGTAACGAGGAAGTGCTAAGAAGAGTAGGAGAAAAGAGAAGTCTGCTGACAACTCTAAAAAGAAGAAGGGAAAACTTAATCGGCCATATCTTGAGACACGATGGCCTGATGAACACTATCGTCGAGGGAAAAGTGAACGGGAAGATTGGAAAAGGCAGGCCTCGTATGAGGCACATGGAACAGGTTGTGAAGAATGTAAAAGAGAAGAATTACGTCACAATGAAAAGGTTGGCCGATAGAAGAATCGAGTGGAAAGCTGCGTCAAACCAATCCTAGGATTGTTGACCAATGAGATAGAACAAGTGATTTCTCGGCTCCCAAGACCTCTCCCATTATACAGAGCTTCTACTATACAGTTACAATGGATTACCTGCCAGAGAACAAGTTTTATCTTATCTAAGCAAGTTTCCATTCACCAACCTTGTTCTTATCATCACTGTCCTCATCTTCCTCATCTGAGGATTCCATTTTCTCATCATCCGACTCCTTCTTCTCATCGTCAGACTCCTTCTTCTCATCGTCAGACTCCTTCTTCTCATCATCAGACTCCTTTTTTTCATCCTCAGACTCCTTTTTCTCATCTGAGGACTTCTTCTTCTTTTCTGCTGGTGGTTTCTTCTCTTCATCACTGCTCTCCTTCTCATCGACATCCATTTCATCCTCTGATGACTCATCTTCATCATCGGACTGATGCTTCTTCTTGTTCTTTGCTGAACTGGACTTGCGCTTAGTCTTCTTAGAAGATGACGTCCTGGCTTCTTTTTTTTTCCTCTTTGAATCCTTAATTGGAGGCCTGAGGAAAACAGAGATACAAGCTTAAAATACAGCAGCATTTCAACAAGCATATCGAGGGTGTCTACTGGCCATAAATCACTTTATTTCTCAATTTTTACATTTTCCACATTAACTTCTTGGTTTTAGTGGTTCTACAGGCTTATTTTAGCACAATTACCGACAGTCATCAAAGGAAATTTTGAATCCTATAGTAATGAATGACAAGGAAAAATCTTATTCAAGTCTTCAATGACACTTGATGCTTTAAGTCATAAAATTTAACATAAAATGTAAGTACTGTGTATCAAATTCACAACTCTTCTATAACACAACTCTAAATGAATAGCTTGAGATTCCCCTTGCAAAAGCACAATAACTTAAACATTCATATAATTTCCTAGTTTTTTTGCAGAAACCTGTATTCCTTAACTACTTCAAATCAGCAGACACCATGATAATATAATTAAAATTTATCCCCATGCAACACATAATTTTTTGAATAGAAAAAACTCACTTTTTGGAATCTTTTGGCTCCATTAAGAAGTCAAGAATATTGCTAACTATGTCCTCCCGCTTGCCACTTGAGCTCAAATCCAACGTTGAGCATATGCTTTTGAGGCTTTTCAAATCCAACCTAAAATTAACATTAAACAATAAATTTTACAATCAAATCAATTGCTTCCATTTCAATACACGTAACAAGTTTTTCATACTTAGCCAAGTTAGCACGCTTTTTTGAGTATTCATCAGATCCTTCCTTGAAGTCAAATCCATTGAATTTACGAACATTACGCTTGACCATGGATAGTTTTCCAGGCCTATTGAACAACGCCTTGTAAAGGGGCTTCAATTTCTCTGAAGTATGTTTCTGAAAAAGCAAAAGAAATAAATAAGTGCATAAACTCACATATGAGCCATAGTCATCACAAACATTTTAAGAGAAAAAGAAAAAGTCCTTGTAAGCACCTGGTGCCACCTCTTATACTGTTCACTTGTCTTGCAGGTGAACAGTATTATAAGAGAAAATATTTTCCATGCAGTGATTTTTTTGAAACCAGAGTCATTACTCTAAAACATGAGAGAGAGCAGTAATGTGCTGTTTTATGGGAGAATTTTAACTTAGCTGCGTAGCGGGACAGTACACAGCTCCACTAGTGACGGAAAAATGAAATATCTACACTCTCGATCCTTTTGCCAGGATAAGATTCGTATTATGAAATGAATGCGTATAGGACACAATTTATAATTTATGGACACCTGCAGGAGTATATTTAAAGTGTACCGAAGTCCATATTGTGAATACTGGAAATGAATTTTAACTCAGGCATTAAGAAATGTTAAACATACATGAACTGAACCGGAGGACGATAAAAGGGGATCACTCCTCAGACCATCGTGCTGCGTCAGTTAATCAGGGTAATACATAACCAAATTTATTGAAACTTGTTTAAACGCGTGAAAACTGCATTTAGTAAATAAAATTATCTTGTAATATTTGAACTTGGATTTTGGAACTGCTTGTGCTGGCCGACCAGTGGCATAGCACTCATTCTCATGTGCTGTTTACGTAATCCTTAATTACTCTGGAGTGTAAATATTATTTTACTCGGAAATGGGAAATGGATGTGAATTAAAACATTTTCTCAAGGGCTTTTGGGTTTCTTCCGCATTGGTTCATCCCTCTGGACGACAGTTTCATCGGCATTCCAGACACGATCTTCAGGTCCAAAGATCATGTCCCATCAAATTTCCATTATCTTCGTCCTATATATTTCCTATAATTTGGACCTGAAGATCCCATCTGGAATGCCGGTGAAACTGTCGTCCAGTAGGATGAACCAACATGGAAAAAAATTGGAAAACCTCGAGTCTCCTTCTAATCACCAGGGAAGCCTTGGCAGCGACTAGAATATTTTCAATTTAGGCGTAAATAAAAATTGTGGATTCTCATGATGCAACTCGCACTGATATAGTGAAACATCTAAGATTACCGGATTCTACCATGAATACAATAATGAAAAATTGCGATGTGATTCAGAAACATGCTAGCTGGTGCAGACATCTGTCGAAAAAAGAAAACGCTAAGAATCCATATTATGGAGGAATACTAACTTAAAAGGTGGTTTTTAAGTTCTAGATCATCAAATATCACCGTGAATGGCTTCATCATAAGAGAAAAGGCTTTGCGTAATGTATAAGTTTGGGTTTTATGGACTTGACAATGTCCAATGGTTGGTTGAAACATTGGTAGAAATAAAGCGCACAAAAATAAATCAGGACAGTGCTATACTTTAAGAAATAATTACTAATACAGTTGAGCATCTTTAATCCGGCACAGTCGGGACCGAAGTGATGCCGGATTAGGGATTTTGCCAGACTATGGGTCATGCATGGCAACTGGTCTATTTCTGACGTTCGGCATGTTTGTGTTGAAATTAGTCAATTATTTATAGTCTATTTCTGACGTCCGGGATGTTTTCATTGAAAGGAGTCAATTGTTTATAACAAAATATATTCGTTCGCCATTTACTGAACATTATTGTAAACAGAGTAACTGAGAATAATCAGAAAGAAATGGTTTCTTAATAGGTACACAAAGTTATTATTTAAAGTTATCGAAGTTGCGGAGTAAGTGAAAATAATGGAATCTAAGCATTGTGCATATTGCTTCACATATAAAAGTTTCATATTGTTATTGGAAAAGGGTATAAAAATTGATATTTCTTATGCTGTGCTTTGCGTAACACAATTTCCTACCGTGCTCGATTTGTTATCAGCTGATTCAGCGCGATGCCAACGCGTGAGTGTCGTGTGTACGCCCATCACTGCGTCGCCGCGGGTGACCGGAGTGGATTATTCTTTAACGACCATCATCAAGTAGTCTTCCTTCAACAATTTCAGGCTGATCATCTTCATCCCCACTCGGATTTATTGTTATTAATTACCATTTCAATGATTTCATCATCTATGATATGTTGTGTGGTGAGAATATCATGGCCGCTAACTATCCTTTCGTCTAAATTTACCAATTCCATTTCCTTTAATTCAGGGTTATGGATGATGTTTGCAAACTCTATCATCATATTTTTATCCTCAGAAACATGAAATTTTTTAAATCCCCAATTATTTCGTCTATATCAAACCTTAAAGCAGTCCACAATTTAAACTACGTGTGGTTTCGTTAATGGTGATGGTTAACGTTTTGTGATGTTGCCACACCTGTATGGATAAGACAGGTTTTGCGGGAAATATTAAAATATAACCAATAATTTTATCAAATTACGTCTAGTGGTCAATCAAAAATGCACGCGCCATTGAAAGTGGCCGATCTGTAAATTAGTCGTATTCCATCTTGGCGATGTCGTCAAATTTGTATGTTTACTTCAAGTTCCAGAATAATTCCAGTGTAGGCGAAGTACCAGAAATTAATATGTTTAAATTATCGAATTCAAAGCGCACGAACTAGCCGTGAAAACTTTAGCGGCGTTACCCGCTGAAATTGCACTATAGCAAATGTTCCACAGAGAAAAAATCATTCGCCTTGACCGGGACTCGAACCCGGACCCCCTGATTTCCGGCCAGGTACTCTACCAGTTGAGCTACCAAGGCTATGCCTAGGCGAATGATTTTTTCTCTGTGGAACATTTGCTATATGTTTAAATTATTCTGATTCTCGAAATGGGAAAATTAACGTTAAGAATGGTATCTCAGTATTAATATAAGAATAATATCTCGGCAGGTTATGAAGCAATGTTCCGGTTAAAAACGTTTCGGCATTTTCCACTAAGTACCAGATAGTCATGGCAAAATTGCCAGATTATAGGTGCTCCCGGATTAGGGGTTCCTGGATTAAGGGTGCTCAACTGTATTGCTCTAATTCAGTTTGTCAGTGTTTATTACTTACATATAATTACTCTATATTATTAAAGTATTGCATGTTAAACTGAAAACTGTTGTTTTCCGGCAGTTTACACTTTTTCTAGTGACCGCTAGAAAAAAGTGTACATTGCAGGAAAAGGACTTTTTTCTAGCGTTCACTACAAAAAAGTAAATAAGGGGTTTCACTGTAATACCTGTATTAGGGATTCGATCCTGGGGATTTCTCCCAGGGGTACTCCCCGTCCTTCTGGAATTTCATTTTTAGGACTTTCTCTGATAACAGTTTTGAACTCCTCAGAAAACCTTTGGACTTTTTTCCGATCCCTGGTACCACTTATTTGTAGAGGCTGGTCTAGGAGTGGCACTGCAATAATAGACAAATTACATTAAAAAACATCACTGAAACACAAAATGGTGGACAATGAATAGGAATAGTTTTTTAGTTCAGAAAAACCACCCGTTAGCGAACTCCCTTACAACGAGCACACGGAGTTGGTCCTCCTAAATTACTATTAAAAAGCACACATTTTGACTCCCTTACAATGAGCTCCCACACAATTAGAACCTGCCATCAATGAAGTAGAGAGCTGGTACTGTGAGCACTAGTTGACCGCTTTAGTACAAAATTTTTCTCATTGAACGCAGCTTTTTTTCACAAGCACATGACTTGGAATGATAGTATTTACCCTTGAAACCCACGTTTTTTCTTCCTAAATGCCCATTAACATTCTGGTGTCTTTTATGGAATTTTACGTATTACCATACAATTGTTTTTCGCAAATTTTCGGAAGATAAGCAAATAAGCCTTGAACCAGTATGCAAGTCACTATTATTGTTTCCTTTCATTTCTGTTGTGATTTATTGTTCTTTTTTAAAGGTGTTATGCAAATAGCATACGCACAATGACTGGATTAGCCACAGGATGTTGACGTATTGTAAGCATTTAGTGCACATGGAACTTCAGCGATCGAAAAATGTAATGCACAATATTTTTACGTAGTCGTAAGGGACATGGATATACTGCATAGAAGCCAGACATGGATATGTTGAGCTAAAGATCATATGTTCTGCTTCAATTGACAACTCATGAGTTCATACAGGTGACTTAAAAGCATACCTAAACTGGCCCTTGTACATATATGTAATGTGTCGCAGGGAAATATTATATTTTTGGTGTCTGCAAGCATGAATTGTCCTCCATAGAACTGATAGTAAAAGAAAGAAGTTGGAACTTAGCCACCACAAAAATTTCAGGGCTTGAGGCATCAGTTGATCTCGAGATTGAGGAAAATTGGAGTCAAGGGTTGCCAAAATTGATTGAGCAACACAAACCGAGAATTTTTTAACGCTGATGAAGCAGGATTTTTCTACAATCTGATCCCTGACCGCACACTAAATGTGAAGGGAGAACATTGCTACAGGGGGAGTATGAGTAAGGAGAGATTTACTGTGCTATTTTGTGCCAACAGCAATGGCTCAGTGAAGTTACCTCGGCTTATAATTGGAAAATCCAGAAAACCTCACTATTTAAAAAATATAGGACAACTACCATGTCCCAACAATCATAACAGAAATTCTTGAATGACAGTTGAGATATATGTATTAGGAAATGGTTTGTTGGGGTTGACGCTCAAACGGGAGGTCAAAAGAGAAAAAGTCTGTTGTTTGTTGATTGTAGGTTGGATCATGAATCGGAGGGTATAAATTTAAGAAATGTGAGTTCAAGTGCAAAGGATCTGCTCTCAGCCTTGGACATCATATGCAGATATAGTGAGGATATAGGGATGGAATTCGGATTGGGCAAGTGCATGAACATCCATCTGGCAAAAGGAAAGATCTCAGAAGACCAGGAAGACGTGCTGCTCATTGATGGAAACCCTATTCGTCATCTTGATGATGACGAACCATACCAATATCTCGGCATTCCCCAGTGCCAGATGCAGGAGGTGAGAGAAGTGAAGGAAAGGCTTACAGCCAAGTACAGGCAGACTCTCAGGCGAATCTGGAGCTCTGACCTGTCCGGCAAGAACAAGGTTCTTGTGACCAATACCCTTGTGGTTCTGACACTGCTCTACACCTTTGGTTGCATCAAATGGAATGTCAACGAGCTGCAAAACCTCGACAGGGAAACGATGAAGATGATGACCATCTATCGTAGTCTTCATCTGAAGTCTTCCATCGCCAGATTGTATCTCCGGAGAAAGCTAGGCGGTAGAGGGCTGATAAGCCTGGAGTGCCTTCATGACAGTGTAGTCCTCAATATGGCATGGCACGTGTTCCACAGCACGGACCCCCTGATGCTGCTCGTAATGAAACAAGTGTCGGCAAAGGGGCAGCAGACGGCCTCGGGTTGGACCTGGACCTTACTTCTAGTGGAGAAGCGTGCGACAAATCAATCTTGTCACTGAAAGCGGACATGTTAAGGCTCGAAATACAGTGGAGCAAAAGACACTGCCTCGCAAGCATACCAAGAAGGCCATGCATGGGAGTTTCTATCGAAACTTGGAAATGCATAGGCTATCGAAGGAGCTCACGTTCACCTTCCTGCGCTAACAGGACTGAAGTCAGAAACCGAGGGATTCGTGCTCATGTGCCAAGATGGTGTCATCAACACCATCGTGTACCGTTGCCTCATCTTTGAAGCAAATGTAATGGTAATGGACACAAGATGCAGAGCCGGAGACTTTAGGTCATCTACTCTCAGGCTGCAGCTTTTATGCGAAGAACGTATACATAAGCTGCACAACTCGGCTCTGTGGGTGTTGTATTACCA
This sequence comes from Platycnemis pennipes, assembly GCA_933228895.1. Taxonomy (NCBI): domain Eukaryota; kingdom Metazoa; phylum Arthropoda; class Insecta; order Odonata; family Platycnemididae; genus Platycnemis; species Platycnemis pennipes. Next base: position 12,702,487 of record OW121850.1, on the reverse strand, counting down.
CCTAAGACACCATTACGACATAGATGCGAATCCGGTGCTGCCTTACGTCCCAGTAGACATCGAGTCCGTCGTGGGTGTAAGATCTGGTGGAATTATTTCTTCTCCACCTCCAGGCAGTTGGAGGCGACGAAGCCTGATATAGTTCTCGACAATCTCTTGCATGCCATGTTCGTGATTGAGTTTTTGGCACTAGCCGAAAGGAACATGGCAGCGAAGGAGATGGAAAAAAGGACGAAACATCAAGATCTGCTGTGTGAACTCTGGCAAATACACGTGGGCTACTCTGTGAAACTGTTAGTCCTCATTGTGGTTGTACTTGGTGGTGTCAAGAGCTCACTGGTTGTGAATCTCAAGTGCATCCCAGTGTGCAGGGCGCGAGCGGATGCACTTGCAAGTGCAATGCAGAAGGCTGATCTTCTCGGGTCCCTTTGCCTGCCTTGTGCGCATGACCCAAATGCTGGGTAGTTACCTATCTGACGGTGGTGGATGTGGCTCCCCTTAGGAGTGACACCTCTCGAGTCTTCAGCAATTATGACGGCAACGAAACCTGATGCTAGCCGGAGACTCGGAGGTGGAAGTTACATTGCAGTAACTATAATAACAAATAACAAAAATAATAAAACAGAATTTGAACTGGAAGGGGTAACTATGAGGTTGAAAGGCGTTGTATATGGTTGTTGAAAGTGCTGCGTGAGGTGAGTAGGGCAAGGGAAGGTTAAGTGATGGAAAGGGCAGGTAAACGGTAAAATAAGGAATGCTGGAATATTGAAAGTCGGATTTTGGGCTTGTGTAATGGTTCAATATTGTGAGTTGTGCAGGCTGGAATGTGGAGTGAAAAGTAAGAAGAGGTGATCAATGCATCGGAAGGACCCATTCAAGATGCTGTGAAGGAATTTGAGGCTGTGAGGGATGTCCGTCGGCAGTGCGTAAGTTGAACTAAGCCAAGCGAAAGTAATATTTCCACACGTGAGGAGAGTCTGAGCATAACATATAGAACAGTTCCATAACATGTCCTATCGTGGGTACCAAAAACATCCAAAGAACTATGACGGCAAGCCACCAAGACCACCAGACTTCGCACCTAGGTCCTTTCTATGCATTTGCTGGTACTATTTGGGGTCAATGTGGAGAAAGCAATTGGAAAAGCAGTTTTCTGTCATCAGATTCCATGGAGGAAAATTCACACAATTTTACTGTACACCAAGGCAGTAACATATGAAACTTCATTTATTTGATGGAAAACAAAATTGCCAACTATTGATGGGTTTATTTTTGCCTACATATAAAGTCTTTTCACGCCCAGCCATCTTTTCATATGAAGACAATGAGAATTGATATTAATTACAGGGAAAATATCAGAAAAAAAACAATATATAATACATAAAGGGTGTCAGAGTTGCTATAAGCAAAGAAATATCATAGCAAATGGAGATACTAATCGAGTGGTTTAATTTTTTACGCGAGCACTAGACTATGTTTACACGACATCGAAAAATGAAAATATTTATTGGTCATTGTTCTAAAATTATTGCAAAATATATCAGAAGAAGAAAATTCCTGATTGAATGCGCACAAACTTGGATGGGGAATAAGTAATAGTATAACACATGGTTCTAGAATTATAATTTCGAAAAAATGAATTCATATCACACCAAGTGACATCAAACAAAATCTGAGCCATCATCAAATCTTAGCCATAAAAAATATGAATAATTCGTAAAAGACCACAAAGATCACATGTGTAAAATAAAGATGAAATATGATGTTATAAAGATAGGAATTTCAATTAAAATTGGGGAAAATGTGAAAAAAAAATGTGCAAACATTTATGAGCAGTTTCATACATTTGCCATTGCTGAAAATAATCTGTAGAATACTACATAATACATATATGACCTTTATATTCCCATTTGAGTAAGGCGCCACTTGGCTGGAGTAAGCTACGGACTCTAATCTGTTCCTCTGACAGCAGAATAATGAACTACCAGCAGCTGTCAGCATATTCAGGCGTGAGGGGAAAGAGATGGACTTTTCGCACTTGCCCGAATATACTTGGGTGCATAAGGAAGCGGTTAACGGGCATATGATTCTGGTGAAGTCTTCACGGGTTCTCCACCGGGTCAGGATGGCATGCCATTTCCCTGACCCGGTGGAGCGCCCGTGAAGACTTCACCAGCAATATACGTCAGGAAAATACCAGATCGGACATATGATTATTTGTGCAAAATAAACAATCGAAATAGCATCCGTGAGAGAATCTTTTCACTGTATTAGCTTAATTTAAGTATAATCTACTATACCTGGAGTGGAGTATTTGATTTTCTTCTAGCAGAAATTTATTCCTCTAAATTCTATATATGAAGCAGCATCTAGTTGCAAATGATCGGGCAAATTACACGCTCCCATATTGTATACATTCATAGCTTAAAAATATAAACACAACGCTCACATTTACATTAAGAGTTTTTCAGGAGAGATTAAAGTAATAATGAAAAATATGCCAATGAATCTTCATATGCCTTGTCCAAACGGCATGCAATTATGCAAAGACACTTGATTGCCTAATCTCAGACTCATTCGAAAAAAAGGAACAATTTAATTATGATTAACTTTATGAACCTTGTTGACTTGAATACACATTATAAGATACATTCAAGAATTTAAACATCGTAAATGTTCGCTTCATCGCAATGTCGATGATACTCGTTCATTCAATATGTCCTGATGAAATGAAAAATAAACATTTTTTTGTGAAAAGAAGGAAAAAAGTTCTAATTTTTTGGTAGCCTAATATAAGCTTTAAAGGAAAAAAATAACTAGAGTGAAAATTTTACAATATAGTACCAACCAATCAAATTAGGAAAGTCCTTAGTAACAATTTAAGTCATAGGAAATAACCGACCAATCACATTCATCGTAAAACCAAACCAGCCTATCTCGTAATGTATGATGCGGCTGAACAATAAAAACTAATCAAATTGCAGAAATTTGGCAAGCTACGTATCGCGAACGCAATAGGAGGGTGGGTTAATACTAAACTCACAGAAGACCTACACTTCTGGGAACCTTCAAGATTTGTCCAACCACAGAAATGATCAGTATTTATAAGTCTCTTCAGCGGCCGGTGGCTATGCCCGTAAGTACCTACACAGAAATTCAACTTGACCAGTGTCAACGTGACTTGTAACAGCAAATCTTGGAGTGAAGGTGGTTTTGTTATCACATGATTAAATTTAAGTGAGAGGGCGGAGCACAGGTTGGCATCGACCCAACCAGTGAAGTTTAGTGAAACTGTGGATGTTCTGGGTGCCCAGCAGTTTTCATTGTTTATTTTCCCTGACTTTTGAACCGTTTCTCAGTGCATTTTTTTGTAAAAATCTGCATTTTCCAGTGTCTTCATGCAAAATGCTGTTCCAGGTATGACAGGAACACAAAATTATAGTAAAAAATCATAAAAAATATACAATTTGAAAAAGAAATAATAGCAATAGGGGCCCATTTAGATACACAGGACACCCCAATATTGTGGAGCCAGATGCCCACTCAAGTCAAGGAAGGTCCATTCCTAAATTAAGAGCGCCAAATGCTCTGTAAGGCTGGCCGCACACCGAAGGAGCAAACTGTCTGAAGCAAGTGTCGCAAGCCATTTTGTTTCTAGATTTGTCGGACACCTACTTCTGCATGTATTCACCTACTTCTGCATCGGACCGACGTACACTGAGGGACCGCGTGTTTCGAGGCGCCTCGCGATGTTGCGAGGCGCTTGAAACAGTGTCGGACACCTAGTGGAAATTTTATGTCTCGCGACTACCGTCGGTAGCTAAAGAGTCCACGCATGCACACGGTGGCTTTTCTAACTTCATTTTGAGCATTGTGCGGCCAGTGTACGTTTGTTTGGGTTGTTTTATGACATGTGTTCTTGTCTGGGAAACACTTCAGTTCAGATATAAATGATTTTATATCCCTCTTTTCGTTAATGGGGTGAACCCAATGCTTCCTTTCTGGAGACATCCAACATTTGGACTAACTGCCATAAGCACATGGCAACATTAAGATCTTCTTCTGCACTCATCATCTTAACAGGGTGAACGGGCAACTAGCTATTTTTCTCAACTCGAGTCAAAATGTCTCTCTGTCGTAAGCTACCACACACTGTCTGTCAAAATGCTTCCAATAAAATGCCTTGTGACACTTGCTTCAGACAGTTTGCTCCTTCGGTGTGCGGCCGGCCTAAGGCGAAGGACACACGTATAATACCCCTTCCCACTTCCCCAAAGATGCTTAATCTGCAAACCCACCTCAACCCACCCACTGCCTCAAGATGTATTTTAGATCCGATGCCACGGGTCAGGGGGGAGTCACTCACTTTCGGGTAGGGGGCTGGATAATACTCCCGGATTCACAAATTTAAGAAAACCCACGGAAGAAAACTTTGAAAACAAACCCTACATATCGAAAACAAATTGCTACCTGAGCCAGGGTTGCCAGGCCAGAAATTGTAAGTAATGATTATGAGTTATTTCTTATCTTGACTCCGCCTTACTCATGTATAACCAGTCCTGATCAATACTCCACTATTCTGCCACCCCTGTGACATATCGGTGTCAGATGTGGGGTAGGGTGGTTGCCTGTGAACATCGAGAACTTTAATGAGGGAATTTAATATTCCTGAAGGAATAATGATCTGCAGAAGTTTTGGTGATTGATTATCCATGCTGAGTTGATTTTAGTACATTTTAATGACAACATAGCACACGAGGAGTAACAATCTAAAGTAGTGAATATTTTCACGAGTTTCTCATCCTTTTAATATCTTTGTTTATTCTCTGTTGGCCAGATGGACTGGTTCAGTCACTCAAATTCTGGGTCCAATTTTCCTGACCTTTTCCCCCTTTCCAAATTCCCTGACCGCTGGGCACCCTGATGTTTATAGAACATTCTAAAGACGACACCAAGAGCAGACAGATTTTGAAGGGAAATGTGGCGATGAAGGTGGTTATGAAGGTGAAGGTGACACCTGGGACAAATTTGGTTTGGTCCTCTCCTGATTGTCCTAATCCTTACGGAGCCGGGGAGCATGACAGCGCACCTCCAAACTCTAGTTAAAAGTGCCAGGAAGCACTATCGCGCTCCTGTGTATCGTCATTATTAATTGTCGGCTGTTCACTTATTGTTGATAGATGGCATTTTAATGCAGAGAACTTTAGATATAGATTGTTTGTATTATCTAAAATTACAACAGTGTTTATTTGCTAATGTTTCTACATGTATTACTTTAAATATATTTTTTCCTGAACATCTGCAAAATCGGAAAAAATGCTCCGGCATTTTTTAGCATAGTTCCTAGGATATTCTTTGGCACTGAAAGGGTTAAAAGGTCACCAAATCATGCTAACCAATATTATTTACATGCACTGCAACACAGACCTGAAGAAGCAAACGTGCAAATGAGGAAAACATGCTATCAAGGAATGTCCTAACAAGAGTCCACTGAATATGTAATTACACATATTTGTTTTAACATCCTCTCATTCCAGTAAAAGTGGACACAGGATGAATATTAAATATACATTTCTAAATTTTTTGAAACGTCGAACCCTATATCTATGTATGTTGGTTTTAGGATAATAGAAGTACAAAAACAAGTCCATATGTCCTCAAGCAATTACCTATAGCATTAATAAACATTAAGTCTATGAATAGTAATTTTGAAGAAACCAAAATCAAGAGTCCCTAATTACCCTAAAATTTACTTCACATTCTTAATTTATAGATAAATACTGTGAAAAGTATTGCAGCCCGGACTAATACCATATGACTGGAAAGCAATATCCTAATAACAAATAAAAAATTGTCAACAAACCTTTCCCATTTGTCTCATTCTCTCCATCATCATCATCACTGTCATCTTCGTCCTCATCATCATCTTCTTCGTCCTCCTCTTCCTTGACTTCATTCTTTTCTTCCTTCTTTTGATTCTTAGGTTTAGCATTCTTTTTGCTTGGGGTCACCTTGTCTTTACTTTTCCCATCATCCTTTCCATCTTCATTTTTGATTGGGACTTCATTATCCAAGTGTCCATCTTCTTTAGACTTGTCTTTTGGTTCCTTGGTCTGCTGAAAACATCAGAAATAATATTGATAAAGAGATATAAACTTGTGGATTCCACTGATTCAATATCAGTACTACCGGTTTCCACCATTAGGCCATCATTAGGTACATAAAAGAAATTTCTCGTCGAGTGCCTTTACATATAGTTAGGGAACAGGAGGCGGAAGGAATGTGAGGGTGGGTGGTGGGAAAGGGATTAGGGGTAGATTGAATAGGTCGTGGATTTTCCGTGGGTAAAACAACTGAAAGTGGGGGGGGGGGGAAACAAGATCAATTTCAGGAAATGTTTTGCACATGACCTTTGATCAGTAAGTAGCTACCAGAGGTTCTACCACCTGCTGCTTCCGGCTAATCACAGTAGCACTGTTTCGATACAGAAAGTCAGGGTCAAGCATACATGCACAGAAATGAAATTACAACACCTATTTCCAAAGACTTACTTGGATGTCATTACCCAAATGGGGGATTAGTATAACATATGTTTCCTTCAAATTACACATGAGAAATTGGAGGAAATAATTATCTGAAATACAGAACTAATCTTTCATTAACATAGGAAACTCAATGCACTGCTATAAAAATAGCACAGCGTAGGGTGTTCGTTCATTACACCACACTTCTAAGTGTAAGAGGATGTCCATTTGCTTAAAGGAATTTAAACCTCAGTTCTTATGTAATTGTTCAAAATCCTATACACTGATACTAATTATTACGTATGCATGACCACAGTAATCTTGAAATTTAGGATCCCAACTAGAATGACACCCACCGAAACCGACCCACACTATGAAATACTTAACATGCTCTATCCAGCAGAAAACAATGAACTAACAGCTTGGCCCCTTAAAAATGAAGCAAATAAATATATGATCATAATCTGCTACACAATACAATAGGAGACTTCTTTCGTGCACTACTTGAACAGGGCATTACTTGGTTCAACTAAGAGTCAGTAATTATCACTAACCCACATGAAATACAGCCCAGACTTTATTGCCAAACTGTTGAAAATAGCCTCCCCTTCATTTCGGGAAAAAATGAAAACTGAAGGGAACAACATTGCCAAGTAACAATGGAAACTACTCCACAAGGTGGGAACGTCGGGGTGCTAAAATGTTAGGAGAATTCCAAATGGCTAGATTTAAGGGTGTGTCACAAACTAGTATCGAAATAATATTACAAACAATAAAAAAACTACACCACATGCGGAATGATTAATGGTATTTAATCTTGTTACTTCCTAAATGCTACATATGCATGAGTTTATAAAGACGATTGCCAAAAAGGCTCACAACCGACAAGGAATAACAAAGGTGTGATGCTCCAATCGCTAAAACACCCGAAAGAAGAACCGTAATCTGCGGTAGACTGAACTAAAAATGAAGTTCTCGGAGGGAAACACTATTAAAATAACAAACTTTAACGATAATTTGCTCGAAAAAGTCGCGCCCCCTGATAAATCACATATGTTTTAAAAACAAGTCATGCCGCAACAAGCGGCAAGACAGTGAAGGTTAGATTAAGACAGAATGGTACTACTACCAGAGGAAATCATCGATGTTTTAATACAAGCGAAATTATGTCTTATTCAGTTATTTGGGCACTTGCGATGATTTTAGAGTAGATTTCGACATATTTATTTAAACTTGCACGAAAACACGCCATCTTGGGAAGCAAAGCAAGAACGTAGCGGCCAGGTATCAACCCTAATAATTGACAAAACTACCTTTCACATACTAAAACCATAGTTTCCGAAGCGGATATAACCTAGTTGGAAATAAGTAAACATCATGAGACAAATCATACCTCACGGTCTCCCGTTTTAGGCTTATCTTCGGCATCCGACATTTTCTCCACCTGGCGTCTTTGCAATATGGCGGGCTATTACTGGCGCGGAATAATTCACCAATGAAATTGAATAATCACATTCCCGCCATTCCCAACTCAGTCGGTGATTGGGCACCAGGGTGCATGAGAGCTGACGAGTAAAAATTATGTAAACAATTGGCGAAAATAGAATTTTTAGTGTTCGAGATCTTGCATTTTCCATCGTATATCAACATTAGCTTGAAGATGAAATTGCCAAAATTATGATGTCCTAAATGACGTATTTTCTTCAATGTGTCTTGGAATGGTTTCTTGTGAACCTTTGAACTCGCTGCTTACCCTGAGCCTGGCTGAAAGGGTGCTTTAAGGACATGGATTGAACCATCTAAGCTCCTCTGGTTAAGTGTTGATTTAATTTATGAGAATTAATAAATGTGATGGACGTGGTATTGGTTTCAAGAAGTTCCTTACCGGCGTTTTAACGAGGAGTAAGTAGAGTCAGGTTCTGTGCCATCCGAATTTAATTAAGGTGGTCTGCATTTCTAGTTAAAGTTTGACCCAGAGGAATGCTCGAAAAAAGGTAAAATGCTCTGGCTTTTAAGTCATGTAGCAACGGCAACACGATTAGTTTGTATCCGCAGATGTCTATTCCTCGTTAGCGTGATGATAAGGCACGGCATTAGCTGATAAGAGAATTCCTCGACATTAATTCTCATCTACTTGTGGAGGTGACGTATGGAATTCGGAAGTGGATTTCAGTTTTTCCGAGTAGCTTTAAGTCTTTCTATATTAGTATTGAAATCACTTCTTTAACTCGTTTGAATAGGATATAAATCAGTTGCGCGATGTCTGGTCATGGTAAAACCATTCTGGTCACTGGTGGTGCTGGGTACGTGGGATCCCATACAATTATAATGCTACTCCCTGAGAGGTATAATGTAGTGGTGGTGGACAATCTTTCTAATTCTGTCAAAGGTGAGGGTAAATTCTATTAACGCCCGTTATCCATAGTAGTTGATATCATTCCTTCTGCATGTTTTGTACATCATTTACCCTGAATATGGAACATTTTAAGAAAAATTAATTTTCTTTTGATTTTCCTGTTCCAATTTCCTAATGAAAATTCCTTGAAGTGTGCGCACATTCTAGCAATTTGTTGTGATGCATGGAGGTGTTTGGGTATTGCATGTAAGGTGTTTTTATATCCAGTTTGTACTGATAATATTTATCATAAAGTGTTCTGCTGGTAAAGCAATCTCAGAAATTTTTGTGCATGTGGTTTTTTACTGCCCTCCGGCATTGTGGAGCATTACCTTAATAACGTCTCTTCAATGTGAATGAACTTAAAATATTTATTATATAATAATTTTATATTTGCTGTGGGCTCATGTTTTCAATGTTGAATAGGACGTGGAAAACTTCCAGAATCTTTGGAACGTGTACAGAGCCTAACTGGGTACAGTGTGAAATATTATGAAATTAGCTTGGAAGATAGAGAGTCCTTAAGAAAAGTGTTTTTTGAAGTAAGTTCTTTAATTTGCAAATAGATAGCCTAGGGATTATTATAATTCATTAACCAAGTGGTAGTGAATTCACTTTTCCTAATGGCATTATTTTCAGAATAAAATTGATGCTGTGATACATTTTGCTGCCTTAAAAGCTGTTGGAGAGTCATGTAAAAAACCACTGACATATTACAGTAACAATGTTGGAGGCTCTGTGAATTTATTGGAGGTTAGTATAAATACTACCAAAGAGTGGGCTCTGGATGTGTTTAGAGCATTAAGACTTTACTACTGCGTTTCTCAGTCATTATTAGAGGAATATCATTTCCATTCAAGCTTAATATTAGTTAGGCTCTACTTATTTATTGCATAGGAAAGCATGCTCTTCCATATCTGACATAGTACACATAATTAGTGGTGGTGATTTTTGTAACGTGAAGTACATACCTACCTTGTAGTCACTGTGAACCAGATAATTATTGGGAAATATTCATGCTATCCTGGGCTTTAGGGTTTGCCTTATGTATGTTGAGGCATGTCAAGGTAACCTGGAATGAACCACTGTTTTTCTATTCTCTGAGTGAATAACTAAGATGTAACTCATTCCCTACAGCCCTGACATTACAGTATTCTATCGTTTTAAGGCATGCGATTGAGGCATTTCAGTTGCTACAGAAAGTGATATTGTTTTATTATTATTGAGAATATTTGCATGTGTGGGTTGTAATTATACTAATATATTTATTGGTCCAAAGTATTGGAAATCCAAGCCTTCATCCAGGAGAAAATTTAAGTATCCAAAATGTTCATCGAAGCAATGTATAAGTAAGTACCCACCAAAAGGTGTCAAAAACAAAGTCAGAGCTGGTATGCATAGGTTAGTTATCCTCTACTACTCACTAGTCAGGAGTACCTACAGCTCTTTAATTGTGCTGAGCTAGTTTTTGGGAGCTGAAAGAGGTAAATGAAAAGGCTTGAGGAGTATATTTGGCAGAGATTATTTTGGTGGTGTCAGCCTGCATTGGTTAATGAAGTAGAGATGATATTTTCTAGAATTATGATTGTAAGTTTCACATCTAGTGTGGGATAATTGCAGATTTTTGTTTACATATGTCAATATTTTACATGCATACACAGTTCAGTTAAAATATTCATGGTACAGTAAAACACTTTATGAACTGTGATCCACAATATTCTTTAGATGATGGTTTAGTCAAAATCCTTGTTGCTTTTTTCTGTGAGATAAATATTTTATATTTGTGGCTTTCCCCAGTATTTCTGAGCCGTATTCAGGGTTGCTGTTAAAAGAAAAAGATGGAACTCAAGAAAAAATATGGAACTAATGTACTTCTCTTACTTGAAAACGTGTTTTGGAAAGTTTTGTGGTAACCAATTATTAACATGATAAACGTGTTCAGTTAAGAGTCCAGGAAAAAATCTGGTTTTATAACTATAGTATCGGGCTTGACTATTTGCAAGTTGTCCAAGGCCTAAAAAAAAGACATTGTTTTATAGGAACTTGCACAACTGAGATCCAAAAATTTCAAAAGTCCAAAAGTTTTACTGACAATATAAATAGGGATGATGACATTGGGAGCCTTCTTTAGGACCTGTATAGGAATAACTTTTTAATGTGTTAGTTGATTAGGAATAACACCTGATTGCAAACATCTATTGACAATGGTACTTAGAGACTGAGTTAAGTATTCATTTAAGCTTTTGAGGAGGTTGCTTAATAGACCATGAATGTGTGTTCTGTTGGAGTTGGACTACAAGAGTATTAATATATTTGCTGTTAGACCATAGTTGGGATAAAAGATTTAAAAAATTAACGATTAAAAATAATCGTTAGATGCGGTTAACTATTTAATTTAATCGTCACTTTTTAGAAGAGTTAACTTTTAATCATTAAAATTATACAGTAACTGATACAAAACTAACTTCAGTTAATTTTTTCATTAATTTTTGGGGAATGTCGACCTGTATGAATTTGGGTGCAAAGTTTGCCCAATAGACAAAGAGGAAAAAACACGGTATCTAAGAATGCAAGGGTAGTTGTGTAAGACTGGAATGAATAGGCCAAGACGAATACATCCAAACAAAATCAGGCGGAGGGGAGTGACCGCCAAAGTTTAAGGAACAAGTTTTCTGTCAAGAAAATACGAAATCACACAAAGAAAATGTCCTGGAGGGCTCGTGTGCCTCACCCGGCGACATTATGTCATCAGTATTACATAGTTGAAGCCGAGAAAGAAGGGTCACCTAAAAACCTATGATGGATAACAAGGAGAGGTTCATTCAAACCATTGAGGTATATGGAGAGGCATATCAGACATAAACCCAGAAATGATTCTGTAGAAGACTACAGCCGCTTTCGCTATTTATTTTACTAAGAATAATCATTGTTTTTGCTGTCGTGGATTCAAAAACGTGACCAAGTAGCTAAGTATTAGCTATAACGGGACTATTAACATTGGAACAGTTACTAATAATGATTTTTACATGAAAATTACAGACTTTGGCAGTTTGCCTAATGTCGAAATATCATTTAATTGAACTTATACCTTAACTTCTATGCATTAGCACATCAGACTCCCACAATAACATTTTTTCGAACCTTAAGCAATTCTCAACAAATGAAATCAATGACATTTGGCAAAATGATGATAACTTTGACTTTTAAAACGTTCATGAGGTAGAACTGGCTGGAAATGGGTTTGTGAAATAAAGTTAGCATATGAATTTTAAATAGATGCTTTATTGGCAAAAATAATTACATTTGAAACACAAATTCTGGACAAATAGTAAATAATATAACCTGAGAAAGAGCAGGGTTTAGAAATACAGCTACAACAGAAACCTCATAGAGAGGACTTGACTGAGAAATCAGTGGAGTAGCATTGGGAAAACATTAAAATGTGGACTGCATGAAGCTGCAAAGGAAGCTCTTGGAAGAAGAGAAGTTGCCAAGAAAAAGCCATGGATCACGGACTAGATTGAAGAAAGTACAAGAATGTGAAAACTGAAGAAGAGCAGCTTTGCTACAAAAAAATAATGAATGAAATAGGTCGCAAAGCCATGAAAGCTAGAAAAATGTGGATGAAGAACCTATGTGAAGATGTACAAAACAACCCTACACTTGGAAAGGTGGAAACTGCCTATAGGATAGTGAGGAACCACTTCAAGGAATTTTCAAGTTGCAATGCCATAAGGGACAAAAATGGAGTACTTTTTATTGAAAATGAAGACAAAGTGAAGAGATGAAAAGAATATCTGGAAGTGTTATACAATGGAAAGAACCTCGGCACAAAAGTTATCGAAGAGTAAAGCGAATTCGAAAAGGATGATATAGGAGCATCAATATTAAGATCGGAATTTGATGCAGTATTTAGGAACCACCGCATAAATGAGACTTCTGGATTTGATGATATTCCTGTAGAACTAATTAAAAATGAAGGAGAGAAGATATTAACCCATCTTTAGAAAACCACCACTCATGTACTCAACAGGAGAAATACCAAGGGACTTAGAGAAAAACACCATCATTCCTACTCCCAAAAAGAAGAGCGTGGATAAATGCGAAAATATCAGAAATATTAGCCTGACGACACATGCATCAAAGATATTGACAAGGACCATCTACAGAAGAATAGAACGAAAAACAGAGGACTTCCTGGATGAAGATCAATTCGGATTCAGGAAAAGTAAGAGTACAAGAGAAGCAATATTAGCCCTTAGGCTGCCGATGGAGAAGATAAAGCCGATGTTCATTGCATTTGTGGCTTTAGAGAAGGCTTTGACAACGTGGATTGGAATTCAATGCTTGATATTCTGAAAGGAATTGGAGTGTACTACATTGATTGATGAATTATACACAGTTTCTATAAAAACCAAGTAGCTGTGATTAAATCTGGATCCAGCTGTGAAGAGGCAAGAATAAGGAAAGGAGTGAAACAAGGCTGCGCACTGTCTCCCATTATTTTTAATCTTTACATAGAGAGAGCCATCAATGAAATCAAGGAGAAGTCTTCTGGAGGGAATATCCACAGAGAAAAATTTAGCATGCTACGATTCGCTGATGACACAGCACTCATAGCAGAGACAAAGAGGGATCTGGATAATATTCTAATAACCATGGAAAGGACGATGGCTGGTATCAGCTGGAGATCAAACAAAAGAAGACTAAGATAATGTGTGTAGCAAGAGAGAAGAGGCCAAAACCAATGTCAAACAAAAACTGGAAGAGGTGAAAGAGTTCTGTTACCTAGGTAGCAGAATAACCAATGATGGACGAAGCAAGAGAGAAATAGTAGAATAGCCCAGGTAAAGAGGGCATTCTATCAAAAGAAGAATCTACTTACATCAGGAAATACAACCATAGAAGTAAGGAAACAGTTTATCAGAACATACATCTGGAGCATGTTTCTTAATAACAGTGAGGCATGGACGATGAGAGCTGCGGAGAAGAAAAGGGTGGAAGCATTCGAAGTGTGGTGCTACAGAAGAATGCTGAAGATGGATCGACCGAGTAAGTAACGAGGAAGTCCTAAGAAGAGTAGGAGAAAAGAGAAGTCTGCTGAAAACTCTAAAAAGAAGACTGAACAACTTAATTAGGTCATATTTTGAGACATGATGGCCTGATAAAGTCAATTGTCGAGGGGGATGTGAACTTGAAGATTGGAAAAGGCAGGCCTCGTATGAGATATATGGAATAGGTTGTGAAGGATATAGATGAGAGGAGTTATGTCAATATGAAGAAGCTGGCCCTTAGAAGAATTGAGTGGAGGGCTGTGTCAAACCAATGCTAGGATTTTTGACCAATGAGGTTGATGCTAAGGGCAGACCTCAGCTTGTTCGCTAAAAGCAAGCTTTCCTTCTCCTGGAGTTCCTAAAATATCTCAATGTATTTCCTCTTTATTTTTCTGTAAAACTTATCAAGGAGAATCATCTTATCACCAAGAGTGTTCCTGACCAATTTCGCCATGTGTGATGAGTCTAGCAGGATAAACACTCTTAGGACGCGACGCCCGTGATGACGTCTTGCTATCTCCTATGAGACAGCCGGACGCAGCGAGTGCCGCTCATGCAAGGAAATCCGGGAGATGCAAATAACTTATTCTATCTCAGGAAAAGGCTGAGGGCCAGGTGCGAAAGGTCGAAAGTGAAACTATATTCACTTTCTCAGTGACAAATAGACAAATGGAAGTCACACAATAGAAATCTCCCAGCAACAAGTTTTCAAAATAATCCCGCTCACAACACACAGGCTCCTTTAAAGGAGCTAAGTATACTCACTGGGTGGGGAAATCATGTGTGAAGATCATTTGTATGAAATGTACAGCCAAGAATCATAGCCATAGTGATATTCTATTAATCTCCATGAAAAGCAATGGAATGGATAAAATTCCAACTCCATAGACAGCAGACAAAATTTGGCACTTAATATGTACTTGCCTTCTGCTCTGCACTTATATCATCATTAAAAATATTCCACTGGCAGCTTCCAAAAGAAGGTTAAGCTGACAATCATCTCATCAAATACCTTCCTGGCTACTGGCATGCAGTCAGCTGTGAGCTGTTTGCCAAAATCAATATAATGATGGTTCCTGTGCCCATCCTATTCCACGTGCTTCCTGATAACCATTCAGTCAATTATTAGATCGCAGTGAATGGCTTTTGCAGAATATTTAGCAGCTCATTTCAGGGAATTAATAGATTCCCAGTCATTCCTGGCCAACCATCGATACTGCTGTATCACTTAGACAGTGCCTTGGAGTGTGGCAGACAAGTGTTAAAATTCTGCCTTACACTTTGTCAAGCTTTTGTAGAATAAAAGTGAAATTTTATGGCAAAAGCCTTCAGCTCAGGTTCATAATTTTTCACCTCATCTTGGTCAATGTTTTCAGGGAGAAAATGTTCAGAGCAAAGAACACTCGTACTGGGAGACCAGTTTTCCCTTCTCCCGGCATTCACCCACACCTATGACGGTTTTTTCGGAAACCTGCAACAATTATCGAAGGCTGATATCAACATAAATGTAAAACACCTACAATAAAAGCAAAATATTCCAGAATTGGATGAGTCCAAATGAAACATTCTCCTGTGGTCAGTCGTACTCTGTAGGAATGATCAAACTAATATTATAAATATTTAAATATTAAATTGATCGTTCCTACAGTTTATTGATAAATTGGTTAATATTTATAGTTTTTATAAATAGATTATGCGTCAAACCTTTGAATTGTGACTCCAGGCTTTAGGCGATCGCTGTGACTACTGCATTCAAATGCAGTACAGAACACCATCTGAGAATAAATTAACAATAATTCATAAACCTAAGGAAAATAATTTGTTAAATGGAGTGGAAACGATAGTTCAATGCATCTAAAATACAATTCAAGGCTTATTTAACTTAAATTTCGAAGAGAAGACAATTGTTATTGCTTGATAGTCACCAATTCGTTCACAACTCTGTTGCTATCTAACGGAAGCCAGGGGAGAACCAATATGGCGGATGTTCCAATCTCCTGGCTTCAACTTCGTGACGTCATGCCACCTCAATGATTCTAACTAATGTATCTGTCGCAATGCACCAATTTGCTTATGCCTTACTCGGCGACATCGTGTTGTCAATGCATCAGCCCCAATGAATTGCGAAAGAGGGTGCGTAGGCACACTCCCAGTATTTTACAATTCTGAAGGGATACTTCACATTGCAATGTGGGGATTGATATCAAAAAGTAACCTTAACGTACTTTCTACTGCTCAGAATAATCTTTTGCGGCAAATTTCAGGTGCACCATGGTTCGTCAGAAAGTCTTACATTCCCGACAACTTAAAAATCGGAGATACACCTAAAAAAACACCTAATCCTATCAGCAGACACTAGAAAACCTGACCAACAACACTCAGACACTAAATGGAATTACAACGAATATCCCCACTTCGAATATTTTAAAACAAACAATATTTTAAAACAAAATTCGATATTGGGTGATGCCTCTGGACTACGACTGCAAAATCCAAACGGAGAGACTTTTTGTGCACCAGACCTTTTTGGGAAACCACAAGCAGCTCAGGGGAAGTAAGTGCTCCCCTACCGTATGAGTTTCACATTGCAATGGTATTTTTGCATTGGTAATTTTCTTATTTTGCAAATCTTATATGCATTTGTATCATACTTCCGAATTCATATTCACTCCCATGGAAGTATATCTTTATCCAGGAATGGTTTGGAGGGATTAGAAAACTGGTACTAAATATTAAGGACTGTCGACCTCACATCTTCTTTTTCGAATACCTTTATTCGTTCCTGCCCTGATTGCAAACGCACTCGCCCTTGCTCTTTTTGTTCAGCGATCCGCTGCATAATTGGGACACTCCGTACTAGTTTGTATGTACCATTTATGTACTACCAAGGTCTATTCTGCATGCTAAAACGAATATTCAAGAGGTGGCGATGTTGAGCATGTTCCGCTTGTTGGTGAGTGACAGTATTGTAAAATGTACTGTGGAGCATGGGAAGTTCCATAATCATAATTGGAGTTTGTCAAGAGAGGACGTTCTTATAATTATCGCACTGATATATGCATGAGGCTTCTTAGGACTGGCATTTTCCCAAAAAACAACAGTTGGAATAAAACCTGTGGCCTAATATATTCTCTAGTGCAATGTCTTGTTAACGATTCTTGAATATAATGAAACATTCATGATTCAAATTGAGGTGGACTCTTAATCGAGTGCTAAAGACAGATGAATTTTATTTTTTATTCTGAACCTTAGAGCAATTTCTTTGCAAATCTTGATCATGCTCCATTTAAATGAAGGTGACTTTTTATGCAGTATATGCAGAGCAAACCAGACAATTTTGAAATCAAGGAAAATGTTTTTTAAGTATGTACATAAACCTAAATACTTTCAAAATGCATTTCTGTATTGTAAAATGCATTCTGTATTCTGTGCCTGTTTTACAGCAAAATCAAAGTGGGAGTAGATGTCATGGAAGGCATTTGAAGGAAATATTCCACCTGATCAACTACATGGGAGTGTCCTATTCGTGTATTTTTCAATATTCTGGATCTAGCCCCAATTTATAGCTCAGTACTCTAGAAGGAAACAAAAAATTCTAAACTCAGTCATGAAAAGATCTCCAAAAAATTATTTGAAAAGGTGTGAGGAATCCAATTTCCGATGCAATCCAGCATCATGCACCGATGAAACAGGCAGAACATTAGATATCACTTTCACATCTCTATGAAGAGCGCATAAGAGAATAAGGTTCCAAATATCTCCATATTGTCGAAGCCATAACTTTCCATGTTTGGTTTCAATGCAAAAATTATTTTGTGGAATGTGTGCCAAAAAAACAACCATGTGTCTGAAATGTGGTAGTAAGTAATATTTTTTTTATTTTTATATCAATGAATCCTAAACCATCATAATATTCTCATTAAATTTTCAAGTGAAATTTTAATAACTATTAATTAACTATAAATAATTGAAATTGCTAGATTATATTGACTACATGAGTAGTTCGGTTGCAAAAGCTGTTAACTACATTGGAAGCGAAACTTGGAAAAGTGAAAAAATGTTCTGACATTTTTTTTCAGCTGATGCAAGCATAATTTTTAAGCATAAAATTTAGAAAAAAATTACAAATTTATTGGTATGACAGTATGAAAAATATTACAGATGGTAAAGAGGATACTTAAACATATTATTTGTAGCTAACAGGTTTTGCATCCAGATAATGTATAACTGCTTTTGAAACTAAATATGTTAATATACTGATTTATTTTCTTCATTAATATACTTTCATTAATGCATTTAACAGGGTTTTCAATGGTAGGTGTTTATTTTGAAAACGTGTAAATCATTGAATGAAATATGTAAATTTTACTTCATTTTTTATGGAGTAGTTCACAAAAATTTTATCTTTTCTCAATATATTAATAAACACTTTTTTTAAACGTATACAAAAAAACTTACCCTGTCCATTTCTGTTAAATCAAATGTAATAAGATATCTTAATGCAAAACACCTTAACCAACTAATATTTCACTTTTAAGACAGTTAAAAAAATTCTAATTCTAGAAATTTTATAATCTGAATTACCATCAATCCAAAGTCAGACAAATCGTAATCATTATCGGCATTCAGGAATGCTTCTTGATCGTATAGCATCTCCGAGTAGAAAGTTAACTGTTGCTTTTCCATCCAATGTTCACCAAAGTGAAGATGAAGAAGGTTTTTCACATCGTTTAGCTTTGCTTCTTTTAATGGGACAACTTTATTAATAGATTCAGGAGTGAATCCTGTTTTAATACTTTGCCCCGTTTCGTAAGAGACTTCGCTTCTCAAGTATAGATATTATAAAACTGCTCTCCTTGAACCAAACAGCTACTTCTAAAGTTGTTCCAGTGATGAGGATTATTTTGTATTTTTGGAATTGAAAATGCCAACTGCTTAGGATCTTGATTACGTCTTCTGCGTTTAACTTCCTATCAATTGACTGGGCATTCTTGAACAAATGACCATGGCGTGTTTCTTCACGATTCCCAGGTAGACAGAAGGCTTCTCTCTCATGCTGAATTTCCACGGGGATCGGGTTGGTGTGGTGACTAGAGTACTGGCCTCCCATCCCAAGGGGCCGGGTTCAATTCCCAGCAGTGGCGGATTTTTCACTGGAAAATCGGTCCCCATTTATGGGAATGCCTAGTAGAGGGTATTTAAAGTTCAGTACTCCATCGGTCGGATGGGACATTAAGCCGTAGTCCCCTTGGCACTGTCGTTAAGAGTAGGCTAATGCCGATGCCGGGTTTCTCTCCACCCTTCCTCCGTTCCCTGAAAACTCCTATCATTACCCAATAACCCACCTATCCTAAATGGTGCAAATGACCTCAGCTGTCGGTCGCCTCCCCTGAATAACCAATCAAAGAATACTAACCAACCTCAATTTCCAAAATTTCCTTTCTAAATTTCCAAAAACTCGGTCTGGTGGGGTGATCGACGGTTCAACAATAAGGAACATAATCTCCATCTTCTTGATTGTAAAGGATTGTAACTGATCAGAAGAATTCTCATCCACCTTGACCAGGAGTCTTACCCAGATCTGTAATGTACAGCAGTTCATCTCAAAGCCTTGTTCCTTTAAAGTCCCTTGAAATCCACAGGGATTGCCTTGGCAGCTTAGTTGTCTAAAGCACCTGGGGGATCTGGATTCAATTATTGGGTCATGTTGTGTGATTTGTTTTCTCTTTGGATATTATTAAATTAGCTTGCTTGTTTAACAATGATGCAATTAACCTTACTTTGCAAATAAATCAGGGATGGGACATTTGAATCCCTCGAATAATTCCTTTTTCATCAAATCTATTGAGTTTCACCTTGAATCCGAATCTTGAAAAATCTGAGTCACTTACATCCTCAGCAGACGAAAATTCTTTCAATTCAACTTTACCACCACCAGCCATGATCATAATTGAATGCATGGATTCGACATTAGCCCTGTTTGCCTGATGGCTCTCTGTAGCATGACAGGGCACTCTGTGTCATGCAGGCCTAATGAACACTGGAGATCAATAATCCATGGGAGCCTAAAGGAATATGCTGTTGCAGAATGTCCATCCTCTGTAGGTCCAGGTGGAGTACATAATATTTTACTGCAAAAGGCATAGGTAATAACAAAAGAACTTCGCTACACCCAAGTTTTATATGGCAGGCAGTCGAAATAGAGACACATCCATGGAACTTCAACTGTGACGGTGGCATTAAACTAATCTCTGCATGACTTAGATTCTTTCGTCTGCCACCCAAGGGAAAGTCCTTCAAAACACCCGCTGCCCAGGCTGACTCATCGCCTTCTAATGTGAGTGGGGAAATTGTTTGTGAGAAACAATACCAAATAGGGCTAGGAATGGCAAGGGAGGAGGCATATCTAGCCAATAAATCGCCCATTATACAATAAATAGGTAATGCATTTTCTGCCCAATAGGTCAAGTGTACATTTTCAGCATTCCAGGCATATCCGTAAGTGGACTTGTAGATTTCACCATAGTTGGTGTGCTGTCCATTGCTACTCCCAAATCACCCATAATATTGGTTCAACTAGAGTTAAATTTTTAGGAACTGGCATTGGAAAGATTATTTGAATATCTTCGGTGGTAATGAGAGTTGGATATAGCGAGTGGTTTTTTGGCTCCTGAGAGCTCTCGTTATAAAGAGGCTCTACTGTACAACCAAAACTGGCTAAGGAATACCTTTCAGCAACACTGGATTCAGACTGCTCAGCATGGCAGGCATTATCTGTGATAAAATGAGAAATAGGCTTGATCCGGAATGCGTTAAAATGATTTTTTTTAAGTTAAAGCAATAAACTATTTATTACTTGTAGTTGGAGTGTTTAATTCAATCTTATGTGTAAAATTAATATTAGAATTCAAAATAAAATGTCAGACTATGAAGAAAATAAAGATTTGGCTTTGATTTGGCCTTGGTATTCAAGGAAATGGTAACATTTATATTTTAGATAAAATTTAGGATTAAAGGTAAAAATAAGATTCCTGTTGGAAATTAGATTCGAGGGTGAGTATAAGATTTGGATTCGAGAAAAACTGGATTCGATTTATCTTTATAATAAATTTTAGGTGCATGGAAAATTTGTTTGAATTTGCCCAGGTAAATGTTATTTGTAACAAATGTTTACATTGATTCAGTTTCATTTTTCGAGAGGAGATATATCTTTAGGTTGTGGAATATTTCCTTCTCTGGACATTATCTCTCCCTGTGAGGTTAGAAGACCCCT
Source organism: Platycnemis pennipes (assembly GCA_933228895.1). NCBI lineage: Eukaryota > Metazoa > Arthropoda > Insecta > Odonata > Platycnemididae > Platycnemis > Platycnemis pennipes. The sequence continues at coordinate 12,681,241 of OW121850.1, read as the reverse complement.
TGGTTTAAGTCAAGCCAAGATAACACCACGTAATGTGCCTGTGAGATTTTTTGTTCATGAATAAATTTTATGACCCAGTTATGATTAAATTTTGTGTTCAACTGGCTCTAGTTAGTTACTTTTTTTCAGTATCATGCAGATTTTTGTTGTTCACTGTTATTCTGACCACAAAACTGGATAGCATGAAATATTGAAAAGCAAATTAATCATTGAAAGGAAAAAAAATCATTAAGTGTATTACATACTCTATGGTGGAAGTCACCATGATGTATTGCCACAAAACGTCAGTGGTTACTGTATTTTTAAGGAATAAATGAGGGAGATTGTAGAGCTAAGCCGATTCCTAGGTCTATGAATATGCTTATCCCAGGTTATCTGACAGTTAAAGAGTTACACCAAGAAATTAAGTGCATATATTCTGAGGCATAGGATTACCCTCTATGTTGATTGAGAGTTTTACCACTGCCTTATTTTTGCTTGCAAAATACTTATACATATATGTATTTTTCAAGCAAAAATAAGGCAGCAGTCAATCCAAACCCATGGGTTTGGATTTACCAACATTAGGTTTCAGAAAAATTGTAATAGCATCCGTCAGGAAGAGGGTGCAGGCAGTCTCATTGAACTTAGGCATAAGGTAAGTTAGATGTATAATAGTGCTTGTATCGTCGGCATAGTGTATGGGTATTAAACCAGGAAGTGATGTTAAAGAGTACTGGTAAATGCTAAAGAGCAATGGTTAATTGTTGATAAATAACAGAAACAAAATTGGACACAAACATTCTGTAAAAAACTAAATTCTGTCTTTTGTGTTTTAAAATCCTATGTCAGCCATGAAGTACAGCTTGCCGTGTACTTTGGCTATTTTTATTCCAGGGTCTCTTATGGAATCCTTAATTGGGGTTCCTCTTCCCGATTTATTGAATTTTTTAGAATACAAAAAAAATTATGAGGGTTATTTATAATGTCCCTTTTAAGCATACCTGTAAGACACTTTTCAAGAAATTTAAAATCCTTACTTTTCCTTGCATTTATCTACTAATACAGGTTAACATTGTGAAAAATTAACACCAGTAATTTTCATCTAAATGATTCCTATCAATTCCATGATACTAGAAGAAAGAGAGATCTACACTTAGAGAGATCTCTCATGAACTCCCACTCCAAAGACAATGGCCATACACATATGCAACAAGTTATCGAATAGAATTAAAGATATTTCTAATGTACAGTAAAACCTGTATTAGGCGACCACCGATGGTTCCGCTGGAAAATGGTCTTTGAGAGGGGTGGTCGTTTGACAGGGGTTTAGGAGTCTGGAGGGGTTGTTACTATGAATATATGTAATTGCAAATGACCGGGCGGCTAGTTTGAAAACAATGGGAAAACTACTGAGCTCAGGATTCATTAATAATAATCGAGTTTGTTTCAATATTTTTTACCAACTCATGGCAAAATTTTGATGCATAGGAATTTCATCAACATTCGATTTTTTTGGTTACTAGATGTGAATTACAATACATAGGTAAGTAATTACACCATATTGGCGGAAATGCAGTACAAAAAAATATTATACATACATATATTTAAATACATGTATACTTACATCGTTAACATTAAACTGATATTTTACAAGAAAATATATTGACCAATGAGGTAATCGAAACATAAAGAAAACACTGTGCCTCCAAAAATAATATTTTTTCTTTAATTCTCATTCGTCTTAAAATTAGGCGAAAAAAATGGCATGCCGTACACGAAACCGTTCTAAACCATTGCTGGCCATGACATCTTCATCTCCTAATTTACGAGCAATTTGCAGGGCCTTCTCCTTTATTAATACATACACCACTAATAGGAATATTTTTCGACCGTGCAACTTTAAACCACTCAAAAACACTAAAATTGATCCCTTCGTACTTTTCTTGCCGCTATCTCTTCACTCCACCGTTCCTGTTACTGTTGTGCCACTCTTTTAAAATGTCTCCCCTAGATTTTAAAATGCCATTTATTTGAGTTTTCCCACATTTAAATAAAAGCACTAGCCTTCTCTCAGTTGCACCTTTATCTCGTTTTTCGATAACTCGAAGCCTTTCCTCTAAACTCAAACAAATTCTCTTTGGCATCTTCGACTCAGTGGTGGATCGTGTGCCATCATTAATGAAATTACGGCGGTCCCCACGAAAAGACTCGCTGAATCACCCCTTAGCCCCATTGGTAGCGCAATGAGATTTTCTCTCACACCAAATTCAAACGTGTGCTCACTTTGTAATCATTAGTTAGAATAAGTTTCCTTTCCTTCTACATAGCTGACTTTTTATCTCTTCCTATTGACCGACCGTCTCAAAAAGTATAAATGAAGCACCTGCAGCATCCGCAGCTGTGTAATGATGTTTGATACCATCGGCTACAAAGAGTGAGACTTTTTCTCATCGCACGACCACTGATGTTAATTTTTTCTTGCTCATGTCTCAGTTGCATCTCTCGCCGTTGCCTCGGCGCGGCGCCGGAGAGCCCGGCACGCGGCCTCGAGCCTTCTCCCCGCGCGAGGCTACAATGTTACAAATCACACTTAAATAATCCACACCCGCTGGCAGACTGGCCCTCCTTTGTCTGTGGACTGACCTATCCCCAAAATCTGGGAAAAACTCAGGTTTACGACAATTTGTTTTGCTGAATAGAGGGAACTTCCCTTCAAAGTGGTGGTCTTTGGTCGGGGTGAGGGGTGGTCTTTGAATAAGGGTAATGAATACCATGAACATAGGGGCATTACAATCGGTTCCGGAAAATACTGGTCGTTGAGAGGGGTGGTCGCTTGATAGGAGTGGTCGTTAAGAGAGGTTTCACTGTAAATAAATTTTTATTTAATAATTTAAATAAATAAGTACCTTCTTGATACAGTAAGCTCTCGATGATACGATGTCAGTGGGTCCGGAAAATCGGCATTTCGTAATTTCGAACATTTTAAAAAAGGTCCAAAAAAATGAATCTTTGTTTTCTATAACTTTTGTTCTCTTTGGCAACATTGTATAACTTTTGTGGTCGTTCATGAAAGCATTCTTAAAAGATCATAAAATAAGTACCTACCATCCAATGTTTTACGTAGACGATCGTAGTGTGGGCAAAATTTCGTCCCAGTATCGAAAACGTATGCAAGACAAAAGTTGAACATTTTGTAATAAGAATTTTATTTTCGTAATAGTCAGTAGAGATGGGAAACTAGTATGGACACTAAAAAAGGACATTTGCTTCAAACATCTATGATGGCAGCTGGCCCAACCACGCTTTATTGTCCTCTATCGCCCAATCATACCTATAAAAAAGGCAATGGTTTGAGGCGTAACTTGATGGAACTCCTTCATGATTTAACAGGAAAGAAGAAAAACTTTGCTAGTTCCACAAATATTTATTCACATGCGACCGGTTTCGATACAGTGTATCATCTTCTGGCAGTGATGGTCCAATGGTCCATTCCCATACTACCACTATATATTGTACGTAATTTTTGTCATCACTGCCAGAAGATGATACACTGTATCGAAACCGGTCGCATGTGAATAAATATTTGTGGAACTAGCAAAGTTTTTCTTCTTTCCTGTTAAACCTATAAAAAAGCACGGAACTAAGCCCGTTTCCAGAAAAAAAATCAGTCACAGGTTATTACTTGTAGCATCTTCCCTCTATTGTGAGTGGAATAAATTATCTTGGGAGGTAATATTGTTTCTTTTCTACTACTAAGACCTTGATGACAAATGGGGCGTGATTCGGCATATTTTCCGCATCGTCTCCTCAAGGATTATATGACAGCCGGGGAGTTTGGGTTTACGGTGCTTGGGGGGTTGTGGAGAGGAAAGATCCCAGTTGCGGGTGTATTATCTGTCTTGCTAAGCTTGAAGGGGGTGGGGGAATAATGTTGCATAACGTCTGTGACGTTCCTTCCTCTTCTTCTGGGCAACCCTGGGGAGCGCGTGCAGGTGGATATTCGAGGGATATCGGCGGGGAAGAGAGGGAAGCGAAGGGGATGGTCTAGAGGTGTCAGAGTGCAAGAGGAGGGGTCGAAGACCCTCATGATAACATAGGATGCAGCATCCCTGACCCTCTCCATTCCACTCAACACCCGGAGCGGTTCCAATCAGCCACCACCACGTGCCCCACAGGGTTGCCCAGAAGAAGGAACCTCAGACGTTCCATGGCACCATCTACCCACCCCCTCCCCTCCTTCAAGCTCAGCAAGAGAGATAAAGATACTAAGGCCTGCATAAGGGCGAGGGTCGCCCGTCTGCATGTGAGAGATAAAGAGAGAGGCTCAACCCAAAGACATTTGATGGACTTTAACTAAGTATCACGAATGTGACCAAACGGAGAACTTGCAGAGTATAACTGGTCACCTGCTGGCTGGGCCCGCCTCGAGGCCGGGCGACCGCCCTAAGTTCGTTACTGCCACGTATCTTTCTCAAGGGTTTTTGCCGTTTGCAATATTTTTTGCTCACCCTATTACCACCCCTCCCCTCAGTTTGGGTGGGCACGGTCGGGCGTCTATGTCACACAAGAGGGCGACGGTCTCCCGGATTTGGCACTCCTTTGCAGGTCTCTTAAAAGATATGCCCGCAACTGGGACCTTCCCTCTCCACAACCGGATCACCTTTTCCCTCCCTCGCACCGTAAACCCAAACTCCCCGGTCGTCATAATCCTTACCCCCACCAACACAACCCGCCAATATTTCTTACCGGCATCACCCAACCCATCCATGCTTCTAGATTTTGGTGCGGGCAGCCCCTTCACAGAGTGCTGAGCTAGAATTGCTCGCCTTAATGGATGAGGTAGGGTTTACGGAGAATTTGAACTGCCATAATTCCAAGCGCACTACAGCGAGTATGGTATGTGCCGTCACACGTAAGCTTTAATTAAAAAAAAAACGTGAACATTATGAAAATGCTGGTAACTGGTAAAACAAAAAATAGGCAGGATAAATAATGGCGACTACAATTTCCACATAACTCAAGGTCTAATTGATACGCGGAGGTAGATGTGGAAAAAGATGGGAAGATACTAGAATACGTGGGAGGTGAATGCACTACTATTCATGCATTTCATTTTTGATGCACCACAATCAGCAACACTGTTTGTTAAGTGTCTACGCAGTCAATAATTGTTTTGCTGAAAGTTTTCGCTGAGGTTCGTAAAAAAGAATTCTATTTGTTCCTAGGGACCGGGATCGATGGTTGTAATTTTGAAAAATTCGTTTTTTGAAATTTCGTATTCTTGAATATTGCCATGTTATTACCATAGGCTTTTCTTCTGGGCCGGCTGTTTTCCTTCGTATTATCGAAACTTCGTATTATCGAGAGTCTACTGTAAATTTTTTTCTTAGTTTCAGATTTTCTAGATGAGTAATGTGATTTTGTATTTTAACATTTGCACATTTTGATTGACTTGTCCTATACATACATAATTGTATGTCTTTGGACGAATAAAAATTACAATTACAATCCTCATTAAACAGCCATTAAGGTTTCTTTGCAAAATGAGACATTTGAAAGAGTGCAACATGTTTGCCTTGGGGAAAGGATTCAACCCATTAGTGGGCAGTTCATCTAATACCTGCCAATGCAACTCCCCAATCTGCAAACGATCATCAAGTGAAATGCCCTTCTCAGTGTAAACCAACTCCCAAATGCTCAAACCTTGGCCTAAAAATTAGTTCGGCCAGTTCTGCTCACTGTGTATCATCTGTTGGTGACTCTCCCCACCTCAGTAAGCCGAAGCACGATACCAGCTTTTTGTTCTTAAACATCCAGGCCATTAGGAGCAAGTGCAGTGAACTTGAAGTAACCCTTCAGTCTCTTAATGTTGACATTCTTTTGCTGTGCGAGCATTGGTTAAGTGAATCTGAGGTTACTTCATTTTGTATATTAGGTTATAACCTCATCTCCTACTTTTGTCGCTCCCATCATAAAGGAGGTGGAGTTGCCATATATTCTAAGGTTCACATAGACATTTCGTGCATAAACTTTAGTGATTGCTTGGAGATGGATTTTGAATGTTGCATAGCTAAACTAACAATCAAATCAGTGACATATGCTATTTACTGTATATATCGCTCTCCGAGTGGCAATTTTAAAAATTTTATTGAAGGACTAAATGATGCAATCCTGTTTGCTCCCTCTAAGAATTCTGACTATTTAATTTTGTGTGGTGATTGAAATGTTGATATCTTGACTGACTCGCACTACAGGTTTGATCTTAGCAACTTGTTTGATTGTCATGGTTTCACGATCATAAACAATCTGCCTACTAGAGTAACAAAATCTTCTTCAACATTAATTGATCTACTCATCTTAAATATATCCTCCTCTAACTTAGTCTGTAATACCCTAGCCACCTTCTTGTCTGACCATCATGCTCTTCACTTTTCACTTAAGTCTTGCAGCATTCGTTCTTATAAACTCCCTCATACTATCTGTAAAAGATTTTTTGATGCAGACTCAATTCTTAATTTTGTTAACTCAATATCACTTGTTAACTGGGACGATGTTTATGCTGCTAAACATGCTGATGATAAATTTAAAAAGTTTGTTAATACATTTACTTTGCATTTTAATGCTGCTTTTCCTAAGAAGACTTATTGTTGTCGGCCAAAGGATACTAGAAGAAGGTTCTACTCCCACGACTTAATTGTTGAAAGCCAACGATAGCATGAACTTCATCAGCAAGCCAAGTATGTAGACAATGGTCTTATGTTACATTATAAAAAATCCCTTGTGGCCTTCAAGCAACAAGTTAGGAACCATAGGAAAACTGTCAATGAGAGTTACATCCTCTCTTCCACTAATCCCATCAAATCTGCATGGGATGTCATTAAGTGCAATACAAGGGCAACTCAATTAAGTAACCCGCATAAAGAATTCAACTTTGGTGGCACACATGTCACAGATCCCTTGAAAATTGCTGACAGTTTCAACCTATTGTTTTGCAACTCGAATCATAATCACCCTACTTATCCCAACCTACCTAGAAGTTCCTTGCCGTCTAAGACCTTCTTTCTCTTTCCAACTGACCCACAAGAGGTCAACAAAACCTTGAGCACTCTCTCTAGCAAATGGTCTTCGGGTTTTGATGAAATCCCCATCCCCATCTTGAAGGCAGCCAAAGATTATTTATGCGACCCCCTAGCTGACATAATAAATGCTACATTTGATGAAGGATACTTCCCTAACTACCTAAAATTAGCCCATGTAAACCCTATCCACAAAAAAGGTTCTTACACTGACCCAAATAACTACCGGCCAATATCAGTGCTTCCTAGTCTTTCCAAAGTTTTTGAAAAAATTTTCCTCAATCGTCTCACAAATTTTCTAGATTCGTTCCAGCTCCTGGACAAAGCCCAGCATGGCTTCTTAGCTGGCAAATCTACCTCCACTGCCACTTTTCAGCTACTTAACCACATCCATAAGGCCCTCGACAGTAGAAACGCCACATTAGGGATCTTTTATGATCTCAGTAAGGCCTTCGATAACATCGATCATAATATACTCTTCTCCAAGCTTTCAAGTCTAGGGATTAATGGAAGTGCCCTGCTTTGGTTAAAATCTTTCCTCTCCAACCGGCAGCAGCAAGTAAAATATTGCTACCAATCAGACACTGGCTCCAACACAATCCTATCCAAGCCACTTCAAGTACACAAAGGTGTCCCCCAAGGCTCAATACTTGGACCTTTGCTCTTTTTAATTTTCATAAACGACCTTCCAAATTCAATTTCAGTTGGCAAGGTACTTCTTTACGCTGATGACACTTCCTGTCTTTTACAGTCAAAAAATTCAACTGAACTTGGGGATATTTCTCAAGCCTCCATCTCGGACATGAATAATTGGTGCCAATCTAACAGACTCACCATCAATTCCCATAAATGTCTTCACCTGCAATTTCACCATAAAAGGTACCCACCTACCTCCAGCTTCTTACTTCATTTAAATGGTAACACCCTAATTAGATCACACTTTGTCAAGTTTCTTGGTCTAGTAATCAATGAAAACCTGGACTGGTCTGACCACATAAAGTACATCATGAAAAAAATTACTCTAGGCATCTTCATGATCAGGAAACTAGTCCCAACTGTCGCCCTCAATACGCTGAAACTCCTATTTCACTCAAAAATCCAAGCTCACATATCGTATGGTATTTTATTTTGGAGAAAGGACAACCTTTCCTGCAAGATTTTTTCCCTACAAAAGCAAGCTATTAAGGCAATGCTAAACCTCCCCTTCCGTACTCCTGGCAGACCTTTATTCAGGAGCCACGCCATCCTTACACTTCCATCCCTGTACATTCTCAGCTGTGCCTTGTTTGTTAAACAAAACCCCCAAATTTTCTCCTTTCACCATGATGTGCATCCCTACCACACGCGTAATAGTACAAACATTCACTTATCCCAGAGCTCCACTTTGCTTTCTCTACAAGGTCCCCATCACACAGCCTCAAAAATCTACAACAACCTACCATCTGATGTCAAATCACTTTCTTCTCTGCTAGTGTTCAAGCATCGTGTAAAGAATCTACTTCTTCACAAAGCATATTACTGCATTTCAGAATTCATGGAATCTAAATGTGATTGTTGTGATGCCTAAACCTATTTTAATTTTTACTTTTTTTACTAGCACTTTTATGTTTGCTTGTGATATTACTATTCCTTGTCTAGATATATGTATATATGACACTCCATAATGTTATCTTTTCTGACGATTTCTATGTTACTTGGTAACCAACAGAAATAAAAAGATTATTATTATTACCTTAAGAGTTCAAGTTTAAGCATAAACAATTCATGATTAAATCAGTCAAATGCCTTTGAGAAATCAAAAATGCATATGGTTTCTGTTCTATTATCTAGATTTATTGATATGTAAATGCTTTATCACTTCATAGATAGTTGTTGAGTGTGATCTTGTTTTTTTTGTAGCCATGCTGAAAAGGAGATAGTAGGTTATGCTCGGGGTAAAGTATTATAAATACCTTAATATTTTATAAATATGTTCTGCTATTATATTTGTTGATTAGAATCTATGTCTTGATTGGAGCTTGTAAATGTAAATTGGAGGGGTGGGCGGGAGCCTTCTGGAGCCCCCATGGCACTTAGACCTCTTTAGATCCATTGTGCCAACCCACATTTAACCTGCCCGCCACTTGCAGACAGGGGACAAGAGCACCACGGTAGAGATATGGAGGGGGTCTACCCATCCAACCTCCGTCCGGGCCCAACGTTGCTTAACTTCGGGGATCTCACGGGAACCGGTGTGTCAACGTGGCTAAGCCCTTGCCCTGATTGGAGCTTAGGGGCATCTGAACTATTTTTGCTGGGGGTGCCAACCGTGAAAAGGGCCCGGCTTCTAAGAAAAGGACCTTGCGCTTAAGAAAAAGGCCTGGAATTTTTGTGGATAGGAGGAGGTATAGAGACTAGAATTTTGTTAAATGAGCAAATGAAGGTGTGAGAACATGTGTCAGAAGGGAAAAAACAAGCTGGAAACAACAGAAATTAAATTTTTATTAATGAAGACTACTCATTTCTCAAGGGCCTGGGGAAAATTCTGGGGGGACCTTTGGCCCCCCCACTTCCAGCGCCACTGTTGGAGCAAATAATCTTAAATGCAAAGTAACTAAAGTAAAAGAAAAAAAATCTATGGGACCGAATAAGTCGGCATTTCGTATAATAAAATTTAATAAACTAGTTTTTTTGAGACATTAATTTTTTTGCCCATTATTTGTATTCTGCTTATGTGGTAGGTAGGTAGTACAATCTGTATGTATGATAACTAAAACTAGTGTTATCCTTTAGTATATACTGGTGAATTTTCTCACCAGTTACTGGTGATGGAATTTTTTTCTCACTGGAATTACTCATGAAGGAATTCATCAGTTACTGGTGAGAAAAAAATTCCTTCACCAGTAACTCCAGTGATGAATTCCTTCACCAGTAACTGATGAATTCCTTCATCAGTAACTGGTAAGCTTTTCAAAAAATTGATTAACTATTCATCAGTTATTTACCAGTTAATTCATCTGTTATTGATCAGTTTTTCGTAAGGGTTTTTTTTGCAGAGATTGGTAACATGAACATCCCATTTGAGATGTGACTCAAGATGGATTCCCAGAAATTTCAAATTATCCACAACGGTACATTTTGTAGTAAAGTGGGTGAGACAGTCATCTAGTCTGCAATATCTAGCAGAAAATAGCATGGCCTGTCTTAAGGCCGCTTTACACGATACAAGTTTTTGTACAATTTCTTCTACAAACGCTTGTATGAGGAAATTGTATATGTAAAGTGGCAAATTGTGTGAATGCTTGTGCGGATGTCTGAATGGAAAATAGAACCTGTTCTAATTCCATTCAGACAAACATACAATTTCGCTCTGTTATACAAGCGTTTGTACAAGAAATTGTACTAACAATTGTATCGTGTAAAGTGGTCTTTAGTGAGATTGAGGGACTGAGGGAAGACTGTTTATGTCACACCATTTTTTCATATTATCTATGAGGGATACACCAGAAGCAAAGACTTCACTTAAAAATTTATTGTGTTGAACAGCACTCACGTCATCAGCAAATGGAACACATTTTTGGAAGGAGTTTACCTGTAATTTATATAGAAGATTGTATATGTAAATTAGAAACAGGACAGGTCCCAGCACAGAGCCTTGAGGTACTCCCTTCTCTACCCCCAGTGATGAGGAGAGAAATAAATTACCATACTTCCGCACTGCTACTCTTTGTTTATGATTTCTTAGATAAGTTTTTCACCATAGCAGAGCAGTACCTCTGACACCTATGACATCACATTTGTATAAAAGTTTCTCATGGTCTATAACATCAAATGCCCTAGTGAGGTCGAAAAATAAACCATTGCTTTTTGGCTGGAGTTTATTTGCTGAAGAATGTGGTCAATTATACTAAAGAGAGCCTGCTTTGTTGACTTTCCCTTATGGAAGCCAAATTGATTTTCAGAAAATGTTGTTACCTTCCAGAAAATCTATTAACTCTTCTGCGTGGTTCACCGTACACTACGGCATCGGTGGTCAGCCCCACTTGCGGTTCTCGGTGTGTGGTATGGCGCATACCACACAGAGAACCACAATGTTCAATTTATATAATAAAATTTTTAATATATAAATACAACATTGTAGTATATCATGCTAAATTTTTACGTTATTTTAATTGAAACTAACAAAGATAAAAATAAATGTTGGCAAAGGTGCACAAAATGAGATTTTTTGTAAATTTAAATGCCGCAAGTAGGGCCTGGCTATTTGAATACTGGACCGGCTGGAAGGGTTAACCCCATACACTCAAATATTTTTACAATTTGAGGAATTATAGATATTGGCCTATATTTGCACAGTTTATTTCTCTCCCCTTTGTTCTTGTAGGTCGTGATGACTTTGGATATTTTGAGAGAATTGTGATAAATGCCATCTGCTAGACTTTGATTTATAAGTTCTAGGGGTGGAGATAAAACTATATCAACACACACCTGTTGTTAGTGACTAGTGACACCATCTATATCAGCTGATCTTTTTTTCCCCATCCTGGAGATATAAGAGAGTAGCTCTAGCATACTAAATGTTTCAGAAACAAAGAATTGCAGAAAGGAACTATGGTACATTTTATGTGGCACAGATGAATTGATATCAGGAAGCTTCAAGAAAAACATATTTTTATTTAATTATGAGCATACCATACAGTCTGAACAAAGTAAGTAATGGTATATTATTTGTTCAAAATGTGGGCCAAGTTGGTGTTAGGTTCTTTGAATTTAATTTGAAGTATTGATACTTAATTAATTAGTAAAAGTGTTCCCCTAGCGAACGAAAAATAATGAACAATTGTAAAAGCAAAGTAGTGTATAAAGGGTTTAGGAGATGCATGTTTGTTGGAGTTATTTCCTTCTGTACTGTTCATATTGATTCGTATAAATACTCGTGACTTAGTGTAGAAATTCTGGAGCTTCAAGGGCTTTTAGAATTAGTAGTGTTTAACACGTTCACTGCGGCGGTCACGCAGATGCGTCTAGCGCCGCGGCCATAAAATTCTGTGAATTGTCCTAACTTGCGAGGAGTATAGTGAGAGTAGGAATCGAGAACTTCTCAAGTGACTTCACCCAGAGGTTAGTCACTGTCTAAATAATAGACTACTATGTGACACTTAATGTGACCCACCGGTGGGTCATGCCGCCCCTCCTGAAACTTTTTTCAGCGTGAGCGGTGTGGCCCACCGGTGGGTCACGAACAAATTTACATATTAGCATATTATATCCAAAATACGTTTATTTTTTGCTTTCTTTTTGTTTTTTTTTCATGTTTATGCGATTTTTATACATAAGGATGAACAATACTTGATATAGTAAAACATATCAACTTATTAAAAATAATGAAAATGTTTAGGAAAATTTTTTCTCCTCAACTTCTTGGCTGTCCGTCAGTTGCTCGTAAACTAAACAGTCCGAACTGCACTCACCCGGCTGTGTGAGAGATTTACTCTCTCTCTTCCTTCCTCCCCCCCCCCCCCCCCGTCCCCCTCTAAGGAAGGGCAATTGGGAAACGGTCACGTAGCGTTCTTGAGCCAATCCCTCAGTGGTGGATGAGTGACCGTGCCCTTGCCGGGTGAACGTCTTCCGAAATGCAGACACTACTTTTTTCTGAGTGAGACAAACCACTATGTACTCTTTCCAATGGATCCCCCTTCCCTTTTCTCATAGTGTGAGCAGGGCTGGGGAATCGGTACGCACGGATGGGCGTCTACGTCTCACAGATGGGCACGAACAAGGGCAGGTGCAATAAACAGAGACGGGTGGGAGTCTCCTGGGTTTTCCGAACGTCAGCAAATCTTTACCACATGCATTGTATTGTTGGCCCTCTCTTCCCCCATCCCACGCCAGGGTCTAGCTGATAGCGTGCCCCACGTGGCCGGGGGAGGGGTGGGCTGGGGGCGAAGCTGGGAGTAGCCTCCCCCAGCCTTCCTCTAATCTCAGGAAACAGCTGAGTGTTGCTGCTTCAACCACCATCCCTCGGCAGTGGCCAGAAGCTCGAACGGACTGTGACCCACCGGTGGGTCACACCGCCCATGCAAAAGGCTGAGTGTGACCCACTGGTGGGTCACGCTGCGCTGTGAGGAGTAGGGCTTTAAACAGCTCCGCAGTGAACGTGTTAAATGGTGCTTCTCATGGTGGATAAGTATACTGGTGTATTATAAATGTTTCACTATGACAAAGGTCTATTTCAATTGTTACAGGCTGACTCGTCAAGTGCAAAGGCAGCATTATCACGTCTCCTAAAATTCATATGCTGTGAAATTAGGATGTATACAATTTATGTATACAATACATACCACCCAAATTTCACAGCCATTTGAAATTTCCGTGAGTAACAATGAGGCAATAAAATGAGTGTAGGCAGCGAAGCAACATTACTGATTAAGCCTACTTAAGCATTATTAAATGAAATAGAAGTATAGGAAACTCCCTGGGCTGCCCCTTTCTAAGAAAAGATTTCAAAATCTAGATTTAATCTGTAAAATATCTAAGATTAAATCTGCAAAAATCTAGTTTTAATATGTAATCTACAGGACATAGGAGCAAATTTAAGTTAGATTAAAGCCAGATTTACAGATACAACATATAAGAAAACTGTGTTTAATCTAGATTAAATATTTGTCTAATTTGTAGAGAAAGTAAGAATAACTGTGCATGTTTGACTTCTCAGACTGCTGGATCCTCAAGTATTCATTAAGCTCTTCACCTACTCGTACTTGTCATAAGTTTTAACATCTGGGTATCATTTTGTCTGTATTCAACCACTCCTTCAACCTGTTTACTTTTCCCATGCTGCAATTGAAATTTAGTGGGATTTTTTTGGCTTCATATTGCAATCTTCTACAAAAGCATTACCTTTCACTTTAAAAAATTTTTGTACGAATATTTTTAAGCTATCAAATAGTCAAATGAAATTACAGAACCCTTCGTTCTCTTTGATTTTTGCATTCACTTGCTATGATCCATTGATTAGAACAGCTATCAAACTCGTCGCTCAGTATCATTTTCAGCAATCACCATGCATTCTGCAATCCCTCCTTCCCTTTCATCTCCTTACCAGATGCTAAATATGTTTCTACCTACAAGGTAATCATCCTTATCCATGTCAAAAATTTTTACTGTCTCTATTCTTGCTATCCTTCCACCCAGTACCTCAGCAATTAAACTTTTACCCTTGGAACTAGCAATTATCTGCTACGCACAAGCCATGGTCACTAGTGGCCATAATACTAGCTTTCCATCCTCCTGACATCAATGTAAACACATTAAATACACCTTCTTTCCCCTATACCCTGGCCCTCCCCTCTTTTCCCCCCTCATTTTGTCCCCTACCCATACCCTCATGCCTAAACTTTGAATTGAAGAAGGCCGCTCGCTGTTATTGCAGGCAGATGACTTTTTCCATGAGCGTACGAATATTGTGCTATAGATTAGTTTTCTATTTTTTTACTGTCTTGATCAAAAGTTAATAACCTCTGGAGTATGTCTTTTAAGCTTTTCGATTTTGAAAGACAAATATTTTTCCCCATAGTTAATTAGAAGAATTTCAATGGCACGACGATGCAATGGCAAACTATTGCATGCTGGGAAATTATTGTGCGATTTCAAAGGTTCCCCAAGTGAGAGGAGAGAATATAGCTCTGTCATCACCCATTTGTCACATTGTCTTATCAACTGAACGTTATTATACATTTCTATTCAAAATAGATTTATATTTTATGTCTATGCTATTTCTGTTATTTTTCGTAAAAATTATATTTTTCCAATTTGGGACTGTGGCTGAATTTCATTATAACATAATTTTGAAATTTTTGTATCACATACTTTCGAATGCATTTAGTAGTCTTTTGGTTGGATCTTGGCTAACATTGGTTATAGTGAAAGTGATTACAAAATTTCATAATATCAAAGTTTGTAGTATCAAGTTTCTAGTGATGAGATGATTTTTTAAATTTCACTGCTGGGGAAAACATCTATGTTTGCACTAGAACTGTTACTTAGCAGGTTGGAAGTATTGCATCATTATTTTCCCAAATTCGTAGAATGCCATGAAATAACTAATAAGTACTTTTTATTACACCATTAGCAAGTACATGCACGGTTTCGTCAATAAATTTGAGCAGGACATATACACACAAGAACTACAAAGTCATCATATCAATATTAATGAACATATATGTACAAAGTTGTTCATATTACAATGTCATCATTACAAAAATAATGGACATCTGTACAAAGTTGTTCACATGCAATCACTTGGAAATTCTCTTGCATCATAATAGCATTTCTTAATTAAAAATTCTTTGACTCTCCTTTTGAAAATCATTGGAGAGGTAAGGTCATTTGGCAACTTATTGTATAGTATTGAGGCTGAGTGATAGGCACCTTTAGCAAAAAGGGAGTATGAATGCTGACTGGCATGTATGTTTAACTGCGTATCAGTATATGTATGCAACATGTATAACTGTATCAGTATATCCTCTCTCTAAGTATGGAGGGACTCTTAACTTTTGCTTCAACCCTTTTGATACTTCTGTTTTTTACTGTTTCATGACAATAAATCTTTATTAGTAGTTTAATGAAAATAATTCCTGTATCATGTTCGTGAAAGTTTTTTATAAACTAACACTCTGCCATGACCTATTTTAAAAACCATTGACCTAGATTGTTATGAAACCATCATCTCTCATTCCCTCTGATTGATATTGTCCTTGTGCAATTTGTTATGTGCATGTTTATTTGTAGGTGCAAACTTAATTTGCTATTTTTTTTCTGATTCTTTTGATTTAGCCCCCAAAGAATGAATATTTGCCACCCTTTATGAGGTAAATTGCCACTAAGTAACTTTAGGTTATAACTATTGTGCATTCTGGACTAGAATTTTAATATGCCTGTCTCACTGCCTTTTACATGTTCAACCCAGCTTATGATTTTCATAATAATGCAATAATTATGGTAATGTTCATTGGGTGGTGGTTTAATACTGAAAATGAAGCTTAAAGAGGGGCCAAGTCACTTTCAGCTGTAAAACAATTGCTTCTATTATATATAGTTTACGTACAAATCTGAGGGCCGCCAATCCATGGCTCACCAGTTGGCCATGCTGCCCCGTGGACCTGTGTGACCCACTGGTGGTCATGCTGGGTAGAACGTGTTGAAATGACTAAATAGCAACTTCGACAAAATTTTATGTTGTTACCTGTGTAAATGGACTGCCCTCTTAATTAAGAAAATTTTGATTTTCTTGATGCTCTCTGCATGGATTCGGGTTTCCGTCTGTGTACATTGGCTTGTTGACAACAGTTTTGATGACAGGTTAGTCAGAGAAATTATTGTCATCAAGGCAATAAACATGGAAGGAATCCCGGAACCATGCAGAGAGCATCAAACCAACGCCGCAGAAACCGTCGATTTAACACTTTGATTTTCTTGTCAGGTAATGAAAGATTTCAATGTGAAGAAGATAGTGTTTTCGTCTTCTGCTACTGTGTATGGAGATCCTCAGCATTTGCCAATCAATGAAGATCATCCTACAGGACAAGGATGTACCAATCCATATGGAAAGTCTAAATTCTTTGTTGAAGAAATACTGAAGGATTTATGGAAATCAGATGAGGTTAGTGACAGATTTTCTATCATAGTGCTTTGGCATTCATTGTTATATTTTTAGTGGAACCTTTTACTCTGTACATACTATTGAAGACTAATATCAATGGCATGTCAAAAACAGGATCTGTGTTATGCCTAAGTAACTTGGCAATGATCTCAATAATCTAAGCCGGCAAGGAAATTTCAGTCTAGGTACAGGCATCACAAAATCTCTGAAAAACGTATCATAAGAAAATAAATTACTTGAAAAATATTTGAATATTTCCTCGATGTAATAATGCATAGTCACTTTCAAAATTTGGAAAAATATAAGTGAGGTTGGCTGGAACAGTAGGTACTTGGTGGTATTCTGAAGGGTGGTGGACATGATGAATGTATTTCTCCAAGAACTCTAGGGATGGAAAAGGTAAATGAGTAGGGATTAGGGATAGGCTTTGTGCCCTAACAATAACTCTAAGAGTTTCAGAAAAAAATTCAGGAGCCTATAGTGTAAAACAACTAATGTTGCTCCTTGTATGGTCACCCAAGCCAGATAGATTGAAGGGCAGGAGCCTGATGAAAGGTAGTCCACATACCATACTCGCAGCATCTGTTCCTCCGTGAGGCGTCTGTGAGAAGGTGTCTGACCATAGCAGGGCAACCTTTCAAGTGATGGTGTCATATTAAAGACACTGTTGAGGCAAGCAATAGGAAACCACCTCATTTAAATCACAAATTCGTTGAATTCAAAATAAATTTGAATTATCAGTCAATGCCTGCTTTCACTGGAATTCTGCCAAATAATAGTTTAATAAGGTCAAAAAAATCTTTAAATCCATACCTATTTCCAGCCTTTGAATGTGGCTGGATTTTTCAATTCCTGATGGATTTCAGAATTACTTCTTGGGAAAAATGTTTCTTCCTCCAAAGGAACCACTCTGAAAGAAGGCACGATCAAGCTAGACTGAAAAATAATTCCCTAGGAGAAGTCCTTTTGAGAACGGGGAGAGCATGATGGCAATTTATCAGGTCTTTACAAGAGAACACTTAATCAACCATGGTGGATTTGATGAGGCAACATGTTGCTAGAAAAAATAATTTCTCCTGGTCCAAACATTTTCTAAGCCCAGCCCGTGATCTAACTACAATAAAAATTAGAGATGGGACATTCGAATCTTCGAATCCTCGAATCCCTCGAATCTTGAAAAAAATTCGAGATTCGAAAACTCGAATCTTTGTGCTATTTTCATCATTCGAATCTTTCGAATCCTGAAATATAAATAAACACCGAATTCTTTATGTAATAACTTAGAACAGATTAGTTTCGACCGATAAAATCGTTCATTACAAATAAGGTTAACCCTCGCTTTTACGTCCCTGCAATTTACGTTTTCCCGCCATTAACGACTTTTCCTTCAAGTGCTAATAATTTTCATATGTCCGCAAATAATATCTTCCCTTTATTTACGCTAGCAAATTTTTGAATGGTTCGCCATTTGCGTTTTACGAGACGTTTTTGCCGTGATTGTCGTCCTGGTTGCATAACTGGTGGATGGACTCAACGCTCCGTGAAAGACAAAGTAAAAACTCATGCAGTAAGTTACCACTATGAAAGATAAGTAAAATTTTCTCAGATGTACCACCAATTATCGTGACCTCAGTCATCCGTAGAATTGTAATGCCGCAAGAAATTACAGTACACGTACGTAATTTTGTCGCGATTGTTGTCCGGGTTGCATAACTCGCGGATCGGCTGATGCTATCGCATAGGTGATGAAATTTTTTTTAATTTAAGAAGTGTATGCTTTTCAGCATTTGCGGCCTTCTCTTTCTTTTTTGGTTAGGTATTAATACAGATTTTAAAAAATCCTCCAGCCAGACTTCATCCTCATACATCCTGCGAACAAACCAGTAAAATCATCACGTTCTTCTCAACCTTGATTCTTAAGTAGCTTTGATAGGGTAACATTATAGTCTCTAACACCTTCTTTTCTCATAATGTTTACCCTAACTTACTAGAATGGCTGGACTCCTGGTCCCAGTTCATCCTTATCTATATCCTTCTCTTCTATTCCCAAGTTCCCTTGCCTATTGTTAGTGCCATGCAGTTCTTGCCACGTATTCATTACCCCTATGCTGAATCTCTTGTAAGTTCTATCAGCAGCTCTCCTGACTTAACACTAATGCACAATATTGTATTCCACTTCTTGCTGCTGAATAACCTTCTAACCTTTGAGTACAGGGCGCCCATTTTTCCCTCTCTCTGGAACCTCTCAACCTATTTACATTTACCTTTTTGCCACTTTTCTCTCACACTCTTCATACCCCTCCTAAGTCTATTGCTTGTTTCCTTAAATTTTATTTCGCCTTGCTGTGTTTAAATCTTTCTATTTCCATCATTCCTCAATTTCCTCCATAGTTTGTGCCAACACCCAATGTGTCTTGACCACTCCTGTGTCTACTGCACCATACTGCTTGCTTTTCTGCATCTTTCCTCATACACCTGTAAACTAATTCCTGATATTCTCTCCGATTTACAACTAGGTACATTTTTTTCACACAGTTCCTAATCTTGGCCCAACCATATGTAATCTAGTTTATATATTTTCCAGTGTCCCCCTGCATACAATGCAATACAATGTTTAACACACGAGGAATTGTCTCCTGCAAGCAGCTCGTCTATCGCTGTGAATGAGTCTTGAAGACACGACAATATTGGAAAAAAGATATCGTTTTTAAACATGCAATTCAGTATCAGTTTAATAACTTTTTGGAAACATATCATCACTATGACTCCTAGAACTTTCACATGCTTTCATTTCATGCAAAAAATTTTGTGTATCATGTTTATTACTTATCTATGTTAGCTCTTCAAATCTTATTTATGTTATTGCAATAAGGAGTTGTATTTTTGAAAACTATTCGTTAATTTGTTTTTCATTAAATGCAGCTGCTAAAGTCTTTTCTTTTCGGTTATTATCAACTTTATATGTAGGATTCGAGAGATTCGAGAGATTCGAGAACCTCAAAGGATTCGGATTCGGGTTCGGATTCGAGAAAATTTAGGATTCGTCCCACCTCTAATAAAAATATATGTTTATTACATTGTGACAATGAAGTTAAGTTCTCAAGTTCCCATGATATTCTTGTTTTTTTTTATTCTAAAAGTTCGAGGTTCTGTTGAATTGACTCTTTCCTATGTTGGACTTCATCTGACATGATTTTCCTGTACTGCTCTGATGTTAGAAGTTATCTGAATGGATGTTGGATGAAATTACTTCCCAACCAAAAATAAATAAGAGCTGCTGGAGTTGGCTGACATTGATTGGAAAAGATGAAACAACTTCGGCCGTCACCTTGTGGAATTTTTCCATGATTGAAAATAAGAATGAACTTTGTAATTTTCCACACGTTTTTTATTAACCAACCGGTTTCAACACTCACGTGTCATCATCAGGGAGTCCCTGATGATGACACGTGAGTGTTGAAACCGGTTGGTTAATAAAAAACGTGTGGAAAATTACAAAGTTCATTCTTATTTTCAATCTTGATTGGAAAAGGTCAAGACACAAATTAAAATAAACATGTGTAGTTGCAACTGCTGAGGTTAAGGTACTGACAATTGTGAGTGTTGTTTGGCAGCTCCATGCCGCTGCCAAATGCTCAGTCATAAGTCACTGACTGTCATGTATTCATAAATTTATGTTATTCCTCTTTTCATTTAATTAATTGGCAATGATTCTAATATTTAATCCATGAGTTGTTGTATTTAATTGCTGTATTTAAATATTCACATGTGCATGGACTTATTTGCATATAATCTTCAAAAAAGGTCTCATACCAGCTAAAATTTAAGAGAATGTAGAAAAATAGGAAATTATGAGTAGTTGATTCATGTTAAATGTTATATATCATATAAATAGCCATAAAATTCTAATACATAATTACCTTTTTATAGTTTTATTCAAAAATAGTAATAAGACACTAAAATGGTAACATTGTCGATAACATAAAATAATAATTTTCTAAGGCATTGGGAGGGGAACAATCATAAGATCAAGATATGGAGTGGATCCATATGCAAGATTTAATATGCTATGCAGCAAGTAACAACGGAGGTAGTCATACTGAGGCCAAGTGGGGTTGGGAGGGGGTAAAAGGGAGGTTACTCACTTGGACTCCCAGCTAAGCTTAAAGCCACCTAGTGCATCCACTCGGTGGCTTTAAGCTTACCCGGGTTGAGGATGGTGGGTCGACCTTTGGATATAGAGGTTAGCTGTGAGATAAGTGAGTTTACTCGTCGAATAAGCAGTCGTGGACAAAAAGCGGCGGCACTCCAAGGGTATTGGTCTATCCCTGGGTTAGGTAGGCCAATAAATAATACAGAACCTGTGAAGGTGGCTTGGCATTTGGAGGCCGCCAACAATTACACTTCTCATCACCCGGAGGAGAGGGCAGCAGTTCTTCTTCATATGAGCAGGGGCGGATTCAGCATCAAATTTGGGGGGGGGTCATGACCTGGGTCCGGGGAGAACCCCCCTCCCCAGGAGAGAGGGGCATTTTCCTGCGTAAATTTTTTTTAAATACCCATTTCTTACGCATTTTGGAGCCTAAAATTTCATTGTATTCTTAAAAACTAATGAAATTGAACAATTTTATACATTTAAGAAGTTTAACAATGGAGAAGAAATAAATACCCAACTTGAAGTTTAAAATAATTATAAAATATTAACGTTTCATACAACAGAAAATGTGAACAAATTTCATTGGAAAAGGTTTACAGTGATGATAAGCACATACATAAAAGTTAAAAACTATCTGTTTAATTAGGGGATTACTAAAAAGTTTGAGTTGGGTGCTGATAGGATGTACGGTATCATCAGTATCATGTAACAAAAGAATTTATAGAAAGCCAACTCATGATCAGTTTTTCAAATTACGAAAGTGGGAAAATCTAGAAAATAATTGCATACAAAAATGTTTAAAAAACCGACAGCTGACGTCATTTGCGCCATTTAGGATAGGTAGGTAATTGGGTAATGGTAGGAGTTTTCAGGTAACGGAGGAAGTGTGGAGAGAAACCCGATGTCGGCATTAGCCTACTCTTAACGAAAGGCATCCCATCGTCCTATCCTGGCGTCCCATCCGACGGACGGAGTACTGGACTTAAAATGCCCTCCACTAGGCACTAAAGTGGGGACCGGTTTTCCACTGAAAAATCTGCCACTGACAGGATTCGAACCCGGGCCCTCGAGATGGGAGTCCAGTACTCTAGCCACCACACCAACCCGATCCCCTTAGTCGGTTGTTTATTTCTAAAGATGGTTCATTGTATGTTAGTAAAAAGTCTTTTCCATTGTCAACTGCACATACATGGAATCGGTTTTCTTCGTGAGTGGTCACCTTTTTCTCCTAAGATTATCAAACTTTTTAAGGGGTTCCTTCTTAAGGGCAAGGGCCTAGCCACGTAGATACACCGGTTCCCGTCAGATCACCGAAGTTAAGCAACGTTGGGCCCGGACGGAGGTTGGATGGGTATCCCCCTTCCATACCTCTACCGTGGTGTTCTTGTCCCCTGTCTGCGTGTGGCGGGCAGGTTAAATGTGGGTTGGCACAATGGATCTAGAGAGGTCTAAGTGCCAGGGGGGCTCCAGAAGGCCTCCGCCCACCCCTACAATTTACATTTACAAGGGGTTCCTTAACTAATTTCCTAAGTGGATTCACGTTGTGGTGGACACTTCCTAAGCCAGATGAAAAAAGTACACAATATTTACAGTACAGCCCCCTGTCTTAATGAGGCAGCACAAGCCAGTGGAAATTGTCAAGATGTGATATCTGTGCATATTTTTGTAGGCTTTCCTTTCTTCATTACTTCGTTATGAGGGAACTGGTAGTCTGAAGGAGGAGTCCACGGTTTCTGCAACAAAGTAGCCTTCCACAAGCAGCATCATATGATATCGGCCCATTATCATTTTTACACCGTCACATATCACCATTGGTCAATCCGATATTGGCTACCGATGTCGGCAAATGTCAAAAGTGATAACATTTGCCATTGTAAAAATGACATTTGCTGACGATATTGGGCCGATATTAATTTTATGATAAAGAGTCATCTGTCACCACTATACAGTGGCATAAAAATGATATTGGGCCGACGCATGTTTGATATTACCATGGACTGATTTTTCATTAACATGATATTGGGATGATTTAATAAGTAAGATAGCTAAAATGTATCCTGGATATACATGTTAAAAACATTTATAATCAGGGACGATCGTACAATAAAAATGCGATGGAAAAAGAAATGGAGATAGGTAGTTTCGATCTAGGAATGTTCACACTAAAAACTTTACCACTAACCCAACTCTCCTATAAAAAATGAGGTAATTATAAGGTTTCATCATAGTAATGAGATACCTACTTTACTCCTGACCCAACTTTACTCAGTGAAAGATGCGTAACTTTAAACGTTATCACCATAGTTAAATATTTCAGATTCGTTTTCTGTTAAAGTTATTGGAGTTATAACCCAATATGACGGTTCACATTAATTGACATGCGAAAAAAATCACCTTGACCGGGAATGGAACCACGGACCTTTGGCTGCGGAGACCACTACGCTACCCAGGATTCCTAATTCGCATGGCAAATTCACGGAGGTTCAAGGTACTAGACGTTGAGCCCTCGCAGTCCATCAAGGATGGCAACGCAAGGGAGAAAGGGCGTAAAAGAAGTCACGACCAAAGGTGAACCCCATCCAGCGCTAAAGCCGCGCTTGGTGGTAAGTGTACGATATTCCAAGCCTGCCGCTTGGAATTTGTAAGCAAACATTGAAAGCTTACTTATTCTGAAGATTCAGGCGATATGGAGTGGAAGCGACACATGATAACACAGGCTCGTGTTTTTTCTTTCTGTGTTATCGAATCCTTAAATAATTATATTTCTTATTTTATATCTAAGCCTCCAAATGGTTTCTGATGTTCTGGCCAATCACGAATTTTTTACTTTCTTCTCTCTGACGTCGGGGGAAAACATGTTAATACTCAAAATTATAAAATCCAGTGACCAGAAATATATGATAATTTTTATGGCCTTTATTAGTCGGCTCAGCTGACATTCTTTTTGCATCGGAAAACGATATCTATAAATATCAATTTAAGATACGATAGACGATATCAATTTTACATCGGAGAAAGGTATCATTTATGTGTCATTTTTATATCGTAATTATCAGCCGATGTTAAAACGACATTGGTGACGTAAAATGACATTGGGGCGACGTATAACTGCCATACGATGCTGCTCAGGTCGTATAGCCTTCCTCTCATCCTCCCTTATTTTCTCTTTTTCCTCGCCGATGAAAAATTTCACGGGGGGGTTTAACCCACTGGCTACGCGCCTGGTGCGACCCTGCTATTCCATTATATCATATATTGGCTATTCCTACTATTCAAGGGTAGGTGAAGACTCACTTATCTGTCAGTCGTGCTTATCACGAGGCATCGGAAACTGCCGAACATTGCCGAAAGCACTGCTAAGGCACTTCCGACTATGCGGGCTCTATAGCTGTGTCCCAATGCACCAGATAGGTACCATCCCAGAATTTAGGGAGGACGCCATCTTGGAAGGGTGTCCCAATTCGTTAGGCATCATTGGGGAGCGGATTTAGGTACCTTTTTCAGCCGCTAGATTTGGGCATCGACGAGTGCATCCTTTTCCCATGATTGAAAGCGAGAGCAGTGGACTCGATGAAGATGGCTACCAACGAGGGAATGTATTTTGGCTGAAAGTTTGTTGATATTTTTATAATTTGTCGTGTTGGTTCGTTTATCACAATAAAATATCGTTATAGGGAGTAGTGACATGACGGAGAGATTCATTCAGAAGTATGAGAAGGCCGAATTGTTCTATATTAAAATAAATTTATTATCTAAATTACGGAAAACATGAGAAGATGCTAATCTACGGTACTCTAAACTCAAATTAAATTCTGTCTATACACAATGGCATGAGAAAGTCAGCAATATGGATTGTGTAAGATTTTGTACATAATTTGTCATCCCTTTCACATTCTCTTGTTTTTCATCGGTTTCAATCTCAGCAGATGGCAATACCTGCGTAAGGATATCCCAATTCGTGCTCCCTTTTGGGTTAGCCAGCTAAATTTTAGGCACCCAAATCCATGCTCCCTAATGCCTAACGAGTTAGGACACAGCTTATTTTATTTTTGAGCTTCTTTTTACAGTAGGGAGTGCTACGCTCTACGATAAATGCAACTTTTCTCACGTTTGGAACTTGTAGCCATGCATTTGCATATACACTCCCTTTAATCCTTTACAAGGATACAAAAACTATTAAACTAATAAAAATTAAAAATTTTTGATAAAATTTGGGGGGGGGTCATGACCCCTGTGACCCCCCCCTGAATCCGCCACTGCATATGAGTGAAGGTGGAGACCACAGAGGTTGGTAGAGCGACACTCATTTCACTACAGGCGTGGTAACATTTACTTTAACAGCTATAGTACTACGATGTGAAAGGCAAGGAAGGGGAAACCACCACAATATTATACTGAGGAGTCGCAGCTGCTCCACTTTTTCTTTCAATCAAGACGTGATGGAAACCTCTCGAGTAAGATATTCCGGAGGTAAAATAGTCCTATTCGGATCTCCAGGTGGGGACTACCCGAGAGAGTACATCAGTCAAGTGTGATAAGCATTTTAGGGTCGGAACATGGATGCAAGATCGCTTCGTACCTGCGGAAAACTGGAAAACATAAAGATGGAAATGCGAAGAATGAACCTCGACGTATTAGGAATCAGCGAAATGAAGTGGCCCGAAGAAGGAGAATTTTGGAGTGGAAGCTACAGGATTATACATACAGGATCATTAAATGGTAATGCTGGAGTAGGGATCATACTCAGAAAGAGTGCCGGAATGCGTGTGAAGAGCTTCCTGCAGTACAGTGAAAGGATAATAATGGTGAAGATCGAGACCAAACCTGTGGATATCGTAGTGGTGCAGGTTTACAGGCCTACGACGGACTAAGAATATGAATGAGTGGAAGTTGTCTACGAAGATATCACGGAAGTTATAAAGCATGTAAGAGGAGAAGAAAAACTAATTAATTTAGGAGACTGGAACGCGGTCATTGGCGAAAGTCAAGATGGAAGAGTAACTGGAAAATATGGATTGGGTAATCGAAATAAAAGAGGAAAAAGATTACTGGAGTTCTGCAAGTTAGTGGTTGCCAACGCATAGTTTAAAAACCATATCCGAAGAAGATACACTTGAAAAATGCCAGGAGACAGAAGAAGATTTCAAATTGACTGCATTTTAGTGAAGCAGAGATTTAGGAACCAGGTGAAGGAGTGCAACTGGGGCAGACATCGACAGTGACCGTAATTTAGTAATGATGAAATGCCATCTAAAATTCTAGAAGTTGAAGAAAACAATGAAGAATGTGTGGCAAATAGAAAAACTAAAGGAGGCTCAACACCAGCAGGCATTTCAAAAAGCAGTGGGAAACAACATAGGAGAGGACCTGACTGAGAAATCAGTGGAAGAGCATTGGGAAAGCATCAAATGTGGACTACAGGAAGCCACAAGGGAAGCTCTTGGAAGAAGAAAAGTTGCCAAGAAGAAGCAATGGGTCACGGAAGAAGTCTTAGACCTGATTGAAGGAAGAAAAAAGTACAAGAATATGGAAACTGAGGAAGGGCATTTTTGCTACAAAAGAGTAAGGAACGAAATAAGTTGCAAGGCGAGGAAAGCTAGAGAAATATGGGTGAAGAGCCTATGAGAGGATGCATAAAACAACCTTGCTCTTGGAAAGGTGGAAACTGTGTACAGGATAGTGAGGAACTACTTCAAAGAACGGAGCATAAGATGCAATGCCATAAGGGACAAGAATGGAGAACTTTTGATTGAAAATGAATACAAAGTGAAGAGATGGAAAGAATATCTGGAAAAGTTATACAACGGAAACAACCTCAGCTTGAAAGTGTTCGAAGAGGAAAGCAAAGTCGAAGAGGATGATATGGGAGCATACATATTAAGATCGGAATTTGATGCAGCAGTAAGAGATCTTCGCATGAATAAGGCTTCTGGAAATGATGATATTCCTGCAGAACTAATTAAAAATGCAAGAGAGAACACATTAACTCATCTTTAAAAAACCATCTGCGACATATACTGAACAGTGGAAATACCAACGGACAAGAAAAACATCATAATTTCTATTCCCAAAAAGAAGAGAGTGGAGAAATGCAAATATTTTAGAATGACAGTAAGCTCTTGATAATATGAAGCACGAAAATACCAAGTTTCGATTATACAAAGCAAAACTGCCGGTCCCGACGAAAAGTCCAAAGTAAAAACATGGCAGTGTTCGAAAATACGAAGTTTGGAAAATATGAAATATTCAAAATTACGAACTTAGGGACCAGTCCCCAGGAACAAAGGGAATTCGCTTTTACGAATCTCAGCAAAAAACTGCTTCAGGATAAATATTTTTGACGGTGTAGACACCTATCAAATAAGTGTTGCTGATTGTGGTGCATCAAAAATGAAATGCAAGAATAATGTTGCATTCATCTCCCACATATGCCAGTCTCTCCCCATCATTTATCGCATCATCTTCCCTTTCATTTTCAGTAGAAAAGAAACAATATTACATCCCAAGATCATTTATTGAGTTGACTATACTGATGACGCCACAAATAATAACCTGTGAATCATTTTTTTCTGGAAACTGTATTACTGTCTGTTGCAAACTTCCATCGCCTGAGTTTGAAGACTAAAGACGGCTAAAAGGATTTTAACATGAAGAACATCAAAGTATAGCTTGTTTATTTTTACGTTTAGTGATCCCATATAAAACGAAATGTGTTGAAAGTCCCTTGAACCGGTGTTGAAACTGTGATGAAATGCTCTAAACTTTGTTGAAACCAACTTGAACTCTGTTGATCTCTCTTGTTCCTTGGGCACAAGCATTTAACCCTGTTGAATCTCTCTTGAAATCTGTCTTGATCTCTCTTGAAAATAGCTCTGTTGAACTGCCTTGTTTTTAAGTGTCTTGCAACTACCTTGAAGTGCATTGAAACTCACATGTACTCAATTCACCATCATTTCACTGTTGAAACTCTCTTGAAATTTGTCTTGATCTCTCTTGAAAATAGCTCTGTTGAACTTTCTTGTTTTTAAGTGTCTTTTAACTACCTTGAAGTGCGTTGAAACTCACTTGTACTTAATGCAGCATCTCTTTTGAAACACTGTTGTTCTTAATTCTGTGTCTCAGCCAGATATGTTCCAACATCTGTTGGTGTTTATCGTAACAAAAGGACATCTTCTTCGATGCTCAATTACTTTCTCGCCATTAACGTAATTTGTTCTACCCATATAGCTTACCTTAGGTACCCGTAAGCTCTATGGTTCTACCCCGTACTCTCCTAATTCAGTCCAGACCCTTCCCTTGTAAAAACAGAATTCCAACTCTTCCCATTAGTTTTTCCTACCAGGGACTCTTCCAATTAATTTCTTTTCCTTCTCATGATGTATCAACCTTTTCCTAAATATGCTTGTAGTTGGAATATGATCTGTTCCACTAAGTCAGTGGTGGAAAATCAAAAAGTGGAGTAGTGTCGGAACTTCTAAAATCTACAAAAATTTTAGTGCATAAATTTATTTTTAATGAATAAATTCCATCACCTATATCCCTTAAGGGATAAAGGTGTTGGAAAGTGTCTGCCAAGAGGTGCGCAAGCCAGAAAAGGTTGAAAACCACCTGCTCTATAGTTATTACCCTTCTATCTACTTTTCCATTTAATTGCAGAGATACTCCATTATGACTTTAGTCCTTGCTCCCCTGCCATCACCCTTGGCAGTAATAGGTCAACCAATTTATATAAGATTTATTCAGTCAACTTTTTTGGAAAAATATTTTAATAAAAATAGAAAAACTCATGGTATGAACACATATCATTCTGCCTTCACATGGTTTATACGTGGCGAGCAGTATTATCTTCCTGCTATCGCTGAACAAACACACATTTCTTCACTTCGGACCTGAAGATGCCGACTGGAATGCCGGCAAAACTGTCGTCCAGCAGGATGAATCAACGCTAGAGGAACCCGCAAACCCTTGAGACACAGACATTTGTTATGCAGTTAACATGAATACTTGTGCTATATTTAGACTCCAAAGCTTAAAAAATGAATGGATTATCTGGAATAGACTGAATGACATTCTTGCGACATTTTTTTTGCAACAGCAATATAAAGTGCCTCACAAACACAGTCGAAATTGCACCGATATAACTTGAATTTAACAAAAACATTACTTCTGTTTTGGTAATCTTTGTTGTATCAGAGGAATTTCACATAAAGCCATGGCGAGCTTTGATTTTGTACAACGTTTTGCGGAGAGAGTGGAAAGGCGATAGTGCCAATATCTTTCGTAAAAAACTTCAATAAAAAATAAAGGAGTCCAAAAACACTGGGTACCAAGTTTACAGAAGTAGCATGGAGGACGATTGCCCAAGGAAAAAGCTACAGCGAGAGGTGAAAACCCCAGAGTACGACAGATTTCGCGCCTTAACCAGTGCCAACGCTTGTGGATATTGCTTTCTTTTATCCGCTTCAACATGTTGATCCTCTAAAATTTTAGTGGGTTCCGATATCGCCACCATTTGCAGATCCACTAAAATTTTTGTGGATGCCGAAACCATCACTATTGTGGATCCACTAATAGTGGATTTTTACCCATGGGTATGATATACCTACATCAGATATGTGTGCGATTCGTGATCTTGAAAAGCGATTGAACTTTAGTCCACGGATGATTTTTTTCAGTCCTTCGTGGACGGTATCGAACTTAGGGAAAGTACTGGTGCACTCGCCAGAAAAGTGATTCTCAGCCGGACGAAACTCTTATTTATCTCTCCTGGAGTTCAAAGAATATACGTTATGTATATTCATAATGGTCGTGCTTATTTTTATCCTCAAAATGGTTATTGGAGAAATGTTTTATCGGTGTCAATTACCCATGTCAATCTTTTAGTAAAGTTAGTTATCACAAACAACTTAATGCCAGCCAGCAGCTGTATATATATGGCTTACCAGTCTCCCAGCTTCAAAGGACCTTAGGGTGATAGTTGGGTCGCGCTTCGGACCTTATCCTATCCCCATCCCTTCCATACCTATCCTTATGCCTTTCCTCCCGGTCTGAAGCGCCTATTAGAGCGGAAACAGACTTGAAAACACCCATGATCCCAGCTTCAACATGTGTCAGGTCGCTTAGCGAAGGATGATAGGATAGGCAGGGCTTAAGTGTAGGTAGTTAGGTAATTGTAGTTGTATGCACGAGAAGTTAATCTTGTGTACCATATTGTGACGGATTGGCCGTCTTATCTTTTGTTTTTCCCTGGTCGCGCCTCCCGCGCGTCGGTCATTTGCGTCCCAAGCCAGGTCCCCGTTACGTAAGCGAGATGAACGCCTGCCTTTTTCTGCGTGGATATCTGGTAAAATGTTCCTTTGTCTTGTGCATTGGATTCCTTGAGAGTGAGGATCACGCCACTTGTGTCTACCCAGGTCATTGGGCAGTGTAAGCCGTGAATCTATTGGTGATTTTTGAATTGAAGTCACGTGTGATGGGGATGAGCGTTACAAGGAGAACACCGACGGTTGAGTCGGGTGAGATATCAGTTGGCAGTTGGTGATTGGAAGTCGAGCAGAGAAGCTCAAGGTGTGCTGGTGAAGCCAGGCGAGAGTGTGGACGGAGAGAGAGGCGAGAATTGGAGTCGGAGATCACCACGACCTCCGCGAGGAATTGATAAAGTCGTTCCCTAGCGGTTTTTCCTGCGTTCTGCCCCAGAAGAGGAACCAGACGCAGCGGACCTCGATCCCGGCACCCCACAGAGGAGGTGCGGTTTCGGGTAGATAAGGGTGACAGACCGCCAAAGGTAGCGGGTCGCCGCATCCCCGGAACCAAAGGTTGGACGAGTTCCTTTCAGTCGGAAGGTGCATTATTTCAACAGGAGTTGTTGAATCCCGTTCTCCACGCCACCATACCGAAAACTCAACGGTGCAGTCTCTCCGCGCTGGATTTCGCCGTCAAGCTCCACACCAGCTCACACATAAGTATCGCCACACCCGTATTTCCCCAATCCTAAGTGGTTTCAACCCTCTTATTCACGCTTCCCCACTGTGAAACCCGTGTGCGCCAGAATAAGTGGTGTACGAGATATCCAAACAGAGTTAAAGTCCCTTCAGGTCAAGAGAAGAGTCAAACTGATCCCAAGAGTGGACAATCATAGTCCTACGGGACCATATTTCTGTATCACTTACTCCCGTCCTCATCATTAGTATTCATAAAAGGACGAGGAGCGTGTAATTCTTTCCATTTAGTAGTTTATTTTATTCTATTTTTTTATGCTTGGTCATTTATTTGGACAAAGTGTTACAGGGTTATTATTTCATTGTGGTTAATTTCGTTCCATTTATGTCTCGCCATTCATTCACCTCTTCATCCCTCATTAGTCATTAAGACCTGTGTTATTTAGCTGTAGAGTGCTTTTGTGTTCATTTTCATGCTCATTTCCGTGAATAAATGTTGCTTGTGTTAATTGTAAAAACAAGGCAGAGGTTCATTCTTACGCTTCGCGTAATTTCTCCCGCGCTCACGTCATACGACCCTCACTGTTTTACCGTCCGCCCTGGCTTAAAGTCCCCCCGACCCTCGAACTATTTGGATCGTCCTTGCTTTGCTGGCTGAGCTGGTCCGATGCCGCGGTTTTGAGGTGGCGCCCTTCTCAAACACGCGACAAAGGTCGCGATATCCCTTTTTCTCAAAACCATTTCCCACCCGGGAAAGTCCGAAGGAGACGAGGTGTCGAGGCAAAGGTAAGGGTTCCAGTACTCGAAGGCGTAAGGACTGCGGCGAGTCAACGGGCAAAGGAGAATCAAGCCCGTTCCGTCACAATATATTATGTAAGCATACTGCATCTACCTCTAACCTTATTTTTTTAAAATTATGAGTCCCAACACATAATTTCAAGAGTGTCCCAACACAAACTTTCAAGAGAGTCCCAACACAATTTCAAGAGAGTCCCAACACAAACTTTCAAGAGAGTCCCAACACAATTTCAAGAGTCCCAAATCAGAATTTCAAGTGTGTCCCAACACAGAATTTCAAGGAAGATTCAATAGAGTCTGTGTTGGAATCCTGTTTCAATTTTCAAGAGAGTTACAAGAGTTGTTCAGCACAGTTATTTCAAGACTGTTTCAAGGCAGATTCTTCCACTAGTGATGGTATACAAAATTTTTCGCTGTTTATATTAATTTCAGTGTGTGCTTAGAAACAGAATTTTAGCGTACTTTTCCGGGTACCGAACAGTTGCATCACATTTTACAGCACTGTAATAACAACACGGATTGAGATATCTAAACTTACTTTGCTTATATTGTAGCAATGATCTTTCTCGATAATCACACGAAGTTTCATATTATTTAATGCATTAGTATTTTAGTTGTTGATGAAAAAGTCAGACTGCATTATTTTCCGTTCCGCACATCCCTGAAAATCGCAGTTGGGACCTTTTCCTTGCTCTCGAGCTCAACACATCTAATCCACTAATAGAACCGTAAAGGAATTTGATGGTTAGTCAGTATCAGTTAATATAAATTTTGGAAAAAGAGAGCGATGAGCTGCCAGGACCATGCCTGGAAGAGGAGAGGTGCATAGTGATGCCCAGTCTGAGGGGTGTCCGTAAGGGACTCCAGGGACTCTTGCAGCTTCAAATGCACCTTCTCCACCGTTGGAAATATTTTCCTCAGGAAAAAATTGTGTATAGTCCTTCAACTTGAACGGGTTCATCACTTCAACAGTGAAGTGATGAACCTAGTGACGTATTTATGACCTATGAGGACCCTGGTGGAATCTAAAATGAGGCCCCCAATGTTTCAATGTCTTTTACAACTATATTTACAATCCCTCTTTCGCGAGGCCCCCGGCGGCCGCGTACGCCATATGGTAAATATGGTCCTGGATGAACCTCAATCTTCTTGCGCCCTCTTCGATGAAGTTGTCGCCTCGTCGGTGTGCTTCCCTCTGCATCGTCGGGGATGTCTTCCTGATTTCTAGACGCTATTTTCTTCACAGAGTCAAGGATTATGCCAAGGCACTCAGACACAGCGTTATGAGGGATATCTTTTGTCACCACATTTCCTGGCTTCACGAGGAAAGAAACAAATGGCGCTTAAAACCATCCTCAGCTCCATCTCCGAAAATTTGGCATGAGGAGGCGTAGTGACGGTATGTTTCCACAGTGTTCTAAAATGACACTGATGGCCATTCTTAAAAATGACACATTCTGCCACTATTTACCGAGTCCTAACAACTCATGCACAGTGATAGGGCAACTGGTTTTCCCCCGCTGGTATATGCCTGCAGTGGTCAATTTCTCGAGCGACTTAAACGGACAAACCTCTGACAAGGCAGCACCGCGCGCCTCTCCTTCTCTTCTGGGCATGGTCCTGGCAGCTCATCGCACTCTTTTTCGGATTACTATACTGTAGTGAATCATCTTGTTTTATTGTTGATCTACAGTATTGCTATGTGCAATTTAAGGCATTTTATTTGAGTTGTAATTTATATTATTACTTAAACTCCTATACTGAGGAGAAATTGTACCTCAATTTTTGAATATGAGATTATAAAATAAATTTATACGTAAATACTTTTTTAAATTATAAATACTCTCCTAGTCAATCATTTTTGTCATTATTTTGTCTCCTTCTCATGTAGAATTGCGGACTTTGGCTCTTTGTTATGTTTCCAAAAGTCAGTAAAAATCTAAATGTTGGTCAGGAAAAAGTCAGGAAGGTCAGAAAATTTGAAAACCTATATCTTGTAGCAACCCTGTAAAGGTAATTGTATAAAGACCAATGACAAATTACTTTTGGTAGATTTAATAATTATATGTTTTTATGGTAGGTAGAATTACATATATAAAATTCATGTTAATGAATAAAATATTCCTTTATCCTTTTGTTCATATTTCATGGCAACATATGTATAACTTTTCCCAGCCAAAAATCATGAAGATAGAAAAAAAACACTGCAGTTCCACTAAATTTGTTTGCAAATATAACTTAATTATATTTCGTTATGGATATTGACACTGCATCACAATATATTTTTCCAAATTGGCATGAAGAAACTGATTATTATTACTTATAAAAATGTATTACATGACCTAGGTTTCAGCACTGATTTGAATATATGTATTGCCTATTTGCAGCATCATCAGGTGCTGCACTGCCCTGAAACCTAGGCCTACTAATACATTTTCTTGAGTGGAATTGAAGGGCTCTTTTTTCTATCTTCATGATGGACAAGTTCATCTCGAGTGACACCTGAGACCATTTAAGTCATAGGTCTTTCATGCTGAAGACAGTGCATTTATTAATCTAAATTATTTATAGGTACATCTTCTCTCTCATGAGATGTCTCCATTCATTAATTTTTATTAAGATTTACCCTATTAATTATCACAACAAAAGGGCCCAGTATTGAAGTCTTTTTTGAGCTTGTTTTGATGTTTTAAATGTTAATGAAGAGCAATATGAGGGGGGGCCCAAAAGAAACCAGAATCGTTTTGCATAGCACGGTCCATTTGTAATATGCCTTCGGCTGCTAGTGGATGCAGCTAAAACCCTTTTGCAGTCCTTAAAAAATGCAGCAATGTTGAGAGAGGTCCTGCATAGTGCCTGTGAATTTTGTAGTGAGAGCTGTTTTGTGCACGTGTCTTTTTTTGGCATGGTGGATTCTCATGAACAATGACCAGTTGTTAAATTTTGCTTCCTGCTCCGGAAAAATGTTGCAGAAACTGTTTTTTGCTGAAAAAAGCTTACAAAGAGGGTGCTTTAGGAAAAACCCAAATGTATGAGCATGGTTTCAAAATAGGGGAAATGTCAATTGACTATCCTCCTCGCACCGGGCGTCCATCAACTTCAAGGACCGATGAAAATGTCAGAAAAATTAATGAACTTTCTAAATATAGTTGGTTCAAATGAGGAATTCTGGTTTATTTTGGGTTCCCCCATGTAGATTAAAACAATCATGTGATTGGCCTATAAATGCTCATAAAACAAATAGAGTTCCATAAATCTAATGCACATTTTTTTTCAGAATTCTATTTCTTAAAACTCAGCTCCTTTATAATGTATTGACATGAAACAGAGTGAAGAGCCTTCTTAGGAGCAAGTGTAATTGCCTCTTAAAATTTCACCTTTATCAGTTCTTTAGATTTTGAGTAAAGTGTGTTCAAAGCAAGGCTAGTTAAGACTTAAAATCTTCTTATAGGAAAAAAGTTTTTTTAAACTTATTTTGTATGCTTATTCGAATATCCTATATGATACATTAAGATAATGAAAAAAATTTGGCATGAGAAACTTCTTGTGAGAGAAATTATGATTGTACGAAGTTTGATTCAAATCCCTTGCTAAGTTTCCAAGATATGCCATCACATGGAGGCCCAGCTCCAGATTCATCGTCCATTTAGATGACAGTGAACAAGACAAGGTCAGTCTTGCTAAACGTTCACTTTTAGAGTTTAGTTTTAAACTTTGTCCATAATGGATTGCAGCTTCAAAAGGTTTGAAACAAGGCTGTTAAAATGGCTATTAGCTTTTTCTCAAGCGAAAAAACCTGAGTATAGAAGAAAAATGATTCAAAGCAATTGTTTGGGTATGCTTGCTAGAGGTTGATGGTGCACAAAAAATGAATAAATTGCCCTAGAAGAGACTAATTGACTAATTACCCTAGATGAGACTAATTGCCCTAGATGAGACTAATTGCCCTAGATGAGACTAATTAGGAGGAGACTAATTGACTAATTGCCCTAGAGGAGACTAATGTATTTCTTTTGCTTAAAATTTATTTTATGTCCACCTAGTTCAGAATGATGTTACACATTTTGGGTGAATGAACAAGTTGTTGTCAGGTATATGAGATGAAGATGTGGAGTTTATGACCTTTGGATGTGCCCTCCCAAAGGAATGTTCTTACTCAGAAATGTAGTTGGATTAGATGTGCTCAGGAAATTATATTATTACATTTATTGCTATTATGATGATTTTGGCCTACTCGAACCGCAGTGTTCTGTCTTAAAATTTGATTGTGTATGGTAGACCTCATCATGGAATAGTTGATGTGACAATCACATGGACAGGCACGTAGCCAGAAATTTGTTTTGGGGGCAGCTTAGTCTAGAGTGCGCAACTTGAACGAATAAGCCTTGCCAGTTAGGTGTCAACATGTTACAAATCTCTTCCCTTAATTTTCAGTGCTTGGTATTTATTTTCACAGTGCCCAATCCTATCTCTTCTCACTGGTAAAGTTGACTGCTTACCTTGTTATGAAGTGGTTAATTTGACCGGCCCCAGAACAGAAGTTCAATGCAAACAATCGTATCAGATTGAAAAGAACAATTATTAACCACACACATGCATCAAACTAGTGATCACGTTTCAAGATACTTAACACTTGCAACATGCCTGGCTCAGGTGAGGGAGGTCGGTTCCTTTCTCTGTGCAGCCCATGGTTTCCGAACATGATAACAAAAAATCCCTTTGAGTCACTTAGCTTGGGTATAGCTATATATATTATGTGCTTCTCCCACAGTTGACTCTGAGACCTCCAGTGGGTAGCCTGACTCTCTACCGAATGGGCTACCTTATAGTATTTTGGCTTCAAATTAATAATGAAGGTACAAACAAATCCAAGCCTAAATCATTTAAGATTAATTCCAATGTTCCTATTGAGTGAGTTTGAATGGTTTCGTAATTGGTGTAGTTTGTTATTCACATTAATTGCCATGCGAAAAAATTCACCTGGACTGGTAATCAAACCACGGACCTTTGGCATTCCAGGCCACTGCGCAGACCACTACACTACCCAGGATCCCTAATTCGCATGGCAATTTTTTAAATTTTTTTGCATGGCAATTAATGTGAATTTCACCGCCATTCACGCGGTTCTTGACTGTTGTGGTATATTTCTTTTGTATAACTGGTATTTCAGGACTGGGGCATAATTTCACTGAGATACTTCAATCCAGTGGGAGCTCATCATTCTGGATTGATAGGGGAAGATCCACTAGATATTCCTAATAACCTGATGCCCTACATTGCTCAAGTAGCCATTGGCAAGAGAGATTATCTCCATGTTTTTGGCTCAGATTATGATACTCCAGATGGAACAGGTATGTCCATTGTTTCACAAATACATATTACAGCGAAAACTGTCTATAGCGGAATTGTATGGTGCCATAAAAGTTTTCAGTTTTAGACAAGTTTCCATCATAAACAGGTTTGAAACACTGCATAGGGGCATCGTATTCTTTAGGAAAAGTCAACTATGTCAGCTTTTTTTACGTTTTGGTGATACACAATGATGTCATTGACAACATTTCCTTTTAGAAATGCCAATCAACAAGTGATGAGTATTTTGTTTAAGATGAAAATGTTATATAACTGAAACATTTTCAATCCTAAATACTTATTCATTTTTATGTTGCTGCTCCATACAAAAACGTTTGCGGCAATCAAGAGTTTTTAATAGGGATAGTCGGATCGGATCCGTCGGATCCTAAGATCCACAGCTCTTTCATTTTATTCGGTTCCAAATCCGGATCCAAAAAGGCGGTGTGAAATCGGATCCGGATCGTAGATTTTAATTTTTCACGGCACTGTGATCGAAGAACCCTGTGAATGGAATGCAGGTTTGGTAAATATTGTCAAGGAGAGGTTGTGTAACCCTGATCACGAAATTAGATGAAAATTTTTCCGTGCAACTAAAAGTAAAATAAAAAAAATGATCCTTTTCCCCCATTACCGTGGTATCGTGAGAAAAAAATATATAAATGCCACGCGGGTAACCTACATTTGCAGTGATCAGGTGGACAATGAGGGCTAGTGTACTGCACAGAATTTGATCCCTATCGCAGTTCAAACTTTTCTTTCAGTCATCGCATAAAAAATTTTATCAACTTCAATTTCCTAACCTTACATCAGAATACTCATTTTTTTATACTTTTACTATTTAAATTAGATCTACCAAAGTCCTACTAAAAAATTAGGGATGGTCGGATCGGATCCGAAGATCCACGGATCTTTCATTTCATTCACTAGTGAAATCATATCTGAAGACTGTTGGTAGTGAGCTACGCTGTGTCGAGTATCACTCGACACCTGAGTAATAAGACATTGCAAAACTACTGTTTCACCAGTTTGAACTATTCTATAATAATTTCTTCATCTTAAAAATGGAATCCCCAGATATTCCATAAATGGAATCTCCTGACTGCATTACATTTTTTTGTGATTCTAAAAAATAATTTGAAAGCATTGAAGGATTTGTTTTATGACAGCAACCCACAATGGAATAATGTTAATTAACTTATTCCATTAATGTATACCTTAATACATTAATG
Source organism: Platycnemis pennipes (assembly GCA_933228895.1). NCBI lineage: Eukaryota > Metazoa > Arthropoda > Insecta > Odonata > Platycnemididae > Platycnemis > Platycnemis pennipes. The sequence continues at coordinate 12,643,070 of OW121850.1, read as the reverse complement.
TAAACCCATAATGTACAGAATTAATTTCAGTTTTTGATTTTGTTTATTATTTAATGTTCTATATTAGTTTTTCTTGGCATGTGATACACTTGGAAGTCTCATTTTCTATAATTGCATTTATAATTTCTGTGTGGAGGGTGATACGATATGGCATCAATGGGATCTTATATTATGGAAAATAATTCAAATATTAATGAAAATTAATGTAACTTATGCTTCTTTTAAGTGCACTCTAAAGAATAATGGTTCAGGTTTAAAAAAATTATGATCTGATGAGTATGTGATAAGGAAAGTGAACTTCATATAAGAATTAATAACATTTATGCATCTGCAAATCTGATCCAGGAAAATATTATCCACAGAGATGATACATAGTTGACTTTTTCTACAGTAAATTTACTTGTTTTTGTAGAAATACTAGGATTAGAAAATAAATGAAATTAATAATCCAGTATTTGAACCTAGGATCCGAAATCGAGACAAAGATCCAATACAAAGGCAAGGATCTGGTTCCGGATCCAAAGAAAAACCTGGATCTGTCCATCACTAGTTTTTAATACAATAAAGTTTCATATTTTAGATTGTTATTGAAAAATAATTACTTAAAACAGACTGCTTAATAATTCTCTTATTGCACAAATATTTTATCTCTGTGTACTTGTTACAGTCATTTATCAAACTTAAAAGAGATATAACATGGCTGTTAATGACACAAAAGTTTGTAATCTCTTCAATACTCTGGACTTCTTTATAGTTGTTTAGCCTTGTAGTCACTGGGTTTTCACTTTCTTCAGTATCATCTTCCCCATCATCCTCAAAAAACTCCTTTTCGCAGACTAGGGAATGAATATTAAGATCGCTAAGTTTTCATCAATTGTTGCAAAGTCTGTCACCCTTGTTACATCACTCTCCATAATGGAAGTGAGGTCATTAATGTTCCCAATTTATGCTGCTGCTATGGTTGCTGATAATGTCTTCATCATGGATAATAAAGCCAGCTCCATGAAAAAATTTTGCAACACTTTCACTTATTCTGGTCAACCAATTTATGGCATCCAGAACTTATAGATTTAGCTACTTCACTCACTTTTTCAGTAGACTCAACAACAGCATCAAAAACTTTTGTAAAGAACTTTCACACTAAATAACCCCCTGATCCATGGGCTGAGTGATGCTTGTGGTATTTGCTGGAAGCCATGCAAGTTTCACATTAGTGAGATGAGGATGACAAGTGGTCCCAGAAGTGAATTACTTCTCGCCCTGCAGTTTTCATTTTTCAGTCAAAGGAAAGCAACCAGGTCTCTATTATTTTAGCCATGTTCCAAGCTTTAGAGTTGTTCACCAGATCAGAGGAAGCTCTCCAATGTTTAAATTTTTAAAACATCTGGGTCTTATGGCTTTTCCGATTTCAAGTGGCTTTTCCACATTGCCTTCCATGTTTCCACAAATACAAATAATAAGTTGCTCTTTTTAAGTGTTTACCACAACATTTTTCACCTTTAAGGGACAAGGTTTTTGTTTAGATTGCACAGAAAATTAGCCCCATTTTATCACCATTAAATACATATTTCAGATGGTTGTTTTTAATAAGGTCTCTAACTTTTAATTTGCAGCTGGAAACTGTGGCCATATCAACATCATTTGCTTCTCTGTACACACTGTTCCACTCAATATTATGATGAGCTCCAAAACTTTCTAACCAGCCATTAGATGCTTTAAAGTCTGTATTCCCTAATTTTGCAGCAAACAGTCACGCTTTCGCTTGGACCATCGGTCCCAAAAGTGGGACTTTTTTGCTCATGCATGAAGAACCATTGATAAGTCAATTTGTTTAATTCTTTGTTCCCAGTTCTTCTCACTTTTCTTTTGGAGTTCAAATTTGTACCTGAATGGGAAATAAGGTTTAAGTATTGTGAAATTTATTTGTATGAGCTCTTCCTTATCTACACTTTAACCAATACCTGACGTACACATTAGAATTGTTCACTCCTTATGGAAACTTAATGCAATGAAATTCATCACAGTTAATTTATCAAAAAATGATTGATTTTTCCAAAGATATACATATTTCTTTACCAATGATTCATGGTTTTGTGCTGATATGTAGTGAAATAAATTACAGTACATAAATATCAATGTCACATTCAAGCGTTAAAAAAATTATCAAAATATCTACAGTTAGTTAATGAGATTTTATTTAACACTTTCCTATTTCTAGATCAGAGAGGAAAGTGTCAGTGTGAAATACATTGTGTGATTTATGTGATTCAATGAAAGGGAAAATGTGGAGGAGAATCAGGGGAAAGGATTGTCTAGGTCTAGGGAAATCAGTTGCTTACTGAGTAGGATTATTCATAATATCTGAGACTTTAACAGTAGGGAAAGACCCCTAGGGACCACAGCGTCTTCAGGCACTTGCACCGACCTGGGTGTCCTGCGGAGTACAACAATCAAGCAAAAAATAAATAAGCATTGAGTAGTATAAAGGAGGGGAGGGAGGAAAAATTTTCATCATCCCTCAAACCATTCTCCTTTACCACCAGGCAATGGTATTCCCTTCCATTCAACTCCCCCCACACATTTCCCTCCTAGAACTCGTCCTTGATAATGCCATTCAGAGAAGACCAAGTGCGGTAATCCCCAAGAGTTTTTGAGTGAAATTTGAACTTCCATAGTACACAGGAGATTAACTCATTTCTTTGACCAAAATTGTTCCTTTCTGCATTGGGTAGGATCCATAAAATGTAGGTTCAATTACATGGAAATTCCTATGATGCAGGTCGTGAACTAGCAAGTTTTACGTTATGGACAGTTTCCGCTGTATAAAGAGTCTGTTACAGACAATTTTCACTGTATATGAGTGATGTGATCAATTACACTCTAGCTCTTAGTTGTGCAATGATCATTCATAATTTGGATAAGAATTGCACTATGCTTTTTAATGAGTATACACAGTGGCGTAGCCAGGATGTTCCTCAGGGGGGGGAGGGCAAAAATAAGTTAGCATTCCATAACAGAAGTTTGTTTTTGCCCCGCTGGAAATTTCAGATTCCAATGAAATGTGATGAGGAATTACTTAAATTTGTGTATTTAAAAGCTCATTATTTTATTTGCATTGTATTTATATTTTATGTATTTCATATAACATCTATAAGGTGATGATTCCATTCAACTCTTCATGGAGGAGCTGAAGTCATTACTTTTTTCTGCTAGAGTAAACATTATATGCTAGCTCTTCTCTTCAAAGGTACTTGGTCCTGCTTGGTAGTTATGGGTTGAACCCTGCATAGTAGTCTTGATTACATGGTTTACTGATCCTAAGTTATAGATGTAACTATCTGATTTGTTTTATGTTACAATCATGTGCAAGGAGCACAGAAGTACTTTTGTAATAGGAAAATATATTAGTCACTTATTGTAGTTTTAATGAAAAATATCTGTCACTTTTTGTAGTCTTAATTTGGATATCCTGAAGTGGTGCATTATAGAATTGTGTTTGTTTCACAATTCATGTGTGCCTTCAATCCTTTCAAATAGAATAAGAGGTGTCCAGTGAGATGTGGTGGAGCTGGTACTTTTTGGCTGATCAAATGACGATGCAATTTACCTCAAAAAAAGATTTTACATACAACCTAGGTTTCGATGTGCAACATCATCTTCATGTTTGCCAATAGTTGTCCTAGTGGTTTTCTTAAGCACCAAGTTCTTTTCTTAAGCAGAATTGGAGGGGAATGGAATAGCTTAGATGTAAGTGGTCAGAGTGGGGGGAAAAGGGTGATATGGGGAGAAGATGGTTTCAGAGAGGTATTTAACAGCCTGGAATTTACATTGGAGTGCTGCAGTTAAATTGTGTGTCATTATTATAGGGCTCTTCATTTCCTCTGGGGCAATTAAAATTGTCCCCGATGGCTTTGGCCTACATTGGGTTATGGACACTTTAATGTCTTTTACATAAATACATGCATATAAATTGGTTAATTCATTGTATGTAGTGATTGTGACATCACAATTTAATATTCACTTCATCTTTCAGGGGTCAGGGATTACATACACATAGAAGATCTTGCATCAGGCCATTTGTCTGCTTTGGAAAAGCTCCTTGGCGCTGGAGCCACTGAAAGTTACAAAGGATGGAGAGCATATAACTTAGGAACTGGAAAAGGCCATTCAGTTTTAGAAGTAATTTCAGCATTTGAAAAAGCTTCTCAGAAGACTGTAAAATATAAACTGTCAGAGAGGCGATTGGGAGATATTCCTGCCTCATATGCTGATGCCACAAGAGCCAATGATGAATTAGGATGGACAGCTAAAAGAAATTTATTTGACATGTGTATGTATATGTAATGGTTTCAATCTTAGGATTAGGATTTTTTGAAGGATTGATACATTTATTTAATGATACATTATTTAGCTTTCTCACATTATTTTATATTATTAATACATATATATTTTGATGGAATAACTTTTGGAGTATGTATCACCTTTTTGTCCAAACTTTCTATTTTCTAAACTTAACAAAACTAATGATCTCTGGCTTCACTTTATGGAATTGGTCCATGAATCTGTAAAAAGAAACTCAATCTCTCTGTAACTTCTGATGGAAATCTATAACTAAGCTTGAAAGTTTCCTTATTTAACAGTCTTATGCTTAATGAAATCCTCATAGTAGGAATGAAGGGTGAAAGAGAACTACTGCAATTTCCAACATTAGATTTATTCATTCACCCTTAATTCATACAACAGTTCCCATACAACCACGACTTAAATAATGTCGTATCATTGCTAGAATGAAAGATAAGGAAAATGGTAATTTAGGATGGATGATATCATATTATTTCTTCCATCAATTGAATGGACTCAGCATGTTATTGTATAGTCAGTAACTCCCCCATGGTGTCCTATTACAGCTGAGGAAATAAGTTGCCATGTTTACCATTGACCCATAAGATGCATACCAATTTTAGGACACATTTTTGAGTAGTAAAGCACCGTATTTTTTGGCCCATAAAACAATTTTTGTTCTAAAAAATGTGTTTCTATGTCTTCTGGGGTGTGGGTAAAGGTTTTCATGCATCCCATTTAGCATTTTGTCAGATGTACTCTTTGACATTCATCTACTCTGGTATTCTACAATGGATAACTTAAATATACATTCTATTTTTGGAAATTAGCAATCCCATTTTCTTGATACTTATTATCAACATAAATGTTGATGTTTATTATTTTTCATAATAAATTCAAACCTGGAAAATCAGTGTGTTATACAGGCCGGCATGTCCTATGGGCCAGGAAATACAGTGTCTTAAGGGATGGGAAATATGGTAATGCCACTGAAATCGCTATTTTGTACACAAAATCGTTAGATGGAAATGAAAAATGAATTTTAGTGAAAAATTAATCTTCTAACCTGAGCCATTCACTCAAAAATCAAAATAAGCAAAAGGTGACGCCCACCGAACAAGCTGCTCTTAGATCATTTACGTCATCCACCTCCCATCATTGACGGCTCTTAGAGAAAGGGGAGGGAGTGGAGGGGGGATGTAGGAAGGTATGTTCTCACACCCACTTTTCCGAAAGGGTTAAAAACATGTTTTTCGCCGATTATAACTCGAGAAATAATTGATGGATCAAGAAACGGGAAAATATGGGCCTTTTTATTTTACAATAGATAGATTATTTTTCGGTGGAGTTCCTCCAAGGAGGCCCTGAGGCACTCAGACCTATTGGCCCATTGTGCCAACCACCCTTCTAAGGAAATCACCCATAAAGGCCAATCGCCTTGCTAAAGGCCAATTTCGAGTCCTCATCACAGCAGGGCACTCGCATAATATGTGGGATGTAGTTTCATCCCCTTCTTCGCACCACCTGCATCTAGGTGAATATACAATTCCCAGGAGGTGCAGGTGCCTCATCACCTGGTAGTGCCCCGTGAGGAGTCCCACTACCGTTCGCAATTGACCCCTGTTTAGTGACAGGAGTCTTTCGGCAAGCCCAGGCCTAGGTTCTCCTATGTGTAGTTTGGCCTGTCTAAGGCCTGGTGCAACTCGCCAGATCTCAGAATGTCGGGCTAGCCCCCACATTCTAATTTCTGCTATCCCTATTGATGTAGCAATAGGTATGATTGGCTCTGGACCAATCGGATTTCGGCTGGAACCGGCCCTTGCCAGCTCATCAGCCATCTCATTTCCGGATATGCCTGCATGACCAGGCACCCAGAAAAGTTCCACCTTGCCGCATCTGCCTATATCATTGAGTGCCTCACAACACTCCTGCAGCAGCTGTGATTTGCACAATGGTGATGTTAGTGCCTTTAAAGCTGCCTGACTATCCGTGCATATGTGTATCGGTCTGTTAAACATCCCGATCTCCTTAATAACATACGCGCAGGTCAGAAGTGCATATACCTCTGCCTGGAACACCGTAGCATATTTTCCCAAAGGGATTGAGAGCTTCCTTGATGTGCTACCATTGTAGACCCCTGCTCCCGCTCTTCCTTCTTTCCTAGAGCCGTCCGTATACCATACCTCGGCCCCAGAATGAAGTTCTTTCCCCTTTCCTCTAGCCCACTGTTCCCTATCCGGGAAGGGGGGTGTTTGGTTGAACCTGGCTATCATTCCATCACTGCCCATCCCGAGGATGGGACTCGCCTTCATGAGCTCTGTCCAAACTTGCCTGTGACCATAGGAACTTCCTTTGTCATACCACTGTCCCATACATTTGAGATGATAAGCCGCTGTCCTTGCCTGCACCTCAGCTTCCTCATGGAGTGGAGCGAGGTTCAGCAGCGTTTCCAGCGCCAGAGTTGGGGTTGTTCTCATAGCCCCTGAAATGCCCATACAGGCCAATCTTTGAAGGTGGTTCAGTTTGTTCCCAGCAGTTTTGAGCCGGACTCTCTTCCACCAAACTATAGAGCAGTACAAGAAATTAGGTTTAATGACTGCCGTATAAATCCATCTAATGGCTTTTGGCTGAAGTCCCCATGTTTTACCAAGGGTCCTCCTGCACATCCATAAGGAGGCACAAGCTTTCTTTGCCTTGGTCTCCAAATGCTCTCCCCAGTTAAGCTTGGAGTCCAGAATAACCCCAAGATACTTGACCGATGGTGAGGGATATAAAACCTTTCCCTGCAAAGAGGGAGGCCTGAAGCCCTCCATTTTCCTTCTATTGGTAAACAATACAAGCTTAGTTTTCTCCGGTTTTATTTTACAAACTATCAGATTTGGCAATAAAAAAAATGTGGTAAACTACCCAATTACTGCATGTTAATTTACATTTTAATGTGTTTGGGCTAATTGAATTGCTCATTTCATGTGTCCCTGCAGAGTAATAATTTCATTCTAAGTGAAGGAAGTTAATTTAACGAGTCTTGGACATCTAGTGTTTTGGCTAATTATCAAACTGTGATGTCAATGTTGTCAGTGTGGCTATGATAAAAGAGTATTCTATTAAACCGTACTGGGTTATCGAGCAATATTGCATGCAATATTTTTCCCCCAATACGCACTACATAAAAATCTAAAAGTAAAATTGAAGAAATCAGATTAGTTTTTGTTGATATTGTAATAAGTGGACGTTGAGAGAATAAACAGTTCAACCGCATTATTCCATGTTTAAATAACACCATGTTTAAACAGGCAATAATTAATATGCAATTAGTGAAGCATCATATGTGTTAGCTTGAGGAAGTAAACTTAATTTACATCAAAGCCTGGCACAAGTTCTGTGTTCTTTTAACCTTATGTACTTAATCTTGGGAAAAATAAAGTTCCTGAAGTACTGCTGCACCTTAACATGCATAGGTTGCCATGGAATGCAAGTATCTGGGGCAAATTCCTACAGCCTATTTTCAGAGATTTCATTACTAATGGAGATCTATATTTTTTCCTGTGCAATTCAATAATCTCCAAGATAGCCAGGATATCTTGCATTATAAAATGATTCCTCTCAGCATATATCACCTGGCAGTCTACACTAATAATGTCAGAAGTTACATCTCAAGGAACTATCCATTCAAACCCATCAATTGAGCAATAGTTACACCCAGTCCCTGATTTATGTGTAGCTATTCTGTGGAGACAATAAATGAAATTCTTTTACATCAACTTTTTTTCCCTCTTTCTGCATTTCTCATGTGAGCTTTTGTTTTTAAATGGAATACATACTTTGGTTATTATCCCGACTAGTATCCAATCATCATCATTGGTCAACAATCCTAGGATTGGATTGATGCAGCTTTCCACTCAATTCTTCTATCGGCCAACCTTTTCATTGTGATGTAATTCTTCTCTTTTACATCCTTCACAACCTGTTCCATGTATCTCATACGAGGCCTGCCTTTTCCAATCTTCCCGTTCACTTTTCCCTCGACGATAGTCTTCATCAGGCCATCATGTCTCAAGACATGGCCGATTAAGTTGCCCCTTATTCTTTTTAGTTTTCTGCAGACTTCTCTTTTCTCTTACTCTTCTTAGGACTTCCTTGTTACTTACTCAGTCGATCCATTTAATCTTCAGCATTCTTTTGTAGCACCACACTTCGAATTCTTCTACTCTTTTCTTCTCCGCTGCTCTCATCGTCCATGCCTCACTGCTGTTAAGAAACATGCTCCAGATGTATGTTCTGATAACCTTTTCCTCACTTCTACGCTTGTATTTCCTGATGTAAGTAGATTCTTCTTTTGATAGAATGCCCTCTTTGCCTGGGCTATTCTACTCACTATTTCTTTCTCGCTTCATCCATTGTTGGTTATTTGGCTACCTAGGTAACAGAACTCTTTCACCTCTTCAAGTTTTTGTTTTCCTAGTTTGACATTAGTTTTAGCCTCTTCTTTCTTGCTGCACGCCAATATCTTAGTCTTCTTCTTATTTATCTTCAGCTGATATCTGACCATTGTCCTTTCCATGTTTACTAGAATCTTGTTCAGATCTCTCTCTGTCTGTGCTATGTCATCAGCAAATCGCAGCATGCTTATTTTTTCTCTGTGGATAGTCACTCCAGAAGTATCCAATTTTCCTTGAAAACAATCTTGAAATATGATAGCTATTCTACTTCCAATTTATGCCAACACAACCTGCATGCTACTTGCAGGCTACTCACTTAATACCCTGCTAAAAAAACTCTTAACTTTTCAAGAGAAAAATAAGGGTTCATCTTAATATTGCCATATTGTGGTACTCTAGCTTCATAAATTCATTTAGATATGCAGTGACTTAGTTGGAAAAATGACAGGGATGCAAACAAAGTCCTATATTATCAGATGAATACACAATCAAAATGAAGTTTTTCTTTCTTTGGAAAAATAATTGGACTTCCATTACAGAAATAAAACTTTTGAGGACAATAAAGATGGGATACTTTATGATCAATAGTCCTTGGACGATTTGTTATGCAAATGGCAGAGGATGCATCATCCTTGTAGTAAGAATAAAGGTCATTTTTCTTTTATATAACCATAGAGCATCTTTTTCTTCAAATGTGATCTCTGCTTCCTTGAGTAGTAGGAGTAGTAGTTGAGAGGGTGCGCTGAAGGCTGAGGTCATTTTGCACCGCTTGCTAACCTTTTTTTTTTGCTAATCTATTTTTAAATACATCTTAAAATTTACCTTTCAGTGTTTAAGATTGAAAAACATTTAGGAATGCATGGAAAATGAAATTGCGAAATTAGACGATAATTTATTATTTAAAAAATGATGATTATATTTTATTGATAAGGCTGTTGCAGCGTAAAAAGATTATGACTTTGGTTATATTGTCTGATTTATCTCCAAGGATCCGATCTAGGTCTCCCTGATTGTCTAGTCTTTCACGAGCAGTCTGATACACTGTACACTCAATCACGATGTGCCTAATGGTAAGGGGAGAGTCGCAATCATCACATCTAGGTTGAATTTTCTCGTTCGTAAACAGGTATGAGTGCATTAGAGTACAATGCCCTATTCTCAGTTTTGTGGTGGCGACCTCCCTGTGAACATTCCAGACAGAGGTGGCCCATGCTGCTTCCTTGATCATAATGACCGAAACTGAAATGATCCGCTAGCACTCTCACTTTCTATGACTCGAGAATGAATCATTGTTTTGATGCTTGTTGCAGGCTGTCTGTCATGATTTAGGTGATGCCTCGTACATGCCTTGGCTTATGTGACATACTAGCTGTTTGCATGATACACATGTGATTTGAACCTTCAATAAAGACTATAAATAAACCACTGGTGTGGCAGGTTAATTTGGCAAAAACCCAGTGGCAGGGAAGGTATTAATGGTGAAAATCAGAGTTTTGTCAGAATAATTACTCTTCCTTTAAAAGATTTTTATAGAGAAAATTTTGCATTGCCACGTAATTGCATTCAATGCATTGATTGTAATGACTGATTGTACGAACTCCCACTTTACTAGCAACTGTTTAGAATGAATGGATTCATATAAGAGGTGTATGTACCTGTATTTATTTTAGTTTCAAACATGATTACTATTTGTTTTTATAAGTCATCTTACTCTGGACTATTACACTATCTGTAATGGATAATTGGATGACTCAATTAGGATCATCCCTTAATTTGACCATATTAATGCTTATTATTATTCCCACTACACAATAAAGATAGGGTTATAATGAACAATTCTACCACACTCCTTGGTGACGAGGCAGAGGGAAGGAATGGAAATGACTCCGCCATGGAAAAAATGAGATGCGAAGACTTGGGTACATATTCATAATATTTTATATTTGAGGCATAGCCAGGAAAGATTTTATTATGTTATTATTGGATGCTGAAAGAACTTGTTAGGAAGCTGGGAAAGATTAGACATTTCATACTAAATGAAGGAGGTTTGTATGATGGAACAAAATATCATTAGTGAAGGAGTAGAGAGAAACTTAAGAAATGGTTAGGTATTATTACATTTTGATGTAAAATTAATTGTATTAAGTAATTAATATTAATTAAGTAAAATGTTTCAGTAATGGGTAAATCAAAAATTCCCTTATGATATCACAGTTACGCATACCTAAATATTGATTTTAAGAGCTCACAATTATTTTTTTCAGGTGCAGATATGTGGAGGTGGCAATCCAAAAACCCATGTGGATTTCATCAAGCATCTTAATGAATTGATTTGAAGGAGCACTACTCCTGCTTATGTGGAAGTTGTTTTGCCTCTTGATTGTAGTCCATGTGGGCGTGGACTTGTAATGAACCAAATTCATGGCCAGTAAAATTGTTTTAGTTTGGTGAAAATTTGCATTATCGTTATTATCATAGGTATGACATAATACCCTGCCACACACCTTTATGTTGGCTTGCAGGGTATTATGTAGATATCTTCCGGATGAAAGACTGAATTTTTCTTGTTATTGGAAGACCAATAACTAATGTACACATTTCGACTTGCCATCCCTGGTGAAAATAAACCGTGACAGACAGTGTGACAGACGCGTGAACACAGTGTGCTTAGAATGTGACAAGAGTGTGATTACAGTGTGCATACACCGTGACAAAAGCGTAAATTGGGACTCAAAAGCGTGCACAAAGCGTGATAGACACTGTGACGGTACAGTGTGTTCACAGTGTGAAGACACGCGCACACGTTGTGAGGACACTGTGACTAATACCCATGTACAGTGTGCTGCACATTGTGGTCACACTGTCCATCACGCTTTGAAGGAGCACAGTGTGCGCACACTGTGACTAATAGCCTTGTACAGTGTGCAGCACATTGTGGTCACACTATCCATCACGCTTTGAAGGGAGCACACTGTGCGCACAGTGTACATACACTGTGACTAATATACTTGCACAGTGTGATACACATTGTTGTCACACTGTCTGTCACGGTTTATTTTCACCAGGGATGGGCAGAATTAAACTAAACTTATTGGGCACTACCTCTACTTGCGGTCCATTCAAAGTTCGATTTGAAAGCTGAAACTATAGTCGAGTTATTTTACATTGCACGTTTCCCGAACACTGTATCAGCGTTAGTTATCAGGCTGTGAAGTAGTAGAAATAAGGATTTGGTAGTTAGAATGTTAACAGTAGTTACCATATAAAGTAGAAGATGAAGGTAATACGAAATATATTGGAGTCAGTAAGGTATCGAAATAAATGTTCTATTGGTAAGCACCAGATGTGTCAATCTCCTTCAAACCATTAACCTTTTGAGAAGGCGAGCACCCGTAAAATATTTGAAGTTACTTAGCCAAATTACCGAGAAATTCTGTGATAACTGGATCTATATTCGCGCCTGTGTCACCGCCTTATACGGAATAGATTACCTTTCTACTTACAATGGATATGCTTAAATAATTCACAAAGCAATAATTCCATACGGTGCTGAAGGATCTGCAATATTGAATTCCAGGGTATCACCGGGCATTTTAAGTAAAAACTTCCATAAATTTTGATGTGGAAGATGTACCTCTTAACGTAAACAGTCACACCCCCATTTCCCTTGCCTTTCACTCACTCTCTCTCTACCACTAAATAATGCGCAGTGATATCGTAATATAGACAGATGCGTTATTCATCTACAGCGACACTTGCGCCCTCTATAATTGAATATTGGGTCTCTAGTCATAAATATTTACGTTAGTGTGATCTTGATGATTTGAAATATGAGCGTTTTTTAATTGAATACCTAAATATGTCTTGAATTTAATACCATGTCATTAATAAGTCCATTCTTTTACTTTCCTTTGGGAACTACTTTCTGTGGCGTCTTTTTGCGCTAGCGCTTCACTTACCGTTTGAAAGTTGTGTGACGCCTGAGCTGCCAGTGTATGTGGAATTCGGTCGGCTGTGATCCTGGATTATTATTGGTGTCTTTAGGGGCGTAGTGGTCGGTATTAAATAGCCAAGGCTTAGTTTTCGTATCTAAAAGCGAAGAAAATCATGAATATTAAGTAGGTTTTGATCACAGGAAAGTTTTTGTCCAATAGACTGCAGCAGTTCTGGCCACTCCTCGGACTTCTTAACAGGTATGGTAACCTCAGTTCTTGTTATTGGAGTGTTAAATCAATTTTAGCTATTTGATTTTTTGACACATTTGAGCTTGGCCTTTGATAAAACTTTCGTCGAACTAGTTTTGTGACGCTTTAGTTGCCCCATCACCTCAATAGCTGTGGGTTCGAAGCCGCTCATGTATTTGTTTATGGCAACATGTTAGTGTTGTTCAGGTGTTTCGTTACGGTTTTTTATAGTTCACTATGTCACTCTAAATTAGATTCATTATAGAGTTTATTGCGCCAAGAGACAATTAGTAACCGAATATGCGGTAACCTTGCTTATAATCATTGCATGCCCAGAGGCTTTTCGTCGATGCTACGTGCTTGTATTGGCAGCGATTTTGGGTATGTATTATCAGAAATTACGTAATAGAAATCAGCTTAAGAATATATTTTTATTTCATGACGGTTTGTGTCATCTTTGATCATCGTGTTTCTCTTGAACTTACATTGTCTCACATCCTTGTTCATTCTCTGGTGTGGAAGTGTCGTCGTTACTGTTGTCGAGCACTTGGTAGTTAAAGATTTTTGCTATTGGTTTCGTAAATATTTAGCAAATAGTTCTTGTGAGAGTGGCAGCGTCATCGGCTTGTTTGGTCCAAAGTGACATCATCAGTGGCCCTCGATACCTCCGCTTAAGCTTTCCCTCGCTTGGCCAACGCCCCTCCAAGAATCTTAACCTTTGTTGCGCTTAGTGGTATCGAGCTTCATTTCAATGTGGATTTGCGAGGGAAGATTGCGTAGACTGTCGATAATGCTCATATCACCATTTAAATTATAGATTCTGTAATGGGTTTAGGGTACTCAAGGAAAGTGATATGCGTCCTCAACAGGATACGAAATTGCTGCTTCTTATAGCACTTAAATAGCTTGTAGGTAAATAACTTTTGATTTTAAACATTTGTCCTTGGTTTTCTGTACTTTGTCTTGCCTTGATTCATATATTTGCTGTAATTATGTGTGTGTGTTGAAGTCTGTATTAATATGCTTTCCCCCCGCCACACAACTTTATGGTGGCTTTCGGGGTATTATGTAGATTCTCAGATTGGTTTGTTGAGTCGAAAGATGTATTTTACTTTCTCGAAATGTCGGGTTTACATTTTCTCTGACGAATCGACGGGAAAAACTGTCTTCTATTTATATCGCAAGAATTCACTCCACCCCACCCGACGTAATTTATCGCCACAGTAATATTGCAATTGTGTTCCTTGTAACTTTAAGGTTGCTGTGTACGAAGTCAGTGCACCCAATAAGTCAATCTTTGCGCACTGTCTTGTTTTGTGTGTTTTATCTACAATGAGCAGAGTGAGGTCGTTTGCAGCATGTCTCGGATGCCACTAGCAATTATTCTTCCATGCCTCTTACCAGGATTAATTTAACGAAATAGGAAATTGAAACAAGCCCATGGTAGTTAAGAGGTGACTGACCTTTCTCGTGTTTGGTTGTCACCGGGCGGTCTTCAGCTTCTCGTGGGACTGCTACGTGTAAATGCTGTGGTATGTGGGCCCCGCCTATTAGCGTACGTGAGGAGGACGTGCCCCCTTGACCATTTTACAGGTTGGATATTGTTCGTTAAGGTTTCCCAGTCGCTGACAATGCGTCGATGTACAAATTCACAGCACAAAATCCACGACCTAATGAAAACTAAAATTTTCGCCCATTTCATTGTAGTCGCGTTGCTCCCACTATCTTCCTTCAAAGTTACATTTTCAATTCTTATGAATCATAACAATTGTTTACCTGACTCAATTTCACCTACATTGCCGAGTACGAAGTACACACATACACAATGGTGTGTGTGTGGCAAGGAATGAACGTTCATTCGACTTTTTTTTGCTGTTATTAAAGTCTCATCCCACAGCCGTCGATTTTTATTATGGTGCGACAATATGTACTACTTGTTTTGATGATACCAAATTGAATCTAATGTAGCTTGTTATTTATAATATCCGACGATTCTTGCAAAATCAAGTAGAATTTGGGTGTACTGAAATGATAACATGCACGTTATTATTTCAGGATAGCTTGTTAAATGTATTTATTATTTCATTTTTTTCCTCTGACAGAATTTTTCACCCGCTGCCTCACACCCTCGCGGTGTCTCGCAGGGTATTGCAAGGTATATGTAGATGTAGAAATGTTATACTCGACTCCTTTTATGATTGTTAGAAATCATTATTCGCTGATTTAATTGCCTAGCAGGAATTCAATCATCAATACCTTGCTAATTACAAAGCGGTGTTATCATGGATTCTAACTTCCTAGGCATTAATTCGCCTGTTGATCTTTCACCATCTGAGAGGAACGTATTTTATTGTATCTGTTAACCTCCAATTGTGCATCTGTATTATATCTATATCTACGACATACCCTGCAAGCCACCTCGAGGGTGTGTATCCACACCAGGAACAATGACACAACAAACAAAAATGAACACTACAAAGCAAACACTACACCTTTAAAAGTAATTGGGGAAAAAAGAAGAAAAACTACCAAATCTCAATCATGTAGGACACACCCATGAATACCATGCATGCCTTGAAACCCGACACCAATTTCATAGATACTCATGCATGCCAAAAAAACGCATTGCATGCAAGTCACACGTTGATTTGAACATGCAGGTAATAAAAAAAAACTATCGACCTACTCTGAATATTACCTCTATAATTAATATCGATTTACGCGATGTTTAACGTTCTGATCACTAATCTTACGCGGAAAAAATGACATTTTAAACCTGTCCGTCCTGCAATCTATCTCCTTAATTTTATTAGAATTATCGAGCCTACCGTAATAAGTCGGAGCCAGCAATGTATGATTAACGTCATTAATGAAATGTCCCTCCTTAAATTTTCCCAGAAGATTAAGTCTATAATTCAGCCTGCGTTGTGACAGCGATTCCCATCCCAATTCGGCTAACATACCAGACACATTGCTTTCCCTATCGTAACACCCTTTCACATATCTAGCCGCTCTTCTTTGTACTCGATCTTATTCGTAACTTAAGCCTGCTTCATAAGGGTCCCATATGCTCGCAGCATATTCTAAGTGTGGTCTAACAATTGAGAAATAGCAACGTTCCTTCACCCTCTCCTCACTTTTCCCTAATATTCTTTTAATAAACCCCAACTTTCTATTTGCTTGACTGCATATTTCCCTGATATGTTTCCCCCATGATAGATCCTGAGTAAGTGTTACACCTAGTACTTAACTGATTCAACGTTTACTAATTCCGTTCCTTGAATCATATAGTTTCTTTCTATCGAGTTTTTTCTTTTCCAAAAATTTACTGTCACGCACTTTTTTATGTTCAGTTCTGGTGAACTAGTTCTATTACGCGTGGTCAGTCATGTTTTGGGATTGATAATTGAAGGACCATGGCCGGAATTAGGATCTTGCCCTGGGCGAAATACAGGGTGCGGTAACATAACTTCCTTTTTTATATGGATATATCCATATAAAAAAGGAAGTTATGCTGCCCTACCCAGTATTGCGTACGCATTGTCATGTGAGTATCGTATGTCTCTCATGATAGTAATGAATATCGCCGTCAGACTGGTCGGTATGCCGGTCAGGCACCGCATTTGCAATTTTATCATTTTGGCAGTTAATTAGCCTGACCAGTAATTGAGCGGTAGGAAATGATGCATTATGCTCGTTGTTTTTTTATTAATTATCGAATATCATCATGGATTAGTCAACTCTTCTTATTTTGCCCATTATTCCTGCGTTTAATGAAAATTCAATGGTGTTTCTAGATTAATAAGGTTACCTGTGGATAAGAATAATTGGATCTGAAAGTTAAATGACGTGATTTCTCAGGGAAAGCTAAGGTTCAAAGAGAGTGAAGGTTTCCGTGAAGTTCATGGTAGCAAAATCTGGAAATGGATAAATTCTGAGGGACCACTCATGTGTCTTGTGTTGTTTTGAGTTGGTCTTCCTGATTCATTCTCAGTGTGGGAGTGTTTTTTGTTTGACCTTATTATCTTCAAGCACCATATCGGAGTCGATGGAGGAAACTCGGATTGGTATCAACATAATATTACACTTCCACGCATGGCACCGAGCTAGGGGATGCTCGAAGCGATTTATTCCTACCCTCCAGTCCGACCACTAAGCGACGATCCACCTGCTCCACCAGTTTTTGGGGACGCTGTGGAAATCTAACCCTACCAAAATATTTGTTTGTCACGGAGAGACACCTTTGGTCACGTGCTTCTGCGACATCGAGGAAGCGTAACAGCGTTTGGAATCGGGAAATACCGTCCGAATTAAGAAAGGCTGGCCCTTATAGTCGCAGTTTGTGGGTATATGTGTGGGGAACGTGGTGTTACTGACGATGCCTACGGCAGGGTATTGGAACAATCTACACCTTGGAAACCATTTTTAAACCATCAGTTTGCGGCGAAAATATTTACACCCATGGTATCATCAAATGAACGAGTCCGTTGTAAAGTAATTTTGTTTGCGAAGAAATATGTGGAACTCTAGTTCTATATATTTCTTCGCTTTTTGTCGCTTAGAAACTACGGCACACCTCAAGAAAAATGAGTCGAAAACAGCGTGAAAGATTTTCATTCACGAACAATGAAATCATAAAGCATGCAGTCATTTTCCTCGTTGTTCCGAAGTGAATCACCTCAACTTGAGGTGCTCGTGTAACAAATCAATCCCCCTGGAAAAAAAGTTGACGGTATGGAAACAGATATTTTTACCAATCTTTCTTAACCTTCCTAAAATTTCCTTCGGTTACTGACTTAGTGAGTGTTCCCAAGTGGTATGGTTTAATGGCTATTGGTATCGTACTTCTCGTGGCGTAAGCAAGTATCGTTGAAGTTATTCTCCGCACGTATTGGAATGGAGGAACTGTTTCTCGTTTGACGATGCGGGCTAGTCTGTAGGCTATACACCCAGTGTGATTAGGAGCCCTTCTCCGACGGTGTGGACTTGGCAGATTGCTATGAGGGTCGGTCTCCAAGCGGAGCTGAAGAACAGGTTGTGTCCCTTCCCAGCTGTCGCGCCCCCTGTTTGTTCGGAGCAGAAGACTTGTCCATGTCGCGGATTGGGTTCGGGGGGAAGCAGGCACTCGGTTGTGTTTGTTTATATTTGAAGGGCTGTGGGATGGGTTTAAAGGCTCGATTAGGAACGGGGGATGAAATCGATCGAGATGCATGCACACCTCTTTCTTTTTGATCGTGGCAACACCGTCACATACATCTTATTTACTTGTGTAAGTAACGCATATATGGTAGTATTTTACCATCTACTACTCACCCTTGTGGTGGTTCGTACGGTATTATATTGATACTAATTAACTAGTGTGTATCCTGTCTTTGGGGGTCGTGGTGGCCCAGTGGGTCAGGCGCTGAGACATCAACGGAGGTCCCGAGTTCAAATTCAGAGCAGAAAGCCTTTCTGGACATTTCACCTAAAATGCCCGTGATTCGATTTGCTTCGTGTCAGAACTTCGTAGGAAATCGCAAGTGGTCCAGGGAAATGAACTGCCACCCCCCACCTTGAATGTGTGAATTTCACATGCCTATGGCTTACTATGGGGTGAGCTCTACCCTATGAAGAACCCCACCCTTCAGGTTGAACCTTAATTTTTGTTTTATCCTGTCTCTAAGACGCGGCTAACCTCTCCCCTCGATTTTGCACTAGGTAGTGTTTTGCAAGAGCATGTAGCCCTGTGCCTGTGGCAACCGTAGTGTTGATACGATGTTACATCCGCTCTGTCTAGTAAGTGATCGATTTCTTCGTAATGAGGTATCCTTGGAGGATAATTACCTACATGCCAGTTTTCTGAAATCCCCAATTAGGTACTTCTCTGAGGATTCTCTTCGCTCTAGCAAAACCTCGGTAGCTAATGGATCGGTGTGAATCAACTAATCGTCCTTGGTTATCAAGCCGTAGCCGGAACTTAAGGTATTTAATCTCCTCGTACTTCGCAAATTTTTGGCCCTGATCCGGTTTTGGTTTAAAAAAATTCTCAGATGAAGTTATATTATCCTCACTATAAAATTTTAAGGTTTAACGACACGAGTCACTGTTCTGTCTCAATGAGCCCACAATGTCGGCGACCCGCGTTTATATTTAGACAGATATCACGCCATCCATCTCACGCAAACTTTATCTTGAATCGGGTAGTGAGAATGCAGTCCAGTTGGAATTCAGTAACAGAACTGGAGGTGTGGTAGGTAGGTTCACTCGCCTTTGTGTTCACTGTTATTGCGGGCGACCACACCTGTTCGAGCTGAGGCGTCTGTTGTCCGTCAGAAGACTTGCTTCGAGGACGATTCGAAAGCAACCCTACAAGCGTTTGAATGTTTTGTTTTTGCCTTCAGGCAGACATTTTGGAGGTTGATGTGCCGATCGAAAGACGACTGCGGAAAATGTTTCGTTGCCATTGTTGGTCAACAGTGTCTTCGAAGCCCCTCATATTACCGTCCGATTTGAATATTTATATTCCGGCTTAATTAATGGCGAGATTTATTATTTGGACGAGGAAATTTTGAAATATATCAGGCAATTGTGTACATCAAACCAGTGGATGGCATGCATCATTGTTGCGTTTGGATATATGACGGCTGGTTTTTTTTAGCGAGATTACTATTCTCTTTCCATTACGTCTATGTAATAGACGTCTACGTAATACCCTGCGAGCCACCACGAGGGGGGTTACGAGTTAATGCAAAAATTGTTCTCCCTGAAGTTTGCGGTTTCACTTAAAAAAATTTGTCACATTCTAATTTTGACACATTTACTCCAGATCTTTTTTGATTTAATTTTTAAAATTTGTATTGGCATTGTATTATATGTATTGCATGCCATGCTATTTATAGCGTCGTTCCACCGGTGACCTGAATGACCGAATTTTCAGCACGGTAAAAGCGAGACGCTACGTTTTTTTTAAATACCCTGCAATACGTGTACGTTCGAGAAGAAAGCTATTCATGTACGACTACCTAGTAGACATTTTCGTCATTAGTTCATGAATACGTTGTTCCCTACAATTTCATCCATTCAGGCGTTCAGGTGTATTTTTCATTTCGTAATTCTAACCTACCCTAATTAACCGTTAGAATATTAATCAATGAGGTATCTTGGCGTTTCCATTGCATCGCTGAATACGGTTTCCAAAAAGGAAATGTGATTGCCTTTTTTACTGGATTGTTACGTGAGAATTATCCTGGATCCTGGTAGATTTATCGAGCTTTGTGGTAGAATTCGCATTGGGTCGGCGACATTTCGGCCCGTATCGCCGCTTACCACGTGTTGCGCCCTAAGCTCACCAGTTCAGAGAGACCTGGCGGCATCGTTGCTTCAAGTGGCTTATGCATTTTGTTACCACATGATCTCCCCCTCCCACCGCCAGATGTCTCGCGACTTCACCTTCTCTTCGCTTTTAGTTCATAAGGTGACGTCACCCTAGGTGTTGATCCCTGAATAGCTCGCCGTTATCGGAACATTCCTTCGCAGCGGTTAAGTTCTCGATTCCATGAATTTACATGTCTCTTCGACGGAATAAAAACAAAGGCAGGATTGCTCTTCACTCACAGAATCCCTCCATGTGCTCGTAATCACGTGTTATATGACATTTTTTTGTAAAGTTTGAATGGTGAGGACCAACGCACAATGTATTCGAATATTATAAGAATATATGGTATGGTAAAGAAGACGGTGATTTCTTGGGTTTGATTTGTGATTTCAAAGGTACCTGGTTGTAGACCTTGTTCCTTAAAAAATTGGCATCGTCTATCGTGGGAAATAATATTGTTGATGTTAGAGCTCTACCAAAACCCCATTACTCCGAGAGAAAATTGTTTTAGCCGCGGAGGTAAGAATGTTCATGGAGGGGGCATGCTAGCCTATGGGTGACAATGAGGCCAGAATGGGGGTGTTTGGGAACAATTAGGCCCCACCTACTCCGCTCAAAACATTGCGTCTCATGCGGCCTCTTATGGAGAGAGCGTGTGTATTAAGACACAAATTAAAAAGAAATATTTTCCTAATTTCTTCGCAACGGCATCAGTTAATCTTTACCCTGCCACACTCTCGCGGTGGCTCTCAGGATATTACGTATATGTGGTTGTAGCCTTCGAATGCTATTCGAGGGAGATACTGATGCATTTGATTCGCATCGGAGTAAACCAAAACTGGTTCGAATTGAACCTGTCGTCGATACATATTTTTGGCGCTTGCTAGCGCTCTGTACACTTTTTATTTGACGAATTTTAAATATGCATAAGCCCGTATGTCATTGCACCTACCCAGGTGCCCGCTGGCATCTCAATTCTGCGGTGTTGCTTCCTCCAGTACCCTCTAACATCCATGATTTTTACGAGGCCCTTACGTCACGACTCGCTCACTGTCGTCGTCCTAGTATTCTATTCGGGAGTTTTCACCGAATACGACTCCGGAGGTTTATTAGTCCACCCATCTCGTTTAATTCCGGCGCGATGTGTCCTACATTCTCGGCGTCTACGCCAAGCAGGTCCCAAAGAGGTCATCGCCTCCTTGTTGGTCCCTTTCTTTTTTTATTTTTATTCCGGCGCTCGAGGTGCATGCGCCCTCGCGCGGCGGCTGATGGGAAGGAGGAAGCGGCGTGGGAGGATGGGGAGTGGCGTCATCGCCCAATTCGCCATCCGGGCCGTCCGGTCTCTTCTCTCGCCCATCCTCTGGACGTCGCCCGGTTTGCGTTTCGTCGTGCAGACTACTCAATGCGGATTCTGCTTACGCCTGAGGACGGGTGAGGTCAGATTTCAATCGCTGCCTATCGCGTAAAACGGTCCATGTTCATCCTTCATGGTCAGTGGCAGACAGACCTTTCGTTTGCCAATGTGTGCAGAAGAAATGGTGACGATGTGCCCCCCCTCTCCTCCGCAGGGCCACAGTAGATCAGTTACTGTCACAACTGAAGGATTTTTGAGTCCGATCCGCCATGTTGACGAGTCGAGCGGAGACACTATTGTACGGTGTCGACTACGATCAAAGTTTTTGTTCGCGTAGTCCACAAGGCACCTACGTGAAATCCTCTGAACACCTTTTCTATTCTTGCACTTCTTTGGATTGTCAGTTAGGGCCGCTGGACTGCGAAGCATTGCGATGGAGCAATTGTGACTGTCCTCATCTCAAGCCGAGGGAACGAAGGAAAGAGAAATTAGTGTTTGGGAGGAGTGAGGATGGTCAATTGTACCTGTACCTCAAAGATATGATAAATGGCAGGGCCCCATGTCTGAAGAGTCTGTCTTTACTTATGTAAAGACAAGATCCGGACGCGGTAGCCAGATCGGCAATGAGCTGACTTGCCATTCCAGTTTCGAATCGCTCGAGCATGGATGTTCATCTACATCTACATAATACCCTGCAAGCCACCATAAAGGTGTGTGGCAGGGGGTGAACTCTCACCAAACATGCACTACATATCATGCATAAAAAAAGGATGAGTACTGTTATAGGTACTGTTCAAAACTACGCTATTTAAAAAAAGATAAAAATAGCAAATATACATGCAAAAACATGCCGTTAGTTGGGTTAGTTATAAGTCCTTATACCAACATGCAGCTACCAATGTTATCCATTGCTACACTCGTACTGGATATATTTACCGTTATTCATATCTCTAATAGTACGAGGAAAAAGGACATTTTGAATCTGTCAGTTCGGCAATCAATTTCTCTAATTTTATGATTATGGTCCAGTCTACCATAGTAAGTTGGGGTCCGCAAAATATTTTTAACATCATCACTGAAAATATTGCCTTGGAATTTGTTTAAGAGATTAAGTCTAAATTTCAAGCTGCGATCTGACAATGATTCCCAATTTAATTCATTTAATAGACTGGTTACGCTATTAAGGTTATCATACCGTCCCTTTACAAATCTTGCCGATCTTCGCTGCACACGTTCAAGTTCGTTATTTAGACCGATTTCGTAGGGATCCCATACACTGGCAGCATATTCCAAATGAGGTTTTACAAGGGAAAAGTAGCTGATTTCTCGTACATGATCGTCACATTTACCCAGTACTCTTTTGACGAATCCCAGTTTACTATTCGCTTGACCCATTATTTCACGAATGTGTTTACCCCAGGAAAGATCATTTGTCAGTCTTATTCCAAGATATTTAATGGATTCCACGTTTAAGGATGTTGTGTTTGTCTTGACATTATTCGTAGTATTATGTGAGGTTGAACGGTGTATATAGTCTTAGAAGTTGGGGCACCTGAACATGTAATTCTACTTCACGAAGTTTTCGATGTTTTGTTTGCAGGGTTGATGAGGGGTATGTCGAATCCATTGACTCCAATCGATTGAGTGTCCCAGCAACACAAAGTGAGATGTATGCATTTTCCTGAATCATTTCAGTTGTGACATCCGATCCCAAAGTAGAACACACATTATACATATTCTATAAATAATATATAGGTACATCAAATCATACATCATTTGGCATAGGTACGGTCTCCGTCGGTATATGTATTGTGCAGTTTCGCGACTACCCGATATGCTTGACGGTGAAGA
Organism: Platycnemis pennipes; assembly: GCA_933228895.1. Lineage (NCBI taxonomy): Eukaryota > Metazoa > Arthropoda > Insecta > Odonata > Platycnemididae > Platycnemis > Platycnemis pennipes. The sequence continues at coordinate 12,619,544 of OW121850.1, read as the reverse complement.
CGTTATCTTATGTTGACTTTTAAATCATACTGTCTGTGAGAGCCGCTCCTACTGGCTGGTTTGGGGAATCGGACCAAATGCAGTGGAAGAAAGTGGAGTCACTTGATTTGGAGGGCCGCCTGCCCCTACCCTCAGTCGCTACAGGTTGAGCGCCCGTTGCGATGGTCGCTTATACACGTCGACCGTGGCCATCTTCGAGGAAGCCCCTCACTCGTTCGGCCTCGTCCACCTCTGTCTCTTCCTCCTCTTCACCATTCTTATCGGCTAGCGTCGAGGCAGTCGTTTCGGTAGAATCCGCCCACTTCTTCCTTATCTCTCTTAGATAGGAACCTATCTGCATCGGCACAGAAGACTTACTCATCGGATTCTTCGTGTATACATTCAAGTTGTATACATTCAAAAGTATTACAAATGGCGTTGTACTACTGCTAGGCAACGATTTTTGTTGACTTGCGGACGTTATTTTCCATTTCATTGAACAAATGAGTTTTGCTTAGGATAGATATTTTGCCATTTCAGAATATGTATTTCAGAGAATGTAATTATCCCTATTTGATAGTTATGTGCAAAATGTTAGAGCTTTATTTTTATCGAAGTGTTATTGTGTCACTTGGTTGTAATACTCGACGTTCTTTAACGGTTGCATGTCGTCTTCCCTCGTCAATGCTTTTCATTCGACGTATTTGTGAAGAGGGTCCCTTAAACTGCTAATCAATTTCAGGTAGATCGAGTTTTATTTGCCTCGTTACTGTAAGGAACCATATTTTAATTAATGAACTATTGATACCAAACCTTGCACAGTTGGTTGCCCGAGGAAATATTTGTTACCACGCTGGACGGACACCTTTGCTTGCCAAGGAGGACGAGCTCCGAGGGAGAGAGAGAGAGTTAGTTATTGCGTAAGGCAAGTAGGCAATCAGTTCGTGGAACGGCCCTGAGGTTGTGGCCGAGAGGGTCGGAGGGTCAGACCCGAGTTTCGAGGCGTGAGTGCATGAATGAGAAGCCCACGCCCTCCCCACGCCACCGATATCATTTTGAAGTTGTCCCTTCTCCGAAGAGAGGACGCGTCGCGCAAGAAATTGGCGTTCTCTTTCTTCATCCGTTGAGGCTGTCGCCCTCTCACATCGGCTGGTCCCGACTGAGATGCGACAATGGCGGCGGCCACATGCAACAGTTGCCCTTTATCCATCTCAGTCCCTGGACCCAAGACCGGAAATACCTCAGGGGCTGAGGTTTGAATGGAGCTGTGGTGTCTTCTTTTTTTTTTTGAGCTGGAATCCGAGGGTGGGTTTTGAGTTGTCGGAGCCTCCGTCCAACCAGTCGCCGCTATTTCGTTTCCCCTTACAGGAGAACAGAAGGGATGGTGGATCTCATCGAATTCAATACGCACGGGTGTTGGAGAATATGTGTGGACGTACGAAAGTGCTACGCAGTAGTTAAGGGGGGTTAGGTTATTAGTTGGACCAAAAGTGTGAGTATGCCTCCAGTATTCGGTACCCTTGGGGAAAGGGATAAAGCATTATATAGAATTCAGAGAGAGGAGGATCAGCTAGACTTTGGAACAATTGTTATGATAAGGGTGTAAGTGTAACTTCTTTGCGTGGGGCAATGGAATGGCAGAACCTGAAAACACGAAGACACAAGCCGAACTTCGACTTCTACAGAAGTGCAGGGTAGAGGAGTGCGTCTCCGACACCGAGTTAATCATAAGAGTACGTCATACGATACATTGGTAAACAGGACAGCAGAGATAAGTACGCTGCACCACAGACAGATTCAAATATTTGTTCTTTCTCCGAAAAATTCGTGATGATGACAACTTCAAGATCTATCCACACCATGATGCCTTCATGAAATAAATTTCCCTTAACATGTCAGTGAAATTGCACACATTACATTAATACGGATTCATGAAAGAAACAGGTGAAATTAAAGTGTAGGATTTTTCTTTCATTTTAGGATTTAAGCATGTAATACCAATATGTAAGATGCATGTCTGTTGTTGGTACTTCTTAAACGTTTCTTTGCATGTTGGATGAAAAGTAGAACTGATTGTGTCTGACTCGTATATTAATCATAGAAATCTCTCCTTAGGTAGCTACGTGGTATAAGCATGGACCGGAACATATAGCATCTATAATTTGCAACATTAGAATCTATTTTTTACGAAATTAGCATTTATTTTCTTGAAATTAGCGTCTATTTTTTGTTATCGAATGACCTAGAATTAAATATCAATTTTTAAGCTTGTTTGCACAATATAAAAATATATCATTACTTCAATCCATAAGTTTGTTTAAACTCATGCAATCCCTTTTATGACAAATGAATCTGACGCTAACAATTTTTTTTAACATGAGAAAATTAGTTTAAAAATGTCACGAAGTTTTTAGCTAATTTACTCAGAAAAAGAGATTATTTACAAAAATATCACCTAGTTTACGGCTGTTTTATTTTAGAAATCCCTATCACCTCACGTAATGTTCCCTTCAGTACACTGTAGCCACGGCAAAATTCTTCTGGTGAAAGGTTCTGTGACAAACAGAATTTGTGCCCTGAGGGCCATTATGTGCTCTTCACTGACTATATGCTTCAGAATGAATTTTTTTTCTCCAACGCAACTCGTACCTTGCGATGCTTACAAATGAGGATAAGTTAATGAGATAAAAATGATGATTTTAATGGATAAAAATTGATATATTTCATAAATAAAAACATGTATAGTTATTTTTATTGCTACTTCCCTGCTAATTTTTTGTATTCATAAACTCATTTCTTATCTTTTTCGCATATTTACTAAATTCGCAGATATACCGAAACTCGCTTTTATATCGAATTTTCGCAGAAAATTCTAGTTTATCGCAACATTTAGATTTTTTCCGGTCCCTAAGTATAAGTAAACAGCGCATAGTTTCTAATGTCTCACCCCCTGCCACACACCGTGGCAGTAGATATAGATGCGTCATGTCGCGTGTAAATGCGTATTTGTGTAACGATTTCATGTTATTTTGTAATTTGTAAATGCTTCTGTAATTTTAAAAGTCATTAATATCGTCATGACATTCCTTTCCATCCCATTGTGTACCTATTCCTGGTGGTAAATGTAGGTGAGTGACGGACCGCAAAAGATAAAATTAAATTTTCCCTCAGTTCGATTTCTTACTTTTCCTTCGAGAGCTGCTTCTTTCGTTTATTCTTTATAATTTCTTGATCCTGCCGGTTGTAGTGACGTTTTTTTCGCCCGCAGGAAGTGGTATAGTTTTCGATCATTATAATCGTGTTAAATCTGTCCTTGGATGGGAATAAAAAGTATTGTTTTTTTAACCTCATTTTATTTAAGTTTAAATATGCTGATTCCTATGATGAAGTAAATTGTGGCCAAATTTGAGTCGTAAGTTGTTGACACTAGTTATCAAGACGCACTCTTGTCCGTACAGCAATATTGGTCTAGATGATATACATAGATTGGTTGGATAGCTTCGGAGTTAGATTAACTCTACCATTAGTGCTCGGGTTTTTATTAATTTGAATGAAGCCACTTTTTTTATGATTGCAGTTACCGGTGTAAGGCGGAGCTTGTTCCTTAATTGTGGAGAAATAGCTGTAGATTGTGGCCAGTTTTTTTAGCATTTTATGTCGTTCGAGAGCGTTTATAAGGCTGCTCTGATGGGTCAGAAAAAAAACGTAGTCTTTCGCGACTCTCATTCGGACATTTATTTTATTCTCTAGGCCGCGACAAGGAAGGAGAACATATCGCAAAGTAGTACCCGGCTTTCATTACATCTCTGAAATTTGGTCATGTTAGCTGTTAACGTAATATATTGGGCATCCATTCAGTCACTATATCCTCACGCGCATGTTGTCTCCTCTCTGTCCTCTGCATTTCACGACCTTGGGCTCCCATTCCGGTTTTGATGGAAAGGAGGTGAGAGTCATTTCAGCTCCTGTGGTTAACCTGCTTTCTGGTGGGTTGTGCTAGTGTTTAGTGCCTTGTGGATTGATCTTCATCTACGTGATACTCTGCGAGCCACAAGGGTGTGTGGCAGGGTCTTCACGTGCTCGTTAAAATAACGTGCGCATTGTTTGCACATATCAATTATCAGGTCGACGTCGGAAATACTGTCGAAATCTGTCAATTGGCTTATGGCCTTTTTCAAAAATATTGCCATAAATAATATAAAAAATCTTCACAGTGGCAGAGCGGGTAACTCCGTTAAGGTTTTCAGGAAGTTTGTGATGTTGGACTTTAATATAGTGTCTTCTTGGTGATGTGTTTTCCAGGGATGGTTCGGCGGATGGTGTGAAATGACAAACTTTGACATGTTTCGCGGGTCGTGTCACGTACATACTTCTACTTGTTAGTGCCGGTGTCTCAGTCAGTCAGATTGGTGAATGGAAGAGGTTCTTATCAGAGGCAATGTGATGGTCGACGTCACTAAGGATGGTAGAATGGGTCTAAGCGGGGAATGCGGATAAAAGGCACTACGGATAATGTGCAGAGGGGTAAGCTGGTCGACGGAAGTCTTATTAATTCTCGATTAAGAGTCTTAAGACTCTCGAAGAACCTGAGAAAGATTCCTGTTAAGACTCCTTAGGTTACGGGCTGATGTAATCCTCGGGCATGGTCAGCTAAGTGTCTTGGTGCGAACGTGTGATGGACGCTCTGGGAATTAGGTCGAGGTTCGGAAGGATACCCGACGCACACGGCAATTGTTGTCATTTCTTGCCGATAAGTGCTTTGGTGGGAAACCAGAGATTGCCGTCCGTGCAACGTATGTGCCATTGTTTGAGTGTCCACCACCCCCTTGTTGTCCACCACAACCTCTGTAGAGGTCCAACGTTTCTTAACTTAAGTGATCTAACTGGTGTTTCAACGTGGTTAGGCCCTTGCCCCTGCTAGGTATCTACATCTACGTAATATCCTGCGTGCCACCGCGAGAGTGTGTGGCAAGGAGGGTGCTGGTCAAACAGGATGAAGCGCAGGTACTATGCGGGCCATTCCAACAAATTTCCACCCCATGCCACACACCCTCGTGGTGGCTCTCAGGGTATTACGTAGATGAATCTCTGTAATTCTTGATTAGTAAATGTTCTCATTGGGAAATTACATCCTAATCCTTAGTTTCATAGACCTTGTGAGAATATCTTGCCCTGGGCCCAAAGGGGGCCTAGATGCTCGGCGTATCATGCGACGCTCAAGGGTAATCGAAGTCGCCAGCGCCTGCTGGTTTGCCCCGTTTAAGGTTGCTACGTATTTCAAGCCTAGAAGCTGAACCCCACCTTCCAAAGCTGGTCGTCATCACAGTGTACCCTCGCCATCTCCTTGTGGAGCTCGTCTTGTTGTTTGTGAAGGGAGGCGCACTTGTGACAGGGATTGTGTGTGACGCGGCCGTGTGCGTTTTTAAACCGGTTCCCAGCGTCTCGACTGGGGGGTTATTTTGCAATCTCACTTTAGTGAGAATACGTCATGAAATGTCACTTTTTCGTAGTTAAACTCCGCCACCCAGGCGGCGTGACCATCTTCGGATCTCAAGCGGTGAACTGCCGGTCATGTGCTGGTCTTTTAGAAGATTCATCCGCTCTGATCCGTATCTTTCGACTCTTGATCCGTTTCATTATCTCCGCCTGCCATTAGTTCCCATCTCATCTTCATTAAGGACGTGAAATGGAGCCACCATCGTTTCCACTTGAAGCTTCAGTTGGGAAAAAAGCAAGAGTGAGAAAGATAAAAACGATTTTAAATTGTATATTTGGAATTTGCACAACGTGGAGAACTTCAGCACACCAGAGCAACAGAGGGCGCTACCGACAGAAGCTTCGACAATTCACGAACCGTTCGTGAGCCGATCATTAAGAGAGCGAAACGGATCTCCCGCCTTCCCGCAAAGAGTCATTAAAAAGGTGAGATTACAAAATAACCTCCCTGGTTGCTTTCGTGCTTACCAACTTCACACGGACGCATAGAATCGAGCCTCCCCCCCCCCTGCGCTTACCGCTCGGCATGAGAGATTCGCATTGTTACGCTGCTCGTTTTTTCCACTTCCCCACGCTGCCGGCGGCTCCACCACCATCGAGGTAATTCACTTATCAAGAACAAATTGGGCTGAAAAACCTTTTAATCCCAATAATTTTTTTAAATGTGGACATGTGCTGCTTCGTTTTTCTGAGGCCTGAATTCTTATTTCCCTCCATATTGTTTCCCTCATAATTGGACGTCCCTTTCGCATAACCTGTAATCCATCCCGTTGTCATACCTCCTTTTTTTAATCTTTAGATTTGAGCGATTTTCTCGTCTTCCGCCTCTCAAGGTCGGGAGCGCGACGTTACTTGCGGCTTTCGTAATCGTGAGAATGAATTGCTCTTCCGAGCTCTCGAGGTGGACGCGGGGAAATTTATCCGGAAGTGGACGCGTCGGCAGCACTCGCATTGGGTGTTTAACTCGTGAGAGAACTCTGTTTTTTTATTATGTATTTAGGAAAATTTTCCCCCGCGAAAGTTGTTCATGGAATAAACAATCGTGGACGTTTTTGAAGTAAACACTGTCTTTGGAGTGATGCAACGTGCACCTATTCGCAAGAATTGCTTCTTATTTTATTCCTCTATGATGTGTGCCTCGCATGCTTGGGAAATTTTCTCCGCATTTAGTGGAAATCCTGTTCTGTCTCGTCTGTATTTTATGAAACATAATATTTCTATCCTCCGAGAATGACAGTTCGTGTTTGGTGGTTCGGTCGGTTCATTACAAGAGGCCATTACAACGTTTCTGTTTTACTCACCGCAAGGAACTCGGGCACTGATATTAGGAAAAAACGACTTTCCACTTTTGTTTTTTTTTCTTATGGTAGCGATTGGATGATAATTTCGTCATTTGAGGAAATTTCTGAATAATATTAAGTACACATTTCCTCGGGTGCCCAATTTTCAGATGTAAACGCCTTTGGTACGCCTTAAGAATTCTACTTGGGACTCTATATATCTTATCATTTACGGAGTTATCTACTCTTCATCTTTGGTAAATAGATTCGGACGTAGAACGTCTGTATTGGTATTTTTTTCTACTCCTTAGATTCAATTTTGTTTTCAGAGCAACTGGTCGAGGACTCACTTCCTTAAATCACCTGCCATCACGGAATCGATGGAGGATTGTGGTGTTTTTCGTTACTCATTTGTTATATATCGAATCTGTCATTTGAGGTGTCTTTTGATCTAAAGCTCGTCTTATCACTCTCGTCGATTGCGAAATACCCTGGGAATTGATATCATTCTGTGATGACACCGCTCGCAGGAGTGGAGGGAATCGTGGTAGTCTCACTTGTAGCTGGTTCGGGCGATTCCTGTGGGGCTATTCCCGTCACTCAGCGCGAAGTAGGTCAAAGCAGGACCTTGTTGATTGGGGGAGTTATGGGAGTATGAGTAGAAAATTAAAGCTGGTTTTGGTTGAATTCTCTTCGCGGTATATCCCGTTGCAGTACTATGCCCTTTCAAATCGAGTGTTTACTGAACTGTGAACATGCCAGTGTGTAACTGCATGTCAGTACTAAATAGCAATTAAAGTTATTATGATAAATTGGTACATTCGTTGGAAGTGCCATAAAATCAATGAAAGATTTTGGCGTGATCCAGTTGAATTGGGAGTAATGTTAGACTTGAATCATGTGCATTTTTCGAATAATTTTAGTCATCATTGCTTCTTGTCAAATGCTTATTAATTCATTTAGACTTTTCATGGAATGGTGTAACTGAACTTAAGCAGTTCAGTAATTCACGTCTTAACCTCTTTCCGAAACTTGGAAATGGTCTCTTTTTTCATCATTTTTATAAACCGACATACTTTTTTGTGGGTGCAAGACAATGTGTTCTTGTAGGGTTAATTACCAGCCCACTAGGAAGTCTAGTGGGAAAACCATATTTCAATATCTCTAATTTCGATGTCTCCAATAGAGCTCCTTAGGAAAGTTTCTTATAGGCTGTAATTAGATGTTTACATTGGTTTATATTATATTTATGGTTCCGATGGTGACTTGAAGCCATAGCTAGCTCCATAACACAGGATTGTTTTCGCCCATTCATGAATAATGTTGAAATTTCGTAATACAATTTGAAATTATTATATTTCTCTCTCCCGTTGAATTTCAATGGGCACCTTCAGCTATGGCAACGGGCAATGATATAATAGATGATCCAGATGATGCATGATCAAAGGTAGAATATGACGAGATACGGTAATCCATGAGTTTACGCACATTCAAATTTTGAGGTGTTAAAAAAAAATATTCAGTTACATTTGCAAGTAGGTGCATCTTTTTACTACCGTTTGCTAATTGTTTTTGATATGCCGGAATGATACCTAAGGTATTAGTGCTTCCTATCATTGAATTATGTGTTTGTTAGCAGAGGCCGGCTCTTTTTACCATCTAGCTCAGTGTTAAACGTTTGCGACGGTCGTATGTAAGTCAAGATTGAGTATTTTTTCTTCTAGTTATCCAACCAAGGGATCGTTGTTTTTTATATAACCCTTGCATGTTTAAGTCTAAAGATTGGTTTGGTTAGTGATTATGAGTTCTACCTCTCCGTCCACAAAAAACCCACCGATAAACAACAGTACCACCCTCACAATAGCTGCCATCCATACCAATAGATTTAGATTTCAGGATTCCTTCACCGTCATTTTTATTCTACTATCTCTTTTAGTGCTCTACCATCCTTTTAAGAATGATATGTAATGCATGTTTGGTGTAAATTCATCTACTGCCACACATCTTTATGTTGGCTTGTAGATGTATTATGAGTTAATTAAAATGATATTTTCTTCATCTGCGACTTGTAGGGTAAAAGCTTCCAAGTCTCGCTAGTGTTGATGCTTTAAAACCGGTCACTGGCCATGCCCCGTCGTGGGCCTAATTGTGCCAACCCGAGATTAGCTAAGTGAGGTCTTATGTGCAGAGGAATGTCGTCCTTAATTCCCACTTCCTTTGCCAACCCTCAAATGAGAGGGGTCGGGCGTAAATGTTTTTATGGAGCTGGTTGTAGTCTTGGGTGCCCTTGGCAGGGACAGGTTGCCTAGCGACAGAGGTTGTCACATTCTGCCTTATCGAACAATAAGACGGCGTTGATAAGCGAGAAGACGCTGACTTATCTTTCGTCTCTGTGCGAAACGATATTTTTCGGGTCTTTCGTGGAAACACATTTATGGATCTGGAGTGTCGTTCTGGATGACCAACTTTGCGTTTTCTGGCAAATCTTCTCGATGTCAACAACTCTGTGTGGGCTTGATATCGTGGTGCTTTTTATGCATCAGATGTAGCTTCAATTTTTACCCCTACGTGTTCTCCTAAAAATCCTCGTGATTCTAAGTTTTGTGTCAGAACTTCGTAAGAAATCTCAGGTGGCCTAGGGAACGTAATTAGTCCCCCACTCAGAGTGTGTAAAACTTCACACGCCAATGACTTAATATTAGGCGACTACTACCCTGGCCTATCACAAGACAACTTTTGTGGAACACTGATTTCGTGTTCTCGTCACGATTTTTAAATTTAGTTCTGCTGTGCTTCGTTTTTTGATAGATCACCCCATATTTCCACGTGGAATGAACATGTATCCGCTATTTCCAACAAGGTATATAAAACATTAGCACAGATCAAACAATTCAAACGCCTAATGCCAATAGAGGTTCGAAAAAAATTGGTTAATACTTTGTTGGTTCCACATATGGATTATTGTTCTCTTGTGTTTTCTGACCTAACGGGTGAATTATATAAGAAGTTGCAAGCACTGTTAAATTCTATGATTAGATACATATATGATATACATATCCAGGATCATGTCACTCCTTTTTACACTAAGTTGCAGTGGTTGAAACCTCAACAGAAAACAAATTTTCAATTATCTGTGTTTGTATACAAAATTTTGTCATGTAAAACACCCGATTATCTATATGAAATGATCATACGTAACCAGAGTGAAGCTTGCAGAACAGTAAGAGCTAGAAGACGATTCAAAATTCCAAATTGCAGAACTGCGGTGTACCAATTGTCAACCCTAAATTCTGCTATAAGAATATGGAATAATATACCGGACGACATTATTAACTGTGATACTTTAAATCAGTTCAAAATTAAAATGTATTCATATTTGTTTGAAAAATACAATTGTAATTAAAATTTATTGTTATATCATATAATAATAAGACAACATTGCAATGTTACATTGAAATCTATAAATGTTATCTACTACTTAATATTATTATTCAAATCGAGGTTTTTCCTTTTCTCTTTATTACTGTCAAATATTTTGTAAAATTCAATATAAGGTCATCTTTAATTTTGTAAAATTGTACAATCCCATCACTGACTTATTTTATTGAGTTACTTTATGCATTTATTTTGTTATTAGGTACTTCATCTTTCCGCTGTTGTTGATCTTTGAAATGGGAAATTGTGATGTCTTTTTTTGTTCTGTATCATTCTCTTTTGATTGTATACTTGTATTGTATACTGTATATTTCTTGTATTGTATTTATATTGTATACTTGTATTATATATTTAGTTAGGCAAGTACTTAATTCTGTTTTTTCCTGCAGAGTCAAATTTTGTTAAATGATTTATGTTCCATAGGACATGGTCCTAGAACAATAAACATTATTATTATTATTATTATTATTATTTCCAATTTAACAAATGCAGTGGCGCAGGTTGTTACCACGTGCGTTCCTTTGTTCCAACGGGTGTATTCAGATCTAAGGACATACATCTTGAATACATCGGGTCGAACAGCAGAGATGCTGCTGTCACCCAAAGCAATGTATGCGGTGAAAACCCGAGTGTTAATTTCGAGTTCTATAGACCAACGCCGTGGAAACCTAAGAAACAACAATTGCAGTCTGGCCAGGGAGGTTCTCTATCCGGTCGAGGTATTCACGTGTTGGCTATTTCATTCTTATTTGTATTGGCAATGGGAGTATTTTCTTAGGTTCCGGGGCGAAGCAAGCACACATCTTGATGTGCTGAGGTCTTAACTGTTTCACGTTCGATTGCAGATTACCACTTGTCCACTCTCGAATTGTGTTGGTGTGTAGTGTAATCGGTACGTCACGTCGGTAGTTTCGTGTCGGTTTAATAACGAGTCGTAGTGGGATTTTAGGCGCTTCAGCGGCTTAAGGTTATATCGCGTCCTATAACTTAAAATATTAATCCCAGGACAAACGCTATATATGTGCCGCGAGGGGGATTTGAACTCGCGGTCTTTGGGTTGCTAGGCCTGTGCGTTACTGACCTGGTGTGGAATCACGGATGCATCTTACGCGTTATCGCGTAATGAAAGACCCAAATTCCAAGGCAATATTTTCAGTGATGATGTTAAAAATATTTTACGAACCCCAACTTACTATGGCAGACTGGACCATAATCATAAAGTTAGAGAAATTGATTGCCGAACTGACCGATTCAAAATGTCCTTTTTCCCTCGCACAATAAGAGATACGAATAACGGTAAATATGTCCTATCGGAGAGTAGCAATGAATAGCATTGGTAGCTGCATGTTGGTATGAGTACTTAAAGCTAACCCTACTAACAGAATGTTTTTGCATGTTTTATTTGCAATTTCTATCTTTTTTAAATAGTGTAGTTCTGACTACTATATTAATACTATTCCTTTTTTATGCATGATATGTAGTGCATGTTTGGTGAGCAATCACCCCCTGCCACACACCCTTGTGGTGGCTTGCAGGGTATTATGTAGATGTAGATGTAGATTATCGCTATCTTTATCGTTAACGCCGACTCTTAGGGTAGCGCTTGGTTAACAATACCGTCTATAAAATTCGCTCCACTGATTTTGATAAGCGATTTGAAATTCTCTGTGCGAAAAATGAAGAGCGCAGATCACGTTCTTTCTGACATAAGTTAAATAAAAAAATAACGATAACGCTAGCGCACGCCTTATGATCCATGATCGAGGCCCTGGCTACTTCGGCCCGCTCATTTAAGAACAAGTGAGGCTGTGTGAAGAGCGTCCTCTTAAGAAACTCGCGGCTTAGCAGTATGTTTCAAAAAGAGTCAGTGGACTTAATTAAAGACTTTAGGCGAGTCGTACCTTAATATTTCCTGCATTATCTCCGGAAAACGAGTTCTGTTTCTGAGTGGCTGTTTATCAGACCGTATGGGGGAAAATTGTGTAACGTTTGTTGTTTTGGTAGCATGCATTGAAATTCTGCTGGAATGTTGCTAGTTGCCGCGGACCCCTAAATGGTTACTTTACTTAAGTTTTATCTCCCATGGTCTGTGTATGGTATGGGAATCATCGGTATGCAAAAGAAAGGCGGAAGGCCGTCGTCAGCTTTTCATTGTTGTCAGTGCGAGGGGATGAGTTATCCTCTTGACCTCTGGGTCTCGTCTTGTAATCCTTGTGGGTTGGTGGTGAGTTCATTGAGGAAGTTGGCCGCCCTGGGCTCCTTGTTGAATGTCCTCCATTCTTCTCTCATTCGCCGTCCCGAATTACGTAAGAAAGGACGACCAATGAGGAATCGAGTCTACCCGATGGCATTTTAAAATGCTATTCACCACTTCTTTTTTTCGCCTACTCGGCCTCCTCCTCGGGAAAGGGCCAAACTTCTCAATCGTTTATTTTTGGCCTCGGAATTATGATAAATTTTCCCTAGCCCAGGTCGTGGTTTTTATGATGTGGTCCATTCTATCTGTGTGGTGCGAATTCAGCGTGGGGAAATACTGAATTGGCGTCCAATGTTTATCATAATTATATTTCATCTTCCTGTGATTCCATTGCGTTTGGTCTATACTTCATCTACTCCATACCCTGCAAGGTGTGTGGCAGGGGCAGATACTAAGATATACTTGGTTTTGTTCATTTGATCTGGTACTTCTAGGATGCTTGATTTTATTTATAAATCCTTGATGTCCCTTCTTACGATTACCTATTCTAATAGAAGGCTACCATGTATTCATTAATATATAATTGAACTTTGGTATTTGCTGCATTGAAAAGAGTTAATCTTGTTTGTCGCCGACAGACTGATGATCGGATTATTTTTCTCCAAAGCTTTAATTAATATTTTTTGGCATTATATCTAGTTACCCCCTCAACTACTTCATCTCGGATTCTCCGCGGCAAACAGGGTCATGAATTATTTGAGATTGCCGTTCAAACGAATTAGTTTTACTATAGCGTCGCTTATGCTTCATTACTACTAGTACTACTACTAGTACTACTACTACTACTACTACTAGTACTACTACTAGTAGTGTACCGCGTTAGCTTACGCATGTTTTTATCATTGATTTATTTCAGTTCAGATAAACATTTCTCATCAGCTCCTCGTTGATGCGTTATGAAATGAGATTGGACTCTCTTTGCCGTTGCATCTTTGACATCGCCCATTCGGTGTTATAGGTATCAGTATTTTCTTGAATGAAACTGTCCCGTTGCCTAACTCAGCCGAAGACGTGCTCATTGGTGCGACATTCCCGACTGATGATCCTCGTGATTTAACGCGCTCCGTGTGGCCACCCCTCGTCCAATTCAGGGCGGAGTGGGCGAGAGGGAGAGTTCCATAATCGTCGCCTTTTCCCCGCTCCCACTGTTATCCCCTGACCAGTTCACCGCCCTTTCGCGGCCTCCCTCCACCTGACCCTCGTCGATACTCCGGCGAGACGAAGGGGTTGGGGGCTGAAGGGGTGTAGTGATCTGGGGAGACATGGTAGATCCGTGTGAATAGGCTCCCGACCTTCTTGTCGTGGGAGTGGCGTTCATTGAAGGGAGTGACGCGGGGTGTACGTACGCTATGCGGAGCAGCCGTGGAATGTCATTCTATGCAGCCGGGCCGCTCTCCTTGCGTGCTCTGTGCGCCTTTCCTCTTCCCCCATTTCACGCTATATTTACGAAACTATTTGAGGTTAATTATTTCGTAACCCTGGAATTTCCGATGGTTAGATTTATTATGTTATGGATAAAGTCATGCGGCAGGTACGTAGCCAGAAATCTGCTTCCAGGGGGGGGGGGGCTAAGTCTTGCGTAACTTGAAACAAATCAGACTTGCCCATTCGGTGCCGACATGGTACAAATGTCTTCCCTTAATTTTCAGTGCTTGGTATTTATTTTTATAGTGCCCATACTTATCCCTTCTTACTGGTAAAGTTTACTGCTAAAATCAGAACAACAAAATTTTTGGGAAAAATTTCGGGAGGGGCTGAAGCACCACATGCTCCCCCCTGGCTACGTGCCTGTTATGAGGTGTATGAACTGACTTTCGCCTGTTTAATGCGCTTCTTTTTTTACGTTATCATCTTATCTATTCCTTGACGGGCATATTTTGTACCGCAACATTTTATGACATATCATTAAAGGAGCCGCAGCAATGTAGTGGGTAGGACGTTGGTCCAATTCCATAATTCAGAAGGAGATATCTTTAGGCGCATCTATGTTAATCCGAGTATGGGATAATCTGGAATCACTTCTCTCTGCGAAAACGCAGAGTGCTGAAGACGAGAACAAAAGTCTCTTCACTGTTGGGTGATGCCGTTGGGTTTAGTACTTAATGAGTACTTAGTACCCTCTCCAACGAGACCCTCATTCGGGTTGAACGCAATCCTATTTTATATTTTATCTCATTATGGCACTCATTAAATTTTTGCATCAGTTCGAACGAGATTTCAGACAGGCATATATAACGCTTTTTCTATCGCTACTCATCGAAACCGTACATGTCTCGGGCAGGGCTCTCGGATTGAATGTACTGATTTTGAGGTAGCGAATTGAACGAAGAAATTAATTTATGAATTGTTGTCGGTTGCTTTATTTTTTGTGATGCAGTCTCAATTTCTTTTGTTCGTCGAAATGTCGCTGTACTATATCTCTAGCTCTGAAATTGCCAATGGGATGTACTTGGCCACTATGCTATTCCTTTCAAATATCTCCTTCGGTGTTCTCGCCACACCCTCTTCTTGTCTCCCTTATTTTTGTCGTGTCGCTTCTATTTGGGCCGAACCTTCACTCTCGACTTATCAAACTTTCCAACAAATTATTTTCATTGGAGGATCCAGGAGCAGGGGCGTCATCGTGTCGAGTGCTTTGCCTTTGGAGTTCGTGCGCAGCTTGTTCGGGGGAACGTGGAGGAGCGGGGCGGATGCGAATCCTCGCTTCGGCATGCGCCTCTGCCTCCCTCCCCGCTCTCCGATGAGCGACGCGAATGCGTTAGTTATGCAAAGCAAATATTTGATCCCCAAAATAGGTGAGAGGGAAAGAATGGCTTCGGGAGTATGTTGTGTGGGGGTGGTGATGCCTTGAACACGGGAGTGTGTTCACCCCTTTTCCCCTTTCCCTCGCTACCTTTTCAGTGTCGGAAATGAATGGGTTCTCCCGTGAGATGCAGATCAATGTGTATAACCGAGAGGCATTCCTCTTCTCGTGTCGACACGTTCTGAAACAGATGCCTTGGATTCCGGTGACTTTTCAATGGGATCGTAATTAACGAAGCTAATTCTCTCCCTTCGCATGTGATTAAAATTGTGGTGTTGGTAGTTGGTGCTCTCGCCTGTTACACCACCTTTACGGATAAAGGAAGGTGTGGTGAGATGGTTCAAAAAGGAAATAAGTGGAAAAGTGCGTCATTACATCTTTATGTGTCTGTGTGAATGTGCAATGCAATCCAAGGGGAACCTATGCTCCGTTTGGTCATGAGTAAGACATTACACATCTGTGCTCATCATCTGCTTACATCTCTAGATACGTGACTGTTATGTAAAATCTAGGAAAAAATAAGCACCATACTTCAGTTGTGATGTATTTGGCAAAACCTGACCGGTCAATCACTTTCGAGCTTAAAGTTTTTTTCTAAGAAAATATCGCGTTGAACAAAATGCAAATTTTGTCTGCGATGCCTTTAAAAGAGCTATCTGATGTTGTTGGGAAATCGTTGACTAACATTCTCGAAATTCTCCAATGCCAGTAGATCGAGTTTCGAATTGGGGTATGGGATTTTGTAATCCTCGCGAATTCGTAAAGAGACTTACTGGACGAAAGCCCGGATGTATAGGGGGAAACAATGAGCGTTTCCTTTTGTATCCTTCGGCTATAAAGGTGGGATATGTTCCAACGAACATCTTCGACGTCGCTGTTCTACGTATTTTTTTACGATATGTGTTTTGTCTTATTGTCTCTTTTCTTGGTCTTGCTGCAGAGCTAACTAAATTGAATGTCTACGCTGTCATTGTGAAAGCCGGCATTATAGATCAGGAAATAGGTTATTAGAATCGGACTTTAGCTGTGATGGGGAGACTCATTTATCCATCGGATTTGTTTGTTGTTTTATGAGTTACTTGAGAATTTACCTCGTCAAAATTTGTTTCATCCAGCGTTCGTTTTCTCGTTTAACGCTCTTTTTCAGATGGAGCAGATGGATTAAAAGTATGCGTTTCGTGGAATATTCAAGTAGCGATGCTTCGGTTTAAAAATGCTGCTATCATATCGTCGGGTGGTAGTATTGCAATAATAAACTCGTAGGTAAGCCCATAATTATGTTGGATGCCTGGTTTTTCTTTCGTTGGGAATGCAGGCATGATTTCTTCGTGCATGCTCACATGTGCTCGAAGATGCGATGAAATTGTGGCTTCCATTGTGATTTGAATCGATTGAGTCATGCGATACATAGCGGTTTTGATTTCCGAATGGTTAACATGTTAATAATGAAAAGGCTTGATTCAACTCCACCTATAGTTTTATTTTTTCATTAGTGCTGTCGAAATTATGCTGTCATTTTGAAGCTAGCGAACAACATCTCGGTGAAAAAATCGAAAGGTGATAATAAAACTGAAAGTGAAATTGTGCCAAGTCTTTTCACCTTGTTTAGTTGTCACTTCTGTTCGCAGAAATGTCTAATTGGAACCGCGACATGCTGCCACGCCCTCGACCAAGGACCCTCTCCAGCCTAATTGCCGCCTTCCCTCGTGGACCCTGCTTGTCCGCATTGTTCCCCGCACCCCCCTCCCTCAATCTTCCTTAACTTTCTTCGTGAAAGCCCTGCCTTGTATCCCTCCTCCTCTTGTGTCTCCTCATGTTCTCTCGTGCTTGTTGTCATTTGCAAGAGGATTGCAGCTAAGGGTTTGAAGGTGATTATCATTCTAGGCTTACGTATCAGCAGTGGCTTTGGTTCCAGTATGCGCCATTATTCTTTTGAAAACTATTTTTTCCCCAGCATAGTTAACGCACATGATGCCCACGTGGTCTGTCATTTTGTGGAAATATTGACGTAAGTGGTTAGCCGATTGTGGATACCAAGCGTGGTTGAATTAATTTTAAGTTGTGGTTTTGTTGGGTAATATCGGCTTTAAAGAAGGTTGAAAATAGACTTGGGAACTGTAGGTATGGTGAAGGATGGAGAAAAAAGTGTGGGTGGAAAGGGGGAAGAACGATGTAGTGTTGTGGTAGTTTAGAGAGGAAAGAACTTGACTTGAGGAATTAGGAGAAGGCAGAAGATGTGCGTGGAGAAGGTGATAAAGTGGGTGTTTGAAGAACGGGTCGTCAGGACAGAAAATGGGAGGTAAGAAGTAAGAGGGGCCGAAGAGGGACACCGTATGTAATGTTGGCGTGGTGGTTAGAAATGAATGTCCGTTTAGACGTACCTTCACCGGTGGAAAACTAATAATTTGATTGGGTATGTCCTACCCAAGTGAGTATGCTAAGTGAGATCGCCCAGCCATTGTGTCTTGCCGCGTGCTTTGAAGGAAAGTTTCTTATTCTTCTGAGTGTCTTGTAACTCTCTGTAAGCCGTTATTGAGGAAAAGGATTTGATATTAGGATGTTGGTTTCACATACGAAACGTGGTTGTTCACCCGTGCGTGTCCGCGACTTCGGTGACTTGTACGCGAGACGGCACTTAAACAATGAGAGGAAGCAGAGAGTGTAGTACTGGGGATTTTAGTTATCGGGGGGTGGTAGGCGGTGTCGTGTGAGCGAACGGAGAAACGGCGGGAGTGGGACGGGCGGTGGTAAGGGTTTGAATTTGAGCAAGGGCACAGGTATTTCGTCAATAATTTCTCCCAGCGTTTGCTAGGCTCGCAGCATTAATATCTGACGTCCCTCCAAAATCACGCTGTTACTTCCTCAACGGCTGCAGCAGTGCCATTTCTCGGAAATTCTCATATTAGTTGGTGTGACGCTAATTTTCGAATTGGATGGAGTTTTTTTAATACGAAAAAACACTTGGTTATAATTCCACACTTTATTTCATGAAGACGACCCGGGTTTCAGCATGTCATGCATGGATGGAGTTTATTCATTGAATACGCGTGAAGAATTATCAGTTGTCTTGTGCGAGTTTCG
The DNA here is from genome assembly GCA_933228895.1 of Platycnemis pennipes. Lineage (NCBI taxonomy): Eukaryota > Metazoa > Arthropoda > Insecta > Odonata > Platycnemididae > Platycnemis > Platycnemis pennipes. The sequence continues at coordinate 12,601,213 of OW121850.1, read as the reverse complement.
CTGGCTGAGTGGATTTCTTGCCGATTCGTGCGAAGGCCCTAAGCTCCCCAAACATCTTGTATCGAGGTTGACCGTATCGGTGGAGTGGTCTCCCTCGTCCTTGTTCTCTTTGGCCGCTGCTTGTCGGACTCTTCTTCCCTCCGACGCGTTGGAAACTCTACCCGGAATGCGTGCGAGGAGCTAACCATCACTTTGCCCCAAGCTTGCTCACCTGATGCTAAAAATAAGAAGTAAACCCGCTGCATTTATTTAGCTGCGGGAATATTGATTACCCCCTATCGGCCGAGTCCGGGCTCCGGAGATTTTCGCATTAATGTTTCTTGACTCTGCAGAATTTGCAGGTGATGGGAACTTACCTCCTCTGCTTTCGGCCATTGCAGAAGCTTTCTTTTTATCGTGAGAAGAGTGCCTTCATATTCCCAATTTGAGGGCGGACAAGTTGAGAGGTAGAAGCATCCATTTCCCCAACAACCTGGTAATCATGAACATATTATTTTATTTAAATACCAGCAGCTGCTAGCTAGTTTATTGCAGTTTTCATTTGATTCTGAGTTGCTTTTACTTTCCAATCGCGTCGCAATTTGGTGGCAGTAATGGAAGCATCAGGTAAGGGTTTACTTTCCAATGATTCATTGAGTAATTTTGATGATGACTTTGGCGACTTTATTGTGTGGGAGAACCTTCACATCAATATGCTGTAATATAATACCCAGATTTGCATGTATTTACCTCTTTTCGTTTGCATGAAATGGAAGTAATTCTATATTATGTGAATAAACTCCCCAAGTAGTAAATTTTTGTATTATAGCGTGTCTCTCTAGCTTTTAAAACAATTTTCCTGCCATGTTCGTTTCGATTCGTTTCGAATTACTCTGTAGGATAATGTCATTTAAAAATGAGTTCAGAAGTTAACCAGGTAAATACAATTTTAGCATTATATTTTATATTTGCCGCATGTTGCCTACGGAGGTAATTCGGGTGCATAACATGTATCTCTTTCTCGTGTTGAGGTCAATCGATCAATCTTAGGATATAGCTTAGGATTCAGTTAGGTCAGACTTTGCGATATAGGCTTAGCAGTTGTAGCGCATTAAAACTTAATTCTACAACTATGCCGTAGCACAACGGCTCGTCCTTTGTCTTTTGTGTCTTTTTATTTATTTGTGCTATGAAATGATAAGTTCACTCAACTTAATTCACGGTGTCATCATCAGCCAACAATCCTGAGATGGGTTTGACGCAGCTTTCCACTGAATTCTTCCATCAGATTATCTCTTTATATTTACGTATTTCATTCGCGGTGCATCTTTGGAAATTATACGTTTACATTGCTTTGTAAAGAGTTTCAGTTACTCCAGTGCATCACTTCGGGGCGAATTTTTCGACGCCTAGAATAGACTTACATGCCCTCGGCCATCCTATCATTGGCGATAAGTAGCGTCAGTAATTTATGCGCCGTTGTATCCTCTACAGTTTTCAGGTTCGTTGGTCATTATGGGTGGTGTTCGGTAGCCTAGGTCATTCTCTGCATTGAGCATAGGCGGGAAATGTTGTTCGAGTGGGTATTTGTGGGAGCATAGGAAGGCTATAGAGGGACTCCGCCTCTACATAACCCATCTCTCAACCTCATTGCTTAAAAAAAACTCATTTTCAATTTTATTTCAAGGATTACGAACTATCCGCGGATAATCTTAATGGAGTTACCCGCTGATACGCACAATTGAAAGTTTTACACTCTAGACAAAATCATTCAACTCGACTGGGGTTAGTGTCCCAGTCAAGGTGGATGAATTTTTTCTCAGGGACTCATGCTAATTACCTTTTTTATTTTAATCACTTGATTGTACATTTGAAGGAAATTTTAGATGTCCAAGGACAAATCTAGTGTTCCATTTAAGGAATCCAATTTTCTCGTAGTGGATGTAGGGTCTTGTCCTTTGGGTCTGGTAGAAACATATTGTATGCCCTCCTCTTGAGCAGATAAATTACTTCGCTCCGTATTTTACTCTTTGTTGCCTCTATTTCCTTCGCGGAAACGTTCTCGCGGAGGGACATCCGCTCCGGGTTTCCGATAAGCACAGGAAGTTGAAGCTTTAACTTATTACCTCTTCTCTGAAGTGAACGAATTTATTACTCCGTGGCTCTTGCTACCAGGTTTTATTATGTTCTTTCCCGCACTCTTTCTGTACCGAAATAGCTTCGAAACTATTATTGCCATGCCGTGGCAATACTTGTTTCGAAGCTAATGTTTTTTGCATGTTTTTTGGTGATGAGGCTAGAAAGTCAGCTCTTATTTTACTATTTTTTTCTATTCCTTTCCTTCTTTGGCATCGCTTAGCATATTTTATGTTGTTTCCTAGTTATGTGCCTTGTAATCTTTCTAATTTAGACAATTTATTTTCCTCGGAAGGAGCGTTTTTCTCAGTTATTCTATTTACCCTTTATACTCGTGCAGTATCTGGGAATACAATCCACAGTGTTTCATTACACTCTCTCTCCCTACCCACCTTATATCTCACCGATTTCAATTGTTAGGGGCCCTATTCACTTAAGAATCTTCATGGACGAGTATAGACGGTGACGGAAGTTTGATTGAACGGTAAAATGGCAACTTTCGATTTCAGCGCGCAGGGAATTCGATTTGTCTATCCTCTTAACGTAAACCATAATCGATGCTCAAGAATTCCGATAGCGCCCTGAGTAATGCCACAGGTGCCCCTTGCCCGCCTCGTGTGACCGACGCTTGTGCTTACCGATGGCTTCACCAGATGGCTTCACTCTTTGTTAGCCATTGGGTTCTTCTTCGTTCCGATGTGCGGGTGCGACTGGTGCCGTTGCCCCAGGTCTGCTTACCTCTTCCCCTTCCAGTACTTCGTTCGGTTGCCTTATGTTTCTTCCCTTGTCTGTCCGCCGTCGTCCGGTGGCAGTTACGTGATTTTTCTCGCAACTGCGAGACGATCGCGTGCGTCCTGACCTAGCGCGTGCCCGACTTCAGCGCGGAACTCACCGCTCGCAGGGCCACAAATTACCGGTTTTTAAGGCGCTTTTGAGGGAGATAATATATATTATCTTTGTCTATTTTCTCTCTCTTCAATCGTGAGTGCTCCTGCCAACGGTACTTGAGTCTATCTGTGAAATTTTGCTTCGTTCTCCTCCAAAAAAGTTGTATCTCTGAAGTTGTGCAGCAAATTAAGATGGCTTACTTATTATTATACATTAATTATGGATTACTTTCAGAGGCACCCTCCCGTACGCGTATCATCATTTAATTGGCCGTTTTGCAGTTTTGTATTTGGGATTGACAATTGCCCGCCGTCTCTGCTGCATACCCATGTTGAGTTAAAGCTCACGCTTTCTATCCCAGAAATGAATGTTATATTCTCTTCGTTATATTTCTATAATCGATATGTTAATGTCATTTAAATCCCCTGTTGCGCGATCCGAGTTGGTTGGCATGTGTAGGTCTACGTATTTTTTTCCCGTGGGAGTTACTTAAAAATTGGTTTTCAGGTCCCGATGACGTCTGTATTATTAGTTTATTCTAGCCCAGTATGTCCAATTTTGTGTTTGGGGTTCGTATCTCGTAATTGTGTGGCCGAGATTTGTTGCGGGAAGCCCGTGATCGTAAATGGTTCCGTATTTTTTACTGCAACGACACGTCGCGACGTTTCGTTTTACCCTCGTGCCCAGATTGCCGTGGGACGCTGATTCGCTCGAAGTTTCATTAGCATATGCTTTCCTCGAAGTATGTTAGCTCGCTTACAGTAAAAGGGAACGTGAGAGGACTACCAGGGGAATGTGGGTCCTCGTGAAGTGCTAAATGACGTTCTGTGCTCGAAAACAGAGGAAAGAGCGGCGCAAGGTCCCTCACCTCTGAACTAACTTCCTTACTTATTATCGGAAATCGTGTTCTTATTCATTCGTAGGATCTGAATAAGATGCTGATAAACATGGAAAGGACTACGGCCAGATACCAGCTGGAGATCAATAAGAAGAAGACTAAGATACTGGTGTGAAGCAAGAGAGGAGAGGCCAAAACCAACGTTAAACTAGGAAAACAAAAGCTGGTAGAGGTGAAAGAGTTCTGTTATCTTGAAAGCCGAGTAACCAAGGACGGACGAAGCAAGAAAGAAATAGAAGAATAGCCCAGGCGAAGAGGGCATTATATCAAAAGAATCTACTTACCGCTGGAAATACAATCGTAGAAGTAAGGAAACAATTCATCAGAACGTACATCTGTAGCGTGTTTATTTATGGCAGCGAAGAATGGACAATGACAGCAGCGGAAAAGAAAAGGGTGGATGCATTCGAAATGTGGTGCTACAGAGGAATGATGAAGATTAAATGGATCGACCGAGTGACAAATGAAGAAGTCCTAAGAAGAGTGGAAGAAAAGAGAAGTCTTACGACTACCCTAAGAAGAAGACGGGATTCCTTCATCGGCCACATCATGAGACATGATGGCCTGATGAAGACAATAGTCGAGGGTCAAGAGGAAGGGAAGAATGGCCAAGGAAGGCCTCGTTCAACATATATGGAACAAGTGATAAAGGATGTCAAAGGGAAGAATTACGTAAATATTAAGAGATTAGCCGATAGAAGAACTCAGTGGAGAGCTGCGTTAAACCAATCTGACGATTGATGACTTATGATGATGATTCATTCGTAATTCATTATTTACGGGCGGTCACTTTTTAATACCGCCTTCGTTTTTCTTGTCGCTAGTGTGGTCGAGTCCACTCATTTGTTCGGAAATATAGGTAGGTTGACCTCTACATCGGGTCGATTTGTGGCCATCCATTTCCGCCAAATGAAGATGTCATCACCACGTATTTGGTTTCGTAATTAAATTGTCGGACCAGTTTCATTTTGAATCTTCCTGGTGAATCTATTCACATTCGGATGACTTGGATGAAAATATGTAGTATTTGATTTACTAAAATTTTTATTTCGTATATCGTTTGTATTAGTTTCGACCTTTCTGGTGGGTAATTTTACTTTTTTTTGTCAGAGAACCTTTAAAATGTATGCGATAGAAAAGATGGTATCGATTGGCATTCAGCATATACGGTCAGCTCATTTATCAAAATCTCACCAAGATGCCGGTAAACGTCCTGGGATGATTTTATTTTTGCGTCCTGTTAGGGAAGAATATTGTTCTTATTTTCCTTTTTCTATCCATCCAGGATCATTACTCTGATATACTTTCACGGTAATTTTCACAGATACACGATATACACGAGTTTGTACTTCCTTCTCCGTTTATACCTTTTCTCAACCGAGACTTAATTCGCCGTGAGACTTTTTTTCTTTTCTGATAATTATGGTATTGATTTTTTTACTTTCGAGCTTTCTCGGTTATCTTTGGTGGATGAAAAGTTCCGGAAAGTACGGCAAGACCCGTGTAATCGTTGCGCTTATCCCTATTTCTTCTCCCTATGTGAATAGGGGAGGTTTGACTTAACTTCTCCACACACTAGGAGCATTGTATGACTTCCGCCGACTTGTGTCGTTCGTTGAACTCCTGCACTAAAACTGGCGTGCAATATTATGCTTGACGCTGAAACGGGGCTCTCTTTTATTGCGAGTGATTCGTTCGCCGGATCGATTCGCTCGTGGCTCCATCACGTCATAATAGCTCTCCTGCGATCCAGGAATGCTCGGAAGTGTTTTTGGGAGGAAAGTGGTGACGGGGTTGGGGCCCTTTCTTTAATAGTCCGGGGCGCCTTCGTGTCCGCCTGAAGGTGCTTGCTGTACCTGTGCGTGCGTGCGAGGGAGAAGGGGACCCGTCCGACTTTGATGCGCGCGGTTTCCCTGGGCCTTTGGCGACGCGGGAGTGTGTTTTTCCGGCGGATTCATTAGCGAGGAGGGAGAAAGGGGGCTGGAGCAATTAGTCGGCGACGCCTAACTCGAAGCTGCCCCTTTTCGAGAGAGAGAGAGAGGATTGTTTTGGGGGTCGAGGTGGGCGCGCATTTTATCGCCTCCAGCCCCACTCGTTGTTTCCACTTTCATCAATTTCCGCGCGTCCTCCCACCTCTTCTCCTTTCCCCGCCCCCGCTCTCTTTCTCCTCGTCCCTCTGTTGGTTGTTTGCTCGCGGCCAAGGTTTTGAACGAGTGAGCAGGAGAAATGTCGGCGCCTGGGTTTCACTTACTCCCTTCCTGCCTGTCCATTATTCCTCCCGTCCCTTTCACCACCGGCGATGGCGCCTATGATCCACCATCCGGGACACCGCCCCCCTGCTCTTGCCCCACCCAGCCACCTCTTCTCTTTTTTCAGCCAGGTCTTACACTTATCATACACTTAGAGGGCACGTAGTGTGTTTTTGATCTACACATTTATATTAGTTTTTATGTAATCCTTGTTTACCTGTGAAAGAGTCGGCAACCCCGAAGCAGGTAGCTTTGTTTCCTAAGGGGTACCTATATTCCTCGATCAAATGAATTGCTATTAATGTATACTCAATGTATTTATATGAGGAATGAAATTATTATTATTATTTTATTTGTTACAATTTGTTTGTAACGCCCTGCACGCTGGGATGCACTTGAGATTCTCAACCAGTTAGCTCTTGACACCACCAAGCACACCCACGATGATGACTACCAGTTTCACAGAGTAGCCCGCGTACATTTGCCGGAGTTTGCACAGCATATCTTGATATTTGGTCCTTTTTTCAATCTCCTTCGCTGCCATGTTCGTTTCGGCCGGTGCCGAAAACTCGATTACGGACATGGCATGCGAGAGATTGTCGATGAGAACAATATCAGTCTTCTACCAGATCTTACACTTATTGTTCTCCACGCCGGACTCGATGTCTCCAGGGGCGTAAGACAGTACCGGATTCGCGTCTATGCGGTAATGATGTCTTGGGTGGTAATACAACACCCGCAGAGCCTAGTTGTGCCGGTTTATGTATGCGTTCTTCGCATAAAAGCTGCAGCCGGAGAGTAGATGACCTAAAGTCTCCGGCTGCCTTCGGAACGCTCTGCATCTCGTGTCCGTCACGTTTGCCCCAAAGATGAGGCGACGGTACACGAGGGTGTTTCGTGTCGTTTCTGTAGCGCTACCATTAACCCATTATGCCGTTCATTAATATAGGTCACACAGCATTTTCATGCTCGTATACCAGTAATAGGTGGGAAATAGTTTCTTTGGAATATTGTTCGACCTAATATTATTCATGTATTTCATCTCAATAGAATCTACATCTGCGTAACACTCTGCAAGCCACCTCGAGGGGGTGTGGCAGGGGGTGAATATCTCCAAACATGCACTATTGACGTGCAACTAGGCTAATACATTGAAACATGTTAAATGCTAGGGTCACAGTCAACTAGATTTCTAGTATCTACATAGTAATAAAGGGATTATTGGTTAAATATAATGGAATTTATCTAAATATCTTTCTCTGTATTTACCTATCATGCATGGGTTAGTAATGTTAGGATCTGATGGGGCTGTTAATTAGTTTTCTGAAAATGTCGTTCTCTCGCCCTAGCAACCTAGATTTTTCGTTAGGAACCCGTGTCCTTATCCCCTTATCGTTTTCCTAGACCCTGTATTTACCATCTAGCCTTCACTATTAAATTTCTCTCTCTGCCCGGTGATTATTATTAGACTGGCTCACGTGCCCCTGCCGTTGATGGAGGATGGAATGTACATACATCTACGCAATACCCTGCAGCCACCACGAGTGTGTGTGGCAGGGGGTAGTACTTACTTGATAGAGATACAATGGGGTCGTTTACCATATTTTTAATTGCCGAATCTAATAGAGTTTGTAAAATGAAAAGACAAGTATTTTTCCGTTTTTTGATCCGTCAATTAATTCTCGAGTTATGAGCGGCGAAAAACTGATGTTTTTAACCCTTTCGGAAAAGTGGGCGTGGTGCAACCTTTGACGTATATCGACTTCGTCCAATCACAACTGAGCCCACGAAGCTACTTAGTCTCATCGCAATGGGGGGGGCACAGCGGACTCTGCCAATGAGAGCGATTACGACAGGATCTGTACGAGCAGACCTTCCGAGAACCCCCCTCCACTCCCCTTCCTTGAAATGCAGTCAAGGACGGGAGGAAAATGACGTCAATGTTATCAAAGCAGCTTTTTCGGTGGGCGTCACCTTTTGCTTATTTTAATTTTTGATTTACGAGTGAATGGTTGTGGTTAGAAAGTTGAATTTTTCACTAAAATTCATTTTTCGTTTCCATTAACGATTTCGTGTACATAATTGTGATTTCGGTTCCGAGTAAACGCCCCCATTACATGAAGTAGTACTTGCGTAATCACCCCTGACTTCTGGCAGCCAAAGTGTTTTCCTCTCCCCCGCACTCAGCAACCTTCTCCGCCCGCTTTCGGCCCCATTCCTCCGTCTGCTCCGCATCATGCGATCTTCTCCTCCTCCGAGCCGCGCGTCGCCGTCGCCTGGTTATAGCGGGGCCTCGTCATCCTCCCACTCTCTTAAGTGCCTCCTCCGGTCGGTCCATTTTCTTCTTCTCCTTTCATTTCCCCTCGCATCCCCCACGTCTACTTCTAACGTCATTCATTATCTCATCCCCCTCCTCTTTCACTTTGAATTGGCGGTCAGTGCAGTGTGCCATATCTTCTATCCGTCGCATCTTTTAAGCGCTTGCCTGGGTTTCAGTTTTTGAGGCGTCGCTGGGGTGGAATATCGAGCAAGAAGTCTGCTCGGCGATGAGCTGACAGCTGTCACTCTAACTCCTCTCGGCTTCATTATAGGAAGAGAGATTCAAATTCGAGATCAAATACGTGGAAATCGTCTGAGTTATTTTTGGAAGGATATTTACGATAGCGAGGCTTCGCTAGCAAGAAGCTGCAAGGCCATGAAATATGTTACTAATGTATTTGTTAGTAGTGTGATTTAGTATTTTTATGGATGTGATGTCAAATCATGAATTGGATACTTTATACTTACGTCGAATACAATGTTCAGATGTTGTGACCGCGTGGAATCAGCTACAAGAGAATGTGTATTTCCTGCGCGGTGGTAGTGCCCATTTTCCGAAACCTTTACTTCGCCTTTTTAACCTTGACCTGGAATAGGGAAATACCTGTGATTCTAACAGATTCTCAAGCTTTTAATTTGTCACTTATAATTATTTTTATTTATTGCTATGTTACTTTGTTGATTGTGTGCCATGTTGTTTTCATGACATGCGGAGAAAATTGCGAGTATGCGTTCTAAACCTGCACTTATGTTTATGATTTATCGTGTTGTTAGTACTCGATGCTATTCACTGCAATTGGAGTAGTCCTTGTAGCGAAAATAATCACAGTTGCAGCTATCTTCTCTTTGTGCTTTCATCTGTTCAATAGTTGAAAGGTCTTCTGGAAGAACCGTTCGTTTATGTTGAGTTTTGGTTAATTGTCACTGTAGTTTCAAGGAAATGATCCTAAAATATTCGCTCCAGTGCCTTTTAGCGGGTTCACATCCTTTAACGAGGAATTTCCTTACGGATCTGAATATAATCCTGTCTTGGAAAATGCGAATATCCTGCTTGTGTGATCGAATTTAATTCCGGCCCCTGAGTCCTTTGGCTGCAAAAATCCATTTCATTTCAGTTCCTCCTTCCATCCGCTCCTATTCGGCCCCCATTTATTTTCTTTCCAGGATTCCAGGATGTTTCCAGTTTTTCTCCATTTTCTCTCGCATATACTCGCCTCCCCACCCCTGCTCCCCGCATTCCTTGTCTCCCTCCTCTCCCTAGCCTACCCCCTCTCCCTTGATCCCCCGTTCCCAATTCCACCGCCCTTCCTCCTTCCCCCAAGTGCTTCACTCCGCCCTCCTCGACCTTCTCCCACCAGCCCTCCTCGACCTTCTCCCACCAGCCCTCCTCATCTGCCACCTCCTCCCCGCTCAACTTTCACCCGGAGGACATTTTTGCCTCTCTTTTTCCCCTCTTTCTCGAGACGCGCGAAGGGAGGACGAGGAGGACGTGCCGTCGTCGGAGAGACGGGAGTGGATGGCGAGCGGTGAAAGTTCCTTTTCTCTCGGATTCTCATCATTCTTTCTCTCTTCCGCACTCGCTGGCTGTTGACTGAAAGGAGGGCATTATGCATTTTGCTTGAGGAATGAATGAATTATGTATGTACTTGCACCATCTGCATCCTTCATTTATGTACTTGCCTACTCCCGTTTATTTTTTTTAAGTAAGTCTCTTTTTTTAGTAAGATTAAGTTCTAGTTATAACATTTCTCTTGAAGTAAGTTCGGAGTCTTTCCCAGCGTGTGGTGTGGTGAAGGCTAATCGGGTACTACTCCGCCGGGTTAAACTCTGCATTTCAGCCGACGTTTCAATGGGCGAGTCGTTCATCGTCTTCATGTTCCGACTAACCCATTGAAATGTCGGCTATGCATGAGATTGCTAATATACCAGATTCGAATTAAGTCGATTATTTTGGAAGATTTAACCGAACGTTGGAATCTACTCGATTCATTCAGTAAAGGAAAAACAAAACAAAATATTGTTGCACATGTGGAAGTGAAAGGCAAGGAAAAAATTGAAAGAATGTAGGTGTTTGTTTTTTTTGCTAGTGAAATTCCGCTATTCCTTGAAGAAGTTTCGCTGTAACGGGATCATTAACGCATGAAAGGTAGATGTTCATCCTGATTGCCAACGTTTATTTGAATTGTTAAGAAGGGAGTGCGATCTCTTTTAATATGCATAGGCTGTTTATTCAGGGGGGGCAAAGGAGGCCATTATTAGGATATGTGGGTAATTGGGTAAATTACAGGAGATTTCAGGGAACGGAGGAAGGGTGGAGAGAAACCCGGCGTCGGCATTAGCGTACTCCTAACGAAAGGCGCCAAGGGGTCCTCGGCTTAACGTCTGGAGGATTTCTGAACTTGATTTGCCCTCCACTAGGCACTCAAGTGGGGACCGGTTTTCCACTGAAAAATCCGCCACTGCCGGGAATCGAACCCGGGTCCTCGGAATGGGAGGCCAGTACACTCGCCACCACACCAACCCGATCCCCTTAATATAGATAGATGTAGTGAAGTCATTGAATTATTGTCTCGTCCGAACGATGATGCTTTTCGCATTTGGGAGCGAGCAATCTTTCTCCCGGTTACAAAAGACTGGGTCAATCGACTAACCGTGAGTTCGTATTCTCTTCACTTTCTCCTCCAATTTCGACCCCGTCGGCTTCGTGCGGAAGTTGGTATTTCATTATCTGTCGCCGAATAAAAGGCGGACGAATAAAAAGGAAATCCTCAGGCTTCACTTGGTGGAACCGCATGACAGTAAATAGAATAATCACTTCCACTTCCACACTTCCACGTAAGATTCCACAAATTTATTTGGGTCGGTGGTAAAATAAATTTGTGGGATCTTACTAAGTGATTATTCTATTTACTAAAAGGCGGACGGTTGTACTCAGTTTTCATGTCTATCTCATATTCACCTTATATCGATTGGGTTTTCAAAGCCTCGAAGTTATTGTATCGAACGACACTCTTATAATTGAGATCTCGGCGTCGCATTCTAACGTATTGCGTCAAATATTTGGCGGTTCGACATTGCCTCGCCGAGTGGTCTGTGGAGAGGGAACGTTTCAGAGCCGCGAATTCGCTCATCCGTTTTGTCCTCTAGAAGGGAGGGGTCGGAAAGGGAAACGTGTTCCCCTTCGCCAAAGAGGGAGGGAGGGGTAATGCGACGGAGGAGCGTCTCAATTGTTCCATTCCGAGTGCCATCGAGCCTTCCCCCCCCCCCTCTCTCTCTCTCTCTCCCCTTCTCACAGTTCCGCTCCGAGCCCCACCCTCTTGTGCTCCCTTTTGCTGACTGCGTGTGATTGTGGGGGTGGAAGAGATCGACGATTCCCTGCCCTAACCCCTTACCCGCTTCCCTCCATACATCCCCGGTCCTCGTCCAGGATTCGAATTGTTTTTGCCGAGGATATCCGTGCGACGCCGCCTCACTTAACGGAATCTAATCTTCATTCAATTAACGGGATTGATTTTTTCACATATTTTTTTTCACTGCGAATGGGGATGAGGTGAGGGGGAAACGAGAAGCATTTCCCTAATCCTGTCGGCTCCCTTTGGCGTGGGGATGTTGTTGCCATATCTCGAATATGTTCCTCTACCCACACCACTTTTCTCCCCAAACCCATTTTACCTTGTATGAGTGATTGGATATTGATCATTCCCTTCCCCTCGGTTATTGGGCTTGATCTTTCGCGGAAAATGGTTTTGTATGTACAATAAATCAGGGTGCTTTTACTCCACCTCTTGGAGGATTTTCCTCAAAAATTTGTTTTCTCTTGCCTTGTCCGACGTGCTAAGAGTTTGTGCACCACGAGATGGAACCTTTAGAACATCTGGGTGCTCAGGTGTGGTGGTTAACTTAGGTATGTACATGCAAGAGCCCGCGAATGTTGGACCACGTTCTGTAATTCACTTCTCTGCATTTAAGCTGCTTCAATGTGTGATTTTGATCGTCCTCAGCGGTAAATATCTATTGGCGTAACATCATCGCGTTTTGTCCTTTATGATATATTGTCCGATTGTGTTCAAAATCTTCGAAAATATAGGTACCTACTTGCTTTGAAAATTGAATTTGATGCTGTTGCGTAAATATCCATTCTTCTAATTGCAGTCTCATATTTAATAATTTGGCTGAGTTTCGTGACTTCTCCGTGAATGTGCAGCAACGCATGAGTGTACTCCTCACAATTTTTTCCTTGTTGCCATCCGAAGCTTCCTAACTGATACACATTAATTTGTTATTATAAGTGGACTGTTGAGGAAGCAACAAATTTTTATTACGGCACAAATACATTGCTATTATCTTAATGTAGAAATATCAGTTATGTCATTATTTTCTGTGCACCACATTCTTCTAGTCAGTGAATGGAAGAGCGATCGTGGCATTTGCGGATAGCATTTAATTTTCGCGTGTTCTCATAATTCACTTTTTCCTCTCATTATTTTCCGCCGCGGAACGTACAATTTGGCCCGCTCTCGTCGTTGTGTGCAATGCGGATGCTGTAAACAAACCTTCCGACCCAGTTAAAAGCCGCGTTCGATGAAAGATATTGGCTAAGTGGTCTTCGCTGCACCACAAGCGTGCATGCCGTCTGAGTGCCCCTGTAATCCGTACCTCTGCGTGAAACAAACTTGCCCATCTTGGATGAATTTGAGTAAGAGGGTTGCGAGTCAACGCGGATCTTATTGTCTGACCACTCCCTCCTTTCAAAAATGCTCTCCCGTCGCACAGTGGGCTGGGAGGCCGATTTAGGCGGACAAAAGTCATTACACACTCAAATCACGCTGAAATTGTGTATTTCAGGGTTTTTGTTGGTGGCGGGAACAAATTTGATGTTTTCAAAACATTATTCCGTATCTTGATGGCTAGTATTGGTGTATACAAGTTATACTATAGAATCCTCGAATGTGAAAGAAAACGAAGGAAAACAGTCTTTAGTCTGAAATAAATGTATTTATGTTCTCATTACAGCAAAACTTATAATTTTCTACTCATCAGAGTTAGGATATTATCTCTTACTCGTCTTCGTCGTAAGACTGTCTTCCATTTGAGTCAAATACACACAGAGCTCTTTAAGAAGTTGGAGAACTTGGGACGATGATTGTACTCTACTCTTCTTAGGCAGCTTGTGGATCGCTGTAATTACCGGATCGGATGTCATAAGGCACTTATAAAATAAGTCCTCATTGCTGTCTCTTAGGGAAGTTTATTTAGTGTTGAAAACCGGCATGTATGTACTTGCCTTCATTACGCTTACATTCCTGCGCATCTTCGGACATTATTCCTAAAGGGAGAGGTGCAGCTTGGATGGTAGTGGCAGCATGCAGGAGTATCTTGTGCGCTGTGGGTGGCATTTTATACCAAGGACCAAGCCACACATTTTTCTGCGGCCCTTAAAGCATATATCTCAAATATTAGGACATTTATTTCATAGCCACTTCCCAGTGCATAAAGTAATGCCGAAAATACGGAACCAGATTCTCGTCTAGGCTAGTGATGTAATCTTTATGCGAAAGATTATCGAATAATTTGAGGGAGGTATTACCATTATCAGATGAGTCAAATCCCTGATTCGGTATATCTATGATTAGGCCCATTTTTTATTTAAATGCCTTTGAATATTTTGTTTCCGAAGCTTAGCATTTTCTTTTTCTTCTGGAGTTCTAACCAGCCACTTTCTGACACCCAGCTGATAAGAAACATGTAGCAGGTATTCAAAAGATCGGATCCATTCGTATAAAGTGGACAACCCAAACTTCTAGGTAGTATCTCCATTTGCCGGCATTGTCAAGAGATATTTGATGTTGTTCATTTGAGAAGGATTTGCATTGCACGCATAACTCGACTGCGATGATTTTGTGTAAGTTTATACGTTTGACAGTTTTTCATTGACCATCGGTCAAGTGCATTTCATGAGATACTGACTCTTAACACCCCAAAATCACTGGATGGAATAAGGCGTGATATTTCCTCCTTAACACGAATATGCTACTGCAGAATATGCGTTGTGATTTCTTTTGTGAACTCGAATTTTACCGTCCGACAAAACGTGGCGATCATGGCCTTGGATGAGGTCACACAAAAAATTTTATTTAGATATATTGTCTTGTCGGACGAATATTTGCAGAGATACAACTGATGTGATATAAAATCTCCTGTCATGAAAGCTAAAATGTTGAGCATGTTGGTTATGCATTGTTGGTCCCGAGCTCCCATCACATTCAGAAATTAGCACCAAATTCGACAGGTGGTCGGGGGAGGGGAGAGTCGGGAACAGGTATGAGAATAGTAAGTAGATGAGTAACTGGACTAACTGTGACTGTACATTGTCCAGTTTCGGCAAAGGACTCAGTAATGAGTGCAGAGGTCTCAGAGGGATATTATGCCTTCTTAGCCCATTGTATGATTCCATAGCTCTGAAACAAATTGGTGGCATTGGACGGATTGACACCATCTCTCAAAAACAGATACTTCAGTGAGTCCTTTGTGAGTTTAGCATGGACGATTAGATTTAGCGCCTCTTCAGGAGTTTGTATATGGGCGTCTAATACTGGTATCTACTTGCTCAGCTGTCCACGCAAGCTTCACTTTTTTGGGATGTGTTGGTGTAGTGGAGAAAAATTCACGCATGAACTTTGCGCTCTCGCGCTCTCCATCTGCCTATAAACTTGATGACATGCATGTATAAGGATGACACGATACATATCCGTGTATTCACGCACGTGCCATGACTATGTACGCCGTGAAGACTATCTATTTACTATATATTCGGCGCGTTGCACTATGGCGGAGTGGGCCACACGACGCGCTGACGCGCACTTATCACGGCATAAAATTTGAAACCGCAGGTCTCCGCAGCCAATTTCTGTTGCGACATGGTCAGTAGATCATGCCTCACATGTCTCATGCCGGCAGACAACAGTGCAAAGCGGTGCATTTTTTGTAGCTCACTTTTTGTGTAAAACCTTTTTTTTTTGGGACATAAAGATACATGCATCGCTGTAAAATTGCCAAAAAACCATCATTCCTGAAAATTATAGTGAAAATATTATGTCGATAGTACATAGATACGGACAAAAAATATTCAAACCGTGTCAATCTACGTTTTTGGTCACAGCGGGAAAACTTGCAAGATGGCTCCAGCGCGGTGGAAAACCATTTATCGAAAACGGGCGAAAGGAAAGGCCTATAACTGTGGTATTAACTTTATAATTGTCTAATTTCTTATCAAATATGTTACTCGGGACACTTTGCTTTACGTTAACACACCATTTGAGATATTTTCATCAAATTCGTAAAACGACCTTTGTCCGCCTAAATCGGCCTCCCAGCCCACTGTGCGTCGCCTGGAAGTTGTCCCCTTCATGCTTCCCTCTCTTTCTTCGTCGCCATTGATACATAACCGAATTTTGTATTGGACTGAAGCAGTGGACACTGCACGAAGTGAAGTTAGGGTAGTTTCCAATTATTTTTTTATTGTCTTCATCGAAAGTTCATGACCTCCGGAGTGCATATTTTAAGCCGGTCGATTTTAAAATGATGTATTGACGTAATGACGAAGTATTTTTCGTCATTAATTAACAAGTGAAAATTGTCAACGGCCCGAAAACGCGACGGCAAACTATTGCATGCCGGTAAATTATACGCATGACGTGACACTCTTTCCTTTACCTGCCACTAGGTGATGCTACGGAAGCTTCCAAACAGAGGGTGCAATCCGGAAAAGCTTATTAACTAGTATCTGAGGTAAATTTATTCGATTAATTTACTATGATTGTCATTAATTTTTATAAAATTAATTATCAAGTTGAGTCATTTAAAAACAGTTAGTATTCATTTTACTAAGCGCACCGTGAATTTCGCCCATAGTCGCGCGAAGTTCACGCCTTGCTTCGCAGTAGCAGAGGACTCCACTAGCAGGAAGCGTAGTGATTACTATAAAACGACTATTATTTACCAAGTTCAACGGAGGAGACTTTCTTAGGCTTGATACTTTTCATAGGCAAACATTAAAACATATTTACCAGAGCCTCTGAAATACAATGGTAAGTTCAGGGGACTAATATTTCCTATGCCACGCAACGTAAACCTGTTACGTCAGCCACAAGGCAGCGCATCCCGCCATTTATGAGCATTTTCCCATGGTCTTAAAATTAACATTTAATTCTGTAGTAAACAATGATTTCTCAAATCAAATTTTTTGCTTAAAAATGAACACATTCATAGTAGGGCTCGAATCGCAATTAATGAATTCTGTTTTCTTTCATGAAGGAAACTACCCTTTTACGTGAGGCCGAAATATCATTAGGTTATAGGTTTAGCAGCCTTTTTGACCACTTGGCTGTGTTTCATGACACCTTGCTTCCTGTGAGTGATCCTAACCGTTCCTTATCCGCTAGCGGAGTGTACAGAACCAACCACAGTGGTCACGACGATTTGGTTGGTGAAAGTAGTGCCCACCAAGTACTAAGCCCAGCGGTACGTGAAATTCACACATCAGCGCCTTTCCTTGCCTTGCCTGTGGTTTCTCAGAGTGATCTGGTGACTAGAAAATCACACGGCTTGGGATAAGCTGGTCGCGATCCTACGAGGCGTCTTTTGGATTCGAAAGCAGGACCTCCGTTCAGTAGCCCATTCTATACCCACTTGGGCCATCGAGTCACGGAGTTCCGAATAGCTTAAATGATTGGTTAATTTTTATTTATATGTATATCTCGTAGTCGTGTATGGTTTGTCTTGATTTTTTACTTTAGGAGCTGGGCTTCTACTTTTCTTTTTAATCTGTTGCTTTGTCGTCTCGTTTCAGTGGTTCTCTCGTTCCCAGCATTCATCAGCCTCTCTTACTTCCTTTCCCTGTCTTTGCTGGTGCTTTGTCGTTCGCTCGTTGCGTATTCCGTCACCTCGCGCACGCCGAAGACACCGATGACTAACGGAACTCCTTTTTACCGCTACCTTTCGGGAAGCTCTCTTGGAGAGAGGTGAGGAGCGCGTATGCTTCCCCCTACCTTGCGCAGCAGATCGTTTCATTCTTCGCCCCATCTAGTCGTGTTATCTGCGTGTAGCGTGTTAGGCATTGCGTGGCGTTCATATTCCGATATGGTTCATTCTGGCTTCTTATTTGGGTGATGTTGCCAGACACCCCTAACCTCACCTCTTTGTGATTTCATAGATTTCACACCCTAGGCGGGCCGGATAGGTGACTCCTTATTCGAATTACGTCCATTTCAATCTTGTTTTGCCGCGGTACGGGGGAAAGCGATGGATGAAATCGTAGTAAATCGAGATTCGCTCTTTACCTCAGCAAGCTCCTTTGGGTCAGGGTCAATAAAACTACGGTTTTTCCGAATGTGACCTCTTTTTAAGGACGTCCGGTAGGGATTTTGAATATTGTTCCGAATTATCCGAACTCGGGAAAACTAAGTACAACATTTATTCTAATGTACTGACTTCCCTACTTGTTTCTACATGCCCTGCAAAGTATCCTATCGACTAGCTTTCTCCTGCATAGGTGTCAACCAGAGGCCAAAAGCTTTTTTTTTCCGTTGTGGTACGTTCCTATCGATTGGAGCTTATCCCCCACTAGGATAAAAATATAGGATGTATTTGCCCGACATTTGTCCGGAATTTTGCTCTCGTTGCACTCCCTTATGACTTCGTGCATCTGGTAACTCTACTTTGGGGGAACGCACCAAGCCTCATATTTTGCCAAGGTGAGGTACCGCGTCTTTTTGGGAGCAATAAATGTTGTATGCACTCTCCCCGTGGTGAGAGCATTCTAACTATCATCCTGGTTGCCGGTTCCCTCTGACCATTTGTGTGCTGAGTACCGACAGCCTTTTCCGCAATCGGTAACAAGCCAAAACTCAGTGTCTATTTGATTGTTTCTAACCCTCTAATGGGAATGCATTTTCTTACAATGCGTCATTTCAATGGCGCCAATATTTAGGAAAGAAGGCAATACTCCGTGATGAATTGGTTGTTTGCGCGAGAAGCATCTGTCGTGATAGACCGGGCTGCTTTTCTGTGTCTTGGTTATCTCTTGAGAAAGCGGAAAGCTTTACGTTCTTTTTTATCCCAGTGGAAGTCGATAGAATCGTTGTATCATATCCATACTTTTCCCACCCTTCACATCGGCCAGGTGGATATTCAGGTGGTTTTCTGGCCACTGACGCAGTTGCTTGCGGAATGACGCTTTCTCATCCCGCTTCGCATTCTCGGAAAACGGAATACATATACGGCGGCAGTTTACACCAGGAACTTCATTTCCGCGTTCTTTTCGGAAGCACGTTGATAAGCTGGAATTCGGCGGAATACGCTTTTGTTTGTTAAGGAAATATATGAAATGTGTTTCATTGAATTGACCTAAAATATTTCCTAATTTGTAAATTTGTATTAATTCATGTTTAAGTGCACAGTTATGAATTCATTAATACTTAAATTGCATATTTTCTTCTAGAGCAAGGGTGGTCATTTTAACTCTTAAATGAACACCATACTCCGAGATGTTATTATCATTGAACGGATATTGAGCATTTTGACGTTTTATTCGGTACTACGACTACTGTACTGCCTTCCTGCACTATGAAAGGTGTCTTGTGCATATTAGATTTTGTATCCATCTAGATGCGGACCTAGTGGGATTGAATCTGATGACTTTCCCATTGATAGAGATGACAAGTTACGGTCTCGTTAAGGCATCTGTCCTGGAGGATATAATGCCTCCTGTTGATTCTTAACGAACTTGCGTGCATAAATGTCTTGAAACATTCGTATTGCTGCGCACAGCGCTGCCATCCACGAGGGTGACATCGAAAATTCAGGCATCGAAGAATTTACTTTTTAAGAAATCGATGGAACCGCAAACTGACCGCGTTTAACCGGTCCAAGGGCCAAGTTGCCGCTGCGGGCATTTCTATCACGTCAATCGCGGTCAAATTCTGTTCCTTTCAATTTTCTCCTCTCTCGTCCATCTCGGTGAGCAAGGTGTCACGTGGACATAATAGGAATGGGTTCGTGAAAGAGTGAAATTCTTTATAGCCATGTACCTATTTAATGAACTTACTCCTGTACAATGGGGAGGGGGCGGCACTAGTTGGAGGGAAGAGGCCACCCGGGAGCGTCTTAGGAGGTCGGAGACAGCAGCAGACTTGGTCCACTCGAGAGAAGTCTAGAGTGTCTCCAGCCACTCCTCACGCAGGAGTCCAGCGTGTACATTCGGTTTTCAGGGTACAAGGGTCGAGCGCTGAGCTCCATATCACAAGGGTAGGGCAGTGGGTGACCACGGCAGTGGGTGACTGGGCCTGGCGACGAGTCGCCGAATTGTGGTTATCATGTTTGCGGCGAAAATGGGACTACGACTTGCATGAGTAATACCCCCGCGATACACATGAGTAATGCCCAACGACTCCTCCCCGGCTGGTATTATAGGCCTCCCACCACAGAAACTACTCCTAGGGAATTATTGTGCGTGTGGTCGTCTGTTTGAATACCATTGGCTTAGTCGTTCATTGTATCGCGAATATTTAGTGTGGAAGCATTTGAAAGCTGGGTGGCGTAGAGTAATATTTCGCTTTTATCTTTCCCCACGAGTTTGTAAAAAAATAGGACGATATCTGTGCAAATGAGGATCTTTATCTTTCCATTCCTATTTCACGATAGTCTTTTCATCAACTATACAAGTGCTTAAACCGTTGAGATGTCTTCTGTTGCGGGTTTGCTGAATTATCTTTTTCATCTCAAAGGAGGAACTTGATATCGTTAGTAAAAAAGTGGCATGAATTTTGTTTCAGTGGGAAGGTAGCGGATAAGGACTGTAGTTAGGCTTCACACATTTGTTTTCTTACATCATGTAGACTTTTGACAGGGTGGGAAAACTGTTCTCGAAACATGTCATTTACTGTTCCTTTGGTACGCTGGGAACCAAAAGATCACAAAGAGACTGTTATTTATGCTTAACAAATAGTTGGTATCACAAGAACCTTTGCGAGTGAAAGGGGCGAAACCAGGCGAAAAACTGTTGAAAATCCACTCGTGGCTGATCCTTAGAAGATATAGCTTTGACCTTTTCATATAGAACTGAGCTTGATTATTTAAGAACCTCATAAATGAATGGACAACACAAATATGGATTTCTATAATTGAAAGAAAGGTCTTCCAAAATTAGTGGCGCAAAAGTGAAAGGTTACGCCTTTTTAGGCTCTCATATAGCAAAACTGATGTAACTTTGAAGGATTGCATTAAGTTACTTGCTGATGTGACTTTGAAGGATTGCATTAAGTTACTTGTTGATTATATTGATACATTGATCAACTTACTTGGAAAAAGGAAAATACTTCAGGAAGTGAAGAGGGTTTCTTTTAAAAGCGTGGTGAAAGATTTCGTAGGGCCAAAGTGAGAGCACTCAATAGTTCATGTGAATCAGTTGCTGACAGCCTATAGAAATTTAGACTTATATATCTCTCATAATTCATTTTCTCTATTCCAATTTGGATCTTTTCGAATAATCTAGGGGGCGTTACTGACAAAAAGGTATCAGGGAAGGTGCAGTGTATTCATGCTGGACTCTCTTAAAGGCCGCTTTACACGATACAATTTTTTGTACAATTTCTTGTACAAACGCTTGCATAACCTGAACGAAACTGTATGTTTGTCAGAATGGAATTAGAACAGGTTCTATTTTCCGTACAGTCATTCAGATATTCGCACAAGCGTTCACACAATTTGCCGCTTTACTCGGTACAATTTCCTCATGCAAGCATTTGTACAAGAAATTGTACAAAAATTGTATCGTGTAAAGCGGCATTAAGGAGTGTTCCGGAGGCAGAAAATTTCAGGAAATCTTTAACAATCACCTTTTACGTTGATTGTCATGTTTATTTTTTTTGGTACACATTCATCTTCCCATATGAAAATTTTTTTCATATGGGAAGAAAACCTTTGGCGTTATGTAGAAAACTAATTGTCATAGAGTTCAGCACAGGAAGTACTGTTTGGATCAGCCAACCTCTTTGAACAAAACTATTTTACAATTTTGTAACTCGGTTTTATCAGTCAGTTTCCATTTTTATTTCCCCGCCGTCGAGGAAAGAAGCCAAAGCATCAACGTTGACTCAGGTGCCCAAGGTATGAAAAACCGATGGTAGCAGTCTCCGTCTCCTCCATAATTCTTTGTCAACATTTCCTATTCTCAGCGGATTATCCAACCTGTTATCAGTGGTTAGTTGGTCTTTGATCCTTATTTTACAGACGTGGAATCATGTATCGTGAACTTAATCTTAAAATTCTTTCATATCTTTTTGAAGGCGTTTCAGACTTCAAGATGGGCATTTTGGTGACTAGGAGGTTATTATTTCATTTTATAAAGGAACATGAATTGCGAGTGAAAGTATAGGGACCATCCTCCCTGGTATTCGTGTCGAACTCTTCAAGCAATAGTCAAGTTCTTTCTCATCGTCATCGAGTGGAGTAGCGTGTCTACGGCCCATCGAAACTCGCCCTCGTCCTTTTGAATACTTGCTTCTCCACTCGTAATCTTAACGCTCAAGAGCGTTATGGGTGGTTACGGAAGTTGTTCTCCTCTACCGGGAGGGCTTTTATGGGGCAGCCATCGTGCTCTGTCATTTTGGTTTTGCGTCCCGTGTAAATATTCAAGAGTTGTTGCGGAGTGGCAATGGAACTGAAAGATCAAGGAATTCTATGGCAAGTTCATAACTCTTTTAAGTAAGGGGAATCTCGCCATGAACTTCGCGATAGTTAACGTAAAATTAAAGAGCTTCAACGAATGGACCAAGCTACTCTTCCAAAGTGACGTTGGAGTGAATATTCGCCGATCACCTTTTGCTGGAGCCGGATTCCGTATTGGAGGTTTGACTTCCTTGGACATGGCGTCTAGGCTCACAAAGGCAGAAAACTGTGTTACCGTGCGAAGAAAACAATCGGAATGAATGTAGTTGCGGCTCTGGAAATGCACCCGAGTCAAGCGAATTTTCAAAAAAAATAAGTTAATCGTGAGAACCTTGTTTTCTAGTTTCTGCAGCCGTCATGGAAGAGGTCAAGGAATTCGAGTCGAATATTCTGCTGTTTTCTCTCGATATTCACATTTTTTAATGACTCGTTTCCCTCGGTGGGAATTCGCTCTCGGGCGATTTTGTGCTCGCGAGTCGTATTTCGTTCTTTTTCGATGCGGGGGACAAGTGAGCGCATTGTTTCCCTCCCCGAACTCATTCCCTGTGGCTCACGGCTCGGGCGAGGCCCTGCAGCGAGCTTTTTTCCCGGTCCGACTTCGATTTTTTTCGTCTCGTTTTTTGTCTCCATTCGGAGGGAAGGCTTGCATTAATATTCCCCGTCGAGTGCACGGCCGCTTGCTCTGCTCATTTCGCGTGCGGGACTCGTTTTTATGAGTGTGTGTCTGTGCCGTGTGTTTGTGCCGCCTCCCCGACTTTTTATCTCCGCCTGCGCGCACCTGAACTCCCCGATTACCCCCTCTCCGCCGCCGCAGCCGTCGCTCCCCCCTTTCCTTCAAAACCCTTGTCGGAAAGGTCTCCCTCCCCCCGTCGTGTATCACTCTTAAAAAATCTCCTGCTCCCGGATCTGTCTGTTCACATATCTATTAGTGTGTAGCCTCCTGGGGTCATGATCGAGGAATATGTTTGTATATATCGTAGAACAATATATAAAAATTCGCAGTCTTATCTCAGAGATTTATTTGGGTAGAATTTTCAGTGCGCTCATGGAGAAATCTTCAGGAGAATTCCTCCTAACGACCTTCCTATTCTATGTCACTGGTTACGCGAAAATTAATCACTATAAACCACCTCCATTTGAATCGGCTTCGTGAAGATTAAAGTTATGATTACGGAAATTAATGGATTAGGATTTAGAGTTCCTACAATTGGAGATCATAGTTTATGCTAACCCAATACGTGTAACATAGTACCAATAAACCTTTGACGTATATTTATACACCAAATAATTATAGTATTTTACGGAATTCAGCTAAAAATACTTACTCTTCGTGAGCTGTTGGATTTCCACTTGTGTCATGTGTAAACAGTATTTTATATGCTTGTGTATAGGCATATTTTTTAAACATGCTTAAAGGTATCCTTATGCATGTGTGTAAAAAGTGCCTGTAACCAAGTGCAAGCATCTGTGTGTAAAAAGTGCCGAGTAACCCCGATATTCACATGGACGCACCTGTGTATATGTGACCCCCTCCCCCCCCCCATGTGCGCACGTACCGTGCCTCCTGGGTCCTATCCGCCCCCCCTGCCCCCCCTGCACCCGGACCAGGCACCATGTTTTTATCGTCTTGCGTTCGGAGGCTCCCCCCCCCCCCTCCCACGCGAATTCTTTCTCTGCGGTCGTCGAGGCGAGCGGCGTCTCGGCGCCCTCCTCATCCCCCGACGCCCTCCCTCACCCCTCTCACCCCCTTGTCGACCCCCCCCTCTCACCCACATTGGACCCCTCATCCTTCTTCCTCTTTCCAACTCCCCCTCCGCGGGAGACGTCGGTGCTTTTACTTCGCTCTTTTATTTCCTTCTCCCTCTCTCTCTTTCTCTCCCTCCCCCTTTCTCTTTCTCTCCCTCCCCCTTTCTCGTCTGCCCCTGGCGAGGCCCCTCTTTCTCATGCACCTCGATGTGCTGGGTACCCTCTTCCCTTTCTTTCGACCTTTAATCCCCTCCCATTCCTCTTTCCCCCTACCCGCCTCGGCACATATGTATTTACCGCCTGCCCACGTCTTTGCTGGACCAATGCATTGTTGGCTTTACCTGTACCCCCAAGATACCCGGTTGTCGTTCGTTAATTGAAATATTTCGATGCCTTTGCGAGCATCAGTGATCCCACGTGCGATTTTCCAACATTTAAAGTCCAAAAGGCCTCTCTCTGGTCTCATATTAAATCAAAGTTGCATTATCTGGTTCTATTTACCTTAGGGTAAGTTTTGGGTCAGCGAATAACAAGAAAAAAAAAGGTATTTAAGATGCGATTAATGGAGTCGGGAAACATGCCAAGCTGTAGATTGAAAAAATATATATGTATATATTTAAGTACCTAAATAAAATGTGAAGTCAGCGGTTCTGATCGTTTCTTGTCAGTAAGCCAGTGTACCTTCGGTGTCCCACCAACCTAATCGTGAGTTGTGACTGCCTACGCGAATGCGACAGTCCAGGACTGGACAGTCTAGCGGTTGTCCCGTTGCGAAATTTGCGCCTCGTGGATAGAGTGGTGGCGTACGGTTCTGCCGTGAACTTATAGTCAGTCCGCGCGTCGTCCCAATCGGCACGCTCCCCGATGTTACGACGCCCGGCGTCCTCCCGGTGGGACCACACTCGGCCACCGTACCGATCTTTGAGCGACGCCTCCTCGTGTTTTCATGGCGGTGACCTCGGCGGGCATGGGGTTAAAAATGGAACGGCGCCACGCCCCCATCGCACGAGGGCATGCGTGAACGCACCTAACCCTCTCGAATGTGTGTACGCGACGGTCGGAGCCCCCCCTCCCCCGTTTTATTGTCCCTTCTCCTTCGATATCCCCGAACGCCACTGAGCCCCCTCCTTCCTGCACCCTCGCCGTTCCCTCTGCTCCGCTTTGGTCTCCCGAATGGCTTCCGTCACGCAGTCCTCCCCCCATCAACCCGCTCCCGAGAGCACGGAGGAGGAGAGGGTTGAGGGATCTATCTATCTGGAAGAGGAGCTGCCGTATGGTGCTCCCCGGACCCCACTCCTTCCCCATGGCGGGCCTCTCCATGATGGCCCCCCCCCCCCCCCTTTCACCCCCTCCACCCGCCCCCTTCCCCCCCCGCTCCCCCCTACTCCCGCCCCTTTACGCCCTGATCGATGCCCGATGAGGGAGATCGCTTTCAACCTTCGGAAGCGGATAGCGATGCCCTGGCTAGCGGAACGAAACGCAGTGTCGTCCCTCTTACAATTAGACCCTTCGGAAATGTACGCATTCCTTTTGGACTATCTTCGTTTAATGTTTTGGGGTATGCTTGCACAACTGATGACGCAGAGAGGTCGCAATGTATCAAAATGTTGAATATCAGCTTGCAGTGATGAGTTCAGAAAATGTGCGTTTCCGAAATCTTAAAGATGTGTTCCAAGTAAAATCTTTTTCGGGTTAACTCTTCAGTTACTTGCTGTCGAATGTTCTAGTAATATGAAGTCAAATTAGTTATATCAGTATCGTGGAATTTATATAACTCTTAATCTCCGTAGTCTGTACAATGAAACCATATTGACCTAAGGGGGTATTTTGGGGGTGACTTTTATAGCGGCTTCTTCTCCAGCGTGCAAAGTATTTTTTCGTCAAAACGAATTAGGAAGTTCACGGGGTCATACAAAATTCACGGATTTTTATATTAAAGCTTCTCTCTTTTAATACCCTTCAATCATTCACTCGGTAGTCAATCCGAAGGTTGGTTTGATAGGCGAGGGTAGACCTCAACTCTTATTAAGCCATTGCCTGTGAAATTCACAAGTTCAGTGTCTCAGTGTCAGTTCCTATCCCTGGGCCACTTGCAATTTCCCACGAAGTACTGGCAATAGGAAAATCGTATCGCAAGGATTTTAGGTGTGGGTGTCCAGAAAGGCTTCTCCTGGATTTGAACTCGGGACCATTAATCCCACGCTCCACCCACTAGGCCACCACGACCCCCTTTACCTTTAATATTGTTATAGATTGAGTTTTTTTCTGTTTTTTTTCAGATCCGCTCATGAGGGCTTTATGAAGCTTGCCTAGCATGGGGTGATTAATTCTAGAAACCTCAGTTTGCGCTAATTACTCTCTCTCTGCAACCGTCATCATCCTCTACCGTTTTTGCCAAACTATATTATTGTCTTCAGTAGCGCAAATGACTTAAGTATCAGTCGTCTCCATCTGTTGTTACCACCGCTGAAAAAATACCATTCGCAGCCACTATGTCGATGGCGTTGTTCCTGAAGTTCATATTCTTGTTAAATTTTAATGAGCATTGCGAAATGTGCCCTGGCGTCTTTGTAAATTGATAGCTTTGTTGTCAGAAAAAAAGCAATTATGGTCTGCACCACGTTAAGATATCACTGACGAAGTAGAATGTCTCTCCTGTGGTAGTGGAGGCAATTATTGACGGTAAATTTGGCCAAAGATCGATTTCTTTAAAATATTGGAAATCCCGCGCCACCCTTCTGACTTCGAAAGTTATCTCTTCGCTGAAGGATGAAATGTAAGGACTGCATACAGCAGCTTTTTCGGAGGCCCCTTGAGTGTAGCCCCTTCTCAGTAACTCTTTACTCTCCCTATTTCTCTTTCTCCTATTTTCTTCCTTTCAGTAGCTCGTGCTAATCTGTGATGGAGTTGACGTGGCAGCAATGTAATGCCTCGGTTGCGGTGAAGGGGGGGAGCGTATGTCATCATGTGATTGGAATGTTGTTCGCCTCTCGGCGTTTGGCGAGTGCTGTAATTCAGTCTTTTCTTACGATGAAAACGGAGAGTTCTGAAGTTCTTTTCACGATCGTTATAATTGGTGAAATTTGATCACAGTCCCAAACGCACCCAATCATATTTGATCGTAGGAATTATTTTGCTAAAATTCTGTCTTCCGGGAAGAGGTATTGAAGCGTAGAGAAGGGGCAAGGGTCTCCATTTAACCCGTTTCCATGGAGCTGCTTCTCTTTCTTCGTCTTCGTGCTGGATGTTTTCTTCTCCGCCCTCTCTCTTCTCTCGGCTAGCGCAACAGTCCGCATTTCCCTTCGATCCCCGCGGCCTCTCTTGTTGCCCATATGCCAGCCGTTTCTTATCCTTCTTCCTCGCAAGGCGTATCGCTATCGTTTCAGGAAAGAGCTGAATTTTTCTCCTTGCCTTCCAGTGGTGCAGGCCTATAATTTCTTTTCAAGTCCGTATTTTTGACCAGTTTTTCTTCAGGAAGGAAAGCAGATTCGTAAATACTGCAATGCCTCTCGGGTTATTTCGTAGTTGAATTTGGTATTTTTGGCGAAGATTTAAATTTATCTGCGTAACTCGGTACTCCGTCTAGGTGGTGGTATTCCTCGTCTTCGTCTTAACCGTTCAAAGGGAGTAATCGTCTCCGAGACCTCTTTTAAATGGTCGCTGATTCGCTGAGCTTGAATTTAGCCCTCTGGGAGTGACCTTTGCTTTGGGACGGTGGAAGTCACTCATGATGTTTTCTCCCCTACTTCAAAAGAGATAACGTGCAGCCTCGTGCATTTGACTGAAGTACCGACCCTTGGGGACTCGTTCTGCTCTGCTTTTTGAAGTGCTCCTGTGGTGCACGATACTAGTAGTGTATTTTTTCATCGGTGTCCGGTGAATAACTATATTAAGTTTTCAAGGTATTTTTTTCAAATGTTTGGCAGCCCTATCGATATCCTTGACTGAAATTTGATCTATGAATTCGATTACCAACCTCGAATGTAATTAATGGTTAATTTTGTTATTTTCGTCCATTTTGTAGCGCATGGCTCTCCGTGTGAAAATGTGTCAAATACTGCAGTAGTTAAAAATGACATTGTAATATTATCAATTGTACTTCAGGTGAAAACTGTATAAAATACACCAGTGTCACGCTAGGTGCTAGGCATTTGCCTACTGAGGTATTTGTACTTATTTTTTTAAGGTCCGAGTTGTCCAATCTTTTCTCTCAACCTTTTACAATCGTATTGAGAATGTAAGGCGGAAATTTCACTATAGTTTAAGTTTTAAATCGTTTGAAATGATTTTAATTTTGATTTGGTTGACGTACAGAGAGGAAACAGCAGCTCGCCCAGCGCCCTAATTGATTCTTTTTCGCCGTTGCTAAATGGCTTGATCCATCAAGGTAATGGTTCTCGTTCGTTTGTCATGTGTTGAGGTCCTGGAAATTTGAATTTGTTCTTTGGGTTATCTCAAGAGGCGTTTTAGGGGCACACCGGGTGGGGAGGGGGCGAAGAGGGAAAAAAAGGTGGCGACGCGGGGAAGCTAATTAGCCTGTTTCCGCTGAGTGCCCCATATTGACTTCACGACACAGGACAGTTAGTTCGGCCGCACGCCTCGATGTCTCGTATGTTTTTTTTATTTCCGTAATGGATTATGGAGAATTTATATTTTGACCCCCACCACCGCTCCAGAAAGTTGTCGTGTGCGGTTTTTCTTTACGCTCGTCCAACGGCCGGGAATAATAATCCCTTACCTTTTCACAAAATGGTTCTCCGCATTTAGAAATTATTTTCCCTAGTTCTTCTGAAATACATTTATTAGAGTAAGTTGTAATTGATATTATTAATACACCAAGGATAATGAATGAGTGGCTAATTTAGAATACCTAGGTTTCACCTGTGGATCTCTTAAGTGGTTAATGGGTTTTTCCTAGCTTTTCTATGTTGATCTCTCAGTTTTGTGTGCATGGCAAGCAAAATGAATATTTTATATATCTTTCCTTATCTTTTATCATTACGTGATGCTCTCTTTTCTGTGGTCCTCCATTGAGTCGGTGCCGCATTCAAGATTCAAGCGGACTTCTCGGAAGTGTTCTTGGAACTAGACGGCTTGAGTGTCCTTTTTTCCGTCTCCCGCAGTTTTGTATTGGGGTCATTGACCCTTCAGCTTATCGTGTGAACAAGTCATTAAATTCACCCTTCCCTTTGAATTATTCAGACCAGGGTTGGTTGGACCAAGATTATTAAGGCAGTGGGCCATTTTAGTGGCGAAAGTATTTTCTAGGACCTCACTTTTAAATATTACGATTGATTTATAACCAAAACGCTATGTTTGATAAACAATAATACTAAATTTATTCTCGTAAAATGGAAAGGAAAAAATACGTCACCGCAAATAACGAAAGGTCCTCACTAAACGATCCTGATATACTTTTACAGTAAACGTAAACGAAGTATTTGTGCTAAGTTTCTCTCTGGGCCACGTTCATTACATTTCTGGATTGCGGGTTGGACACCCATGGTTTAGACAATCGGAATATGAGTTCATGGTTGGCCTAATATGGACGTCTACGTGTTGGAAACGGATAGCACCGATACGTACTCCATGCTTCACTGGTTTTTCCGCGCAGTGAAAAGATGTACGTGTTAAAAATTTTACCTGATCAAATAAGTGTGTGTGAAGTCGCCGAACAGGTAAAATGTAGGGGTAGCAACATACCGAAATTCGGATGGCCCGAAAGGTGGATGGGATGGAAGAACCTTCGTTGGAAAATGTAACATGAACGTTACTCAAGATATCGCAGTAGAGATACTTGGTGCGTTTGAGTATTGATTAAAAGGAGCTGGGACGGATATAATGCTTGCTGGGGAAGGATTCTGCGGTAATTTTAGTGCGTGTAATTACATGGAAAATTATCGTAATATTTATGTACCGATTTTTAAGTGCAGAAATAAACCTGCGCTCTTAAGCCAGTACGCCGGTGTTACCCGTTGAAATTTGACGCCCTCGGAAGAAATGCTTTCGAATTAAATTCTTTTTTGGAATCGATTACTCTTTCCAAGCCATTACTTAAACGAGACCATTAAAGGTTGCTTTGGACGCATGCCTTAACGTGCAAAGTAAGGAAAATAAACCAGGCGCAGAGAACGCAATTACCTACACTAATCACACTGTCCTAGTATGTGCTCGTAAAGTGGTGAGTACCCACCGAGTATTATTATATGTATGTCGTTCGCGTGGAATGAGTTACCTATATGGGTTATGGAGTAATAAAATTATTGATGTTGTGGATTACCTTTTAGTGAAACAAAATAACTTTCGTAGTCTACCTTTCTGCGCTACTACTTCGTTTTAACTCCTCATATGGGTACATCGGATTTTCTCACCTACGTAATATCCTCTGAGGACGTAGTGTGAGGATTTATTCTATCAGCTATTAATTTAAGTATCCTTGTAAAAGAGTCCTCCAAAAGGGTGGTATTGGAGTGAATTCCCGTCGGGTCTCCATCTTAGTTGGAGATGGAGCCCAGCTTCCAAGACCTGTGAAGAATTCCCTCAGAAGATGCGCC
Organism: Platycnemis pennipes; assembly: GCA_933228895.1. Taxonomy (NCBI): domain Eukaryota; kingdom Metazoa; phylum Arthropoda; class Insecta; order Odonata; family Platycnemididae; genus Platycnemis; species Platycnemis pennipes. Next base: position 12,570,719 of record OW121850.1, on the reverse strand, counting down.
TACACAGCACGGTTACTATTGGATTTGTTTAATTAACTTTATTTCGTAGAATGGTGAAGTGATACCTGTACCCCTTCTTCCATCATTTGGTGGCCATTCCATCTTTTAAATGACGCTGGAAACTATTCGCAGTACTATATACGTATTGAATGAGATTTCCATTTTTACGTAGAGGGGGAGACCGTATGTGTTTTCGTAGTGCCCGCCTCTGGGATTATTTTCAAAACCTTGTCGTCTTGAGTTTTCGAAATTGATCCGGTGGGTTGAACTTGTTCTCAACGTCCATTCTTCCCGCGCTCGCCGCTTTGCTGAGTCGTAGATGTCTCTTTTTTTTGGGAACAGATCGGTTATCAGTATCGAGACGATCAGCGTCATGTTGGAAGGTAAAGGAGCAGCGATAAGCATCTCGCATCAGTGGCGGCCTGCTCCCTTTCCGAAGCATCGCGTTTTCGCTTCTTCTGCAGTTTCTTCCAAGTTGCTGCGAGCCCGTTTTCCCATGTTGGCATTTTTGTCTCAGAACTCACTTCTAATGGGCGTACTATCATTGTTTCAAGGGCCCCTTAATCATGTTTCAAGTCGTAGGTAAAATGTAATTGTAGTCGACTGTGAGATTTAAATGTCCATTACGAAAATTCAGACTCCGCGACGCTAAATTGCTTTGAAATGATCGATGTGGTATTTCAATAAATCCTGCTCCTCTCCTGCGTTGACTTCTTTTGTCAGTCAGGTATGAATAAGGACTACGATTCACTTCCCTCATTACCATTTTTACTCTTAGAATTTGAAGAATGAATCTTTTCGAGTGGCTCTTTACTGTCTGTAATAATCATGGAATGCAAAAAAAAATTCTAAGCTGAGGTTTCCCAGAGGCTTTGAGGATTGATGAGATATCAACTACCAGATCATTTCTATTTGGTCTAATCTTTGGATTGGCTGGTTGTAGTTTTCATCAGTGCAGTCTCTCTCTCCCCCCTTATCTCTTTCTCTCTGTCTGGATTTATTTGTGATTACGATATTTTTTCGTTTTAGGCCTTCGTGCCTTTCTGTGCATAAAGGGACCCTTCATTCCTTCGTCTCGCAGTTCCTCTCTCTGATTACCCATGCCTTGAACAGCCGCGTTAATTTTGAATTGCGGCCGTGATCTCGTCGGACTAAAAGCCGTTTTACACGGTCATTGAAACTGCGCAAGTTGATGTTGATTCCGTTTGAGCAGTCGTCTGCGAAAGTCCGTGACGTAGAAAATTGCGAGGACGCTTGCTTTATAGCTTTACACGGTGCAATCGTCGGTGCATTATGTCAGTGCCAATATACCATTCAGTAGCGGTAATACCGTCAATATATCGCATAACGTCAAGATCTGTAAAGTAGCAATTAATTGGACGTGAAAGATGCGATAAATTACCACCACTTTAAAGTATGGTTTAAGCCATAGTCTAAACATAATAATGGAGACCCTAGTCCCGTATACATAGCCCAAAATTTGCACCATGAACGAATGGATGTGGGCCAAGGTAATAGGTTCTTCCTTCACGCACGATATTTAAGATTTCACGTGATTAATCGCCCAGCCCATCATTATTGCACTTTATTCGCCACCTAAGGAGTTGAGTGCAAACAAAATCATGCAACTCAATCGTCAACAACCTATTTAATTGCTAGAATTCCCCAGGCAGTTATTTGCCGCTACATCTGCACCATCTAGTTAGAGAAATAAACTTCAAACTCGCGCGAACGCATGTATCAGATTAGAACATGTTCAAATTTGCTCACATGCGTCCGCGCAATGGCGTTGCCTCTCCTGAGCCCCCGCTTTACACGCCGAATTTTTCTTCCCCAATGTTCTCGCAGCAGCCTGCGCAGTATCAATGACCGTGTAAAACGGCCTTTAGGTACTGTGGGCCGTGACAGCGACACTCTTTAAACGAATGTAGATCCTGAAATTCCGCATTCTGTCCTCCAATTTGACCTCTTTTGTATTAAGCTCCCAGATACCTTATGGATGTAACACCAGATGCCGAGGCAAAGTTGTACTTTTCGTTGCTTGCCTGTGAACTGAAATCCGGTGTTTACATATACGACCCAGCTTCTACTTTTTGGATATTTTTGTTGATTGGCTAGTATTTCTTAGTAGGCCAGTTTACATTATGCTCAAATGCTATCCATTTCATTTTGGAGAAATTTTCAGATTTATCATTCCAGGTCAAAATTTTCGACCACATGCCAAAGATTTAAGACAAATATCCTATTTTTAGCTAAGCAAGATGTTGACTAACTCATAAAATTGATGAAAATCAGTTTTCATCCGGGGTTGGTATCGAAGACACTTTCGTGAAATACATATTTGCTTTTTTAAAAATCATTGATGGTCGGTGTTTGGAATCTCCGGTGTCGCGAATTTATTCTATGAGTATGGAAAAAGGTTCTACCATTGATTATTTTTAATATTCTTTAGTGGCCGAGGACTATACTAGAACTACTACCCTAGAAAGTCGACGGATTCATGTGGATGACAGTTCTGGATATGCCTGAGCGACGGATTTAGAACTCTCGACCTTTTTTTTTCGGAGAAGCGTTGCGTATTGGGCTGACTGCAGCTGGGTCGGCGGAAATTAATGTTAGCGGTTTCCCATCAAAGACACGTCCATCTTGCATCACCTCCGGCGCCTGTTTCTAGCGGATATGTATTTATGTTGTTTATTCGTTCTGCCTCCCCCAGCGTGGCTTGTTCTTTGCAGTGAGGCTGCTGTCGGCTGACTCCCTCCCTTCGGCCGATGGAAGGAGACGCGATTTCCCGTCCTCCTCCCCTCGACTCCCTCTTTAATAATGGAGGAGGGTGGACGGCCGTGAGGCTTGGGTGTCCCGTTCGTGTGTGAGCGAGGGTGGCGGGATATGAGTCTTCGCCATCGCATCTTCTCTGCCGCATCCCACGAAAGCGAGCACCGCCATTTTACTCCCTCGCCATCCCCGCGGTCGCCTCGCAAACGATTCCCTCTCCTCCTTCCTTCTCTCGTGGTATCGTGGCACGCGCCTGCTTCCTTTTCCTGCCTCGTCACTCTCCTGAGTGCCCTCCCTCCGCGGCGGCAGCCACCCAGACGTCGAATCATCCCCCTCTCCTCTCACTCCCACCCCGTCTCATCTCATCTCTTTCTCCTGCACTAAATCCTCCCGCGGTAGCCCGTCCTTCTTCCTTCCTCCCCCGACGCCCAGTGGTTCTCCTTCCCGCTGCCCCCTCCTCCCGCCCACGCCGCTTATCTCATCTCGACTCTGAGGCGAGCCATCGCCGCAGTACGTGGGCCGATTCGGGAGGGATATCTTCACCCTTCCCTGCGTATGAGGCCATGCTATCCCGAGTCTAAATTAGTGTCCCCAATCAGTTATTCTCATTATTATAATTAATGTTGCAAAAATTGTTGTTAATTAGAAAAAAGTTAGCAAAGTCTTAATGGACTATAGAGATGCGATAAGGGGAACAATGGGAACTAACTTTCATGCACTTGGAAAAGGATAATAAAAAATTCAAACGTGAATGGTTATCGGTTTCCATCGTTGCAATTGTAAAACATTTCTGTGTGTATATCTGGTCCAGCAGATTAAGACAAATATTTCCCGACGAAGCCGCAAAAATGGTTGGCGAAAGCTAGGGCTTATTAAAAAAAATAGATCACTTTTACCGAGAGCAAAGCAAGGATTTTAAGTGGTTAATGGTGTCTGCCAAATATTGATTTTTCGCACTTACGGTCGCAGATCATGTCTTCGAAACTAGGGAGACATTGATTCGCGATTGACGAGGAAATGATCCTAACTTTTCTAATTAATGTATGTTCTCATGCGTTGCCACGGGTATCAAAATTATGTACGATTGTGAGCGATTTTAACAGTCATTTGATGTACAGGCTTACTGTACTGGGTGATGTTCTTGCACGTTGAATAGGAAAGTAAAATAGTACTCTTTTGACTGAGAAATTTGATCTTTAAGCGTGGTGTGAAGACCTGTTTTATCATTTATAATGGCGTACCTTTGGATAGTTATTATTAAAATCCTTGAAAATAAAATATGCTAGCACTCTCTCAAATTGGACATCGCCACATGTTATTTCGTCGGGCTATTATTTGGAGAATTGCATCTGTCGAATTCATATTATAATTTTGGCCTTATTTTATCTCTAAGTGTTATCATTTTATCGGTGGTAAATGACTTCGGACTGAATCTCAGATTAGATATTTGAATACGTCCAACGTATTAGCCGCGAGTAGGTTAACGAGTTATATCACGCGAAAAGAAGGTACCGTTCTCTTGCTAGATATGGTGGAACTGTATTTAAAAAGGTCGAGACATTTGCATCTGCTCTGTTTTCATGTTTTCACGTATTTGTGATTGAATGTGACAGTGGGTGGAATCATTATAGCTACATTTTGTTTTACTCTAATGTAAGAATTAATCGCTTGTCACGTGGTACGACTCGGCGAAATATTGGAAATAGCGGTCTAATATAGTCGAACAAACATTATGCCAAGGGATGCCGGCCTTGCACGATTCGACGGTAAATCCGGCGCCTTTCCCTTCCAGTTTACTTCCCGTCATTCATCGACTTTTCATCTCCCAATCTTTCTCTCTCTCTCTCTGTCCTCCGCTCGCGGATAGGAGAGGATGGAAAAACTCGCATCGCCTGCGGTATTCCATTCCCCACGGAAAGAAATTTGAATAACGGGGGGAGTTGCGGGTGTTTGGCGTAGCCGTCTCCGTAGTCCACCCCTCTCCGTCTGACCGTCTCTCCCCTACAATTCCCTCCACCCTGTGTGCATTACTGCGCCTTCACCCCCGCCATTCCTCCAACACCACCCCCGTTCTCCGGGAGGCACGAAAACTGCCCGCCAATGCGTCGCCGCACGCAACCACGCCCCTCCAAAACAACCCCCCCCCACCCCACGTTCGCCACCCTCCCCCTGCTTTTTCCCGCGAGACTGGGGGGTTTGCCTTTACGTCTCGTCTCGAGACGCGTTTCCATCGCTTTATAATCCGTACGCAAACACTCGTCGTGAGGGCCAGCGCCGCGTCACACCCTGGGGGCCTCCCCTCCCCCCCTGTCTGTCTCCACTTCCATCGGTGGTCCCCGAATTCACGGAGTGGGAATCGCCCCCTCGACCCTTGTGGTAGGATTCCACGGAGGGTTCGCGTGAAGCCGTGCTGGGGAAGGAACGAAAATCTCGGTTCATGTATCTGATCCCCCCCAAATTTTCCCTCCCGTAAAATTACCTGGAATTGGACTTCCTTTTGACTAAAGCGAGTGTCATGTTTTGATAATTCCTGGTGGCGGTGTCGATTGTAGCTTCGAATGTTCTCTTTCATTTCAACTAAGTGAAGGGCTTCCCACAGGGTAATCACTTTTCTGTTCCCCAAGCGTGCATTCTCTAATGTGTGAATTCGTAAAATATCGGAAATGGAGAATAATAATAATGTTGTCGACGAAGGTAGTGAGAGAAGAGATGCTAGGTAAATATAATTTCTCATTTACCCTCTATTTTAGTTGCTATCATCAATATCTATTTTTTATGTGATCTTCCATTTTCGTTTTCTGTCTTACTCCTCCTTCAAGTGAGCATTTGTTTGTAACGACAGCATACAATTTTGTACATCGACTCTGAGAGTGATATTTTTCAGCTCTTCAACATTCATTTCCTTGCCGACATCGTCACGTACAATAATTTCTGAGTTAAGTTCGTGTATTTATTTGGTATGTTAAATATTTGATCCGTTACAGTTCATGTTAGGCCATCAGAGTAATTAATATGAGTGCGTATTATGCAAAAACTATGAGTTAATCAAGGAGTAATGAAAGGAACAGGGCGAAAGAAATTGGAAAATGAGTGAATCCAAGAAATATTTTTGTCTGGCCAACGTTTGCCATTATTCAGTTCTCGTTTGGCGCGTACGAACGTATGATTCTTTTAGAGAGCGTGCCTAATTACTTAATTATGCAAAAAAATTTACAGTTTTCAAAAAAATGAAAATATTCTTGAGTGCAACTAACGTTTTCCGCCGCCAATCATGTTGCACCGATCTGTCGTCGAAGTCGAAATTCAGATGTTGCTATGCAGACCAAATAAATAAAGTGTCGAATGCTGAAGCATGCGAGAATCAAATCAGCATTGCAGTCTTCGCATTACTTTTTTTCTGAGGTGGAGGAGGCTCCAAACAATTACGATACATCTGATGGGAAATTATAAACGGCTTCTCTACTTCATTAGACGCCTCGGTCATTGATATTTGCCGATTCTTTCACCGCTATTTGGTGCTGTTGTTGGAAATTATATACTTTGAAAATTTGGTCGTATCTTAGATAATTTGTGTGTCTCTATTATGGCGTTTATAATGCCCTCTCAAATGCTCCTTAGCAGCAAACAAATCCTCTTGGGTGTTATGCCTCTGAAGCATTCTCGATGACAGCAAGGTGGTCAACCACCCCGCTCTCCCCTCCTCCCTCGCTCTATCAACCTCGACTATCTTCTACTTGCTCCCCATTACAATCGCTCTCCCTCATTTCCCCCTCCTCCTCCGCCCATCCCTCACTATTACTTCCCTCTCCCTCCCCTACGAGCACAGGGCCGAGAGAGAGAGAGATTCTAGGAACCGCAGTCGTATGTCGTATTTATTTGTTGATTCCGACTTCTCCTTTGGCCCCTGTGTGTGAGAGAGACTGCGAGCTACAGTTTTTGTGCATTTGTTCACTCCATTCCTCGCTATATTTTTATTTGCGCGTCGAGAGAATAGATGATCGCTTTTATTCCGTTTCCTGAACTCACTTATATGCCGTCCCCTTTTTGTCGACGATGAACAGAATGGTCGTGGTCGTCGCTCTGCCCCCCCCCCCCCCCCTCCCCAGATCGCTTTATCTCTTTTTGAAAAGCAGTCTTTTTTATGCCTTCTTGTGCGTGCTGTTTTTGACCTGCGTTTTCGGTGGTGTATTTATGTATATTTTTTCCTTTTGATGACGTCATTCTCATTACCTTTAACCCCACAATCACCCGCTTCGCGACTTCGGCACGAAGTCGCGATTTCAAAGGAAGAACAGGGGTCTAGAACGGAGAATTTCCCGGTGCATTGTGGATTATCCAGAAAGTCGTGCATTCTGGTTCCCCGCCGACGCGAGTGGTACGTTCAGGCTTAGCGCGATATCAGTTGCGCTGTTTTCTGATAGGTGAACGCGAGTTTTTTTTCTTTAGAAAATATCCTACCCCTTACTTTTCGTTGGAATCGAATGTGGGGACGCGAGAGGAAATCACAAGTGATTGTGATCCGTTCGTGAACATCGCGGCAAGAAATTAGCGTGCCGCCCGATAAACTTACAAATTTTAATTTTTCGGCTGTTATTTCAGTCCATCTCCCTGGAATAATTCCTCATGGTGCGTACATTTCTTTTCAATCTTATCATCATATTTTAAATCTATTATCATAATATCGGCACAGCTTTGGTCAGTCCAAGAATTTTGTGTATTCCCCCACCCTAATTATTTAGGTTACTGTATTGTTTACATTCCTAATACTCAGTTTGTCCCCATAACTTTTCTCTTATACTGTTTTTTTTCCATGTATTATCCACTCCACCTATCCGGCATTCTTTTTTGTTGTCTCTCTTTGCCACCTCTAATAAAGTCACGCAAAATGAAGAGCAGCCCTTAAGCAAGTGTTTGATGTATTTTTATGTATTTATTATGCGTCAAGTTCGCCAAAGAAAAAATTACAGGGCAAGTATTGCCACATTTACATACAATCAGTCATAATACATTTACACGCATAGAAGGAGAAGTATTTACAACATGATTTACAGAACAATTTTGTTTAGCTGAGAACAGAAGTGGGTTCTCTTTTGAAACAATTCAAGTTCATGGCAATGTTTGTTAAAGGTTTACACTATCTGTATGGTGTTGAGTTCGCACAATTGTTTGTTCTTACATCGTTTAAATAAAATGCCCAGTTAGGCCTTACATTAGTTGTTGGAACTAAAATACTAATTTTACCCACTATGTTAGCATTTTCCCCTGTATTGAGTAGTTCAAATAAGTACAATTTCGTTCTTCTTTTCTCTACACTGTGATATCCGTACATTTCCAATAAAACATCATAATTTCGAGCATTAGATAAATGTTATTATGGGAATGGTGCACATAACGTAAAATCTTTGCTGTACATTTTCTATCTGATTTGATCGAATAAGGATTCCAAGCAATAGAGGCATATCCTAACAAGGAATAGTATAGAATTCTCAGTACTGTTGTCGATGTGAAATATTTTGTCACTCTTTGGACAAAACCGAATATTTTTATAGATGAAAAAGTTATATTTAATATGTGTGGTATGAAAGTCATAAATGAGTCGAACGTTACGCCTAAATCTTTAATTTCATTAATTTTTTCAATCATGTGACCTTCCATTCTGCAAACGAAATTTATATTCTTCTCCTTTCGGGAATATGTTACGTGATACATTTTTCCCGATTGAGGTAGAGTTTGTTTTCAATGGACCATTTTATCAGATTATTCATATCTTCTTGAAGTTTGAGGCAGTCGTTGGGTGTTATCACATTCCTAAACGAGAGAGTGGAAGTAAACAATGAACCAGTCAGTGCTTTGCTGTATATTTAAAATGACATGGTAGATAACGCTACAGTCGTGTCGTTGGACTAGCTAGCATTGAAGTGCCATATCGTCGCCGTTTCTTGAATTTCCTCCCTCTTCTCCTCCACCGCACTCGGCTTTCCCGCGGAGAATATCACTGGGATCATGAGTCCGTTCATTTCCCCAAATGTTCTCGAGGAAAGCGAAAATCCTGTCGGGTCCCTCCTTCGTGATCGATTCCTTTGCTACGAGGGTGATTTTTCCCTTTCCTCTTCACGTGCGTGTATGTGATCGTGTGCTATTGGAGACAATCCACCCATACTCGGATTTTTCGTTGAGAATTTCAAGACATTTGGTGCGGGAAACGGGCGCTGAATGCAATTAATCGCTGTGATTGTGTCCGACAAATATCCAGTTTGTCTTTAATGCAAACGCATGATGTGATGCAATTGAGTAGTTTTTCATTTCACCTTTTCACGGTTTGAAACGTGGCACATTCAAATGGATAATTGTCGTACTTATTTTTCTTACTTGTCAAATCACAATTGTTTCCTAAATGGAGGAACGAATCCTTTTTACGAATCGTGCTGTGAATTATTTTCCATTTTTGCTATGATAAAATGATTTCACTGAGTCGTTAATGTAGACACAAATTGTCGTGGGAGTTCCTGCTGGTAATGTGGGGAAAAATTGCCGTGACCTCATCTACCAAATGAATAGCTCGGTCCGTGGGTGAAAGTGGTTCTCATGCGTCTTAGCGGAGGCTTCTGGTGCGTTAAATTAAACTTTGGCGTTTTGTTAAAGGACGCTTGAAGCCATTGAAATCTGTATCCTTATTTTCCGCTAGTGAATTTCCCGTAGTGATTTTGGTGATCCAGGCTTCGCTACCGTTTTTTGATGGGCCTGACGTCTTTAAGCGTTGGGCGGTCATCAGCCTGGAACGGGATTCATGGATGGACTAACTCAACATTGTAGCAGAGGCTTTAAAGGATACCCTAGTCCCTTACAATCAAAATAAGATTTGTGAAAATCGTCTCCAATGAGTTGGTTAAAAAATTCGTCAGCGGCCCCATCAACATTGCCAGCGTATGTGCTGGCAACGTTGGATGTTAATTGGTGGTGTTTCCTTACTGTGAACGATATCCAAATTTCTCTGACTTCTGCCGTTTCTTGGATCTAGCTCATTCTTTAAATTCCGTCTTCTTATTTTAACCTTCCTTAGTCATTCTCCCGTGTATCTGTTCTTACGTGCGCAGGTAGCAGATATAAGTAATTAAGTTGAAACCACTGGTATTAGTCAAGTTAGCGGATGATTGAAAGATCCTCTCTTCTATTCTGTTCTACCCTTAGAGTTTACTGCTTAGAGAAGAATGTAAGTACATACTTGCAGTCCCTCGAATTTAGATTCCCATTTTTAGCGTAATATATACATTAACAAGAGCATAGCGTAATGTAATTACCGAATTTTCCGCTTGATTCCGCTCTGACTCCTTGGCAGTACCCAGACATTGGGGTTTTTGACTGACAAAAACATGTGTCAAGCATTCCACGGATGCGTGGCCTAACTTATTTCGCCTTCCCTACGTCTATTCGTCACTTAGTTGGAAGTACATCTTCCAAATTGCAGCGTTGATGTACTCTGGACACGGAAGGTTTATAGTGATTGGGGCCGAAGTGTATCAGCGATCGTGTAGGAAGTCTCCAGCCATTGTTCCCTGCGGGTCTGGTGGCGGCAACCGGGTGGGGGGCTCTGCGGTGACTAACTTCCGTCACGCGAAGAGGAAGTTCCCGACATTCCGCGGAGTGCATAAAATTAAACCCACTTTTGGCCTCCCATTACATATTTCCGCCCCTGTGTCGTCTGAGGTAGTTTTGAGTGCACTGCAACAAATGTTCTGTGTTTTAGGCGATCTAATTATGAGCCTATATATTTGGATATTCCCTGATGTAGCTTATTTTATTGCTTTTCCGCCTCTGCATTGGGCTATCTTCATGGAAGATTTAAGGACAGGCTAAGGCGCTGAAATATTATCAATTATCTCATCCTGTCTTGCCAAACGCCACAGTATTTTCCTCGTTAATCATTTTCACAACTTCCCTTGTTTCCCGGAATTAAAAAAATTATTTTAATTGTTTTTTTTCTTTACACCATAGATAGATTATACGTCAATCCTAATCCCGTTCAATTCGTGTTTTTTTTTATCATTTCTTGTATTTCAGCCGTTTTTTCCTTGCTTATAATAGTTCGTGGTAATATTAAATGCATATTTTATTTCTAATCTTTGAGGTATGATGTAGGGGTAATTGGAATTCATTCCCTGCTTATATCGTTTTCAATTATCCTTTCTTCCAAGGCCTCTCGGTCCACTTCACCATCCTTTTAAACCGAATTCACCTATTACTGCCTCCCTTGTTATTAAGATATCGATATTTATGCATTATTTATTTGTGTGCGTGTTTCCATGATTTGATTTACTTTTGGTAATTGCTTTAAAACCTAAATTGGGCATAGGTGGGTCCATTCGTTACCGCAGTGTTTCCACGGTAGTGTACAAATGATCTTCTTGGCCAAAAGAATGTGTGCTGGTGATGGAATCACTCCATAGTTGGCTGTCTAGCTTTCCCTAGACGCCGGCGCGTTCCCTTGGGGCTGTCCCTGGGTTGTGTGTATGTGTTTAGTACGTGCGTGCGCTTGGATCGCTCGGTTCGTCGCCGAATGCCTGTCTCGGCGTCTTCAAATCTCCAGCATCTCCTTCGCTTGCGAGGCGACAAGTGAAAGAGCCCAAATCTCGCCTGCGCTCCCGTTTGCACAGCTCTCCAACCCCGTATCTCAATCCGCAGTCTCCATTCCTTACCCTTCTCCTTCACTCGCATTCTTATTTTTTCTTTTCTTTTGTTTCGTTCCAAGAGAATGATTTACTTCTTCACCAGGAGCTAATGCTGTTGCATATCGATTCTCTCCTTGTCATGCGCAACTGTAATGTAAGTACTTCTTGCTAAAGCTGCCCCGACTCTATTTCACTGTGGAATACAGGCGCTAGAAAACTCCCGGCATTATCTCCGCGGTATATCCGGGCCATACCTACGACTTCTGTTTGAGTTATTTATGTGAAAGATAAAATATAAACTTGAAAACTGAGCAACTTCCACAGAGAAAAACGTTTATTGCGACCGGGTTTGTTCAGTTTTTAAGGTTTCTATTATGTTCCGTTTCCACTCAATCACGCCTGAAACAGCAGAATTTGTAAAAGATAAAGTCCTTGTTGTCAAGACATCAAACTAAATATCTGTGAATTCATGCGGTAGTTATTTGGCTAATATGTGGTCGGAAGGTATATGTATTCATTTGAATGAGGTGATAATTTGGTGACTATTTTAGCTACCTCACGGATGGGTATTCAAGATTCTTTAATTTTTCGAACTCTCTCTCTCTCGAATTGTATTTACCCGTGATTTTGCACTTATAAAATATTCTGATCACACATTAATTTATTTGACGATAATATGAAGAGGTTTGCCGATAGAAGAATCGACTCGAGGGCTGCGTCAAACCAATCTTAAGATTGTTGACCGATGATGATGATCGTAGTCGACTGACAAACAACAAATTTCATTGGTAATGTATAAATGAATCGTGCATTTCAAAAACGTTGTAAGTGCCAAAAGTAAATTTTTTTCAGGAAGAAGAAAAAACTAATGATGTCCACGTTGTTGCAGACTGGACGTTACAACGTTTTGACTTGCACTGCTACTTCTAGTTCGGTTTTCTCCCGCTAGAGTCAGCACTATCCAGACAAACTATATTGCCATAGAAAGATATGGCATTTACAATGTGTTTTAGCATGAAAAGTAATATTTTCCAATTTTGGTATTTAGAACGTTTTGGAAATGCACGATTCAAATGATGGTGAGCATTATAATTTATTTTGATTCTAATGCCCTTAGTGGAGGGTATGAATGCTTCCTCGGGCAAAGGTATCCTACCGCGTGGGCTGATCCAACGTAAAGGCCCCTGGTAAAGGTACTCTGCCATGAAAGTCTCTTGAAATTAGCACTTAAGCATCGACGTCTATGGTAAAGAGGGTCGATACGTGCTGTAGTCGATACACTATCGACAGTGATTTGAGCTTCCAGGGAAATATACACGTGGCTATTTTGCTTGGAAGTGCAGTCAACGATATCGTATTGTGTCGCGCAACATCCGGTTGTAATTCCGATGAAAATAGCACTAACGGGGCATAGAAATAGACAAATAGAACTATAAACTGCTACACGCTTCAGTAAGTATAGCTACAGGCTATATAGATAGCGTGGATGACATCATCATACTATTGAGTTTATTGGTAATAAAAATTATTACATATCAATACAAACTGGTCAAATGTCTTTGAAACAGTAAACTTTCAGCCTATTCGCGGATATGCTGTCATTTGTGCTGTCACATGGTGAGGGAGTTTTGGGGTAAATCCGGAGGCAGTTAAGAAGAAAATAGTTAATGAATATAAGTTGAGAAGATAATAATTGATTGAACAGCGTAGCAAAAGTACCTGCAATTAATTCTTTCAATATATTGTCTTGAAGGCTCAAATCGGCTCTTTTCAATGGAAGCTCTTTCACCCAATCGTAGCATTCTTGTCTGCGTTTAAAACGTTAAGAGCTAAAAGGGAATGTCCTTGTGTGTGACTCTTCTTCTTAAGGTGGGTGAATTAGGCCCAATCTCTTGGTCGCCGCGCTTGGGCAATGGGTGATATAAACCCCCGCCGATTTCACAGAAAATTGACTTCAGCTCGGGGTTGTAATGGTAAGTACGACGAACCAGAACTTTGGAGGTCTGTGGTTCAATTCCTGGCTGAGTCAAACTTTTTTCTGTTGTGATCTGGCTCAATTCCATCTTCACTGCCTTCTTCGTGTTCGTCCTTTTGTGCATTACCTATCTATTTTCCTTATTGTATTCATATACTCTATCTATCGACGTATGACCATAATCTCTACTGTGTGCACACGCGGTTCCCACTCTCTCGTCCGCGCGAGTCTCCATTTTCTCTCTCCTTATCTCTCCGCCCGTCTCTTTTGTCTCTCCCGTAATAAAAATAAAATAAAATGTAATATAGCCTCTTATTCCCAGCCTGCGAACCGAATGAAATTCCTGAGAAAATTATGTAAATATTTGTAATAATTCTGTACCTAATGAGCCCTGGGGCGGGGGGAGAGGGGGCCAGATGGCCTCACCAACCCCAGGTTAAATAAACTCAATATCAATATATCCCGAGTGTGCTCACCGTTCTCTTTCCCTCCTGTCCGCCAGGTCGCTGGACCTGGAGAGAGGCGGATTGGGGTGCTGAAGGGGAGGCGGCTGTCTGTGGTCGTCCTGTTACATAGAGCGGCGGCGTCTGCGGCGCGGGCATGCCCGAGGAGCAGAAGCGGGAGGGCGGCGGGGGCGAGCAGCCGCCCCCCGCCGAGGTCAACAACGGCCCCGCCTCGCCATCGCCCTCCAAGTCCAAGAAGCCCGCCTCGGCATCCAAGGGCAAGAACGCCCTCAGCAGGATTCGCCTCCTCGACGGCACTGACCTCGACGTCTACGTAGACGTGAGTATTATTTCTGTTGTTACTTTCCTGCCCTTGGAAGCAGGTCTAAATGGACATGAAGCTCTTCCCACCCCGTCTACATTTCCCACGATGCCCCTATTCATCCCCTCATTCTATCCAAACTACCCTTTCTTTTCCTCCCTCTTCCCCGCTCACCCTACATTCTTCGCTCAATCTATCTCTAAAGCCCTGCGTCTATTTTTATTTTATTTTCTCATAGCCCATATTTCCGCACCATATTTAACTTCTCACTAGTATTTCATTTACTTCTCTACTCAACGCCCATGTCATTAGCTTACAAGTACAAGCGTATTTACCAATGCAGTTATCCTTCTGACTTCAGTGCTACTTTACTCTTTTCCCTCCAAATACTCCCTATAGGTATAGCTAAATTGCTCCACCTGCTCTAGCTTTTGACCTTCTACTTTTTATATTTAAACTGGCCCATTTTGTTCTTGATTAACTCACTACTTTCATTTATGCTATATTTACTCCACTGCGACGTTTGTTTGTGACATTTATACGTTTCTTATGTAAGTTACGTGAAGCAATTAAATGTTTGTCAAAACGTATTACATTTTACTTTATTTATTTCGTCGATTGTCGTTTGGCATTACGATAAAACTCTTTTATTCGTAGAGTAGGTATAAGGAGTTGGTCTTTGTGAGTAACTTAAACTCTCTCATCATATTTTCGTCATGTACGACTTTATTCTCTTTGTTGTGAAACGCTAACATTTTCATCTATTTCAATGGAAGTGCTTTGGAAAATAACTTTGGTGGATAAAATATTTCAGTCCGCTTGTCATAATTCAGTTGTAAGGAATCGTGCTTTGCGGGATTTAGACAAAGTGGATTTACGATTCACTTCGTGGAAATTGGATTGCCCCTCCCCCTCTAGCCACTCATTCCCCCTCACCCCTCCGTGCCACTTGGCACCGTCATCTCCCCCCCTCTCCCCACATCCTTTCCTCGCAACTCGACGTGATGAGTGTCTGCTCTTGATGGTGGGTGATTTCAAGTAGTGGCCGGCAGTAGAAACCCACCTCGAGCCTGGGTAATGGTGGTAGTTGGCATAGGATCACTATCGTGTGTAAACAGCAAGAAATGGGCGATTATCACAGGTCAATCTAGAAATCTCTCCGCGGTCATCGCTCGTGTTTTGTTCTTCCTTTTTCGCCCCAGACTTTACGATCCCCGATGTGGCGCAGTCAATTTTTTCCTTCGGCGCATACAGTGCTCCGTTATAATTGCTTCGGACGGGATAGAAATGAAAGTCTGGGAAAAGGAAAAAAAGGTTTCCCACCCTAAAATTATTACCGCTGGGGATTTTTTTTAATGGGTCAGTCAGGGATTTGTGGGGGCGCCGGAAAGATTCGAGTTGGATGATAAGGTGAGATGACTCATTCCGGCGCGGGTAATCCAAATAGCATCGAGCCGCGCATATCGAACGACCGACTCACCCCCCCTCCCGTCTGTCGACGCTTTCCATTTGCCCCGGAGGGCGAAAATATGAGCGCAGGTAGCGAGAGAGGGGGCGAATTGAATTCGGTCACTCGAGTGAGCTGTTCCAAACCGCATTATGGGAATACTGCCCGTTTTAATCTTCCTCGTTTTAGATCGAGGGCATCGCACCCTTTCCAGCCAAGAGAGGGGAACGAGTGGAATTCGTTGACGAGCAGATAAAGTCTGTGATGGCCTAAAGAAGATTCTCTAATATTGGGACACATTGGGAGTTTAGAATTACCATACATATCGGAATCAATACGCGTATATTTTATTGCAATTCTTACCGTTGGATTTTGAACGCTATAATTCATTCATAAGTGAGCTCATTTCGCCTTTTTTTGCCCTAGGTTCTTCAGATGATACAGTCATTCATTTGTTCAATAAGTGCTTGAAATCATGCAGAAGAATTCCTTGCTAGTCCCTTTTGTTTGACATGCAATTCCTGGGAATTTTGTGCATGTCCTGCGGTATTTTCGGCGAAATACGAATTGATCTTGTGCCTAAGAGCGAACTTCGTTTTAATGTGTTTGGGAATGGCGTTCTCCTCTATCACTCCTTCCACCAATCCCACCTTTTTCCACGAAAACCATGGTTTCTAATTTGCTTTTTATGACCTCCTTTGCTGCTATATTTTGCAGTTAATGACGTCGCGGATCGTGATTGACGACGTGATTTGACCCTGCGATTGATTCAGAATTTCAACATGATTGCGTGACTTGTTTGTGGACGCCGTACTTGCCTCCTAGTTCAAATAACTTTGCTCCTTTTGCAAGATTTATTTCATTGTATCCCGTGTGCACTAAAGCTTTGATTTCCGTGACCTGTTGGATTCACGTCGGTTCTCTGCGACTCTGCCAATATCCCTAGATTTTTTTCTGTGTCGGTCTGAAAAGCTTGGTCGCCGGGGTATTGCCTTCCCTGAATCTCCCTCCAAAACTAGTCGTGGCGATCGATCTGTCTTGCTGTGACTCGGAGGCCGATAATGTTCAACACCCCTAACTCAGTTGAGCCTTTTGTTTTCACCTCAGAGCGCAGGTAGTAGTAGCCGCTGTTGCCTTGGAGGTCTTACCCGAGCGTAAAAATTCCACTTGCTCACGTCATTAGATTTCAGCACCGATACTGCCTCTCTTCGGAACTCGCGTTTGAAGCCCTTTTATTTCCCTATTGCGAATTATGAATAAAACGCTCTGCTCACTGTAAGAATTATTGATGTATCTTGGGAGGTGATTTAGGCCTTAGTGGCGTTTTGATTACCATTAGAATCATTTTTAATGACCCCAATTTCATTTTTTAAATGTTTATTGCTCACCTCTCTCGGTGGGAACCATCCATTGCCCATTTATGCACTTTCGAAGTTCTCATTTCCAAGTCATGTGAATAGAACCATTAACTTGATTGCCTGATGCTATCGCTTGCATATCTATCATAGGTATAATTTTAACGCTACGTTTGAGTGAAAATATTATGCACGCATAATAAAATCCGCGTTTATTCTCCTGAATAGCAGGGCGTACGTAAAAGGCCGAGGTATCAATACTATTTAATTTAGTTACCAAATGAGGTACTCTCATATCTTTGAATATATCAATCGAATGATGTTGAATCAATCGAACCATAATCAAACCAATTGAATAATAATTATTTGATCCCGGAATTTATGGAGGCAATGGTTCACTTACTTTTTCTTTATTTTTTATTTTTCTATCAATAAATAATATTTATAGGGAAAAAACTCAATTTATCTCTATGAACCACCTTTGCTTTGAGATTCCTGAGCTCCCTGGCAATTGTCACATTCTAATTGCCATCCAGGATTGAATTTGAAGGTGCTACGTTTTCCTCATATTATTTTAAGGCTGGTGATTAAATTGTTACTTATTTCAAGCACTATTAGAAAGACACAGCCACCGCGTTTGACCACCTTCTTCGCACTGCTCATTTAATATCATTTCTATATTTTCAATGACAATTTCTTTCGAGCATCGATTTTCCTGGGCCTCAGACGGCCTTTAAAAAAGTCTTTTAAATATTAACTTAAATTAATTAAATTAAACCGAAAATTAGGATGTAGATGCACTTCATTTATCCCCTTAGAGGAACTGTTAAGACGACTCACGACTTCGGCTATATTTATGTGCCCTTTCCACCCTTAACTCTGTGCCTTATCGGCGTGAAACGGGCGTTTTTAGAAACAGTTAATCGGTTACGCGCTGGTATCTTTCCTGACGCGGCTCGAAAGTCACTCTCGTTTTGAGTGCGCTGTCAATATGCAGCGTTGTCGTTAATATTTCTCGTCATCATCCTTATCAATTTTGCATAACCTGATTCCTGCCGATTTAATTTGCCTCCTGGGATCTTTCGGAGGGATTAAGTGCCATGATTTCCCCATTAAGGCATCGACCCTACCTCGTCCCCACCCCCTTCACTCCCTAAGCTTCGCTCTGGTTCGAAGAAATGGGGATTTGGGTTGCAGTTAGCCTCCTACCCGAACATTATAATGAAATTGAAGCGACGAACTCTCCGTACTTGCATCGCCTTTCGTAGATCTTTCTTAAATGTGTTATACAACAATTGACGCCCTCTCGCCAATACTTTTTCGATTTTTCAGACTGGCGAGTTCTTGACCCTATAAGTTTTTGTTGGAAATATTGTGTCCCAAGCCATATCGCTCCTGATTAGAGATTTTCTTGATCAAAGAACTTCCGTTGTTTTTTATTCCACGAGGAAAATCCTTTTTGCCTGGCGTGATTGTGTTTGTCGACTCAACTTCTTGATTTCCTTCTCCATTTACTCCTCAACTTGTGGCAGGTCCTATTGGACTCTTCCATTTCTATTCTTAGGTAAAAAGTAAGATTGGTGCTCGAAGATAGGTATTCAAATTTCGCGCTCGATTCTTATCTCTGCTAATCTCGTCATTTTCACTGAAGTCTTCTGTTTTTCATCCCTCATTATTTGAGCTGTACATCTCATATGAGAGGTGTATGGAGCATCGGTCATCCTTCTCAGGTCAGTTACCATTATTTTCTCTCTTAGCGACAGACTTCGTGAAACCATTATGTCTTTGTGTCCGATAAGATCCGTCTATGTTTCGGTCAGATTTTCTGAGATTTGTTAACGTCGTTGATTGTGATCCACCGCTTATGTTACTTTTAGCTTGATATGAAACCTCTATACTGCTAAACATTCCTATGCAGCTTAAGGACCTACCTTTCGCATGATTTCTTATTCAGCTCCGTATACCTCCTATCTCTCTATACAAACTGCTCGGTTTTTTTCCTCCTCACCTCCTACTCCCACCACTATCACGTCTGTCCAAACGCCATCGCCCCATTTCAGTAGACCCCCCCCTCTCTCTTCACGATGAAAATCCGTTCCACAGGACAATTGGTGATGAGAATTCCATCGTCAAGTGAACCAGCATATTAACAGACTAGGAACCAGTTTAATTACATCAACGGTTCATTTAGTGGTGCACGATATATTATAGGTACGAAGTAATCTGGAATTAATTGACTTAAAATGTTCATGTGTTTTAAAATTCCTAGAATGCAGATCGTTATGCTAATTTATCGTGAAGTGAACCCATCGTAGAGCAGGAGTCTACTGTATTAACCATTGCATCCAATCGCTCTGCCTCCTAATTTCTTCCATCAACTTCCTCTTTTCACCTTCCATTTTCCAGCATTTCCTGGTTTGTCTTTCTCTCCACTGACTTTACCTTCTTCACAACCACATCTCAAAAGATATCTTTGCATACTCTTATCGAAAACCTGTTCCCCACCGATTCGGTCTCGGGATCAACTGGTTGATACGAGTTGGAAGTGTGTGTCAGTCGCATCGTCGATTCGTATCTCGCCGCATTGCGAAGGTGAAGGGCGGGTGCTCTGAGGTGTCGACGACGCCCCCCGTCGCCGTCGGCTCTCCCTTGCCCCTCTCTCGTCCGCTAAACCTCATGTGTGTGTGTGTGTGTCTGCTCCCTCCCGCTTCATTGCGTAACTCTTCCTTCTCTCCGATTCCGTGCCGCAAACTGTCACGGACGCCGAGGTGACGTCACCCCTCGCCGGTGACTCCATGGTGATGAGGCGTGCTTATTGAATGCTTGCGTCATCGGTTTCGGTTAAAATTCGTTCGATCTGTGGTCGTGGTGTGCTCCTCCATGTTTGCCTCTAAAGGCCGCTTTACACGATACAATTTTTTGTACGAATTCTTGTACAAACGCTTGTATAAACTGAACGAAATTGTATGTTTGTCTGAATGGAATTAAAACAGGTTCTATTTCCCGTTCAGACATTCAGACAATCGCACAAGCCTTCGTACAATTTACCGCTTTACACGGTACAATTTCCTCATACAAGAGTTTGTACAAGAAATTGTACAAAAAATTGTATCGTGTAAAGCGGCCTTGTCTCCTCTAGTCTGAGAGTATTCTCAGGGACGCTAATGACATGATAAAACTTGGGGGAAATCGAAAGAAAAATGCAAATTTACCTAAGGTAGAGGAACAATACAGATGACCACACCACTAACAAAAAAATGGTGAGAAGCAAGTTTGCCACTCGCATGTTAGAGTAAGAGACAGTAATTCATCCTGATACTCTGGTGATTTGGGCTCCTTGATAAATCATCAATCGTAATAACTTTTAATGAGAAAGAACTGACATAATGATACATGAGAGAAACTCGCTTAACCTAACAAAGTGAATATATCAAGACTCTTGGGAATTGGAAGAAAATTCTCTGTTGAAGTAAAGGGAATAAATCTCAGGAATATTCCATTTATCGTTTTTGTTCCCTTGTGGTAAACCATTGCGTTTTGATTTCTCTAGAACATTCTTGGAGGCAGTATCCTTCGTCAGGGTCTCCTTCTCTAGTGTGACAGGGTCACTGCTTTAGAATCCGCTGCCGTCGATGCTTTCATACGCTGCGGATGACATCGAACCATCCGATGATTCTCCGTTGTGTTCCGTTGAGATGTGATCCACCCTTTGGCGCATTTTTCTTCCCATTCATCTCCCCGTTCATCCCTCCGTATCCTCGTATCGATCGCCTTCGTTTAAATATAGTGCGCACGTAGCCCTTGGGTGACGGAATCTTTGAAAATGGTCTTGGTGGCGTAGCGGGGATCGACTGGCGAATCCTCGCCGATCTGCTGATTCTGTGACTGAAGTTATCATATACTTTTCTTGATCTTGTTCGGGTCCGATGCTAAACGTGCTTGCCCCGGTTCTCATTTTCCTCTTCATTTCTTTGGGCATTGAACCCTGTTTTTGCTTGAATCTACTGGTGCTGGTCATTGTAACATCCAGGCGGTCCATTTCCGCAGGTTATCTCCGTGGCACGGTCCCTTTGGAATTCCCCACTTCTTTTCGACGGCTGTCAAAGTCATCTTTAAATCGGAGACGTTGGATGTTTTCACTTCCTTAATTTATCTGTGAATTTATCTCGTGTAGCCAGAAACCGAGGCGTCTTGCAAGTAACTGGTTAATGTGGTAGTCGTCGAAGGATTACCTGCGACGACTCGAGATATTGTCGAATCATGTGATTGTATCATTCTCTCATGAAAGCGAAAATTCTATTTGAAAAAAAACTCTTCGAATCGTATTTGGAAGCATTGTGACATGTTGCCTGGTGTACGGGCCCCTTATATCGCTAGTTATGAAAGTGCCTTAACCTGCCCACATCATTCATCGCTTCTTATTCCGTGTAGAATATGGGGCCATCCCGGTGTTAATTAGGGGGTTAATGGGGGGTACACATTTGGAATTTGAAATTGTCACGGTGAGGACGACCCTCTGATGCGTTTTCAGAACCTTATGTATTTATTATCAATCATAGTTTTGTTTATCCCGAGTCCAAGTCGATCTTCATTTAATTTTGATATTATAACCCTGTCCTTGTTCATCTACATCTACGTAATACCCTGCGAGTCACTGCGAGGGTGTGTGGTAGGGGGTGAAGATCACCGTACATGCACCATTTACATGTAACTAAGAGCTAACAAGACCTACTTGCATGCAACTGCCATACAGCCATGAAACTAACATAAGAGCTACCACTACAGTCTACTTCAACAATATTTCACCTACCTATCCCTTTCCTATGCTGCCCATTGTGTTCTCTAATAGTACGCGGAAAAGTGTATTTTAAATCTATCAGTGCAACAGTCCATCTCTCTAATCTTGTTTGTCTGGTCAACCTAGCATAATACGTGGGGGTTCTTAATATGTAATCAACATCTTTGGTAAGCGTATCCATTTTAAATTTTTCCCGGATATTTAATCGGTATTTTAACCTATGATTTGTTAATGATTCCCAATCTAATTCTTATTAATACACTATTAATTTTGATACACTGCTAAACCTGTCGTAACACCTTTTAACAAAAAACTTTATATCAAAAAATAAATTGAAAATTTGGAATTATGGCTGATTCAGTTTACGATTGTTACATTGGCCAAAAAATTATTGTAATAAAATGAGTTTTTTTTATAAATTCTTATTCTCGATCACGAATTTGGGTCTACTTTTAAACTGTGCATTTGTAGAAATCGTGGATTTACTCTAAGAGCGCTCACCTTTGTGCGGATATGTGCGTGCATCATTGACGGCTACCGGATAGAGCGGTAATCCATCCGGAAGGGGTTGGGGTAGGGCTCCGTGTATATGCGGGTCGCAACGCCCCCAGGAAATATCTGTGCTCGCACACTCGTGGGCCACGATGGTCGTATCCTGTGGAATGGAGTGAGCTGGAATGCTGGTTAATTGAATTATCTGCGTGACGTGCAGTCCTGGGCCGCGTTGATTCAATCAAACCATCAAGCTTGTTCGGCGAGGTGTGACGGAGGGATTTCTGGATTAACCACGGCTCTGTTCGGGGCTAGATAGTTAAATCCTCTCTTTTCACCCACCAGGCTTTGGGCTGTTGGAAAACACGTCGTCCGTTTCACTCTATCTCGGGGAAAATTTCTACCTCACTTAATAATCCATTGTGTCGTGGACATCGTTTTTTTTCAGGAATTTCACTCAAGAATTTTTATATATTTTAGCTCTAGTTGGCCAACATTGCGCAAAGCAATCAGCTTTCGTGAGGAAATTTGCCCATTCTGATTCTGGAAAGCAGAAGAGTCGCCTGATCTTCAGACTAGCTAGGAAGGAACAATCCTGATATGGTGGCATCCTGGGATGCGTAATTGGTGTCCGATCTTCAAGCTCATACATGGCTCTGATCGTTAGTGGAGAACTCAAAAAGTAGTGCGACAAATATTGCCATAACCCACTCGAAATTGATGTTATCGTGAAATGAATTATTTGACAGTTATAAGTTTAGTATTGACAGAATTGTCGCCCATTGTTCCAAGATATGCACCAAGCGTATGGAGATGGTGTGGAATTCTTGAGCCGGAAAATTAATTTTTTTCGCTCTTCTCGATTATCGGCGGTGATGCTTCGACCTCCGTGCCCATGGGGGGAAGTGGGGGGGAGGGGGTAAGGGGGAAGGGTATTTGCGAGGGACCGAGGCCGACCCCCTCCCCGGGTACGTCGGAGGGATCGGATGGGATTTGGGCGCGCGGGGGTCGCAATCAATCACCGCGGCGAGGGGGCGTGTCTCGCGCGGCTATCGGATGTGCTCTTGGGCGGACTGATCCCCAAACCATTTGCGCAGAACACCGCTGGAGAGTGTGGCAGGGGGTGGACTCCACACAAAGCATGCATTATCGTTGAATAAACAGTCCTAACAGTTACCTTTCTATTAGTAACTACATGACCGGTTTTACTTAAAGGAAACACGGCTGCTTCGCATGCAGTACCGCTTGTCACTACTGTCAAATTACGTACCCGTCATGCCTTGTCTAAAGCAGTTACATTATAGCGCTGAACGAGTCTTGTGCAAGGATGCAAAATAGACTAAAATCTACATTTTCCATCCTAACTGATAATCTTATCGGTAGCTTCGTCTGATTCTCCCCTTGATGGTGGTGGGGAAAGGGAGTGCTCTGAACGTGACGTGGTGCGATGGAGTGTTTTCGAGCACCCATGAGATGTGGCGAGCGTGGAGGCGCGGTCTGTTGAGGGAGCCGTCATTCCTGGGGAGCGGGTGTATGCGCGGAGGTAGGCGAGCGGAAGGGTGATGGTAGAAGATTTGGTTGCGGCAGGGGTGCGGGATGTTCTGGAGATTGGATGCCGTCGATCGGCAAATATTGAAGGAGATGTGTGATTTTTTGCGCGACAGGGAAGTCGCTTCATTCCGCTGTCATGGCCATTTCTTTCCTTTTCCGGATCGCGAAATTGCACAAGCTTTCCAAGCTCAGTTATTCCTTGATGATGCTGTTTACTTTTCACTTTTGATGACTTTCTTACGTTCTTCTCATTACTCGGTTACGACGTTCTTTCTCCTTGGTCTTCCTCTAGTCCTCTTCCCTCCTGCATTTCCCATTTTTGCCGCTACTCGTAAAATCAATTCGCTCTCGGAGCAAATTTAATTTATTACGTTTCTTCTTTCTAACATTGTGTACCTTGTATGCCTTCTCCTCACTTACTGCTCCGCATATTTTTAACTAACGCTCCTTCCATCATATTTGCTTCTAGTTGTCTCATCGGGCGTCATATCTCTGTAACTCCCTATCGTCTTAGGGACTCCCTATTATTATATTCCATCACCGTCATTTCATAGGACAAGTATCGAACCACGAATTTCGAAAGGGGCTCATATCGGAATCGGAATAATCGGGATTTCGAAAATAGAATTTTTTATTTTTTTCAAGCTCACATATTGTCATGTTTTATACGTAAGCCATTTCGTCAAATTATAATTTAACACTAAAGTAAGGAGAAAAAAGGCTGCGTTTTTGCTTAAAACGTTTTGACAGAAATTCATGTTTTTTTCTCTCATGAACATTTCCAAAATCTGAGATGGGCCCTTTTAGAACTTAGTGATTCAACCCGTATGTGTGTAGTCGGAAGATATCTTGTTTTTCCTATTCCTCTCCACCCTCCTTACCCTCTCCGTTCTTTTCCAACCTTGGCTGAAGAGCCTCGAGCCATCCTGTAAAGGCTGGTGTAGCGAAACCTTCGAGCAATTCGCATTATTTTAGTGACTGTGTAAACCAACTTTTTTCTTGAATACATAGTTCCATATCGATTATAGTTTTCATTTAATTAATTTTAACCTATGTATTTTGATTTGAGATACTGAAGTGCCCCTTAACAATTCTCTCGTCTCTGTGTTTAGTCCTCATCATCTTCGCAGTATGTATTTACCCATTTTGTTCCCCCAAGATACATTTACTTTTACACCAGTTCCTTTCTTTGACCTTAATGTTTGATTGTAGCGTTCTATCTTCAATGGCAAAATTTCCCTGCCTTCGTTTTCTTATGATGACTTGCATCCAAGACTTTTCCCACTTACCTTTAATATGATTTTCATTGTCTACAGTCTTGTTTCATTTTCTCATTACATTATAAGAATAGCGGAAGAAGGTATTACGTTATTAGCAGCTGCCTCTGCTAGTGCTATGCTAATGTGTGTGGGTGTATATATAAATGTACCTGCATACATACGTGTATATATGCGTCAATTCTCCCTCTCTCCTCATGCACACCGTTCTCCTGTCAATAACACTCTTCCCAAGGCATCCATCCAAAGTTGCAATACTGTGGAAAAGGTTACCTGTGTAAAGGTCACTCTCTGGGGGAGAGGTCAAACGACTTCTTTGGCTCAGTTGAGGAATCGATTTTTAAATCATGCAGATGATCAATCCGTGTAAATTGAACTGTTTTTTGGGAGGCCGTTGCCATTCACTCTCTTCATGCTTCGTAAAACTCTTTTTAAAAATCATTTTAACTTCAGCAGAACTATTTCTTTAATTTTCAGTTCTTAACGAATTTAAAACCAAGTCCCTTCCGTGTTATTCTGTAACGATCTTTGTAGTCCTATGAGAAATGACTGTCCAGTGTTCGCAGCATTTTTTTCCTATCACATTTCACCGATGGGTGAAAAATAGAGTCATTACGCCCTTCTCTTATGTTATAAAATCTGTATTGGTGATTGATATGCATACTTTTGTACCATCCATCTTCTTGCCGTACAGCACACTCATTTCGTTTCTGGGCCAATGTTTTCTGCTAAAATTTGAGTTAATCAGTTAGCCAACTTATTTTATTTCCATAATTTCATAGTTGCCGTTGGATTTTCTGCTCGCTGGTACAATTCTTATTGAGTGTGGTACTGCAAGGTTTCAACCATTTCATACCCACATGTGTTTTGCATTGTGTTCAGTTGCAAAGATTTCGATATATTTGTAATGAAGTGAGCGTTTTGGGTGGCTGAGGTTTTAAACGTCATCGTTTCTTGTCATGGTTGTGATATTATTTATCTTCATTACTTCGAGCCCTAAGTAGGTACGTATTTTCCGTGTGTATTGAGAGCGTTGGAGGTGAAATATTTTGTTCTTGTTCTTTAATATCTATAACAGCTGCAAATAAATTGCTGATGTTTACAGGCATCCCATATGGCATATAGAGAATATAGAATTTCGATAATTATGCCTATGGTCTATATTCCGAATTTTGGTCCAAATCGGTCTCTATTTTGGGGCAGGGTGTATATCTTGGCCAAAGGTAAGCCACAACTGAAGCAGCCGGCAGAAGTCTGTGGACAAAAGTCATCCATCAAACCCAAGTCATCCATCAACTGGAATCTGCAGCCAAAAAAAAACTGGACTGATTAGAGATTTTTCATCTTTTATTTCATTAAATTTCTTGTGTATAATTTATGAACAAAATTGTTCATATTTACAACTACCTCCTTTCTCTCAATTTTTTCGCTGGTAGGTACTATAAACCTCTGCCACACAAACCAGACGAAGCTTTTAAGAATAAAATTCATACATTTGCATCATTTGGCCCGATTTCCCTTGATTTTAACGCGTATTATGAGTACCTTTTTGGTCACTATTTTCCCGGACCTAAGTCTATAAAGTCTATATTTTTTTTCCCTGAGCCTATGGGATGCCCGTGTTTACCGTTATATTCCTCACAGCTCTTTGTGACATTTTCTCCGGAATAAATGTCCACAATTTTATATCTTATCCTCGGATGAAATTCTTACCGACGGCATTAATCATCAGTGACCTTGATCAGATAAACATGATTAGAGAGAGAGAGAGATAGATTGTCGTAACGATAGATTCAAAATGTCATTTTTCCCGCGTACCATAAGAGAACACCTATCCTAGTTGCATGTCAATAGTGCAGGTTTGGTGATATTCACCCCCTGCCACACACCCTCGTGGTGGCTCGCAGGGTATTACGTAGATGTAGATGTAGAACACAATAGGCAGCATAGCAAAGGGTTAGGTAGGTGATACATTGTTGGAGTAGTCTGTAGCGTACGAAGTATGTTTTAACGTTGCTTACCTATGCATGATAGGAGGCTCGCCGAGTATTACATAGATGTAGATGTAACCGATTATCTAAAGTAAGCAAGACCCTAAAGTTTTACCTCAGTGTTCTGAGTGAGGGCGACCAGTTATTCTGTCATATGGCAGAGACTGTTTATTCCGTTCTGTGTTCTGTTGAAGTGTGATCCAACATCCGATGATGCCATCGTGCGAGGTGACCAATGGGAGTGGGAGGAATGCCGGTTGATTGAGGCATGCGTTTCGAGCTTATGCTCTCCTCAATTGGCTTCGTTCGTGGCGTTAAGCTTCCTCCGGGGACCGTTGTGTTGATCATGAGTCACAGTTGCCGATGAGTAACTGCCCTCAGTGTTCGTTTCGCTGTGCCTCGCCCCATCACGTACCGATGCGCTCGTATGCACGTCGTTTTTTTCGGCGTGCTATCGCGATTAATTGAATGTAAAGAGTAGTCCAGTTGGGCCCGTGGGCTCAGGGGTTTTGTCACATCGGTACCTCCAATCGTGTTACTAGAATTTGAACCGATCGTGTCTCCTGGACTGGCTCCGCCTCATCGGTTTCTCTCCTGGTGATCCTATAGTGCAATAGAAAGTGGGTGGGTTAGAGCCTGCCGGCGTTTTTAAACTTGAGGTCGCGTCCACCGCAGCATACCAAGGATGGCACGAGGAGGAGCGTGAGAAAGCTAGTGTTTAGTGCTAGTGGTAGTCTTGACACACTTCCCCTCTCCTCCTTCCTCTCTCGCGGCCACACTGTCCCACGTCTCCTCGTGTTCCCGGGTTATCGATTCGCCCAATGCGCGCGTGCTGCCGCTTTCCCCTTCTCTCTCTCTCCATTCCTCCAGCTCCGTTGCGGCGTCCAGGCATCCGAACAACCCTATTTCGCCCTTTAAACCCTTCCTCCTCGCTCGCGTAAGCAAGGGTTTTCGAGGATAAGTACGTAAGGTCTCCAGTAAGAGACCATGCATCAATCGTACATGTAATCCGTTTCCTTTTGCATTTCCACCTCGCAGCTCACCGTGGTACTGTTCCACGATTCCGTTGAGTAGATACTTCCCTGGCTGTGATAACATGTCTTCCCTTAGTTCTGTCAAAGTTCTGTCGACTCTACAAACCCCGGGGAAAAATCTAAGGTTTCCTGTCTCTCTTCCCGTATTCGCACAATCTGTTCGATGTGATGTGATGAAATAATGGGCCAAGCTGGTATTCATCATAAGTGTACTGGGCGAATGTGACGACCATGTACGAGGAATTAGTTATTTTTCCCTTGTTAGAACTCAGCTGGAATGCGCTGTCAGTATATGGGAT
The DNA here is from genome assembly GCA_933228895.1 of Platycnemis pennipes. Classification (NCBI taxonomy): domain Eukaryota; kingdom Metazoa; phylum Arthropoda; class Insecta; order Odonata; family Platycnemididae; genus Platycnemis; species Platycnemis pennipes. Next base: position 12,542,294 of record OW121850.1, on the reverse strand, counting down.
TGTTAGGAAATAGGCTTAAATAATGAACTGGAGCGTATGAAACGAATATTTACATGATTTGGAAAGGGACGGTATGATACCTATATAGCGTAACGAGTTTATTAATTAAAATGGGAATTATTATCAGACCTTAGGTTGAAATTTAGACTTATCTCTTATATAAATCTCTTAACTAAATTCCAATATTTTCACTTATGACGTTAAGAATATTTTGCGAGCTCCAACTTAATATGGTAGACTGGACATAAAATTATAGAAATCGATAATAAAATTAGAGAAATCGATTACCGTAAATATATCTAATAGCATAAATACAAGGGTATCAATGGATTGAATAGTTGTTGCATGTCGCTATTAGAACTTGAAACTAACCCAACTTTGTGCATTCTTACTTTGCTATTTTAATATTTTTTAAATCGTTAAGTGGTAAATATAAAATAGTTATTTATCCTTTTAAAGCATGATATATAATGCATGTTTGGTGTGAATTTCCCCCCCCCCCCCTGCCACACACCTTTTATGGTGGCTTGCAGGGTATCACGTAGAAGTAGGAAGACAGTGGTCAAGAGGCTTCTTAGTGTTGTGGGCAGTATGAGGCCTTTGCGCAGTATTTGGTAGTAAACTTTTTTTTCTCGATTCCTCCGCTTGAGCGCCATCAGTCACCGCTGCGCCGCAGTGACCCCATCAAACTTTTTTTTTTAACGAATTAGCCTTTTTTTATCGTTCCAATTTTTTCCAATGCTGGAACCTTAATCACTATTTTTATCCCTGGAACGTTTTGCCTGCCATTAACTTTGCCGTAATCGCGGCTCTCGGCTTCCTCGTCTCGTTCTCGTTGAACAATCGGTAGTAAGTCGTATCTGCTAATGATAATCAGTCCTACATAGATTACGTGCGCTCCTTGCCAATGCGTACGTTTCGATGAGGGTGCTGGCACTCTCCGGATTTGACGGATATCTCGTGACGATGTAATGATGATAGATTTGTAGATAGATAGATAATGAATTAATGAAGTAATTGCTAATATCGTATTAGTAGCAGTCTTGGGTTTTAGGTACTCCAGAGACAGGTTATATCGCACCGTATAACCTAGCATCTTAATTCTATGACATTTACAACATCCAAATCCTGAGGGGAATTGGAACCCAACGTCCTTTTAGTACCAGGCCAACTGATTACCGAACTGGCAACCACTACGATATCGTCTTCCTTCTTTTATGTGCTGTCGAATTCAGTATTCAGTATTGTCGCCATTTTTGCCGGAGCGATGTAGCCTTTTTTTTCTAATTACAAGTAAAACTTCTATTAATGTGTAGTCTTAAACCTTACTGCTATTTAGTAATTTTTCGTGCTCACTGATTGAGAGTAAAATCAAGTAAACTTTGTTATCTCACGCCGTTAATTTGGTACAGCCCGAGCGGTTTTAATACTTCCGTGTCATTGTCAAGGGACAATATTCGTTGGAGTCGGTCGGGCTGTATTCAATAAACGGTGTGGAATAGCAAAGTTTACTTGATTTTACTCTAGAACATGAACTTCCACATAGTAAGCTCGTGAACAATTGATGATATGCTCATTGATTTCTTGTGTAAAATGTCAGTGCCATTGGGAGCAATGAAAATGGCCTATTTTCTATCCCAGCTCCAGGTAAAAGCTTAACAATCCATATCTCTGTTGTAAAGTGGAAAAAAAGGTGTTATAAAGAAGATGTCTGTGTTCCTCATTCTAACCTGTGAAATTACCACTTTAACATGCTTAATAGTTCGCGGCTGGGATAGCCTGAGAATATCAGTTGACAGTGACAAGCTCCAACCGGGTTCGTGGTTGAGTGAATCGCTTAGTGCTCTTGCTTGGAATTCTCGGCCTTCCAGTGCTTAGGATCTTTCTTCCAGGCCGTTTAAACTGTCTTTGGTGTTCCTGAGAATCCACGTTCACGTGCATTGCTGTACGTTTTCAGTGCGTTGCGTCCTCGGTGGAACTCGTTAACTGTTATGCTGACTTCTGCTCGGAAAAGGATCTCGTTATCCTTTCTCGCTCGGAGTGACAAAAGCAGGATGAAATAGGAATTTAGCAGTCGGATTGTGGATTTTTCTTTCGATTTTAAACCTGAGTTATTTCGCGTGGAGGAGATAAATGCGTCTCGTCTTGATCTCGTCCTTCCTTTGATAACGGCTTGATTTTAATGATTTCGAGTTGAATTGGAACCAGTAGTTTCTTTAGCTCCCCACATCGGCATATATTGGCGCCCTTATGGAACCCCAATTTTCACTCGCAGTGAAGTCAAAACTCTCGTATTTTAAGGTTTTTTTGACGTTTTACGTTTTGACGTAGCCTCCCTCATATTAATAATCTGTCGCCTTAAGTTGTGAAACAAATATTCTTTAAATTTTCGCAGTAATGTTAGTTTGTTATTCGTGGCATAATAATAATAATAATAATAATAATAACGTTTATTATATTCCAGGATTTACATCCCCTATGAACAGTGGTGAATAAAAAATGTTACAATAGAGCTCACAGTGTGATATTATAACAAAAAAACTAAGGGTTCGATAGAATATTACAAAAAAAAAAACATTGAGTATTAAGTGACTCAAGTTTGAGGTATTACAATTTTGTTTTTTTTTTTTGGTCAGCGAGAGAAAGACAACATAGGCAGTAATAATAAACATTAGCTAAATACAATAAAATTGATTACTCAAAATAAAGAACATCACTTGGTAGATAGAACAAAACAAAACAAGAGATTTTCCTTTGGGTATTACAAAGTAAGGGATTTTTCTTTCAGTAGTTTTAAGAGTTTCCTCTTGAATATGTTCAAGGATGGAGAGTCTTTGATATTATTAGGGAGGTTGTTCCATATATGCGATCCTACTACTGTGACCGAATTTTGATAAGTCGTGGATCTAATTTGGGGCCCATAAAGGTAATTAGGATCCATCCTAGTTACTACATTAAGGGACTTTACCTTAATTGGATAAAATTCAACTAAATAATGGGGTTCATTGTGTTTAAAGAGGGAGTACATGAAACAGGCCATCATGAATTTGCGCCTTGTTTTTGGATCAAGCCAAGAGAGCTTATCGAGGTAGGGAGAAATATGATCGTCCCTCCGCAGATCGAAGACGTACCTGACACAAGAATTTAGGAGACGTTGGAGCTTGATATTGAGTTCCTCCGTTAAATCATGAAATACCAAGTTGCAGTAATCGAAATGTGGAAAAATAAGGGAGGAAATCAGCCGTGTCCTAATATAGGTGGGCAGCAGGGTTTTGTGTAATTTCAGCTGATGAAGGATTGCATTAACCCTATTGGCTACACTCATTATGTGTTCCTTCCATGACAAGTTATGTGTTATCGTAACACCTAAATTTTTTACACTGTTGGAGTAGGGAACACTGGTATTTTGCACATTTATCGTGGGCAGCGTTACAAGGTTGAGTTTAGCAATGACCCTGGGATTGCCTACGATCATAGCTTTTGTTTTGTTACTGTTTAATACCAGATAATTTTCCTGGGCCCATAGACTGATGGCAGAGACGTCATCATTCACCTTATTTATCGTTTCCATGAGGTCTTTTGGGTAACAATGGCAATAGATTTGTAGATCGTCAGCGTACATCATATATTTACAGTTTGAAATACAGTTTGGGAGATCGCGAACATATAATGAAAACAATAGTGGACCAAGCACCGACCCTTGTGGTACACCACATGAAATAGGAAGCCATTTTGACTGGTTTCCAAGAGAGTCTTTCACTGACTGCCGTCGCCCATGTAAGTACGAAAAGAACCAATTTAGGGAGGAACAGGAAAAATTCAGATTTTTCATTTTTTGAAGTAATAGTGCATGATTTACGCGGTCAAATGCTTTGCTAAAATCAAATAGTACCAGGATAGTTAACAGTTTTTTGTCCATGGCGTATCTTATGTCGTCTGTGACTTTAATGAGAGTGGACTGCGTTGAAAAGTTCTTACGAAAACCAGATTGGAATGGGTCAAACAGTTTGTTTACATTGAGGTACTCCACAATCTGTTCGTGGACAATTTTCTCAAGGCATTTTGAGGCGGCGCAAAGTAAGGAAATGGGGCGATAGTCCGCCGGTGACGAGGGATTTTTAACTTTTTTGATAGGTCGAATTAGGGAGGACTTCCAGTCAGACGGAAATATGCCAGTCATTAAAGAGGAGTTAAAGATATTGAGCAGAGCAGGGAGCACAGTTGATGATGATGCTTTTAGAAATTTTATCGAGATATCGTCTACACCAACCGAGTTGGATCTAGAGGAGAATAGAGCTTTCTGCAACATTTCAGGTGTGATGTGATGAAAGTAAAAATTTTTGTCGTCGAACGGAACAACGGCATCCACAGACGAAATATTGAAAATGGCAGCACCGGTGTTGCTGGAAGGGGAAATACCACTCGAGGAGAAGCATTCATTCAGTTCGTTCAAGGAAAAACCACTTAATGAAAATTTATCTGGCTGTCTGATGAGGCCAAGGTATTTCAGTTCTCTCCATATTTCTTTTGAATTTGTAAGTTGTGAAAAGGTAGTCATGTAGTACCCTCTCTTAGTTTTCGTTATTAAGCCTTTGACAAAATTACGCTGTTTTATGAATATTTTGTAGAGAGTTGGGTTTTGCGTCCGGATGAAAGCGCGTCTCAATCTGTCTCTTTCTTTAATTTCTCGTTTTATTTCCTGCGTTATCCACGGAGCTGAGGGTCGTTTAGGTATTAGTGAACGTTTTGGGGCAAAGCTGTCAAGACAGCTAATAAAATTGGAGTTGAAAAAATTGACTTTTTCGTCAACATTAGGAGAAGTAAACAGCTTTTCCCAATCAACCTCGGTCAATTTTGTCTGAAATCTTTCTACATCCATGTTCCTGGCTTGTCTAAAAGTAATAGCAGGTGACTGAGAAATGACAGTATGAAATTTATACGTTACAGCAATTTTGTCGTGGGCCGAGAGAAACGTGACAGGTGACTGACAGTAGGATGAGACTTTGTCTTGGGAATCAACTATACATAGGTCAAGAAGCGTATGACAGTTTTCGGTATGATGGGTTGCATTCAATGGGATCAAGTACAAGTCATTACAATAAATGAAGTTTCTCAGAAATGTACTATAATAACCATCACGAAGCAAATCAGCATTGAAGTCCCCAACAATGATTACATTTTTATAGGTGGGACAAAACTTCAAGTAAGCATTTTCAATGTCAGATAAATGCCCCACTTTAGGTGGTCGATAAACAATAAACAATAACAGTTTCGACAGGTTTCCCCCCGTTATTTCAATTACCAGGAATTCAGGCCGGGCCTCATAGATCGGCGGCGAGGTTGCCAGGACCTTTGAGTGCAGGCGATGATGTATGAAGGCGCCGACTCCGCCACCAACTTTGCCAACTCTATCGTGGCGGAGAAGATGATAGTTGTCAAGTTCCACCATTTCGTCTGGAGTACTCGGCTTTAACCACGTTTCGGTCAAACAAATTATGTCAGCTGGGTGACAGGTAAAGTGGTTCCGGAACTCATCAATATGACATATGAGGGACTGACAGTTGACAAGGGAGACGGTTATTTCACTCAGACTGGTTTTCACTTTTGGAAGTAGCGGGGGGGCCTGATGCTAATATATGTTACAAAGGTCTTCTTCCTTGGATATTTGAATGCGCTCGCCGCCTTCTCGGACTCGTACAAACACTCGACCATTTCGCACCCACAAATATTTAATTTTACCTTCCGTTTTCAAGTTTTTAGCAGCGGCGTATATCTTCCTGTTTAACTGAGACAACGATTCATTGACGTACACACTGAGGTGGTTTGGGCCAGCATTGACGTTTATGTCACCAAGTGTTAGGTGGGGCTTATTTCGCTTGGCTTGAATTAATGCAGAGGCGGTACCGGACCTGACGAAGCGTACAATTAACGGAGTTGGTTTTGGTGACTGGGAGGAATGGAATAAGTGAGCGGGCTGTTTCACACGAAAGGAGAAGTCGATGTCGTTAGGGTCGACCTTGACCCCCAGGCTGAGGCTAACTTGGCACACGAGTTGTTCCACGTTTTCCTCATCGGAAATTGGGATGCCACGGATCTCTATGGTATTGCGCAGCCGATCCTGTTCAATTCGGTTCAAGTGTTGTTCTAATTCACTGAACTTCTTCTGGAGACATACGTTTTCGCTAGTCAAATGACCCAGAGAGTCTTTAATTTGGGTTAGTGTGGAGTTGATAACTTCAAGCGATTTAGAGTAATCACTAAACTTGTCATTCCAGGTAGAGATAGATTTGCGAATAGCAATCTGCTCCTCGCGAATCTCTTTCACTGCACTGAGCACCTCCTCTAATATACCACTGGCACTGTCACTGGGATACACTCCCAGGCCTGTTTTGATCGGTGTATCCTCGCCTCGTGCTGACCGCGCCGTGGTGAGACAAGAGTCGCAGGTCCACGTTTTATGAAGCTCGCCGATTAATTGGAGATCCTCTTCGGTAATTGAAGCACAGTTACGGCACCAGACGTTACGGCACCTGGTACATGACACAGAGGACTGACCACGTCTGACCGTTTGCGAGCAAGCGACACAGCTGGGCATTGCGAGGCAGCGGGAACGGAGGAAGCAGACACCACGAACCGCACCGTTCAAGGGCTGAGCTCAGAAGCATATGCTGTGGAGAATTATGAGCCGCATTGAACTCTTTAAAAAATACCGTATGGTGGTGTTATTTGTAACCATTCTACTAATTTACGACCGTAACCAATGATTTATTAGTGGCGCCTATGACTTGAAGGAAACGCCAACATACCGAAAGTAATCAAGCCAGGAATATGGTGGCATCGTAGAGCATCGCCATTGGTGTCTCTAAAATAAGTGCGCTCGTGATCGCTTGAATGCTGGGAGTTTTTCATGTGGCATGTAATTTGCTCAGATACAGGAAAAACTCTGCTTTGTGAAGGATAAGCCCGGAATCGTGTTGTCGGAAATAACTAATGTGTGTTATTTATCGTATCCTGAGTCTTTCACCAATTGTACGGGTAAAAAATATTGTTCAACTAGTTTCTGGTTCTGGAGAAGGCAAATGGCTACTGTAGTTATTTTGTTAAGTATCTACGGGATGCGGATTTTCATGTACTTCCCCGTTTAAAAGGCGATCTTATAGTATTTGTATGGGGTATTCAAGGCATGGGTTGGTGGAAAAGTGGTTAGGTATTATCGTGAGGAGACGAGAGAAGAGTTGATGTGTGTCTGGACTGAGAATAGAGCATCAGCATCAGGGTAGTGCGAGCGTATTGCGATTAGGCGTTAAATTCGCAAGTGTTCGGCCGTGCGATCGAGGCTACGATCCCCGTCATTGGGTCCTTCGCCTTTAAACGCCGTTATCCGCACTGCCTGGTGCCGAATTCGAAAGAGCCACAGAGTCAGGGGCATTTTCATTCTTCCGCTACGAATTGGCCCCACTTTGGGAGAAGGGGTCGTCTGCTTTCCGCATAAAAACTCGCCTCATTTGTGTTTTACATTCGTGTGAAAGAAATAGTTGCACAGTTCGCCCTTTGACCTCGAGCTGCCTATATGATACACAATTTTGTAACGGATTCAACTCGCTGTCAACTAACCCTGTTTGATTTCATGTAAACTATATTTGTGTAGCCAAGGAGGAGACTTCTTCGATTATTGGGAAAATTGCGGGGGAGGGGCAATATCAGCGGAATCGAGCTGGTGATGCGCGTCTCTGCCTAGCGAAAACAGGACATCATCGATTGGTCTATTCGATTGTGATTATTTTATCGAATATACCGATCGTGTTTAGAAATTTTTTTTTCAGCGTTATGACCTAAATTCAGCTTGGGTTCTAAAAATACTTCCTATTTCGTGCGTTTGGAAGCGATACTTCGGTTGAGTGAACTGTGACGTCATATTGTTTTCCATGCTGCTGACCGTATTGCGTTTAGCATTCACTGAAAATGTATTTTGAAAGCGATGGCTTCGTAACCAGTCATCAGTGTCATCACGCTCAAACTGTCCTTTGTTGTTCTCGAGTGGGGAACACTGGGGAATAGATAGAGGGCACTGTCGTGTTAAGGGTAAGGGGGAACGAGTGGAAGAATCAGAGTGTGATTGGTGTTTCTACATCTACATAATGCGCTGCAAACCGACACAAGAGTGTGTGGCAGGGGGTCAACTTCACTTGGCATGCATTGTATATCATATAATGCAATAAACTATTACTACTCCATTTAAATAATTCTTGAATCAAACCAAGAGTCACATTGCTGCCACACAGAGGAAAATATTAAGCATGCAGTTACGTCACATGTGAAATTTTGGCTTTAAATTACTCTAAATTGTTAGATAATGCAAGGTAATTGTAATAGTTTTTGATATATTGATAATAAATTGAATTTGAATTATGAGTTTATATTTCCTAGAACCTGCATGAGTTAGTAGTTTTAAAAAAAAGTACGTAAAAAAAATACGAAATCTCTATTCTCACATCTATATCGAAACCTGCTTACTCAAATAAACAGTGCACACACACACACACAATTTCTTGTGCGCGTTTGTATTTTGGGATGTGTTTTGGTGTGTCCATAGTGTGAATTTGCCGCCGGAAGTATTAGCGTGGGCGCCATCTCGTTTTGCTGCAGCCCCCTCCGTTTATCCTTTCCCCCCCTCTGAGATGATGCGGCATCTTACTCGCCGCCCTCATCTCTCGGCGCCGCGGCGCCCCCTTCACCGCTATTCACGCGTCGCGGCGCTTCCGGAGTCCCTCCGAGCGCAGCCTCTTTTTATCCGTCCATCTATTTTAATGACGCTCCGTGAACGGAAAGGCGCTCCCGCATCATCTCCGTGCACTGCCCCCCCTCCCCCGATGTTTTCTTAAGGTTGTGCTCGAGGCAATGAAGGATTTCGTCGCTTTCTGCTTTCCACTCGGTTGGCAGTGCTGTCGACGCCAGTTATTTTGTCCTTCGAGCGGATTGTACCCATCCAATTTCAGATTGCTTTCAATCGATTTTCGCAAATTTATTTGAGCGATTCTCACGTTTCAATGGGTTATTTTCCTTCGAAAAGAAAACAGGATCCATTAACTGCGAGTTTTACCCGACAGTAAATGTATCCATTTAACGCAATACATTTGAATAGAATTGAATGTTAATTTAAGTTCATTTGTAAAAGTTTAAAAATGGCGGGATGCACTGCCTTGTTGCTGACGTAACGTGTGTATCAGGGCTACCCAGCGTGCATGCGCCGCGCAGTAAACCCGTGCAGGGTGCAAACAATGACAAGAGTTTCGTGCGCGCGAAGGGAGGGCTCACTCTAGGGCACGAGGGTGGTAATCGGCGCACCGGTTCGGATGTTTTCTGAGACGAAAATGGCAAAGGCCTTAGCAACGCTCGGAAAAGAACCGAAAGAAACAGTATTTTTCAACGTAAATTACACATTTCTTAGAAACATCGACGGCAAAGTGTAAATCGGTCACAAGAATAAGAAATTTTAAACATTTTCATAATAAATAAAGAAAGAATGAAAGAAATCGATTAATATTTAGTTATTTTACTGAGTGAAAGAAAAAACTCTAGCGCTACCATAAATTGAAAAAGTCAATTTAAACCAATGTAAATACATAATTGGCGCCAGAAATGGAACCCGGGCCCTCAGCCTTTTTTAAAATAGCCTATAGCACCTTATAGTGTACACGCTAGAATCCTACCAAATTTCAACTCAATCGGTTCAGTAGTTTTTGAGGAGATGCGTAACATAGAACTGTATATCAGATCTACCTAGCGGGAATGCACCGCGCAGTGCACCTGTGCGCGCAGTTTTGCACATGTGCATTTACCAGCGTCTGGGCAGCCCTGGTATATATAGTTTACGTTGCGAGGCATAGGAAAATTGGTCTCCTGAACTTACCATTGTATTTCGGAGCCCCTCAGCTTTGGTGAATAAGTATGGGCCAACTTCACTGTACTCGAGTAAAATGAGTACGAACGGTTTTTTAATGAATCAACTGAATAAATAATTTTAAATAGATAAATACAATTGAATCACAATGAATGAACTGAATAAATATACCTCTGATACTAGTTAATAAGCTTTGACGGAATGCTCGTCTGTTTGGAAGCGTCCGCAGAACCGCCTAGTGGCAGGTAGATAGATAGATAGATAGACACAATGTTTCTTTACTCTGGGAATATGGAGCACATGTGCATAACATTTACATTTATTTATATTTTCAGCTGCTAATGCTATAAGATTTGCAAAAACAGAGTAAAGTAATAGGCAGAGGAAAGAGTGTCACGTCACACGTATAATTTACCGGCATGCAATAGTTTGCCATCGTAATGGATGAATTTCCACAAGGAAAAAAAAGAGGGCAGCAGGAAGCCTCGGTAGCTTAACTGGTAGAGTACCTGGCCGGAGAATCAGGGGATCCGGGTTCGAATCCCGGTCGAGGTGGAATTTCTTCCTTGTGGACATTCGTCGATTGTGACAGGTGACTCCGCTAATCTATTCGCGGCTAGTTCGCAATCCTTGAATCTGCCAGAATGAATTTGCCGTCGCGTTTTCGCGCCGCTGAATTTCTTCACTTTTTAATTAATGAGGGAAAATACTTAACGTCGTTTTCAAATCGAACGGCTTAAAAGAAGCACTCCAAAAGTTATAAACTTTCGATCAAGACGATGAAAAAATAATAGTGAACTAGTCGTTAAAGAGTATGGTACCGATTCGTGGTCCATCATTGCGAGTGGATCGTAGCCCTTCGTTCCGTCGGAGAATCAAATAATTCTACCTCAAATTTTTCAAGTCGAACTCGTAGCCTTTACGGCCTCGGAGTTATTAATTCACGTATGCAGTCTCGATTGTAGGTATTCTGTTCGATTCGACTCTCATGAAATTGATTGCGGAAATAATATGCCTTGATTAAATCGATCCAGGCGAGATATTCCATTCTTTCGCTTGAATTGTCCTTTCGACCGAGCGAAGAGAAAGCTAGGATTTATAAAAAGATTACTTGGGAAATGTGACGAGAAGACAAAAGAGCGATGTTACTTCTCACTAGTTAGTCCACACCTTGAATATGTAGCCAGTGTATGGGACCCGAATGAATTAGGTTTGATCAGAGAGCTAGACAGTGTGCAGCGTAGAGCAGCTAGGTTCCTTAAAAGGTGTTACGATTGTTTTAGTAGAATTAATAGAAGAATTAGGTTGAAAATCACTATCAGATCGTAGGCCAAAGCAATTATTCTATTTATTACAGACATTTAAAACAGATAGCTTTACTGAATGTTAGATATAAATTAAAAACACCAGCGAATTATGAAATATTCGACAAGATAAATAAGATTAGAGAGATAGATTGTCGTTCCGATAGATTCAAAATGTCATCTTCCCCCGTACTATAAGAGAGCAAAATAGGCAGCATATCAAACGGATAGGTAGGTTAAATATTGTTAGAGTTGTCTGTAGTTCATAATCCATGTATTAGCAACCAATCCCTTTATTACTATTTATATACTAACCATCTAGCTGCATGTGACCATATTATATAATATATTTCCATGTAGTAGCCTAGTTGCATGCCAATAGTGCAATTTGTTGATCTTCACCCCCTGCCACACTCCCTCGCGGTGGCTTGCAGGGCGTCGCGTACTTATAGATGTCCTCTGGTTCCGTCTTCGTAAACACGAGCACGTGTAACTTTGCCTCACGATTTGACGGATCCTGTGTATGCGTTGTTCACCCGGTACTATTTTCTCCTCGGAATAGGGTCTGGCAAACGCGATGTGTTTCTTCCCTCCTCCACCATCCCCCTTCACTTATACTGTTTCACTCTCCCCACCCGTTGTAATACTTTGCTAGCAAATTGATGAAAAATGTTTAACTCTCGCTCCTACCCCTAATCGGCGCAGTGGATGTCCCGACACTGCCACCAATTCCTTCATTAAAACCTCGCCATGGCACTTACAGTTTGTTTGCTCCTACGTATTGCTCCATCGCCGTTTGATTCTTTGCCTCTTTAAAACCAACGCTCGTTTGTTGAACGATCGAAATAAGATTTGTTTTGTTCCTTATTTCCATTCCATAATTCCGTTCCATTAATAAAAGAATTATGTTGGGAACATTATCATATCGTAGGTTAAAGTACAGATTAACTATATTGCAGAAATGTAAAACGGATAGCTTTACAGAAAGTGATAGATATATTTTAAAAAACCTGCATATTATGCTAGATTAGACCAGTAAATAAGATTAGAGAGGACCGATAGATTCAAAATGTCATTTTTCCCCCGTATTATACAAGAACACAATAGGCAGCATAGCAAAGGGTTAGGTTGGTGAAATATTGTTATAGTTGTCAGTAGTGCATGATGCATGTATTGACTACCAATCCCTCTATTACTATGTAGATACTAACCGTCTAGCTGCATATGACCCTATTATCTAACATGTGTCCATATGTGCCTGTTTGATTGTCAATAGTGCATGTTTGGTCATCTTAACCCCCTGCCACACACCTTCGTGGTGGCTTGCAGTGTATTGCGTATGTAGATGTTTCTTTAACTCTTTTAAGGTCATTTGTTTATCATCATTCGAATTGAATATAGGCCACCTCTGGCATGTGTATTGCGGGCAGACTGAATGGACCCGAGAATTTCGCTTAAATAACCCATTTATTAATTTATTAATGGGTAATGTAATAATTTACCCATTGACATAATTATGTAGGTACTACGTGATTTTTGTTGCTCCCTATATCATGAACCACGAACAACGTAGGTACTAAGTTTATTCTACAACGGAGCGCCTTCAAAAAATGAAACCTGAAACTGTTCCCTTTTAGTATTAAAAAAAATAATTATACGCACTCTTTTCCGTGTGGTAGAATTCCTGTACGGCTGTTTTCAAACGGAAGTCTTCTGTATTCAGCTCCATTCTGCGGCGCCGTCCAAGGCTTGGATCAACAGCTTGACCCGGGAGTGACCTGGGCGGGGACGGCAATCACGCGTAGTTCACCTCCCAAGTGTCCTCTTTTGAAGCCACAGATGTGGTGGCGCAATGTCGTGGGGTGCTCGGTCCTCCGTGACCGCGTCCAGCAGCAGCGCGACCCCGCGGCGTCTCCAGTGCTGTGCGCAATGGACACTCAACCCCGGGATGCATAAAATAATGACGCTGAGAGCGGAGTCTCGTTCGCGCTATGGACCTCCTCGCGTGTGCAGAGAGACCCTGCATTCCCTCTAAAGGCCGTGTTACACGGTCATTGATACTGCGCAGGCTGTTGCGAGAACACTTGCGCAAGAAATAATGCACCGTGTAAAGCGACGACTTGCGAGGACTGCGCCCACTGCGCCAACGCCTGCGAGCAAATTGGAACATGTTCTAATCTGATACATGCGTTCGCGCAAGTTTGAAGTTTATTTCTCTCACTAGATAATGCAGGTGTAGCGGCAACGAACTGCCTGGGTAATTCTAGCAATTAAATATGTTGTTGACGATTGAGTTGGGTGTTTTTGTTTGCACTCAACTCCTTGGGTAGTGAATAAAGTGCAATAATGATGTGCTGGGTGATTAATCACGTGGAATCTTAAATATCGTGCGTGAAGGAAGAACCTATTACCTTGGCCCACATCCATTCGTTCATGGTGCAAATTTTGGGCTATGTATTCGGGACTATGGTCTCCACTATTATGTTTAGACTATGGCTTAAAGTAGACTTTAAAGTGGTGGTAATTTATCGCATCTTTCATGTCCAATTAATTGCTACAACAGATCTTGACGTTATGCGATACATTGACGGTATTACCGCTACTGAATGGTATATTGGCACTGACATAATGCACCGACGATTGCACCGTGTAAAGCTGTCAAGCAAGCGTCCTCGCAATTTTCTACGTCACCGACTTTCGCAGACGACTGCTCAAACGGAATCAACATCAACCTGCGCAGTTTCAATGACCGTGTAAAACGGCCTTAACAAAGACCACAGAAGCTGGCTGTTCTGTAATATCTGTCGTCATCATCGTTGGTTCGCAATAAGTTGGATCCAGTCAGCTGCAACAATTAGGTTGGACGTTGGAATTTACGTCTCGCATTGAGTTCGAGAGGCGCATCTTATGTTCATTTGATTCCTATACCTAATATTTATACGGAGTGGAAGGGTAGGACAATATTTTTTTATCCCCTTGCTGGGTTGCAGTTTTGTTACTCGTCTGTGACCTCCTCATTAAACCGTATCGAATACATGCTTCGTTACCTTGTGTATTGTACTAAGGTGACTCTTTTTTGCCACTAGGATTTTTGTGACCTTTCTTTGTTGACAGGAAAAGTGGTAAGATGTGCATTTGAAATTTTTCCTAGGCACTTAGCCAGCTGAACCCAAATGTAGCCCCTCTGAGAAATGTTGGCTCGTTCTCCCGAATATCATGTCTCAGAAGGTCGCTAATTTCGTCGCTCAAGAAAGGGACCGATATGATCATCCCCGCCCCCTTCCCGATTTACACGTACCCGCAGCGGTGAAAATTATCCATTTTGAAATTGAGCATATCCTTTTCCCCAGTTTTTAATTCACTTCTTCTCGCTTTTTTAATATGTCATTAATGCCAATATTATAATTGGAAATACCTAATGGATCCGCAGGTAGTCTTATCTGTGCACGTTGGGCGACCACGTAACACCTCTCTTCCAAGGCTCAACACCATCATCGAATGGATATACAGCGTTCGGAATCGACTGGTCGTAAATGATTTTTTGCTGTATTCGACGAATCCATTGTATGCTGTTTCCGTTTTTCTGCCTAAGTGGCCAATAGGCCCAGGGAATCTCCCCGCGATCTGCTTGCGGCGTGCGACCTGATTAAAATTTTTCTTCAGATGTAGTCCGGACCTTGATTCGCATTTGCTGTCTTTCCAGAGTTGGGAGCTGTTGCTGTGGATTCAAATCGCTTGCATTTTTCTTCCGGGCGAGTCCCTCAAAGGGAGACCCTAGTTTTCTTTTTACATCAGATTCAAGAAAAAAAGTTTCATAGAAATCCAGCGCGTGTAATTGGTGCGCAAACGTGTCTAATTGTTCTTTACTTTAGAAATTAATTAGTCATCAACTCATGCTGGTTAACTCGTAACGGTTTTTTTAAGTGAAAGATACTCAAAATTATCGCTATGCGTGACGGATAATTTAACTATATTGAAAGTGCTTACGCACTTGTGGCTGGTGTTTTTCATTTGATTGGGGTCGTTTACTGTGTTTTTTTTAAATTTCGGTATCTGATTGATTTTGTAAAATAAAAATACCCATATTTTTCCACTATTCGATCCGTTATGTCGTTCTCGAGATATAAGCAGCGAAAAACTGATGTTTTCAACCCTTTCGGAAGAGTGGGCGAGCAAAAGACTAGTACGTCACTGTCTTCGTCCAATCACAACTGTCACATTGAAGCTCCTTCTCTCAATCACAATGGGGGACACACTTAGCTGACTCTACCAGGGGAAGTGGTTGTTAGACTCCACTCGGGTTATTTCAAAAGGCATTGCGTATTCGACTGCATCTTAATTTGTGAATAAGCAAATAAACTTTAGTCACACAAAAATGTTTACGAAAATATTTTGCTGTTCAGTTGTGTTTTGGGTGATTTGCAGGATGCGACTGGATCTCTTCAGACAGTCCTCCCCTCCCCCCCTCGGCTCCCTTCCCGTTCTCCCGCCAGAACAGACAAGGACGTAGTAATCCTTAACACAGCTCGTTCGGTGGGCGTCACCTTTTGCTTTTTTTTTTATTTTTGATGTATGAGCGAATGGATCTATTAGAAGGTTATTTTTTTCGCTAAAATTCATTTTTCGTTTCCATCTAACGATTTCATGTAGAAAGAGCGATTTCGGTTCCGAGTAATCGTCCCCATTTTATCACTTAGCAAACAGTAATAACCTTTCGTATCCGTGTGATTTATTTTTTATGGTACCATGCTTTTTTACACCTTTTAAATAATTAAATTGCATTTCAGATAAAAAATCTAACTATGGTTTCCATACGGAGCACACCATCATTTTTCAATCGTTGAATTTCGTGCTATGGGTTTTTTCAGTGAAGTATCTTGGCTTGTCGAGGTGTATTTTCGAATTTGTTAGTGGCCACCTGCATCAGAGAGCATCGGAATCGAATTGGTGTACCGGGTATCAATATCTCGTATTCCTCACCCTTTCTAGCCAGTTCCCATCGAAATGTATCATAGATATGTTTCATTTTTTGTGTTGGGGACCTTGAGCTACGATGTCAAGAAAAACGTAGTCAAGAGTCCTATTTTGAGTGTAGCATTTTATGTTGCATAGTTATCATTATTATTAGTTTTCTGCCGGTGAAGATACGTATAAATGAACTTTTAATTTTCCCATTCCACTACATTTCTCACCATGTCCCTCTTCAGTCCCTCATACCTTCTTCCTCCCACCATTCTATCAAAGCTACCCATTCTTCTTCTCCTTCTTCCCCGCTTACCCAGCATTCTTCCCTCAATAACGTCCTTCTAAACACCATCGTCCTTCATTGTCTTCTCCGTCCACACTTTCTGCCTTCTCCTAATTTATTCTCAAATTTCTTTCCTCTCTTACCAATTCTAGTACTTCATCGTTCGTCTTCCTTTCGACCCACTTTACTTTCTCCATCCTTCTCCACAACCACATCTCAAAAGCCCTAAGCCTATATTCATCTTATTTCCGCAAAGGCCACGTTTCCGCCCCGTGCAGTGCAACGCTCCTTATTAAACTTTTCTCTAGTGTTTAATTTATATCCCTACCCAACTAGTTCACTCCTACGCACTCCGGCTTCCACGGCCAATGTGTTTTGTATGCGCTAGCATACTCTCTTGTCTCGCAGTTGAATTTCGATGTGGATATGAGGTGTATGGGCTTTTTTGTGATCCTATGTTTCGTTGACACCCCCAGGATTCGCCTCTGAAGTACTGCAGATGGCGCGCAGTGATTTCGATGGATAGAGAATATTGTCATCCTCCTCTCATTACCTCGATCATTGAAGGTTTGATACGTCTTCAATAGCGGGAATTGAGGAGCTCTCTCCCTGCAAAAGATGTAAAAATAGCCGCCAACGCTTGAGTAGTTCCATTCACGAAATTGCCACGCTGAGTTGGTGGACTCTACAGGTGATATTGGTCGCAAAAACATCCGAACGTCCTTGGTGTTTTTGTTGTGTTATTTTCTAGCAGATTCGCTGCCGTTCGCGACAAAAAAGATCCAAATGCGCCCTCCATATTTTCCTTTTTAAGTGTGTCTTATGTGGTATGCTATTTTAAAATTTTTTTAACTTGGTTAATTTTAGAAATAACGGAGTTTCTGTGATGTTCCTGTTTCACCACTGGTATTAACTGGTTTTGGGGGAATATCTCAGAATATTTTTGCTCGCCCTTGTTGACCGAGATAACGCTGTAGAGGAAATGTGTCGCGCAGACGTCTCCAAGAATTTCTTTCCGATGGTAGTGACAGTGACGAGGGTTTCACATCTAATTTTGGAAGGAGACGCCATAAGTGGACTAAAGAAAGAGCTTACTAATTTGAAACCGATGGATAATATTATATTTGTTATGAATGCATGTGCGCAACGTTAAGCACGTAGCAACAATTGTTTTGTACTTGATTTTATTGTGTTTAGTAGTGTCGACTAGAGTGGGTGATATTCACTTTCTCAATCTTGTACTGCGTATCTTCTAGACCAGGGGCCGGCAATCTTTTCATACCCGTGAGCTACATTTTCAACTTGGCATGGATACTTGAGCCGCAAATACTTCTATTCCCAAGCGCTAATTTCATAACAAATGAATTTGTACTATATTTAAGCTCTGCATAGTAATATTTACAATTATTTTTGCTGTTGTTAAAGTAATAAAGTAATTGATATAATAGCCTTTATAGGAAGGCGGGCCGAATAACATTGTTTAGCGGGCCGCGGGTTGCGGACCCCTTGCTACCTATCTAACGAACCTTCGGAGTTTATGGGTAATGACTGAGCTCCGATTTAACCCCCGAGTAAGCTCCAAACCAACTTTCGGAGTTAAAAACTCACCACGTAATGAGCCATTGGCGTGTGGCATTTACACACTCCGTAAAATTCCTTTCCCCTGGCCACCTGCGATTTCTCACGAAGTCCTAACACTCAGAAAATCACATAGCGAGGATTTTAGCTGGGGATTTCCAAAGATTTCCAAATCCGGGACCCTCCGGTCCCCACCTCTGCGTTCTACCCACTAGGGTAGGAGACGGAAGAGCCAAACCTTTTCCTTACGATAACTTCTTTTTTAGAGCCATAATATATTTTTAAAAGCAATGAAAATTCAAGGTAATATTATAACAGGTGATATAATTGTAGGTAATATTATAACCGCTGAAAACTTTAAAAAAAAAGAAGGGACAACTTAATCGGCCATATCTTAAGACTCGATGGCCTGATGAAGACAATCGTCGAGAGAAAAGTGAACGGGAAGAATGGAAAAGGCAGGCCTCGTATGAGTTACATAGAACAGGTGGTAAAGGACGTGAAAGAGAGGAGCTACATCAATATGAAGGTTGGCCGATAGAAGCATCGAGTGGAGGGCTGCATCAAACCAATTAGGATTGTGACCGATGATGATAAATATTATAATAAGTTTTATAAATTATTCTCGTTGGTTTTTTATTAGCTTTGAGCTTGCGTTTCCTGAGAAAATTTATGAATGCCCAACTAGTAAATAGTGTTTTTTATTTATTTTTGTTTCTTAGTCGGAATCAGCCATTCGAACTATTTTAGTTTCATTTACAAGTTCCAGTGTATACGAGTAATGTTTATCCGTACTATTTAAATGAAACTACGTTAATTTTATTTCCACTTTCAATTTTATTTCCAATCCTCATTTACGTACCCACATGTGGCTGGTGAGCCGTAGTTCGCCGACACATGCTCTATATGGTAAAGCGAATTCGTGAATTTCCACAGTATCTTTATTCTTCTTTTTTTCCTCCCACCAAATGAATTTCTTTTACCCCTTTGTCCACGGGCATCTACCCGTTTATGGCTAGTATTTCTCACTTGGCTCTAATTTTTTCTTTCACGCTGACAAGCAAATGACACAGGCCATGTTTCGCAAATAAACTACTTAACTAGTAAAATAATATAAATTTTCAGCGAAGACTGCTGGTCGTGATACAATGGGAAGGCAAGTTAGGCGTAGAGAGACATGACGGGATTGTGAAGTGGTGATGATGTATTCGGACCGTCGAAGGATTCATTTTATTTCCGTGCGACAACCTTATTCGGCTGTCGCCGCCTTCACGAGGGTTTTTCTATCGAGGTGTACACGAGTAGTAAGTTGTGTGTGAATCTATATCGAGAGTGGATTCTCTCCGTTCCTGAGTGAAGCCGTGGATATGCACGCCCCCCCCCCCTCTCCCCCTACCTGATGGGTTGTTTAGGCGTCCGTCCAAATTCTTACGAGGATCGCCTGAGGAAAAATCGCAGGAAAACGTCGTTCGGCAGTGGTTATTCTTTCTATGTTGTAATTATCTTCTTCGGTGTGTATTGCTCCGATGAAATGCATAAACTGACGTCATGTCATCCATCGGCAACGAGTTTTTCAACAGTTGGTTTTCTAAGATGGAAAACTGTTGAGCGTTTGGAATACATTCTGCAACTGATTCTCTGTTTCCGTAGTACAGCTCTCAATTTATTTACGTGCATACGATTTACCGACAGACTTTTTCTTTGTTGATAGGCATACAGTTTTATATTAACGTAGCTAACAGAATAGGAAAGACATATTTTTCAAATGCAAATTTGGTGCTCACTTCATTCGTCCTACGGCCATTTCTGAAATCGATATTCGTGAGCCTTAGGGAACACCCACTTATGAGAAACGTTTCCTTCTTGCTGTCTTGACTGTCCTGCAGCCATCGCCCGCCAGTGCGTCCTTGTCTATGGCCCATTACATCGCGTCATAGGTAGATTTGGGCATCACAAGAATTTCTTTGTAAGAAAAAAAAATTCGCACCTCCCCATATGCTCACAGCTGATTCAAACGTTCATAGCTGTCTTCGCTTGAAATGTCTTGTCAACGGTAATTATTTTTCGTTTGACTAAATTTAGGGTCGGTCCTTAACAAAATATGTTGCATCTCTGTGACGAATTGTGCTTCACCCACTGTCAGACAGTTAGCTAAAAATAAATCTAACGCTAACGCTAATTGGAGTGAAAACTGTAAATTTGAAGCAGATATAGTTTTGTGGTTTCGTAGCGTCAGCTTTTGAGTTTTAATGAAAGAGCTTCATTTTGGGAGTTCGAATCACACTTCGGGCATAGGTGCTGTGTTTGTCTTGGATTAAGTTAGATTATACGGAGCCATTTAACCTTAGCAGATGGAGCTCATTAAGACCTAGTTAATTCATTTCGGGAGGCATGTTAAGCTCTGTCAGATATTAAACCCTAATTTTTTGCGGTAAGCGTTGTAATCTGGATGTTCCATTGATTTCTTCTGTTGCGTCAATTTTTGTTGACATCCTTTGCATCCTTGGCATTATTTTATAAGTACTGTTTCTGAGACCCATTCGTATCTTATTACGGTATTCAATGAGCCTCTGTCTGTCCTTCCACTCGATACCATTCACTCATTTTAATGATTGATATGTTCGCAGATTAATCCTGCATGAAATAATTCCACGTTATTGCACTCAAATCACATCATCAAGCGCTCCGCGATGTGTATGTTTATATCTGAGTATATATTTTGTCTTCATTTGTGGTGATTTGGATTGTGTATCTGAATTGTGTCATTTTTATTTCACCGAATTGGCTTCCATCGCGTTTAGAGGCCTCGAACGCGTCGCGGAGCGCATCGAGATAACATCATAGGTTTTGAGCCCTTAGCGAACTGTATAAAGTGAAATTGATTGTCGGTGGTGACGAATAGGCTATTCTTGTCGTTCACAGTGATATGTCATTCGAGAGCAAGTTGTGTAGAATTATTTCATGCAGCATTAATCTCATCATATAGCAGGTAGGTCCGTGAGTGACTAATGCAGCTACACTAGCCTGCCTCATCATGAGTGAGTTCCGCTTCAAGGCACCTCCCCCATTCCACCGGTCGGGACTCCGCACAGGTTGGACGCCGGACAATGGACGCGAGTTGAGTGGAGAGGCGTTCGTCATATGTTGCGGCAACAGGAAAGGGGACTTTCGTACCCCCCCCCCCCCCCCCCCCCCCTCCTCGGTGCCGCTGAAAATGCTGCTGGTTGGACTCCTTCTGCCTCGTTAGGCAATTCTCTCGCCGAGGTTCTCCAATTCGCGCGACTTTTTTCCTTTTTTTCACGTCAAAAGGGGAAACCTCGAAATTTAGTCCTTTTCTGGGATGAGCGAGTCGCCAAATCCGTTATTCGATCCAGCCGTGTCCGCGTTGTTTACAATAGTTGTGTTGACGACTGGGAGAATGATTTTCTCTGTTGGGTTGTATCAAAGCAGATTGTCGACGGTGAAAGCGGTACTTGTTCTGAACTCGGCCGTTATCTCAATTTTGAACGTTTCAGTGCATCGGTAATGAATGCATTTCACAACGGGCGCTTTTTCAAATGCCATTCGAGTATCTTTTTCGACTATATGTATGCGAATACTCATGCCTCGCTTTATCCATGTGACCATTTCCATGTTTTGGGTCCGTCATGATATTGATCATTGAATTACTAGTATTCTATATAAGCCCTCTCTGCGTACAATGACCTGCTATGCTCAGAAGAGGATAGCCAACAATTTTGCAATGGTTGTGGTGGAAAATGTGCCTGTTTCGGTCTTCGTTCATTTATACTGCCTCTACTGTCCCGTGTCTGAGTGCCGAAAATGCTCGGAAGGAAGGAAAAAATAGCAAATTTAAAAGGATGCATTTTAGATATCGATACCTGTAGAGTGAGTGACCCTTAAGGTTTGATGGATGCGAATATTTTCCTTTATTAACGCCGATTTAGCTGAACGAAATTACTGTCGGCATAAAAATTATGGATACCCTAGTCTGCAGCCTGATAACTAATCAACGGATAGGCGTACATAACAAATCTACATCTACACAATACCCTGAAAGCCACCATAAAGGTGTGTGGCAGGGGGTGAATTCTCACAAAACATGCACTACATATTATGCATTTAAAAGGATTAATATTAACATATTAGTCTAAACTTCACTATTTAAAAAGATAAAATTAGCAAGTAAGCATGCAAAAAAATGCTGTTAGTTGGGTTACCTTCAAGTCATAATACCAACATGCAGCTACCAATGTTATCCATTGCTACCCTCGTACTGGATATATTTACCGTTATTTGTATCCCTAATTGTACGAGGAAAAAGGACATTTTGAATCTGTTAGTTCGGCAATCAATTTCTCTAATTTTTTGATTATGGTCCTGTCTTCCATAGTAAGTTGGGGTTCGCAAAATATTTTTAACGTATTAATGAAAATATTCTCTTGGAATTTATTTAGGAGATTAAGTCTAAATTTCAACCTGCGATCTGATAATGATTCCCATTTTAATTCATTTATTACGCTAATATAGTTATCGTACCGTCCATTTACATATCTTGCCGATCTTCGCTGCACACGTTCAAGTTCATTATTTAGACCTATTTCGTAGGGATCCCATATTTTTTAGGATTTATAAGATGGCAAGCCATCTTAGAATTTATTATCCATGAGTATTCCTCCAAATATGGCTGTCCCGCAGAAATCCCGCAGAAATAAGTTTCCGCTCGTCTCTTCCGAGCGGCCGCCGTCTTTTCGCTTCCGTCGCTCTCCTCTCCACCCGACGCCACCGCCTCCCTTCTGCAGGGTGCACGGAGCGCGGCCGGAAGTAGTGTGCAGCAAGGGCGCGCAAGCGGCGGCAAGTCGATCGGAACACCCCTGCGCGGAGGGGGGGCGCACGAGATGCTTGGGGTGTGACGGGGACGGATCCGGTCTTGAGGCACCCGACCGCGCTAAGGTGCGAAGGCGTGGAGATCCATATGCAGACAAAAAAAAGCACATTCAAACCAGTGTTCAACCTTATTGCCGGTGTGGCCATTGAGATAGAGCTCACCAAGGAAGGATTGGGCCCAACGGTGTGTGATATAAACACATCAGTGTTTAGGCCGTTTCCAGCCCCCAGTCCTTCCCCAATAGATTAGTAACCAAGGAAGCCACACAGCTTTGGTTTCACTAGATGTGTCCGAAGGCCTTGAAGGTCTCCTGGTATTGAAACTGGCCCATTGGTCAGTTGCTCGATGCTGCACCCTGTGGGTTACCGATCTGTAAAGGCAATGTAGTAATTAATGGTTTGTGTGTAATGGTGTATCGTGACCAACTACATTTTCCATATTATATTTCCTGTGGGAAAATCCACCCAAGAATCTTCCTTACATAAGAGTAAAGCCTTCATGCTGAAGATGAAACTAAATGTGAAATATGAATGAACTGGTTGGTAATTTACCACCAAACTGAACCAACCTGTAATGAAGGATACATTTGAAGTAATGGTGATCTCAATAAATGTGAGGAAGGTAATTATATCTTTTTTAATGTGGGTGGACATCTGGGGAAAGTTTGAATTAGGCACCTGTTCATCCAAGACATGAAAAATTTGTAGATCTTTCATTAAATCGTTAGTGTAGAGTTGGTGAGCAATGCTCATGCCTTTGCTGGACAGTTGTTTATCCGTTCCTCCTTGTATTTGGGAGAATCTGTAATGTTATCAGGCTTATTTATTTTCATTCACTAAACTGGAACAATGCTATTTTTTGTAGTGTGAAGTCTGAATTTTTCAATTAAGGCTGTATTTTTGAGGTAAGGAGCTCCAAAAATAAGGAATTTCTGGACTTTTTGAAATGGCTTATGGCTGTATTATTGCATAGCTAATATTACCTGTATTTGTCTCATAAAATACAATGTTTTGCTGAGAATTTTTCAAAGACATCTACAGTGAATGAATAAGTATTGTTTATTATCCCTGTATGAGGGCTTCAAAGAGTCTGTTAAATTCCTTACCAAAGAAAATCGTCATGATGACTATTTACATGTGGATGACGTGTGGAAAATTACAAAGTTCATTCTTATTTTCAGTCATGATGACTATTTAGGGATATGACATTTCAGAGTTGGTTTCATTTGTCTATATGTTTGATTTAGGATGGGGAAAGTATTCTCTTACAGAAGATGCCTGGGAGTCCTCTCTCTTCTTTATCAGACATAGTTGCAGTTCGACTCCTCCTTGTACTTTTTTTGCTTCTCATCCCGAAAAAGGATTTTGTATAGAATATAAATAATTTTGGTTAGCGTACTCTTACCCATGGTTCTTTTCCTTCTCTGATGGTTAAAAGGTTTCAAGGCTTTGCTCTACATCCCACATCTGTGTCCAAAGAGATTCATGCTCCTCTTCATGCCGTATTATTTTTTGCTGTTTTATGTAACCCTGTGTCAAGAGCAGTTGTCCCTAATTTATTTGGAGCAGTCTGAACATAATGACTGTGGAGCCTAGCTTTTTCCTAATGAAGTTTGGAAATGTGTCTTATGTAAGGAAAATGGGTTGAAATGTGGGCTACTACATATGATCATTTCTGTTTGTTCTTTTCAGCGAAAAGCCAAGGGGCAAGACTTGCTCAACCGTGTATGTGAACACATGAATCTTCTAGAGAAGGATTATTTTGGGTTGACATATGATGATCACACGAACTCCAGAACATGGCTGGATATGGAAAAGAGAATTAGCAAATTTGTTAAAGGTGAGTTATCTTCCTTATGGGGTTCAGATTTACTTTGTATAATACCTACCCAATAAAACATCCTCGATACCCATTGTATAAATGTTACCTCTTGCAAAAGGAAAAAGTGTCAATGGAAATCCCTGCTCCCCTAGTGTATGCGTATGTGAGGCCATGAAAGTCATTCATCTCCTTATGAGTCATCAACGTTTGCTGCTACTGAGTCTTAAAAAGGCTTATTGTTGTTCCATCGCTTATTTTTTCCACATATCTTAGGTGTTGTCACATTTGTGTTTAGCATCTGTATTGCATTTACTTGCACAGTCATTTATCATTTATGTAATACTTTAAAGTTGTGTTGGCTTCACGCTGTTTTTTCATTACTAAACACTAATCCAGTTTGGGCAACTCCTAGTTTTTTCTGAATTTATTATCTAAAAACCTTTGGTTCATTATTTTTCTCATTGAACTAGGAACTGGATTTTTTTAAATTTTCTGACTCATGCACAATCTTTGTGTATCTCAGAAAGTCTTGATGAATGTGAATGTAGAGACTTGAGAAAGAGATTTTCCTGAAAATTTTCTTATATTTTGGCTGTAGTATTGATGTTTACTCTCTTAATAAGACCTCTCATTCTCTCAGTGCATCTCTCATTTTTATTGTCATTACTGTGGTTGTTGTTTTTGTATCAGAACCAGTAATTTTTCCCTTTCTTACATTTAGGAGAACCTTGGAAATTTAATTTTGAGGTCAAGTTTTATCCTCCTGATCCAGCCCAGTTACAAGAAGATATTACTAGGTAATATATTTGTGTTTATATTTAAACATCTAATTATAACTATACTTAAAAACAATTATTCCCTCAAAATATTTTTATTATGAGTTCCATTAATGTCACTTGTTAATATTTCAGGTACCAGTTGTGTCTTCAAATAAGGAATGATATACTTCTTGGGAAGTAAGTACACTCAGTAGTCTTTATTGTACTTGTCTGTGGTTGATGGTTACTTTTATTATTTAAGAAGTCTGATGTCACCAAGTACTCTTGAGATGTAAAGTACAATTCCGAGTATTTTCTTTTCCTATTCTAGGTTGCCTTGTTCATTTGTGACCCATGCATTGCTGGGATCTTACTTGGTGCAGTCAGAAGTTGGTGATTTTGACCAGGAAGAGCATGGAAACCGTGCATACCTCAAAGAATTCCGTTTTGCACCAAATCAGGGCCCTGAGCTAGAAGAAAAAGTTATGGAATTGCATAAAACTCACAAGTAAGTTTCATAATTCTAATGTTTTGGCTTTATTGTAATGCTTGCAGTCCAATTTAGCAAACTCTGGATTCATTGAATGTATCTTCCCTTAGCTTGGATAATGGCTATCTTGGTTACAATGAGTTGTAAAGAGAAAATCGTTAACTTAATTGACTCTATTGACAAAATCTTGAACTCTTTTTGAGTTAAATGTAATGTGAAAAATGAACCCAAATATGGCTTATTTACTAGTATTCTAATCATCAAGTGAAACACTATAATCAGATTGCTTATTAGAAATGGAATATCATTCAGCTGAGGAATAACTCTAATTTATGTGATAGGTCATGATGTGGAGTGAATGCTTGATATAATTTATTGTATTTGGAATCCTATTTTGTGACTTTAGCAGTGCATTTAACATGGTGAACCATGACATACTTTTACATAAGTGTCAGCAAGTTGGAATTCGTGGTCTGTCTATAAATTGGCTAAGGTCATATCTGACCAAAGATCCCAGCTATTTGTTTTAAATAGAGATGGGTTCTCGAATCCACCTAACCCCCCGAATCCACCGAATCTTACTGGATTCGAGGATTCGAAATTTTTGGCTGGATTCGATCGAATCCAGTTTGAATTCCAAAGAGCAATTTTATTTTATCAAGCCTTTTTTTAAAGCTTTCTTGAGAATATTACTGTAACCTTCATTGCCATAACCACATGATTCATCGTTTTCACTGTCTCTCTTAAACATGTCAATTTTTACTGCATCAAAGCGTAAGATGCAATTTTCATCATAAAAATGTGATTTAGATGTAGGATGCATGAGGAATTTCGCTCGTGAACTCGTAGGCGGAGATAGCTCTCCATTTGCCGTAAGATGGCAGGCACAATGCAGTCGTTAGTGTTAATACGGGGTTTACCAACATAGGTACGATATTTTAAAATAATATAGATTTTTTTTTACTGCTAAAAAAGGTCAAACGTAAATAATGTATACTATCTTAAAGAAAAAAATATTTTTTTAAAATGTAGTCTTCAACTACTGAGTGATCATGTGAAATTTCTTTTGTTCTATGTGTAAATTGGAACAAAATGAAAAATGCATAATTTTGTCGGAAACACATTAGTGTATCCTGAATGAGTTAATTTGTTTTGGTTTTTCAGCAATAAATATTAATAATATGGTCAGATTCGATTTAGATTTTTTGTAGTGTTATGTTGTTTATTAAACTGCAGATATAACAAACACTTACTGCACATGCATTCACTTTTGCTTTGCATGATAACTATTTGAAAAGGAAACATTGCCTGTCATCACAATGTTCATAAACGGAAAGGTAGATTCGGGATTCGATTCAAATCTTAGTTGGATTCGATTTGGGATTCGGATTCGAGGAAAAAGTGGATTCGACCCACCTCTAGTTTTAAATATAAATGGGAAACAGATTATGTCAGATCCTCAAAAAAATCCTAACAGGTGTCTCCCAAGGATCTATACTAGAGCCCATTTTCTTTTTAATCTATATTAATGATTATGCTCCTATCAATTATAACCAACATTCCATAACTATCATCTTTGCTGATGATATATACTAATTTCATTATCTCAGCTAAAGACACCAACACCCTGCATCTTTAAAGCCAAATATTACTGAACAAAATATGGAAATGGTGCCAGGATAACAAATTAGAACTAAATTGTGACAAAATTCAGCTTTTGCTTTTTAATGAAATCTTGACCCAGCAACTTCCAGCATTAGCTTTAAATACAGCTCTTCTTGTTCCAACCAAGCACACTAAGTTCTTAGGTCTTTCTTTCGATAAAACTGGCAACTGGTTTGTATATGTAAACAATCTGTGTTCCCAGTTGTGTTTTGTTATCTATAGCATAAAGTTTTTAACTAGCACAGTATCTCAAGAAATATTAATAACTATGGGTGAGTCAATCTTTCTTGCAAAAACAATTTATGGAATTATTTTCTGGGGTTCTTCTCCAATTGTGTTGAATAAGGTGTTTTCAATGCAAAAGAGACTTATGAGATGGATGTTAAGACAACCCGCTCGTATTCATTGTAAACCCTTGTTCCTTGAATTAAATATCCTGACTATTTCTTGTTTGTATATTTATCACTTGTCTATTTATATAAAATCCAACTATCATTTATGCACTACAAATAATAGTTTTCACACCTATTATACAAGAGGGTCCCCATATATTTAATGCTACTCGTCATGAGAGAAGATTTTCTGCCAGAAGTCCTTTGGCTATTGGAACCAAGATTTTTTTATAAAATTCCATTATGTTTGAGGAGCATTGGCTCAATAAAAAAATATAAGTTGGAGATGATAAAATTCCTGCGAGACAAATTTTATTATTCAACTGCAGAGTTTCTCAATGGCGATGTAAAATAACAGAATATTATGCTTAGGATTATTTAAGATGTAAAATGTCTAGTGTGTAAATTAGGTTGACCAATTATATTTAATTTGACTTGTCCTATATGTTCAGAGGACGTCAACAGGATTAATAAAAATATTATTATTATATTACTATTATTATTAGCATGGAAATTCAATTTTTTCAATCAGCTGAATTTGTTGTAAAGTTTTTAATTAAAATTTGGGTAAAAAGAGTAAACAGTTGTGTGTTTTTTCTTTTAGTTTCTGTTCAGTTATATCTTCCTGGAGATTTAGCTGGTTATTCAGATGTATTTGACTTTTACATTATAGGGGACAAACACCCGCTGAAGCTGAACTGCACTATGTTGAAAATGCAAAGAAGCTTGCAATGTATGGTGTAGACCTGCATCCAGCAAAGGACTCAGAAGGTGTGGATATAATGCTTGGTGTATGCTCCTCGGGATTGTTTGTGTACAGAGATAGGTGAGAGTTCATGATAATTGGTTTCATTGATTATCTGTGAACTTGTGGTTTTCTTATTACTTTCCATCCAGGCCTTAAAATTTATGAATTTTTTGTAACTCCTGTGTTTATGTTTGTTCTGATAATCATTTTGTGATTGAATTCATTGCAGGCTACGTATTAATAGGTTTGCGTGGCCAAAAATTCTTAAAATTTCTTACAAACGACATAATTTTTACGTAAAGATACGACCTGGAGAATTCGAGCAATTTGAATCAACAATAGGATTCAAGTTGGCAAACCACAGAGCAGCTAAGAAGTTATGGAAAGTTTGTGTGGAACATCATACGTTTTTCAGGTAAGGTCATCAAGAACGGCTCTAGCTTGTAATTTTTAATAATTTAGACTAATTCATTTTATTTCATAATTTTTGGGTAAGGTATGCAGATTACTGTTTTTGTGGTTCTGTTACTTCAGACTATTTTTCCATGAAATAACTCTGTTGGAAAATGGAAAAATAGCAATGTAATTGAAATCAATATACTCCTGCCTAAAGTTATTAATAATCAGAATTTTTTTCATACTGTGAGTACAAACTTTTTAATTCCTTTTAAGGTTCTCATTAGGAGTCGAAATCTCCTTTGGCTAAGTCAATTTTTTTTCTATTCTTGTAAAATTGTTGATATACCTCTGTTAAACTTCAAAGGTCATTATTTCCAGTCATACATTGGTCTTGATGAGATCTAATGTGATTTCACGTTGGTGGATCAGAATTTTGTGATCTAGTAACAAAATTAACCTGTGTGTGCCGAATAGATGTGGAATTTTTTTAAAAAAGGAAGATTTTTGAAAATATTGTTATATTTCCCTACTCATGGGTCCCCATCTCCTCATTCATGAACAGATTGATGACACCGGAGCCAACTCAAAAGACAGGCCTCTTCCCCCGCTTTGGATCCAAGTTCCGATATTCGGGGCGGACCCACTATGAGACGAAGAAGTCCCTGATAGAGAGGCCGGCTCCTCAGTTTGAGCGGAGTCTAAGTGGGCGTCGGCTGACATCTCGCAGCATGGATGGTGAACCTCCCTCATCCTCTGTGCTTCTTGCCTGTGGTGCCGGTGGGGACCAGAGTGGTGTGCCACTCTCTGAGACACACACACACCCCCATCCCGGCGTCAGCACCCTTTCCCACTCTGCTGAGCTCTTGCAATGTCGGTGTACACTTGCACAAACACAAGGCTATGTTGCAGACAGCCTTTGTAGGCAGACCCTCGAGCAGCATTGCAACTAATTTGGAGTGAACTCAGGGTCAGGAACTCTGGGTACACCCTATAATACATTGCATTAACTTAAGTACTGTACAATATTTAAATCACTTATTGGCCATCTTGCAGTTAGTTTTTTTCACTTTTGCAAAGGAATAAGACTATTTATTTTTTCTTTCACTTGTGCAACAGAAGAAAGCGCTAAACTGTATTCACTCAGGGCTCCAAAATAGCTGCACTGCTGCTCATCTCTCTTTTGCCTCTCCTCTTGAATGCCTGCTGAAATCCTCATTGACCACCCTTTTACCACTAACACAAAAGGTCACAACTAATTCATTTTAACTCCATTGGCATTTGTCCTTGGCATGTTTTTTTTAAATTTAATTTTCACTTAATAGACCCTAATTGTATGCTTTGCTTATTGCTGTGGTTTAACAGGCTATTAGAGTGTACTATAGTCTGACCCAAACTAACCAATCACGATAAATTATCGGTGCACATGACTAAGGAGCAATTAAATTGACGTAGCTTAAAGCATGTAGAAGTATGTCACCATTACTTCCATTACGTATTTCTCCACTCAATGCTGTGGTACTTGAGGGTGAGGTGCTTGTACTTCTTGATGCACTTCATAGTATGGCTATTTAACATGTTCAACCTGGTGCTTAGTATTATATTTTATACTTTATAGAGATGGCATTGGGCAAAAAAGTTAACAGTACGAGTGTAATAACAAAGCTTTAAACCATGTACCTTATAGGGGTCATGTCGGTTTTTCTCACAAACCACCATCTCCTCTCAAATATTGTGTGCAAATCTATGGATGAACTGATTCACTGGAAGGTCATGCAATTTTAGAGGCTGATGGCAGATGCTATTCTGCCTTATCACTGGCTCGCGCCTCCTGGTGGGAAAACTGATTTTGACCAACTAGTGATCCACAATGTGCTGAATGTGTTAATTATGCCATAGCTTATCAGATAATTTTGTGCCAGATTTATCATGTTCCAGATTTAATATGAACAGGGTGTTCTCTTTATCAAGTTTAATGGGGAACCTGTCATTATTTCAAAATGATTAGACCACATAAAATTTAAATATGAGTGAACTGAAACAATGGTTTGCTGACCCGTGAAAGGAGAGCAAAAGTAGTCCATTGCATCCCTTTTATTTTGGGCTGTCTTATATTTGCATTGACAATGCTGGATTTACTTGGGTTGCTTATGTTCCTGAGGTTGCCTCCATCTGTATAAAGTGTCTACGTGTAGATGTTGATGACTTGTGCTGAATGTAAAATTCTTATTTGTGCCATTAGTAATATACCCCCAGATGCTCTGTCTACTGTAATACTGGCAGTCCCCGACTTAAGTATGTCTCAACTTACTTAATCTGTACTTACGTAAGTGGTAAACAGATGCCGTTGATTTACGAATGCGAGCATGAAAAAGTAAAATGTTAGTTCCCATACTTGCCGGTGGAAATATATCAAATGGTTATCGAGATTTTAAAATAATACAATAAAGAAATTGTTCCATTTTTATCATTCAAGTGTGGAATTTCATTGTTATCAATCAGTTTTTGTCAAATTTTTAATCAAAACCATGCAAAAATGTATTTAACCCGAGCAATCAAAAGCGTCTCACGCCATTGGTACATTGTATTGTACGTACGTACATTAGTAAAACACTTATAAAATTGTAACTTAATGATATTGGGATACAAAGTCTCGATCAATTCCTTCAGTCATTTTCTGGAAATCGAAGTCGTGTGATGGCTTTGTGAAAATTTTTTACGGCGAAGTACTTAAGATCCTCCATGGAGGATAGTTAGTTGACTATGGCTGATAAATGGTGAAGTGAACCTGGGGCTTCTAAAAGGTGACGTACAATAAATTTAGAATAGAAAATTGATACCGTGAAGAAATATAAAAGAAAGCTAACAATATCCACTGTATTATGTGTTGTAAGCACTCCGGTGTCAACTATTAATATGATTGTGAAAGCCAAGGAACGAATCAAAAAACATGCTAAAGGTTCAGCTTGTATAAGATCCGCCATTGTTGCCAAGCGTCTTCTTGGTGAAATGAAAAAATTACTGATGGTGTGGATGTAGGAGAAGCATCAAAGAGGTACACCATTTAATGATCCAACAGAAGGCCATAAGTCTCTAAGAACTGTTGAAGAATCAGACAGGTGAAACAGGAAGATGCTTCATCGTGAGTAACAGGTGGTTCAATCGATTTGAAAATCGTTGTAAAATACATAATGTAAAATTAATGTTGAGGCAGCCAGTGGTGATATAGAGGCAGCAAAGAATATTCCAAAAATACTAGAAAAATTTTTGAGGGACATGATTATTTATCAGAACAGTTAAGAAAGATCTGATGATTTCCCGGTGTATACTGTAGATGAAGGCTATTTGGACTTATTATAAACTTCAGCCCTGAGGACAATGGACGACTCGTACATCAAAATGTCGGCAGAAATGTAGTGTTTGACCCAGAGGAGAACCCGAACAGCCTTCACTACTGTAACAGTTATTTAATGTTGACAAAACGGGTATTTTCTAGAAAAGAATACCTCACTGCATGTATATTTCTAAAGGAGAAAAGTTTCATCATCATCGTCAGTCAACAATCCTAGTTGACTGATGCAGTTTTGATGCCGCCCTCCACTTGATTCTTCTATCGGCTGACCTCTTCATATTGACGTAGCTCCTCTCTTTTATATCCTTCACAACTTGCTCCATATACCTCATACGAGGCCTTCCTTTCCCATTCTTCCCGTTCACTTTTCCCTCAACGATTGTCTTCATCAGGCCATCGTGTCTCAAGATGTGGCCCATTAAGTTGTCCCGTCTTCTTTTTAATGTTTTCAGTAGACTTCTCTTTTCTCCCGCTCTTCTTAGGACTTCCTCGTTACTTACTCGGGCGATCCATTTAATCTTCATCATTCTTCGGTAGCACCACATTTCAAATGCTTCCAGCCTGGACTTCTCTGCTGCTGTTATTGTCCATTCTTCGCTGCCATATAGTAGAATGCTCCAGATGTATTTTCTAATGAAATGTTTTCTCACTTCAGAAAGAAAAGTTTACCCCTGGCATTAAGACAGCAAAAGATCACCTGACACTCTTACTAGGAGGAAACAAAAATTGAGACTTTGTCTAATTTACCATTTGGAAAATCCATGAGCATTAAAAAATGTTGATTAGGTAATCCTTTCTTCCAGTCATCTGGAAATCAAATGCAAAACCTTGGGTTACATCTGCCTTATTTGAGGAATGGTACTGCAACTACTTTATACCAGAGGTCAAGGGGACTGCTGTAAGAATCAAATTTCATTTAAAGTCTTGCATATAATGATGCACCCGGCCACCTTCCTCACTTGGATGATTTTAATGGCTGCATTAGGTTTATTTTTCTGCCTTCAAATACAACGGCACATCTTCAAACCATGGACCAGGAAGTCATCGCATCCTTCAAAGCTTATTACTTATACATTTGCTGATATTATTATTCCCAAAGATGGGGTTGGCGGAATGACACTTGACACAATGACACACGGGAGTTTTGGAAGAGCTACAATGTACATCATGCAAAAGAAAACAGCGTTATCCTGGGAAGAAGTTACCGGCAAAAATATGAATGGTGTTTGGAAAAACCTTTGACCATATCTCGTAAATTTCGTGGGATTTGTGACAAATGAAGCACATGAAGCCATCAGTAGAGTTGTTGAGCTTGCGCATGTCCTCGACCTTTAAATTGAGGCAGAAGACGTGGAAGAGCTGTTAGATTCACACGAGGAGTTGACAAACAATGGTCTGATACAGATGTAGCCACGCAGGTCATAAGTAGGGGATGCAGATGATGATGGGAGATCTCAAAAGGACAAATAGCTTGAATAGACGAATGCAAAGCAAAAAAAGCTTTGCAACTAAAGGATTGATGGAGGTTTCTATGGATTCTAACATCGGCAGGTTCGCTAAGGTTAGCAGGGCACTTCAATATGCTATGTCTTGCTACAAGGAAATACACCATGAAAAAAAGAAGGCCCCCATACAAACATCTCTGCATAGCTACTTTGCGAAAGTTGAATCCGCATCACCATAGCCTCATCAACAGCTGATGCAAAGGGCGACGGCACAGTGCAGCATGTGAGAGAAATGAGATACGTCTGCGTGCATGAAGGATTAAGTGTGTGTGTGTGTGGATGCTCGTGTGAGTAACTGTAAAGCGTTAATGAGAACATGGCGGTGACCTGATCCTCTACCCTCCTCTTATGAGTATAAACAGTGACAATAAAACCACCAGAGCCATCAATCAACTCAACTTAAAAGACAGAAAATACAGTAATGATCAAAGATTAGTAAATTACACATTACTATATGGCACATGCAATAACATAATTACATAATAAATCAATATTAGTCATCATTTTAGTGAAGTAACATTAAGATAATGTATTTTCGCTAATCCATGCAATTAGTCAATTCGGAGTAAAGATATTATGCATTTTGATTAGCAATTCATGAGTTGCAACTACTAGGTGCATAAACGTTTATTAATGCAAATAAATTAAGGATAAATATAAGAATTCTTGAATTTGGAATGAACTGAAGTAAATTTGCCCAAAAAATTTCCCTGCATCAATCGAAATCTCCGGAGCATGGATTTAGTTATGGAGAAATTTCGACTTACGTAAATTTCGACTTACGCAGTATGTGTCAGAATGCATCTAATACGTAACTCGGGGACTGACTGTATGGTTATTCTTAAAGTGCACTCTTGGTAAGCAATAATTTTTTTGCTCATCTTATGTGAAATACTCTTTATGCAGTTGATGCTTTTAAATATATATGTATATAAATGATGCTGTTGCTTTGCAAAATATTTGGCAATGCTATCCTATTAACATACATATAGAATATTAACTTTTTATAGTAAATTTCCATGGGTTGATTGAAAGTTGGCAAATGTCATATGATGAATGTAAAATATGTTTCATTTTTCTGTATTCAATATTCATGTGATTTAGAGAATCTCTATTTTTCCCTAATATCTTAACTGTTGTGTTTTTCATATGACATTCCTGCTACATATTAAAATTTGCTTCTTTAAAGATTCTGCACCTACAAAGTGGTTGTCATTATGTTCTCACTGTAATTTTTAGCTCTTGGGGGTATGAAACCTGTTGATGAAGAGTATGAGGCTTCAAAGAGGCACACGATGTCACATCCTCCTGACCATATACCGGAAATGGACAGCATAGATGAGAAGCAGCTGGAGAAGGAGAGAGAGGCAGCTAAGAAGAAGACTAAGGTCGAAAAAATCAAAGATAAGGTTAGATAATTGTTTACCGTCTTTTTCCTCAGTTGTTTAATTGGACTGTATTGGTTAAGTATTTTAAGCACATTTACCGACTTTGACTTGTGGGAAAGTGCGCAAAGGTCAGGCTATTCATGCGTGGTATACAATTCTGCTGTGTTGAAAAGGCAGTTTTGGCAAGGGTAAACTCACTTATCATTACATCATGATTAGATTATATAATATTTTGTTAGTCCTTCTTTTGAAAAACCTTCTCTTAGCAGTGAAAATGTAGAATTTAGATTGTCTTTGGTGGCAGTATTTGATTAATACTGATATCTCCTTTTAATTTTCCAGAAGTTTATTCATTTTCATGCTGTTGTTTTCAGGGCACCAGTTAGCCGTGCTTACCTTTTTGTGAGCCTTATTGTCATTGGTCTATTATAGGTACCTTCCGACAATTTTTGAATAATTCATAAGTGTTGTGGATTTTTGGTCACTTCCTGAATAAAATCACTTGCCATTCTCAGGCTGTTGACAGATTTCTATGTACATTTCACCTAATCACTTCTATTAATGGCCCTTTAGATTTTTGTTTCCTTTTATTTTGATGTAGAGTTAAAGTTTTTTTATTATATATTATTGCTGTACTACCTATGTTGAAATGCACTTATTGGCTCTCTAAGTTAGAAACCAGTGGCATGAACGGTTTTCATTTTACTCTACATATGCTCGATAGACAGGGTAGGAAAAGAGTGGTTTTTCAGGGAGGTGATTTTCTATATTAAGAATTCATTTAAACCCTTCTAGTGTTTAACTACATTCATTTGATCTTGTAAAGTTATATATATTTTTTTTTAATTTTACAGTTAGTGATTTTTTCTCCTGACCCATCATTTTAATGTCTTATAGTTAGTTAGCACAAGCATTGAGCAAACGCAATTATAAAATCCCATACCTTCAATGTTGTTTAGACTGCACAGACATCATGGAGATGGCATTAAATTTTTTTGTTGCTTGATATGCAAAAAATTCGTGTATCCAGTTGTGAATTGAAATTAATTTTATTTTGGCTGATGTTCCTTCCTATGACCAACTTCCCCCCATGAGATGTTTGTCATATGACCTTAGTGATTGTCTTTAGTGTGAAGTCTCACCTTATGGATCCTTTTAACTCGCCGATGAATGAATGACAGGAAATAGATTTCCTTTGAATTTTTCAGCAATGTAAACATTTTACTCTCTAGATGGGATGGCCATTGAATTACATTGATTCATTTCATGTGTTATTCATAGGAGGGAGGAGTGTAGTCAATTGCAACAGGCCGCACTGTTGATTTAGTGTATTTTATTTCAAAGTGTTTTTTTTCCTGCGCCAAATTAATGTCCTCCATCATGTGTCGTAAAATTGTGACTGTATGGAGTACCACTTACTATGGAAAAAATTTTTTGGCAGTGTATATGGTAATACTGCAATTAATTAAAGAATTCCAAAGCTTAGTAAACTAAAAATTAAGCAATAAATCGCAAAGACCAGACTTAGTTTCTTCCATTCACATTCTTTAATGATACAACTAGTTTCACCCTCTTGGGCATCGTCAGATACAAAGATAAAAACATTGCAGTGGATCAATATTAAAGGCTGGTGTGCTTTAGGTAGGAGCAGAGGTATTGTGAGGAAAGGGAGGTCAAATAGTGTGATGAACCCTGTGTCCACCTACCTGACGCTCGCCTGCCATGCATTTTGAGCCAAATGTTTTCATCTTTGTACGTGATGATGCCCAAGAGAGGGTGAAACTATTTTTATGTTCAATTAAAGAACTTGTGTGGAAGAAGCAAAGTATTATCCTTGTGATTTATTGCCATGCTGTTATTCCACTTAAAACCATGCTACTTGCTATTTCAACTTAAAAATTAAACTTTTGCATAGAATGTATGATGTAAAAAAAGAGCAACATGACTGTTGTGCATCTACTTCATTATACATTTTCGTACTTGGTTACTGTTTCATTATCTTGTGTTCGAATGTATTTCCCATAGAAAAGGAATAGAATGTTTATAAATGGTCCTTGCTGCCTTTTGCGAGTGAAAAGGTTATTTTCTAAAGATAAAATATGCAGGAATATTTCTTTGTCATATCTTTATGCAGAAACCAAATGGCATTTTAAATCCTTACTTATGAGAAGTCTCAAGAAAAAGTTTAAAGGCTTATTTTAATTGATTGGGAATTAGTTGATGGGGTTAGGTAAAAGTCTAGACTAGATTCAGTGAAAGTTTTTTGAGTTTTCATTTTTGCTTTGCTCTTTAGATAGTAAATGTGACAGTTATGAGCCAAATTCCATGATGCATAAATCTGTAAAGATCGTGAACTCAGATCTTAAGTATTTGTGGGAGATATTTTGGAAATCTATTGGTCATGTTACTGTGGGAAATAGCTAATAGGGTACTGGTCAATGTTGTAAAATTTACTTTTATTCTAAGTTGTTGCCTGAAAATATCATTATTGTTTCTTTATGTAAGATATTGATCAGTGTTCATTTTTTGGTGCCCATTTTACAATGTTACGTTCATAATTGGTGGTATAAGGTAAATTTTCTTTCAATTCTGCATTTTTTCCTGATTTCCTGTATTGAGTTCAGGATGGAAAAAGATCAAATTAAATCAAAAGCAGTTGAATTGTTTATATGGATTGATGTCTAATACTAACTTAAAGCTATCTAAAACTAACATAAAGCTAATTTTTAATGGAGTAGGATTGCTCAAACTACTTTTATCTGTGCATTCTGAGTCTCTTCTTGGTTGTTACGTTAAAAGCTTGGTTACCAAACTTTTTTGGTGGCTTGGGTAATAAATCATTAATAGTTGTTGAGTGAAAGAGATTTGTGAAAATGCAATCCCTTAATCAAATCTTTTGACTGCTCTCAGGAATAGATGTAAAAGATGTGCATACTCTTCTGTCGACTAATATTTCTGCTCATCTTCATGTGGTTTTGTGTGGCTGTTGTACTAACCCTCAATCCATCCATTCCACGCTTGTTCAACGGCACACCTGGGACCTGCCCTTCTCTTCCATTCCCATCTCTCCCACCGATCCCCCTTCCTTGATCTCATTGTATTCTGGAACATTGAAACTTCCTTGATCCTCACTAACCCTTAAATGTGGACCAACACCCTCCCTCCACGTCGCCAATGTCCTTCACTTCCGTTGTGGGGAACCTCGCCCCCTCTGTCCAGTATGGAAGGAAGGCCAGCACAACGACCTGCTCTGGGAGCTCAACGAGTTCCATGGAAGGCGAGTACGAAGCAGGGGAAGATCTGGAGGAGGAGGATGGGGGAGGTGGGGGGGAAGGGAGAAAGGGTGACAGGCACCGTGGTGGGGGCCGGAAACAGGCGGAAGGAGCACCCGCAGAGGGTAAACCTAAGGTAGAAGAATGGTGCCTGTGAGATATATGATGATGGTTGTCCAAGAGTGGTATTAAATGAATTTGCTGGGTAGGGTTGATTCTCACCAGGGGATTGGTGTTTGGAGTTTGGATTACATTCTTATGTATCTGCTTACTCTGCGATAATTTGAAGTTTTCAACATGCCTCTGCAGTCTTTGATTTTTGTGGCTTACCGTATAATTCGAATTGAGTTCTCATCTCTTACACTCATAGCATAGCTTGTAAGGCTTCTTATATAAAACTCTGGAGAATTTTCTATTTTATCCTTGTTTGGCTTTTGGTAAGGATGCAGATTTTTGTTTTGATTCAGTTACGTGTGAATTTTTTGGAAAAGAGGAGATTTTGGGAAGAATTGCTTTGAAGTATGTAAGTTAATTTGTCATTAACTGCTTCTGCATGGTTTTGAATCTGCAAAGGTGTAGTTAAGATGCAGTGCATCTGCATTTAATATACTGACTGTTGTTAAAGCCTAATGTCTGTATTGTTAGAGCCCTGGGTTTGATTATTTGTTAATTGATAAATTTTATAGTTATATCAGAGATGATGGTAATTAAGCTGTGAATTGATGAAATTTCATTTAAGATTATACAATGAAGTTGGATGACATGGCTTTCATTTCTATTTATATTTTAGTCTCATGAATTAGCAGTGATTTATGATCATGTAAACCAAGTGTGCCATCCCTTGATTGTTGGTTTTGGTAACTTTCACACTTACAAAAACATTGAGGAGGAATTTACCATTATCTTTCTGCCACACATGGTGCTTTAAGCTTAAATCTCGACACTATTAGGAAAATAATTCCATACCCATCACAACCTGAATTAACTCCAATGAGGACACTCTGCATGTCTTTATTCTAAGAGACTTTGTGTTTGGCTATGCATTTTTTACTCATTTAGCTTTTATTTATTTAAGAAACCATCTCTTATGTGTGTGCACAACCTCATTTCCACTTACATGTGTATGTGTCTAATAAAAAGATTTATTATGTTCTGCTTGTTATTTAAATTAATATTTAAATTGAAGCAATTGTTTTGCAGGTTTTATGTTATGTCTGTGTTTAAGTTTAAATTCGCAAAATGCTCATCTGGAAGGGACAGCAGCATGACATCTTTGCATTGTAGTTTCCTAATAATAGTTTTTTTTTTATTTCGTAAGGTTTTTATCATGTAACTCTAGTAGAATGTTACTGTACAATTTATTTTGTGTGATATATATTTTTTGTAACTGAGCTCTGTCTGATGATGGTTCTAAATAATTTTAGCTTTTGTTCAGATGGTTTAGTTGTTTTGTGATTTCATTTAAAAGTATGTGTTTTTATTCTGTGAAGAATTTTAATGAAATTAGTGTTCCTAGACATTTGAGCTATTTTCAGATATTATCTAAAGCCATTCATTGTGTTTATGCATAGCATAGAAACCTTGATAATGTTGTGGCTGGAATAAGATTCTTTTAATTAACCAAAAATTGGACTTTAAACCAATTCAATTTTCATTAATTTTTCATAAGGTGAATCATTAGAAAGTTGTCTGCTGTGAACAATATGCTTTATTGTCACAGTTTCATTCATTATTGTATATTGGGTACAATTTTGTGATTGTAGAAGAGGTAGTTCTTAGCTGCTGAGTAGGAATTTATCCAGTATAATTCCACCTTCTAAGGAAACTGTTATAAATCAGGTAATTTTGTGTGTGGATGTGGTGAATTTGGTAGAACAGAATGACCTGACCTTTGGTGTTTGGGGTATTTTCTATGTTAAATTTGAAGTAAATTTTATCAATTAGTAGTGTTTTCTCATTTAGCAACTTAGTTAATTCATTATAAACATTCATTTCTAGTGTGCCCCTAAATAGCTTTCTTTCTTAACTATTTTAAAGGTAGACATATTCTTAAAATCTGTTTGCACGATCTGAAGAACAAGGACATAAATGAAGTATTCTTTTCTTGCAGCATCCCCAAGATTTTATTTTTATCAGATGTTTACCAATGAGCAAATAAATTTGTAGTCAGTGCTACACTTTTCCTAATGGGAATTTTTCTGAGAATTTCATGGCTTAAGATTAGTGATATTCATGTGAGGATTTTAACTTTTTCATAGTTTATCCTGTACACTTCCCAAAGAGAAGTCACTTAATCTTTTTCTTGATTATCATTATTTTATCTTCAATATTGACGTTTTGTCATGAGACAATGCAATTGTCTTTTTTGGAAACTATATTTCAAGACCTGGGACAAACCCATAGAATGGACAAAATCATTTCATTTTGTGTAGGATTCACAGTGTTTACCCTTGAGAAGCATTCATAACTTTTTATGACTAAAACTGATGACTGATGTTTTCAATTACTGTTGTTGCGTGTAACTTCAGTTTGAGGATAAATAGTCTACAGAATGAATTTTATTTGTTTCATGTGCTTAGTCTCATGAGCTTAGGTTTCTTAGTTTACTTCATAACCATTCCCTAATCCCTTCAATTTCATTTACAGTCTCAGTATCGGAACTCATAACTTTGTGTGGGGAATACAGCTTCTCACCTATGCTTGAGTAACTTGTTAAAAAACAGCAGTTGTTCATGGAGCAATGATAAAAACATTATTATTGTGCATGAAGTTTTTGGCATTTCATTCTAGGTATTGCTATTATTTTTCTGGGCACTGTTGTTATTATATTCTCTGTGAATGAAAGTATGTATCATTGTTTACTTGATTATTGAAATAATATATTTAATTAGCTTATGAAATTCTTGTTTTTCTGGAGATTTTCCTATTAAACTTGGACAGTATACTGAAGGAATTGAAAGCATATAATGAACATTAGTTTCCTATTATTATTTGTACGAAAATGCTGTTTTACTCTTCCAGAGTAACATGTTCATTTGACATGTAAATAATTAAGTGGTCTTATCAGGTGATAAAAACCGATGTGTGATGGAATTGAAAGCACATACATTTTGATGTGATACTTGCATCATGTACAATATTGGCCTCTCCATAGTGGAAGTGAGGTGTTAGGTGAATAAAATAACTTCTGTCGGTGCAGAAATTATGCGCACTTGAGTTTGAATACGAATAACAAATTAACAGCTAGGCTTACAGAAAAACTAATCACACCATAATTTTCCTTATTTTATTTTGTGTTATTGGATAGCAGACCTACATTTTTAAAACACATTTTCATATTTTTTACAACAGTTGTAATGTAAAAAGTGCAGGTTTTAGACGGTGTTCGAGTGAAGTGCCGACTTTGATGACTCGTAAATCAATAATGAGGCATTCAATTGCAACCAAAGTTTGAAGAATGATAGATATATATGTTTTCCATGCACACTGTAAGTTTCCAGTGTATGACTTTGGTAGAAGAAAAGTTATCAATTTTATAAAAAGTTAGCATTTCAAAACTGGGGTGTCATAGAATTTCATTCTTGGTCGCGTTATAATCCATCTGTCCTGAACATATCCAATATGTAATTATCTAATATTTCAACACATGCATTTAATTTAAATTGATTGGTATTTATACTGGCGAAAAGCGAGCTCCCTTGGCAAGCGACCGGCGTGGTTTAAGCCATGCAGTGTTGCCTTGCAGGCCTTCTGTAGGCTTAGCTGTTAATTTGTTATTCGTATTCAAACTCGAGTGCATATGATTTCTGCGCCAACAGTAAATGGTGAATTATGTTTATTAACACTGCAGAACTTAGAGTTGAGGTAGGCATATATTACCTTGAGAATAATTTCAAGTCATATATTTAAAAATAAGTCCTCTAAGTTTTCCATTTAAAGACTTTCAGTCTTAAAATCATGATGGATCTAAGTTCATTCAATTTGACTCAAAGTTTGATTTTTCATATTCTCCTATTTTATCATTCAAGTGTTCCATGTTACCTTTCTGCCTGTAGAAAATAGTAAGTCTAATGGACCATCAGAAATGTCTTGTGGTATTATTTGCACTAATAATTTCAATGACTGTCTTCTTTTGATGTGATAAGTGTGGTGTAAGTT
The DNA here is from genome assembly GCA_933228895.1 of Platycnemis pennipes. Lineage (NCBI taxonomy): Eukaryota > Metazoa > Arthropoda > Insecta > Odonata > Platycnemididae > Platycnemis > Platycnemis pennipes. The sequence continues at coordinate 12,499,430 of OW121850.1, read as the reverse complement.
AGAAAGTAAACTTTCTTTCTATTTGGCAGAAGCCTGTTGGTGGAGTAGCTGTTCTTCCCCCAGGGGCATTAGGCTTTGGGAAGAAGAAAAAGGACAAGGAGTCTGAGGACAAGGAGAAGAAACAAACTGGGGATTTGAAGGAAGGCGGCAAAAACATTGATGAGAATGGAAAGGAGGAGGAGGAGGGAGGAGAAGGGGCGGAGGATGATTCCCTTGAAGTGTCAGTCTCCTCTTCCCTCTCTGGCAAAGACAAGAAGAAGGACAAAAAGGAAAAGGAGAAGAAGGAGAAAATCAAAATAAAGGTCGGAAAACAACTTTGTCAATAGTCTCTTTGTGTTACATGAATGGAATAATGAATGTCTTCCAATTCTGTACATGCTTGCAACAGTTATATAATGCCATCCTATTCTTATATATTTGTATTTAGTGTGTGTACCATGCTCTGCCTTAGTACTTTGGTTTGTTTGGCATGATTGTTGTGTTATTATTTATTCGAGAGTAAATACAATGGCAGCATGTACTTTTAATTTTTTCTTATTGTTTGTTTTTAAGAGGCATGAATTTTGTTCACCTGCATTTAATTTTATTTCCTCCCATTTGCATGACATTTTCCTTTCTGTTACTCAGAGCCCTGGGTTCCTGTTCAGGAGCTCCCATGGTAGTAAAGGTGACAAGAAGGGTGACAAGAAGGGGGGTGGGGCCGGAGAGGGGGTGATAAAGGAAGAAGAGGGTGAAGGGGAGGCTGAGAATGGGGGCCGTGTTGTTGGTGGTGGTGTGGGGGAGGCTAGCCCTGGAGGTGGACCCCCACAGGGTTCACCCCAGCTCCCAGGGTACACTCGCGAGTATGACTATGTGACTGAAGATGGGGAACTGGAGGAATCCCCTGGTGCTAGGCGGCATCGCCTCTTCATTCAACAGGGTTTCACTTACGAGAAGGACCCCAATGCCGCGGAAGGTGAGGTTGGCGCTTCTTCCAGGCCCAACTCAACCTCTGAGACGCACAAATCACCCTCATCTGGGAAGAAAGCCACTGGTTTGGCCTTCAACTATGCACCTGGGGAAGCCCAGCGTGTTGCAGAGAGTGCGGAGAAGAAGAAGGCAGCCGTGGTGGCAGCAATGTCACCTGGCCGTGGTGATGAGGATCCCTCAAGGATCGTCACCCCTGGCATCACATACGTTGAGTCAGCACGCCGGAAGGAGAATCAGAGAGGGGTGATGGGGGGAGAACTTCCATCCGGTGAGGTGGTCCTCGAGTTCCCTGGAGATGGCCCCCAACTGGCAATGCATATGGCAGCCTCCAGGCAAACTGCCGGCAGCAAGACTCATCCCACTTCCTCCACAGGCAGTGGTGATGGTGGTCCACTGAAGGGCATGGGTGGGCACCAGAGGGCAGCAGTAGAAGGTCGGGGAGGTAAGGAGAATGGCGTGGGTGTAGGCCAGGAGAGAGGCCACGTCGGGAGTGGGGATGGAGTGACAGGACTCGTAGGTGTGGGCAGGGTTGGGGGGAACCAGAAACAGGCCAAGGATGATGAGAAATCAGGGAAGAAATCGAAAAGCAAGGGCAAGAAGGGTGGGAAGGGAGGTGTGGTTGGCTCTGCTGGCATTAGTGGGATATCTGACGATGAGGGTGGTACTGAAAGTGATGACAGCAGTGATTTATCAGAGTATGGGGAGGGACGGGAGGGTGCACTGAGGGACTTGACATCAACAGCCAAAATTGGACTGACAACCACTGGTCCCAAAATTGTGAAAACCACCACCAAGCAAACTGTTGTTCAGGACTCAGAAGGTGTTACTCAGAACATTGAAGAGAAAGTGGAAGATTTAACACCAGGTGGCTCTGGTGCTTATGTTGTCTCCACACACGTTAACAAGGTAATGTCGTCATAATAATAGTAATTTTATTATAATTGCAGTGTAAAAATTTTCCCAAATACTTAAAAGGTAAGGCTTTCTGAGTTTATCAAAATTTCTTTCGACTTATTAAAAAGTGCTTTCTTTTATTGTCATAAAAGAATTTCATCTTAATAAGAATAATGATGAAAGGTTGCTGTTAAATACTTTCAATTTGGAGAATTGAATTGGATAATTGTTTAATTTAATTGGAATACTTTTTTGAGTTGATATAATTGTCAGATCTCCTTTCTTAAAACTGGACTTGAAGTTCTGAAGTTGAGGATTTGATTTACAGTGGACTATCGTTAGCACATTTATGAAGGTTCTGAACATGGTAATGAGGAGAACACGCAAAACAGGTTAGACCTTCCCAGGTATGTTGAAGTGATGGATATTTTGAGTTGCTTAACTTCCAGGGGAATGAAATGTGTGACATTCATTTTACTTGATTCCATGGATAGCTAGCATTCATTTATTGTAAAAAAAAGTTTCATTTACACTTATAGCCACTCCAAAGAAAGTATATATGATGCCATATGTTGATGCACTAGCAATTAGTAACTTTGATGACAATGACCATAAAGTATATTTAGTATGTACTGTCCATGCAAAAAGTCTATAGTTTCGAATTTGAGGGTTTATATAAAAAAATGGAATAAGCATCATTCATGCATAGCATATCAGCCTTTAAAAGGAGTTAATTTTAGCGGAAGCAGTTGATTTAACGGCTGATTTTAGCAGGAGAGGAGAGCGCATGCTCTTTGAATAAGTTAACATTAGTAAGAGAGGAGAGAAAAATAACAGCGTGACACATAAGGTTTGTTCTGGCCAGCATGGTGGGCAGTGACAGTATGTCTCTGTCTCTTCAGCCAGTGGCAGTTGGGTAGATCCCTCGCCTGCCAAACCTGGTTCAAACCCTGCGTGGCTGGGGTTTTCTCCACTCGGGGCATGAATGTGCATGTCTTTAATTGAACAGCATAATGAGCATAAAATAAAATCTCATTCATTCCTTCCTTCCGTACCTCTTGACTTCCTTACTTTCAGAAAGCCCGGCTCCATTCCACTCAGGAGCCAGGGGCTAACCAGGGTTGGGCAACCTTTTTGAGAATGTGTGTCAAAATCGGCCAAGCCTAAGATAAAATATTTCAAATGAAATTTTTTGAGAAAATATTTGATTTGAAAGTGACTTTGAAAATCGCGTGAAGCTTGCAGAATTTTACGAAAAAATTTGAATTAAATTTGGCAAGTAATTTTTTCATGTGCCAGAAACAAAACATTGGTGTGCCATGTATGGTATGCTTGCCAAGGATTATTCTCCACCTTGATCTATTCAAAGAGTGCCTAGCCCTTAGAAAGTTCAAAAGATAATCCTTACAGCTACCACCATGATTTTTTTCAAAAAACCTTTTGCATTAACTAATTTCATGGTATTGAAAATTGTGAGTAAATAATAGGTAATGGAACCATGCTAAAAATTAATTTGCGTAATTATAGACTATCGTATCAAATCAGCATTTTCTCTATTCAAGAAAGTATTTTCACTCGCCATGTTGAGTAAATGCTTTTTTTTTTGACGTTAAAGTTTGCCAGAATTGCTAATTGAGCCTAGTCCATCAGTACATAAAAGATATTAGTTTTTCCATGATTCAATTAGCAGTTGCTAAAATTAACTGCTATTTCCAACTGCTGATTCTGGTTAGCAGTAGTTGTTGCAACTGCTACAAGGATAGAGCAGTTTTGCCCTCCCCTACTTATTATGTGGATTTTTGTCTCATTTCTCGGAGGAGATCGAGCTTTTCAGTTGATATTTTTCTGTTTACCACAGGCTTTTCCATGGCTAATTCTGAGCACTTGTCTCACTTTTAATGTCACAAGTTTCAGTGCACATGCTGGCGACATTTATAAAACAAACGAGCATGGCAATGAAATGCGTGGCTCGTGGGTTCCCTTTTACTTTGTCATAAACATTTTTTTTACCATAATACTATTCAATTATTATCGTAAGTGATAAAAATCTTTTTTAATGGGATAATTAAACCTGTTGAGAGTTATCCATCCTCAAATTAACCTATATGGCGGTTATTTTTTCGGGACAAATTAGATTTGATCCTCCTCCAAATGTGCCAACCGAAACGTGCTAACCAAAATGCACTGTGAATCGGACCTGAGAAAATGAACATGCAAGTTCGGAAAAATTTCTATCATTGAGTGTCCTAACGAGAGTCCACTGTATAATGCTTGAGTAGAGTGCACTTTTTTCTTCATTGATATTCATTAATCACCTGACATAGTTAGTCAGTGCGTTTTGAGTAGTCTCGGTAATGAAACATCTTCAACATTTATTTTTTTTTATTGCTGTGTGATTGTGTTTATAATACCCACCTGAAAGATACTTGTAATGTCTTCAGTGGATTACACTTTAACTCTATAACATCCCTGTGCATCATTTTCGTACAATAATGCACTTTTCATTGGTGTTAAAGGCGTATAGAAAAAAATAGATAGGAAATTTTTGTGAATAGGATATGACACTGATAAACCTGCTGCAATGTGGAAAATAGTTTAGAAAAGAATTCGCAGTTTCACAATTGAGAACAGAAAAAGCTGTGAAAGCCCTACTTCATATTTTTCAACATGAAGACAGAGATGTAGCTTGTTTGAAAGTTTGTGGCCTGTGTGCAGAAACCCATTTTTGACCTGGACGAGTCTGTTTCTGCAAACAGCTCATCCAGTGGTTTTAGGGGTTTTCCGCTGCTGGGGAACGGACCAAAGGAAGAGATTTATTTTCCCCGAATATACTCTCCCCTCCACTCATTGCCTTTCTGTGCCCACTGGCTTTTAAACAAGCTATATCGGGCATTATTTTGTGGAATATTCAAGGTAATACGGAATAAAAATTGCAATTTTCCACTGAGATAAAAATTTAATTATGACCTAGGTTCATCATCAGGTGAAAACAGTGGCACAAGAGTCAACACATTTATATGCACAGAAATGCAAGGGGGGAAGAATGGGAAAGGGAATTGTGGGTGGTGAGGAGAGAGTGGGGAAGGGAGCTGGCTTAATCATGCATAAGGTACCGGGATTATGGGGGAGAGAGAGGGAGGTTGGGCACACACACGTTAGTCACAAAGACAAAGTTAAAAGGAAGATGAAAGGAGGCGGAGATGGGAAGAGAATAACTGTGGAACTCCACTTGGGAAGAGGGGGCTCAGGTTGGCACCTACTATGTGAGGGTGATGGAGAGGGTGTGTGTAAAACTGCACGTCGTTGAGGAGTCTGTCCCCTGCTGGATGATTTTGCATTTTTATCTCAGCGGAAAATAGCATTTTGTATTCTATTTATTTTCTAGTTATGATTTTATTCCTAAATTATTATTTTTTCCATTGTATTTAATTAGATTTATTTTGTAGACAATGTATTTGCATCATATTTTTGCATTGCTCATGGATTGTTGTAAATGCTATGTGCTCTCAGTGATGATGTTCTCCAATTGATTACTTTGCATGGTTTGTGCTAATTGCCTAATTTAATGAAATGCTAAGTTATATTCATCATTTGTGACCTTCATAGCTACTTTATTGAATATGTAGCCAATTCCCAGTTTGCATATGGTAATTTGTCTTGCTAGATGTATGCTTAGTGTTCAGAAGTGCCTCTACCTTGTTGACTTGCATGCCTGCGTCTAAAATGAATGTCTTCAATGTGATTGGTCGAGATAGGCTGAGGCAGGCAGTGGGGTTGGGAGCCCTGGCTCTGATGGTGTTGGGGTTGCTTCTCCGTATGTGACTGCCACTGCAGTCACCACAAGAACAGCAACAACACACGAGGACAAGGAGAAAAATGCTAAGACAAGCCAGGTCAGGGTCACAATATATTTGTCTTTTGCCCTTCCCTCTTTACTACATCCTTTTGGTCAGCTAATCATTCAAGTTGACGTCTTGAGTGTTTTTTTTTACTAATATATGGGAGAAAAATGAGCAGACCATGGTTGTACTTTATACTATTTCACCTTTTTATTTTGTTTCTCAATGCAGGAATCCTGGTAATATAGGTATTGTGTTTTCACAACATTGGCCTTCAATTAATAGTCATGTTGCGATTTTCATTATGTGATGCAGTATATGTCTCCTAAGTGTTGCAAAGTTAATACTTGAGGGTCAGTCCACGCTCAATAAAATGAAATGATTATGAGCTGTTTCACCTATTCAGTTCACTCTTATTCATCAGAAAATATGTGGTATTAATGTGACTCTTTTGATTGATTATAAATGTACCATTGTTTACTCTTTTTTGAAGTTATCTAGTATTGATGCAAATGCAATGGGAGTATTTTGAGATTCACTCATAATTTCATTGATGTTTTTAAGGGGATGAGAAAGGAATTACGTCAAGCTTTCTTAGGACAATAATCGATCTAAAGAAGGTGTAAAGGGAAGCTGATGCAGGTGAAGAGTTTAAGATTCAAGTTTCTCTTATATCCAAATTAATAGATTGCTTTTACTCTGTGTGTGTATTGTATTGCATTTGCTATGCATTGATCCCATTTGAGGAATATTTTCTTTGCCCTTTCTTTCATTATTTTGCATTGAATTTTGCAACTTTGTACTTCTCTTTTTATTTTCTTTTATTTGGAATCAGTCTTGGCAATTTTTAAAATCATTGATGCCTTGGAATTGATCTTGATGATTTTTTTTTCTAAAATGTGGCAGTTCATTAGATTAGGTGAAATTACTGCATGAATAAAATATTAGTTGCTTAGAACTTAACTAATTAGCTCTTCAGTAGTGAGCAATTTAAATAAGAATGGCATATAAGAAGCATTTTATCCTGTATGTAGTTCTTGAGAAATAATGTGATAAATGATCAATGTCAGGTCTCAAAGGAATGAATTTTCAGGGATGTGGTGCTATTAAACTATGTTCCAAGTATTTTATTTGAAATTCAAACCAGTTTTCTTTCTTCAGTCATCTTTGTTTAAATCAGCTGTTAAAATTTTACTTCCAAAATTGGCCATAAACAGTATAATAGAGGGGCTATTTTTCTTGTCTTTTTGCTCATGCATAAAATGTCCTGGGAGAATTGATATTTTGTTTAGTCAATTGCTTTCTGTTATGATTGGCTCCCATCATATTTCAAATGCTTTTCTGAGAGCGTGTGAATCCCTATAAATGCATTGTACGTGCAAATGGAGAATAAAATATGAATGAAAAAAAGAATTAATAATGGGTGATGTGGATTTAGAAATCATTGATTTGTCTTATTTGTGGAATTGACTAATTACAAAATTTTAACTACTTTGTTTACAGATTGAAGAGAAGACATTTGCGCATACCACGAGCACAAGTGCCACACATCAAGAGCAAAGGGTAGTCACTCAGGAAGTGAGGTCAACATCAACTGTTGTCACTGGAAATACGGCACCAGCCATTGGTGGTATTGATGGAGAATCTCAGGTACACCCCTTTCTAATTGAAGGGTTTATTATCCCGGTCATTAAAATATTGTACTTCACTCATTGCATTAGTATTTTTTCATTTATGGTTGTACGTACTATGGAAATAATAACTATTGATAATCAAATTAGGCATGGTAGAAATGGAATGCAGGGGCAAGATTTAGGATCTTTCTTCAGAATTAATGGTTTAGGTAATGAGTCCTAAGGCTTAACTGTTATATTAAATCTGGATACATTCATCTTCCTTATAGGTCTGTGGACAACTTTTTAATGATGCATGCAGACATGCAGGTATTTTGAATGTTATATGGTACCAAAACTGCTTATCAATTAAAGCAATTTATTTATTAAATGTATTTTTTGAGAAATGAGGGAAAGAAATGCTCAAAGAGCATGCCCACTTCAAAATGTGATGTTAGGTCATGTGATAGTGAGGGAAATGTGGACACCCAGTGACTGTAAACATTGTTTTCAAATTTAGTTGTTGGATTTAGATTCCTTCAGTGAGGTTGAGGAAGGGTGCAAACATTTCTGATTTGTTTATTTGGGCACATAAAAATAAGAGCATTACAAATATATACTTGATCAAATTGTTTACATTGTATTTCTGCTTCCAGTAGTGACTACATTTATCTGTTTTTGGGCATGTTATATCAAGATTGTATCATTTGGTATGAGTTTTCAAGGATTTGGATCATAAATCAGCAGTTAGATGAACATGAAAATCTTTTGTTTGGTAGTGACATAACCTTAGTTAAGTGATGGATTTCGATACGATTTTGTAGAACTTCGTCTTGGGGAAATCTGTTGGGCTATTGAGATGAAGGTGATTTATAAAAACCCTGATTGCCAAATACACTGAGCAACTTAAAAATTTTATCTGTGTTTTGCAGCAAACAGGTGCGAACATGGTTCTAGATTCTCATGTTTTGTGCAGTGATATTGATGTATTTGGCATCAGCTATTATGGAGATGATGCTTGGTATGTTGAAATGTACATACATTAAATGTCATATATGGTACATCTCAAAGTTAATGAAGTTCGAGATAGTGTTGTTAAGTCTTTAAATCTGCCGCTGTTTTTGTTTTAAAACATGTGTCCAAAGTATTCGTGTGTTGCAAGCCATCAAAAGGATTTCTTATGATATGTTTGAGGTTAGATGATAAGGAAATTAGGGAGGAAAGGAAGAAGATTAATCATCTGACACCTATAAGAAAACTATCCAAAGTCTCTGTAGGGAAATGCAAAAATTGGTACTCACTAGGTGAATTGTCACCATCCAAGAGAAGTTAAAAGGATTTCATGGGTGATGGTGCTTTATGCAGGATATATATCTTAAAAGACCAGAAAGAGTGGAATCAAAATATCTACTTTAGTCCATTTGAGGGTATCCTTTCATGTATGAATTTCATGCTGTAGTGCAATCTGAAGGTCTGTTTGCAACTAGCAACAAACCCCATGATATTAGCTAGAGATTGGCAACTCCGATTTTTGGTATGGGTTGATTAGACTGATAATTGGTTTAGAAATTTTTACTTAGTAGGGAAGTTAGCTGAGAATAAGCTTTCATTTGTAGGAATTATGAAGATAAAGTTCAATTACCACATGCATTCAAAGAAATCAAGAACTGTTAACTGAAAACAAGTATATTCGGGTACAAGAACGAAACAACAGTAGTTTTCTACATCCCCAAAAATAGTAAAAATATCATGCCAATTTAAATGATGATGCAATTAATGATGATACAGGGAATGATTGTAAACTGCAGATCATCACATTGTAACAGAACAAAAACTTGGGTTGATACTGTAGATAAACTGTCCCAAATTGTACAGCGTAGCAAGAAAACTCTAGACATGCCCATGGATGATATTTTTCAAAGTTCAATCCAGCTGAAATGAACCCTTTAATAATCTACTTGAGGAATGGTGATGGGAAAATGAAACTAAGAATTTCTAAAAAAAAAACTGCTAGTGAACTCACAAAAGATCATGTTGAGCAGCAAGCCAAATTCATTGGCAGAGATCAAGGGGAAACGGTATCGAAAGGGGGCCAGCATTTAGGGGAATGAAGAGAATCAGATTATGAAGACAAGAGTAGGCCATGTTTTCCAGGTAGGAAAGGAAAGAAATACTAGGTGTAAATATCAGTGATGTTAATGTTATGATTGCAATGCTGGTTACGAAAAGTACGGAGATGAATGATGATAGCAGATATGAACATTAGTTTGCTTTCATTTCAGTATGGCATATTATGTGCTAGATGGAATCACTGTGGCCATAGTTGATTATTATTAGTCAAAATTGTTGTTATTCCAGCAATAGTAGTATTTCATTTGTTATTATTGTTTAATTTTTGCCTCAATATCTTGTGAAATACATTCTTATGAATTGCATAACTTCACATTGTATATTCATTGTACAGAATTGCTTAAAAACCTAGGTATACTGTGTATTTGAATCCAAGATGAGCCATGATATTTTCAGCTGAAATTTGGTCAAGAAAGGTTGTCTTAGACCTCGATGAGTATGATATTAATTTTGGATATCCAATGATGCGAATTTTTTCCGCTGCTGAGCACCAGTGGGAAGGGCTTTGATGATCACTTAGGTTTAATTCACACTTGGTTTCAACATCAAAACCACATTTTGGTAATGTCTGTTTACTAGACATTTAATGCTTTTACTACTGCCAACAATGGCCTAGACGAAGGTTCAGTAGGGAGGGAAATTTACGTTGAACATTGTCTGGATTTTAATGATGCCCCCTGCACATTAACCACTCACTTTTGAAATGTCATGATATGCATCAACATCCCGGAAATATTTACCCTAGAGAAGTGTTGTGTGGGTTTAGGGGTAGGTATGGTATTAGGGGAAAGGGTCACTCATTAAATGTTAGCATATTTTAGTCTGGCATATGTATTTTTTAACTCTCTAAGAAAATTTTTGAATCGATCAAATCCATTAATCTTGAACTTACATTGGTAGTTATGTATTTTCATATTTTAGAATAGGATAGTATATTCATATTTTCACTGTTGGTTTAGAGAAGAATGCTTACTCAATGGAGTAATCCCTGGTTTTACCTGGTTTCTCACCTCATCTAAGGTAAGATATTTGTCAGTAGTGAAGTGCATGAAACATTGAATGTTTTAGACCGCTGAATGGTTTGCTCTTCATTAGTTGGTTTTCAAGCTCTATCTTATGGTTTTATTTTGGTCTTCAGATTTACTTGGTTTTGTGGTTTGCCACATCCTCATTCGTTTCATAAAAACATGTACTTCACGGTCACTTCATTGGTAAAAACTGAAGGAAAAGTCTCGTGAATGTGAAAAAAATGTTGATGTATTCGTTAAAATAGTTTGTTGGACCTCACCAGCATCAAACGTAGATCCTTTAGTTATCTGATAGATGTATGAGTGGGTATAGGTATCGCAGGACTCAGTAGTATCAGCAGCAAGGACACATGGGATTCACGTCATATTATACTACATATTTCTTTGCCTGGGAAGAAAGCAGTATCTGCATTTGGCCATTAGACTAATTGCAGTCGTAATTCATCATTTTAAGAATATTCTACTGTTATTAATTCATAGTTAACTTTCACAATTTTGCAGAGATGCATTTTTTACAATTGAAGAATAAATTGCATTGTAGAAAATTGAGAAAATGACTCCATTGCATGGAAAGCGAAAAAGAAAATTTACAAAGGAGCCCTCTGAAAAATTAAGTTCTAAGGCTTTTCAAGTGAAATTAATAACTTATATAGTAGCACTGTTGTTACCAATCTTTTATCCCAGCTGAAATTATTCAAAATTTAGAAATTAAAGTAGGTAATCATAAAAATAATAAATTCATGTATCCTGCCTTTCCATTTACTGTTCTGATCCTCATTGTCAATAGACTGCTCCCTTATCTTTCTGTTTGGCCATTCCTGGGTTGAGACTATAAACTATTTCCATCTATGTTGAATAGTAAATTTTTTTAAAGTATTAATTAAATCCATTTCCAAAGATTACATGTGTTATACATTTACTTCAGATATATTTCTCATGATTCTCAAGACTAAACTTTGTGGAGTTTTATTTCTACATTTTTCACAGTGTATTTTATCAATAGCGTTTTCTTGTTCATAGTAAATGCATTTTCTCAAATTGCCTTGTAGGTTGGAACAGGCACATAATTACATCATAGCTACCAGTTTTCTCAGATGCATTAGTGTATGCCTGTTCCAAACATTAAATAATGTTTGGAACAATGCATGCAATTTCTCAATTGTAGTAAGATATTATGTTGTTGTTATGCACAGAATGTTGGATCATCATCATCATGATAATCGGTCAACAATCCATTGATTAGTTTGATGCAGCTCTTCACTCAATTCTCCTATTGGCTAACTTCTTCATATTGATGTAATTCATTTCTTTCACATCCTTCACAACTTGTTCCATGTAGAGGGTATTATCGGCCGTGACGTGGTGGAAACGATTCATTCTTATTATAACTTGTTCCATATATCTCATCCAAGGCCTGCCTTATCCATTCTTCCCGTTCACTTTTCCCTTGACAATTGTCTTCATCGGGCCATCATGTCTTAGGATATGGCCGATTAAGTTGTCCTGTCTTCTTTTTCGAGTTTTCAGCACTTCTCTTTTCTCCCACTCTTCTTAGGACTTCTTCGTTTGTCACTCGATCAAACCATTTTATCTTCATCATTCTTTAGTTGCTCCATATGTCAGATGCTTCCTGCCTTGACTTCCCTGCTGCTGTTATCGTCCATGCTTCGCTGCCATAAAGAAACATGGTTCAGATATATGTTTTAATGAAATGTTTCCTTCCTTCCATGATTGTATTTCCAGCTATAAAAAGAATCGTCTTTTCATAAAATGCCCTCTTCCCCGGGGCTATTCTGCTGATAAATTCTCTTTTATGCTGGTTACTCGACTTCCCAGATAACAATACTCTTTCACCTCCTCAAGTGTTTTTTTTCTTTGTTTAAAGTTGGTCCTGGCCTCTTTTCTCCAATAGCTTACCAATACCTTAGTTTCCTTTTTAATGACCTTCAAGTGATACATATTTGGACAATCATTGTTCTTTTCATATTTCCTGGTGTCTTCTTTAAATCTCTTTCTGTTCTTGCTATGATAACTATATTTTTGGCAAATTGCAACATGCTGCTTTTTCTCCCTGTGGATATTTACTCCTGAAGACTTTTCTTTCACTTCTTGGATGGCTTTCTCGATGTAGACATTGAATAATATGGGAGACAGTGTACAGCCTTCTCTCACTCCTTTACTTATGAATGCTTCTCTACTGCTTGATCCTGATTTGATTATAGCCACCTGGCTTTTATACAAGTTGTGGATAACTCTTTGGTCATTGTATGATACTCCGATTTCTTTCAGAATCCTCAGCATTAAGTTCAAATCCACATTGTCAAATGCCTTCTCCAAATGCAACAAATGTCTGTAGGTTCTTCTCTATTCTCTTCTCTATAAGTAGTCTGAGGGCCAAAATCACTTCTCTTGTGCCTTTTTTTGCTAAACCCCAATTGGTCCTCATCCAGGAACTCCTCAGCTTTTCGTTCTATTCTTCTATAGATGATTCTAGTCAACATCTTCGAGGCATGTGTCATCAGGCTTATGATGCTAAAATTTTCTCAATTGTTGGTCCTCTGATAGGGATGATGATGTTACTCTGCTTTTCATTTTTAATGATACATATATACCTAATTTCACTCCAAGACATAACTTTTTTTGAGAATTCAAAATTTGTTGTGTAGTGTGGCTGTAGCTTCTAGACATTCTTTGTGCTATGGTATTAGCATTTTTTCAGTTAAAGTATGGAATTCTTTTGTTCTTACTTACATATTTCATTTTAATTCTGTGCATCACCAGCAGGTTTGGAAATGCCATAGCCTTTCTTTCTTTCATTTGATCTTGTAGGTAATATGTTAACCTTATTAAGTTGTATGTGACTCCTTTATTTTTATATGTGCTGTATAGTGGCAAAATCATTCCCTCAAAGAGTTTTTTCTCTTTATATTTTTGACCTATGGAATTGTAGTATTCACTGCCAAAAATATTTAATGTTGAATGCATATTTTTTTACTTTTGCTTGATATTTCAATTGGTGATTATGTGCAATACTGCATGAGCTGAATTTGAATGGCCAAAATTTTGTTTGCTTCAGTAAAGCACAAAAGTTTTGCTGTATGTGCCAAAGCAAAATGTTGTATATTATTTATCTTGAAATTTGTATCATCATACTTATTTAGAATGCATTATATTGTGTTGCAAAGCTTGAAAATTTTTCATTGATAGCTGTCACAAACAAGAAATTAGAAAGCCATTCCATACTGTTAAACAGAATGGGTACATAATTTGGTATCATTTTAGCTGTGTATTCAGGTAAATTATATTTGCATCAATATGTTTATTGGTATACTTTTTCAAGTTCTTGCTGTCTTGTGTTAATTCCATTTAAAATTATCAGGCTCTACAAAGCATGTCTTTGTTATTGAAACAAAATTACAAAATTGTTTGCTTATTATGAAGGCCGTTGTACATGGTAAAATTTCTTGTACATATCTTGTACCATAAATTGAACGGTGAGATTTGACTAATAAATCATACAAGAAGTTGGTTGACGGCTATACACAATCAAAGATTTTCATGAAATTTGTGCGCCAGTAACATGCGCAGATATCGTTTTCTATCGAACAGCTGAATTGCGATATCCGATGACGATAGTACTTTGAAAATACTGCCACAGTAACTGGGTTACAATGATTTGCTACCATTAATGCTAGCATTGATAAAATGAAATTATACCATTGGTTACTCTTGCACACTTTCATCGGCTCATGAAACCCATCATTTATCCTCCAAATACCATGTTTATGCTCTTGCTAGTATTTCCTTTTTGGTTCAATAATGTCATCCTAATTTCATTGATGAGGTTTAAAGTTTATCAGTGCTTCCAACTCACCTTTTGTGAATTAGATCATTTCCAGCACGACTGATGAATATCGCAATATGGAAGCTACAAAGAATAACAATATGGAAGCAACAATTGAATACTGTATTTACTCATGTAAGCCGTGCCATCATGTATCCCACGCACCCCTATTTTCGGGCAGGCTCGTGAGGAAAAAATTATTTGTATGAAAAAAAATTTTTGCCCTTGAGTCTCTCCATCATTTTTTCATAACATGATTGCACATTCTTTAATAGAAATGCTGTGCCTAAATTATGTGTGCATCTTTCCCATTGTTCGGTGACATTCAAAGGCCTCACCCGGATTTGAACCTGGGACCCTTCGATCAGTAGCCAAGAGTTCTACCCACAAGGCCACCACACTCCTGATAATAGCAAATTATTTTAAAATGTTAAATAATCGATTCGAACTCGTTTTCTACTCTCACGCTCGGAGCGGACAGCACGGATACTAAGAAGGTATAATCTCTGAGCATACAACTAATGCCACTATGTAACAAATTCTTTGTCGTGTCTTTGCAATGTAGCTTTAATGTGTATGCAAAAGGCTCTATCTATTACGTAAAAATGTTGCTACAGAGACGTGATACTGAAACAAACTCCGCTTACGATTTTGAAAAGGCATAAAGATGCCACCCCCCCCTCCCCCCTTGCCGCATCTTACAGGATACAGTAGATTTAAATACATATCAATGCTACAATATGTTGTCCTATGTACGATCTATACACGATAAATATATTGCTTTTTCAAGTGGTGTTCCTGATCTAGCATTTCTTCAAGTACTGTTGTACGCTCAGACTTTGTTAAACGTGGGTTTTTATTACTAATTACTTCAAAATTTCAGAATACTTTACAATGTACGAATTACTTCTAGACCATACTTACCAATTACGTCAATATGATCACAGAATTCAAAACTTAGGAGAAAGAGAAAAAAATCGGTTTCATTGATATGTTCACAGAATTTAAACCTTAGGAGAAAAAACAATAGGAATTTGAGGAAAAATGGTGCATGGCTTACACAAAAATCTGGAGGATTCATTTAAGCCACGCATCCCCATTTTTTCACTGGCGTTTCAGGAAAAAAGGTGCACGACTTACATGAGTAAATACAGTATCGCAATATGTACAACAAAAATGTAAGTTTTGCCACACTTATGGAATAAAAGTGATCGCAAACACAGAATACCAACCTTACGAATGCTAAACGAATGCATCACTACCATCATATGTCATGTGCAGAAGCTATGGAGTGGATCTTACACAGTTTCATCTAATATTTTAGAACATGATCCAATTTCTTGTACAAGAAATTGTACCAAGACCTCGTACACGATACAATTTGAGGATTGAATAAGTTCTTGTACAAGAAATTGTATCGTGTACATTGGCCTTAATGATCACTTCATGTGTACGATTTAATCCCATGTCTTCAGCGGTATTAGTGAGTGAAACTTCAGCAGTGATTTGGCAGCGATTCTTTTTCTGGAGAACAAAAGGCAGTTTATCAAAATTTCTTTGGTTTGTGCTGGGAAGTTCCCTTCTGGGGATGCAATGCCCTTAAGGGACATAGCTTAGGTCATATGGTATGTTATGCTTCATAATTGTTGAGACCTCTCGAGTAAATTTGCTGGAATTCAGATTTTTTTCAAGGTTGCTTTTGTCTAGTGAAAGTTGGCATATTTATGAATACCTTAGACATTTGCTCTTCCCTCTCTTTGCATCTTAATTGGATAAAGAATTGAATTGCTTGTTTGCAACCATGGCTGTTGTCATGTGCAATGATGTTAGCATTATGTATGCTTGTTTATCTATTGTTGTGTTTATGTTACAATTACTGACATCTTGCCTGATGCATGCAGGCTCATTATCCAAGGAAAAACAGCACTTCTAGTTCAAGCAGCAATGACTCCGGGACTCCTGTGGACTTTGATGGTGGCCCAATGGAAATGCAAGGTCTTCCTTATGACCTAAAGGTAAAAAAGGCTGTTCGAAGCCCTAGGCCAACTGTGCTCTGTTCAGTTTTTTTTACATTACATAGCAAATCTTATCAGTTATACATCTTGATTTTAAAATATACAATTGCAAGTACGATAAAGTTCTCTGGTTTTGTTTTATTCAATGTAGGTAATAGGTTATTTGAAGTTTGAAAGAGTTATTTCTTGTTTTTCACTGCTTAAGAAATATGTTCATGACTGTCTTTATGACAGCGACATTTTTCAAGTGGCAAAAACTTGAAAAGTGTTTCGTTCAGAAAACTAGTCGTAAAATAAACCCATTTTCAGTGGAAGATAGAAATTAATTCCAAACTGCGATTCAGTTCCATGACTTTGAGCATGAATCTCGTTGTCTTTATTTTTTTCAGTTTAAAAAGGCTGTTACTTTAAATTAATACATTTCATTCAAGAGTTATGCATTTAGCAAGTATTAAGATATAATTCATAGTCACTGCTGTAGACAGAGTGATAGCTAATTCATTTGTGAACGCGCAGTTTGTTACAGGTAAACCCTGAACTGATTTTAGAGACAAATTTAACATGTTTAGATAAGGAGTATAATAGATCATCCTCTCAGTCTTAGTGGGTGTCAGGAGTGCATATTTTAGGCCTTTAAAGGAGTTAGGTGCCATTTTAGAGAGACATAAAAGCAGATAGGGGAAATGAGTAGCAATAATACTCCAGATGTTTCTTAACCAGCCAGTACTTCAGTGATGAGTTTTCAGCTGTCATTGTTCTGCAGGTAACTAGCTTGCACTTCCTCCCACCCTGACCTTCATATCCGGAGTTACCACTGAAATGGTGGGGCAGTTATGCTAAATTTCATCCATGCTTTGCAGATTACTGCTTACCGTGTTTCTTATGATTTTGCGGGAATAACTTATCAATTTTTCTGAATGTTTGGGAATGAATTTCAACTAAAAATTATATAAACAATGGGGTTCCATATTTATATGGAATTGCTGTTTTGCATATACCAGTAGACCATTGATTTTCCCTCATTTTTGGTTCCTAGGCCATGCTGGATTATCGTTTATTTCCAGACCAACAGTGGCTAGGGTTGCCACCTTTTCATGGTGGCATCATGAAATGTAAACCATACTAATGAGAAAATTATTAGTTTTAAGGTACACAAAGGAATTTTGATTTAAACGGTGAGAAATGATATGTAATTTAATTTAATGTGTAGTTATCATTAAATATAAAGATCAGATTATGTGATGTAAAAAATTGATAGATATTTTGTTTAAATTTTACCAGATATTTCCAATTGTGTACAAATAAATAATTTGAATACAGAACTGTTCAGTCTAAAGCTGAATGGTTGACAACCTTAGAAATGATCTCTCGCTTGTCAACAAACACTAAATGTATAAAATAGATTAAATTGATGAAATACAGGTATGAACGATATAAGTTTATACAAATGTAAGCTGAATTTGACAGTTATGTTACAATATATGACAATCACCACCATCATTACCAAATCGAATTGAAGAATTAAGTAAACAAACGATGAGCGTTCGAACACTCAGTGCTATCTGTTGGCCACCACATAATCTAGTACATCAGTAGAGAGAATTTTTAAGTTTTGATCATTATTTAGTCCAGATGAAAAGATGTTCCGGACAATTGAATGCTGGAAAGTCAATTGGCAACCTGCATATCAAAGTTTCAGACTTAGTAATGTGGAACTGCTTTATTGAGAAATAAAATAACACTGTAAGATTCTGCTAACAAATTTAAATCTTCAAATTTGATTTATTTCAAGATTTCAAATATTACAATTTACAATGATTGTAATAATCAAAGCATTGGTTGGTGAATTAAATTTGTTGGTAGAATCCCAGCAAGCACATAATCCTCCGTTGATACATCGTTCATGTAAAAATCACATCAACAGCAGGGAAACGTGCACAACCGTCGATATCAACTTTATATAAACTCCATATAAACTCTATATAAATCATGGCATCAAATTTAACCAATTTCATGTAAACCATTGATCTAAACGAGCAACAGAGTCATCTATTGGCAAATCCAGGCAGTAAGATCCATCAAATGCAGACTGTGGCTCCATCTAGTGGCAGAACTTCGTACTAATACGTAATTTAATACCTGTATTTTAAAATTTTTTATTTTATTTTTGAAGGAAGAATCTTTGTTCATTGCAATTTTCGCTATTGCATACAGACTAAGGGAATTTCAGAGGGAACTCAATGAAATAAATCACGTATTCAATGTAATACATTTATTTATGCAATAAGGAGTATCACAAATCAATTATGTATTCTATGTTATCTTCCTCAATTGGTTCATGTTGCCAATTTTCCGTCTTTTCCTTTCAGCAGTCCTTGATTTTGAGACACAGAACCATTCCCCCAAGCTTCTTTTGACTGGCAGTATTGGCTCATTATACTTCCTATCCTCCTCTCCGACGTTATTACGGCCGATTACATGTTCCCGCGCCTCCCTTTGTAGAAGCCTCCACCGTTGGGTCCTTGTCACAGCTTATAACTACCTTTCGGGATTCTTACGAAGCTGAAATATATGCCGAGAAACTAATTAAATAACACCCGTAACCCTCATGCACTAGTACATTAGTCGTTTTTATTACAACTCCTATTATATGCCAAATTTTTCTCCAATGCATGCTACTTATTCTGCTAGAAATAGATCGGGAAGCTGAGGAAATGCACGAACTTACCTTCAATCTTCCCGAAGAAATTTGAATTCGGCATGAAGAGGTATACACAAATTCTCTTCCGTCAATGCCGGAAACAAGAAAGCAATAAATTTAAAGGGTTAAAGACTCTTTAAATGGTCTTCAATATCCAAGTACTTCATGAATGCGTCTTCAATGTCCACTCCAAATGACACACGTTTTTCCACAAATGTTCTCAGCTATTTTAAAATTATTAGTTGTTATCTTTTAATTAAGATAAAGATCAATGACCAAAATATGGACCTATTGATAGACTCAACAATCTTGCCGCAAACCTTGGACATCCATGGAAACGAAGGACCCAAAAGTAAATATTTATATTGCAGTTTATAAATAACGCACTTTAACGAATGCATTAATGTATATAATATTATAGGATTCATTTTCCTATGCTGACGTTTGCATTTTATAATATTCCAACACGCATTCAGCTCGTGTAATGCGCGGTTTTATGAATATGCAGACGATCGACTATCTAATAAAAATTTGTTTCACTTCTGTCCTCCGTATCCTCGATAATAAATACTATAAAAGCATACGAATTTCTCAAAGAGATGCTTAAATAAATTAGTAAATTAATGAGTAAATATACGTTCATTATTCACATTGCTATTTATCGTATACGAATTTACTATAGCATACGCGTATACTATATCGCGATATGAGTATCCAATTGGATCCAATCTCGGAATTATAAATATCCCTCGGGAATGATTGGCCAAACACAATTAATCGTTCTTTTAGCCCTGAATTCCGCATACTTAAGAAAAATGCTATCAACATGACAAATTGCGTAGAGAATATTCATGTTTTATAGAGGCAAGCATTGGTATATGCCATTCAATTTGATGTATCCATTAATTCTGAGAAATTTAATCAATTTCAGAAAAAACTGTTGGTAATAACGCTGACACACATACATTTATTACATCTTCACTATGAGAATAACTTAACACCAACTTTTAGCAAAAGACTGAGTGCTCAAAACCACACAAATAGGGCGATATGAAAAGGATTTAATGACAGTCAACCCAGACTCAACGGCATACATAACATTGAGCTCAACTCATAATCAACGCCAGCGCATCAACCTTTTCCCTGCTGTTGATACAAGGTTTATATAAACGAATATGAGCGTGCCTGCAGGGATCTTATCGTCTTTATTGCCATTGAACTTCTCATTCCATTTCTTCTGTTACTGATGTTTCACATGTTATTATTTACAATTTTACGTTATTGTGTTATTTTTTATAATGGAATTGGTCCTATTGGGCCATGCATAGAAATTCTGTGTTAGATCATTAGTAGGGATGTATACTGGGTTGGAATCCAAAAGCTCCATTATAGATTAATTTGCAAGCTAATTTGAAGGGAAGGATATTGTTATAAATTTTGTATACTTAATCTGTACAGTTAATATTTAAAAAATAGAATAGAAACATGATGCCCTCATGCCATTTTCAGTTGACAATTTTTTCATATACCACAAGTTAAAAAGTCCTTAAGAATGGAGGTGAAATTAGATTTTCATTCCATTGATAAGGAATTTTAAACATTTCTCATTGTTCATGTAAAAACGTTTACACTTGAATGTGTCAAAATAAGGCATTTATTTCCATTTGTGTGTCATCTAAAATCATGAAAACTCCATGCTGTTATGTTTGAATTAGTAATCAATTTAACTTTTTAAAACATGGGGGAAGTAGTGAAAGGTTGTGACGGAGGAGAGAATGTTGGGTGAGAGGAGGAGGGGGGGATAAAAGATTTGTGAATTAATTGGTCTTTGAATCGTGTGGAACTAATTTAATAGTATGTATACTGCAGATATCTCATGCTGGAGGGTGTTGAATATGGACTTATAACCTTCCATTTTTGGTAAAAATTTATGATTGAGCAGTTAATAATGTGGAATTTTAAAATTCATTTAGGTAAATTTTCATTGAAATTTCTGGAGACTATCCGGTAAAAAAGTGTTAAATGAGTATATCAGCTTGATGATGGGTGCTTTAGTGGTCTATTAATGATATAGAACTCAAATTATAAGATCTAGATAATAGGTTTAATTTAAGTTAAATATTTTACGTCCAGTAATTGTACTCTTTGGCAATTAAGACTTTATTTGAAAAAAATATAAGGAATGATTTGCCTGTAACTATGCCCAAGCATGAGTTAAATTAGTTAAAATTTTATGCATGTTCATAATAAAAAAGCTAGTGTCTTTGCTAGAAAATTTAAGTGCAGTATTTTGATATTTATTGAGTTATTACAATTTCCTCATCCATTATATTAGGCATTGAATGAGGCACGTCAATAGCTTATTGTTATGTGCAACAAAAGCTATTTCTTACAGTTATTTCCATTTTGAGCAGAGCATTGATGTTATTATGTTTCTTCACATCTGTACCCAAAAGGAGTTCAATTTTAAGGAATTGATTGATGACCGTTTTGGCTAAAGTATCCAAAATAATTCCTCAAGTAATGAATGGACAAAGTGCTTGGAATTTTTTCTCTCATATCTATTATTTTTATTGCTCCTTGTAATCTGGCATGACCAAATTCATATTTATATCAATAAAGAAGTGCATCTTTTGTTGTGAACAATAGCAGGCATATTTTACTCTGCATTGAACTTCCTATAGTATGCTAGACTGTATGAGTCCTAACTGAATATGCATTATTGTTTGCATAGTCAAGTAAATAAACTTATATCTTTGGTTTTGACACAAATGATTTTATTTAAATAGTAATTATCTGCTTGAATGTCATGAGGTTTTAGTTTAAGGTGAATTACTGAAGTGGTAGTTACCCTAGTTATAATATGTCAAATGATGCATGTATTCTTCAGCCTGGCGAGGTTGGTTCCGCCGATGCAGCTGGTGGTAAGAGCTCTCTTGCTTCTAACTTGGGTCTCCCTTACCAGGGGGCTCCTCCTCTAGTTGTCACGGAAACAAGGAAGGTAGCCATGGAGTCAGATGACGGTCTCTATTCAGCTTCTGGGGAGATAGTGAGCTCACAGACAATAAGTAGCAAAACACGCACAGTTGAGACTATCACGGTAAGTGCCAACCCAGACCTCATGTTGCACCCCTATTCTTCCCTGAGAAAGATGTGCATGCAAATTTGTAACCAAGTAAATGGATAATGTTTGTTGTATTGCTCCATTTAATTTGTAGGAGGATATCTAGTCTGCATCTCAAATTTTTATGTCATTTTGACATTTTCTGGAAATAGTTTCTAACTTTTGCATCCAAATGATGGCAGAATGCAGCAGAATCAGCTAGAATGGAATAATACAAAAATGTTATTGAACTGTCATAATTCATTATCTTCATGCTTTATTATGCAGTTGTAGTTGAATATTAGCTTTACTGAAAATTATTTGTGGAAATTTATTGGAAACATGATAAAGGATAGTCAAAAATGGATTTTTCTGATGGTGTAATCTTTTAAAAGTTATTTACTAATGAAGGAGTTTGACGGTAGTGATATTTTGAACATTGGGTGAAGTAAGAGTTAGGATTATTTAATGATGTATTTATTTGACTAAGGTTTTGGGTAATGAATTTTTCTCTTTACATTTGCGCACATACTTATTCTGCTGGCACCAATCATTTAAAACTGTTGTTAAATTGGGAAATGAGTCAGTGATGTTAGCCACTAAAACCATGTGTCAAGCCTTATGGAACCAGAGGCCCTTCAATAGTTTAGAGAAAATGGTATTTTGTTCATGCTAAGTGGGAGGGACTTTAGAAGGTCCCTGTGGGATACTTTTGTCTCCATGTTAAAATACTCTTTCGTTAAATTTGGAATGCGCTTATCCTTGTCCTCAATTAAATATGCCACATTCAATAGAATCTCTCTTAGTCTAATCAAGGTTTTATTTTCATGTTGTCTAAACTCTATATTCATTAGCATCCAATAAGTAAGTAAGCCTTTATATACAGGCACTAGACCCACCAAAGAAGTACAAGAACAATTACAAAAAGTGAGGTTGATATTAAAGTAATGTGAAATAGACAGATGGAAAATAACATTGATATAAAAGTCATAATTACACAAACAAATTTTTTATAGATGAGTTTATATTTAGTGTATATGCACAATATTTTCATAGATTTTTTTCTAATCAACTACTACCAGCGTAATCTTTCACCTGTTTTGGTTCTTTGCCATAATGTCGAATTGTAAGTTCTTTAATGCATACATGGAATCTTGGAGCCCACTCATGAATTTAGAAGGATTTGTTGCATCATCAACTAAAACATATGGAGCATTTTATGGCCATACTTAGAAATTTTTGTAAAATATTTTGATTCAACATATTGTTGCATGCATTAATCTTTGTGTATTTCAGAATTTGCCCTTTTAAGTGGGTTTTATCTGTCCTTATTCATAATTTTAATGTGCATTTTAAAGTTAAAATTGGTCTTGCAAATGGGTATCATCCATGAGGTAAACTTTAACCCTGTGGTTGTTTAAACATCTGTATGTAGTGGAATGTTAAAAATATCACTGAGTTTTTCCATTGGGAGTCTTAATGTAAGTTAACAAGATGTTATTTTCAGAATAAGAACAGTATGATAATGTCAACGTTTTTAATTACATCTTCAAAATATGGTTTGGTTTAGAAAACTTGCTGCAAATGCTTTAATTTCAGAGTGGAAAAATCATTTTCTTTGACTGGGTGCAACAACTGCAACGACTGGGTGGGACAATAATGGAGAGTGCTTAAGTCTGTGAAGCTGCCTAGTCTCCTCTCATAAGTTCTGGAAGGCTTAATTGGAACAAGATGTTCGTAAAATGCACTTTGCATTTACTTTTGAAGCCTCCATTAACCACCCAAGTGGATTAATATGTCTTGTCAGATTCAGTTGTTTTTGGTGGAATATATAGGAACTTTTGAGTCCCAAATAAGGTGAAAGATTATTCTTCTGTGGATATCCTGACTTCTTTATATTATTGATGGGAAAGTCTACTGCTGATTTTTCTTTTAGCAATTCCTGCTATGGAAAATTGGATAAAAGCTTGTAGACATAAGAAGAGCCAATAAAACCTCCCTATTAAACTCTCCTAATATTTTGTACACCCTAAAATCTTTTTTTTTTTTTCGAATTTTCAATTAAATTTGAAGTCAAAACTTAGCTGAGGTCAAAAAATAACATTGAGTATTCCAATGAATGTGAATGGGTTTCCTTATACAAGGGAATGTTAAGTTTTAAAGTAATTAGTCCCTGTTGCGGCAGCCAGGTTAGTAATGAGTTGGCCTGGCAACCCAAAGGTCATGGGTTCAAATCCAACTCGGGGCATGGATGTCATGCTTGCCTTAGGGTTAAAAACTTAGGTCAGAGGGTTCTATATAACCCTAGCCAATGAAGCCCTTAAACCCATTTATTTTAAACTTACTACCTTAAAGTAGTGAACTGTCAAGCAAATGCCACTGATCTCAAAATATTTTGCTTACTTTGCATGTTTTTCATCAGTAGAATACTTGAGAATACATTTGCTTTACAGTTCACTACTTTAAGGTAGTAAGTCATGGGTTTAATGGGCTCCATTGGCTAAGGCTGTATTGCACTCTCTAACATAAGTTTTTAACCCTAAGGCAAACATGATATCCATGCCCCTCTGTGGGATTTGAACCCTTAACCTTTCCAGTCGGTTTCAGTCATTACTCTCGTAGGTTTTTTTAATAATTAAAAATTTTAACTCTTTATTTTTAAGTTTTAACTTTTTGGCCGTGAATAAATTTTCTCTCCTTAATTACCTAGAGATGTAGTGTTTATTTGAGGATTTTCCATTCTTAGGCTCAGGTATGTGATCAACTCTGAAGTATTTACAAGATTCTTAGTGCCTTTCCTTTCTTCATTTTTCTTTATAATAATGCTTGAGAATATGTGCATGAGTCTAAATCATAGGATGGTGCATATTAGCATTTTTGTAGCTCTTTTCAAAACATCAATTGATGTTTTTTAACATGTTATAATGTATAATTTTTCAAGATATATGTTCCATTCATTGCAATTCACAGTACCAGACAGAGAAAGATGGTGTGGTGGAAACAAGAATGGAGCAAAAAATAACAATACAGTCTGATGGAGATCCAATCGATCATGATAAGGCTCTGGCTGAAGCCATCCAGGAAGCAGCTGCTATGAATCCCGACTTGACAGTGGAAAAAATAGAGATCCAGCAGCAGCAGCAGGCTGCGACAGACCAAGCTACGGCCACTGGGAAATCCCAATGATGACAGGGGAGGAGTGGGTCTCGATCCCCACCCACCAACCCAACAATATTGTTCCCATTCTTCTTCAGGCTCCTTCACTCCTTCATCGTTCCTTTGTTAATCCTTGTTGCCCTTATCCCTTTGTCGGGACTTCTCCCCCCTCCAGCATTGCTGCTGCCAACGCCACCATCTTCAGCGGGGTATGAAAGCTGCCTCCTCATCTTGTTCCTCACATCATCAGTGTCCAATTAGACCTAAGGAAAGCTTTTTTGATGAGTGTTAATGCATGTGGAAAGTACTTTGAGATATTGTCATAGAAAGTGTGCCAGTTAGCATTTTCTTCTTTCATTGATAGTTAATGATTAGCTGAGTTAACTTTCTAGATATCATCTTTTTGAAAGAATTTTAGTTATTTTATGATGCTATTTGTGGATTTAGGTTCTACAATGATCCTAAGAGTTGTCATAAATAAAAATTATTAATTTCACCTTTTGTTATGGTGACTGCTGGTAAAGCTGGCTGTGGATATTGTAGAACCTGCCTGCCAAAAGTAGTAGTTGTTGTTTCATTTTCAGTAGTCTTTGGATCATTTAGTTTTTTCATAAATGGTAAAAATTTATTATCAATTTCAGGTTATGCCACCGACCTTATGTAATGCAAAGTTGTGTGGGGACTAATGGCACAACTTCAAGATAGAGAGTAGCTCTTCTGAACACATGTTTTCTTTAGTTTCATCTAAACTCATCATTGTGTTAAAGAATCTATTCCATTGTAAAAAAAATGGTTGAGCACCAAATTTTTTCTGCATTAAATGCATATTTTTTTAATCAAAGTGCTCTTACTGGGTGGTGGCTATGCATAATGGGCCGTAAGGCATAATTCCTTGTTTAATTAGCCCTGTGTGCATCTAGGATATGTGTTGAATCAAGTGAAAGGCAGCGCTAAAAAATGGGTCTGAAGATGAGTTGTTTATGGATTTATGCATGTTGGGTGTACTTTATATATTGAAATGTTACACCTGCATTGCTCTATAATTTTAAAGTGAAATGGTTCACTGATTTATGTTGAAGGAATAGAAATTATTTGAGCCAAAATGTATAAAGTGTAAACAAATTTGACATTCCATTATTTTGGTCTATGTTGTTGGGGAAAATGTTTTATTTTTTATGAAAATAGCTAATTATATATTGGCCCTCTATGAAATAACTGGCCTCTATGATAACAATACAGAAGGTTCAATGTTTAAGAAACATTTCCTGAAAATATGTTGGAACAAATGGTAACTTGGGGAACAAGTTTTCATAAAGCTTTTACTCCTGTAATGCTTATAGTATGTGGTAATAAGTAGAATACTTATTATTAAGGCATTAAATCAGCCAGCAATTTGTGATGTCGAGAGAAAATGTTTAATATATTTCCTATCTGCATATTGTTATATGTATCTTTTTTACATGCCATTGCATTTGTTGGCATCTCTGCTGCCAGTCATTGTCATTCAACATAGCACCGCATTATCTGTTGAAAAGTTTTTTAAATCATCTTTGTATGTAAATTTTTCTTTGCATTTTCATATTCCGTAAAATTATATAAAGCGCTAAAGTTTTAGTTGAAATTACAGGTTTGTATTTGCAAGGTACAAATGAATATCGTGTTCTTATGTTGCTCATTTACTGCTATCAAGTTCTATGTTATTTTTCATACATAAACACATGCTTTTAACTGGGAAGCCATTCACAAATTTAGAATAGAGCGTTTAAAATGATTTAGCTTGACTTGAGAAAAATGGATCACTTATACTTTACCCAGCATGTATGGTAGCTGACACAAAAAGACCTTGAAAGCCTTGAGCTTGAAACTTGTGTATCTACATTACTGAAATAAATTCCACTTTTTGAATATTTCTTTTCTTTTTATTTTAGGATAACACCTTTACAGAGTTTTATTGCAGCCTGTAGCAATGAAAATTTGCGCAGTCTTCTATTCTTTCTGTTAGCAATTGATATAAAGACACCTTATCGTTCCATGCCTGAATGGCCTTAGGACTTACCTGTAAGTGCTTAGCTCTGGAAGGTGAAGGATAAACCAACTATGAATGAGTATTAAAAGCCTGGTTAAAGAAAGAAAAAGAAAATTCATAGAATTTTCCCTTGATGAGCAGTGTGATGTGAATTAACTCTGCACCATTGAGGGAAAGGTCATCATAAAGGATATTCTTTGTACTTGATGTCATCCCCTGGACTTGGGCATAAAGAGAATTTGAAGAATGTGAAAGTTAACATTTTGTTTCTATCTGTTAACTGCAGTTGGTGGAGTGGCTCACTATCAATAGTACCACCATCTAGCCACTGCAGAAAAGGATGTGCTAATGAATGTGATACACCTTTTTAATGTTGTAGTTAGAGTACAGTCATCTTTAATCCGGCACAGTCGGGACCAAAGTGATGCCAGATTAAGGATTTTGCCGGACTAAGGGTCATGCTTGGCAACTGGTCTATTTTTGATGCCCGGATGTTTTCATTGAAAGGAGTCAATTATTATTAGCAAAATATATTCGTTTGCCATTTGCTGAGCATTATTATAAAAGGAAAGAAATGGTTTCTTAATTCGCAGAGTTATTACTTAAAAGCATCGAAGTTGCGCAGTAAGTGAAAATAATGGAATCTAAGCATCGTGTGCATCATATTGCTGTACATTTAAAAGTATAATATTATTGTTGAAAAAGGGTATATAGAATTTGATATTTCTTATGCATTGCTTCGCGCAACATATTTCGTATCACTCTTGGTTTGTTATCAGCTTATTCAGCGCGATGTCAACACGTGGGTGTCGTCCACACGGCCGCCCATCACTACGTCGTGGGCTATCGGACTGGATGATTGTTTAAAGACAGTCATCAATAGTAGTCTTTCTTCAACAATTTCAGGCTCATCATCTTCATATCCACTTGGATTTATTGTTATTTATTACCATTCCAGTGATTTCATCGTCTGTGAAATGTTGTGTGGTGAGAGTATCGTGGCCGCTAACTATCCTTTCCTCTAAATATACCAATTCCATTTCCTTTAATTCAGGGTTATGGATGCTGTTTGCAAACTCCACTATCATATTTTTATCCTCAGAAACGTGAAATATTTTTAAATCCCCATTTATTTTGTCTCCATCAAACCTTAAAGTAGGCCACAATTTACACCACGCATGTTTTAGAATTGACTGTGATATACTATTCCATGCACGTGAAATTTCCCACATCATGTCTTTTAGATTGATCACGTCTGTTTCTGAAATAGTTTATCCTGCTCCATTAGCATTAGGTCAGAAATACTAAAGCCCACACTTCAACGCAATCGAAACCATGCGATCTAAATCAGCAATTAAATCTTTTTTCATAGTTTTTCTCTCTGTCATCCATTTCGTCATGTCACTTTAACAGTAAAATTTTGAGGATTTTCTCTTTCAGTTTCTTAAATGTGCTATATTGTTGAAGATCCCACACTGTATGCTTCAGACAAAAGCTTTACTTATGCAACTGCTTCAAGCTTTTTCACAACTCGCACTTTTTCTGTGATCATTAACATTTTGTACTGATACATCACTCCTCTGCTGTTGCCACAACTGTATAGATGAGACATGATTTTGGAGAAACATAAGCAGATAACAAATAATTTTATCAAATTACGTCTAGTGGTCAATAAGAAATGCGCACGCCATTGAAAGTGGCCGATCTGTAAATTAGTCGTAGTCCGTCTCGGTGATGCCTTCAAATTTATATGTTTACTTCAAATTACAGAATAACTAGAGTGTACTCGAAGTATCAGAAATATATGTTTAAATTGTTCCGATTCTCGGAATGTGAAAAATTAACGTTAATAATGGGATAATATCTTGACAGGTTATAATGCAATGTGTCCGTAAAAAATGTTTTGGAATTTTCCACAAAGTACAAAACATTGCTTCATGTTTGGTCATGGCAAAATTGCCGGGTTACGGTGTTCCTGGAATATGGATTTCCGGATTAAGGGTGTTCAACTGTACAAACTGTTTGTCAAATTTAATTTTCATTGCCTGTAGTCCTTTGGCTGACTGATTGATGAATGTTTGATAATCTGTAAATCTAAGTCACCTTGGCTTACTATCATTACCATTTACCATCCAATATAACCATTTCCTCCAAGTATACATTAAAAACGAAAGGTGGCAGTGAAAACCCATGCATCACTCCCTGGCCAAATGATGTCCATTTTGATTTCTAATCTTCTGTTGTTACTCTTGCTGTCAGGTTGAGGTAGTGGTCTCTAATGAGACATCTGTTCTTCCTATCTATCCCTAGATTTAACTGCCTTTAACTATTTTTATTTCCATTACCTCCTCAAAGTTTATGAAAGGTCATATTCAGTACATATTTCTTTTGTTTGGTAAGAGGAGAGTCTCTCCATACAGTTTCATTCCAAAGACATGAAATTACCAGGAACATATTGAGACTTTTTTCCTTGGGTTAGTGATCAAAAACTTGAAACCAGTGTTCAAAGTCAATTTCTCATTATTCTCTTCTGGACCCTGTGGCCATGCAATTATTTCTACTCGTTTTTAGGGGGTTACAACCGTCAAAATATCACATGTAAATTAAAATGTGCATTTGGGTATCTTTTTAATAAATTACCCCAGCACTGTGTATGCATTCTCATCAGAACAAGTTGTGGGAATGGATGCAGTATTTAGTAGTTGTGTAGATAAAACAGCTCCTCATGTGCCTTAAGTTGGTATCTTCTGACTGGTTATCTTTTCAACTATGTTAATCGTGGTTCATTCAGGAGTTGAAGATAGAACAATGAGTGTACATCAATGCATTGTAACTACATTTCTTCATTCTACAGTCACCTGTCTAATTATCCATTTCTACATTTGTTTTCCACAAAGGAAGAAATCAAATTGCATTAATAGTTTTCACATAAGCATCCCGTGGCTCAATTTTATTTATTACTGTTTAGGACCTTCAAAGTAACAAAAATCATTCGGCTGAAATTTCAAAGAACTGTATTTGATGAGTGCTGTGACTTGCATTTTGGCTTCTGTTGACTTTTAAGAAATGCAGTTCCTGGAAAATAAAGTCATCAGGTAAGATGAAAATTTTCAATCATATCCTAGGAAGCACATTACATTATAATGAGTGAATTCAATGAGACACCTCAATGTGTTATGGTAGTAAAAAGACTTGAAGGTGATATTCTTAGGACCCTAATTTTCACTAGTCTTGAATTGCTGAGGAGGGACAAGCAAGGTAATTTTGTGATTAACACATTCACTCCAGTGTGAGCCACTGTTATGTCACACCACCCTTAGATTTGTATGCTTAATTTAAGGTGAGCCAATGGTTTGTGAAGAAAATTGTCTCGACTCCCACAAGATGAATGCTTGATTTTCAATATTTCACCATCACCTGAGTGATACTTCTTCACCCTCATGCTACCCTTATGGCACATGGCATAAAAATCAAGTCTGGTTGAATTTGTTAATTTAAGAAAATGAAATCATTTGTACATATATGCTTTCACCATACGCTGTTAAATTAATACAGGGTAGGTATCAACAGACCTTTGTGCTGAGGTCCTGATACTTTACTTGATATTCAGCATAGTACTATGCTGTATATCAAGTAAATATACTAGAGAAACAGATTTCAAGGCATATCGCCACCCTAACCTTCAACTATACCCATGCACACACCTCTTTTACCCTCGGATGTTCTAAATTACCCTTCCCCTACCGCTGTCGAGGATAAGCCTTGAGTACCACTACATCCACCTACCACCCGTTGTGTCATTTTCCTACCCTCGGCCTACCCTTTATTTTTGCCAGTGTAAAAAAGTCACAATCCCAAATTAAGTTAGAGATAATCAGCAAGGTATTTTAATGATGTCTTTTTTTTAAATATGCTGATGCTTCTGTGAGGGGATGTCTGTCTGACACAACTTTTTAAAAACCTGTAATCCTCAAGGGGAACAATTCACTCAGAGAGAGCCAAACTAGATAAGTTTTAATATTAAGAATATAAGAAAATTAGTTTGTTTACTTCTACGTTTCTCTTGTTGTGTTAATAGCTGTCCTAATATTGTGTCCGAATGCATAAGTTAATTTTATAAAATTCTTAAAAGTTTACTTATAAGTGATATACTTTAAGAACTTATAAGTTTATAAAGATCTCTTTGTTTTCTTCAAATGTACATATTTTGTATCTTAAGAAGAATTTCAGATAGGTACTATTTTTTATTTCAAACATTTCTCTGCCTGTATTTTGCCCTGCTCTGGCTATAACCTTTGGAAGGCTATATTATGAAAACTATAGTTAAACCAGTGTTCAGTTGCTACTCACTGGAATTCAATTCCCATGGGAATTGATTAATCGTGATAGCTAGGCTTGCCTGCTCACTCTCTTCTGTTACTCAGCTCTTCTGATACAACTTAATGAAACGGACACAAAGGAAAATTACGAACTTACTTTTCAAACTCCATGGGGGAAACAGAGATGTGGTTGATGCTAGGACTGGCTTTATGGGTAAGTTATTGTAAAGGGTAAGATTGGAGAAGTCCTTACTCCCATTCTTGTCAGATGTAAGTAATCCTGGGAAGGAATTAAATTATCTGAATCATGTACTAATTACTTGGCTGAGGCGAAATAAATGGGCAATGGCATTTGAAATAAAATTCACTTACCTGCAAAATCAGTTTGCTGAATTAAAGTGACGCTTTGCTGCTTCTTGAAGTGTTCAAAGTTCTGGACAAATTCTCTTGTCAGCTGATGGACTCTTCTGTCATCCAATAACTCTGTATGTAAACCAATCAACATTTTTATGAGAAAACCACTCTAAGCAATATATAGTAATAGAAAAGAATTATCTTACCTAGTTTTGGCGAAGCTGATACCACAATGGCATCTCTGTACTTGGGAAGTGAGCAAATTTCATTTCCAGAAAGATCAAGTACCTGCAGGTTAGGCAAAGTGCTTAGTGGTTCACATACCCCTGGGAAGGATTGTAGACAGTTTTCTCGAGCGTGCAGCTCCATCAATGATTTTAGTGGACAGATGTCCCATAGAGAGTGTAATCCATTTTTTGATATGTCCAAGAAAAACAAAGACTCCTGGAAGTAAAAATATTTTTTTCAATGCAATTGGGTTCATACAGTACACACATCATTTTCGTTTTTCATATACAAACATTACTGATAATGATTCTGTTGTTCTTGGATCAAATTGCAATGCTTCACCAGGGGATAGTTGCTGCTTTTCTACATGTAGTTCCTTCAGTTTCTTGAGATTTTCCAATCCTTCTACGACAGCAATGCAGTTATGTCCAATGAACCTTCATATTAATCAGAACACACATGAAATTACATAATGGCCTTTTAAGTTACTCATTAATTATTCATACAGAATCAGACTGGATGCTGCATGCAATATATTATGAAGTTACTTACAGTTTTTCAAGATTAAGCAACCTATGCAAGTTTTCGATTTTGCATATCTTATTATCTTGAAGATATAAGTGAGTTAACTTGGTAAACACATCCAAATTTTCAATTTTGCTTATTGAATTTCCATGAAGGTAGAGTACTTTCAAATTAATGCACACTGAAATAACTCCCTGGAAAAAGGTGACATGTTAACACTCAAGAAATATTTCTATTGACTTGCAGACTTTGAGAAATACTTACAATTTCATGAATATTCTTATTCTGGAAATAAAGATGAGTAACACCATTTAGACATTTTGTGCTAACTTCTTCTCGTCTCTTGCTAGCATTATGTTTATTTTTTATTAGTTGATTGGTAATAATACTTTCACTTAATTTCACCATCTCTTGTGAACCTGACTTCTTCAATTTAACAATTTGTCAGTCTTATCATTATTTGAAAAATATTTCCTAATGACTTTTTTTCCCTCGAAGACTGCACTGCCTAGTCTGCTGTCAAATAGTTATCAACATACTTACTATTAAAGATTAGGAATTTTTCCACCCATAGCATCTACACATCGATAGATCATTTATTACCATGGTGATTAAAAAAATATTCTGGTCACCATAGCAACCAATAATGGCATCTCAGGGCCTTTGATTTCTCATTGTTATGAAATTTGTAATTGTTTGGGCACCCTTGTAAATAGAATTTCCATTGCATTGGTTGGTGCCTATGAAGACACGTATAATATGGAAGTCCATGCAGTGAAGATTTTGGTTATTTTGAATTATTTATACCAAATTTTGCTAATGACATATTTATACACGTCTTCAACGCGGCAGGCTGAGTGAGACTCAGCTGGCCGAAGGAGTTGGCGAACACCGCATCATTCCCCAATGTTGATATTTCGTTGCGGCTTGATGGAAGTATTATTTTTATTGATCGATGGCTATGTTGTGCGGGTGCCGCGGCACCTTTTCGATTTGAATCAGTCAAGGGCGCCGCCGCATTTGGCCGCTCATATTGACACCTGTAATGTTGGTAATACTAGTTAGTGCTGGTGGTGATGGGCTGCGAGGAGAGGAATACTGCCAGTTGACCGACCGACGGAGCACTTGAGAAACTCTTGCTTTGCTCCATCGGAACATGTTTGTAAACAAACATTACGTCACGTCGTAGCATATATAACATATTGTATGTTCAAAATAGAGACAATGGAATTTTCTTGAAAAACCTCTGCTGTACGATTTTCTAATGTCGTGGTGTCATCGATGTTCAGATGTGATTTCAGTTTTGGTGTAGGGGGATAGTGTACAATTCTGATCATAATGAGTATCTGTGCAACAGTTAGTAATTCTGTCTTGCATGAAAACAGAAATCATTCCGGTGGAATAGCGCGCGTTACCGGTGATATTACTTACTCCGAATTCTTTGAAAAATACATGGTGAATAATATTCCATGCATATTTTCGGAGGACGTGACTAACTCATGGCTGTCACGAAAATTGTGGGTGAAAGACCATCTACCAAACTTTGGTTATCTTCGTGAGAAATTTGGTGAGTTCAGTGTCCATATTCGGCATTGTTAAGCCTTATGCCACAATCGTCTGGCTAAGTAACTCAAACTAGTTTGAGATAGGGAGGGACGTGTTACCCGGGTCGGTAACACACCTGCCTAGCAATCCACAGCTGTTGTGGGTTCGAATCACATCTAGTACAAGGATATTGTGTTTGTTTTAGGTGCGACATAACCCAGGAGGTTTTCCCAAACTATGTATTTTATAAGCGCGCCTAAATCAGCCGAAAATGATAAATGAAAGGTTAAGTGCATATCATTTCCAGTGAAACGAATGCAACTGCGTGCTAAGAGTGAATATTTGCATGGAAGGACCATGGAGTAAATTCATTGATTTGTAAATGAAATTTTAGCGTCAGGTTCCCACCAGTTTTATCAATACCTTTCCATTTGAAGGTGGTCATGTAACTGCATGAGTATGCGATTTTTTTTATGGAGAATAGGAGGTTTCTCAAGGATTGGACCCTTTGTACGCACCATGAATGTTCATAATTGTATGATCATGGTACCTACAATGAATTTATAACTTTATTTGCCAGATTTAGGCCTAGACAATGACAGCTAAGCCCTGCTCTTCTCCAGAAAATCAAATTTTAGGTTTGTTGTTATTGCGATTGCCTTGTGATTATGGGTGCACCATGCACCAACCCACACTCCCGGCTTCATTCAACTATGCGGCTGCATAGTTGAAAGAAAATGACCTAAAGGGTATTCGTCTGCTGTCCAAGGCAATTCACAAATTCTTACAAATAAGGATGTATTCAAGGTTAAATATTTTTGATCATCTTAAAAGTGCTTTTGAAACAAGTTCTGGTATATTATTCCTGTAAATGATGTGCAATAACTCCTGGTTTTTGGAAAGTCTGGGAAATCAGCTGTTCATTTATCTAGTAATTGGTGTCGTTTGCCCTACCTCTCAATGCGCTGCCACTTTGGAAAATATTAATGAAATCCACCACCATTGACCTGCCTTCATTTTCTTCATATTAAGTGTATTTTTAAGAAGTAGGTACCTAACTGCTACTTCTTGTAGATGATTTTTGATGTGCAACATTCTTGATGCCTAACATCAATGAGTTTAGAGGCTTAATGGAATAACCCGTAAATAAAAATGTCCCCTGACCTGGTGAAAATAGGAGTCTTCTGTTTCATGAAAGAAGTGTGAATGAGCTGAACTTGAATGGTTTTGCAACATGATGCTAATTAACCTCTTGGCTGGGGTTGATGGGATATCTCTTAGGATATTTAATATAAATTTTTAGTTCACCCAACATGAAAAACATAATAATAGGGTAAAGTAATTACACAATTAAATCATAAACTCTAAACATCTCTAAGATGTTTTAGAGGCATTCAAAATGTTTCAGAGCCATTTGAGATATTTCAGAGATACCTATATGGGATGTATCTGAGACACGCACTCTGAATTCATTTTCTGAATATCTCATGATTACATCTCTGTTACTTATAAGATGTTCAAGATATTCAAGACTATAGTGAGACATCTCTGAGACTTTCATTGCCATGTGGGTTCTTGCTTTAAATGTCTTAAGACAAGTGGAAACAATGATTAAAATTATAACCTTTGTGATTCAAATGCACAAAATTTGCATACCATTTGTGTTAGTACCACTTGACTCCATGGTTATCTATTCAAGATAATCCAGGCCCTTTCAAACACCCCATATGTTGTCCCTCTCCACACTCACTGTGACCAGACCAGTTCCAGAGCAGTAAAATGTCATTACAGACCAAATAAAGAACCAACACCTATGTATCTTTCCACTTAAATTTATTTGGCACTACTATATAGTTTCAATGCATCGGTGTAATCATCAGGTACGTCATCAAATAAATTTAAGTGGAAAGATACTTAGGTGTTGGTTTTTTATTTGACCATGAATTTCCACATAGTTATGCCGCAAAGTATTTAATGCATTTACAGACCAGTTTCAGAGCAGTGATATATAGTTACAATCCATTTCCAGACCAGATTTCCACACTTCTGTATCCAGACCAGTTACAGACCTCCCACCCAAGTTCCGGACCATAACCAGATCTCACAGGTCTGGAGCACTGTTTCAATTTCTTCCCAGATACAGACCTGACCCAGAACAGTTACAGATGTAA
This sequence comes from Platycnemis pennipes, assembly GCA_933228895.1. Taxonomy (NCBI): domain Eukaryota; kingdom Metazoa; phylum Arthropoda; class Insecta; order Odonata; family Platycnemididae; genus Platycnemis; species Platycnemis pennipes. Next base: position 12,462,970 of record OW121850.1, on the reverse strand, counting down.
TATTTTTACTTGGGTTATTCTTCTTCCTTAGACCTTTGAATATGCTTTGTAGCCAGCTGAGGGCTGATGTCGGAAAGTCATTGTCTGGAGGGCTGTTTGAGCATAACATCTATACCTATATATGGTCTGACTTATCTTATTCCTTGGATAAATGCCCCTTTTGATAGCAGCATCTGACAGTTGCGTAGTTAGTGACTCTGGAGAGTTGCATATGCCCACACATTCTACATTTTGAAGGGAAATTTCACGTGGTAAGCAGTTTGAGTCTCATTACCTATAAAAGAGAAACTAAAATTGTGGGTTACACACTCTCGCTTGAGTAGAAATGTGATCTAGTAATGCCTGCCAGTCTTATCATTAGGCCAAAGAGTAGGAAGAAAGATCGCAGCAAACCTGTTGGAAAACCAATACGGATTCTGAAAGAGCTGAGGAATAAGAGATGCTCAGCTAAATATAATGATCTAAAAAATCATTCACATAAGCCTATGTATGTAGCATTCAGTGGAACATGATGTTCAATTACAGAGAACCAAGGAATAGGTTGCAGTGATGGGGAAATAATATATCAGCTCTTAAAAATAATGTAAAAGCTGAAATTAAATAAGAAGTAAGACAAAAATTCCTGCTCTCACCAGAGCTATTTAATGTATATACCTAGAAGGGTAGATAAAGAATGTGGGGGATAAAAGTGAATGATGAGGAAATCATCATTCAGAGTCAAGTTGGCATTGTGGCCAGAGTACCTACTGCCTTCCCATCCTGTGTTCAAGATCCTGTCATGGTAGTTTTGTTAGCGGCAGAGATAGTCCCTGCTTGAGTGCAGTGTAAAGAGCACTTCAAGTTCAGTACCCCATTGATTGGTCGGGGCATATAACCTCGGACTTCTCCTCACTCACGTTGAGCTGTGGATATGGGAGACTAGGCAATAACTCTGGCAGAAAGGGAGGTAAACAAAAAAGCATAAAATATGGTGTAGGCAGTGAGGATAAGAATGGACAATGGTATCATCAGAAGAAATTTTTGGAAGGAGGCAAAGCAAATGGAGGGTGTAATGGAATGTAAAAAGGTATTGAGAAGGGTGAGTGGTGGGACTATGCATTGGAAAAGAATTAGGATGAAAGAGGGAGGCTAAAAGTAAGAAAGAAAGGCTAACAAATGGTTAGTTGTCTTTCGTTTGATTTTAATTTAATTGTCCTTATATAAATGTGAGAGATGTGGCAAAGATGCTCAGGTAATATTTTGGAGAGCTAGGTATTAAGCTGATAGCCATGGATTTGCATCCCTTTTGAACTATCAACTCCGATTCATCAGATGTCCTACAGATCTGTGAATCAATATTTTTTATGAGCATGGTGATGCATTTTATTGGTCCTCAAACAATCTGTTTTAACAGTTATTGTGTTCAGGAAGTAATAAGAGTTTGAACATTATTTTCTAGGTAAAACCATAGCCCCTGTGGCTAACTGCAATGAAAAATATTTTGGTTCCCAGAAAAAAACAGATATGACAATTAGAGAATTTTTATGCTACTGGGAAGAATTCATATCAAAAAATTATCCTGCTGATATGCCTGTTTTATATTTAAAGGTATTTGCCTCCATTAAATTAGCATGAATCATTGTTTATAATGATAACCATTTCATCTGTAATTCTCCAAATAGCACTTGGTTCTTTTTTCTGTCTTTAAATTTGTGTTGTCTGGTCTTTTTCCCCCAAAAATGTTTAGTGCCTTACGGAAGTTGGTTTTAATATTAATGTGTTTTTTTCTCCCAGATGTTGATGTATAAGTAGCCCTTATAGGTGGTTGTTTAACCTTGATGTTATGTGCTAGAAATAATTTTTATGAATCTTAAATCTTCATTATTTGTTGTTATAGCAAGGCAGCCTATTGTGTCTAGATTTTGCTCTAAGAAATTTAGGATAAATTATGGAAAGTGCCTTTTGTTATTATGCATCAATGTCATGGGGTGTGCGGACTGGGTAGTAGTTGATTGCGCATTGGAAGGGTTTTTGGAAATATTTCAATGGTTACAGGGGTTAGTGACAGGTGAACTCTAGCCTCTCCCCAGAAGTACAGTTGGGGGCTGTTTTTGAATGAAGAACATTGCATGTAGAATTACATTGAATGAGAAGATAAAATCCCTATGTCATCACATTTTGATATCAGTTTTGCATTGTGACAATAGTGAATTTGGTCTTTGATAAATCCTCTCCCTCCCCATGCTTAAGCAAGAGGGTAAATCACTTAACCGCGTTGGCCACTGAAATGTTTGAGTGTGCATACAGCGGGAGTCATTTAAGTTAAGTCAAACACATCAACTCTGTGTGCTCCAGAGAGGATTCTGGTAGTATCTTTTGAGAAGAAATCTTCCTAACACAACTATCTGGTTGCCACCCAAAATCTACATTAAATGATATTTTAAGCACTTAAAAATTCTCAATCTAGCCAGCATTTGCATTTTTATTCCATCTTGTGCATTAAAGAGCAGTCTGGAAATTTAAGTATTTGGGAATACTCAAATGCATAACACGAGAAGGAATAAAGACTAGACTTACCTCCCACAATTTAGCCTTGTATTCTAAAAGTACATCAATGTTGGCTGCTTATTTTATAACCATCTCCCTAATGAGATGAAATTGATTAGCCAAATTTTTAAAAGAAAACTAAAAAAATTATGATTTGTTATGCATTTTATTCTTTGTGTGAATTTCATTCTTTGTGTGAATTTCTTGAGTTATAGTTTGTTTGACATGATTATGATGTATGTTTTGCTGTGGCCTTTTTTCCAGTTTGTTCTTTAAGTGTTTTATTCTACTTGTCATGTTTGCTTGTGCATTTATCATTATTTATTAATTTTATATCATCTAGTTAGACCCTCAGGGTTTAGGCTATTACTCAATTTTGTTGTTTTAAATGTGTTGTAAGTTTTCACGTGTTTTAATTACTCTCTATGACTCCTTTTTAAAAGTTTTATTTAATTCAATGTAATTTTAGGACTGGCATTTGAAGAAGAACTACCCAGATTCAAATTACTATGAAGTACCTCCTTATTTTGCCTCTGATTGGATAAATGAATTTTGGACTCAGAGAGAGGATGTTCGCGATGATTATCGCTTCGTTTACATGGGTCCCAAGGGCTCATGGTATGCTTCAATCTTAATGATCTTAGTCAAAGTTTGTGGATATGAATAGAGCGGCTGAATTAAACATTTCTTTTTTCTTTCTATTTTAGGACTCCAGAGCATGAAGATGTGTTCTCATCATATAGTTGGTCTGCCAATATTGTTGGGCAAAAACGCTGGGTGTTTTACCCTCCTAAGCTAGTCAAAAATAATAGATCATCACCTGAGCAGTGTGCAATGAATGGAGTTGATGCTGTGGGAACAGAGGAAAAACAAAGAATGGAAGTGATTCAAGAGTCGGGAGAAATCATTTTTGTGCCCTCAGGGTGGCGACATGAAGTTTGGAATTTGGTCAGTACATTTTTGATGCTCTATAGTGTGAGCTATTTGTAATAATATTGTGATTTATTAAGAGGGAACTATTTTCACAAGAGCCTTTAAAGTAATATGTTTTCAGTTGTTCATTTGAAAGTATGATTTCATTGTTGTTACTACTGGAATATGGATGTGTTGTGATTTTTCGTATCAAATTTTATCTGTTGTCACAAATATATGCTGATGTATGAAAGGGGCAGCATTTTAGTACAAATTTTAGTAATTTTGTCCGGCTGAAATTTCATTGCTAAGCATTCAAACAAAAGTGTATGCATGATCTACTGTTTTCATTTCTGATCTCAACTCACTTAGCATTTTGTGGTAACAGATTAGTTTTTCGGTATTTATTTATTTAACACCAAAAACAACAATGAGGCCTTTACATTGGGTATAATTAACTCAACCTTGGAATATGCTGATGTGTGCCGATTGGGCATGATTGAGCTCTCATCTCTACTTTTATAATAAATATGGTAATATGCAGTCTAAGATACTGATTCATGTAGCCTCCAGCAATACTATATGTATGGGAACCATTTATGGGTAAAATAATGTACCTACCTCTCTTTAATGATCTCACAAAGAACTTCTTTATTCCATTCTCAAAAAAATGTAGCTGTTTTGTGAGATGTAGCTTTGGAAAATAATATTACAGTAAAACCTCTATACAACGAACCCCCATAATGCGAATTTTTAAGGAAACCTCCCAATTTCAAAGTCATTGGCCCGGTCCTGGACCCTTCCAATGGACAATGTATGCATAAAAAACCTCCTATAACGAACCTCTCTAATTACGAAAACTCCCGACAATGAAGTCTGTGAATGGGCCCAAAACATGAAAAGTACCCCTCTAGAATGAATTATTGAGAACAAACGTAGTATTTTGCATTTACAGGTAATTTTTCCATTGATATTTACGTAATAAGCAGGAAGTAGAACAGCAGCAGAGTGTACCGCGTCTTAACCGTTCTGCTCCGAGCTTCGAAGGGGTTCAAATCTGAGACCTACAGAGTGGAGGGCATGAAGGAAACTTGACGCTCTGGCTCGGTGAAGGCCATAGTCAACTCTGATGGTTCCCACCATAAGAAATGTGTAAGGGAAGCCAAAGCTCCACTCCACATGGCTCCGTCTATTGCTCTGCTCCGACCTTTGTGCTGCTCCGAGCAGGAGCGCTTGGCAAGTCGAAGGTTTACAAGTTGAACTGGTTGGACAGAAAATCTGCAGAGCAGCTCTTTTTAAATTAAATTGCGATAATATCCCATTGAGCATCCATTATCAGGGTGTCCACTGACTGGGAAAACCTGGAAAATCTGGAATTATTCATAAATTTTCAATGCAGGGAAATGTTCGTGGATTATTCATGATTTTCTGGTCTAAGTCGGAAATTTTAAAAATTCTTAATTCAAGACAAAAAATACTTATTTTAGAAATAGGATCAACAACGATGTCTTTAAGATACATATATATTATTTGATAACTGTACAAGATGTAATGGATTTTCCGTTGGTATGAATGAATAAATAAACGATGAAATGTAGTTAGGCACAATGAATCTTCAGCGCTGTATGCATCGGAGACGTCAACTGATCGAATGTCGTCGAACAGATTCCTTCAGCGTCACGTCAAGTGTCCTTTGTTCTCATTCATTGCACATTGGACTAAGCCAAGGACATGATATGCGAACAAATGCCTAACGTGATATTTAAACCAATACATGTACCCAATATTTTTGGGCCCATGTAATTATTAGTTCTCCCAGTGTCTTGTAACAGTTTTAAAATATCGGTTACGAATACAGTAGAGTGCTGATTATCCATGCTAATGGGGGGAAGCTCAAACAGATAATCTGATCACATTCAACTGTGTTTTAATTATGGCCTTGGTTTCAGCGCCATGCTTTCTTAAACGCTTTTTGTGGTGAAATCAGTCATTCTTTCATTCCATTTAAGTAGTTCTCATAAACATTTTGCCACCTAAAATTAATGACTATAGCTTGCATGCAATAAATACATATGTTCTATCAATTTGTGGAACAATCGGAGGTGAACCATATTTTGAGACGTGCATTGCCTTCCGTTCTATAATACATTCTCGTAACTATTATTATACCTACTTATGGTAATTGCCCATAATTTCTGTTCATTTGCCATCAATAAGCATATAAATTCAAGATTACAGCGTATTAAACCATGTTTACACGATGCACCATCACACATTCACCATCAAAATTAGCATCGTGTAAATATGCAAAATTGCGCAAATACTTGAATGCGTGGCCATAAAATAAAATATGGAACATTTGTTCACACATCTGTCTATCCACGTAATTTCGGGATTACATGCATCATGTAAACATGCCTCGTACTCATTGTGAGGAATACGACCATGCAGATTGGCAAAATTTGCTTCACTTTTTTTCAACTTCCGAGGCACGTCAAGGTAGTTGATTCAGACTTGCACGGCAACACCTCCTCGGAGTCAGGTTCCTTCACCCGAAGCTATAGTAACCCAGGCACACGTCTCTTCTGCAACAATTAGTGATCGCCTCCCCTAGAACTCCGAGCTCCCTTATCTTTGTTTTTACTCTTCCCGCTATCGATGTAAACAAGGTCACTATTATAACAAGGAAAACTATTTTAAATAGAATAATTTTGAATTAATATAACCTAAAAACAGCTACCGCTTCTTATTTATGAATAAAAAATTGCTTTAAACCTATCTAATTTTTCGAAATTTGTTTTAACTTCCTTAAATATACTCATTTTCAAGCAATATGGAATGTTTCAGCTGAGGTAAGTCGCACGAGAGCTGACTGTATGTACAGCGAGGATGGTACATGGTCCTGTATTTATATTTGTGAGGAGGTAAGTGAAGGAGAGATAAATCGAAAACCGGTTAATTATTACAGGAATTATTGTACTTCTTCCGTCTGTGTGCCTAACCAGTTGGGCTATTTGAAGAGCGGCAGACCACTGGGCCACGTTCTATCGGAAACACATGAGCTTTCGGTTAGGGGAAGGGGAGTCATTGAGGAGTGGAATGGGCAAGGGAGGTCTTCCCGAAGGAACGTGGGAAGGGGAGGGGAGATAATAGCAGCATTGCAGAGAAAGAGGCGAGTAAGGGCGTAGTTATTCTTTCTTTCGGAGGGGGAAGATTATTGAATAAGAGTCATTTTGGTATGGAATGTTTGGAAGGGGTTAGTTGGCAATGCACTCCTTCCTCTTATTCATTTCAGTGCGTGCGCTAGGTTAGATTTCTTGCTGCGTCCAACTCAAAACGTCTCCATTCCAAATTGTTAGCAGGCACTATTACCGGTGCAACTAGAGTTTGCAGAACAACAATCTTCGCTCGTCTACTTGGTTTAGAAAGAGGTCCTTCTAATGTCATAAAAGATGTGAAAAGGAGTGGGATCAGGTTCTTTTATGTGTTTTTATTCTCTTAATTGCTAACATAAGACATATATAACTCATGTGATTCTGCTTTAGCGACTAATTATTTCAGTTAAATAGTTTTAGCCAGCCACCATTTTAAAATGAGAGACGTTCTGCAAAGGACTGAAAAAGGGCAAACATGGTTTAAAATTTTCTTCAAGTATGAAGAGGTACTGGATGAATAGCAACAAGGCGTGGATTCAAATATTACCTGGCGTACTCGATGGTACTGTGTTTTGGCACCAAAGAACGGGTGTGCCAACAGAATACCAATTTTGTCCAGCTTCTATGAAGGCATCATGAATGCATTATCATCTGAGATTGCTATTGTGACCTCAGGGCGTTATCGACTGCCACATTTTTACTCGTGGTAACTAACTCACCCCAGCTAACTTCCATCATTGTTTATCAATATCTAATATATACAGGTCACGAACATAGATATTTACCAGTATTTCAATGGGATTTCAATTCCAACAATGCATTTTATTTTGTAAGTCTAAATGGCAATATGTGCTCTTTCAAGCAAAATTGCTGCATAAAACTGCCAATTGCCTTGAATTATTGCACTCCAAGAATAATATCGACTAGATACTCAGAAAAATTATGGAGCACTTTAAAAATATGTAATCCACAGGCATTAATTTTGGCATTCCTTTAATTTCAGAACATAACTAAAGTAAGCGATGAGGCGTAGAGCAGAATTGATGAGAAAAACAATAATTTCAATTAGAAATACGCAGATTGAAAATCACGTGGTGATAGCCACGGTATTTGATGGCAAATAATAACAATTGTTTATCATCACTGTAGGAAAGGGGAATAAAACAAGATTAAGAAATTTACAAGACTGGCATGGTAAAGCACACGGGACACGTGGGTGCCCCTGCGATGACGCAACCCACATATCACCTTCATACAACGAAACCCCATTCAGCGAAGTCATGATTTTTTTGGTCCCAGCAAATTCGTTGCATGGAGGTTTTCCTTTAATTTTTCTGGGTTAACAGTAAATCCTTGCTCTTGTAGCCTAGAAAACTTTCTTATATGTGCCTCAGGTTTGTTGCTCTGACTACTATACATTACTAGTGCTTCCAAACAGTTTATTACTATAAACTTGGTATTATAAAAAAATGTCTAGCGGCACTCTTGAAAGTAATTGTCCACCAATAGAAATTCCAAAAGGGACTTTCCTGTAGACTGATTGGGTTTATTAATTCTGTACACTTCCCATAATCTTCTGCAAGGGGTATTTGATGGTAGGCACAGTTTTGATCTATGGCAGAAGATACTTGGACCCCTTTAAAATGCTGCAAGGCTCCTTTGATGGTGGGTTGGGGAAAGCTATCAAATTTGGCCTTCTTGTTCAGTTTTTGGTGGTTGATTACCAGACTAAAGCCTTCCCCCTTTTTTCGTTCAGAAAAGATGGGCTGGAATAATTTGATTATCCTTTCATTAGCATTTATTTCTGTGAAAATAAGGGCTCCTAAAGAATTTTCAGTTTTGTGGGAAACAGGTTATATATTGCAGACCTCACTGGATTATCTTCTCTTACAAGGAGACATCACGAGACTGATTCTCGGGATCCAAATGACGCAATTATTTTCTGAAACTATGGAGGGAATGCCGGAAAGTGTCACGGCTTTCTCCCACAGAGGCCCGGGTTTGCGAAAAAAATGCAACTATTGAATTTTCCTCCCTATTAGTCCTTTGTAGAGCATGCCTACATTAACAATAGCTGGGCCAAGTGGGTTAAGGTGCTGTAGGAATCACTCACACAATATGGTGTGGGTTCGAGTCCCAATAGGGACAAAATGTTTCCTTTTGAATATTTTGTGGAATCGCTGTAAAATGCCCAATCCCATGCATTTACAGCAGTAACAGTAGTATTTTTTTTAGTGATGGCCGGATCGGATCCGTCGGATCCAAAGATCCGCGGATCTTTCATTTTTTCGGTGCCGGATCCGGATCCAAAGACACGGAGCAAAATCGGATCCGGATCCTAGATTTTAAGTTTTCGCGGCTTAGCGATCGAAGCGCCCCGTGAATGGAAGGTAGGTGCAGTAGATATTGACAAGAAGAGGATGAGTAACTCAGGTCACGAAATTAGATGAAAATTTTCCCGTGCAACTAGAAGCAAAATAAAGAAATATGACTTTTTTCCCCATTAGCCCGGTATCGCGAGAAAAAAATACGTAGGATGTCACGCGGGTAGCCTACATTCGCCGGGATCAGGCGGACAACGAGAGCCAGTGTACTGTGCGAAGTTCGATCCCTTTCGCAGTTAAATGTTTTCTTTCAGTCATTGCATCGAAAATGTTATCATATTCACTTTCAAACCATTAAATCTGAATACCTACCCTCTTTATTATACTTTTGTTGTTTAAATTAGATTTACAAATGTACCATTGATAAATTAAGGATGGTCGGGTCGGATCCACGGGTCTTTCATTTCATTCGCAACTGAAATCATATCCGAAGACAGTAAAAATTCAGATTCGGATCGGAGATTTTAAAATTTCACGGCTTGGTGATCGATGAGCCCCGCGAATGGAATGTAAGTATGGTAGAAACTGACAAGGAGAGGGTGTGTAACTCGGTCGCGAAATGAGAAGAAGATTTTTTCGTACCAAAAAAACAAAATAAAAAAATACTCGTCGTGACTTTTTTCCCCATACGCCCGGATGCGCGAGAAAAAAAATAAAGCCGAATGTCACGCGGGTTGCCTACATTCGCCAGATTCCCGTGAACCTATGATAGCGTAGTTGTTAAAAATGAAGGCTAGTGTACTGCCGGTCACGAGTTCGATCCTTAACACTGCCTAGAAATATAGGCTATGCTATATTCCTAGGGTGATGCAAGTAGGCAGTTAAAAAGAGTGGATTAACAGAAATTTCATGTCAATTTATAAGTAAAAAAAAAATTGGAGTTAGTGAAATGATTGGAAAAATTTTTTATTGCAGAATTAAATCGTGGAATCATTACGTTAACTTTCCCATGTATTTTTAGCAACGCATTTATAAATCTAGTTTAAACGATAGAAGTACAAAAAAGTCGGTATCCACACAGAAATGTTGGAAATGAAGAAGGATAATTTTTTTGATTCAAAGGCTGAAAGAAAAATTTTAAACAGCGATAAGAATGGAACTGCTATTGTCGGCTTACCTGATTTTGGAGAATACATGCTCCCCACATGTCATTCTACTTTTTTCTTGCAAACCCGAGCCAATGGAGAAAAAATCCGAGACTTTTTAAATTTTTGCTTCTAGTAGCATGAAAAACGGCTAATCTCATTTCAAGATCAGAGTTACACAACCTCTCCTTAGGAGTATAAAATTCTCAAATTTCATTTTAAAGGTTATTATTAATGAGAATTGCAAAATTACTAGTTTAGCAGCTTGAAATATTCTATAATAATATTTTCGTCTTGAAAATGGAATCCCCGGATATTCCATAAATGGAATCTCTTGGCCGCATTAAAATACTTTGTGTTTCTAAAAAAGAATTTGAAAGCATTCAAGGATTTGATTAATAATTGGAAAATAATTCCTTTATTAATGAAAATAAACTTACAATGTTTCTTTCAACTGCACTCTAAAGAATAGTTGTACAGGTTTCAAAAATGTATTGCATGATGAGTATGTGATAAGGAAGTTGATCTTTATATTAGAAGTAATAAGATATAGTTATTGCATCCGTAAATCTTGATCTAAGAAAATATTATCCACAAGGATGATTGGAAGTTGATTTTTTCGACAATAAATTCACTTTTTTTTGGCAATTCTATTGTTGCTGTATTTATATATTTTTAAAAAATCTAGGTTTTGAAAATCTGAATCGAGTATGTGAAACTAAGGATCCGAAACCGAGATAAAGATCCGAAACCCAGGCAAGGATCCGGTTCCGGATCCGGATCCGACAAAAAACCTGGATCCGTCCATCACTAATTTTTTTAATTTTCAAACTACATAATCGCTGGATTTTCATTCAACCCCCTTGGGAGACTTTCAAAGGAAATTTCTGGATTTTAATGTTTGCCCAAAAAGAGGCCTCACATGCTGACAGTCCTAATATATTTAAATTTTGAAAATGCTAGGATACTTCCGTGAAGAGGATGGGCTTCGATTGGTTGTGGGACAATCGAAGCCCATCCTATTCTATAGTTGTATTTTTTTTGCAAATCCTGGCTTGGAAGAAAGCCGTGACACTTTTCCTGCATTCCCTCTATAGTTTTAGAAAATAACTGCATAATTTGGATCCTAAGCATCAGTCTTGCGATGTCTCCTTGTTAGTGGGATGGAATATTCAATGTTCTTTGTGGTGTTCAAGCCATTAGTTAGCAAGTGTGGAAAACCAGTTCCTGTAAACCAGTTCTTCTCTTTGTCACATAATCACTTCGCGTTGTTCCTCATTTCATCACACATGAAACCGTTTCTATTATCACTCCCTTAAATACCTTCTTCGAGTAGGCAGTAACTCTCAGAGTTGCAGTTAAAGGTTAACTCATTATTCATAAAATTCAGTACCATTCCAGTATATTCCAAAAAATCTGTTCTGAGAATTATAGTAAAGGGCAGCGTTTTTGTTACTTAAAAAACTATGCTATGAGATAATTACTAAAGTCATTATTTTTAATTTTTAGTTTAACTTCGAATACCACTTCTAAATACTCATTTTTTTGCCTAACACATAGATTTGTGGTTTTGCATCATATCCTTCCTATTCACTACCTCACATTTTGTTGATCACAGACAATTTTATAAAGGGCCACATGGTCCCTAAATCGAATAATGCCTTGCAGCTTTCATGTTGAACTGTACAGATTATCATAATAATATGTAATAATGTTTTATTGGTCATAGGTGTGACTGTTTTCCTAGTTTTTACCATTTCCGTTATTGGGTAAGCTCTTCCTTCTCTTTTCACCTGAAAGTGCCTGCAACTCCCCCTGGCATACCATTCATTTCCTGAATATTTATGTCTCAAGGATATGGCTCCTCATTTGACATTCCTGGGCAGTGACTTTCCTGCCTGTAATTCCAGCTCTCATTACTTCTTGGTCCCTGGTTCCATTCAATACCATTGGTTCTAAAAGGTCGTTTATCCAGGCTTTCCCATACTCCTGAATAATTATCCCCCTAAATTTGCAACTATGAAGTTGATTCTGCTTCCCTTCGATGTAACGTGACCAGAGAGTCGCAGTAGTAGTTGAATTAGGAAGTTCTCGGGATGAATTTGGTTTGCTTTAAAAAAACTTAAAACTTGTTCTCTCTGGATGTATCTTTTGCAATATTATATAAATTTGTCATCTTCCTTCTTGCTGTATTCTAATATGGCATCCTATGTTTCTACTTGATTAACAAAAGTTCCTAAGTCAATCTCAGGTCCTTTAAAGTCACGGAGTTCTTAAAAAGTCTTCTAACATTTTTGGGGGGAGAAATTCTTTGAATATTTCCCTTTTCAGCACCATCCATTGACCTACTCCTATGGTGTGGTCCAGATTTCAGTGAGATGCCCCTTGGCTTTTGGAAGGATACACCTATGAATATCCTGAAAGGAGATCATATTTAATTTTACCAGGCTGTATACTGCTCTAGAAAAGTCAAGGAGTAAATGGGGTTCAGTACCATCACAACTGGGTATACATATCACTCACCAAATTGTACAATACTCATTGGGAGGACTCTTTGGACTATCCACAATAGTCGTTGTTTCTGCGTGGCCACTTCTGGGAATGATTCCTCCAGATAACATGACTGGTGTTTCCCCTGGTGTCACTTTAATGAATTCTCTGAATCAAGATCTCTGCTGGTTTAAAGGTCCCAGTGTCTCCTCTTCTCTCTTCTCCTCTTTTTTCATCACAGCCACCAGTTCTTTTTTCAACTCATAGTTCCACAATGTTCCTTCGGGGTAAGCCATTACTGAGATGTAGCCCTATGAATTTGGAACACCAAACCACACTCAGCTACCAGGAGGCAGATTATACTTCCTTTTCATGTCGAAATATACATTTTTTTTCTTATGGCATTACAAGTAGACTACCCCTGCAATCTTCCTTCTCCCTCCATCGTTTGAAGGCATGTGATGAGATTTCAGCCTGTAAAACTTAATGTTAGAGAAACAATTGCACTTTTCCACAAATTGGTTTATTGCGTACAATGCATTTCGGCTCAAAGAGCCATCATCAGGTACAAGACTGGTCTTGTACCTGATGATGGCTCTGTGAGCCGAAACGCGTTGTACGCAATAAACCAATTTGTGGAAAAGTGCAATTGTTTCTCTTACATTATGAAGAACTTCCACGATATCTCGCCTGAATCTGTTGAATTTACTGTAAAACTTAGCTGAGCCAGGTTCAGCTTAAATCCTAAACTATGATTACTGTAATTCTTGTTAAATTAAATCGTGCACACCCACCAGTAAAGTAAATCCAAAACACAATCCGAATGAAATTTTGTGGGAAGGTGTTTCAAGGAGCTGTCACATAGTTACATGTGTTACAATTGAAATAAAATGCTGACCTCGGTGGCAACAAGGTAAAGTTGCCTGCTAATCCTGGTGTCGCAGGTTTGAGTCCCGCATGGGTGGGTTTCTCTCCACCCAGGGCTTGGATGTTGGTCAAACTCCTTTGGTTCAGCCCCTGGAATGACTGGCCAATGCCTATTGGGATCCCAGGGGTGTATGGACCAACAGAATCGTTGAGATGCAAAAAAATGGTATTTCAGTAACATTCTTAATATCTAACAAAACTTTGTTACATTTAAGGATGACTTTGGAAATAATATTTTTGTGTGTCTAAAGCCCTTTTCAAATGATATTTGATCCAGCAAATGGCTTAGTATTCTAGCCTCTACCTACTTGATATTGAGGACAGAATCTAGTATGATTGGAACCATCCTAGGAGGTTTCACACGATCATTGACCTTTTGCATGCTATGAAGCAGTTTTTCATACTAATTTAAGAAAAGAGAAGATGGCACTGCATCAACATGACATGATTGGTCGACAGCTACTGGGACCTACTGGGTACTACTAGTAAGCTAGTACCGCATCAATTAGGAAATCAAGTAGCTCACTACATAGTATCATAGCGATCATGCTTGCTAGCCAGTATACTGGTTCTATATCGCACGATACTGGAAAGATAGCATAGTAGCAAGTATCGTCAACCTAGTGGTGGATCAAGTGTCATGTAAAACAGGCTTAACGAAAGAAATTGTCATGTAATGATTATTTTTATTTTTCATTCAGAAGGACACAATATCCATCAACCATAACTGGGCAAATGCCTGTAATCTTGAATCTTGGGTCTGGCCATCATTAAATGGAGCTCTGTTTGCCGTTGAAGCTGAGCTGAAAGATTGCCTCGAAGACGGAATGGAGTCATGGGAGGAGCAGTGTCAGTTGCTGCTTCGTGCTACTCATGGCATGGATTTCATGGAATTTTATTTATTCTTGATCACCATTGGTGAACCTAGGATCCAATTCCTTCTCAATCACTCAGAGTACCTGGATGTCAAATCATCAACTAAGCAAGAATTAGAACCTGATTGTGTTGATGTAAGTAGTGTGAACATCAACTATTCTTGTTCAGCCATTAAGGTAACCACGAGTTATGGAACTTGAAGTCATGATTTTGGAGTAAGTCGATGTTTGTCCTTTAGTAATATTATTTCTTATGTTTTTCTTGAAAATTAGCCACCCTCAGTTGAGACCAAGGGAAAAATGTGTACCAAAATCATAGAGCTGGAGTTACCTGTTCAAAAATACTACAGATCTGCCTGTTGTAGCAGCACTGGGGAGGAAACGCAGTGTATGCCATTTTCTGAATTTGGCCAGTGCTTAGGACCATTGCATGCTGTGTTTGACTTATGGTGCATTTATCGTGTCTTACATAGTCTGCTTTCTCATAAATCTGTGCCGAAGCTTGAGTTCTTTCAAAATGTTATGGAATCCCAGTCACACTTGGAGTTCTTGCATAAACTCCAGCTACTCATTCAACGTGCTAATTCTTCTGGTGATTTAAAAGTAAGTAGAACCAAGAATGGAGGCTCTTATGATTATAGTTTTTAAAAGTTGTTGTATTTTTTCACTTCTCTTTCTAGTACTTGACTGGTAAGGTAGTGGGATCCCACTCCTTTTATGTAGGTATCTTTAAGAACAAGGGCAATTAGAAGCAACTGTGGAACACAGTCCACCGTAGGTTGTGTTGTACTTGGCAGTAGGGGGAGGCATTATGACCATCATCTTATACCTTCTTCGAGTCATGAAAGAGTCACTGACATACTTACATACATAAGTCAATTACATGTATAATTATCAGGGCATGAAGACTAGGCAATAAGAGTCTTGTTTACTCTTCAATGAGGAACATGCATGAAATTTGTTTCTCGTGTATTGATGTTGTATCTATACTTGATGTGATATTTTCTCACCATGTACTTGATGCAAACTTTTCTTACAACTTTAAATATATAAGCCAAAATTGTCTATGTCAACCACGAAGGTTATTAAATGCTATTAAAATTTTCCCGAAAATTGACAATTAAGTCATATGACCTGAAACGCCTTCTGACGTCACTGCATGGTGTAGGTTTCATAATGCAATGGAAACAGATGTTGATTTTAGAAGAAAACAAAGTGAATATATTGTTTTGAGGTTTTTTTTACTGTTTCTTGATCGAAACCTTGAATGAAAAGGGATAATGCAATGGAAACAGATGTTGATTTTAGAAGAAAACAAAGTGAATATATTGTTTTGAGGTTTTTTTTACTGTTTCTTGATCGAAACCTTGAATGAAAAGGGATTTTAAAAACAATCTGGCAATGCCTCTGGTTGACTCCCTCATGGTGGCAACCTAAAAAAAAAAAACAGTGATTGCGATGTCATAGTAGGGATTCTTGGAGTGAAAAAAAACAGGGCATTATACAGGTATTATATAATTTATGGACAATTTTCTCGTAATGATCCATACTACACAAATAAAAAATGGAAATACATTCATTTGTTGCATGAAACAAATGAGGTGAGTGCAGACAATTGTCACCAAGTATTCATTAAACAACTTACCTCCCTGTACATTTGTAAACAACGCCCATAGTGATACCATGCTGTGACGTCATGAAATGACATTGTGTTTTTAAGCTGCTGAAAACATACAACTTTCTAAGATCTTTTTAACACAACTTAATTCTTCAGCGAAATTTTCACCAAGCACTTTTTAGCTAATAAACTTCACATTCAATGAGTTATAAAAATAGTATGCATGTTCACCATTATTTAAAATGTTGATCTTTCCTGGTGGGATTTAACTGTTGTGGCTAACAGATATCTGTGATATTTTTCTTTTTTTATGTATGTAATATATGTATATGTGAATTTCATAGTGCTCATCAGTCTCATCTGATATCAGTAGATGCAGGCACGTGTTTAGTTCCTTTTTAATATCGCCTTCTTAATCCCTTTGGCCCTTATAGTTAATTATTCAACATTTTTGAAAAATAGACATTTTATTTTGAGGTGAAGAATTTCAAAACATATTTTTTCCCCTTTTCAGGAGCTTCAGAGGTTCATTTAATGATGAATTACTTATTAGTGATGAAGTAAAAGCTGTTATTTGAAGAATATTCTCAGTGAAAATTCTGTCGAGAATTTTCGAGAATAAGAAAATGGAAATAAAATCAACAAACTTTATTTATTGTGAAGAAAATATTTTTTATATGAGGAACTGAGTTCTAATTGAGTGATTGGGTAATCCTCTGGATTTGCAGTGTGTACAGCCCTTTGCAGATGTTGGTTAATGTCATTTACATTGCCTGAATCTTTGATCTAGTCATTGGATAAAATTGTTGGAGCTATATGTTTGCATCAAGCAGTTGGCCCTCAGTGCTGAATTTGGAAGTGTCATAACATTTCTCCTTTGTTTTAGCTATAATTCAATTTGTGCATTATTTTTTTGCTAATTCAAGTCCAATAAAATTCATTTTATATATGTTTTGGCACTTTGATTTCTCATTTCATGATTTTGTTCTAAATGTTGCTGTTGTTTTGTAGCCTAAAATAAGTTGAAACTTTGTGACTTACATAGTTTATTTAAAAAGATTGCATTGGGCTATGAAATAATGAAAAAATTATAATAAAAATGATGCCTTTTTATGAAATCAAGGTTCCTTCTACCATTGTTCATTCTCTCACTCTCTACTAAATCTAAGTTAAGTGATCTACACCCTCTCCACGACTTCCTCCCCCTTACCATGGTCCCCTTTCTGTCTTCAGAATGCTGGAGGACCTAGGGCAGCCATCTTTTGAGGCTGATCACTGTATCTGGCCACTGCCTTAGCCCCCCACTGTGCAATTACGTGGGCCAGCCAATCCATCTGAGAAGAAGGTTAAAGCAAAATTACTGTCCACTAGTAAAATTCTCTGTATCAGGCTTGATGGAAGTTGTTGATATTCATTTATGAAATTCACAAAATATTCCAGAAATTAATGGAGCAAATGGTTTCAGGCTTCACTTTGAGGATATCTAACATTGAAAAGAAAACTTGACTTTGTTGTTCCACATAAATTTATTAAAACACGACCTGGGTTTTGACATCCAATGTCATCACCTGATGTGATGTTGGACATCAAAATCTGGGTCGTGTTTTAATAAATTTATGTGGAACAACAAATTTAAGTTTTCTTTTCAATCATGAATAGGTTCCATAAAGTTACACCTGAAACCACCAGAACTCTAACATATTGAAAAGGAAAGAAAAGCTTGAAATAATATTATCCTCACTATCAAGATCCATTGATTGAAACCACATTAGTCCTTTGAAACCTTGGTCAAAGGTAGTAATAAATTGTGTGGCTAATACTATTTCATTAGCCACTAGTACTGGGGGGTTATTTTGTAATCTCACTTTGGTGAGAATACGTCATAAAATGTCACTTTTTCGTAGTTAAACTCCGCCACCCAGGCGGCGTGACCATCTTCGAATCTGAAGCGGTGAACTGCCGGTCATGTGCTTGTCTTTTAGTCGATTCATCCACTCTGATCCGTATCTTTCGAATCTTGATCCGTTTCATTATCACCGCTTGCCATTAGTTCCCATCTCATCTCCATAAAGAACGTGAAATGGAGCCACCATCGTTTCCACTTGAAGCTTGAGTTGGAAAAAAAAGCAAGAGCGAGAAAGATACAAACGATTTGAAATTGTATTTTTGGAATTTGCACAACGTGAAGAACTTCAGTACACTGAGATCGGCAACAGATAGCACTACCGACAGAAGCTTCGATAATTCACGAACTGTTCGTGAGCCGATCATTAAGAGAGCGAAACGGATCTCCCGCCTTCCCGCAAAGAGGCATTAAAAAGGTGAGATTATAAAATAACCCCCCTGGTCTACTAGCATGAACTTAATAAAATTTGTCATGCCCACCACTTGCATTATTAATAATAATAATGATATGTACCTTTATTTGCTTGGATATCAAGGTACACACCAATGGACAAAATATAAGGCTTGTCAAGAAATATGACAAATAAATTGAGAAATCCAATACAATTTGTTACAATTCAGAAAACATAAATGCATTCAAAAACATTCTTCCCAATCAAATGTGAAAATATGCAAGCAGGTATCAAGGAGCCAAAACAATGCTACACTGAAAATGAGTCACTAAGGAGCTCATGCACTGAGTAGTACTGTTTATTAAGAATAAGCATTCTTAAATCACTTTTAAATATTTGAATTGAGTCCGCTTGTTTAATCACATTTGGAAGTTTGTTGAAACCATAACAATGCCTCCTGGTGAAGTAATGGTAAACACTTGAATTGAGGTTAAAATCTGACAAGAATTAGGTACCTTTGACAGATAGTGCAGCATCATTATTAACACTCAGGGCAAGGACAAAATTTTAAAATCACTAAACAGTGGACAACAGGACACCAGAGGGCGAACTTGTGCAATGAGCCTGATAATTCTCTTTTGAATTTGAATAATTTTAAAGCAGGAGGAGATGAACCCCAAAGGAGAATGCTCTGTGTGACATGAGAATAGAACAGACAATTGTAGAATGTTAGAAGGACATCAATGGTAACAATGAAATGGATAGCATGCATAAGGTAACAGGCAGAGTTAAGTTTCACTAGAATATAATATGAGTATCCCAAGAAACAAACTGATAAAAGTATCTCTATTAATATCCAGGGTATATCTATTCCTCAGGTTGATTGTGTTAAGTTTCTAGGGGTACCTAAACATTGACTCTCTAGAGAGTGTCTAGAGAGTCAATGTGTAGGTACACATAGAGGCACACTATATATGTATGTGTACACTGTGTGTACACACTAGTCAATGTGTACCTCTCTAGAGAGTCAATGTGTACACAATCAACCTGAGGAATAGATATACCCTGGATATAAATAGAGATACTTTTATCAGTTTTATTAAATTACCTAAATGTAATAATTAAGATTTATCAATATTTCAATAACACAGACTATTGTCAAGACACCATTTAATTAGATGTTCAGTGACTTGCTGACTGTATATTATATAGGTATTGAAGATTGGGAGAAGAGAGGATAAAGTTAGAGTAATCAGCATAAAGAATTGGCATGATCTCATTGGTAGAAGGAATATAATCAGGCAGGTCATTAATATAAACCAGAAAAAGCACAGGACCCAATATTGATCCCTGAGGTACACTTGAGTAATATTCTTTTCTGGAGAGGCATATTTCTGGCCAACGCTGGAAAGGATGACCTTCTGACTTTGCCAGTAAGGTAGGATTGAATCCACTGATGGGGGATACCACAAACACCAATATTGAAGGTGAATACATTATTTCAGGTTAAAAACCCTGGGTGCTAAATAAATCAAATATCCTATGACTGGGCTATTTACTTAGCTGTGGAAAAAAATAATGGGTTGTCTTGTTTAGGATTGTCCATCACACACTGAAGCATGGTCCCTTCGATATCCTGGTATTTCAGAGAGTTATCCCAGTCATTAGCCATGCATTGAATATGGAATCGGGAGTCTGGGACAGGTGGCTCCACTGTGCCACTGAGCTCAATGCCCGAGGGGGGGCTCTTTTTATGAGACCAGAGATGGAGGGCTGGATTGGTGGATTGTTGTCACCTAAACTTTAATATATGTATGTACATTACAGGCCCCATCACCACATCAGATGGAGTGATTGTAGTGGGCCAAAATCTACTGCCATAGGGTTTGTGAGGGCAATAACATATGTATTGTATGGTGATTGAAATTATCAATGAAGAAACACTTTGTTTTTCTATAATGTGCTAATTATTCGCTACTGGTGTCTACTATTCAGGTCATAATCAGGTCTAACCACTTCAGGATTATGTAGCAAGTTGAAACTGGCGAACTCAACAAACACCACTGCGCCATCCAGCGATGAGACTCTAGAATGCCCCACCTACACTACCCGGTACGGTCGTTGTGTCCGGTTCCGTATCCCCTGACCTCCAGTCTCAGTGGGGGGCTCCTGTGACGGCCTCTCTGCCTGCCAAGGATTCGGGAAACTTCCCATGTGCTCGTTCTCCCTCCAGTATGCCGTGACACTCCCCGCTTAGACAGTGCACCTGGCACCACTTCTCCTACCACCGCACTCGGTGCCCCCTCCACGAGTGGGTGATTCGACTCGCGACTCCCCAAACTTTCCGCCGGCAGGCTCTGGAAGGTTCGGACATGGTATTTTAACCCCGGTGCCCTACTGCGTGGGAAGTTCAGTTCGACTCGGCCAGACGCCTCAGTGCTACTACCCACTCGGCTCTCCACGACACATCGCTGCGACCGTGTTCCATTACTAGTGTTGCACTAGCCATCCTTGTTGCATTGCGTGCAATAATAAACCTTGTATAGTGAAGTTTAGTCACGTGTTATTATTCCCGCACCCTAAACTCCTCAGTAGTATAAAATAAAACACCTTAATTGTCAATATGCCATGGCATATTGATAATGAATCACTTACTTCAAATGATGGCTAATACCATCAAGTACACGTGTTGGTTGAAAGTTCCCTAGCTGGCACAGCACTTGTTGCAATGTTGTAGCCTAAGCGAAAGGTGGTGTAAGCTGCTATTTAGCAGTTATGGAAAACATAAGGTATATTTTGAGGCAGCCCCTTCTTAAGAGCTTGGTTGATTCGACTGGGTATTCAGTACCTACGTATGGAGTTCTAGTCAATTTTATTATATTATTATTCATATTTTTAGTCCTCTTGCCTTCCACCCTATAAGTTTTTTGAACTTCCTTTCTACAGCTTGGAGCATAGCGGTCTGTGTTGATGTAGTGACGCTGACCATGAGTAATGGCAGAACAAGGTAAATCTGACAAGGCATTTTTGATTGAAATTGGTTGTTGGATTGGTGAGGATTCCTGAATCAGGTGAAGAAGAACTTTATCTAGAATGGCCTCAGCCAATTTTCACTCTGATGGGCATTCTTCTTTGCTCTATGGCAGACATTCCAGAGAGAACCATTGACATGAGAGACTGGATGCATGCTCTGACGACTTCCAAACTCCTAATCAACTTTGTCACTTTGTATATAGATCACAGTATCAGGCATCACGTAGTGGAATTTAGACATATTGAGTGAGTAAAAAACTTAAGCAATTTTCCACAATGTATTTTAAAATAATAAAATTACACAACACGTGTTGTCCTTGTCAAGGAGTTTGTCCTTGGGACCGTATTAGGTAAGTGGTGGGTTATTTGAAAAAGGAATAGCTAACAATGGGGAATGGATTCGGAAAAGTTGGTCATTCAACAAGAGGTTATTATCACTATGTATAATTTCCCACTGTTCCCATGCGTCCAGTCTTGGGCCTTTTCTTTCAATATGCAGGATTTCCGGAACAAAGAGGCAATGGTGCGATGTCTCCAGGAGGTGTTTGGCCAGCAGTGACGATTTGTCTCCCTTATCCACACACCTTCGATGCTCTTGAAGTCTGGTGGTAAAATCCCTGCCCGTCTGTCCAACGTAATATTTATCACAGCTGAGGCACTTGACTTTGTAGACGCCTGAATGGAATTTTGGGTCAATGGCGTCCTTGCTTTTGCACAAAATGTTCGATAAGGTACACGGATTGTAAAAACACACTTTAAATTTGTCCTTTGGGAATATTCTCTTAAGTTTGTAGGAGAGATTACCAACAAATGGTAGCCTACACCAAGTTCTTTTATCCGGTTCAAAAGCTGGGATAGCGGTTATTTCGGAAATAGCTATTTTTGTGAGCTTTTTACGCAGGAGTTTGTTTATAATATCTCTTTTGTACCCATTGGATGTTGCAATGTGGCATATGATTTCCAGCTCTTTGTTGAATTCTGGGTTGGAGAGGGGTAGGCTCACTAACCTATGGATCATCGTTTGGAATGCCGCAAGCTTGTGTGACATGGGATGGCAAGAGTCTGCTGGGATTACTAGGTCGCAGAAGGAGGGTTTTCTAAATATACCAAAATAATGCTTCTTGTCCACTATTGAAATGTCTAGATCTAGGTAGCTTAAATGTCCCTCTGTCTCTTTTTCCATAGTCATGTTGATTCTAGGGTGTTGGGAGTTTAGCACTCTCAGGAAACAATCTAGTTGATGATCGCTCCCTGTCCAGCAGCATAGAATATCATCCACGTACCTATACCAGTAGAACACATTATTTAAGAGTGGATTTGCAGATTTGAAGAAATTGTTTTCGAAATTGTTCATGAAAATTTCGGACAACAGTGGGGAGAGAGGGGATCCCATGGCTAGACCCTCCACTTGTTTGTAGTATCTACTGTTGAAAAGGAAGTAATTTTGGTTTGTACACATTTCTAAAAGCGATAGTATTTCCTCTATTATGATTGGATTTGACCCGGAATCCTGTAGCAAGCATTTGGTTAAGTGTAAGGTTTCATTAACTGGGACAGAGGGAAATAGGTTTGTCACATCGAAAGAGACTAGTTTTGAGTTCGCAGGCACCTCTAGGTTATTTAACAGTTCCGCTAATTTATAGGAATTTGGGACGGAATACTTGGATGAAAAAATTCGTGAAAGAGCGGAGGACGTCGTTGAGTGTTGAGGCCAATTTATGGGTCGGGGATCCAATATTTGAGACTACCGGTCTAATGGGTACACCCACTTTATGTAACTTTGGCAGTCCGAACAGTCGAGGGGGAAGCACATTCATGGAGTGGAGTCTAATCTTGTCTCTCGCACTGAAAAGTCCGGAGCACAAGGACACTCCTGTCTTGACGGTTTTTTGGTAACTCTTCGTTGGATCCTTGGGAAGTATCACAAAGGCGTCACTATTAATAAAATCATTGCACTTCTTTACGTAGTCCGATCTGTCCAATATGACTACCGTATTCCCTTTGTCAGCTTTCGATATAATAAGGTCCTCCTGTTTTAATTTATTCTTTACAGCGGTTAATGTTCTATTTAATAAATGATTCGATTTATCTCGATACTGCTTTCCCCTTGGGTGAGCGGAGGGAGCAATGATGTCCGCACAAGACTGTTTTAAACCGGTTGGTGCTCTTTGGAGGGCTACCTCACAGTCAATTGCTAAATTCCGCTCACCCACTCTCTCTGCTCTTAGCTCTTCAAGAGCAACCTCTGCAGTGTAATGAAAGGGGAACTGAAGCTTAGGCCTTTCTATTTGAATGATCTCCTTCACTGGTTATGCAACTGCTCACTGCCTCAGAATGGCATCAGTATGGGGCTGGTCCTGAATGGAGATGGACTTAGGTGTGCTTGAATGTGGTGGAAGGGCCCCAAAAACAGCAGAAACATCAAAAAAGAAAGTGAGCTCACAATGTATATCTGACCGCTTTCTCTGTTTCCAGGGTCTGCCATCTGGAGGGAGATAGTGCATCTTATGTGACCTAGGAGCTGTGCTTGGGCCATCTTCCACCACCAGATGTTTGAACAATCATGGTTTCAGCTTAACTGTATAAAATTTCAAATGCTGATTCATTCCAATAAGAGCTTTCAAAAACTTCTTGAGATAGCCAAGAAACAATTTAAATGGCAAAATAATGAATGTTTTTATAAAATACTACCTTTGAGGTTATAGGTACCTTTACAGTTTTGTTTTATCGTAAGGTACAGCATTTCCATAGTTGGAATTCAGTGGAAAATTATTTTGTTGTTCCCTTGGCCACCGTTCATACCTTACATGGCCGTCAATTGTTTTATGCCAAATTTTTTTTCTGATCCAATCAAAACCGAATGTATGAGTCGCTAGGCTCCAGAATAAACCATATTTAGCAATAGCCAAAAGTCATATGCATTGCAAGATTTTTCACCGCCGAGGAGAACAGCAGTAAAAAATCTCACAGGTGATTATTTACCATTTACGATAGTTCATAGATACTATTCTCGTAGACAGTGGCTTATTTGAGGCTAAATGCTGCATTACTGGTGTGAATTCTTGATGGACCCACGGTACCTACCGTACCTACTATACGAAAGTATATTTTAATTGATGGACTGATAATGGCTATACTTAAAGATCCTAATTAATTACGTTTGGAATGAATCCTGGGCAGCAAGGTAGTCTGCGTATTAGCTTGGCAAGCAGATAGAAGGACCGTGGTTCAATTTCCTGCCCGAAACCTATTTCTTCTTGCGAGTTCAACGACATAAGAATTGCTATTATCTCTTTCAGCAAATACTTTGATGGACAGTTTTATTTCAGCGCTTAGTCGATGAATTGTACTACGTCAATGTCTTAACTTTGAGTAGCTTATTGTGGATCTTGAGGATGAATCTGTGAGTCAGTTGGCAGTTTGTGGCCTTTCCCTGTACACATTATTCTTCTTCAGTTTCCGGCCTTGGTTAAGTCAAAGCTAAAAGTGTGGTAGCATTGCTACCCCCGATTTGCCGCAACCTAACACATTTGTTCGGAGGATTCTTGTGGACTTTGCAACGATTTCATTACAATGTTTTTGTTATTGGTACTCGTGTTTACGTTTGAAATCAGAGTTGGTTCTAGTGAAGTTTAGAGAACACTGACCTCATGACGTTTTTATATTGTGCACTGTCATTATAGAACGATTTTATTCAATGGATACAGAGGAAGAAGAGGCCCACAGTGGCTCTGAGATTACTTTCTCCAACTTAATACTATGGGGCTGCATGCTGGCGATGATTTTCGGAGGGGTCTGTCCATATATTCCACAGTTTCGAAAAATTAAGAAGACACAGAGTACTGAAGGGTTTTCTCTTTATGTTTGCCTGGCTCTAATTGTGGCGAACACTTTAAGAATCATTTTCTGGTAAGTGTGCTGGAAGGTCTCTGTAGCTGATAAGAATATTAGGCTGTGCCATGGTTTACATCATCTTTCGCTCCATTCTGTGATGTTAATATGATTATAGTTATGCAGATAGTATGCTGAATGCTGGCTATGCATTAGCAGCGATTTCTTGTGAATTCAAGTACGATTTTACATTTGTGATTGAATAAGTACGAAAGTGGCAATTATATAATTTATTTGGAATGATAATTTCAGTTTCTGGAAGAAATCATATTATTGCCTAGTTGGGAGCTAGATGCATTGCCCTAGAACGAATTATATCCATTTATTAAGCTGTGTTCCGTTTGAGGCGAGATTGGAAAGGTGACTGGTATTCGTAATGAGTAATATTTACCTCCACCATTAATTTTATTTGTAATCAGTCCGATCATTGTGATCGTCTTTCGAAGTAACGATAAGATTGATTCCTACTTCTGTTGATGCTGATTTGATTATTTTTTCTCCAACGGTCTATCGTCCTCTCTCCAAGTGTAACATTCTGCCAAAGATATTCTGGTGGGTGTTTCCAGGCCCCTCCTTCTATGCTTTTTCTTTGAGGACATTTCATCTTTTGTACATATAACAGTTTACAGTCCCGAGTTTATAATTGCGGTTCTCTAATAACATGTAAAAACTTTCATAGTCTCCCTCAATGTCCATGATTTGCCTATGGGCGCAGTAAAGTCAATGACAGCAGAATCTTCAACGTGTAATTGCCTTCCTAGTCTCTGCCTGTAACTCAATCTACCCACAATTTCCGCCAGGTCGAATTGATTGTCCTGTAAGCCACTTGCTGCTAGGCTTGAGAGTTAATGATAATTGAACAATAAGGAATATTAAAATGGAGTTTCCAAAACTTCGTGCAGTCATAGTATTCTATGTCCTTATTTTATTAGGTAGTAGTATTATATCTAATTATCCAGTATGTAACCTTTTTTGAAAAGAAATTAGAAACTATCAATGCATTTTTGAGCGACATGGCCAACTTCCTGTTTTACGTTACCATTTTGCAAAGCAAATCATTTTATAAAATACTTAACCCAACACATGCTAACGTTAACCCCTTTAGTGGAGAATAAATTTTCTTCTCCACTCCAGCAGTGGAGGACACAGTGTACAGTTTAAATGCAGAGTAGGTGGATATATCTGCGCTCCCCACTGCATGAATGACTAAAGTAGGTGGATATATCTGTTTCTCGCCATCTAAGGGGTTAACATTGTCTGCATGATCATCTCTGGTGTGTGAACTCTTACTCAAACAAACTAAGAAGTCTGTTTAAGCTTGAACTTCGTGAAAGCTCATGGTTGTATTATTTTGTGTAAAATCTTTCATCCACACAAACAAAAATTTCTTTTTTTCATGGATGGATGTTGGTGTTGTTTGGATTACAATTGTGGTCTCTATAGATGCAGAACCTTCTCGAATTATCCTTTTTCCATAAGTATCGTGGATACCATGAGTTGTCATAACATGAGGTCACATTCTATCGTATTCCATTTTTTAAAAACATTTATGCTGCTTGTTAAGCCCGTTCCACACAATACTTGATCCACAACAAGACCTAGTGTGCTAGCCGCTACTTGATATTGAGGATGGAATCTAGTATGATTGGAACCGTCCTGGGAGGTTTCACATGATCATCGACCTTGTGCTTGCTATGAATCGGTTATTCCATACTAATTAAAAAAAGAGAAGTTTGCACAGCGTCTGTAATGTGACTTGATTGGTCGATGGCTACTGGGCTACTTGGTCCTATTAGATATCTAGTACCGCATCAAATATGAAATTCAGTAGCTCAGCGAATATACTAGCTAGCATGCTTGCCAGCCAGTATACAGGTTCTGTTCACACGATACTGGGAAGCTAGCGTACTAGCGAGTATACTAGACCTTGTACTGGATCAAGTATAGTGTGAAACGGGCTTTAACTTTCATTTTACACTCTAAATCAAAAGTTTCCCTTGATTTGTTAGCTGCTGTATTTGGAGATTGAGGCATTTTTTATTTTATTAGACTTTTTATGGTATTTCAGTTGCATTTTAATCAATGCATCATATGCAACAGATGCTTGGAAGTGACTGAGGGAAGATCACAACAGATATCTTTCCAATCTGATTCATTTTTTCAAAGTATGTAGATTGGGGTTTGAAATGTAAATCTGCCAGGTGAGAGCCTGCAGCTTTTTATAGTTTATGTGAAAAATTATAAAAAAGGCAATTTCCCAAAGAATCAGGCAACCCAAGAACCCAATGAGTAGCAATTGCACCCATTCGATCTTTAAAAAATCAGAGCCCTTAATCTTGATGAACAGTTGCATGTGTTCTAATGTTGTAATTTCTTGAAGATATCTCCCGATTTTCTACTAGTGTTCTTGTACTTTTCTTATTGGCTCATCAGTCGTGTCTTGGAGAGACACATGAAAGTCTTGTTAGTATTAACATATTCCGCATCACCTGTGATTTTATTGAAAAAATTGATCAAATAATTCTGGATCAAATGACTTCCCATGGCTTGCTTTATCATCCATTGATGCAAAATGTTCAACGTATTTTGACAATTCATGGATGCAATAATATTTCCCTGCTCGTAACACTTTTTTAAATATACAGCACTACTAACCAAGCACTGCATGTAAATATAAAATCAGTTTACATTCTCCAAACAATGCATTTCAATCGATGATGATTCTCATATATATCTGAAAACATGCCCTCCATTTATTGATGCCCATGGCAATATATTGATGTATGGTAAAAATGACGTTGAGATATTCTGTGAGCTAGTGCGCAATTGATTGCCCAATTCCTCTGGTCTACTTTGGTTATTGCCAATTGTAAAATATAGGTATCAAATTGCCTAATTCTGATGTAGGTATTTTCAAACTTTTTTAAAAGGACTTCTATAAAAAATTCTACTGAGAGATTGGGGCTCTCGCATTGTTGATTTTCATTGCACACCTTACGCGAAAAAAGCCAGTTTGGCGACATGTTTGAGTTCCCTATGTGAGTATACCCATGTGAGAGATAGGGGGTTCCCTAGTCTGTGAGAGACATGTTTTGCTGGGTTATACCATAGCTATTGTATGTGCGCTGCTACGTGGTGTTGTCCTCAGGTATCCTAGGTCTTCAACGTGCTTGCTCTCCTCAAAACATTGTATCAAATGTGCATCCATGCACTTGACGAAAGCAAGAAACTTTTTAGCTGCTTGTAAATTATGTATAAAATATTCAAAGGTTTAATATTAAGTTATCATTCAAGCAATATGTTATGAAGGGCCAACAATATACCTAAGTTGATGCAAGTGATAGCCGGAAAATGAATTGAAAAATATTTAATTCAATTTTGTCAATTTTATGGTTAGTAGTATACCAGTTGGGTTCTCTTTGGATATCCTCAATTTTTTTGTGGATATAAGAGCGGTAAGTCATATTTTGCATACGTCGTAAGTCAATAGCTAGGCATATGTTGAGCAAACATGGACTTTAAGGAAAGAAGATGAAAATTGATGAAGGGTTTGAGAGAGGTGGGTATGGAGAAGGACGGAGAAAGTAAAGTGGGTGGAATGCATTAAATTAAAAATTAATTAATCCATTTTGGATTGAATGTGAGAAAGGAAGTTGACTGAGGAAATGTGCAGACTGGATAAAGCAGGTAATAAAGGGTGAGGCTGTTTTGGAGTACATGATAGAGGAAAAAATATATTGGTGAGTCTGGGTAGATGGAGAAGAACAGTTATTCTGGATAGATAAATGGGAGGTAGGAAGTATGTGGGATGATGAGGGACATCCTGTGAAATTTAGGAGCTGTGGGAGTAATTAAGTATCCATTTAGATGTACCTTCACCATGAGGAAAAGAATAATAAAACTATTAGTTCATCCTATGAGGTGGAATCAGCTGTGAGGGAGCATTATTCGATTTTTAATCCTTTGACATCTGTTTTAACTTGAGTTTTTTTCGGAGTTTTTTCCTCATCTCTTCACCGTAATACCTTTATATTACATTATCTATATCTACAATATCTACATATTTTATTATGTAGTCCCCCACTGGACTGAAAATGTAATAATGTGGTGTATGGTTGGAATTTATCATTATATGATTGGAAAGGCTTGAATGTAAAGTAATGGTACATCTTTTTTGATTTGCCTGTCTCTTTTGTTGCTTTTGAAGACAATAGTTTCTCCTCATTAAACCTGTTTGAATACTTCCTTCCCTTGTGTTTGAGTCATCCTCAGATTGAGTTGATTTCTGCTGTTTTCAAGTGGATACATATACAGTAAAACCTCTACCTAGTGATCCTCTTCATATTGTAAACCTCTGTTTTTCGTAATGACTTCGAATGCCCGCCAAAATTTGTATGCAATTATATGGAGAACCTCTTCCTATCGTACCTCTATGTTTTCGAAAAACCTCCACACTTCATTCTGAGAATACTCCCTTATGACGAGCAAACT
Source organism: Platycnemis pennipes (assembly GCA_933228895.1). NCBI lineage: Eukaryota > Metazoa > Arthropoda > Insecta > Odonata > Platycnemididae > Platycnemis > Platycnemis pennipes. Next base: position 12,433,286 of record OW121850.1, on the reverse strand, counting down.
ACCTCCAAGGAGTAAAATATTCAGCTATTATGTTAGCGAGAATGATAGTAAAACTAATTACTCTTACATTATTAATCCAATTCGTACATTTTTTAAATTAACAGAAATAGCTTTGATTGATTGAAATTAGAGATGAGTCGATACCAAAATTTATCAATTCTTAATACCGATTCCGATTCCTGAAAAATCAATTCTCGATACCGATACCATTGACCTATAATACATGTATACCTATTTTTCCTATACATTATTTTAAAAATGTCCCATAAAATCTAAAAATACAATTGTACAAAACAAAAATTTGAATGTACTATTTACTTTGGGAAAAAAACTTCTGATATTGTACTACGAGGACATTCTGAAAATAAAAACTGTTTGATAATACAGTTGAATTTTCTTACAAAAGCATGTTTAATAACAAAATGTGTTTAGTATTAGATAAAAAATGTCATAACAGATTCAAAATAATATGACTTTCATGTCATAAGTTTAATTTTAATATGATTATAAATTAGTTATAAGAGTAATAAAAACAGTAACTTATGTATCATAATTCAAACTTTCAACATTAAAAAATAAGAAAAAAAAGGTCATGACAGAAGCCCTTGAGCCTATTTAAGGTTTTTGTCAAAAAAAACCATCATTTTTAGTCTCTCTGGATCAAGGCAATTTCATTTCTGGTCACAAATGTTTCCTGCTGTGCAAAAAATGTTTCTCATTTTTGATGTTTCATATAGGTAGGTATCGACTAGTGATGGACAGATTCAGGTTTTTTTCGGATCCGGAACCGGATCCTTGTCTTGGTTTTGCCTCTTTGTCTTGGTTTTATATCTGTAGTTTTAGAAAATGGATTCTGAATTTCATCTCTTTTCTAATACTACGTTTTTAATCTATATGAAAAACAGCAACAATAGTATTTCCAAAAAAAACAAGTAAATTTATAGTAGAAAAAATCAACTTCCTATCATCTGTGTGGATAACATTTTCCTCGGTCAAGATATATGGATGCAAAAACTATGTTATTACTTCTAACATAAAGTTCACTTTCCTTATCACATACTCATCAAAGAATACATTTTTGAGACCTGTACAACTATTCTTTAGAGTTTGGTTAAAAGAAAAATTATAAGTTCATTTCAGTAATAGTTAAATTATTTTCCAAAATATAAGATCCAAGTGATGCCATTTTGTATCACCCTCTATCCAGAAAGGTATACATGTAATTATAGAAAAAAAGACTTCCGAGCGTATCACTTGCCAAGAATAATGTAATATAGAATATTAAATAATAAACAAAATCAAAAACCTAAAATTAATTCACTGCAAATGGGTTTACATTAACTTGGGTTGCTGTTGTAAATCAAATCCATGAATGTTTTCAAATTCTTTTGTAGAAACACAAACTTTTTAATCTGGTAGGAGATTGCATTTGTGGAATATCTGAGGATTCAATTTTTAAGATGATAAAATTATTATAGAATATTTCAAGCTGGTAAAATAGTACTTTTGCAATGTCTTATTAATAATCAGATGATATTTGTGATTTTTATACTCCTATGTAGAGGTTATGTAACTTAGATAATGAAATGAGATGAGCCTTTTTTTCATGCTACTAGAAACAAAAAAAAAAGAAATATGTGTATTGGATTATATCTCCATTATTCTCAAGAAAAAAGGTTGAATGCTATGCGGGGAGCCTGCATTCTCTGAACTCAGGTAAGCTGACAATATCAGAGTGGGGTAGCGTACTGCAAATAATGAAGTTCGATTCTTATTGCTGTTTAAAATTTTTCTTTCTGCCATTGAATCAAAAATTTTATCATCCTTGATTTCCAACCCTTGTATATGTGGATACTCACTTTTTTACTTTTATAGCTTAAACTAGATTTACAAATTCATCACTTAAACATGCATTGTAAATTTAATGTATTGTTTCCACAGTTTTAATTCTGTAATAAATAAAAGAGTTACAAATCCTCTCCTTGTCAGTATTTACCGTACCTATCATTCCGTTCACAGGGCACATCGATCACTAGGCCATGAAATTTAAAAATCTCCGATCCAGATTCAAATTTTTACTGTCTTCAGATATGATTTCAGTAGCGAAGGAAATGCAAGATCCGTGGGCCTTTGGATTAGACCCGACCATCCCTAATTTTTTAGTGATACATTCGTAAATCTAATTCAAACAATAAAAGTATAAAATGTGAGAATTTAGATGTAAGGGTTTTTAATTGAATGATAACATTTTTGATGTAATGACTGAAAGAAAATATGAAACTAAGATGGGGATCGAACTTCCTTTAGGACACTAGCTCTCGGTGTCCGCCTGATACCGGCAAATGTAGGCTACCCCCGTGGCATTCTACATATTTTTTCACACGATGCCAGGGTAATGGGAAAAAAACATCTTTATTTTGCTTCTAGCTGCTCAGAAAATTTTTCATCTAATTTCGTTACCATATTTACACAGCCTCTCCTTGTCAATGCACCTATATTCCATTCATGAGACGCTTCAATCGCTAAGCAGCGAAAAATTAAAATTTACGATCCGACCATCCCTAGTATTGACGGCATCGGTATCGACTTTAGGCGATCGATTCTCGATACCGATATCAACCCATGAGAATCGGTGGTATCGAGAATCGACACATCCCTAATTGGAATGTATAATGTTAATTATAGTGTTTACAGCTAAGTACTTCTAATGCTATACTTATTTGACGTAGTCAATAAATGGCTCTTAATAGTTTGGTCATAGTGCCTAACAGTGGCTCAGTGATAATATCTGCCAAGTTCTCACTTTATTTTACATACTAAAATACTATTTCTTCACATTGAAGTAACTCCTTACTGTAGTGGTACTTGATATCAATATGTTTACTTCGATTGGAAATAGCTTTTGTACTTGTGATGCTCCACTTGCATTATCTGTATGCATTGGGAAAGATTTTATCAAAAGGGCTTTCCTGTCCTATCTCAGATAGAAAATATTTAAGCTATACAAACTCAACTTCTTATGATTTTCTGGTTGTTGGTTTGGATCCCACTTCTGACACCAGAGGTAAGTTGTGAGCTGATGGTAGGATGCCATCAAGGAGTTGGCGGGGAAATGATATGTCCAATGAGTTGGTTTAATGTTATATTCGTTGTAAACCATGCATAGTTCAATCCCAACTTCGTATTCATGCCTATGGAGTGGAGTATTGGGGTGTGGGATTCAGTGGGGGAGGAAAGTTTCCACCTGTATAGCTCTCATGCCTCGAGTCCCAGCAGCATAGAGGAGGAAATGTTGAAGGATGCTAAGAGATGGTAGAGGTTGGGTGTGGGAAAGGAAATGAGATGTCCATTTTACTCATGTAAAAATATTTACTTTATTTTACTTTATACAGAACTGAATGGGGGAGTTTACCCGGAACCGAAATTGCTATTTTGTATATGAAATCGTTAGATGCAAATGAAAAATGAATTTTAGTGAATAAATTAATCTTCTAACCAGAGTTATTCACTCATTTATCAAAAATGAAAATAAGCAATAGGTGATGCTGACCAAACGAGCTGCATTAAGGATATCTACATCATAAATGTCCCCTCCTTGACTCTTTTGAGGAAGAACGGGAGGGGAGCGGAGGTGGGGAGGGGAGGAATGCCTGAGGAGATCCTATAGCACCCTGCAAATAATCCAAAATAATTGAACAACAAAATATTTTCGTATACATTTTGTGTGACCAAAAGTGTGCTGAAGTTTATTTGTTTCACAAATTACGATGTAGTCGAATATGCAATGCCTTTTGAAATAACCCGAGTGGAGTCTAACAGCCACTTCCATTGGCAGAGTCAGCTCTATGTCCCCCATTGTGATTGAGTGAAGGAGCTTTGTGGTCTTAGTTGTGATTGGACGAAGTGGATGGCGAATGATTCCTTGCATGCCCACTTTTTGGAAAGTGTTAAATACCTCAGTTTTTCACTGCTTGTAACTTGAGAAAGACTCGATGGATCGAAGAATGGAAAAATATGGGTCTTGTTATTTTACAAACTATCAGCGTCTGCAATAAAAAAATATGGTAAACGATCCCATTGTTCCAATGTAGTTTTCTTTGTCACCTCTATTGTGGTGCATTAAAATCTTTACATGTACTATGATGCCATAGCTGGTAACTTTTTTTTAAAGAGGCCTGATTGGACCAGCCTTGTTAACTCTAGGTCAGTAGTGTACTAGCCTGGCCACCCTTAGGTTCTGTGTTTGAATCCTACCATGAGCATGAATTGTGTTTGTCTCTGGACTGAGCTTAGCTTAGAAGGTGAAATAAAACCTGGGTAAATGGAGCTCATTGAGATGTAATTCTACTACTTCCACTGAGTTCATTTATTTGTCTTCTTCTTTTTTTAGGTTTGCCAAATCGTATGAGTTTCCTCTTCTTCTACAAAGTATTATCATGAACTTGGCTATGTTTACTATGGTACATTTGTGTGTTAAGGTCCAAGAAAAAAGTATGGTGATTAAAAGCAAGGATAGAGTATTTACTGGTGAGTTTAGCTGCTTTTTTTATTATAAAACAGTCTATAATTTTGGTTATTGTGAGTTAGGTTACTTCCAGCACCTGGATTTTTAGAGGAGATATTAATTTGTGGAACATCCTATCAGAGGTATTTTACTTCCATGAATTTGATTGCCTACCTAAGCTCTATGACTGGAAGACTGTATGGATCTGGAGGTTGTCCATTAAATGGCACTTCAGGTCAACCCTCACTTCAGCAGTTTCTGTGACATTTTCTCAAAGAATAGCCAAATTGATGGATACATATTAGTTCTTCTTTATACAAGGTCTTAAATCCCTTGTTTATTTGTAAGCAAGTAGTAATTTTTGGAGCATCTCTTTATTTGTCATGCAAAGCTGCCTAAACATGTTGTTGGCAGGTTCTGTGCTTCAACATGCTCAATTCCCCCTACTTTATGGGTCATATTGAAATGGTGGCTTTATTTCTTGTCTCCTATTCTGAGGGCAAAGGGCAAACATTTTGTGGCAGATTACCAGTCATACTTTTTAACTCAAATAATGTGCTTTTAAAAAATTGTTTTACTATTGCGGATACGTAGAGGACATCATCTGCCTTTGGACTGGTAGTCTGAGACAGTTAAACACCTTTCTGACATTTTTAAATTCCCTCCGTGGCTCAGTCAATTTCACAATCGAAATTGGTAAAGACCACTTGAATTACCGGGATCTAACCGTCTCCATAGCTAAGAAAAGGCACCAATTTTCCATTCCATAGTATCAGGCTCAACTAGGTGGAAGTGAATTTCGTAAATGAAATATTAACTCTGTTTCCTTCCACAGATTTAATTTCCTGGTACAACATGTTTCGACATCGGTGTCATCATCACCTGATGATGACACCGATGTGTATTAAGTTAATATTTCATTTACCAATTTTCCATTTACCGCAAAGACACATTTTCTGACATAATCTTTTGTAACGATTCTTTCCACTACTATTCCCACAAACTGTCGGCTCTCCATGCTATGCTGCATAGACTTGTTTCTACCCCGTTGAGTGACGATTGTTTTCGTAAGGAATTAAAAACTATCCAATTCATTGGAATAGGAAATGGATATAACATTAATGTAGTTCAAAAACTACTCAACAAAAATTATATCACAGGGCCATTAACTCCCTAACAACCCTCACTAAGATTCCACCTGGCAAACCCAAGCATTGGTGCAAATTTCCATTGTTATTATAACCTCTCAACTTTAGATAAATTACTGTTTAATTCCAAAGATACACTTGAACCTTCATAAAAGAGTGGTGTTTATAAGTTAAAGTGCTTGGATTGTAATGGTGCATACATCGGACAAACTGGACGGAAGTTCCCTACATGTGTGAAGGAACACAAGAAGAGTGCAAAAAACCATGATGATAAATCCACCTTTGCCAAACATTTGATAGACACTGGACATAGTGCAGATTTTAATTTTCATGTTTTACAAGTGTCTGACAAAAGTTTTGAACTGGATTTTTTAGAACGATACGAAATTGTAAAACACTCTAAATCTCAGAATGTAAATATTTTGAATGACATGACAGAGTTCAAATCATCACCCTTTGTAATATGTCCACTACCACACCAGCCCCCAACCCCTCCACCTCCCCACTAACCTTCAACCTAGAACCTAGGGTAAGCATTTCCACCTCCAGCCCCCAGTCTCCCCTTCCTTCCCCCCACAATCCATCCTCCTACCAAATGAACTCCTCGTCCAAGTCAACCGCAAGTGACCCACCCCCCCTCCCCACACCATGCCTAAATATGTTACCCCACCCCCTTGCTATTTTGTATTTAAGCCAATTCAAGCCAAGGTACTTGTTCACTATATGGTTGCCTTGATGATGATGCTCTTTCCGTGGAAACCACGGTCGGTTGTTGCAATAAAATGTGTGGAATATACCAAGTCATTTTTATTTTCATGATGCTTCCATTCCACAAAGTAACGCCTGAGGATATTTCTTCAAAGCTCTGTGGTTTGATTCCCAGTCCAGGTGAATTTTTTCACATGCAATTAATGTGAAACATCAATCTATTTGCCACCACTTTCTCTCCATCTCATCCTGAACAATTCTGTCAAATCCAAAACTCCTCATCTTGTTTCTTGTTCAGTATTTTCCAACTTCCCCACCCTGGACTGAAATTGTAATTAACATCTCTGCTCTATCTGCTGCTGCTGTCCTCATATTACTATTTTGCATATTTACTACTATATTGCATATAATAATTGTGGAGGCCTTGCCTTCTCCTGGTGCTACGCTGGTCATTTGCACCAGTGGCCTGAGTCCTATAGTTGCTTGGACTCGTATCTCTGTAATTTATGTCAATGCTTATGGAATCTTAATTGCATTGGCTCCCCATATCTTCCCCAAGAGTGTTTTTAGCATTTCATCAACACTGGAATGGCCACCCTGATAGGTCCAGATGTATGTTATTCCATTTGCATCCATTTGCCTCCTGAAAGAAAAGACATTGCCCAGAAGTTTTTCCCTGTCTCCTGACCCATGGTCCTTCTCTTGATGGTCTTACATAAAACAATACATAGTTGTCAACAAGTATTTATGTGATCTCTATCATCACTAGTAAAAATTACTCTTCAACATAATAATTTACGTAGGTAATATTTAATTGGTCATACTGGGCTACAGTTGTTATCAACCGTGTCAAAGGCAAGAAAGTATGTACTCTTGAAATATACTGCCGTCAACTCAAGTTTTCAAAGTTTAATGAAGTAGCTAAATCTACCAACAGTATTTTGTATAAATGAGTGTTGAGAGAAACATTAAGTATAATCTATTTAAACTCTTAATATGATAGTCAAAGATCTAGCCAGCTTCATTGTGGAAGAGGAATTCCAAAATCATTTAGTGTGTTAGAATGCCACTTATCTTCTGTGCTGATGATCATTGAGGAAATCTTTTCTGAGATTCCGCACAGAACCTATCATTTAATTCTTGAGGAGAATTTATGATGTGGAAAAATGTGGATAATTTATGATTGTGAAAGTATAATTAGCATTCAAACTTTCCAGAGTATAAAAAATTTAATCCTCTTCTAACTTTGTTCTGGCTCCTTGTGCAACTTTTCAGTACTTTATGAAAATGTAATGTTTATCAAAATTCAGTAATTGCATGTACATTATCATATCAGTCACATAGCAGGGTGTGTTCGAGTCAAGGAACACAGAAAGGCAGAGAGGCTCTGCACCCCAGAGCTGTGATGCTTACATTAATTACATGCTGTTGGGCATGTAATTAATAGAAATCTGTAATGCCTTGTCTCATACTAAAATGACATATTTACAAATTTCATATGTAGTCTATTGCAACGAACCTCTTAAGTTCATCAATTACAAATCTATTTATCGTTTTTTCTCTATCACTTCAAGCCCAAAGGGCCCACACTGGCTCTGGACCCAAGTGTGGCCCATTTACATCATTGTTGCTATGTCACTGTGTCATAGTCATTCTTTGCCAGGCACTTAGTGGAAAATTAAATTTCCACTTCATACCAAAAGGCTAATCTTCAACACCATGAAGAATGTTTCAATCCTGCCGTGTGAACGGCGGTGAAATTCACATTAATTGCCATGTGAAAAAATTCCCCTGGACCAGGAATCGAACCTAGTACCTTGAAGCTCGGTAAAATTACCATGTGAATTAGGGATCCTGGGTAGCGTAGTGGCCACGGTAGCATAGGTCCGTGGTTCGATTCACAGTCCAGGTGAATTTTTTCACATGGCAATTAATGTGAATTCAACACCATGAAATGAGCAACTTAAGTTTGTTGAGTGCTAAACTTGATTACCATATGATCACTTCCGAAGGTGAACTTCTATCTCGAAGTGGACTGTATAATTTGCATTTACGAAATTATTAGCAACAAAAGGTTGAGCCACGACAATACGCCACTCACCGCTCGCGTGCCCGACCGACCGATGGCTCTTCGGCAAGCAGCTGGACTCCACAGGGTTGCTTCTCTCACTTGATCCTCACTGCTCAGCGTTCACAGGTAGACTCACTTACACACACTCATTCAACATCCACTCACTAGGCACACAAACAAATGATAAACGAAAACCGAAGTCCAGTGGCACCGCCAAGTGGTGACGTGGCTCAACCTTGACAAACCATTTAAAACACAACTGAATAGTTGTCATTGATTTATAGCTGAGTATTTGCTCTGGGAGGTTTTAATTTTCTCAAGGTAATTTCTATCAGTATTCAAAACATTTTTCACTATGCAACTAACCAAAGTTATTGGTATCAAATGTAATTGAGCAGATATCGCGATTCCCATGAATGTAAAGAACAACAAAACACATAAAAGGCATAAACAAATTAGCAGCATAGAATGCACTTCCCTCACAGTGCATCTTATGGTCATGGAAAAAGATAGAACTAGCTAGCATACAGTCCATTCCCAAACAAGATATTCCCTCTCGATGGGAAATATCCTTGGTTTGTAGGATGGTCTTGCAAGTTTCTGAACATAATGGGGCTGGTAGATCCGACAAAATGGTAGGAGAGAGAAAAAAAATCTTGATAATGGAAATTGAAATATTAATACTAAAAGATACTTTGTTGAAAACTTGGGGTCAATTGCAGCTCTCATAATTAGTATTGCTAAGCAATGTAACATAATCCTTTTAGTTGTGAAAAAGAAGAATGCTGGTTGTCATCAATACAAAAGTTTTCAAAATATGTCTTGCTTCTAGTTATTATTTTAGACTGGCAATCACTAATATATTTTCTTGTTATTCTTTGTTGTAGATTTTGATTGGAAGTACTTCTGGGCCTGGAGTGACTTTCAGTCATATGTGGATTGTATTTTGGTGCTCTCCATCCTAGTTGGCATGTTAACATACTTCATGCTAGATATATCAATATACGTCGAAGGCTTGGGATTTCTAGCTGTCCTAACTGAAGCCATGCTAGGAGTGCCTCAGCTTTATCGCAATTACATTTCAAAGTCCACCAAAGGAATGAGGTGAGTTAATCAATTACTTACAATGTTGAAGGTGATGAGTCAGTTCCACATGGTAGGCCCATGAAGACGCAAGTCTTGGGCCTACCATGAAGACTTGCGCTATACTATACGCTATGAAGACTATGTGCCCTAACTACTAAAAAAACTTTTGCCCTGAGTACTCTGTGGGGATGTGATCTATTGCATCATTATGCAGATTATGGAGATTATGCCCTCTTACCTTTAAAATAGTGTTAACACTTTCATCTCGAAGCTTAAAATTTTAATTTTGCCAAAATCTGAAACTATTTATTTAGAGATTTATATTCATTATGAATGAAAAAATAACCTTTGTATTTCCACAATTTATTCTCTCACACTACGACCATGGTTTCCACGATTAACATCATCCTCAGGTGGCATTATCCTCACCTGAGGATGACGTTAATCGTCGAAACCATGGGCGTAGTGTGAGAGAATAAATTGTGGAAATACAAAAGTTATTTTGTCATTCATAATGAATACAAGTAAATTCCAGAAAGTGATGCCATAAACCATCAATTGTAGAGATTTATACTTAAAGGGGTTATATTATGCTGATGATGAGCAAAGTAAGTCATTACATGGAACATTTTATGCATTATCTTTGTCATCAATTATAGATGGTGCTCGGATCCAGGTAAAGTAAAATTCTCCAGTACACATGCAATATACATGTAAAATGTTCACTGCACCTTTTTCAATCTGTTTTACTGAGTTTACCTATTTTTTACCTTCTGGGGATTTTTTGATTGAACGTGTACTAAATTGGAATAAAAATTGTTAAATAAAGGCATTTTTTTGTTTTTCAAAATTTTTATTAGGTCACATTTTTATAACAATATTGTTAATTTAATGAGCTTCATCATTATAAACATAATGTGAATACTGTTATGTGAATTTTTATCAGATACAAAATGCTTGCCTTTAGACCAGTTGACAGATAAGCACTAGAGTTCCATCCTCCCAAAAGCGAGCTTCAAATGTGTTCATGAAAGTTATGGAAAGCTTGGGTGAGTCATTGTGAGGTGTCTGAATTGTGGTGCCTATAGTTTTGATTAATAAAATACAAGAATGCATTTGAGAAGGAAAAAAACGTGTAGTTTATGAGTGTTATGAGCACCTACTGCCCCTCTCCTAACACTCGACAGCATCCGTATGCCTCTTGGTGCACTCTTTGGGAGAAACTGAAATCACCCCCTTCCACTCCTCCGGAAAGAAGATCCTATCTTATAGGGGTCAGTGAATGCTCCACAATTAAGCGTCCAACCCAAGGACGGCGTCTGGGGCACTTTCAGGGCAGGAAGGGACTATTGTAATGTCCGCAGCAGTGTAATGAGTGTACACTTGATGATGGCTTAGTAAGCTGAAACACGTGTTGTGTAATTTTACAATTTTAAATATATTGTGGAAAAGTGCTAAAGTTTTTTACTCATCTAATGTCTCACTTCCACTACATGATGCCTGATACTGTGAACAAATGAGTTGATCATTTATTGGACAAAGAAGTTGATTGTTTCAAATTCTGAAGATTCAGGCGATATGGAGTGGAAGCGAAACATGATAACACAGAAAGAAAAACACGAGCCAAATCCACAAAAATAAACTTTACTACGACCCGGGTTTCACTGTATTACAGCATTGTCAGGTAGCGTTTATCAAAGATGCACCAACATATATATGAAAGAACCGAAATGGAGGGGGGGGGCAAGGGAGGGAGAGGGGAGGAGCGTGGGAGTGGACGGTTATTGGTGGTCAAGTTGATTGTTTCTGTTGTACTCTAATTTTTTAAGATTTGAGAACGATACAGAATTTTTTAAATACTGATCCCAATGTGTGATGGGAAAATGGTAATTATAGTTGACTTATTTGCACATATTTTTTAACTGTGAAAATAATCTGTTACATACTTAAAGGTGTAAATACACTGCTGTTATCATCCATGTTTCATTACCATGAAAAATCATTCTCCTGATATAAGTTCAAATGAAGTGTTTCCTTTTTTCCAAGATTGTATTTCCAGCTGTAAGTAGATTTATCTATTGGTAGAATGCCCTCTTCATCTGGGCCATTCTACTATTTCCTCCTTGCTTTACTCGTAGCATAGCTATTCAGCTCCCATATAGTATTACTTGTGCACCTCCTCTATCTTTTGTTTCCCAAGTTTAATAATTGTAATTCCCAAATTTAATAATAATTTTGACCTTGGAATAATCTCTTTCCTGCTTACTATTACCTTAGTTTTCTTTTTATTGATATTCATCCACTAAGTGTGGCATTCTATTTTTTTCCTCATGGACATTAAGGACTGAAGCATTGTCTTTGATTTCTTAAAGACTTTCTCAATGTACTCATTAAAAATTATGGAGACAGTGCACAACAACTTTTCTCATTCCTTCCGTTATTCTTCCCTCTTTACTGCTTTGTTCAGATTTAATTACACCGGCCAGGTTTTTATACAAACTTGTACACTTCTTTGGTCATTACAGTACACTCCAATTCGCTTTAGAATTCCAAGTATTGAATTCCCATCCATGTTTCAAAGACCCTCTTCAAATCCACAAATGCAATGAAGTTTGATTTTTTCTCCATTCATTTCTGTATGTGTAGCACAATAGCCAAAATTGCCTCCAGGTACCCTTGCTTATCTGAATCTAAATTGGTCCATCTCCAGGAACTCTCTTGCTTTTTTTTCCATTTTTCTGTAGAAGATCCTAATCAAAATCTTTGAGGCATGTGTCATCAGGCAAAGAGTCCTAAGATGTTGACAGTCCTCTGCCCTCTTCTTTTTGGGAGTGGGGGTGCTAATGTTCTTCTCTGAAGTTGGAGGGTATCTCTCCTGATCAGTAGATGTTGCATATGGTATTGTGCAGCCACATTAATGCTTTCTCCCCTACAGTTTTAATTATCTCATCAGGAATATCATCAGTAGGGTAAAACATGGTGAATGAAACAGACTTTGTACTTTCCACACAGCTTTATATATTCCCCGATCGATTTCGACGACTAAGCATCATTTTCAAGGGGGGGCCAACTTGAAAATGACGCTTAGTCGTCGAAATTGATCGGGGAACATATAAAGCAATGTGGAAAGTACAAAGTCTGTTTCATTTACCATGTTTAACATTCGCAATTTCGACGAAGTATCGCCTTCATCCATTAATTTAATCAGTAGGGTAGTTCCCTTCATCAAAGAAAACAGAATTCATTACTGGCGATTTGTGCCCCACTATAAATGGGTTCATTCAAAAAGTTTGGATTGAGAAATCCCAGTTTACGAGAGAATTAAATGTTAATTTTAAGTCACTTGAAAAAGCTCAGAAATGGTGGGATCCGCTGCTTTCTTACTGACATAACTTATGGTTTACTTTGCGAGGCATAGGAAATATTCGTCTCCTGAACTTACCATTGTATTTCAGAGCCCCTCAAGTGACTATGTATTAATAATAGCCTATGAAAACTTCGTAAAGTCTCCTTTGTTAAACATGGTAATAATAGTCATTTTATAGGCTCAAGGGAATCCTGCTCGTGGAGTCCTCTGCGACTGTGAAGCATGGCGTGAAGTTTGTGTGACTATGGGCCAACTTAAACAGTACGCTTAGTAAATTGAATACTAACTGTTTTTAAATGAATCACCTGATTAAGTAATTTTAAATAAATAAATAAAAGTTAATCATTTTAAATTAACTGAATAAATTTTCCTCAGATACTAGTTTAATAAGCTTTAACGGAGTGCACCGTCTGCTTGGAAAGCATCCACAGCACCGCCTAGTGACAGGTAGAGGAAAGAGTGTCACGTCACACACATGATTTACCGGCATACAATAGTTTGCCGTCAGGTTTTCACACCCTTGATATTTTTCACTTTTTAATTAATGAGGAAAAATACTTAACGTCATTTTAAAATCGATCGGCTTAAAATACACTCTCCAGAGGTTATAAACTGTCTGTCAAGGCAATGAAAAATTATAGGAAACTACCCTATTTCAGTGGCGTTATTTATCTGCAGTTCCCTTACAGATGCGTCAAATTCTGATCTCAATTATACTGAGTCTCCCATATCATCCATTTCCACTTCAAACACCTTTGTGCAGAGATTAGTGTCATTGTATAATTGTTTCAAATATTTTTTCTTTGTCTTCACTTTATGCTTAATCAAAAATTCTCTATTCTTGTCTCTTATGACATTACATGTTATCCTCTGTTTCCTGCTGTGATGTACCTCATCACCATATCAGTAATTTCAATCTTTCTCTGTGCAAGGTTGTTTTGAACATCTTCAAATAGATTCATCTACATTTCTGTAGCTTTTCTTTTTTTTATGACTTATTTCATTTCTTATTATGTTGTGGTAGAGTCAGTGGCGTGCGGTGGATCAAATATTCAGTGAAGCAGTAGATATATACTGGGAGGGGGTCCAACCACTCCCCGAAAACTGTTTGTAATTTTAGTTCAATGTATTTTTACGCCAAATCGTCATGTCACTTGGAATATTATTTGAAATATTAGCATCTGAGTTGTGCATGTAAAGAATTTATGAGTCAATGAGAGAAGTGTTGATTTTTAAAGTCTCTGAATTTGTGTTATGACACAAAACTAACTGCAAATACAATCAAGTTCATTTGTAGCGATAATAAAAGAAAATCACTCCAATTTATTAAATTTTTGTGAAATTGGACAAAACAACTAAGTAATAACGTTAAAAACCACTGAAACGCCTTCTCACACACATATACGTATCAAATTACAAGAATATAACAAACGTGTTGCTATATGAAATATTGAGGCAACAAGGTTAATTTAGTTCCACCTAAGCCTTCATATTATTTTTATATTGATAAAAACAACAGTTGCTACTATGCATTCTGTAAAACAGGCAGTAGGCTTGCTTACATACTCACATAATAGCCTATATGTATAGAAAATTTTTCGATGTTACACTCTATGATAAAAACGGAAAATTAATGGGAGACATTTGTGCTTAAAAATCTGTATTGAACAATTAAATATCTCAGGACTATATCTGACAAGAGTAGCTTTAAAAAGTAGACCTACCCCTTAGCAAAACCATAATCACACAAAAAATTAAATACCTACAAAACTGATGGATAGATGCCACTATATGAGAGTAGTCCTAACGAAATTGGAAGTCCATTCTTCTATCCTTAGTGGTAAATTCGTTAACAACTTCAAAAAAACTTTCCTTCATTCTCTCTTCTGCCAACAGTTCACACTCAATAGATATTATACCCAGGTGAGAAAGTTTCTTTTGTCCAGTGGTATTCCTTGAATACGTTTTTATTCTTTTTAGTGCTGAAAAGGACCTTTCTACTGCAGATGCCGTAGTCACTGGAATTGTGTATATCAACGCAACCAATAAATTGATTTGGGAATTGATCGAAATGTTCGGGTGATCGGACGAAATGTTCGGGTGGGAGAGAGTTTCGAACCAGGGACGTCGCTTGGAAACTGATAAAATACCAGCGGTACAAACAATTTCGAAGAATTAATGTATTCCACATTTTCAGGAGCATGTTAGAATCACCTGAATATTTCGGTAGATACGTACTATTATATGATTGCAGAGCTTAAGTTCTTTTTTCTCTTGCGATTAGTTTTTCCAAAAAAGCACAGCGCTGGAAAATAACGGCAACTGGCAAATTAGAACAAATGTTGTACGTGCGTCGGGACTGCGTGGCCAAAGATACGGAAATTAAAAATCACGATCACACTTCATGCTCTTCCGTTAATTTCGTACACAAAAAACGACAAGGCGTGCGGACGCATTTCCGCCACGTACTAATGACGTGATTTAGGTAAATAACGTAATTAACTATTTTACGTACTAATTACGTAAGAAGTGCGTAAAATAGTTAAAATGCATCCTGGGTAAACGGATTAAAAATATGTAAAACCAGGGACAGTCGTACAACGAAACTGCGACGAAAAAAAAAATGGTGGCGGAGTGTCCCGAACCAGGGACGTCGACATTATGAAGCGAGTACTTCACCACTAATCCAAACTGTAGTAATTAAACATTGCTAATTATTACCTCTATATTGCTAAAACAATATTTCAAACTAGTTTTTTGACGAAGTAACTGGATATATAACCCTATATGTGGGGTGATTCGTAAATAACTAATCAAGGACTACCTGCCTGGCAAATTTCGTCAAAATCCTAGACCCGAAACTCGGACACTCCCCTTGTGATATCAGGACCAGCAGGGGCTTTCTGTAACTCGATAGCACGTTATATCGATGTCGGAAATTCGTTAGCACACCGCTAGGATGAGTTACCGTAAATTCCGCTTTCGTACACGCCGCCAACTTCGCCGGGTGCCGTGAACACAGTAGATATCGGCTGCACTCGGCTACATTCGTATGTCTCCGCCGTCAACCGAAGCTAGCTTCCTCTGCCCTTTGTTTCGCTAGCAACCCCTCCCGCTCCCCACTTTCCGCTGCTCTGGAATTGTCTGCGTGCGCATGCTGTCTACTCAAGCTATGAGCGCACAGCTTCACCGGGTTCGAAGTCATAACCGTCTGCCGGCTGCCGTTGCCTTAAGGGGTATAATGAACATCCGTACTATTTAAGGGAGCTTATAATGCCTTTATACTGTTAATTTAGTAGCTTTTAAACAAATAATGAATAAATTATACAAAGGGAATTTTATACTGAAGCAGTGCTTCATTTGCTTCATCGTACCGCACGCCACTGGGTAGAGTAGACCATCTTCAGACTTCATGTTTTTGTTCCTTCTTCTCTCGTGAATCAGTTCTGATACTTCTTCTGTGTTCCATGGCTTCTTTTTAACAGCTTTCCTTCTCCAAAGAACTTCTTTTGTGGCTTCCTGTAGCCCACTTTTAATATTTTCCTATCTCCCTTCTACTGATTTCACAGTCACTTACTCTCCTAACTTGTTTTCCACTGCCATTTGAAAGGCCTGCAGATACTGAGTCTCCTTCAATTTCTCTGCATACCATATATTTTTTATTGTTTTCTTCAGTTTTTGAAATTTCAAATGGCATTTAGTCATCACAAAGTTAAGGTCGCTGTCAATATCTGACTCTGGGTAGCTTTTGCAGTCCTTCATCTGGTTCCTGAATCTTGTCAATGTGGTATCTTCTTCTATCTCCTTGCATTTTTCGTGTGTATCTCTTTTGGTTGTTGTTTTTGAACCATGTGTTTGCTCAAGTGTCAATCATCTAGAAAAAAATCCAATATGTTTACTGCAATGTACAGTTGAAATGTAGCATCATGTGGATATTATTAAATCGACCAATCATATAAAATCTTTCTTAAGCTGGTTAAACTTTGATTGTTGTATGTTTTCCTGTGTTAAATTTGATTCTATCACATCTGTAGTGATCATTTTTGTTATGTGTATTGCATTCTGTCCTGAAGATGCTTCCAACAACAGGCAAATGCCTTAGGGGTCACCTAAAGCTCCTGTCAACTATTTTTTTGCAAGTGATTATCTAATTCTGGATCATGTTTAAAGGGGCAATAAAAATTATTATTATTACTCATGTCTATTTCTCCTAAGGTGACAGCAAAAACAAAAATATGGAGTCTACTTTAAAAATGTAGCATTCCCTTGTATCATGTGCAAGGGACTAGTTTTTGTAGGGCCATGGTATATCCCTGCTTGTTGCACTCAGAGGTTATAATTGTTTCTGTAGGCCTTCCCGCATGTTGAAATTAAATGGTTACAAAGTTATTAAAAAAAACTTGAAAAATATTGCTGACATACAGTGTCTGATAGATTCATTTTTTATGAAGTAAGTGAACACTGTGAAATTTTTGATGGAGGGAAATTATTTCCCTTCCATCCTCATAAATGAGAGGCTATTGTATCTGAACTCACTGTATGTATTTAAATAGATACATAATAGAGTGTAGAGTATTCTAAGGTAATGTTTGAAACCCTTGGCCATGCAGCCCTCTTTCACTTTTATATTCGGTATAAGCTTGTAAATGCATGAAAGAAACAAGTGTTTCCATTACTTTTTGTGCTAATTGCTTGTTATAAGTAATTTTTTTTAATGTTCAAAAAACATTCTCCACTGCTTATCGTAAAACTAGATTTTAATGCTGTAACAGTCCTAATCATAGTTTGGAAGGTTAGGGAAAGTCATCCTTATTTTACTTAGCACCGTGATTGTTTTAATAACTTGTTGTTAATCTGTGTCTCTCAGTGTCAAGATGGTGATCATGTGGACAATGGGTGATATTTTCAAGACATTCTACTTTTTGGAAAGGAATGCTCCGAGGCAATTTGCTGTGTGTGGAGCTCTCCAAGTTGGGGTTGACTTTTGCATTCTCATCCAAGTGGTGACATATGGCACCTCATATCGTCGAGCAAGGAAAATCCAAGCATCTCTCTGACAGTGGCTAGTGAAATGTGTAAAAGTGCCTTCGGTTATTCCTAATAATTTTTTTTGGATGTGATATCAGGTCAAAAACTTGGGAGTTGTGAGTGATTCATCCCTGGCTGCGTTCCTTTGGAGCCTCTGTTTTCTGTGAAAATATTGGCGTGGCTGTGTTTGTGTGCAGCACTGTGTGGAGTATTGGGAGAGTAGTTATTATTACTACTTTTTTATTGTGATGTTGGCCTGATATTATGAGGAGAGCTATAATTTATTGCTCATAAGCAATGAGTGTGCCTTTGCTTATCTTTTTATAGCCCAGCTATTTATTAATAAGGTGAAGCTTCCATTGGCCAATGTTTTTAATATCTATATCCTTATGGAGACAAGTTGAACTTTATTGATAGGTTTAGGGAAAGAAATTTTGTTCATAGATCAAAGAGATTTATTCATTGAAAATAATTTTTTACTTCAAGCACTGTGCACAATTGGGTTTCGTGATCAGTTTCTCATGTTATTATCATACCATATCATCCAATGCAAAAATCTGTTTGTAAATAGTTTTGCCATTTGGCATTAACATCTTCAAATACAACGACATATTTTTCCTTGTAATGAATCAGCATATCAATCTGACCTTACTTTTCCTAGTTACCACTATTGTTAACTACAGCATGATTGTAATGTAGGATTAGGATTTGGAAGCCAATTTTGGTTTTGCTATATTAGTATGCTATTGGCCCAGTAAGCTCATGGAAAATGAGAATATTCTTCTCATCTTCTTCCCACTTGGAGTGGGACATGAAAAACCAAATCCTGGATGTGCTGTTCAGTGACCTCCTCTGATAGATGTCTAGTTCATGGTGAATATTTTTTTTACTGTGAATTTCTCGTTGCCATCCTCCTGCATTATTTGACACAATAGGTAGTTAGATGGGTAGGGTTGAGCTTAGGAAGTTTCAAGCCAAATAGTGCATATATGCATTGTTCTCTTGTGATGGGGCCAATTCCTCTTCTTGTGCTGTATATGGTTTCCCAGAAAGATCTGGTCCTTAGAAAATAGTTTGTTTTGTTTGACAGTATGTTTCTCTAGAGGCCTCCCTTGGGTTTAAATCAAGACCTCTGTTAAACAGCTGAATATTGTACGTACATTATTATTCAAATTAACTAGTGGCCATACTATCACTGCCATAGTATTTGTCAACATTTATTTTATTTTTCTGTGCATTTTTCCTACAAGGAAACATAAAAAGTTGGAAAATATTTGCAGGGATTTGATGTAATTTTTTCTTGTTGCATCAACATCGAATTCTTTTGATCAAAGTATTCAGTAGTGTGATAGTATTGTATTGCATTAACTATTAATTGCTAAGGATAAATACATTTCAATTTCGTGCTTCACATCAGATAGGCATTCAGTGATCAGAGTAGTAATGTGTAAAATTGCTCATCTGTTTTCACTGATTATGTCAGTTTAGTTTGAATGAAAACTCTTTAAGCTTTACTGAATGCACTCAGTTTTGTGATTTTAATATTGCATTAAGATGTTGAGTGCGGTAGCCATTGGGAGAATTTGTTACGGGCGGTGAGAATTTTGAGATATGATAAACTTTTGACTCACAAGGTGTGCCATCTGGTCCTGGAAAGCGCACAGCCATGACTCATACACAAGTGTGAGTCATCCACACTCAAAACTGTTAAAGTTAGCTGAATTCTTCTCTCTGGGCACCATGATTTTTTCAGTCAGTACGCTTAAGATCAAGCAAGTGTGACAACTCTTCAATAGTAATATTGACTGCTGGGTAGCTTACTGCAGGAGATTTGGGAATTCAAATTTTGATAAAAAATTTTAGTATTGTTCCCCACTATCGTCTATGCCTGCCTTACTCTGCTCCCATTCATTCCCCCTCTTCACCTTCCACCTACCCCACCCCAACCACATACCAAAATAAGCGGGTCCACCGACCTGAGTTATCGTATTTGCTTGCTCTCTTCTCCTCCCTCTCCACCTGGCACCCCCATAACCCCTCTGTTTCCTTCACTTGGTGATAACAAAGCAGCTTCATTGTAGCCAAGGGCATGATATAACTTTCACTTCCCCTTCCCCCTTGGCCCTCCATCCCCGTCCCTCTCGGACCCCTCCATTTCCTTCACTTGAGGTATCCAAATCTATTTCATTGTACCTGAAAATGGTGTAACTGCCGAAACCAATTGCACAATCCTGATATTCAATAAATATTGGAAATCATGGAAGCATGTTTATAGATCCAATCATGAAAATATTCCTCAAAGTTAGATCATCATCATCATTGTGTAGTGATTTCCCTATTTCAAAGTGATTCTTCTCATACTACCTCCAGCAAATTCATTTTGAGTTTTTGAAATATTGTCATGACTGGCTAATCAGATGCTAGTGCAGCAGGTGCTTATCCTATAATAGAATACATATGTGCAGTTGACTGGTAGAAACGAAAATACATAACCTTAAGGATGGTTAAATGAATGGTGGTCAGGAGCCATTGGTCATCACTGACACCTTTAAATCTATTCACACTGCCATCCGGGTTTCTCTTTAACTTCAAAACCCACTTGCAACCAAGTATGTTCTTACCAAATGGCCTGTCAACTGGAATATAAGTGCCCTTACTCTGAATTCTTTGTAATTCATCCGTCATGGCACTTC
This sequence comes from Platycnemis pennipes, assembly GCA_933228895.1. Classification (NCBI taxonomy): domain Eukaryota; kingdom Metazoa; phylum Arthropoda; class Insecta; order Odonata; family Platycnemididae; genus Platycnemis; species Platycnemis pennipes. The sequence goes on along the minus strand of OW121850.1, from coordinate 12,412,681 downwards.
TCCATTCATCAGCATACTCTTCACTTAGTGCCTCCTCTACACTCAATGGTTCCCCTATAAAGCCTATCATGTTAGCTGAAAAATTGCAACAATGGCCAGTTTTTAATTTATGCACCCTTGTACTTCTGTGCAAAATGACCTCTGCGTTCTCAACATTAGGGTCAGTCTCAACAGTGGTGGTTACAATCTCTACATTCTCAATGTTATCAACATTCCTGCCAATATCAATACTCGCATTTTCTTTAGCAGTAACATTCTCACCACGAAAATCCCCGTCTACATCCTCATCAGAATCTGATAGAATGAGCACTTCTGATCTGACAGTATTAATGTCTTTTTCTCCCTCAAAGGACAAAAGTTCTCCTGGAATTTCACGTGAAATCCTAAAACTACCCTTTTAGTGGTCAAATTATACAGTCTAAAGCCCTTGACCTTATCCTCATAGCCTATGAACACGCACTTCACAGCCCTAGGCTTAAACTTTCCCTGTTTCTGGGCTAGCCATGCAGCACACCCAAAAACTTTTAATCGTGCCAACTCCTTCCCTATGCATTCTCCTCTCCACAACTGGAAAGGTATTTTATTCCCAATAGCCCTCGAAGGACATAAATTCCGTATGAAGCATGCTGCACTGGCAGCCTCACACTAAAAAGGTTCAGGTAACCCAGACTGCAGAAGTAAGCACCTACTCATATCCTCGCTAACTCGATTGAATCTCTCCGCCACTCCATTTTGTTGCGGTAAGTAGGGAACCTTACCTTCTATGACCTATCCTATTTTCCCTCAAAAAACCATCAAAAACCTTGCTACAGTATTCCCTACCTCCATCAGTTTGTAAAAATTTTAGTTTCAAACCATGCAACCTTTCCATTTCTACTTTATATTCCTTAAATTTTTGCAAAGCCTCTTCTTTTGACTTCCAAATTTAACGACAGCAAACCTAGAGTAATCATCAATAAAACTCATTAAATATTTTGCACCACCATTTGATCTAGCCGGGGATGTCATTAAATCACTATGCTATCACTATCACTTTTCTTTGATACAGTACTATTAGTCATTTTTCCTGCAATTCAAATTTCACAATCCTTTTCATTGTTCACACTCAATTTTTCTAGACCTGGAATCTGTTTTATTGCATCTAGATGTAGATGTCCCAGCCTTTGATGCCATAAATCTTTACTCACAGCCTTTAATGCCACTGCCTCTATTTCTGACTTACTATCATTCTGAATGTCATCCCGATTGCGATCAACATGAACGAGTCATGCCTGACTCATATGGAAAGCATCTCCCTCCAAGGCGTACAACCCTTCATGCACATACGCAGTGAACACTATATCATTAGCATAAATACCAGTTGCACAATCTTTGCTAAACAACACATCCACGCCATGCTCAACCAACCTTGCCACAGAAATTAAATTAAAGTTCAAATCAGGTACAAAGAATACATTTCTCATTTCAAGCGTATTATTACCACAATTATCAGTAAAATTAAGCTTAACCGTACCTCTACCATGAACTTTAATTATACCATTTCCAAGTGTTACACTTCCACCACCCAGAGAGAACGTTGTAAACAATTCTCTTTTTGAAGTCGTGTTCAGTAGCTGCTGAATCTAAAAACCATACTTGAGAATTTTTCACTGCTGACATGAATAAATAAGTAAAATAAAACTCAAGTATCAAGTATGGCATATACACTGATACAACTGATAGTTTTACCCTTTGACTGTTTATCACCCATTCTCCTATCATTCTTATTTGAAACCTCACATACCTTATGTTTATTAGTACAATCAGCAGCCCAATGGCCCTGCTCATGGTATGCATAACATTGAATTTCAGGGCAATATTTACTAATATGTCCTGGCTTATTGCATCGGAAGCAACATTTAACATTCTCATCTCTCTTGGCTGCTGATATGGGCGGATTTCTTCTCAAGTTTTCCCTGGGCTGGAATTTCCTCTCTCTGGTTAGGAGTGCCAGCTGATCGGTCCCCTCTGCTACATTCATTTGCAGTCGCCGTCTCTCTTCATCCAAGAGTCGTCGCTTTACCTTCCATGTTGTAAGGCTCTGCTCTTGAAGGACATTCTGTACAAAAAACGTCATAATCCTCCAATGGAAGTCCAGTAAGTAGAAAATTTGTGATCACTTCGTCGTTGAATTCAATCCCTCCTCTCTGTACTTTCTTATTCAGCCTCTGGATTGAGGCTGCATACTCTTGCATGCTCACGTCATGCGTTTTTGTAACATTCGCCATCTCTTTCAACACCTGCAGTTCATGGTACTTCGTCGAAATTACGTGAATTTTCTCGAGAATTTCCCATGCTTGCTTTGCACACGTACATTTTTTGATATTCAACAGAAAATCATCTCCACGGTTTTATGCAGAACCGAAAGAGCCTTCCTATTCAATCACGACTGGTCAACATTAAGCTCTGTATCATCGAACCCAGGGTCCACAGCATTCCAACAATTTTTGTCAATTAAATGAGCTTTCACTCGCAACTTCCATGCGAAGTAATTGCCGTTAGATAATTTTGAAATATGTACATAGTCACGATCATCCACTGCCTCCGCCATCTTGGGCTAACAATCCTGTCATCGCACAATCACAAAATTAAGCAGCAAAATGGCGATCTCACATTCACAAATCAATCAATTAGGTTCTGGGCCCATAACCTATTGTTTTAGTTAATTAGCATGGTGAAATAACAGTCTCTGCATTCTAAAGATGAGTTTATTGCAGCACACATCCTGCACACACACAACTCTCATTACAGTACGTGACATAGTGGCGTGGTAGCATGGGTAGACAGTGGTGCCAAAATACAGGCAATTAAACAAAATTCAAACTCACTGCTGCCAACCTCGAAATGCAAACATATATAAAAAACATACATAATAAATGACATACGCAAATATACAACAGTACAACAGATTCTCTTTTGATGGAATGCCCTATTTGGCTAAGCTATTCTACAGGCTATTTATTTCTTGCATCATCCATCGTTGGTTACTTGGCTTCCCAGGTAACAGAACTCTTAAACCTCTTCCAGTTCACCATTAGTTTTGGCATCTTCACTAATGCTGCATTCCAATATCTTAGTCTTCTTCTTTTGATGTTCAGCTGATATCTGGCCATTGTCCTTTCCATGGTTATTAATATCTTATTCAAATCCCTCTTTGTCTCTGCTATGTCATCAGTGAATCGTAGCATGTTTATTTTTTTCTCCGTGGATGTGCACTCCAGAACACTTCTCTTTGATTTCGTTGATGGCTCTCTCGATGGGAACATTAAAAATTACGGGAGACAGTGCACATTCTTGTCTCACTCCTTTCCTTATTCTTGCTTCTTCACAGCTGGGTCCAGATTTAATCACAGCTACTTGGTTTTTATGCAAACTGTGGATAATTCTTTGGTCATTGTAGGACACACTCTCAGGTAGTCTCTGCTCTGACACTCTCTCTTACTCAATAAACTCTCTCAGGTAGTCGCTGCCTGGTGATCCAAATGGAGGACTATTTTACCTCTGGATTATTTTACTCGAGAGGGTTCCATCACGTGTTGATAAAAAGAAAAGAGTGGAGTAGTTGCATCTCCTCGGGATAATAATGTGGTGGTTTCTCCCATCATCCCAATGTAAATATATTGACTTTATTGATTGATTGAAATTCACATTGCCTTTCATGAATGCTTTCATTTCAGTGCATTTTATGGCTTATTTAGAAAATACATTCAAATTATTGATGACTTAAATGACATTATTGTAGCAATATTTTCATCATATTTCTCTGTAAAATTATAATAGGTTTTTTCAAGTAAATTCTTTGGCAGTCATACTTGGGATTTTTTAAAATAAATGCACACATAATTCTCTCTGGAATAAATTTTAATTTTACCTGTTATTATTTATACTATCTCTAAATTAATGGGCTGTATATACACAGTCGGGGTTGTGGTGGCCTAGTAGGTAGAGCACTGAGCTACTGACTGAAGGGTCCTGGGTTCAAATCCCGGGCAAGAGCCTTTCTGGACACCCCCATCTAAAATCCTCATGATTCGATTTTATGCGTGTCAGAACTTCGTAGGAAATAGCAGGAAATCTACCCTAAATGTGTGAATTTCACATGCCATTGGCTTAGTATGGGGTGAGCTCTACTCTCACCTATCAAAAACCAACCTTCGGGTTGAATCATTGAGTGAGTGATACACACAATCGCATACCCCCATTTTCCTGCTGTGCAAAATATTCTGGCACCGGAGTATTCCCCATCACATACGCCCATGCTTTCCTTGTGTACCTTGTGCTCAATTCGTTCTTCTATCTGCTTGAAACAGCACTATATCATAACCTGTTTATTGTATGACTAGTGATGGACGGATCCAGGTTTTTTGTCGGATCCGGAAATGGAACCGAATCCTTGCCTGGGTTTCGGATCTTTATCTCGGTTTCGGATCCTTAGTTTCAGATACTCGATTCTAATTTTCAAAACCTAGATTTTTTAAAAATATATAAATACAGCAACAATAGAATTACCAAAAAAAGTTAATTTATTGTCGAAAAAATCAACTTCCTATCATCTATGTGGATAATATTTTCCTGGATCAAGATTTATGGATGCAATAACTATATCTTATTACGTCTAATATAAAGATCAACTTCTTAATTTCATACTCATCATGCAGTACATTTTTGAAACCTGTACAACTATTCTTTAGATTGCAGTTAAAAGAGACATTGAAAGTTTATTTTCATTAATAAAGGAATTATTTTCCAATTATTAATCAAATCCTTGAATGCTTTCAAATTCTTTTTTAGAAACACAAATTATTTTAATGCGGCCAAGAGATTCCATTTATGGAATACCCGGGGATTCCATTTTTAAGACGAAAAAATTATTATAGAATATTTCAAGCTGCTAAACTAGTAATTTTGCAATGTCTCATTAATAATAACCTTTAAAATGAAATTTGAGAATTTTATACTCCTAAGGAGAGGTTGTGTAACTCTGATCTTGAAAGAGATTAGCCGTTTTTCATGCTACTAGAAGCAAAAATTAAAAAAGTCTCTGATTTTTTCTCCATTGGCTCGGGTTTGCAAGAAAAAAGTAGAATGACATGTGGGGAGCATGTATTCTCCAAAATCTGGTAAACCGACAATAGCAGAGCGGGGTAGTAGGCTGCAGGTAATGAAGTTCCCTTTCTTATTGCTATTTAAAATTTTTCTTCCAGCCATTGAATCAAAAAATTTATCATCCTTAATTTCCAACCTTTGTGTGTGGGTACCGACTTTTTTGTACTTTTATCGTTTAAACTAGATTTATAAATGCATTGCTAAAAATACATGGGAAAGTTAACGTAATGATTCCACGATTTAATTCTGCAATAAAAAAATTTTCCAATTATTTCACTAACGCCAAATTTTTTTATATTTTTTTTACTTATAAATTGACATGAAATTTCTGATAATCCACTTTTTTTAACTGCCTACTTGCATCACCCTAGGAATACAGCATAGCCTATATTCCTAGGCAGTGTTAAGGATCGAACTCGCGACCGGCAGTACACTAGCCCTCATTTTTAACAACTACGCTATCATAGGTTCACGGGAATCTGGCGAATGTAGGCGACCCGCGTGACATTCGGCTTTATTTTTTTTCTCGCGCATCCGGGCGTATGGATAAAAAAGTCACGACGAGTATTTCTTTATTTTGTTTTTTTGGCACGAAAAAATCTTCTTCTCATTTCGTGACCGAGTTGCACACCCTCTCCTTGTCAGTTTCTACCATACGTACATTCCTTTTGCGGGGTCCATCAACCACTAAGCTGCGAAATTTTAAAATCTCCGATCCGGATCTGATTTTTTACTGTGTTCGGATATGATTTCAGTAGCGAATGAAATGAAAGACCCGTGGATCCGACCCGACCATCTTTCATTTATTAATGGTACATTTGTAAATCTAATTTAAACAACAAAAGTATAAAAAAGTGAGTACTCAGATTTAATGGTTTGAAATTGAAGATGATAACATTTTCGATGCAATGAATGAAAGAAAAAATTAAACTGCGATAGGGATCGAACTTAGCACAGTACACTACCAATCAGGAGTGACCTGAGCCTAGGCGAAAAGTATATATACTGGCATTTTCTTGGACCTGACACTCAACGCCCTGAGGACGATGGCAGTGTTAGCCGTCGAAACGTCGGCCTTAGCCGTTTCCCTGACCCGGTGGAGAACCCGTGAAGACTTCACCAGCACAGTACACTAGCTCTCGTTGTCCGCCTGATCCCGGCGAATGTAGGCTACCCGCGTGACATCCTACGTATTTTTTTTATCTCACGATACCGGGGTAATGGGGAAAAAATTCATATTTATTTATTTTGCTTCTAATTGCACGGGAACATTTTCATCTAATTTTGTAACCTGAGTTACACATCCTCTTCTTGTCAATATCTACCGCAACTACATTCCATTCACGGGACGTTTCGATCGCTAAGCCGCGAAAATTTAAAATCTAGGATCCGGATCCGATTTTGCTCCGTGTCTTTGGATCCGAATCCGGAACCGAAAAAATGAAAGATCCGCGGATCTTTGGATCCGACGGATCCGATCCGGCCATCACTATGTATGACTCTCCTACACTTAACAGAAATTGTTTCAATTCATTTCTCATCAGTTTTTGGTCTAATTTGTTCTGTTCTATTATATCACATTTTTCTTTCAACTCTTTGTTTTCTCTTGTTCAGAGCCAACTTGTTGAAGAGCCAACTTGTTGGCTCTTCTTTGCAACTCTCTCCCTTGTTACAGTAGCGTAGTGCATATGTTGTGCATGCCACATGTTGCTTCCTTTGAATTGGTGGACAATTTGATTTAAATATTTCTTTAATTATTTTATTTTGAGCTCTTTAGGTTGAGGATTTCATGTAGGTCAAAAAAGGAGAATATTACTCCTTGTGTGACTTGTAGCACTTCTTAAAATATGTGGTTCCCTTCAAATTTCAGACCTGTGGTTTATTGGAGGAGCTCTGAGGCTCCATTTATATTTTGAGCTTGTGACATTTCCCAGTATTCATGGCTCCTCTCAGTTTTGGCTGTTTAATTCCCTGAATGAAGGTATGGTAAACATCACCTCTGCTGCAATTCATGCTATTTTACATTCATAATCCATGTTTAATTTTAAGAACTTATGGTGAAATTTTGCACCAGATGGAAAAGGAATTGAAGGCATTGTGTGAAGCTTAACAAATTCTTGAGAGTATTAATGCAAACTTTAAATGTTATAGTTTTCCCGTAGCATTTATAATAATTTTTCTTTTTTTAGAACAGTGTTGTCATTCTTCTGTCAAAGTTTCTTCAAGAAAAAAAAATTATTGTAATAGCTTTATGTCTGATTTTATTCTGAGTTTGGTATGATGGCTCAGATAAAATGTATGTTTTTCCCATGTGATTATTTGTATTAATTGCACACATTCACAATTTTTAAAATTTTATCTTGGTATTTCAGACTCTACCGTTTTCAGTAAAAGTTGTTTGCATTACTAATGTATACTGTCGCTACCATAATATTTTATCATTATTTGACTTCATATGTTTGACAAATAATGCTCATGTTTACCTGCAAAAGCCATGTCTAAGATCCATCCTTGGAATAGCCATTACTAAAAGACTTTTGTAATCTATCCGTAAGTGATAATAGGTATTATACCATTTGGATACAATTTTGCCGATTTAAGATTGGGGAGATACAGTGGGAAACTACACTGCATTTTCATTCATTGAAATTTGTTGATAAATAATGTACATAATATTTTTTTTGCTTGTGGTTAAGTGATAACCTAATAATAAGCCTTGGAAATTATGTTAATATATGAATGTTAATCACTTTGTCATCTCTGATTTTTCTCTTGTTTTGTGCCTTCAGAGATTTCTTCTTGAAGCAATACATTAAACTTTACATAAGCTCTTGTTATCTCTGAGTTCTACTTTCAAACACTTTAATTTAATTTAGAAAATTTCTTCCTGTGAAAATATAAACATTTTCTCTTCTTTGTTTTGTCCCTATGCTTGACAACTTGAAGTTATGGAAGTAAATACATAGCAATGTTATTTAGATTTTTTTACTGTCTAGAGGATTATTAATTACCCTTGAAATTTTAACAAAAGACTAAATTCAATTGACAGGACCTACTACTACTGTACAGAAATGTTGATGGAACGTTCAATGAACATTCATCAATCCATTGTTGATATATTTTGTAGTCCACAATTCACCGGAAATCTCCTCCTATGTTCACTTGTGAGTAATTATATTCTCTTTGCCACTCTTTATGAAGATGTCGCCTTTTTTCCCACTGTTGATTGTGTTTGTAGATTCAGATTAAAATTGGCACAGTGATTATTTTGAGGCCCACATGTATAGCTATATGTCACCCTGCATTGGCCACTAGTTAAGGTGGCAGTGGTGGTTCATGGTCGCCAGTTGTGGAAAAAAAGTTAAAGAGGACAAAGGCAGTAATGGGGTGGGGGAGGGGTATGATAAAAGTTTTGAATTTTTGTGTCTGTGGGTATTTAGCTATGTTTGTATTTTAGTCATGGGTAGTTGATAGGAAAACCGAGCTTTTATATCTTATTGCTCAATAGTGTTTCTCAGCATGTCGTCTCTGTCCGGCTGTTGCTTTGTGGAGGTGACAATGCCTGCAAAATCAGCCTCGAATCAGTGCAATTTGAATTTTAGCGACCCTCAAGTGTTCTTCTGCATGACATTCCATCCATTGGTTACAATAGTTTCTGTAATCATCCAAATAGTATCTTCAGGTCAGAAGTGACGATGCCCTTTGTCCCTCAGGGTCAGTGGTGTCTGAGCACTCGGATTGCTGCGGCTGAAAGGGCCATGGGTTCACAAGTAGGAACTGATATTTGACGTCTGAGACTTCTACTTAAACCAGGGGTGCCACCACGGGAGAAAGGGCAGCAGTTTCATCTACCTCCTCTCCCCCCGTAAATAGAGGATGTGTGGCTTAGTTTGATAAAGGGCCTTACCTAATACTTTCTTCACTTCATCTCTGATTTTGGAAACCTCGTATGACATGCGCATATTGGTAACTCGATAATGTTCGACTTTTCTGGGTGGAATGAGCTTCTGCATGTCTGTCCTTCCATTCCTACTGGCCGCACCTCTTCTACCACTAGTGGCACCTCACTGTGTAGGAGCAGAGTTACAGCATCAGAGACAACAGTTTTATTTGCCTTTACTCTGAAATCAGAGGCTGTGACTCAAAGAAAAGTACCAGACTTTCCAAAAACTTAAATACCCTTATGTATCCCTCCCCTTCAGGACTGGATGGGAATGGGAAGTGTTCTGTGTCGTAATGAAAAATCGAAAAGACAGGCAAAGGGCAAAAAAACAGGATATTGGAGGAAATGGAAAGGCAATATAGTCACTAGTATCGGAATTCAGCATTTTCCAATGAGAGGATCTCTGGTAAAAGCAATATTTAAAGCAAAAACCTCTCAATTTCGTCGTCAAAATGTTTGTTACTGGAACACCAATACACGAAGATGACTTTTCTCCTGCCCAAGCTCGTAGGTTTAGTGATTCGGTGTAGCACCGAAGGTTTCATGGTGAAGTCACTATTGACATAATGGCAGAAGGAAGTATCAAAGTTATCTAATAAAAACTATCCTGATATGAAAACACGTTAATCAAACCTAATGTGGTTTATACCGAGCAAGACTCTCGGAACAGTGCACTTGGATTTGAAGTCCGCGGGATAAAATCCTGGTTCTCGGCATTTTGTACTTTTTCAGTATTTACGTCATAGGACGAGGCGAAAAATCGTCCCAGAGATGAAGAATTTGCTGGGACGTAAGGAGATGAAAATTTTGGGACGAAATGTGACGAGACGAAATGTTCACGACGAAAAAAAATGTCAGGATGAGACGACGAAAAACAAGGAACGAAGAAATTGGGCAGGATGGGAAAAGATGAATACAACGGGACGAAGTATGTTGTAGAACGGGAGAAAACTAAACCCTCAGGAGGGAAAAACATATAACGAGTAAAAAGCAGCACAAAGTCTTTTAAATTTTCTCGCCTGTACTGACAATGAGAAAAAGAGAATCTTGGTTGGTTCAACTTTAGACAAACAGCGGGAACATCTACGACATCGGAAGTAAAGCTGAATTTTTCCGTAGTTTTTACTGTCATGCAAGGGAGAAGCTGATATTTATTTAATTAGAGTTGTAATCATTAAAGCGATATATCGTATGATTCCGAAACATGAGCCTAGATGCCTTTGGGATGAGGATGAGTTAGTTATTAGGGTAAAACGACCAACAGGTAAGGTCATTTGCGCCATTTAGAATAGGCGGGTGAATGAGTCGAAGCAGGTAATTCACCGGGCACGGGGGAAGGGTGGAAAGAAACCCGGCGTAGGCATCAGCCTCCTCTGAACGAAAGGTACCTGAGGGACCACGGTTTAACGTCCCATATGCGACGGACGGAGTACTGAACTCGAAGTACTCTCCACAAGGCACTAGGGGTAACAGGTAGACAAAGAAAAATCCTCTTGAAAAGAAAAATAAGACCAAGAAAACGGAAACTTTCGGAATCCGAACCCAGGCCGTCAGGATGGGAAGCCAGTGCTCTAGCCTCTTCACCAAGAGAATGGGATGTGGCGGGAAATGGAAGAGAATAGCTGGACGGAGATAAGACAATTGAAGTTTCGAATGAAATCGAAGGAAGCCTTTAAAGTGAAGCGTATTTAATTCAGCCTTCAAAAGTAACGGATACATAGAATGAGAATTTAGGGTGGCCTAAAAGCAGGGGGAAGATTAAAAGTGGGGTGAAATGGGACTGGCGAGAATAGGATATTTGAGATGGTTTTCAATATACAGGAATCATAGGCGAGGATTTTCCACAAACCAACGAAGCAAACCAATGGAAGAATACTTATCATGATGTATGGAAGCATTTTACTTCTTTTCTGAACGTGCATCTAGTAAGACGATTACACAGTGTAGAAGGGAGAAGCACTGCCGCCTGGCCGAAGGTAATTTTGTGTCGCCTCAGTCGTCAAGCTCGATATGCGAAGTTCGACATTTTAACATACATTGTATTAGCCGGGCCAGTTGAGTCGTCATTCGGCGTACTTAACAATGTAATTTATGGAGTCGCTCAGGAAATGAGTATACAACGTGACGAAATAGTTCCATATGATAAATATATATATTCTTGAATAGAATCTTCATAATTTCTATAAGTTATGAATGTGGTAGTTGAATTTATGGTTCTTCAGTTACTGATAGTAGAAAGTCAAAATTAAAATGTATCGAAATCTATAACTGCGTACTGATACTAAGAGGAAGCTGCGTATTGTCGGTTGGAGTAGCGCCTTTTGGTTTGAATCACGATAAAAACTTTCAAGATCTGGCGAGGGCTATACTACAAAGCTACGTTCGCTGCTGTAGTTAAGCAAAAATGCGTGAAATAGTTCATGTCCAAGCCGGACAGTGCGGAAATCAAATTGGAGCAAAGGTTAGTAGAACGAATTTTTTAACTTGCCTCTGGGATAACTCTAATTTTCGACTGGATGCAAAAGATGGAAAACATTATTGTCATATGTGAAATCTTTATGTTTTATCAAGTTCTGGGAGGTAATATCTGATGAGCATGGAATTGATCCAACCGGAGCGTATCATGGCGATTCAGATCTGCAGCTAGAAAGAATCAACGTCTACTACAATGAAGCTACAGGTATGGACTAGCAATAGTTACCGGGTTATTTAAAGTGATATCAATGACTTTTACCTAAGTTCGTTTGAAAAAAAGACGACTCATCTTTGAAGTTAAAAACTAAAATGGTTCAAATTATCATCACGTGCCATATTAATATTATTTTACTAGAGCTACAGTTTTTTGTCAAATCACGATAATGTCTACATCCTCTAGGCCTATGGTCAATGGGTGATGTTGTTCTTAAGTGAATTCGGAGAATTCTCCAATGCAGCTAGTATCTATTGTGTTGTATTAAGAATAGAAAAATTGTGACTAAAAATTAAAGCAATCATAGAAAAATTTTTGCATTTGTGAAGGGGTCATTTCATGTCAAATCAACTAATATTTGAACCAAATGAAACCCATCGACTCGGATTTGCTGTGGAGTTACGTTTTGATAACAATAGTGACCAAATGAAATTTTATCCTCCTACTGTCAATAGTTTCTGGAATGTGGGCGATTGAAATTTGGTCGTTGCCCCTGTAGTGCCGCAACACGTGCAACATGTTGATTTTTGTTTTCACTCGTAACTCCATTTCTATAGCATAAAAAATCATCTTATTTTTTCCTGGAAATAAGAATTCCAAGCAAATGCAAGAAATATCATTGAATATACCATACATGAAATACTTCTGCAGAAAAAAAATTAATTCGACAGAAAAAATCCAACGTGTACCAATTTCAATTGACTGTATCCACAGCGAAAGGCAATGGGAATCCAGACTCTTAGTTTTGTTTAAAATAATCCTTAATGTATGAGCTAAGTTTCTGTGAAAAAAACTTATGAGTCCTGCATTGATTTTAGTGGAAAAATGACCTATTCTTGCTGGAGGGAAAACATGGCATTTTTTCAAGAGACACACAATGCAAATTAAATAACATGATGTAGAAGGGAGAAAACCATCGAGCATGCATCTTCACACCATAGTGAATGGTAATGGCTAGCAGATTAGCATACCCATCAGCAATTATGTGAATGTGCACCCTCTTACTGTTTGTTTCATGCCATCAGGTGTATTTGAGCTGGAGGAGTTTTGAGTACTAAAAGAGAATTACTCAAACTACAGTGCATTATTATGCAGTTAACCTCTTGTAATCTTGGGCCAGTCTTATTTTGTTGCATTCAGAGATGAGATTTTAGCCATATCCTGCATGGCCATAATAATGGGTTTCAAGGTCTCGTTGACTTACATGGAAAGACCTGAAGACTTTGAAATAGTATTCTGCATATAATAAAAAAAAGATGTGAATGCCCATGAGTCGCTGAAAGTTAATTATTAAATTTATATATTATATAGTGACATTTAAAAATGTATTGAGAATGTAAGTTTTAAGTAGGGGATGATTTCATCTCAAATCAGCCAGGCATCAGCTGCATTTTTCCTAAAAATTACATATTTGTAAGCAGTTTTCCTATGACTAATATTGATGCCTTTATATATGGGCACAGAACTTGAGCAAAATAAAGTTGTGAACATTTGAACACTGCTGTGTCAAGGGTCTGTGCAAAAAGTAACGAATCTCATAAATGATAATAACTGTGGAATTGTTGCACTTAGAGCAGCGATTATTGTATTTTTAAAGCAATGATATTCTTCTTCATCCTTTGGCACCACTATTTTGCAATATGGTTCAATAATAAACAAACAGGACTGATTTCAACAATTAAAATCACAATAATGTAATAATTAATAACAAAAAAGGCAACCTTTGATTACCATAAAAATTCTAAATAGCTAAAATAAATCCTGTACTAAAACAAAAAATAAAAACGGTGGTCCTTTAATATTTTTTGTGTAATGATATATGAAATTCAGGCATGTTTTCCACCCAATTCGTAAATGAACTTGTTCTCATTAATCAGAGTTTTAATATGACGATTGAAAAAATATAGTTTCTTTCTACTTGGAATCATAATGAATAAGTGGTACACATATCACTCATTGATCACATCCATTAATTGAATGCAGGTTCAATTTTGCATACCTCAGTGGCTTCAAATGTATGCAAATGTTCACTAAGCTTACTACTGATAGAAATGGGGGTTGTGACAATTTGTTCAGAACATATTTCAATACCACTACTCATAACTATCATTATTTTGGCTGCCTGCAACCATTGGATGGTTCTTGTGGATGAATGAATATGATGGTAATGCCAGTTTCTTAAAAATACAGTTGTTATTTTTGCAGTTCACCAATTGGTTTCACAAACACGCACAATAAAGTTATTAATAGACAAAGATTGAAAGCAGTATTCTTTTACATTTTAATCTGTAAAGGTTGTATCCTGTAAACACCCGTGGTTTGAAAAGCATGCTTTACAGGTCCCATAACTGATTACAATCCATACATGACAGCTGCCATAAATGCCATGTAAAGGAACCAATTTCATCCAATTATTATGCTTTTCTCACCTAAATTGTGCCAACTTATCGTGTAGCAATAGTAATATTTTGATATTGCGAAGAAATTCACTGACATGATCCACAAAGGAACCACAGTTTTGTATGTACTAGTCAGGATTGTAATTTTGTAGTTGGTAGCGTAATGCTTTACATGGTCCTTTCCTCCATTACATGATCCCCTTCCATATCCAGTTGCACTGAAAAACCACTGATGACTTACATCCACTTTAGCAATTCCACCTAATTCAAACTGCTGATATCAGTTTTTAAAATGAGCAGCATCCCCATTTGAAATGTATGTTTTATGACTTCATTTCATATTGATTGCAGACAAATGTTCCTCTACCTTCTGGACTGCAAGTAAAGCATGTGCTGTGGTAGGTGACAAATCATCTCAAATTACAGCATAGCTGTGAATGCCTTTGCCATTATATCCTATATATTATATACATTTGGAAATTGCACATTTTGCCATTGATATGATTGTACTTCATTGGGGAGAATCACACTCCAATTGTCAGCAAAGTCACAATGAAGCACTAATTTCAAACCATTTTGTGCCACTAACTTTCTTTTTCATGCATAGCTTCTCTGTGTATTTTGAAAATCAGTTGTGATAAACACCTTTCTTTGTGCAATTTCTTACCTCATGAATGATTTTTTTCATTGAAACTGTCTTCTTCAACAAGTCATATTTTTCCAAATAGCATAAGTCACTTCTTCCTGCTCATCCAATTGTATACTTTTGATAGTCAATCCTTTCATACATGGAATTATGCAAAATTCCTGGAACCTGCACTCTTCTTTGGGATTTTAAAGAAGGTATTAATGACACAAATAACCATTTTATCAAATGAGTAATGACGGAGATAAAATGGATCGACTGGGTAGTAAATGAAGTACTAAAGTATTAAGAAAAAAGAAAACTGTGATCTGTAAGGAAAAGAACAATATCTTGAGACATGACAGTCTGGTTAAGACAGGCATTGAGGGAGGGAAAGGTGAATAAGAAGAATGGTAGAGGAAGTCATCATAAGATATATTTGGAGCGAGTTGTGAAGGAATTAAAAAAAAAGACTTAGGTGAATATGAAGTGGTTAGCTGATAGAGGAATCGATTATAGAGCTGCAGCAACCTATTTTTAGGATTGATGAAAAGTGATGATGATGTTCTGATGAATTATGTCAGTCACTCTAATGTGCCGTAAGTACTGGCAGGAGAAAGTTAGTTATAACCATCCTCCTGAATTCGTTTGAAAAGGCCCCGCAGTAACCATTTATAGAATTACCATGATATTTTGTCTAACAAGATGTTTTATTGCATACTAATGTTGTTTATTTCTTTCCTTATTGTTTTTTTCACCATGTATACAGAGGAAACACTGAGCGTAGACTGGGAGGAGCTTAGTATCAGAACAAAAGGAATTGGAGAGCTCATTAAATCAGACCTGTCAATGACCAAATGTTGGTTGCCATCAGCTAAAGGATTCCAGTCATTGTTTGATATTCATTGTTATTGGAACGGATAGAAGATCAATCTTAGGAAAACAGAAGTACAGAGTTTTTGTGATAAAATAAAACCTAAATGAAACATGGAAAAATATAGTATTTGGCTCAATTTTGGATGAAGATGAGGCCATACTGTAAACATTTGGATGGGGAATTAGCCCCTGAGGTGGTTTACAAATGGTGTCCAAAGGTGGAAGAGGATTAGAATTGGGAATAAACATGTGAATATGACAAATACAACTATAACTATATGACAAATACATATACAATCATACACGAAAACACGCTCTGAGGCGAATAAAAATATACCAAGGATAGAATATGGAAAAGGGATAGGTAACACATAAAAGGACAAATATACAAAAATATGGGTGAGGGTTGCCCGCCTGTGTGTGAGAGATAAAGAGAGAGGTACAATCTGAAGACATTTGACGGACTTTTCCGAAGTTTCATGAAGTGCCCACAGGGTGGGCGAATGTCTCTAGGCCGGGTGACCGCCCTAAGATCGTCACCGCCGAGCGTATCTTTCTCAAGGGTCTTAGCCGTTTGCAAAATTTTTCGCTCACTCTTTTACCACCCCTCCCCCTCTCAGTTTGGGCGAGCAACCCGGGCACCCTCCTAGGACCCGGGCACCTGGGACAAACAGGCACGGTAAGGCGGAGGCGAACACGTAAGGCGAACACGTAAGGGTGGGGGCGGTCGAGGGTCGCCCGGATTTGGCGCCCGTTTGCAGGCCTATAGTTGTTAGTGTTGATTTTCATCATGTACTTGAAAAAGTAGATTTATCCAGGGGAGAGAAGATGAATCAAAGGGATGAAATTAATTGATTAAAAACTAACATGCTCCACTTTACAGATGAGATAGCCATAGTAACTTGAAATCAAAATGATCTACTGACCTATTTGAATATGATGGAGTAAGTTCATACTCCAAGGACATAGTATTAAGGCCATAGGGAAAATAAGATGCAGAAGGTTAAATACAAGGAAAAAATGTGCTGTAAGAGAATTAAGAGCAAAAGGAATTGTTTTTCTATCTTTAGAAATATATCACTTGGGAGGGAAGAAGCTTGGTGGACATTAAGCAATGTATAGCTCCAATTAGCTAAAAAGGTATTCATGATAAAGAGACCACTATTGTGCTGACAAAGGATGCAGTTACAAACACTATTAGGAACACAAGGAGAAGTATGCTGAAGAGCCAACGAAGAAAGGTCTGTACACAGCATTACAGAAGAGAACCAGGTGGATTGGACATACCCTGAGGCATAATGGATTTGTCAAGAACATAATTGATGATGTAACAAAGAAAGATCAATTAGGAAAACAAAGGGTTAAGGGCTTAGGCCAAATTGAGTAGGATTTAGGAAAGGAGGTAGAATGAAACTGAACTGGCTGCAAATAGGGACCTTATCATGAACTAAGGTGATTCGCACCATTTGTGTTTGTCTATCCTATGTTGTAACTTGTCCAAATTTATAATTTCCTGGTTTTGCTCTGATGTTGATCACATCTGAATCATTTTTCTTCATATCGTTTGTTTGACCTCTCTGCTGTTCATTGCTTCTTTGATGACTTCCTCATTTACTTATCCAAAAATTGTGCAGAATGTATGATGCTTTCTCATTTAAAGCTTTAATTTCACAGTATAATCTCAAGCAATGGACCAACTTACATCCCCCCAAATAATTGAGAGCTGGCGAAAGTGCAGGGCCAGACAAATTGTATTGGAAATGCTTAATGATAAGTGGGTATTCGAGTTTAGGATGGATTTTTGGGAAAGGAAGAAAGGCGAAATCTGTCATTGGCAGTAGCCTACTCTTAATAAAAGGCATCAAGAATTCTACAGTTTAACATTCCATTTCCAAGGACCAAATACTCTAAGAAAACTTGAAGTATTCTTGTAGCATTCTCCATGTAGCACCCGAGTACGGACAAAATTCCGTAGTCCAAACTGCTTCTCCCAGGATTCAACCAGAGTCCTTTGAGATGGGAAGCCAGTAGTACTCTAACCACCACACCAACCTTATACTCTTGAGATGGAGGAGAAAGAAACGTAGTTGTTGAAGGAAAATAGGTTACAAGCTGCATAAGTTGATTGGACAAATAAGGTCCATGAGATTCTGACAGTTGTATAAGAATGTTTGGAAGAGGGAGGGAGAGAATGGATATTTTGGAAGGTGATAGGAAGAATGTGCACCTAGTCATGCATGGAAGGTGATGTTGAAGGGGAAACTATAAACTGTATTAGGAATATTACTTTAAAGCATGTTGTACTAACTGATTGAATATTAAATGGCAAGATTTCCACGGAGAACTAATCCACCTTGACCAGGAGTTGAATATTTGAGCCAAAGAATAGGCCTACTGTGTGAAATTTTACCAACAGAATCATGAAAATACCTCATGAGTATTGGAAAAATCAGATTTTTTTGCTTTAGTATTTATTTATTACTTTTTGCATCACCAATGTGCTATTCTCTTATACAATTAATTGTTGACAAAAAAATAAGTCACAGCTTTTTCGCAAGGAAAATGGCTAAAAAGTTGGTTTTCTGGAAGCATTTTTAATATTCTATCAACTCTTCTACTGAATGGAGGTGGATTTCTATAGATATAAAATCTTTTTCAGTTATGTATTTTCCTTCAAACTACTATTGCATTAACCCCTTCACTACCAGCCCTTTTTAGGTAGATTGTGCAAAAACTGCCATCACATTTCCATGAAAATCGTAAGATAATGAATTTTTGATAAATTTGAAGCACTTAATTTTAAATATGAATTATGTAGGTATTTGTCTCAATTATTTCCCACGACCGTTAGAGGGCCGATATATTGGCCCTCTGTGGTTGTGTCCATAATGGCCCTCTATGGTCAGTTGTAATATTAATAATACTTTTTACTATCTCCATAGGGATGTACATATCCATGGGTGTCATCAAGTTTAAATACAAAGTTACATTCACAAAGACAAAGCATCTTTAGTTACAAATCATCATTAAAAATTTCCTTAACACTATAATAGCATTTGCTGAGTAGCATGTTTTTTTAATTTGTTCTTAAAAGCCGTAGGAGTGGCAAGAGATTTTATACCTGCGGGTAACTTATTATAAACTGCAGCAACAGAGTGATATGGACCTTTCTGGTATAAGCTTAATGAATACTGAATATTGCAAATATCATCCTTGGAGCATGTCTCATAGATGTGGAAATGGGAGTTGACTTGGAAGAGATAGGGGTAACATTTTACAAACATGGCACAAGTGAGAATGTAAAGCATGGAAGTGTAAAGATCCTTAGTGTGACAAACAGTGGGTTACCACTGGTTCAAATAAGTACTCTGCAGATAGCCTCAATGGCCTGTTTTTGGAGAGAGAAGGCCTTATTTGCAGTAGGTGAATTACCCTAAAACATGATACCATAGGATGTGAATGAGTGGACTTTGGCATAGTACACAGTTTTTAAGGTAGGTATTGAGAGAGACTAGGGGAGACAGTTTCCTGTCATAAATATGCTAAAATTATCATATTATGTATAATAATATAATGAATATTAGGCATATTATTATGTAAATGACTGTCCTCGTCCTCTCTCATGTACAATTTATATCCCTTGCATTCTCCTTTTAATCAAGTCCTCTTGTGTGCCATTACATAATAATAATAATAATAAAAGGTCTTTATTGGGGCGAGATTGAGACAAAACTGTCCCTTCTGCCATCTAACCCCTAATGCGTAACCCCCCTGCCATCTAACCCCATCATGTAACATGAATACTACTTCTACTTAGCTTTCTTATTTCCTTTATGATTTTGTTTTCTCTTAAAAAATATAATTTTTACTTTTATCCAGGTGGTAAATATGTGCCTCGAGCCATACTTGTTGATCTCGAACCAGGCACTATGGATTCAGTTCGTTCAGGACCATTTGGGCAGATTTTCAGACCCGATAATTTTGTCTTTGGTCAAAGTGGTGCTGGTAATAATTGGGCTAAAGGCCACTACACTGAAGGTGCTGAATTAGTGGACTCTGTGCTGGATGTTGTGAGAAAAGAAGCTGAAAGTTGTGACTGCCTTCAAGGATTTCAGTTAACTCACTCCTTGGGAGGTGGAACTGGGTCTGGCATGGGTACTCTTCTTATATCAAAGATAAGAGAGGAGTATCCTGATAGAATTATGAATACATTCAGTGTGGTCCCCTCTCCTAAGGTAAAAATTAGTGCACTTCTAATGTAAAGTGTTCATTGGTACATTACTCTGTGTTTATGTCTTTGTGATAAGTTAAATCATATCATTATCTCCAGGTTTCAGATACAGTTGTGGAGCCCTATAATGCCACTTTATCAGTGCATCAGCTGGTGGAAAACACAGATGAAACTTACTGTATTGATAATGAGGCCCTATATGACATATGTTTCCGTACATTAAAATTGACTACTCCTACTTATGGGGACCTTAATCACCTGGTATCAGCGACAATGTCTGGAGTTACTACATGCTTAAGATTTCCAGGGCAACTCAATGCTGATCTTAGGAAACTTGCAGTGAATATGGTTCCATTCCCACGGCTTCACTTTTTTATGCCAGGGTTTGCTCCTCTTACGTCGCGTGGCTCTCAGCAGTATCGTGCTCTTACTGTACCTGAGTTAACTCAGCAAATGTTTGATGCAAAAAATATGATGGCAGCATGTGATCCTCGTCATGGTCGCTATCTGACAGTCGCAGCTGTCTTCAGGGGTCGCATGTCGATGAAGGAGGTTGATGAACAAATGCTAAATGTGCAAAATAAAAATAGTAGCTATTTTGTTGAATGGATTCCCAATAATGTGAAAACAGCTGTGTGTGATATACCCCCACGTGGGCTTAAAATGTCTGCTACATTTATTGGTAATTCTACTGCTATTCAAGAGTTGTTCAAACGAATTTCTGAACAGTTTACAGCTATGTTTAGGCGTAAGGCTTTTCTTCATTGGTATACTGGAGAAGGAATGGATGAGATGGAGTTTACAGAGGCTGAATCAAATATGAATGACCTTGTATCTGAATATCAGCAGTATCAAGAAGCAACAGCTGAAGAAGAGGGCGAGTTTGATGAGGAGGAAGAAGGGGAGGCTGATGAAGCTTAACATATGATTGCTGTGTCTTATAATGTTGATTTCTCACTTGTTTGTTGTTCACTTATGAAGATTTTTAACTTTCACTGTTTAAATTGCCATCTTTTTATGATATTTTGTGTACTAGTAATAACTTAATTCATGGAACTCAAAATTGAGTTTATATTATCTAATGTTAATGACATTTTACTATGTGTTTCAGTCACTATATTTATTCTTTCTATGTTTATTTGAAAAATAAATTGACCATGAAAATGTTTTGTGTGGTAAAAGTTTGTAGTGAAAATTTCTCATGAAGAAAATTTAAATGAAAATTCATTGAAAATTAACAATTGCTCTTATGATATGGTTTGAAATTACATTCATTCATAAGGCTAAAAAAACCTTTGTTTTAAATTTGTTCTTGCATTATAATCAGAATATAAAATAAAATTTTGACCATAAGCGTATATTTTACATAAATATTTCTGCCGTTTTTAAGGTGAATCAATATACTTTGGAATATGACTGATTGGAGGGAAGCATTGTTTAGAGCTTGTGTGACTTAGGAACTTCCCTTGATATGTCGACAAAATTGTTTCGATCTTTCTGACGAATGAATACACCAATATTATGAGTTTTTCATCTATAATGGAGGTTGCATTATGCTTTCATCTCTCTCCTGCCCCAGTACATTCAGTTTCCTATGCACTTGATTTTTCTTCATTAAGGACTCATCATCATGGGTCATAAATCCTAGGATTGGTTTAATGCAGGCCTCCACTCGATTCTTCTATTGGCTATAGCCATATGTTATAGCCATAGGTTATAACCTCTTCATATTGACGTTACTCCTCGCTTTTACATCCTTCACCACCTGTTCTATACATCTCATACAATACCTGCCTTTTCCAAACTTCCTGTTCACTTTTCCCTCATTGATTATCTTCATCAGGCTATTGTGTTTCAAGATATGGCCAATTAAGTTGTTCCTTCTTCTTTTTAGAGTTCATTAGGACTGAAATACATATTTCCAGAAGAAGAAAGTCATACAGATCTGATCATATCCCAAGGATAGCTGCCCATGTAATACCTATTTTTCTATCAGTTTAAATAAAATATCCTTTTTTCAATGGAGTCTTTTGAATCCTTATTTTTTAGAGCAATCAATCTTAACTTTGATGAGAAGGATATTGTGTAAATGCTACATCTTAGGTTTTTTGTTCATGATTACCAAGTTGTTAGTAGGTGAGGACAAGTAGTTGAAAAATGTTATATGTCGATGTGGAAAGAATTGGTTGATTAAAAAAATATTGGAGTGAATGGAGGATAGCGTATGGAAACATACATTAACCTGCACTGTACATGTAGATAGAATGAAAGGTAGTGTGTGCAGGAAATTAGCAGTCACTTCATGATTTCTATTCACTGAATTTGGAATGCAATACTTCAAATGAATAAAAGACTTGATGCATAGAAATAATCATATTTTGGTCAATTGCACGAATAAGGCTAGAGATAGTTATATGGAAGATTGTTGAATGATGCCGCAAGGAATGGAAAATAAATATCCTTAGTCATTTTGTCTTCTAGAAAATTGGCAGATGAAGGTTTTTTGAACTCACTTAGTAGATTGATGCCAAAGAGCTTTTAGCTTAGTAGATTGATGCTCATATCACATCTTTTGGGATGCTGGATATCATTTTTGATTCCTTACTTAAAAAAGGCAGAGCTCAAGATGGGAGGCTAGTATGGTGAATACATTTCACACAACGCTCATTTTAATGAATCTCTTTTTGAGTGGACTTTTTTTTCCACAAAGTCCTACCATATCCCACATCTGATGCCAATATGTCACAGGGGTGGAGACAGATTGGGGTATTGATCAGGAGTGGTTATAAATGAGTAGGGCCGAGTCTAGAGAAGAACAATTTATTTTAGAAATAACTCATAATTATTACATGAATTAAAATTCTGGATTGACTGAATCATGGCTCTGGTAGGAATTTGTTTTTGAGGTTTTTTCCTGGGATTTCCTTAAAGTTGTGAATCCAGGAGTATCTCCAACTCACAAACCACAGGGAGAGACTCACCCCTGACCCACAGCATTGGATCTTAAATACCCATCTTGAGTTAGTGGGTTGAGGGGTGTTTGGAGATGAAGCATCTTTGGGGCAGTGGGTAGGGGAGTCTTACAGAGCATTCTTACGAAGTAGCTTAATTTAGAAATGGACCTTCCTTGATTTGATAGGGCATCTGGCTCCACAATATTGCGGTGTTCCGTGTATGTAAATGGACCCTTATTGCTCTGATACCACGGTGACAGATGTGAGTTCGTTATATTAAACCCTATTCCCAAAAAGAAGATACTAGAGGACTGAACTTTTTTTGGGCTCTAAGCCTGACTACACATGCCTTTAAGATATGACAAGGATGATATAGGGAAGAAAAGGACATAGACCTGAAGAGTTCTGGGAGGGGAACCAACTTAAGTAATAATTATTTTATATAATTAATTATATATAATTAATTATATTCAGGAAATGCATGGACTATGAGAAGCAATTTATTGGTGCTCAAACGACTCGTAGAGAAAAGAATGGAGGACTAACAAACCTTTAGTGTTTTTGAGGATTTGGAGAAGGCCTTTGATAATATGAATTGGAATTCAATGCCCAGGATTTTAAGAGACATTGGAGTAACATACAGGAGCTGGAGAATCATCCATATAGTTTGTATGATATTCAAGTGGCTGTTATAAAATCAGGACCTGTCATTAGTGAAGTGAGTATAAAGGAAGGAGTGAAACAAACTTGTGTACTATACTTTTGAGTGTCTGCATTTAGTAAGCCATTGATAAAATAAAAAAACGGCTTCAGGATGGCAGAGCAATCATGGAAGAGACAGAAAGAGATTTAAGGAAGATACTGTTTAAGGAAAAGATATTGGCTAGGTATCACCTGATTATATAAAAAGAAAACGTAGTATGGAGTGGAAGAGAAGATGCCTAGGTCAACATTAAATGGTGATGAATACCCTGGTGAAAATAAACCGTGATAGAAGCATGAACACAGTGTGCTTAGAATGTGACGATAGTGTGATTACAGTGTGCATACACTGTGACAAAAGCGTAAATTGGGACTCAAAAGCGTGCAGAAAGTATGATAGACACTGTGATGGTACAGTGTGTTCACAGTGTGAGGACACTGTGCACACAGTGTGAGGACACCGTGCACACAAGTGTGAGGACACCGTGCACACATTGTGCGGACACTGACTAATACCCATGTACAGTGTGCTGCACATTGTGGTCACACTGTCCATCACGCTTTGAAGGGAGCACACTGTGTGCACAGTGTACATACACTGTGACTAATACACTTGCACAGTGTAATACACATTGTTGTCACACTATCGGTCATGGTTTATTTTCACCAGGGTAGCATTTTGATTGAGATTTTAATTAATATGATATTTTATTGTGCCAAATGCACACTTTCAAAACCAGGTAATCCAATGGGATATATTTTATAAAAACTGCAACCAGAATATATAATTGCCATTTGTATCCTTTAGAAAGTTTAGGATTTTTATCAGTATGTGATATAGGTACCCTGGAGATGTAATATGTTACGGATGATTTATTAATGCATACTTTAATATATCATTCTTTTAAGTAATGATATGGTTGCATTATAATGAAAATATTTATGAGCAATGAGGTTTATAAATCCAGCTGTGGTAATGAATTCATTGAATACTGGCTCAATTTGAAGGTTCGCCTGATTGGTGAGGGTACACCATATGAAGTTAAGCCTCATTATAAGTAAAATTCTCGAATTTCATGCACCTTAATAATTCTCAATTAACGCTATTTAAAGGTTTCAGTCTTGCGTTTTCTGTGACTACAATTTCATGCCTTATCTTGTATTTATGAGTGAAAAATTAACATGTACGATTCATAAGAATGGCGGTCAGCTTAGTTTACTCTATGATTGCGCTATCACATTAGAATTTAAATTTAGCGCTTTGTTAAAGCGATAGTGTATTATTCTTTCTTGGGACAGAGGTGGCATCTACTGGGGAAACTGCCAAAACCGAAACAGTAATTTCAATTGTTCGGTAACCAACGTCTCGCAGGTCCAGTTTTGCGTTGAAATGGCTGCCCTTTGTGGTAGGATATTGAAAGTTTCGGCTCGCCGCAATGGCCTCGTTACATCTATCAGATGTGCCAATAAAAGTAAGTGGGCATTATTATGTAATTGTGCGGAGGACGTGTACGATTAATGTGAATGCCTTGCTTGAATAAAGACGGTTTTATCTCTTATCCGTCCGATACAAATTAGTTCAATGTTGAACCATTTACAAGCTTATGATATTTGTTGGAATTAAATATGTGTCAAGAAACTTCACTGCCAAAATTAATTTATTTGCAGTGATGGCCGATCCTATTGAACATGCTACTGGTCTGGAAAAAAGAGAAATGTTGGCTAAGGCTGCTGGTAATGATGTAAGTTGTATGCTAGCAGCTGATTGCTAACAATAGGCGCAGAACAGGAGTATGAATGTTGGTTATCTTTTTATTGCAGAATCCATTTGATATGAAAGTCTTTAAGCGGGGACCGGGAACTAAGGACTGCCCCACTGCTGTGCCGTCTGCCTTTGAGGCGAGAATTATTGGCTGTATTTGCGAAGAAGACTCCTCGAGCATATCTTGGATGTGGCTGAAGCAAGGAGAGCCTAAGAGATGCGGTTGTGGTTATTGGTTTAAATTGGAACCGAAAAATCCCGTATAAACAATTAGTTCAATTCGTTTCCGCAATTGTGCTGTAAATCGATTAAGTTAGTATGCATTAAACATAGTTGCGTATTCAAGGTGGTCATGTACAAAATGTTAATAAAAGCCTCCAAACATTAAAGTTATTTTACTTCTCTTGGAAAGTAACCCATAGAAATAACAACGGTAATAACAACGATAAGCTGAGAAGGGGGGAAAGGAGCTTATGGTGAGTTGAGTTGTCAGAAAGTTAAGCCTGAGAATGATAGGGAATCAATTTAGCGTTGTGATTATCAGAAAAAACTAACAACTTGTCGGGATAACCTAATTTACGACACATCGATATCATTTCGATGGTTGGTTCATCATTTGGTTGGAGAAAACATCTGAAGGACGATTAGCGATCAATTTATGAAGCCGATTGTTGATGAAGGAGAGAGATGGTAAGTGATATTTGGTTGGTGTGCAGTGTATGTCGTCAAATTATAATTCTGTAATCCAACATTTTGAAGTGGGTACTTGTCGAAACAGTTTTTGGCTTGGTAATTTATTTGCCATTTCGTAATTCGATCTGCAATTTTTCTTCAATGTTGAACATTTTTGACTTGGCCAAGGCAATGTGGGTTAGGTCCCTTTTTTGAGGCGGACGAATGAGCGTATCTTGATTGCAATGAGGTAGTTGATAAAAGGTCAATTTTTGTGTTGTAAAGGAATAATATTTCTCTTTCATAGCCGATGACGCCCCAACTTTCGCCAGTAGATGATCAAGACAAGCTTCTAGATGAAGCTCTTAGCCTTGTCAAATCTCAAGCCTTTCAAATGAAACGGCATTTAGACAAAGGGAAACTGATGGATGGCCTTAAACATGCATCAACAATGCTGGGAGAACTGCGAACATCGCTGCTTTCTCCGAAAAGTTACTATGAACTTTGTATCCTTTGCAACTAATTAGTAATAGTATGGTAATTGAAGGGCTTGTTTCGATATTTCCTGTATAGTTCACTGCCAAATGTGAACCACCGCAATGGAGTGATTGAGTGTAAATTATTTTAAAAACTTGTAAGCTGTTAAACCAACCTCATCTTCGTATCAATGATGTTATCAAACGATGTGGACTTGATTTGTGTCCTTAAGAGTGTCCACCACACCCAAATGTCCGAAGTAATGTTATGCTTTTACAGTTTTGTATTGAATATGCCTCTGCATGCCAGCAGATAAGGAAAATTGTCCTTTTGGTCAGATATTATATAATTTGTTCCATGTTTCTGAAATGCTTTTACTCGTAGTAGAATTAATTGGATCCTGAAAGTTTCTTTAATTGTCGTTGCAAAGAGATCTCCTGCCAAGTTCTGGCTATAAATAAGTTGCGTAAGACAATCACAAAATTAGTTGATTACTTGGTGAGAATTTTCTTGACTATCTGTAGATATGGCTATAACTGATGAACTCAGGCACTTAGAGCAATATTTGCTGGACGAATTCCAGAAAGGACGGAAAGTGGCTGATCTGTACGAGCTAGTGCAGTATGCTGGGAATATTGTTCCTCGTTTGTATGTTATTACTGAAGTATTTTTTGTTTTAATCCTGTCGATTTTTATATCCCTGGTGAAAATGGCCACAGACGGACACAGGATATTTATGTGGCCATGACCACAAAGAGCCACACAAGTTTGAGGCCACGGCCACACAACACATTATGTGGCCATGTGTGATTATTTGGTCATAATATGCGGCCATTAGCCTGTGGCCGTGTGTGGCCACCTGTGTCTGTGTGTGGCCATGTGTGGCTAATGGTAGAACCCTACCAATAGTTAGGACCGAAATATTACCATGTACCGACACATATACAGTCCTGCATATGTTTTGGCATTTAAAAATTTAGTGGATGATAGGGACCTGTAGCTGTGGACGTCCATAACAATATGCATAGAATACTTAAACTAAATCCAAAATTATAGTCAAATACAAGAATGAAATTTTATGATATGGAACACACCAATGTAATCTTTAAACATGTAACAAACACCAGCTTTGATCCCAATATTTAATGAGTAGATACTTTTGTGCAACCTTATTACTCTCTCTACATCCACCTACTTCTTTGGCATGGAATATGAACTACTTCTTTGGCATGGAATACGAACACACATGAACCAAATGTACCTTTCAAAAATCAAGGCAAATGGAATAAAAGATGCAGCATGCAAATACAATAAAATAATAAAGAATTCTCAATAATCAAACCAACCTTTAGGCTGCACTTACTGGAGTCTTGGTTTTACTAACTAAAGCTAACATAAACGAATATCAGGTTGGATTTGAAAGAATACTGATATTTTAGCACGACCTAAGGATGACAGAATGGATTTCCACAAAGTGACGGCTACAACCTATAATTGTCATAATATAACTTTCAGGAACAACTCGAAAGCTCAATGTACAATTTTAAACAAAAACAGCTGTATATTTAAACATTTATTGGCACTATTTCAAATTTCAATGATTGCATTCACTTGTCTACCCAGGGGATTGTACGAGTTGAAACGAGTTAGAGTGAACTAGCATGTTTTTACCTGGTTTCAACTTAGTTTAACTCGTTCTTTCAACTCGTTCCAAGTCGGTTATGGCCGCTTTTTGCTTGCTTTACCTCGTGCGTTGACTTCGTATAACCTCGATTGATGTCGTATCAACTAGTAGCTGTCGTTTCTGGGCAGCTTTACCCTACTTGAGTCATCTCGTCTTATCTAGAGAGGAAGTGGTTGTTTCATCTCGTAATGCATGGTTTCAGTTAGTAACACGCTACCTCGTTTCACATTGTATTTACTCGTTTCAACTGTGCGAGAATCAACTCATCTTACCTAGTATTATCCCGTTTTATCTAGAGCAGACTACCTCGATTCATATCGCATTACTTCGTTTGACCTGTACAAGAAGCAACTCGTTCGATCTAGCATCAACCTGCTTCAACTGGTTTCAGCTAGTAACACGCTACCTCGTTTCACATTGTATTAACTCGTTTGAAATGTGCGAGAATCAACTCGTCTTACCTAGTATTATCCCGTTTTATCTAGAACAGACTACCTCAATTCATATCGTATTACCTCGTTTGCCCTGTACGAGAAGCAACTGGTTTGAACTAGCACTACCCTGTTTCAACTGGTAACACGCTACCTTGTTTTACATTACATTGGCTTTTTCGTACTAAATCATGGTTTCAACTGCACCCCCAGACCCCGCGTCGAATCATACCCTCTCGTTAGAACCTGGTTCCTCATTGACGTCGCTTCACAGATTATCTACCTGTTTGATAACAAAGAGTTTCAACTGGAACACCATACCTCATTTCATACGGTATCAACTCCTTAGAACCAGAATCCGTCACCTGCTTATATCCCTTCACTTCCTACTGACCTGAACACATAGCAATAGACACAACTGGAATACATTATTCAGCTGTACATTTCATTGACTAACCTGTACAGATACAAGATTAATTATCCCCAATGTCACAACCACTTCCAGCAGCATTCATCGAAAATTACTTCTATTCCACTCATTTTGAGATACTAATTTGGACCCAAATCATCCCTTATCCAAAATTTAATATTAATAACAACAAATTGCCGTAATATTGATCACCGAGTTGCACCTAAAGCACCAGTAAAACAAAATTTCACTCATCATAATATCATGCTTTTTAACACCCTTGGGGAATGAACACTACCTGCTTCATGAGAGATCACCAAAAACCAAGCATGTCGTTGTATAAAAGCAATAGAAGATGCACATTAGGAATAAGTTACCACAATGATACACCTACATCAACAAATGTGGATTTGAAAAAACGAAATAGGCATGAGGAGATTAAGAAACAAAGCAACAAATTTACAAAAGAAGTATTAGGCATCTTTATTAGACTTTTTTCCAGTTCAAATCTTGAATTTTTCAGCATATATATGCCCTCACTCTTCTAGCTTCTCGCCCCGGCAATACCTCGTCGGTTCCTCTTCTTTTAAGATAATCCATATAGCAATCTGTAAAGATAAATGCATAAGTAACTCTGGTATCCCATGCAGCATTTCTTCTGGTAGAAAACAACATAATATTTGGATTAACACACAAAGAAATAATCCAATAATTACTTAAATACAAATACTGTATGACAAAGCGTGCATATTTAAATGTGCCTCAAAATATAATTATTGGGGTACTTAAATGTAATTCCCACTAATGTCAGGATATTCAAAATAGGAGAGCAGCTTACCTATCGTGCATAAAATACACAAAATACAATGGCAGGCTGGAGATAACTGAAACAGCGAAATCCATTGGAAAAATTATACGATTTGTTTACAAAATAATGTGTCATGAATTCCCCTTTGAAACTGGACATTTGAAAAGTGTTCAGTACCTATCCACATTAAAGTAAGCAGGAATAACTTATGACTACGACAGCTCTTAGTTCAGCTGAAACTTACCTCCTAGTAGAATTTCAAATCACAATATCCATCCGTTCCTTTTGCTTCATCGTGGGTTTCCTTGCAATAAAATCCAAGAACGTAGGCGAAAACTTCATACAGTTTACGAACTAAATTGTCCACTCGATGGCGTACAAATTTTAAATATCTCCAACGTAGCCGCAGCACACATCCTTATATTAATTACGCAGATAAGATAAATTTCCTCAACATGCAGTAGCACACAAAAACATCACGATTTTATACACAACGAAAAGTATATGCTTCGGTGAGCGAATTTCACTTTACAGGAGGCCACAATTATCAAAGATGGACGTTTCATGCACTAGTTCCGGAGTCAAGTTAGCATCTTAATTCAAAATAGGGTTATTGGATATTCAAGAATTCTTATTTTCTATCCATACAACCTCATTTGAAAAATACATATATATTTTTCCTTTTACTTCCATATTTTTATTGTCACACTATTAAATGAAGGAGTTTCAATTGCGTTTATAATAATGGGAGATCTCATTTTTTGTAAACATCCGGTTTCATGTTGTTGTTGAAAACCTTCCAAGTAAATAAACAAACTATAGAGACTGTAGAGACTTCATAATAAAAAATAGTAACTTATTTAAACCAATAATACAATATGTAATAGCAGTATGGCCATATTTAATTTTCTTAATGTATTTACAGGAGTAAATTCAAATTTCTATGAGCTATTACAGCATGTGTTGTAATTGCTCATAGAAATTATACCATAATTATTACCAGAACATTGCATGTATGTTAAGACCGGGATATTTATTAACAATTTTTGTCAAGAATATTTCGGATCAGTGCGATTGGTTTCGGATTGGATTGATTCAGATTGGCGATTATAGTGGTGATGTGAACTATTATGATCGTTCATATAGCTATTATATATAATTGATATATTAACACGACTCACAAACGTCATAAATAAAAATACTGGATATTAAAAATGAATTAATTAGCTATATAGAAAGCAAATATTTAATTTATGTCAAAATATTACGAAGTGAACCCAGTCATATAGGTATCTTTTAGTCATTTTGTCTATTTATGTTATGACATTTATATCTATAATGGAACTACGAGGCTTAGTATACTACATAAAACTGCTTGATACGAGATCCACCTCAAACGAGGTGAATCAGGTTAAAACGAGAAGCCTTGGATACGAGGTAAAACCACTTGATGCGGAATCCACGACGAACGAGGTTAATCAGGTTAAAACGAGAAGCGCTGGGTACGAGGTAAAACCACTTGATACGAGATCCACAACCAACGAGGTGAAATCAAGTTAAAACGAGAAACTTTGGATACGAGGTAAAACCACTTCATACGGAAACCACGACGAACGAGGTAAATCAGGTTAAAACGAGAAGCCTTGGATACGAGGTAAAACCACTTGATGCGGAATCCACGACGAACGAGGTTAATCAGGTTAAAACGAGAAGCGCTGGGTACGAGGTAAAACCACTTGATACGAGATCCACAACCAACGAGGTGAAATCAAGTTAAAACGAGAAACTTTGGATACGAGGTAAAACCACTTCATACGGAATCCACGACGAACGAGGTGAATCAGGTTAAAACGAGAAGCTTTGGATGCGAGGTAAAACACCTTGATGCGACATCCACCTCGAACGAGGTGAACCGAGTTTAGACAAGGTCCCTCGTCTGCAATTTGAAACCACTTGATACGACATCCACCTCGAACGAGGTGAACCGAGTTTAGACAAGGTCCCTCGTCTGCAATTTGAAACCACAAAATACGAATTCCACATTGAACGAGTTGAAACTAGGTATTTCGATTTTTCGCCGTGACTGCTTGTCTTGCGTGCTGTATGTGTTTGCGGGGCCTGACAGTTGAAACCATCTCAAACAAGGTGACAACTCGTACCTACGAGTTGGTCCGAGTTCAAATTTAACTGGATTTACCTCGTTTTAACTCGGTTTTTTCCCCAGGGTATGTAGGTCACATTGAAATACGATTTCACATTTCAAGCATTATCCAAGGTGACATAAGCCAAAGTCACACCACATGGCTTGGGAATCAACACTTGCAATTGAACTTGCTTCTTGCTAAACACTACATTTTAAAAGGTTTATCAGGGTATTCAGTAACCAAGTCTTTTTAAAGAACAATGGTCCACTCGAAATTAAAAGTAGATTTTTTGAAGAGGGAGTTCTTTGAAAATTCGTCGAAAGTCATCACTTCACTGAGGAAGACACAAATACACAAAACATTTTCACATTAATCGCAAAGTTGAATGGTGATTTGAATTTTAGGTAGCTCAGCTCAATACGTTATTGGTATAATGTGCCTGTAATAATAAATAAATGCTGTCACTTCTTATGTTAATAAGTCAATCAAGACTATATGAAGGGCATATCTAAACAAAAACATTGACAAATTCGTGAA
The DNA here is from genome assembly GCA_933228895.1 of Platycnemis pennipes. Taxonomy (NCBI): domain Eukaryota; kingdom Metazoa; phylum Arthropoda; class Insecta; order Odonata; family Platycnemididae; genus Platycnemis; species Platycnemis pennipes. Next base: position 12,380,193 of record OW121850.1, on the reverse strand, counting down.
TTTTCTTCAGCAGTCTCGCTTAGTAAAGACAAAAATTTACTCACCATCCCTTAATCGTCAATTCCAATTTTAAAGTAAATTATATGGTGATGAACTTCATAAAAACGCTATGCTTCGAGATCAATTTCATTCCAGTTGCTTGCCTCCGAGCTGACTTTACATGATCATATTATTCACAACCATGAATGCAGAAACAGCACAAATCACAACTGCCATTTTGAATGTAGAAGTCGATTAGCATTGAGATTATATCGGTATAGTCGATACCTATCAAAGCCACAAACTGTAAAATGAATATTCAGGTTAAAGTTGTTCGTGTGCACCAAAGTTGTGATTTATCATTGATGATAGTGCTCTAATTTAAGAAAATAAGTTAGTGTGGTGTAGTGTGTCTAAACTGTAGTGTGTTTGGACATATGGACATTGAATTTCATCATTGAAATTAAAATGCAATTGTTTAAAGACTTGAACTTTTGTATCCTAGAATTTTATCTCTTGTATTAACATTTAAAAAAAAAGCAATGGTTTTAAGTTTAACCATAACTGAATTGCCAGTCCATACTGAATTCTTTTAATTATTATCAAGTGGGTGAAAATTTAGTGTTTCCGCACTTCGGCAAGTCCTTCACTACAGGCCCAGCTGTCTGTGTTACATGGGTTATCATTTTAACACAGGAAAAATAGCTTCCAAAAATGAGGAAAATCCAAAGTCATGTACCATTAAAAATGAGGTGAATGTATCAGTAAGAGACAGTGGCCATGACCTCAGGTGGCAAAAAGTTCTGCGGCCATGGCCACAGGTAATTCATGTCCATGGCCACAGGTAATTCATGTCCATGGCCACAGGTAATTCAATTCCATGGCCACAGGTAATTCATGTCCATGGCCACGGAGATTACAGACTGGACACAGCGGCCACATAATGAACACAGACGGCCACAAGATGGCTGCAGATGGCCGCTGACAGCCACATAAATTTCCTGTGGCCGTCTGTGGCCATTTTCTCCAGGGATTAGTTGGAATGGTTCTAATTTTTTTTAAAAGAATTGTTATACTTCTTGTTTGTGTGTAAGTAAAGTCACTAAGGTGATGTTATTTAAAATGGATCTCTACATTCCAAGTAAAGTTTTGTCCACTTTATTATTCTGAAGTCTCTCTTGTTCTTTTGTGTTTGCAAAACTCCAAGGAAAAGATGATAATGTTTATTCTGTGTCAGAGACATTGAATAGAATGTACAGGGCATGCTAGTTGCTTACCATTAAAACATAAAGGCATGGAATGTTTTATGTACTAGAAGGCACACATGGGTAATTTTTACCTAGATATCTTTTTTTGCTGTTCTTGGTGTTCTTTATGTGTATGGTCAACTGATATTATAGTAGGTATGTTTTGTAAATAGTAATTATATTTTAAGGATGTTTTTAAAAAAATAAGTCATATGATAACTATCATATGACTTATTCATTCTTTGAATAGTTATAGCATATCTTTGAAATAGTTGCTATGCATTTGCCAAACACTGATTTCTTGAAAATTTAGTACTAATCCACTGCCTTGTTTTTATTATCCCCGTCTTTTGGTATGACATCATCTTCTTTTTGCTAGTGTGGTACCTATGTCAATGTACATTACAGTAGAGCATCAATTAACTGTGGCAATGAATTGGGAAGCCCGATGGGATAGTCGGAAGTGATGGATAATTCATTAATGATCATTTTACTAGTAGTTTTGACCTTAGTTTCAGTGTCACGCTTTCTCCACGTCTTCTGTGCTTATTCCATTGAAGTATTCATTTTCATACAATTTTGTGTATCAACCTATCCGTTCATTATGTGCATTGAATACACTCCATCAATTTGCGGAACATTAAGTGGTGAATTTTAATCTCATGGATACTAAATGCGTCCCTTTTTTTAAGTTTTAAGTTGTGATTGCGAAGTATTACGTTCATAACAAGTAATCTGAGGCTATGCCGATTGGAAACATTTGAATCATATTTGTTAACTTCTGAGTCTCATATCTAGGTAGCTGATGCACGACTACAATTCATCTGAGTGTTCTAAGTCTGATGCCGCCACCCCAAGCTATAGCTGAGTTAAGCATGTCTCTCTTTTGTGGGGATAAGAGGTCGCTTCTTGGGAGTTCCTAGTTCCTTAATCCTTGGTGCTAACTCACCATGTTCTGAAAGTAAACAAGTCAAGGTTGAAGACCAGCCCAATTCCCTAACACATGCCATAGATGCTACTTACCTCCTTGCTTGCAGTGGTGTGCTTACAATTTGATTCCTTATCTGAATATTTTGACAGCTTCTGTTGCCTCCTGTAATATTGTGGGAATGGAAAAATGGTATTCTCTATGTACACTATGGAGGTTTCTCACAGAATATTGAGATTAACTTCAACACGTTTCTGGGTAGATAAAAGTAATCCTGACTTCAAGCAATCATTTACAAAATGTTAAAAAAATCTGTCCCTTTATTTTCCTCTCTTACATTGTATAGCTTTTCTTATGCCCATCCTCATTTTCTTAACACAAAATTTATGGCGTGGAAGTGTCATCTTGTTCCAAAAACTGCGTAAAAGTTTCTACCGATTGCAGTGCAATTAGGAGAGAAACCCTTTTTGTATTATCCACGTCTTCGTCACCTTTTCTATTGTCTTCACTCAAAACTAGTATTTGCAGTTGTGGTGGTGGAGACTATAGCATTATTATCAAGAATCTGATGTCCTTCCGATTTGGTGATAGTACTGAGCCATTCATTAATATTTTCCATGCCTACCTTGGAAAACTGACAATTGCCTGTAATTATTTATCAGAGGGTGTCTATAAATTTAAAACTCTCTGGCTCATCTTTAAAGCCTCCAAATCCAATAACTAATTCATCTAAATCTTTGTACATACAGTAGAAACTCGAAATTACGAAGTCGACGGGACCGGAAAAATCGGCACTTCGTAATATCAAATTTCGTATCAACGAGTATCTTTCAAAAACATCGCGATGAAGCTCTTTGTCGTTTCCTTAAATTAAGATGAACTCTCGCGACGTACTTGCATGATTTACGAAGTTATAATTCATAAAAATATACTTAAATGTGTGTTCATGCCCACAAGGTGCAAACAGTTTAACGCAACTAATTTGTCTGAGGTTGATTCTTCCCATTTTCGGGATTTCCACAACATCGTTCCATCTTTTCACGGCGGAAATCGAAACTCGGAAGAATTAAACTCCCATCTAAGCCCCACGGAAATTTACATCGCGACAACTAACTTGCCGTTCTTTTTTTTCCAATGAATGATTAGGCAATGAAGCGTCTTTGCAAAATTTTTTGTGCAGTTTGGAATAAGCCTATGAAGCTTCATAGCGCATTTTTCTATATTATTTCGTAACTGGAGAACTCTTTAACTGAAGCGTGAGCGATGTTTAATCATTAGTAATACTGATTGATGCTTACAATAAGGAAGTGTGCGACTTGCGCGATCATTGGCACCCGATATTGAAATTAGAGGAATAAAATTTCGTTAGAAGATGGTCCTTTCTCCGCGTCAGGCATAATATATGTATCTACCTACGTTAAGCTAAGACAGTGAAAATAAGATTCTCTCGCGGATTAATTTCCATTAATTTCCCGAAATAACTATCGTTTTTCTCCCTTGGATTCAGCTTATTTGTGCGTGGTTATTTCCGAGATGATAGAGCTGAAAGAAGAGCTTATAGAAGAGTCCGGCTGTGTACCTCCTTTCAGAAGTAGGGTGTACAAGCCACGCACGTCAACGGTGAAGGTTGATAGTTCCTTTTACACTTCATCGGGTACTAACGATTCTAACATTACAAATCAATAATTTTCGTTTTTCACTCTACTACACGAAAGCTTCAGTTGTGGTTCTATTCAGATTTGGTCTGCCTGCCTGCTCTTCATTCATTATATCTCAGAATTCTTTTAAACATTCGCTATTGAATCGAAATGTGGGATATTTTTGCTAATCGTATTCCTTTGCTTACGATCAAGCAAAGAGACTTGCGTCCAAGTGTTGCAGCTCCAGGTCAGGCCACGCATCAAGCTGCCTTCTTTCCCTCCTTTCCCCCTCGCTGTGGGTGGGGGTTACTCCATTCGCCCGCTCACAAAAACAGCTGCGAGGCCCATGGTCTCGTAGTATCTTACGTCTGTTGTGAGGGTGATCCACCTGGGATTCAAGGCCATGGGCTGCGCGTGAAGACTAAACCTCGAATGAATCATCAGCTTTACGCCGAATAGTCGCATCTTATCTTCCTCCTCCCTTACCTCAATTTGCTGCGTCGGAGGAGAGGGAAGACATGACTCTGGCGAGTGGAGCTTTTACCATGAATCAAGATATGCCCGCAAAACAATATTTACGCTGAGTTAGACCCATCGGCGTGCACAGATTCCTTGAGATTGGGGAGGGAACTTCTTAAAGGGCCCAAGAGCTGGTATGGGGGGCCTGCAAAGTCAGCTTGGGGCATCTCATGCTAGCCTAGCATTGAGGGGGTGGGACGGAGGGGCACTCGAAGGGGCCTGATATCCCGGAGGGCGGGCATGGGGGGGGGCTTTGGTGTGAGGGGGATGGCTCGTGCCCACTCATAGAGCGGGAAGGGGGGACACGGAGGGTCACTTGAAGGGGAAATATAGCCAGTGTGGGAGGGATAGGTTAGCCGCGAGTGAGAGAAAAAAGTGATGGGGGAGAGTATGCCGAGGTTTTGGAGCAAAGGAGGAGGAGAGCTGGGTGAATTTTCCTGGTGGGGACTGCCTAGTGATCTCTCTTTTAGGATATTTCTTCGATCGCTATGTTGGCGTGAAAGGGGAGGAGGGTACACCATTTTCCGATATAAATATATATATGGGTGCTTGAGCGTTTTTTCCCATTGATTTTGCATGCGCCCAGAACTAGTCTTCCTTTAGAATTAATGTGCGTTAAACTATGAATCATGCGAACTCATACTTTCTCTGATTTTCTTTGCTGTTGGCGGTGGAAGAAGGGAAGGGAAATGCGTATGAAGAGCCTTGCTCGATGACTACATCAAAACGCTCAATGTGGACGGTAAATTAAACATGAGTCCTTCGATGATAACTATTGCCAGCCGGAATAATTATGCCGTCGAGCAAGGTTGAGTGTAATCAGTCTGAAATAGTGAGAAGAAAAAAAGCTTCCTTGGGTTATATTCACGACTGAATCTACCGCTCGAACAACATAGCACCATCTCCGATACATGTCATAGTTATTGCAAACGCGCAGCAAACGATTTCTATACCAGGAATATTCATCATGGATTTATGTTTGGGAAAAGTGGTAACAAAAAATGTCAGGGATCATGAGAGGAAAATGCTGGTTGTAGCAATTAGACTCTCACCGGCGAGTATATCCGTACACGATTACTTTACATTTTTTTACTCGTTGGCAACTCTGTGGACTCGTGGTAACAAAGCAAAACGCATTTTTGTCCGATTGGTTCCATATTTTATGAGCTACGATACCTACGATTCAGTTTCACTGGGGCGTCTAGCGGCCACGTCCAACTGTCGCGTCTGGACGTCGCGGCTAGACGACGCGGCCGGGTGGTTTCATTCAGGCGTCTACATCCTGTTTCCGCGGCTGGGCGATGTGGGAGAATGTGTATTTAGTTAAATTACAAATTTACGTTTTCTTACTCGTTGGCAACTCTGTGGACTCGTGGTTACAAAGCCGAACGCATTTTATGTCAGATTGGTTTCATATTTTATGAGCTACGATGCCTACGATTCAAAGTCGTCCTTACTATTGTAGCATTGAAAAATGAGATATCGTTCAGGTAATACATTCAGTGCATAATGTATTCGGCGACGATGATTAATTAGATGTTTAACTCTGACAAGGAGCGCCGGAAAACGTTACTGTGATCCATCATTATTCGTATAAACGAGTAACTTTTTCACGTCGGGACCAAGATCCGAGGTTCGTAATTTTAAAACTTCGTTATTTCGTAATATCGCGTACTGTTACATACATTTAGATACCCTTTTGGTCGGGACCGAAGATTTTGCTTCGTAAAATCAAAATTTCGTAATTTCAAAGTTCGTATTTTCGAGTTTCTACTGTATTCCTCCGTGACCAAGAGATAGTTGTTTTTGTCACAATTTCCCGGGCTTGGTCTCACAGGTAAAGTGCTTATTTCAGTTTCTTACAAGAGTCAGTTAATTTATTAACTTCTTTTATGAGCCACTACAGAGTTCTTGATGTGTATGTCTCTTCACGTTCAGCCGGTGGTGTTATGCTCGTGGTTGGTGAAGTGACTTTAATGCTGGTGGTTTGCTTGATTGTGCTAATTCTGCGGTGACAGTTGGTGGTGTTCTGGATGCATCTCATGCCACAAAGAGTACATCCTGGCCATATACCCCCTGCGATTGGGATTGCTGGTAGCATAGCATGCCAGAAGGTTGCCTCTAAGGGTTTCTGTCATACGAGCTCCCATATGTGGTGGTCTGTTGTTTCTGCCACACCCAACTCCTCTAGGACCCCATCCGAGAGGGTCTGTTGTGGGTGACATTCTTGGTACTCTGTCTAGGAACCAGGGGGCCGATTGTGTAACTCGGCTAACGTTCGATCGTTAGTGACCCGTTCGCTCTCGATCGAGCTCACCGTCTTCAAACGAGGATGAAAAGTGCGATTGTATAAGGGCGATCGTCACCAAGTAATCGAAAGTTATGGTGTTGTCAGATTTACAGCATATTTCGCACTTGTTTCTCTTGTACGCATGCGCAAAGACCTTTAATTTGAAGTGCTTGCATTTGTTTTGAATCATTTTGAATATTAAGAATTAATAATAAACGTTAAAATGCCTGCAAATTTAAGATAACTTCCTCATGAGTATTATACAGTGGCCTCAATGCGTCCTCAATTGATAAATTAATTCATAATTAATTGTCGTACCAAGATTATCACAGATAATTATCAAAAAGGTCTGCTTAATTTGCAACTCATAATATTTCATTATCACTCAAATCGTGTTCTCTATATTTGATAGTGAATAAAAAGATGCTACATCATGTTCTATATTATCACTCCGGATATTCTCGTCATCTAATTTAACTAATGTTCTACGGTTCACTGTAAATATCATTTACCAAAACTACGCTCAACGTATTGGCACATATATCTTCAGACATAATTTGATTAGGTTATTTATAGATACACAAATACTATCCTCAAGCTAGTCCCCAGCATTAAAGCAATAATCAACCTTTATTACTATTGAAACACTTTCACAGCCTTCTCCATCACATCGAAGATAAATACCTATGAAACTCACTTTTACAATTCTGTTCCGCCTGTCTTTCTTGTAGCATACCTATTTTCCCATAACCATTTTTCTTGTACGTAGGTACATGATAACCTACCGTGAGATATATAAGGCAGCATTAAATAATTTCCACTATTTCTCCAGGCATACACAGCGGCACACAAATAAAGGCACAATCCTATGGCTTATGACATAAAGGCGAGTGAATGAAAAGATTATCTTTTGAGTTGGCAAAATTTAATGAATTAAGCATAACAAGACAGCATGACAGCATGTGTTGCATAAGTAGGCAAAAATCATCACCCTTTCACTTGGATGTAAACAAAAACAGTCATAATTTAAAACACTCTCAAACAACACAGTAATCCCTTAGAGGGCAAATCGTAATGCTTATTGCTAAATAGACAATACCTGCCTTAAACGTAGACGGAATAATTATTTCAACACAATCACATTGGACACCACTATGCAATGAAATAAAAAGGTGACACTTAGGGTGGGAAATTTCACTGAATGAAGAATAACAGAGCACTACACTGTTTATCCTTTCACCACTTTCACTGGGACGTAAACAATCACACTTCCAAGACAAGAGAATCCACCTAACTTCAATTCACATAGATTGCAAATCTTAATTTAAGGCAACAGGTGAAACAACGAAATAATTGCCGACAACAATTTTCACTGACATCTGTATAGATACCATAAACAGACATGCAATCCATCACAGTTCATTAAAAACATTGTTAATCGCTGAATTGCCACAATGTGTAGTCACAACACACGCTATATCCTCACTATGTAATATTCTCACCGTAAGTGGCATTGCTCAAGTGAAACTGTAGATGCCAATGCTGAAATTAAAAGTTGAAATTATATGTAACAGTCCAATAGTTTGTTTTAAATTGCTATTCAATGAATAACAAGGCACATTGATATCATCCCTATTAATTGATATAACATGGAAAACATTGACCCACTCTATGTTGCTATAATTATTCTAATTAATTCACTCTGTCACATCATACACTGCTTTTTAAGCAATTTGATACTTTAAATTACATTCTGAACCCCTAATAGTACAAACAACGATCTTCACAACGATAATTTTTCACTTATACATGAAAAAGCAAACAAAAACAAACCTTCTAACGATTGAAAATGGCCGTAACGTCAAGTACCTAGCAGTCGACGGCTTTTCTTCGATCGTGAGCCGAAAAACCTTCGAACGTAAAGTTACACAATCGTGCCTTCAATTGTTTTTGAAGCATTACCCACAACACCACGGAATATGGCTCTTTACGTTCGAACGTAAAGTTATACAATCGGCCCCAGTACTGCTGCAAGTGGTGTGGTTAGCCCCACAGGCAGACGGCCACCATTAGCCGGCCAAAGCCGTTGCCGGGGACAGAGGAGGCTGGTGATCTGTTTTTGACCCCTTATTATTGTAGTCTTATTAAACCAAAAATCAATGTGTGTTCTGTGCCCTGTATTTTTAGATTCAAGAATATGTAAATGTCCTGAAAATAATCCTGTGGTCTGCAGTAGTAGAATTAGTGATTTAACACGTTCAACGCGGCACTATTTTTTTACGGTTTTGCCTGTGGCTGAAATTTTTTTTTTAAGTTTCGTAATGTAATATCACTAAGAACAATAAGTCAATCAACAAAAATACCGTAAAATAAAAATTACGCGTAAAAAATGAATTTTTATTTTGGACGACGATCGTCGTCCGCCGCCACCCGATAGCACAACTCGGGTGTTGTGTGTGGTTGCATACCCTCCACGATAGTCCGTTTCGAAGTTTCTTCCATTGATTCTTGTTACTTGCGACGAAATATGTGCGGACTTCTTTATTACTAATTGTTACTTACATTGTTGTTTACAAAATTTTTAAAAACCATCTTATAAATGTTCATGTAGTTCACGGCCTTCATCAATTCCTTCTGAAATCTACGATCTCGCAGCTTCCAGTTTACAGACCGCCAAATCCTTCGCAATAATTCTTTACGAAATATTTCCAAAGGGCAGGCTGGAGGAGGAATTAGGAATTGATTCTGAGTAGGAATGACCGAGGAGGGTTCTAATCATTGAGAGGCGTAAGTCGTAGAGAGATGTTTTGGGCTGGGTTTTACGGTAGAGGAAATAACTAATAACCAAAACGAGGTGAAGTACGTGGATAGCAAGCTTCTTATACCATTTTAGAGTCTTAGCTCAATGGGGTGATATGGCATCATTTGATCAAAATGATCAAGCCACTCATTGACTCATTGTATCGAGCAATGGCCTCCGGTTTGGAAGAGACGCCAACCCCTCGCTGACGACGGATATCGACGAAGTTACCCTCGAATTCGGAGTTGATCATCACAATCTCCCGATTATCCTTCCACTTCATAATGTAGACTCCATCGGTGCTGAATACGTCCACTACCTTCCCCCGTTTCAGTTTTTTTACTATGAGATGAGGTAGATTCCCCTTCCGGGTAGCTCTAAGAGTTCTGGTGAAATATGTCCTTCGCTCAAGCAAGTGGTGGGCCAAGTCAACACTTTTTTTAGTAATTATCCATAAAAAGAGACTGTACAGTGCCCAGCTGTCCTTCCATTAATTTCCATACAGCATTTTTGACATGTCCGGCCCGCCTACATCAGAATCGGAAGACCAAGTGTAAATAAGAAATCGTAATCTGGATGGTTCGGTGAGCACTCCCTTTTCCTGGTAATGCCTTGCCTTTCCATACTTCTCTGCTTTAGCCACCTCGTTGAGTGAAACCATTCTGAAAGAAAAAATGTTTTAAAATGTGAATTTTGTCTCGACAGTACGGCATATTTATGTGCATACCAGAGGAAAAATATTGAAACCCTAGGAAAATCTGTAAAATTACTTACCTACTTCCAGTGGAGAAAAACGTAACCCAAGACCTGGCATTTCTGAGATATCTTTCTCTTAACCCTAAATGAGAGATAAAAAATATTAGAAAACAAAAATCAGCAATTTATTTACTAATTGAATGTTAACATCAATTAGAATTATATCGTATATGTTGATAAATATCACGAATATTTTAAAGGAACTATGAGAAAAACTAGAAAAAAGCAGATATTTGATCAATTGAGAATTATTAACAAAGTATATTCTGGATACTTGCAAATAGTCTAGGATTGTTATATTTTCAATGCAGAAGAAAATTATAAAATCGGGAATAGTAATATGAGAAAGCTTTTTTAAAGCTAAATATATAAGTAACTAACGAAAATACACCGAAAAATATCAACAGTGCATTTGTAAAAATGAGGCTTCATAATGGAAAAAATAAAAAAAGACGATTCATATACTCGTTAACTAATTTTTATATCATTATTATAAATCCATTAGTGTGACATAAATGTGAGAGGATGTTTAATAACATATATTAAAATAAGAAAACATTTTGAAAAAAATCAACCATATGTTATAGTATTCAATGAAATTCGGGGTGCGGTGGAAGGGGGGAGGGGGGGGGGGGGGAGTGTGATTCGATCAATTGAAAACATTACATAAGTATATACGAAGTATTTGAGATAGAAACGAATACTGTTTTTCATGAAAGTAATGGGGAAAACTCACAAAAACTGAAAATATAGAGCTAATACACGCCCAAAAAACATAACTTACCGTGTAAAAAACAAATTGTTGTAACGGCGCTTCTGGGTGTGGGCAACTCCGGCTGCGGCAACTGCACACGCTCCGAGGGCTATCGAATGACTGACAACGAAAAAGGAAGAGCTACGAGGTGGCATCTTCCATCGACGGCCTTGAGAACGGATTACGAGCTTGGACGACGATCGTCGTCCGCAGTCAGCGGATAGCACCCGGCGGACAACGATCGTCGTCCGTCAGCGTTGAACGTGTTAAAGGTATCTTGATAGCATTATCAGATTTTATTTGTAGAAGAGAAAATAGAGTATAAATCAGGAACTCTCATGCAGAAAAGGAATATCTCTTAGCTTTAATATTTTGATATTAATTTTGGGGAGGCATAGTAAATAGATATGCAGCAGTAGTCTGGAAAACGGGTGAGAAATGAATGTGAATGATCATTGAACTGATTTGACCATCTTTGGTTTTGATTAGCTGTGTTAGTTGTGATTTAGTCTACTGGTGGTAATTGTGCATTTGTATGGAAATAACATTTTGCTGTGAATTTCATTGAAACTGTTTTTAGAGCAGGTCTTAAATTATGCATTTCATGTGGCTCATATTTGCTGCTTTATGTGCTGCAGGTATCTTCTCATAACAGTTGGTCTTGTTTACATTAAGACCAACATGAGCCAGAAAAGGGATTTGCTGCGGGATCTTGTGGAGATGTGCAGAGGTGTGCAGCATCCCCTTCGAGGTCTGTTTTTACGGAATTATCTTCTTCAGTGCACCAGGGATGTTCTTCCTGACCTGCCAGACACTCCAGATCATCCGGATGGAACGGTAAAGATTTCTAACTTGAGATGTGCAAATCCTACCCATGAACCCCCAAATACCTTGAATACAGTTGAGCACCCTTAATCCGGGAACCCCTAATCCGGGAACACCCATAATCCGGCAATTTTTCCATCACCAACTGCCTGGTAATTACTTAGTGGAGAATGCCGAAACATTGCTTCATAACCTGCCGAGATATTATTCTTATGTTAATACCGAGATACCATTCTTAACGTTAATTTTCCCATTTCGAGAATCAGAATAATTTAAAAATATTAATTTCTGGTACTTCGTGTACACTGGAATTATTCTGGAACTTGAAGTAAACATATAAATTTGAATACATCGCCGAGACGGACTACGACATCGGCCACTTTCAATGGCGCGCACATTTTTGATTGACCACTAGACATAATTTGATTAAAATTATTTGTAATCTGCTTATGTATCACCCAAAACATGTCTCATCCATATAGTTGTGGCAACAGCACAAAACATTAACCATCGCAGAAAAAGTGCAAGTTGTGAAAAAGCTTGACGCCGTCGCATTAGTAAAGCGTTTGACTGAAACATACTACATGGGATCTTCAACAACATAACACATTAAGAAGCTGAAAGAGAAAAATCATCAAAATTTTACTGTTTAAGTGACACGAAGACGTAGATCACAGAGAGAAAAACTATGAAAGAAGATTTACTAGCTGATTTAGATAGCCTGGTTTCGATTGCGTCGGAGTGAAGAGCTTAGTTAGTATTTCTGGCCAAATGCTAATGGAGCAGGATAATCTATTTCAGAAATAGATGTGATCAATCCAAAAGACGTGATGTGGGAAATTTCACGTGCAGGCAATAGCATTTCACCGTCCGTTCTAAAGCACGCGTGGTTTAAATTGTGGCCTGCTTTAAGGTTTGATATGGACGAAATAAGTGGGGATTTAAAAAATTTCATGATTCTGAGGATAAAAATATGATGATGGAGTTTGCAAACATCATCCATAACCCTGAATTAAAGGAAATGGAATTGGTAAATTTAGACGAAAAGATAGTTAGCGGCCACGATATTCTCACCACATAGCATATGTTATATACCATAGATGACAAAATCATTTAAATGGTAATTAATAACAATAAATACGAGTGGGGATGAAGATGATCAGCCTGAAATTGTTGAAGGCCCTGGTGAAAATATCCTGTGCAGGAAGTGTGCAGGATGCGTGAGGGAAGTGTGCAGGATGCGTGCAGGAAGTGTGCAGGATGCGTGCAGGAAGTGTGTGAGAAGTGTGCAGGAAGTGTGAATTCGGACATTAGAACGTGCAGGAAGCGTGAGGGACGTGTGCAGGAAATGTGCAGGAAGCGTGAATTCGGACATTAGGACGTGCAGGAAGTGTGCAAATAACGTGCAGGAAGTATGCATGTAACATGCAGGAAGTGTGCAGGTGACGTGCAGGGAGCGTGTAGGTAATGTGCAGGAAGCGTGTTGGTGTGTTCATAATTCTACTATACAGGAACAATATGAACAACAACCTTTTAAAAATCTCCATATTACAAAATATATCCTATTCTTTGAAGGTCGTGATATTTTGAATTATACCATGAAATTGTACATCTAAAATATTTTGATGGCTAAATTGTAAATTAACTAAGCTTCACCCACAAAGTACATGAGGATCCATTGCAAGTCCTTATTCCATGCAATTGACAGCTGAATTTTCTCTTTAATTATCTTTATGTGTGTATCCTATGGTTATACCTATATACATTGACAGGCACATAGCCAGAAATTTACTTCGGGGGTTGGCTAAGTCTAGTGTGGCCCGTGTAGTCTAACTTCAAATCAGCCTTGCCATTCGATATCTACATGTTACAAGTGTCTTCCTTAATTTTCAGTGCTTGGTATTTGCATTCACAGTGCCCATTCCTATCTCTTTTTGCTGGTAAACTGACTGCTGAACTGGTTATGAAGCAGTAAATTTGACCGGCCCCAGAACAGAAGTTCAAGGCATGCATACATATCAGATTGAAAAGAACAATTATTAACTACACACATGATTCAAACTAGTGATCACATTTCAAGACACTTAGCACTTAAATTATAAGCAGTGTAATCCGGATTAAATGCCCAGTTAAAATCAGAACAATAAAATTTCTTGGAAAATGTTTCGGTGGGGCTTAAGCCCCATAAGCACCCCCTCCCTGGCTATGTGCCTGTACATTGATGAACATCTTGACTACACACTGGCATTGCTTTAGTAAAAATGTTGCTGATTGTATCATGGCAGTAGCTTAAATTATTCATTACAGCACAAAAATATTCTAAAAAACTGATAAGACCCAAAAGGGAAAGCCACCTGTAAGCAAGCTTTTCTTTTCTAGGGTAAAAGCTGGCCGCAGCATTTTTCCAATGAACATTGTCGAATTACAGGTTCTAATAAAATCTTTAACGAACAACTCAAGCACCAGTAGTCATGATGTGGCGAACTCTAGCACTTCCATGATATTATATAGTAGCGAATTCATATTTTTAGTAACACACACACGACATAGAGATGCACAATCAGATTCTTATACTATTATGTATTTTCAGCGGATAACTCTGTAAAGATCTTCGTGGCAAGTTTACAATCCTCAAAATCGAAAATTAAAACAAAAATCTGCTTGAAATTTAAATATTTATTGACACTTTCAAATATCTTCACTCGATGCACATAAGATATACGGTTTCATCCGCCAGGCATAATCTCAAGAATATCCAATTTGATATACACTATAGTGTATTATAATATCACGCCACACATCATTAAAATAAAGTTGCGATCGACCTGGTAAGTTGCAGAACACTAAATTTTGAAAAGTTGCTCTTAGTGCCCATCTCCAAGGGTCTTTTGAAAAACCATACTTCTCTCAAAAGTACAACTAGATTTTCACACGAGGAGGTTCTTTTAAATCTCATCAAAAGTCATCACTGCACTAAGGTGAAGCTATAAAAGACACCAAATAGTTTCACGCGTATCACGTTGAAAGATGATCTGATCCTTGGTAGCTCATTTCCCATGGCCCAGTACGTAATAGACATAACGTGCCTGAAAATATATAAATATCGTTACTTCTTGCCGTAGAAATTCAATCAAGTCAATAATGGATGGAATATCATCACAGCGAAAACCACGGTTACTAGCTACCGTGGCGAAAATTTATAGACGTACCTTCATAGTCCATTTCAAATTCATAGTAAGCTAATTAATCGCGAACTTCTTGGAAACTTAATTCTGGGAGGAGATCATTCCTGTTCAGGCTTCTTGCTGCCTTGGAAACATTTACCACCCTTTTTGTAAACAATCCAAACAAACTTTGGCCACGGATTTTGAATAATCTCGTATCTACCAATCATGACTGCCCTATCGAAGTCGCCTGGCTAATACGTCGATATGATCGATACCATCGATAACTTCCACACACCGCGAACATATGAAATCCATATCCGGGATGAAAGTTGATCGCTGGATCCAAAGTTGCCATTTATTGTTGATGATGGTGTTTTATTAAAATATTAGTATTTTATAACATTACCATGATTCATCGGACTCGGAATTTTGTCACTAAAAATTAAAACGGTTGTTTAAAGGCATTCAATTTTGACGCTACAATTTTATATCCAATCATACTGTTAATGAGGAATAGTTTTAAAATTCATTGGAACTGAATATGTTAGCCTGATTGAAGTTTTCAATGAGTATCAAGGAGATGAAAAGTTATTTTTGTTTTGGCACTGGTGCTTTATATGGCTTATAGTGCACACTCCACTCACTCTTGTGGAGTGAACAGCACTTGAACTCATTGAACAGTGGAGATGAGTGGAGAAACTAATGTTTCTTTTTGTAGCACAAACCACTTCACACATTTCATTCCCTCACTACTTGATTTTCCCTTCTCCCCCCTCACCAATAACAGCTATCCCTGACACATGCCTATGTGCCTAGCCAACAGCACTTCAAGGTTAAAGTAAAATAAGCTTGCTTGTTATTATATAGGGAGTACATATGCCTATCTTTTTAAATATGTTTCTAGCCCTTTTGAATGTCTATAAGGGGATCGGGTTGTGTGGTGGCTAGAGTACTGGCCTCCTATCTCGAGGGCCTGGGTTATGTACTGGGTTTGGTTCCCAGCAGTGGTGGACTTTTCCATGGCAAACCGATCCCAACTTGAATGCCTAGTGGAGGGCATTTCAGGTTCAGTAATTCGGTCGTCAGATGGGACATTAAGCTGTGATCCCCTTGGTGCCTGTGGTTAAGAGTAGGCAGATGCCAACACCAAGTTTCCCTCCACCCTTCCTCCATTACCCGAAATATTCCTACCACTACCCAGTTGCCCAACTATCCTAAATGGTGACAATGACCTCAGCTGTCGGGCACCTCCCCTGAATAACCAACCAACCAATGTCTATTAATGTATTTCCATGACACATCCATCCATGGATATTCAAATTAATATGGCCATAATATTTATATCATGTGCAAAAGGTAATGAGATTTGGAATATTTTTACCTACTACATGGATCTCTTTGAATCCAAATTCACAAGTTTACAAAATGGACTTAACTGTGCATGTACCGTGCAGGAAGTGTGCATGAACCGTGCAACATGTTTAATTTTTTTAATGGCAGAATAGTTATATTGCATGTGGCATCATATGGAACTGTGAATATTAATGGATGTATTATTTTTGGGGATGATTTTTTATCTCTAACTAACATTCAGAGGGGACTAGAAAAAAAAATTGCTTAAAACGTAATTGTGATTAGTACATTTTCACACATTAGGTCAAAGGGCAGGTTTTGTGATTATAATTAGTGCAGTAAGTGTAATGCAGGCTAGTAAATTAAAGCATACAGTGGAATCCCGGTATAACGAGTGCTCATAATCCCTCGGAAATCACTCGCTAAATCGAGCGCTCGTTATATCCGAAGGTGTTGAAAATACCCACCTGATTCTCATAGTCGTCGTTCGTATTTACAGTTTTTCTTTTGTTTCCGTGGTATTTGACGAAGGTAAACAGCAAAAAAGTCATTCCAGGCACAATCTGGTAGAATATCAACATATTTCATGAAAGAAACAGGACATTTTCCATTATATAAAATATTAATTCCCCTAGTTTCGATGTTTTTCTTCCAGTTCTTCTATTTTTTGATCGCCGAAGAAAGCTGTAAAGACAGCGTAACTAGTCGGAATTAAAATATTAGGTATACTGTGGACGTTTTTGGATAATTTTGCGAATGTCATGACGATAATGTCAGCTTTGTCGAGTTTTCGAATGTTAGCCGGTACGTCCATCGCGATATTTATCGTGATAATATATAGTGAAATTTTATCGGGGCGCGATATCATGATATTTTATCGCGATGTTTATCGTGATAGTTATCGCGATACCTACTTATAGCGATATTTATCGCACCCCGATATCTTATCGCGCCCCGATATCTTATCGCGCCCCGACATCTATCGTGCTTCGACATCTTATCGTGCCCCGACATCTTATCGTGCCCCGACATCTTATCGTGCCCCGACATCTTATCGCGCCCCGACATCTTATCGCGCCTCGACATTTTATCGTGCCCCGACATCTTATCACGCCCCGATATCGTACCGTGCCCCGATATGTTATCGGGGCACGATAAGACGATGTTTATCGTCACGCTGAGTTATCGTTATCGCCACCTTATGATATGCTAAAATTACCGTATCCCGATATTGAATTATCAATATCGCCCATGCCTAGACCTAACTCTCTCTCCTACTCTCATCTTGCTCGTTGTCCGCCCACTGCCCTCCCACTGATGACTGGGCTTAACAAAAGAAGAACGTAAAATCGGAGTGTGCAGAGCGTACTGAAGGCCGTAAATCGTTCATGTTTGGACATAACTGGCTTTAGGTGTTGTAGATATGGCACTCACCTTGTATTTTTAGTTTAATTAGCAGATAATACAAAACCCAATAGTTTATTTTTGCTAGGCGGTGCATCGCCCTCGAGAGATATCTGTCGTAATACCGAGCGTATACCGTGGAAGGAACTTTTTGGCCTCGCTATATCCGCTTTATTTTACATGTAAAACATAGGCCTTTTGGCGGTACAAAGACAATCACTCGCTATAACGCGATTCTCGCAATAAGCCGTACTCACTATACCGGGCTTCTACTGTATATATTTTCCCAGTCATGTCCTCTGTGTACTTATAAAAAATTGTAAGCTGTGCATGTAACGTGCAGTTAGTATGCATGAAGCGTGCGCACACTTTCTGCACAGTATTGCACGCTTCCTGCACAGTATTGCACGCTTCCTGCACGGTATTGCACACTTCCTGCACGGTATTGCACGCTTCCTGCACAGTATTGCACACTTCCCGCACACTTCCTGCACAGGGTAGTTTTCACCAGGGGGAAGACTACTATTAATTTTGGTCTTTAAAGAATAATCCAGTCCGGTCACCCGTGGCGACGTATAGTGATGGGCGGCCATACACACGACACCCATGCGTTGACATCGTGTTGAATCAACTGATAACAAATCAAGCACGGTAGGAAATTATGTTACGCAAAGCACAGCATAAGAAATATCAAATTTTATACCCTTTCCCAATAATAATATGAAACTTTTACATGTACAGCAATATGCATAGAGATGGGTAAATTACCGTAATTTTCAATTGAGGTAAATTACGGTAATTTTCAAAAATTACCATAATTTTCCGGTAATTTTAAGTTTTGAGCTGCAAATATTTATCAGAGGACTCCAAATGAAATCAAATAGCTTTGAGATATAAATGCCAACGTTTATATCAAACATATCACGACTTTTATCTATTATAACTCATTACAAAAATTAAAACAAAGTTGGCCATAACATGCAATTTGCCTCTCTTTTGTCACACTATGAGAAATTTTCGTTCCAAAAACATACCTCTGCGCAATGTGCATTTGTTATTTTAATCTGAATTAATTGGAATTAATCATGGACACAATGTAAAAAAAATCATTTAAGCTTCTTAATTTATAATACAGTTGAGCACCCTTAATCCGGGAATCCGTAATCCGGGAACACCCATAATCCGGGAACACCCATAATCCGGCATGTTTGCCATGACCACCTACCCGGTACTTCATGGAAAATGCCGAAACATTTTTTACCGAAACATTGCTTCATAACCTGCTGAGATATTATCCCATTCCATTCTTAATGTTTATTTCCCCATTCCGAGAATCAGAATAATTTAAACACATCAATTTCTGGGGCTTCGTGTACACTGGAATTATTCTGCAACTTAAAGTAAACCTATACATTTGAAGACATCGCCGAGACGGACTACGACTAATTTACATATCGGTCAGTTTCAATGGCGAGTGCATTTTTGATTGACCACTAGACGTAATTTGATAAAATTATCTGTTATCTGCTTTGGTCTCTCCCTAATCATGTCTAATCTATACAGTTGTGGCTACAGCATAGGCATGAGGCACCAGCACTAAACGTTAACGATCGCAGCAAAAGTGCAATTCGTGAAAAAGCTTGACCCCCTTGCATCGGTAAAGGCTTGTCTGAAACACAATGCGTGGGAACTTCGACAATAAAACACATTAAGAAGCCGAAAGAGAAAATCCTCAAATTTTTACTGTTAAAGTGACAAGAAGAAATGAATGACAGAGAAAAACTATGAAATAAGATTTAAGTGCTGATTTAGAATGCGTGGTTGAAACTGCGTTGGAGTGAAGGGCTTAGTTATTATTTCTGGCCTAATGCCAATGGAGCAGGCTAAACTATTTCGGAAGCAAATATAATCTAAAATAGGATGTGGGAAATTTCGCGTGCATGGAATAGTAATTCACAGTCATATCTGAAACACGAGTGGTTTAAATTGTGGTCTGCTTTAAGGTTTGATGTAGACAAAATATGCAGAGATTTCAAAGGCTCTCATGTTTTTGAGGATAAACATATGATGATGGAGTTGGTTGTCAGTGCAAGCAGCATCAATAACCCCTGAATTAAAGGAAATGGAATAGGTACAGAGTCAATTAGAGCAATGGTTAGCTAGCGACCACGATTCTCTTATCACACACAATCATTACACAAATGATGAAATTCTTGAAATGGTAAATTATAACAATAAATTCAAGTGGGGATGAAGATGCTGGGCGTGAAATTGTTGAAGGACTACTATTGATGATGGTCCTTAAAGAATCCTCTAGTCTGGTCACCTGCGACGTAGTGATGAGAGGCCGTACAGACGACACAACGTGCTGAATCAGCTGATAACAAATGAAGCGCGGTAGGAAATATGTTGCGCGAAGCACACCATAAGAAATATAAAATTTGATATACCCTTTTCCGATGGTAATATTACCCTATTAAATGTGCATAAATATGATGAACACGATACTAAGCTTGTGTTATTTTCACCCACTGCAAAACTTCGATACTTTTAAGTAATAACGTTGTGAATCAAGAAACCATTTCTCTCTGATTATTCTCTGCGACTCTCTTAAAAATCGAGTTCAGTAAATGGCAAACGAATATATTTTGTTATAAATAATTGAATCCTTTCAATGAAAACATCCCGGAGGTCAATAAAAAACCAGTTGCCATGCATGACCCATAGTCCGGCAAAATCCCTAATCCGGCATCACTTCGGTCCCGACCGTGCCGGATTAAAGGTGCTCAACTGTATTACCAATTCCTATGGTTTCTTCATGAGGAAGAAATTTTCTGAAAAAGACTTCTGAAAATTACCATTTATTACAGTAATTTTCAGGGGTGTTGGTAATTTACCACGTTGCCCATCTCTAAATATGCACAATGCTTAGATTCTGTCATTTTCACTCACTGCATAACGTCGATAATTTTAAATAATAACTTTGTGAATTAAGAAACCATTTCTTTCTGATTATTCTCGGTAACACTTTTTTAAATAATGTTCTGTAAATGGAAAACGAATATATTTTGTTATAAATAATTGACTCCTTTCAATGAAAACATCCCGGATGTCAGAAATAGACCAGTTGCCATGTATGACCCATAGTCCGGCAAAATCCCTAATCCGGCATCACTTCGGTCCCGACTGTGCCGGATTAAAGATGCTCAACTGTACTAAAAAGTGTTCGGTATTCAAGATTTCAAGTAACCACGGTAAAAGATAGAATACTTTGAATATCATGCCATATACCATTGGGCACTCATCCAGCGGTATATTTGGTGTGTTGATAAATTACATCATCTGGCTGCGATAGGATGGAAGAAATAAGTCTGACTATGGGTTTCACCATGTAAGTGGGTTTCACCATTCATGAGTTTCACTAAGATGCCAAAAATAGTCATGATTCAAAATCTAAGAAATTAACCCCTTCCCTGACGAATTTTTTCGAGAATTCCTTTAAAATGAAGACATATTTTTTTATTTCAATTTCCTATTGTCTGGCAGATTTAAAAACAGGGGAAAAGGTCATTTTTTGAAAATATTTATTTTTATATGTTATTTTAAAGAATTAAAAAAATGGCGATTTTAATGCATTTTTCAACATTTTGAACTTTCTTTGGAATGGCCTAATTTTTTTTATGCTTACAGCTTTTAGAAATGAAATAAGTATATATTACTATCAATACGAGTAATTTATTTCAGACATTTATTTGCAGTTTGTTTTTATCGGAAAAACAAGTAATTATGCACTTCAGTCCGAACGGAATGCAGGCGGTGATGCTTCGTCCAAGATCTGCCCGTCAGCGATCTGTCTAACGCTCGTCACCGCCAGCTGCGTCGCAGCTTTCTCTCTCGTTCCGTGGAGGGGTTTTCTCGACCCATCTCAGCAGGCGGTCTATGCTTTTCGTAGTGTGTATGGCCTTGACGTCACGCGGGTTGCCTATACCCGGCCAGCGATCTTTTTTTCGTTTCAACAAAATCAAACGTATTGCGTACATTACTAGCTGATTACTACTTATTACCTTTGTTCACTTATTAGAATACTTATCACTAATATATTGACTATTAGCGTTCTAATATAAACTTGAAAAAATCTGTTCGACTGAATATTTATTTTAGAGATCTATCGACACTATTATCAAGAAAAATGAGGCCGATCTCAAGACGTAGAGAAATAATAAATGGTAATATAGGGAAAAATTTTACATAAATGAACATTTTTATTCATTGAGAAGTGAATTGATTTATTTTTTCCATATTCGTAATAAGATAAGAAAAATATTAGACCATAAAATTTGCACATAATCATTATAAGTTCACCTATGTGTGGTAAACCTGAAAGCAGGGAGTTACACACAAGGGCACGTCACAATTTCGACACATATATCGCGTTTCTTTGCGCAAAATTTTCCCACGAGCATCTCGCTTTCTGGCGCACACAACACACTTTCTTGTGGGATTAGCTTTTTTTTGCGTTGCCTCAATGACGTCCGGGAAGTGCCTCTCAGTTAGGCGCCGGGGGTGCGGCGCAGAGGGTGGTCGGCCTACCCTGGGGGAAATAATTTGGGGGTGGTATTTTTCAATTATTTTGTCCACAATGGTAAGCCTGTAGTCGAGGTGCACACTTCTGCCTCCTTTCTTTTTGTACAGGACAAAGGAGTTCCAATCACACAGCTCCAATAAATGGAAAAATATTTTTTTATAATACTTTTTCCCGCGTTTTCTGGGAATTGGATAATCGGCCAAATGTTGGTCGACCCTGTCAACACCCCCCATGGTCTCATTGTAGTCTACTACAACCTTCGGCTTTATAATCACTTTCCCTCTTCTTTCCACTTCTTGCACCTCACTGTTGTGCACTGTAGACAACAGTGTGACATCCTTCTTGTCTTTCCAGCGAACTACCAAAACTTTGCCTTTCTTGTAGGACACTATTTCACCCTTCTTCAATTTTTTATTTTTCAGTCCCTCCGGCATTCCTTTCCGCGTCACACGAACAGTCCCGTAAGTGTCACAACGCCGAGAAAGAAGAGCCTCGGCTAATTCAGGGGAGGTATAGAAATTGTCTGTCGTGACACAGTACCCCTTATCGAAAAGAGGTTTCATAAGGGACATCACCACCTGGGAGGACATGGACATATTTCTGAAATCCTCATCTAATAAAGTTCCTTTTCCCGTGTAGACGATAGACGACCAAACATACCCACTCTTTGATTCACATAATAAAAAGCTTTTTATCCCGAACCTTGCTCTCTTTTGAGGTATGTACTGGTGCCAACCCAGTCTTCCTTTGTAAAGTAGTAAACTTTCATCCACCGTTACGTCTCTCTCCGGAGTATAAAGTGCCTTGAATTTCTCTTCTAACAAACAATAAATTGGCCAAATCTTGTTCAGTTTGGGGTTCGGGTGATTTTCTGCATTGTAAGCATTGTTGTCGCTGAAGTGCAAAAATCTCCGTAGATGAATGAATCGTCGAAGGGACATTGTCTCTCCAAAAAAGGGTGTTGCTAATATCCGTCTCCTGGACCAATACTGTTCCTGCTCCGGTTTCCGAATGATACTTTGCAGTATCACCAGCCCCAAAAACACTCGCATTTCTGCGTTGGTTGCCTCGCGCCATTGGTGTCGGGTTGTTGATGCCTCATCTCGGAAACACTGGGATGCGTACCGATTCGTCTCATCAGTTATAAATCCCACTACATGTTCGTCGAGAAAAAGTTCAAAGAACTGCAGTGGGTCACCGTCCGCATCCAAACAAAATTCAAGGACGATTCTCCCTCAAACTGGAACCTGCAGGGTGCAGGCTGGCGAGAATTATCCACTTCACACCACTGTCCTTCTGGCGCAGATTCCTCTTCATCTTCACTATCAGAGATAGAATGCTCTGAGAAGCTGGATTCAGATCCAGAATCTTCAATGTCTTGGACTTGCAGTTCTTCCTCTGAAAAGTCACTTTCATTTTCACTTGTCATCGTGAAAGATAATAATTTCTCACAAAACCAAAAGGATTACTTTCACGGCGAAAGAAAAAAATCACAAACGACAGTAAAGACTGGTACCTAAGTGAGTGACCCAGGAGTGCTAGACGTGTACGCTTGAGAGGACAACGAATAACTGAGAGAGTTTTCTAAGCATCAGGGCAGCCATCGAATTTACCGTGAATACTGGAAACGGTAAGCAGGAGAACCATGTGTTGGGAAAAACCAATGGAGCAATGACCTGGAGAAACAAAGAAAGCACGACATAGCGATGATACTAAAACCTTTTATGTTCTCGACACCGATGCCCCGGCTGGTAGCCTTCCTGTCTTCCCTCCCCTTTACCCAGAAATACCCTTTCTCCCCTGTTCTGAGAATTACCGTGACGCCCGAGTGAAGGGACCCAGGGTAGTCCGCGACGGTGACCTTGTGTACTCAAAGAAAAAGGCAGGATAAACCTTCGGTTAGCGGAAAGTACCGGGAATTGCCCTCCCGAAGTTAGCGGGGGAGGAGGCCTGGACAATGAGATTGCTGTATGTCGTGCCGCCGAGGCAAAGGGAGGCATGCTATTGCGGTGAGTGAGATAAAAGAAGCGAAAAGGAGACTAAGAACAAGCAATCAGCTCTTAGCAATAATTTTCCATGACCCAAAGACCTAGAGTTACAAAAAAGATTCTTCAGCATCTCATTCAAAACCTACTCAAAGGGCGAAAGCAACGGTGAAGCGTGGATTTCTTACGCTTTGGGAATGTCTAGATTGTACAGTGAAAAGTATATTTACAAATTACTAGCATTCCCGGTCTCGGCTTTGCCCGAGACAACAGGGTAAAGAAATCAAACGTGTTATTATTCTTATTAGTAATGGTGAGTCACTAGTCCTTTGTATACGTATTATTTCAAGACGATGATTCGAGATAGCTATATACCTTCTCATGTCTCTTCATACCAATGAAAAAAGTTTCTCAAAAAAAAGCCGGTTCGTGGTGGAATATCTGTCCAAACGAATAAAATAAGATTTTGAAGACAGCAGTAGGTGGTTTGAGGTAGCAAAAAGTCTCCTTGCAGGTGCATAACAACGAAAAAAAAAGTTTCATCATAATCCCTAAGGACATTTATCTGTGAGATGCGGACAAAATCTTTATCCACGTGAATAAAATCAGATTTTAGTTTCCACCATTTTGTTTCAAGATGGCAAGTTATGATTAGCGATAAGTAAAACGAACAATGGTTTCAACAATAGTCACAACGAAAATTAGTTTCAATGAAATCTACAAAGAAGTTTGTTTGAAAAGCGGGAAATATCTGTCATGAAATAAAAAAGTCACGAAATGCAATTGACAAAATAGCGGTAAGAGTGCGTTTAGAGCAAAAACTACAAAAAAATATTTTTAGATATAAATACATACGATGATATGCTAAACGGATGCATATACAAGTAACGCCTAATATATCACAAATATTCATAGAAAAGAACCACTGCGAATAATGTTCAATCATTGAACTTTTCGTGTTATACGCGCGTAAAAATACGTATATTTCAGCTAATGCTTTCTGTAAATATCAATGTTATAAACTCTAAAAAAATTCATGAAGTATCTCAGAAATCATAAGGCTTATGCCTTCTAGTGAGGAAAAATAGAACTACGTCAAGAGGACGGGTATTCTCGGGCAGAACATGAGAGAAGACGCATTGCCGTGGCAGGACGAGTATACTCGGTCGCGTCGAAAATGGAACCACCGCTTGGGACGAGTTAACTCGGTCGCGTCAGGGAAGGGGTTAAATATCATTGATGGTTGCTGCTCAGTACAAGCTTTGCTTTTACTCTGTTACGTATTCATCATTCACTTTTAATAGGTCACACAGTGTCTCTCTTCTTCCAAATCGTACTTTTGCAAATAGCTAATGAATTTTATGTAAGAGGCCAAGTATTATTTAAAAAAGTTCCTGCAGATGGCGTCTATATTTCTTTACAACAGAAGATATCATGTGTGTCTTGATGAAATTCAATGCGGAACTTCATGTTTGTGTGTGGCCTTGCTTGCAATTATGTTTTTGCAAAATCAAGAGAATATTCCAAGTATAATTATTGCAGTAAATGACTAGTAAGTGTATATGCTGATGATATTGAACTCTATAGTTCCGACTATTGTACTAATAATGGTAGCATGATTCTAAAAACTTTAAGTAGCCGTCTTCTGAGGCAATTTTCCGATCCAAGGCAGGATCCCTTTCACCACTTCCACAGTCTCTTTTTGTCTGCTGAAACAAATGCAATACGTTATTCCAAATGGCTTCTGTGAAATGTCGCGAAGAACGTGAATATACTGATCATGAAAATTAAGACCAACCAAGGGAAAGCGTAAAGGCTAGTAATAAGGCGATACAATTTTGATTTATCAGTTATGGTTTAAATTTTTGGTGAAACTAATCAAAATTATGGAATGAAAATTAGAAAATGGAATGAGCATTAGAAAAGAGTAGCTTGGTCAGTTGTGTATATGGGAAAATGGTCTGCAATTTGAGGCTTTTTGCATTTTTTGGAGCAGGTACGGTGCTTTTTGATGTATTGGTTAGTTGGTAAATCAAGTAGGGATATGAATTACTGCAAAAACTTTCCCCTTCTTTCGGGATTTGTGCTCAGACTCTCCGGATAGAAATACTTCCGCCACCACACCAACCTGATTCCTAGAAAATTGTTGACAATAGGTATCATGGCGATTATTTACACCAACCTCGGTAAGACGATACTTCACTATAGCGAGGGTTTTCTTGGGCACCGTGAGGTCTCATTTTAAAGAGGTTGCACCGTATTTTCTTAGATATATTTCTTTATTGATCTCCTTTGGCTTGTATGTGGTAGTGATATGATATAATGGTGTCACTTCACAGGTTCGTGACTCTGTTGACTTTGTTCTGATGAACTTTGCTGAGATGAATAAACTGTGGGTCAGGATGCAGCATCAAGGACACTCTCGAGATAGGGAGCGCCGAGAGCGTGAGAGGGAAGAACTGCGCATCCTAGTGGGCACAAATCTTGTTCGTCTTTCTCAGCTGGAGTGTGTGAATTTGGAGAAGTATCGGAAGGTAAGTGAAGCTTTTATTTAAAGGAAATATTGTACTCTTGGGCACAGGAGTCATTAGTGTGGTAATACTTTGCAGGGAATGATTTCCCATTTACCCTGAGATGAGCAGCCTATTTCCATCAATGTCAGGTTCTTCTGGTTCTCTTGATTGTCAGTGAATGGCTCTGGATTTTACGAGGGGGTTTCTAAGTTTTATTGTGCATGGGTGTCAGTAAATCCTCTGTTGTTGCTGGAGGATTCCCCTTGTGGATTCATGTTGGACAAAAAGTAATTTAAGCTGAAATAATTGAGTACTACAATTCCTTAACTTCTGCATATATGTTTTCAACCTTGGTCTTAGGGAAAAGATTTTTATCATTTTTGGTTGAGGAGGTGTAAATATTGACTCTTAGTTCGTAGGAACACCTGGGTGCATTTCTTCATGAGGGTAGCACCATTTACCATATGTTGTACTGTACCATTTTTCACTTGACTGTTATTTTAAATACACCAGGAAAGTATGCATATGAAGTGTATTTACAAGGTATTATAATGCTCACAAACAATTTTTAACTAAAATCCTGTGTCAATTGCAAATGGCCACAAAATTGTATTTCCTTTTGTTTCATGCATATTTGTTCTCACTTCACACGCTCATTGTGTACTGTGATACATTGTTTTGGGTTCTTTAATTTTCTGCTGGATTATTGGGTGGAATTTCCATCTAAATTCCTCATTTGGGACATTCAGGTTATTTTATCAGCCCTTTGACCGGACAGTGGTTTAGGCATTTTTAATAGTTTTTAATTTCTCTGGCATGTAGTTTTTCACAGATTTTTGTAAAAGGAATTTTTCTTTAGAAGGAAGGAGGTCGTATAATGAATAAATCATTTAATTCTTTAGTTTAGACTTTAATTCATAGGAATTAATGTAATTGTTATTGTAATTTTGATGAACTACCTACTTTCATTTATACCTATTGTGAGGTAATCCCTTCTGTGGACTATGACCTTGGTGTGTGGTCAGAGTATTCCAGTGACATCCTGGAGCTGATGGTAGGGGTATTCGTAGTTGTTCCTGGTTTAGTTCACCCATGCCAAATGGATCAAAGGGTGCAAGCAAGATGAATAGATTCGTACGGAAACATCCCAGCAGGTTTCTAAATTGGGATTCTGTAGAAGCAACATCTGCCTTGACTCTGGGGTTATTGAATCATTGATAATTTCACAATTGGGGAAAGTTCAATGGGTAAGTCAAAGGGAATCCCTATGGTTGAAAACCAAACATGGCTTTTAAGTATAATGTGTTCTGTTTACCAGCCATGGTGGTGCAGCAGACTAGCGTTTAAGACTGAATTTCATAAGTCACGTCGAAAGAAAAGAGCAAGGAAATGCATGAATACATGCATGAGAATAACAAACATAGCGATCTTTGTGAGATGCTATCTTAGGCTTAAGTATATATTGTGACGGAACGGGCTTGATTCTCCTTTGCCCGTTGACTCGCCGCAGTCCTTACGCCTTCGAGTACTGGAACCCTTACCTTTGCCTCGACACCTCGTCTCCTTCGGACTTTCCCGGGTGGGAAATGGTTTTGAGAAAAAGGGATATCGCGACCTTTGTCGCGTGTTTGAGAAGGGCGCCACCTCAAAACCGCGGCATCGGACCAGCTCAGCCAGCAAAGCAAGGACGATCCAAATTGTTCGAGGGTCGGGGGGACTTTAAGCCAGGGCGGACGGTAAAACAGTGAGGGCCGTATGACGTGAGCACGGGAGAAATTACGCGGAGCGTAAGAATGAACCTCTGCCTTTTTTTTTTACAATTAACACAAGCAACATTTATTCAATGAAATGAGCATGAAAATGAACACGAAGGCACTCTACAGCTAAATAACACAGATCTTAATGACTAATGAGGGGTGAAGAGGTGAATGAATGGCGAGACATAAATGGAACGAAATTAACCACAATGAAATAATCACCCTGTAACACTTTGACCAAATAAATGACCAAACATAATAAAATAAAATAAAATAACTACTAAATGGAGAGAATTACATGCTCCTCGTCCTTTTATGAATACTAATGATGAGGACGGGAGTAAGTGATACAGAAATATGGTCCTGTAGGACTATGATTGTCCACTCTTGGGATCAGTTTGACTCTTCTCTTGACCTGAAGGGACTTTAACTCTCTTTGGATATCTCGTACACCACTTATTCTGGCGCACACGGGTTTCACAGTGGGGAAGCGTGAATAAGAGGGTTGAAACCACTTAGGATTGGGGAAATACGGGTGTGGCGATACTTATGTGTGAGCTGGTGTGGAGCTTGACGGCGAAATCCAGCGCGGAGAGACTGCACCGTTGAGTTTTCGGTATGGTGGCATGGAGAACGGAATTCAACATCTCCTGTTGAGATAATGCACCTTCCGACTGAAAGGAACTCGTCCAACCTTTGGTTCCGGGGATGCGGCGACCCGCTAGCTTTTGCGGTCTGTCGCCCTTATCTACCCGAAACCGCACCTCCTCTTTGGGGTGCCGGGATCGAGGTCCGCTGCGTCTCGTTCCTCTTCTGGGGCAGAACGCAGGAAAAACCGCTAGGGAACGACTTTGTCAATTCCTCGCGGAAGTCGTGGTGATCTCCGACTCCAATTATCGCCTCTCTCTCTCTCCGTCCACACTCTCGCCTGGCTTCACCAGCACACCTTGAGCTTCTGTGCTCGACTCCCAATCACCAACTGCCAACTGATATCTCTCCCGACTCAACCGTCGGCGTCCTCCTTGTAACGCTCATCCCCCCCTCTCACGTGACTACAATTCAAAAATCACCAATAGATTCACGGCTTACACTGCCCAATGACCTGGGTAGACACAAAAGTGGCGTGATTCTTACTCTTAAGGAATCCAATGCACAAGACAAAGGAACATTTTACCAGATATCCACGCAGAAAAAGGCAGGCGTTCATCTCGCTTACGCAACGGGGACCCGGCTTGGGACGCAAATGACCGGCGCGGGAGGTGCGACCAGGGAAAAACAAAGATAAGACGGCCAATCCGTCACAATATATATCTTCACTTTTTAAATTGAGCTTCTTGTTGTCTGCCCTACTCATTGCTCTCGCATTAATAGTTCATCATCCTGTCTGCAAAATGGATGTCGTTAATAGGGTTGGAAGTTTTCTCTTTGGATGTCATTCTTTTGTTACCGTTTGTGCATTTGGCTGATTTTTGATTAGTGACTTTTGTAAAATTAATAGCTGATGTTTAAATCTTTTTTAGCCTGTGTTACCTGGGATTTTGGAACAAGTTGTTAGCTGTCGGGATGCCATTGCTCAGGAGTATTTAATGGAATGCATAATTCAGGTAAGTTTAATTTTGTGATGCATTTATAACATTTTCTTATAAATATTTGAAGTGAATTTCAAAGTTGGAGGGTGGAAAAAATTATAAACTTGGATGTACATATAGGTATTCTTAATGCACATAACTCATTCTTCAGCATCACATAAATACTTTTTGAGCTTCAGTAGAACCTCTTTTTTACGAACCTCTAATTTACGAAATGACACCAATTTACGAACCATTCCGCCGGTCCCGATTTTTGTATATAGGAAAACCATGTAAAATGACCTCTATTTTACAAAACCTCGATTTTATTGATTTACGAAGTGAAAGGCCGGTCCCTAGGAGTGATTGACCTCTGTTTTACGAAGTTTTTGAAATGATTTTTGTAGCACTGAACTCAGTACAATGGAATAACGATCGCTGTATACCGCGACAGGAGCAGCTGAAGCCAGATAGGTCATGTTGAGAGGGCCCTCGGTTCAAGTATTTCGTATGGGAATGTGGAAAAATCAAATGTGAGCATAGTGATTTTTGAAGTGCTTAAACTGTAGCAAAAATCCCAGAGACTGATCATCCAAATCGCAATTCAATCCTAATTATATGATCCAAGGAAAAAATGTTCAAAGACGCATGGCACGACGCCTACTTCTCGAAAACAATGCCCCAGTTCATAAAATAATCGGATTAGTGCTTGGTAATTTCTATTCCTTTTCTATCATTTTGTGTATTGCGAATACCTAACTCGTCGTCACAAAGGATCCATATTTTCTCTGAAATTATTTAAAATTAGCTTTAAGGTAGCCGCCGCAACCCCAATTCAGAACTTACTTCAGCCTTTGACTTGAAACTAGCATTCCCTAAGGAAGTTGTTTGCTGCAGCTGTCGTAGAGCTGTTTCATTAAAAAACTACTAATTTTGCAATAATAAATTACTTATATTCAAATCTTGATGCAATTTGATTATTTAATTTTTCATTAGAAGTGTTTTACGTCGTTAGGTAAGAATTTGCGATCTCGACTATGAGATCGCGACGCTTTCTGTAGCCGCGAGTAAATAGTTCTCGTAAATCACCGCTAGATGTCAGCACCGTAGAACGCGTCTTAAAAAGGAGGGAATTTCAAATTTACTGAGTGAATTTGTAAGATTGTCTTTCATCAGCTGCGAAATATTATTAAATTTATTTCAAAGCATACGCCTTCTTCAAAAAAGGCATTTTCTGGTCTTTTCACTGAAATATACTAGGTCAGGTGGAACTTTGTTTTGAAATTTCCTAGTTAAAATGCATCCCTGGCTTTCCCATGTTAAAATGGCTTCTTTAAACGCAAATCGACTAGCACTAAATATACCCCTTTCGTTAATTAAAGCATAACTGCATATGCTTAAAATACTCCGCGGGATGAGAAATGTTGTATTACTGAATTCTCTTATGAGTTATTCCCCTTATTTTGAGATCTACCAACTGAACAGCTACAAGAACTTAATTCAGTTGCAGCAGCCAAGTTCATTCAATTATAAATTTGTAGAAAAATATTCACCTGTTTTTTTTTTAACTCATGGCTGTTTCATTCTCTTTTACTAAAGTGAGTCTCCTAGCCTTAGGAATAATGCCTATTCTATACAGGGAATCAATACAATTGAGGTGTAATTTTTAAATCCTTTCAATTTCTGGCAAATACACCTCACACAGAGAATTTCACGTAATATCTGTTGTTTTTTCCCTGAGTGAGCAATGACTATTATTTGTTATAGTAATTAGTTTGGTTTCAACCCTAAGAAAACTATTTGACAAGTTAAGTACAGCATAGTCTTTAATTGCATTGAAAGTACACTTGCATTCCTGTCAGCAGAGTTTTAGTAGACGTACATTTGTCTCATATCAAGCCCCTTATGTGCATGATGTGCCTCCATGGACATTGGTCCATGCTGTGCAAGGCGTTGCCAGAGCATGGGAGTGTCACCGCAAAAACTATTTCCTACTGTTGGAGATCAGCTGGTTTTGGTGACACATCATTTCCGGAGACAGAGGAGTTAGTGGAAGATAACCTCCAATTTACAAACCCTCTGATTTACAAAGCTCAAATTTTGGGTCCCTTCAACTTCGTAAAATAGAGGTTCTACTGTATTCTGAGATGAAGTAATTCTTAAGTAACAGAACTGGCCTATGTTTAATGTGTGAAATTGCTTTTTAGCATGATAGAATGTGTGGATAAGGGTAAGGGTGCAAGAGAAGTGATTTTGGCCCTGAGGCTACTTCTAGAGAAGAGAATAGGGAAGAATCTACCAGTGGCGCTTGTAGATTTGGAGAAGGCATGTAACAGTGTGAATTGGAACTTGTTTCTGAGAATTATGAAAGAAATTGGTGTATTATAAAAAGACCAAAGAGTTATCCACAGCTTGTAGAAAAACCAGGTGGCTGTAATCAAATCAGGACCCAGCAGTAGAGAAGAAAGCATTGTATGCTGTCTCCCATATTATTCAATGTCTGCATTGAGAAAGCCATCTAAGAAGTCAAAGAAAAGTCTTCAGGAGTGAATATCCATGGGGAGAAAATCAGCATGCTGTGATTTGCCGATGACATAGTTGTCATGGCAGAAACAAAAGGAGATTTAAAGAGGACACTAGGAAATATGAAAAGGACAATTGCCAGATATCACCTGAAGATCAATAAAGAGAAAACTAAGGTGATTGATATGCAGTAAGAGAAAGGAAGCCAGGGTCAGTGTTAAGGTAGGGAAACAAACACGTTAGGTGGTGGAAGAGTACTGTTACCTGGTAGGCCGAGTAACCAGAGATGGACGAAGTAAAGGAGAAATTGCCAGTAGAATTGCCCAAGCAAAAAGGACAAGTTACCAAAAGAAGATTTTGCTTACAGCTGCAAATACAAATGTGGGAGTGAGGAAACAATTCATTTGAACATACATCTAGAGCATTTTACTATATGGCAGCGAAGCATGGACAATAACTGCAGCAGAGAAGTCAAGGCTGGAAGCATTTGAGATATGGTGCTACCAAAGAATGATGAAGTTAAAATGGATCGACCGAGTGACAACAAAGAAGTCTTAAGGAGAGTGGGAGAAAAGAGAAGTCTGCTGGAAACTTGAAAAAGAAGATGGGACTACTTAATCGGCCGTATCTTAAGACACGATGGCTTGATGAAGACAATTGTCAAGGGAAATATGAACGGGAAGAATGGAAAAGACAGGCCTCATATGAGATACATGGAACAATTTGTGAAGGATGTTAAAGAGAAGAATTACGTTAATATGAAGAGGTTGGCCGATAGGAGAATCGAGTGGAGGGCTGCGTTAAACCTATAGAGAAGGATTGTTGACCGATGATGGTGAATAATTCGTTATTAGCTAGTCCTGTCTTATGTCTCTGTCATGTTAGGCAGAATAGTTTTCTTTAGATTGGTGATAATGGTTTATTCTTTGTAAGCAAGAACAATGCTGCCTTCAAATGCTCTTTACTGTATTTAAATGGTTGGCATGCAACTTACTGTTGTTACCTTATGTGCAAAAAACAAATTGGAAAATTATATAAAGCCATAGGGTCATTCCACCAGAAATCAACCAGAGGTGGTTGCTGAACCATTTTTAATTTTTTTTATATTTTGTACATAGATAGGTGCATATATATAGATTACAAATCAGTTCTCCTTATATTTTTAGAGCAAACCATGTCCAAAATACGGGCATTATCGCATGTGCCGGTAGAGTAAAAATGTCACTTTTTGATGCTAGCGATTATTGCTACTATTTGCATGTTTTTAAAGTTACAGCAACCATAATTATATTAATACTTTTTAAATGCATTGCTCTATATAAATATGCAAGAAAAAATAAATTTAAAAAAAATATTTAGGCATAAACAAGGGTGTCAAATTTCCGCATCAAAATTTTGTTTTTTTCACTTTTTGAAGGTCAAACATTCAAAATAGGGCAATTTAAATTTGACACCCTTGTTTATGCCTAAATATTTTTTTAAATTTATTTTTTCTTGCATATTTATATAGAGCAATGCATTTAAAAAGTATTAATATAATTATGGTTGCTGTAACTTTAAAAACATGCAAATAGTAGCAATAATCGCTAGCGTCAAAAAGTGACATTTTTACTCTACCGGCACATGCGATAATGCCCGTATTTTGGACATGGTTTGCTCTAAAAATATAAGGAGAACTGATTTGTAATCTATATATATGTACCTATCTATGTACAAAATATAAAAAAAATTAAAAATGGGTCAGCAACCACTTTCATAAAAATTGGTTGATTTCTGGTGGAATTACCCCATAGTATAGGGGTGGTCTATAATCTCAATAAATGATTGAGTATTGTATTAAAAAATAAAATAACAGTTTCAGGATTTAAACTATGTTCAAAGAACTACATGGACTGTGCTGGAGTTTCCAGAAAAAATAAATTAGGCCTGCAGCTGAAATTTTTAACGTGTTACACTGTTCAGTGTATGAGGAAGGGTATTATATAATTTAATCCTAAAATGATAGGTTTACCTGCATGAAACTCAAATATATTTTGAAGGAGGTGAATGCTGGTGTTCATTCTTGTGCCATAATTTTTTTCGTCATAATTCTATTCTAAATTTTCATTCTACCTCTAATCATTCAAAATAATAATGCTGACTTTGATGTTTTCAAGTGTGGATTAAATCACATCTTATTGCATCATTTTAAAAACATTTTTACATAGGTTTTTCCGGATGAATTCCATTTGCAAACGTTGCATGCATTCCTAAAAGCCTGTGCTGAGTTGCAGCCTGGAGTCAATGTTAAGAAAGTTGTAATAGGACTAATAGATCGCCTGGCTGCCTATTCTCAGAGAGGAGAGTCTCCTATCCCACAAGAGGTGCAACTTTTTGATGTGTTCTCTGAGCAAGTAGCTCAAATTATTCAGGTAAGTACTTTTTTTACCATGCAATGTCACTTCAATTTGGCAGGAAAACTGTCATTTTATAGAACTCATGAATGCTAGCAAATGGTTTGGAGAAAAGTAGAATAAGGAATGATGTGAAAATATGCATATACTCTTTTGATTTGCCCTCAAATGATGATTGTTTATTGAATCTTCAAAAGTTAATTAGATGCTGTTGATATTGAGATTTTGAAGATTCGACCATTAACTTGCCTCTGAAATTTTGGAATGCAAGTCAAGTTTCAAGCATTAGTTGGTTTACGTGATGCTATACTAGCTTCTCATTAGAACATCAAGGTAAATAAATAATAGAGGTGAATGCTTTCCTATTTATTTCACAATTGTCTCCTAAGGACATTAAGGGGAAATGTAAATGGGATTTTAATGAATGAAGTACAGTGGTTTTAAATTGTCGTCAGCAGTTGTATAAGTCATAAGATTCAAATTCTAAAGATTGTCTAGGTGTATGTATTTCATTTCCGCCATGCACTGATAGGTCTGCATGGGCTAAAAATACATTGCATGTACTGGTCAGGGGAAATTGTTGTGCTGTTGGTTCTTAGTGGAACTGTGGCTGTGGACCAGCCTTAGTCATTACTGGCTAGCATGGTTTTAATTCTGTTCTCAACAGCTTCTAATTCATATACATATTTGCTTTTCTCTCCACTTTTTTTACTCTGTTTCTCTTCCTGGACTTGGAATGTATTCTGATGATCTCATCCATGCGGCCGAAAACAGACTCGACTGGATATGGCCATTGAGGATGTGGTATCCCTTCAAGTTTCCTTAGTGAACCTTGCCCTTAAATGCTATTCGGAGAAGGTGGAGTATGTTGACAAGGTTCTTCATTCCATGCTTACAATTTTTGAACGACTGAACTATCAAAGGTGAGTCATTTCCCAGTCATCTATTTTGTGGTTTTAATGGCTTGCCTTATGCTTAACACATTTAGTGTGGGAGCTATTGGGATAAATTGCTACCAATGGCAAGAGGTTTGAAATATTATTGGCTCTTGATTGTGTAAAATTTAGTGGCTAAGAAGAGTTAAATGTCCATTTAGACCTACCTTCACCAGTAGAAAACTAATAATAATAATTGGCTCTTGACTTGAAAGTGTATCATCCTTCCCTGGAAAGCGTGCAGCCATGACTCACACGGGTGAGTCATGTGCATTCTTAAGTGTTAGGATAAAGTTTTATTGCTTTCAAACTTCTATTGTCTTACTGTATAAAGTACTTTTGCACTGAAGATAGATACAATAATTAAGCAAGCATTCTGCTTTATTATTATTAAGCTCTTAATATATTTATGATCTTCATCTTGCTACCAGGATATATAATGATGGTTGTAAAATATTTATGTTTTCAGCATCATCAAAGTTAATTTGTCTGTTATGTTAAAAATATATTTATGATGAGGGTCTCATGGAGTTATGGTATTTGCTCAGGTATTGCACATCTATCAATGCAATTAGTGATCATTTATATTACGCATTAATGCAGACCTAGACCAAACCAGAATTGGAGCATATAACATTATATCATGAACAGGCAAAATAGGAAATAAGAGGACTGCACGTGCTGGATTGAAGCGAAGCAAATTGAGAGGAAAAGGGAAGAAAATTTAGTAAAAACTAGATAATTTTTTGCTATGGAAATAACAATCTGGCATGAAGTGGTGCAGGCTTTGTAATAACCAAATAATCAGAACCAGTTGCCAAAATAAAATTCTTGAATGAACAAATGATCAATGTAAAAATCAACGTAGGAAAAGAGATACTAACAGTGATTCAAGTGTATGTACAGTCATCCACAAAAACTTTCCAACTTGGAAGTAAAATTGTTGTTGAGTTGAGTTGAAGGAGATTTGACAAGAGTTTGGCACAGTCCCTCAAGGGAGACCCCACGTACCCATATTTTGGTTCTGTCTTTTTTGTCATTCCTGGTATATTTTAATGGGTCTTCTGAGTGCATAAAGTTATGAGTTCTGGTTATCATGTTTCAGTGTTACTTTGAAAAGGTTAGCTTAAAGAAAAATGTTATCTTTCTTTTTTGTGTTTGTTAACAAAGGTATGGCCTTTTTCAGGGTGGAATACAACAGTGCTGTTTCCAGAGAGCTGATGAAGTTAATGAAAATTCCTATTGATAGCTACAATGACCTGCTTACTGTTCTTCAATTGGAGAATTATGCCTCACTTTTGTCCCACTTTGATTATCGTGGACGAAAAACTCTTTCAGCGTATTTGGTGGCCAATGCCTTGGAAAATGAAACTCTAGTTAGTGCTCATGATCAGGTATGTTGTTTTACTCCCTTCTCTGTGTAAATTATCCTTTATCAGTATTATTAATTTTACTTGGTAGAAGCGCAAAGTAATGTCATTGTGAATGCTTATGTCAATCATAGCATGAAGTTTAAAGGCTGGTGAGGGAGAATCATGAGTTATAAGATTGGCTGATGCTACCAGTTAGCTCAAGCCATTGTGGAGTAATTCAATGCCTTGACTAATTTATTGAGTAGGATGTTTAATTGTCATAATGATCGTCGGTCAACAATCCTAGATGATTGGTTTGACACAGTCCTCCACTCGATTCTTCTCTTGGCCAACCTCTTCATATTGACGTAATTCTTCCCTTTTACGTCCTTAACAACTTCTTCCATATATGTCATATAACCTGTCTTTTCCTTTCTTCCTGTTCACTTTTCCCTCAATGTTTGCCTTCATCAGGCCTTAAGACATGACTGATTAAGTTTTCCCATCTTATTTTCAAAGTTTTCAGCAGAATTCTCTTTTCTCCCACTCTTTGTAAGACTTCTTTGTTTGCACTCAGTTGATCCATTTTATCTTCATCATTCTTTGGTAGCACCACATTTCAAATGCTTCCAGCTTTGACTTCTCTGCTGCTGTTATCGTCCATGCTTCGCTGTCGTATATGTAGTAGCATGCTCCAAATGTATGTTGTAATGAAATGTTTCATCACATCCACACTTGTATTTGCAAGAGCTTTAAGCAGAATCTTCTTTTGGTAAAATGTCCTCTTCACCTGGGTTATTCTACTGACAATTTTTCAATTGCAGAATGTGAGCATTACCCTTTCGCTGCCTGGAATTGTCATTTTAATTGCCTCATATTGGGGGATAATAATTTTTTGCTGTATTAAATTGTTTTATAAGAATATTAATGCTTTTTGCATAAAAAGTATGCGACTAGAAATTTGTTTATTAAATAAAGACTATGTTGTTGGTATCGAGTGATGTGAGTGTGGGGAGTAAATGATTAAGAGTAACCCAGTTATCAGTAAGAAACCTACTTTATTGGTATTTTTCTTGTAATCACTAGGTACATTTAAAAAAAGGAACAATTACTTGTAATCTACTCATGGCTTACTGCAAGTAATCTTAGCTTTTTTGATTTTCTAGTGTGATAAGTTGAAACTCAATTTTGGCAAATGCTCTTCTGCTTTTGGATATCGATTCTGCATTAGGCTCCACCGCTATCGATTGTGAAAATGGAAGTTGTTTCGATATTTTGTGATTTTTAACATTCGTTGCAATTGTGTCTCACCATCCTTCCTTCCATCTTGCTGAGTCTTTGCCATCAGCAACCTGCCATGGCCGAGTTTAGCATTCAAATATTTCTGTCTAATACAGTGTGTTGAAATAATGATTTGATGTAAAAAAAGCATGCAAAAGATATGCAGTAACCTCTTTGACCCATTTCTAATTCTAAGAAAACAAAAAAAAATGGGTAACTGTAATCTACTTGTAACTGTAACCAGTTCTTTTAAATTAGTGTAATCGGTACTTGTGACTGATTGCAAATTTAGAAGAGTAACTGTAACTGAGCCGAGTTACTTTTATTTAGGTACCCTTCCCTTCTCTGTTGGCATAACAGTGATGCCATTCACCCTAGTGAGATGAATGCTGTGGGTAATTATGCAATACACCATACAGGATATTTACCTCTGCTCTGCATTTTTTGATTAATTTTCCAAAAACTCATGAATGAGTTTTACTACCAAGTGGTTAAAAACAATTTAATGAAACGTTGACACACACGATTTAAACCACAGAGTATGACAGTGTATAAAATATACCTGTGGATGTCACTGATTAGATATACGTGAAGCGTTGGGTCATTTAAAGCTTTCAGATTTCAATTTATAAATTGAAGTTTATTTAGAAATTCCACTTCCCAGTTTCTTTTACTACATTTATCACATTTGACTTAATAATTAAATAATTAAATAAAACTCTATAATGCAATGTCCTCATTTACTCTTTATTTAAGGTTGATGCTGTATTGACTATGATCTCCCCATTAATAGAAGACCAGAAAGATCAGCCTGCTGAAGAAGAAGACCCAGAAGACTTTGCTGAAGAACAGGCACTTCTTGGAAGGTTTCTCACCTTTAATATTCTTTAAATATTATGCAGTTAATTGTAGGCTTTCTATATGCTATTTAAATTTAATTCCTGTTCTGTGTTTTGATCAATTTTTCCTTATTGCCATTTCAAATTACATATCTTATCGGCAATTAATTATTAATGCTGCTGAGTGTTTTATGTCTCTCGGAGAGATTTTTAAATAATGCAGTCAAACTACAAATTCCACAAGAAGTGAAGGCTATTTGGGTGCTCCACTGGGTTGAATCCTCCATCGCTGCCGACGTTTCAATCCAGGATTCTGAGGAGATATGACATTGACACCTACTTCCGACCCAGCACTAAGTTGAGAGACCATTTGGTTAAGGCAAAGGATCCCTGTGGGCTCTACACTCCGGGAGTTTATCGCATTCCCTGTGAATGCGGGCAAGCATACGTGGGAGAGACCAGGAGGACGATTGCGACAAGGATCAAGGAGCATCGGAGGCATCGCAGGCTGTGTCAGCCCGAAAAATCTGCGATAGCCGAGCATAGCATAGACGAAGACCATGCTATACAATGGGATCAGGTGAAAGTCCTTTGCCGAGATAACCATTACTGGGAGAGATTGACGAAGGAAGCAATTGAAATCAGAATCGAGGACAATTCCATCAACAGAGATGCCGGGTACTCTCTCAGCAATGCGTGGAAACCCATATTGAGGAGGATCCGATTGGCTAGGAAAAGCAGAGAATCAACAGACCAATCAGAAGGCACCTGACTCCTCGGCGAGGGGTATATATAGAGACCATTTTCACCACACAGGACATACAGCCCTGAGGATGGGGAACGACTCGTTCCTTGAAACGTTGTCAGCGATGGAGGATTTAACCCGGTGGAGCACCCGAATAGCCTTCACTTCCAGCATACGCCGGGAAAGCCTGCGATCTTTTTTACAAATTCCACATATAAACCCAAATCCAATCCCTATATTTATTATTAAAATTACTGTATTTACCTGATTATAAGATGACCCCCCCCCCCCCCCATTTTGGTGTACTTTTGAAAATCAAATGACAAAATTTAACATTATCATTGTAATAATTATCCCTCTTGACAGTATTTTTTCTGCACTTTCCTTGAAAATAATTACCTCAGCACTAAATTTGAAACCATTTCAGGTACAACCGTTTATCTA
This sequence comes from Platycnemis pennipes, assembly GCA_933228895.1. NCBI lineage: Eukaryota > Metazoa > Arthropoda > Insecta > Odonata > Platycnemididae > Platycnemis > Platycnemis pennipes. The sequence goes on along the minus strand of OW121850.1, from coordinate 12,339,611 downwards.
TAAAAACCTTCAGTGTAAGATAACAAAGACTCTAATTACTTATTTATTACTATTGTCACAAATATTTAATGGAAATTTTTGTTTAAGAGATTTGTTTTTTTTTACTACAGATGTCATTCAATTCCTTAAGACCATTTTACACTTGGCTCTGTACTGCACAGGCTGAAGCAGCTTCAGTTCTCATGGTAGAAGGAACCAGAGCTCACTACGAGAACAAGAGCGTACAGACAGTACACCTCTTTATACGACGCATGCATGTGAGCAATTTCTGTGCAATGTGTGTGAGCAAGTGGAATTCCTTCATAGATAATGTGTGCAGTAGTAGTTAGTTATTTTAGGGGAAGTGACTGACAGCTGAGGTCATTTGCGCCTTTTAGGATAGGTGGGTAATTGGGTAATGGTAAGAGTTAATCAGGGAACAGAGGATGGGTGGAGAGAAACCCGGCGTTGGCATTAGCCTACTCTTGATGGCAGGTGCCAACGGGACCACGGCTTAACCTCCCATCCAACGGACAGAGTACTGAACCTGAAATGCCCTCCACTAGACTCTCAAGTAGGGACTGGTTTGCCACTGAAAAATCCACTACTGCCGGGAATCGAACCTGGTCCCTCGGGATGGTAGGCCAGTACTCTAGCCACCACACCAACCCAATCCCCACATGCCCAATAGTAGAGTGTTTTGTTTTGTCAGGGAAAAGTGATTGTGTGCAGAAGTGTTTACGTTCTGTTCGGGGTGCCAGGGAAGACATGGATATAGGGGAGGCAAGGACATCAGCTGCTGCTTTAGCAGTGGCAGGGATTATTTTTGGGCTGCATTGTTGATAGTAAGACACAGGGGGTGGAGGGCAATTTGGACTAGGGAATGGACACGAAGGAGGGAAGGAGGTGTAGGGGACTGATTGATGTGGTGCAACAGGAATTGGGGTGGAAAACAGAAACGCTTTTAGAATTTCATGAGGATGGCTGAGGGTCAATTCTATGAAATTTTAGTCCTGGTGAGGGTTGAAATCGTTTAACATGGGTTTCTTTAAGCCATCTTTGCAGGGATAAGGACAAGTAAATGCAATGACAAATGGCTGCATATGGATAGCCTGCTCTAATTCTTCCTTCTGGGTTCTTTTTCAAACCGCCAGTACGGGATCCCGATTAATTTGCCAACATGAATTTTATCTTAAAATAATCTGAAAACTAGACACAGAATGAATGTTTCGGGAAGACACTATTATTAAAAATATTTCAAATCCAAATTTGAAAAAATGATATGACAGATGAAAATAACAACCTTAGGGAACCAAAATGGAGACCCTTAGCTCTGTAAATTTGCACTATCGACCCATCCACCACACTATTTAGTGGAAGGAGGGAAACAAAACCTTTTATTCCCAACCTATGAAGTCTGTTGAACTGCCTCCCAAGCTTTTTTAGTCACACAACAGCCATTACATTTTGCCTTAGGATTTTATTTCTAGGCGAAACTATCCCTATTTATGTATCTCCAGTCAGGCTGTGTAATTTGGGAGGAAATTGGTGCAGAAACTTCCACCAGGGTTGGAATTCACCCATTCACCCTTCCACCCATTAGTTGTTATTATGCAAATATCAAGCAAGGTATTAATGATTTACTAAAATGCATAAATCATAGATATGTAAGCCAAAATACCCATTGAAAGTCATTTTGATAATGCGAGGCAAGGGATGATCATTCTCCCCTCCGTTGAAATACCTCAAACAGCTTACAAACACCTCCGTTTGAAGCACAATGGCCGTAGCATGTTCAGATGTGTATTTGTAGCATCAAACAACTAATTGTTTATAAAATAGCAGCATAAATTATGAGGTGCTTCAGAGACTGCGTGAATGCAAGCATGGAATTAGAGCAGGGTCTAATTTTCTCACTCGCATTTATACATTTGCACAGTATACCGCTTTACACCATGCAATTTTCCCTGTACATTCATCCATGCATCAGCCTGCACCATACAGAGTCCTGTGTAGAACGGCCTTTACAAAGTGTAGTTTGGTGCCAAGCTGTGCCCATGGCCTGCTGTAGAGAAAAATAATTTCACCACATTAGTCTTTGGTAGAAGTCTTAGCTTGATTTAAATCCATATATGTATTGGTATGTTACCACCTCTATCAACTTTACGTGCCTTTTGAATCATGTTGTCCATTACCCACCCACATTAACCCTGAAACTGTTCACTTTGTTAATAAGTGGTGAATTAATGGTTGATCAATGAATTATGTGCTTAACCCTGAAAAAATGATAGGTCATGTTCAAATTGCAACAAAGCAAGTTCAAAGGGTATGTTTTCGAAAGAAAGTAGACTTACGATACAAATTTTAAGTCTATTTTTATGCATCATGCCAAACCGTAACTGAGGCCCAAGAAGAAAATTCACTGTATTTGAGCGTTGTATAAGTTCAGTTGTATAAGCTCAATTGTATAATTTCAATAAACTTAAACTTAAAAATTTCAGTAAACTTATACAGTCGTATAAGTTCAATTGTATACGCTCAAAAGGAAATCAGTAAATAGTGAAATTGGGGAAGCCACATCTACCAAAAAGTAATTCAGAGGTCCAAAATCAAGTGTTTTTCTTTCCATCAACACTTATTGATAAACATAAAAGTACTGGAATTGAAACCGCCAAACGATTTCAGCATTCGTTTGTGTTTGTTTAAGTTTGGTATATTATGCGCTAGATTGATGCACAGTTGAAGCTAGAGGCCTGCGCATGGGTGCGAAATACGGTTCACCCTCCGGCCTGTGCCAGGTGCCTTCACCCGTGGTTGCCTCCGCCCATGTGACGTAGATGCCTGACCTTGCCCGTTCCCCCGGGTGCCCGTATCCTAGGTGTGTGCCCGGGTCCTATACAGTGCTTGACCAAACTGAGGGGAGGGGATAGGTGGTAGAAGAGTGAGCGAAAAATATTGTCAACGGCAAAGGCCCTCGAGAAAGATTCCCAGCAGTGAGGATCTGAGGGCGGTCACGTGGCATAGAGGTGGTTGCCTGCCCAGCCAATAGGTGACCGGCTCTACTTGCCAAGTCGGGAGGGGAAAAAGGTAAATGCTGTGAGAGGGAAAGAGTTAATCTGAGAAAGGTTGGATGATGCTGAGGCTATTTTACACTCTTTTATGTTCATTAATTTTTATAATTATTAAAGAGTGGGTAAAATAAAATTTTGAAGAAAGTGAATTGTCTGAAGACATTGGTCATTGCATCATTAATGAACTAAACGAGTGAACACCATATTTTTCCAGGTTTTTCCAGCATCTGCGTAATATGTGGTCATGAATACATTCTTTGAATGAATCATAGCCTTGAGAAGGTCTGAGCTGAAATCCTCCCTCATTAAGTAATGAGGCATAAAATATATCATGCAAATCCTTATTTATACACTAAAAAAAGTAATGGAAACAATTATTTGAAACCATACTTTCACCAAAGAGCAAAATGAAATAGGATACATGTGTCTAGTATATATGTATATCAAACCAAAAGTTTTAGATTTGCTGAAGAAACGATCACGAAATGTTAATATCTCATCTGGGTATCTGATGATTTTTCTATTGCAGATGGACGTAATTAAGTTGTTATGAAAATGGAAAATTTTGACTCGGGGACAGAATTTGCTCTTTGCATTGTACAATTATCCAGCAATGGATGTTAGCAGTTGGCTTCCCTGTGTTGTACATGTGTTGTGACCTTGTAGTTATTCTGACATGTAATTTACTTGGCATTTTTATAAATTATCTGACTTCAATTCTTTGACATTCATTGCAGATTTATTCATCTGCTGCGATCTGACATTCCTGATCAGCAGTATCAAATACTCAACATTGCCCGGAAACATTTTGGTGCTGGAGGAAACCGTCGTTTAAAGCATACCTTAGCTCCAATTGTATTTCAAGCTTATCAACTTGCATTCAAGTATAAACTGCTAAAAGATGAGGTGATTATTCATTAATTTCTTTTATCTACATACTTTGATCCTTTTTCATTAAACAGGACTTTCCTGGAGGAATCATGTGTTTTACAAGGTGACATCTTGCACCTCCTCCAGGAAGAGAAATCAAGACTTAGGATTATAGTTTGTATGCTGCATTATGGTAAACTTGTACTAGATGGTTGGCTAATATTCAGGTTTCATTTTTTTGAACATTCAAAGAAATGTTTGGTATTAGTTTCTTGGTGCATATCATGCACGCATTATTGTTTGCTGCCATTTTAATTGATTGCAATTCTGTTAAAATACCATATTTCCCGGGCATAAGATGAACTTTTTTTCACTTCTTGACTCTGGCATGCTCTCTGGAATTCTATTGTTCACAGGATTCTACTACTGATAATTTTAACGTATTTGTTATTTTTTGGAAATTATCAATCTCATTTTATTAATATGAATTGTTAATGTTAACAGATATGATTAGTATTTTATCTTCTAAACCTAATGTGAAGAACTGCAGTTTATCTTATGGGCTGGGAAAGCGGTATCTTGCATACATTGTTATGTAAATTTTTTGAGTTTCCTTATTTAATTATTATTATTAGTATTCTACTGGTGAAGGTAGGTTTAAATGGACATTTAATTCTTTCCACGCCCTAAATTTCACAGGATGTCCCTCTTCAGCCCCTCATACCTCCTGCCACCCATCATTACATCCAAGCTACCCGTTCTTCTCCTCCCTCTTTCCCACTTACCCAACACCTATCCCTCAATCACCTCCTTCAAAACACCATCCCCTTTTATTACCTTTTCCATCCACACCTTCTGCCTTCTCCTCCTCATTTAATATGCTTTGAATTTTCAGTGTAAATTCCATGAGGTATAATTATTTTAATTTCTTATGTATGAGCCGTTTTTCATTAAGTGAAAACAGTAATCAGTTTTACTAGTTGTGTACTATGGACAAATGTACTGGTTTCTTATCCTTTAATTTTTCTGAATTAATCTACATATGTTAATTGCTAAATTTTATATCTCTGAGGATGTCTAGGAGGGGGGAGTGGAAGGGGAACAAATGGTCGTTAGTGACATTCCATGTAGTATGGAAAAAGTAGAAGGTTCCAATGTCACTAGCAACCATTTGTTCCCCTTCCACTCCGCCTCCTACACATCCTCGGAGGAAATCCCCCCTCACCCTACTCCCTGTGGCAACTAGATGTCACTTACTCTGTCTCCCGCCCACCTCCCCATGTCCTTCTACCACCTTCCCACCCTCCCCTTCTCTCCCTCCCTCTCACCCCTCCTCCCCCCAATGATTTGGGTATGGAAATTGTGGAACAAATTTCCTAGTCTTGTGCATGATGTGAAGTACAGTGTAGTGAAGATGATGCTACAGTGTCACGAAACATGTCATTATTAAAATACAGTAATACCTCATTCACGTTATCGGAATATACGTTTTCCCGCAATTTACAATGTTTTTATCGGGTCCCTTCCAATTTCCTTTATCTCCAACATATGTAGAACCCTGTATTTACACTGCGACTTACGTTTTCCTGCTGTTTGCATCAGATGCGGGTAAGAATGAGATAGATTAAAACAAAATTCCCTTCTATGACATTTAGCCATACATACCAGTCTATATAAAACACTGTTTTACCTCATTTCATGCATATACACTTTCAAAACAAGAGAGAGAACAGTAATTTGGTCCGTTTTACAGAAGAATTTGAACTTAGTGGCGTAGCGGCGCAGTACACAGCGCCACTAGTGATGGAAAGACAAAATATCACTCGTGATCTATTCAGCGATCACGAGTTGCGACCGCGATAGACACTCGCTATCCTTTTGCCGGGCAAAGATCCCTACTATGAAGTGAATGCGTATAGGACGCGATTTATAATTTAGGAACACCTGCGGGAGTATATTTAATTTGTACCAAAGTTCATATTGCGAAGAATGAAAATGAATTTTACCGAGAAATTATGAATTGTTAAAAATACATGAACTGAACAGGTTGGATGATATCAGGGGATCATTCGTCCAACCATCGCCCTGCATTAATTCAACAGTTTTACTACACGTTACTACAAAACAAAACTTATTGAAACTAGTTTTATCACGTGAAAACAGTAGTAAATAAGTAAAATTATTCTCTTGGAAATTTTTTGCCATTGGATAACTGCTTGAGCTGGCCGACCAGCGAGGTAGTTCAATATTCTCATGTTTTGTTTTTGTTATCCTTAATTACTCTGGAACGTAAATTTTATTTTACTCGGAAATGAGAAATGGATGTGAATTACAATATTTTCAGATGACTCTAGGATTTTCGGGTTTCTTCTGCATTGATTCATCCCTTTGGATGACAGTTTCGTCGGCATTCTAGACGCCATCTTCGTGTCCGAAGATATATCGCATCCCTTCAAATTTCCTATATCTTCATTCTATATATTTCCCACATCTTTGTACTATATATTTCCTATACTTCGGACCTGGAGATGTCGTCTCGAATGCCGCTGAAACTGTCCATCAGTAAGATGAACCAACGCGGAAAAAAAATGAAAACCCTCGAGTAATCTTCTAATCACCGCAGGAGCCTTCGCAACAACTAGAATATTTTCCATTTCGGCGTAAATAAAAATTATGGATTCTCATGATGCAACTCACACTGGTGCAGTGAAACATGTGAGATTACCGGTCTCTACAATTGATGCAATTATGAAATATCGCGATTTGATTCCGAAACATGCTAGCTAGTGCAGACACCTGCTGAAAAAGAGAAAAGTCAAGAAATCATGGTATGAAGGAAAATCAACTTTTAAAGCAGTTTGTAAGTTCTAGATCGTCTAATATCGCCGTGAATGTCTCTGTCATAAGAGAAAAGGCATTGCATAATGTATAAGTTTGGGAATTATGGATTTGACTGCCTCCAATGGTTGGTTGGGTTTGTTTAAACATTTGTAGAAATATATTGAACAAAAATAAATCAGGACAACTCTATCATTTAAGAAATAATTAATAATATTGCTGTAATTCAGTTAATTGTTGTTTCTTATTTATATATTTACTTTATATTGTTAAAGTATGAATGTGAAACTGAAAATTGACCTTTTCCTGCTATTTGCATTTTCGCACATTTTACACTTTTTCTAGCGGTCCCTAGAAAAGCATAAATAAGGGGTTGTACTGTAGTTTGACCTTGAGGAAATCTTAAGTTGTAACTTTAAATTTTTCTATTATGTAGTTTTAATTGTGAATTAGCAGTTACATATGTAAAATTGCATTGCTGTTTCCCTGAATATGGAAACTAGTAATTACATGAAGCCAAAAAGAATTACATATAAAACTTGTATCATTAAATAATCCAGTCAGTGTTGTAAATGTAAGAGCCATGAGCACTTTCACTCAGAATCGAATGAAGGGAAAAGTCCATTTTAAAATTTTTATGTACTGAGTTTTTTAGATTTCCTTTTTGTGGTAGTTTTGTGGGCTTTGAGCTCAATATGACCAGTTACTCTATGAACTTGGTAATAATTTCTTATACTTGATTGATTTGTTTAATATTTTCTCAATTGTTAAGCCTTAGGTTAATCAAATAGCTAACTCAGTATATGTGTTATTGCATATATTTTAGCATTAAAAATCTCTATAATTAATGTTTTTGCATTCCAGGATGAACTGTGGGAAAAGAAGTGTGAGAAAATATTCCACTTTGTACGCCAGACAATTATGGCCCTTGTTAAAGCTGATTTGGCTGAACTTCCCCTACGACTCTTCCTGCAAGGAGCATTGGCTGCTGGACAGATAGGATTTGAGAACCATGAAACTGTTGCATATGATTTTATGTCTGAAGTGAGTATGCATCATAGAATATGTACTGTTGTTTGAAGTAATGGATCTGTCTTGTTACTAAGAAAATTATTGAATTTTAACTTGGGAGGTTTGGTCTTTAGCAGAATATTGAGTTACAGGCTTACCATGTGATTGTCAAAAGTTTTCATTGCACCAATTGTAAATGTCATCATGATTAGGTTTGGAAGTATTAGCTGAAGTGGACAGTATTCTTGGAAATATATTGGTAAAATTCAGTGACTGAAATCATTTTTGTAAGCCATCTTACATGCTACATTGGGATTGACACTGGTGTGGAATGTTTTTTAGTCTTGCTTAAAAATGTATTGTGTTTGGGTGAATTTATATTAAGTCCTAATGCTTTTCAGAAAGTATTTAAAATTTAATGATATCATATTTATTTATTTGACTTCATTTGCATTAAAAATACAATAGTCATCATCAAAAAGGTAAGAGTGGTGTACAGCATATACCTACACTGGAGTAAACATTAGAATTTCATATCAATACTCAACAAAGTCCTGTCAAGAACCAAATGCCTCCGAGAGGAACCATCCATGAACAACTACATTGTTTGAACCTTGAAAGTCGAACATGTTTTGCAGCTTTAAACTTTAAAATAGTAATCTAAAAATGGTTTTCAAGGTGTTTTCAATGTTAATAATGACTGTTTGAAGGAGAGCTCTTTCTACATTTTAGATCCTGTAACAGATATTGTCTTTTTATTCCTTTGAAGTCATTTGTTTGTGATTCTTTTGGATCCTCATTTTCGTAAAAATGGTGAAGTTTCTGATTTGAGTTAACGTTGCTCAACAAGGAGGCAGAAAGTAAGGAGGAGGACATTATTGGGGAATGTAATGTTGAGGAAGTTGCTGGAGGAGAGGATGCTGTGTGTGGTAACTGTGGGAGAGGAAGGGAGGACTGGGAATTCGGATGGCATGAAAAATGTTGGCAAAGGAAGGGTTAATGAGGCCATAATGTTGGGGAAAGAGATTGTGTGTGGGGAAGGTGAGAGACGATGTAAAGAGTGCTGATGTAGGGGCCTTCCATAGTCCTTTCAATATTGGCAGAGATCTTTACAATGCTGAGAGAAGGGTATGGCATTGTGATAGTTGGCTGAGGTCCAAATGCAGACCTCATTGTTAATTTTGCTCAGTCAGTGTGCCAGTACCTTCTAGGTTTCATTTATATTGCTCTTATAATTTCAGGCCTTCTCCCTCTATGAGGATGAGATTTCTGATAGCCGTGCACAGCTGGCAGCCATCACACTGGTTACGGGTGCATTTGAGGCTACTGCTTGCTTCTGCGAAGAAAACCATGAACCTCTGCGGACACAGTGTGCTCTTGCTGCTTCTAAACTGTTGAAAAAACCAGACCAATGTCGTGGAGTAGCTGCATGCGCCCACCTCTTCTGGTCTGGCAAAAGCTTAGCAACAAATGGGGGGGAGGTGAGTGCTTCCATGCTGGCTGATTTATTTGACTCCTCTTTGTCAGCATGATGCTGATTTTTCTCTTTAGAACTCCAATGTATGTTGGACCGACAACTGTTAGTTATTCACCTATTTTGTGAGGATGATGCAAGTCTTTGGGATCTTGATCTTTTTTTCATGCTTAACTGCAATTCATCATCAATATTCTGCTATCCTAAATTTGGTTTGATGTGAACCTGATGTTCCTATATCAGTTGACTTCTTCATATTAACAATTCATTATAGCCTTAGTGTTTAAGTACCATTACTGAGCATTATCATAGGCTGCTCTTCTGAATTATTTAGCGACCGTCCTATAAGCCAAAATAACGATGGACTGTCAGGGAACCATGGTACTATTAGCTGAAATAGCAACCAGAGTCATTATTTTGGCTTATGGTGTGGTTGCTAACTAATTCAGAATGGCAGCCCTAGCATTCCAATTTATGGATAGATTAGCTGAAGTGCCCTTAGAAATTCAAGGGGAGAAAGAAAAATCTAATTTACAAAATTTATTTGAAAATTTAATATTTTTGATGAATTTGCAATGCCTAATTTATGTATTATGTATATAAGTCTCGAGGTCCATATCAAAACCATAAGAATAAAAATCCCACAGTAAAGTTTAAAATTTATTTACACAGCTTAGAGTAACATTGAGAATAAATACTAAATCAGTTGAAAGTAGAAATTTTAAAGTTTTTACAATGAAATGCTAAATGAACAAAAGAAAAAAATGTTTTTTCCGTGACCTGCTTGTGTATTCCAGAACTTCATTGCAATGGGACCAATGAACTTCCTATGGATATGTAATAATGCATTTTTTCCACTGGGATTGGAATTATTTTCCTAAAAGCTGGTATAAATTTAACCTATTTGAACTGTGTACATATCATTCCTTTGCATATTTTTGAATTTTCCTACTTTATGCATAATTACAGCACAGTTTATTTTTTACCTTACTGTGAATGTTAAACTTCATTTAGGGTTATTTCTAATTATGTTTATCTCAGTTGATGACATTTTAGCTAGCATTCCAATCCTCTTCCTTAAGTCTCTGTTTGGTTCAAATAGATAAACCTGGAAAGAAGTCCGAAAAACATTCACAATTTGAAGTCCGCCAAAGCCTTCATTTAAATAGTTTTACCAAATGCTTACCTACCTACTTAAATAGTTTTTAGCACTAGCAGCAGCGAAATACACATTACAGTTCATGGCATCTCTCTATGATGAACTGTTTAAGCTTCAACAATGTTTTCATTATGAAGACGACAATAGCTTAGGCCTTAGCAATACTCGGAAAGGAACAGAGAAAAACAATAAACTTCAACGTAAATTACACAATTAACTAAAACTTTGAGAGCATAGAAGAAATCAATTGAAAGAATAAGAAATTTTAAAGTTTTGTCTGTAAAATACAGAAAGATTGAAAGAAAATCAATGTACATTTAATTATATTTCTGAGGGAAAGAAAAAATTCATATACTTTCATAGAACATACAGTAGAACCTCTTTTTTACGAACCTCTAATTTACGAAATGACACCAATTTACGAACCATTCCGCCGGTCCCGATCTTTGTATATAGGAAAACCATATAAAATGACCTCTATTTTACAAAACCTCGATTTTATTGATTTACGAAGTGAGAGGCCGGTCCCTAGGAGTGATTGACCTCTGTTTTATGAAGTTTTTGAAAGGATTTTGTAGCACTGAACTCAGTACAATGGAATAACGATCGCTGTATACTGCGACAGGAGCAGCTGAAGCCAGATAGGTCATGTTGAGAGGGCCCTCGGTCCAAGTATTTCATATGGGAAATGTGGAAAAATCGATTCAGCATAGTGCTTTTTGAAGTGCTTAAACTGCAGCAAAAATCCCAGAGACTGATCATCCAAATCGCAATTCAATCCTAATTATGTGATCCAAGGAAAAAAATGTTCAAAGATGCATGGCACGATGCCTACTTCTCGAAAACAATGCCCCAATTCATAAAATAATCGGATTACTGCTTGGTAATTTCTATTCCTTTTCTATCATTTAGTGTATTGTGAATACCTAACTCGACGTCACAAAAGATCCATGTTTTCTCTGGAATTATTTAAAATTAGCTTTAAGGTAGCCGCCGCAACCCCAATTCAGAACTTACTTCAGCCTTTCACTTGAAAATGGTATTCCCGTTGGAAGTTCTTTGCTGCAGCTGTCGTGGAGCTTAGTTTCATTAAAAATACTAATTTTGCAATAATAAATAACTTATATTGAAATATTGATGCAATTTGATAATTTAATTTTTCATTTGAAGTGTTTTACGTCGTTAGGTAAAAATTCGCGATCGCTCTCTGTAGCCGCGAGTAAATAGTTCTTGCAAGTCACCGCTAGATGTCAGCACTGTAGAATGGTTCTTAAAAAAGAGGGAATTTCAAATTTACTCGAGTGAAGTTCTAAAATTGACTTAAATTAGCTGCGAAATATTATTAAATGTATTTCAAACAATACGCTTTCTTCAAAAAAGAATTTTCTGGTCTTTTCATGGAAATATACTGGGTCAGTTGGAACTTTGTTTTGAAATTTCCTAGTTAAAATATATCCCTGGCTTTCCCATGTTAAAATGGCTTCTTTAAACACAAATCGACTAGCACTAAATATACCCCTTTCGTTAATTAATGCATAACTGCATATATTTAAAATACTCTGCAGGATGAGTTAATTCTCTTATTCCCCTTATTTTGAGATTTACCAACCAGCTACAAGAACTTAATTCAGTTGCAGCAGCCAAGTTCATACCATTATAAAATTTTAGAAAAATATTCACCTGTTTTTTTTTTTAATTCATGGCTGTTTCATTCTCTTTTATTAAAGTGAGCCTCCTAGCCTTAGGAATAACACCTATGCTCTACAGCGAATCAATACGATTGAGGTGTAATTTTTAAATCCTTTCAATTTGATGTAGATACACTGCACACAGAGAATTTCATGTAATATCTGTTGTTTTTTCCCAGAATGAGCAGATGACTATTATTTGTTATAGTAATTAGTTTGATTTCAACCATAGCATAACTATTTGACAAGTTAAGTACAGCATAGTGTTTAATTGCATTGAAAGTATACTCGCATTCTTGTCAGCAGAGTTTTAGTAGACGTACATTTGTCTGAGATCAAGCCTCTTATGTGCATGATGTGCCTCCATGGACATTGCTCCATGCTGTGCGAGGTGTTGCCAGAGCATGGGAGTGTCACCGCAAAAACTATTTCCTACTGTTGGAGATCAGCTGGTTTTGGTGACACATCAGTTCTGGAGACAGAGGAGTTAGTGGAAGATAACCTCCAGTTTACAAACCCTCTGATTTACAAAGCTCAAATTTTTGGGTCCCTTCAACTTCGTAAAATAGAGGTTCTACTGTATCTCTAAAAACAAGGAAAAATCCAGTATATTTTATGACCATCTAAGGGCTCACTTCAGGGCATTTTTTGGCCCTAAGTCCACTTACAATTTTTATGCTGTCTTGAACTGTTAGTCAGCAAAATTTCAGCATGATCGGAATAAAACTGTAGATTCATATAAAAGACAAATAAACAAAAATGATAATTTTTTAAATATGCATAAAGTAGTATGGTAATGATCCGGCATTCAAGTGAGACCCGTGCTCAAATTTCATATCTGTTGATTTTAGGGATGTGCGAGTACTCGAAAATTCGAGTCGAGTCGAGTAGTTGGTACTCGACTCGAGCACTCGAGTATTTTTACGAAAGTCGAGTCGAGTAATTTTTGTCGACGGAGCCGCCAAGGCCAATAGGTTCAGAAATCTGCCGACAGGAAGCGCTATCATCAAAATCGAGTAAATCTCTGGTTACACGGTAGATAACACGTACGAACATGTACTTACGTACGTTCATTTAAATTTGCGTGAATGGTTTCATGTACGTTTACGTGAACGGATTCATGTACGTTTGCGTGAACGAATGGATGAATCGGTTGTTATACGATCCATGAAACCGCATATGTACCGTATTCCTCCGAATATAGATAGCCCCCCCTTTTTGGCCGAGATATTCGCGGAAAAAGTCTGGGGTGGGGGACTATATTCGATCTCAAAGCACCTAATGTCCGTTGTAAAATTCCATCCCCTGAGTTTGAAGGTTTAGATCACAAAAATGAGTAGTTCAATTATAAAAAAACGTATATCGAACTAAATCTTGTTTATTTATACGTTTAATAATGTCAAAAATATATTTTTAGTTGGTTATATTAATTAATTTTTCGACTGAGACAGATAAAAACGCCGGATATTATTCAAGTTCCGGGAAGCAAGTTTGACGCCCACTTGAAGATACACATGAAAAGCCACTTTTCTTTTCTTCGCATACGATATGGAACATATATTTATCTTAGACTAAACAAAGTTTAAAATAGATTACTCAGTTACTAATTACGTAACGAATAATATTTAAAAATGCGCTATCTCAGCATGCGGAAGTCGGAAATTTAGTTCGTTTTGATGGTATTCTTCGTGTTTGAAAACTAAGAACGTGTAAAATGACTTAACGAATTGGGAGAATTAGATGTGCTTTCTACTTGTATATATTTATTTCGGAAAGCGAGCTCCACACGACAGGACTTTTGGCCTGGAGAGATAAGCTGCTCGAGGTTGTCAAGTTTAAAGCTACCATACGTACCGCGCGCACCAAACGAGAAAATTTCTCTAGTATGCACAGGAAAAATATCCTTGCCTATGCTTGAATAAAAGTTTATAAGTTGCAGTATTCACCAAAAGAAAATCAGCGATAAGAGAGATAGCTTTTGTCCCCACATTTCTCGGCTTCTCGACGAAAGAAACAAATTGCATTTTAAATTATCTTCAACTCCGTCTCCAAAATCTTGGCGCGAGGAAACATAATGACGGTATGCTTCGAAAGATACCGTCAGTTCTTAAAATGACACTGACTTGCATTCTTAAAGGCGATACTTTTTCCGCTATTGTCGAGTCCTCATGACTCATTCACAGCGATAGGCGATCTGCTTGCAGCAGATGATTCCACGCGCGCGCTACCTTTCCAGGCATACTCTGGACATTTGAGCGTGCTTTTATAACCGAAAATAAATATATATCGATATCAAATAATCAACGAATTCTACTGAGATTTCATAAGTGGATTCATATTAATGACTCGAGAGCAAGAGAAAGGTCCAAACGGTGATTTCCGGAACGGAAAGCGTGCGGGACGGAAAATAACGCAGTCTGACAAATTCATCAATAACAAAAATATTGATGAACGTAATAGTATAAAACTTCGTATAACTATTAACAAAGCCCTTAGCTACAATATGTGAAAAGGAAGTTTGATATCTCGATCTGTGTTGTTCTTACGATGCCCGAATTCGATGGATCCATCCGGTATCAAAAAAAATCGCTAAAAATCCGTTCTTAAACACGTACTTCAGTAAAAAATATTTTAATACTACCAGTAAACGTAGAAATAAACAAGCTTTAATTTGATATACTTTTTTTTTAATCGCCGTAGCCATCTTGGAGATATTGGTCTTCAAACTCACGGGTGAAGGAAATTTTCTAACGGATGGTAGGCATCCTATTATAAGGGCATTACGGATGATATAGGTATCGTATAAAACTTATAAGTTTTACTATTTCATTTTTTTATTTCCTATTTAGGATTATTAATTACATCATTAATTTCAAGTTCCTAGTCATATCTTAAGATAGATAATTATAAATATCTATAGATAATTATCTATAATAAATTTTTGTTCAAATATATTTCCTTAGAAATTGAAAACTTTAATCCACAGGACTCTATACAAAATTCATGTACCTGCTCACATTCATCCGTGAATGAAAATTCATTGTTCAAACATTATTAACTTGCATTAATTGATATTGGAAATAACCTGTGCTGATATTGGGTGTTCATGCATCGTGCAAATGGGGGTGATTGACACAGATCATTTTTATGATTCTAAGTTCTATCATGTTTAGGCAGAAATCACCGATTTTGAAGAGATGGTGCCATTAATTTGAAGATGAAGAAAAGTATATGTTAAAAAGTTAACTATGTAATTAACGGCCAATCATAAATTTGAGGTGCGAGCGTATCAAATATTTACTGCACAAATAAGGCATATTGTATGAAATTCACTGTACTGTTGGACTAATCCCGGCATACACGACATCACTGAGAAAGCATTTAGCTCTGAAAAGAAATATATAGGAATGCGAAATACAAGGAATGCTCTTCTAATTAGGCTTATGTATTCCTTAAGGAAAAATATTTTGCTTCCTGGCTTACTTTCAAGTTAATAGGGCATGTCACTCATATAGGCCTCATATTATGTCTAAGTACACTCTAGGTACCGTACTGCAAGCTAATTTACACATTTTTGAGTAATCCTAGGAATGAAGGTAATTTTCTTATTTCGAGAGCTACCGGAAATTTTCCATTATGTCTTTTGGCCTGCGCTACATGCCATATTAATTTGACTGTTTATAACTATGCATTAGGTAGGTAGACCTGCCATTTGGTTGTCAGATTGCTGGCTAACTTTAATTGCGATGACTTAAGTAAGAACTGGGTCTCTTCACTCATGTACAATAATGTACAAACTCGTCTCGACTCGACTCGATACTCGCGAGTACTTTACAACTCGACTCGATACTCGACTCGAGGTCAAAAAGTGCTACTCGCACATCCCTAGTTGATTTCTGCATCAAGTCTACACTGACTCAGTGATCAGATATGTATCATCATGAGACTCATTTTTGGAAATATTTATGAGATAAATATCATGGTAGGTAAGATAGAAGATAAATATCGTAGGTGTAAAAGGGTAACAAATAAGAGGTTAGGTTGGAAATAGTAATAGTTAATATTATCAAAGCTACTCAAAAACTGAGGAAGAGAAGGATGAGAGAGATTTTATGGGCTTGTTTTGAATGTATGAGGAGGGAGTTTGGTTGGAGCAATGTGAGTGTTACATGAATTTAAAGTAAGAAAAGGAGTGGAAATGGATAACTTCCCTGTAGAATTGCTCAAAAGTCTGGAGAAGCCTGGAAGACAAAGACTTTATGGAGTGGTTCAATGGATATAGGTAGTAGGGGTCAGATCGGCGGACTTTGTAAAAATTGTGTTGATCCCTGTCTCTAACGAGAAGAAAGCAGATGCTTGTGAGAACTCTGCGATGATTAGTTTGATCTCCCTTGGGGAAAAAGTAGTTCTTAGATTAATAAGCAGGAGACTGAAGAAGATGGCTAATGAGTTCTTAAGGGAAGATCAAAATGGTTCTAGAAATGGTCAATCAACCTGTGATGTGATATCATTAATGATGAGGATGTTAGTGAAAGGAATATTGAGTACAATGAAGATGTTTTGATTTGATTTGCGGGCTTCAACTTGATGTGGGGTTTTTAGTGTTGTACAAGAAGCATTACCTACTATCACCACAATTTTTTCCAAGAATCTGCAAGTTTCTCATTGCAGGGAATGGGTGAGGTGAGCTCTTTTCTCACCATTCTAACAAGTCCTTACTTTGAATAGTGGTGATCCCTTTGGAGGTGGGAAGTAAACCACATCTGTGAGTTGTGGGCTTTGTTGCAAAAGTATTAAACATTTCATTACATTTACAAATATAAATATCAATAATAAGACTCTCTTGAGTCTTTGTCATAATCCCTTAAAAAGATTGAGAGACCCCATGGCTTTTTTGAGGATTCGGTATGCATGCTATTCATCTCTGTAATATATTTGCTCATGATTTGATTATTTTCTGTATTTCTCCCTTTCCCTTTCAAAAACCAGATGCGCGATGGAAAACGAGTTTTGGAATGTCTGAAGAAGGGTGGGCGGATAGCAAGCCAGTGCATGGATCCATCTGTACAAGTGCAGCTATTTGTGGAGCTTCTCAACCATTATATCTACTTCTATGAGAAAGGAAACGATCAGGTATGCCAATGATTAGGAATAGTGTTGAAGACTATTTAGTTGATGCATTATTGTATTGCAGTTTGACTCATTTTTTGTCCTGCTAGCTGAAAGTGCCAGTGGAAATTGAATGGGAAGAGAATAGAAAAAAGTAAATTATGAGTAGGCTATTAATATGTCTTCTTGTATGTGGTGTAAAATTTGCATGTTAAGCTGAACTGGAAATGCTGATCAAGTGCCTGTGCATTTTGAAATGCTGTTTGACTCAACAGTTGATGAGGGAGCAAAATCAGTATAAGTAAATACTGAAGGAGATAAACAGCATTGTTCAGTCATTTCGGCAAACGGGAAAAAACGTTACATGATATTTAAAAAAAACCTCTTCCCCAAGTGAAATTTCCTTCTGCGATCTTTGTAAGGCAACAAGAATAGAATTGGATGGACCACTGTTTGGCAATGGACTGGATTAAGTGTGTGTCAGAACCTCATCCAGGTGCCCTTCTGAATCTGCCCAATTATTCCTGATGGATAGTTTTCCAGTGAAACTGACAGAAGGTGACAGGAGGCATTTAAAAAATGCTCAAACTGATTAAAGTTATCATCGAAGAGTGATGGCATCAATGCTGAAGCCTCAGGATGTTTGTATCAATTGTATCGTTAGCAGTTGCATGAAGAGATACTGTGCTGAGAGGATGTCAAACATGCGGTTAATGGAACTACTCAAGACAGGAATGATCAAGAAGCCAGGATTGAAGCAAATATGTTGGAAGATGATCATGGTGTGTAAACTAATAGAAGAGAATGCCATTGTGAAATTTTTAACTGTTTTGTCTCGAATGATGTGGATGGGAGTTAGGATGATGTACTAATTTGGGATACAATTGAGGAGAAAACATAAGTTCCTCGAGTGAGGGCAAGAGCATGAGTAATGAAGATTAAAGGTATACTGAAAGAAGATCCATTGACATCTGCTGTTGCTGTCTTGTGTTATTCTGAGTGTATTAGTTTCTGAATTGCATGAGATTTCTTCCATGACAGGGTGCAAAGAGTTTCTCAGTGGACCAAACTGTGTCGGTGATTTTGTTAGTCGTTGGCCATTTTTGGCAACATTAAGTCATAATATTTGTTGCACTTATAAAATTAAATTTAATGATTTAATCATGTTACCACACACTTTTTATAAATGCATTCATTACCACCAAACATTCATTTTTTTTGCACTTATAAAATTAAATTTAATGATTTAATCATGTTACCACACACTTTTTATAAATGCATTCATTACCACCAAACATTCATTTTTTTTGCCTATAATTGACAGCATTAGATGCTTTCCTTTAAGTCATTGCTCAAAAACATGGTGCCCATGGCTCATGGTTGAACGTGATGCACAAGTTTATGCAGTATTTATGTACCCCTTTTTTTAAATATAAGATAGGGTTTTTTTCTCCAAAGAAGTACATGGTAATTCATCCTGTCGTATATCGTCAATGCTAGTGTCCCTGAAGCTTTCTGTCAAAGAATTTTCCATGGTTCTATACCTACTTGGTGATCATCTTTTAAATTTCCTGCAAATTTACCATTTTTTTTCCATAAGCATGCATAATTTGGTAAATGTTTGCTCCTCAGTTTTTCTGTAAAAATTATGTAACAGGAAGCAAAAGTAATATCTCGAAATTATATTCTCAGAACTGGTGCATCTTAAATGTGCCGTCATGCATGCCTAAAATTCTTTGAATATTATTTTAGAATGATGGTCATATTTATTTGAGTAATTTTACATCAATCTTTCATTGTAGATTACTGTTGGGATGCTGAACCAGTTAATTGCACGGATCAGGGAGCAGCTCCCTAATCTTGAAGCTGGGGATGAAACTGAACAGATCAATAAGCATTTTAGTAACACCTTGGATCATTTACGGTCGCGGATGGAATACCCGGAGGCTGATGAAGAGGGAATCTCTTATGAAGGATTGGTGTTGTGAGGAGTGAATCACTACAGATTTGTGATCTGAAGGTATGGCATTGTCTCATTTGGGATGCAGTACTCCCTTAATAGGTATGAAGTTAAGGCGGCTGTGTTGCGGGGCGTGCATTTATGTGGCTATCTATTCAACTGCCGTGATTGGAAATGCATAGAGAGAGCTCTAGGGCATGGTTAAATGATAATTGGACGCCCTGGACGATTGAACGCAGGATATTAAATTGGAGAAAAGAAGCTATCCTTTAATTGTTGTTCCTAGCCACTGACTTTATGAATGTCAAGAAAAATGATTTGATTAAATTTATGGACTGAACTGTTGCAAGCAGATAACATTTTGTGAAATTTTCTATTCAGGGAAGTGTGCGTTAAAGAGAGTGTTTTCGTGTAAACTCTTCATAATGTGTGTGTTGCTGAGTACCCAAGTGATCATCAATCAGAGAATAATTTTATGAGAGGGAGAGCTGACATGACCAATGTATTTTGTTATGTCTGTTTGGATTTTTTCATGTTGTAGCATTTATTGATGGGTTGCCATAGAGTTTTTCAGATATGTTTGCTATGAAAGCAGTCTTGGAACAGTGGCTATTGAGACGTGGTTTGAGCTGAAACGTGAGGTGTTCATTGCGGTATACACTTGTAAAAATTTAAACTAGAAATCAGATTATTATTTTTATGATATTTTTTGATAAGTGAAACTGGATAAGAGGAAAGCATTCTTAATTTTGTTTATACATAACCAACATTCTAATGAACTTCCAGTGTACGATTAGATTTGTAAAATATTTACCTATTATATATTGTATAAATAACATGTATAAAGTTTGATAATTTCTTTGTGAATTTTATCTGTGTTCATGTATATTATATAATTTTGTGTTTATAAATAAGTATCTGAACTGTTAATTGAATTGTTATTCTATTCTTCAAATGTAACATTTTAGCTGTCTCATCTATCATCAATACTGTCTCATCTATCAACAATAATTGTGCTAATTATGACATGGTCAGCTAGTGAGATAATGGGTTCCATTGGGATCACTTCCGTGCTGTCTTTGGAAGAGAGAATTATGTCTTGATTAGTTATCCAGCCTTCTCTGGGGTGGAATTTTTATAGCTATGTATACTAAAGATTCATGCAGAACATGTAGAGATTTACTTAAAAAGTCATGTGGTACCAGGATTTGAACTAGATGTTCTCAATTGCTGGCAAAGCTAATTACTAGAGATCCGTGAAATTCGCGAGATGCGATATCGCGAAATAACACGAAATACTGCAAAATCAGAAAATAAAATGAAATTTTGCCTTTTCCGCGAATTTTACGTGAATTAGTGAAAAAATCACATGTAAAGAGTCATAATCGATTAAAGCCTAAGCCTTCATTTTTTAATGCTGATGACATTCATTCGCTCTATCTCATTATGATTCAAAGGTCAATTGGCTTGTTTTGTCTCTCGCATATCGTATTCGCGTAATATCGCGCACTGTAGTGATGTCTCCGCCGGAATTTGCCGTTAAATTAATCACCGCCTCTCTCTTCGACAGGCAGACTTCACATTTATCAATCCTGAAATTCTCGGAAATATCTGAAATGACGCCCTTTCTCTCCTGAAGAATTAGATATTCTGAATCAATAATGTGCTGAACACGGCCGTGGAAGAGCGGAAATATAAGCTCACGTGCCCGGCACGCGTCAATGCCGAGCAGTAATTCCGGTGACTCACCGCGACGAAGTAGACAGCGTAGTTGGATAACTTGTTGCAAGAAAACCTTTAGTGTGGGCCTAATGTAACAGTTTTGTAGACTTAAACACGGCCGCTGGCTGGGAATGGAAGCGCTAGCAGTTGAGGCAAGGGGGGAAGTAACAGAAAAGATAGGAGGAGAGGGGGTGCTACTTATTAGCGGTTGATCGTCGGATATTCGGCGCTCCACTGAGCTTCAATGCAAAAAAAAATCATTTCGACACACCCTCAGTTCAAGTTTCTTTGTTTCCAATTGTGTTTAGTTATGAGTGCTTCTTTCACTGCCTTTCTTGTTATGTAAATTGCTTAATAAAAGTATAAGCATTCACAAAATGTGTACCAAAAATAATAAAACTCCTAGAAATGCGCAAAAATTGTAACATTACAATAACACCGCCAAGATTTTCTATAACACCGAAATCACATAGTTTTAAAACGAATTTTAGCAAAAAATAAAACCACTTTCACGGACCTCTACTAATTACTCACATGTTTTTATCACCTGTGTATGGGACTGTAATGAGGTAATCTTGAGGAACCAAGTGTTATGCACCTCTTTCAATTTCATTGTATTAGGCAAAGAAGCCAGTTGTGGATTCTGTGATCACTCACAGTTTTCAGTTGAGATTCTGTGCTGTGTTAGAGTGATGTTGGATTGGAGATGTGGCAGGGATTTGGATAAGGAAACTGGGTGTTTTGAAGTAGTTTTTTACTTAACTTCCTTGTATCACATCCTCTTACTAGACCTTTCGGCCTGGTTAACTGCCACGTTGAATTCTTGTTGTCTTCTTTCTCTGCCTCAGCATGTGGTTATTGTGCCAAGCAGATTCCTCCATTCAGATTGCCTCTGGGAAGGTTTGCGGGTTGGGTGGGGAAATGTACAAAGAGGTGTTGCCAATTCAGGGAGGGGGTGAGGAGGAGGTGGTTGACTGAGGGCTGACATTAAGCAATATGTGGCTGTGGAAGGGGAAGAGTGGCTGTTGAGGCAGGCGGGAAGCCAAAGGCTGACATCGACAATTGTTGCTGCACTAACAGCTGGGTCATTGCATACCAGTTCATCCAGGCCATGACTACCACCAACTCAGATTTTGATGAAACTTTGCATGATTTATCTTTTCATATAGATATGAAAGAATGTAAAGTTTTTCTTCTTTATCTCAACTTGTTTTGTTTTTACAGCCTTTTAAAGTGCAGGTGTACACATTTTTTCCATTCCCGAGGACTCCGTGGACACTTGTACCTCTAGAGGAAAAAAAAATGTATCCATCTTATTTATCACTAAATTTTAATAAAAATTTGCAGTTTTATCAAAGAAACCATGAGAATTCCAGAAAAAAATTGAGTTATATTTTCAAAGGTAGGTATCATGAATTCTCAAAACACTTTAGTTTCATAAGATTTAAGAAAATTTTCCACCCAAAACATGGTTTTACCAAAAATTAAATATCTACCAAAGGCAATGTGTTTATCAAGCAAAACTATTTCTTTTTCATAATCCTAAAGATATTTCCCACCACCTCTGAAAATAAAACTCATGGCTTTTTGTCTGCTTTCTGAGATAGGTTTCACTTTGATTAAATGAAAGTGAAAACTTTGTTATTCCACATAAATTCATTTGCAACCAGTTTTGACTTGCAAGGTTATCTTCAGCCTTCAGTCAAAACTGGTCGCAAATAAATTTGTGGAATAACAAAGTTTTCACTTTCATTTAATCAAAATGTTATGCAAATTCCACCTAGTTTCGCCTGACACTATCGATGCTTTTCACTTTTCTGATAATCAACATCAGGTCTACCTACAATTTGTTAAAAGAAAAAAGCAATAGTTGTCTAAAATATTTCTATCACATTTTCATGATAAATTAGTAAGAAGACTCTTATGGCAGAATTTTTGGAAACACGGGTCCAGTTTGACTACTAAATATATAGTTACCAAATAAAGTGAAAATAATTTCTATAGAATTCTAAGTGTTATTTTACTACCTACCTTTGTTGTTTCTTGTGGTATTTTTTTCATTATCCTTCTCTACTGGAATTACTTTTTCTAACACTTTACAAACTTTGCTCTTCAAAACAGCTTACTGAGCCACTTTTTCTTTTGGCATATGCAATATGCAGACTTCCTATGTGAAGCAATTACTTCAACTTTGAAAGGGATGTATCCATGTCCTCAAGGGATGTATTGATTACCTCTAAAGCTTTTTCTTTAGATGATTTTTTTCCAGCTCTAAAATACTGTAGTTGCTATCACTTTCTGTGTTAAATGTGTGTGCAGCGCATCATAAGCATAAGAAAATGTTTAAAATAACTTGGTAACACTTCAGAATAACTTAAGCTCAAGAAAGTGATACTAAAATCACAGAGATTTTGAAATTGGCACTAACTAACCATCGAAGTGCGCTGCCCCAGTGAATTGTTTAAGATAGAGCTGGATAAACGATACATTGGGGCATCACGGGATGAAATTCGACTTCGAGTTACATATTAAGCTTATTTTGAATTATCCGAGCCATCAAGTATGCAAGCCGCAACATTACAGCAGTGACCTCCAAAATAGGGCTCAGAAAAACTGGCCCACATTTAGCCTTTAAGTGCCTAGTGTGCCCCTACAGGCACGCAAAAAAAGTTCCACTCGGTGCCTGGCGTGCCCATATGGGCACGCTAACTTTGATCAGCTCTAACTTATATGATTTTCAATTTAGTGAATCATAATTTTTCGTGCTTGTTGAAAGATACCTTTGTAATACAACAGCGTTGAGTTTAAATTTTTTAAAATGGTACTTTTTATTATTTTGATATTTAAATGGTGGTACGTGGTGCTAATATTTTCAAGACACAACATTGCATCAAGTCACCATCAGACTGTCACCACTCAATCTGCTATTTACTTTGCATATTTCAATTATTCTTTTGTTTTACAAGCAGACTGGCGATGAAAAATTAACATTTTTCGCCTCTTTTTTTCTGCATAAAATGTTCAAACCTACATTAGCATCGGCGGTGGCTCAAGGGCCGACGGCTCTCTGCAACCTTTCTTTTTTCTTTCCAAGAAAACACCTTTCCACGGGGGCAGTAATACTATTGTTATCTAGATAGTGAGAAGGGTCCGGGTTTTTGGGGGGGAACAGGGCCTTCGAAGGCCAAAGCCCCCATCCCGGGCCGGCTTGGCACCACCCGTGCATGTGCAATAAAGGAAGGGACTGCAAGATGCACCACTTCCTAGTTCTGTTATGTTCATCCACTATATATCGGGTGCACTCAAACTTCATTCCGTCTCAGCTTCCTGGTGAGTGCGCTTTCTTGTCTGTTTGTCTGCTCTGTTGACTAGGAAATGTAGAATTTTTTAGAGGAATTGTGGCATTTTTCGTAAGAACTCATTCACTCGTCGCTCCGTTCATTTATCTCATCGCGCTTTTCAAAGACCGGATGATATTCCGGCAGTATATACTGAAAAATCATAAATGTTTTGAAATAAAAAATTAAAAACTGTGTGACAAAACTAAATACTCTTGTGCCATGAAAGTCTAGTTAAGAAAGGATAGACTGACTGCGGCACAAGGCATATCAGCAATGCATGCAACAGTGAGGGTGCTGACAAGGAGAGTGGAATGTGTTGGCCATATATTGTGTATGGAGAACACTTTTCCCTCTTCAGCCCTTTTTGATGACCTGCAGAATGAGGAAATTCTCTGTTGTGTTACTGTAAGACAAAACTGCAAAGGCATGCCATGAAATTTCGACTGTCAGGGAGCTTTATTGAAGCAAGGAGATTTTATGGGTGCACATGAGAAATGACTCGACAGCCATAGTATGGAAAGATATAAGGGAGGTGTTCATGCCGACAAACGTACACTGTTCACCAAGAGAGGGTAATTTTTACAGTGAAAAAGTATAAGCTTTGAAGCCGGACATCGTTGCGGACTACAATGAACACATGGGCTATGTAGATAAATGGGATGGGAACGAGCTACAATGCTAGTCAACGTAGCTGAAAGTGAACGAAAATGCTCTTCGCTCTCCTATTGAACATAACCATCCTCAACAACTGAGTGTTGTTTACGTCTTGCGGGGGCCAGATAACATATTAGCAGTTTCGGCTTTCGCTGATAAGCCAAATGATTGAGAAAGGGGCCTCTGCCCTTCCCCCTCACAGTTCAAGGAGGGGAGGTCCAGTAACATGGTTGGAAGAGAACTGTGTTGCTTGGAGGCGAAGGAAATAACACACCTGTCCAAACAATGAGTTATTGTTAATATATATTAGGGTCATTCCACCCAAGTTCGACCAGATATTTGGCAAAATTGACCCTTGGGGTAATCGATTTCGACCAAATTTGGCAGATCGTCTTCATTTGATTGCAAAACAAAAACCCCAAAGCCATTTTGTAATACATGCAACGGTTTACGAGATATTACAATGTTGTAAAACTAGAATTTTACAAAAGCGTCTTCGCGTTTGACGGCATATCTCCGGAAATAAGGAAGATAAAAATACATGCAATGACTCATTTTGAAGGTCTTGAATTGAAAAAGATAATTATTAGATTCTTTTATAAAATTTAAACAATTAAATAAAGTTTATAACAAATTCAATTTTTCAAATCGATTTTTGACGATGTAGCTATGCCTTCGATTTTCCTCATTTTTTTATATGTTGTAGATACAACCCTTCTCTACAAGCTTAAAAAATTTGGTAGGGGTAATATTTCATTTAAGAAAGGAAAAAAAATTGAGTGAAGGCGTAACGCTGGCCTCCCGCCGCGGCGGCGTCCGGCTCTCGCGCCGAACTTTCAGTAGTCGGTTCTCCAGATCTCATCAGCGCGCTTCCTTTGCTATCCTCTTTTCGCCAATTTTAACTGCATACCGACCCCTTGATTCTCTTTACCCTTGTCATTCGCCATTTGCTTCCCACTGAAGTGACCGCCGCTTTAGAATCCAGGATTAGCGACAACATGCTTAACAGCGGGGGCGACCATGGGCCCACCAGCGGCCGTGCTCGGAGGACAATAGACAAACCTCGCTCCGTCTTAGACCTCCAATGCTACTTTCCTCTCTTCCCCTATCCCATTTTCCTCGCATACCCTTTATTATGTTCTGAGAAACATCTTTGTAAGTATTGCTCCCAGTAGCCGTCGCCCACCCTCACACATTCACATATTAACCCCTGGTAAAAAACAACGGTAAAGGCGGGTAGCCACCCATGCTTGCCATTCAACGGAATATTTGTTTCCTTTAAGAAACGATTGCCTTTCTGGACTCTTTTACCCTCAGTCATCACCACGTTTTCCCCTCTCTCCTGAAGTATTGAACTGTAAACTCTATTACTATAATGCATGAAAAACGTTTCCTCACGTGAGTGGGAACAAACGTGTATTTTCTCAATTTTCTGAAACAATAGTTTATGGTTGGCATGAAGTTTAACTTTTTCAAATCAACATTTCTTTATTTCAAATTAATTTTATAAATCTCTATATATTTTTTTTAATGTCACATTTAAATTAAATTTTGTATCTAAATAACCATAGTTACTGATTTTTCCTTTAAATTAAATTAAATTTTAATTGAAATTGAAAGTAAGCATACATTATTTAAGTTAGAGTATTTAGCTTGTATGCATATCGTTCCATCATTTTTCCCTTTAGTTATTTAAAGCAAGTGCTTAGAAAACAATTGCAGGATTAATTAGAGCTGCTTAAATGGCCGGAAACTCATGTATCCTTTTGTTTTCTCTGATGAAACATTGCTGTGCTGGCTGTTTAAATCACCGAGGGTGATTTCTTCTTAGCTGCAGACCTAAAAGATGAAAGTTAGATTTAGCCATGGAATTAATATTGCCTAGTCAATTCCGGGTGCGAAATGTACTCACCTTCTCACTGGACCTTGTAAAACATCTGTACTCTCCTCCAAACACACCAAATCAGCATCAGAGAAGTGGAAAGTAATTCCCTCGGATGCTTGGGAGAGACTTTTCAATAATAAGTCTTTTCTGGATTGTGGAATAGCCGCATGGAAAGATCGTATACCTTCCACAGCAGGTGCCTCCCGGAATCTTCTCACCAGCTTCTTCTTTTCCTCGTTCACTTGCTCGTTGGTTACAAACTCAAAGTCCATCCCTTTCACGTTTGATTTTGCCCATTTGTATAGCTCCTCAGGAGTCTGTATGTATTCACCATACGGGCGCTGCAGACTGGCACGTGTTGCTAATCGTTTCAGCGTCCCTCCTAGTCCGTCACTCGGGCCCTTTCCGTGCGATGTTGCATAGAAATGCCATTCAGCATCAACTCCGAAATCCTCTTGGTGATGTAATAGATTCAGCATGCTGTAGCGGTTCTTATATTGAGCCACAGCACCGTCGGAAAAGTAAATTATTTTACTTAGATATTGATCCCTTCTTCGAAGAAAAGTTATCAATTTCCCTTGAAACGTATAGAATGCACTCACGTTATGTTCCATACAGTCTGAAATAATAACCAAACTGAAAGGTGTGACTTCATCGCTGGTATTTCTGCTGTAACATGCAAATGGATGTA
Source organism: Platycnemis pennipes (assembly GCA_933228895.1). Classification (NCBI taxonomy): domain Eukaryota; kingdom Metazoa; phylum Arthropoda; class Insecta; order Odonata; family Platycnemididae; genus Platycnemis; species Platycnemis pennipes. Next base: position 12,312,159 of record OW121850.1, on the reverse strand, counting down.
CTGTAGCCTGATCGTTACACCAATGGACCCCTTGCACTGCATCTTGGTGAAGAAATGAAAAATTCTCGGAAAAATCGGCCACAACGACAACTTCTCGCAATTTCAGATTGTCTCTGACTTTCAAATAAAATGCAGTTTGCATGCGGGCGATGTAGTCATGCCTTCTTACTTTGGTGGTATTCTCAGCGAAAGCCTCACAAAAACTATCTACGTCCTTGACCTGTGTAGTTAATGTAAAACGATTTTCATGAGTCCATTGCTTGAAACGAACTTCATCCATACAGTTTTCCCTGAAGTACTCTGAAATAATTGTTGTCATACTGTCTGTACTCCCACATTTTCTGACGACGTCATCACCGTTTTCGTCCTCTTCTCGCGGTAGTGTATCTGAGCACTCACCCATAACGCACATTTCTGACGGAGGGCGACAGAGTGAGAATTTCAGGCAATCCCGATAGGTTTTGAACAATTTTTCTCCGTTATCCGATTTTATTTGCTCTAATCCAGCCCCGAGGTATTGCAACTTGTAATTCTGGTGGATCATGCAGACGCATGTGGTGTGAGTGCCAGGTTCACCAGCCAACACGCACTCAGGAGGCCTCAAATCCGCAAATTTGGAGAAACCAATCTTTAAATAAGGATTTTTCTCTTTAAAAGCTTCATAGGCTTCCCTCAAATTACAAAGAATTAACCTTTTCTGCTTAACTACACGCAAATTTCCCTCCTTCACACTCTTACACTCTTTTTTACCCGCCATTTCTCTACTAATATCTGGTTCACGGTAGAACTCTATCACCTTCAGTTTAGTATCATTTGAGAGGTATTTGCTTCGTCTCGCGTTCGCAGAACATAGAATTCCTTGCTCAGATACGTATTTTTTCATCTTTTTAACCAAATACGTCGATGTGTGAAACTCCTGCTTTATCTTTGAAACACTCCAAGATTTAGGTAGGACAGATAAGATTAAAATTTTGTCACTAATTTTCGTAGCGTTGAGGAACTTATTCTTCAGCTGCATAATCATTTCCTTGCCAGCTTGGTGGAAGTGATCTTCTTGTTCAGGGATATCTTCTTGAATGTCCACCATCCCACCAGTAACCCTTTGAAGAGATAATCTCAAAGCAGAGGTGGCTACTTTTAATTTCTTCGCCGGATATTTTCTTGATCTGTGCAATTTTTTCGTTGTTATAGGTGTTTGATCCAGGGATTTTAAGGTCTCGTTCAGTTTTCTCAAGCGAATTTCTTTTCCTGGAGTGTACTGACTTCCATTTGTTTCATCAGTCCCGCTATCTTTCATGGAACTAACTGATGACTCTGACTGAGAACCTTGAGATTTAATGGTGAATGTAGCACTGGTTGAAGGTCCTGCTGCACCATAAACCCTACTCAGATAATCGTCATTTGTCGCTTGCTCAGACTGACTTTCTGGCTCATGTTGAGAGCAACCTGAACTGTTCTTTTCGGCAACATTTTCTGGCTTGATCAATTTTTTCACACCCACTTTACATTGAACACAGAGTTTTCTACCCTCTATTACAACAGGCACTAAGTCATGATAGGAATCTTGGAACTCCCTTGTAATTGTCCACAATTTAATCGAGCGAATGTTTCTGTGCAAATTCAAGGGATTGCAGCACTGCTTTTGACGAACCTCGTAGAACAGTAAATAATCCTTACAATGACGGTTGCACACACTGAGGACAGCATCCACACCACTTCTCAATTTGATTAACTCAATTTCACGAGTAGAATAGCTGCGAAAACTTCTCAATACTGTATCACTCGAACATTTCTCGTTTAACGCATCACCAACGGAACACTTCATAATCAACGGCTACAGTCCGAAGAACATTTACTCGCACTGAAACGCGCGCACTTGAAAAGCGAGACCAAGGAGTGTTTTGTAATGTAACTGACGGAGGACAGGCGACAACTGACGAATTGCTTGCAAATGAGATAGGTTGTGAGGGAAAAAACATTTTCATGGGTGGCTACCCGTATTTACCGTTGTTTTTTACCAGGGGTTAATATGTGAATGTGTGAGGGTGGGCGACGGCTACTGGGAGCAATACTTACAAAGATGTTTCTCAGAACATAATAAAGGGTATGCGAGGAAAATGGGATAGGGGAAGAGAGGAAAGTAGCATTGGAGGTCTAAGACGGAGCGAGGTTTGTCTATTGTCCTCCGAGCACGGCCGCTGGTGGGCCCATGGTCGCCCCCGCTGTTAAGCATGTTGTCGCTAATCCTGGATTCTAAAGCGGCGGTCACTTCAGTGGGAAGCAAATGGCGAATGACAAGGGTAAAGAGAATCAAAGGGTCGGTATGCAGTTAAAATTGGCGAAAAGAGGATAGCAAAGGAAGCGCGCTGATGAGATCTGGAGAACCGACTACTGAAAGTTCGGCGCGAGAGCCGGACGCCGCCGCGGCGGGAGGCCAGCGTTACACCTTCACTCAATTTTTTTTTTCTTTCTTAAATGAAATATTACCCCTACCAAATTTTTTAAGCTTGTAGAGAAGGGTTGTATCTACAACATATAAAAAAATGAGGAAAATCGAAGGCATAGCTACATCGTCAAAAAGCGATTTGAAAAATTGAATTTGTTATAAACTTTATTTAATTGTTTAAATTTTATAAAAGAATCTAATAATTATCTTTTTCAATTCAAAACCTTCAAAATGAGTCATTGCATGTATTTTTATCTTCCTTATTTCCGGAGATATGCCGTCAAACGCGAAGACGCTTTTGTAAAATTCTAGTTTTACAACATTGTAATATCTCGTAAACCGTTGCATGTATTACGAAATGGCTTTGGGGTTTTTGTTTTGTAATCAAATGAAGACGATCTGCCAAATTTGGTCGAAATCGATTACCCCAAGGGCAATCACCTGGTCGAATTTGGGTGGAATGACCCATTATTATTTAATTATTTTGTATTATTGTATTGTTCTCTCTTGTATTTTTCTGTATTGTTGTATTATTTTTGTATTGTGTTTTAGTTTACTATTTGTATTGATAATAACAATATAGATGTATATTAATATGACTGATAAAAAGTTGAATTATACATGTTACTCCTTAATGTGCGTCTCCATCTGGAAGATCTCTGTACTTCTGCTGCAACAGTTGTTGCTGCAGATTCATGGATTCTCTCCATGTCTAGGAACATCCGGGATGACATTCTCTTGAAGCTTTTCACCTTTTTGGTGGGCTACAACTTCTTCTTCATTAAAAAATGGATCAGCTGGCAAATTGTGATGGATGTGGATGTTGTGTAGTACTGCACATGCATTAACAAGTCTACCAGCAAAAGCTGGATCATACATCAGTACACGCTGATATGGCATACACCTCCATGTTCCCTTAAAGATGCCAAAGAATCTCTCAACACATTTCTTGCTCTGCACAGGTCCTCTGTGTACTGGTATTGCCATGTACCTGGGGGATAGTCATTCAGTGGAGTCATAAGTCAAGGCTCCAATGGGTATCCTGCATCACCTGAAAATCAGACATTTTTCTTCTATATAAGTTATTACTAATTCAAGGTACAATGCATGGTGATACTGTAGGTTAAGAGACATTAACCGATTAACCTGGTGAGCCTCTCACCCTGATTGAACTTTGATTCCATCACTCGGCAAATTGGGGAGACACACTAGATATAAGCATCATTTCTGACTCCAGGATATCTTGCATTGATGTTTAGTACCCTCATATTAGGGTCAACAGTCTATAGTTGTAATTTGTTTAAAAAAATCATGAAAAAGTACCAGTCATCCAAAATTCATGACAATATTTTCAGAATTTCAATAGGATAGTGGAAGCAGACAGCAAAAAAGTAAAGAAAGAAAGTAGAAATAAGGTAGAAAATTAAAGTAGAAAAGAACTTTGTAAAGAAATTAGAAGCAATGAGAAATCTTAGATTTTTATCAGTCACATAATACTTACTGCTTGCATATTTAGACTGTGATTGTGATGATGATTCACAAAGGCTTCCTCGTGCTCAGCTGGAGCAAGAATGTTGACGTTTGTGCAGCCAATGGCCCCTATAGCTCCATAAAAAGACTGTGGAGCCTCAATGAATTTTGTACATGCTACTTGATGCTCTTGGCCAATAACAGGAAATTTCACCCATCATCTTAACATGTATCGGTTAATTAGATCACTGTATGCAGGCATCGGCTCACTGATGCGAGACTCACAGAAGTCAAACTATCTCCTGTAGGCCTTTGGTAGATTCCACATGGGCATAAAAATCAATCGCTACTAGAACCTTCAATAAGCAGACAGCATTTGCAGTAATTTGAAGTGATATTACACCCATCAATAATGACATCCTCAATTCGAATAGAGTTCAACTGAAACTTGAATTTTAAATGCTTTAATGAATTTTAATTGTAGGTACCTGTATTTCTGGTGATAGCCCAGTTAGTCTTCAGTGCTGTAAATATGGCTGAAAAGTATTTACAAGCATTGCTGCTACTTCTTGGGTGAGTCAAAACATCCGAGTCAACTCTCTCCGAGGTAGTTCAAAGGGATTGCCAGCATCCCTCAACATTCGTCTTTGAATACGTCTTTCTATGAAGTGTACTCGCTCTTCCAAAACCATAAGCTCCCAAGGGAGAAAATTGAGTGCCATTCTTCTTTATACGCAGTGGATCTTCACAGGAGTTAAACAGTCAAAAGAACAAAAATAAATTACTTTCGCACACTCAACAATTGTGCAATTGTATATATGTACTTACTGGTACATCTGATTCGTATTTTACTAATTTATTGAATGCTCACATCCGCAGCACTTTACTTATTTATCTTGACAAATGAAATAATGATACTCCTTAACTGTGTTCTCTGTATACAATGTTTTAAAGTAACAATAACTCAAGGTTGGTTGGTTGATCATTCAGGGGAGGCAACTGACAGCTGAGTTCATTTGCACTATTTAGGATAGGTGGATAATTGGGTAATGGTAGGAGTTTTTCAGCGGATGGAGGAAGAGTGGAGAGAAACCCGGCGTCGGCATTAGCCTACTCTTATCGAAAGGCACCAAGGGGACCACTTGAAATTCCCTCCACTAGGCACTCAAGTGGGGACCGGTTTTCCACTGAAAAATCCCCTGCTGTCGGGAATTGAACCTGGGCCCGCGGGATGGGAGGCCAGTACTCACCAACCCGACTCCCTACAATAACTCAATCTCAGTCACTATTACCATATTGAGTATACATCTTAATCTATGCAATTAATCTCATGATATCTAGAAAGTAACACTCTGTCTTACCTTACATTCATCAATTGCATGGTTTTCTTCTGTATTTTTAACCTCTGCTAAAATGCAATGTCGCATATTCAACAAATTAATTAATTCGGCTCCTATCAACAAGCTTAACAAGGGGGTCTAGAGGGCCTGACAAGAATATCGACTTTTTTCAGTATTCCTACAGAAAAATTTCGTTGTCTTAAGTTACAGAAAATGGATTTTTGTTAGCATGGGCTTTCGGTAAGTTATCGACCTATCGACCTGTGGGTGAGCTCCTCTAATGAGTTACAGAAACCCCTACTGAATACATACACGTAAATGTATGCTACCAACTAGACTACCACCACTCTTCAACATTCTACCTGTATTATTTATAATTAATCAGCTTAGAAGCATCTACTAAGGAAAATAATGCTTTGGAATAATGTAAGTTAACCTTGATCATCCTCCAAGAGGTTGGGGTTGTGGAATTTGGGTTTTAAGTTCCCTCATACCTAACTCTCACGGCATGTGTTTTTGTGTTTGATGTTGATAACAGGTTCAAGAGTTCTGCCCTGGATCATGATCTACCTGATGGTCAAACTCCCCTGGGTTTAGTTTCATTATGAAGATCAGATGAAATCTGAGTCTCAACAGTTGTTAAACTATTGTTGTTAACCTTCCAATTATGCACCTGGTTTGGAATGGAATGGTCCATATTATTTGAAGCTATGGCCTTTTCATAAAATGATTATTGGTCTGCACCTTCGTGATGACGTCCTGCTTCATGCCTTTGCATACCTGTCATAAGTGGGACAAAGGATGAAAATGAGTCCATGCGTTAAAATAAAGAATATGGATTTAAAATTCACAGCTTTATTTATAAAATTATTCATAAAATTGATATGGAAGAATACAGTACAAATGAAATCAGCATAAATAGAAAATGAATGTGGTACAATAAGAAATACAAACGTATTTTCATGATGTAAATGACATAAAAAATAAAACAAGACTGTACAACAATTACAAAAAAGTTTTATGCACAAATGTTGGATTCTATTGTTTAATAACTTAATTATACCTTGGAAATCGCTTATCCAGGAAAAAATCATTGCAGGAAACATTTTGTCTTATAACCTAAAACATTCAATGCTATATCAAAGTATGGCACTCACTAATTCTCCCATATGGTCTTACTTGCAGAATGATGAATGAGAAATCTTTATCTTGGTCATCTCATTAGTATTATTTGCTTTTGCACTGATATTCATCATTTTGTTGTCATGATTTCTGTTCAACTTAATGGATTTAGGGCACATTTGTTAACAAGACATTATTATTTTCAGTAAAAATGTTCTGGAGCTTGAGGAAATTATAAGTATGTTTGATACAAAGTTTGGATAAATCTTCTTGATGATTGTTGGAATTGCATTGCTTTATTTTTGTGCTAGGTGTCATTAATTTAAACTTGTTTCTGGGGTGATATATATGAATTGCAATAATGTTAAGCCTAGGAATTATTTTAAACAGGAAAAATTTAGGAAGCAGCTGATAATAGCATTTATAAAGTTTTTTTCCTTACTCTTCCTTAATTCATTTGTCAACTGTAAATGCAAATCAGAAATCTCTTCTTTGTTTCAAGCAAAAGGTGACAGTGGCTTTTATCTTGACTACACATGAAATAGTCTCACAGTAAAAATTTTATAAAATCCACCTATTAGATTGGAACAAATTATGTAACACTATAATTTTTCATTTGGTGTTTCACAACAGGTAAACATTTTCCATGAATGTTAATGTACCTTACTCTGGTTCTCTCAACATACTTTTGTAAAATTGTTAAATCTAATGTGAATTAATGGACAACATCATATACTAACACTTTCAACAAATTATAAATGGGCTATTATATTAGCCAGACATAAACAGTGACTTTGTTGTACCCGAAATTTCCGAACATTTTGTCACATATTCAAAAATTTGAAATATATTAATATTGATATGAGACAATATCAGTTAGAAACAAAAAAAATACATAGATGATCTATCGCTAGTTTATGAAGATAATTGAAAGAAATACTTTAACATTTAAAACAACAATAGCGTCTATTGCAAATGACATCAGTTGAGAGGATATACAATATTCTATGTTTTCCACCCTCTCCCTAACTTGCTTTCTGTCAAGACGCCTGCTCAAGCAAAACAGATCCCCTACTGACAACCAACACCTCATGTCTGTGGCTTTTATTGTTTTATATCAAATTCTTCATTTTGAAAATTTCATTATGCTAAGCTGGAACTGTCATAGAAATAATTTTCAATGTGTTTCTTTCAGCATTATTGAAAATATTTCAGTAGTGAGTGTGCCAGCTGGTTTTGATTTTCCTTTTGATTGACATATTTCCCTTTACAGGAGCCTTCTTTCTCATTCATAATTTTCATTTGCTTCTGTTTATTCTGTATTAACCCCAAAATATAGGTCTCTCTTTTGATGATGCAAAGGAAAATCATGAGGAGGAAAGGTTATGTCAAAGGCCAGAGGATTTTCTATTCTAGGACTCTGGAATTGAATGGATGCACCCCTTCGAGTGGTCATATCTATTTTAGACCCAGCTGGGTAGGGCTCAACTGTGATTTTGCAAAAACATGATGGTCAAGGGGTCTAAAAGTTAATTATTGAACTTTTGTGCGTTTGCCTCTCATTAAAGGTATGGAAAACTGTTAAAACTCTAAACTCAGTTGATTTTAACCATGTAGGCTAGTTTAAATGTGAAAAAATGATTTAAATTAGGGTCATAATGTTCAGTCATCTTATTTTATGATGATTTTAATGCACCAGATCTTATTCCATTTGATAATTTGAATATTATTGTTAAACATATTTTTTAAATAAGATTGAACATTTCCACATAAAAACTCATAATGTGCACAGTAGTTCATGAATTTCTTGCATGGAATTCCTGAGGGAGACGATGATAATTTTTCCTGGTATGAATAACCATTTGAACAAAGTAGGATGTTTCTATTTTTCAGAAGTAATGTGGAATAATATGGCATCTGCTTACTGATATTTAGTGTCTTATATTCTGGGCCTCGGGAGATTTCAAAGAACTTTCTGTTGAAAAAAAGCAAGACCGATGTTGAAATCACAAACCACAGAATTTGTTTAATGCTTAATTGAGTGAAATTATAAAATGCACTCTGGTGATATTTGCTTTAAAGTATTGCTGTTATGAAGTTTCTGTTTTTGGTCTCACATCATAAGTAGTTAACCGTTTGGAATCATGACTAGCACCTCTAATATTAAGGACAAGGTCCAGCAAAATTAACAGCATTACCAGCTCATGTTGGCTGTGCCATTTTTTATGATTCTTTCATCTCATCTTGATATTATGTAGTTATGGAATAAACTAATCTTTAATTCCATTGAATTAAATGCTTTCTTGGAAAGCCACCACTTAATTAATGCACACCTCGACAAGTATCATCTTAATAAAATAGCATATGGCTACACATGGGGCTGATGCACATTGGTTGTTTGGGGCTGTTTTCTTTTTAGAAATGGGTTTGGTCATTTATTTGGAAAGTAAGTTTTTGGAAGAGAGATTATCTACAGAAGGGGAAAGTATTATAGAGAGAAATAACCTCAATACTTGAAAAATTGTTTGTTGCTCTATAGAATACTTCTTACTCCCCACCTAGTGATAAAAATCTAACGTTGGTCTCACAGTTATTGTGTATTTATATCATGTCAGATTTCCCGTCCTCATGAAGACTATCTTCTCTGTCTCCTCTCCCCTGTGTTCTAAATGTGCTAAAAGACTTCTCTTTGGTAGGTTGGATGCCCACAAAATTCCTGAATCAATGAAGGGTGTGAAAAGGTTATAGGATTTTGGTAGTGAGTTGGATAATGGCATCTTAATTGATAGTGATGGGGCAGGAGCAAATTAACAAAATTCCGCTATTCTGAAGGGCAAACATTATTGTGGATGATGGAGGAGAATATATCAAGCTCTGTCGTCATAATTTGTGGGTACACTAAGGAGACAGAAAAGGCTGTGTGTTCACAAGAAACAGCTGGATTCGGAAGGAAATTATGAATGAATCTCTATGGGATGGTGTGTTCCATAGAAGAAGATAAAAATGGGGATATCCTAAATGGGAATAAGGAAATTAAATGGAAGTGATGGTCCTAAAGGTACCCTTATTCCCTAGAAGTTGGTTTACTGTAAGGATTAAAAGTGGTTTTAAGTAAGTTGTTCAAATTGTATTAGTTGCAAACTAGGGTCAGAATTTATCCGGTAGATTTAGGAAGATTTTCCTGCCCATTATTCTGGAATATCAGCTAAAAAAGTGGCAGATTTAATCTGTTTACGGTGAAAATGTTCACCAAATGCATCAGTCTAATTGAAAAAGTAAAGAGGTTCTTATTCCAATGGTCACTTTCTGGAGTTATGAGGGAGATAATTTAAGTGCTCAAAACTTAATGTTCACATCTTCTGCCATCCAGGGTTTCAATAACTGATTTTTCGTATATTAATATAGTTTTTATGAGCTCTATGCATACATGCTTCTGTATAATAGTGTTCCTGTTCACGTGAACATTAATCTCAACCTTTTCTTTCGTGGCATAATTTGTGAATGAAAAGTGAGCACATTTGCAGTATGAAGTTAATTCCAATAAAAGTTTAGTAATAATGTTGATAAATTTAAGAGTGGAGCTGCCATCATTATTTCTTATACCCTCATCCATTTTACTCTCTACCAACTCAAGGTTTCATCTCATTATTTTCTTGCCCAACTTTTCTAATTGAGGAGACCAGAAAGTCCACATGGACTTTCTCGATAGATTTAGCATCTGGTGTGTTTTTATGGTCCCTAAGAAAGGAAATGAGGGCCACTAACATGTTTGTAAGTGAATGTGTCTGTTGGTGAGTCATATCAGTATCAAGAAGGCACGTGACATATTGTATATGGATATTGTTTGTGGGATCAATTGATGATGGGTATGAGTTCATTCACTGCATCCATAGTAAGGGAGAAAGTTGTTGATTCATAAATTATTTTTTATTAATGCATAATACCTTTTTATCCTAATTTATGCAAGGGTCTGTCCTCTCCATGTAAGCTGTCTTGAAAAATGGTTTCTAGTGACCCCATATTGTTTTATTGCCAAAAGTAGTTTGATTGCTTTTTTCCATTTGGTATTGCTGTGAAGTACTAGATATTTCTCATCAGTTGAATGAATCAACGAAAACATTTTTGAATGGAAAGTCGTGAGATCATTATTGTAGTACTGAAAAAAGCACCAAATTATTTGAAATGGAATGTTTATCTGCGTTAAGCTACTTCAACATGAAAACATAGGAATTGGAAATGATATTTTGCCATTGAAGAAACTTTTCCTTTTATATAATATCATTTTATCACAATTCTTTTAAAGCATCCCATTTCTTTAATTTGGATGTGATGAATCATTCATATTGTTTGAAAGTGGAGTTCTTACTTTTTTTGTGACACAAGCCAGATAATTGTGATTAATGGAAAATAATATATAATGGCGGTGCCAGCAGGATATAATATATAAGCCATTGAGGTCCTTTCCTTACATCATCCCTATATCTTCCTAAAGTTCATCTCTCAATCTTCTCTTGGAAAGTACACATGGGGGTTACTCTTGAAAGCATACCTAACACTCAGCAACACAGTACAATGATACGATCACATACTCTTATTTACCTTGTTTTAATTATTATTATATGTATATAAAAAGCCCATTACTTACAAATAATATAATTTGGGTCTAAATATATATAATATATATGTATATATAATTATATAGAACATTTCATGTATATATTTATATAACAACATGGAATACTTTAAAACTCTTCTCACTGATTGACATATAAATATATTGCAAATACAAACTACTCATTCATAGGCATTCATCAAAATCTTTACTCTAAAATCCTTTCCTCCTTTTTAGGGCTCTATAAAAATCAACAGGGTTGCATCACACTAAACGAAGGGGGCAGGGTCGACTATTTGACAATAATCACATTTTGGAATCATTGATTAAAAAACATAACATTAAAAACTGCACATTTCCATCACAGCTAGATGGAATGTTGGAAATGTAGAGACATGGCAGAAGGATTGATAATGGCTTATTTAAACTACTACTAGTGGTCCACAATGATCAGTTGCAGCATCAATCTTTCATCAAGTGTAGGCATGCATCTCTGAGGCCCCAACAGGCACCTTCTCACTTCAGAGAGATGCATCGTACCTGCAATCTATTTGAAAAAGACTGCAACACATCTTTTTGAAGATTGAAGAATGGATGCCTAGGTGGGCTATGGATCTGTCTTTAATCTCTGATTCCTTGATATAAATAGAAACTAGTTTGGACAGCATCATCATGATGACTGCTCCATAGTTTTTCATTAATTGAGTAATTTACTTCCAGTAATATGTCTGACTATAAAAAGTACCCTTTTGCTCAGATGTCATCAGTACATCTAACATTAATATATTATTTAAAAATTCCTAAACTGTAATAATTGGTGTCATGATTTGGTTCTTCCATTGCCATAAATTAATTCTGATTCATCACGTGTTTCCTTATATTACGTTTCCATGTGCAATGGGTGTGAGGGGCAATGGTTCCCTCACCCCTCCCATTCCAACAATTCTACATCAAACCTGAGCATGCCGCGTAGCGATTGAGCTTCGAATGTTGAGTAACAAAGCCGATGGGACAGCACCTAATATGAGACATCTGGAATTTTCCCTAGAGTTGATCTTCACATTGCTGTTTCATATATTGAGTAAAAAAATTCTTAAAGCAAATTTGCAATGTGTCGCTTTGAGTACAAAAGTTCTACCTAGCATTTGATTTTCATCTTAATTTTCCCTTCGACCCTTGTTCAAAACCATTCTTTAGGTGCTCTCTTTAATACTCCACCTTTTGCGGCGTAAACAAATGCTTTCTCATCTGCATAAGGCATTGTATTGTTGAGTTTACTCTAAATGTTTGTCAATATAATCATCAGTCTCCGTATTGTTTTCAAAGAGCCAAGATTTTGAGAGTGATAAATTTAAAGGCTCATACCAAAAATAGGACTTGAAACGTAGCATGCTCTGAGAACCTAGAAGTAATATTAATGGAATTCCTGTTGGATGAGAGATAGATTGAAATTAAGCCATTATTATGCAAGGGGACACATACATACTTTTAAAAGGACTTATAAGCGAGAGCATCACGCAATGAGATGAAGTATCATCCATTGTGTGATTGAGATCATTTGACTTATTATCTCTTCTTCTCCATTCTGTTTTCTTTGAAGAAGCGAAGAATGTATCTGCATTGAGGATGGACGCGATACAAGGAGAGAGTTAAATGTTGGGATTGTTTTTGAGCATGGCAGTGTCCTCGTGTGTTTCACAAAGTTTTCACATCTCAATCTCGGGAACCAGGGAAACACGGTGGAGGCTGTTTCAACCCCCTTCAGCCTAAGCCAACTAATGGCAAAGGCTCACCATTAAGGAGATTCACAACCCTCTCACGAGGACAGTAGTTAGGTCTTTGCCAGTTCATTCTGCTGCAAACTGACCAGCGAGGTGATTTACTTCCAAGTATCAGTCGCAATTCTTCTTATTACAAAATCACAGAGAAAGAGAGATAGAGAGAAAAGTTGTATACACTTTGGGGAGCATGGAAGGACAGTGGGTGACGATCCCTTGGAAGGAAAGGTTGCTTAAAGTGACAAAGAGGAAAGTCTGGAGGGCAGGATCACAGTGGCTTGCCTCATTTTTCCTTCCAGCAAAGCGATTGCAATGAAAAGGGGGAACGTTCACATTTCTTCGTCCCTTCCGCCTGCCCACGCACTCCTTCCCCCACACGCACGCACCCCCCTTACAGCACGTGCAAGTTTTCGCACGACTTGGACTTGGAGTCGCACCTGGAGGGCCACACCTTCTCCAGCAGGCCCCTCGCCATCTTCAGGCTGCTGCTAGTGACGCCCGCGCTCTTCGAGCCCCTGTACTTGTTCCCGCCGCCGCCGCCGCCGCTGCCAACGGCGCCACCAGCGCCCCCGGCGTCCCCGGAGGACGCCGCGGACGAGCGGTTCCTCCTCCTGGAGCTCCTCTTGCGGAACAGGGCTCGGCTCCTCTCCGGGTCCTCCAGCTTCAACCGGATCTGCGTCAGGACGCCCACGAGTAGCTCGTCCACGTTGTGCTGGATGCCCACCGACGTCTCGATGAACTTGCAGTCGTATGACGTGGCCATGGATTTTCCCTCTGCAACATCCGTTCCGTTCCGTTATTGACATTGACATAAAACCCTGTCGGTCGAATATGCCCGAACGTAAGACGACGCGGGTATCGCGGGGGCTCCGGATATTATGCGGCAGATATATGATGTAACCCCCACGTTTCTCATTTGCGTGAAGCCCAAGAAAAGCTTTTGCCCTGTACACAGTCCGGGGTGTCCGAATCCGAAAAGTTTACAAGAAAAAAGTCTTATGTTCGGGCATAGACGGCGAGATTAATATTAACTATAAACGAACAAATCGAGATTATTGGTAAATTAAACCTTACTTTCTGCTTTCGGGAGAATTAAATAAAAGGCAGCGACTTCAATTTACGTCCGTTCTAGACATGACAACCGATCAACAACGTGGTCTATTGCTGTTCCGTATTAATAACATCGATATAAACCATTTAAATTGCATATTTCAACAGAGATGATTTTTCGGTTACATTTGTGATTATAATAGTTACCGAAATTGAGTTACGTGGGAAAATCATAGTGTAAGTTTGACTCATTAACATTGTAAAGCAGGCGATGCACCTGGTAATTCCGTGAACACCTCTATGAAATAACTTCGAACCGGTAAGGACCGATGGAATCAATTACCAACACTTTGAGGATTGCTACGCTACATTTAACTGAAAAAAGTTCGATGTTGTTTGACCTTAAGAAATATCGAATCGGTTCTAAGAGCTCTTGTAAGAAAACCGATCATGCAAGAAATGGAGAGTATTTCTTTTTTATTCCGAGTCGGATTTATTGAATGCTTATTTATTTGGAGGTTCAGTTTCCAAAGTTCTCGATTTACGTAAGATTGCTTGACAAAGCTATAAATACACATTACCCCAAGTAAAGAGGTTCTGTTAGATCAATACACGTCGGAGGAGTTGGAAACTTAGGAAAAATCCCAAATGCAAAATTCCACTTGGGATGCGTGGACCGCCTTGCCACCGAGCACGCACTTGCTTCCTTCACGTGGCGATCCTCACCGACGACATAATAAGAAGGGGTAGCGGCAGGGGGTGCCTACCTTCTGTGGAGACCACCCGCGACCGGACGAGGTCCGTCTTGTTGGCGACCAGGATGACTGCCCGCGTGGACACGGATGCGGACTTCCAGAGGGCCTGGAGCGTCTCCTCGGCCACGGCCACGGAGGCCCTGTCAGACGTCGAGTACACCACGACGTAGGCGTGCGCTTCGTACGTGCTGATGCAGTTCTCGGGCTGCGGAGAGAGAGAGAGCGAATTGAGAAAGTCAGTCAGTCAATCACAAATTCGGAGATACTAAACTGACGATTGGATGGAAGGGTTAAGGACAAAAGTCAAGTTCATGGAGAATATATTGACATTTTCTCATACGCTTAAAAAAATTGAATTTCTGAAAAGTTTTCACTCCCTTCTCAGTATTTCAAATCCGTCCCTATTGATAGATCTATTGAATGGAAGAATGCAGTTTCCTGATGCGTAGAGAAACCTGACGTTGTGTTTGCAGTATCGTTTTAGAGAGTAACTTGCTCCTGGACGAGTAAAGAATAGTCACGTTTTAGGCCCGTTCATCAAAAACATTGCCTCCTTTTCGATGGGGCTTTAATGCCACTTTCAACGAAACAGTCTTTATGGAAAATAATAATTCTACACCCTCTGCTAGGACGACAAATTTTATTCATTTCCTTTTGTGATTCTCCTCGAAAGAAATGAGGAATGGTATGTGGTGTTCAGTGGGTGGTGATGCATTTTTATTTTGCTTCTTTGTTTGCGAAGGTGTTGTGCTGGGGAGTGCGTGGGGGAGGGCGAGGAGGAGCCTAGGGAGAGAATGAGAAACAATTGCGATGGGGGGGGAGTGGGGGGGGGAGAGGGGGTTGGTTGGGATCGATTTGCCGAATGTGGGTGGGTGGGTGGGGTTTATCGGGAGGCGAGCGTCGGGTCTCCGGGGATCGACCCAATGTTATCATCGGCGGGGAGACAAAAAATCAATTGCTCCGCTACACCAGGCGCTAATATATATCTAACGGGAGGCGAGCCAGGTGAGAACTTTCATAGGCATTTTTTTTATTTTACTCTTTCAAGAAATAAATATTGAAAAATGAAATCGAGGTGACCTCTGGAACGTGAAAGTATTGCTATCGATCGGGGGGAGATTGCCGTGATCAGAAATTAATACTCTCTATATTTATAATACTGGCATTCTGCATGAATGCATTTCGATGGGGCGAAACGCCTACACATGCACAGCATGTGATGTGCAAAATACTTTCAAATATTCATTACGGAAATTGCGTTTGCACGAATAAGTGTATTAATAAAATAACATGAATGAATTCAATGCATATTCTTATGCATTCACGTAGTAATGCACATGCATACATTTACACAAAACGTGTAGTAATAAAACGAAAAATTTCCTAGTTTTTGATCAGCCAGATTTGTTGAAATATGCTTTGTATCTCATGGAAATTAATATCTTTCTTAGGTCGTATATTTAAATCGTACCTATGCGTTTAAAAATAAATAAAGATTTGTGAGAGCGGATAAAACGGAAATTGAATTCGTTCGGTACATACATTTATACGGAGTGAAGGCAACGTGTGTCCATTTCAACTACCTATAGCGTCAGTTGAATTTCATCACCCTATTTGATTTTTCATCGTCATGCTTTGTTGAGTTCACTTTCCCTTGGGTATCGCGTGGCACTGTGCCGGAGCGTCGCATTTCATCGCGTATCTCATTTGCAGCTCGTTCAAATTTTAAAAAAAGTTTGGAAGCCGATGCATTTATTATCTGGATTGGTGTTGGACTATTCCTTCGGAATCGATGAAGCAGGAGCTGGGATCGAAAGGAAGTGGGAGCGATCGATGTTTGTCGTGCATTGTGTGGTGGGTTCATTCTCGGACAGCGTCTGCGATTTAAACCAAGGGCAGCTGGGCTACTGACTGCGGTGGATGGCCGCCTTCCAAGACGAAGCAAACTGGAGGACATACATCAAAGGTCTGTATTACTTTTGTCGCGGCCATAAAGCATCCGAGGATGTTGGAACCAGAAAAGTGTCAGATATATGAAAACAGAAGTCCTCTCCACCATTGCTAACTTGCATCGCTAACTTATTTACCATTTGTGACAGGCACGTGTTTTTTAGATAGATATGTGATTCAGCTGATTTACTCCAACACAGTGATTTAAATCCGTTTTTCATTCCTCATTAAATGGCAAGAGGGTTCGTCGTCAAGGACACGGAGGGACAACGTTTCAATTCCTATATCGCATATCGGCGATAGAATCTGTTTCTTCTTTTCCTCGAGCCTTAGCGCAGTTCGGTGGGCGCCGGATTGGTGACTATCTCAAATGGAGCGCTTCGTGGCCTCCGTCACGTCTTGCCTGAATGGAGGGTTGACCCCGAATTTTTCTCCACACTTCCCCTTACCCCCCTTAGAGCGGGGTCACTGTGAAGGTCGACGAAGATTTGAGGGCAAAAGTATGGAATCACCGCTCACGATTGGGAACTTGATCCTTGAGACATTTCGAGTGAAAGCTAAAGCACAGCATTGAACGAGCACAGTTGACGCTGAAACTGTGAATCCCCCTTTGTAAAAAAAACTGTTAGATTTCAACAGTTACTGTTGAATTTCAACAGTTGGCCCAATTTACTGTTAAATATTTACACAGTAACTATGGGAAATGACTGTGGGCCCAAATTACTGTTGACATTTTCTAGTTTTTTTTTGCATAGGGCTCTTCAAATTTTCCTCGTGGCCGGTTTTTTATGTTATGATCATGCGATTAAAGTGTTCACCAAAACAAAGTTTCGGTGAATGCAAGTTGAGTAAAAGCTCTTTAAAATGTAAATTTCCGGTTCATCATGTGGTCTCATTGTAAAAATTTCTCATTTATCTGTGAAATTGAAAATATGCTTGACAGGGATATTTAACAGGAACGCTGCATTCTTAGTTTATTCCTTCTTCAGTTTATTTTTACCTACTTCAGTTTATTTTTACTACTCGAAACGTGATTACGAGCTGTATTGGTATGTGCACGAGCTTACGAACTGACACATACTTTTGAAATTATTTGAAATCATCTTCCCCCTTAAACAAATTGTTATCTATACTTTTACGAGACCCAACAGATAGAGGTGTATTGTGCCGTTGTTCTCTCACAGGAGGTTCAGGCGAGGTATGAAGGGAGGGTCGATAGAATGTGGAAACCAATTTAAAAATATCTCACTTTACGCGAGAGTGGTTTCAATTATATTCCCCCACACCACACACAGGTACTCACCGACATTTCGGAGCTGGGGTGGTCAATGAACGTCAGTTCCGATTCCTCTCCGTCCAACAGCACCGACACGGACTTCTCGCCGAACTCCTCATCTGTGAATGGAACCAATAACACAGCTAGCGTCAGCGACTACAATGGCATCGACAATGGGGCGTTCTGAGCCCTTCATTGGGTCACGGAGGGGATTGTTGAGCGAACGACGCCCGCCCCTCTCTGCCTGATCGCGGCGTAAACAGTGACCTCCTCCTTTGGCGCGGAAACGCTTTGCATTCCGGGCCGGCGCGCGCGTACAATGCGGTTTCGGGTCGCCTGGCCGCTTGTCCGCGAGGCGCTGATGCGAAGAGACGAGGCTGAATATCGGAGGGAACAAAGGGTCCACCATGCTACTGCGGGACGACCCGGAGAATGAATGTAGGTGGACAGAAACACGCGCACGGGAGTGGCAAAGATGCAATTGCGCCATCGATGAATCGTCCGCGCATGAGTCAATAAGTCGCGTTGCCATGGCAGTGTGCCTTTCTGCCTTCGATATGGAATTTGAGGCCCTCTCATTCTGTCATCAAATGCCGCGCGTGACTTAAGATGGTCGTCGGTTTGGACCAACCACGCTTCGATTTTGTTTCCATCCAACGATTCGGTATGGCTGTACACGGCTCTCTTGGGTTGAAAGTGCAGCTTGCGCTTTCATTTAATGTCGAAACCAGGGATTCTGACTCGCAAGGAATTCTTTTTGTAAATTGCTCGCTCTACGCGTTGAAGAGTGGCGCGGCCACAAAATTTGAAATCTCGGTCACACATACTCGTAGCCGCGAGGACAGAGCTGTTCACAAAATTTGAGATGACGATTGATAGAGCGCTCTTTAACAGATTGGGACATTTATATGAGAGCGGAACAAACGAGAGGAACAACTAACGGACTGGGAAGCTTTGTTCCTCCGTCTATGACACCATTGCAAATCATTGAAGGAAGAGGTGCTGAAAGATCGATGACAATTAACATATTAATGGGAATATAATAACCATGCCTCTTGTGGGGTAGCACTGAACTGGTCCGTTCCAGCTTTTAAACAACCTTTATATTTTTAAGGTGAAATTGAGTATAGAAATGGCGTTCCACGAACCGGACAATAATAAATGTACATATTCGATATAAAATTTATCTTGCTTTGATAGTATGTAATGCTGATATTAGTTATCAAACATATTTATGATTTAAGGATACCAGATTATGAGAAGGGAAAATTTAAATTAGAAGCTGGAAAACATGCTTACGTGATTGCTTTGTTTTAAATTTTGTGCTGCCGAACCCCAACTTTAAGGAACAGGTCAGTTCATATTCCTTCCATTCCTGTCCTTATACCTTTCCTCCCGGTCTGAAGCGCCTATTAGTGCGGAAACAGACTTGAAAACACCCATGAATTTGGATGAAAGCGTTCAGGAGAGCGCGGCTGCATAATGGGTAGAGTTCCCGGGTTCGAATCCGGTAGAGGTTAATACTCTATAATCGATACGGTTAAAGTTAACCCGAGTGATTGTCTGGACACCCGCAGGTCTTTCTGGGAAACCACATTGAATGCATTTAGAGGAAGATACAGTGAACAGAGCGAAATTGTCCAATGGAGGGGGCCAACTCGACCCTTAATGGTGTCTCGAAAGGGTGTTCCCCTCCTCCCCCCACCCCTTCCGTCTCTTTTCCTCGAGCCGCACACACGCAAGACGTGGTGCCCGTCCTTTCACCTTTTCGGCCTTTATTTCCCCCTCCCTCCCGTTGCTAACAACCCCCTATTAACGACTTCCCTCGCGTTCTTCTTTACTCCTGCGTAAGTGGCATATAGTGAGCAAGTCTCAAGGAAGAGAGGAAGTACCCAACCCCTGGGGCAGCAACCCCTCACTCTCACTTTCATCCCTCCCCTCTCTTGCCCTCGCGTCCCTTGGATCATTCATCCAACATTCCCTTTCGGCTCGACCTCGTGGCCCCACACCCTCTACCGTTCGCCATTTGACCATTAATACGAGATGGACACTGTGCAAATCTAATTTTCACTGCGAGAAATCTTAATATGTAGAAAATCCGACGGTATCTTCGTAGCGGAGGTTATTAACGGGTCGACGTGCTGAAATGGAGGCATTCGCGTTGTCGGAAGCCCTCCCACACGATGGGCGTAATGCAAGGTTTGCTAGACATTGGGTCACCGGAATGCCACGCAAATATCAGCCGTGATTGAGACGGACTATCCCTCATAATAAATAGGACCTCGTTATTCAATGAAGAACTCATCTCATCCGGCGTTAGAACCCACTCCGAGCACACTTTTCCGGCGCCTCTATCAAGCGGTCAATTCAATCGACCATGAGTCGTCACAATGGCATATTCGCGCGTCACAATGGCAGATCAACAATGGCGTTGTCCATTCGTTGTGACTCGAGCTAATCTCTGCCGCCATTCCGGCCTCAACCCGCGTCTATTCACTCACGGACTCCCTCGCTTCGAACCCTCCTTCCTCCCCTTTGAGCCGAGGGCGGGGGCTACAGGGTTCGGGGAATAGTAGGGGAGAAAGGTGGAAAAGGAGGGGCAGGGACCATTTCGTAGCGCCAGGGTAAGCTTCGGCGACACTTGTGGAGAAACGGGGTTCTCTCCCTGGGAGATAGGGTTTTTTAGTTCGTCTTCTGTCATCAGAACGGTATTTACGATTCACCGTCAACAATACCCTCCGTTCGAATCCTTATGCATTTCTCCTGTCCGTGTCCATGAATTTAAGAATTCCGTCAACAAATTTCGTTTCCTTTTTCCATTACAGAATCTTGACATTTAAAAATATGTATTTTTAGCGTCTTTTTTTTAAATATTTCTTTTATCTTGTGCAGTGCAAGAAATTTTTCGGTACACTGAGGAATCTTGTCTCATAAACTGGAATAATCGCGGTTATTAATACATTTACACTTTCGGCAATATTGTAATGGCCGGCTGAAACAGCGTTTTTCTAGCGAAAATGGGAAAGTAACGTTGGAATTTATCGTTATTTCGAATTATTCCGTCCTGCTTGCAAACAATCATAGCATTTACTTATTTATTGGATCAAGTGTTCTGGTTGCGGTTCTCGAGCTACTTATGCAATTTTATTCACCATTCCTGCCAAACCTCTCTCCTTATTCACTTTCCTGGCTTTGTTTATTTTCATTCCACGAGGATCGCGACTATCTGTTGTTTCGTTGTGGGCGGAAGAAAACAACACCGAGAAACAAGATGGCGCTCCGAATGGAAACAATGGAGTCAGCGATCGGAGCGAGAGAGAATCCTCCCTTCGCAGCGTGTTCTTCCTCCTCTCTTAAGCGGTATCGCGGGTCATGGAGTGAACAAGTACGTCGAAAAAATACTTGGACAACATTTCACTTAAGTACAAATAATTATACGAGCCATTATAGAAATCATACAAAATTTGCATATTGTATTTTCTCCTTGATTAAGGTATGTTATGACATAGCAAAACAAATATTGTTATGGTTACCGTGGATAGTTTTCAGAGCGGGATTCGAAATTCAGGTGAAAGTTACATATATTTAAACATGATTTTTTGTATCTTCGAGTCGGTTTGGCTTCGTGATATTTGTCAGTAGTCATTACAAACATTAGTATTTATTCTTTTATTTTAAGAAGAAAATCTGTTCATGTTTTATCGATTTATGACGAAATACATCTCATGTAACATAAACCTTTACACGGTTTCGTGTTTAAAATGCGTCGAATTATCAACAAATCAAATCAATAAAGTGCTTTCTTTATACTTTTACCCACATTTTTACCCATGGCTATCACTAATACGGACGTGTATACAAAATATAATCTGCACATAGAAAAAAGTCGCCTCAGCCACCTCAAACAAGCCTCCACGCAGGACGCACCTTCAATCCCTTCCGACTTATCGATTGATTCATGTATTATCTATCCATCGCGTCCCTCCTCCAGAGCTCACCCTTTCGACATTCCCTTCGATTCCCCTTATACCTTCTCCGATATAATTCCCTTTAGCTCCCATCCCTCCCCCTCCTTCCTTCCCCCGACCCTTAAAGCTGAATCGCATTTTCTTCCCTCCTCCCGTCAGCCTACCCTTTTATCCCCAAAACCTAATCCGGACCACATTCGATTTCTTTGCATAACCGGACTTTTTTTTCGTTCCAATTTCTATCCTTTTTATCGCCTGTTTTTTCCTCTTCCTCTCTTGGTTGAAGCAAAATAGTCACAGGCACGTCGCAAAAAAAAATGTTAGCTATCAAAGCCTCGATGCTCTAAGAAGAGGATACCATGCAACAACTCTTCCCTCGTAAGCACTGCGAACGAATCAGACGAAACGGGTTTCACCTCGAATGGTACTGAGCTGATTGCGAGCGCCACGCCTCATTTTGTTCCTTTGAATATTGGCCGCTCTGCGGTTGAAAGGGGGAGGAAAATAAAATGTACTTTTCAATCGGTTGGCCTCGTTTGAATCGGTCATTTGATCAATCACCTTTTACGCCCAAGCCGAGATATTTATGAAATACTGAGTATTCCTGAGTTTGAGGTCGTTGCAGATGTTCCTGCTTCTACCCAATCATGATGACGAGCAGTGAGTCTACTTTTTTTGATTAAAAATTAACTTCTCTTTCCGTTATTTTTAACTCAGGAAGGCACGCTAAATTATTCAGTTTAAAGAATAATCAAACTTAAAGTTGGTCTTAATTTTAGATGTACGAAGGGTCTTATTCTGATAATTCTTGATCTTTCACATTCTCAAAATTCTTGCTTCGTAGCTAAATTTACGAAAGGTAATTTTGTTCACTGTTGCGCTTAGTACAGTATTTTACCCGAAGGCTGGTCTGTTTGTTGTCGGCCCAGCTCAAAGGCGTGTGAAATCAACCCAATGATGGTAAGGGGGTAGAGTTCCTTTCCATGTGATATCCCAGAAAGTTTTGGTTTCATAAAAATAAACCTGCATAGATGTAATGGATACATCCACTGGATTCAAACTCGGGACCTTCGACCAGTAGTCCACGCTCTATCCACTGAAATACCTCGCCATTATACCTCATTAATATCGCAATCCCACATAATTTCATAACGATAGTGGACCAGTTAACTTAGCAGAATATCAACATCTCTCAAAAATAAAATAAATTTTGTATTATGCCACGCGATTAGTATTAATATCCACTCAACCGTTTTCAACCTCTTCAGGTCATTGCTCTTCATCTGGTCATTCTACTCTTCATAATTAACCTGAAGAGGTTGAAATCGATTGAGTGGACGATAGTAATCTTGTGGAATATATCAATGTTTATTTCATTAGTGATGATTTCTGGCTTGACTATGTGGAACTTCTCCATGCAGGACATAAGGACTGCACTTTGTAAGGTTTTACAAAGCAGGTTTATTGCGTACAACACAAGTTTCGATATCTAATATCATCTTCAGGTACAACTCACATTAATTGCCATGTTTGCCTGGGTAGCGTAGTGGTCTGATTCACGGTCCAGGTGAATTTTTTCGCATGGTAATTAATGTGAATTTCACCGCCGTTCACGCGGCAGGCTTGATATATTACATTCAGGTACAACTGATCGAATGAGAAAAAAAACTTGGCCATTTGTACCTTGGGTGATAGGGTGATATCATGTATCATAATATTTACAGAGTGCATTCCTCACGTCCGAAAGTGGATTTCATTTTGGAGTGGGGCCCACGCAATGTTTGAGGCGGCTGGAGTAGTGGCTCACCTAGGGACGTGTCGTAGGCGTGCATGTACTCCGAGGTCATGAACTGCGAGACGAGAGAGGACTTGCCGACGCCGGGCGCGCCCAGCATGACGACGCGGTAGGGCAGGGCGGCCGTTCCCGGCTCCGCCCCCCCGCCGACGCCCCCTCCTGGGGACACGCCGGCGCAGCAGAAGGACGCGTTGCTGCCTCCGTGGATGGCGCCGCAGACGCCGCTGGCGCTGGAGCCCCTGGAGGACGCCAGCGACACCTCGCCGCTGGTGCGCGCCGAGCCGGGGTACGAACACACGCCCCCGATCATGCCACCCAGCAGGAACTCCGTGCTGTCAGGGAGAGAGAGAGAGGAGGATTATGGGTGATATTCAGGGGCGTCGGAACTATTTTCACTGGGGGGGGGGCTTGAAAAGTGCCCGGCTTCTAAGAAAAGGGCCCGGCAGCTAAGAAAAGGGCCCGGTATCTAAGAAAAGGGCCCAACATCTAAGAAAAGTACCAGAATTTTTTGCGGATAGGAGGGGTTAGAGACTAAAATTTCGATAAAAGAGCATATTAGGGTGTGAGGATGAATGTCAGAAAGTACCCGCTTCGACTATAAGGGCCCGGGGCAAATTCAGGGAGGGAGGGGGGTCTTGGGACCCTCCTGCCCCCCCCCCCCCGACTTCCGACGCCGCTGGTGGTATTCCAATATTTGGGGTACATGACATGAAAGTTATGCTCCGGAAGACTGTGAAGATATCCTAATGGGTTGTCGATAGGCGTAGAATAATTTCAAGTCGCAACGAAATAACTCAGTGGAGGCGTTTACTCGGAACCGAAATCGCCATTTTATACACGAAATCGTTAGATGGAAACAAGAAATGAATTTTTGTGAAAAAATTAATCTTCTGGCCAGAGCCGTTCGCTCATAAATTAAAAAATTAAAATAAGCAAAAGGTGACGCCCACCGAAAAAGCTGCTCTGAAGAATTCTACGCCATCCACTTCTTGATAATTTTGGCGCCAAAAAGTGGAGGGAAAGCGGAGGTAGGGAGGGGAGACCTGCGTACCAATCACCTGCGCATCCAGTAAATAACCCAAAATAACTGAACGACGAAATTCACCAAGTGCTCTTCGTGTACATTATGGTGTGGATTCAAGTAAACTGAAGTTTTATATACTTTTTCACAAATTACGATGCAGTCAAATACGCAATGCCTTTCGAAACACATTTCATGGAGTCTAACAGTCACTTCCATTGGTAGTAAATCAGCCTCGTGTACCCCATTATAGTTGAGCGAAGGAGCTGCGTATTCTCGGTTGTGATTGGACGAAGTGGATGGCGTACGAATATTTCTCACGCCCACTCAAGCGAAAGGTTTAAAAAACATTAGATTTTCCCGCTTATAACTCGAGAACTACGTAACAGATCGAAGAATGGGAAAATATGGGTCTTTTTATATCACAAACTCTATCAGATCCGGCAATAGAAAAATGTGGTAAACAACCCCATTACGATTACTCTTTTGTAAACGATTCCGTAAGCCCATGAGGCGAGAGAGAGAGGAGTATCGACTGACGATTTGCCCGTGAGTCATGCGTTCAGTTCCTATCGCAGAGGTCTCATCTCGGCCCTTGGCTACCGATCTCCCAGACCGCTGCGCCTGGGAGGTCGGCAACATTTAAGACATCGCGGGATGCCTAAGAACCGGGGGCTGCCCTTTCAGCAAACCGCATACGCAACGCTGCAGCGAAAATTTTCTCAGATCATCCTGCGGTACTCAAAGAATCGTATCTATAATATTTAATTTAACTGCCTAAGATGGTGGTTTATCTCTTCACATTTGCTAATTCCTTTATTTCCCATTTTGGTGATGGCTATTTCCCGTTTTACATGAGTCATTATGATCTGTTTCCATTTTCATTTGAGAATTTAAATCCTGTAAAGTTTGGAAAGTCGCGGTTGAAGATGCACGCTATTATTGTAAATATAAAATATATATACATTTATAGTGTTTCTTTTTTTTCTTCTTTTTTAAGTCTCTGCTTATTGTATTCCAATATTGTTGTACTATAGTAAGGGATTTAATATTGTTACCTTTCGTTTATATTAATGTGCTGTCATCCTGTTATGGAATTGATTTCATGACTCTGGATATGTATTAATTATGTGCAATCATTTGTGCTCCTAAGGGACGAAATCGTCCCGGAATAATAAAATTATATTTTATTACAATGGAAGTTTTTTTTCCAGTGATTCCGATAGATACCGCCGTCTATCGTAAGTATGGGAATGCAATTTCGTGGGGCCTAAGAGTAGATCTAGTTTTCCTAGGTCTCCTCCTCAGAATCCCTCATCCGTTCTAGAAAAGCATTCGATCCTTTTTCACCATGACTGTATGTCAGACGATCAGGTGTGGAGTCACGGATCTATCTTTCGCGTTATCGCAATCTTTATCGTAAACGCTCACCCCCTAGAGTAGCGCAGAGTTAACAATAACCGTCTATAAAATTCCCTCCACTGATTGTAATAAGCGATTTGAAGTGCTGTACGAAAAATTAAGAATGGATATCACGTTCTCTCTAAGATAAGTTTAATCGATAAATAACGATAACGCTAGCGCACGTGTTATGAAGATCCATGAACAAGGCCCAGGTTCCAGGTTACTGACGGCAGGGTAGTTCATCTGGAAACCACATTGAAGGGAAATCACATGAAGGGGATCAAACTTTCTATTTGAAGATACAAAAACTAAATCTTTTCAACGGAGCGGACTTAAGAGGGAGGGTTAGAATTTGTGAAAATGCTCCGAACCAGATTACGAGAAAGTGGAGCGCTTTCGTCGGTCCTCCCGCGGCCTTCCAACCCCCCCCCCTCCCCCTGTGTGTGTGGGGGTGCATTAAATATTGGAGCGAGGCAGCCTCGGAAGGGTCTGGACCGCGGCCAGAGCCTCTTCCCCTCCGGGCGGGGAGTCCTATTGCGACCGCGTGTATTTATACATATGTGTATACACGTTTCCCTGAGGTGCTAATGACTGATTCTCGGAATCGTATTCAGTTGCGTTTCGGCGGAAAAACCACCCGGCGCTCACGAAGACGTCATGGGAAGTTGATATCTGATCTCGGGCGGGACGCAGTGACATAGTGAACGATGAGGAACCTCACAGTGCGTGATTCTTCGAAAGGTAACAAAATAATCTGTCATCTATGCCGCCCTCATAATTTTGAAGTTTTTACCATGATGCCGAGCTCCAGTATTTATTTTCATGTTTTATGTTCATTCACTCATTAGGGGGGGTCTATCTTCATCTCTATTAATTCATGAAGATACTAAGACTATAATTATTCTTGAAATCTGAAAAAATTGAATGATGTGATATAATTGAATTATTAAAAAACATTCCACCACTCATTCGGTTAAGCTAGTTATTCAGGGGAGGAAGCGACCGAGAGCTAAGGTCATTTGCGCCATCAAGGATAAGTGGGTGTTTGGGTGATGGCAGGAACTTATCAGGGAACGGACGAAGGGTGGAGAGAAACCCGGCGTCGGCATTAGCCTACTCTTAATGACAGGCGCCAAGGGGACCACGGCTAAACGTCCCATCCGACGGACGGAGTACTGAACCTGAAATGCCCTCCACTAGGCACTCCATGTTGGGACCGGTTTACCACTGAAAAATCCTCCACTGCCGGAAATCGAACTCGGGCCCTCGGGATGGGAGGCCAGTACTCTAATCACCACACCATCCCGGCAACTCAACACACAAATCATTGGCATTTATAGATTCTGAGAAAATAACGCTGATATTATGGATAAGTCACATTCGATTATTCACAGATTTTCGAATATATGCTTCGTATCGTTAATTGTAAAATGATATGCGGTGATGCATAATTAATCATATTTTTCGTTTAAGCTGAATTCAGATTACGTTAAACTTAGGAGAGCTTGGTCCGTAGGCCCAATGAAAGCCCTTGAAAAATTAAAAGCGGTCTCCCAAAGACTTAATTCCCGAGATTGCATGCGGAACCGTCTCCTATTACTGGTCTCGCTTTTTTCTGCTTCGCACGCATCAACAGCCTACCGTTTAATATCACGCGCTCTCATCCACTCACTTGTTTCCTCATTCATGTGATTCCTCGGTGAATGACTTAACGAGGCGGTTTGAGTGGTATTTATGGCGCCCTCTTCCTCGCGGATTAGAGGAAAGAGAAACGTGTCCACATTACTCTCGTTCCCGGATTAAGCGAATGATAAGCTTCCCGCCGACACTTTCCATTTCGGCACTTTTTTGTTTTCTTTTTTTTAACACGCCGCACTCTCTCACAAATTTGTTCGATCCACGTCTCCGTGAATCGCGTGCGCTCGTCGATCTTCCAGGGGATGGGCATCGCGTGCGCTTCGCTGCCTTCGCGTGATTTCGAACGCACTCTCGAGGACACGCCTCCAACACCAATCAGACCGAGATGCCGTTGGTGTTTGTGACCAAAAACAAAGGAATGACAAACATACGAATACTTCAAATGATGGAGACGTGGTTTAAAATGTGAGATTTTCTACACGTGGAAATGCTTCGAAAGACCCATTTTTTTCTTAAGGGATAATCACTCTTGGTTAAGGACACTTGCCTAGTTTACGTAAACCAAAGCAAGATAAAAATCTTGGCCTTTCCTAAAAGATTTTTTACGCATAATTATTATTGAATTTTGGCTGCTACCGGGAGAAGGCACTAAAATACACGTGAATCCTGTCACATTTTGTCGTTTGAGATTGAAAAATACTGCTAATAAGACAGGGGCTAAATATCTTTCCGTGAAATTAATTAAGAAAAGTCTTTTCATTAGGTTAGGCAGAGTATTTCAAGAAAAAAATATGTGAATAATAAAGGCACGTTGATAAGTGAGTTTGTGAACTATTTTACAGTTCATGCAAACAAATTTTTACTATCGACGCGCGAAAATTTTATAAATTATTGGTAGAACGAGCTCGGCGGTATATGGTACGAATCAGAAGAGCAACATCTGCTATCTTTTGCGTCGAGCAAATTCACTCGTGGAAGATCACCGGCAATAAAAATTGCATAAATATTCAATTTGAATGAAACATATAAAAATGGAATGCAAGTCACCGAAGTGACGTAGGCATATCGCTTTCTTCAAATTAATTTTGAAGGAGAAAAATGATTCAATTCACGAAATAAGTCGTTGGTTTAATGACTAATTCATTGACTATTCTTCTTAAACCTATCACTTTTTTAATATTTTTTTCGTACTTAAGTGACGAAACTAAAGCATGCTATGAAAATATTGTTTCTGAGATATTATTGCTCTATTGCTCGCTGCTGAATTCGCTTCGTGTGAATTGTTTGAACAACTGGGCTCAAGAAATTCTGTTACAATTTAAGACGAAAATTGGTAGTCACACTCACTCGGGAGGCGTGTTTTGGCATAAAAATCTCCAATATCAGGAAATTCTATAACGGTTTGTGACGAAAATTTGATGAGGCATTTTCACTCCAGAGGTGTGTGAAAATCTCCTATACTAGTAAATTCTACCAAGGATATCCACGAGAATGTGATGGGACATTTTCACTCGGGAGGCGTGTATGAAAATCGCCCGGTCTAGCGGAAGGGTTCACCCACCTGTGGCTGGAGTTGCTGGAGGCGACACTGTTGTTGGAACGGGAGCGCCGGGACTTGAGGGAGTCGCCCCTGTTGTGCACCACGCCTTTTCCCGTGATGCTGAAGTGCCGCAGCCGGTAGTATTCCTCCTGCTCCTCCTCGTCGCCGCTCATGCTGCTGCCCAGCTCGTTGGGCATGCTGGCCACCCTTGACCTCTGCGTGTGCGGCAGGGACAGCAGGTCACCTCTCTTCTTGGAGGCCTTCACGGACTGCGAACGCGAGTGGTGCGGGGCGGGGAGCTGGCCCTGCCCTCCCGCGCCCCCCTGCAACGCCCGGGGCGACGGGTGCCGGTGCGAGCTCGAGTGGTGCCTCCTGTGCCGGTGGTGCTTGGTGCTGGCGTGTCTCCGGGAAGGGCCGTAGCTGTGGTGCGGGCTGCCGTAGCGCATCTCGAAGTCGTGCAGCTCCCTGGCCGTCATGGTTCCCGTCAGGTCGGGCAGCTGGTGCGGGGGGCCCTGCACCAGGCCCCCGGCACTCTCCGAGGGCAGCGCCGCGGCGCCCCCCGTCGTCGCGGCGTCCGGGACGCCGATGGACGCGTTGGAAGAGCGCGCCGAGGAGCAGGCGAGCTGCTCCACCATCACCGCCGCCAGAATGTCCGACTCCCTGGTCATCGCGTCCGTTTCGCTGGCCTGCGGGCTGCCTTCTCCCTCCGCGCCGGCCTCCAAGTCCACTAGCAAGGCCTCCGCCTTCTGCCTCAGCTGCAACTGCTGCTCGCAAGTGATCGCCACGACGCTGCGCGCTTCGTGCTCGTCCGGGAGCAGTGGTGCCTTCTGCACTGAGACGGTGACTATTGTGGGAGACGGGGCGGAGAGCCTGTTTATATCGGGAGGC
Organism: Platycnemis pennipes; assembly: GCA_933228895.1. Lineage (NCBI taxonomy): Eukaryota > Metazoa > Arthropoda > Insecta > Odonata > Platycnemididae > Platycnemis > Platycnemis pennipes. The sequence continues at coordinate 12,282,106 of OW121850.1, read as the reverse complement.
GGCATGGGGGCGGGGGTCTGCCCCTCGCCCGCCCCCCCGCCCCCCTCGCCCGCCACCGCCTCCGAGAAGTCGACTCGCAGATCGGGCGCGCTTCTCGGGAACCTGGCGGCGAGGGAGGGGGGGACGTCGGAGGCGGGGGTTGGAACGAGAGGGAGCGGGAGCAGGGGCGGCGAGGGCGGCTGGAGGTGCGGCGCGGGGGAGCCGGGCGGGGGCGCTACCGGCGGCACCACCAGCGCCTGCCTGGGCGGGTCCGCCGCCGCCTCCTCCAGCTCCGAGGTCTCCGTCGAGTCCTCCGTCTGCAGAAGCGGCGTCTGCTCCTCCGAGCTCCCTTGGGCGCCGCGCCCCGAGGACGCGAACGCCGACTGCGCCCCGTGGTGCGAGGAGCTGGAGGACGAGGAGGACGAGGAGCACATGTTCGGGGACCTGCCGGCGGCCTGCAGGGGCGGCGGTTTGTCCGAGGGCCTCTGCCCGCCCTTCGCCAAGGGCCCCCCTCCTTGGGTCCTCGACTGCGGCGGCGGGGTGGAGGGAGAGGGGAAGGGGAAGGCCGTGTGCGAGGAGGCTGTGGTGGAGGTGGAGGCCCTCTTGGAGGGGGCCCTGGCGGGGGCCGTCTGGATGATGCTGGCCGCCGGGGGTTCCTCAGTGGTGGCCACCACCACGCTCTGTCTGCCGCCCCTGAAGACGGCCCTCAGCGACGTCTTGGAACCGCCGCCGCCGTCCGACCGTCCGAGGAAGTTGAGCCTCCCGGGGGCCGCCATCGGCGTCATGAGGGTCATTCCTTCCCTCCGGGGGCCCGATCTCAGAGAACCCTAGCCGCGGAGCGCCGTCCGCACGTCTCCAGGGCGCCTTGTCTCGTCGCACTGCATGGAAATAAAGAGACGGATCAGAAATTATGAACATCGCAACGGAATTGCATTTAAAATGTTTTGACCCTCACGTTTCAATAAAGAATATGACCTCAGTTGAATATACCATAGTTCCTGTGCATATTAAAATATACCAGTAAGCACCGAAAAGAAAAGTAATATGTGTGGCCAAAAACAAAGAAATCCGTCAGTTCAAAAATAAATGCCGAGTTTCGAAAATATCAGTAACCCTTTAACCAATGCTTCCAAATGGTAGCAGCGTAATTGTTGCCAAAGACTTTAAAAAAATATCAATATTAATAAAATTCCAAACAAAGAGTTGAATTTGCAAGGGAATAGTTTGAAACCAAGTAAGAAAATATTTAACCTATTTTAGAACACGTATTAGCGGGATTGAGCATGTATTCTCACGTTATAAATTAAACGTGGCAACAACACGTCAGTCATGTTTCGAAGTCAAAATGAGTTAAAAGAGCTTGTAAAAAATAAAATGCAACTACAACGCGCTCTAAAATAACATACTCATACAACTATTGTGTATGCGCTATCATCCTATAGATGATTTTCCATATAGGTGTTTTTCTGGACCGGTATTTATTCATTAAATAACTTAGCTCTTTTACGGGATTTTGAATCTCGGAGTCACGGTTAAGTGCTCGTTTTAATTAAATTTAGGTGTTATTAATTGATTGTTGAAGATTTTATGAATTGCAATGAAGAAGCTTTGTGACATGTAACAGAAGATGGCTTGACAACCGAAAAACGGTCGTTATTGCAATAAACAATGGAGGTCACAAATGTTTTTCGTCGCAATTATGGAACCCTTCCATCACGTCATAACTTCAAATTTCGATTAAATGCTACTTAATATAATTATAGGTATGTAATTTAGATTGTTCCTTCATAACGCGAAACCATGATTTGCTGGAGAGAAGATGGTTTCTCAAAATAGGCTAATATGTTTTACTAATATTTGAATGCGTGGAATAAGTTTCGTAATATGCAGGTGTAGAGGAATTAAGAGGATCATTTGTGACTTGATGCTTCTAAGAAAAAAGTCTTGTTGGAGAAATAATCCATTTAAAATGAGTAATTAATGATGGTATGAGATAAATACTGTCGTAAAGCACTAGAATACATGGTTTTATATGATGGATAAGCATCAGTAAGAACATAGCACGGCATGCATCAGGAACTTATAATTTGAGAATCATTTCATTAATTTCTTTTAGAATATATAATGTAACCGAATCGAACAAAGTTTTAAGCAGTAGCAAGTATGATTTTGTATTTTTAAACAGTTTAAAGATCCACTGGTTTGGTGTTGGTTGGTGTTAAACTACAGTGTTGGCATCAAAGTGACTTTTGATCACTCAGATGAAGAGTTGATTTTAGAGCTTCAACGTAGTAAAATGCTCCACGAGGGATAACTCTTATTAGATTTAAAAAATTGAGCTACACGAACGATATTTTCTTGTCTCGTTATTATGACTAGCATGTGAACTAATTATGAAATAATCCCTCCAGTGAAATGCTATTAGTGATTAAGTCCGTTTATTCTTCACCATTAAAAAAATCATGAGATTACGTATTGTATTTCGCAATTTTTTCATCTTTCGCCGTAAGGGATACATGAACCATTCCATTCCAACGACCATACTTCTCTCATTTCGTTCAATGGAAACGATTTGCTGAGGTTGATCCGATTCTCGCGAATTAAAACACTTTTCGTGTAGGGATATTTATGCCCATCGCTATCTGCGACAGAGTTGGTTATGAATTGTTTCGACGCGGAAAGATGGGACACCGAAAATTCGATCCCATCTGAGATTCTGGGAAACCATCCGTCGATTGGTTTATGGGTCATGCATGGGGAAAAGGGGTTTTTATGGAGTAGGAAATACACAATGGGCGAATGGACTCAGCATTCGCTTGAAGGAGGGAGGCTGTGTAGAGAGGAGGGGAGTCCTTTCGGCCGAAAGCGCCTCGTTCCGAGAAAGAGGCGGCTGGGGTTGGGGAGAAGGGAGTCTGCCACAAATCGTTGCCATGGCAGCTGTTTGGAACACTAGTTCCCTTTATCTACCACGGGGGGGAGGCCTAATCTCTCTGAAATGAATGGAGAGATCATTTGTGTTTACCTCCGGTTATCACACCACTTCTTCTGGACTTTTTCGCTACCCTGCAACTTTTGCTCGTAAATTTTACATGCTTATATGTGATTTTTATTTACTTTTTCTCCCTTTGTGGCTATAATTTGTCATTTATTTGAGGTAAAAGAGGTAGTAGGCTCTAGATTTTGATCCTTAAGCGGCTGATTCTCCATTTTCCTTACTTTTTCTCCCTCTGTGGCTATATATTGTCATTTATTTGCAATAAAAGAAGTAGTAGGCTCTATGTTTTGGTCCTTAAGAGGCTGATATCTTAACAAACCTAAATTAAACGGCAAATACCGATTCATACTCTTAACGTGATATTCCAAGTTTACTACCGTAGGCCGTTTTTTCATATTTAATTTTCTGGCATTTCACCTTTTTTCCTTTTCACTTTCAAGCGTAAATTTCTATTATGTATATTTTTTATAGCAAGGAGTTTAGGTCAATTATAATTATAATTCCAAAAATTTTGCCAACGTTTCGGGTATTTATGTATTCATCTTCAGGACTGTAATAATAGCGAAAAAATGTTTACAATCCATTTTTTAAGACAGTAATGTTTTAAATGTACTATTTAATTTTTATGCGTTTTCATATTGTCCTGAGTGTATCCCTTTGAGAAATCTTTTAAAAGGTCACCAATCTTGTTTAACCTTTTTTTTGCACCATATTAGGATCTGCTTCTCGTACACTTTACAAATGATGCTAGAGTTGATTTTTTGCTATTATTAAATTTCGATGTTACTTTAATGCAATTGAATGCGAGGTTTAGAATTATGAAAATGCATGCAATGGAAGAAGGGACTTACAGATCTTCTTTTCAGGAAAATTAAGACGGTATACCATTGGTTAATCATTTTTTCACTCATGTAATTAATTGTGGTTGAGATAATAGATGGAGTTAATAAGAGAAATTCCGGGAAAGAATTGTAGTGAACATTCGCTCTCGAGTTGTGGACGTCACTGAGAGTCGAAATCGTTTTCGGGAGGGGCTAAATATAAACACTTTGCACTCGGGTCGCCCAAGTCTCATGAGTCGTCACCTCGAGTAATGAGTGGAAAACGGAATCACTGTCGCTTTCTTGCGCTGTCTATTTCGGCCTTCGCGGAACTGGATAACCCCTCACCGGATTTTCAGTACCGCAAACCAAGATATGCACTCATGCCTGCGGCCCGGAGGAATATGGGATCTAATCATCCTATGGCTTTTTATTCATTTAAAAATCCCTTCCCACATAGCAGCTCTATTTGACTTTTTTATTAGGGTTAATAGTACATCATCATCATTGGTCAACAATCCTAGGATTGGTTTAGACGCAGCTTTCCACTCGGTTCTTCTATCGATCAATCTTTTCATTGTGACGTAGTTCTTCTCTTTTACATCCCTTACAACCTGTTCCACGTATCTCATACGAGGCCTGCCTTTTCCAATGTTCCCGTTCACTTTTCCCTCGATGATTGTCTTCATCAGGCCATCGTGTCTCAAGATATGGCCGATTAAGTTATCCCTTCTTCTTTTTAGAGTTGTCAGTTGGCTTCTCTTTTCTCCCACTCTTCTTAGGACTTCTTTGTTTGTCACTCGGCCGATCAATTTTATCTTCAGAATTCTTCTGTAGCACCACATTTCAAATGCTTCTACCCTTTTCTTCTCCGCTGCTGTCATCGTCCATGCCTCACAGCCGTAAAGAAACATGCTACAGATGTATGTTCTGATGAATTGTTTCCTTAATTCTACGCTTGTATTTCCTGCTGTAAGTAGATTCTTCTTTTGATAGAATCCCCTCCTTGCCTGGGCTATTCTACTCACTATTTATTTCTTGCTTAGTCCATCGTTGGTTACTTGACTTCCAAGGTAACAAAACTCTTTCACCTAATCAATTTTTTATTTCCTAGTTTGACATTGGTTTTTGCCTCTTCTTTCTTGCTGCACACCAAATATAGCAATATAGTATAAATATAGTTAATAGCACAATACATTTAAAGAAACGCCCCTTTATTTACGTCCCGGTAGCGAATAATCCTTCCCGCGTGGGATTCAAACCCGCGACCCTTTGTTTGGGTGTTTTCATCTTGCCGCCACCGAGGCCAGAAACACAATCTTAAACTAGCCGTCATCAAAGCGGACTGAGTCTTTAGAATTAGGCAAAAAACGTTTTAAAAATTGATTATTCACGATCCATGCACACGCATTCTCAAATATTGGCATAGAAATGTATTTGCGTAATGTTTAAAATTGATTTCAAATTCGCGTAGTCAGGAAATTATTTGAAAAATTGTTAAAATATATTTCAGGAAGTTTTCATATAAATGCGATATTGTCAAAGTTAAGTACTTTTTTCCTACAATTCCATAAATAATAAGTCAAGAAAGAGGAGATTCATTCTAAGTGAGTGAGTGTGGAGCTAGTCGCTCAATTTCGTTTCTCGGGCCGCACTTGAATGAGGATGGGCGAAGTACGAGAGACATTAGGAGGACATTGGAAAAATATGCATTCACCACTTGGAGGGAACTTTTTACGCGGGTCTTAAAGCAAATACACCGACAAAAGTGTCGCGAAGAACTTAAAATTCAGCGTACGACTTCGCGACGTACACTCAAGTGAAGGAAGATGGGGAAAAGATTTGAGGCTTTTGAAATATTGGCATGAAGGAATTTGGATAATGCACTATGAAAAGACAGGGAGACAAAGGGAAACCTTCTTGAGATGGTAGGGGAAGAAGAGGAAGTCGCTGGAGGTGATTGAGAGCAGGCAGATTAAGTGCTGCAAAATTTATATCGGGTTCTTGGAAGGTACCTTAGCGGACAATATTTAATAATTAGACATTTATTATTAATTTATAGACCTACCCTCGTTGAGGATCAAATAAACCCTTCTGCTAGTCGAAAACGTACGACAAGTTACCTCTCTCTCTCTTTTATATGATAGCACCAGGACCAAAAATCTACATCATCATCATCAAGGGTCAACAATCCTAGGATTGGTTTGACGCAGCCCTCCACTAGATTCTTCTATTGGCCAACCTCTTCATATTAACGAAGTTCCTCTCTTTCACATCCTTTACGACCTGTTGTGTGTAAGTCATACGAGGCCTGCCTTTTCCATTCTTCCCGTTCACTCTTCCCTCGACGGTTGTCTTCATCAGACCATTGTGTCTTAAGATGTGGCCGATTAAGTTTTCCCGCCTTCTTTTTGTAGTTTTCAGCAGACTTCTCTTTTCTCCCACTCTTCTTAGGACTTCTTCATTTCTTCATTTGTCACTCGGTCGATCCATTTTATCTTCATCATTCTTTGATTGCACCACATTTCAAATGCTTCCACCCTTCTCTTATCCGCTGTTGTCATCGTCCATGCCTCACTGCCGTAAAGAAACATGCTCCAGATATACGTTTTGATGAATTGCTTCCTTACTTCCAAGCTGGTATTTCCAGCTGCAAGTAGATTCTTCTTTTGATAGAATGCCCTCTTTGCCTGGGCTATTCTACTCACTATTTCTTTCTTTCTTCGTCCATCGTTGGTTACTCTGCTTCCTAGGTAGCAGAACTCTTTCACCTCTTCCAGTTTCTGTTTTCCTAGTATAACGTTGGTTTTGGCCTCCTCTCTCTTGTTGCACACCAATATCGGTGTGCAGCAAGAGAGTTTTCTTCTTGTTGATCTTCAGCTGATGTATGGCCATTCTCCTTTCCATGGTTGTTAGCATCTTCTCTGTCTCTGCTATGAGTGCTATGTCATCAGCGAATCATAGTATGCTGATTGTTTCTCTGTGGATATTCACTCCAGAACACTCCTCCTTGACTTATTTGATGGCACTCTCGATGTAAACATTAAAAATTACGGGAGACAGTGCACAGCCTTGTCTCACTCCTTTCCTTATTCTTGCTTCTTCACAGCTGGGTACAGATTTTATCACAGCTACTTGGTTTTTATAAAAATCTACATACTCGGATAAAAAAAAGAGCTTTTGTTTAGGCCCCGAAGCGGGTGTAGGGAAAATTGGCGAGCCGATCACTTGCGTTGTGATTTATTGCTTCGATCACGCCGTAGAAATTGGAGGTTTAAAACATTTTGCTGTGCGAAAAACGATCATCGACGCACGGAAGGAATAACAATAATAATAATAATATCAATTATAGCGAAAAAGCGCGCGCCTTGCGAATACAGGAAGCGTGTTCGACGGGCGAGCGGTCCGGAGACTAGGGAATGTCGGGACGGAAGGGAATTAGAAGGGATACGCCGGGGCAAAGGGGGTAGAAAAAAGGCGATCCCTGATGAATGGAGGGGGGGGGGGGGAGGAAATGGGCGGACCATCCATCATCTCACGCGATCGATTTGGCGATTGATTGGGCGGGCGACCGCATTCATTCACATTCCCGGGAATGACGGGCTCGCGTGCACGCATTCAGGATTCCGTTCCCGGAACGTGAATCCTTCCCCTTTGGTCCCCCCTCTCTCCCCCAGGACACGAACATCCCGAAAGGGGGAGGGGGTCAGTTCTTTCCCTTTCGAATGCCTGCTTCTCGTTTTTAAACATATCGATCACACACGGCTATAGGGTAGTTGTGATACCTGGGGGGTTATTTTGTAATCTCACTTTAGTGAGAACACGTCATAAAATGTCACTTTTTCGTAGTCAAACTTCGCCACCCAGGCGGCGTGACCATCTTCGGATCTCAAGCGGTGAACTGCCGGTCATGTGCTGTTCTTTTAGACGATTCATCCACTCGATCCGTATCTTTCGACTCTTGATCCGTTTCATTATCTCCGCCTGCCATTAGTTCCCATCTCATCTTCATAAAGAACGTGACATGGAGCCACCATCGTTTCCACTTGAAGCTTGAGTTGGTATAAAGGCAAGAATAATATAATTTTAATCGCAAGTAATCCAGGTCTCTATAGCATTTATAAAAATTATATTGTTTTAAAATTCATTGAAATTCCAGAGTACCATAGATTCTTAGTGGTAGATTTACGCGTGTTAATTTATTGATAAATAACTTGAACAATCCATTTGAAGTAGGATTATAAATAGTTTATTTAATTAATGAATGAATTGTTACATAGTTGCGCGTCAAGAAAGTTAACTATGCTCTCTTTCTCACTATTCCATTCATCCCTTCCCGGAAATATCTATGAAATAACTATAATTTCCTCTGATTTCCGATAACCAACGCATGTCCTACCTTATCATGATCAGAGTGCTCTCTCAATGACTATGGTAAGCAGATAAAATTACGGTGAACAAGTTTACGTTTGAAAGTAGGTTGAAGTAATATTTCTGTGATAGTAGAATTCAATTGTTCTAACGGTTATAGCCGTTTATAACTATAGTGTCATATACCACACCATATTAACAAAGATCTTAACCCTACGATGAATACAATATCCAAGCTCAGGGCGTAATTCGGGCTCACGACTTTTTGGTTGCCGGGCCAGTGCGTTATAAGCCTGGCTGAAGTATATTTGTATTAATAATAGCTGAAATTATTTCTCAAGATAAGTAAGTGCGGAGGAGAGGAAATGAAGAAGCATTGTGACGACATAGAGAGAGGGGTACAAGACTGACGTAATAAGTATTGAGGCTGCCGAGAGTAAAATACTAATCGGACGTTTCTTCAGAATTTACCGAAATCTCAGAAGTGCAAAGAAATATTTTAAATGTGCCTACCGCTTCCTGTAAACGGCCATCAAGCGTTTTATTGTCTCCATGCATACATTATTTTTTCATATGTTTGAATAGTATGGGAAGAAAAACATCCCTTTGAAAGGTTAACAATTCAATTTGAAGAGTGTGAATCTAGTCTTACATGCTGAGAACCCTTTTTCCCTCTACCCAAACCTATTCCTTCGTGCGTATGTAAACTGTTTGTGCACCCGTTTTCTCTCGGGTTTTTTTAAAATGCATATACAAGTCGTTTTTCGTGGAAAATTTACCGAGAAAAATCTATTAGGGGATCAGATTTGTAGTGAAAAACGGAGTGTGGTATTACATCGCAAAAAAAACTGCCACCTTGAATAAAAATTTTCCACTCATCACTTATTTTAGCCAATTATTTTTAATGGCCTCTCCTGTTTTCCGAGAATCCCTCGCCAAATAAACCTTCGCGGAGTAAAGTGATACGTCGATTGCCTGATTTATTTATCTTCGGGTCTGTGTCCCTTTTGCAGAAGGACGATTTCGCTGGGCATGAGATTCTGCACGCCGATCGGCAGCGCGCGTGGACGCGGGCACGCCGGCATTTGTTTATTATTCCCACCGATTCCCCGGAAACCAAAATACACCCTCTCTCTCTCTCTCTGCTCTTTGGCGCGTGAGTGAGTCTGTGTGTGAGCGTAGCTCTTTTTTTCCGCGAAGGACGAGTTGGGGTTGGTTTGGGGTTGGAACGGGGTGGAGGGGGGCGTAGGGAGGGGGTGGATATTCGTTGCGCCCGTGAGCCTGGGAGACAAGAGGCACGTGCGTTCCCTTCATCGCCTCCTTCTTAGCTCGCGACCACTTGAGTGGAAAAAATCTTGCGAAAACACAGCTTTTTTCAATGAAAATTCGAAATGAAATAAGTATATAGAATAGGGTGGAAGTAGTGAAACAGATCATCCACAGTAAGAGGAATGTACCGACAGGAACTCACATTAAAAAATAATTGGAAAATAATTCCAAAAAACCTTCTTATGGAATACATTTATATTAACAGCGGTTTGGGTACATCGGATGTATAGGTGTGAACCAGGAAAAGGATGACGAAGATAGGTTGGATGGAAAGATAAACGAATGAAGTATTATAAGAAATAAGCAACTTGGCCGTTACTTGGGGAAAGCGTTTCGTTATCGACGAAAAAACATTTTTTCCCCACATTGTTTATTTTTCACCACCAGAGACGACTTGCTAGGCTATCTTTAGGTGCAACCACAGCAGATTGGAGCTCATTGATACCAAGCATTACGTATAAGAGGAGGATTCTATTTACTTTACTGTCCTTTTGTGAGCATGCTCAAGCTGTTTAAACCAATCGTGGCATTTTAAAGATTACTTACCAATATATTTATGAATTAATATACAGCTAAATAAATTTAAATACTTATAAAAATGTTTTTGACAACATTTGACGATATTCTGACTGCAGTGCGACCACTCTATCCCTTTCCAGTTTGGTCTGCAAGAACTGTAGCAATACCAGTAATACTGGTTGATATAAACCATTTCGCATACTGCTCACTGCTGTGACCGATGTAGTGCGTTCCAAATAAATGCATCATTAATATGAAATCCACGTCAGTGAACTGCCTAGGATATTATTTACCGTCAAATTTACGGCAACAAAGGGTGTATTTATTTTGAAAGGACTCCATTTTTTTCGCATGGAAATTAATGTGAGTTAAACTAATGTTTAATGGAGTGAAATTTCAAGGGTTTAGCCTTGAAAGGTTGTGTTCTAAGATATTCTTTTGTCGGCAAGATTTGTAAAGGGACGGTACGATAACCTTATTAGCGTAACGAGTCTATTGAATGAATTAAATTGGGAATCATTGTCAGATCGCAGGTTTAAATGTAGAATTATCTTTTAAACAAATTCCAAGACCATATTTTCAGTGATGATGTTAAAAATATTTTGCGAACCCCAACTTACTATGGTAGACTGGACCATGATCACAAAATTAGAGAAATTGATTGCCGAACAGACAGATTCAAAATGTCCTTTTTTCCTCGTACAATTAGGGATATGAATAACGGTAAATAAATCCAATACGAGTGTAGCAATGGATAACATTTGTAGCTGCATGTTGGTATAAGGACTTGAAGCTAACCCAACGAACAGCATGTTTTTGCATGTTTGCTTTGCTATATTTATCTTTTTTTAAAAATAGTGAAGTTTAGAACAGTATATAAATACTAATCCTTTTTATGCATGATATGTAGTGCATGTTTGATGAGAATTCACCCCCTGCCACACACCTTTGAAGTGGCTTGCAGGGTATTATGTAGATGTAGATGTAGAATTTCCCGGCATGATTCGCGTCACAAACGATTGCGCCACAAGAAGTCTCATCATAGTGGCATTATATTCGATACAATAACATAGTTTATTTATTACGTTTCGCTATGGAGTGAACATAATTTGTTAAGTGTAATTGTAATTGAGTGTTAAGTACTGTCGTGAAAGGGGAAGGTTAGATTTTCGCTGGCTTCAATAGATTCTTTTATCCTACGAGCACTACTACGAATGAGTTGAACAAATTTAATTTTTCGGTCCAACCTCCCTGAATCTCCACCCCCCAACCATCTTCTCTTCTCCACCCCCAGTTCTCTGATTCCCTCACTCCTGTGCTTTCCACCCCTTTCATCTGAAGACGAACGCACAGCACTTCGCACCACAGGATCTGACTCACACTTATCCGCTTAGCCATACCCCGTGACTTCATCCTTTTCTTTCCTCCCCTCATATCTCAACGCCACGCTTCCAGTTCAATCTTCCGAAAGTCTCAACTCCGCAGGTATGTCAGCCATTACCGGGAGAGGACTTTTATTCTTAGTTGATTAGGTGACTGCCATAGATAAAATCATTAATAGAAAACCACAGTAGGTTTGCAGTAGGAATGTTTGAGTTTTGTCACATATTTCTTGTTTTTACTCCATCCAGCAAAGTTGGTATCCATGCAATGCAAATCATAAGACACGGACAAAAAAGTAAACAGGTAGTTGCCATGCAACCCCGAAGCCTTTTTGATGAGAAATAAATAAAACATGACTGAAGTAACTACATGGGTGTGATTTCCTCTTATTGAAGCTAGAGCAGGAAAATACTTCGTAGAGCACTTTTGTGGAAATCTGAAATTATAACCTAAAAACAAATCCATAGGTCATTGCTAATTTATTTTATTTGGTAGGTGGCCTTTTGAAAAATACAATGACCCACCTAGATTACAGTAATATTCCTATAATGAGCGGATATTATAAAAGTTCACCCATAAAAATGGGTGTAACCACTCCCATTGCATTTTTAAAATCCCAAAATATTTTAAATCTGAAAAGCACGGAGAGTGAAAAATGGTATTTTGAATCACGAAATCACTTACATTTTAACAGTTTTAAGGAGTGTTGATCATGCTCAGGACTGAATGCAAGTTTTCTTTAATTTTCTAAATGCCTCATCTATTTCAGTACTGTTCAGTCAAGCGTTTATCAAATTGTAAGTAGCGCAATGTTTATGGTTATGTCATGCTGTGGAATTCTAGCATCGTCAATTACAGTGAGTGGTGTATTTCAACTAGCCGGAAGTGCTCATTGAAATCTAACAGGAATTTGTAAAATGGAAACGGAAAGAATATATATTTGATCGAAGAATTGCATACCTTTTTACATGCGGCCAAATTCGTAAAAAAATAACCAACTCTCTTGTAGTCGTTCAACTTTTCCATTACATTAAAAAAAATTTGCTTCATGAAAAATCACTTTTAAACCTACATAAACATCTCATATCATGTATTTTTGTCATCTAAACTAAAATCAAGACTAGATCTTTATGGAAATGAAAATAGCTTTCTCGGGCCATCATATCTGGTAAAAATAAAATGCATTTTGTTGCAATCCCCCAGTTCATACCATTTCTGGGATAGAATGGAGGAGAGAGGTGGGTGGGTATTTGGCTGGAACCACAGAGTAAGTATCATACAGAGGGCTCACCGCTTAAAGCAAAACTGTTACTATACGTTTTGGACGTAGTGTTGGAAGGTTTCCATAGATGGCGTGGTAAGAATTTTTTGCGTTACGCCACAAACAATATATATCGCTTCCATTGGTTTTGTTTTTCTAATTAAGCGGCGCATAACATATGCTATTGTTGTAGTTTTGTTATTTTCTTATAATGTTGTGAATAGCCTTTACCTTAAGGTGCGTTTACACGTAGCAGTTGACTGCTATGATAGTCAACTGCTAACAATTGTTAAGTCCTACTCGCATGTGTAAATAGCAACTGCGATGCGAGTTCAGGTCGATACTGGACACATGTCGAACACTATCGATCCTCGTTCGAGCTATTAGCAAAGTTGAAGCCCGTCTACTTTCCAGCGGAAATGCATCAAACGCATTCGCAACAACCGCCAACGGAAAGCAATACACGACGGAATTTGGATATAATAACAAGGATATCCCTCCCCAAAGAGGAGATTCTGCTCTTTAAAGAATGGGAACAAAAGATAATCGTCATTGGAATGTATTGCTTGAAGAATTTCATGAAAATTTAAGCATCAATCACTATTGAGATAAAACTCTTTTTATTTGTTATGACAATGCCTAAATAGCGGCTTTAAGGTGTGTAGAAGTTGGTGCGGACGCATTATAGCAGTAGCGATTTAGATATATCGCGCAGCTCGCGACTGTCATAGCAGTCAACTGCTACCTGTAAACGCTGCTTTACGCCAGCATTCACATGGATAAGTTAACATTTCTCTCACTGTTAAAGCAAACATATCATGTCACAGGAGGGATTCCTTGTCGTTTCATTAAAAACACATAATTCACCGCTGCATGGAGCAGACTACAAGGCACCTCTGGATTGTTCCCCTTAAGTCGATTAAAAAAAACAAAAGTGATGGAAGCGACAATATTCTTTGTGAGCTAACGCAAAAAATTCTTGCCACGCCATCTATGGAAACCTTCCAGTACTACATCCAAAACGTATAATAGACGTATAATAGACGTATAATAGTTTTGCCCTATGCGGCGAGCCCTCTATAATATACTTATTTTATGCTGAAACGAACAAACATTCCACTTGATGCAATAGATAGGCATGCCCTGGAATCACTCATCATCCTATTTGCTTGCCACTGCTGGCATGCGTGCCTTATTTTCGTGCTATTGTTACACAAAACTATGCTGCACGCATAAATTCCTATTTGGGATATTGGAGATGGTTATGAGCATACAAATATCAAGTCTCCCATCATATTCTTATGGATACCCTAGAATATATGATAAATTCATTCCTCGAATAGATTAACTGGTCCTTGGTTCATTCCATTCAATACTACGCGGAATCCGTTTTCCACTACTACGGCGAAGTCATATCGTTTTCCTTCCAGGCTTACTTATTTTGCTTTCCCATTTTCATTTTCCTTATCTTCCATTATTCCCACATCTTGCAAATCCTCCTTCGCTGAGAAATAGGCCTTTGGCTTTACTCTCCAGAGTGTCCGGCAAGAAAAAAAAATACTTCTGTGATTAATTTTTTAAGCGAATTCAGTTCTTGAAATTCTGGAAATCTAGAAGGCATTTTCATTTATTGCATTTCAGAAAAATTTCAATTTACTATGCATATAGTTTATGACCGGAGTTTCTTCTCGTATTTATCTTCATGATGAGAGCAAAAAGGTAGATAGAAATGGAAGTCAACATTTAGAAGTTTTGAAGAGCTATCAATTAAAATTAAGTTGCAAAATAGATGAACATATAGAAATATACAAATATTTTACTTAGTATGAATAAATATACCAATAATTAATCATAATTTACGTTCAATTGTGTTCATTTGGGACTTTTGTGAAAATTTCAGGAAACTTCATTTTTTGGCCCTTCTATCGATTGGCAATAAAATAATTTGGCCTTTCCATAATATATTTGAAGAAAAAAGACATTGAAAATCAGATATTTCATACGAGGATCTACGGCAGAGCGTGGCCGTTGCAGTAAAATTTGCAGATTAATAAAATAAAGAGAAATGTCGTTTTGACGAAAAACTGATATAAGATGCGCAAGTTTATGTAGAATTTAGCTTTGTGAAAAAGTGCTCGCCTTACCACACTTGTTTAATTGATATTAATAAATGTTCGCTCGAAAAAAAGCAGAAAAGCCTTAGTTACATGAAAGTGGTGCTCCAGTATGTTGTTATCATTGGCAACGGTACTTGTGACGGAACGTGCTTACAAGCTTATTTACTAACTTAATTTAGGAATATACCTTTCAAAGGTCCTTATATTTTTTTATGTAATTTAAATATTTCACTGGTCATTGATATGGTGTAATGAATACCAATGCTTCCAAATGGTAGCAGCGTCATTGTTGCCAAACAATTTTCAAAAATACGAATATTAATAAATATCAGAAAAAGTTGCATTTGCAAGGAAATAGTTTAAAACTAAGTAAGAAAATATTTAACCTATTTTAGAATACCTATTATCGGGATTGAGTATGTATTCTCACTTAGTAAATTAAACGTGGCAACAACACTTTAGCCATGTTTCGAAGTCACAATGAGTTAAAAGAGTTTGTAAAAAATAGAATGCAACTACAACGCGCTATATAATTGCATACTCATACAATTATTGTGTACTATGCGTTATCACCCTATAGATGATTTTCCATATAGGTGTTTTTCTGGGTCGGTATTCATTCATTAAATAACAACTCTTTCACGGGATTTTGAATCGCGGAGTCACGGTGGAACCTCCTGAAAGGAGGTTTAAGTTGGCCGTAAACGCTTAATGTGACCCATGAACCATTGTTAATACATCCACGAGTCATACTTTAAGTGACCGAGGGTCGGTTTCACCAATGCAGATACTTGTTTTCTAAGATACGCAAGCGAGAGATTATCGAGAAAATAATTTTATCGGAGATAACGTAAACTGCGATATTGGGAAATTTCACCATCGTTTGTGAAACTGGCACTAAATGTGAACATCTACTCGAGATAATTTCTCAATCCTTCGCTTAGGATGAATCCACACTCCGCTGGCAAAGAAGTCTCCTTGTTCAATCCAGGAGAAGCGGGAGAGCCGTATAAAGAAAAAATGGGGAAGGTGGTTTCGCGAACTCGAGAATAATGGCGTTGCACAAGCCAAGGGTGATTCCCAATTAAAAAGAATATCTCCTGCCTTGACCGGGATGCAAAACCGGGGCTGCGGAATAGAGGTCGCGCCGCTTCGGAGCCTTAAGAGCTTTTACGAGGAATCTGCTTTTATGGCGACCACTCAGACGGCGGGCTACCGATGGGGATTGATTTTCCACCCTCCGCTTCTTCTTTCGAAGAGTTCTCGAGGAAATATCACGTTCCTGTTTCTTCGAAATTCTTTCCTTCTTTACATGGAAGAAATCACGGATGCTGTGCACATATTCGCTAATCAAATTCCAAACTTTTGCCGTGAAGAGAGGCGGAGGAATGAACCGAATGTGGTAATGGTTAACCACAATCAAGGTACAAATGTTTGTTCTTAGATAGGTCGTGGACCCCAGCTGGAAGAGGAACCTTTTTCGGGAAATTGAAATAGTTTTACTAACACAATCGTTACATGCTTACTCCTGCGACTAAATTCTAAGTAACCGAAAATTATACCTTATTTTCTAAAAGATTTCGTCCACGTCTTTAAACGGTCTTGTTGTGTTCCCATTGATATTCTTCTGCTTGGAATGTGACTATCGAATCATTTAAAGAAATAAATAGCTTTCATTCTATTCAAGATATTGAAAAAAACACGATTTTTGGAATTGGATTCCATTTATACATGATTTGACTTCATTTTTAAAGAATTGGATTGCATTTATACAAGATTTGACTTCCTTTTTAGAAGAATAATTTGAACTTTATGCACTGTTGTTATTTATCCCTTTGTTTGGAAATAATTAAAATTTCTTAGGATAACTATATTTGTGTTCCTAAATCACCATACCCTACTATTCCACTGTAAATGCGACTTGTATTTTATATTCATGCGTAACGTTTTTAAACCATTGATGCTGAGTTCAAAGGTAAACGCTTGCTGTGTGTATCACTAAGGAAAGCAAACAGGCTTAGTATATTGACTCAGTTCAGGCCTTAAGAGCAGTCTCGAGTACTGGTGATTGCTTTATGGAAAAGGCCTAGCCACGTTCTCTCACCAGTTCCCGTGAGATCACCGAAGTTAAGCAACGTTGGGCCGGGACTGAGGTTGGATGGGTAACCCTCTTCTATACCTCTACCACTGTTCTCTTGTCCGCTATTTGCAAGCGGCGGGCAGATTAAATGTGGGTTGGCGCAATGGATCTGAAGAGGTCTTAAGCCTACCACTCCAATTTATTTAAGCGTGGTGCGTGGTGATTTCACCACGCACCACACTTCTGTGTAGCCTAGCCGGGAAGTATTTGGTGGTGCCTTGTTTTCAGAAATTTTAAATATTCATTTGGGCTGCCCTGGTGTAGATATATATTTCTTCAGTGGTATTTAGTTATATATTTCGTCAGTGCAATTTAAATACGCTAATCAGTTATTAACATGGTGTTATTAATACCAACACCTCCAAATGCTTCAGCAGTATTGCCATTGCCATCATTGTTGGCGTCATTGTTGCCAATTTTTTTCCGAAATATTATTATTTGTAAAATTCAAAACAAAGAGTAGTATTCACATCGGAATAGTTTAAAATTTAATAATAAAATATTTAACCCATATTAGAATACGTAATTGCAGGAATGAGCATATATATATTCTGACTACGGGAAATTAATCATGGCAACATTTCGTCCGCCATGTTCTGAAGTCAAAATTAAAGTTAAAAGAGCTCGTTAGAACACGGAATGCCGCAACAACGTGCTATATAATACAATGCTCATACAATTGTTGTGTGTGCATTATCAGACTAGAGATGAATTTCCTTATTGATATTTTTCTGCTTCGGCATTTATTCATTAAATAACATAATTATTTTACTGGACTTTGACGCGAGATAGCGGAACCTCATTAAGAAGATAAGCTGATGCCGCTGCAGTGACATTTGTGCTCTAATTCATCGTTGTTTGTGCTTCAGTAGATTTAATACACATACAATCTCCATGATAGGCCATATGAAACACAATGATTTATGCGGAATAGGTGAGTAACCAATCGTTCCCAAGTACCCGTTATCGATCTTCATTGTCACCCGTAGGATACTATGTCAATGTCTCCGCTAATACATTAATACCTACTTGTTTTGAGATAAAGACTTGTAGCAAACAAAATATGGGTTCATGTGAGGCAGAGGACCGTACAGGAAATATGTTTTTACACCCTTAAGGTGCGTTTACACTGCTATGACAGTCAACTGCTAACAACTGTTAAGCCCCACTCGCATGTGTAAATAGCAACTGCGATGCGAGTTCAGGTCGATACTGGACACATGTCGAACACTATCGATCCTCGTTCGAGCTATTAGCGAAGTTGAAGCCCGCCTACTTTCCAGCGGAAATGTATCCAACACAATCGCAACAATCGTCAACGGAAAGCAATACACGACGGAATTTGGATATCATAACAAGGATACCCCTCCCCAAAAGGGGAGATTCTACTCTTTAAAGAATGGGAACAAAAGATAATCGTCAGTGGACTTTATTTCTTGATGAATTTAATGAAGATTTAGGCAAAATTCACTGTTGAAATAAAACGCTTTTTATTTGTTGTGGCAACGCCTAAATAGCGGCTTTAAGCTGCATAGAAGTTAACGCAGACGCATCATAGCAGTAGCGATAGAGATACATCGCGCATCTCGCGACTGTCATAGCAGTCAACTGCTACGTGTAAACGCTGCTTTACAATCACTC
The DNA here is from genome assembly GCA_933228895.1 of Platycnemis pennipes. Lineage (NCBI taxonomy): Eukaryota > Metazoa > Arthropoda > Insecta > Odonata > Platycnemididae > Platycnemis > Platycnemis pennipes. Next base: position 12,263,550 of record OW121850.1, on the reverse strand, counting down.
GATCTCCTCGAAATATCGAACTGTTTCCTTTTAAGGGTCGTCCAATACAAATTGTGGTGTCATCAGCTGTTGCATCGCCATCTTTCGATAATAAAAGCCCATTTATATCCGACCCCTGTTCGATATGTGATAAGATTTATCGCACGATCGTTAAACAGCTATTTGTAACTGAAGAATGAAGAATACCCGGACGAAGGAGAGAGAAAATAACAGACTGAAGAAGTAGTATGAGTTGAGTTGGAGAAGGAAAGCGTGGATTACTAGTAATGGGGAGGCGATAAAGAAGTCACCCCTTCTGGAGATACGAGCATCTTATTGCTGCTCGGCGTTTGATGCCGGGAGAGGTGCTCCAAATGACTGCACCGCGCTCGCAAACGTCCTGGATTGATTAATAAGGGCGAGGCTCTTTCGCGCCAAATACTCACGCTCCTCTGTATCTCTCCGAAATTGATTTAGCCGGCGGAGTAGTTCCCGGATTCAGTCGAGATTGATGTTTTTTTAAACTCTGTCCGTGGAAGAGATGTCTCCTAAGCGGAATGGAGATTGATGGGGACCCTTAAAAATAAATCCCTGAAAGCTCTCCGAGCGATGAATTCGACCAGATCCATCCTCCGATTCCGAGGTCTCATACACGCAGCCCATCCGAAAGTTTTGCGACCCGATCCCATCCAGATTATTATCCCAAGTTCCGTTTAACCCTCCGGAGATGACGATCGCGCGCGCGCGCTCAGAGAAATCAGGTCAGGAGGCAGAGTCGAATAAATGCGAAGGAGGACGAACCGGAGAGAGGGATCGTTAACGCGGAAGAGGGCATTAGGCGAACCCTGACTGAAAGGGGGGGAGTGAAAGGGGGTGGATTATTGCTCCCCCTTTCCCCCTTGTCCTTGAGCGGATTTTCTGCGAAACGCGAAAATAATCGATTCCCACAAAATGACGGAAAGAAGCTGCAGATGGGAGCCATGAGTAAATACGGCAAAAGAGCGATTGCCACTTGTATCTGCGACTATTAAGCAGCGTTTACAGTCGACTGATATGACAGTCGCGAGATGCGCGATATATCGATATATCGCTGATGCTATGATGCGTCGGCACCAACTTCTATGCAACTTAAAGTCGCTATTTAGGCGTCGTCATAACAAATGAAAAACGTTATATTTCAATATTGATTGATGCTTAAATTTTCATGAAATTCTTCAAGCAATAAATTCCAAAGACGATTATCTTTTGTTCCCATTCTTTTAAGAGTAGTCTCTCCCCTTTTGGGGAGGGATTTCCTTGTTATTATATCCAAATTTCCGGTATATCAGACGTCGTGTATTGCTTTCCGTTGGCGATTGTTGCGATTGTGTCGGATATATTTCCGCTTAGAAAGTAGGCGGGCTTCAACTTTGCTAATAGCTCGAACTAGGATCGATAGTGTTCTACATGTGTCCAGTATCGACCTGTACTCGCATCGCAGTTGCTATTTACACACGCGAGTGGAGCTTATCAGTTGTTAGCAGTTGACTGTCATAGCAGTCAACTTCTACGTGTAAAAGCATCTTAAGACGCCAGGAAAAGTCGGAAACGGTCGTGACGGTGGGCTAGTCTTACTCTATGTATCGATATGTAATTGCCAGTATCGCTTCTAGCAGTGTACCGAGGTTGAAGCCGATTACCAGAATGGGGAATATGGATGATAATTTTTTCTTTTATATTAATGATTAACTTGATGAGAAATTTTCTCACGAATTTAAATATGTAAGCCAATATTTTCCATGCCAACCACAAGGATTTCTTAATGCTATATGAAGTGTTCCCGAAAATTTACGAAAGTCACGTGACCTGAAACGCCTTATGGCGTCACTTCGCGAGACACATGCAATTAGGCGGAAGAATGAGCAGTTGCATTGTTTCTTCACTGTATAGAGAAATTTGTCTCTAATTGCATTATTTACAGAAACAGATTTCTTAGAACATAGGTCGATTATATTTGGAAGGAACTGCATAACATTTTTGGAACCGAAAAAACGAATGTATCCTATCCAAGCAGCATGGAAGCTAACAAAATATTATCACAAATCATGCTCTGTTGTCCATGTTGGGAAAAATAAGTTTTAACTGAATTGTAATGAAGTAAGGAATGCTATTGGCAATTCGAAGCGTATTTACCTATAGACACATGACATTTACATCGCCGAGTGTTGGAGTTCAGGAATCTAAAATGGGGGTGTTTCCGAAGCATTTAAACGAAATTTTCTAGCAGTTGAAATGAGATAATCATTTCTCAATTAAGGGTTATTAAAATGTTAAGGTTTGCAATGTACTTATTCGGCCGTAAACCATAAATTGAAAATACTGTTAACTAAAAAGAGAAAAAAAGGAAACACAATATGAATACCAAAATAAGATGTAAATTGCTAGGTGTTTCAGCTCTACATTAGTTTTGCTATATAACATCACAATGAGAACAGCAATAACCTGGAGTTGTATTGGGAAATAAAGTTTCATATTCGGACAGTCTATGGTAAGGAGCGACGTTAAGCAGTAGTGACAACATAAAAAACCACTAGGTACAGTGAAACACGATAGAGGGCAACATCTATCAAATGTTTATATCGGAATAAAAAGAGCGATTATATCCATATTAACCTTTTCATTGATATGTATATTAATAATTATGCAAATGTAATATGCGAAGTAAAAAATAGATACTATGCACAGTTATAGGTAGCCAACGGCTCCGCCATCTTTTGTTATTCTCGCCAACAATGCTTTGAAGCCTTTAACAATGGAAGCGTGCTTGTGTGCTTTGGCTTCATAGCATGCTTCCCCCAGAGTGCTTCGCGTTCGGACGTACTTCGGGTGTTTCCGACGGTACCCCCCTCCACTTGGAGGCAAACATTGAAGTATGTTTAGCGCTAGAAGCACACGTTTTGGTCAGGGCCATTATCACCGATGGATCATGTGCCATGGGTCATTACAAGATGGTCGTTGCTCTAACTACGGAATGAATGTAAAACAATTGAACAGGGGATTAGTTCATTGGAGCCTGGACCCATTTCGGCCATCTTTCGCCGAATCTGACCTACTTTCGCCTTTTTCGATAATTGTCTGGAAGATGCCGAGACTTTAATTCTCGTCTCACTCTTCGGAATCCTCGTTCTTTTCCACTTTATATGTTTTGGTTGGCTCACATGCCAGTTTGCGAAATTTTCTTCTTTCAAGGACTCCTTCGGCGCCAAATGATACCCCACAAAACTAATCACTGAACTATTGACAGATACATTTCTCTAAATCGATAAAGCCATTTTTTTAAATTTAAGCTTTGCGTTTCCCCTATGAAGCTATCAACGAGAAAATATTCGAATGTTTCGGTTAGGGTTTCTAGGAACTAACTTTATCACAGTTTGAAATTATTTTATATACTTCATAAAATAATGATGATGTGATTCCCGTTTGATTACATGCCTAAATTTTATTTCCTTGCGTATAATTCTCTTTATTCTGTCTTTTCATTCACCCTGTTTAAAAATAAGATTCACTTTTAGGTCCAGAGTCCTGGAGTTGGCTATGAATAACTTGAAAACGAAGCATGAGGATTTTATTTAATGTAAGAGCAAAGTCCGGGAATATTTTGAGGGATTCTTTCACGGAGAACCAGAATTATTTATTGCTACATTTATGCTCTTGTGTTTCAGTCTCGCGAGACAAAAAATGCCGTAGTCTCAGGTAATATGAGCGTCCTCCATTCTTTATCATTCCATCATATCTCATCTTCATTTTCTGTTGCGCTATTTGCTTATTAAGCATCGAAAGCGTGTCACAAAATGTAATTATTGTATGTGTTGGTCTTCCGTTTTTGGCTATAGTCTGTATCAGAATGTATAGTTGCTCTCGTCATTTTTTAAATTCGTAGATGTTTCTTGATGTTAAATTTTAACTTAAATTTAAAACACATATTTTTCTTAAGCATGATAATCATCATCATCAGTATTTAAATCATATGATTGTTTTACTGCAGCCCTCCATTCTGCTCTATTCAGTGTTAATTTCCTCACGCCCTGGTATGTTTTCTCTTTCATGTCCTTCTTTATTTTTCCTGTATATTTGTCTCTTGGTCTTCCTCACGGGACCTTTCCTTCAATCTTCCCTTCTATTATATATCTAACTTATTCATTGTGCCTCAAGGTATGTCCAATCCATCAGGTTCTTCTTTGCCGTAGGGTTTTCCATATTGTCCTTTCCTCATCTGCTCTTCTGTACACCTCTTCGTTCCTCACTTTATCTGCCCATTCAATCTTCAACAAACTTTTCCAGCACCATGTTTTGAAGGCTTCAATTCTTCGTTGGTCTACTTTCCCGATGTTCCATGTCTCTGATCCATAGAGAACCACGCTCCATACGAATGTTTTGATGAACTGCTTTCTTGTTTGCAGCCGTAGGTTCTTTGAGCACAGTAGTTGTCTCTTCTTCATAAACGCCTCTTTACCTTGTGCTATTCTTCGCTTGGTGTTCGTCATACTTCTTCAATCCCAAGTTATGGCATGATAATATTTAAACGATAAAATCTGGTTGAATCCCATGTCTATCATTAGCTTTAATCTTTTTTTGGGGGTTTTCCCATATATATGGTTAAAATTAATACACGTTCAGTATGGATGTCGTTGTCCTCACTAAGTAAATATTGTGACAACAACAACAATTGAACAAGTAACATACTTATTTGCATGGAAGTAGCTGACGTTCTTCCTGTCTTACGGTCAGGTTCGCGCACATTTTCTCTCTCTCTTTCAGATTCTTCTTGCAGCCATCAAACTCATCGAATCTTTCATTTGGTTCACGAGTTATCGATGCCTCCGATAGCTTCTATAATGAAATAAACTCAAGAATTTTTATGAGCGCCGGCACGGTATTGGGAAACAGCAAAAAAATCTCCTGGGAACTGTATTCTTCACCTTTTGAGTGAAGAAATATTTTTGTTTGTGAATACTTATTTTTTGCTTCAACTGCGATTGAAAACAAACTAGTGTTCAACGAAATAATAAGCCCAAGAGCGCGTGAAATCAACATTTCAGGAAGACGGGGTTAGTTCATCTCGTTCTACCTCCTATCGTTTACCGGAATGATAGGTATGGTTTCCGAAAAAATCACTCTGGATGGGTTTAAATGTACGTAACCAAAGTCCTGTCTGGGAATCGAACTAGTGACTTGAGGGGGCTGTATTTGAAATCGTCGGGATTATCTCGAATTGGTAACCAAGGAGTCACGTGGTATAAACAAGAATGTTTCACAAATTTGGTGAGTTAAAACCGCTGCTTACAGCTTCATTAATTGTTTAAACTAGTATTTTATCTTTTTCTGGGGGCTCTATAGCCGAGACAGATGAGGAAAGCAAAAAAAAACAGTTAATGGTATTATAACGAGCGATCCAGACACACCAAATTTGCAGAACATTTGTGTTTGTACCACGTGACTCCTTGGTTACCCATTCGAGAAAATCCCGACGGTTTCAAACACGACCCCGCAGGTCAGAAGACCAAAGCTATCAAAGACCCCACCCCCCTTATCATCCACCACCTGGACATGTGAAGAAGGTTTTTACAATCACTGAAAGTTCATCGCCAAGGTTTTTAAGGATCACCTTCCCTTCTTTCCTGCTTTTTTATCGCTGTCGAATCAATCCGTTTGAAGATCCACGCGTTAGATCATCGCTTAGAGTGTGTCGCGCGCCGTCCTGGGCGGTGGCCAGCTAATTAGTGGCAGGGGGGGGTGAACTGGAACTTGTTCTCCGTTTGATGACGTGGGGCCCTCTCTCCCCCTCCTTCCCCCCCCCTCTTCGGGGGAATCCTCTTGGACGGGGGCCAAACGGTCCACGCTGCCGCCGCCGGCGGGAAGGCCCCTCGCGCTTAACTGTGTCTATATATATATAAATAAACATATTACGCTCTCCTCTGCATGAATCGTCTCATTTCCTCTGCAGGCTTCCTCAGAATTTCCCGTGAATGAATCTCCCGTGACTCTCTCATCGTCGTCTTAAACGATCATCTCATCCCCTGCCTGTCGTGTCTTTAATCTTCTGAAAGCGCTTTAGCGTCCCACCACCGGTTGGATTTCTTTTATTAATCTCACCTCGAGTTTCGTGAGGGTACGTGAATTTTTATGTCCCCTTTTTTTTAGTCCCTTCGCCCTCTTTGACCGGGAAGCTTGTTATACAGGTTAATAACCGTTCCGCTTCAGGACAGTGTATTTGAAGAATAACTGAACACAATAAAAACCATAGCTCACCAAAATGGCTACAGTGAACAGCTAGTGAAAAATTATTAAATAAAACTCAAACTTTAAAAGAAACAAAGTTACTGCGTAAACTTAACCAATATTCCCCCGCAAACAAACAGAATGGTTTAAACTGCCCCTTTGGCAAGATTAGCCAGGTAATAGCTAGACGTGTACTCAAAGATATTTTTAAATTCCGTTTTTATAACCTATTAATACTAAGTAAATTTAACTAACTTTTTAATTTTAAATACAAAAATAATAATAAAAAATAATCGTTTCTGTGATCTACCTATATCTTTCGTTAGACTTCCCACTTCCACATGTATATTGTGCCAATAACGATTTATTTACTGGGGCTCACGTGGTTTTGATTAAAACTTATATTGATAAAGATGCGACGTTATTCAGAGGATTTTTAAATCTGAGTAGTAAAATATTCTTTCCCAAAGTACAATGCAGTTCAATTTAATGCCTCCATGTGGGAAAAAAAAGGGACATGAGTCTTCATCAGGGTTTCATTGGTGAGCGCTAAGTCAAAAAATAAACGAAATGTACGGAAAAATATATGCTCTAGATTGCATGCATGACTCTCGAAAATGAAAAAAAGATGGAAAAAAAGTTCTCCACCCCTCCTTTACCAGCACTCCTGAATAAAAAAGGTGGGGGCCCTTCTCATTTGAAATTATTCATTACTATTCCTCATAAGTGGTGAAAACGAGAAACATTAACGCTTTTTATTTGCATGCAGACACGTAAATTTGCTTTTTCTGTGTTTCTCTAACTGGAAGCACGGTTAGTTGGTCGACCCGGAAGAACCCTCACTCGTGGGTATTTCCATGGTCCCTCTAACTATCTAGACACGGAAATATCTTTTCTCGTGGAGAAGATCCTATTTAATAATCCCCTTGTAATTTGAAAGCAAAGAGGTCTCATGCATCACTTTCGGTACTTTACCGGTAGATGTAGGTTTACATAGACGTGCAATGCCTCTAAATGATCCCTTCTGCAGAATACCTATACATGTTCTTCCCTGCGTTTCGGTCACGAAGAGTTATGCCATTCTTGGGGGGCGGCGGATGTGTTTGAAAACGTCGGGATTATCTCGAATAGGTAACCAAGGAGTCACGTGGTATAAACACGAATAGTTTGCAAATTTAGTGTGTCTGAATCGCTTGTCATAATATAATTAATTGTTTTCACTTGAGTTTTCCTATCCGTCTCGGGTATAGAGCCCCCATACGAGATAAAACACGAGTGTAAATAGTGAATGAGGTAGTGATCGATGGTCTTAACACACCAAATTAGCGAGCCATTCGCGTTTACACCACGAGACTCCTTGGTTACCTTATCGAGATAATCCCGATTCGCTCGAAGGAGGTAAGGAGGACTCAGGAAGCTGTGGAACTTCTTCGACAGAAAGGAGAGCTCCTGAAGAGGACACAGAGGGTTGGGGCTGCGTCCATATTTCAGTGGAGGGTGGCGAATTCACGCTCGATCAGAATAATAGGCCTCTTTCAGAAGCCGTTCGGCGCGAGGACATCCGATCCGAAGGCTTGAAAAAAAATGAATCTGCAACATCATTCCTATCGTACTTGGATCCAATGGACTGTACTTCCAATTTTTTGTCAATTTCCAATAATTTAATTTCTCAAATGGACATTGAAGAATAGGGATAGGGATGGGGCTGAATCCTTCGTCTTTCATTTCAAAGAATGTGTGGTAGTCAAGTCTTTAAGCAGATTAATTAACAGCACAGTCTCAGGCAAAACTTTGCGGAAGTTAATCACAGTAGGTGTAAAGGTATCAACTCTGCAGTTTCCACAAGGACATTTATTAGGCACGGCCATGGTTTCGTAGTAAGGCTACATCATCAGATGTTTCGTAGCCAGGCTACATCATCAGATGTTTCGTAGCCAGGCTACATCATCAGGCAGTGTTGGTACCTTTACACCTACACATTAATTAAGGAAAAGAGGACTGACTACAGACATACAGCATAGAGTCTAATGTGGATGAACTGGAGAAAGCAAAGGAGGGTATTGTGTGGAAAGAAACGCAGGTGCAAAATGAAGGAAAATTGAAGGAATCGAAATGTGAACAATACCTATAGAGGGCGATGAGAAGACGATGTATATGTCATCAGTGAGGTGGGCGTGATGAGAAAAGAAAAGATAAGAGTCAGGAACTGTTGTATCAGGGGTGCGGCCAAAGTGGAAACGGTCAGCGAACAGAAAAACAGGATGAAAAAACACCAGCGTATTATGCTAGATTCGATCAGATAAACAAGATTAGAGAGATAGATTGTCGTACTTATAGATTCAAAATGGCATTTTCCCCCGTACTATAAGAGAACAGAATAGGCAGCGTAGCAAAGGGATAGGTAGGGGAAATATTTTAGAGTAGTCTCTAGTGCATGATGCATGCATTAATTCCTTAAATACTATAGATACAAACAATATAGTTGCATGAGACCCTATGATAGTTGCTTGTTTGCATGTCGGTATTGCATGCTTGGTGACTTTTACCCCCCGCCACACACCCTCGCAGTGGCTTGCAGGGTATCGTGTAGATGTAGATGCTGATGTGGTCTGGGCTCGTGGATAAAGAAGGGGGTACGTGGGAAGTAGATAGATAGAGGGGAAGATAAGGGGAGGGAGACGAAGACTAAGAATTGGAGGGTGGCTGAGGATTTGAGAGAAAAAGGAAGCGAAGAAGCGAGGAAGTCAAAGACCGGAAGATGTGGAGGAATATGTTTAAGGAAGGAAACGCTGGCCCAATTCAACGTTGGATTAATGAATACTATAGAGAAATTATGAGAAGATCCTTTTCTTGCCTTTCAAAACACACATTTTTCTCACACTTCCACGAATACCTAATATTATTCCCTTTCTTATCATCTTCAATTTACTCTGCAAACAAACGCTTTCTTTCAACTTTAAATGCCGTCTCTGAGTATTGCAATTTCCTTCCTGGTCTTTTCGTACTCAATTAATCGTCGTTTGTCTTTCTCTACATGAACTTAACCTCTTAATTAAGAGATTAACTGGGTTAATTATTCTCCACACCCACAATTCATATGCCTTCAATTGCCGTTCATCCTTTTTCAAAAAGTACCAGGTTCCTGAACCATAAAAAACACCAATTCAGATTAGAGTTTAACCCAATCTTAGAAGACTACTCCTAATCTTCTCTTATCTAGTGCTTCCTTATCTTGTGCATCTCAGGATACGCATTTTGAAATTAATGTTGGTATCATTGTCATCACTCTTAAACTCACTATACTGAATCTCTTCAACCTAAACCGGCTTTCTCTAGACTCCACCGACATCTTGCTCCGTTCATACTTCCATGCTCATACTACTTTTTCGATCGATCGGAATGAACTTCATTCAAGTTTCCTTACTTCCCTCGATCCGAATGTGATCTTGTCCCCGTGGCTTTCCGGCGATGAACATTCTGGATAGTCAATCACTACAGCCAGTCTGCTTAATTTCCATTGCACTCATACTGCGACGCAGCTTAGCGGTCGCGTCGTCAATTTTTTTTAAATGGTACAGTGCGAGATAGATACAGCTGTCCGAAGAATAGGGAAATTCAGTGAGTTTGCCAGAGAAGTTTGTTGAGCCCTATTAAACTCAGAGAGAGAGAGAGAGAGAGAGAGGTATTCAAAAGTTTGAATTATTAGCAGAGGCATTTCAAAAGTTTGAAAGCTGTGCTTTTAAGTCATAAGAAGAAGGCAGAATAAATACTAATAAAAGAATAAATACAGAATAAAAAACAGTGGAAATTGTTATGGAAACATTCCCCCCCCCTTTTGCAGTGTAAGGAGATTAAAATGACCAGAGTCTTCAGAAAGAGTGAAATAAAACCAAAAAACTTAAAATTAGGTGAACAGACTATGGAATGTGATCCACTCGGTCGATCCATTTTATCTTCATCATTTTATGGACATTTATTATCATGGACCGCATTAATGAAAGCACAACGGAGATCGGGCTTTTTGTTCGTTAGTGTACCGGCTTTCTGTACAAAGAGCCACTGTTTGAATCCAGACAGTAAGATAGATTTATCATTGAAATACCGGTCATTTTTTGAGGCCTGTGTGGAGGACATTTAAGTCCAGTTCTCCGTTTATCGGATGGGTCGTTAAACCGTGGACTCCTTCGCGCTTTTCTATAATAGTGGAATGCTGCTGACGCAAGCCGAGTTTCTCTCCACACTTTCTCTGTTTTCCCTCAAATATTCCTCCCTCCTCCCAAATCTTTCCCTTTCCTTTATGAAGCAAATGACCTCAGTTGTCGGTTGCCTACCCGCTGATGACGACTACAAAACATAACATACAGGGTTATTCAAAAAGAAGGAGAAGATTTCAAACATTTTTTCTTCCAACTATAAAAGATAGAAACACAATTCCAACATTGCTGGACAGAGAAAAGTTCAATTTTTTATGCACTTAATATGAGAACCATGTGTTACACTGTGTTACCATGTGTTACGAGGCGGTTGTTTGTTAAACTGGCGGTGAAATGCACGTTGCACTTCAACAATGAACTCTAATTTTGCTAATTGCAGCACACAAATGATTGTTGAAGATTAAATGGATCGACCGACTAAGTAACGAGGAAGTCCTAAGAAGAGTGGGAGAAAAGAGAAGTCTTCTGGCAACTCTAAAAAGAGGAAGGGACAACTTAATCGGCCATATCTTGAGACACGATGGCCTGATGAAGACAATCGTCGAGGGAAAAGTGAACGGGAAGATAGAAAAAGACAGGCCTCATATGAGATACATAACACAGGTTGTGAAGGATGTAAAAGAGAAGAATTACATCACAATGAAAAGGTTGGCCGATAGAAGAATCGAGTGGAAAGCTGCGTCAAACCAATCCCAGGGTTGTTGACCAATGAGCATGATGAAATGATTGTTTCTGTGTTGCCGCAGCCATTTTTCTACAGACAAGCAACAGTGCCACTGCGGCCTTAACTGGAACTTCTACTCAGAATTCAAATTTTGAACAATTGACTCGAATTTTGAACTTTTCTCTGTCCAGAAGCGTTGGAATTATGTTTCTATCATTCAGAGTTTGAAGGAAATAAATGTTTGAAATCTGATCTTTCTTTTTGAATAACTCTGTATTTGATATAAGCTATACCTACCTAATGGAAAGGATTCATATGATATTGGTATATTTTTGGTTGAATATTATTTCATATTTTCGTGACCATTTTTGTGTCATCGATCTAATTCATTTGTTCGCTTATATTAAATTCAATTTAAGTTTATTAACCATTAGTAAACTTTTGAGCTAGGCAACAGTTCAAGGAAAGAAATATGAATCTATTTTATGATCCCACTTTAATCGCAAAACAAATGAAGCGTAATAAGATATTCCTCGCTATTCCCGAGGAACTGATGATCCAAGATTTTTAGCCCCTGGGTTTGAAAATTTTGATTTATCTAAGATGATGTTTTAAGGCCGCTTCACACGATACAATTTTTTGTACAATTTCTTGTACAAACTTTTGTATGAGGAAATTGTACCGTGTGAAGTGGAAAATTGTACGGACGCTTGTGCGATTGTCTGAATGACTGAACGGGAAATAGAACCTGTTCTAATTCCATTCAGACAATCATGCACTTTTGTTCAGTTTATACAAGCGTTTGTACATGAAATTGTACAAAAATTTGTATCGTGTAAAGCGGCCATTAGTTATTTTAAAGTAAGTACATGATTTGTCATTGCATTTAAGGTCATCATATCCATATAAGGTTGCTTTTTTTGTGATGCGACTCTTGCTGACCTTCAGCAAGTGTCCATCACGATATAGGGAATCGCTTTAAGGTGGTTAATTCGAAAAGTGAAAGTCATGTCATTTTTTTATATATTTAAGCACTTATAGAACTAATGTTCCTCTATTTAATAAAGTAAAGATAATGACACCAACCCGTACTCCTTTTTGCACAAATTGCATTTGAAATTACATACGATTAACGGCGAGAATGGCCATCGCATGGGAATATAACATTTAAAAATACCATAGTGACATGTCATTTTTGCAGAGAACTGATATTTATTGCGTAATTTCACAAGGAATAAAATGACACGAAAATAAAGTCATCAACCCACCGTATTTTTCGCTAAATCCACCAATTAATGCGCTTATAGAAGACGAAAATCGTTAGTTGACTTCAAGTGGCGCTGCGGTTGCTCTAGCCAAAATGTATGGCGTATGAATAATATCATTACTATTGAGATATTAAAGAATATTTCAGAAAAATATTATAGATTAACGTTTGATAGTAATATTCTGGTGTTATAAATTAGTAAATTCATTGGGTACATGAATTTATTTCACTAACGTAAATGCTGAATTGACTCCATCGTCGAGCTGATTAAAATTATCATAAAAAATAAATCCTTCGACTTTCCATTGTATTTCTTGTGATACTTATGACTTTCAATAGGTAAGGTAATTTTCTTTGTGAAGTAAGGCTCACTTAGAAGACATATACTCGTACTTAAATTCATAAGATTCCTTAGACAACTTGACTCAAGCAGTCGCGAGCCAGCCTCCTTAAAGTGAACGGAAGATGAATTAAACCGCTATCCCTTCCGATTCTTTTCGGTCCCCACTCACCTCGTTTGCGATCGCGGTAGGGACGGCGAAGGGCCTTCTAACAGCTGCGATATTACTCCCATTCACACTCCCCTCAATTCGTTCGCATGCTCCCTCGCCTGGCTTCCGTGAACCCTGAGAAACCCAATCCTTAGAGGGGGGCCAGAAGTGGAAGGGGGCAGGAGGTTATGAAACCCAGGCTGGGATCGACGCGAACTCGTTAACTTACGTTTATTGGGCGCGGCGCCCAAATGTTTTCTCGGAAGGAGAGAGAGTTTCTTCTCTCTTTTCCTTTTTAAACCCAAATTCAATGAGCCGGCGAAGAGCTCGGTTGCCTCGCAGGTGTGGGCCCGCTGTAACTGCCATTTCGTCATCAAGGCCCTCCCCGATATCTTGATGGTGAAATGATCCTCTCTTAATGGCGTGGAAGTGATAATGTCTTACTGGCTGCAAAGAGATCACTCTTCACTCGCCTCTCGTGTTATCCCCGCGGATTCTGATGAGTGCGTCTTGATTCGAACCGAAACATTTTCCCGTGCTTGAACTTTTCGCCCAATCGTACATCTACACGATACCCTGCAAGCCACCGCGATGGTGTGTGGCAAGGGGTGAAGATCACCAAGCATGCACTACTAACATGAAAACAAGCAACTATGTTGTCTCATGCAATTTGATTGTTAGTATCTATAGTATTTAAGGGGTTAATATATGCATCATTCACTACAGAATACTCTAAAATATTTCCCCAACCTATCCCTTTGCTATGCTGCCTATTCTGTTCTCTTATAGTGCGGGGAAAACATGCCATTTTGAATCTATCGGTACGACAATCTATCTCTCTAATCTTATTTATCTGGTCGAATCTAGCATAATACGCTGGTGTTTTTAATATGTGCCTAACATCTTCAGTAAAGCTATCCGATAGAAATTTCTAACATCTTCAGTAAAGATGTTAGAGTAAAGTAAAAACATCTTCATCGTACCTTTCCCTGGCCCGTTCATTCATTCGTTATATTTTGTTCGATGGATTAGCGATGTTCTGCAGTTGAGAGTCGATATTCATGGAACCCCTCTTCTCTAATTTTTTTTAACGTCTGTATCCTTATGCCATTTCCCCCTTCATTTCACCATGCGCCGCAACTCTCTTCATCTTTATCTTCCCTCTTCTTTTTTCGCTCATTATTCTACTTTCTGTAAAGGTCATTACAATACGAAAACAAGAACTTTATGAGGTGAAAGAGTTCTGTTACCTGGAAAGCAGAGAAACCAAGGATGGACGAAGCAAGAAATAAATAGTCAGTAGAATAGCTCAGGCAAAGAGGGAATTATATCAAAAGATGAATCTTCTTACAGCTGGAAATACAAGCGTAGAAGTAAGGAAACAATTCATCAGATCGTACTACATCTGGCGTATGTTTCTTTACGGCGGTGAGGCATGGACAATGACAGCAGTGGAGAAGAAAATGGTGGAAGCATTCGAAATGTGGTGCTACAGAAGAATGATGAAGATAAAATGGATCGACCGAGAGACAAATGAAGAAGTCCTAAGAAGAGTGGGATAAAAGAGAAGTCTGCTGACAACTATAAAAAGAAGACGGGACAACTTAATCGGCCATATCATCAGACACGATGGCCTGATGAAGACAATCGTCGAGGGAAAAGTGGACGGGAAGAATGGAAAAGGCAGGCCTCGTATGAGATACTTGGAACCGTTTGGGAAGGATGTAAAAGAGAAGAATTACGTCACAATGAAAAGGTTGGCCAACAGAAGAATAGAGTGGAAAGCTGCGTCAAACCAATCCAACGATTGTTTGCCAATAATGATGACAACGGTGAAATTACTTTCGTCTCGAATTCATTTTATCATTAATATATTTCTCCATTTCCATCACCAGCACAATTTTAACCACAATGTTTCTTTTCTCGCGTTTTTGCTCCGGAAAATGTTTAACTTCCAGTTCGACTACGTCATAGACATTACATTGACGGCATCTTCTGAAAGAGATCTAGCGGCGGAAAAGGATTTATCACCTGCTCACTCCTCCTTTCGTCCTATTACTCGTTATTCACTAATTTCGGCAATGAGATGTAAATGCTGCTGTCTCTATCGTCTTAGAGTTGGAATTGAATTCGGTAAACTA
Source organism: Platycnemis pennipes (assembly GCA_933228895.1). Classification (NCBI taxonomy): domain Eukaryota; kingdom Metazoa; phylum Arthropoda; class Insecta; order Odonata; family Platycnemididae; genus Platycnemis; species Platycnemis pennipes. Next base: position 12,248,536 of record OW121850.1, on the reverse strand, counting down.
GATGAAGTCTAACCGTTATTATGAGGGCAGGAATAAGATTGACAATAATCATGCAATTTGGAGGGTGTGTGGCAGAGGCTGGGTTATAATAAAACTCCAAAAGGTGCACAGTAAGATAATTGATTATTGGTCCCAAGGTAATCCAACTGGACTGCCTGACTGGAACTTGTCGCATACGAGAAGGGGCGTGGACAACATTTATTGGCGAATGCCTTTGGTTTTTCTCGTCAGACGTTGATGGTGCGATAGCTGTCAACATTTGCGAGGTGTTTCCTGTTAATTGATCTACTGCGTCGTTTAATATAAAAAACCAGCAATTGGGGCATAAAGGTGGTGTATAAAAGTTAATGACACCCAGAAGATACATTGACAGTTGCGGTGGAATTGTAACCAACCGAATTGAACCTTGGGTTAGTCATCTACAACTACGCAGTACCCTGAAAGTCACCTCGAGGGTGTTTGGCAGGGGGTGAAGATCACCAAACATGCACTACTGATATGCAGCTATGCTATTGAGAGGAAACATGTTAGATAATAGAGTCACCTGCCACTAGATGGGTAGTATATACATAATAATAAAAGTATTATTGGTTATAATGGCATTTATATGCATATATTTTTAGTGTAGTTACCTATCATGCATGAGATAGTTCGCAAACGCGTCTTCCATTACGATTCCTAGAATTCTGGATTTGACAGTGACTCCGGTATTGAAATTCTGGGGATGTAAGGAAGGTGAAATTCATAATTGATCATCGATTTATCTTATTTATTTTTATTCGGCTGACGAAGACTGCAGAGGCAGTCGAAAGCTTCCAACTATTTTAAATGTGAGTGTCCCGTTTTTTTATATTTTTGTGTTTCTATGTTTTTCGTGTGCTATCATCGTGTGTATATATATATATATTTTTTTTTTTTTTTTTTACAATCGTTTAAATCATATTGAAAGAATTTGTGCCTCTACAATGGAAAAAGTAAGTGACACGAAATTGAAAAAAATGTACTTGAAGGACAGTTGAATTATATTGTTAAATTGCCATTAGAGGTCCATCCCCAGGGTTTAAACTGTGACGTCAGCATGCGGCGAAATAATCTTTTGAGAAAGCCTATATAATTGTGTATCTTTTAGAATTCTGCCGGGTGGTTGTTGTATAGACGCATGAAGGTGGTGGTGAATGAAGTATTCATGCGTTCAGATCGATGAGGCGGATTACGATAAAAACGGCGTATAAATAAAGTTTCTTAAGCAGAACACATACGAAATTCGTAATGAATACATCTACATCTGCATAATACCCTGCAAACCACTATAAAGGTGTGTGGCAGGGGGTGAATTCTCACCAAACAAGCACTACATATCATGCATAAAAATTAGTAATACTATACTAGTCTAAACTTAATTTTTTTAAATAGATAAAAATTGCAAAGCAAGCATGCAATATAATGCTATTAGTTGGGTTAACTAAAATAGAGAGTGATAAGTTTTTATTTACATAAGATAAGTACATTTTATTTAATTACACTAGTCATTTTTCTCGTTCATTCAGAAACAACTGCCTAAACTACATTCCTATCCTAGCATTTACCTAATTCATACGACCTATTTCTCGTCGACTGAGTAATGCTTTCAGATACTGATTAATAACAACTGAAGAGTGCAATTAAACCGGCGTGAATACATATTGATGAGAATCTGTGAAAATATTGACGTGGACAGTGCCCTTCGCTAAGTGCTCTCTGGGCCGCTTATCTTGCGGACTGGGATCACGAGCGCAAGAAGAAACCGATCAGCATCTCGTTTCGCGGCTTACCGGCGTGGCGGCCGACTCAGCTGATAGCATCACTCTCCGAGAATAGCGATGCGCCAGCTAGATCTCCCGTGGGGACGTGCGGTGAGTCGCGGGACTCAGAAATTTCGGATGAGGCCGCCGCTATCGGCGCCAATCGAGGCGTCACTTAGCGCGTCTGGAAGGCGTCGATCGTCTCGGCGCGCCGCGGCTAAACACCGCCGCCGGGTCTGAAGTCCACCAGACACTAAAGGACTTTTACTTTCCATGCCCTCAGGAATGACATCATCGCTCGCCACGTGACTCGATTTTCCCCCATCGGCATCCTTTCCTCTGTTTATCCTTTATACTCCAGTCTTGTACTAAGAATCGCTAAAACAGCGAATTAGTCGCAATGTGTATATTTCCATAGAACTCTAGAAATATGATTTCACTAAGAATTAAAAGCAAATTGTCGGTCATGGTCTACATGCTGCATCTCCTATTCATACGTTTCTACAGCTTGTATGCCATAAAATTCCCTCCCGCACGACTATACGTGGTTTATGAGGAGTGTGCTGCATTCATATCTATAACTATCTACCACATATAAAAAAAATGAGGAGAATCAAAGACGGACATCGTCAAAAATCGATTTGAAAATTTTAAATGGTTATAAAATTTATAAAATTGTTCATATTTCATTGTTCCCTTATTGCACTGTTTCAATTGAAGATCTTTTTAGCACATATGTAGCTTAGTAGTGCCGGATATGTTAAGTGAAATGTGCAATAAATTTTGTAAAATTCGAATTTTGCAACGTCGCAATTTCTCGCAAACGGTTGCATGAATTGCAACGCGACTTTGGGGTTTTCATTTTCTTATCGAATGGTGACGTTCTGCTAAATGTGTTCAAAATCGGTTACCCTGAGGGTGTATTTGACACGGAATGACCCACTTATTAAGCGTTTTTTCTTCGTGCGCATGTCAGGTAAAGATGCATAAAGCAAAAGGGAAATATGCGGTGGCCGGGAAATATGCGGCCGAGCGAAGAGAAAGCAAGGATTTATAGAAAGAGTACTTGGGAAATGTGATGAAAACACAAAAGAGCGTCGATACTTTTCACTAGGTAGGCCCCACCTTGAGCATGCAGCCTGTATGGGATCTGAAAGAATTAGGTTTGATCAGAGAACTAGACAGTGTGCAGCGTAGAGCAGCTAGTTTCGTTAAAAGCTGTTACGATAGAGTAGTGTTTCAGAATTAATACAAGAATTAGGGAGGGAATCATTATCAGAGCGTAGGTTAAAGTACAGATTAAATCTATTAAAGAAATTTCAATCGGATAGCTTTACTGAAGATGTTAGGCACATATTAAAAACACCGGCGTATTATGCTAGATTCGACCAGATACATAAGATTAGAGAGATAGATTGTCGTACTGATAGATTCAAAATGGCATTTTTCCCCCCGTACTATAACAGAACAGAATAGGCAGCATAGCAAAGGGATAGGTGGGTAAAACATTTAAGAGTAGTCTGTCGTGCATGATGCATGTATTAATCCCTTAAATACTATAGATACTAACAATCTAGTTGCATGAGACACTATAGTTGCTTGTTTGCATGTGAGTAGTGCATGCTTGGTGATCTTCACCCCCTGCCACACACCCTCGCGGTGGCTTGCAGGGTATCGTGTAGATGTAGAAAAGAAAACAGGTTTTACCGGGTACTGTTCTCTGTATCTCCTTGGCAGCAAGAGGTTTTCGACAAAGAGGACGCGCGCTTCCAAATGAGAGCTTGAAGTGGCGCTTCCTCCACATGTCTCCCGCTGAGAGAGCGCGATTCACCCCTCCCCCTACGGAGAGGTCGCAGGGGAAGGGAAACCCTTCGAATGCGTGTTGGCTCGCCAAGGGTTGGCCCTCTGCCACCGGCCCCCCATTTCCACCCTCTCCCCCCCCCTCGCGTACTTTCCCTGCCTCCGGTCGAGATGACATATATACAGGTCGAGTGCTTTTCCTCCCGTCGCCGTTAACGCGAAGGCAACGAGGATGAAACCCTTGCCAGCAAACAGCGATCAACTTGCCCCCACCGATGCCACCTCTCATTCACCTCCGTCGCCAACTTTCTCGTCCCAGGAGGGTTGTGTGTGAAACCGTCGGGATTATCTCGAATAGGTAACCAAGGGGTCACGTGGTATAAACAAGATTGTTTCACAAGTTTGGTGAGTTAAAACCGCTGATTACAACCTCATTCATTTTTTACACTTCTGTTATATCTCATCTGTGGGCTCTATAGTCAAGACAGACGAGAAAAACTCAAGTGAAAACAATTGATGACATTGTGAAGAGCGATACAAAAGCACTCAATTTGCGAAACATTCGTGTTTATACCACGTGACTCCTTGGTTACCTGTTCGAGATAATCCCGACGGTTTCAAACTCAGCCCCCCAGGGCTTTGAAGAGTACGTGTGCGGTTACCTCGACATCCCGTCTCCTTCATCCAGGGTCACCTCCAACTTCTCCTTCCCCCCATCTCGCATCAAAATCAATCCCAGCAATCCTCATTATCAATCCTCCACGATTGAAGCCACAGGCCAAAAAACGATTTATCATCTCGATCTGTTTTTCTTCCACTGCGCTAAAATTACCGCACGGAACACGCTGAACACGATTCGTCGATCCACACATTTGACGATATTAATTCTTAACCATTCAGTGAAATGATAATGTCCCTCCCTTATGTGAGCGACATTTTATTTGAATTCGTTGATTGAGCATGTTGTGTTAGGTATCACATCTGCAATGAAATTGGGATTTGCCGCATTTGAAAGAAACCTGTGATAGCCGACGTTACATCCATGCCTGCACACAATTGGACGAGTGAATAAACTGCCCATGCCCACTTTAGGTGTTGATTATTAAAGGTAGAGCATCAGGCCGGAAATCAGTGGGTCCGGTTTCAAGTCCCGGTCAAGGCGAGTGGTTTTTTCCCTGTGGAATTTCTGCTATCGTTGAATTTTTGTTTGCAATTGCACGGAAAGACGTATTAAAAAGGCTCGAAGAGGAACTCTGTGTGCTTGTTTCAAAACTCAAGTATGCCAGATTAGATGTTGATGTTTGGAGAAATAAGTGATATAGGAAGTTACGAAAGAACCGTATACAACTCAATATAGGGCCCCTAATATGATAATAGTCAATATTTACCAAGAAAAATAGTGAACGTTGCAGGGAGGTAATTGTAAATATTGAAGCATCATCCTCATTATTGAAGAAAGTAATTTTGGTAATCTATAAGCAACTGCCGTTGCCTTCAAGTTACAATGAATCAATCGTTCATCTACATCTACATCTACACGATACCCTGCAAGCCACCGCGAGGGTATGTGGCAGGGGGTGAAGATCACCAAGCATGCACTACATCGTTGTGTCATTATCAGACACAACTTATTAAATAAGAAAGTGTACTCTCAATAAATAATATACATGGAATCTCTTGTCTTTCTCGCACGTATATCTTTCAAAAGACAAACTCTCTGTGGTTTCTGATGCTGAGGTTTGGTTTGACCAGCCTCGCTTCTTTTAGAGCTATTCAAATAAAAATTCTGCAAGCCTCTGTGTGTTAATACGGGCTGGACCATTTTGTCGAACGACCGCAGGTGTTGATGAACTTCTAGCCACAGGGTAGTCGAATTTTCAGAAAGCTTAAGATTTGAGGGCCCCTAATCCCGTGCTGTTGTTTAAACGAAAGGGTATATTTAAAAAAATCAAAAGATCATAAAGGATGTGACCTGTGTTAATTGAAAAACGCGCCCGTTTTTCAAAATTCCCTATAAGTATAATCTTTATATTCTTTCAGTCAGTTACTAGGAAAAACTAAATTCTAGAATTAATAAACGTGACGGTTAAAGAAGGCACCGCGACTGAGCCTTGTCGAGGTTTCTAATACTTAATTTGCAAGTGGCAAATTTTAATTCAGAGAGTGAATACATTGTATTCACTTCCTGGGAACTGATGCGCGTTGATACCAAAGGCTAAGTGGGAATCTTAATGGGATGCAAATTTTTAATGAGTAAAGTACTAAAAACATTTTATTCTAGAGATGCAATTCGTTGTTGATTCTTTCTTTGGCAGAGTTGAATGTGGCATTGGACTCTACTGAATTATTTTTACTGCTGACACTTGAAAGTATACTAACTTGCTCTAGCTCTGAAACCTTTATCTTTAGTTTTCGTTATATTTTAAGAGATTATGTGAAAACATGAGTGCTTTTTACATAGACGTAGCAGCCGAGCGCAAGCTCTGCTCAGGTCTCAACAATGGCGTCTTTTTGACTACCCAACCTAGATGCTATCAAGATGGGAATAGTATTTCACAAAAAACTCCTCATCGTAAATTTCTTGTCTCACTACAGTTTACGGGTTGAATTGTTAGGTTTCGACCACATCCCCCACACATATGAACCGTGACGACACCCTCTCTCAGGGACATAAAATAAGTTAAGTAATAAAATTTTTAGCATTCTAGGAGGCATCCAATAATGTATTACAGTAATATAATACCTACGCATAATACATTGGGCTCACATATAGGAGCAAGTGCGTTGTATTTCATGAATTAGTGCATGCTTGGTGATTTTCACCCCCTGCCACACACCCTCGTGGTGGCTTGCAGGGTATCGTGTAGATGTAGATCGTGTAGATGAATCCACACCATATGAATTTTATTATTAGATTCTGAATCTTCCATTGCCCTCCTTTGAGGGTCAACAATCCTAGGATTGGTTTCACGCAGCCCTCCACTCGATTCTTCTATCGGTCGACCTTTCCATTGTGACGTAGCTCCTCTCTTTTACATCCTTCAAAACTTGCTCCATATACCTCATGCGAGTCCTGCCTTTTCCATTCTTCCCGTTCACTCTTCCTTCACCAATTGTCTTCATCAGGCCATCGCGTCTTAAGATATGACCGATTAGATTGTCCCGTCTTCTTTTTATAGTTCTCAGCAGACTTCTCTTTTCTCCCACTCTTCTTAGGACTTCTTCATTTGTCACTCGGTCGATCCATTTTATCTTCATCATTCTTCGATAGCACCACATTTCGAATGGTTCCACCCTTTTCTTTTCCACTGCTGTCATCGTCCATGCCTCACTGCCGTATGGGAACATGCTCCAGTTATACGTTCTAATGAATTGCTTCCTCACTTCCAAGCTTGTATTTCTATCTGTAAGTAGACTATTCTTTTGATAGAATGCCCTCTTTGCCTGGGCTATTGTACTCACTATTTATTTCTTACTTCGTCCATCGTTGGTTACTCTGCTTCCCAGGTAACAGAACTCTTTCACCTCTTCCAGTTTCTGTTTTCCTAGCATAACGTTGGTTTTGGCCTCCCCTCTCTTGCTGCACACATGCACACCATATATATTTTATTATTAGATTCTGAATCTTCCATTGCCCTCCTTTGAGGCTCATATGTAAACCAGTGAAAGGTGATAAGTATGATTGATCCTCGAAGAAGACTACTCGCCCTGCGAGGTGGGATGTATTAGTTTGGCTTAGGAATGAGCTAATGTCACTTAAGAGTTGTAATATTCTGTTTTCGTGTATTTACTCATTAAAGCACCCATATTTATGAAATGGTTATCCCCGAGAAGAAGAGAAGTGACCTTCAGATATTCACTGTTGAATAAAAGGACAAAGAAGCTGGATCGCCTCCTTGGAAAACCTTCCCTTTGTTCTTGTAGGTATATCATAATGTGGATGGTGGATTGAGGCCCTATTCATGTGGTGATAAACAGAATTTCCAATTAACGGGCTCTGTTTTACCTCTCTAGTCACTCCCCCTGCCACCAATCTTCAACCACCTTTCACTCTACGCATCCCACTGTTATAAAGGTTTGCGAGAGCATCATCAAACGCTTCCTTTTACCTATCTTGTTACCCTATCATTCCCCCGTCCTGAATCCTCTACATTCTACCTTCACTCTTAAGCAGCCTAGCTTCAAGAGAATTAAGGTGCTGTCAATCACTGCGACATCTTTGGAACAGGATAGCTTTTGTTCCGCGTGGAAACAAAAACATGAAGTTGTGTGTGTGTGGCAACCTTGACCAACTGAAACCGATTGGAGGCTTGTTGTGCAACACGGTCGTTAAGGAGGCTGGTCCGTTGTGTAACATGATATTAAGGGCAGTAGGACTGAATTCACTTCGACAGTGGGGGATTTACCGATTCAGTCACTTTGAAAATTGAGAATCATTTTATCAGATTTAATTTTGATGTTCTTAAATATTCGATTAAATTTTATGGAGAATCATAGCAATAAAAGTCCGAGAGAATGAGTAATCATTATCTTTTTACATTAAACCATATCTTAGATCTCAGAAGAGCTCTATAATATTGATGAGAATCAAATGGTAAGAAGGCTAAGCTGACGGTGTTCAGCAAGAGAGAAGAGGCCAAAACCTACTTTAAACTAGGAAAATAAAAACTTGAAGAGGTGAAAAAGTTCTGTTACCTGGGAAGCCGAGTAACCGACGAAGCAAGAAAGAAATAGTAAGTAGAATAGCCCAGGCAAAGAGGGCATTCTATCAAAAGAAGTATCGACTTACAGCTGGAAATACAAGCTTAGAAGTAAGGAAGCAATTCATCAGAACATACATCTGGAGCATGTTACTTTACGGCAGAGAGGCATGGACGATGACAGCAGCGGAGAAGGAAAGGGTGGAAGCATTCGAAATGTGGTGCTATAGAAGAACGATGAAGATTAAATAGATCGACCGAGTGACAAATGAAGAAGTCCTAAGAAGAGTAGGAGAAAAGAGAAGCCAACTGACAACTCTAAAAAGAAGAAGGGACAACTTAATCGGCTACATCATAAGAATAATGGCCTGATGAAGACAATCGTTGAGGGAGAAGTGGATGGAAAGAATGTCCTCGTATGAGATATATGGAACAAGTGATGAAGGATGTGAAAGAGAAGAAATATGTAAATATGAAGAGATTAGCTGATAGAAGAATTCAGCTCTGTCAAATTAGTTCCATAGGGGTTGAGTTTGAAGACGTCAGGATTATCTCGAACAGGTAACCAAGGAGTCACGTTATACTAACACGAATGGATCGCAAATGTGGTGTGTTAAAACCGCTGATTGCACCCTCATTTATTGCTTGCACACGAGTTTTACCTCATCTGGGGGCTCTGTAATCGAGACAGATGAGAAAAACTTAAGAGAAAACAATCGATGATAATGTAAATAGCGATACGAAGGCACACTGAATTAGCGAGCCATTGGTGTTTATACCACGTGACTTCTTGGTTTCCTATTTGAGGTAATCCCGACGGTTCAAATCCCACCCCCTAGGATTCATATCTAATAACGAGGATGATGAGAATCAAATGAATAGATCGAGTAACTGACTAATTGCTCCTCTAAGAATTGAAGATCTTTCCAGAAGAGCAGAATAAAAAAGACATCCGATAATTGTTCCGAAATGATGAAGCCCTTCTTGGACCCAACTTGAGAGATGATCTAATGCTGAAGATTCAGGTGATATGGGGAGTGAAAGAGAAACATGATAATATCGAAAGAAAAACACGAGCCAAATCCACAAAATAATAAACTTTACTACGACCCGGTTTTCAATGAATAAAGTTTATTATTTTTGTGGATTTGGCTCGTGTTTTTCTATGTAATCATAGAGAGAAGATGGTTTACTCATGTAGGACATGAGAGAGAAGAACTTAGCAAATGCTAAGACGATAGCTGATAAAGGTAAGGAGCGAAGAGCAGCGTGTGAAAATCTAAAAGAGGGTTAATGGTTAGTGATGGTGAATGCGAGGAAATGAACAGTGTATGTACTTGTGTTTTTATTTTCCTGGGATACCTAGCAAATCTTTATGGTTTGTGTAGGATATTTCAAGCCTGACGCGTGAACGGCGGTGAAATTCACATTAATTGCCATGAGAAAAAATTCACCTGTACCGGGAATCGAACCACGAATTTTTGGCTTTCCGGGCCACTGCGCAGACCACTACGTTACCCAGGATACCTAATCTCCATGGCAATTTTACCGAGGTTCAAGGTACTAGACTTTGAGTCCTCGCGTTCGATTCGCGTCCGGTCCAGGTGAATTTTTTCGCATGTCAACTGTTGTGAATTTCACCGCCGTTCACGGGGCAGGCTTGAAATATCCTAAATTTACCGCCAAGCGCAACTTTAGCGCTGGATGGGGTTCACCATTGGTCGTGGCTTCTTTGAAGGCCTTTCTCCCTTGCGTCGCCATCCTTGATGGACCGCGAGGGCTCAAAATCTTGTACCTAGAACCTCGGTAAAATTGCCGTGGGAATTAAGGATCCTGGGTAGCGTTGTGGTCTGCGCAGTTGCCCGGAAAGCTGAAGGTCCGTGGTTCGATTCCCAGTCCATTTTTTCTCCTGTCAATTGATGTGAACTTTACGGTTTATGTTTACCCTTAGACCAAACTTTGCTACATCAACATCTACGCGATACCCTGAAAGCCACCGCGAGGGTGTGTGGCAGGGGGTGAAGATCACCAAGCATGCACTACCGACATGCAAACAAGCAACTATAGGGTCTCATGCAACTAGATTGTTAGTATATATAGTATTTAAAGGATTAATACATGCATCATGCATTACAGACTACTCCAAAATATTTCACTTACCTATCCTTTGCTATGCTACCTATTCTGTTCTCTTATAGTACGGGAAAAATGCCATTTTGAATCCATCGGTACGACAATCTATCTCTCTAATCTTATTTATCTGGTCGAATCTAGCATATTACATTGTTTTTTTAATATGTTCCTAACATCTTCAGTAGAGCTATCCGATTGAAATTTCTCTAATAGATTTTATCTGTACTTTAGCCGACGCTCTGATAATGATTCCCACTCTAATTCTTGTATTAATTCTGATACACTACTCAACCTATCGTAACACCTTTTAACGAATCTAGCTGCTCTACGCTGCACACTGTCTAGTTCTCTGATCAAACCTAATTCATTCGGACTCCATACACTGGCTGCATACTCAAGGTGGGGCCTAACTAGTGAAAAGTATCGACGCTCTTTTGTCTTCTCATCACATTTCCCAAGTACTCTTTTTATAAATCCTAGCTTTCCCTTCGCTCGGTTTCGCTATCGCTCGGTTCGCTATCGTCCTCGGAGCCGAAAACTCTGGAGTAGATATGGCATCCTCTTCCTCATTACCGGTTCTGAGATCCGCGTGAGGGCTGTATCGTATTCTGAACTAGCAGAACTTGTATCTAATCATCTCTTAGAAGTGAGCCGGCGCTCATGCATCTGATTCTCTGTATGACTGAGTAAAATACTGCAAACGGGGGGGGGAGCAGTGCTACCAAGAAGAGGTTTTTCCGCCGAAAAGTCTGCCAGGGGGTTATTCTCCTTGTTTACTTAGTAAAGGGTCTGTCGGCGCAGATGCTGTCCTCCTGAACTCCTTCCGAAGCACCTCCGACGACAATGAGTGTGACTCATCCCTTGCCCCGCTCCTTCCTCGAAGCGCGCGACTTCTTGGCAACGACTCTCTCTTTCTCTCGTTCGAGCCCCCTCGCAATCCCGGAGTTCGTTACCACTTCATTCCTCGTATTGTTGCTGAATCCGTTGGCAACTCATTTCCACGGTAACGACTGCGACCAATTACAGATCCCGGAACCATTATAATGGGTGCGAGAGAGTCGAAGTGGGTCACGGATGGATTCGATAGGAGTTTATTGTCTTCGAGATATCGATTTTTTAATTTCAAAAATCGGAAATCAAGATTCAAGATTACTTATTTATTTAAGGAGTTGAAACAGAACTTTGATCGCCGGTTGACTACAAATAGTCCATTATGTTTACAGGAAAAAAAATCTATCTAGACCCTTCATGGAAAAGGCTTGTGGAGGATTTTATATGCTCATTCTGACTTCTTGAAAAGCTGACATTTAATTTCGGTGCTTACCTTGGTTCGATAAATGATAATTTTTGTGAAGGTGCAGCAAAGTGAGTAAATTTAATTGAATACCTTTGTGAATAAGAGGTGAAGTATTAAAATCTTATTTTTGGCTAAGTACAAATATTTAGGTACTAAATTTGGTTTTAAACACTTACAACGCATAAACATCTATTTTTTTGGCCAATATAAGTGGATATTGGTCCATTAAATCCGCGGTTGTCAATTATTGGGTTGAATATAAATGTAATATATGGCCAGTTAAATTGTCTTTTTCTTAGGGTAGATATTCAGTAGACTTATTCTTAAGTTGCTGCCGAGTATGTTGTCCAGTCTTCTTTTTAGGGTATTCAGAAGACTTCTCTTTCCTCCCACTCTTCTTAAGACTTCTTCGTTTGTCACTAGGTTGATCCATTTAATCTTCATCATTCTTCTGTAGCACCACATTTCAATGCTTCCACCCTTTTCTTCTCCGCTGCTGTCATCGTCCATGCCTCACTGCTGTAAAGAAACATGCTCCTGATTTGCGTCCTGATGAATTGTTTCCTTACTTCTACCCTTGTATTTCCAGCTGTAAGTAGATTCTTCTTTTGATAGAACGCCCTTTTTGCCTGAGCTTTTAAGGATATCGATTTAGGGATTAAAGATATTGATATTAAATGGACTTGCGATGTGAAAAATGGAGATGTTAAAAAAAATAGAGAGAAAAAGAAAAATTATAAAAAGGAAATGGGACAATATATCAGATAAATAAGAGGGAACAAAACAAAACGGATGCAGAATGACTGACTGACACGCTGCAAAATTAATACATATATAGATGTGTTCACATCCATAGCAACGTACATAAAAAGTGTGGAATAGCAAAAATTATTATTTTCATTGTTTCGTAATGAAATCTTCCATAAAGTAGAATATGATACGGCCTTAATACTTATATTCTGTAAGTGGCTTTAAATAGCCTCTGCCATTATGACCACTCTCGTTAAAAATATTAGTAATTCATGTACATCTACATAATATCCTGCAAGTCACCATGAAGACGCGTGGAACAGGGCGAAATCTCACCAAACATGCACCACATATCATGCATAAAAAAATAGTAATAATATACTAGTCTAAACTTCAATTTTTTAACAAAAGACAAAAATAGCAAAGCAAGCATGCAAAAACATGCTGTTAGCTGGGTTAGCCCAAAGTCCTTGTACAAATATGCAACCACCCATGCTATTAATTGTTTCACTCGTTTTGGATGTACATATTTACCGCTGCTCACATCCCTAATTCTGCCGGAGTGGCTTTCTGTGCACATCTTTGCTTCCTGTACCTTACTTACTCTTACTCCTGTGGCCATGGAAAACCTAAATGCCTCTCCAACCCCACGTCCTTCTGTCTTCTGTTGTGTCGAGTTGAGCTCCCATTTTTCCACATCCTACGTCGCTCCAGCGCATCCTTTGTCTTCCCTGTGGTCTTGTGACTTCCGGTTTTCCGTATCTTTTCTATCATTGTGTTGTCACTTCTTCTTTGCGCATGGCCTAGCCATCTAAGCTTTCTGCTTCTGACTACACCCACACTATCTGCGTATTTGCACAATTCACTCAACTCTTCCTTTTCACTATTCTCCACGTCTCTCCCTCTTTAATAGGACCGTATCTCAACACTTTATTTTCAAACGTTATGAGTTTTTTCTGCGATCTTCTTGTAAATGGCCGTGTTTCGGCACCATATAGCACTACTGGTCAGACAATTGTTTTATAAATACGAATTTTTGTGTTTCGTGGTCGGAGTTTGCTTTTAAAATGTTTTACTAGGCTCCAGTAGTTTCTTTTCAGCTGCTGCAAGTCGGGTGAGAATTTTGGGTCTCCTCTTTGCTGTTAAAATGTACTTCAATTGAATTCCAGTCCCTTGCGCTTCCAGATTTCCACCCGAGGGTCCTTAAGTTACGATCGGTAGACTAACAATCAGACTAATACGGCAATGAGAAAGATTTGCAAATGAAGCAATGACTCAAGGAGTTGTGGAATAGGCCAGGTGTGGTAGAATAAAGAATTTCTCACAGGCGATAAGAATGAATAAGTCAAAGAAAATGAGGAAAGTTGAGAAACTTCTGGGTAATTATGAACCACCGCATAAGATTTAAAACTTAAGAACATGCAAATGGATATAGTGTAAATAAGTTGGAACAAAGAGAAATAAAATGACTCCAAATGGCCGGAAATCAAATTCCATTAAAGCATTGGGTAAGAATAACGTATATGAAAACCTAAGAGTTCATCATATCTTGGAAATAACACATAGAAAGGATCTAATCACATACACAATGAGTTCTAATGAAGTTCGTGATGACATTATGGATTAAACTGAGACTTAGGGGAATAGAATGAGTCCAAAGGGTATTAATTTCCACGTTTGTAAGGATAAGGAATTCATGAATGCACACTTGAAGAAGGCTAACCGTGGTAGACGATGAGGAAGGACACTCGAGACAGACGTCGATGGATGGAGGACTTAATCGTAAGCAGGGCCTCGAGAGAGGGTGTGACACCTCCGAAATAAGGATCGAGATGAGAATCGGGACCTTGACACAGCTCCGAGAACCAATCTCGATAACCTACTCAAGAAAAGTAGTTAAGATGGATTTTGTGATTAAGACAGTGGTAAGAATCCGGGAAAAGAAAAGAGCTGGCAAACACGGTGGTCACTGGTTGTGCAAATTTAGAATAGATACATCTACATAATACCCTGCAAGCCACCATAAAGGTGTGTGGCAGGGAGTAAATTCTCACCAAACTTGCACCACATATCATGCGTAAAAATACTAGTAATAATATACTAGTCTAAACTTCACTATTTAAAAAAGATAAAAATAGCAAAGCAAGTATCCAGTATCATGCTGTTATTTGGGTTAGCTTCAAGTACTTATAGCAATATGCAGCTGTCTATGTAATCCGTTGATACACTCGTATTGGAAATATTAACCGCTATTCATATCCCTAATTGTACGAGGAAAGAAGAACATTTTGAATCTGTCATTTCGACAATCTATTTATCTAATTTTGTGATTATGGTCCAGACTGCCATAGTAAGTTGGGGTTCGCAAAATATTTTTAACGTCATCACTGAAAATATTATCTTGGGATCCATTTAAGAGATTAAGTATAAATTTCAACCTGCGATCTGACAATGATTCCCATTTTAATTCATTTAATAGACTGGTTACGTTAATATGGTTATCGTACCGTCCCTTTACAAATCTTGCCGATTTTCGTTGCACATGTTAAAGTTCATTATTTAGGCCTATTTCGTAGGGATCCCATACATTGGTAGCGTATTCCAAATGAGGTCTGATAAGGGAAAAGTAGCTGATTTCTCGTACATGATCGTACCATTTACCCAATACTCTTTTGATGGATCCCAGTTTACGATTAGCTTTACCCATTATTTAACGTATGTGTTTACCTCAGGAATATTACAGTAGTGGAGGTTCTTCGTTACCCTTTTTATGGAGAGGGATACCAAAATATGACGCATGGGCAGTTTTTCCAGCCAACTCTTGATTCCCGGAGTGGTCAAACTCTTTTTGTTGATAACAGCTCTATTTCCACCATCCTCCATAAACTTGTGTTTCACCGTCAAAGATTTTCCATCCCACATCCACTATAAGAAACCAATCATACGTAAGCGACACGTGTGTTTGCTTTTTTTTCTTCCCCAAAGAAAAAAACAAACCGAATCAACAAAAAGTCACATCGCTAAGTTTCGTGTGATCAACGCATAGGTGATGTGACTGCCGAGATCTACATGTACGCATGTAAAAGTGCATTTATACTAGAGACAAGCGAATTCTCCCAGCGAAAGCACGAAAACCTCGAATGCTAGAAAGTATTCGATATTCGAGATCTCGTAAAATTATGCTAAAATATCTTGATATTCGAGATAATACTTTCTAGTATTCGAGATCTCGAATAATTATGCTGAAATAACTCGATATTCGAGATCTCGAATAATTATGCTAAAATAACTCGATATTCGAGATCTCGAATAATTATGCTAAAATAACTCGATATTCGAGATTTCGAATAATTATGCTGAAATAACTCGATATTCGAGATCTCGAATAATTGTTCTAAAATAACTCGATATTCGACATTTCGAATAATTATGATAAAATAACTCGATATTCGAGATCTCGAACAATTTTGCTAAAATAACTCGATATTCGAGTACTCGAATAATTATGCTAATTAAGCTATATTTGGCATGTTTATGAACTGCATTACTTGTGCCGCCGGAATACGACGCAGATAACAGTCTGTAGTTTGGTTTTGCCTCGCGATTTATGGTAGAAAGAAAACTGATTCAGCGAATGAAATTTGGGAAAAAACTGTTGCCTTTTCACAATAAATAACGAACTGAAACTAGTCACAGCTATTCACGATTCAAAAGATAAAAAAATAACGTTTTGAGTATCAATTGCAATTCTAGTATTCGAGGTATTCGAGATATTCGAGTCATAATTTAATATTCGTATTCGATATTTGAATTCGAGAAATCTGCTATTTGACCCATCTATAGTAAATGCACATACGCTCGCGTGCTTATGTGTATAGAAGTTCAATAAGGAGCGTGGCACTGTGCGGCTCAGAAACCTGGACCTTAAGGAAAGGGGATGATAATAGACTTGCAGTTTTGGAAATGTGAGAGCAGGGTGGTTGTGTTTGAAACCATCGGAATTATCTCGAATAGGTAACCAAGGAGTCACGTGGTATAAACACGAATGGTTTGGAAATTTGGTATGTTGAAATCTCTGAGTACAACATCGTTAATTGTTAATACTTGTGTTCTATTTCGTATGGGGGCTCTATACTCGGGACAAATGAGAAAAACTCGAGTGAAAACAATTAATCATGTTGTGACGAGCGATACTAAGGCACTTTAAAGTTTCGAATCATTCCAGTTTGTACCACGTGACTCCTTGGTTACCTATTCGAGGTAATCCCGACGGTTTCAAACACAGCCCCCCAGGATTTGGTAGTTTTCTTCTTTTTTCTCCCCTAATTTCTTTTAAAGGTATGCTGTTTGTTTTGTGTTGTTTATTTTTGTTTGTTGTGTCATTGTTCCTGGTGTGGATACGCCCCCTGCCACACACCCTCGAGGAGGCTTGCAGGGTATGTCGTAGATATAGATATAGATGCGGAATGGAGAATTAACAGCGGATTGAAAGGAAGGCAAGTGTGGAAGTAGTAGGGATAACGTGGGAGGAAAAGCAGTCGTTTTGAGCGCCTCAGAAGGAGGCAGAGGGATTCGATGGATCAGATAATAAGGGGGCGAGGCTTGTTTTGAAGGATGTGGTAGAGGGAAGGGGTATGCTGGTCCAACGGGGTACGATAAGGACGCGTAGTTTTGATAGAATGCTGAAAGTAAGAAGTGTGCAGAACAAAAGGATACTGTATGGAAATTATGTAAGTTTAATCTTCATCTAAAACTATCTTAACCAGAATTAAACTGATGATTTATGCATGCCAAAAGGCGTGAGTACCCTCGTTTTTGTGTACATCAACGTGGTGCGTCCTTCCCCTCCCCCATCGTTCCAAGGGACAGTGACCCAGCTACGACATATCGACCAACCCCAATTCATGCCCCCTCTCCTCCCTCTCACCGTACCTCATCTCGCTTCCCCCTTCGCCCGAAGCCTTTAACGTCCCTCTCTCCCTCGCCTCTCTTTCCTGCCTCCGACTACGACGAATGGAGCCGCCGCGGCTGCGCACCCTGAACCCTGACGTGCCGAACCCTCAGACATACCCCCAGAATTGAGGGTAACGAGTCTGATTTCGTAGCACTGCTTGCGTGTGTTTTTGTCGTTGTTTTGTTTATTCCATCCTCGTGATGATGCCAAACCTCTTCATTCACCGTTGTTTAACCGAACGTTACCAGAGAGATGCACGGTTCCACAGAGAGAGAGAAGTAAATTTTGTTCACGGAAATATTTACCATTTCGGGCAACTTGCCCTGTTCTTCCCAAATTTCAATATCCATCATCGTGATTTCGCTTGTTGATAAGTTGATTCATTCCTGGCGCATCAATTTATTTGCAAATTATATATATTGTTTTCGTGGACATTGAATGCAAATTCGAGGCCAACATTTTTGTGCATTATGTTTTTCGCAAAAATGTTTGCAATCTTTATGTATTAGTTGATTGCCCATATAACAAGAAATGTGCATTATATAATGAATCTTATCAATTGAATCAAAAAATAGACATTGAAATAGGTTTTAAACTCTTGATATAGTTATAAAAATATAGCAATAGATATTACAAACAAATATTATATTGATAATAACTCAGGTTTACCCTGTCCCATTTCTATATGTACACAATAATATTTATTATTGCACAAATCCTGCGTACATATATACATGTACACAACACAAACACGAGCAATTTATATTTATAATGCTATCTGTTATTGATATATTAAGAATATTTACAGTTAATAAAATTTTCTCGCGGCTGAGCTTAAAGCCACCGAGTGCGTCCACCAGGTTGCGGATGGTGGGTCGACCTCTAGATATAGAGGTTAGCTGCGAGATAAGCGAGTTTACTCATCGAATAAGCAGTCGTGGACAAAAAGCGACTGCATTCCGAGGGGGTATTGGTCTATCATTGGGTAAGGTAAGCCTCTAAATAGTACAGAACCTGTGAAGATGTCGTGACTAGGCGACGGGAGACCGCCAATAATTACGCTTCCCATCACTCGGAGGAGAGGGCAGCAGCTCTCCTTCGTATGAGTGAATGTGGAGACCACAGTTGTCGGTACAACGACACTCATTTCACTACAGGCGTGGTAACATTTACTTTAACGGCTGTAGTACTGCGATGTGGAAGGCAAGGGGAAACTACCACATTATTATCCCGAGAAGTCGCAGCCACTCCACTCTTTTCTTTATATCAAGGCGTGATGGATATCTACAAGATTTTTCCGAAGATGAGCAAGATGAAGACTTGATCGATGACACAGTAGACGTGGATTGCAAAAGTGAAGTAATTGAAGAGGGCAGTCACAGCAGTGCTTCCGAGCAGTCTATTTAGGAAGATGTTGAAATTGTTGAAGATGAATGTGAGGACTTCAGATTTTTTTATCGGTAAGGATATTTTTACGTTATGGATTAGTGATTCTCAAGCCATAAATTCTAAAACCTGATCCCAAAATATTGTTAAAATTTTGCCTGGTTCGAAAGGAACCGCATGGGAAATAAACATATCTTTTGATGTTTTCTTACTACATGAAAGTATCGTGATATCGTAAGAACCACAAATATTTATATTGCTAAAAGGAAGTGGAAGATGTGCAATCTCGCATAAGAGATTAGATTGAAACATCGTTTCATGATATTATGGCTCTTTTTGGAGCACTCATTTTTGATTGCTGTGAAGAAAGGTAACCACGCCCAATGCCTTGGAAGTCTGGTCTACAGACCGCACTGGATTGGCTATCATCAGGCCAAACTTCAGTTGTAAGTTCAGCTAGCCCAGTTGTAGGTAGTTCAGTTCTTTTTTGATGAGATCCCTCTCCTTTTCGATTACATCACCACAAGAACGGACCGTCAAGTGACCGACAGATTAGCGGCTATCCACGGATTCCATTCCAAATTTGTTGCAAACTGTCAAAGAAGTTACGCGGTTGGGGAGTTCGTCACCGTTGACGAAATGCTTGTTGCTTTTCGAGGTCGTTGTGGGTTTGTTCAATACATGCCACTAAAACCAGCTAGATATGGGATAATATTTTATGCATTGTGTGATAGTAAGACATTTCATACTTTTTATTTGGAAATATATTGTGGAAAGAACCATAACGGTCCTTACTGTAATTTCAGGCATTTTTAGATCCCCCTCACTACATCAGTAGAACAGAGAGAAGCGAAAAATTATGAGAGAATTAAACTTACGGGCCGAACAATTCATGGATTTGTTATTACTTCGTACAATGCACAACTAAAACAGGAATCACTGCAAGTACATAGCTCATAATACTTAATTAATAACCCATTTAACCCATTGACAACGTTTTTTTCAGCTAAAATGACTTTTACGGTTGTTTTCCTACCACCTCCTGCCATGCACCCTTAATTTTCAAATGACCTCAAGGAAAATTTTGGATCTCCCTCTCGATGCATCAAAAACAATGTTCGTCTGTTGAATACTTTAAAAATGTACAAATTTTTATTGGAATTGCAGAATAATTAAAGTTATAAATTAAAATTCGCGGACATAGATATTAGTCGTCAATGTAAAAGCTATGTAATAATATGCGTGAGTACATAGATGCAGGGAACATATTACTATGTACTACGTTGTCTGATATTGATATAAGTTTTTTCTGTTATAGCAGTTGGAATGACATATGTCAGTAAATATAATTTCAAATTATGGTTAAATGATACGAAATAGGAAAAGCATGTAAATAATTTGATTGTTGTACCAGATTATGACTGAGAATCGATAAGTTTTTTGAATTTAAAATTGCTGTGTTGAATATGAGTAATAAAGATGTAAAAGAACGAGCTGTTCAATACTTAAATGTACTTGTTCTTATAGGGCGTGCCCTAGAACAATAATAACAAAATCTATCTATCCATATATATCCCATTGCGCGTGATCGCTTAGGGTAAAATTTAGATGTAAATTCTGTAAAACATTTCACCATGAAATTTGTTGGAGACCAAAGCTGTTTACTTCGAGAAGTTACACGAAAAGGCGTCATCCCCTGACAGCGTGCGCTCTTTAAGATATCCGATAAAAACATCGTCAACCATCGGCAAGGGATGCTTGGTTATTGCCGGCCATGAACAAAGGAAGTGTCCAAGTCAACTTATGGGCTTCTTTTACGCCTGCCTGCCTAGCAGCACAGCAATCTTATTTTAGTGGCGTTTTACGCGGGGCTATGCGCTCTTGCGAAGCGATTCAGAGGCTGACCCGTTCCTTTGTGATTGCGTCTTCGCCATTATTTTCAGATTTGTTTTGATTGGCATGGTAATGTCGGCAATTGTTGCGTGCCACGTATTTTGAGAAATATGTATGAGATATTATGGAGAAATGTTACATTAGAAATATATGACCGCGTCCGTTTTGTTTGAGAAACATGAATCAATGTGCAAATTTTAACTAATTCAGTTACTGATGCATAGGTATATTTGTTCTTCGGGTGTACCCAGCGTTCTATTACCAGGTGTGATATCTGACGTTTCGTGGCCGTTGCTGGTCACTTTGTCAAAGGGAATGAGGTATCTGTCGAGTTGGTGGAGTTTATAGAGGGGTTTCATGGAGGGAAAAGGAGGGGAGGAGTGGAAGGAGTAGTCATAGCATTTTTATTTAGGTTCAAGGCAGGGTCCCACGTGTGGCTGAATTGGAGGCCACAGTCCCTATTGTAAATTTGTTGGCATTTTCTTATTTTCAAAGCTTCGCGGATCAGCCGGGGCTTGAGGCTTTTCACTTTCGCGATTATATTTCTTTGTTTGAGGTCAATCGCGTGTCCCGAGGCTGCATGTTCCGCTACCGCTGATTTTAAGGGTTGTCCCAGTCGAATATCCCGCTCATGTTCTTCTAGGCGGGTTTTAACGGAGCGTCCGGTTTCGCCGATATATTTATTCTCGCAAGTTTGGCATGGTATCTCATACACTCCTTCCACTTGGCAATGGTGTTGCGTCTTTCACACTCCTCAGGCAGTTTCTGATTTTTAAATGTGGCTCGAACACAGCTTTGATTTCATGTTTGCGGAGGATGTTTCCTATTCTATCCATTACGCCCCGGACTTAAGGAAGGAAGGCTCTCTTGGGTGCAGGGGTGTCTGTGTCGGGAGTCCCAATTTCTTCTTTTGGGCCGTCCTTTGATAAAGTGACCAGCAACGGACACGAAACGTCAGGTATCACACCTGGTATTAGTACGCGGGGTACACCCGAAAAACGAATATATACATCCATAATGGCCCGCGAAAGTTTCAACCAAGAATGGGGGCGTTTACTCGGAACAGAAATCGCAATTTTGTGCACGAAATCGTCAGATGGAAACGAAAAAAGAATTTTTGTGAAAAAATTAATCTTCTAAGCACAACCATTCACTCATAAATCAAAAATCAAAATAAGCAAAAGGTGACGCCCACCGAAAATGCTGCTCTGATAACAATGACGTCATTTTCCTCCATTCCTTGACTGCTTTCAGGGGAGGGGAAGGGAGTGGATGGGGGTTCTCGGAAGGTCTGCTCGCACAGATGCTGTCGACATTGCTCCTATTGGTAGGGTCAGCTGTGTATCCCCCATTGCGATAAGGCAAAGTAGCTTCGCGGGCTCAGTTCTGATTCGACGAAGTCGATATACGTCAGAGGTTGTACCACGCCCACTTTTCCGAAAGGGTTAAAAACATCAGTTTTTCGCCGCTTATACTCGGGAAATAATTGTCGAATCAGAAAACGGAAAAATACGGGTCTTTTTATTTTACAAACTCTATCAGATTCGGCAATAAAAAAAATATGGTAAACGACCCCATTAATTCAGTTACTGTCTTTTCTTGGCTAGTAGGTATTTATTGGAAATACAATCAGTTTAGGAACTAATGCACATCTCCACATCGTCCATTACTGGAACTTTTTCTGTGTTGGATAATCTTTGTAAGGCCTTTTATTTCATTCTCACAGTCGTCGAGTTGCCTGTAACCCTTCCACCACCCCAGCTCCAGGTGTAGAGAATACTTTGAACCATTGTACCGATATATTAAAAAAATTGTGTTGCTAGACGATACAAATATTTTTTCCACGTCTGTTTTTATGCGAGGATGCGTTAACGATCGGTTTCACAAAATGGAATGCAACAAGTCTGATTTGTGAAAAAAATGTGTGACACACAATGGAACTTCAATTTCCTCCTTGTACCGTGACTCACTTTACCAATTTAAGCTGTGATTTATCTGTCACCTTCACGCACGGTGATCGTGTCTCTGGCTACGTGAATGGCAATGTATCAGATAATGGAATTGGAATTTCTGTGCAATTTCGCTTCGATCAACCGAAAAATCTGGACATTGGTCACCACGGATAATAGAGATTTCGCAAGGGTTGCATGAATGAAAAAATTAATAATGGATTGTCATGGTGTTCCTAGGGACAAGTATTAATATTTATGCTTCCGATGAGCTGTCACTAATGTAAAATAATCGCGTTGGTGGAGTCAGGTCCACAGAAAATAAAAATATCCAGATAATATGACAGCTCCATCATCACGCTAATGGGAAATAATAATGAGTATGTTACTAGGTATAAAACAAAATCAACTTTTAAAACTGTGAAATGTAATTTCAAAATTTAATTGCAGGAGAATTCTAAAAAACAGGAAAAAATCCATTGTGAAAATTTTGAACGACCACTCAATCGGAAAAATTTAACGGGAGATAAAAGATTAAATATGGTAATGGATTTTCTACATAATTTGATGATCAGATCATCGAAGTAATTAATTCTGTGCTACCTGCCCAGTATTTAAAGACGGATGAATCACAAAATAAAATTTAATTCCATTCAGTCAAACAAAAGGAGTTTACTTTTACTTTGAAACCTGGATTATTAAAGTCTGCTGATAGATTTGGGACCTTAAATATGCTACGGATAATTAGACAAATCTTTTGATTATTTGGAACGGAGGATTTACAACTTTGACAAAAAAGGAAAAATCCATAGCCATGCATATACATTCATAAAAATCCATAGTTTATGCAATTTTTGAATTTTCTACTCTTAAACCCCTATGTACTCAAAATCATTTATCCTGTGGGTAAGTGAAAATTCAGTATCTAAATACCCTTACCAGCATTAACCGGCGATTGTTATCGATTGTAGCCATTAAGGCGCGTTTACACGTAGCAGTTGACTGCTATGACAGTCAACTGCTAACCCGACTCACATGTGTAAATAGCAACTACAATGCGAGCTCAGGTCGACACTGGACACATGTAGAACTCTATCGATCCTAGTTCGAGCTATTAGCAAAGTTGAAGCCCGTCTACTTTCTAGTGGAAATGTATCAAACACAATCGCAACAATCGCCAACGAAAATAAATACACGACTTCTGATACCGGGAATTTGGATATAATAACAAGGATATCCCTCCCAAAGAGAAGATTCTGCTCTTTAAAGAATGGGAACAAAAGATAATCGTCATTGGAATTTATTGCTTGAAGAATTTCATGAAAATATAAGCATCAATCACTTTTGAGATAAAACTCTTTTTATTTGTTATGACAACGCCTAAATAGCGGCTTTAAGCTGCATAGAAGTTGGTGCAGACGCATCATAGCAGTAGCGATACATCGATATATCGCGTATCTCACGACTGTCATAGCAGTCAACTGTTACGTGTAAACGCTGCTTTAAATTACAGGAGTGAGCAATGAGCGATTATCTTTTCGGAGTTAAGGCGTTTCAGGAAGCCTCTTTGAACGACCCAACCCACTCCCCTTGAGATTCACGGGACGGAGCGTCCTTCAAGACGATCATTGATTGAGATGAGATTAAGGAGAAAGGCCTTCGGAATGAGAAGACAGGAAGAAAAGGGAAATTTGAAAGAGGAGGAGAAAGGAGGGAAAATAATTACGATTAAAAAAATGATTCTTCTTTTTCTCTAGAAAGATAATTTATGATCTTTGTTGATAAGTGTGCGAGAAAGACGTTGCAAATATATATTCATTTTCAATACTAAATTTGGGTAAATTGGATAGGCACAGGGTGAAAAATAAAATGTAGAAATTGGCAAATGTGCCTGATCCTTGCATGCTGATAACTGGGTTTGATAGAAATAAAAGCGGCAAATGTGTGAAGTTGTCTTTGGTGGCTGCACGTGAGCTATCAAATGACAGATTAAGAATTAAGGAATTGGTTGTTAATGCATGCATCATGCACTACTGACTACACTAAAATATATCCCCTACCTATCCCTTTGCTATGCTGCCTATTCTGTTCTCTTATAGCACGGGGGAAGGATATACGCACTTATCTGACGAGGTAAATTAAATAGGGAAGGGAGCCTTCAAGTTCATCGCTGGACAAGAGGAAAACTGAGTTGGAGAACTACCTGTTCCTACCGCTACAATATAGAATGAAAAGAATGGCACAGGATTATAGCTGGGTTAAAAGGATGGAAAGGCATCCATACGTTCAATTAAAATTATTCAAAATAATTAAAAATATTCCTTAATTCCACATCTATCTGGGGTAAAATTTGGTCGTTTATCGCATTCTATTTGCCTTTCATTCAACTGAATGTCTTCTCAGGGCATCTCTTCCGTTTCTTTGACCCTTTTTTATATTTATAACATATTAAATCGCAATTTGGCAGAGTGGGCGTAGCCAGTCATCGCGTCGAACTTCCTCGTTTCCCAGGAACCCTTGATTTTTCATGCCACGTTCCACTCTCAACCGATGCATTTTTTAACGGAAAAAATTGAATCGCATGCGGAGACTGATTGACGTGATTAGCTGGAGAAGGTCCGCCCGGCGTTGCCAAATCTATTTATCTCCTCCTCCTCCTTCATTTCCCTTGCAGGGAGGAGAAGAGGGGGAAATGGAGAAATATAATCAATCAACCCTCTCCCGCCCTGGCCTTCACCTGACACCTCCCCCCGTCTCATCATTAATCCACCCCTTTCTACTCTTTAATTCCATCCTAATCAATGACCGTCTCAAGGTACCTCCTGTCCCGTAATTCTCAGGGGAAGGAGGGTATTAGCAAAGAAAAACGACTAGCAAAAGGGCTTCAGCACTAATTTATTGAAAACTTTTGATAAAACTTAGATCCTGAGTATATTCGTCTATGGCAGTGAGGCATGGACAATAACTATAGTGGAAAAGGGGATAGGATAGAAATTTTTGAAACTTGGTGCTAAGAAGGATGATGAAGATGAAATGGATGGACCAAGTAACTAATATGGGGTGTATGTATAGAATTGTAGGACAATATCATGAAAATTCCAGAAACATCGTCGGAAAAACTCGTAATTGTCCTCATTTTGAGACATAATCTTCGGTGAAAACAGCCTTACAGGGAAAAGAGAATGGAAGAATGGCAAATAAAGAAAATTTTTGAAATATTTGTATTAAGTAGAGGAGAATGCAGATGATTATTACGTCAATGCGAAGAGGTTAACTGCTAGAAGAGTCAAGTGGAGGACTGTGTGAAACCAATCTAAGATTAATGACTGTTGTGCTAAGAGCTTGTTGCGGTCGGATGAACATTCTGCGGACAGAACGACGGAATTAAGGAGCATAGCATATCAACCACTCTTTTTTACGGGAAGGAGAAGTTACTAAGTGCTTCATGTATTATCAGGTCATTACAATTAATTAACTTTATCCCGTATTTTTTTCCTATGATATGAAATTTAAAACTATGATAGCTTTGTAATATGGGAAATGATTTTTACAATCACTTTAAATAATTAAGTGTTCATATAAATGAAATAAGTTCACTAGTGACTTTGTGGAGTTTCATAATGAAAATTACAATTTTCTTAAGTGTTCAATTCTCGTCCAGCTTGGTGTGCACTTTGATATGCTTGGAGTCGGCATAATTAACATGAACTGGCATAACTTTTCGTTTCAACCATGGTACAATCACTCACAAAGAAATTATGTGTTTATTTGTTCTCTCAAGAGAGATTTGTTCTCAATATTGCTCATCTGAAATATGAATCGTGAAATAAACTTAAATATTAAAGTACGTAAAACTCATAATTGCATGCAATTACTTTAATTTTCTTGAACGCGTCATGCATTCGGAATGCATTTGAAGTACACTTACGCTTCAAATACTTATCGAACTTATGAATTGTGTGCCACTGTTGAAACCACTGAATGTTATAGCTGAATGCCATATTGACTATGAATGCTGCGAGTTTTACCATATTGACGATGAATGTAGGTATTCCAACAATTTCGCATTTCCAGTTGAGTCAACTGTCTCAACTACACACCTGGAATCGTGATAATATTAAGGAAGGTAAAATTTGTTTGCAAGTAACTATCACGGTAACTTGGGTAATACTTAAGCACATTTCTTCAAAAACCAGGCTGAATAAATTTACGGATTAAATTGGACTTTGAAGTGATTTATTTAGGCTGTGTACTACTTATTTTAGTGCCAATAAGTTGGGAAAATAAATATCAGGGTCACGAACTTTGAATCACGAATACTTTTGCAAAAACCTTTGCCGAGCATTACGAAACAGCATAGATTCATTTACTTTAAGGGAAACAAACGTAAGAAGGGGTTTTAATTATACGATCGTGGATGAAAAATTTGCATTTTCAGCTGTTTTATACCCACCGCTCTGATTGCCGAGTGCGTCCCTTCTGAAATTATTGCGTGGCCCAATTATATTTTGTTTTTCTGTCAGCATTCTTCCTTCCGACGATTACGGAGCGAAAGTTACTTTTGTTCGGGACGCTGATTGTACGGAGCAACCAATTAATGTGAGGTGACCATGTTTTGTATTTCTATTTCCACGAAAAAAGAAAGAAAGAAGAAGGAAGACCATCTCTCTCGTTACAATTCGCGAGAAATTCCTTCTCCCGTGCTCTTCTGGGAAAACATCATCATTCGCGCATGGATACACCGCTCAAACTGTTTGTCCACTCATAGGTCCCCGTCGTCCTCTCCTTGGACCGCACCGCGTGCGCTTTCGACCCTTCTCTTGTTTTTCTACCCCCCCTCTCTTTGCCGCACAATCTGCCGTCCGTATCCTGGGCAACAGCCCTCGCACCCCCCTCCACCCGCCTCAGTGCTGGGCTCCTTTTACTTCGCCGCCTATGCCCACCCTTCAGAGATCCTTCAACCCTTTACCCTTTATTATTTGCCATCCCTGCTACCCTGCTCTGCATCGACTGGAAGGAGGGGTTTTGCGGCAGCATGGTCTTCCACCCTCAGCGCGGGTAAGGTAGGCTAATTTCGCCATGGCTAGCGGCGGATTAAATTGGGAGAGGACCTCCTCCAGGCGACCAGTGAGGATTGCGGGCCGAGGGATAAGGGTTTAGAGTTTTGGATAGAATCGCGCGTGCGTGAAAGCGGTAGATGACCACTCGGTACGACGAGAATATTAAAAAAATCTAACATAAGGAGAGGAGAACAAGGCAAAACGTTCAAACGTTTCCGGGTGCGAATTTAGCAGTAGACTGGGGTTTTGGTGCTTCAAATGAATAAACATCTGCGCTCGTAATGACCAAGTTTGCATCTCACCGTATAATCTAAATACATATCATCATCGAGGGTCAACAGTCCTAGGATTGGTTTGACGCAGCCCTCCACTCGATTCTTCTATCGGCCAACCTCTTCATATTAACGTAGTTCCTCTCATTCAGGTCCTTTACGACCTGTTTTATGTAACTCATACAAGACCTGCCTTTTCCATCCTTCCCTTTCACTTTTCCTTCGACGATTGTCTTCATCAGGCCATCGTGTCTTAAGATTTGGCCGATTAGATTGTCCCGTCTTCTTTTTATAGTTTTCAGCAGACTTCTCTTTTCTCCCACTCTTCTTAGGACTTCTTCATTTGTCACTCGGTCGATCCATTTTATCTTCATCATTCTTCGGTAGCACCATATTTCGAATTCTTCCACCCTTTTCTGCTGTAATCGTCCATGCCACACTGCCGTAAAGGAACATGCTCCAGATATATGTTTTGATGAATTTCTTCCTTACTTATCATATACTAACTTAAATATCATATACTAACGCATAATCAGCACTTACGGCCGAGAAGAGATTCGAACCCGCGACCGCTGAACTGAATGTAACAGCATGTAATCTGTCTAGCAAAAGGGCCCGAATTCAGTCCTGTGTAACTGAAATTCAAATAGAAAAGAAGGATAATGGGTACAAAGAATATTCGAATCAGCATTGCACAATGTTTCATAAGTTAGGTATTTAAAGATTACTGTATTATTTTAAAACTTGGATTCAGAACAAGATTGGGTAGGTACTAAAGAAGTAATTTCGGCCTTGAAGTTACATAAAAAGAAGAACATGGGGATGAACAAACCGAAGATCATTGAGTTTATGGGTTTGGAGAAGGCTTTTAACAACGTAGATTGGTATTCAGTGCTCAGGATTCTAAAGAAAATTGCAGTATCACGCAATGATCTCCATAGATTGTAAAAATCCAAGTGGTTGTTATTAAGTCGGGGCCTAGCAGTAGAGAATTAAGTATAATTATTATATTATATTATAAGTATAGTTATTTGTTACACATTCAATGTAAAAGGCCATTTGTGGCTGTTTTTTGAATATTTGGTAAATAAATAAAAATGGTGAATACATAAAGAAAAGGGAGAAAATTGAGAAAACTACGATTCAATGGTGATAAGGCGTTCTCGGTAGAGTTAGAAAGAGATTTAAAGATTCTAGTAACCATGGAAAAGACAATGGCCAGATACCTCTTGAAGAAGAGAAAAAAAATACCAAGGTATGGAGTAGGAAAGAAGAGGCCAAGACCAACCTTAAACTAGGAAAAGAAAAGATTGAGGAGGGGAATGAGTATGGCTATTTAGGAAGCCGAGTAATCAGCCATGGACGAAACAAGAAGGAAATGATCAGTAGAACAACCTTGAGGAGGACATTCTAGCAAAACAAGAATCTATATGGGCTGGAAATACAAGCTCAGAAGTCAGAACACACTGCATTAGAACTTAAATACGAAGCAGCATAATAAAGTGAGTCATTGAGGACAGTAGCAGCAAAAAAAGTCAAGGCTGGAAGCATTCGAAATGCTGTGAATCATAAAAATGATTGAGATAAAATGGGTCAACCGGAGACGTGTATACAAAGAAGTCTTGAAAAGAGTGGGAGAAAAGAGAAGTCTTGTGAAAACTTCACAAATAAAGACGGGACTGTTTAGTTAACCGTGTGAACACATGACTGCTGAAGGCACAAAGGAAAGTCAAGCATGGAATTTTTAGAACAGGTTGTGAAAGATGTAAAAGAGAGGAGTTTCGTCAATAAGAAGAGGTTGGCCGATAGAAGAATCGAGTGGAGGGCTGCGTCAAACCAATCCTAGGATTGTTGAGCGGTGATGAATTTAATGGATTCCTGCGGGAAGTACATTTTGGAGAAATGCTGTGACTAATTTTTTTGAGAAATAAATAGGAGGCAAATGAAAATGCAAAAATGCAATTACTGCCATTAGAGAGTGGTATTTTCTAGATCTTGATTAAGAGAGTACCCCATCTCTGTGGCATTCTAAAAACCGAGGGAAAATTGTTCGTCGCTCGAAAAGGAAACGTTTTACTCTCATTGCACGGGGTCGTTTTTAAAATCTCAGCTGTCTCCGATAAGTCTTATGCATCGCTTATTCTGACTCATTAAAATGATCCGTTTTCCAATTTTTTCTTGAAAGGCTTGAAGTTTTATATCTCTGTCTATAAAATTTAAGAGTTGTGTCGGCACAAAATTTTTCCTGGATCGGCTGAAAGCCATTTTTGCACAAATGGGGAGGTTTACGTTGCACCACAATGACGCATAAATTTGTTTGTGGTATATATATACCACAAGTATCCCAAATTGATCTAAAATTCATGGCATAGGCTAGTCGTTGTATGGCTTAAGTTCAGCATGATTTCGCATCACTTTAAATAAAGATATCGGTCAACAATGGAGGATTTTCCATTTCGTGAAATGCATTTTTAGCTATGAAATAAAAGCAAATCATGTTAAGTTCGTGAATACAGGACATAAGTTC
Source organism: Platycnemis pennipes (assembly GCA_933228895.1). NCBI lineage: Eukaryota > Metazoa > Arthropoda > Insecta > Odonata > Platycnemididae > Platycnemis > Platycnemis pennipes. The sequence goes on along the minus strand of OW121850.1, from coordinate 12,218,034 downwards.
TCTCATTGATTATAGATATAAATTTCTTGTTTTACCGTTCGTTTTACTAATGGATAACTTGGTCCACTTGGTCCTTCCGCTAACTCCTAATTTTAACCTAAAGAATTTGCAGTGTCAACAAAACCCGGGCCGAAATTAATTTTCTTTTTAGTCTGCGGTAAATCGCAAATTATGTCTTCATTTAGACTAACTTTAACCTCCTGATCTGCCTATAAAAGGCAAATTGACATAAAAATATACATTCTCTCATATCTCTGGCAATTGTTAGTGTACAGCATTTTTAGCTATTAAATTAAGGCAAATATATTGAGTACATGAATACAGGAATTATGAACACTCATTGATTATAGGTATAAGTTTCTTGTTTTACCGTTAGTTTTACTAATGAATGACTACCCTCATGGTCCTTCCGTTAACTCCTAACTTTAAACTTGCTGTTGTGCCTATACCTACATGGTAAACTGACCGAAACAAAATAAAAAAACATTGTCATATCACTCTGTCAATCTTTAGGGTGCAATTAAATGTTAAGGTAAAAATTTTATGATTCAACGTCAGCCGGTAATATCAAAATGAATTTACTCATGTATTAATTTAAATTGCGACCATGTTAAAAATTGTATCGTCTCTTCATCCGTCCAATGCGTGGGGGAACCTTATGTTAGACAACTATCATCTTCGCATCGCCCTCGCAACATCCTGCTCCATCAACTGCGCAGCGATCATTTTTTGCTCTTTATAAGGCTTTCGACTGAGAGGTACGTTCCAAACCGGAAACTATGTTCTGATAGACAAACTAAAACGATTTTTTTTCATACAACTTTATTGAATTACTAAACCTTACTGAGAAACCTACCTTCATTGGTAGAATGTTTTCCCTTGTTTGACCTCATTTGGAATATGCTGCGAGTATGGGATCCCTAGGAAATCGGTCTAAATAATGAACTTGAACGTGTGCAGCGAATATCGGCTAGATTTCTAAAGGGACGGTACAATAATTATATTAGCGTAAACAGTCTATTAAAAGAATTAAAATGGGAATAATTGTCATATCACAGGTTGAAATTTAGACTTTATCTCTTAAATAAATTCCAAGACCATATTTTCAGTGATGATGTTAAAAATATTTTGCTAACCGCAACTTACTGTGGCAGACTGGACCATAATTATAAAATTAGAGAAATTGATTGCCGAACTGACAGATTCAAAATGCCCTTTTTCCCTCGTACAATTAGAGGTACGAATAACGGTAAATATGTACAATACGATTGAATCAATCCATAGCATAGGTAGCTGCATGTTGGTATGAGTACTTAAAGCTAACCCTACTAACAAAATGTTTTTGCATGTTTGCTTTGCAATTTCTATCTTTTTTAAATAGTGAGGTTCTGACTAGTATATTAATACTGTTCCTTTTTTATGCATGATTTGTAGTTAATGTTTGGTGAGAAATCACCCCCTGCCACACACCGTTGTGGTGGCTTGCATGGTATTATGTAGATGTAGATGTACCGGTTTCAACACTCTCGTGTCATTATCAAGGTTGCTCTGACATTCTCACGCTGGCGCGCACATACATGCACATTCAAAAAGAGGGAGGGAGAAACTGCAGGAATGGTTTTAGAATTAAAAAAGTAAATTTCCAATGATCCTAAACTAGTTTGTTTTTATTCTAGAGTGACTAGTGGAAATTTACTTCTTAATTCTAAAGGCATTTTCTCTAATGCTGTTAACAAAAGTGGAGTGTATTTGTTAAGATACTTGTATTATATATATTATAAGTATATCTATACTTAAGTATAGATGGTACTCAGAACTGCAATTCTTTTTATGTAGGAGAGACGAGTAGAAGTTTTAACATTAGGAAGGAAGAACATTTTAATACTTTTATTTGCGGAGACAAGTCAGTCTTTGAATCTCATCTATCTGGTTTTACACACATATATGATTTTAGAGTAGAGATTTTAAATGCTCATTACAAAGGTGCAAAGCTGGAAGTGTGTGAAAAATAAATCGTTTAAGTTTTTCTGTCAGTACGTCACTTTTCCACAGAGTATCGCCTAGCTCGATTCAACTTATACGGATATTATGTTGATTATGTTCACTATTTTCTTTGACATTTTAACTGGGCAATGACTCTTCATAGAGTGTTTCCTTAGTTCCCATTTTCGAGACGAAAAAGTATAGAGTTTATGCTCCACTCTCGTATAAATCAGCATTTTCATCATCTTCGAGATCATTATCAAAAACTAAAGATATTTGAAGTACTATGGAGATATCACCTATATTCAGTTTTAATAAAAACATAAATAATCTAGGATAAATCAAGGTAAAAGTGCTACGTCGATGAGTTGTATTTGTTTCATTTTCGGTACAAATAGGCAGAGAGTGAATTTTGATTTAATTCCGTCCCAAAACGTTGTTTTAAATGTGGCCTGAATAATAACGCAGCTGATTTCTTCTTCCTTTTCGTGTGGATTAAATCCGGCGAAACATTCCTCCCTTACAATGTAACCTCGTTAATTAGTTTCTGGCCTTTTCCCCTCTATCCGGGGGGCATAGTTTCCTTTGAATAAGTATTTCTTTTCTCCAATAAGCGCCGGGGAGCTTGTTAACGCGAGTGATGACGACCTTTCATGCCTCAATTAGTTCACGCATGAAAAAACAACGGCGCGCGTATAACTCTTGAAACAACAACGTTCCCATCGCCCGCACGGCCTGCCACTTCTCAGAAGCATAAAAGTCCGACTCAATTTAGCCAGTTTTAAAAATTATGAACTATAAACGGGATTTATATTATTCAAGGAACGCCATTTTCCCGAACTAATCAAAAGAAATGGGGATATTAGTTCATTATCTTTGGATTCTGGGTCGCTTGAATGATTTAGGGTAATGCGAAATGAAAAAAATTAAACTTTTTATTTAAAGGGAGTTTTTGAAATGATTATAATCTATCAGCAAGACTAGCTGCCGCCCGATAAAGTTTTTGGTATACAAGTATCACAACTTCCTAAAATTTGATCCAGTTTCCGGACAAAACTATTTTTGCAATATCGATTTTCCTTAATTCCATAACTAAGGAATAATATTCGGAATCGCGTCTAGGGCTGAAGCTTATCGATTAAATGCCAAGTCTCCACTGAATACAGCGTCAAAGGGAGTGAGAAACAGGCTTCTAAGGAATTGAAATTAAAAGCATTTCTTGAGAGTCTCCTTTACGCCAACCCTGGGTTTCTGTCTCAGATCCCAAAAAACTTTCACCTACATTTCCCTGAACCCAACTCTACTCTTTTAGATTCATTAATAATTGAGCTTCGCCGTGGGTTACATCCCTATTGTAACTACTTTTTCTTATGCCAATAAAGCGGTCGTATTGATACACCCCGTTTGAAGCGAGGACTAAAAAATAATTCATTCCTCCTGGCGTAAATAAAAGTGCAATTATGGTGACGTTGATTGTTGAGACGATCATGGGACTGTGTTTGGACTAAATTAATTTAACATATATGAATCAGAAATGACGATGAAATAAAATTTTACAATAAGTAAAATGAAATTCTTATATATTAGCAATCGCTACTAATAAATTAACGAATTGGGCCAACACGTATACAATACTATTGTAATATCCTACTGAACGCTAATTGCTGATGTAAGGTTGTTACTATGCTTTGGGACCGGAAAAAATAGCGTGTATATTTTCCAAAATAAGTATCAATTTTTTACAAAACTAGCATTTATTTTCCTGAAATTAGCATTTATTTTTTTCATCGAATAACCTAGAATTATACATCAATTCTTAAGCTTGTTTGCACAATATGCAAATGTATCATTATTTCAATCAATAAAGTTGTTTAAACTCATGCTATCCCCACTAAGACAAATTAATCTGACACCATAACAATTTTTTTATGATGAGAAAGTGAGTTCAAAAAACTATCATGAAGTTTTTAGCTAATTTACTTTAGAAACAAATGATTATTTTAAAAAATTGTCACCTAGCTTACGGCTGATTTATTTTAGTATTCAATACGACTTCATGCCAATACCTACTGATCATATCAAAGATTGTTTCCAAGTTCAAGTACCTACATAAAAATCAAGCCAGTTATGGTGAACATCTACATCTACGCGATACCCTGCAAGCCACCGCGAGGTAGTGTGGCAGGAGGTGAAGATGAAGACCAAGCATGAACTATTGACATGCAAAAAAGCAACTATAGGGTCTCATGAAACTAGATTGTTAGTATATATAGTATTTAAGGGATTAATACATGCATCATGTACTTCACACTATTTTAAAATATTTCCCCTACCTATCCCTTTGCCATGCTGCCTATTCTGTTCTCTTATAGTACGGGGGAAAATTGCCATTTTGAATCTATCAGTACGACAGTCTATCTATCTAATCTTATTTATCTGGTCGAATCTAGCATAATACGCTGGTCTTTTCATTATGTGCCTAACATCTTCAGTAAAGCTATCCGATTGAAACTTCTCTAATAGATTTAATCTGTACTTTAACCTACACTCTGATAATGATTCCCACCCCAATTCTTTTATTAATTCTGAAACGCTACTCATCCTATCGTAACACCTTTTAACGAACCTAGCTGCTCTACGCTGCACACTGTCTAGTTCTCTGACTGATGGTTGACTGCGTCTAGGTGATGATTCACGCCTTGCAATGCGGTCGGTAAGATAGAACTGGCCACCGAAGTGCCCTTGCTCGGGATAAGGCCTAAGAGGGCGAGTTGCGTCCTTCGCCGCGACACATCCCCATTCGACCCCCCGCGCTAGCAACGTCTCCTCCAGCCAAGCCCTCTCCTCTCAATGCTTCCGAGTAACTCGGGGCCCTGCTCATTCAGAAAGTTCCTCGTTGCGAGCAGTCGATTTTTTTGACGCGTATCGAGTGGAATAGCTCAAATGAAGTCAGGTGTTTTTCCCGCAGTTGTTCGACTAAGGTTATAACGAAAGGTACGACTGAAGCCGAACTCTCGACTTTCACACCGCGAAAGCGCGACCTTCGGGTGGCCAGGACGGCGCGTAATCGACGTGCCTGACCTCGTAGTATAGGTGTGTGCGAAGCGAGAATTGGCAGTACGTGCGCGAGTTGTTGGCGGTTGATGTTGGAGTGCATTGGATAGGAACCCGCTCCTCTACGCAGTGGGATCCGGAGGGACATCTGAAGAGATTGTGGTCACCTCCGATGGTCATCCTCTTCGCCGTTGGAATGAATGCAAAGCCTGGGATGCCGGTGGCCCTCGCTAAAGTGCCTCTGCGACCCAAGGGAATTGAACCAAGGGTATTCGGAGTGGAGGATGGCACTGGCAGGGAACCGGACTCGCTGACCTCAAAAGTTTCCTACCGCTGGTGAGTTGATGTTCTGTCAAAACCTTCTCACTTTTGAAATTTTCTTGGCATTATCCTCATTATCCATGGTGTCTTTCGTATTCTGTAAAACCCTGAATTGTGTTTAATAATCTGCACATTACGTACTCTTCCTGGGAAGTGAACTTAGTGCCAAAAAGTAAATTATCATTCTTTGGTCAATACCAGTGTACCATTACAGAATCAGAAACTATTTTGCAATTCATTTCCATTTTCATATTCTCAGTGTTAAATATTACCCGAAGGCTCAAATTGAAGAAATTTTCGATATGGTGCTTGATTTAAAGTAGTGATGACAAATGCTCGAAATAAATGTTTTGTTCTAGTTAATGCAATTAATGGGCGAATTTAGTATTGTAAATGAAGTGTAAAAGTGGATACTTGCCTCGGGAATCAATGTGGTAATGATTCAGAAAATTTGATTCCTGATTGCCCTGTGCGAGCCTCTCTTGCGACTTAATACCATCTATAACGATCCTCTGCTCTCACCCACTTAAGAATTCTTTTATCCTACGTACAACGACTTTAATTACACCATAACTCTCTAACTTCAAGAGAACGTTTTTATGAGAAACTTTATTGAATGTCTTTTTAAAATCTAAGAATATCCCATCAACTTCTGTACTGTTTTCGCCGTAGACTAAAATATCGTGTACGAATAAAAGCTAATTGTGTCTCGCAAGATTTCTGGAACCCATGTTGGCTGTTTATGAGTAATCTCTGACTATCCAAATGCCCCATGATCGAACTGACTAATAAGTGCTCAGAAACCTTAAAAGAGATTAACGTGAGTGAAATGGGTCTGTAGTTACTAGGTCTTCCCTATCACCGCTTTTAAAAACGGGTGTAATGTTAGCTACTTTCCAATCCTTGGGTACTGTGTGGTTCTTTAGTGTTTTATTGAATATTATTTCTAGATAGGGGGCTATTTCAGAAGATAATGTTTTATATACTCTGGAAGGAATTTGATCGGGACCTGGTGATATGTTTTTACTAATGTTTTTTAACTGCTGCTCTATTCCGCGACATGAAATTATTATTTCGGGCATTTGTTCACCGAAAGTGTTCGTCGGTAGTTTGACTGTGTTGTGTGTCGATGAGTTGAATACGCTTTGGAAGGTGTAAAAAAATTGGCTTTTTATAAATCGCTGGTGACCCTAAATCCTTTGTCGCTTTGAAGTGTGTGGACTCTGGAGCCTTTTCCCTGAAGCTCTCTCACATATGGCCAAAACACTTTAGGATTGCCATCTAAATACTCACCTTGCATCTTAATCTGGAAATTTGATAGTGCTTGCCCATATACTTTCCTTTCTAATGTTCTCGATTTTTTATAGTGTTGAACTAACGCAATTCTTTCATCTACCGATTGACCGTGTCCAGCAGTCTTTACCCTAATGTGCCATTTATTTTATCGTTTAACTGATTTTCTAGCATGATTGAAAAGAAAACTACATTTTCGTTCCAAATAAATTTATTAGCAAACGATCCTAATTTGGAACTCCTGATAATGGCGTTGGACGTCGAAACCCGGATCGTTCGTTAAATAAATTTATTCGGAACGGCAAAGTTAAGTTTTCTTTTCAATCATGAATAGGTTCCAGAAAGTTACGCTTGAAACCACCAAAGATTTTCTAACCCCCGCGTTATACCGCCTGGGCTCTGTATTATCACTGGTCAATTTACATGGTATGTAATTTTTAACAACTTTACGGATGACCTCAAGAAAACCTTTCCACGAATCTTCTGTGTCTGGCTTTGCTCGCTAAATACATTTAATGATTCCCTTAACTCTTTCATTTCTTCGTGAATTGCCCTACCATACAAGTCCATCTTCCTCTTTGGTTTAAATGCCTTTATACGCCTACAATTAATTTCGCATGCGCTATTTTATGATCGCTAATTCAAGTAACTGCTATAATATATTTTGGGCAGGGAAGGGTATATTTGTCGCTAATTTGTTTCAATTTGATTACTTTCTTTGTGCCTCATTGGCAACATGCCTACAGAAAAGCCGTTAACACTTACCCCTTTTTTGAAACTATTATTTTTCTTAGAAATCTAATGGGTATTCCCTGATTTTTTCCTTTCCCTTAATTAATTCACGACCTACCATATCGTAGAATAAAGGAGTTAAAAAAATTTTTTTTAAAACTTCTTCCTCGTCTTGAGGTCTTCATTTTGGGAGGAGGAGGAGGAAGAGGTGGGGATTTTTGGCCCCTTTTTCTCTTGCACCTGCCTCGAAGTGCGGTCGGCCAACTCCGAAGCAGGTGTGCGGAGTGTTAAGGAGTGGCCGGCATTAGGCGGGAGCGGAACGCGTGGGCGATGGGGGGGTTCCCCAAGGCATGTCGCCGGCTGCGACGCGAGACCGAGTCATCATCCGACCGGCTCGCTTCTAAATAAACACGAGGCGACTCAGAGGTAGTTCCCCTGGAGACAGGGAGAGGAAGCGACATTGCCAATTCTCGGGGAAGGCGATGGGGGGTGGAGTCCTTTTTGGAACGATTATTACTTAAGTGCGATGAGGGGTGAGGTAGCCTTGTTAGAAATCATTATCAGATCGTAGGTAAAAGTACCTACAGGTGAAATATGCAGAAATTTAAAATGGATACGTGCACTGAAGATGTTAGATATCTATATTAAGAACCCCCGCGTATCATGCAGATTTGACCAGATAAAATAGATTAGAGAAATAGGTTGTCACACCGATAGATTTAAAATGTCATTTTTCCTGCGTACTATCAGGGAGCACAATAGGCAGCATAGCGAAGGGATAGGTAGGTGAAATATTGCTAAGAGTAGTGAGCAGTGGTATCTCTTAAATTCATGGCCGCATGGCTTGGTAGCCCTTAGCTGCTTGAGGGTGGTGCATGTTTGGTGATCTCACCCCCTGCCACACACCCTCGCGGTGGCTCGCAGGACAATACGTAGATGTAGATGAAATAGGTTCCGGCATTGATCTGTGGGTATTAGGGAAACCTAAGAGGTGACCATAGGCTGTGATAGTGGTAGTATTTTGTCCCCATGCCTTGAAAATGGGAGTTATACCTCATTCAGGTAAAGTGCGTGGTTCGAAGATCAGAACCTTGGTTAGAGAGGATTGAAATAGTTTACATGCGCTTGGCCTTGAGGAGGATAGAGAAAGTGCAATGGGCTCTTAGAGGGTGAACGGATATGTACATTAATCCCTGTAAGCCACCATAAATGTGTGTGGCAGGGGATTAGTTCCCACTAAACATGCTATACGCATCATGCTTATCTACATCTACATGATACCCTGCAAGCCACCATAAAGGTGTGTGGCAGGGGGTGAATTCTCACCAAACATGTACTACATATCATGCATAAAAAAGGATTAGTACCTATTAATGTACTAGTCTAAACTTCACTATTTAAAAAAGATAAAAATAGCAAAGTAAGCATTCAAAAACATGCTGCTAGTTGGGTTACCTTCAAGTCCTTTTACCAACATGCAGCTACCTATTCTGTATATATTTACCGCCATTTATATCCCTAATTGTACGAGGAAAGAAGGAAATTTTGAATCTGTCAGTTCGGTAATCAATTTCTCTAATTTTGTGATCATGGTCCAGTCTACCATAGTAAGTTGGAGTTCACAAAATATTTGTAACAACATCACTGAAAATATGGTCATGGAATTTGTTTAAGAGATTAAGTCTAAATTTCAACCTGCGATCTGACAATGATTCCCAATTTAATTCATTTAGCAGACTGGTTACGCTAACCTTATCGTGGATTAGTATCATACTTGGGACAGTTACTAAAAAAAGTTTACTGATTAAAGTTGAAGTTGATCTTTCTAAAAAGTATCTAGTTAAAATTAAAAGTTACTTTCATGAAAAACTAACTGATTAAAGTTAAGGTTGAAAGAAGTAACTTTTACGTTAAAAATTACTTTTTCAATTACTTTGGCAAACTGGATGCTGCGGTAATAGAGGCCGTGATGTTTTTTAGTTTTCAAAGTAAACACCGAAAACTGCAATTGTGGTTTATTTCATCGGTATACATTATTTAAAAAATTTTTGTGTCGGGGATTTTCGTTGTAATTCCCTTATTGTCTATAGTGTTGTCGTTAATGTTTCCTAGTAACTGCTGAAGGAATTCAACGATATATCAGATGTGTGGCTCCTATTCCGGGATTTTTAAGTTGTCGTGAATGTAAGACTTTCTGACGAACCATGATGCGCCTGTAATTTTCCGAAAAAGATTTCTCTGATTGGTAGAAAGTGCTTAAAGGTTAGTTTTGATATCGATCACCACATTGCGATGTGAAGTATCCCTTCACAATTGTAAGATTGCCGTGGAAACGGCTTAGAGTTACAGTAGATGCTGATTTGTTTGGATGCATTCGTCTGGGCCTATTCATTGCATTCTTGCACAACTGCCCTTACATTCTTAGATACCGTTTTATTTTCCCATTTGTCTTTTGGGCAGCCTTTGCGCCCAGATTCGAACAGTTTGACATTCGCTAAAATTTAACGAAAAAATGTAACTGAAGTTAGTTTTGTATCAGCTAATGCATAAATTAAACGAATAAAAGTTAAAATTTAACTCTTATAAATAGTAACGATTTAATTAAATAGTTAACCACATTTTTAACGATAAATTTTAATCGTTAATTCCAACTATGATTAGTACTTACATTATCGTCAACGTAACAATTTAAAAAATATGCTAAAAATATGAAAGCATGCACAAACCAGGCACGTAGCCAAGGGGGGGCTTCTATCCCAATAATTTTGCTGTTCTAATTTTGGCACAGAACTTTACCAGTGAGAAGAGTTTAGTATGGGCACTGTAAAAGTAAATACCAAGCACTGAAAATTAAGGGAAGAGATTTGTAACATGTCGGCACCGAATTGGCAAGACTGATTTGTTTCAAGTTACGCAAGACACCGAAGCAAATTTCTGGCTACGTGTCTGGCACTAACATGCTGTTAGTCGCGCTGGATTACACGTCATTGCACCAACATGTAACTATGTACGCTGTCCATTGATACACTTGTATGTAGGTATATTACTGAATCTAATCACAGCCATTCGTATCCCTGATTGCAAGAGGAAAGAAAGGCCTTTTTAATCCGTCGGTTCGACATTCAGTTTCCTAAATTTTAATCTCTTGGTCCAGTCTAACATTGTAATGCGTTTAAAGTGCTTTAACCTCATCGGTTGAAATATTGCCTTGGAATGTGATTAGAGGACTAAATCCACATTTCAACCTACGGTGTGATAATGGTTCCCATTTTAGTTCGTTGAATATACTGGTTACGTTAATATAGTTACCATACTAGAATAGCCCAAGCAAAGAGGGCATTATATCAAAAGAAGAATCTACTCACAGCTAGAAATACAAGCTTAGAAGTAAGGAAGCAATTCATTAGAACGTATATCTGGAGCATGTTTCTTTACGGCAGTGAGGCATGGACGATGACAGCAACGGAGAAGAAAAGGGTGGAAGCATTCGAAATGTGGTGCTACCGAAGAATGATGAAGATAAAATGGATCGACCGAGTGACAAATGAAGAAGTTCTAAGAAGAGTGGGAGAAAAGAGAAGTCTGCTGAAAACTATAAAAAGAAGACGGGACAACCTAATCGGCCATATGCTAAGACACGATGACCTGATGAAGCAATTGTCGAGGGAAAATTGGACGGGAAGAATGGAGAAGGCAGGCCTTGTATGATTTATATAGAACAGGTCGTAAAGGACGTGAAAGAGAGAAACTACGTTAATATGGAGAGGTTGGCCGATAGAAGAATTGAGAGGAGGGCTGCGTCAAAACCAATCTTACGATTTTTGATCCAGGATGATGATACCGTCCCTTTACAAATCTTGCAGATCTTCGCTGCATACATTCCAGTACGCTATTTAGCCTACTGCGTAACAATCCCATTTACTGGCAGCGTAAAAGTAGCTAATTTATTGTACATGATCGTCACATTTTCCCAGTACTCTTTTGATGAATCACATTTTACCATTAGCTTGACCCATTATTTTAAGTATTTGTTCACCCTAAAAAATATCATTTGTCAGTCTTATTCCAAGGTATTTAATGAATTCCGCGTCGTTAATTTTCTATTCTTAATGTAGAAAGCGCTAGGAGGAGAACTATTCTTTTTCAAAAATTATTACTGTGTTTTTCAATTATAATTCCAACTGCCATGAGTCACACCAGTTTCCAATTGCATAGAATTTCTCTGTACACTACTGCATCACCGGCAAACATAGGGAGCTTACTTTTTACTTCATTATTGATATCACTTGCATTCCGAAGGAAAAAGAGAGGACCTATGGAACTACCCTGTGGTACACCCCACGTGACATAAACTGACGGAGAGGTATCACCGTACAAAACAAACATTGACTCTTAAAGTTCGTAATGGGGAAGGAAATGAAGTAAAGTGAGTAAATTAAGAGACGACAGCGTATGCGGATTGAATCAGAAATTAGGGACGGCGCGCCTCCAGTACCCCGCCGCGGCGTGGTACTGGAGGCTGTTAGGAAGGGAATAAAGTCAAATCCCACGTGCTAAGAAGGAGAAGGGTACACATTTTGTAAGGAAAATAATCATCAGAGTACGGTGAGTAGGAGAGGAAGAAGGAGGGAGATACCTTCGGAGCTGGCAAAATGTAAAAAAAACGGTCCACCAACTCCTTCTCTGGATAACAAGAAGTCGATAATAGGTCCGACTTAGTAGGAGTTCAGCTTAACTATTATCTGTTAAAGTTGTTGTGATTTGAATTCTGAGTGGGCCAGTTCTAAGAGAACTCTGAGATTATCAACACTCAAAGGGTTAATGAAGAATACCGGTTCAATATTTCTCCCCATCAGAAAACGTACTTCAAGTAAGTTTCCTAGTTGACGCATGGAATTGAATTGACGAATTCATTCCGTGCGCCAAAAGGACCGACATAATTATTTGGTTTATTCTACGGTGAAGCTCTTGCCAGGAAAAGAGTTGGTCATTATATCTAATTTTTTCATGCAGTTTCCACCTAAACCACAGCTATCTTGCTATTATGTTCTAAATGGAATAATTTGAAAATCATTATATTAAGGTTTAATTAGAGAGGTTATTTATATAAAATGATGTTTGGTCCGGATTTTATTTCAGACGAGAATGTTAACGCAGCAAATGTTGTTGACGGGGACACATTATTTACATTACGTAATACCCTGCGAGTCTCCGCGAGGGTGTGTGGCAGGGCATGAATGATACATGCACTTTTTTCATGAAACAAAGTGATAAAATGATAGTGATTCAATAAAAATTATTGAACTATTTGAAAACCGGAATATTTTACTGTTCGTACTCTGAAACTCTAGAAAACTTTTTTTGTGAATCACTGGAAGATAATCCAAAAACATTTTGGTCTTTTTCTGGGGTACTGCGTATCTTTTCAGCATATACCGTAAACATTTAACCATCGAGTTACAAATACGTAGAAGTGGCCGAGTCTACGTAAACTGCTTAGGATAATCAATAAACTAAAAAAAATCTCTTTGAAAGGACCTTGTAAAAATATGTGAAGTATAACCATATTGATAGTTAGCTTAATTACAAGCCTTTATAAATGTAATACCTTGTTCAAAGTGATTCACGAGGTTGTACTTTGATGAGGATGGAAATTGAAGGCCAAAACTCAGGATTCAGGCGCTGGGTGTTGTCTCTGGAACTTACCTGGAATAGAGAAAGCACATGATTAATTGTTAAAAGTCACGGTAATTCAAGTACAACTCCAATACAACAACGAGTGAGATAATAGACATGGATGAATTTGTTTCCCTTTTACTTATATTGTGATTAAATATATTTTGATAGGCGATTGTATTTTCACCAGCCTAATGAAGTCTATGGTTCTTCCAAGTACCTATACGAATGAGCTCATCCGGAGCAGATTTCATATTTAGGCAAATATTGGAACACGGCATTAGTCCACGTCACCGTCTTTCTGGAACTGAAGTCGAGAAGCGGATCGAAATAACCAAAAGTGGAAAAAATCGAAAAGCAATCAACACGGTGGTTCTATTTAACTCATTAGATTTGATGGGGAAAATATCCTTTTGATGCTAAAAAGTAAATCAAATCAATCAGAATTTAATTGTTCATATGTAAAGGTTCATTTTTAGGTTACCCTCCACTCTGTTGAAAATGTTGTCTGATTACGCTACTAGTATCAGTTTGGCTCAAACTTTTTCTTTCGTTATCAAAGGAAAAGGCACTTGACAGCCTCTACTGACGACACTAGTTCACTCCATTTCCCCATTATTCATGGTTTAGCAGCGTTTTAGCCCGCAGTTGCATGTTAGTAGTGCATGTTTGGTGATCTTCAGTGTACAGGGAAGTTCTATGCCCAAATGGTAAAAATATTTAAATGATGACCTAACAGCAATTGAAAAATAGTGTCATAGCAGTTAGAATTAAATTTTTAAAAATGTGTAGTCATGAATTTTTGGAAAAAGAATAGTTCTCCTCCTAACACTTACAAAATAAGTAATAATGAATTAACAAACGTGGAATCCATTAAATATCTTGGAATAAGACTGACAAATGATCTTTCCTGGGGTAAACACATACGTGTAATAATGGGTCAAGCTAATCGTAGACTGGGATTCATCCAAAGAGTATTGGGTAATTGTGACGAACATGTACGAGAAATCAGCTACTTTTCCCTTGGACGGTACGATAAATATATTAACGTAACCAGTCCATCAAATGAATTAAAATGGGAATTATTGTCAGATCGCAGGTTGAAATTTAGACTTAATCGCCTAAATAAATTCCAAGATAATATTTTCAGGGATGACGTTAAAAATATTTTTCGAAACTCAACTTACTATGGTAGACTAGACCATAATTACAAAAATAGAGAAATAAATTGCCGAACTGACATATTCAAAATGTCCTTATTTCCTCGTACAATTAGGGATATGAAGAGCGGTAAATATGCCCAATACGAGTGAATCAAATCATAGCATAGGTAGTTGCATGTTGGTATAAGGACTTGAAGTTAATCCAACTAACAGCACGTTTTTGCATGCATAGTTTTCTATTTTCATCTTTTTAAATAGTGCAGTTTAGACTAATATATTAATACTAATCCTTTTAAATGCATCATATGTAGTATATGTTTGGTGGGAATTCACCCCCTGCCACACACCTCTTTGGTGGCATGCAGTGTATTATGTAGATGTAGATAGATACTGAGTGAACTGATGTTGTGAAGCTATCTCGTTTGGATGTTTAAGTTAAAAGTATTCTGCTTTCTTGAGTTTCAAGAATGTTCAATTTGCTTGAGGACTTTCCTTTTCGATTTGTTCTCTTTCCACTAAGAAGGCGTGAATTGTAAATATAATAGAAGACGATTTAATGGAGTGATCCAACTCAGCTTTACTTCTTGTATGGCCTTTTTTTTTTTTTAGAGACATCCTCTCAGTACGTAGGAATTTATTGTCCTTTCCTTACCATTCAAAACGTCCAAACGGCCACAGCTTGCGTTGTGTAATTCATCTCTCTCCTGAGAGGCGAATGCTATAATGCACGGACAACTTCTTGCTGCAGGGCATTTTGCTCGTGGCATTTTCGCATACGCTAAAAAAAATGGCAATTTGTGAATTATGACGTCAGCGGATTTAACGACTAATCTGTGGTTACAGTGTTTGGCAGCTCCGGGTGTTATATAGGCGATCCCATTTCTCAAACTCAACTCACGCACGTTCCCAAACACGAATTTTCGCTTTCCCGGGAATCATGCCAGCTCAATTTCTCACACGCAAGAACCCTCCCCCCCCCCGCCCCCCCCTCCACATCTTCCCGGAAATCCGTTCCCCCCCCCCGAACCGACCCTTTCCACCTCCTCTCATCCATATCTGCCAGCTTACAGGGGCCGCCTGCCGCTCCTCTTCTGTTCCCCTCTCCCCCCAATCGCCAAACCGCCACGCGTCTCCCTTGGCAACCTCTTCGCGCCGTTTTCCACGAGGGTGCAACATCTTACTCCGAGGGACTTCTTCCAAGTTTCTCTTTTTTCCTTCGAGATCTTCTCACCTGCAGGAGTCTCAGAACCCTTTTTTAAAGAACCCTTTTTTAAAAGATAGCAATGATCGAACACACTGCTTCCCTTCCCTCTCCGTTACCTTCTTGAGGTCGTGCACCCTTTCGAAACGTGAATCCATCCCCCCCCCCTCCCCCCCTCGAGCCGCCCTCATTACTAACCTCCCTCTAGGGATGTGCGATACCACGATATATCTTCGACGATACTCGATATGCACTTGATATCGGGAGTCGATATCTCGAAACGCGATATCACGATATGTCGATATCCCGATATGTCGATATCCCGAATTGGCGATATCCCGATATGTCGATATCCCGATATGACGATATCCCGATATGACGATATCCTGATCCCTGTGTTTTTTCTGACACCCTTATTAATGTCTCTGTTTAGCGCAATTTCTCCGTAATGGTTGATGGGATTGAAGTGCTATAAACAGTCTCTTCCTGATAAAATATTACACTTCCTCAATCGTTAATTTTATATTTTAAATTGTCTATTTTGTTATTGTTATTAACTATAACTTTTTTACCATAAAATTTGGATGTAGGGAATGGAATGGCCATGGTGCGAATTCATCACTGACAAACTCGAATTCAACAAAAAAAGGTCAAATTTGTTTATAAAATCATTGTTTTTAAACCATAATTCGAAATTTAAAAAAATTTCACCGTTCTTCGACCAAGAAAAAATAACTATATTACTGCTCATATGGGCCGTAGCAAAAAATTGATAAGAACCTCTATTATCTAAAATTATATGCTCTTTCGCCTTAAGTTATTATCTTATAAGTCGATATGTCGATATCACGATATTTCCTATTTATATCGCGAAACCGATATATCGGCGAATCCGCGATATCAGAATGATATCGTCGTGCGATATTCAAAACAGCATATCGCACAGTCCCACCTCCCACCATTTGACGCGTGGCGTGTAGAAAAAAAGAGGGAAAAAACAGAAGAGGGATGACTCCCGCCTCCAAGGAGAGCGCGGAACTTTTATTCTCTCCCACCTTCTTCCACGTGAATCAACACTCCATATCTCTTTCCATCCGGGAGTTGATATCGTTTCCCAGAACCCTCTTTACCTTTCCTCTCTCTCTCTCTCCTCTTACCCTCTTTCCTCTCCTCCGCTCGTCTCCTGTTTATCTTCTCATTTTCGTTCGTTTTTTTGTTTTGTTTTGCGAACTCCTTTCCTTCGGGCCCTCACGTCCATAATAATGACGGCGTCGATAATGAAGTCACTCTACCTTTCTCTCTCTTGAAGATGGAGAGCAGGGCTGATCCACTTCCTTCTCTACGACCCCTCCCTCCTTCCTCATCACTCCTCCTCATATCGTCTTGGATTTCTTCAGAACAGCGCCTCGGTCTCAATCCTCCAATGGGGAACATGCACTATTTTTTAAAACTATTTTAATGAGAAGATTGATGGCTAAAATGTACTTGGTAAGCATTTTGCTGAATAATTAAGTTGTGTTGCAACGATATTACTCTTTGAAAAGTGTACCTTTTTCGGAAGCTTAAAAACACGACGTCATCGCATGACGTCACGGCACGGTATCACTATGGGCGTTGTTTATCTGTTCATACGTGGACTTAAGTTGTTAAATGAATACTTGGAGATATCGTATGTATTTATCTCATGTGTTAAATGTAATACACGATTGTTTTCAATTTTTTATTTACGTAGTATGGATGGTAACGAACAAATAGTCCATAAATTATATAATGCCTGTATAGTGTCCAAGAATTTCTACTACGTCCAAGTAATCGCTGGATTTTTTTTAAGAAGAACGCCGCCATAAGGAGTCAACCAAAGGAAATTGTCCGAATGTGCTTATTTCAGTATTTTTTCAGTCATCGTTTCGTACGAGAAACGACTAAAAACCTCAAAACAATGTATTCGCTTCGTTTTCTTTTAAAAATAAATGTCTGTCTCCGTAGCAATTTGGAACCTATACCGTGAAGTAACGCCAGAATGCGTTTCAGGTCACGTGACTTTCGTCGATTTTCGGGAACATTTTAATATCAATTAATAATCGTTGAGGTTGGCACAGAAAATTTTGGCTTACATATTTATATTGGTAAGAAAATTTCGCATCAATTATATCATTAATCTTCGAGAAACAAATTCCATGCATATTCCCCATTGTCTAGTAAAACCAACCCTTAGTAGAGTCATGGGAGTCCAAACTTACGAGGCTTGAAAGATCGCGTAGTAAAAGTCTATATTTTCATCTATTCATTTCTGTTTCAGCCAATAGTTGCAAAGGGGTCATCATCCGCTCCTATCATCTTCCTAGATCAAATACTAATTTTCATCGATTATATATCGAGTCGAATACCTTATATCGAGTATCGATTAAAAATCTCTAGCGAGCGAACTATGAGAGATTATAATGGACTTGGATTTAGATGAATAAACATAACACGACAAAAACATAAACATAACAAAATTAGATGATGAATATTTTCACAATAACCGTTTACGAAGCCTTCAAATGAACCGCTGAAAAAATATTGTAGTGAATTCTTAAAAATGCTTTAGCCGATTAATATCAATTTACACTCCTTCTTCGCATGAACCGGTAAAACATATTGTTGTGCAGTATAATAAATGCTTTAACCAACTAACATGAATTACATTTTATCGTAGCTTATTATAGTTTTTTTTGCCTATTACGTGCGTATCAAATTTAAACATTTCTCATATGCATTGTAACATAAATTTCAGCTGCATGTACCTCTTTCTTTCTCGGTGATAATTCCATCCCCTGTCACCCCCTGGATCCACCCAGAAGGGTAAAAGGACGTTCTACTCTTCTGAAGAGAAAGAGGTTGCATGCCTCCTAAAATTTAACAAGAATGTTTACTTTTGTGGTTTTCTTTTTGTGTCACGAAAGGAAGTAAAATTCTTCTTTATTCATTCATCTGTGAACTACTTCAATTGCGAATGGATCCTTCGGTTGTATCGGAAACAACTTCTAAAACGTATAGGAATCACCAACAAGCTGCTCTCTTACATACTTTTCTGAGTAAGGTCGCGGCGTTCTTACGCGATTGCAACAGCCTACTCCCTTCTTACTATCCGATCCTAAGGCGATGCTGTCTTCTTTAGTATTGCGCCATTCTAAGGCACTGGTTTCCTTTATCTTCTTCTTGACGAAAAAGTGAAAGGAGTGACCGTTTTCGCCATTTCTCTCAATTGGGGCGTTTACTCGGAACCGAAATCGAAATTTTGTACACGAAATCGTTAGATGGAAACGAAAAAAGAATTTTAGTGAAAACATTAATATTGTAACCACAACCATTCGGTCATAAATCTAAAATTTTAAATAAGCAAAGGATGACGCCCACCAAAAAAGCTACTTTGGTATCATTGACGTCATTTTCCTCCCGTCCTTGACTGCTTTTCGAGGGAGGGAAGGGAGTGGAAGGGGGTTCTCGGAAGGTCTGCTCGCACAGATGCTGTCGCAATCGCTCCCATTGGCCGAGTCAGCTGTGTCCCTCCCATTGCGATAAGGCAAAGTAGCTTCGCAAGCTCAGTTGTGATTGGTCGAAGTCGATATACGTCAGAGGTTGCACCACGCCCACTTTTCCGAAAGGGTTAAAAGCATTCGTTTTTCGCCGGTTATAACTCGATAAATAATTGACGGATAAAAAACGGAAAAATATGGGTCTTTTTATTTTACAAACTCTATCAGATTCGGCATTTAAAAAAAATATGGTAAACGACCCCATTACAGAAGCAGCGTGTGTAAATGCTGGGTCAAAATCAACGTGAACAGATGACGTGAGACGTGTATCGTAAAACGTGAATAGAGGTGGCGCATAGGGGTGGAGAACGGAAACAAAAGACATAATCAGCGCGTGACGTGGGACCGTGTACGTGGGAGATCTGCCATGTCTCACGTTCTACGTACACGGAATGAAACCAATGAAAACAGTCTCAGGATTTGTCGATAAGGAGCCACCTGCGGGGGGTTATATAATTTACAAGTGGAAGCATTCCTCTTCTGAACTATAATTTTAGTCTCAGATACTGTAAAACTTATTTTCAGGCTTTGGTTTCAGCACAGGGAATGTCCTGACTTTTTTGTACCGAGGGAATGAATAGTTATTTGAAGTTATTGCGTTTCAGTGAGATTTTACAAGGTAACTAATGACACGAAAAAGATTGTTTGCGATTGTTACCGTTGGTGACACCATGAAAATTTAGTCAAGAAGGATAAAACACGGTAATCACAAATTAATTCTAGTGAATTATAATAAAGGAGGCTTCAAGGAATTATGCAGTAATGTCATTTCTGTGAAAATTTCAGGACACCATTTTTTGGCCCTTCTATCTATTGGCAATAAAATAATGAGGCCTTTCCATCATATAGTTGAAGAAAAAAGGCGTTGGAAATCAGATACTTTATACGTGGTTATGCGGCAGAGCATTGCAGTAAAATTTGAGGATTAATAATGTAAAGAGAAATGTCGTTTTCACGAAAAACTAATATAAGACGCGCAATTCTATGTAGAATTTAGCATTTTAAAAAATTGCTCGCCATACCACACTTGTTTAATTGATATTAATAAATGTTTTCTCGAAAAAAAAGCAGAAAAGCCTTAGTTACATAAAAGTGGCGCTACAGTATGTTGTTATCATTGGAAACGGTACTTGTGACGGAAGGTGCTTACAAGCCTATATACTAACTAAATTTAGAAATATACTTACCAAGTTCCTTCTCATATTTTTTATGTAATTTAAATATTTCATTGGTTATTGACATGGTGTAATTAATACCAATGTTTCCAAATGGTAGCAGCGTCATTGTTGCCATAGAGTTTTCAAAAATATGTATCAATATTAAATACATTCAAGACAAAGAGTTGTATTTGCAAGGGAATAGTTTAAAACTAAGTAAGAAATTATTTAATCTATTTTAGAATACGTATTAGCGGGATTGACCATGCATTCTTACATTATGAATTAAACTTGGCAACAATACGTCAGTCATGTTTCGAAGTCGAAATGAGTTAAAAGATCTTTTAAAAAATAATATGCGACTACAATACGCTGTATAATACCATAATAGTACAATTCTTGTGTATACGTTATCACCCTATAGATGATTTTCCATGTTGGTGTTTTTCTGGATCGGTATTTATTCATTAAATAACATAGCTCTTTTACGGGAGTTTGAATCGCGGAGTCACGGTGGAACCTCCTCAAGCGATCTGTTGACGGCATGGGATACGTTTGTACATCTACAGTGTTGAAAATTAATCGTTAGCTCTCGTTCACATTCGTTTTAGATTTCTTTTTGCGCCTCCGTCAGTCAATTTTTCTGATGTCGAATGTGCCCTATAGGGAAAAAGTTCCCGCCTCACGTTTCCCGTGAATGACTCGCGTCACCCGTTCACATTGTTTGTGTCCCAGTCTCAATTCCCCTTTCCCCCCTTTCACACACCCTGGCGGTGGATTGCAGGGTATTATGTAGATACAGGCGAATTTGATCCGAGTGGTTCGGTGGAGGGCAAATCCACCTGCATCCGTTCTACTTTCCGCCTCTTTCCTGACCATTTTTCAACGCCGAAAATTGTCACGGCCCATTTCAAATACTTCAACCAGTCTTTTCTCAGCGTCGCCTCTGAAGGCTCATTAAGTCTCTCCCAAGATCAAACGCCTCTTTCGTCTCCATTCTAATTCGCCCACGAACATCGCAGGTGCTAAACCCAGTTTCATGCAGCATACCTAATACCCAAAAAAAATATATTGTTCCGCTTGCTATAGTTTGTTTGCTCCTACTGTTAAATTTAATCTGGCCCTATTTCTTCAGGAGAATGACATTTCTTTCTATTTTCTTACGGTTTATCGCAACTTCGTATATTTCCCATTATTTTTTCGCGCAAGTGTAACCTGCATCTTGGCTGCCTAGTGCTTGTTAATCCACAAACTTTACTCACTGTTAACTCTCTCTATACATTTATATCTGCTTCCAGCCTACCTCAAGCCTCTTTTACACCTACGCAACAGCGTGCAACCTACCGCGACGGTGTGTGGCAGGGGGTGAAGATCACCAAACATACACTACTGACATGCAACTAGGCTACTACATTGAAAAATGATACATAGTAGGGTCACATGCAGCTAGACGGTTAGTATGTACATACTAATTGAGGGATTATTGCTTACAATGGCTTTTATCAAAATATATTTATCTGCATTTACCTAGCATGTGTAGATTAATAATGTTAATGTTTGCACCATGCATTGCAGAGTACCCTAACAATATTTCACGAACCCATATCTTTGCGATGCTACCTATTATGCTCTCTTATAGTGCACGGGAAGAATGGAATTCTGAATCTATTGGTATGACAATCTATCTTTCAGATTTAATTTAGCTGCTCAAATATAGCATAATACGTAGGAATTGTTAATATATGTCTCACTTCTTCAGTAAAGCTATACGTTTGAATTTCTGCAATAGATTTAACTGTACTTTAACTTATGATCCATTGTTAATTCCCAACCTAATTCTTCCATTAAACCTATCGTAACACCTTTTAACAAACCTATCTGGTCTGCACAATGTCTAGCTCTATGATCAAACCTAATTCATTAGGATCCCATACACAGGCTGCATGTTCAATGATGGGCCTAACTATTGAAAAGTTATTTTTACCATTTCCTCGGAACGTATCTTTAAAATTACAGCTGATTTTGGGCAGCGTTATATAACTCTCGAGTGTGCAGCCAGTGTATGGGATCCGAATGAATTAGGTTTGATCAGAGAACTAGACAGTATGCAGCGTAGTGCCGCTAGGTTCGTTAAAAGGTGTTACGATAGGTTGAATAGTGTTTCAGAATTAATACAAGAATTAGGGTGGGAATCATTATCAGAGGGTAGGTTAAAGTACATATTAAATCCATTAGAGAAATTTCAATCGGATAGCGTTACCGAAGATGTTACGCACATATTAAAAGCACCAGCGTATTATGCTAGATTCGACCAGATAAATAAGATTAGAGAGGTTTGTCATAGTGATAGATTCAAAATGGCATTCTTCCCCCGTACTATAAGAGAACATAATATGTAGGATAGAAAAGGGATAGGTAGGGGAATTCTTTTAGAGTAGTCTGTAGTGAATGATGCCTGTGTTAACCCCTTAAATACTATTGATACTAACAATCTAGTTGCATGAGACACTATAGTTGCTTGTTTGCATGTCGGTAGTGCATGCTTGGTGATCTTCACCCCCTGCCACACACCCTCGCGGTGGCTTGCAGGGTATCATGTAGATGTATATGTAGAACTCTAATACTAATGTGTAATGTATGTCTGTAAGGCTTCGTAAATGTTTCTTTTTTTGTTGGATGAAAATGAGGTCGTTTACCATATTTTTTTAAATGCCGAATATGATAGAGTTTGTAAAAAAGAAAGACCCGTATTTTTCCGTTCTTTGATCCGTAAATTATTTCTCGAGTTATAAGAGGCGAATAACTGATGTTTTTAACCCTTTCGGAAAAGTGGGCGTGGTGCAGCCTCTGACGTATTCTGACTTCGTCCAATCACAACTGAGCTTGCGAAGCTACTTTGCCTTATCGCAATGGGAGGGACACAGCTGACTCGGTCAATGGGAGCGATTGCGACAGCATCTGTGCGAGCAGACCTTCCGAGAACCCCCCTCCACTCCCTTTACTTCCACGAAAAGCAGTAAAGGATGGGAGGAAAATGACGTCCATGTTATCACAGCAGCTTTTTCGGATGGCGTCAACTTTTGCTTATTTTAATTTTTGATAAATGAGTGAATGGTTGTTGTTAAAAGATTAATTTTTTCACTAAAAGTATTATTTTTTTGTTTCCTGCTAACGATTACAAAATTGCGATTTCGGTTCCGAGTAAACGCCCCCATTAGAACTGCTGACATATGTGCTGTGTGATATTGATAGAAATCTCTCGTTAGGCACGTGGGAAAAGTAAAATTTAGTTCATGTACGTGGTGGTTGTTCGGTGACAACTCGCCCCTTTGCCAAACACCCTTGAGGTGGATTGCAGGTTCGTCGCTAGATATATATCTCCCCGCTCTTTTGAATTCTCCATTCACCACCCTCACTTTTGCCTCCTGGACTGAGCGTAAATTACGAATCATTCTCCCTCGGAATCGACACTACGAAATAAGCTTATCTGTTCCCGTGACTCGAAAAATAGATGCGGAATAAACGTCGGGAAAGTGCTTTCACTGAGTGTTTGTAATAATAATAATAAAAGGTCTTTATTGGGGCGAGATTGAGACAAATCTGTCCCTTCTGCCAAATAACCCCTCGTCAAAATAAATATATAAATCAAATAGTGGTCAATACCTAAAACAATTACAATCTGAGGTTAAAAAAGTCAGTAAATAATACACTTATAGGAATTGAAGAATGAGAAATTAATACAAAAGAGAGATATATATATATATATATATATATCAATATTACATATCTAATAGTGTGTGAAAGAATTTACAATGTGGGAAAAACGTGAGGATTATTATGCTTACATCCTTTACGCAATAACCCACTGCAGGAAAACACCCACACAAGAAGGGGGGTGTGGAAAACCTGCGAAATCCTACTGACAGTAAAGCTAGTGTTTAAGAATGACTCAAATATAATAGCATGTACATAGGAAAATTAGTAGATTATAATGAAATTCAAGAAAAGTAAAGTTACAAAAGGTAAGGAGAAAAAAAAGGAAAGAAAAAATAGTTAAAAGGGAATTAAGGAAATATTAATAAACAAAAACAAACATCAACATGGTGTTAAATGTGCGCCGTTTATCTTGCCATCCGTGCTCTAATTTATCATATGCATTGAGAGAGTGACCGTGACTTGTGATGCTCATGTCTGCTGAACACTGAGAAGTGTTTTATGTAGCGTGTTAAGTGTGTATATCGCACTGCGTCAAGTCTTTCGCGGAGAACGGTCCAGAGCGGTCTGAAGGGAGCGGCAGACGACACCCGGGTGTGGTGGTGGGGGGTGTGATGCGGCTGGGTGCGGGCACGGACAGTGAAGGGACACACTGAGCGCCGGCCTGCTCCATTTCTGCACCCTCGGCAATTAATAGTCCCTTTCAGCCGCTGCCGGAGGTTTTTGAACTCCCGTGTTCTTCTGCGTGCGAGCGTGCATGTGTTATGAGCGGCAGGCATCTGTCCGCAGACGGCAGGTCCTCCTCCAATCACCGCCCCTCTCCTCCACCCTCTCTCCCGCCATGGGAGCGAGTTCTCGGAAGGCGAGTTCGGAGAAAAAAGATCGGTAGTGGGGAGTGGAAGGAGGGGAGCGCAAGGGATTGCAGCTTAGCTGACAGCACATGGGATCCGCATGAAGCACGTTTCATCTCGGAAACGGATAGTGCGCGGCAAAAAAAGCAGCTAATCACGTAAAAAGTGCTATAATAAATTTGCCATTTTGTCTAATAGGGAATATACATGACATATTTTTTCTCTTTATTGATGATGTACGGACTTGATGCGAAACTTTCTGAAAATTTTAAATATATAAGCCAAAAATTGCTATGCTAAAATCACAAATTATTAAATGCTATTAAAATATTCCGGAAAATTTACGTAAGGCTCGTGATCTGAAACGTCTTCTAACGTCACTGCATGGTATTGGTTCCATATTGCTACGGAAACGGACGTTGTTAATTTTAGAAGAAAACGGAGCAAAAAATATTGTTTTGAGTTTTTTAACCGTTTCTTGATAGAAACCATAACTGGTAAGGAATTTAAAAAAGTGAATCCGACAATCTGCCTTTGGTCTACTCCCTAAAGGCGGCATTCTACTTGGAAAAACAGCGATTGCTTTGTCATGGCAGAGATTTTTGGGGTGACAACAGACTGGGCACTACACGCGTATTATACTATTTAAGGACGATTTGCTAGTTATCATCCATTTTACTTAAAAAATCGAAATGCATTTGTTTGTTGAATTAAAAAAAATGAGAAATGTAGATGCGTTTTTCGCCAAGTATTCATTAAACAACTTACCTGCGAGTACAACAGATAAACAACGTCCATAGCAACATCGTGCCGTGACTTTATGCGTTGACGCCATGTTTTTATATTCTGCCGAAAACATACAATTTTTAAAGAGTAATATCTTTGTAACACAAATTAATTCTTCAGCAAAATTTTCCCCAATCACATTTCAGCGATATAAACTTAACATTCAAAGAGTTAGAAAAAAATGTGTGCATGTTGGTCATCGTTGGAGGAATTAGGGTTGCAATCAACGTCAGATTTCTGGTTGACGCTCGGACTAAGATGTCCGCGGAAGTTGTGAAGCTAATGTGAACCGTATCTCCGTGTTGCCTCTTACATTGGTCAAACCGAACGAGTTATTGACACCCGTGTGAAAAAACTGTTTAAGAAAAGGGGATCATATAACTAATATAATTATAGCTCCCAATTTGCCAAACACCTCATTGAAGAAGCCCACACCAGTGACTTCATCCCCAAATTGCTCCACACCCAGTGCAAAGGCCAACTTCTTCGAACAGTTGGAGATAACGTCTGCTACGAAAAACAACGTGCATTTGTTGAATGAATATATGTTCCCTTCCAACTCTCCCTTCCTGACCTTACCTTTTCTCTCCTCCCTAACTTGACCCATCTCCTCAACCCTCCCTCCTCCCCCGGCCAAGTCACAACTAGTTACTGTCCTCCCCCTCCTGTATCCCCCCCAATTTCCCATTGTAGCCCCAACCCATGGATCACGTGATCACCTTACAGGTATATAAGGACCTCGCTGGCTCTCCGCGCTTACCTTGAAGATGAAGTTACCGAAACCTAGGTCGGTGTTAAAATAAAAATGTTGTGGAATCTTACAAAGTGATTGTTCTATTTACTATGAACCGTATCTGTTCAGTTAGTTAGTTATTCAGGGGAGGCGACCTACAGCTGAGGTCATTTGCGCCTTATAGAAGGGTGATTGGGTAATGGTAGGAACATTTCAGGGAAGGGTGGAGAGAAACCCAGTGTCGGCATTAGTCTGCTCTTAACGAAAAGGCACCAAGGGGACCACGGCTTAACGTCCCATCCTACGGACGGAGTACTGAACCTGAAATGCCCTCGACCAGAAACTCAAGTGGGGACCGGTTTGTCGCGGAAAAATCCGCTACTGCTGGGAATGGAACCGGAACCCTAGGGATTAGAGGCCAGTACTCTAGCCACCACACGAGCCCGATCCCCACCGTATTTGGATTCTGCTTCATAGGGACATTTAGACTTACATATTTATTTAAACTCATATTGACTCATATTGTAGACGGCTGATGCTGCCAGTGTTTGGGATCCCTACGAAATAGGTCTAAACGAATTTGAAGGTGTGCAGCGAAGATCGGCAAGATTTGTACAGGGCCGGTACGATAACTATATTAGCGTAACCAGTCTATTGCATGAATTAAATTGGGAATCATTGTCAGATCGCAGGTTTAAATTTAGACTTAATCTCCTAAATAAATTCCAAGGCAATATTTTCAGTGATGACGTTAAAAATATTTTGCGAACCCCAACTTACTATGGTAGACTGGATCTTACTTCCAAAATTAGAGTAATTGATTGCCGAACTGACAGATTAAAAATGTCCTTCATTCCTCGTACAATTAGGGATATGAATGGCGGTAAATATGTCCAATACGAGTGATTGAATCTATAGCATAGGTAGTTGCATGTTGGTGTAAGGACTTGAAGGTAACCCAACTAACAGCACGTTTTTGCATGCGTAGTTTGCTAATTTTATCTTTTTAAATAGTGCAGTTTAGAACAGTATATAAATACTATTCCTTTTAAATGTATGATATGTAGTGCATATTTGGTGAAAATTCACCCCTTGCCATACACCTTTGAGGTGGCTTGCAGGGTATTATGTAGATTTAGATGAGATGTTATTCATAGCCACTAATTGGCAATAATTCAGATGGTGGTTCGGGTTGCTCCTTTATTTAATCATAAATTTGTTCCTCGGAAATATATTTCTATCCTTTACATTTCATGAAAAATGTATGAATCTATATTATTCTCATAAGTTTACTTTAACCAACTTTATCCCCGGCAACTCCATCGGCGAAATGTATACTCAAAGGTAACATATATGGGATGTATTGCGTGCAAGGTTTCCTGATCTTTTTGTTACTGATCAACCCTCAAAACTGGATTTGAGGGGCTTTGTCGGATATCGACTGATATGCCTCCTATTCACTATATTTCAACCAACATC
Source organism: Platycnemis pennipes (assembly GCA_933228895.1). Taxonomy (NCBI): domain Eukaryota; kingdom Metazoa; phylum Arthropoda; class Insecta; order Odonata; family Platycnemididae; genus Platycnemis; species Platycnemis pennipes. Next base: position 12,190,313 of record OW121850.1, on the reverse strand, counting down.
AAACCTCATTAATGTTCCGTTCCCCGTGCTCTAAGACATTTGGAGTCAAACAAAGGTGGTGTAATGGTGTATGATGCAATTATTGCCACTTCTTACGACTTACGATCTTTTCCATTTGCACCCGCATTTTTTCTTCTAGGAAGTAGGCTCTCGTCGCTGTATTTAGAGAGATGTCCCGCTGACTCGTCTGGCTCGAGTTAGGCCGAACACGTTGTGTGCGTTTGGTTACAAAGGCGGGAGACCTCGTTTTCGGCTTCACTCACCCGTCTCCCCCCCCGGGGTGCATTTTCGCTTGCGCAAGTTGGAGTAGGTAGATGAAGCCGCAATCCCTCCTTTCGCTCGTCTCGAGGGCAAAGGAAGGGAAAGGTGACATGTTTTGGCAGAAAGCAACGCGTTCACACGCCGACTCAAAAGCACGTGGACGACGTTGTAATGTCGGGAAATGTTCGGGATAGCAGTTTCTCTGCGTATGAGGTAGTGCCAACGTTCGGGTTTAATTGAATCCGAAGATTGGACCGAGAGACGTCTAGATTTCGCTTCAATGCGGTATTTTTCGAAAAGTTAACAGATTGGGATGTTCATACTGATATTTTTTTGATAAAAGATTTTGGCTATAGCATTTTCGTGGAAAAAGTTGGTGAGACTCTTCCTACCAGTTAAATTCCTCTTATTTTCCTCCGTACTATGTAGGTAACTTTGCATTTGTTCAAAAATACCATCATAAAAACTTGAGACCCCTGAGTGGCTGTGAATGAAACCGTCGGGATTATCTTGAATAGGTAACCACGGAGTCACGTGGTACAAACACGTTTTGAATTAGCAAGGAAATCATGTTGGAAAGCGTTATCACATTTCAAGAGCAAGATGTTAGGAGAATATTTAGATAGCAATCCTAAAGCTTTTTGGTCATATGTGAGAGCGCTTCAGGGAAATAGGTCCACAGTGCACACAAAAACGATAAAGGAATTACAGTTACCAGCAGTGTAGAAAAAGCCAATTCCTTAAATACCTTCTTCCAAAGCGTATTCAACTCATCGTCACACAACGCAGTGGATACCGCCGAACACATTCAGTGAACAAATGCCCGAAATAAAAATTTCTACCGTCAAATGATGCTGTGCTCTATTCTATTAACATCATTTGAAGTACAGGCCAGCTTTCACGCATGAGGAAAATATCTAACGTCACAAAAAACATTGCTTTGGGTGGTGAGATCCATCTGAAATAGTTTTATGGCTACCTCTTTTAAATAGAACCCGTAGAAATTCAATTATTCCAAAATTGAGTTACCGTTTTTTGCTAAAAATATGAGATATATTCCTTTAACCATTTGATTGCTGAATGCGTTTTTGCGCTGGAATCAAGTATTACAATGCATTTTACTTCATCCGAATCAATTTTTTTAATCCACCAGTTTGCATGGTAACCATTCCTTGATTCAAACGTGAAAATATTTGAAATTTTATTTTGCCTTCTTCTAACGGTGGCCTGTATGTTCTATGATAATGCCATAAGTTTATTAAATATTGTAGAGAATTAACCAGAAACAGTCAGATTAATGACTTGATTTGAATTGTTCTTTATTCGTCCTGGAGTGGATGAGGCCAACTGGTCCCCTCTACCCCCACCTCAGGGCTCATCTCTTATAAAGTTTTATTAAATCGATGGAATTCGGAATACAGGCCTGGTTTAGAAACGGTATTGTCAACCGTGTTGTCAAGTCCTTTTTTCTAATGGATTTCTTGAAAAAACAATCACATATAAGAACAGTGGTTCATCACATATTATAGTACATGAAAAATAGATAAAACGTTTGATGCATGAACTTTCCGTAAGGCAGTAAAACATAAGATAAGAAATAACAGTGCTTAAAAAGATATTCATATAAAGGTTTAAAAAATTCGTTAATATCGTAAATAAAAAATAATTATTAAAAATAGGAAATTAAATATTCGGTAATAAATAGGTCTGTCGTGGGTAGTATGCTGGGAAAGGAACGCGGGTACTTAAGACTATCTGGCCTGGAGGTGCTTCGCCAAGTTTTTGTTGGAGTTAAGTTTTAGGTCTTCTGGTAGTCCATTTTATTCCCCATTGTATGTATATTGTATGTATATGTATGTCCATTGTATGTATATTATGAAGACCTAATACTTAAGTCTGCTCGGTTCATATAATGGTAACAGCGAAAACTCTATCTGAATTTGACGGAACCGTATCGTGTTCAAGGGTACGAAAGTGTCAACTAAGCTATTAAATAGTTTTAAATTTTATACCTTTAAAAGGATTTTCTAAACTCTAAACGGGTCTCATGATCGAATTAATTGATGATAGATTAAATAAATCGTAATATTGTCGAGTGCAGACCTTTGGTGTGGTTCCACAAATGGACGAATCCACTTTCTCCGAAAAAGATGTGTCGCCCTTCCTTTCCGTTATCCCCCGAAATAGCTGCTCTGCCGCCTCGTTGTACCGTATCCATAAATGTCAGTTATTTCTTCCTCCGGAGTCGAGGAAGGAAGATTTAAGGGGCGAAGTAAGCAGCGGCGCGAAAGGGGTAATTAGGGTAATGAACTCGAGCGAGTATTGAGAGCATAATTCTTGAAAGACATTAAGTGCCGACCATAAATAAAAGCGAAGCGAAATGGAGAGGCAATAGTAATTACTACTTGATTCATTCAAGCGCGCTTAAGTTCACGGAAATGTCTTTTTTTTGTAGAGACAACTCAGCAGTCATAAATAATGCGTGGATTTGAAGGAATATGAGAAATGCGTTTCCACTAGATTGAATTTCATTGGTGATAGACTTTAATCAGTGCATATCTTAAAGCATTACTGATCATAAGATAAAAACATAACATATATTATGTGATGGAAAATAAAAGAATGAAACCTTGTTAGGTTCACTTTATATTTAAGTATAAAGTGAACCTTTATAGGTGCATAGTATATATAACGTACCTATGTGTACTTGATACTTGAGTTTTATTTTACGAGGGCGGAATAGGACGTTACCGTCCTCTCCACCCCCCGCCCAGGGCATAACAGATACATGTATGTCTTATTACATTATTAGTTCAAGTAGGCACAAAGTAAAAATGTATTATATTATAAAATCTAAAAAAAAGAAAAACTAAAAAAACATTTTACCTTATACAAATCAAAAATATTACAGGCGGGATTAATCGAGTTGCACATGTGAATAAAAAAATATTAATAAAAAAAGATACATTTGTAAGAAAAAGATACATTTTCACTTTATACTTACATCTACATCTACATCTACACGATACCCTGCAAGCCATCGCGAGGGTGTGTGGCAGGGGGTGAAGATCACCAAGCATTTGTGTATGTAAGTATAAAGTGAACTTCTATTTTCCATCACATAATATATGTTATGTTTTTATCTTATGATCAGTAATGCATTAAGATATACTTAAATATAAAGTGAATCTAACAAAGTTTCATTCTTTTATTTCCCATCACATAATATATGTTATGTTTTTATTTTTTGATCTAAAAGATACGTAGAATTTACCCATTTCTAAAAAGGCAATAAGTATTGACAATTTTTATATGCATTTATTACTATATTTCAGTCACTTAAACAATGAATATGAAAAATTCGTGCAAGCACACCTGATGGACTAATTTAATGTAAGTTAACTACTAATTTATCTCTTTTCTTCATGTTCCTTAAATTATTTTTAACCAGAAGGTTTGAAAAAAATTAAACCAAATGGCTTTGAGATAGATACAGCTGATAACTTCAGACTTAACTATGTGATCTATGTGATACATTTCCATAATGAAAAATAAAAGACTGTAACTTTGTTAGTTACATCTTCAGGTGAACCTAAAGATTTCAGATCTTCAGGTTCAGATCAGAGAGATCTTCAGATTTACCTGAAGATGTAACTACGTTAAAAAACCCGGGTCGTGCCTATTTAAATATAAAGTGAACCTTTAACAAAGTTTCAGAGTTTTATTTTCCATTTGAGATAGATGATTAGATGATTAATGATTTCAATTTAAAATTTAACATGGAAATTGACAAATAATTACAGATTATCATTCTCTACTTATTGGGCGGAAATAAATCATGGTTACTTCTTGTGCCTTCACCCCATAAGTTCAAACTTTCCCTTTGACGCCGGTTGGTGGTCTCGACTGGGCTCCCCTCGAAGATGCAATACTGCTTCCTCGGTTCAGGCGCGATTTTCTTTTTAAGGTGAGAGAGGCGTGTTCCGTTTACTCCAGCTACCGCTACTTTTTCCCCTTGATTTTGTTCATGATTGGGTTTCAGAAGAAAAAGTTCCTTTACCACCCACAGTCTCCTGAGAGTTTTCGGCCTGGAGAAAGCGTTTCCAGCCGAACGATTTAGGGAGTTTTGGTAGAATTGGGGCTATGCGGAAGGGTGGGGGGGTTCAGAGGAGAGTAGTGGTGGAAGGGGGGAGGGGGGAAGAAATTCGCTGTCACGTCCAACTGTGTCGGTCTCATCAACTTACGAAGAATTACGTGCGATTCCATCTTCACTTCCAGGAAGCAGACTGTTCCGCGGGTTCAGTGAAAACGAGGCTGAAGAAATAAGAGACTTCATTTTAAACTCTGGGGAACTCTCACGGAAAACGAATCTGATGGAAAAATATATATATTTTTAATCTCGAAAGGAAAAGAGCAAGAGAATATATATTTTTTTTAGTGATTTGAAGTACATTTATGGAAAAATATTTATCAACAGTAACTATTAAGAGACGTGTGAGTCAAGTTGAGAGTGAGTTTACTCTAAATTGAAATTTACCGGAGCTGTAAATTAGCAGTATTTAATTTTGTTGGTTTTGGTTTCACCACCTTTGAAGAAATAAAATTATGAAGTTCACGAATACAAAAATAACCAGTCAACTGTTTTCTGATATGCGGTACTCAAATCCCAATCCAGTAGTTGGAATATTGTGGGATTCAGCCCAGGAATAAAACATAGTTATAATTTTCATATACATCTCATCTACATCTAAACGATACCCTGCAAGCCACCGCGAGTGTGTGTGGCAGGGGGTGAAGATCCCCAACCTTGCACTTCCGACATGTAAACAAGAAACTATAGAGTCTCATGCAACTACATTGTTAGTATCTATAGTATTTGAGGGATTAATACATGCATCATGCACTACAGACTACTCTAAAATATTCCCCTACCTATCCCTTTGCTATGCTGTCTATTCTGTTCTCTTGTAATACGGGGGAAAAATGCCATTTTGAATCTATCGGTACGACAATCTATCTCTCTAATCTTATTTGGCTGGTCGAATCTAGCATAATACGCTGGTTTTTTTAATATGTGCCTAACATCATCAGTAAAGCTATCCGATTGAAATTTCTCTAATAGATTTAATCTGTACTTTAACCTACGCTCTGCTAATGATTCCCACCCTAATTCTTGTATTAACTCTGAAACGCTACTCAACCTATCGTAACATCTTTTAACGAACCTAGCTGCTCTACGCTTCACACTGTCTAGTTCTCTGATCAAACCTAATTCATTAGGATCCCATACACTGGCTGCATACTCAAGGCGGGGCCTAACTAATCTTTTTCTTCTATTTCATCTATCTAATATATTTATCCATACAATAATATCTATCTAATATATTTTCATTAGGCTAAAAAAGAAATATCGAGTATTTTCTATGGAAAATTTTCAGAAAACTCGCTATAAATTAACGAGTGGTTTTTGGCAACCAGAAAGACACTCAATGTTAGTTCTTTAGTTGTGTCAAGAAATGAAAGATTAATACCATTTGGGCTGAGCTCACAATTGCAGAAATATGGATTTTAAAATGATAATATTCGTTGGAGACGTATCGCGGAGCGTGCTTGATGTGTATCTGAACAAAGAAGCTGATCCATTGATTTTGATCGTAGTCATCACTTCGACAAATCAATGCCTACGAACATTTCTGCAGGGATGACTGGAAGAAGTCAATTCAGTTATTTTTGAAACATTATTTTTGTAGCCTTGTAGGTTGTATGAACCTTCGTGGCGAGTTGCCTCATGCGGTTGTGGGCAGCAGATTAACGGGGGCATTGGACCAAGATCATTCCCGTTCTTCTGGAAAAAGCTACGGTTCTAAGACGTGTGGCGGGAGATGAGAACAAGGTCTACATGAGGATTGCTTACGCCGGTTTAATTGAACCTTTCATTTGTTATTAATCATTACGAATTTCGTATGTGTTCTGATTTAGAGACTTTATTTAGTCATCTTCATACCAACCTGGCAACAATACCTGTTATGTTGGTTACTCTAATAAGTTGTTATTTGATCTATGTTAAGGTGGCTCTACCGAATTAGGAAGTAGATGTCATTTTGGTGAAAATTTCAGCACACACAGTTTTTTGGCTCTTCTATCGATTGACCGTAATATAATGAGGCAATAACATATATTTGAAGGAAAAAGTCGTTGAAAATCAGATATTTTACACGTGGCTCTACGGCAGATCATGGCTCTTGCAGTAAAATTTGCAGATTAATAATGTAAAGAGAAATATAGTTTGACGAAAAACTAAAATAAGACGCGCCATTTTATGTAGAATTTAGCATTGTAAAAAAGTGATCGTCTTACAACACTTGTTTATTTGATATTAAGGATAAGAGATGTTTGCTCGAAAAAAAGCAGACAAGCCTTAGTTACATGAAAGTGGCGCTACAGTATGTTGTTATCATTGGCAACGGTACTTGTGAGTAAACGTGCTTACAAGCCTATTTACTAACTTAATTAAGGAATATACCTTACCAAGGTCCTTCTTATATTTTTATGTAATTTAAATATTTCATTGGTTATTGACATGGTGTAATTAATACCAATGCTTCCAAATGGTAGAATCCAAACAAACCATGGAGAAAATTTATCTTTTGACCTTACTTTTCTGCTGACCACAGAATCCTAATAACACATTATAAGTTATGGAAATGTTTACAAGTACGAAGTACAGGAAAATCAAAACAAAATTCCAAATTTTTTTATCTTAGTTCTTTTTTAGTGCTAGAGTAAATCTTGACGGTATTTACGTCAATCGGGCTGCGGACGACCGAAGCGCCACCGTTGGAAAAGAAGAGAAGCGCTGGCCTCAGAGTTATTTTCGCATAAGCAACCAAGAATACTTCGCAGCGTGCGTGTGATCTACGGAAACAGCATTCAAATTTATGGAGGCTCTACTCTTTATTGAGGCGATTGTTGAGGGCACTTCCTGGATCTGGATTATTTAAAGATGCTTTATGTGCTACCTATACGACCCAAAGTCTGTCATAGTTTATCCCTCCTCGCACACGTTTGTTTTCCGAATGAATTATTAGATTTGGTGATTTAAAACGACTTCTTTGGCTTACACAGTCATTGCCTGAAAATTGAAATGTCTACCCACTTTAAAAGGACATTTCCTGCTTAATAGAACATGCACTTTTCAATTTGCCGACACTAGTCATCGATAAGTTCTACGATGTGGCAGTGTCATTTCCTTTCCCACCATAGAGACTTCTTTTCCAGTGACTTTAAGCCTCTTTAAGATTAAAAAAGACCTGCCAAAGACGTTCCGGTTAATAACTTTTCGTTGCTTCCTCTGCTTAATTTCCCCAAAGGTGGAAGATTTTTGGCTTAGCGCTCGTACAAGACCCACGGGAAATTATGAGAAAGAGATTGATTTCTTAGCCTGGGATCTGTTGCTAAAAATGTAGGCTTGATGCTTTTAAATGACTGTAGATTTAAGTAACTAATTATGTTAGGGCAACGGATAGCGTGGATGGATTTTATTTGTAGCATTTGAGAGGAAGGCCAAATTTCTGCAGTTTATCGCGAGAAAGATTTAGATCAAAGTTAGAAACTTAATACTCAATAGTTTCCAGGAAATAACATTTTATTTCCACAAAAATACGCTTCATTTCATGGTAGCATCATCTTACAATGTTACTATATAACAACACTGGTTGTGAAATAAAGCCTAAATCCTAAAGTATTCTCTTCAAATTTAATCACGAAGGAATCCCACAAAGTGGAAGCAGTAAATGTTCCTTGTAAAAGTAATTTTCTTGGAAATCAAACTGTGTAAAGTGTATTCCCTTTTGAAATATATTTGGAACCAAGATCCAATATCAGAGTCTAAGGAGTTGCTTCGCCAGCACCAAAGTAAGATTAACATTCCGCAATGTTGCCAAATTGACGCAACTGACTCGTCTGATTTGCATCCTTAACACATCCCTTGAAGATTATGGAATTTTCTTTTGGTTTATTTCTGATCCTAAAAAAAAGTTGAATAAAAGTATAACAATAATTTTAAATCCAAAAAGCAACTTTTGGTGATCGGTCGGTAACTCTTAACTAACCATCAAAACACTTCGGAACTCTCAATTATATTGGCTGTTGAATAATTTGTCGTTAAAGTACTGCATAAAAAGATAATCACTGAATAATCATCGAGTAATAATGATAAATTGAATTGATAATCATTGAATGACCAAAATTATCATTTAGGCAAAGTTTCCATGCCACGATATAATCTCTGCCGCTATTCCCAGTACTTGAATGCGTAAAAATTGGCTGAGGAACTTATCCAGCAATGGGATTTGAGATGCTGACCTTTGGCTTGCCCGGTCACTGTGGAGACAAGTTCGCGGACTAGGATTCCTAAGACGAAATCACGAGAAACAGTCGCTTTTTTCTTTCCTCCTGCAAGTTCCATATGGTATTCATTAGAATGAGCCACACGATACGAATTAAATGTAACAAAATTTGGGGTGGCTTTACGAGGGCGTGTCTCTGGTTGAAGTCAATCAGTCGGTTGATGGCAAATTGTTCATATCCTATAACGGAAACTATAAGCAAGAAAATATTTCCTTATTTGTTGAATAAATCCAATGAAGGGCATCGACAGTTACGGGAATGGCGGCATCTGTTTGCAAACATTTAGGGAGAGAGAGAATTGTGGTCAGTAATTGAAGAAAAGCATTCTTCTAGGGCCGGAAATTTTTCTCATAACGTAATTGATAAATAGCTAATAATTATTTATTACGGGGTTAATATATTTTAATTGCCTGCTTAGAAGTGTACATGCTCGTTTCGTACTTCGTTCGAAACTGGAAAAGTGGAAGAAACTCGGAAAAAATTCATTTCATCTCATACAGGAAGTGAATCATTTGCCACAGGATATTAATAGGTAGACATTTGAAGTGAAAATTATTCTCGGAAGAGTTACTGATGATTTTTGGGGACCAGACTTGGTTAGGTAGCTAGAGCAGCTCATCCCAAGGAAACGTGGTCGGTACCCAGTAGTGGCAGAATGTTTTCCTTGGAATAGCAACTCCTACTTGGGTGCTATGTGGAAGGTACCCATTCCACCGAAATGCTATAAAAACTGCTTCAATATTAAACAACATGAGCATCGGTCACCTCCGCTAATAACAGGAACGTGAAGACGTTGGAGGAGTTGGATTGCAAGAACACGATCTTGGGAACGAGGCCGAATTCAACACCTTAAGCGTTGTTAAAGTATATATGTATGTAGTTTTGAAGCGCACTAAACGAATATAGTGAAATTGCTCCATTAAAAAAATAAAGAACAATATATGTATTAAAGTATGAAACAATATAAGTGTGGTAAATAGTATTGCAAGGCTATACAGGTCCTCTACACCATGCATCGTTTATCTCGTGATGTTTTCATGTTATAAACTGTCTAAAGTTGGTAAAGTCTCTCGTTATATAATTTTCTAAATAAAATAACATCACGAGAGACATGATGAGAGTAGCAAACTATAAAGGCCGTTGTACACGCTACAATTTCTTGTACAAGAACTTGTACAATGCGCAAATCGTTTCGTGTACGAGGTTTTCGTACAATTTCTTGTACAAGAAATTAGATCATGCTCCATATTACTGGATGAAACCGTCAAAGATCCACTCCGTACCTTCTGCGCATGACATGTGACGGTAGTGATGCGTTCGTTTAGTATTCGTAAGGTTGGTGTTCTGTGTTTTCGATCACTTTTATTCCTATTAGCGTGGCAAAACTTCCATTTTTGCTGAACATATCGCGATATTCTTTGTTACTTCCAAATTGTGATATTTGTCGATCGCGTTGGAAGTGTTCTATTTATCAACAGATGAGTTGGACACACTGACAAACATCAAATCTCAATGAAATTAGAACGATGTTATTGAATCAAAAAGGAAATATTAGCAACAAGCATAAACATGATGTTTGGAGGATAAATGGTGGGTTTCATGAGCCGATGAAAGAGTGCAAGTAACCAATCGTAAAATTTCATTTTATTAATGCTAGGATTAATGGTAGAAAATCATTGTAACCCAGTAACTATGGCAGTATTTTCAAAATGCTATCGTCATTGGATGTCGCAATTCAGCTATTCGACAGAGAACGATATCTGCGCATGTTATTGGCGCACAGATTGCATGAAAAACTTTAATCGTGTACGACTGTCAACCAACTTCTTGTAGAATTTCTTGGTTAAATCTCGCCTTTCAATTTATGGTACAAGATTTTGTACAAGTTGTACCGTCTACAACGGCCTTAAGGGAAGAAACTTGTGAGTGGTGAAGTTGACGGTGGCGCCGTCATTTAAATTCGCACGGCTGTTTTGTGGTAACATATTGAAGTGTGCCTCCCCCAAGTCCGCCTTCATGGTTGCATGGATTCAGTGAGTTTAAAAAAAGAGGAAGAACGATATCCCTATACTCTGGTGTCTCCACTTTACAGGAATACTGAAAGACACCTTTGTGCGCCGGGTGGTCACACAAACACGAGTACAACCGAACAAAGGAACACACACGCTCGCACCCCCGGCCTCTATCCACCACAGCAGTGAGTGAGTGACTCGATTTTCCCGGAAGGCTTCCCTTTACCGTTTTCCGACGTCCTTCGCCCGACCAAGTTAACTCGATAATCTCCCGAAAAAGATCGGATGAACCGCACGAGTTGATTCCGGTCTCGCGAAATCATAGGGCGCCTCCGACATTCGCACCCCTCGCTGCAAGCGCACTTGGAGCAATCATTTACGAATCGGAGTCCATTGGTTTTCGGATCGATTTGGACTCGCGTGGGAAATTTGTAAATGGAAATTTTCGAAACGTTGCCGTTATATTTGACGAAAGCTCCACGTGGTGCGTTGCACAAGCCTCGGAAGGGATGTTCTCGTTTCTGCGATGATATTGGACGGGAATACTTTGTCTAGTTTATGGCTGAATGAGGGAAATTTCGTCGCCGCGAGTATCGAAAACAAGTAATTGCGACCGAATTTAGAATCCAGGTCATGTTTTTACTGCGATGGCTAATCAAGGGAGAAAGGCTACTCTGCCAAACTATTTAAAAATCCTACGACTTCATGAATTCGCAAATGCTCAAAATGTAATGGAAACATTGTCGCTGAAAATTACTTCAAGGTTTATTTTGATTACATGTTGTTTTCATTCATGCTTCTTTATTACTGGGTAAAACATTCGTGGATTCGTTTCGTAATCTACATTTGCTTTTCGTCACTTTTTTCCTGGATTAATAATCAAAAGGGGTGCGAGGAAACGCCGCAACATCATCGATTATAATCGATTAATTTTTCAAGATGAACGCTCAGCCGGTGGCATCATCTACATCTACATAATACCTGTAAGCCACTACAAAGGTGTGTGGCAGGGGATGATTTCTCACCAAACATGCACTACATATCATGCATGAAAAAGGAACAGTATTAATATACTAGTCAGAACTTCACTATTTAAAAAAGATAGAAATTGCAAAGCAAACATGCAAAAACATTCTGTTAGTAGGGTTAGCTTTAAGTACTCATACCAACATGCAGCTACCAATGCTATCCATTGCTACTCTCCGATTGGACATATTTACCGTTATTCGTATCTCTAATTGTGCGAGGGAAAAAGGACATTTTGTATCTATCAGTTCGGAAATCAATTTCTCTAATTTTATGATTATGGTCCAGTCTGCCATAATAAGTTGGGGTTCGCAAAATATTTTTAACATCATCACTGAAAATATGGTCTTGGAATTTATTTAAGAGATTAAGTCTAAATTTCAACCTGCGATCTGACAATGATTCCCTTTTTAATTCATTTAATAGACTGGTTACGCTAGTATAATTATCGTACCGTCCCTTTACAAATCTTGGCGATCTTCGCTGCACACGTTCAAGTTCGTTACTTAGACCGATTTCGTAGGCATCGAAGAGATACCGATCTCGCGAGTGTGCTTAGCTGCGTCCTCTGCAAAAAACGCTTATTTTTAAAACAATAAAACTGCATGCTGTTTTTATCTCCATCTCCAATCCTTAAAGGGAGTTACTATTCTGGAAACTGTTTTTACTCCTCTCATCTCCGTTTATACCGTAGGTACGCCAACTGGTGTCAACGAGGTCAATCATAAAACAAGCGGAGTGAAAATGACTACAAATTCATTGTTGCTCCGGCATTTGAAGACGCTATAGCTCTAGTATCAGATTCAGAAAAAGAACAAAATCGAATTATTACAATCCTTACTAAATGTTTATCAAAACTTTAGCTTGAAATAAACACATAGAAAACAAAAATCATGGTGATGGAAAGGAAAGAAAGTTGAAAAAAGACGAACATATGTATAAGGGGAATGAGGAATACAGGAAGTAAAGGAGTTCTGCCACTTGGGTAGCAAAATATTGCCAAAAGATAAAAGCTGCTCATGAGAGGTCAGAAGAAGAATAATTTTTAGCAAAGAAAGCTTTCCAAACAAAGGAACTTCCCTTGGTAAACAACAATATTATTATTGAGACTAAGAAGAAATTTTTGAAAAGTTTCGTGTGGTGTTTTAACATTTGGATGTGAGACATGGGCACTAAGGAAGAATGAAACCACCAAGCTTGAAGTTGCAGAAATGTGGTTTTGGAGGAGAGTATCAAGAACTAGGTGGACCGATAGAAAAACAAATAAGCAAGTGCTAAATCAAGTTCATACGGAAAGAGAACTATTGAAAGCTATTCAGGCCAATAAAGTTAACCTCATCGGACTCCGGCATGACACCTCACAAAATATTTTGGAAGGCAACATTCTTGGGATAAAACTGAGAGGGCGACCAATAACTTTAAAAGCTGGGGTGACGGAAGTGGAATGCAGCTCGAATGCTGAAATGAAGGGAATGGCTGATGAAGGAAACTGTCGGAGGTCGTGGCTGCGGCAACAGGGCTCTTTGCCCTTACATTAAATTTAAAAATTAGTGAAAATTAATGTAGCCACGATTTTTCTCATAAGAGTTGTTTTTCCTGATTTTTTAGGATTGCATTTTCTATCTAGTAATGTGGTTTATTGCATGGAATGGGTTGTTGCATTCTGTCTCTATACATCAATGGTTTTTGTAATCAATGTTATTCTAAAGGTTGGTTGAGGTAAAAAAAACCGTACACATAGTGCATCCAAGGGCAGCAAATTTCTTGCATTAATTTTGTTTATTTCACTAAACCTTTATTTGCTTCAGCCGAAACCACGCTAATTCCTCATCATGTCTGGAGGGCTGTGTTTGAAACCATCGGGATTATCTGGAATAGGTAACCAAGGATTCACGTTGTGTAAACACGAGTGGTTATTTAATGTGGTGTGTTAAAATCGCTGGTTAAAATTTCTTAATTGTTTACACTTGTGTTTTATCTCATCTGTGGGCCTCTATAGTCGAGAGAGATGAGTAAATCTCAAATAAAAACAATTAATGATATTGTAAAGAGCGATACATAGGCACACTAAATTTGCAAACCAATCGTTTTTATACCACGTGACTCCTTGGTTACCTATTCGAGGTAATTCCGACGGTTTCAAACACATCCCTCCTGGAAGCTCTTCATTCATTACTCATATACTGTTTATTTCCCATTTTGCCTCATTTCACAGACTTCAGCTTCTCTTTTATTCTAATTTAATGATCTATTCTTTCACTTTCCAACTATTCTTCGAAGACTTGTGTCTTCTTTATCTAAGACCAGCTCATTGTTTCCCCCATCCTAGCTCCTGCATCCTTCTCTAGGCGCGTTCTTTATGGCATCCGTTCTATTTTCACCCTCTTCCCTCAACGTCTGTTGAAGAACCTAGCAACGGCACATCAACAGCTTAACACAATCGTCTCCTTTCTATCCTCACTTGTTTGCAGATCTCTTTCATTAAGTGACGCCATCTTTATCTTTTTAATTTTTCCAGAATACCCTAAAGTTGTTGTAACGGAAAATAAGAAAATTTTGACTAATCAATACATTTTTATGACCAAACTATATATTTAATTTTATGTTTTTAATGCTTAATCTTGAACTAAATTTTGGTGTTAAATGCTTCTTGATTGCATACTTAAAGATGTTAACTGAAAGTGACTTAAGAGATATCATTCATTTTAACCGGAAAATGTCATTGTTCTCAAATAATACAGTACCTACTTCTAGACACATGGAAGCACTTTTATAGGGGTCACACAGTCTCACTCAGTGATTCAACCCGAAAGTTGGTGTTGATAGGTCAGGGTAGAGTTCACTCTGGACTAAGCCACAGGCGTGTGAATTTCACACATTCAGGGTAGGGGGGCCAGTTCCTTTCCCTGGGCCATCCTGCACTCCGAGGATTTTTTTTCGTTCGGGGGTATCCAAAGGCTTCACCCGGATTTGATCCCGGGACCCTTCGATCAGTAGCCAAGCGCTCTACCCACTAGGCCACCACGCTTCCTTTTATAGGGGCATAAGACATAATGTCTGAAAGATTTCACGGAGTTTAGTTTAAGCATCACTTGAAATTTAAGTGTCTCTGTTGATTGACCGGCTAACTCATGGTTGTTAGGAAATCTATGAGATCTTCACTTACTTCTAAACCCATTTCTGTTCCTACATCTCTGCCTCCTTAAACATGTGCCAATTGCGTCAAAACACAACTGTACTACCTTACTACCTGACATCCTGATTTTTCTGTTTGGTAGAAAGAATTTACTAAGTGCTATCGAACTAACTTAATAATTTTCAAAACGTTCCGAAACACTCCGATTCCTAACTGCCTTCAAACTCCATTTATTTTTCCATAAAAATTCTCAAAATGACATTTTATTATGCTTTCATGTCAAATTACATTTAGGTTACAATTAACTATTTCAACATGTGTATTTTATATTGCTCTTATCATACGCCTACAAGCAATGTCTTGGTTACATACGTATTCAATCTCTTAGTCCGATAATCCTCGGATTCCGTTATTTTTTATCTGTACAAGATGAGAATCAACAGTAAATTTGAGACTTACGGTGGCATGCTGTCTCCTCATAATTTCTGAAAAAACGCTCTGAAAATTTACTTTAAAATTGTTGCACCCGTTTTGATTTTGCTATTAAAATTGATGAATTTAAATTATCTACACGTAACAACTTTGGAATTTATTTTTGGACCAATTAAAATCCATATTCTACCCTGCAAGGTAGCATGTAACACTCATGAACTTAATACAGAGAATAAGACTCTTAGGTATATTGGGTTACTTTTCATCATCATCATCATCAAGGGTCAACAATCCTAGGATTGGTTTGACGCAGCCCTCCACTCGATTCTTCTATCGGCCAACCCCTTCATATTTGAAACTCTTCATAAACCTCTTCATATGTGGTTACTTTTATCGTTTGCAAATAGTGAAATTGGTTGTTATTTAATTTTGTCGTTGCCTATATTTTGTCAATAAGTTTTGTAAGTTTTTTTACATGGTTGTTTTCAAGTCTGTTTCCGTACTAATAGACGCTTCAGACCGGGAAGAAAGGTATAAGGATAGGGAAAAAAGGAAAAAAGGTTTTGTCATCACATAAATTTGTAAGTTGGGTATAATCTCAAAAGGGGTATATTCTTATGGTCATTATGGAACCAGACAGGTTAGTGTAGGATGGGTCACATGATACAGCTGAATTGAAAATAAAAGGTTATGCATATTGATAAAAGTTGTATAATTTTAATCGAAAGGTCTTTAACCAATATTAATTTGTTAATTTTTAATCAGCTATCCCCGCAATAAAAAGACACATTGACGTCAGCACGACCTATTGCTCCGGAATGGCCTTCTATAGTTACCGCTTGCGAGCAGAAAGAGAAAAATTTCCGGGAAATGGCATTCTTTCTTTTTTTTATCGCTTAGGCACTGCTTTTTCTTTAATTTTCCTTGAGGGCCGAGGGTTTCCTTTTCGTGTTCAATCACGCGCGTCTTCTGCTCGGTTCGCCGAATCGCAGCAAGGAGCTCTTTCTTCCTCCTTGCATTATGCGACGAGGAAAGGGTTGAAATGCGGGGGGGGGGGGGGGGGGCGATTGTTGGGCTAGGGAGGGCTCTCTCTGAAGTGGAGAGGAGGAACGGAGGGGAAGTGGTTTGATGGTTGAGGAAGGGGGGAGGAGCAATCGGGGAGGGGGGGGGGGGTGAAAATCAGAAACTTTGGAAATTCCTGGAAAGAAGGAAGAATGGTAGAATGTTCTACCGAAAGCGACCCCTCACTCGCCCGTTAGCGTTTTTTTTTTTACTTTTTCTGAATCGAGTTTAGCCAGTTAAAAAGGATATTGGTTTCCACCGGCGGGGAAGTCCGCCTTTGGAGTTTCAAAAACTAAAGTTCCCCGCCTTTCTGAGCCTCCTGTTTGAACAGAAACGATTCGGTTTTGTTAGGATCACGCCTTGGCTTGAGGTCATCTAACGAGTTTTGCATCGGTGTTATCACTGTCGGTGTTTTGCATCAGAAATAGTTACCGTCATTTATTATTTTATTCACTAATTTCCACATAGATAGCCATTGACATTATGATGATATCATGGCTATGCATATGCACAATTAATAGGCACATAATGATAATTTGTTTGCATATTAATTTAAAGACGCCGATTAAGTCCTATATTTCTCTTTCAGGATTGAAAAATTATTTTTTGTGAGTGACTATCACTAGTAAATATAATGTTTAATTGCTGGTGAAGGAAAGTAAAATTCTCCTAAGACATACTCATGGTAATTTGTACCTAAGCACTATGTCGTGAGCTACCACAAGATAACAAATATGACTGCGTTCCTAAACATTTTAATATTTGGATGCATCAGAGATTAAGAAGAAAAATTGCCTTGCTTTATTGACTAGAATGAGTTACATTTGAATTACTTTCAATGCGAAAAAGTTATCAATTCAGCTACTTCTCCTTGGCATTTAAATAATTAAACTCTTGCTTGTAAGTACTCAAGATCACCATTTTACAAGTGTCATGGCATAATTCTAATCCTTTTTAGGAATGTTTCCGTTATTAAGGGTATTAATAGCTAAACCAATAAAGCCTATGGCGCGGATTTGAAATTCGAATGTTTTTTTATTTAATTTCGTTCATATCAGTCTACCATATTATCATGAAAAAAGAGGATCCAATTTCCCTCACAGATTGTATTGAAACCGATGTTGCGAGAAAAAAATTATTTTGTGGATTAATGTTACCATGTATTTCATAATTATTCGAATTCCACTCAACATAGCTGGAATCTTTTGATTTTTTCCATTTAATACCTCAGATTTTCAATAAATTACAGAAATATTTAGAGTAGGTTATCGCAATAATTTAATCCATACTTCATGCCATCTAAGGTTTTATTATTTCGGTATACTCCTCGTGATTATTCGGTTAAAGTGGAATTTGTATTATTTGATTGGTGTATTGATATATTTTTTTGAAAAAATCAAAGCATGATTGTGCATTGGAGGAAATAATTATCATAGGCTCCACTTTGGAAAAATATGACCTCATTACTTCAGCTCACGAAGGAGGAGGGATACTACCGGCTATTTTGCAAACCTCCTTCAATTTTCGGAAGAAATTCCCAATAATGACAGCTTTGAAAAAAGTAGCAAAGGAGAGTAAAATATCAGCTGAATTAAAAGCATTATGATTGTATTTACTGAATTTGTCATTTCACGCACTTTGATTCAGTGAACAAATGCAACAAAACCGGGAGGATTGAGATTTTATCTGATTTTAAAGGGGATTATCTTTTCTATACCGGGAACGGTTTGTAGGAGCACAAATGGATGTACTATTGACAATATTATGGCATTAGAAATCTTGCTTTTGACATTAGAAGAGAGACATTGCTAAGGGCGGATAAATTTCGCAGTCATTTAGTTATTGCCATTTAGTTCATTAAATATTGCATCAGTTTTTACTTTTAAGGAGGCTCCACCGAATTATGAAGTAGATGTCATTTTTGTGAAAATTTCAGGACACATCAGTTTTTGGCCCTTCTATCGATTGGCAATAAAATAATGAGTCCTTTCCATTATATATTTTAAGAACAAATACGTTGAAAATCAGCAGTTTTATACGTAATATGGCTCTTGCAGTAAAATTTGCAGATTGATAACGTAAAGAGAAATGTCGTTTTGACGAAAAACTAATATAAGATGCGCAATTTTATGTAGAATTCAGCATTGAGAAAAAGTGCTCGCCTTACCACACTTTTTTGATTGATATTAATAAAGGTTTGCTCGAAAAAAAGTAGAAAAGCCTTAATAAGAGCGTATGCTTTAGAAAAGCCTTAGTTGCATGAAAGTGGCGTTATAGTATTTTGTTAAAATTGACAACGTTACTTGTGACGGAACGTCCTAACAAGCCTATTTACTAACTTAAATTAGGAATATACCTTACCAACGTCCTTCTTATATTTTTTATGCATTTTTATTTCTTTAACTATTGACATTGTGTAATTAATACCAATGCTTCCTAATGGTAGCAGGTCATTGTTGCCGAACAATTTTCAAAACTATGAATATTAATAGAATTCAATACAAAGAGTTGTATTTGCAAGTGAATAGTTTAAAACTAAGTAATATAAAATGTTTAACCTATTTTAGCATACGTATTAGCGGGATTGAGCATGTATTCTCACTTTGTGAATTAAACGTGGCAACAACACGTCAGTCATGTTCCGAAGTCAAAATGAGTTAAAAGAGCTGGTAAAAAATAGAATGCAACTACAATGCGCTTTATAATAGCACACCTACTCATACAATTCACCCTATAGATGATTTTTCATATAGGAGTTTTTCTGGATCGGTATTTATTCATTGGCTAATATAGCTATTTTACGGGATTTAAATTGCGGAGTCACGGTGGAACCTCCTTAAAATGCCTTTGTTGTGGCACAGTATTTCAAATATTTTCAAACAAATCGATGCGGATGGAAGAAACCACGAAGACAATTTTCAGTGGTTGCTTGGCTTGTCAAGACAATATTACCTCAGCATAAATTCGTCGAAGTAACTGAAAAAGGTAACTTTTAACGTAAAAGTTACTGTTTGTAACTTCAACTTTAATCAGTGTACTTTTTTTGTTAACTATCCCAACTATTCCTTCTACGGAGTGGCGATGACTATGATTTAAAAAATTACGGAATCGAAATCTTCAGCCAGATTTCGTCGTACGCCATTCAGATATTGGTGTTGAACCCACTGGTGCCAACTATTATCTTTTGTAGACGTTTGAGTTGAAATGCGTTGGGTTTTCGGTCCCTAGAACGTATGCTGGTTTAACCCGGTCCATTGAAACCTTCGTCTCTTCTCACTTGATCTTCAGCGTAACAGTTTTCTGGTCCAGCGCAGTAATTTCATGTGGACCCGTGTAAGGTGGCTGCAATGATTTACGTAAAGGACCCTCACGTAGAAATTCATGGCTGCAACATGATAAATCTTTGATAATAAACTCCTCCATTTTGAGTGCCTAGAAGCAGGAGAAGGACGTAACTGAGACGTTATCTTTTTAAGTCGTAATAATGAGCAACTTGAATTTTCTATTTTGCTAGAAGTAGTAGAGATTAAATCACCTGGAAGTCTATGCGGTTCTCCATTAACCAGTTCAGCTGGAGAAGTAATGATATCTTCCCTGAATGAGCAATGAATTATTGGTAAAATAGGGGTAAGGACCTCTTACCAATTTTCTCCGTGAGCCATTAATGTGGCTTTTAACTGACGGTGAAATCTCTTCACCATACCGTTTTCCTGAGGTTGAATACTATATATATATATGATAAATCTCGATTCCAAAATGTCTTTCCATATCACTAAAACGATGAGAAGTGAATTGTGTTCCTTGATCAGCATTGATCTTTTGTGGGCACCCAAATCGAGGAATCCAACAAGTTAACAACTTAGTTACATCAACATACTATTTACCTTTACATCAACAGGCCTCCTTGCCACCAACGTAAATAGGTAGCACAATATCTGGTTACCGCATGTTGGTAGATTCCCTGTATTTTTTCTTTTACTTTAAGTGTCGGTACTGGCGACACTTTCCGTTGGGAATCATTTGAAGGAACTTATCCCTGAGACTATGCAACCATCAACGTGTAGTGCCCCGTGAAGGCAGGCAACCCACATTACGCTTGGAATGAAAATGGCCGAATTTAAACATTGCCTCTCTGATGTCAAGACAGTCGTTGCATCCGATGAGACGATTTACCCGGAGAGCATGAAAAAAATTACCAATTATTGTGTAGAAAACCTATGAACCAAGCTATAAGCCTGAAATTCACATAAAATGCCATGTGAAAAAATTCACCTGGACCGGGAAACGAACCATGGACCTTTGGCTGTCCGGGCCATAGCGCAGACCACTACGCTATCCAGGAATAGTAATCACATGGAAATGTTACCGAGGTTCCAGGTTCTAGGTTTTAGGCCCTCGCGGTCCATCAAGTATGGCAACGCAAGGGAGAAAGGGCTTCAAAGAAGGCACGACCAATGGATATATACTATATAAGGCTGAAGATAATTTATTACCTCAAATTATTATTTTCTCTCTCTTTGGAATAGAGGAAGAACCGCGAAGCCCACCGAAGGGATAATATGAGGGAGAGGAAGTTAATTGATGATTGATGCACAAAAAACCATTCGGACTACTTTTTATCGCTTATGAGAAGAGAAAGAGCCGTATTTGAGGTTCTGGTCCCTTATGAGGGTTGCAGGAATACCTGAGGTACAAGAAACCTCCTCTTAGGGAGTTGTGAGATGTCGTGATAAAAATTTATTATCTTATGCATAAAGTAGAATGTATGCAAAAATGTACCTATGTTAATATGCTCACCCAAAGCTCGAGAACCAATCGTAGCACAGTTTTGAATTTAAGGTTTATTAAATGTCTTCCCTGGGTGGATAACATGCTACTTTTCTTGTAAGTAATGGTCCTTGGTTCAACCCCAGTCGAGTCAAATCGTACCCATAAGAAATACATGTAAAGGGCTTTCGTACTGCGTGCAGCCATTATTACATTAGAAACTTTAAATTAGAAAAATATATTGCACAACCTTGAGACGCATACAAGCCAAAAGGTAACTCAAATACAATTTTTACTTCTATCCTCGAATACTGATTTTGGTTTAAATAACCGAAACTTTGAAGATTTCTGCGGAACTGTCTGAAATTTTACTGTTTGAACAGCCATTTTCCATGGCAACCGGAGGTTTTGTTTACAAATAAGTTTGATATGGTTCGTCGACTGAGACGCTCGTTTGCGTTTCTCTCTTCATTTATGCCCTTGAGTTATTTGTGCTGATTTATCGCTACTGTTGTTTTTCTGTATCGGAATTTGATTCTTCGCTGCTGGTAGTAGTCTGTATTGGTGAGTATTTATTTATTTAATTTCCTCTTCCTGCTTAATCCCTGATAACATAACACCGGTTTAAATATGTAGATTTCTTCGTTTTCCCGCTTAAATCCGAAAAATACATCTACGTTGAACATAATATCAGCCATAAAATGCCACGGAGGCGTCAAGGGACGCTTGGTGACAAAGATATAAAGCAAATGATATTTAGATTCAGAATGAAAACAAAGCGACGACAGTACGAGCAAATTCAAATTTGTAAGATAAATTAATTTAAGATGTTAGGTGTAAGATTTTCTCCTATAAAATCACAACTTCTCTATTATTCTCTACTTTTATCCCTCCTATTGATAATCAACGGGCAACTTCCGTTAGTCTATCATATAGGAGCAGCAGCCATTAAGGCCGTTGTACACGGTACAATATCTTGTACAAGATCTTGTACAAGATCTTGTACCATAAACTGAACGGCGAGATTGGACGAAGAAATTGTACAAGAAGTTGGTTCACGGTCGTGCACGATCAAAGATTTTCATGCAATTTGTGCGCCAGTAACATTCGCAGATATCGTTTTCTGTCGAACAGCTGAATCGCGATATCCGATGACGATAGTATTTTGAAAATACTGCCATAGTTACTAGGTTACAATGAATTGCTATCATTAATCCTAGCATTAATAAAATGAAATTTTACGATTGGTTACTTGCACTCTTTCATCAGCTCATGAAACCCATCATTTATCGTCCAAAGATCATGTTTTTGGTTGCTGCATATATTTATTTTTGGTTCAATAACGTCATCTTAATTTCATTGAGGTTTAATGTTTGCCAGTGTGTCTAACTCATCTTTTGAGATATAGAACACTTCCGACGCGACAGACGAATATCACATTATGGAAGCAATAAAGAATATCGTGATATGGAAGCAACAAAGAATATCACGATATGTACAACAAAAATGGAGGTTTTTCCATGCTTATAGGAATGAAAGTGATCTCAAACTGAACACCAACCTTACGAATACTAAACGAACGCATCACTACCGTCACCTGTCATGCGTAGAAGGTACGGAGTGGATCTTGGATGCTTTCATCCAATAATATAAAGCATGATCTGATTTCTTGCACAAGAAATTGTACGAAAACCTCCTATACGATACTATTTGCGCATTGTACAAGTTCTTGCACAAGAATTTGTATCGTGTACAACGGCCTTTAGAGAAGCGATTATTTGTTGTCTCCTCTTTTGAGTTATTTCAGTATGTTGTCGTGTGGCAATGTTAATATCAACTGATCCTATTTGTATTTTTATACAGCGCAGTAAGATCAGTTTATCCTTTCCTATGAGAATAAAATTTTGATGTTTTTGCGAGAGGACGCAAGAATAAATGTGAGAAATCAAGGGATGTCGGCAGCTGAAAAGGTTAAGATCCAACACACACTAGTGTGCAGCTGTAATCTTTACTCAAAGGAGTAACTCTCTTTCGCAGAATCTCTTATTCTCTTTGAGTAATGCAGATAGTTGGGATGTGTTTTGCCTCCAGATATCACTTTTCCCGTTTCTGTCCGACGCCTCAAAGTACTCAATTTTCGAAACGGGCCACGGAGCGAGCTTGGTCTCACATCAGGGGGAGAGGGGGATGATGGGAAGTGGTAATGAAGAGAGGGAGAGAAAGGAGGCGAGGGAAAAAATAGATAAAATAAAAATGAATGTAAGGGAGGGAATAAAAAGCGAGGCTTTAACAGATGGAATGTTTCGATGACACATCCTTCGCAAATGAGAAAATCGATTCCCCAATTTCCCACGATGCCCCGCGCGCCCGGTTCGTCGGATTGTCCCTCCTCTTCCTCATTCACGCCTCTCTCAAGCGCCACCCCCAAACAGGGTGTATCGGGGGGGGGGGAGGAAAGAGGGAAATTACTTCGAAAGGATCTTGAGACGGAAAGGGAGGAGGCACACTTTTTTTTTTAAACTTATCTCCTCTTTTTTTTTCTTCTCCTTCCCGATTTTCCTCCTTCTCCGAAAACTCGCGCTCCCTTCTCCTTACAACGCACTTTTTTCTCGGATTCCGGGCATCTTCCTTTGCCATTCAGTGAATCGGCTCATCCGGGTGTGGTTCCGCATTCCACCACCCTGCTTCCGATGTCTTCGTCTTATCCATCGTCTCCGTAATTCAAGACATTTTTTTTCGCAGCGTGGCGAGTGTTTTTTTTTCCTCATGCATTTTTTTTTGACGGGGAAAATTAAAATCTGCGGAGATGGTGTGCCGGATGCCAATGGGTTTCTAAGGGCAACGCAAGGGTTATTTTTCATCCCCCATTCATTGTTTGCTCGCTCTCTCTCCCCGGAAAAAATAAATTCTTGAGAAAAATTTGGGTTCTGATTGACGATGGAAATACTATTCGACGTCCACTCAACCATTTGTGATTATTAACGCCTCTGAGTATTTAAGCGATCCCCTGTGTTCGGTGAGCAGCTTTGAGGGAGCGATAGTATTGAAGTGCATACGCTAGAAAAGAAGAATTATTGCTATTAATAATGGGGAACATCCACTATTTTTTATAACTCTTTGAATGTGAAGTTTATTAGCTAAAATGTGCTTGGCGAAAATTTTGCTGAAGAATTAAGTTGTGTTACTAAGATATTACTCTTTGAAAATTGTACCCTTTCGGAAGCTTAAAAACACAATGTCATCGCGTGACTTCATGGTACGGTATCACTAAGGGCGTTGTTTATCTGTTTATGCATGGAGGTAAGTTGTTAAATGAATACTTGGCAATAACGTATGTATTTATCTCATTTGTTTAATGCAATAAACGTTGTATTTAGATTTTTTATTTACGTAGTATGGATGGTAACGAGCAAATCGTCCATTAATTATATAATGCCTGTTTAGTGCCCAAGTTTAGTGCTACGTCTATGCAGTCGCTGGTTTTTTTTAAGAAGAACGCCACCATAAGGGAGTCAAAAAAAGGAAAATGTCAGAATGTGCTTTTTTAAGTATTTTTTCAATCATTGTTTCGTTCGAGAAACGGCTAAAAACCTCAAAACAATATATTCACTTCGTTTTCTTTTAAATATAAATGTCTATCTCCGTAGCAATATGGACCCTATACGTGCAGTGACGTCAGAAGGCGTTTCAGGTAACGTGACTTTCGTCAATTTTCGGGAACATTTTAATATCATTTAATATCATTTTCATATAATATTCATCTTTGTGGTGGGCGTAGAAAAATTTGGCTTATTCATTTAAATTGGTGAGAAAATTTCACATCAAGTACATCATTAATCTTTGAGAAACAAATTTCATGCATATTCCTCATTCTAAAAGTAGATAAAATGGCCTGTTAGCATTTAGTCTAGTTAATTAAAAACTAAATATAAAACTGTAATTGCCCTAGGATAAAATGTACTTGGGTAAAGCTTATAAAGTTTTCATGAGTTTGACCAAGAAGTGAAGTAGTGATCAACACAGTTTCGTCTACAAAGAGCTCTTCTCTTTTCCTACTTTTTTGAGGGTATTTTAAAAGAATATTTTGTGTAAAATATCTTCTAGCACTCGCCATTGCGGTGGATAAAAATATTGTACTCTCAGGTGTGACGGAACCAAAGGAATAAAAACGAAGTTTTCTTCTCTTCCGAGAGAAAGATGGAAGAAAGAAAAAAAGAGAGAAAAAGAAGTCGCCTTCTTTTTCGGCATGGCCGACGAAATATCGGATAATAACATTTATGTGAGAGTATTCTTTACATTTATTTATATGTTTACTTATAAACATTTTGTTTACAAAGCCATGCCAAAATGTTGGCACTCCGTCTCCATATCCATAATATCAAAAGTCTTTACTTGGTGGATAGTTGACATGATTGATGAAACAAACACAATATGGTTAAATGGTATTGGTATGCAGTGGGAGATAAGAAGGCGGGAGAAATGCTAAGCTAGGAAAACAAAAGATCGAGGAGGTAGGTGTTTCCTTACTTCCAAGCTTGTATTTGCAGCGGCAAGCAGAATCTTCTTTTGGTAAAATGCCCTTTTCGCTTATTGCCACGAGTATCTTTTGAATTTAAAAGTTCTCGTCGCTTTTTGTATGTTAAAACACTATAGACACAAAAAAATGATTGTAAGATATTTTTAAGTCGCAAGTAATGATTTTACATTATAGCTAGCGTAATTTTTGTCTTCAATTTTCATCACTCATCTAACTTAGGCTTCTTTCTTCTTCACCAATCTTTTCTTCACATCCTTCCTAGTTGCTTCCTTCAAGAAACCTCTTCTTTTTCACTTTAGCTTCTTTGCGTACACAGGTTTTTGTCTGTTAAATTCGTTTTCTAGCCGAGAAATTGCTGCGCGTATAGTCGCATAAGGCTAGACATTTTAAAAGAACGTACCATTACACAAAATACTTTCGTGAGTTAATCATTTGCCCATTAGCGATGGCACGGTTATCAATCACTTCAATGGTTGTCTGACTAAATATGATATGTCAAATACCGCCTAACATTTTGTTTAGCTTGTGTATTGAACTTCGAGAAATAATCGATACGGGAAAAAATAAAACTATACACACCAAATACGTGGAGGTGTACTGAAATAGTATTTCGAACCCGAAGTAGCTGAATCATTGGTGATCAGCATATGTTGTAAAAATCCTACATTATTTATTTTAAATCGAATAGTGTGTTCTCTCTCATGCACAACTTTACTGAAAAACTTTTTTATGATAGCCAAATAGAGGCGTTCTATTTTTTAGGATGCCGTAATAAAAATGTTTTGTTCATGTTCAATAAATTTGACCTCTTTTGGCTTGTAAATTCGTCGTCTATGTTGTTGGCCACAATGACGAATTTAGGGAGAGTACATTATTTGGTTGACGTTCGCCGATTTCCTGTGAAATTAAACTTTTTTTACACGGGTGACTCGATGGTCGGACCTCGTTTTGTTCTCGAGAATAAATATGATTTACCCTCGCCGTAACCCCCTGCTCGCTCATTCCGTGGATGCTTCTCACTCCTGAAGGGGGTGGCGCTGGTGGGGGGTGGGGGTGGGAGGAGGTGGAGGGGAGGAATTTGAAGGAGGGGGACGATGGGACGGATCGTCACCCCTTGCCGAGTTGTGTGCTTTCGCACTCCGCTTTTTCATTAACATTCTTCATTCGCGCTCTCTCTTTTGCTCTGCTTCCTCTTCTCTCTCTCTCTCTTACCGCATGGCGTACGTGGAGAGAGAGAGAGAGAGAGATCGAGGGTGGAATCTGAGATGGCAGACGTCGTTGCCCTGGGTGACGCATTCTCCCACCAAACAAAAGGGTAAGCGGTTATCTCAGAACTATCGGGGAAAGAAGGTATTTTTTTATTCCTACAAATATCTATTTCTATTTTTAATATTTTTACTTAGATTTGAACTCTTGGTCACTCTTTCGCACACTTTGTCATTGGTTTAGCAGTTTTATTTAGTGAATAGAGGAAATATTATCGATTCATTAGTATTTTTAGGCAACAATTGATTTTTCAGTAAGGTCGATAGTCTTGTCTTCTATTAATAGTAATTTTTTTCAGTTTATTACTGGGTTAAATTGTAATTCACATATCATTTTAACAGTGACATTCCGTTTTTGTCTGGCGTTGTTTTATCAATGAAAATGTCTACCACGGAAGTGTCCGTAGATTTCTGTTTTAAGAATGGAATCAATAAGCAATGAAGGGGGTCCCATTTGCTGACAACAATAAAAAAATAATCATTCACATCAAAAGCATTAAAGCATTATCTCTTTGTGATGGCATTACTTAATGGAGCATTTCTACAGTTGTATCCTGTTTAACTGCCTCTAACTGCCAATAAGCTATACACTAATCAGTTTTGTTTCCGTGTATGACTTATTCATGTTGATAATTTAATGTTACATACGTTATAATTTTTAAAGGAATATTTAATGCACGTATGACGTGCGCGCAAGTTTTTTTGTCGCATATTTTAATTAGTATGATTTCCGCATAGCTAATTGAAAGTTTTTACGTCGATCGTAATTTCTGTACCTGATTTTCAGCCATTTTATGTAATATTACCTATTTGGTCGAATACGCCAGCAAACGCTGCATGTCATTCTATAAGGTGTACGTATCAAACTGCTGATTAATGGGAAACTAATTATTGCTGTTGACTTCATAAATAGTCACACTTCTGCTCAGTAATCCGTGCCTGCTAATTGAGCGGTTACTGCTGTAGCTAATGCATTTGACTGATTACACGCATCACGCCCAGCAATTACTGTTCTCGGCACGTACAAAGCGTGAGAAATTCACATATTCAGGGTT
The DNA here is from genome assembly GCA_933228895.1 of Platycnemis pennipes. Taxonomy (NCBI): domain Eukaryota; kingdom Metazoa; phylum Arthropoda; class Insecta; order Odonata; family Platycnemididae; genus Platycnemis; species Platycnemis pennipes. The sequence continues at coordinate 12,162,351 of OW121850.1, read as the reverse complement.
AGGGGGCCAGTTCCTTTCCCTACGCCACTTGCAATTTTCTGACACGCAGAAAATCGTTGGAAAATCGAAAAGCGAGGATTGTTTTAGGCAGGGTCGTCCAGAAAGGCTCTTGCCCGGGCTTTGAACCCGGGACCATCCGGTCAGTAATTCAGGCTCTACCCTCTAATTTACCACAACTCCCCAGAAGACTATATATGGAAGGTAAGGCTACCATAAAAGAGGAATCTGATGAGGCAGCCATCGTTAGTAAATCATACGACGAATACAAAGAGATGTTTGAATTTCACTTAAAACTAATAGCTTTTTTCTAGAGCGAAAAACATGTTTTTTAATCGTGCAAATACTTCTTTCATGCACCTAAAGGTGGTAAAACCTGGTGGTTCAAAATAAAATTTAAATATGGAATTGCTGCGGACTTCTCACCTATTTTTCCTGTAATTTCTCCTTATGGATTCCATTCCAAACCTTCCATTAGGTACATTTTTCAGCATTCCTACTTTTTATAAAGTATTAAAATTTTCCTTCACATGAATAATGATTAAGAGCTAAAATTCCCATATGTTTCCTCAATTAATCTTGTAAAAGAAGCAATAAGGCTTGCATTAAGAGAAAAATATGTAGTGTACTTTATGAGCCCTGAATTTCAAATTAAAGGCATTTAATAATCATCAATGGGCAGTAGTGAAGTTACTGAAAGTGATGCTTATTTCTAACGTATTTCATTTCTGTTTGCTCAATACAGTGTTGGGTGAAAAAAGAAGATTTAAATTATAAAGAATGAGAGGGCTATCAGGGCGTTTTGACGATGAGCAATAATATTTACTGAATATGAGATGTGATATTGGTGAAAATAAAATAACTACTCAGTCATTTGCTATCATCAAAAAATGAAGTGTTTCATCCAAGAAAAAATTAGAGATCCTGAGATACGATTTAAAGTAGTATCAATTATTTTACACAATTTTTTGCAAATGCTTTTCAAAATGCAGGTTTCAATTTGCACAGGTGAAATCATTACCATGACTTGTACATTTTACAATAATGAAAAAGAGATTATTTACTTATATTCAGGAAATTGTCCCACCGTGAATTAAAGAAAAATATATTTCGCTCTTTTTCCTGAAAAATGGTTCATGGTTCAGTGATTCACTCTTCAAGCGTATCTATAATAATTGTTCTCGTGCTTATCTGAAACGTGTATTTGCGCTGGATGAATTGCACAGTCGTTATTTACAGTAACGAATTAGTTATATAACTTGCTTGAGAAACTAGTTTTTTTCATATGCATACCTGGTGTGGAATCACGGATCTAGCTTTCGCGTTATCGCAATCTTTATCGTTAACGCTTACCCCTAGAGTAGCGCAGGGTTAACAATAACCGTCTATAAAATTCGCTCCACTGATTGTAGTAAGCGATTTGAAGTGCTGTACGTAAAATGAAGAATGGATATCAGCTTCTGACATAAGTTAAATCTATAAATAACGATAACGCTAGCGCACGTGTTATGAAGATCCATGATCGAGGCCCTGGCAACAATACCGCTTATGATAGTTACCGTAAATAAGTTGTTGAACTTCAATGATAAATGAATACAGTCCACTTTTTCTTTAAGGAATTGTGATAATTTTTAATTCAGACATTAGGGTGATGTCAACGGGTTTCCCTGCTATTCTACGGCGGAAACAACTTGTTATACAATTAATCAAGGATAAGTGCCAAGTGTAATATAGTGAGTTTACATGTTTACGTAATTTAATGTTTCTAAGCGGCAAACGCACAACAGATTCGAAAACTCCCTTATTATGATTGGTAAAAATCCCTTTATCGTCATTTGCAGCTTCATCGATTTGGGAGAGAAATATCGATTTACAGCTTCAAATCTTTAAGAACGAAGTGTTTATGCTCAAAGCAAGGGGGAAAGAGGGCAAAAATGATTTCCATTCTTCGGGAACCAAGACGAGAAAGGCAGTGAAGAGGAAAGTCCCTGTGCAAGGAATCGCCTGTATTTGCATAGGCAAATGCATTTATATCCCTTTTCTGGGACCCCGTGAGGCATAATGATTACGGATGGATAATTCAAATTGCGAACGCCAGGGATTGATTGGATTTCCCAGCTTATCGTAGCCTTGGGCGAAGCGGTGAGCTAAGTGGGCGCGCGGAGGAAAGAAAGCTGAGGGCGAAAGTATAAGATGGCGGAGTGGGTGGTCGGGAATAGTTATTAGGGACAGGGGGACAGCTAAGGCATTTACTGAAGGTAGGGTAGGCTGGATAGCCTAGGGAGAAAGAGGCGAAGAGTACGTCTGATTTGCATGTCAGTAGAGCATGTATGGTGATTTTCACCCTCTGCCACGCACCCTCGCGGTGGCTCGCAGGGTACTTCGTAGATGTAAGGAGAGTCCCTAATCTGCATTCTTATTCCCCTCTCCTATTTTTCAGCATGTCTACATAGTAACAAAGTGAACACTGTTTAAAAAGATTTTCACTTAGTATACTTATCTATATTTCCCTAGCATGCTTATTATTGTATCATTTATTTTATTACCATTGTCATCAGCAAATTCCACACACTTGATGATAATCCGGGAGACCATTTCATGGTTATTTTCATTAAAATGTGGATAATACACCTGGAGTTAATTTTCGAGAATTATTAGTATTAGTAAAACGTGCTTCATACGAGGGTCATCCAGAAATTAAGTTCCGTTTTTTTTCTTATCAATCGAAATTTTTTTGAAAAAAATTTAAACTTACAAAAAATATTCTTGATAATTTGTATTATTTTTCCACATAATCTTCGGAAACCTCAATGCACTTCGTATACCGACAAATGAGCTTTGAAATCACCTCCTCGTAGAAGCTTCCCGCCTTCTCCTTGGTCCATTTGGAGACAGTTTCTTTTACTTCCTCGTCACTTGTGAAACGTTCTCCGGCTAATCTCTCCTTCATTTTGGTGATCAGATGAAAGTCTGAAGGGGCCACCAAGTCCGAACTGTAAGGTGGATGGGTCAAAACATCCAAACCGAAATGATCCAAAAGTTCCGTAGTGGAACGAGCGACGTGAGGCCGTGCATTGTCGTGGAGAAGGCACACACCAGAGGTCAACAGTCCTCTTCTCTTGTTCTGGATGGCCCGACGAAGGTTCTTCAGGGTCTCACAATACCGGGAGGCGTTAAGAGTTTCTCCTTGAGGCAACAAATCAATCAGGAGAATTCCTTTTTGGTCCCAGAAAACAGTGGCCATGATCTTCCTGGTGGACTTTACAACTTTGAATTTTGAACAGGCACAGAGGAGGCGGGACGCGACGTCGAGGGCTCCATTTCAACGACTTGCTGTGACCGTAAGGCTACTGCGGCCCTTCACCTCTCATTCTATTCAGAAGGTTCCCTCCTTCGTACAACGTTGCCAGAATTTAATTACAAAAGCCCTATCAACCTACAGACCAAAACGGAACTTTTTTTCTGGGCGACCCTCGTACACCACAGACTACTCCAACAATTTTTTTACCCGATTTGCTCTGCTGCCTATTTTGTTCGCTTTCAGTACGCGGGAAAAATCACATTTTAAATGTATCGGAACGGCAATCTATCTATCTATTCTTGTTTATCCGATCAATTCTAGCATAATACGCAGGAGTCACTTATCTTGCGTCATCTCTAAACGAATCAGCTTCGAATTTACGTGAAAGGTTTTGCCTAAATTTTAAAACTGCGCTCTGAAAATAATTCCCATCCTATTTCTTCTATTAAACTCGTATTTAGTAGCCCACCTAACTTTGAGATGAATAAGGATAAATGAATGCCTATATTTATAATGGCAGGGATTAGGGAATACGGGAGTCGTAATGGAAGTTTTCATCTACACACCTCTTTTTTACTCCAATGGCGTGGCTATTTTCGGATCCTAGCAAAAACTTAAATAGGGCGAATAAAAAAAAAACGTTTGCCGTTTTTCTTCTGCTTAACGCTCTGCGATGTGCTTTTTTTATGATATGGTACGCCGAGAGCGTAAGGCGAAGAAGTAAAAAAAACATTTCGAGGTAGTTAGGCGCACTGAGCTCCCTCCCCTCACAAAGGCCAACGGGTGATGGTGGTGGTATGTACCTGCTTTTACGCTGGCCGTGCTATAGGAGCGCATAAAACAGAGGAGTGCGCAGCCCAACTCGCTCGTTCTTTTCGTCACTCGCGCCTTTTACGATCTCAGACAGCTGAGGGGCCCTTTTCAACTCAGACGGTTTGAAGCGCGTTGCCCGCGAAGCATAAAAAGAGTGAAGTAACCCATCGGAGCCGTATGCCCAGGGCGTGAAAATGCATACGCGCCTGTTTGCTGAAACTACTTTGAATTTGATGGCGAAGACTCACTTGGAAATAGTAAAAAACACAAGATTGGACGTTGTCAATTTTGAATGGGTGGCTTGGTTCAATCCTCAGTCCTGATATTTGCTCAAAATTCATCACTGAGAACTGAATATATGGACATGGGGTCGCGTGTACCTATCAGTCGAAAGCTATGAAAATTTGACCTCCGTGTAGCGTGAAGAGTTTTGTGCTCTTAACATTAGGAAGGAATTTTAATTGAGAACGACGATATGGTTCTGAGATAGTTTGCAGTCTCCAGCAGCTAGGTTTGTTAAAAGGTGTTACGGTAAGTCTAGTATTGTGTCAAAATAAATAGAAGAATTATTAGGTTGGGAATCACTATCATATCGTAGGTGAAACTACGGATTAAATCTTCTGCAGCAATTTAGAACGGATATCTTTACTGAAGATATAGATGTATATTTAGAACAACTGTATATTATACTGGATTTGACCGGGCGAACAAGGTTAGAGAGATAGTCGTACCAATAGATTTAAATGTCATTTTCCCACGTACCATTAGAGAATGCAATAGGCAGCGTAGCAGAGGGATAGGTCAGTGAAATATAGTTAGTCTGTAGTGCATGGAGCATGTTTTAATATGACTAATCTACGCATACTGGGAAAATACAGAAAAATCTATTTAGAGAAAATCTTTCCAACCAGTAAAGACTTCGTTACTTTGTGGACACATCTAGTTGCACGTAAATCTGATACCTAACATGCTTTCAGAAGTAGTATCAATTTCAGTAGTAGTATCCTCATAATCTAAATCCAGAAACTCATTTCAGAATCGAATTAAAATAACCAGGACAAAGGTCAGTTTTAATGTTTGATTGGGAAAGACTTTCTTCAGGATAACATTTAATATTTAATTGGAGGACTAAATTCTGTCGCTATAGTACTCACCTATTAATGTTCGTTGATATATTAGTGGCACCCATATAGCAACAGCGTGTCCTCTACTTCTACGGAGACGCGCGCAACAATCACTCTTCTTTGTCACCCACAAACCCGCGTTTGCAGATTTGACATCAATCAGTTCCGAATAGAATGCTTAAGTTCTGATTTTCAACCCCGAAACCCTCGAATATTTTGTTTTGACCGTCTCCAAATCAACCGCGCCCAAATTTTGTGGGCCTTTGTGTTCGTAATTGCCGACGTTGCCGGGGGACGATGACTCTGACAGCGTCCGCTGCCATGGTCGCCCCCGCACACAAAGGAGACATTGTTGTCGGCTTAATATCCGGCGCCAGCGCGCCTGCGAATCTGTTTTGCCTCTCAATAATCCGATCGGCGACATCTGCTCCACTCTCTCTCGTGAGGACGGAATCTGCACAGGGATTAATGGGCGCCCGCCGAAATTGTGGAGCTATTGTCTCATTGTCGTGCATTGAAATTTCGGCTTAATCCGATACTGCTTCGAAAAAAAAACTCAGAAACCCCTCGACTTCGAGCAAAGGTAATGCAGTATAGGTAGATGTGAGCTTAAGGGTCACGAACTTTGAATATTTATCCTGCAAAAACGGTGTTGATTAGCCCTTTTATTCCAACTGTGTTAGGTAAAGGAAGGATGGAGATTTATTATGTCATGACTTTTGTTACTCCAATGCCATTATTTCATGAGATATAACACTCCGAAAATCACCATTTTTCACATGAAAATCGACGTTTTTCAACGCCATCTTGGGTTGTTCCCGAGACCACCGCTAGAGGGTTCCGCAACATTTCACCTCTTTCCTATATCCTGTGCAGAGCGGTGGATTTAAGCTTTTTAAGGGCATTGTTTCAAGATTGGGCATTGTTTAAATACGCGATGTCACGAGACGGTGGGTTTTAGCTTCTGAAGGGCATTGTTTAAATACGCGATGTTAATTCGATCGTCTATTGTCGTCCGTTGTGGCTGCCGAGGCAGACGTAGGTCCTTTCCTCCTCACCTAGTTTTGTTTAGAATGTGGAATAAGTGATCAATCGTAATATTGGTGGTCGTCCGACAAAAACCTGCGATTCGATTGCAGTTTCATCGGCTTTGAGGTGTCTCAAAACCCCCACCCCGTTCATGTTTTTGTGCAGTTTCATCGATTGTGAGGTGACTCAATACCCCCATCCCGTTCGTGTTTTTGTGCAGTTTCATCGGTTGTGTGGTGATTCAAAACCCCCATCCCGTTCGTGTTTTTGCTCATTTTCAATGATTGTGAGGAGTCTCGTAACACACTTTCCGCTGTTTTCCTGTTCCCCGCCTTCTCCCGCCAACCATTATACTGCAGAAAATGTTCTCAACATACACTGTGACACCTGGTGTCGAAGCTGGGAAACACCAATATGGCGGTGCTGCGAACACCCACCTCATGGATTTAAATCGCTGCAAATTCGTGAGTTTCTACTTTTTTCGAAATATTTTTTCGCGAGTGTAAATTGCTGTTATAGCACGTTGTGTTCTGAACATTTCATCCAAAAATGACGATTTTTAGGGGTTGAAAAAAATGTTTGAAGTTCGTGACCCTTAAGCTCACATTTACCGCAGTATAAATCAAGGCAATGTAAAATTGTGAATTTTATCTCATTGTAATGGTGAGGGTAACGGATAAGTAATAATATACTCTTGATTCCAATTAAATCATATGATATACGCGAATGTAAAACATCCGGAGAATCAGAAAAAGCTACAATTTCCAGAAATAAATACTCCAGAGATTAGGGAGAGGTGAAGAGCAAAGATATTTGAGCTCTAAAAGAAGGAGATTTATATAATTATGGAGGTGTGGGAGAAGAAAATCCAGGGAGCCAATCGGAGAGGGGTGAAGCACAGAGTTTTGAGGGATATAGGGCAGAAATATTCTGCTGGAGGCAATAAGTAGGAATGGGGAGGAAGTGTAAAAGATGCTCTGATAATAATAGGTTCACGGTTTAACATTTTCAGGGAAAACGAATATCAGAAGCCGTAGCTGGAGAGAGACTACCACTAGAAAGTAGTGGGTAGATCTCAGATAATTCGAGAGAGTAGAATTGATATTTGTATTGAAAATAGAGATTTTAGAAAAACTCCTAATATTTGTGTTAGGAGTTATATTTCTTGTGATAATTTTTATACACTGTTAATTTTGATGCTCTGTTGTTCTACTAAAAATTGAATGTTGTTTTACCTTATGTTGTATATAACTACCCAGAGAGGTCTCTTTTATTAGACTCTCAAGACAATGCACATCATGATTATTTTGTTCAAGCCTTTTTATTTTTGTTTTTTGTACTCAAATTGCAATGATTGTAGCAGATTTATCTCAATATGAAATAGTAATGATGAAGTACACTTATATAAAAATTCTAAGGTAATTACCCCTTTGTAAATTGTATTAATGTTGATGTGCTAAAGGATCTATGAAATGTTGTTGTTGTACCCTCAAATATTTATTCTTAATGTGGCCCTGATGATGGAACTCATTAAATTCCGAAACGCTGGCAAAGGATGATATTTTGATTACTTAAACTGACCTATACTCGTTATTTTGAATGGATTTGTTTTGGAAAGTGTGAAGCATATTGAAGACACTCTAAGCGCTGGTAAGGAAAAGCCTTTGCATTGCTCCACGTAATTGTTGAATAAAACGACGGGTAAAAGTGAAAATAGAACTTGACTGAAACATCAAACACAATTTAAAAAAATATTTTGTCCGTATCCCAGAGGAGTTGTTGGTGTCACCTGTATTTTACTTTTAATAAAGCGCTAATTAGTCCTGTATTTTTCCTTCGTGACTATTTGCTGATACGTCTACCAATATACCTACCAATCACTATTCTTTTTCTACTCTCATGTGATTGGTAGCTCTATGCAATGAATGGCAATTGGACGGAAAAACAATGTGTTAATGGATATAATTCCCAGTGTGTCGATGTCAATTTATCGAGTGAAATAAATCATAGCATCATAGTATTAAAGGACTAATTTCAACCTTCACGCTAGGTTAGTAAGTGTGACCTTCAGGAATTCTTCTAACAGGGAGATGGAAGCCATTTTGAACGTGTTAAAGTATTAACCATCATCATCATTAGACATCAATCCTCATATTGGCTTGACGCAGCTCTCCACTGAGTTATTCTTTCGGCCAATCTCTTCATATTTAGGTAATTCTTCTCTTTCACATCCTTCATCACTTGTTCCAATATCTTACGCGAGGCCTTCCTCTGCCATTCTTCCCGTCCACTTGTCCCTCGACGATTGTCTTCATCAGGCCATCATATCTCATGATGTGGCCGATTAAGTTGTTCCGTCTTCTTTTCAGGGTATTCAGAAGACTTATCTTTTCTCCCACTCTTCTTAGAAATTCCTCGTTACTTACCCGGTCGATCCATTTCATCTTCATCTTCCATCTGTAGCAACACTTTTTGAATGCATCCACACTTTTCTTTCCCGGTAATGTCCGTTGTCTATGCAAAATATTAATGCAAGAACCATTTCATTACTGAGCGATGGGCGATTCTTTGACTAAGTACTTATTACAAAAGAATTATTAGTCTTACCGTCGAATAATGTCTCAGGGACAACATGTCGATTGCGTTTTCCCGCACTATATTTCTCTCTCGTTATGGAAGATTCATGTGATGACAGCTCCCATCCTATATTTCTCTTTTGAGGAGCTACACGCTTGGCCTATCTATTAAAATTTCGAGATGTAATTATGCGAGTTTTTTGATTTTATGCTACTTAGACGCAATGGGTTGATTTTTAAATCAAACTAAGGCCTATCAGCGTTGACCATATTTTTTGTATTGACGACTCTGATAGAGTTTGTAAAATGAAAAGACTCGTATTTTTCCGTTTTTTTATCCGTCAATTATGTCTCGAGTTATAAGCGACGAAAAACTGATGTTTTTAACCCTTTCGGAAAAGTGGGCGTGGTGCAACCTCTGACGTATATCGACCTCGTCCAATCACAACTGAGCCCGCGAAGCTACTTTGCCTTATCGCAATGGAGGGGACACAGCTTACTCTGCCAATGGAAGTGGTTGCGACAGGATCTGTGCGAGCAGACCTTCAGAGAAATTCCCCTCCACTCCCTTCCCTTCCTTGAAAAGCAGTCAAGGACGTGAGGAAAATGACGTCAATGTTATCAAAGCAGCTTTTTCGGTGGGCGTCACCTTTTGCTTATTTTAATTGTTGATTTGTGAGTGAATGGTTGTGGTTAGAAGATTAATTTTTTCAATAAATTTCCTTTTTCGTTTCCATCTTACGGTTTCGTGTACAAAATTGCGATTTCGGTTCCAAGTAAACGCCCCCATCGCTTTCTGCAGAACGCTAGATAACTATGCGGAGCATCGTTAGCAGTCTCGTTTTCGAGTTGCGGGGAAGATTGAAGGAATGCTGGCGCTGCGGGCAGAAGTGAGTCGATGGATTGGCGCCTCTCGCGGTCGGCGCTTCCCGTGGCGCCTAGGACGGGGCTCTCCGAAAGCCTCCCCCTCCCCCGAACCACGTGTTGAGGGGCGGGCATTGCACTTCACACGCCAATCAATGAGAACACGCCTCCCCGACTGTCAGCTGGCCACCTCGTGTCGGGCCGTGATATTTCTCGGAGGGGAGGGGGAGACAAGGGAGGGTGGTCAGGGAGAATTAGGGAAATGAGGAAGAAGAAAAGAGAGCGGTGCGCATGCGCGTTGAAGAGGAGGAAGCGAGGGGCGGAGGAGGAGGCTTTCGAGAATGGAGAGGAGGAGGGAATGACATTGGCGTGGCCTGTAGTAAAGAGACCTGGGTGACCAATGGGGAGCACGCATTATTTTTCATAACTCTATGAATGTGAAGTTTATTTGCTTAAGGAGGCTCCATGTAAAGAGATTGTCGTTTTGACGAAAAATTAATATAAGAAACGCAATTTTATGTAGAATTTAGCATTGTAAAAAAGTTCTCGCCTTACCACACTTGTTTAATTGATATTAATTAATGTTTGCTCGAAACGGTATTTGTGATGGAACGTGCTTACAAGCCTACTTACTAACTTAATTTAGGAATATACCTTGCCAAGGTACCTCTCATATTTTTTATGTAATTTAAATATTTCATTGGTTATTGAAATGTTGTAATTAATACCAATGCTTCCAAATGGTAGCAGCGTATTCCTCCAACCACCCTCGCCCTTCTGCCTACTCGCTCTGCACCCTAAATTTTCCTTCCTTCTTTTTTCTGTGACTTCCTTATACGGGAATTATTCCAGTCCACAGTATCTTCACCCTTCCAAAAACTCAACTCATCTTCCCCTCCCTCTGAGTGCAGATCTCGCAGCTATAGAGCGCTCCACTCCAAAAGTCCTTCGAGCAGTCTCTCATTCACATCACAACTCATCCGAAATGAAACTCCTCTCCTGATCATGAGGCAATTAAAGAGGCTCCACCGAATTATGAAGTTGATGTGATTTTTTGTGAAAATTTCAGGACACAATTTTTGGGCCCTTCTATCGATTGACAATAAAATAATGAGGCCTTTCCATAATATATTTGAAGAAAAAAAACGTTGAAAATCAGCAATTTTATATGTGGCTATACGGCAGAGCATGGCTCTTGCAGTGAAATTTGCAGATGAATAAGGTAAAGAGAAATGCCGTTTTGACGAATAACTGATATAAGATGCGCAATTTTATGTAGAATTTAGCTTTGTAAAAAAGTGCTCGCCTTACCACACTTGTTAAATTGATATTAATAAATGTTTGCTCGAAAAAAAGCAGAAAAGCCTTAGTTACATGAAGGTGTCGCTACACAATGTTGTTATCACTGGCAATGGTATTTGTGACGGAAGGTGCTTACAAGCCTATTTACTAACTTAATTTAGGAATATACCAAGCCTACCAAGGTTATTCTTATATTTTTTATGTAATTTAATTATTTCATTGGATATTGAAATGGTGTAATTAATACCAATGCTTCCAAATGGTAGCAGCGTCATTGTTGCCAAACAGTTTAAAAAAATATCAGTATTAATAAAATTCAAAACAAAAAGTTGTATTTGCAAGGGAATAATTTAAAACTAAGTAAGAAAATATTTACCTTTTCTAGAATACGTATTAGCGGGATTGACCATGTACGGTCCCTGAAAGGACCCTGAGGAACGATCCCTGTTACAACTGCAACAGCGGAACGTTCATTTTCAACGCTAAGAAGGTAATTATAATTATGTATTATAACGTTTCTAAATCAGTCATGTTATCAAGCACTTTTTTGTTTGTTGTTTCAAAGATCTTTTTTGTTGTACTACTTTTTAATTATGTATGTAAAATATTTTTGTACTTTTTCTAATTACATACTTATAACATGTAAAATGGGTTTTATGTTTGGTTTTAGGTTGAAGACTTATTTGATAAGTATTATGGGAGATATACGATTAAATGGACTGGTACTCGCAAACGTGTCAAAAGAAAGGGAGATACCAGTAGACGAAATAATCAGTATATTTAGCAAGGCTAAGAATACACAGATGAGTGTAGAGAACTGGAAAAATGATTCATAACGCAGCTTCCACAACAACTAGGCGAAGAATGTCATTATTGCTTTTTAAATTAAACCGCTGTATTCAATCGGAAGTAATTTTTTTTACCATTTTATAGAACCCATTATAAATTCCCCCTTTTATTGTTAAGTATCTCTAGTTCAAAGATCAACAAGCAGTCAAATTTAAATTAATTATAATTACATTTTGAATGTTTTTTCCTATTTTAACTTCCTGTTTAACGTAAAAATTTAGTATTAAAAACAAATGAACTTATCTAATCATAAAATTGACTTATCTATATTTGCGTTCCTTATCATTAAGTCATACTTTAAAAACTAGATAAAGCATCATCATAAGTTTTTATTATTAATATTACCGGTATTTCAATATAGGCCCATAATGACCACCATAAACCTTTTACTAATAAAACGACCTACTACATGTGCATAGTAGTGTCTTTTTTATCAAAGAAATAGCCTAAAACCGCTGTTTTTGAATCTTGAAAATTCCAAATTTCCAGAATCCGCGAACCCCCCTTCGGCTGGGGGGAATTACCCAGACCCCCGGTTAGCCCCCCCCCCCCTTGGTCAAAACCTAGATCCGCCACTGTGTTTATCCATATGCCCATCATTGTTGACTCTGTACGTAAGGTTATGAACTATTTGATGCCTGTTTCAAAATCAATCTTCGTCATACATTATAACTAAATTCCTACTATTCAACACGTTAACCGTTGACAAATTGAGGTTTGAAAAGACACTAAAGCCAAGATGGCGCATGGTCTGATGGCGTTAATATTTTTGATGAAACAGATGGTGAAATGAGTTTAGAAATGTCGACTTGTAGAATGAAATTTGTCCAACAGAGTGAAATATCAAAGTTAAATGAATGCTAATGTAAGATAATTGCTAATTATTATTTTTTATTTGTGTAGTCACGATTAAACTGCTAAGCAGTTTGTTTTCGGAGCCGAAATGGACTCACTCATAATCACTCGTCTTCCAAGCTGATTTCTCGGGGCTTTGACCGTCGTCGGCATGCCCTGTGGAATGCCCCGTGACCGCGTCGGAATGTGCAGTGCGATAATTGGGGAGGTGTGTTTTTTTTAATCCAGCGCGGCCATGGTTGCTTATTCGGGTGCTGCGGAAAACTTCCGATCCGCTCCGCGAAGTCACAAGGAGTCTTTTCTTTCAGGTGACTGTACATAAAGCTTTTCATTCTCGAAAATTCCATTCCTTTTTCAAAATCCTGGAGGCAAAAAAGAATCCTCAGTAGTGAATCCTGAATGCATCCTCGTTCCGATGGGAGGCGCCCCATTTATTCCTACCCCTTTTATATCGGCTCATTTGTGCGACCCTGAGCAGAGGGGCGCGGGGGGGGAGGCAAGGACGGAGTCGACTGACGAAGATGAGTCGCCGCAGGGGCTGAAGAGGGGAGGGTGGGGCGGGGGAGGGGGAGTAAGAGGGAGATCTCCCGAAATGCATCTCTTCTCTGCCAGCCTCTCTAACTTTCTGAAAAAGCCTCTTTGTCTTGACTCCTTTGTGACGGACCGCGGCAGCCTCGCAGCGGACGCACGAGGCAAGAAACGTGCATTGTTGCGTTCGTGACCACGTGACGCGCGGCTGCTCTGTGGGCGGCGGCGGTGGCGGCGTGCGTTATTCAAATGTTTTGCGTTTGCGAATGCGATTTCGGTGCAGCATGCGTTTGCGCTCGGAGACATTTGCGCATCACGATTTCCAATGGCCTTGGTTTCGTGCTTAGGTTACTTTCGATGTCGCGCATAGGGGAGGAGCCCGATAGCTTAAGGTGGCTCCACCAAATTATGAAGTAGATGTCATTTTTGTGAAAATTTCAGGAAACATCATTTTTTGGCCCTTCTATCGATTGGCAATAAATTAATTTGGCCTTTCCATAATATATTTCGAGAACAAAAGAAGTTGAAAATTTGCTATTTTATACCTGGCTATATGGAAGAGCATGGCTCTTACAGTAAAATTTGCAGATAAATAATTCAAAGACATTTGTCGTTTTGACGAAAAACTAATATAAGATGCGCAATTTTATGTAGAATTTAGCATTGTGAAAAAGTGCTCGCCTTACCACACTTGTTTAATGGATATTAATAAATGTTTGCTCGAAAAAAAGCAGAAAGGCCTTAGTTACATGAAAGTGGCGCTACAGTATGTTGTTATCATTGGCAACGGACCTATTTACGGACTTAATTTAGGAATATACCTTACCAAGGTCCTTCTTATATTTTTTATGTAATTTAAATATTTCATTGGTTATTGGCATGTTGTAATTAATACCAATAATTCCAAATGGTAGCAGCGTCATTGTTGCCAAACAATTTTCAAAAATACGAATATTAATAAAATTCAAAACAAAGAGTTGTATTTGCAAGGGAATAGTTTAAAACTAAGTAAGAAAATATTTAACCTATTTTGGATACGTATTAGCGGGATTGAGCATGTATTCTCATTTTGTAAATTAAACGTGGCAACAACACGTCAGTCATGTTCCGAAGTCAAAATTAGTTAAAAGAGCTTGTAAAAAATAGAATGCAACTGCAACGCGCTATATAATAGCATACTCATAAAATTATTGTGTTTGCGTTATCACCCTATAGATTATTTTCCATATAGGTGTCTTTCTGGATCGGTATTTATTCATTAAGTAACATAGCTCTTTTACGGGATTTTGAATCGCGGAGTCACGGTAGAACCTCCTTAAGTCCTCTGAGCCATTTATGACAGTGTCTTTCATTAATCCCCTCGTATTCGCTTTATCTCTTCTTCGAGCATAAGCTGCCTCTACAGAGAACACTGCCTTCCAACTAAATACTAAAATGCAAGTAAAAGTTAATTAAATGTGCAAGGGATAATAAGTAACTTCAAAGTAATTTCGCTTAACGCTTAACACATCATAACAGCTTCTGATTTGGAGCTAAAACCATTCGGAGGAGCACTATACACATCTTATCTACATAAAACCCACAAGACACCATAAAGATGTATGGCAGGGGGAATGGGGGCGTTTACTCGAAACCGAAATAGCAATTTTGTGAACGAAATCGTTGGATGGAAACGAAAAAAGAATTTTAGTGAAAAAATTATCTTCTAACCGCAACCATTCACTCATAAATCAAAAATTAAAATAAGCAAAAGGTGACGCCCACCGAAGAAGCTGCTTTGATATCATTGACGTCATTTTCCTCCCGTCCTTGACTGCTCTTATGGGAAGGGGAGGTAGTGGAGGGGGGTTCTCGGAAGGTCTGCTCGCACAGATGCTGTCGCAACTGCTCCTATTGGCAGGGTTAGTTGTATGCCCCCATTGCGATAACGCGAAAGAGCTTCGCGGGCTCAGTTGTGATTTGACGAAATCGATATACGTCAGAGGTTGCACAATGCCCACTTTTCCGAAATGGTTAAAAACATCAGTTTTTCGCCGCCTATAACTCGAAAAATAATTGACGGATCAGAAAACGGAAAAATATGGGTCCTTTTATTTAAAAAACTCTATCAGATTCGGCAATAAAAAAATATGGTAAACGACCCATTCTCACCGAACATGCACTACATACCATGCATAAAGAAGGATTAGTGTTAATACATTAGTCTAAACTTCACTATTTAAAGAAGATAAAAATAGCAAAGTAAGCACGCACAAACATGCTGTTAGTTGGGATAGCTTAAAGTCAATACGCAAACGTGTAACTACATTGATATACTCACTTTATATATTTACAGTTATTCATATCGTTAATTGTACGAGGAAGAAGGACATTTTGAATCTGCCAGGTTATGGTTAAAAATAAATCACATTCTTCAGAATCTTACGGCATTCAGTCCTTAAATTAATTTTTTTCCCCAAACAGCAGGAAAAGTTCAAAACTCCCATGATCCGGGTTTCAATGCGAAGGCAAGTATCATCTTCAGATGATTCACATACCCCACCTTTCCATTTAATGTCTTGCAGTATATAAGTAGCTTTTGTACGTTTTGTGAAACATCTGAAGGTGATGCTTAAGCATTGAAAGCCGGGCCTTGGACGTTTGAATTTTTCCGATATAAGTTTGAAATTTCCACCTGAAAATAATGTTACTTACGATTAAGGTTACTGCCAAACACACGGGAATGTTTCGAAGACTGGAAAATTTCCGTGTAGTAAATTAAAAGTCTCGCAGATGCAAATCTTCATTTCCCATCCTAATCAGTCATCGTACTCAGCACTTGGTGAGAGAGACAACATTGATGGAGTTGAGTTCCAATCTTTCGGCCATCTCCCAGCCCTATTTCGCACGTTCTCTCTCCGGATGCCGCTTTGAAATCATGCCCGAGCTACGTCGTGTCGACCCTGACTCGAGAAATATATCCGCTTGGATGCAGGCCGTCGCCGGCGGATATCATGCGTGAACTGCTCATCCGGGAGAACATACGTACATATCAATAGTGTAGTGTGCCTGCCTGCGGTCCTTCCCGGTGCCTGAGAGATTAGGAGGATGTCTTGCTTCTTGTTTGCCATCGGATCGCACCGTCTCGTCGTGATTGGCCCACCCTAAGATGGGGCTGTCTCAGTCCCCTGGTCGGAGACTGTTTACCCTGTGAGGGGACGTCAAGAATGGCAGTAAGATCCAAGTTTCTCCAATTTTTTGGAACTATTTCTCCAATTCTCCAGCCATAGAGGCATAATAATTAACAAACGTGGAATCCATTAAATATCTTGGAATAAGACTGACACATGATCTTTCCTGGGGTAAACACATTCGTGAAATAATGGGTCAATCGAATCGTTAACTGGGATTCGTCAAAAGAGTACTGGGTAAATGTGACGATCATGTACGAGAAATCAGCTACTTTTCCCTTGTAAGACCTCATTTGGAATATGCTGCCAGTGTATGGGATCCCTACGAAATCGGTCTAAATAACAAACTTGAACATGTGCAGCGAAGATCGGCATGATTTGTAAAGGGACGGTACGATAACCTTATTAGCGTAGCTAGTCTATTAGACGAAATGGATTGGGAATCATTGTCAGATCGTAGGTTGAAATTTAGACTTAATGTCTTAAACAAATTCCAAGACCATATTTTCAGTGATGATGTCAAAAATATTTTGCGAACCCCAACTTACTATGGTAGACTGGACCATAAAAAATTAGAGAAATTGATTTCCGAACTGACAGATTCAAAATATCCTTTTTCCCTCGTACAATTAGGGATACGAATAAAGGTAAATATATCCAATACGAGTCTAGCAACGGATAACATTGGTAGCTGCATGTTAGCATAAGGACTTGAAGTTTACGCAACTAACAGCATGTTTTTGCATGTTTACTTTGCTATTTTTATCTTTTTAAAATAGTGAAGTTTAGAACAGTATATAAATACTAATCCTTTTTTATGCATGATATGTAGTGCATGTTTTGTGAGAATTCACCCCCTGTCACACACCTTTATGGTTGCGTGCAGGGTATTATGTAGATGTAGGAGAAGATAGGGTACGGAAGTATTTTGGCTCACGCTGAATTTTATTATTCTGTTCATCATTATCAGCAGTGACCTATCAGTGAATTCAGCCGTAGATTCACAAGGGATAATCTAAATACTTCTAAATATAGGTATCCAACTGTCATACCCCAACTACCATTCAAAACACATTCATCCCTTATTACCCTTGGCATCTATTCGCTCTATTCTTCTATCTGATTCCTTTTCTCCCTTGCCATTCCTACGCGTTCTCGAATTTGTTCCTTTTCATCTCTTTTCCATCCTTCTACGCACTAACCAACGGCAAAATCCGCGATTTTATCTTTGAGTATATTTTCATTCCCTTTCCTTAAAGACCAACTCTCGTCGCCATACATTTCCACGCTCTATTCCAGACACTTAACTAGTCTTTTAATAATGTCTGTTACAGATACCCTACGATTAGTTCCTCCTTGCCAATGAAAGCCTCTTTCGCAAATCCGGTTCTCCTTCAAATGTCTGAGAGAGTATATCCATTTCTATTCAGTATTTTACGAAGAAAATGGATATCAAATTTGATTGACTTTTCTAAATTGCCTATCCGACTGCTTTTGCATTTTTTGATGAGTGTTATCTTTTTAATCCGATCAACGAGAATTCTCATGTCTTTGTCGATACCTATGCTACTCAAATTCTATTTTTATTTATTACCTTATGTGGTATTTCTGGTAACCTTCTAATATTGGAATAATTATCAAGGAACTCCAGATATCTTTTAAGTGAACTTTAGGTGCGTATATGCCGCTCTGATGAGGTTGTTTAATTTTTACTTGATTGGCCCACAGTTGAGTGATAATGTATTTAAAACTTTGCAACAAAACCATGGTTTTGTTGCAAGGCAACATCATCAGGTCTGATGATGTTGCCTTGCAACGAAACCATTGTCGTGGAGAATAAAACTGTGTGTGGAAATTGCAGTGTTTCAATTTCAACCTTCATTCCCACGATGAAAGATTTCCAGTATTAAGCCTGAATCTATTAATTAGTATTTAAATCTTGCTAGTGATAGGCTATCAATTTATTTCCGTTCAATTCTGAGAAGTCGAGGGACGGATTTTTTTTCCAAAAAATGTCATTGCGCATTTCGTACGCATTGACGGAAATGACATAGCACAGCATGGTGCTGCCATCTTTCCGCGACTGTTTGGACAGACCGAATAATCGCTTCAGTGCGATCGCTGGCTCTGATTGGTGGAGTGAGAGAGGGGTTGCGGATGTCTGCTGGATAACCACGATCGCATTCCAAGACCGATTTCCGGAATTCTCCGGGAGACATCCGCGCGGTCTCCAGCCTGATTCCTTGAGGCGATGGATTGGATGGAAGGCTCTAACCCTTGTTTGCAAACAGCGCTAATAGCGAGGCCCCGATGAGTCTGCCTGCAGGGCCCTGGAAAGGGAAGGCGTTTAACCAACTCCGTTTGCATTTGTCGGTCTCCGCTTAATAATTACTTCAGGCACACTGTGATGTGTACGTGGATTAAAGTACGGAGTTCAAGTAAAAGAAATGGTTGGCGAGTTTACGTAGTGGGAGTTATTTTTCATTATAAAAAATAAGAAAACTTAGTTCTTTTCCACAAATATATTTAAAACAAATCTACCGGTTTCGGTCTTCTCAGGCCATTCTCAAGATTATAGTGTGAAAAAATCCATGAATAACACAGCTTATATATGTGGAGAGGTCAGTTAAAAAAAAGGGGGGGGGGGTGAGTGGTTTTGAGGTGAAAACTGCAAGGAAGGAACAAAAAAGTTGACGACAGGCTCAAGGACTAAGGGGATGGAGGCGGAGGTAAGGGCACTGAAAGCAAGGGTTAGTAGGGATTACATCATTTAACAACTTAACACCATGCATTTGCTGATACACTAAAATTTCAAAATTTTCCATGAAGTCCAAATACGGAGTTCAAGTTTAAAAGTATGATTATTTGCCACGGTAATAAAGTAAGCTGGCGTTTTTTTTTAAATTACTATCTGTCGATCTGTCAAAAACTTTTCCTGATTGATTTATGGTGTGGCCTGGAGGAAAATGTTGACGATTATCTCCTTCCTGTGCTTCTCCATCTTGAATCAGCCTCCAGTAGAAAAACTTTTCCCATCCGTCAGATCCATCCAAAAGAAATTTATTCATCTTTATTGCAATGCGCATAAGGGACTAGTGATATATAATGATTTCATATAATCCTTGATCAATTTTCCCCAGTGAAATCGAGCCTAGTGAGTAAATATGCGTAGTTCCAATATTGATTCAGGAGAAGTTATTTATAAATGAATCTTCATTTTTTCAGACCATCTCAGCTTATCATCATATCCTTCAAAGTTCGCGAATGAAAACTCTTAAATTGATACTCTGTGTATATATTTGATCTAAATCTTAGAAGCAGCAATGGGGGCGTTTACTGGGAAGTGAAATCGCAATTTTGTACACGAAATCGTTAGATGGAAACGAAAAAAGAATTTTAGTGAAAAAAAATTAATCTTCTAACCACAACCGTTCACTCATAAATCAAAAATGTAAATAAGCAAAAGGTGACGCCCACCGAAAATGCTGCTGTGATAACAATGACGTCATTTTCCTCCCGTCCTTGACTGCTTTTAGGGGAGGGGAAGAGAGTGGACGTGGATTCTCGGAAGGTCTGCTCGCACAGATGCTGTCGCAATAGCTCCGATTGGCCGGGGCTCGCCTTATCCGCCCCATTGCGATAAGGCGAAGTAGCTTCGCGGGCTCAGTTGTGATTGGGCGAAGTCGATATACGTCAGAGGTTGACCCACGCCCACTTTTCCGATAGGGCTAAAAACATCAGTTTTTCGCTGCTTATAACTCGGGAAATAATTGACGGATCAAAAAACGGAAAATATACATGTCTTTTGATTCTGCAAACTCTATCAGATTCGGAAATAAAAAAAATATGGTAAACGACCCCATTATCACGGTTTCACGAGTCGATCGTATGAATACGACATTGATAACACTTTTCGTAAGGTGAACTTTCATGAAGACAGTATAGTTGAAGTGGAATAAATTAGTTATATCGGCTGCATCTTGAACGATATTGTTTGTGATACTTAAGACAATGGCCGGAAATTTACTCTTATGAAAGGGGTAAGCTTGTGACCAGCCAGGTATGTCAAGTAAAGGTTGGTGTAGATTTTGACGCGGAAAATGACGAATATGGCGCTGAGATCTGGAGAGTTTTTAAAAAAGATGAAAAATGTAGACATTTTTTTTGTAATGTGGTTTTGGAGGGGAAGAAGACAAACGAGGAACGTCTTGAGATGGCGGGGGAGGAGAGGAAGTTTCCGGAAGAAATTTTGAGGATTCGGAGTAATTGGATGGAACTTAAAAATTTGAACGTAGGTTGAGGATGATGGGAATCTGTTGGTGGTTATCGAAGGAAGAACGCCGGGAAAACAAGGGGGAGTCGTTGGTAGTGAATGAATCCAACGAGTTGTGGAAGATGAGCTTTTATGTGAAATGGAGAAGGACGAGGAATTTGATTTTTTGAAGGGACGAATGGTGTAGGGGAGGGGGGAAACAAGAAAAGTGAGGGAGAAGAAGTGAAACGCATTAGCGGAACGCCATGAAAACCTTATCTAATATCTACATAATACCCTGCACGCCACCATAAAGGTGTGTGGCAGGGGGCGAATTCTCGCCAAACATGCACTACATATCATGCATAAAATAAGGATTAGTATTTATATACTGTTCTAAACTTCACTATTTTAAAAAGATAAAAATAGCAAAGCAAACATGCAAAAACATGCTGTTAGTTGGGTTAGCTTCAAGTCCTTATACCAAATTGCAGCTGCCAATGTTATCCATTGCTACACTATTATTGGACATATTTACCGTTATTCATATCCCTAATTGTACGAGGAAAAAAGGACATTTTGAATCTGTCAGTTCGGCAATCAATTTATCTAATTCTGTGATCATGTTCCAGTCTACCATAGTAAGTTGGGGTTCGCAAAATATTTTTAACATCATCACTAAAAATATGGTCTTGGAATTTTTTTAAGAGATTAAATATAAATTTCAACCTGCGATCTGACAATGATTCCCGAATTATTTCATTTAATAGACTGGTTACGCTAATAAGGTTATCGTACCGTCCCTTTACAAATCTTGCCGATCTTCGCTGCACACGTTTAAGTTCGTTATTCAAACCGATTTCGTAGGGATCCCATACACTGGCAGCATATTCCAAATGAGGTCTAACAAGGGAAAAGTAGCTGATTTCTCGTACATGATCGTCACATTTACCCAATACTCTTGTGATGAATCCCAGTTTACGATTCCCTTGACCCATTATTTCACGTATGTGTTTACCCCAGGAAAGATCATGTGCCAGTCTTATCCCAAGTTATTTAATGGATTCCGCGTTTGTTAATTCATTATTTCTTATTTTTTAAGTGCTAGGAGGAGAGCTATTTTTTTTCCAAAAATTCATCACTAGTTATTTTAAAAAAATTAATTCTAACAGCCATCACACCAATTTTCAAATGCGCCTAGGCCGTAATTTAAATATTTTTTATCTTTTGGGCATAGAATTTCCCTGTACACTACTGCGTAATCGGCAAATAGACGATGCTTACTTTTGACCACCTTATTGATACCATTTATGTATAGATGGAACAAGGGTGGACCTATCACACCGGTCTATCTATTTAAAAAAAGATATAACTATAAGGAACTTGAAGGAGATGATCGAGTATTTGGAACAGGGAAAACGTCTTGATTCAAGAAAAGAGTGGAGTAACTGCGACTCTACTTTCAGCTGGAAATAAAAGCGTAGAAGTAAGAAAACTATTCATTAACACGTATATCTGGAGCGTGTTTCTTTACGGCAGTGAGACATGGACGATGACAACAGCGGGGAATAAAGGGTGGAAGCATTCAAAATTACGTGCTACACAAGGATGATGAAGATAAAATGGATCGACTGAGTGACAAATGAAGAGTGGGAGAAAAGAGAAGTCAGCTGAAAACTCCTAAAAGAAGACGGGGCAACTTAATCGGCCATATCTTAAGACACAATGGTCTGATGAAGACAATCGTCGAGGGAAAAGTGAACGAGAAGAACGGAAAAGGCAGGCAGATCGTGAAGGATGTGAAAGAGTGGAGTTACGTCAATATGAAGAGGTTGGCCGGTAGAAGAATCGAGTGGAGGGCTGCGTCAAGCCAATCCTAGGATTGTTGACCAATGACGGAAACTTCCGTCAATTCAACCATAAATAGCCGTATCATTGGAAAATATTTTTAGAATGTATGCTTGATAAGCACTTTTTCTTTCAATCCCTTACTGGAAATTGAAGCATGGGTCGTGCCTTATAGAAACTAAGAGAAGTAAACAATCATGCTGGGCTGAACTATTGAAATTATAGCCTATACCAATGGTTCGTTCGGGGGAATGTTCCCATTTGATCCTTTGGTCTAAATAAATACATGCGGATCACGCAGCAGCGGGTACTGAATAATTTTCATCCCATGTCACGATTGCGCTTCGACGCAAACAAGGCAGTTGCGAGGAGAGGGACTCTTGACCCTAGCTGCTGCGATTCAGGGCGTGCCTGGCATGTTTAATGGCCGGCCGCGATGCACCTCTTGACCCCTTTATCCCGCTACGGCCCTTGCGTGGGCAAACGGTGTACCCTGACCGGAGCTTCCCCGGGAGCACAAGAGGACTCTGTATTCAATGTTTTGCGGACCCCTCCGGTTTACCCTTGTTCTTCATCGGACCGGTCGCCGAGTCATGTGGCGCGGATAGTGGATTCGCATGCTTACTCTCCGCGCTAAAATCTTGTAGACTTGAGTTTAAACCTAAATAACTCCGAAACAGTTCCTTGGATTTTCACGTTATTTACATAGTAATTTAGATAATTTTGTTGTTGACTGACCACATTGTTAGAATAATTATGAAAAAAAAATTTTGGACCTGATTCTTGCGTTAGAGTAAAAAAAAGGGCCGATTTTTTGTAGCACTACTGCGCCATGCGTAAATTTGACGTCTGATAACTTCCAAGCAAAGCGTTTGGCTAAATCAAACGCAGCGCAGAAATAGCGCAGCGTTGCCGGCGGAGTGTCCTGCTCTGGGCTCGTGCGTTTTTTAGGCAGCATAGAGATAGAGAAAGAGATAGGTTGGTGAAATATTTTAGAGTAGTCTGTAGTGCATGATGCATGTATTAATCTATTAAATACTAACAATATAGTTACATGAGAACCTATAGTTGCTTGTTTGCATGTCGGTATTGCATGCTTGGTGATCTTCACCCCCTGCCACACACCCTCACGGTGGCTTGCAGGGTATAGTGTAGATGTGTAGATGTAGATGTGTACATGTAGATGAAACAAATCAGCTACGGGATTACTTAAAAGGTTTAGCCTAAATTTTAACCTGCGTTCCTATGATAATTCACATCCTAGTTCTTCTTTTAAAGTCGTTCAATTAATAAAATGATTGTAACGGCCTTTAAACAAATCCATCTTATCTCCTATGCACACGCTCTAATTCTTTTATAATACCTTCCTCGTGCGAATCTCATATGCTAGCGGCATGTTCTAAATGAGGCCTGACAAGTGTAAAATAGCTTCTTAAACCATTTTCACGAATCCTAATCTAATCTTAGGTTTGCCACGCTAGTTATTTCACTGATGCGTTTCCCCCATGACATCATCATCATCATCATTGGTCAACAATCGTTGAATTGGTTTGACGCAGCTTTCCACTTGATTCTTCTATCAGCCAACCTTTTCATTGTGACGTAATTCTTCTTTTTTACATCCTTCACAACCTGTTCCATGTATCTCATACGAGGCCTGCCTTTTCCAATCTTCCCGTTCACTCTTCCCTCAACGATAGTCTTCATCAGCCCATCATGTCTCAAGATATGGCCGATTAAGTTGTCCCTTCTTATTTTTAGAGTTTCCAGCAGACTTCTCTTTTCTCCTAATATTCTTAAGACTTCCTCGTTACTTACTCTGTCGATCCATTTAATCTTCATCATTTTCTGTAGCACCACATTTCGGATGCTTCCACCCTTTTCTTCTCCGCTGCTGTCATCGTCCATGCCTCACTGCCGTAAAGAAACATGCTTCAGATATATGTTCTGATGAACTGTTTCCTTACTTCTACGCTTATATTTCCAGCTGTAAGGAGATTCTTCTTGTGATAGAATGCCCTCTTTGCCTGGGCTATTCTACTAACTATTTCATTCTTGCTTCGTCCATCGTTGGTTACTCGGCTTCCTAGGTAACAGAACTCTTCTAATGACATGTCTTCATTTATCCGATAGTATTGACGTCTTCAGTATTCCAGTAGCATTGGGATTAAGATACAGGGTTTCAACAGAATTAAATACGTAGGTGTGCTGGAGTATTTCTATCCTCTCCAACACATTTCTCCGGTATCGTCCTTGTCACTAGCTAGACGTAGACGGGTGTTGTGTGATGTGTCAGCATTCGGTGAAAATATTCGAAATATGCAGAAATGCTTGAATTCCTCTTGACGCTGAAATATGCTATCGTTCCCAGATTATTGGAGATTTTTTTAGACTTCATTCGCTGGAAGGGTACCACGAGTGGAACAGACAGCCAGTCTTTGCCGTTCTGCCCATAAAATATCCATCGTTTTTGATGCCCTCTGTCCAGTGAAAATGTTCCATGCCCCATAAACGTGGATCGAGCTGGGTATTCGCTTTGCGGATATCCATGAAAAAAAAAGGATGCAGGAGTACGTCCCGGATTCCTTTGCGCGTGGATATCGCGTTCAACACTCACAGTTTCCAATGCTTGCACTTATTTCTTTACGAGGACGATTTTCTCTCCGTTTCGTGCGTTGGAAAGGGCGAAAAAATAATATGATTTACAATCGGGTACATTTTTTCAAAAATATTCTTACCCATTTGGACAGAATTATTCTTTTTAATCCAAATTAGTAGAAGAAAGATATTTGGCAGTGCAGGGCTAGAGATGGGCAACTTGGTAAATTACCGCGGTAATTTTCGTAAATTACCGTGGTATTTTTCGTAAATTACCAACACGCCTAAAAATTACCGTAATAAACGGTAATTTTCAGAAAAGTTCTTTTTCAGAAAATTTCTTTCTCACGAAGAAGCCAATCGAATGGGTGATATTTTAAATTAAGAAGCCAAAACCATTTTGTGTACATTTTGTCCATTATTAATTCCAACTAATTCAGAGTAAAATAACAAATTCACATTGCGCAGAGGTGTCTTTGGAACGAAAATTTCTCAGTGTGACAAAAGAGAGGCAAATTGCGTGTTGCTGCCAACTTCGTTTTAATTTTTTTAATGATTTTAAATAGATAAACGTCGTGATATGTTTGATTTGATATCGTCGGAATTTATATCTCAATGCTATTTGATTTAGTTTTGAGTCCTCTGATAAGGATTTGCAGCTCAAAACTTAAAATTACCGGAATGTTACGGTAATTTTCGAAAATACCGTAATTTACCACGGTAATTTACCTCAATTGAAAATTACGGTAATATACCCATCTCTATGCAAGGCCCAATTACCACCATAAAAAAGCACATGATCTGATTTGTGATAATTTCGTTACTCTCGTGGGCCTTTTCCCTCGATATATTTCGATCAGAATTCTTCAATTGAAAATAGTTGTTGATGAATTGATCGGAGTGTGTGTGTACGGGATACAGTACTGGCCTCACATCTCGACATCCCGGGTTCCAATCCCTTCTGTCCCATATTTTTCGGGTATCGGTCCTTAATTGAGTGCCTTGCAGAGAGCGCTTCGAGCACAGTACTCCGTCCGTATAACGGGACGTTATATCGTGGACCCCTTGGCACCCTTTTCGAAGAGAGCAGGCTAATGACAACTCCAGGTTTCACTCCTTCCTTTTCTCCGTTCCCTGAAAAGATCTTACCCTCATCCGATAACGCCAGTTATACTAAATGACGCAAATAACATAATTTGTCGGTCATCTTTCCCGAATAACATACCGTTAATATTTACTTGGCGGATGATCCCGACATTTTGTGAATATCCATTGGAGAAGAAAGTAAAAGAGTATAGCTTTGCACTTAAAAAAATGTTATTATTGCGACTAGTTTCGCCACTTTGTAGCATCTTCAAGTAATAATAAAATACGTCTCTTAGTCCTCTATTTACCTCACATTCCGAATACATAGGAGATCAAGTGTAGCGAAACTACTGAATAATACTATCAAAAAGAGGAAATCTGAAGAATTTTACTTACTTTTTTGAATATTGATAATTAATGTTTTTCAATCGGTGAAGGTAGGTCTAAATGGACATTTAATTCTGCCTAGCCCCACGCGCGATGTCCCTCTCCAGCCCCTCATACCTTCCATCATTCTATCTAAGCTACCCTTTCTTCTCCTCCCTCTTACTCGCTTACCCGACATTCTTCCATCAGTCACTTCTTTTAAAACACTATCCCCTTTTATTACCCTTTCCATCCACACCTTCTGCCTTCT
Organism: Platycnemis pennipes; assembly: GCA_933228895.1. Lineage (NCBI taxonomy): Eukaryota > Metazoa > Arthropoda > Insecta > Odonata > Platycnemididae > Platycnemis > Platycnemis pennipes. The sequence continues at coordinate 12,135,522 of OW121850.1, read as the reverse complement.
CCTAATTTCATCTATCAGGTTTATTTCCTGCCCTACCAATTAATGCTAGTACTTTATCGTTCGTCCTCCTTTCGACTCACCTTACCTTCACCATCCTTCTTCAAACCCACATCTCGAAAGCCATAAATCTATTTTCATCTTCTTTCCGCAATGTAGCGTGGGGGCTAATTAGTTGTCAATACAACTAGTTAGGCCCCACCTTGAGTATGCAGCCAGTGTATGGGATCCGAATGAATGAGGTTTGATCAGAGAACTAGACAGTGTGCAGCGTAGAGCAGCTGGGTTCGTTAAAAGGTGTTACGATAGGTTGAGTAGCGTTTCAGAGTTAATAAAAGAATTAGGGTGGGATTCATTATCAGAGTGTAGGTTAAAGTACAGAATAAATCTATTAGAGAAATTTTAATCGGATAGCTTCACTAAAGATGTTAGGCAAATATTAAAAACACCAGCTTATTATGCTAGATTCGACCAAATAAATAAGATTAGAGAGATAGATTGTCGTACTGATAGATTCAAAATGGCATTTTCCCCCATACTATAAGAGAACAGAATAGGCCGAATAGCAAAGGGATAGGTAGCTGCTTGTTTGTTTGTCAGTAGTGCATGCTTGGCGATCTTCACCCCCTGCCACACACCCTCGCGTTGGCTTGCAGGGTATCATGTAGATGTAGATCCCCACGTTTTCACCCCGTATAGTGCATCGTTCCGTATTAAACTTTTCACTAGTCTTTTTCTTACTTCCCTTCTCAGCACCTCTGTCAATAATTCACGCCCGCGAGTAAAAGCTTCTTTTGCCAAAGACAAATGAAAATTCCTAACGTAATATTCATGCCAATGAAGGAGTACTGCTATCAATGAAAATATTCCTACATATCTGAGAAGTAGGTCTCCAATCATGCGAACGAGAAGGTGATTGTATGCAACAACTGTAGTATTCTTCTGCCGTTAAATGCTGCAGGATTTTTTTTCTAAAAAGCACCGAAACGACGAGAAAGACAACGATGATTTTATATTTATACGGATTACTAATTTCCCGTGGAATCTTTATGAAAGAGCCTACGGAATTGTGTACAAATATAAAACAGTCGAGGGTCGTTCGTGTTTGTGCGTTGATATTGATGTACGTGAGTGTCTGGCGCGAATGAATATCCAAACCTCCGGTCAAGATCACGTTGGGCAGCGAACTACCCTTCCAAGGCTGGTGTCCATCGTAGAAATTATTTGTCGAATGGACAATTGTTATTGTCCATTGTATATTGTCCAATTGTCTGATTATTTCGGTCAAGTATTCATAAAGGAAAAATGATCATCGATTCTGGAATTAGAGATTGGTGAATTATTTTTTGCCTTGAACTGTGATTCGTCAATTAATTATTGAATCTATGATTATTCATACTTGATATGAAAAATGCATGGTACCTACACTTTTTGGGACTCAAACAGATTGATTTGTAGGCTACGAACGTATTTTTATCTTGTTCACCAGCTCTTAACTACCTTAAAAAATTCGAAATAATGCGTTCCTTTCAAAATAATAAAGCTATTATTTCAAATCAATAGTTAATTTACTTGTTGGCTGGGGTTTGCTGATACTGCAGCAGTAGTAGCAAAGACTGGTTAGGGGCTTTAAAAATTATTGTAAACCTAGGGTTTATTTGCGACTATGAATACCACACTAAGAGAGAAAAAGAAGAGAGCCTTTCTTTTCCTTTTCTTATTTTTCTTATCCTCCGCGTTATCACCCAGCACGTGCGAGCATCTGCTGTTCCTTAGCAATGTCAAGCTGTTGGAGCTGGTGTGACGGAGCCACAAGTAGGCGAATGTCTCGCGGTGGACGGCTAGTGTAAATCGACCCTTGACAACCGTTTCGAGGTAAAGAAAACAACCGCTGGCCGGATGTGAGGAGAGAGATTGCGATTGGAGGAGGAGAAAGAAAGAGAGTATGCATCGGGAAAACAATGAACGTTTTCGGATGTGACGGAAACGGACGGTGGCATTGTTGAAGTTAAGGGAATGGGAACGCAATGAAGCTAATCACGACGGACGGACGTTGACGTGCCGCCGACGTACGTTGAGGAAAGCTTGTCAAGGTCTACAAGTAGCTTTGCCGTCGAGTTGGTTTCCGTCAGCCAATCACGAGTGACTTGAAAATCAAGTGGGGGTAAATGCTAGGATGAGGGTGACACTTTTCAAAAACTTTTTTCGACCACTGTAAATAGTTCTTTTTCGATGAATTTTCACAGCACAAACTGCTGTGTTCTCAATTCACTCACGCTAGAAAATCTTTGGAAAAAGGCAAAAAAATTACGGTTTTACAGTAATTCGAACCCAAGAGGTGAGTGTTCGCCAAGCCGCCATATTGGACCACCGTCGATCGTGATATACCACCAACAATTGAACCGCTACGTTGGCGTTCACCGTCACCGTCCGTTTCCGTCACGTCAGAAAACGTTCATCAAAATCCCGACCTTAAGTCCGTGGGGAAGACGAAAGAGAGGTGACCTCGTCTACATATACGTAATACTCTGTGAGCTACCACGAGAGTGTGTGGCAGGGGGTGAAGATCACAAAAATGCACTACTGTCATTCGACTAGGATACCACATGGAGACATGCTAGATAATAGGGCCACATGCAGCTAGATGGTGAGTAACTGCATAGTAATAAAGGGATTATTAGTTGTTAATACATGCATCATGCACTACAGACTACTCTAACAATATTTCACCTGCCTGTCCCTTTGCACTGCTGCCTTATGTGTACTCTTATAGTATCTACCGAGGAAAAATGACATTTTGAATCTATCGGTACGACAATCTACCACTATAATCTTGTTGATATGACCAAACCTAGGGTTTGATCATCTTACGTATGATCATAACACGTAGGGGTTCTTAAGATATATCTAACGTCTACCAGTGGAGGATAGGTTAGGAGGCAGGGGTTTATTGATCCTGTAGAAGTCATAACAAGTACTGGTTAGAAGCTTTTAAAGATTTTTGTAAATCTTGAGAAGATATGAGCAAGGCAAAAATTAGCACCGCCAAGAGAAAAACATGAATGGAGAATTGGATATCATAGCAAAGGGGTGTTTAGAATATTAAAGTGAAGACAAAAGTGCTTGAAGTATTAGCTGTGCCGTATTTCCATTCTTGAGAGACGGTAGCACTGTCCGAAACGAGTGCTTCTGGCGCTAAGCATTCTACAATGCTTGCTTGCAAGTGGAGGGGGGTGGGTACCTTCGGAAACACCCGAAGTACGTCCGAACGCGAAGTGCTCTGGGGGAAGCATGCTACGAAGCCAAAGCACAGAAGCACGCTTCCATTGTTAACACTTCGAAGCATTGTTGACGAGAATAACAAAACATGGCGGAGCCGTTGACTACTTATGAATGTGTGTAGCATCTATTTTTTTACTTCGTATATTACATTTGCATAATTATTAATATACATATCAATGACAGGGTTAATATACATATAATCGCTCTTTTTCTTCCGATCTAAACATTTGATAGATGTTGCCCCCTATCGTGTTTCACTATACCTAGTGGTTTTTTTTGTTGCCACTTCTGCTTAACGTCGCTCCTTACCGTGGGCTGTCCGATTATGAAGTACTCTTTCCCAAGCATGCTTAATTGTGCGTCAGTAATACGTCATCACCAAGAATGCTTTGCCGAAGCATACTTGGTTTTCGGCTGTGACTGTGACTGATAGTGGCCATATTTGGCCAGGAGCGGTCGGTCCTTTCTTCTCGCGTCCATCGCTGGCTTCTTTTGTCTGTTAGTGTGGACGCATGTGAAATAAGGGTGGGCAGACATGTGAAAGCTCCGCCACGACTGCGCCAATCAAAAAAAAAAAGAGAAATTCCACCACGTAAGCTATACCGTTAAGAAATTCATTTCTCTTCCTGAAAACATGCCCCAGGCTAGCCAATCAGCAAAACTAATGCCCAAAATAAGCAGATTATTCACGTTTTAAGTGATTATTGTCCTTAGACAAAGGGGCAAATGCAGAATAATTTCCATTGCACTAAGGCATTCAATAATTTATGCTGCCTATTGTGTTCTCTCACGGTACGCGGGAAAACTGCCATTTTAAATCTATCGTTACGACAATCTACCTCTCTAATATAACATATGATCATAATACGTAGGGGGTTCTTAAGATATATCTAACGTCTACTAGTGGAGGATAGGTTACGAGGCAACGGGGTTTGTAGATACTGCAGAAGTCATAACAAATACTTCCTACAAACAAAAAGCAAACCTTCAATAATTTAAGTTTTTCTACCAAAGACTCGTAAACTTAGAGAAAATGTTACCTTGAATGTAAAGAATATTTTAAAATGGAAAAGCACGATTTTTAAAAGTAAAAAAATGGCATTTTATCTCAGTTCCAAAAATCTTATTTTCCTACGATACACGCGCCATTGCCATTGAGTCTACTTAACTGTATTTTTCAAAAAGGTTAACAAGAGGATTTGATCATTTTGATGTAACCGCAGAACATTTTCCTATGCACGCGCCAGTATGATGGAATTGTCACAACTCCCACCATACGGAGACATGTGGATTGGTGAAAGGGAGTTATGTGAGTGGGTGGTTATACAATCGGCTTTGTGGGAAGTAGGTTCGTTCCCACGGATTTAAAATGACAAATCAGAAGAGTTCCACCACTAATTTCTGTCCTACTGTACATAAATGATATAAATAAGGTGGTAAAAAGTAAGCTTCGTCTATTAGCTGATGACGCAGTAGTGTACAGGGAAATTCTATGCCCAATGATAAAGAATATTTAAATGATGACCTACAAGCAATTCAAAATTGATGGGATACATGGCAGTTAGAATTAAATTTTAAAAAATGTCTAGTAATGAAATTTTTGAAAAAGAATAGCTCTCCTCCCAAGATGTACAACATAAGTAATAATGAATTACCTACGTGGAATCCATTAAATATCTTGCAATAAGACTGACACATGATCTTTCCTGGGGTAAACACATACGTGAAATTAAGGGGAAGCTAATCGTAGACTGGGATTCATCACAAGAGTATTGGGTAAGTGTGACGATCATGTAAGAGAAATCAGCTACTTTTCCCTTGTAAGACCTCATTTGGAATATGCTGCCAGTGTATGGGATCTCTACGAAATCGGTCTAAATAACGAACTTGAACGTGTGCAGCGAAGATCGGCAAGATTTGTAAAGTGATGGTATGATAACTATGTTAGCGTAACCAGTCTATTAAATTAATTAAAATGGGAATCATTGTCAGCTCGCGGGTTGAAATTTAGACTTAATCTCTTAAAAAAATTCCAGGACCATATTTTCAGTGATGATGTTTAAAATATTTCGCGAACCCCAACGTACTATGGTAGACTGGACCATGATCACAAAATTAGAGGAATTGATTGCCGAACTGACAGATTCAAAATGTCCTTTTTTCCTCGTACAATTAGGGATATGAATAACTGTAAATATATCCAATACGAGTGTAGCAATGGGTAACATTGGTAGTGCATTTTGGTATAAGGATTTGAAGCTTACGATTTATGTCTCACGTTCTGATCTCGAATCGTACGTGGAAAAAATTACATTTTAAACCTGTCCCTCCTGCAGTCTATCTTCTTGCAATATGGCAATAAAATATACCCCATTGGACACAGTGGATTGAGAGAAGAGGCTGATTTTTTGTGGTCCCACGGCGGAAATTAGCCGAGAAGGCTCTTTCCGTGACCTTCCAACGTCAGGAGAAGAAGATGCGAGGTGTCCCGTCGTTGTCTAGTGAGCGATGAGAAGAGGGGACCCTTCTTCTGGGCCCTGAGGGCGCGTTGCCAGCCGGCCCTGTCCCTCCCCGACGGGCACACTCTGACAGAGGACAATCCGAGAAGCCATTGGCCACCCAAAGTAGTTCCTTCCCCCCTTTTTGAGACACACACATACTCACATGTGCTATTTACTACCCATATACTAACTGGTAAAAGTGAACGGGAAGAATGGAAAAGGCAGGCCTCGTATCTCTTTAAGACCAAAACTTTTTTTCTTAATAATACAAATTTTTTAAGTTTTAATGTATTCCTTTGTTGCTACTGGACATGGGAAAAATGATGTTTTAAATCACCTCCCACCCCTTAACCCGTGACCCCAGGCTCAATTCAGGTAGTCTATGGTCACCATCACGATTGTGAGGCTTACTTTTTTTTTAATTTCTGGTATAAATATGAACATTACCAGTGTTTTCGTGCTTTTAGTGTGAAAGAGAGGAGCTACGTCAATATGAAGAGGTTGGCCGATAGAAGAATCGAGTGGAGGGCTGCGTCAAACCAATCCTAGGATTGTTGACCCTTGATGATAATAATGATACTAACTGGGACCGCCTTTATACAATACGATACTATTCTTTCCTTCAAAGCGCGGGTTGAGCTTCTAAATGCCGATTAGAACGCCTGTTTGAAATACTATTACGTTTGCTGACGATCTCCTGATTATAAAGTTTTTCATCATGGGCAATTTCCATGCAGATTTAAAGAGTATATTTTTGATAAAATTATTTGTCCGTTGATACAATAACTCCGTCAGTTCGATCTTTACTATGCCTAAAATGCCTAACCTCTTTCTACATCTTTCCAGTTTTGACTCTGCTCCCTACAAATACCTTCAATGCATCGTCGTTCCTTACTGCTTACAAAATCATCCAACCTTTCCCTTATAATTGATTAGAAATTTCCATTCCTTTACTGTTAATTTTCTGTGATTTGTTAAATGTTTTATAAAGAAAAAGTCATCACCATCCATGTCTGAAACTAACCAACATTCTCCAATTCATACTTGGCCGTGTCTATTAACGTAGACCTCTTATTCAGTTTTTCATTGCATTTTCATCTTGGGACCCTAAAGTTGGTCCTTTTCTTGCTGGAATATGTTCTTCCTGAAGTAGTTATATCAAATAGGACTGAAGGCGTCACTTTGTGGGATTTAGTTACACTCTTCATGGTAACGAATAAAATAAAATCTATTTGTTTATTCCACACTTTTTTAATAACCGACCTAGGTTTCGACAAATATTGTCGTTCTCAAAAATTTGTCGAAACCTAGGTCGGTTACTAAAAAAATCAGGAATACACTAAAAGTTTTTATTTTTTCCGTTACCATTCATAGTGTAACTAAATTCCACAAAGTGACGGCTTCAGTCCTATCTGATATAAGTACTTCAGGAAGAACATATACCAGCAAGAAAAGGGCCGACTTTAGCGTCCCAAGATGAAAATGCGATGAAAAACTAGACACGGCCAAGCATGAATTGGAGAATGTTAGTTAGTTCCAGTCATGGATGGTTATGACTTCTTCTTCGTAAAAAATCTAATAAATCACAGAAAATTACATGTAAAGGACTGGAAATTTCTGATCAATTGTAAGGGAAAGGTTGGATGCATGTTGTAAGCAGTAAGGAACGACGAGTATCGAAGATATTTCAGGGAGCAGAGTCAAAACTGGAAATATGTAAAAATAGATTAGGCATTTTAAGCATAGTAAATATTGTACTGACGCAGTTATTGTATCAGCGGACAAATAATTTTATCAAAAATATACTTTTTAAATCGGCATGGAAATGCCCATGGTGAAAACCTTAATAATCAGGAGAATGTCAGCAAACGTAATAGTATTTCAAACAGGCGTTCTAATCGGCATTTAGAGGCTCAAACCGCGCTTTGAAGGAGAGAATAGTATCGTATTGTATAAAGGCGGTCCCAGTTAGTATCATTATTATCATCATCGGTCAACAATCCTAGGATTGGTTTGACGCAGCTCTCCACTCGATTCTTCTATCGGCCAACCTCTTCATATTGACGTAGCTCCTCTCTTTTTCACGAAAACACACTAAAAGTTAAATTCGTTCCCGCGAATACTGAAGTACTTACTTCGTCAGTACCATTAGTACTCTGGAATTATTGAAGCTAATGATAAGCATTGAGTGAGAAATAATCCCATGAAACAAAGGATTTTTCAAACCGTTATATTTTCCAGTTGCTTTTTTACCTCCGGTAATTTTTCCACATTAGCATTTGGACACCGAGTTTGTGTTCGGGAAATACCGAATGAAAGCGAAGGTCCAAGCTGTGGTCTAGAATGTTATTTACGTTTATCAAAGGTCTGGAAGTCCTTGAATGAGCCTCCGCTCTCGAGAGCAGCATTGGAACCCCCCGGGGTTCATCCCTCTCTATCTCTGAGGGATTTAGCGCGCAGTGAGGGAGGCATTCAATTCGAGCAGTCCCCTCTTGGCTCGGAAGGGCGTTCGTTTGCTTCGTTCGAACGACGCATATTTGTTTCCGACGGGCACGGTCGAGTGGATGCTGGAAGACAAAGGTCTCAAACACAGAAGAGAGGAATACCCAGTGGTCGCCTCCCGGATTCAACATCGGGGCGGAGCAAATACGCGACAAAACATCAGGCTCCCATACGTGCTGTAACGAAATTATTACTTGTCTATTCATTATCGCGGTACGATAACCTTATTAGCGTAACCAGTCTATTAAATGAATTAAATTGGGAATCATTGTCAGATCGCAAGTTGAAATTTACTCAATCTCTCAAATAAATATAATTTTCCCTCCCTCGCTCTCTTCCGGCACTATGACCTCCGTCTTGGCCATCAGTAAAACGTCGCCTTTTGATGACTTCACCGTCCCTTCACCTGCAGCTAAAAGAGTACAGCTACGTCAAAAGAGTACTGGGTAAATGTGACGATCATGTACGAGAAATCAGCTACTTTTCCCTTGTAAGACCTCATTTGGAATATGCTGCCAGTGTATGGGATCCCTACGAAATCGGTCTGAATAACGAACTTGAACGTGTGCAGCGAAGCTCGGCAAGATTTCTAAAGGGACGGTACGATAACCTTATTAGCGTGACCAGTCTATTAAATGAATTAAATTGGGAATCATTGTCAGATCGAAGGTTGAAATATTAGACTTAATCTCTTAAATAAATTCCAAGACCATATTTTCAGTGATGATGTTAAAAATATTTTGCGGACCCCAACTTACTATGGTAGACTGGACCATAATCACAGAATTAGAGAAATTGATTGCCGAACTGACAGATTCAAAATGTCCTTTTTTCCTCGCACTATTAGGGTTATGAATAACTGGAAATATATCCAATACGAGTGTAGCAATGGACAACATAGGTAGCTGCATGTTGGTGTATGGACTTGAAGCTAACCCAACTAACAGCATGTTTTTGCATTTTTGCTTTGCTATTTTTATATCTTTTTATAATAGTGAAGTTTAGAACAGGATATAAATTCTAATCTTTTTTATGCATGATATGCATGATTTTTATGCATGTTTGTGAGAATTCACCCCCTGCCGCACACCTTTATGGTGACCTTCCGGGTATTATGTGCATGTAGATGTATCGGTTTAGGAATGCTTCGGTAGAGTCCTCTTACTCTGCTGAACTTCTCACTTTTCTTGGATTCTTCCGTTCTAATACAATTTTTTTCCTATGATTAGTGAAGTCTATCTTTTATCCCGATCAAGGTAAATAATTTTTCCTCTACCAAAATTCTTCTTTGTATTTACGTATCGATGGGTAATTCTGTTTAGATATTTGAGTAACAGGTTTCTGAGGAGCGATATCCGCGACTCTCTTCTCAGCATTCGGCATACCCTGACGGAGTGTGACAGGTACTGAGATTCACCTAGGGATTACGGGTAACCTAGTGACAGTCCTAGGCGATGACCCCAATGCCCTTAACTACATAATCAAATTGCTTAACGTTACTCAGCCAACAAATATAATTTTTTTTCTTAATGCTCTAAACAAATTTTCCTTTAACCAATGCTCTTTATGTTTAACATATCTATTTTACCTTTTGTCACCCTATTATATTTTTAATGTATTATATTTTAGTTCAAATCATTTAAGTCGAGTAATGTTGCGAAATGACCTTGTCGTGGAAGCACCCTCAAAACCAAAACCATTACTTCTGTTTTAGGTTTTTTGCGGCTATTTTTCAATCTTTAAATTATTTACCCATAATATATTATCTTAAGATTCCTTGCTCTACCAGCTTTCTTCTTACAATAATGGCCCTCTAAATCCCATTTCTCCCAGTTACTTTTTCTTCAACTTTCTTTCCTTTCACTTACTCTTCCGAATTTCCTCCAGCGTCTCTTTCTACTCGCTCTTTCTTCTCTTTCAACTCCAGAACTTCCTCCTTTCTCTCTATCTCGCCTTTCCAGCATCCCATTACAAGCCCACGCTTAAAAAATCTTTCTTTTTTCATTCTTCTTTCTTTTTCATTCTTCAAAAAACCTTTCTTTTCTCATTATCTTTCCCTCGGGCCCATGTTTCGGAACCAAACGCGGACACACACTATATCAATATCTTTCCTGAATTTATATTGACAAGGTTCCAATCCCATTCAATAGCTGTTTATATTGGGCGATTCTCCGCCTGATGCATTCAGTATCATGCCATCCTTATCAAAGGAACGTCTCAGGCATCTAGACTACATCTACGCGAAACCCTGCAAGCCACCGCGTCCTATGCTTCTAAATTGTGCAATTTTTCTCTCTTATAAATTTATTCTTCCCTTTTCGTGTGGTGGTTTATAGTACTGGCCTCCCATCCCTAGGGTCCGGGTTCAATTTCCGGTATTGGCGGATTTTTCAGTGGCAAACCGGCCCTTACTTGAGAGCCTAGTGGAGGGCATATCAGGTGCAGTACTCCGTCCGTTGAATGGTCCGTTAAGCTGTGGTCCCCTTGGCGCCTGTCGTTGTCTCTCCGCCCTTCCTCCGTTCCCTGAAAACTCCTACCATTGCTCAATTACCCACCCATCCTAAGTAGCGCAAATGACCAAAGCTGTCGGTCGCCTCCCCTGAATAACCAATTAACTTCTCCCGTTTTGATGACTTATCTTCATCCCTCTTCTCACTGAGTCTGAACGTGTCCATCACTTACGGCAATATAGTAGCCGACTTCCTAGTTTGCGTTTAATCATGCGAACTTCTGTAAGATTATACTGGATATATCCTCCTAATTGTATGCATACATTAAAATACTGATGGGAGAAAGAAGCGGCTCCGTTTTCTCGTAAAAATTCCACGACCGGTAAATGCTCGTGCAGGGAAAATATTTCTGGAAAGAGGCATAAAATATGAGTAATGAGAGAGACGATGGAATATTTTGCTCGCTTCGCTCCGCGTTTGTTTTCGTAGCGGGGAATAAATTACCGCGCATCCGCAATTCACGTGACCTAGTATCCACTGGCAACGAAGGCTGGAAGGGCGTCGGTCAATTTTAAAGGCTGTTTTACACGGTCATTGACACTGCGCAAGTTGATGTTGGTTCCGTGTGAGCAGTCATCTGTGTAAGTCCGTGACGTAGAAAATTGCAAGGACGCTTGCTTGACAGCTTTACACGGTGCAATCGTCGGTGCATTATTTCAGTTTTACAATATACCATTCAGTAGCGGTAATACCGTCAATATATCGCACAACGTCAAGATCTGTTAAGTAGCAATTAATTGGACGGGAATGATGTGATAGATTACCACCACTTTGAAAAATATTTTAAGCCATAGTCTAAACATAATAGTGGAGACCCTAGTCCCGTACACTTAGCCCAAAATTTGCGCCACGAACGAACGGCTTTGGGCCAAGGTAACGATTTCTTCCTTTACGAACGAAATTTAAGCTTCCACGTGATTAATCGCCCAGCTAATCATTATTGCACTTTATTCACTACCTAAGGAGTTGGTGCAAACAAAAACGCCCAACTCAATCTTCAACAACCTATTTCATTGCTAGAATTCCCCAGGCAGTTCTTTGCCGCTACATTTGCACCATCTAGTGAGAGAAATAAACTTCAGACTTGCGCGAGCGCATGCATCAGATTAGAACATGTTCTAATTTGCTCGCAAGCGTTCGCGCAGTGTCGCTGCCTGTCCTCGTACGTCGTCGCTTTACACGGCGCCATATTTCTTGCGCAAGTGTTCTCGCAACAGCCTGCGCCGTACCGTGTAAAACGGCCTTAATACTTCCTTTATTGAGGAAGGCATCCGTCAACGCTCATGACGACTGGTGGGCGCGTGCGACCACTTGCTCTCATTGATTGTGACGCGTGCGAGTGACTCCAACAATAGCTGTGCCATCTTCGCAGCGTCAATCACTTCACGCTGAATGGAAGCGTCGGTCGCCATGAGCTGGGCGCTGCCTGCTTCGCAGCGTGATTCCCTTTATGCCCATGATGGCGCTCAACACCGACTGCTGCGTTCGAATTTCCTGGAAGGACGCTGGGTTTACGAGGGTCCTGGTGTGACGGCCTTTCATTCCAACGGATTCGCAGGGTCTCCTCTGTGGTAGTCTGCGAGAATTCAGGGATCACGAAACATATAAACCAAGGGTGACGTCAACCCTGTTAAAATCAGGGGAGACTCACTCACTCGTGCATTCACTGGTCCCTGATGCTTGAACGAATTCTAAATGTGTGGAGTAATAATAATGTTAATCATACGAGTCTCAGAAAAAAACTGTTTAGGGCATTCTAATACCATTCATCATTAAGATCCTGTCTAATTGGCGAGGGTGGATATCAGCACGCGCTGAGTCTGGAGAGGCATGAAATACAGGGTTATCCATTTTCCTATTCCAGGAAAATATATTTCCTACAGTTTTCCAGGAAGCTCAGGTTCCGGGCTGACAACGTAGCTTGATTTTTAACTGTACGAGTCGAAATTCGAATTTCGAAATTCCTCTCTCGAAATTGAATATGGGATCTCCGATCCGTATGAATTTGCTCTAGCGACTACAAATTACCCCTTGTGAGCCACCACTATATCTGGATTTACATAATCGGAATTCATAATTGTAATTTATGACTATGAACAGATGAAGACAATAGTTGAAGGAAAGGTGAACGGGAAGAATGGAAAAGGCAGGCCTCGTATGAGTTATATAGAACAGGTCGTAAAGGACGTGAGAGAGAGGAACTACGTTAATATGAAGAGGGGTAGAAGAATCGAGTGGAGGGCTGCGTCAAACCAATCCTAAGATTGTTGACCCATGATGATGATGAAACATTTAATTTCAGGTTCACCAACGTAAGGGAATCACAAGCTGCAAAATGAACAATTTGAGGTCAATCGGTGAATTTTTTTTACACCTTTTAGAAATTATCGCATGTAATGTTAATTTCACCCCCTTTGAGTTTCTGAGCTCCAGTTAGCCATGGCGAATGGAACGGATAACGAGGGGTGGTATTCTCTATGTGAGAGAGAGAGAGAGATGGAGAGGAGAATGTGAGAGAAACAGGTAATGGGGAACAAGTTAACACGAGTTTTATTCGGAAGGATGAATATGGAACTCTAGAATGACGTACTGAAAACTGTTTAATGTTCACATAAACATGTCCCGCTTATAAGATCATCTCAAATAATAGCAAAAATAATATATAATACCACATCAGCGCGATTTTATTTGACCCTAGAGATACAATGCGTAATATACAGGAAGAAGAAATTAATGAAAATGTCGAGAGAACAAAACACTACGTTGAGCGTCATAGTACCAGGTCAGGTTGAGCTTAAAGAAACTAAACGCTGGGACACAATCAACGTGAACGGGTGACGTGAGACGTTTAGATAGATAGATAGATATTTTTTAATGCGTAAACTCATGCATACACCTATACAATTAATGAAAAAACTTGAGCTTTAGGTAGCTTACAAGGGGAAAACCTGAAAAAAGCTACCATCAGAAACAATCGTGTTAGAATTCAAACACTATGCAAACAAAAACAAGGCGTAATAAAAATATAAAAAATATAAAAATTAACAAAATATAACAAAAAAATATGTATAAATTGACATAATAAAAGATTGCGAAATAATATTGAAGAATGATATAGTTTTTTGTAAATTCATAGATAATTTGTTGTGAAAAAACTGTAGTCTTAGGTAATTTAAGTCATTTTGAATATCATATCTTAGACGTTCCCATGTAAAATTACTGTAAAATTGTGCAAAACCATCCGCAAAGGTGTAAACTGACCACGAAAGTCATGGCAACAAAGGTCATTAATATATAACAAAAGCAATACAGGGCCCAAGACTGAACCCTGAGGTACACCAGAGTTAATATATATAAAATCACTGTAATGATTATCAATGAAAACACATTGTGACTCTTTGTTAGGTAACTTTTGGGCCATTTTGAACAAAAGCATGTAGTAAATTTTCGTGGGCGATAACGATCCCTAATTGTGTGCTGTGTGGAAGGAGGTATCCCATGCGCAGTTCTCCGTACGACGGACGGGACGTTAAACTGTGGATCCCTTGAAAATGTCTGAAGGCCGGAATATCAGAATGATAATTAAAGCATGAGAAATGTTATCTCTGAAACTGGAAACCTCACTCATAGCCTGGCTCTCGACAAGTTAACACTTAGGCCCGTATCGTAAAAGTCCCCTCTGCGTAGAGCCACAGGCTGGCCTACTGTGAGGCTGGCCTTGCTTGCGAAGGAGGTCCCTCTATCTATTCGTATGTTAAAAGTCTCCTCCCTCTCGGCTTCTAGGAGGAGAGGTTAGAGCCGGCGGAAGTGATGCATTTTTCATGAGAAAGTTTATGCTTGCGTAGTTGACAGTCTTCTAGTAGAATTCTATGGTGATTTTTTCGAAGCGTATTCTGTAAAGCAATGCGCAGTGGAGATAGACGCTCGAAGTCACGCAAAATGTCTCGCTGTCTGTGGGATCCTCACAATTTCTGGCAGTTGCCTGGCTAGTTGTGTGCTAATAACCTGAAGAGCATATGTCCCAAATTATCAGTACCATCGTGTATGACTTACGTTGATAGTAAATTGTATGTATGTTGCCTGTTTGTGCAGAAGTACTGTGCCTTGTACTGTTGTAGCATATTACACATAATTATTGATTAAATCACCTGTGCACCTTCAAAAGTCAACTAATTTTGTCTCTCTGACGAGGACTTTATCTGTATGCATGTTAAATACTCTGAAAGGTAAATAAATTACAAAGCTTGCCGGATACTGCGTTCCAAATTAGTGGTAAATGTAAAAACGCGACGGATCAATTTTTTCACTTATGTGAATAACAATACAATCGCATACCTTTATCAATCTGGACATTGTAGATTGCGCCAATCCATGAAAATCGCCGGAGACAATCTAAAGCAAGAGGCGAAGGTATAGGAGTACTTGTGAATGCATTTAAAATCTATGAACCAGACGTAACTTTTCATTTGAATCGCTATAATGTTGTCATCTTTACAGTGTGGTATTTATTTAACAAGGGGAGTGTCCGAATTTCGGGTCTAGGATTTTGACGAAATTTGCCAGGCAGGTAGTGCTTGATTAGTTATTTACGAATCACCCCACATATAGGGTTATATATCCAGTAACTTCGACAAAAAACGAGTTTGAAATATTTTATTGCCAATATAAAGCTAATAATTAGCAATGTTTAAACAGTGCAGTTTGGGTTAGGGGTAAAGTACTCGCATCACAATGTCAACGTCTCTTTTTTCTTTTTTCTCAAAGTTATTTTTTCTCTTGCGATTAGTTTTTCCAAAAAAACACAGCGCTGGAAAATCACGGCACCAGACAAATTAGAACAAATGTTGTACGTACGTCGGGACTGCGTTGTCAAAGGTACGGAAATTAAAAATCACGATCACACTTCATGCTCTTCCGTTAATTTCGTACACAAAATCCAACACGGCGTGCGGACGTATTTCCGCCACGTACTAATTACGTGATTTAGGTAAATAACGTAATTGACTGTTTCACGTACTAATTACGTAATTTTAGCAAATTACGTAAGAAGTACGTAAAATAGTTAAAATGCATCCCGGGTAAACACATAAAAAATATGTAAAACCAGGGATAGTCGTACAACGAAACTGCGATGAAAAAAAAACTAATGCCGGAGAGTCTCGAACTAGAAACGTTGTCGATGTGATGCGAGTACTTTACCCCTATCCCAAACTGCACTGTTAAAACATTGCTAATTATTAGCTTTATATTGGCAATAAAATATTTCAAACTTTTTTGTCGAAGTTACTGGATATATAACTACTTATGTATGATTAGAATTAACGTGCAAACGTTAATTGCACGTTAACTATAACCATGCAATGTATTCACTAGCATTGAGCTCCACATTACCGCTGCATAAGTCGTTTTCAATAAAATCCCACTTACCTGAAAACTTCCAGTGGCGTAAAACCTTAATACAGCCAATAACTTTATTATTCTCGGGACAGGAAGGCCTCGCATGTCCACGTTTTCTGGCCGTAGCATAAGTAATAATACGTCTGTTATTATCGCTTTATGGAACCTATACCTAGCGAAAACTTCAGAGTCCGCATAAAGTTCTAGAGTTATCCCTGTCGTGAAGTCTTATGCGTGGTACATATAAAAAGGCCTCATTATCCTCAAAGTGATGAAGAAACTCATCCAAGTCGTTCATCTCATAAAAATTCATCAATTCAGCCATCATTTCACGCTCGCAATGTCACCTTTACCCAGTCCTCTACGCTTTGAGGTTACTTCTAACCAACCTCTAAGTATAAGGTCGGATTTAGAGGTAGAGGTGACGATTTTGAGGTAGAGGTCGGATTTAGGATACCAATTCGCCCGCTCCTGACGTCATAGAGGTAGAGGTCAGCCTAGAGGAAGCTTTTATGATACGGGCCTTACTCTTCTCCCCGTGGACGGTTGCCTCGTCAACCGAAAAACCGGTTTCGGAGATATAACTTCCCTACGTTAATTTGGCATTCGGATATTCCGGTCTTCGGACGTTTTCACCTGAGCCAATCAGAAGTACACCCTGATTCATGTGAACCCCTTGGTGCCTTTCGTTGCCATGACACCCTCCCTCCATTCCCAGCGCCTCCTACCCCAACATGTATCGGCCGATAATGATCTCAACTGTCGGTAGCCATTGCGGGTGCCTGCTGCAACTTCTACAGTGACTTATATGTAGGTAAATATGCTCGTAAAATAATCAATAATATTCACATTTGAGCATAAATCTTGATCACTCTTTGGATTAAGTTGTATTTACACATACCTAAATACTAATCAAGCTAGAGTATTGATTATATGCATAGATATATGGAAGCACGATAAATTATTACAGTTTTGTAATAAAGTATTTAACAGATGAGTGTATATCTAAACACCTTGAATGTCCCTATCGAAAAACGTCCTATGGTGATGGTTAAATAAAAAACATATATTTCGATCGGGAGTAAAAATATATGAATAAAGAAGCGTACAACATAGACTTCGTATAGGGAGGAGTATTTGAAACGTTTTGCAAAGATTATTTTAGGGTTCACTCTTTGTCAAAATTGAGGTCGTTGAAAGATGAATGCCATAAATAATAGAATATTAGTTTCAGGATTCCTTGCTGCACTAAGGAATTATTCATTACAAAATACGACATTGATTTGTGGACTCATTACTAAACTAAAGAATGATTTATTAGAGAAAAATTTCTATTTTTGCAAGGTAAGCCACCTTCGTTTTATTCATTAGAGGAAAAGAAAAGCTAAAAAAACATTCCTCTTAGTTTTTGTTCTATATTAGTAAATCTTAAATAGGTAGGTATATTGTTGAATTTAGTAAATGTAGGGGTTCGTGAACTTTGGAAATAATAATAATTAATTTCAAAACATACTGAAATTGCTTTGAACTCTACTTGATTTAAAAATACAGAACGCAGAACTCTCACCAGTGACTTCCCCGCTTTCTGCATTTCTGGGCTTCTGGAGACATCGCCAATTCAATTTATAACCTGCCACTCACCTGAAATATGGAAAGGAAAATTTGATTGGAAAAAAGCTTAACGCATTCCCTCTGATAAATGGAAAAAAATCAGCATGCCACATCCTTTTCATTGAGCATATTTTTTTTCAAATTTAATGTAACAGGTGCGTATGAAAATATACAAATGAATCGGTTTGTGAATTAAAAATCACTCTTCAATGGTGATGGTTTGGACAACAGGCGCAATGAGATTTGAGAAATCTCTCACTTACGGTGTTATTCGATTTAGATACATGCATATTGGCCAATCAAAATTTACATTGGTCGAGGGCGTTCAAAACCGAAAGCACGCGAGGCATTGTTATTATTAAATTAAGATTTCTAAAGGAACGGCATGATAACTATATTAGTGTAACCAGTATATTAAAATGAACTAAAATTATTGTCAGATCGTAGGTTAAAATTTGGACTTAATTTCTTAACCAATGTCCAAGACAATATTTTCACTGATGGTACACTGGACCATAATCATAAAATGAGAGAAATTGATTGCCGAACTGACAGATTCAAAATGACCTTCTTTCCTCGTACAATTAGGGATATGAATAGCTGTAAACATATCAAATAGCATAAATACGAGTGTATCAATGGATAGCATAGCATGTTGGTATAAGGGCTTGAAGCTAACCCTAGTAGCACCATGTTTTTGCAAGCTTGCTTTGATATTTTTATCTTTTTTAAATTGTTAAGTTTAGTTTTGAATATAGTTACTAATCTTCTTTATGCAAGATATGCAATGCATGTTTGGTGTGAATTGACCCCCTGCCACACACCTTTGCGCAGGCTTCCAGGGAATTATGTAGATGTAGATGTAACCGGTTATGAATCTTAAAAGGGGAATCACGTATTACAATCTCCTCTATTTTCCTGCACATATATACATTTGTGTGGATCCAGTGAATTTAGCGTGAAGATGTCCCCCTGCCACACACCTTTATGGTGGCTTGCAGGGTATTATTTAGATGTAGATGTCCACAATGGTAGAAGGATATGCCGTTTGTGACAGTCAGATATTCAATCGGTTTGTTACTTTAGGGCAAGTGTGGATTCGTGTTTGGGAATGCAAACGACAATTATAGAGCCGTCGTATTTCAATAGAATATTTGCGTGAGGTATTTTATTGAAATTAATTGTAGTGGGTGATGTTTGGTTTCGAAATTCCAAGTACAAAACCACAAGGTATACTTCCAATTAATTAATTTAATAACTAACTTTTAATATGCATTATTTTAGCATCGAAAATGCTTAGGTCTGAACGCCTAACTATTGGTTCTTCGTAGTGTGACGTCATCTCCCATACTAGCAGTAGTGAAGTAGCCTAGCTGTGCGCTGAGATTGAAAATTATCTTGGCCTTTTTGAAGTTTTTTCGTTATTTGACCTAAAACCGAGTCATTTCAAGGTCGGCGCCTACGCTTATTCTTGTCGCCAATTCTGATGGAAAACGAATTCATTTTTGTGACTCACGCTTGAGAACAGACCAAACTTTTTCCACGATATTTTTTTTTTCGAGAAAAACCATGCAGTCTATTCTCGCGTGCCAAGATTAGTTTTGAACCTCACTCCTGGTTTGTGTGTAAATATGTGTTCTTCATCACGTATTGGGTTCCACAAGGCGCGAAACAACTGCAGTACAATAAGTATCCTCGGCTATTTTTGCCATGATACAGAGAAGTAATCTGTAGCGATACATCCCTCGCAAACCTGAATTGAGAGCCTTTGAGCGATGCACTGAAACGATGGCATAAATAGAATACAACTTGCATGACCAGAGTTATTCTAAATCGTTTTATGTTAACATTCATAGTTAGTTTTGTAATAAAGAATAAGAGTATCAGTGTTACCGTTGTGCTTATGTCTGAAATCCTTACCGAAGCGAACTATTACTTGCCTTTTATCTTGCAAAACCTCATGATGATTATTGCTTGCCCAGAAGAAGAAGGGCATTAATATTTTTTTCGGATTAGTTCAACTTGATCTCGGAAACTTCTTGTACCAGATAACACCTACTGAATCCCACCAGGCGGTCGAGTTACAAAGGAATTGAAGTTTGTTAGAGTACATCTACATCTACATCTACATAATACCCTGCAAGCCACCACAAGGGTGTGTGGCAGGGGGTGATTGCTCACCAAACATGCACTACATATCATGCATAAAAAAGGAATAGTATTAATATAGTAGTCAGAACTTCACTATTTAAAAAAGATAGAAATTGCAAATAAAACATGCAAAAACATTCTGTTAGTAGGGTTAGCTTTAAGTACTCATACCAACATGTATTGCAAATGCAGGTTGTGTTCCATTTCGTCCGCCCTTTTCGATGGAAATTTCAGCACAAAAAGTGAAATGCGTTTGTCTTTACTTCGCAGCTTTCTTACTGCAGTCTTCTGAATTTAAATGCAAGGTATTTAAATGTAAGGGAGAGTTAAATACTTGTTCCAAATCTGCGTCATGCTCACTTTATTGGGAAATGGGTCCCAAACAAGTTGTTACATTGCTCAAAGTTTGTCCATATGCTCCAGAGTTTGTGTCTGTGGCACAGAAGAGTCAGGCCGGAGAGGCGACTACATTTTGACACCCCTTTTAATCCATCGGAATATGGATATCGTGCCATTCTATCGTGGAGAAACAACAAACAGTGTATTGTCATGGTTAAATTTTATTCAGTCAAGTACCTAATCATCCGCATCTACGTCTACGCAATACCCTGTGAGAGACCTCGAGGGTGTGTGGCAGAGGGTGAATATCAAAAAACATGCACTATTGACATGTAACAACAATTGACATCAACTAGAATACTACATGGAGACATACTAGATAATAGCGTCACATGCAGCTAGATGGTTAGTATCTTAATAGCCATAAAGGGATTAGTTGTTGATACATGCATCATGATCTACAGACTACTCAAACTATATTTCACCATCTACCCCTTTCCTACACTACATATTGCGTTCTCTGATGGTAAGTGGGAAAAATGACATTTTAAACCCATCGGTACAACACTCTATAACTATAATCTTGTTAATATGATCAAACCTAGCATAATAAGTAGGGGTTCTTAATATATATCTAACGTAATCAGTAAACAAATCAGTTTTAAATTTACTTAAAAGGTTTAACATAAATTTCAACCTGCGTTCTGATAGTAATTCCCATCCTAATTCTTCTTTTAAACTATTAACGCTAATGTATCGGATGGTTTGGGAATCCAGGGTTGGTCTACTGACCAGAGTTCCCGGGTTGAGGTATCTTTGAACATGTTCTCCAAATTTCTGTTGAGTGACTTTTCGAATGTATTGGGGCATTCCCATTGGATGCATTGGTACCCTTCTTTCGCGCCATTGCTGTCGTTATGAAAAATTCGACCGCTCTCGTGAGAAAATTTTGCCACTGACTTATTCAATATCTCACCTAAGGATAGAGACCAATCCATTTTAATTTTCTGAAATAATAATTAATATCTGTCTTAATGCCAGTTTTTCTTTTTATAGAGTATCTTGAGGCAGATTGTACGGCAAATCCGAAATTATATCGCTAACGGTGATTCTAGAGAATTTGTAATGCAAAGAGGTCGAATTCGATCACTAGGCATTTCCAGAATCACAAACAGGAAAAATCGTAAGCATCTACAAATAGGTAAAATCATAGGGAAAAATCACAGATTATACGCCATCCTCTGTTCTTAACGGGTGTAAATCCTGTAATTCAGAAATTTAATTTCAGTACATTCAGTAATTCACAGGCACGGAAAGCACTGAAATGTAAAATATCTGAGTGTACGTCAATTTTGATTTCATATTT
This sequence comes from Platycnemis pennipes, assembly GCA_933228895.1. Classification (NCBI taxonomy): domain Eukaryota; kingdom Metazoa; phylum Arthropoda; class Insecta; order Odonata; family Platycnemididae; genus Platycnemis; species Platycnemis pennipes. The sequence goes on along the minus strand of OW121850.1, from coordinate 12,113,866 downwards.
GCTTCTCCTCAAAGAAGAAGGTGAGAGGTAATGATTGCGGAGGAAAAAGACATTTCTCCAAGTCATCCCGAATGCGTGGAGACAGGAGCTGGGAGAACAGAGGAGCCGAGGAATTTCAGCGAAGGAAAGTTATCTCGTGGCCGAGCCAAAATATCCCTCGGGATACGCTTGAGAATAGATGGACGGTCTAGGCCGCCTTGTTTACCCATTTCGCTTCCGTAACTTAGTGACGGAGTCGGCAAAGGGCGTAAAACCACTGGACCGTGGAAATTCAGTCTCCGTGTGGCAATTAGGAAAGACCGCGGACAAAGAAAAAACATTCGGAACCGCCCTGTTATCCCATTCCGCAATTAGCGAACGTGGCTTTCTCTCAAAAGACTCAAAAAGTGAATGCTACGCTGTCCCTTGACACACTTTCCGATCCGAGAAGGAAATGGTCACTTCCCCTCTTCAATTGTTTTTTATACCCCGCGAGAAATTGTTGGCACGCAACTATATCACATTCACATTTGTTTAGTTACTCCGATAGTCGTCCTCGATATTCTTTTGGGAAGGAAATTGATACCCATCGTCTTCGTTTTCCAAGGAGTTAGACAATGATAACTATATATTCATCTACTATCCAGAAAAAAAGTTTTTGCCGACCCCTAGGGAGAGAGTACGAAAACTGCCGGGTTTTGAAATGCGCGTGAAGGTTTGCGTTTGAAAGGAAGAGATGAATGGTGTGAATTTTAACAGAATAAAACGATTGTGGCAATAGGTATATAGGCAAAGGTCCCAATATTTAAAAAAATAGGATTTCCCAACACAAAACATCGATTAAAAGTAAAATTCAACTTTGTACATTAGCAAATCATGCCAATTAACAACATTCACACATTTAATTTCGAAAAATGTAAATTTATAGACTCCAAACAAAATTTATCAAAAAAGTTATTCAAGGAAAGAATTCTCTAATTCAAGTAAAATTTACTATAATTTATAAAATGAAACATAATTGTCCAACAATGAAATAAAACAAGCAACGAAATTACAAATGAAAACAATATATCAGCAAAATACAAGTACCTATCGCAATCTTGAAGATGTCTTCACATATTTTATTTTTAACGACTGTTTATTGTATATTTAAACTATACCTTTTTGTATGATGTGTAATGTTTTTAAAAATGCATTATAAACATTTAATCATCATTACAGCCCTGAATATGGATCATAGTTGGGAAAGTTACCAAAAAAATTAACTGATTAAAGTTAAAGTTAATCTCTGTAAAAAGTATCTAGTTAAAGTTAAAATTTACTTTTCTGAAAAAGTAATTGATTGAAGCTAAAGTTAAAAAAAGCAACATTTACGTTATAAGTTACTTTCTCAATTACTTTAGCAACTTGAATGTTTTATTTGTTTTGACAAAGCAAACACTGAAAACTGTCATTGTGTTTTCTTTCATCCGTATCCATTCGTTTAAAAATATTCGAAGTGGGGATTTTCGTTGTAATTCAATTTAGTGTCCAGAGTGTGTTGATGAAGGTTTTATACATTCTGCTGAAAGGATTCGGCGATTTTTCTGAGGTGGAGCTCATATTCCGGGATTTTTTAGTTGTCGTGAATGTAAGACTTTCAGACGAACCTTGGTTTGTCTGTAATTTGCCGCCAAAAATTGCTCTGATTGGTAGAAAGTGCTTTAAGGTTAGCTTTTGATATCGATTCCCACATTGCGATGTGAAGTATCCCTTCACAATTGTAAAATTTCAGTGTAAACGACTTAGTTTTACAGAGAGAGTTAGAATAGATGCTGAGGGTGTGCCTGCGCACCTTTTCTCGCGATCCACTGGGGGCTGATATATCGACGACGCAATGTCGCCGAGGAAGGCATACGTAGATTGGCACACTGTGACAGATACGTTAGTTTGAATTAACCCCTCCCCCTCGTTATCCGTCATAGGTTTTTTAGACAACCCTTCTTTCTCGGCTTCAACTATGTAGTATTGACGACATGATGTCACCGAGTAAGGCATACGAGCCCTCAAGGACATAGTCTTCGCGTGGTTTCGTGTTTTCTCGTCTTAGGGTGCGTTCCTAAACTTTGGCGGTCACTCCCCTCAGCCCCGATTTTGTTTGGATATATTTGTCTGGGCATATTCATTGCATTCTTTCACAACTACCTTTGCATTCTTAGATACCGTTTTATTTTCCTATTTGCCAATTGGGCAACCTTTGCCCCCAAATTCAGAAATGTCGACATTCTCCAAAAATTAACGAAAAAAATTAACATAAGTTAGTTTCGTATCAGTTACTGCATAATTTTAACGATTAAAAGTTAAAAGTAACAATTAAATCAAATAGTTAACCACATTTTTTAACGATTAATTTTAATCGTTAATCCCAACTATGACATGGATACATAAATATCCGAAACGATGGCAAAATTTTGGCATTTCAATTCAAACTGACCGAACTCCCAACTATATTAAAATAGATAATGTATACGTATTCTAAAAAAAAAAGAAAATAAATATTGTTAATTTGTATAAGACAGGAAAGAGTCGAAGAAAATTATGAGGGTAGGTGGGTGGATGGAACAAATATTTTGCCATTTCAATTCAAACTGACCGAACTCCCAACTATGTTAAAATAGATAATGTATACGTATTCTAAAAAAAAAGAAAATAAATATTGTTAATTTGTATAAGACAGGAAAGAGTCGAAGAAAATTATGAGGGTAGGTGGGTGGGTGGAACAAGTAAGTCATCAAAGGTGATCATCGAAGGAAAAATTGGTAGGAGTTCAAGAGATAGATTGGACATCTGCAGAGAAAAAAAGGGAAAGAAAAGAAAGTACATAAGAAAATTATGGGAATAGCATAGCTGAGAAGGCGTACTCCATTAAACCGAGAATCAAGCAGTTGGAACCATAACCATTTCGAAAGTGAAAAAATAGAATTTAAGATGAATTATTAAGTTAACGATTCCCCAAATAGGAGCCTTCATTACCTAACAAACCTCTGAATAATAGATTAAGGTTGGATACTCTACAAAAAATCGTTACGTAATGGAGGCTATGGGGATCGAAGACCTTGATAAAAATAGCCTGCCTTTCTTCATTTATCAAGTGTTTGGTTCTGCTTTCTTCTTTCCTCTTCTTAACCTTCCTCTTTTGTATTCTTGAATCCTTCTGCGCGACTGCGTCCTTGTCTTTCCCCTGATATGCTCCTCATTTATTTTTTCCTAGAAACCCTGACAAAATCTTAATTTACTTTCCAACGCAGTTAGACATCAACAGATATCCTCCACAGTGTGTTCCGACGCAGCATGAAAACATGATTCATTCAGTAAATATCTCTGTTGTCTTCTGGTTGGTGATATCTACATTTATATACATCTACGTCTAAGCGATACCCTGCAAGCCACCGCGAGGGCGTGTGGCAGGGGGTAGAGATCACCAAGCATGCACTACCGACATGCAAACAAGCAACTTTAGTGTCTAATGCAACTAGGTTGTTAGTATCTATATTATTTAAGAGTTTAATACATGCATCATGCACTATAGACTACTCTAAAATATTTCATCTACCTATCCCTTCGCTATGCTGCCTATTCTGTTCTCTTATAGTACGGGGCGAAAAATGCCATTTTGAATCTATCAGTACGATAATCTATCGCTCTACTCTTATTTATCTGGTCGAATCTAGCATAATACGCTGTTTTTTTAATATGTGCCTAACATCTTCAGTAAAGCTATCCGATAGAAATTTCTCTAATAGATTCAATCTGTACTTTAACCTACGCTCTGATAATGACTCCCACTCTAATCCTTTTATTAATTTTGAAACGCTACTCAACCTATCGTAACACCTTCGAACGAACCTAGCTGCTCTACGCTGCACACTATAGTGGGCGAAAACGCGGGGATGTACATCTACACGATACTCTGCAAGCCAACGTGAGGGTGTGTGGCAGGGGGTGAAGATCACCAAGCATGCACTACCGACATGCAAACAAGCAACTTTAGTGTCTAATGCAACTAGGTTGTAAGTATATATAGTAGTTAAAGGGTTAATACATACTTCATGCCCTACAGACTACTCTAAAATATTTCCCTTACCTATCCCTTTGCTATGCTGCCTATTCTGTTCTCTTATAGTACGGGGGAAAAATGCCATTTTGAATATATCAGTACGACAATCTATCTCTCTAATCTTATTTATCCGGTCGAATCTAGCATAATATGCGGGTGATTTTAATATGTACCTAACATCTTCAGGAAAGCTATCCGAAAGAAATTTCTCCAATATATTTAATCTGTACTTTAACCTACGTTCTGATAATGATTCCCACCCTAATTCTTGTATTATTCGTATGCACTACTTAACCTAGCGTAACACCTTTTAACACTACAATGCCGGATAATGTCAATTGACCGTTTGGAGATTTTTATCTCGCAAACTAGAAAACTAATTTTTTTATGAGTTTGATATTAACTAACTTTTAATATTTTAGCGTGTGAAATATTACGAAAAAATAAATATGGTTGCCGAGTAACAGTTGAGTTTACCTAAAAGATTGGCGAGCGGTCAATGGACCGCTATTGCGTCTTTAGCCTTTTTGAGAAATTTAGTGATATTGAAGATTTGCTTTGTCCTGTACTCTAAGTTACATCTACATTAATATTGGCCATTATTGGATATTGGATATTGGAAATCCTACTTTCTTTTTTGCATGTCATTTCATTACGATCTTTTCTGCGATATTTTCATCTTAACCTTTTCCTCTCGGTTGTCGAGTGATACTCGAGACAGCGTAGCTCACTACAATCTTGCGTGTTGGGTGTCACTTTATTATAACTTAGTTAAATCGTATTGCACACGGTGAGATTGGTCCCGTTCGTTTAATGCTGCGATGGTCCGCTCGCGAATGAGGCCTGAAGCTGAATGTTGATTGTGTCCATTCCTTAAGAGCCATTCCACAAACTCCTCTAATCCCTGTTAACACTAATATCCATCTTATCCTGTCTTGAAAATCCAGGTTTTTTTTCTGCGTGGATGATTTCTTATCTGTAGCTTTCGCCAACATTGCAGGGAGCATCTTCAGGAGTAATGACCTCCTCCTCTCAGTTTCACCTCTTGTAATCACTCCTGAAGATACTCTTTGCAATGGGGGTGAAAGCTAGAGACAACAAAGTCATCCGCGCAACAGAAACCAGGAACTTCAAGTCAGAATGGGAACTCATCTCGCTGCGGTAATCTACTCTCCACTAATATCCACCTGTTAGTATTGGATCAACAACGCCTCCCCCCTTAACGACTACCAAACCCTTCCATCCTCGTGATTTTTCACGTTGGCTGACTATTGTCTACATCTACATCTACACGATACCCTGCAAGCCACCGAGAGGGTGTGTGGCAGGGGGTGAAGATCACCAAACATGCACTACTAACATGCAAGCAAGCAACTATAGGGTCTCATGCATCTAGATTGTTAGTATCTAGTATCTCAGGGGTTAGATGGCAGAAGGGACAGTTTTGTCTCAATCTCGCACCAATAAAGACCTTTTATTATTATTATTATTGTTACTATTTGTAACTTCCACCTCCGAGTCTCCGGCTAGCATCAGGTTTCGTTGCCGTCATAATTGCCGGAGACTCGAGAGGGGTCGCGCCTTGGGGTAGCCACGTCCGCCACCGGTGGATAGGTGGCTACCCGGCATTAGGGTCATGCGCACGAAGCAGGCGGAGAGACCCGAGAAGGACAACCTTCTGCATTGCACTTGCAAGTGCATCCGCTCGCGCCCTGCACGCCGGGATGCACTTGAGATTTTCGACCAGTGAGCTCTGGACACCACCAAGCACGGCCACGATGAGGACTACCAGTTTCACAGAGTAGCCCGCGTACATTTGCCGGAGTTCACAGAGCAGATCTGGATATTTAGTCCTTTTTTCAATCTCCTCCTCCAATTTTATTATTATAATTATTATCTATAGTATTTAAGGGATTAATACATGCATCATGCACTACAAATACTCTCAAATATTTCCCCTACCTATCCCTTTGCTATGCTGCCTATTTTGTTCTCTTATAGTAAAGGGGGAAAAATGCCATTTTTAATCTATCAGTACGACAATCTATCTCTCTAATCTTATGTATCTGGTCGAATGTAGCATAATACGCTGGTGTTTTTTATATGTGCCTAACATCTTTAGTAATGCTATCCGATTGGAATTTCTCTGATAGATTTAATATGCAAAGTGCTCGGGATCAGCACTGAGACGTCATTATAGGGATCGTCTTGCTTCGAACCCGATCCCTCCGGATGCGATTCCGAACGTCTCCCAAGCACCTCTCGCATCAATCCTTCCGCGACGTACCCTTTTTGGGGGCGTGCCGATCGAGGAGGCATTCTCACCTTACCGGCTTTCAGCAGCTCCTTAATTACGCCCCTCCCTCCGCGCCGCCCTTGCAGCGTGTGTCTCTCCCTCGCGTGCTCTCGTGTTTATTTCTGCGCAGTTGGTTGCCCTTCTCGCCCTCCCCCGGCCCGACCTTGAGGGGCTTCCCTCCTCCTCCTCCTCCGAGACCTTAACCCACAAAAGCGAAACCCACCGTCGCTTATTTTTGAATCTTCTGCCTCCCACGCAAACTCTCCGCGAGGGCTCTCCTTATTCTCAATTGTTTCTTTTCCCATCGCCGGACACGCGCTCTCCAAGCCCTCCCCTCCAACATTGTGTCTTCCCCTCCCTCACTCTCACTCTTCCTCCCGCCAAGTGTGTTTTTCCGTCGAGACATTTATCTGCTCTAATTCTCTTTCCCTCTGTTTTTTCGCCTGTTGATGAATGTGTCCGTCGTTGCCTGAGATATGGTGTTTCAAGATCGTTCTCCCTATCTAAAGGCCGTTTAACACGGTCATTGATACTGCGCAGGCTGTTGCGAGAACACCTGCGCAAGAAATATTGCTCCGTGTAAAGCGACGACTTGCGAGGACATGCAGCGCCACTGCGCGGACGTTTGCGATCAAATTAGAACATGTTCTAAACCGATACATGTGTTCGCGCAAGTTTGAAGTTTATTTCTCTCACTAGATGGTGCAGATGTAGCGGCAACGAACTGACTGGGGAATTATAGTAATCACATAGGTTGTTGACGATTGAGTTGGGTGTTTTTGTTTGCACTCAACTCCTTAGGTAGCGAATAAAGTGCAATGATGATGAGCTGGGCGATTAATCAATTGGAAGCTTAAATTTCGTGCTTAAAGGAAGAACTCGCTACCTTGGCCCACAGCCGTTCGTTCGTGGTGCAAATTTTGGGCTACGTATACGGAACTAGGGTCTCCACCATTATGTTTAGGCTATGGCTAAAATATATTTCAAAGTGGTGGTAATTCATTGCATCATTCACGTCCAATTAATTGCTACTTCACAGATCTTGACGTTATGCGATATATTGACGGTATTACCGCTACTGACTGGTAAATTGTCACTGACATAATGCACCGACGATTGCACCGTGTAAAGCTGTCAAGCAAGCGTCCTCGCAATTTTCTACATCACGGACTTTCGTAGACTACTGCTCAGACGGAAACAACATCAACTTGCGCAGTTTCAATGACCGTGTAAAACGGCCTTAAACTACCATCGGCACTCAAGGCCTTGCACTTAAACTCAGCTTTTGAATATAATACTGACATCGACGTCTTATCTCACTGCGGGGTTGAATCATTTGGGATAGATGCCTTGTTTCCGCCGTCAACGGTACAACGGAGGCAGCCAAGGTGCCATTGCTTCCTTATACAGTTATCTCCCGATTTTCCGTGCTAATGACTGGTGCACGGATAATCGGCAAACACGGAATAATCCGCTGCACAGTGGGCTCAAATCGCAATTTGTCAAACAAAAGTCCAAAACTCCTTTTTTTTTGAGATAACGTCTTGAAACTTGGCACATATACACAAAAATAATTGGTGATTATGGAATAATAAGTCATTTTTCATAGGTATTACCCGTTACTTAGATACAGAGGCTCAAACAAGACCAAATTTCGAAAAAGGCGCCCGTTCTCATTTTCTTCGAAAATCTTTTAAGTTGAGCAGGAATAGGAGTAATTAAAGGATTTTTATGAAATAAAAAACATTACCAATTGTGAACAGGTTACATCGCCTATACTATGCATAAGTTGCAGGCATTTTTGCGTATATTTGAGTGCTATTACGTCACAAAATGGCGGACCTGTGGCGGGGTATCGCCACACTTTTTTTTAGACCCTTTTTTTAGACAAAATTTTACATAAAGTAGACAGTATAATCTTTATTCGGAAAATGGTCTCTGAGATACTTCATCAGAGTATAAATTGAAGATATTTCTAGGTTATTCCGTAATAATATTTGAAAAAGTTTGCGACGCCGAGGATAAACTCGATTTTTCGATCGCGCGTCGCGGTTCGGCTCCGCGTAGTGGGACCTGGAAATACCGAGACTCCGTTGGATTGTTCATGTTGTGTGGATAATAACTCCTCGAATTTAACTTTTTCAGGATTTGCATGCTGTCGCTGATTTCTAAAGATTCTATACGGAAGATTTTGCGAGGATATTGGTTCGAGAGAATGGACCAGTGAGTAGTGTCCATTTGTTCTTCAGTGCACTCCACACAGTGCACTCGTAACTTAGGTAAATTTGTTATTTGAATTATTTTCGGGATTATTTTCAATCACAACCACTCTTAGTAGGGCAGGGAGAGTGCTTTCAAATGTAGGAAAAGTCCTCATGTGCTGACGGAGATGTCACCTGAGGAGGTTTTGTCCTTACTGATCACTAGGGAGCTGACTTATAGTCACTTAGAAGCTCCGTTCTTAGTCACGGACACGATTTGTATCCCCGATGCGACATACCCCGATGGAATAAGTATAACCGAAAACATGTGCAAAGTGAATCTTCAATATTTATTCAATCACACGGTCTCACGGGTACTGCAGTGCGTATCTACAGCGCAAACCTCCAGCGATGAAGTTAATTACAATTTAATATGCAAGTACGGGTTTGATGGAAGTTCGGCCCACGCCCAATATAAACAACTGTGGGAACGAGCAGATTCGTTAGATGAATTTTTATTCATGAGATCCCTAGTGCCACTTACTTTGGTAATGATTCTTCAGGTAAGAATAATAAGATTAAAGCGTATCTTTTTTATCTTTGGCTAATTCGTATATAATTAAAACGGGCAATAGTAATACTTTCCCTGTTTTAGCTGAGATTATCTGGGCAAATCCGTGGCCGTCGTCCATCAGATTTTATCGGCCCATTCGCCTTCAGTGGCTCTAAGAGAAGAAGGAAATTTCCAGGGCAGAAAATAATTATTTGCAAAGGCAGATTAATGAATTATAAAATTGGATTTCGGGACGTTATTCATTGTCCTATATGCCAACCACGTTTCATAAAGCACTCATACATAGCGCGGAATTTTCGAAAGGGGCAATTCTTCCCTTAGGCCAGCTATCCGAAGAGGCGATGGAGGCCCCCAATAAGGACGCCATGAAATTTCGAGAAAGATTCACGCGGAAATACTCCAGGATGGCCACCGTTGAGGAACTATTCAAAACGCTGTCCTCCTAGCACTTACAAAACTAAGTAATAATGAATTAACAAACGTGGAATCCAATCAATATTTTGGAATACGACTGACACATGATCTTTCCTGAGGTAAACACATACGTGAAATAATGGGTGAAGCTAATCGTAAAGTGGGATTCATCACAAGAGTATTGGGTAAATTTGACAATCATGTACGAGAAATCAGCTACTTTTCCCTTGTTAGACCTCATTTGGATTACTCTGCCTGCATATGCGATCCATGCAAAATAGGCCCAAATAATGAACTTGAACGTATTCAGCGAAGATCAGCAAGATTTGTAAAGAGACGGTATGATAACTATATTAGCGTAACCAGTTTATTAAATGAATTAAAATGGGAATCATTGTCAGATCGCAGGTTGAAATTAAGACTTAAATCTCAAATAAATACCAAGATAATATTTTCAGTGATGATGTAAAAATATTTTGCGATCACCAAATTACTGTGGTGGACTGGAACATTTGTACAAAATTAGAGAATTGATTGCCGAACTGACAGAAAAATGTCCTTCTTTCCTCGTACAAATAGGGATATGAATAGCGGTAAATATGTCCAATACGGGTGTATAATTGGATAGCATAGGTAGCTTCATGTTGGTATAAGACTTAAAGCTAGCCCAAATAACAGCATGTTTTTGCAAGCTTGCTTTGCTAATTTTATCTTTTTTAAATAGTGAAGTTCAGGTTAATGGTTAATATTATTACTAATCCTTTTTTATGCATGATATGTAGTGCATGTTTGGTTAGAATTCACCCCTGCCACACACCTTTATGGTGGCTTGCAGGGTATTATGTAGCTGTAGATGTACTCTTAGCGACAGGCACAAAGGAAACTACGCTTTAACGTCCCATCCGACGGACGGAGTACTGAACTCGAAGTGCTCTCCACAAGGCAGTAGAGTAGGGACCGGTGTTCCAATAAAAAGCCGCCACTGTCGAGATGAAAACCCGGAACCTCTGGATGGTAGGCCAGTACTCTTGCCACTACACCTACTCGATGTCCCTATCATTCATTAGGTAATATATATCTCCTAACCACCCTGCAAGTCCCCACGAGTGTGTGTGGTGCTTGGGTCTCACATCAAACATGCATTACTTCTTCATGCAATTAAGTTTCAATGTGTGTAGTAGGTTCCTGCCTTAAGACGGATTTCGATGAATTTGCGAAACGCAGACCAAATAACACGTGCTTAAATGCTAAATGCTCCACCATTTTAATACATGACCCGCTCATTCTGTGGAAATTCATCTTAATAAAACATATTTTTTATATTTTTTCTGCATCAATTTTATTGTTATCTCTACCGGTTTCCACGCCTTAACGTCTTTTTCAAGAGACTGACTTTTTTCAAGAGACACCATCTTAATTCATTTCTGTCTTCTTCATTGACATAATGTGCGGAATTTAATTTTCATGTTAAGATAAATTTATTTTTTATGAAGGCATTTCGGTGTGAGATCGCGGATCGTCTCTGCTTGCTGATCTACAGTGTCCCCCTCTCCATCATAGCCTTTTCCAAAACTACTCCACCTTCAGCCGAGAGATGTCACTGTCCAAAGTGGACCTTGCGGGACCCCCCTCCTCTGCTTGTGGCGCCTAACTGAGGCCCGACTGTGGCGCCCTCCCCTAACCCATCCAGGTGCGTCCTTTCCCATCACCCCTGCGCCGAATGGCGGAAAATTTGTCAACAAACCAAAAGAGAAGAGCGGTAGGAAAGGGGGGGGAGTCGGGGGGGGGGGGAGGGGAGGGGGGGGGGAAGACGGATCCCTTTGTGACGTCATCGGCGGCCTTCCTCTTCAAAAGCGGACTCGCCCTGGGCGAAAAAGGGCGCGAGGGTCGTCTGTTTTGGTCTCCCCTCTTTCCGTGTTCTTTCCTCCTTCTCCCATTCTCTCTCCCATTCTTTACCCCTCTCCTCTCCTTCCTTCTTTCGGGAGCAGTGATGTCTCTTTTTCGGCGCTCGTCTTCGAGTGGGTGTCGCCTCGTTCGCTCTTGTGGACGGAGGGTGCATCCTGTGACACTTCTTTTCTTCTGCGGAGGACAAATCGTATTGTCGCCCGAACTCTCCGTAAGTGTGTTCGGGGCGCCAAAATTGGTTACGAGTCGTTTCCACGTCCACCATTAGCGGTGTTTAGAGTGCGCTGAAAATAGCTGGACGATAAATATCTCGCGGGTTGGGAGTCGATCCTTTAGCTCAACGTCCTACTACGCTGACCAGGCGGTTGTGTTTGAAACTGTCGGAATTATCTCGAATAGGTAATCAAGGAGTCATTTGGCACAAACACGAATTGTTTGAAAATTTAACTTGTTTTAGTTGCTCGTTACGTTCTTACTATTTCTTTTGACTTGAATTTCGGTCTTTTGGAGGGCTCAGTACTGAAGTGGTACAGAGGTGAATGAAAAAACACAAGTGAAAATAATTATTATATTGTAACGAGTGTTTCATACTCACTACATTTGCAAACCATTCGTGTTTGTAATAAGTGACTCCATTGTTAACCATTCGAGATAATTCCGACGGTTTTAAACACGCCCCTCCTTGAAACCGTCGGGATTACCTCGAAGAGGTAACCAAGGAGTCAAGTGATATAAACACGAATAGTTCGCAAATTCGGCGTGTTAAAACTGCTGATTACAAACTTATTCATTGTTTTCACTTGTGTTTTATCTCATCTGGGGGCTCTTTAATCGAGACAGATGAGGAAAACACAAGTAAAAGCAATTAATATGAATGCAATGAGCGATTCAGACAAGCCAAATTCGTGAACCATTCGTCTTTATATCACCCGTCTCCTTGGTTATCTATTCGAGACAATCCCGACGGTTTTAAACGCGTCTTCCCAGGATTCCCGATCCCAGAGGAAATGTCCAGCGGGATCTAAATTGTCCACTTCAACCGTACCAATACCGTTTTTAATGGGTCGTAAAGGAGAATGGGAACGACTTAGTCAATAGAGATGCGACTTTAATTGCTTTTGGGAATGTTAACACTGACTATCGATGTGAGCTGTACAGTGGCTCGTTTAGACCAAGGTCTTTTGTTCCATTTCCGGAATTTTTACCCTGGAAAACTTTATCGCCAAACATCATCGCTTCCTTTTGAGAAAATACTGTTACCTTCATTGCCATAACACCTCGTCAAGTTCCGGCAAATGTACATCCAAAGTGCCAACTTGCGGAACATTGAATGTAATACTCCATTTTATGCATGTGCTACTGGTATTTTCGAATGAACCTCTGGATATTTACTGGATGTGCTGCCTTGTTGCTGACGTTAACAGATATACATATAGGTTACTTTGCAAGGCATAGGAAATATTCGTTTCCTGAACTTACCATTGTATTTCAGAGCCCCTCAACTGTATATGCTCAGCTGTATATATAGAGCAAGTGAATATGTATTAACAATAGTCTATGAAAACTATTAAAGTTGGAAAAGTTCCTCCGTTAAGCATGATAGGTATTAACAGGGCAACCTCTTCGTGGAGTCATCTGCTGCCGGGAAGCATGGCGTGAAGTTCGCTCGACTATAGACTATCTTCAGGCCGGGATTACGATCAGCGTTTTCTGACGTGACGTATACGAACGGTGGCGGTGAACGCCAACGTAGCTGCTCAATTGTTGGTGGTATATCACGATCGGCGGCAGATTGTAAACGCTGCCGTTTTCCAATATGGCGGCACGGCGAACAGTCACCTCTTGGGTTAGAATTTGTGTAAAATCGTAAGTTTCTATCTTTTTCCAAAACTTTTCTAGCATTAGTAAAGTGTATACATAGCAGGTTGTGTTGTGAAAATTTCTTTGAAAAAGGACGATTTTTAGTGGTCGATAAAAATGTTTGAACAGTGTCACCCTCATCCGAGCATTTACCCCCCACTTGATTTTCAAGTCACTCGTGATTGGCTGACGGGAACCAACGCGACGGGAAAGCTAGACCTTGACAAGCTTTCCTCAACGTACGTCGGCGGCTCCGTCAACGTCCGTCCGACGTGATTAGCTTCATTGCGTTCCCATTCTCCTAACTTCAACAATGCCACCGTCCGTTTCCGTCACGTCAGAAAACGTTCATCGTAATCCCGGCCTTACAGTGCGCTTAGTGAAATAAATACTAATAGATTTTAAATTAATCAACGCAATAAATAATTTTTAATAAATAAAAAAACAAAAGTCAATCATAATAAGTCAACTGAATGAATATACCGCCGGTACTAGTTAATAAGCTGTACCGGAGTGCACCGTCTGCTTGGAAGCGTCCGCAGCACCACCTGGTGGCAGGTAAAGGAAGGAGTGTCACGTCACGCGTATAATTTACCTGCGTGCAATAGTTTGCTGTCTCGTTTTCGGCGACTTTGAATTTTTTCACACTATTTAATTAATGAGGGAAAATACTTAACATCGTTTTAAAATCGAACGCCTTAAAAAATACGCTCCATAGGTTATAAACTCTTTTGATCAAGAAAATAAAAGAGGAATAGGAAACTACCCTAATGCCAGTAGAGTAAAATTATTTTACACTCACACGAGTACCAGTTTTTTATTTTTATTTTACAAATTTGTTCTTCACGGGATTCCGCGAATAGTACTGCGTGTGGAGGGAATGCTTTCATTTCTATTTTCTTTTCCAGATCTGAAAACGATCTCGAAGTGATAAATTATTCGAAGCATTTTTAAGGTTTATCGACATGACCTTGGTACTTTTATCAGTGTCTTCCGATCACACCACTACGAGCTGATGAAGCTAAACGATAGTTAGAAAAACAGAAAGATAGATAAACAGAAAGGGAGAAACGGGGGCATGCTGAATTTATGGGAACTCGCGTGAATCTATTTGAAAAAGTATGCATTCGCAGCGATTCGTGACACACTTAGAAGTCTTTTTTAAGCATGCCAAGGAGAATGAATGCTTGGAACTCTGAAAAGAATTGGAGTGTCGTGCAATGACCGAAGAATTATCCACAGTTTGTATAAAAACCAAATAGCTGTGATTAAATCTGGACTCAGCTGTGAAGAAGCAAGAATAAGGAAAGGAGTGAGAGAAGGCTGTGCAATGTCTTCCGTAATTTTTAATGTTTACATCGAGATAGCCATCAATGAAGTCAAGGAGAAGTGTTCTGGAGTGAACATCCACGGAGAAACAATCAGTGTGCTACGATTTGCTGATGATATAGCTCTCATAGCAGAGACAGAGAAGGAGCTGAATAAGATGCTAACAACCATGGAAAGGACAATGGCCATACATCAGCTGAAGATCAACAAGAAGAAAACTAAGATACTGGTGTGCAGCAAGAGAGAGGAGGCCAAAACCAAAGTTATACTAGGAAAACAGAAACTTTAAGAGGTGAAAGAGTTCTGTTACCTGGGAAGCAGAGTAACCAACGATGGCCGAAGCAAGAAAGAAATAGTGAGTAGAATAGCCCAGGCAAAGAGGGCATTCTATCAAAAGAAGAATCTACTAACAGCTGGAAATACAAGCTTGGAAGTAAGGAAGCAATTCATCAAAACGTATATCTGGAGCATGTTTCTCTATGGCTGTGAGGCATGGACGATGACAGCAGCGGAGAGGAAAAGGGTGGAAGCATTCGAAATATGGTGCTATCGAAGAATTATGAAGAGACAATGGATCAACCGAGTGACAAATGAAGAAGTCCTAAGAAGAGTGGGAGAAAAGAGAAGTCTGCTGAAAACTATAAAAAGAAGACGGGACAACCTAATCGGTTGTATCTTAAGACGCGATGGCCTGATGAAGACAATCGTCGAAGGAAAAGTGAACGGGAAGAATGGGAAAGGCAGGCCTCGCATGAGTTATATAGAACAGGTCGTAAAGGGCGTGAAAGAGAGGAACTACGTTAATATGAAGGGGTTGGCCAATAGAAGAATCGAGTGGAGGGCTGCGTCAAAACCAATCCTAGGGTTGTTGACCCTTGATGATGATGATGATGAAGGAGAATGATTGCAAGCAACAATGTGGACACCATCTATTTTCGCGGCAAAGTAATATCGTCTCCCTCGAGCAGTGAGTGCTGATAAAAAAAATATATTCGAGCAACAAATTTTTTTAATTGAAAAAAGTCTCAGATGAAAAACGGCATAACATTTTGTGTAATGCGGCGGATGAAAAACATATTTTCGCAAGCCAAGTGATAATTAATGCAAATAGACGTGAGTGGCTGTAAATATTAATGCAACGCGAGGGTCTAATTCATTTTTTTTTCAAATTCGCAATCGCGGCGTGTGATATTGCAGCTTTTCGTCCTCCATTTCAGTTATTCATGATTCGAAATTGCATCGCTTTCACCACGGCCTCATCCCTGCATTATGTTCGCATGAATTACCGAGGCGGCTTAATTTCTGGAATGGCCCCTGTGCCTCGGAGGATTAAGAGAGAAACATTTCCTCTCATAAAAGGGAACTCTAGAGAAGGTTTGAGGATTAGAGGAAACGAGGAATTATGTCTTTTTTTCTCCTTAATTTTTACTAAAAAATTTCTAAGGCTCTTGATTACTCTTTGACTACGTCCGTATGAATTTTTGCGGAATCACAGTTGTTGGCAACAATGCTCGAGGAATAAATTGTCTCGATATCTTTCATATTATCGTCATTACTTTTCTACCGTTGAAGGTAGGTCTAAATGGACATTCAGTTGTTTCTACGACCCCTAAATTTCACACAATGTACCTCTTCAGCCCCTCATACATCTTACTTTTCATCATTCTCTCCAAACTATCCATAACTATCCTCCGTTTACCCCACATAGCCGACATTCTACCCTCTATCACGTCTTTCAAAACACCATCCTACTTTATGGCCTCCTGCATTCACACCTTCTGACTTCTCCTGATTTACTCAATAAGAATGCATAATGAACATAACATATACTTGGTTATTCGACTGAAATTTATTCTTATTCACCTGATGATGACGTTCCACGTCGGCATCCGGATCGTTATTCGAAAATAAATTTGTTTGGTATAGCCAAATATATTTTGTGTTCATTATGAGTTCTAAATTCCACGAAATCACGCCTGAAACCATCGATTCCTCAATCAGCTTTCTTCCTCTCCTACTAAGGTCTCCACTTTCTCGGTTCCACCCACCTTACCTTCGTCTTCCTTTTCCGTTACCATAAGGAGAATCGGGTTGGTGTGGTGGCTAGAGTACTGGCCTCCCATCCCGAGGGCCCAGGTTCGATTCCCGGCGGATTTTTCAGTGGAAACCCGGTCCCCAGTCCAGTACTCCGTCCGTCGGATGGGACGTAAAGCCGTGGTCCCCTTGGCGCCTTTCGTTAAGAGTAGGTTAACGCCGGGTTTCTCTCCACCCTTCCTCCGTTCCCTGAAAACTCCTACCATTTACCCAAGTATCCACCTATCCTATATGGCGCAAATGACCTCTGCTGTCGGTCGCCTCCCCTGAATAACCAACCAACCGTTACCATATATTATGAAGCCTACTTTCATCTTCTTCCCGCAAATCCCACGTTTACTTGCCATAGTATGCCGAGCACTATATATTGAACTTTTTACTAGTCTTTAATTTACTTCCCTACTCAAGTAGGGAAGTAGTCATTAGTTCAAGCCCACGAGTAAAATATTTTTTTTTTAACGCAACTCTCCTGGCTTCAATGCTACCCCTTTTCCCCCAACACACTATCTGAGTAGTTGTAGCTGTAAATATTCCATTTGGAGCATTTTTTCTCTGGAAAATAGCAGTACTTTCGTTTCGTTATGGTTTATCTTCATTCCTCATCTCTCGCACTGTTTTTGTGGCACAAATACTTCATTTTCAAGCCCTGGAGTGACTGGCTGAGCTCATCCCAAGCCACTCTTATCATTTCCTCCGAGTATATGTTAGAACCTATTCCGAAAAAGAAGAGAGCGAAGAAATGCGAAAATTTTAGGACTATAAGCCTGACGACACATGCATCGAAGATATTGACAAGGATCATCTACAGAAGAATAGAACGAAAAGTAGAGGAGTTCCTGGATGAAGATAAATTTGGATTCAGGAAAAGTAAGGAAACCAGTGAAGCAATATTGGCCCTTAGGCTTCTCATAGAGAAGAGAATGGAGAAGGAAAAACCGACGTTCATTGCATTTGTGGATTTATAGAAGGCTTTTGGCAACGTGGATTGGAATTCAGTGCTTGGAATTTTGAAAGGAATTGGAGTGTCCAATAATAACCGAAGAATTATCCAAAGTCTGTATAAAAACCAGGTAGCTGTGATTAAATCTGTACCCAGCTATGAAGAGGCAAGAATAAAGAAAGGAGTGAGACAAGACTGAGCGCTGTTTCCTGTAAATTTTAATGTTTACTTCGAGAAAGCCATCAATGAAATCAAGGAGAAGTCTACTGAAGTGAATATCCACGGAGAAAAAATTAACATTCTGTGGTTCGCTGATTACATATCACTCGTCGCAGAGACAGAGAAGGAGCTGAATAAGATGCTGATAACCATGGAAAGTACAATGGCCTGATATCAGCTGAAAATCAATAAGAAGAAGACTAAGATACTGGTGTGCAGCAAGAGAGGAGAGGCCAAAACGAACGTTAAACTAGGAAAACAAAAGCTGGAAGCGGTGAAAGAGTTCTGTTACCTGGGAAGCCGAGTAACCAACGATGGACGAAGCAAGAAAGAAATAGTTAGTAGAATAACCCAGACAAAGAGGGCATTCTATCAAAAGAAGAATCTACTTACAGCTGGAAATACAAGCGTAGAAGTAAGGAAGCAATTCATCAAAACGTATATCTGGAGCATGTTCCTTTACGGCAGTGAGGCATGGACAATGACAGCAGCGGAGAAGAAAATGGTGGAAGCATTCGAAATATGGTGCTATCGAAGAATGATGAAGATAAAATGGATCGACCGAGTGACAAATGAAGAAGTCCTAAAAGAGTGGGAGAAAAGAGAAGTCTGCTGAAAACTATAAAAAGAAGACGGGACAACCTAATCGGCCATATCTTAAGACATGATGGCGATGATAAAATACAAGCGTAGAAGTAAGGAAACAATTCATTAGAACGTACATCTGGAGCCTGTTTATTTACGGCAGTGAGGCATGGACAATGACAGCAGCGGGAAAGAAAAGGGTGAGGCATTCGAAATGTGGTACAACAGAAGAATGATGAAGATTAAATGGATCGACCGAGTAAGTAACGAGGAAGTCCTAAGAAGAGTGGGAGAAAGGAGAAGTCTTCTGAATACCCTGAGAAGAAGACGGAACAACTTAATCGGCAACGTAATGAGACATGATAGCCTGATGAAGACTATCATCGAGGGACAAGTGGAAGGGAAGAATGACAACGGAAGGCCTACTGCTAGATATATGGAACAAGTGATGAAGGATGCCAAAGAGAAGAAATACGTAAATATGAAGAGATTAGCTGATTGAAGGACTCAGTGGAGAGCTGCGTCAAACCAATCTGAGGATTGATGACCAATGATGATGATATGTTAGAACGTACCGCTGAAAACGGACAGCCTTGTCTAACCCCTCTCCCCATTACCACTCAATCCGATTCTCCATCAACTTCTCTCACTTACACATTTTGTACCGTGATTAATTTACACATCAGTGTCCCGTCTATCCAGTCTTCTCCTTCTTACTCAATAACCCCATTAAATTTTCCCAACACACTCTGTCGAACGCCTTTTCAAAATCAATGGAGTACGCGAATACATCCTGATTATGTTCTATATTCCATTCCACTAGCATTTTCATCACTGAAATTCCCCGCTTGCAAAAAACAAAATGATCGTTGTCTAGGAATCTTTTTCTCCTTTTCCATCCATCTGTTGATGATTGTAAGCACTACCTTTGCCGCATTAGAAATCCTACTTGTTCTTAATCTTCGCATTCCTTTGTTACCCTCTTTTTCTACATAGGTATCAATACGCAAAAATCTTTATTCTGTCAATATCGCAGGCTGGAAAATCACTTGCCATAATTCAGCAGTAGGCCTAAACAAATTTTTGTACAATTGATAGTAGAAATGTAAGTTTTGTCACAGGATTATTGGCACAAAGATGCTCGGAGTGTAAAAAAGAAGATTTAGTGAGATTAAAATAATCAGTCAGGTCTTTATAGTAAGATTTGCAAGTCAATCTATAAAGTTTGAAGTTTATAAGTAATGTAGAAAATGAGTAATTAAAATACAGATTATCATATTTAGTGCGATAGATAAGCTTTATCCTGCATACAGTGTCCATCTTGAAGATATAATTGGTAAGGATAAGGCTCTACAAGTACAGTGACATATGAAATCTACACGTAAGTTGTGAATTACCAAATAATGTATATTACCAAAGAAAGAATTACCGGCGGTTTCCACGATCAATTATTGTTTTGTACGGAGTGTGATAAAAAAATAACTTCTCACTGTTTTCTTACATTTAAATGGCGTAGTGTATCATGGGTTCCTGCCATGCGGTCGTACGGTCAATTAGGAATACGACAATTAGGAAGTTATGCATCGTTTGTGTGAAGCGATTCGACAAAAAACGTCCAGAATTGCGGCAAAATAACTCGTGGAAATTGCATCACGATAATTCTCCCGCCCAAACTTCACTGCTTCGTGATTTTTTGGTAAACAAAAAAAAACCGTTATTTTGCCTCAGCCACCGTATTCGCCTTTCAATGGCCCCCTGTGACTTCTTTCTATTTTTAGAAGCTGAAGAGAACCACGAAAGGATGACGTTTTGCCACCTTTGATGAGATGAAAACAGAATCATTGAAGGAGCTGAACTCAATACCAAAAAGAGAGTTCCAAAAGTGTTTCCATGATTGGAAAAAACGCTGGCACAAGTGTATTATACAGGGATTGCTTTGAAGGGGACAAAATTGACGCTGATTAATAAATAAAAATTCTTTAAGAAAAATGGATATTCCAGTTATTCTTTGATCACGCCACGTACATGCTAAGGAACATTCAGAGAACAACTGAGGTCATTAACTCTGTGTTGCGATTTCGCAGGGGTTGAATGTATTACGAAAATTACCCAGCTGGTTTCATCTGGCCGTGTGTATATAAAAGAGATCCACCCCGAATTTGGATCTACGGTCAGTTGTCCAACGCTCTACTCACAATCAGCCTTATGATATGGGGAATATCTTCCTCAGGCTGCATATTGTAATAACTCATTGTCGATCGCTAAAAAAAATATTATTAATTTCCGAAGGGGCGAAGAAATTTCTTCTTGCCATGAATTCACCTACTAAACTTTGATTTTTTCATTCCAAATCAGAGACATATAATAAACTCATAATTTCTGTCGAATGAGAGGATTTTATAAAAAAGTCAAATTCTTCTTTTCGTGAGCGCGAACTTTAATTCACTTTCTCGCTATTAATTAGCTGTCAAAAGTGTCACGAAATCATGCGGTGCTTTCTGTCGCTGGATCAAAACCTTCCGTTTCCAAACACAGCCTTCCCACTCGCGAAGCCATTATCCGCCAGATCGCGTTATTTCCTCATTTTCCCAGGAGACAATGCAATGGCGTTCGAGTTTCAAGATTTTCCCGCTCCCGACCTCCTGAAGTTCCTGACTTATTTGAATCGTCAACTCCCCAATGCTCCGCAAGCATTTGTTTTATGGCTGCGCAATTCCAATTAGCGAGGAAACCAGAGAAATAATTCTCTCTCTTCCATAATTTTAGTAAAGGAGGCCTTCTGGTGGAAGCGGAATTAATATCGGCCTAACCTCAATTTCAGAAACGATATTTCTTCCTCAAAATCATTGTGAATCCGTGATCGTGTGTTCTGTGTCTACATCTACTCAATACCCTGCAAGTAACTATAAAAGTTTGTGGCAGGGGGTGAATTCACACTGGAAATGCATTATATATCATGCATAAAAAGGATTAGTAATTATATTCTAGTTTAGACTTAACAGTTTAGAAAAAAGGTAAAAATGACAAAGAAAGCATGCAATAACATGCTGTTAGTTGGGTTATCTTAAAGTCCTTATACCAGCATGCAACTACAGGTGCTTATCCATTGATACACTAGTATTTATACTACAGGATATATTTACAGGTATTCTCATCCCTAATTGTACGAGAGAAGAAGGACATTTTGAACCTATCAGTTTGGCAATCAATGTCTCTATTTTATGATCAAGGTCCAGTCTAACATCAGCGAAAATATTATTTGGAAATTTAGTTAATAAATTAATTCTAAATTTCAACCTATGGTCTGCTCATGATTTCAAGTTTAGTTTATTTGCATACTGTCTCATTAAAAATCTTGCCGATCTTCGCTGTACATGCTTCATTTCATTATTTAAGCGTATTCATCAAAGATACTTATACTGGCAATAACAAGGGAAGAGTAGCTCATTGTCTGCTTAGGAAGTCTATGTCTCCCTTTCACTGTAGTTCACTGGCAATGATGAATTATTATTTTCCATAGGCTTCTTCGAATTTTTCCCGGAAACTCATGTCTTAGTTCCAAACCTGAAGAATTGTAACTATTGCTGAATGCACTTAGTGTTTGCATCGGGTTTACCTACCGCCTATCACGCGCCTTTCAGGTGGCTTGGAGGGTAGTACTCCGCCAATATAGATCTACATCTACATCTACATAATACCCTGGAAGCCACCATAAAGGTGTGTGGCAGGGGGTGAACTCTCACCAAACATACACTACATATCATGCATAAAAATTTGTAATTAAAAATTAAAATAGCAAAGCATACATGCAACAACATGCTGTTAGTTGGGTTATCTTTAAGTCCTTATACCAACATGCAGCTACCAATGTTATCCATTGCTACTCTCGTACTGGATACATTTACCGTTATTAATATCCCTAATAGTACGAGGAAAAAAGGACATTTTGAATCTGTCAGTTCGGTAATCTATTTCTCTAATTTTGTGATTATGGTCCAGTCTACCATAGTAAGTTGGGGTCCGCAAAATATTTTTAACATCATCACTGAAAATATGGTCTTGGAATTTGTTTAAGAGATTAAGTCTAAATTTCAACCTGCGATCTGACAATGATTCCCAGTTTAATTCATTTAATAGACTGGTTACGCTAATAAGATTATCATACCGGCCCTTGACAAATCTTGCCGATCTTCGCTGCACACGTTCGAGTTCGTTATTTAGACCGATTTCGGCAGGATCCCATACACTGGCAGCATATTCCAAATGAGGTTTTACAAGGGAAAAGTAGCTGATTTCTCGAACATGATCGTCACATTTACCCAGTAGTCTTTTGACGAATCCCAGTTTACGATTTGCTTGCCCCATTATTTCACGAATGTGTTTACCCTAGGAAAGATAATTTGTCAGTCTAATTCCAAGATATTTAATGGATTCCACGTTTGTTAATTCATTATTACTTATTTTGTAGGTTCTAGGAGGAGAGATATTCTTTTTCCAAAAATTCATTACAAGACATTTTTTAAAGTTTATTTCTAACTGCCATGTATCACACGAAGTTTCAATTGCTTGTAGGTCAATATTTAAATATTCCTTATCGTTTGGGCATAAAATTTCCCTGTATACTACTGCGTCATCGGCAAATAGACGAAGCTTACTTTTTACCACCTTATGGATATCATTTATGTACAAAAGGAATAGGAGTGGACCTATCACGCTACCTTGTGGGACACCCGAAGTGACTTTAATTGCCGGTGAGGTAACACCGTCCAAAACAACCCTTTGCACCCGATCATGCAGAAAATCATTAATCCATAATATAATGTTACTGTCTAACCCATAAGATTTTAGTTTCAAAATTAGTTTGCTATGAGGCACCTTGTCAAAAGCTTTCTTGAAGTAACATCCTTGATTGAAGTAACATGAAGTAACAAGTAAGTGAAAGTAAGTAGATGTAGGAATTTAGGTTCTAATTCATTTCACTCAATCTCTCATGCCACCAGAGTAGGTAAGAGTGGGGCTAAATGCACCGTATTTGATTTTTTTCAATTTTAATTTGCACTCATTTTTGATGAGCTAGAGAGTTCAAATTTTTACCATAGACTACTTTTGGCACTGCAAAGGAACGTCAGCCGTTATATGCCATTTGTGACAATGCGACGCCATTTATGCTTTGGTGTTTGTTATCGTGTGGTATCTCAAAATATTTAGTGCTCCGAAGGTTTTGATTGCTGAGAGTTTTTGTGGAGTTTTTATCGTGAATTTTGACAGAATATGTAAGTAGGTTAGTGCTCTTTTGGAAAAAATGGAGTTCAGGGGATCAACGCATGGATATCTGTTGTGCGCCTTTCAAACTGCCAAAACTTGCTGTGGGGCTAAATGGACCGCATGTGTTGCATGGATTTCGGCATTTTCTTTGCTTTCATGGGGAAGGAAGTCATGGAGGATCTATTAGCTGAGCAGGATGCCGCGGAGGTCCGCGAAAGTGCACTCTCAGCTCCAAGGAAGCGCGGACGCCTAGCGAAAAATCCACGCAAATATTAAGTCGACCATACTTCTGTCGAGGAACTAAATATATATTAATAAATGACTTATGTTAGGAATATCGCTTATCTAATTTTTTATTCACTTCTTTTTCTGTTTCTCCTTTCGAAAGTCGCCTTGAAACACTCATTTTGCTTAAAAAACGCTATGGTTCATTGAGTCTCACCCATGGTCCATTTAGTCCCACGATAGGGCTAAATGGACCAGATGCGCACTTTCCAAAAAACGGCCATAAAAACATACTTTCGATGCTCATACGGCTTGAAAAGTTTGTAGTTGTTACTGAGTATAAAATATTCGACAAGAGAGTTCAGAAAATATTCTACAAGATAGACAGTTTTTCAGAAGTAAAATTGCCTAAATCCGCCCACTAGGACGCCGAAAACGAAAAACGGTCCATTTAGCCCCACCTTCCCCTACCCAGTATCGATTTAAAAAAGTGATAGAGATGTTTAATTGCTAGTATTATCTTCACTTGAGTGCTGCGTGGTAGACGGGGGAAACTTCCTAGGATTTCAACCATCGCATTGGTTTTCAATCCGTGGAGCTTTGGGTGCTGTTCGTCAAGGGCAGGCTAATGCCAATGCCGCATTATCTCAAGCAATTTCTCTATTTTTGTCTGGAGTGTAGACGAAGTCCTATCCTCCACAGAATTCAAAACTGAGCCCTGTGACATTCGTTAATTGTAAGATTTCCAATAGGGGCGTTTACTCGGAACCGAAATCGCTATTTTGTTCACGAAATCGCAATTTTGTACGCGAAATCGTTAGATGAAAATGACAAAAGAATTTTAGTGAAAAAATTAATCTTCTAACCCGAGCCATTCACTCATAAACCAAAAATTAAAATAAGCAAAAGGTCACGCCCACCGAAAAAGCTGCTTTGATAACATTGACGTCATTTTCCTCCCGTACTTGACTGCTTTTCGGGGAAGGTAAGGGAGTGGAGGTGGGTTCTCGGAAGGTCTGCTCGCACAGATGCTGTCGCAACTGCTCCTATTGGCAGAGGCAGCTGTGTCCCCCCCATTACGATAAGGAAAAGTAGCTTCGCGGGCTCAGTTGCGATTGGATGAAGTCGATACACGTCAGGGGTTGCACCACGCTCACTTTTCCGAAAGGGTTAAAAACATAAGTTTTTTTGCCGCTTATAACTCGGGAAATAATTGATGGATCACTAAACGGAAAAATTCGGGTTTTTTTATGTTACAAACTCTATCAGATTCGGCAATAAAAAAAATATGGTAAACGACCCCATTTTGAATAGATCATCAGCTCGAGTCATCGTTTGCGTCACTCTCGTCCACGGGGCAAATATATGACCCTGGATAGAGTCATTTCATTATGCATTGGTTTCCTCTCTTGTGATTATTTTTGTTGAAATACCGAATTAGTTTTACTTCAAGCCACATTTTGTTGGGTCTCCTGTCGCGACAATCTTCAAATTTTGCGAAACGTGAGAAACCTATGGTTTTAACCCGAAAGAGGGCTGCACTCAAATGACAAGGTTTTATTTTTTCTTTTTGTGTGTCGCTAGGGGACTTTTGAGTAACTTGACGAACATCTTATTTTTATCAGCGTAAAATATAGGTACTTTATTTTGCATATTTTGTCCTATTCATTAACTTGCGGGGTTTCCACTATGGAATGGAAATTCAAATTGCTTTGATTACTAGCGTCCATGTAAATAAATGACTGAAAATATGGCGTATTTATTCTTTTTTATACCTTTCCTCCCGGTCTGAAGCGCCTATTAGTGCGGAAACAGACTTGAAAACACCATAAGATGTATAAAAGGGGTTTATTTTACTTTGTTGGCAGCCACTCGCATCAGTGAATTGCTGTACTATATCTGGTAAGAGTAGAGATGGGCAACTTGGTAAATTAATGCGGTAATTTTCGTAAATTGCCCTGTTTTTTTCGTAAATTACCAACATCCATGAAAATTACCGTAATACACGGTAATTTTCAGAAAAGTTCAGAAACCATTGGAATTGGTGATATTATAAATTAAGAAGCTTTAACGATTTTGTTTACATTATGTCCATGATTAATTCCAATTAATTCAGAGTAAAATAACAAATGCACATTGCGCAGAGGTATGCCTTTGGAACGAAAATTTCTCATAGTGTGAAAAAAAAGGCAAATTGCGTGTTGCTGCCAACTTCGTCTTAATTTTTTAAATGAGTTATAATAGATAAACGTCGTGATATGCTTGGTATAAGCGTCGGAATTTATACCTCAATGCTATTTGATTTCGTTTTGAGTCCTCTGATAAGGATTAGCAGCTAAAAACTTAAAATTACCGGTAAATTACCTTAATTGAAAATTACGGTAATTTACCCATCTCTAGGTAGGAGACATTTATTCGGCTTAGGCTGCAATTTGCTTTGAAGAACTGAGAAAACGGGAGGACGGCTGTTTACACACTGAAGACAAAACACACCACTGACGAAGTAAACTATGCATGGTAGTAGACCTGCCACCAGAGCGTTTTTCGCATTAAATGTGTGTAAATAGCAAGGAAACCATTTTCTCACGCGACATGCAATTCAGCTACCTGAATATATTTAGAGTCGCATTCCCTTACGGCAACATATCTTGACAACGTCATCTTCTCCGTGTGGTATCAGATTAGTCGTCAGATGCTGTCCCTGGGATTATGCTCCTTATGAAATCATTTTGCGAAGAGGCAGAGGGAAGAAAAAAAGGGGAAAATAGGAAGAAGAAAGATAAGGGAGTGACTGAAAGGGATGTAAACTATGGCTGCCTAATATTAGAGAGTGAGCGAATAGCTGTGCAAGGTTTTTTAAAAAAGAGGCAATATAGGAGAAGGGAAAAAAAGGTTTCAAGGGAGTCAATGCAAACATAGTTTAGAAAAATGGCAATGACTGAGTGGTGGGAAAAAAATCATCTGGTTTTTCTTAATTGAAAGGACCGGTGGGAGATGTCCGCTTATGAAACAAGTGACGAAGAAATCCCGGGAAATATAAAAAAAATGTCGTCATTTCGGGGAAACGTACGTTTTTGTGTTCTCTTCTTTGTGCGTGTGCCTGGTTTCGAAGTGAATGGAATTGAGGTTGCCATGGGGATGGATCGAGTGGAAGTGCGTCTGACGAATACGGAGGGCGATGGTAGAATACAATATAGTCGAGGGATGAAAAAACAAAAGACGTTGGAAAAGCGCAGGGAGAGGGAGAGAGTGATGGCGGCGGACAAAGAGGCGGGGATGGAGAGGGGGGTTGAAAAAGGGAAGATTTCATTGGGAGGGGGTGGGATAGTGGGGGGGGGAGGGGGGGGGGGGAGAATTCTATTTGAGGGAACCCGGTGCTCCCGGCTGAAGGATGTTCTTCGGGAGAATGGGGTGTTTGCAGTGATGGCTTTATTTGCGGAGGCTGCGTGTATTCGCCCAAAGGTCGCGAGAGAGGGCCGTGGGATATGACGTCGTCGGCTAGCAATGACGTATGCATGTTGATGGCGTCATCGATGGCATTGTTGTTTCTTTATCCCTTAGTCCGACCCCCCCACCCCCCTCCGCGTCACAGTGAGATCCACACGTGACGCTACCGAGCTGCACACACAGTTTGCGGAATACGTGACATCCCGTTATTTTGAGAACTCCATTATTTGAATAAACAGTCACTTAAAAATGAGTTGCAACTCTCTCACCAAAATATCTACCCAGGAAAGAAATTAGTTCACTAATCTGCTGCGACCTAGCTCGTAACAGATTCGTACCAAAACGGCATATCGCGGATTATATGGTGATCGCTTGAAGACATTTGTATCTGAGCGGAGCAGAATTCGGTTTTAAGGTGCTATAACTGCTAAGGTTATAATCACGCCCTTCAACTTAAACTTAAATCCAGGGAAGAATACAACGACTATACCTATGGTGGGATTCGAAACAACATTCTGAAAAGTCTAAGTGGTGACATATCTACTCCATTGGGATTTTTATATTTCATCGATTGGATACTGTCCATGATTCCTCATTTTAAATCGCTAACGAGGGCTGAAAATTTGCCTCTACTATCAAATTTTAATCCATTATGTGGTTAATAGCGTTAATTTTGACGCCAGAGCTCTCGTATAATGTGACCCATTTTTCCATGCAGTACCCTAGTTGTATGTCAATAGTGCATGCTTTGGCGATTTTCAACCTCTGCCACACACTCTCGCGGTGGCTTGCAGGAGATGGTATAATATGTTTCAAAAATTTCCAATTGTATACGTCCGTTAATTTATTGAAACATAAATCAAAATCGATATCCTGATAACTTTTTTCGGGTATAATATTATAGTAGCTTTGATTGCGATAGGATTATTTTAAATTGTGCATCTTTTTTGTGCCTGGAAACCATGCATAGAAGGTTTCACGCGAGGGTTATTGACTGAGATAACACGTAAACCGATATTTCACCGGTTTTACATGTTATATCATGCCTGAACACTTCAGTCACTTCAACTCTAGTTTCCCTCATCTCCCTCATCCATGCATCTACATCTACATAATACCCTGCAAGCCACCATAAAGGTGTGTGGCAGGAGGTGAATTCTCACCAAACATGCACTACATTTCATGCAGGATAGGAATTCAAAAAGGATTAGTATTTGTATGCTGTTCTAAACTTCAATATTTAAACAAAGATAAAAATAGCAAAGCAAACATGCAAAAACATGCTGTTAGTTGGGTTATATTATCCATACTGCGGAAGTAATAGAGACTTCGGAAAAAGGAGGAACAGAGAACAACGTAAGGGGTTAAATTTTGAAGCCACGGCGTCAAATTACTTTCGGCTCGAAGATAAATCAGGTTTTTCTTGAGTGCCTGAAACACCTAGTTTTTTAAATCTTGATTATTTTAAAGATTTTGAGACCGCAGTTGAGTTTCCACAT
The DNA here is from genome assembly GCA_933228895.1 of Platycnemis pennipes. Classification (NCBI taxonomy): domain Eukaryota; kingdom Metazoa; phylum Arthropoda; class Insecta; order Odonata; family Platycnemididae; genus Platycnemis; species Platycnemis pennipes. The sequence continues at coordinate 12,084,938 of OW121850.1, read as the reverse complement.
TTTTTATTACTAACCCTAAATAATTCTAATTATTTAAATAAAAAGTTTCAAATCTCAAGAGGGAAATGTTAACCCATTTATATAATATGCCGACACCTTTCGCCTTCGCACAAAAAACTGGACAAAAGATGAGCTACCTTTGAGATGTGGGTCTAAAAGAAGAATAGGCGACGGCCGGGAAGTGAGGGTGGATGGAGAATGTTGCTGCAGGTGAAGGGACGGTGAAGTCATCAAAAGCGACGGTTTACTGATGGCAGGGACGAGGATGTAGTGCCGGAAGAGAGGGAGGGAGAGAGAGAGAAAAAATCCTTCTAATGGCATGAAGGGAGGGAGGACGTAGAGCTCGGAAGGAGAGATACGCTCGAAAGAGGCAAAGGAGATTGTGGTTATATTTGAAGACTTACCCTGACTGGTAGAGCAACTACCTCTAAACGAATTCGTTTGCTCCTCTTACCCAGCGTAATTAGAATGCAAACACTTAATGAGAGCGTGTATGCAATGAGAAATTGACTCTATGTTCTCCCCGGCAATAGAAATCACTTCAGGTGTCCCACAAGGTAGTATGGTAGGCCCACTTCTGTTCCTTATGGACATAAATGATATAAATAAAGTGGTAAAAAGTAAGCTTCCGTCTATTTGCTGATGACGCAGTAGTGTACAGGGAAATTATATGCCCAAATGATAAAAAATATTGAAATGATGTCCTACAAGCAATTGAAAAATGGTGTGATACATGGCAGTTAGAATTAAATTTAAAAAAATGTGTAATAATGAATTTTTGGAAAAAGAATTTTTCTCCTCCTAGCACTTACAAACTAGGTAATAATAAAATCAAAAACGTGGAATCCATTAAATATCTTGGAATAAGACTGGCACATGATGTTTCCTGGGGTAAACACATTCGTGAAATAATAGGTCAAGGGAATCGTAAACTGGGACTCATCAAAAGAGTATTGGGTAATTGTGACGAACATGTACGAGAAATTAGCAACTTTTCCCTTGTTAGATCTCATGTGGAATATGCTGCCAGTGTATGGGATCTCTACGAAATGGGTCTAAGTAATGAACTTGAACGTGTGCAGCGAAGATCGGCAAGATTTGTAAAGGGACGGTATGATAACCTTACTAGAGTAACCAGTCTATTAAATGAATTAAATTGGGAATCATTGTCAGATCGCAGGTTGAAATTTAGACTTAATTTCCTAAATAAATTCCAAGATAATATATTCAGTGATGACGTTGAAAATATTTTGCGGACCCCAACTTACTATGTTAGACTGGACCATAATTATAAAATTAGAGAAATTGATTGTCAAATTGACAGATACAAAATGTCCTTTTTGCCTCTTACAATTAGGGATATGACTAGTGGTAAATATGTCCAATTCGGGTGTATCAATGGAATGCATAGGTAGTATCATGTTGGTGTAAGGACTTGAAAGTAACCCAACTAACAGCACGTTTTCGCATGTTTAATATGCTATTTTTATTTTTTTAAATATTGCAGTTTATACTAATATATTAATACTAATCCTTTGAAATGCATGATATGATGTGCATATTTGGTGAGAATTTGACCCCTGCCACACACCTTTATGGTGGCATGCAGGGAATTATGTAGATGTATGTAAGCAGTCGATTCCTCTCCACGAAAAGTAAAATATGTAATCATAAATTACTTAGTTATACCCGTTCAAACAGTTTGCAGTGCCTGTTTAATGTTAGTAGAAAGGTGTGCATGGAATTTAATCTCGCAAGTTCCGATTCCAACCGCCTTCCGATTTTATGAACAACATGACAGGCAGGGTATGTGAGCATATACTGTATATACGATATAACCAATACTCATATACTATCAAAATATTGAACAAGATATAAAAATAATATACCAACCCAAATTTGTTTTTACGAGCATTTATCTACATCTACACGATACCCTGCAAGCCACCGCGAGGGTGTGTGGCAGGGGGTGAAGATCACCCAGCATTCACTACCAACATTCAAACAAGCAACTATTGGGTCTCATGCAACTAGATTGTTAGTATCTATAGTATTTAAGGGATTAATACATGCATCATGCACTACAGACTACTCTAAAATATTTCCCCTACCTATCCCTTTGCTATGCTGCCTATTCTGTTCTCTTATAGTACGGGGGAAAAAATGCCATTTTGAATCTATCGGTACGACAATCTATCTCTCTAATCTTATTTATCTGGTGGAATCTAGCATAATACGCTGGTGTTTTTAATATGTGCCTAACACCTTCAGTAAAGCTATCTGATTTAAATTTCTCTAATAGATTTACTCTCTATAATAGATCTACACTCATTTTCCGCCGTTGGTAGAGAATTGTTTTAGCAAGGGATATAAGCGGGGGATCAAACTGTGACACTAACCAAAAATTATCAGGAATCAATTTCAATTATTTCTGCCATCAGATTAGATTAACTTGAAAATAAAGTTGGGTATGCACTAATAAGCAGTGGATATCTGAAGACACCTGAGCTACGTGTAGGGTTGGGAATTAATCGTCATGATATCATTGTTCTTTCACCAAATTCGATTTTATATCACCTCACCATGTTTTTAACACCGACACCGTCCAGTTCTCAAAATAAAGCCCTAGCCGTAAAAAAATTCTGAAATTTCGATTTCCTCCCATGCTGGAGTTGATTTGGGTCGAAAAGAAAATACTGATGAAAAGATGATGAGTTGCATGGATGCTATGAATTGTGGTCTAGAGAGGGCGAAAATAGACAGACGGCATTTGAGATGATGCGAGTGTAGGGAAGGATAGAGACGTTGACGAGGGTCAGAAAGAATACAGACTAGGAAGTTGTGGGATTGGTTGGGAACGAGAGGAACTAAGTGACCGAAGAGGTTAGGGAGAATGGGTGGTTGTAACTGGCAGCAAGGGGAGTGGGCATTTCAAAAGCCGTGGTAGAGGTGGAAGGCGGCTATTATGTAGGCAGGAAACATTAAGGACAATAAGAGACGGTTGGAATGGAATGGTGAAAGGCAGAAAGTATGTGATGTAAGGGGGATCATTTCCCCTCTTTAGACCTCATTTGGAATACGCTGTCAGTATATTGGATCCTTACGAAACAGCCTTAAATAACAAACTTAGTGTGTGCAGCGAAGATCAGCAAGATTTGTAAAGGGACGTTATGATAAATATATTAGCGCAACCACTCTATTATAGGAACTAAAATGGGATTCATTATCAGACCGTAGGTTGAAATTTAGACTTAATCTATTAACTAAATTCCGGAGCATAATGTTTACTGATGGGTTAAAAATATTTTGCGATACTATTGTGGACTGGACCATGACTATAAAATTACATGATTATAAAATTATATGATTATAAAATTAGAGAAATTGATTGCCGAACCGACATGTTCAAAATGTCCTTCCTTCTTCGTATAATTAGGGACATGAATATCTGTAGCTGTAAATTTGTTCCATTGTATCAGGCTCAACTAGGGGGAAGTTGAATTTCGTAAATGAAAAACTAACTTTGTTTCCATCCACAGATTTATTTCCTTAGTACGACACGTTTCAACATTCATTTCATCATCAGGTACTGATGATGACACCGACGTGTAACCGAAATATATCGTACCAAGGAAATAAATCTGTGCATGGAAGCATGGTTAGTTTTTCATTTACCTCTAAATATATCCAATAGCATAAATATGAGTGTATAATTGAATAGCATAGGTAGTTAGTTGGTAGCATAGGCATGATGGTATAAGGACTTTAAGTTAACACAACTAACAGCATCGTATTGTATGCTTGCTTTGCAATGTTCATCTTTTTAAAATTGTGAAATTTATTCTTGTATATTATTACTAAACCTTTGAAATGCATTGATATGCAATGCATGTTTGGAGTGATTTCACCCCCTGCCACTCACCTTTATGATATCTTGCATTATTGCTGGTATTATATACATCTTACATCTACACGATACCCTGCAAGCCACTGCAAGGGTGTGTGGCAGGGGGTGAAGATCACCAAGCATGCACTACATACATGCAAACAAGAAAACTATAGGGTCTCATGCAACTTGATTGTTAGTATCTACAGTATTTAAGGGATTAATACATGCATCATGCACTACAGACTACTCTAAAATATTTCCCCTAACTATCCATTTACTATGCTGCCAATTCTGTTATCTTATAGTACGGGGGAAAAATGCCACTTTGAATCTATCAGTACGACAATCTATCTCTCTAATCTTATTAATCTGGTCGAATTTAGCATAATACGCTGGTGTTTTTAATATGTGCCTAATATCTTCAGTAAAGCTATCCAATTTGAATTTCTCTAATAGATTTAATCTGTACTTTAACCTACGCTCTGATAATGATTCCCACCCTAATTCTTGTATTAATTCTGAAGCGCTATTCAACCTATCGTAACCCCTATCAACGAACCTAGCTGCTCTACGCTGCAGACTGTCTAGTTCTCTCATCAAACGTAATTCATTCGGACCCCATACACTGGCTGCACACTCAAGGTGGGGCCTAAATAGTGAAAAGTAACATCGCTCTTTTGTCTTCTCATCACATTTCCCAAGTACTCTTTTTATAAATCCTAGCTTTCTCTTCGCTCGGCTGCATATTTCCCGGATGTGTCTTGTGTAGATGTTGATCACGCGAAAGACTGATGGATCCTGCTGCGATGTTTAAAAGTTTTTCAAGAGCTTTTGATGTCCATTCAAACTCACCATAACCGGTACCTGCAACACTGTTAATTATAACTGAATGCTGTGGACCGCAGAGTTCTGCCGCATGGTAACAGTCGATGTGGTTAGACGCACGGAGAAAGGGTGTGGACTCCTGGCCCTGATGCGGAGAGGCACTCTTCGGGCGGAAAATAGGGAAAACTTCAAGTTCCGTGACCGCGGCACACTAAGTGGACTTCCTTGTTGTGTGGGGGAGTCAGCGGCGGACGGCGGGATGAACTAACTAGTGTGCGCAAGCGTGGGGACATTACTTTCCAGCACGAATACCCCGAGTCGTACACTATTACACGTCTCCGGTACCGGAGTACTTGGCCCTCTGCAGTTTTGTTTCGCGGTTCCCTTCGTTCGGGCGTGGGCAGGATTTAATTAGATTCTCTCAGGTCGCGCGGACCCGCGCTTCAATTTTCTCTCAACTCTTGTTTTTGGCCTAGTTTGATTCTCGAACGTTCCATCCCGTGTCATGACTCGCCCACCCTCCATACACCAGCCGTCGCACAGTGGGGCGAAAACCCAAAATCGAGGCCAAAATTAATACCGCTTTTATTTCTGCATCAACACTACATTACAAGGATGTGTTAATAGTTTAATGATGTGTTGACTTCGAATTCGAAGTCATTTATGCTGTATTATTGATGTTGTGGTATTTACAATGCCATTTATTCAAACAATTGAGCGTAACAAATTGAAAATAATTTTTGATTATTGCTCTTAAGGTGGAGCCGATTGAAGCGCTTCTAACCTATTCTTTAGAATTTAAATTGACAATTTATTTTTCTGTATATATGATAATTAGTGATATAACAGATCTTTTATTAGCAGAATCAGAATTGGACATTATTTGCGATTAAAGCTTAAATTGCACTGGAGTGAATTTATTCATAGTTTTATTGTTAACGTATCTGTTAACGTGAATGCACTACCTCGAATGCACAAAAACTAAGTACGCACAATACTTAAGTGATTATATGCGGAAAAATATATTTCTCATTTCCAGATTCATCATCCGATTCCAGTGAGGAATCCGAACGATTAATGTTTTAGTGATCTTAAAGTAATGGGGAAACTAATACGTCCAGGGCCTCAATACTGAGTGTGTTTTTTTTGTACGGTGCTGCTATACGGTGGAGATGATTGGGTCTGATGTGACCAACAGCCACTCGAAAACCTCTTCCATAACTGAAGAAATACCCTCAGGCGTTACTTTGTGGAATTGTAGCATCATGGAAATAAAAATAACTTGGTATATGTTCACAATATGCTGCCTTGATAATGACGCTCTAGCTGTCGAAACCGCGGTCGGGTCTTGCAATAAAAGGTGTGGAATATTCAAAGTAATTTTTATTTCCATGATCTTCCCTAATTATTTCCCGTGAATGCTATCAAGTAGAATCCTCGCGGAATCGTTAGAAGTGCTGATTGCCCGCCTCTTGCACTTCCTCGGAGAATTACCGGAAAGGCAATAAGGCATTAGCTATGATCTCAATAGTTGTTGAATGTAATTGGGCATCTTACCAGCCATAGATTTCTAACATTTAGCCATCTTGTTTCATTAGTTGCTCTGGATACGAGGTGTCCATGAATATATAGCACTTTTCCACAGTATTTTTTCGCAGCATCTTGCCGTCGACCGGAGTGGTCGGAATTTTGAATGGGATTTATTTATTTATTGATTTTAACGTTCACCCAACATATACATAATTATAGGGTGAACAATCAGAAGATATAAATACAAATATAAAGAGTAATCTGGTCGCAGTCGCAAAAATAATAACAAACAAATAATAATAACTGATACAAATATGGTATATAAACATTAAGAGGAATCACGTGATTCCATCGTGGACCGGACACTGAATTTAAGTGATTTCTCGAAACGAATCAACGGACTTCGCAAACTGGAACTGGACAAGGCTCCAATTCTACGATGAGGATGGTCCGTGTGGAATTAAAAAGATGACATTCATTACGTTGGCGCTTCGTAATCATGGTTACCGCAGTGTTGCTTGTCGCAATAGCAAATACTGTATGTTATGTTTGAGTAATCGAATATGCAAAACGCACTGGCTAAAATCACATCTACATCGACATCTACATACTACTCTTCAAGCCACCATAAAGGTGTGTGGCAGGGGGTGAGTGATCACCAAACATGCCCTACATATCATGCATAAAAAAGGATTAGTATTTATATACTGTTCTAAACTTCACTATTTAAAAAAATATAAAAATAGCAAAGCAAACATGCAAAAACATGCTGTTAGTTGGGTTAGCTTCAAGTCCTTTTACCAACATGCAGCTACAATGTTATCCATTGGTACACTAGTATTGGATATATTTACCGTTATTCATATCCCTAATTGTACGGGGAAAAAAGAACATTTTGAATCTGTCAGTTCGGCAATCGATTTCTCTAATTTTGTGATTATGGTCCAGTCTACCATAGTAAGTTGGGGTTCGCAAAATATTTTTAACATCATCACAAAAAATATCGTCCTCGAATTTGTTTAAGAGATTAAGTATAAATTTCAATCTGAAATCTGACAATGTTTCCCATTTTAATTCATTTGATGGACTGGTTACGCTAATAAGGTTATCGTACCGTCCTTTTACAAATATTGCCGATCTTCGCTGCACACGTTCAAGTTCATTCTTTAGACCGATTTCGTAGGGATCCCATACACTGGCAGCATATTCCAAATGATGTCTAACAAGGGAAAAGAAGCTGTATTCTTGTACATGATCGTCACATTTACCCAATACTCTTGTGATGAATCCCAGTCCACGAATAGCTTGTCCAATTATTTCACGTATATGTTTACCCCAGGAAGTCAGTCTTATTCCAAGATATTTAGTGGATTGTGGATGGTGCGCACATCGTCGCAACCCGGTGTTGAAAGTTTAGTTGACGTTAACAATAAATGGCTGTGAAGAATTCGATTTAATCATGAATATGTATAGCAATGGTGCATTTAGTGTCCAAAATATGAGCACATTTCCGTTACTATGGCCTATGCTGGGAAGAATGGGTGGGAATGGTAAGAATGGCAAAAGATGGTCTTGAGTGGAACAAGTGATGAAGGATGTGAAAGAGAAGAAATACGTAAATATGAAGAGATTAGCCGATAGAAGAGCTCTGTGGAGAGCTGCTTCAAACCAATCTTAGGATTGATGACTTATGATGATGATGATGATGTCTATGCAGGCCTCTCCTTCCAATTTATCACTTGTGGTGTGCAGGAATCTTATTCATCTATGGCTGTGTAATAAATCATTTACGAATATCATTCTTTGCCGGAATAAGTAGAATCGTGTTGATTCAATTTGTTTCGGTCGCCGATGAAAAGTAGAATTTGAAGGACCAATAAGTGACCGGTATTATGCATCTCAACGTATGATTTTGCTACTCACAGAAAGAAGAACTGAGCCGAAAAAAATGCGATTACGGTAATAACGCCCTTTCAGTTTTAAGACTACATCAGACAGGCAATGCAATGCTTCGGAAATATTTATTCAGAAGTGCTGAAATATGTGATTGCTGAAGATTGTTGGTCTTATGACTAAAATTATGTCATTTTCATCGAGTTTTTATGGAGCACATAGATTCCATTTTCTCCTCTACGAAGGTTTTAATGATTATGAAATACCTTAAAAAGTATTGGGATAAAATAGTTGTGTAAACCTTGGTTACGTAAAATGTTTGATCCTAAAATACATTGATAAGATATTAAAATAACAGGAAAAATTGTATTATGCTTCAAAGTGTTGAAATGCCCCAAATTTTGAGTTATATTCTTGGTAGTTACATGAAATTCCTATAGATAGAAGGAATACATTTTCTACCAGCCATTTTCCCTGTTAGCCGTATCCGCCATTTGATTTTATTGAAATTGTTGGATTATTTCCTTGAATTTTGGCTCCAGGGTTGAAGATCTCGATAGTTCAATTGTACCTATTATTATCTACTAATTGGTATACGTCTACTTACCGGGAGAGTAGTTCTACTCTACGAGCTCGATGTGGAACACAACATTGCCGGGAAACGTTCTCCCCTTCTAAATTGCTTTTCAATTAAAAATTGCAGCATAAAACAATTATTTAGTGAATGCATCGTGGTTTTTCTTGATGCATGTTTGATATGAGAAAACTTAAATATATTTGGCCCATCAGTATTTTGGCTTAAAAGCTCGACCTATTTGTAATGACCTCCCGTCCAAAAATCAATATTTTACCAGAAGAGTGGAACGCGGGTAAGGTATAGATAGTGTAAAAATGGTAGCAATGATTTTGCTCAATACACTGCAATTGTTATTGTGGCATCACGAATCGCAACAGATTGCTTTATTTATTGACAGAAACTATTCAAACTGTAAGGGTGACTATGGATGTCTTGACAAGCCATACGTATGACATAAACGTTCGTGATGGCTGAGTTTTCTTGGGAGTTACTATTAAACCCAATTAAACCATTCATGCCCTCTATTGACTACCCCTGGAGATACATTTTCTGAAATATATTTGGAAATTAAAGAGATATATCTTTTTACACTGATTCCTTTTGATCTAGCAACTTTCAAGATGCGAGAGATGAAACCAATCCATGTGACATATTTTTTGAAGTATTTCCTTCAGGGCGACCTTAGTTAAATCCGAGGCTAAATGAAAGGGACTCTTGGCGAAGTTAAATCGAAAACCTTAATTCCATAGAACTCATCATACAATATGCTAAAGATTTGAGATCTGAAACTAATTTAAAAATATTTCATAAGAAGTGGCAAAAATATTTCATAATTTCCATAAATGTCTCATTAAAATCTTTTTTTTTTAGTTTTTATTAGAATTTATTGCATTTCTAATGACTTTATGGCATGAATATTCATTGAGGATGATTCCAAACTTATATTTCAGCGAAATTAATGATACGAATTCGCTTAAAATATTTATGAATTGAAAACTTTTGAAAAATTCCCATTACCAAGTTTTCAAGGTTTCCCATTATCAAGTGCATGGTATGTACCGCTGCACTTATTCTCTCCATAGTATTTTTGGCGGCCGCTGTGCAATGGACATAAATCGCCAGCAAAAGTCTTTCCCATCCATCCCCGGGCGTGACACGTGACCCCCCACGCTGAACGGCGCCATCTGCTTGTCATTTTTTTATTCGATGACGTGTGATCAATTTAATTCCCCCTCCACCCTGACTCGATTGTTTATATTGCTCCAGAGAGCAGTTCACTGGGGAAATCTTTTTTTTCCTTTGTCCAGCACTAGCTTGTTTTGTGCCGTGATAAACATGCGTCGCTTTGGAAGATGATAGTGGGGTGAGGGAAGGACGGGGGGGTGTTCGGGACAGCAGCAGGGAGACACCGCGCGGTTAAAGGGTCAGGGGGGAGGGACGCGACCGCCCATCATCTTCCCCGTGTATGCCTGGGTGGCACGTGCGTGCATGTTTTTGCGTGTTTGCTTTGTTATTTTTATCTTTTTTTAAATTGAGAAGTTTAGCACATTCTATAAAGACTAATCCTTTGTTATGCATGATACGTAGTGCATGTTTGGTGAGAATTCACCCCCTGCCACACACCTTTATGGTGGCTTGCAGGGTATCTACATCTACATCTACAAGATACCCTGCAAGCCACCGCGAGGGTGTGTGGCAGGGGGTGAAGATCACCAAGCATGCACTACTAACATGCAAACTAGCAACTATTTGTCTCATGCAACTTGATTGTTAGTATCTATAGTATTTAAGGGGTAAGGCATGCATCATGCACTACATAATACTCGAAAATATTTCCCATACCTATCCCTTTCCTATGCTGCCTATTCTGTTCTCTTATAGTACGGGGGAAAATGCCAGTTTGAATCTATCGGTACGACAATCTAACTCTCTAATCTTATTTATCTGGTCGAATCTAGCATAATACGCTGGTGTTTTTAATATGTGCCTAACATCTTCAGTAAAGCTATCCGATTGAAATTTCTCTAATAGATTTAATCTGAACTTTAACCTACGCTCTGATAATGATTCCCACCCTAATTCTTGTACATATTAATTCTGATACACTACTCAACCTATCGTAACACCTTTTGACGAACCTAGCTGCTCTACGCTGCACACTGTCTAGTTCTCTAATCAAACCTAATTCATTAGGATCCCATACACTGGCTGCATACTCAAGGTGGGGCCTAACTAGTGAAATGTAGCATCGCTCTTTTGTCTTCTCATCACATTTTCCAAGTACTCTTTTTATAAATCCTAGCTTTCTCTTCGCTCGGCCGCATATTTCCCGGATGTGGCTACCCCACGATAAATCTTTAGTGATTGTTACACCTAAATATCTTACGGTTTCAACGCTTTCGATTTTCGTGTTATTAATTCTATAGGATCGCTCTATTGAATTATTCCTCCTCCAAAAATTGATAGCTACACACTTTTTAAGGTTAAGTTCTAACTGCCATTTGTCGCACCACTCTTGAATTGCATCTAAATCCTTGCTAAGTGTTTTCCTGTCCTCTTCATTTGATATACCCCTGTACACCACCGCATCGTCTGCAAAAAGTCTAAGGTTACTACTAACTACAGTACCCAAATCGTTTATGTATAAAAGAAATAGAAGCGGACCTACTACGCTACCCTGGGGAACTCCCGATGTGACTTCGATTGTGTCCGACATGATACCATCTATGACAACCCTCTGCTCTCGTCCACTTAAGAATTCTTTTACCCAACATACAACGTCTTTATTTATACCAACTCTAACATCAAGATTAATTTGTCATGAGGAACTTTATCTAAAGCCTTTTTAAAATCTAAAAATATGGCATCAACTTCAGTACTGTTTTCGCCGTGGACTAAAATATCGTGTACGAATAAAGCTAATTGTGTCTCGCAAGATCAACCTTTCCGGAACCCATGCTGGCATTTTATGAGTAATCCCTGACAATCCAAATGCCCCATGATCGAACTGACTACTATGTGCTCAAATATCTTACAAGAGATTGACGTGAGTGAAATGGGTCTGTAGTTACTAGGTTCTTCCCTATCACCACTTTTAAATATAGGTGTAATGTTAGCTACTTTCCAATCCTTGGGTACTGTGTGGTTTTTTAGTGTTTTATTGAATATTATTTCTAGATAGGGGGCTATTTCAGAAGCTAATGTTTTATATACTCTGGAAGGAATTTGATCGGGACATGGTGATTTGTTTTTACTTATGCTTTTTAACTGCTGCTCTATTCCGCGACATGAAATTTTTATTTTGGGCATTTGCTCACTGAAAGTGTTCGGCGGTGGTTCCACTGCGTTTTGTGACGATTAGTTGAATGCACTTTGGAAGAAGGTGTTTAAAATATTGGCTTTTTCTACACTGCTGGAGACTCTGATTCCTTTATCGTTTTTAAGTGTGTGCACTGTGGACCTATTTCCCTGAAGCTCTCTCACATATGACCAAAACGCTTTAGGATTGCTATCTAAATATTCTCCTAACATGTTGCTCTTGAAATGTGATAACGCTTGCCGACATGATTTCCTTGCTAATGCTCTTGATTTTTTATAGTTTTGAACTAGCTCATTTTTTTCCTCTACCGATAGGTATTATGTAGATGTAGATGCACGTGTGAATATATCCGAATGCATGGCAGCGTTTTATACAAACCTGCTCTACTGCAATGAAAAAACACCAAAACCAGTGTCACTGAGAAAGCAGAATCAGTTTTGAAGATGCTCTGGAATTGCATTCTTATGTACTGACTACCGTACAAGCTACCTCGAGGGTGTGCGGCAGGGGGTGAGTTATCAGCACACATCTCTAAGTACATGAGCTATAATTTACTCATTCTAACTACCTAAGGAGATATTTCCAAGAATAAGACGCGGAACATACATTACCAGTCTAATTATCGTCCAATATGCAAGGAAACATTTGAGATGACATTTAGCGATATATATATTCCTGTAATTCATATAAATTTCAAATACTCTAAGATTTATCGATAGAAGATGTAATTTCACTACGAAATACAATTCTCTCCAATACCTTGCGTTTGTTCAATACCTCAATCACAATGAGATAGATTAAGAGTACACGAACTTACAACCAAATAAATTTCTCTTAATAAAAACTGAATCGATGACTTTTTACCTATTTCATGATTTAGACAGATTTCGTAGGGATCCCATACACTGGCAGCATATTCCAAATGAGGTCTAACAAGGGAAAAGTATCTGATTTCTCGTACATGATCGTCACACTTACCCAATACTCTTTTGATGGATCCCAGTCTACGATTAGCATGACCCATTATCTCACGTATGTTTGTGCACGCCGATGACCCTGGAGCTGGGATGACAAAGAAATGGTATTGACTCCTGGTTTGGGCCACCCACGCTGAACAGGGGCAAAAGGGTATTAGAGAGATAGAGGGACAGGAATCGTCCGACTCAGGCGGCCGCTGGAGTGATGGCGTCACTTCATGATCGCTTGCGGGGAGACATGATGGAACCGCAGGCACTATCCATCGGACGGTGTTCACGAAGGGAATGGGATTGGATTGAGGGAAAGAGGGTGGAAGGGGGGTTCAAGGAGCAGGGGGCATCAGTGAGGAGAGATGCCGGAGACAGTGATGGACATGAGAGTGCGATTAGGAGGACGGGGGTCCACACTGAATGAGCCGAAGGTAGAACAGTAGTGGGCACTTCTGAAGAGAGAGTAGGTATGTGTTCACAGGAGCAATGGAGGAGGAGGAGCCAGAAATGATTCGGTATCTTCCCAAGAAAAAACGTTTTCATAAGTATAAATCCAATGATTATTGACGTTATGCGTTTGTGAAACCTGGTTTGATGATGGAAAATGATGGAAAAATATTGGACATATTTAAAATTTTGGTTTGAATGTGAGGATAGAGAAAGTACGATATTGATATTGAGTTTATTTAACCTGGGGTTGGTGAGGCCATCTGGTCCCCTCTCCCCCCGCCCCAGGGCTCATTAGGTACAGAATTATTACAAGTATTTACATAATTTTCATTCACAAGGAATTTCATTCGGCACGCAGGCTGGGATTAAGAGGCTATATTACATTTTATTACTAACTGTTTGACATTTATGGTTTTCTTGTTTTTATCGAGATTCCTTTTTTGTGGCAGAGACATGAATAATGAGCTTCATTGTAAATATTGAATAACATTGATTGGTGCAACCTACTTAAAAATATCACAGATAGTTACATCAAATTAACGATTGACCGAAATGAAGACGAATGTAACATTTTCTTGAAATTCTTGTGGATTGGAAGCAAGAAGAAAGTTACCGGAGGAAAATATGGGGTACATATATATCTGCACACTACCCTGCAAGCCACCATTAATGATGTGCGGCAGGGGGTGAATTCAAACCAAACTGCATGCTTAAGAAGGAATAGTAATTATATTCTAGTCTAAAATTCACCACTTAACAGAGATAAAAATAGCAGGCATGCAAAAACATGCAGTTAGTAGGGTTGGTTTAAAGTCTTTATACCAAAATAAAACTACCTATGCTATTCATTGATAATTCGTATTTATTCTATTTAATGTACTTACAGTTATTCATATCCCTAATTGTACGTGGAAAGAATGACATTTTGAATCTTTCAGTGCGGCAATCAAGTGCCTTAATTTTGTGATTATGGTCCAGTCTACCATAGTGAGTTGGAGTTCGCAAAATATATTTATGTCATCAGTGAAAATATTGTCTTCAAATTCTGCTAAAGATTGTCTAGATCTCAACCTACGGTCATAATGTTGTTGGGATGTTCTCAGGTTGGGGTATACTCAGAGAGGGGAAGTGGAGGCAGTTCGCAATTAAGGGAGATGGGTTTAATGAAGATGGATCGAGAACGCTGGGAACAGTAGACTTGGTTTGTGGGTTATCCCAACCTAATCCCACCGTCTAATATTCGCACTCAAGCGTAAGACGCACAAAATATCTATGCTTAAGGTGAATGAATGAATGAATGAATGAAATATTTATTAATGCTCTGGGGTAACCCATAAGAGCAAATACATTATAACAAAAATGCACATTCTGCTCAAATAAACACAATTCAGAATTACACATACATAATTAACATAATAAATACAGAAATTAGACCAGTTAAACGCCAAAATATATTAATGAAAGAAATTGACACAATTTAATGTCGATTATTTAAATAGAAATACAATTTCATTTTGAAGGTTTGGAGGGAGGAGGAGGATTTAATGTGGAGGGGCAGCGAGTTCCAAAATCTGGAAGCCGTTATAAGGAAGGAATTAAGGTAGAGGTTGGTACGAGCATATGGAATGTGAAAAAGGCTAAGGTCGGTGCGAGTTATTCTTTGAGAAACACATGACCTAGGAGTGAAGAGGTTAAGTAGGTACTCAGGATTTCGATTGCGGAAGAGGGAGAAGAGGAAAGACCCCATGAAGTATTTCCTTCGGGAGTCAAGTGGTAGCCAATTCAGCTCAGCTGCGTACTTAGATACATGATCATCTCTGCGTAGGTCGAATAAAAATCTAATGCAACTGTTAAGTAATCGCTGAAGATGCATATTAAGAGTATTTGTTAAATCACTATAGACTAATATACAGTAATCCATAATTGGAAATATAAATGAAGTTACAAGCATAACTCTGGTAGAAAAAGGAAGATTTTTCTTATGCAACTTGAGTAAATAGAGAGTCTTATTACCTTTATTACATATTTCAAGAACATGCTGATCCCAGGACAAGGTTGATGATAGAGTAAGTCCCAGGTAACAGTCTTTTTGATTTGAACAGTAGTCGAACTAACACGCAGAGGTGGAAGGCGAAGGTGGGATAAGAACCAGGCTAGCTTTCGGTTTGTCAGCCATTGCGTAGCCGACCGCGATCTTCAGTACTGATAGGGGAGCGGAGAAGTCACAGGAGTGTGCTAAATGGAATAATGAGACGTGTATAGTGTAATCTGAAGACAGATAAGTATTAAATGGGAAGGGAATATTCGAGAAATGAAGAGGAGAAGTAAGAGAATCAGTCAAAACCTACATGTACACGATACCCTGCAAGCCACCGCAAGGGTGTGTGGCAGGGGGTGAAGATTACCAAGCATGCACTACCGTCATGCAGAAAAGCAACTATAGGGTCTCATGCAACTATATTGTTAGTATCTATAGTATTTAAGGGATTAATACATGCATCATGCACTACAGACTACTCTAAAATATTTTCTCTACCTATCCCATTGCTATTCTGCCTATTCTGTTCTCTTATAGTACGGAGAGGTGCCATTTTGAATCTATCAGTACGACAATCTATCTCTCTAATTTTATTTATCTGATCGAATCTAGCATAATACGCTGGTGTTTTTAATGTGTTCCTAACACCGTAAGTAAGGCTATCCGATTCAAATTTCTCTAACAGATTTAATCTGTACTTTAACCTACCCTCTGATAATGAATCCCACCCTAATTCTTGTATTAAGTCTGAAACCTAGCTGCTCTAAGCTGCACACTATCTAGTTCTCTGATCAAACGTAATTCATTCGGATCCCATACACTGGCTGCATACTCAGGGTGGAGCCTAACTAGTGAGAAGTAACATCGCTCTTTTGTCTTCTCCTCACATTTCCCAAGTACTCTTTTTATAAATCCTAGCTTTCTCTTCGCTCGGCCGTATATTTCCCGGATGTGTCTTCGTCCACGATAAATATTTAGTTATTGTTACACCTAAATATTTGTTTGCAACGCTTTCCATTACCTATCCTAACCTGTAGAGTATCAGATAGTTATAATTGTCACTAATGCGGTTTTTTCTAGCATCGCCTCTTTAATGAAGTTCACGAAAATATTGAATGAAATTGGCGCTGGCTTACTCCCTGCTGGTCATCTATTCATCTCATCCCGTGTACATGCGCCCGTGCCCAACCTCCCACATGAATTTTCTCTCTCTCCCCGTGTGATAAACAACGCTCACCCCATTATTCCCTTTCAGCAATTGCCTGTTTGGTGGGATTTATATGATCCTCTCTCCACACTGCAGCTGGGCATTGCCGTTGTGACCGAATCCCAACGGAATCCAACGCATTTTGAGCGGACAATGCCCACCCCCTCGGGACCAGTTGTGGGAGCGATCGCCAGATGTCGTGACAAGCGGCTTCAGAAAAATGTTTTTTTGTTAAAGCTTCAAAGTTTTTTTTAAAAAAATGGCAAAATCCTCATTTATGCGTACTTTTTAAATCGACGCGCCCATTTATTATTTTCGCAAAATGCGAGCGAGCGGTCCACCTCTCTTTGGGGTAAGCCTCCGGTAGTATTCTTATATCGGTGTATGCAAGTACTACCTCGTCGCTAGGTACTAGCCTCTGATTCTAAATTAAATGAGTGGAATTTTTCTATGAAAATAAGATTTTCTATTGGATTAAGCCTTTTTGGGGTAACCACTGGATAGTAGAACAACATTATTAGCTTGCGATTGAGAATTACCATCGCTAGTGGATAAAAACTTTATCACTGTGAATTGTCACATATTTATCCATTAATACGCACAAAGCAGGATGGGCATCTGTCTTCAATTTTTGTACTGCCCTTTTTTTTTTTAAATCTTTTCATTCCTTCAAATGAAAGGTTACGGTTCTAAATATATTCTCTCGCAAAAGATCGTCAACTCAATCGTTCACGCTTGCCTATCGAGGTCCCTTACCATTTCTCCAATTAAACATAGTGTCTGGTTCTCCAATATCTTAACTTTCAATTCTGCGCAGATGCGATAGCCGAAGTCGTAGCTCATTCCCATTGGTGGAAATTTATTTATTCAACAATCACCATTGAAACATGGATATTTTTGGCTGGAACAGTCAAAGAGGTAATAACTGATTCGATGCGATTAGTAAGATATATTGCTTTGATATTCACAATTTATTGGCTTTAAGCGCATGAAAGAAAGGGGTAATATTTCAAACTGGGGGTAGACATTTTATAAAATACCATTAAGAAAGAGAGCAAAGAAAAATATTCCTGGCTTCAAACTGAAATGACGTTTGGATTCACTGATACGGCATAACGGACACCATTAATTTCGCAAAAATAATAAGTTTATACTTATTACCTCTCCGCAATTTAGAATTTTGGAACTCATTTTAAATAATTATGGGATCCTATTGCAGGTCTGATAAGAGTTTTTATAAGATCACTTGAGCTTGAACACCATCCTCGTCGCCAGAGTAATTTCTATTGGAAATAGATTAAAGAAAGGATTTTTGCTAATTTTTGTTCTAAAGTATTGAACTGCCCGAAAATGATAATAATATTGAGTTTAAAGTGTTGTAAATAACTGATTTTTGTGTGCTAAGGTAAATAAATTTCTAAGTTTATTGTGAAAAGGAGTTATGCTCCACGAATATAGCTATCACATCCATACAGAATGGAAAGTTGGACATGGGAGAAAGTGGCATTCTGTTTGAATGGATATTCATTATTTTTAACGCATATAAATGGATTTGGAATTTCCATTAATTTTTAAGCTGCTACCGCATGAAAGACACTGGTAGTCGTCTGACTATAATATGCTCTCAGTTGAGATAGGAATCCTCAGACCAACCATAGCAGAGAGGCAGCTAACGCGCCGGATTTCTGCTAATTAATTCAAATGGAATTTCTCGTAAGCTGCAAAAACAGTTTTCTCCTCTCTTTTTCCAGTTAGGCTTCATTATTAAATCGCCTCATCTGCATACTGAACTCATTCAATCGGTTTTTATATTGCCTGTTTCCCCTCCCCCTCCCGGCTGCAATGAGATTCCTTCTTTTCTTACCCCTCTGAAGGCAATCTCTGTTCCTCTAATCTCTCACTTCCATCTGAGATGGGGTCTTCCAATGGGAGGATTACTTTTTTCACAATGGGGTGGTTTCCTATTATTTTTTTATTGTCTCTTGACAGAAAATTTATGACGTCTGGAGTTCGTATTTTAAGTCTGTCGATTTTAAAATGGCGTTAAGTTTTTTTCCTCATCGATTAAAAAGTGAAAAAATTCAACAGTGGGATAACGCGACGGCAAATTTTTGTCAGCATCAAGGGTCAACAATCCTAGGATTGGTTTGACGCAGCCCTCCACTCGATTCTTCTATCGGCCAACCTCTTCATACCAACGTAGTTCCTCTCTTTCACGTCCTTTACGACTTGTTCCATATATATTATATGAGGCCTGCCTTTTCCATTCTTCCCATTCACTCTTCCTTCGACGATTTTCTTCATCAGGCCATCGTGTCTCAAGATATGGCCGATTAGGTTGTCCCGTCTTCTTTTTATAGTTTTCAGTAGACTTCTCTTTTCTCCCACCCTTCTTAGGACTTCTTCATTTGTCACTCGGTCGATCCATTTTATCTTCATCATTCTTCGATAGCACCATATTTCGAATGCTTCCACCCTTTTTTTCTCCGCTGCTGTCATGCTGCTCACAAACTGTTAAATGCCGGTAAATCATACGTGTAACGTGAATCTCTTTCCTCTACCTGCCACTAGGTGATGCTGCGAACTCATCCTAGCCAGAGTCCTCTAGATTGCCAATAATAAAATATATTGGGTGCTTTTTGTTCGGGCGACTCGTGTATAACTTAGTGTGAACTAGCGTCAACTTCGAGCTAGCAACGAATGGAAAGCTCTTGTGCGCAGTAGATGATGCGCGTTGGTCACGAGTTGAACGAGTGGGAATCTTAAACAAGTTTAACATTCCCGAAGAACTTGTGGATCTGCCAGTTAACTTTTGGTAATCTTCATTGGTTTCCAACAATTACTTCATTTATATACGGGCGAAATCTAAATAAGAGAACAATGTAAGTAATTCAGATTGATGATTTGGGATCCTAATGAAATATGGGCCGGGATCCGAATGAACCTTTGAGT
This sequence comes from Platycnemis pennipes, assembly GCA_933228895.1. NCBI lineage: Eukaryota > Metazoa > Arthropoda > Insecta > Odonata > Platycnemididae > Platycnemis > Platycnemis pennipes. The sequence continues at coordinate 12,065,290 of OW121850.1, read as the reverse complement.
ATGCAGTGTATGGGATCCGAATGAATAAGGTTTGATCAGAGAACTAGACAGTGTGCAGAGTAGAGCAGCTAGGTTCGTTAAAATGTGTTACGATAGGTTGAGTAGCGTTTCAGAATTAATAAAACAATTAGGGTGGGAATCATTATCAGAGCGTAGGTTAAAGTACCGATTAAATCTATTAGAAAAATTTCAATCGGATAGTTTTACTGAAGATGTAAAGCACATATAAATAAAAACCAGCGTATTATGCTAGATTCGACCAGATAAATGAGATTAGACAGATAGATTGTCGTACCGATAGATTCAAAATGGCATTTTTCCCCCGTACTATAAGAGAACAGAATAGGCAGCATAGCAAAGGGATTGGTAGGGGAAATATTTTAGAGTAGTCTGTAGTGCATGATTCATGTATTAATCCTTTAAATACCATATATACTAACGATCTAGTTGCATGAGACCCTATAGTTGCTTGTTTGCATGTTAGTAGTGCCTGCTTGGTGATCTTCACCCCCTGCCACACACCCTCGCGGTGGCTTGGTGGCGCTCCGTTTAAGCTTATGAACTAGTAGCTGAGGTATTCATTTCATTTATTATGATTAACTTTTATTTATTCCTTTACAACTATTTGTTCCATTGATTCATTTAAAAGAGGCTCCACCGAATTATGAAGTAGATGTCATTTTTGTGAAAATTTTAGGACACATCATTTTTTGGCCCTTCTATCGATTGGCACCAAAACAATGAGGCCTTTCCATCATACAGTTGAAGAAAAAAGACGTTGAAAATCAGCAATGTTATATGTGATCATACGGCAGAGCATGCCTATTGCGCTAAAATTTGCAGATTAATAATGTAGAAAGAAATGTCATTTTGAGGAAAAACTAATATAAGATACGAAATTTGATGTAGAATTTAGCATTCTAAAAAAGTGTTCGCCTTACCGCACTTGTTTAATTGAGATTAATATATCTTTGCTCGTAAAAAAGCAGAAAAGCATTAGTTACATGAAAGTGGCGCTTAAGTTTGTTGTTATAATTGGCAACGGTACTTTTGACAGAACATGCTTACGAGCCTATTTAGCCAATTAATTTAGGAATAAACCTAACCAAGGACCGTCTTTTTTATGTAATTTAAATATTTCATTGGTTATTGACATAGTGTAATGAATACCAATGCTTTCAAATGGAAGCAGTGTCATTGTTGCCAAACCTTTTTAAAAAATGAATATTAATAAAATTCAAAACAAGGAGTTTTATTTGCAAGGGAATAGTTTTAAACTTAGTAAGAGAATCTCCTTTAGAATACGTATTAGCGGGATAGAACATATATTCTCACGTTGTAAATTAATCATGGCAACAACACCTCAGCCATGTTCCGAAGTCAAATGAGTTAAAAGAGCTGGTAAAAAAATAGAATGCAATTACAACACGCTTTATAATAGCATACTCATGCAATTATCGTGTATTCGTTATCACCCTATAGATGATTTTCCAAGTAAGAGTTTTTCCGGATCGGTATTTATTCATTAAGGAACATAGCTCTTTTACGGGATTTTGAATCGCGGCGTCACGGTGGAACCTCCTTAAGTAGTAATTGGGTAAGATTTCTTTGTAAAATTACTTATCTTTCATTCACCAGCTCAGCCTAAACGCTTGCGCCGGTTTAGGTTGTGAACAAAGAGCGTGGAAAGTTACAAAGTAATTCTATTTGTTACCGAGAAAAAAACCTTGCCTCTACTGACACGGTATGTGATGAGATTATGGAGTTAAAAATTGGAGAACCGGCGTGATGTGTTCTACTTTACCTTCTGATAGGAAATTCCTTTGGGAAGGAAGATGGGTTTTGGAAGTTTGGAGTGTGCTTAAATTTACGAAGTTTTTGGCTTTTTAATTGTAATTTAAGTGGTGAGAAACATTTGAAATTAAGTAATGTAGGTCTTAATTATTTTGTCACTTACAGTGATTCCCAACTACTGATGAAAAAAATTCAAATTTGAGACTTTTCGCAAGGCCTTTGCCATCGCTTTCAAAAAGAACACTCTTTAAAGGCTTGATGAATAATAATCCAGAGAAGATGACCAAACCGGATCAGATATTTTACATGCTAGCTATGTTAAGTAAAGTAATAAACTTGGAAAAATTTGAAATATTTCTCACCACACTGGAAATCCACGTTTTGTTCCCAAAACCATTCGTCCAATTCGTAATAAGTAACAGAAAGATGAGCCAATAATCAAGCTACGGATAATACGTACATCTGGGTGCATTATTTATATTACGATTTGTGAGGCTGTAGTCACGAATTTGGTGTTATTCTGTCACGAAAATAAACCGGTTCCATATCAGATACCGGATTTTGCTTGCTTTGAGATGTGTGTGGTATTACCTTGTAAAAGTACACACTTATTTATTTGATGAAGCTAAACTTTTTTCTATCAACATTTACTTAACTATGTGCTAAACTTGCCAACATAAGCATAAAAAAGTATTCTATGTAATGATTAGCTGAAGGAGATCAAGTGACTAGGTTATTAGTCTCCAATTACTATGTCTTGATTTTGGTAACGCCAAAAAAAATTCGTAAAATTCCTCACGCTGAGGTTGCATATCTTCGTCAAGCCCGTGACTTGTTTGCGTAAAATATCTATAAAGTAAGTGTATATTGGGACATAGCTCAGTCAAGACAGCAGCAATAGGAATTTTATTCATAAAACTTAACAACGGGATGCCCATAGACTAAATTAGTACTGTCGGTGCTGATTTAAACTCTAGACACTGTTTACCTCGGATAACTCGTTCAGGAATTGGCATTGGCAATACAAATGCCAAGACCATATTTTCAGTGATGATATTAAAAATATTTTGCGGACCCAACATGCTATGGAAACCTGGACGATAATCACAAAATTAGAGAAATTGATTGTCGAACTAACCTCCTACTATTTCGTCTAACTTTCCTCGTACTATTAGGGATATGAATAACGGTAAATATATCCAGTACAAGTGTAGCAATGGATAACATTGGTAGTTGCATGTTGGTATAAGGAATTACAGCTAATCCAACTAAAAGCATGTTTTTCCATGTATACTTTGCTATTTTTAACATTTTATAAATAGTGTAGTTTTGAACAGTACCTATATAAATGCTAGTCTTTTTTATGCATGAAATGTAGTGCATGTTTGGTGAGAATTCACCCCCTGCCACACACCATTATGGTGGCTTGCAGGGTATTAACTAGATGTAGATGTAGATCTTCCCTACATACATACATACATCTATTCTCCCGACGGGTCGCGAACGAGCACATTTCCACCCCTTCATCATCCAGTTCAACTCCTCTCCCCGAGCGAACAGCTGCGTTTCACAAGCCTACTGCTATTTCAGCTCTTCAGCAGCGGTCAATTTCTCCTCGCGGACACTGAACGGCACTCAACTCGGGACGATACATTCCAGTCATTGTGACATACCGACTTCTGGCGGCGTGTGGTCGTCTGGGCGCTTCGTGTCGCGCCGGGGATGCGCGAAAGTAAAAGCAGCGACGAAGGTCAGAAGAGGGCAGCGGACACGGAAATCTGACATTTAGGTTGGATGTATGCGTGGAGAGAGTGGAATCTAAAGCCGTTTCATACGATACGTGATCCAGCACAAGACCTAGTAGTGTGCTAGCCGCTACTTGATATTGAAGACGGAATCTAGTATGATTGGAACCGTCCAGGGAGGTTTCACACGATCATCGACCTTGTGTTTGCTACGAAGCGGTTGTTCCATACGATTCCATACTAATTAAAAAAAAGAGAAGCGTCTGCAACGTGACTTGATTGGTCGATGGCCACTGGGTGCAACTAGGAGGTAGTAGCTAGCAGTAGTAGTAAAATAAACTAGTAGCGCATCAAGTAGCTCAGCGAGTATACAAGCGATCACGCTTACCAGCCAGTATACTGATGCTATTCACTCGATACTGTAAAGCTACTAGTGAGTATCCTCCACCTTGTCCTGGATGAAGTGTCGTCTGAAACGGGCTTAAGATTTATCGTCAAACTATTTAGTTGTAATGGAGTACGGTGATTTGTGGTAGCCAAAGGACGAAAGGATGATAAACTCAGGAGACTTTTAAACTCCGGTGTGTACAGGAATGAAGAAAATACATCTACATATATGCTTTACGCTGGAAGCCACCGCGAGGATGTGTGGCAGGAGGGGAAGATCGCCAAACAATGCACTATTGACATGCAACTAGGCTACTACATAGAAACATGTTAGACAATAGGGTCACATGCGCGAAATGCTTCGTAGCTGGGGACAATTTGGTGTAATGGCTACAGTCCTAGACTCTCTACGGGAGGACACAGGTTCGAATTCCGGCAGTGGTAGATATTATTCATTGATAATCCGGCCTCTGCTAGAGTGCATTGAGGAAACCATTCGCGTAAAAAACGCCGTCCGTCGGATGGGACGTTAAGCCGTGGTCCCCTTGGCACCTTTTCGTTAATAGCAGACTATTGCCTTCTTTCCCTTCCATTCCCATCGTTGCACCTTTCCTCCCGATCTGAAGGGTCTGTTAGAAATAGACTTGAAAACGCATATATGATAAGATGGTTAACATCTATATATTATTGGTTATAATTGGATTTATCTACACATTTTTATTTGTATTTACCTACTAACCTATGCGTGAGTTAGTAGTTAATTTCAATTTCATGCTATCATAGTTTTTTGGGCAGCTCCGCGCTATCGTAGATTTCCACCAAAGTTATTCCTCCGCTGCTGTAATCAGGGTAGAGGAGTCACTGTGCACTTAATTAGAATTCTTGAGGGTTTGATCAGAGAGCTAGACAGTGTGCAGCGTAGAGCAGCTAGGTTCGTTAAAAGGTGTTACGATAGGTTGAGTAGTGTATCAGAATTAATACAAGAATTAGGGTGGGAATCATTATCATAGCGGCGATTACAGATTAAATGTATAAAAGAAATTTAAATCGGATAGATTTACTGAAGATGTTAAGCTCATATTAAAAACACCAGCGTATTATGCTAGATTCGACCAGATAAATAAGATTAGAGAGATAGATTGTCGTACCGATAGATTTAAAATGGCATTTTCCCCCGTATTATAATAGAACAGAATAGGCAGTAAAGTAAAGGCATTAGTAGGGGAAATATTTTAGAGTAGTCTGTAGTGCATGATGCATGTATTAACCCCTTAAATACTATAGATACTAATATTCTAGTTGCATGAGGCCCTATGCTTGTTTGCATGTCGGCAGTGCATGCTTGGTGATCTTCATCCCCTGCCACACACCCTCGCGGTGGCTTGCAGGGTATCGCGTAATTGTAGATGTACCCATAAGAGATCTCCAGCAGTGGAGTAGAAACGGTGAAAACCTACGATAACGCAGACCTGGCTCAAATACTAAAATAACATAGACATGAACCGCGAAAATTTTATCAATTGTCAATGCAAGAATCATGCACTACAGACTACTCTAACAGTATTTCGCCTACCTATCCCTTACTTATGTTGCCCTGCTGTGCATCCTTATAGTACGGGGGGAAAATGACATTTTGAATCCATCGGTTAGACAATCTCTCTCTTTAATCTAATCTGGTCGAATCTAGCATAATACGCAAGGTTTTTCTTTTAATATATACTATGGGAAGACTTTTTTAACTGGTTAATTCTTTAAATGCTGATACCTTTTTAACGAGTTCAAGCAGAAAATTTTCATTGCATCACCAAATTTGATTCTTAAAATGCATCTTAACACATTGATAGGATATTTGTGATGATTAATCATTGTTCAGTTTTTAGATTGGCACTGCCAGCGGATATTGAAACTTAGTAGAAACTGCTAGCTTTACGTTAAAATTTTTAAACCACCAGTGTGTTTTTCCCTCCTACTACTTAAAGAATTTAAAGAGAAAAAAATAATGTTGGAATGAAGAGGGTGGTATTAAGGGGTGGTATGCGTCAAAGAGTTCATAACTAGTGATGAGTTTAGTAATTATAAGTTTATTCATGAATCATCCTAACATTTTCGGAACTCATTTTGCCTCTTTCACTCGAGAGTTGGTGGAGAGAAGATCAAGGGAGTGGGGTCTGGACTCGATTAAGAAAGAAGAGCAGGTCCCTGAGGAAATCAGCGGGAGGTAAGAAATGAGGATGGCGAAGATTAGAATGGACAAATGGAGGCTGTGACTGATGATCAAATGCTTGGTGATCCGGGAAGAGGCAGGAAGAAATTAGTATCTCAGATCAAATCCACTTAAATAGCTCTGTGGAAAAATTATGACATTATAAGCATAATAATTTTATAATATTAATAATTTTATTTCTTCCGTAGATATTTCTATACACCTATTATTGCCGTTCAGGGTAGTGAGTTAATCTAAAAGGCAATAAGCCTGTGACTAAGCTAACTCCAGAATAAGTACTCGGAAATGAACAACATAGAACCAATTGACCAATTACATTATGAAAACGGCTTGTTGTGTTTAAAAAGATAAGAAAAAAAATTGATACCATAGGAGCCAGAAATTCAGACCAAAATACAACATGGGATTATACACAAATATGACTTACAGCATAAATCACACACCCTTTACACAAAACTTATACCCTTTACAATAGCATTTCAATCTTATCAATAGTTAATATCCATTTTTGAATCAATTTTTGATATTTATTAAAACATGTAGTTTCTTTGGTCATATTAGGCAGGATATTATAATATTTTGGTCCCATGTACACAAAACTCCTTTTATACAGCGTTAAATTCGGTTTAGGCATAGGGACCCTGAAACCCCTTCGATTATTAAGCTAGGAGTACCCTTGAAGTACCCTAAAATAAAAGAATCATATGTGAAGGGTGACATAGAAACAGTCCAAAATAAAAACTTACCTATGCTCATAGTTAACCAATGAATAATAACAATGCGTAGAACGCAATTACCTTGCCTCAGCAAAAAATTATTAAATTTAATTTATTGTATGTACATTGGTCACTAAACAAATCCCAATATTGTGCCACTGTTTGGTACTAGGGACCTCAAGATGAACAAAACGTTCAAGCAAAGGATACGCCGACTCATCCCTGACCAGCGAACGCATAATAACCATAAAATTTAAACCTTTTATGTTAAAAAACAAAAGACACTCCTTTACTTTGTTGTGAGTTAAACTATAAAGTTTAAATATAATGAAGTGCAAATTACCTAGCTTTCTTCAAAATACAGTTCCTAAAATACGAAAAAACTACACTCGCTGCTTATAAGTTAAATGTAAGGTTCCTCACGCTTATTGTATTACAAGATATTATTTATAAGATACACAAATCCTATCACTACTTTTATATTTTACGATGCGTTCATTTATGCTCTGAAATATCATGACATTCATGAGGCATCATATATTGGCCGTTTAACACCTAATTACTCTCTCCGTGTTCAAATTGCCTTTCTTTCTTTCATCTCTGTATTACTCGGATTCACTAGTTTCTTGTGAATGCACCTCGGACAATCCCGGAATTGGCTAAGCCCGGGAAACAATAGGCACTTAAAGCGAACCCATTTCCATTTATTCTTGGCTTACCAACCCAACCTCTGTCTCGTGTATTTTAGCGATGCTGTGCTCGTTCCAAACCCGTTGATTTGTGGTGTTGTTGCGATGTTTTAGACGTTTTTAGTCATGCCACAATGCCATCTCAGGAAAGGTCAGATTTACCACTCGGCTACCGCCCTCCCAAACTCCTCTGCGATAATTTATACGAAGTCTCGACATAAGATTTTCATGGTGGAGAAGCGTTAAACGCGAATATGCGGCCCTTCTCTTCCCCTCTACGGCCCTCCTGCGGCCCTTCTCTTGTGTGTACATACATATTAGGTTTCGCCGGAGGGCTTGTAAGATTGATTCGACCCGAGCTCCATCTGGGAGGGACTGCACGGAAGACGTCCGGACGGGGGATGACTTGGAACCTCGCGGACGCAGAGAGTAGGACGAAGATGGGACAGGATGAGCCCGCGAAGGGCGAACACTCCACCGAAACGGACGTAAATCCAAACCACGGTGTTCAGCTCGAACGTCGGTGTGATGGGTGGGAAGGAAAGAGATCTCACATCTACATATTACCCTGCAAGCGACCATAAAGGTGTGTGGCAGGGGGTGAATTCTCACCAAACATTCACTAGGCATGCATATCATGCATAAAAAAGAATTAGTAATAATGTACTAGTCTAAACTTCACTATATAAAAAAGAAAATTGCAAATAAGCTTACATCTACATCTACACGATACCCTGCAAGCCACCGCGAGGGTTTGAAGGGTGTGAAGGTAAAGGTTGAAGGGTCTCATACAACTTGATTGTTAGTATCTATAGTATTTAAGGGGTTAATGCATGCATCATGTACTACAGACTACTCTAAAATATTTCACCTACCCATCCCTTTGCTATGCTGTCTATTCTGTTCTCTTATAGTACGGGGGAAAAATACCATTTTGAATCTATCGGTATGACAATCTTAATCTTACTAATCTCTCTAATCTTATTTATCTGGTCGAATCTAGCATAATACGCTGTTTTTTTAATATGTGCCGAACATCTTCAGTAAAGCTATCCGATTGAAATTTCTCTTATAGATTTAATCTGTACTTTAACCTACGCTCTGATAATGATTCCCACCTTAATTCTTGTATTAATTCTGAGACATTACTAAACCTATCGAAACACCTTTTAACGAACCTAGCTGCTCTACGCTACACACTGTCTATTTCTCTGATCAAACCTAATTCATTAGGATCCCATGCACTGGCTAGTTAAAAGTAACATCGCTATTTTGTCTTTTCATCACATTTCCCAAGTATTCTTTTCATATATTCAAGCTTTCTCTTCGCTCGGCCGCATATTTCCCGGATGTGTCTTCCCCACGATAAATCTTAAGTGATTGTTGCACCTAAATACCTTATGGTTCGATCTCGGTGTTACTAATTTTATAGGATCGCTCTATCGAATTATTGTATTGAATTATTATGCACCTTGAATTGTTGATCTCGGCGGCTCAAATATTACGTTACAGTACAATGATAATCATTGCATTGATGTAATATTGAGTGCTCTTATTAATCAACTTGCTCATTGAAAGTAAAAGTTCATCTTCTTTCGTACAAAAGACGGTCTCCTCCCTCTGATGGTAATTTCCCTAGCGCTTTTTCCCCTAGCGTGATTTTATGCAACCACGATTCGTGATTTTTGAACACCTCCTTGTCGATTCTCATTTCACTAACTTTATCTTCACCCTCTGACCTTCCTCAAGACGATGGAGTGACTGGAGTAGGGAGATGGAGGAGGGGATGGTGTGCAGTGTCGTGGACGGCAGGGATATTGCGCGCGGCCGAAAGTGCTTCGCCAAGCGTCTCCGCCTCGCGCCGCGGCCGTCTGTTCAATTTTCGGGCGCCGCTCGCTCGTTCCAGGGCGCCGCCGACGTCGGAGGCAATAAACGACGCCCAGCGCCGGAGAGAGATGTTATTAAGCTCGGCCGACCGCCGTCTGACCGTCGCAGTTGCTGGCAAGAGGACGCGGATTCACTTCACGCCGTAAGTTTTCACGCTCTCGGGAGGAGGGCGGCCTTGACAGTATATCTTCCCTGTCTTCGTGCGCGAGAATTGCATGGCAGACTGTCGCCACCAATATTCACCGCTGCCGCGGAATCGGGTTTCTAGAACCAGGGGGGCTGGGTTTGAAGCAATCGAGATTATCTCTGATAGGTAACCAAGGAGTCACGAGGTATAAACAGGAACGGTTCGCAAATTTGGTCTATTATAATCGCACATTACAGTATCGCTATATTATTTTACTCTAGTTTTATCTTATTTGACTCAAATATAGAGCCTTAGAGTGAGGACAACTAAAAACAAATTATTGACATTGTAATTAGCGATACAAGTACACCAAATATTCGAACCCTTTCTTGTCTGTACCACGTGACTCCTTGGTTACCTAATCGAGATAATCTCGATGGTTTCAAACACAGCCCCCATGGGGGGCTGTGTTTGAAACCTCGCTCTAAGGCTCTATATTTGAGTCAGATAAGATAAACCTGTAGTAAATAATATAGCGATATTGTAATGTACGATTATAATAGACCAAATTTGCGAACCGTTCGTGTTTATACCACGTGACTCCTTGGTTACCTATTAGAGATAATCTCGATGGTATCAAACACAGGCCCCCAGGGGAATAATGATTTAAACATGGGGAGGTAACTTGGAAAATATTTCCCCAGCACATCGCTCAGGAAAATTGAAAGAAAAAATGCCGAAAGAAGTGTCCTAGGGCAGGTCCGCCAGATGAGATTGATTATCTTTCTTTTAATTTCCTGAACCTTGTACGGAGAATATTTCTAAGTGTTCACTGCATGATGACTCTCTCGATCCTAGCGTAATTGAAGATGAAGAAACTGAAATGATTCCTCCAATTACTTGATATTATGATTTTGAATCTCTTGAACATAGGTCGAACTAACCGTTATCTTCTTTAATAATAGTTATAAATAATAAATTTATTTATTTGTTGCAAATTTATGCATCTGTTGCAAAGCCACCTTAGAAATTCAATACAAATTCAACTTTTATACCAGTCGTCATTCAACAACGCAATAAAACGGTTACTTAAAGCAATGTACCTGCTTATATATAACTTTGAAAATTTTCTATGTTACATATAGTATATGCAAAGGGAGGAAAAATTAATTATACTATTTTTTAGGTAAATATTCCCATTATATTTATTTAAACACATGTATGGATTGAGTACAAGTTAGGCTCGTAGGTAAGGAATTCCAATAATTTTATGGCATTTACAACAAAAGATTTTTCATAAACATTACACCGGTGTGACGTGTAGTAAAAGTAACCTTGGTGTCTAATTTTTAACGAGAATTCACTGGTTTGAATTTTAGGAAACGTATATAGAAGGTAGGCTGGCTTATGATTACGGAACAACCTAAATATAAACATTCCTAGGAAATATTTTCTCCTTAGATTGACTGATAGCCACCTAAGTTCACGCAAGTAGGGACTGATGTGTTCAGATTTCCATAGGTCATATATAAATCTGGAACACGGGTTCATTAGCCGTTGGAGTTTAAAGTTTAGCCAAAGTAATGTCGTAATAAACTAAAACCTGGTTCACACGATACTTGATCAAGCACAAGACCTAGTATGCTAGCCACTACTTGATATTGAGGACGGAATATAGCATGATTGGAACCGTCCTGGGAGGATTAACACGATCATCCCGTTGTGCTTGCTATGAATCAGTTGTTCCATATGATTCCATACTATTTCCTTATTGAGGCTTCCGCGGAGTGTCTGGTTTGAGGATCCATTCGTTTCGGGATTTCTTCCACGTGCGTCCATTCTGGGGTGACAACAGTTTCGCCAATATTTCAGTTCGCGTCTTCAGGTCTGAAAGTGTTTCATAGCAGATTTTTACCGTCTTATATACCATTTACTTCTGCGCTCTGATGTTCAAGTGAGCGCATTTTCATTGGCCGTTTGACTAGTTTTTTTTTCAATAAGGCTCTTCCAAGTATGGGAGAGCCTATAGCCATCCTCTCTGTTAAAATTGTTGGGGTTTTTGGTATATAAGACTGTAAAAATCTGCTATGAAACACTTCAGACCTGAAGACGCGAACTGAAACGTGGGCGAAACTGTTGTCACCCCAGAATGGGCACACGCGGAAGATATCCCGAAACAAATGGATCCTAATACCATACTATTTAAAAAAAAAGAGAAGATCGCACAGCGTCTGTAACGTGACGTGATTGGTAGATGGACACTGGGTCGTACTGGGAGCTAGTAGCAAACTAGTAGCGTATCAAGTAGGAAATCAAGTAGCACAGCGATTTTGCTAGCGATGATGCTTGCCAGCCAGTATAATGGTTCTATTCACACGATGCTGGAAATATAGCATTCTTGCTAGTATACTCGACCTTGTACTGGATCAAGTGTCAAGTGAAAGGCGCTTAAGCAGCAATAATCAAAAAGGGGACAAATCAATGATGAAATGTGCTTCTTTTGGGTATATTTTATGAGAATGACAGCGTGATAGTACAGAAGATTGCCATAGGGCCTTAGAAGATTGCGCTGCTGCCTGGATATCATAGATTATTGTACGGGAGAGGCATTTTAGAACACTTACAGCTGAATTCAAGCTGAGTGATTTTCATCAGCTGGGTGTCGGTTCCTTTGGGAGGCTACTGGCGGAATTTCACACGCCGCTGGCCTCAGGGCTCCATCCATATCCTGATAATTAACGCGCTGAACTCTCAGGCCAAGGGTAGCCGGTTTAAATCCTTTTTTAAGCTCGGATGTTATGTTTGTATTGGGTTGAAGTACTTATGCTGCACACCAACACTTTAGGCCAGGTACCAACCTGCTGCCATGTTGGACTTAGTTTTTGATAGCTTTAACCTCAATATCCAGACCTAATTTTGGGTTTAAAGTTGTGGTAGTATTCTATGCACAATGGGGGCGCTTACTCGGAACCGAAATCACTATTTTGTACACGAAATCGTTAGATGGATATTATAAATTAATCTTCTAACCAGAATCATTCGCTACTAAATCAACAATTAAAATAAGCAAAAGGTGACGCCCAACGAACTAGCTTCGTTAAGGATTACTACGTCATCCACCTCACGGCCTTGACTGCTTTTAGGGAAAGTGAAGGGAGCGGAGGTGGGGAGGGGAGGTCTGCTAACACAGATTCTGACGCCACCTCTTCCATTGGCAGAGTCAGCTGTGTGTTCCCTATTGTGATTAATTGTAATTGCACACCCACTTTTCCGAAAGGGTTAAAAACATCAGTTTTTCGCCGCTTATAACTAGAGAACTAATTGACGGATCGAAGAACGGAAAAATACTGGTCATTTTATTTTACAAACTCTATCAGATTCGGCAACAAAAAATCATGGTTGGCGACCCCATTATGGAGGGGAGTCTTATATCGGAACATAATAGTGCGAAGAAAAAGTGAGACCTGGGAGGCTGCGTTTGAAACCTTCGAGATTATCTCTAATAGGTAACCAAGGAGTCACGTGGTATAAACACGAATGCTTCGAAAATATGGCGTGTTAAAACCGCTGATTGCAACCTCATTCTTTGTTTACACTTGTGTTATATCTCAACTGGGGGCTCTTTAGTTGGAATAGATGAGAAAAACTCAAGTGAAAACAATTACAGATGTTTTGTGACGAGCGATAGAGACACATTTAATTATGAAATCATTCGTGTTTGTATCACGTGACTCCTTAGTTACTTATTAGAGATAATCCCGACGGTTTCAAACACAACCCCCCAGGTTTCAACTATCTTTAAGGTAAATCTTAAGAGAATATACTATTGCGGAGTCGAAGGAAGTGACCACAATGGATTTTTTCCTAAGTAAGTTGCTTGGGCAGAACATCCCTCCAAATCGCCAAGTCGACCAGAAAAGGAAGCGAGGGTGGAGTTATTCGGGACGGGGATGCAATCTCGACTGTGGGTATGGTGCCACATTTCTCGCATTGCTGTCTCTTCAGGGCCGAGAGGGTGGCAGGGGTGGTGAACGGGGAGGAGCACCGGCTTGAGGCACTATCCCTTTTATCCTCCTGTCTGCCCCCGCGAGCCCCTCACTCCTCCCCCCTCTCCCTTACACCTCCCCTATCTCTTTTTTGTTGCTTCCACTTGTCGCATCTGTCGACAGAATGGCAGGCACACGTGCGGCTCCATATCCACTCATTCTATGGGTATTGATTGGAAAAAATACTCCTTTTGTACTCGCCGAGAGCTCCGGAGTTTTTTTTCCTTGCAAGGCAATATTTATCTCAAATCCTCTCTTTCTACGGCTTTGAAAAAAAATGAAAATTTTATTTTACAAGCGTGTGAGACACACCATAAATATTCTGCTATCATCACAGTTTTCTTCAGACTTATCACATCGAAGGTAAAGGAAACTTTTTCGCAGACAGATGAAAAACTTCTATACTCGTTTCAAATTTACCTCACGTGGTTTTCTACTTACAGCTGGAAATACAAGCGTAGAAGTAAGGAAACAGTTCATCAGAACAGACAAATGGAGCATGTTTCTTTACGGCAGTGACGCAGGAAAAAACCATAATTAAACTAGGGAAACAAAAACTGGAAGAGGTGAAAGATGTCTGCTGCCTAGGAGCCGAGTAACCAACAACGGATGAAGCAAGAAAGAAATAGTTAGTGGAATAGCTCAGGCAAAGAGGGAATTCTACCTAAAAAATAACCTACTTACATCTGGAAATACAAGAGTGGATGTAAGGAAACAGTTCATCAGAACATACATCTGGAACATGTTTTTTTACGGCAGTGAGGCATGGACGATGACAACAGCGGAGAAGGAAAGGGTGGAAGCATACGAAATGTGGTGCTACAGAAGAATTATGAAGATTAAATGGATCGACCGAGTAAGTAACGAGAAAGTCCTAGGAGGAGTGTGAGAAAAGAGAAGTCTGCTGACAACTCTAAAAAGAAGAAGGGACAACTTAATCGGCCATATCTTGAGGCACGATGGCCTCATGAAGACTATCGCCGAGGGAAAAGTGAACGGGAAGATTGGGAAAGGCAGGCCTCGTAGGAGATACGTGGAACAGGTTTTGAAGGGTTTGAAAGAGAAGAATTACGTCACAATGAAAAGGTTGGCCGATAGAAAAATCGAGTGGAAAGCTGTGTCAAACCAATTCTAGGATTGTTGACCAATGATGATGATGACTCACGTGGTTGACTCCGATATTTCTGGACGCGAAACTCATTATTAGCGATTTCAACCAATCTACATCTGCATACAAACTTCCAACCCAACGGAAGGGCGTATGGCAGGTTGTGAACCATTACCAGGTATGCATTATGATACAGAGAGATTACGTTTACTGATTGACATACGCATACTCACAGACATGCAGACTTAATCTCTTTAAAAAAATAAATAATTTTTTTTCTGATGATGTTTAAAGTATTTTTTTTACTCCTCTAACTATCCTAAACCAATATAAAATCAGGGAAATTGATTTCCAAACGGACAGATATGAGAGGTCTTTCTTTCCTCGTTCAAAAAGGGATCATAATACTAGTGAATATGTTTTATTATACTTGCACAATTTTGTTACTATTTGATACAATTTTATACGAGTTGCGAGTCGGTATAAAGGATTTTAGATAACCCAAATAATAGTACTTTTGTGCATGCTTACTCTGCTTTTTAAATATCTTTCATATTGTTATAACCCTCCTAAAATAAATTCAACGTTTCTCTGTGGTTACGATAGGCAGTGCATGCTTGGAGAAGATTCCCCCCCCTTGCCACACACGTTTACGGTGGCTTGTAGAATATTATGCAGATGTAGATTCTGGGAGTCTTACAAGACGGTGGGATGAAAGGAAAATATTGTAATCCTTAGAGACTGAGAGCCAGCCTTCCGTTACGTTTTAATTAAAATGGGAAAAGGAGGACTTGACGAATGCCAGAGAGGATGACCTGAATGCCGGAGAAGGAGAAAAATTACTCATGCCTGAACGGAAGAGGTGAAATAAAGAAATCGCTTATCCAGGCACGTTTCTGCCAGAAATTCAACCCTGAAAAAGAAGCGTGTTTAAGTATACAAATTAACCAAAAGGTTGCCACACAGCCACGTGCCTGAAGTCATAGGAACACCAGGCATTTAAGGAGTTGATGCATGTTGAATAGCAAATTTATGCCAACAAATTTTGGGAATGTATTGCGATGGAAATATTTTAACTGGTTTAACCAAATATCTGTCACATGTTCAGTGGAAAGGTCTGTATAGAATTATTGTGCCGCATAACGTCTTGTCTCGTTTTCCGGTGATTAAACAACAGTCACTTCAATCCTAAAGTGCTCAAAATCAAGGTTGTCTTGTTGGGTTTGGTGAGATTCTACCTTTGCTTATCCATCATCGAAACCCGAATTGAGGAGTTGACAAGTTTTACGAAAGTACTCTTTTTCTTTGGTGAAATAGCGAAATATAGAAAGCTGAAGTTTGCTTGAGAAGAACTAATTAAAAGTTACTGAAATTACCCTTGAGCTAGAACTAAGGTAACCCTAAAAAAAAGAAGCGAAAGGAAGAATAGTTAAGCCTTTAATATGACTCGGAACATAGGCTCCTTCATTCTAAATTGGTGAATTTATTGATACGTTTATTTTCGTAAGATTGGAGAAGGCTCAAGGAGGAAGATGAACAAAAAAATAGTGGATATAATGGGGGGAGGAATGGAGGTGTGAATTAAATGTAAAGCAGGGAGTAAAAGTAAATGGGAGATCTATTAGAAGGAAAGGTGTCCTCGAAGTCTACGTTATGCGAAAAAGGGAGACTATATACTGATTGTGAGAGCAGAGAGAGGAACTGCAGGGGAGGTTTAGGGAGATAGAAGATGCAAAGAGTGTTGCAGCAAGGTAATTGCCTCGAATGACCTCATCTCCATCTCATTGTTTTCCTAGGTCAGTCAAATCGTCTGTCTCCAGCATTCAATCCACCTATGTTGCTCCAGAAAACTTATTAGGAAAGCTAACATCGTGTTCTATCACCGTCATAGTCTAACAAAGATATGGGAGTTAAGCGAGGAAGATTTTATGTGGCATTGCATCGTGAAAAGGAAAGATCGGCAAGATATTTAAGGCCATAATGATGATTTGCTGCAATGCAGACTTAATTAGGTAGATGTGCTTAAATTCACATTGCCTATCCTTATTGGTCTTTACGGTCACTTCAATTCCATTCACATTGAAGTCTAATCCGCTTAAGATATAAAGTACTTGCAGGATCAGCTACATATGTGTATTTCTTTTTTCTTGAGCTAGCAGTTCATCGAGAGAACAAGTGTCTTATTGCATTCACTTATTCTGAAATGTTTTCTCACTGGAGTTGTAGGTTTGTTGTGCTTTTTCTTCCACATGGTGACAGCACCCGCGAAAATCATCTCCAAAACATCTGTCTTAAAGAAAAAAAAATCCTCATCTTAATCTGAGGTGTTCCGGCTTGATCTCATTTCGTTCTCTTCCATTTTTCTGTCACTTTCAGTCAAGAGAGCAAAGCGACGACAAAACTGGGTCTCTGGAGGTGAATGGAAGTCCTTCACGAGGCTCGCAATTGCGTGCCCGGCAGCAATTGGCCTTTGTTAGCCCTCTGTCACGCCCGCTTCCCTCGTCCAAAAATAAAAAAGCGCTCCTGTTACCTATTCAAACATTCCCATCCCCGAATACAGCCGTCCCTCCCTCCCCAGCCCCTTTTTATTGCAGAAAGGTTTGCATAGGATTGGTTTGAGTTGCCTCCCTTAGTCCCTCTGGTCATTTTACTGCTCCGTCCGCTTTCGGTAACAGTGGACAGAACTCTTCACTCACGGTGTTCATAATTCGCTCGTCGCCATGTTTGAGCGCGTGGACAAAAAAATTGAGGTAGGGGTATAAGATGGAAGAAGGGCTCAAAAAGGGTCTCTGAGGAGACCCTTTCTTTTCCTCAACGTTTAATCCCCGACCCCCTCCTTCAACACCCCTTCCTACTCACCCCCTTAATCCCTTTTCTCTCCTTACCCCTCCTCTCCTCTTCTCACGGAATAATGGAAGTTAAGCTCAAAACTTCCATTCTCTTTCCCTCTTTTTATCCTTTTTTTAAAAGTCCCCCTGCTGAGTCGAGGAAAAACTTCCTCCTTTCTCTTTAATCGCCGTTCTAATGTCCACTCGCGTGTGTGAGTGGCCGTCCGTCGCTCGCTTGAGGAGAAAGATGCTGCTGGCACTAAGGAGCGGGGCTGGTAGTGGCCTCCTTAAGACACTCAATTATCCCCTGCGGAGAAAAATGGAGGACAGAGGAGAATTCGTTGTTTTGTGGGCACATAATGGGTACTCGGCCAACAAAATTTTGAAGCAATTCTTATCGAAGGTCCCGCGAGTGTTATCGAACCCGAAGCACGTGAGTAAACCTATGAAAGGTGGGTTCAATCTGAGCACAATAGTTGGGAAAGTTAAAAAAAAAAAAAATAAGTTACCCTCTGTAAAAATTAACTGGTGAAAGTTAAAACTTACTTTTCTGAATTTGTTAAAACTTACTTTTCTGAAAGAGTAACTGATATCTTGTAAGTGAGATCAAGGGAGAATAGACGATGGTTTCAATGGACCGGGTTAAACGAGCATACGTTCTAGGGACCGAAAATCCAACGCATTCCAACTCAAGTGTCTACGGAAGATAAGGGTTGGAACCAGAGGGTTCAACACCAATATCTGAAGTGTGTACGACGAATTCTGGCTGAAGATTTCGATTCCGGAATTTTATAAATCACAGTCACCGCGAATCCGTAGGGGGCGTAGTTGGGAAAGTTAACAAAAAAGGTGAACTGATTAAAGTTAAAGTTAAAAACGGTAACTTTTACGTTAAAAAGTTACTTTTTCAGTCATTTTGGCCAATTGGATGCTGTGGTAATAGAGGCCCGTAACAAACGAAGCAAACACAGAAAACTGTGGTTTCTTCCATCCGTATCCATTCCTTTAAATATATTGGAAATGGGAAATTTTCGTTGTAATTCCATTCAGTGCCCAGACGGTTGCTGGTCAGGTTTTCTAGAGTCTGCTGAAACGATTCGCCGATTTTTCTGAGGTGGGGCTCCGATTACGGGATTTTTTAATTTTTTATGAATGTAAGACTTTCTGACGAACCATGGTGCGTCTGTAATTTGCCGCAAAAGATTGCTCTGTACGGTAGAGTTGTAAAATTGCAGTGGAAACGGCTCAGTTATTTAGAGTTACAGTAGATGCTGAGGGTGTGCCTGTGCAACAATTCTAGCGATTCACCGGGGGCTGATGTATCGACGACGCAATGTCGGCGAGTAAGGTCGGGATTACGATGAACGTTTTCTGACGTGACGGAAACGAACGCTGGCGGTGAACGCTGACGTAGTGGCTCAATTGTTGGTGGTATATCACGATCGACGGCGGTCCAATATGGCGGCTTGGCGAACACAAACCTCTTGGGTTCGAATTGCTGTAAAACCGCAAGTTTTTACCTTTTCCCAAAACTTTTCTAACGTGAGTAAAGTGTGAACACAGCAGGTTTGAAAATTTCATTGAAAAAGAACGATTTGCAGTGGTCGAAAATTGTTTTGAAAAGTGTCACCCTCATCCGAACATTTACCCCCTAATTTATATTCAAGTCACTCGTGATTGGCTGACGGAAACCAACGTGACAGGAAAGTTAGACCTTGACAAGCTTTCCTCAACGTCCGTCGGCGGTTCCGTCATCGTCCGGCAATCGTAATTAGCTTCATTGCGTTCCCATTCTCCTAACTTCAACAATGCCACCGTCCGTTTCCGTCACGTCAGAAAACGTTCATCGTAATCCCGGCCTAAGGCATACGTAGACTGGCGCATTGTAACAGATACGTTAGTTTGAATGAAACCCTCCCCCTATCATAACCCGTCATAGGTTTTTAGGTGACCTTTATTTCTCGGCTTCGACTATGTAGTATTGACGACATGATGTCACCGAGTAAGGCATAAGAGCCCTCCAGAGGACATTGTCTTCGCGTGATTTCATGTTTTCTCGTCTGAGGGTGTGTTCCTAAACTTTGGCGGTCACTCCCCTCAGCCCCGCTTTTGTTTGGACGTATTTGTCTGGGCATATTCATTGCATTCTTGCACAACTACCCTGTCATTCTTAGATACCGCATTATTATCCCATTTGTCTGTTGGGCACGGATTAATATATAGGATAGGAATGTCAACAAAGAAATTCGTACCCTTAGTGTACGGTTTCCTTCTCCCGCCGCAAGTTGTCGCTAGTATCTAGCGATGCTAGCTTTTGAGCGTTGCACTGAAATAATCTAATTTAAAGAGTTGCAGGAATGAAAATATGGTTCCCAAAAATTTGAAACCCAAGCAAAGTTCACCTTATTTACTCGTACTAATTTTTCAATTTCTATCCACCGCGAAAAAAATTAATTTAACGTTGCAAGTGGGAGGAAAACGTGGGTGACAAGTGCACAAACTCGCATCTATATTTGCATTTTTGGAACAAAACATTATAGTGGAATTGAAATTATCTCAGCTTCTTTCGTCATAATGCAGAGAAGCGTTTGAACATTGCTAAGTTTGTTTCTTATTCTCTCTAAGTTTCATATTGTTACGCATGATTAGGTCATAGGAGGCGCGCCAATTTTTTCTGACATTTATAGGTGCATAGGGGTTTGCGGAATCCTTAAAAATCAAAGTAAGTTTAACAGAGAGGCAAAGTGTTGTTAACAGGAGATAATACCAACGGAAGGAAATTTTAGTATTTATATTTAATATCACATCATCAGAATATTAAAGTAAAATAAGCATTTTTAACCAGTAAATTTCAATTATTTTAATTCGAACCTTTAAGGAAAAGTTGACACGCGCTAATTGCAATTTAATTTAAACCCTTTTAATACCAATTATAAGTGTAGTTCCTAATAAAAACATAAGCTTGAGTTTTGCCTTCAACATGCGTGATAGTGTTATAAAATTACTTTCATAAAGAGTATCCTTTTATAACTTTAAGAACCTCATACTTTGAGGCATATCTCCGCTTTACCTTCACAGCACTTTAACGACATTAAAAAACTATTCAAGCGTTATGGCAATATCATATACATTCAGAAGCAATTATTAATAATGTAGTTAATGCACGAATTATTAAAAATGCGTAAAAGAATTAACTCATTATGCTTATAACGTGCATTTTTACCATTTCAAGCTCACTCAACATATTCAGAAAATTCCTACGTGATACAGAGAGATAAGATGAGACAAGGAAATCCATGATTCGGAGAAGATACTGATTTTATTTTATTGTCAAACAAAACATTTTTTAAACACATTGAATTTAAAATGCAAATCAAAATTTTAAATTGCATCATGTTTTATGAAAATGAGAGGATTTTTCGGTTGACTGATTTTTTTAAAATTAAGTCGGCATTTATTCTTTTATACTGCTGCCTAAGTCTCATTAAAATGAAATAATGTAAAATATGTGTTATCATATCAGTCCCATGTGTTTCAAAGGGAAATGTAAAACATATATTGTCCAAACATAATTCTAATGTTCTGGAATAGCAATCTGGAAACATTATATTGCTAATAAGGATATGCTCCGCTTGCCTCAGCATAATGTAAAGGTTATTTTGCTTTATAATAGAACTCCTAGAATTCAACAATGCTAGCATATTGACGTCACGTTTAGATTTGTATTAATCCAAAGAACTGGGACAATCAATGCAGTGTACAAATTTTCTGAATTTCCTACAGAGAAATCCAACCACATAATAGATGGGTGGATATCTGGATGATATAAGAGTACCTACGCCATATTCCGACACGGGAATAATTCCGACACGGGAATAATTCCGACACCCGGGTGCATTGCTAAAAGTACTGAAATTGGTGGACAGTTGTCATTAAATATGGGACTGGAGTCTATCAATGAGGAGACACAAAAAGTTTCCTTGTCCTGGGTGTGGCGCTAGTTGTATTAGTGCACATTTTGTGTTCTAGTGCGAAAGGCGTGCGTCTTGAGGTGTCATTTTAACCAATTTTCTGTGTTCCATTTTTAGAAAGTGATGCATATTTTATATCGCTTAGCAGCCTATTGTTGCTGTATAGTGCAGCATGCAAAGTTAGGAGAAATAATGGATACACAGTGAGAATTTCAAGAATGAGTTAGATAGATCGTGGATTCCCTAATTCCGACAGATGTCGGAATAAGGACAAGCGGCTCTTAATTTCCGTTTAACCCGCACATAACAGTACCGGAGATCGTTGAATTATGTGCTACTTTTGTAAACAGCTATTGTGGTTTTTCAGAGCTCAATAATTAGCTGTTTCCTTACATAAAAATATTTAATGAGAAGAACGAAAATTCATTGAAATAACTGTTGCAAGTTATGCACGAATTTTCTTAATTCAGAAAATAATATGATAAAAAAATATTGGTCGTCTGCTCTTTTGGTTTGTGATCAAGGAATTATGCCGGAGATTTTTTTTTCGGAGAGGTAGGGATGCCGGTAACTGGTCGACTGAGAAGAAGGGTCTATGCCTACTGTGAAATCAATGGAATCACACATAATTTCGATGAAAACGCAGGATTAGCTGGTATAAAGTTAATGAAGTTATTTTTGAATAGACGCATGGATGTATCAAAGAGAAGGGCTCAGAGAATGAACCAAGGTAGAGCCATGAAATTAAAACGCATGATCGTGAAATATTACTTTGAAAAGCTAAAAAGTATCGTGATTGAACACTATGTTATGCAAATGCCAGGAAATAATTACAGCATTGATGAAAAAGCATTCCGGAAAAAAGAAATCCTGAACTGGAGACGCAGGCAAGCCGGGTGCTAGTGAAATGCCTTCCAATAAAAAAGAGCGCCGGCATTTCACCATTTTCAGAGAGGACAGGGTGCCGATATTAGTCTGTGCAGCGTTTGCAAACACTATGTCCATGAGGAATGTGCAGATGCTAAATTTCGTAGAATTTTCTTCTGTCCTTAATGCTATGACTAGTAAAATATTTTCAAGTATTGTCATAAACTTTTTATTATGAAATGATTGCTTTCTTTTGCGTAAATAAAACTTATTTCATTACAGTTTCCTGCTCATTTTTTGCTTTTTAGCTCTTAAACTTACGAACCACACACTGTCGGAATTAGAAGCATATCTGTGTCGGAATTCGGGCCATGGGGTCCAAATTCCGACATTTTAACATATTTAATTCAAACTGTTGTAAATATCGGCTTTGTACTAACCACAGTTTTTTTTAAATCATGAAACCTTAGCGTGTCGCAATATAGATCAGTTACATTATAATAGAAATACGATGGATCGTTATTTATGGTTATATATACGTGAAATGCCACGAAAAAATATGGTTTTAATTCTTAATATAACGAGGCTGAAAATGAATGTGACAACAGTACACCACACTTCTTTAGGCATTGTCCTAGTTTTCTTTGACAAAGAACTCACAGTGACAATAGCGCAAGAGTTGGAAATGTTTTCTTGCTGAAATAGCCACAAACTAAATTACGCTAACTGGCCACTAAATAATTCATTACTAACCGATGTTTTCACATGCAAGCAATGCATCCAGAAAAATTCTAGCATCGTTAGGCAGTAGCGACAACTGGTGGCGAAACACTGAAACCGTACACGAATGGTACGCTTTCGCTATAGGGCGATAGCATTAAGCTTCAGGGGGCTGCTGTTGGGCAATCTTTGCGCCCAAATTCGGACAGGTGGACATTCGCAAAAAATTAACGAAAAAAATTAACATAAGTTAGTTTTGCATCGGCTAATGCATAATTTTAACGATTAAAAGTTAAAAGTTAATTCTTCTAAAAAGAAACGATTAAATTGAATAGTTAACCACATTTTTAGCGATTCATTTTAATCGTTAATCCCAACTATGCTTAGCACTCAGTGCTTTGCGGCATAACAACGTGGAAATCCATGGTCAAATAAGGAAACAAAGTAAAGAGAAACAAACCAACTATGTATATTTCCCCTTGCAGAGAGTTACACACCTACATCTACGCACCCCTAAAAGCATCCACTCGGGTATGTGGCAAGGGGTGACTTCACACAAGGCATTAATTGATAATGCGATAATCGAATGCTTAGGTTAGTAATGGAGGTTTTTATTTGGGACCACCAAAATTGCTATTTTTTACACGAAATTGTCAAACGGAAACGAAAAATGAATTCTAGTGAAAAAATTAATCTTCTAACTAGAGCCACTTTAAATATCTACGTCATCCACCTCCCGTGCTCGACTGCTTTGATGAAGAACGGGTGGGGAGAGGAGGGTCGGGGAGGAAGGCTTTCTCTCACAGATCCTGTCGCAACCAATTCCATTGGAAGAGTTGGCTCCGTGTACCCCTTTGTGATTGGGCAAAAGAGCTTCGCGGTCTCAGTCGTGATTGGACGAAGTGGATGACGTAAGAGTCCTGTGCACGCCCACTTCTCCGAAAGGGATGTTTTCAATCAGTTTTTCGCCACTTGTAACTCGAGAACTAAGTGACGGATCGAAGAAAGGGAAAATACGGGTCTTTTTATTTTATGAATTCCCTCAGATTCGGCAGTAAAAACACTATGGCATACGACCCCATTCGGGATCGACAGCTAGGGTCATTTGTGCCAAGAGGAAAGGAGTTTTTTTTGGAAGGTGTAGAAATTTTGCATTGAATGGGGAATGATGGAGAGATACCTGGCTTCTAGACTGCTCTTAAGAATAGGCGCCAAGGGATCTGCATATTTAACGACCCATCCGATGGACGGAGGACTGAACTTGAAACGCATCCGCAGAGGGAATATGGAATTTTTTCTTCATGCATTGATGATGTAAATAATACGTAATTCTCTCACAAATTAAAATATATATAAGCCACATTTTTCTATGCGAAGGATATTAAATACTGTCAAAATGTTCCCAAAAATCGACGAAAGTCACGTGACCTGAAACGCCCTCCACAGAACGGTATCGGTTCTACGTCATATTGCTACGGTAGCAGACGTTTATTTTAGAAGAAAACGAACGGTATCGGTTCAATGTTACAACAGAAAGACGTTTATTTTGAAAGAAAATTAAGAGAATATATTTTGTCTTGGGGTATTGATTGATTATTACATAAAACAAACGATATTTATAAGAATATTTAAACAAATTATCTCCACGTACAACAGATAAACAACGCCCATAGTGATACTATGTCGTGGCCTTCATCTACATCTCATCTACATAATAACCTGCAAGCCACCATAAAGGTGTGTGGCATGGGGTGAATTCTCACCAAACATGCACTACATATCATGCATAAAAAAGAATTAGTATTTATTAACTGTTCTAAACTTCACTATTTAAAAAAACGATAATAAGAGCAAAGCAAATATGCTGTTAGTTGGCTTAGCTTCAAGTCCTTATACCAACATGCAGCTACCAATGTTATCCATTGATACACTCGTATCGGATATATTTACCGTTATTCATATCCCTTATTGTACGAGGAAAAAAAGGACATTTTGAATCTGTCAGTTCGGCAATCAATTTCTCTAATTTTGTGATTATGGTCCAGTCTACCATAGTTAGTTGTGGCCCGCAAAATATTTTTAACATCATCACTGAAATTATGGTCTTAGAATTTGTTTAAGTGATTAAGTCTTAATTTCAACTTGCGATCCGACAACGATTCCCATTTTAATTCATGTAATAGACTGGTAACACTAATATAGTTATCGTACCGCCCCTTTTCAAATCTTGCCATATGCGATGACGTTGAAGCTGCCAAAAACGTAAGATTTTTAGTGTAATATCTTTGTAAAGCAACTTAATTATTCATTCCATGAAATATAAAATACCTGTTAAGTGCCCCGTTTTTGTTTTTACTCCAGGAATTTTTTGCTACGACAAAGCAATCTTTTTTTTTTTAAAGAACATTGCCACCATTATGGAGTCCACCGAAGGGAAATTCTCGGATTCTGCCCCTTAAAATCCATTTTCAGTAATTGGTTCGATCAAGCGAAGGCTAAAAATCCCAAGACAATATATGTGCTTCATTTTCTTCCTAAATAAACGCCTGTTTTCATAGCAACAGGGGAACCTATGCAGTGTGGTGACGTCAGGTGGTGTCGCAGGTCACGTGACTTTAGTCGATTTTCGGAAACATTTTACATCTACATCTACACGATACCCAGCAAGCCACCTGCCTGCCAAGCCTGCAAGCCTGCCAAGGTGTGTGGCAGGGGATGAAGATCACCAAAAAGAGCATTTAATTTGATTCTATGGTAGGCATGGAAAATTTTGACTTACACATTGGAATTTATGTGTAAATTTCTCATTTAGAGCATCATTGATAAACGAGAAATAAATGTCATCCATATTCCCGATTGTATGTGCAGTGCTACAGTAGAGTGGAGGTTGTTGGAGAGTTTGGTTTCTTTCCTTTAGCTAGGTAAGAAAAAATCAATTGTTTTTAGTTTGAAAAGAAGTATTTTTTTGTTAAATTCAGCGTTTAAATACAGTTACTTACTACAAGTACAAGTTCCAGTTATCCACTTAATCTTTCTCAAAATGCGGAAAAATTTACTTCAATATATTTCTCTTCTAATACTTTAATTTTATACCATTCTACTGGTATCTATTCTATTATTCAATCAACTCCTAAAGCATTTAAATTTTTTGGTACCTTAAGTGGTAATTCTATCGACTATCGACTGTTTTTTTTCCTCCCGGGTGAAAGTTCGCTTGAAAATGTTGGCAGCATTTCGATATTATAGCTCAACATCCGTCGGGCCAAAACCGCAGATCACCGACACTCTCGTTTCCTCCTCTTCCTTTCTCGTCGGACGCGAGATTTCCGTAGCTGTCTCGTCCCCATGATTTGTGGCGGGAAAGCGAGGGGTCGAGGCGAGGGATGAAATAAAACGTGCCCTCTCGCCCTCTGTATGAGCATCACAGGTCACGGCCGCGTGAACCAATTGAGGGAGTGGAGAATCGTGCCACGCGAAGAATACTTGGCACACGCCGACGCGTCCATTAATGGCTGCGGCACAATCGACATGCGCGACCCCCGTATATACGACCGTGCGCGACCCTCAGGAAAAAAATGACTGACGAAGGCGCGAAAGGGAATCCGCAGCGAAAGTAAACATGAGCCAACAATTAATTTTCAAGTCTGTAAAGGTAAGTATCCCATGCCGTTAATGAAGTTACCAGATCGCTTAAGTTTATTATAATTCACAAGAATGAATTCGTGAAAACCGTGTTTTGTCCTTCTTAAGGAGGCTCCACCGAATTATGAAGTAGATGTCATTTTTGTGGCAATTTCAGAAAACATCCGTTTTTGGCCCTTCTATCGATTCACAATTAAATAATTAGGCCTTTCCATCACATATATTTGAAGAAAAAAGACGTTGAAAATCAGATATTTTATACGTGGCTATACGGCAGAGCATGGCTCTTGCAGTAAAATTTGCAGATATATAATGAAAGAGAAAAGTCGTTTTGACTAAAAACTAACATAAGGTGCGAAATTTTATGCACAGTTTAATATTGTTAAAAAGTCCTCGCCTTAATACACTTATTTAATTTATATTAATAAATATTTGGTCGAAAAAAAGCAGAAAAACCTTAGTTCCATGAAAGTGGCGCTACAGTATGTTGTTATAATTGGCAACGGTACTTGTGCCCGATCGTGCTTACGAGCCTATTTACTAACTTAATTTAGGAATATACCTTACCAAGGTCCTTATATATTTATGTAATTTAAATATTTCATTGGTTATTGAAATGGTGTAATTAATACCAATGCTTTCAAATGATAGCAGCGTCATTGTTGCCAAACAATTTTCAAAAATACGAATATTAATGAAATTCAAAACAAAGAGTTGTATTTGAAAGGGAATAGTTTAAAACTAAGTAAGAAAATATTTAACCTATTTTAGAATACGTAATAGCGGGATTGAGCATGTATTCTCGTTTTGTAAATGAAACGTGGCAACGACACGTCAGTTATGTTCTGAAGCCAAAACGAGTTGAAAGATCTTTTAAAAAATAGAATGCAACTACAACGCACTATGTAATAGCATACTCATACAATTATTTTGTTATGTTAATACCCTATAAATGATTTTCCATATAGGTGTTATTCTGGATCGGTATTTATTCATTTAATAACACAGCTCTTTTTACGGAATTTTGAATCTCGGAGTCACGGTGGAACCTTTTTACCTAAATTTTCACGATATGACCAACGACAACAATCACAAACAATCTTTTTCGTGTCATTAGTTACCTTGTAAAATCTCACTAAAACGCAATAACTTCAAATAACCATTCATTCCTTGCAAAAAGTCTGGATATTCTCTAAGCTAAAACGAAAGGCTGAAAAAAGTGTTGCAGTATTTGAGACTGAGATTATAGTTCAGAAGAGGCATCGTAACTTCATCATCATCGTAATCATTCACTCGTAACTTCTATAACTCGCAACAGGTGACTTTTTATCGCCAAATATGTACTATACTATACTTAAGACTATATGTATGTGCTTCACTAATCCGTATGTTGTATTTGAGGCAGAATTCCTGTATTTGAGGCAGCATAGAAACGGAATGTAAACAGAAACACCACGTGACCGTGGGGCGAGATTCTGATATATTCCCTTATAAAGGCGCGTTTACACGTAGCAGTTGACTGATATGACAGTCAACTGCTAACAACTATTAAGCTCCACTCACATGTGTAAATAGCAACTGCGGTGCGAGTTCAGGTCGATACTGGACACATGTCGAATACTATCGATCCTAGTTCGAGCTATTAGCATAGTTGAAGCCCGTCTACTTTCCAGCGGAAATGTATCCAACACAATCGCCAACGGAAAGCAATACACGAATTATGATGCATGAACTTTGGATATAATAACAAGGATATCCCTCCCCAAAGGGAGGATTCTACTCTTTAAAGAATGGGAACAAAACATAATCGTAAATAGAATTTATTGCTTGAAGAATTTCATGAAAATTTAAGCATCAATTATTATTGAAATAAAACTCTTTTTATTTGTTATGACAACGCCTAAATAGCGGCTTAAAGCTGCATAGAAGTTGGTGCAGACGCATCATAGCAGTAGCGATATAGATACATCGCGCATCTCGCGACTACGTGTAAACGCTGCTTAAGGCTGACTTAAACAATGATTTCCCGCATGTATTAACTCCGTAAAATATCATGTGACCACTAATGCCAGCTAATGTAGTCTCTCTGAAGTCATGCATACGTTGCTTGCAGCGAAAAACAGTATTTTCGTAAATTTAATAGAATCAGGCGAAAAAATTGACATGGTGTAAGAAAAACTCGACGATGTATTTTTCACACTTTTGATTGAGTAAAACCCTACCGGTTTCGACACTCTCGTATCATTATCAAGGGTACTCTGATATTATTACAGGTCAGACGGGTAGGAGTTTTAACATCAGGACAAAGAAACATTTTAATTATTTTATTCATGGTGACAAGTCAGTATTTAGATCTCATTTATCTGGTTTTAATCACGTATTTTTTTAGAGTAGATATTTTAAATGTTCATTACAAAGGTGCAAAGCTGGATTTTCTTTAGAAAACTTTGAGGTCATATCTGATTCTAACGCTTTGGGACCAAAATTGTTAAACGAAATTGAATCGTTCAATCTGTCCCCATTGTATATCTATACCTACCCTGCATTTAAAAGAAGCATTCCCCCATCATTCTGGCCTTCAACACATCCCTCTTAATCATACCCTCTAAGCTTCTCCAACCACTCCTGCAATTTCTCCCTAATTGGGAGTATATATAAGGGCTCGCCACAGTGAGAATAGCAGAGTACCTTTGATAATGATATGAGAGTGTCGAAACCGGTAGGGTTTTATTCAATACAAAGTGTGAAAAATACATCGTCAAGTTTTGCTTACAATAGTATTTTCGTTGCAACCGCATTAAGCTAGAGCCTCCCTTAAAAACTTTATCTTAGCCAGTGTCTATGAGAGATAATGAGAGATTAAGTCACATCCGGTTCTTATTTTGGACATGGCATCATTTAGGGTGAAATTAACGAAATCATAGAGTTGCTGTTTCTGAATATCTGAGGCAATGGCCACGTAAACAGAGTTTTTGCCGCAGTCAAATTCAAACTGTTTCAGAAGCATAATCACTTTTGAAGTATTTCTTTTCTTCGTGCGGATTCTACCGCGAATTTAAGTCTTAGGTAGCAATCAGTTTCACGCACCGGCGGAAGACGTTTTTGAAAATAATGAATTTCCATGTGAAGTCGCTTGGATAACAATTTTGCCTCTCGGGAAAATTGGACCAGATCTTTTCCGCGTTGAATAAAATGCCGACTTGGTGGAAGTGATTTCATTATGGAGATGATGTGAATAGGCAAGAGTTTGGATGTCGATATTGCCCCTTCTTCCCTCCCGGTGGAAGGATAAATGAAGTTGGAATTAGGTCCCGACCTGAGCAACCTTACCCTCTTCTTTTATTCTTTCGAAGCGAGAGGAGACTTCCTTCTTCTGGCTGGCAGTTGCCTTGACAAGGGAACGGGAAGTGGCCCTCTTTATGGGGGGAGGAGGGAGTATGTGAAGGAGACATTTCAGTACCCCGTGACCGAGGGAACAGGACTTAAATTTTGTCTCTCGGAGGATCCTCCGACGGTGGATTCTCTTTGTGGATGCGACCTCCCCCAATAACTCCCCGGAAAAAATCTCAAGGGGCACAAATACTTATTGCACGTCAAAGATTCTGGGAGAAGGGAGGCAAATCATGCGTTTGCTTCAAGCTGAAAGGATACTTGAGTCACAAAAATTTCTGATATTTTTTCCTGTTGCCCGTTTATGTTCGACTAACCTACGTCCTTTAGCATATTTACCTTTTTGGTCATGCTTACGTACAAATAGCTGCCCGATGTGAAACACAGTATTCGAGAATGGCATATTTCTCTTGGCAAGAAATTTCCTGACTTCCTTGCGATATAAAAGCTGAACGGTGAAATTTTTTGAACAGTTTACCAGCCGTGCTACCTTTTTCCTCCATCAACGTCAAAGGAGTCGACTTTTATCATAAGCCAAATAAACTGGGCAAACCAAACCAAAGCAAAATTTAAAAGCTAAAGATGTAATTACAAAATAGTAGGAGGAGCACTACAATATTATGTAAAGTTTGCATCAAAAGGATCATTTTCGTTGTCTCAATGAACCTTGTGAGCAAAGAGGGATATTTTAACCCGCATTTATTTTTCAGAAGTGCTCTATTTGGGCCTGATATAGAAATTTGCAAAAAGCACTCAAAATATTATGATCACACTTCAAAATGGAGTTTATCTCGGGACATCTAGAACTAAATGTATGACATGAACAAATTCATACCATCATCATCATCAGTCAACAGTCCTAGGATTGGTTTGACGCAGCCCTCCACTGGATTCTTCTATCGGCCATTAACCTCTTCATATTAAAGTAATTCCTCTCTTTTACATCCTTCACAACCTGTTCCATATATCTCACAGAAGACCTGCCTTTTCCAATCTTCCCGTTCACTTTTCCCTCGACGATTGTCTTCATCAGGCCATCGTGTCTCAAGATGTTGCCCATTAAGCTGTCCCGTCTTCTTTTTAAGGCTTTCAGTAGGCATCTCTTTTCTCCCACTCTTCTTAACACTTCATCGTTTGTCACTCGGTCGATCCATTTTATCTTCATCATTCTTCGATAGCACCACATTTCGAATGCTTCCCCCCTTTTCTTCTCCACTGATGTCATCGTCCATGCCTCACTGCCGTAAAGAAACATGCTCCAGATGTAGTACGATGTGATGAATTGTTTCCTTACTTCTACGCTTGTATTTCCAGCTGTAAGTAGATTCTTCTTTTGGTAGAATGCCCTCTTTGCCTGGGCTATTCTATTGACTATTTATTTTCTTTTTCGTTCATGGTTGATTACTCCACTTCCCAGGTAACAGAACTCTTTCACCTCTTCAAGTTTTGGTTTTCCTAATTCAACAATGCTTGGTCTCTTGGTCGCGTCTCTCTTGCTGGGTACCAATGTCTTATTTTTCTTCTTATTGGCGTTTCGCACAAATTTATATCCTCTAATTAATCCTGCATAAAATTATATCCAATGATTAATTGATTGAACAAAGCCGTCTTTTAATAAAAGTTGAGTATTTCAATCGAAATCAAATAATTATAATGGAATAAAATCAAATAGCCATAATGAAACATTATAATTTGAAGCTAATTGTTAATGCATATTTTCTCAAGATGAATGCTAAAAGAATGCTAAAGATGCGGATTTGAGTGGTAAGTCAATTAATTAGGCGCTACTTATTAATCAGTACATACCCTTTGGTATGATTCTTCATAGGCATGAAACATGAACTTTAAAAACAACAGAGACCTTGTGGCTGGAAGCGTTTGGAAAATGGTGCTACCGAAGTTGGATAAAGAAAAAATGAATCGACCGAGTGACGATGAATAATAATCATCATCATATCCGAATATGATTATTAATCGAAACCCGGGTCCCTTTATTTTTTTAAAAAGAAGTGGTTTAAGTAAAAGTAATACATCCCAGGAACCTTAAAATGGAATACCACAAAGTTACGAGTGAGTTAGTTAATGTGGTTAAAAAGAACGTAATCAGAAGTGTGAGAGAAAAGGGAAGTCCACTGGAAACCCCAAAAAGAAGACGAGAAACCATAATCGGCAATATCATAAAATATGATGAACTGATGAAAAAAATCGTCGAGGGAAAAGTGAACGGTAAGAATAAAAAAGGCAGGCCTCGTATGAGATCAATGGAACAAGTAGTGAAGGATGTAAAAGAGAAGAATTAAGTTGATATGAAGAGGTTGGCCGATAGAAGAATCGAGTTGAGGGCTTCGTCAAACCAATCTTAGGATTGTTGACCGATGTTTATTTAAGTAATAATTTTTATTTATTTGAAAAAAGTCCCCAAAACGGCACTAAGGATAATTATATTGGTGGACACATAATAAAAAAAAATAAACAACAAATACATGGGAAGGTTAGAGTAGAAAGTAACAGATTAGTCATATAAACGAAACGTACAACATGGAGAGGGACTTAGCGGGGTGTAGACAGAGAAGAGGGGGTGTTTGCGACCAATAGATTAGTAATTACTGATTCGAACACGGAGGGCGAGGAGCAAAGGTCCAGTGAAGGTGACTGCGAGGCTAGGGAGTTAAAAATTTTCGGGATACTGTGGAATAGGGAACGCTGGGATATTGAGAGACGAAATTTGGGGATCTTAAGGAGACAACTGTTGCGAGTGGGACGAGGAGGAACATGGAGTGGGAAGAGAGGAAGAAGGTCATTGGTACGGAGAGTACCACTCTAAACGCTGCGGAGTAACTTCATGTCGCAAAGAGCATGGCGGAGGGAGAGGTGGGGGATAGCGAGGGAGGAAAGGATAGATTCTCGCGTAGAATCTCTGAGTGATCTCTAGTTAATGACTACCCTGTGCTCCCCTTCATTGCAGGATATTTCAAGCCCACCGTGTGAACGGCGGTGAAATTCACATAAATTGCCATGAGAAAAAATTCACCTGGGAATCGAACCACGGACCTTCGGCTTTCAGGGCCACTGCGCAGACCACTACGCTACCCAGGATTCATAATTCCCACGGCAATTTTACCCAGGTTCAAGGTACTAGATTTTTGAAAAACCAAAGGTCCGTGGTTCGATTTCCGGTCCAATTAAATTTTTTCTCATGGCAATTAATGTGAACCCCCCTTCATTAGTTGGGGGTACAAAAATTAAGATATTGTCTTCACTAATGTTTGTAAGCAGCGGAATTGAGCCCTCGGTGTTTTCACACGACTCTTCCACCTTTGCACAATATTGGATTTGTGCGCACAACTCCAGACTCCGTGGACCCAATGCGGAGATTGCTTCGTTTGGGGGGGGGGGGGGGGGGGGGAGACAGTGGAGCCTTGAGGAACGACGTGAATGGTCAAATCTCTCGCTGCATCCCCTCACACCCTTCTTTTGTTATCAAATATTCAGGTGGACGAGGGCGAGGAGGAGGACGCTTCACGCGTGGAGGGTTTCGAGCGATCGATAGTTGGCTGCGACGTGGTCGACGTGCTTTCTATGCGTGTGTGCGTGTGTGCCCCCACACTCACGCACACTCACACCAATTCATCCGTCGTCCACTCGGGGCAGCAGTGGGACATACAGTGGTCCTTCTGTTAGCACACGTTGGCGAGAGAGAGATAGATAGATGATTTTTACTTACATACTTTATATTGTACATACAATAAATCTTTAAGTAGTTATAACAGAAAATGAATAAATAAAATAAATAAATAAACGGGTAACAGATTACAATTATAGATATAAGTTATAAATTGACACAATTTAGGGTTCGCCCTCTATGGTTTTATTTGTATTCGCAATCAAATCTCGAATGTTGTGAATGAAGGAGCGTTTCGCACGTGAGATGGTATTGAATTCCATAAATAAGATGAGCTAATGTAGAAGGAGTTACGAAGCGTCTCCGTGGAGCAGCGAGGTGTCGCCAGGGGGGTTGTGTTTGAAACCTTCGGAATCATCTCGAATAGGTAACCAAGGAGTCACGTGGTACAAACACGAATGGTTTTCAAATTTTATTTCACTGAATCGCTCGTTACATTATCAAAAAATTGTTCTCACTTGAGTTTTTCTCATCTCTCTCGACTAATGATCCCACAAATGAGATAAAACACAAGTGTTGTACAATGTATGAGGTTGTAATCAGCGGTTTTAACACATCAAAATAGTGAGCCATTCTTGTTTATACCACGTGACTCCTTGGTTACCTATTCGAAATAATCTTGACTGTTTCAAGCACAACCCCACAGGGGCGGGATCTCACCCCTCACAATTCTGGTGCTGTGATAACCAGAGAAATATTTGGCTAAGTAGTTTGGTAGCCCAGTTTTTAGTATTTTGTATATGAGGCAGGCGACAAAGTAATGCCTACTCTCCTTTACTGTGAACCAGCCCAAATCGCGCCTGTAAGGTGTGATACACACGTCCCGTTTAAGGCCGAAGACATACCTTATCCCTGTATTGACTAATCTCTGAAGCTTGAGATTCATTTCCCTTGAAATGTCTCAAATGACCAGAAAGCAGTAATCCAACAAGGGAAAGAGAAGCGTTTCAATAAGTTGCTTCCTCAGCGATTTAGTGGTACTTTTCCTGAAGTAATTGAGGCGGTACATGAGAGGGTTGACCTTTTTGCACACGCGTAAAATATGCTGCTTATAAGTTAGCTTTTGGTCCAGTACCATTCCGAGGCTGCGAACTGAAGATTCGAAGTTGACCCTTGTTCCATTTAGGACGATGAATTTATTATTTGGCGAAGAGGATAGTTTATTCTCAAAATAAGGCGAACCAAAAATTATAGCTTTTGTTTTGGACATATTGAGTTTGAGGTGATTATCGGTAGCCCAGCTTTGAATGTGTTCAGCGCTTTGACACATTTTTATGATATTATCATTCAATTCCTCATAAGGACATTGAATGTAAATTTGTAAATTGTCAGTAAAGATAATATGGTATAGATGATCGTCCAACCCATGTGCAACGTCATTTACGTCGAGAGCAAACAGGAGTGGGCCCAGGATGGAGCCTTGAGGAACACCAGAGTTGGTGGATACAAAGGTAGAGGGCGTGCCATCGTCACCCACAACTACCTGCTCCCTATCTGCCAAATAGGATGCTAACCAAATAAGGACTTGGTTTTAAAAACCAAGTTGTTCGAGTTTCGTGAGCAGTTTGAGAGAGAGAGGGTTGGAAAGGAATGCAAAGGCATTCTTCACAACTCCCCGTTGCCCCCCCCCCCCCCGTCCCCTCCCTTCTCCTCTTTAATTTCCCCCTCTCTATTCCTCTCCGCCCCTGCGATATGTGTACGCCTTCCCCTCCCCCACACCTTCGGGGTGGGGGTGGTCGATAATCACCACGAGGGAAACACCTGATGTGGCCTCTCTCCAAATGTGCGATTGAAGTAATTTCGCCTCGTGGTAAAAGGTGTAAATCTGTTGTCTACTGTGCATTGTATACGTTGCATCCATCGTCCAAATTCGTGCTCTGTTCTGTCAAAGGAAATGTGAAGTATTGAGTTCCTCTGCTGTCGGAATGAATCACTGTAGAAAGTGTAGTGTGCTTTGGAAAAGGTTTAGTAAAGTTACATATGCAGTCATCATCATCATCGGTCAAAAATTCTAGGATTGGTTTGATGCAGCCCTCCACTCGATTCTTCTATCGGCCAACCTCTTCATAATGACGTAGCTCCTCTCTTACATCCTTCACAACTTGCTCCATATACCTCATACGAGGCCTGCCTTTTCCATTCTTCCCGTTCACTTTTCCCTCGACGATTGTCTTCATCAGGCCATCGTGTCTCAAGATGTGGCCCATTAAGTTGTCCCGTCTTCTTTTTAGTGTTTTCAGTTGACATCTCTTCTCTCACACTCTTCTTAAGACTTCTTTGTTTGTCACTTGATCGATCCATTTTATCTTGATCATTCTTCGGTAGCACCACATTTCAAATGCTTCCAGCCTGAACTTGTCTGCTGCGGTTATTGTCCATGCTTCGCTGCCATATAGTAGAATGCTCCAGATGTGTGTTCTAATGAAATGTTCCCTCACTTCAACGCTTGCATTTGCAGCTGTAAGCAGCATCTTTCCCTGGTAAAATGCCCTTTTTGCTTGGGCTACTCTACTGGCAATTTCTCTTTTACTTCGTCCATCGCTGGTTACTCGGCTTCCTAGGTAGCAGAACTCTTCCACCTCCTCGATGTTTTGTTTTCCTAGTTTAACATTGGTCCTGGATTCCTTTCTCCTACTGCACACCAATACCTTAGTTTTCTTTTTATTGATCTTATATGCAGTCATACGGAAGAAAATATTATTCAAATTCCCCAATTTAGTATGAGTTTGGGCTAGAAAAAGTATGGAAGGAAAAGTGTCCGATAGTTAAAGGTGAGACAGTAGTCGTAAGTGGAGGATTAATATTAATAATTGATATTGGTGTATATTAAATGCGTCAGATTTTGCTCATGTTCGAACCGGATGTAAATAGCAACGGAGTTGATTCCCAAAGTAGCGGTATGCCAACAAAAAAAGGAAATTATTTTGAAACCTAAAAGAAATTAAAGTCGGCATTGAGGAAATTATTTATGTCGTAGAAAATGTTTTGCACTAGATTTTTTTTTGTCGTTAAACGCCTAAAGAAATGAATTGTTAATTTTTTAGCAATTGGATAGAGATATTTTTGCACTGCATTTAGAATTAATTTTAATTATAGTCTTTTACTCATTAATTTCATTATTACTAGTAGGAATTGGTCGATTTATGTAGGATTTGATGGACATTAAATACTTCCAATTCGGTGTAATGCACCTATCATTCACTTGACAACCTTCTTTGGATTTAATATTTATTTACTATAAATTAAGTTTCTTGAGCAATTATTTGTTCTCTTTGGCTGTCGATAAATTGTCGTATTAAATCAAAGGTTTATTTAACTGTACCTGATATTTTTATGCTCCAGAGGTAACACAACGCTTTTTTGTACTGACCAAATTACAGCTTCACAAAAAAAGCACCATTTTTATCTTCCACTCTACCGTTACGGATTATGTGTTTGCTTGAATAAGCAGAAAGGCAATTTTTAATGCTCCCACAAGCCCTGATACCAAGAAATGATTTCATATGGCATGGTGCGCGTCTTGCTTTTCTCATTTTCTTCAAGAGGTCCCGTTTCTCCCTCTTTCACTGCATTCTACTTCTCATCCACGGCTATTTCATCGACTACAATCGTTTGGCTCACCTGCCATATGCCTTCTCCGATTTTCCTCCATCATTCTGCTGCTTCTCTCCATTCACTCACATGCCTTCATTTTCTTCATTCGCCCTCAGACCGACATCACAAACGCCTGGATTCAATTCCGGCGCCGCGCTCTTAAAGTTCAGATTTCAGATGCACACAATGCCCATCTTTGTATTGAAATCTTCTGATAACTTTAGTCGAAATCTTTGCTAAGGGTTCCCGTCACCAGAGTTGGCAAAAGCATCCATCGTCATTGAATTTCTTTTCAAAATACCTTAATATAAAAAGTCAATTTTCCTGTACCTTTTCCATTTAATCTGTTTACCTTTGCGGTCCTTCCAAAATTTTTTCCTTCAAATACTTTCACTGCTGTCTCACGTGGTGTGATAAAAAATAACGGGAATAACTTCTCACTGTTTTCTTACATTTTAATGGGGTATTGCATCATGAGTTCCTGCCATACGATCAATAAGGAATACTACCTGGTAGTTATGCATCGTTTGCGTGAAGCAATCCAACGAAAACGTCCAGAATTTCGGCAAAACAACTCGTGGAATTTGTGTCACGATTATTCTCCCGCCCAAACTTCACTGCTTGTTCGTGATTTTTTGGTAAAAAAAACAAACCATTATTTTGCCTCAGCCACCGTATTCACCTTTAAATGCCCCCTTTTGACTTCTATCTATTTCCGAAACTGAAGAGAACCACGAAAGGATGACGTTTTGCCACCTTTGATTAGATAAAAACAGAATCGCTGAAGGAGCTGAGTTCTATAACGGAAAGAGAGTTCCAGAAGTACTTCCATGATTGGAAAAAACGCTGGCACAAGTGTATTATATCGGAGGGGGATTACTTTGAAGGGAAAAAAATTGATGCTGATTAATAAATAAATATTCTTATAGAAAAATGGATATTCCCGTTATTCTTTGATCACACCACGTATATGCTAAGGAACATTCCGCGAACAACTGAGGTCATTAACTCTCTGTTGCGATTTCACGGGGGTCAAACGTATTCCGAAAATGACCCAGCTGGTGTTATCTGGCCATGTGTGTATGAAAGAGATCTGCCGCGAATTTGGATCTACGGCCAGTGCTAGTCCTAGGCCCGCCGCAAGAAGAACGCAGCCGAGGCAGAGGCCTCCGCCGCCGAGGTGGAGGACAGGAATAGGCGTGCGCGCAAGAAGGACGTAGCCGAGGCGAGGAATAGGCATCTCTTTCCCGTTTGCCGTTTAGCGTTTTCAAAGGAATTTGATGATATTATTAATGTAAGGGATGACCTCCACATATATATTAAAACATATCTACATCTACACGATACCCTGCAAGCCACCTCGAGGGTGTGTGGCAGGGGGTGAAGATCACCAAGCATGCACTACTAGCATGCAAACTAGCAACTATAGGGTCTCATGCCACTAGGTTTTTAGTATATATATTATTTAAGGGATTAATACATGCATCATGCACTACAGACTTTGAAGATGCACGAAAGACACCAGCATGATACGCTGGTGTCTTTAATATGTGGCTAATATCTTCAGTAAATCTATCCGATTGAAATTTCTCTAATAGATTTAATATGTACTTTAACCTACGCTCTGATAATGATTCCCACCCTAATTCTTGTATTAATTCTGATACACCAATCAACCCATCGTAACACCATTTGACGAACGTAGCTGCTTTACGCTGCACACTGTCTAGTTCTCTGATCAAACCTAATTCATTAGGATCCAATACACTGGCTGCATACTCAAGGTGGGGCCTAACTAGTGAAAAGTAACATCGCTGTTTTGTCTTCTCATCATTTTTCCCAAGTACTCTTTTTATAAATCCTACATTTCTCTTCACTCGGCCGCATATTTCCCGGATGTGTTTTCCCCACGATTTATCTTTAGTGATTGTTACAACTAAATATCTTATGCTTTCAACGTTTTCGATCTTCGTGATACTAATTTTATATGATCGCTCTGTCGAATTATTCCTCCCCCAAAAATTGATAGCTACACACTTTTTAAGGCTAAGTTCTAACTGCCATTTGTCGCACCACTCTTGAATTGCATCTAAATCGGTACGGTAAATATGTCCTATCGGAGAGTAGCAATGAATAGCATTGGTAGCTGCATGTTGGTATGAGTACTTAAAGCTAACCCTACTAACAGAATGTTTTTGCATGTTTGCTTTGCAATTTCTATCTTTTTTAAATAGTGTAGTTATGACTACTATATTAATACTATTCCTTTTTTATGCATAATATGTAGTGCATGTTTGGTGAGAAATCACCCCCTGCCACACACCCTTGTGGTGGCTTGCAGGGTATTATGTAGATGTAGATGTAAATCCTTGCAAAGCGATTTCCTGTCCTCTTCTTTTGATATACCCCTATACACTACCGTATCGTCTGCAAAAAGTCTAAGCTTACTACTAGCTACGGTACCCAAATCGTTTATGTATAAAAGAAATAGAAGCGGACCTACTACGCTACCCTGGGGAACTCCCGATGTGACTTTGATTGTGTCCGACATGATACCATCTATGAAAACCCTCTGCTCTTGTCCACTTAAGAATTCTTTTACCCAACATACAACGTCTTTATTTATACCAAAACTCTCTAACTTCAAGATTAATATTTAAATTGAGGAACTTTATCGAAAGCCTTTTTAAAATATAAAAATATCGCATCAACTTCAGTACTGTTTTCGCCGTAGACTAAAATATCGTATACGAATAAAGCTAATTGTTTCTCGCAAGATCTACCTTTCCGGAACCCATGTTGGCTGTTTATGAGTAATCCTGACTATCCAAATGACCCATGATCGAACTGACTACAATGTGCTCAAATATCTTACAAGAGATTGACGTGAGTGAAATCGATCTGTATTTACTAGGTTCTTCCCTATCACCGCTTTTAAAAATAGGTGTACTATTAGCTACTTTCCAATCCTTGGGTACTGTGTGGTTCTTTATAATGTTTTATTGAATATTATTTCTAGATAGGGGGCTATTTCAGAAGCTAATGTTTTATATACTCTGGAAGGAATTTGATCGGGACCTGGTGATTTGTTTTTACTAATACTTTTTAACTGCTGCTCTATTCCTCGACATGAAATTTTTATTTCGGGCATTTGCTCACTGAAAGTGTTCAGCGGTGGTTCCACAGCGTTGTGTGACGATGAGTTGAATACGCTTTGGAAGAAGGTGTTTCAAGTATTGGCTTTGTCTACATTGCTGATGACTGTAATTCCTTTATCGGTTTTAAGTGTGTGCACTGTGGACCTATTTCCCTGAAGCTCTCTCATATATGACCGAAACGCTTTAGGATTGCTATCAAAATATTCTCCTAACATCTTGCTCTTGAAATGTGATAACGCTTGCCGACTTGATTTCCTTGCTAATGCTCTCGATTTTTTAAATTTTTGAACTAACTCATTTTTTTCCTCTACCGATAGACCCCGTCCTGCGTTTTCCATCCTAGCGTGGCATTTATGCGTTATGTAGCGTTTATGTTCCTTATAATTATCGCAAATTTTAGTAACAAAAATATGTGTTCAAGCAGCCTTCATAAACTTCCCAAACGACATTTTGGAAAGAGGAATTTTGGTCCCTTCATTCCGAGAAACTTGGTGGTCTTCATATTTTGAAAAGCTAATTAAGAAATGCAAACCAAGTTGCCCTAGTACCCCAGGATATCCACATTGGCGTGTGAAAGGGCAAGGAAACTAATGCGAAATCGCTACGGGTGGGAGTTGGAAAGAAGTAATCTTTCCAGAGCTCCGTTTTGGGAATACCAACTCAGATAGCCTTGAAATATTTCAACAATGGGCAATGGTATCTGCTCTTTTTGCTTGAAGGATACTTACTAGGAAATGGAGAGGCACTTTCATGTACCGTGGATATAGCGGAGAATATTCAAATAGCGAATATTTAAAGGCCATTTAGGTGCTGGACACCTTTAATATATTGCTCTATTTATATTTTATATTATTAAACTGCTATGGGAATATCCATTTCAAAACCGTTAATGCCCATGGAAGTCATTACTCAATTTTACTGCGGGAGTGATCAAGCATCTGGGGTGCAGTCAGGGGATCGATTGGGCCTGAATTTTTTCATGGAATACAAATTGATCAAGTAATCCCACAATTAGGGTTTCTGTTTTACCGTAAAGCTGTAATAAATGAATGAAACAATAAAATAAATATGCATATTGTTGAAAGCTCAAATATGCCAGAAGAAGAACACTCGCGGCCACCAAATCGACGAGACGCTCCTCGACCGCTAGCCACCCGCTCACCTCACGGAGAGCAGCTTCATAAATGAACGTCAATTTCTCAAAAGCTATTGCAAGTACCAGGCTAAAACTTTCGCAAAAACTAATTCATATCTTTATTAACAAATCACTCACAGACACCATGCAAGTTTTTCCCTTAGAACGGAACTTATCAGCACACTGAAAATTCCATCTCCCCGAGAACGAAATTCCTGACGCGCTTGGCCAATTTTAAAATTTTTTTAAATTCTGAGCATTACCACAGATTTTTAAAGAACATATTCGTCATAAGAAGGCTTAGATACTTCACAGCACAAAAATTCAAAGCTCTAAGATGGAGATGAAGGGAGGTATGGCAATTTTGATTTAAAAAATTCTACTCATTTGAAAAACCGGCTTTTTCGGTTTTTTTGAGTTTACTATAGGACCTTTTGCAATAATGAGAAAATATTTTTACAGAAAAACGAGTAACATTCCGCTATTCGAAAAATACTTTTATTTTTGAATTTTTATCAACTTTAAATTTTGTGTATCGGCGATCCTGGCCCGCAGAGGCGACAGAGGCCGCAGGAAACTGTGTCCCGACCACAAAGTGACAGAGGTCTGGCAGAGGACTTTCTCTTCTCTGCCTATGCTGGGTTCAACTTGCGCACTCCCATTGAAAACACCGTGTTACAAGTAACGCGCAGTGCCACCTCTGTCTCGGCTACGTTCTTCTTGCGGCGGGCCTAGTCTGGTCTGGCCCTAATCTTGTAACATCTTGTAGGTTTTGGAATTCACTACCTGACGGGATAAGACCTTCCGAAAACATTTGTGTGTTTAAAAAGCGGTTGCACTCACATCTTATGCAATGTAAATAAAATAATTAATGTATGTATAAACATAATAAGTAAATGTATATGCTATTAACTTTTTGTCGGTACCATTATATTTGTCGATACTATACTATTTATTGTTAAATTGGTTGTATTATAAAATTATAGTTCAATCATTGACACCTTGTATTGATTGCTAAGATTGTCGATGCTGAGACAGCTACTCATTTCTAATATTAATATTACACTGTTGATGTTGCAATGAGACTATGTAAATGTTTTTATGTATATGTTTCAAGGGACAATAATATCCCGGAACTCTCGTGCTGTTCTTTACTGCATTCTTCCCCTTCATATACATCTACATCTACACGATACCCTGCAAGCCACCGAGAGGGTGTGTGGCAGGGGGTGAAGATCATCAAGCATGCACTATTGACATGCAAACAAGCAACTATAGGGTCTCATGCAACTAGATTGCTAGTACCTAAAATATTTTAGGGATTAATACATGCATCATGCACTACAGACTACTCTAAAATATTTCCCCTACCTATCCCTTTGCTATGCTGCCTATTCTGTTCTCTTATAGGACGGGGGAAAAATGCCAGTTTGAATCTATCGGTACGACAATCTATCTCTCTAATCTTATTTATCTGGTCGAATCTAGCATAATACGCTGGTTTTTTTAATTTGTGCCTAACATCTTCAGTAAAGCTATCCCACTGAAATTTCTCTAATAGATTTAAAATGTACTTTAAACTACGCTCTGATAATGACTCCCACCCTAATTCTTTATTAATTCTGAAACACTACTCAACCTACCGTAATACCTTTTAACGAAGCTAGCTCCTCTACGCTGCACACTTTCTAATTCTCTGATCAAGCGTAATTCATTTGGACCCCATACACTGGCCACATACTCAAGGTAACAATACCATTTTGCACTCGTAAATCATTCGATCGCATTAATGTTTCCTTGAATTCAGTCCGTTGCATTGAAAA
Organism: Platycnemis pennipes; assembly: GCA_933228895.1. NCBI lineage: Eukaryota > Metazoa > Arthropoda > Insecta > Odonata > Platycnemididae > Platycnemis > Platycnemis pennipes. Next base: position 12,021,757 of record OW121850.1, on the reverse strand, counting down.
TATATTCATCGGGTCACACCCCAAATCCCAGGATCTGGATTCAGGGAAGCGTTTTCCGAAAACCCGGAGTATATGGCGACCGGAGGGCAGCGAATTTTCGCTGAAGCGGTGGAATCCAAAAGGCGAAGCGGGAAATACGCGAAATTTATCTTTGCGATTAGACTGTAAGTATGAATGTGTGCCGCCGCATAACGAGTCTCGCTTTAATGAATGCCCTCCTACGTGTCCTGAAAGTTATGACGATCTCCCACCACGTAGCGCTGGAGCGGGGGCTTTCCTAAAAGAAAGACTGCTAGATGGCGCAGATGGCTAGAGGAAGCTAGATGGCGCAGTCCGAAAATTCATGCGAAACCGTATGGTGGTTGGGTGGAGGTTTATCCGTCGCACGCTATTGTTGTCTGTGGGCGTGACTCTTGAGATTCTAAAAATCTTCTGTAAATTCAGGAGGCCTCCTATCCCGAGGGCCCGGGTTTGATTCCCGGCAGTGGTGGATTTTTCAGTGGAAAACCGGTCCCCACTTGAGTGCCTAGTGGTGGGAATTTCAAGTTCAGTACTCCGTCCGTCGGATGGGATGTTAAGCCGTGGTCCCCTTGGCGCCTTTCGTTTAGAGTAGGCTTTTAAGTGGAAAACTGGTCCCCACTTGAGTGCCTAGTGGAGGGAATTTCAAGTTCAGTACTCCGTCCGTCAGATGGGACGTTAAGCCGTGGTCCCCTTGGCGCCTTTCGTTTAGAGTAGGCTTTTCAGTGGAAAACTGGTCCCCACTTGAATGCCTAGTGGAGGGAATTTCAAGTTCAGTACTCCGTCCGTCGGATGGGACGTTAAGCCGTGGTCCCCTTGGCGCCTTTCGTTTAGAGTAGGCTTTTCAGTGGAAAACTGGTCCCCACTTGAGTGCCTAGTGGAGGGAATTTCAAGTTCAGTACTCCGTCCGTCGGATGGGACGTTAAGCCGTGGTCCCCTTGGAGCCTTTCGTTTAGAGTAGGATTTTCAGTGGAAAACTGGTCCCCACTTGAGTGCCTAGTGGAGGGAATTTCAAGTTCAGTACTCCGTCCGTCGGATGGGACGTTAAGCCGTGGTCCCCTTGTCGCCTTTTGTAAAGAGTAGGCTAATGACGACGCCGGGTTTCTCTCCACTCTTCCTCCGTTCCCTGAAAACTCCTACCATTACCCAATTATCCACCTATCCGTAATGGCGTAAATGACCTCAACTGTCGGTCGCCTCCCCTGAATAACTAACTAACTAATTTCAGGATGCGTGAAATCCACTGCTGTCCTGTTGTCATGTTTACACGGTCATTGATACTGCGCAGGCTGTTGCGAGACACTTGTGCAAGAAATAATGCATCATGCAAAGCGACGACTTGCGAAGCGCCACTGCGTGAACGACTGCAAGCAAATTAGAACGTGTTCTAATCTGATACATGCGTTCGCGCAAGTTTGAAGTTTATTTCTCTTTCTAGAAGGTGCAGGTGTAGCGGCCACGGAAATTATAGCGATTAAATAGGTTGTTAACGATTGAGTTGGGTGTTTTCATTAGCACTCAACTCCTTAGTTAGTGAATAAAGTGCAATAATGATGAGCTGGGCGATTAATCACGTGGAAGCTTAAATTTCGTTCGTAAAGGAAGAACTCGTTACCTTGGCCCACAGCCGTTCGTTCGTGGTGCAATTTTTGGGCTAAGTATACGGGACTAGGGTCTCCACTATTATGTTTAGACTATGGCTTAAAACATATTTTAAAGTGGTGGTAATTTATCGCATCTTTGACGTCCAATTAATGGCTACTTAATAGATCTTGAAGTTGTGGGATATATTGACGGTATTACCGCTACTGAATGGTATATTGTAATACTGACATAATGCACTGACGATTGCACTGTGTAAAGCTGTCAGGCAAGCGTCCTCGCAATTTTCTGCGTCACGAACTTTCGCAGACGACTGCTCAAACGGAATCAACATCAACTTGCGCAGTTTCAATGACCGTGTAAAACGGCCTTCAGCCGATGGAGGGCCGATTGAAGCTTGAGCAGGCGAAGCAGTTTACTTATTAATTAAAATAAAAATCATTCATATCACGGATTTTTGATGAATCAAACGGGTTGGTGTAGTTGTTGCAACACTGACCTCTCACCGGTTAGAATCCCGGCAGTGGAAGATATTTTTCATTGGTCATCTGGCCCTTATTTGAGTGTTTTGTATTTCATATTCAGTACTCCGTCCGTCGGATAAGACGTTGAGCCGTGACCCCCTTGGCGCCTTTTCGTTAAGTGCAGGCTAATACCGACGCCGGGTTTCTCTCCACCCTTCCTCCTACCATTCTCATCATTATACCTTTCCTCCAGGTCTGAAGGGTCTGTTAGTGCGGAAACAGACTTGAAAACACACATATGATGAATCATGGATCCTAATGAATTAGGTTTGATGAGAGAACTAGACAGTGTGCAGCGTAGAGCAGCTAGGTTCGTTAAAAGGTGTTACGATAGGTTGAGTAGCGTTTCAGAATTAATAAAAGAATTATGGTGAGAATCATTATCAGAGCGTAGGTTAAAGTACAGATTAAATCTATCAGAGAAATTTCAATCGGATAGCTTTACTGAAGATGTTAGGCACATATTAAAAAAACCAGCGTATTATGCTAGATTCGACCAGATAAATAAGATTAGAGAGATAGATTGTCGTACCGATAGATTCAAAATGTCATTTTCCCCCGTACCATAAGAGAACAGAATAGACAGCATAGCAAAGGGATAGGTAGGGGAAATATTTTAGAGTAGTCTGTAGTGCATGATGCATGTATTAACCCCTCAAATACTATAGATACTCACAATCTAGTTGCATGAGACACTTTAGTTGCCTGTTTGCATGTTAGTAGTGCATGCTTGGTGATCTTCACCCCCTGCCGTACACCCTCGTGGTGGCTTGCGGGGTATCGTGTAGATGTAGATGTAGATGAACTTGTTCATTATCCGCATTATTTTGTCATTGTACCACATGCTGACTTTTCATGCTGTCACAGTTCAGTTCACAGTTCATATTGTCGTTTTGTGTTGTGGGGTGCTGTGGGAGAAATATTCTCCATTTTAGGAATACCTACTGAGCTCCGTAGAGTGGTTTTTGATGGGTACGCGAGGGTGGAGGACGTAGCCGCTGGCATCGGAGCGTAGGAACTGCCCCGTCTAGATATTTGGGTCAGGGCGGATTCCGCAGAGTGGCGGGGTGGGGAACTAGGTCGTGAGTTAATACAATTACGTTGGCGACTCAGCGGATTGCTTATAGAACACTTATTGTTCTCTTTTCATCATCGCAGCAGTGAGACAGATTGATTGCCGGACGAAGTGTACATGCACGTAGGTGTGATGGAGTAGAACGCATGAGGAGATAAATCGTAGTGAGAATAACCCCAAGGTGATGAAAAGGCTCCTGGAAAAATGTAAATTCCGGTATCGATTTTTCTCTTGTTTACCGGATTCCTTGAACTATTAGGTATCTTTGTTCCCTTGATAGCTGCGAACAAAAAAGGCAAAACTATGGATCCACCGGCGAGTTTTTGATTATTCTGCTCTGGTTTTTTACGTTTTAAAGGTTAACCGTCACTCGTGTCCCTTCAACTTTAATTCACATTATTCCACCCTGCTCTTCACTGGAAAAATTATCCAAAAATGGCGTTAATTTATCAAGCATTAATACCAATTAGAGGCTTCGATTTTTGCTGTGATCAATTAAGTCAATTTTATCATTTAAGATTTAAAATTCAGTGCGAATTAAGCGGCTGCATATAGAAAAATAACTGTATCCGATGTGATTTTTGTGGCTCTGATAAATCATATTGAAAGGTTTTTTTTAAATTCATTTTAATATGGTCCAGTAAGATCTAAAAATTTAGGTCAACTCTATATTCAAAGGTCATCAGGGCGCCAAACACGTGATATATCATTCTGGAATCCAAGGATAAAATGAAGATTGTTCAAAGTACCACCATCTATATGGGACGGATAACGTTTATAAAAATCATCATTAGTCAACAATCCTAAGAATGGTTTGTCGCAACTCTCCACTGAATTCTAATATCAGCTGATCTCTCCATATTTACGTATTTCTTCTCTTTCACATCCTTCATCACTGGTTCTATATATCCTTCTTCCTTTGCCGTTCTTCCTGTCCACTTGTCCTTTAACCATTGTCATCATTCCAAGTGAATATTAAATAAATAATTGGGATTATTCCGCAGAACTAGTTTCTCAAGTGGCGTCTCTCAGCGTCCTGTAATCACTTAAATCGTAGGCGGAAAATTTAAGCTCAATATAAAAAGAATTTTAATGTTCTGTATTATATGATGTTGCTTTGAAAGTGATTATTTGATAAGTACATAATTATGCTGATTATGTATCGTAGATTAGACTAATTTAGTAAAATTTATTTAAACAGTGTATCAGTGTTCCGTAGCCGGACTCAGTGGCAGTGGGGTTAATTCTTTGCCTGCCAAACCGAAGTTCGCGGTTTAGAGTCCCGCCTGGATAAGAATAACTATCAGGGCATGGGTGCTTTTAAATGTGCTATATCCATATATTAAATTGCTTGCAATTGGGGGAATCTGTAAGCAATAAAGATATTGTTATTATTATAAATAGTCTTTGACTACTACAGGGCATTATGATAAATTAATTTTTACTGATAAACTCACTTTCCCTTATCACTTTTCATTGACATTTGTAATTGAATGATGTCACACACTTGTACCTCACCAGTGCCCCAGGTTTTTATCTCGGGGTTAACCAAGGCTCCGTTACATCTACGCGATACCTTGCTAGCCACCGCGAGGGTGTGTGGCAGGGAGTGAAGATCACCAAGCATGTACTACTAACATGCAAACAAGCAACTATAGGGTGTCTCATGCAACTAGATTGTTAGTATCTATAATTTTTTATGGGATTAATACATGCATCATGCACTACAGACTACTCTAAAATATTTCCCCTACCTATCCCTTTGCTATGCTGCCTATTCTGTTCTCTAATAGTACGGGGGGAAAATCTTCCTTTGCCATCCATTCCTCAAGGTGGAGGTTGTGAGTGTTTTGCCGTAGTCATCTCCCGTCCCCTCCCCTCGGGTGTGGAAGGACGAGACCAAGGTTTCTCTCGTTTTTAGAATCGATTCGAGAGAGGCTGGCTATGGAGAGCACTCGCAAACTGCATGTGTTAGCGGACGAGCCGAGCGAGCGTTGGAAATTGATTTGGGGAATATGCCGAGCGCGATGCGCGCTCAGCGGTACTCCTGGAAATCGCTGGTAATGGAGGAATAGGCGAGTCTCCATCCTGGAAGAATGTTGGGTCCGTTCCAATGTGTCGTCCCTATAACATTTTTAACTCTACGGTCCGCCAAGTAACTGCAGACCTGGGTCATGCAGGCATATCCGGAAATGAGATGGCTGATGAGCTGGCAAGGGCCGGTTCCAGCCGAAATCCGATTAGACCAGAGCCAATCATACCTATTGATACATCAATAGGGATAGCAGAAATTAGAATGTAGGCCTTATCCCGGAATTTTGAGATCTGGCGAACTGCACCAAGTCTTAGACAGGCCAAACTACACATAGGAGAACCTAGGCCTGTGCTTGCCAAAAGATTCCTGTCACTAAACAGGGGTCAATTACGAACGGTAGTGGGACTCCTCACGGGGCACTACCAGGTGATGAGGCACCTGCACCTCCTGGGAATCGTAGATTTATCCAGATGCAAAGAAGGGGATGAAACCACATATTATGCGAGTGTCCTGCTGTGATGAGGACTCGAAATAGGTACCTGGGTTCACCATTTTTGGCACCCAGGGAAGTAAGGGAAATCCCCACAGGAAACCTGTTGGCCTTTATCAAGGCGATCGGCCTTTATGGGTAATTTCTTTAGAAGAATGGTTCACACAATGGGCCAATAGGTCTAACAGCCTCAGGGCCTCCTTGGAGGAACTCCTCCACAAACAATCTATCTATCTATGTACCTAACTGCAGCACTGTTTATGCGCGTGATAGTAGCGGAATTTGGAAGGATTTTGGAAACAGGAAGAAGGTGACGGTTATTTTCATTTTCACGGGTAGCGAAAAACACAGAGTAACTTTTTTTTCAAATCCACTTGATATTCAGTTTGAGTAAAAATTTGTCGATCTTTATGCCCTAGCAATTATGTTGCAAAATCATTATGGAATCAAAATACATTTCAATACGCAACTATTTTCGGGAAAGGACAATCCTGGTAACATGATCATTTAAAAAGGGATGTGTCATCGAAATTTTTGTGTCATCTTCGAAATTGGAAAACATTTAGCGTGAAAGAAATTTTTGTGAAAAATTACATGCATTTAATATGAATCAAAAAAGTTTAAATTCTTTTCTAAGAGAAGATGCCATGACAATTAGTTCTTTCATCTTGGCTGCAAAAAAAACTGAATCGCTGTAGCTTCGTAACTAGGGAAATACCAGAAATCACATCCTCGTTTACTTCGCAACGAAAGTGCATTTCAGGAACACAGTTTGCTTCTCAATGGCTTGAAGGACAAACTAAAGGCATAGAATCTTCCGCCAGCTCTGAAAGAATATTCCTATTACAGTAATAGATTTCCAGTGATATTTACCCAAGGATTCCCAAGATGAGAACAATGCCTGCCAACAATACTGCCTGCATATGCACTATTTCTCTGAAAATTTAAGATTTTCGGATTTCTACCACTAAAATAACCCAGACCGGTTATTAAACGTATTCAAAGATTTTTCCAAAGTAATCCTTGGTAAGGAATACACCTTACCAAGGTCATTCTTATGTTTTTTTATGTAATTTAAATATTTGATTGGTTATTGAAATAGTGTGAATAATACCAATGCTTCCAAATAGTAGCTGCTTTATTGTTGCCAAACAATTTTCAAAAACATGAATATTGATAAAATAAAAAAAAGAGTTGTGTTTGCAAGGGAATAGTTTAAAACTTAGTAAGAAAATATTTAACCTATTTTAGAATAGTATTAGCGGGATTGAGCATGTATTCTCACTTTGTAAGTTAAACGTGGCAACAGCACGTCAATCATGTTCCGAAGTCAAAATGAGTTAAAAGAGCTTGTGGAAAAGAGAATGCAACTAAAACACGCTGTGTAATAGCATAATCATACAATTACTGTGCACGCGTTATCACCCTATAGATGATTTTCCATGTAGGTGTTTTTCTGGATCGGTATTTATTCAATAAATAACATCTTCTAACATCTCAACAACTTTTACGGGATTTTGAATCGCGGAGTCAGGGTGGAACCTCCTTCAAGTCGTTACATTAATAAAAATAAAAAATCATAACGGTCTTTTACAAATCTGGCTGATCTCCTTTGCTCACCCTCTAGTAGTACCTACATACCAGTAAAAACTCTGTGGATTGAAATCGTTAGTCGTTATCATCATTTTTATCTAAAATTGACTTCGGTAACGCATAAATGGCCAGAATATTCTCGAACCGAAGTCGTAAAGCCCTCAGGGGAGTTTCGCACTTAGAAAATAGGAACCTGTCGGACATCGGGCCATAAAGTTCCCCCTTTCCCTCTGGCAGAATGATGCATTCGACGTAGGGGGGGGGGGTTAGGGAGGGGAGGAGAGGGGGTGGTGTCATCTCTGCCCGAGAGAGTCACGTGACCGCGATACAGGGCGTTGGGTGTGTTGTGTATAGACGTGGCGGAGCGCTGAATTTGATGACGCCGAGCCGGACTGCAGCGTGATTCGGACAAACGAACGCATCATCGATCCGCTGAGCGAGTTACACGCGCGCCTCAAAACAGGAGCGGAAATTGCGGATGAGAGATGTAAAATGGTTGGGGAGGGGGGATTTCACCTTGGTTGGCTTGTTAAGGAAATTACGGGAAGGGAAATGGAACAAATGAAGAACGATGAGCGAGAGATAAAATTGTACCTCGCAGTTTCAGGATATAATACCGGCCATGTTTTCGTTGTAGTCATTTGGGGTATGCTTCCGACAACTGAACTCATTTGCGCTAGAGGGGATACGGAACTGGGTAAAGGTGGGAGTTTACTGGGAACGATTTAAGAGGACCCCACACAGTGGTCGGAAAATGCGATCTGGCTGATCAAAAGTCTAAAATTAAAGTAAGAATTACCAGACAAGAGTGGTTCAACTGGAATGAATATTCGCCAAAGGCCAAACGAGAGAGAGTTTGCCCATTTCACGAGTTTTTTTCCATAGTTAAAATTGGTTCACGTTTTCCAAAGTACCGTTAAAAAAGGAATGATAGAAGGTCCCATAAACGGTGCGGGCACTGCTCAAAGCTGGAGAAGAAGAAGTCTGGTGACAACCTTTTGCCCCGATTGCCGCAAAGCTAATGGCAACGGCTGAACACCCTCTGCTACCATAAGTGTTTACCACTACCATACCACCACCACTACCATAAGACGAGCATGTACGAGAAATCAGATACTTTTCCCCTGTAAGACCTCATTTGGAATATGCTGCCAGTATATGTTTAAGTTTTAAGAACCCGGTTAGCCGGACTAAGGCCTAAGCCGGACTAAGCCCGGTTAAGGACTAAGAACTTGTAAGGCAATATAGCGGGTTATACATCAATTCTTTTGACACATGATCTTTCCTGGGGTAAACATATACGTGAACTAATGGGTCAAGCTAATCGTAAACTGGGTTTCATCAAAAGAGTATTGGGTAAATGTGACGATCATGTACGAGAAATCAGCTACTTTTCCCTTGTTAGACCTCATTTGGAATATGCTGCCAGTATATGGGATCCCTACGAAATCGGTCTAAAGAATGAACTTGAACGTGTGCAACGAAGATCGGCAAGATTTGTAAAGGGACGGTACGATAATATTATTAGCGTAACCAGTCTATTAAATAAATTAAATTGGAAATCATTGTCAGATCGCATATTAAAATGTACGCTTAAACTCTTGAATTCCAAGACCATATGTTCAGTGATGATGTTAAAAATATTTTGCGAACCCAACTTACTATGGTAGACTGGACCATGATCATAAATTTAGAGAAATTGATTGGCGTACTGACATTAAAAATGTCTTTTTTTCCTCGTACAATTAGGGATATGAATAATGGTAAATATATCCAGTACGAGAGTAGCAATGGATAACATTGGTAACTGTATGTTGGTATAAGGACTTGAAGGTAACCCATTTAACAGCACGTTTTTGCATGCGTAGTTTGCTATTTTTATCTTTTTAAATATTTGCAACCTAGACTTATATATTAGTACTAATCCTTTTTTATGCATGATATGCAGTGCATGTTTGGTGAGAATTCACCCCCTGCCACACACCCTTGAGGTGACTTGCAGGGTTTTATGTAGATGTAGATGAAGTGTAAATACACTAAACATTGTAATAATGAACGTTGATGTCGCATATACAGTGGACTCTCGTTAGGACGTTCTTTGATAGCATATTTTCCTTAATTGCATGCATTTATTTCCTCGGATCTGAGTCATGGGTTATGTAAATAGCTGCGTTTAGCACATTTTGGTTACCTCTTTAACATGTTTGGAGGAGGACCGAAACCAATTTGTCTCTGGCAAAGGAACATGCTATAGGTTAATTTGACGATAGATACATCCTAACAGATTTTATTCTGGTATTAAAAAGATTGTTATCGCTCACTATGATAGTTCGATAAGTATATTAAGTTTGACTCTTATCCCAAGAAAGAAGATGCCAAAACCAACGCTAAATTAGGAAAACAGAAACTTGAAAAGGTGAAAGATTTCTGTTACCTGGAAAGCAGAGTAACCAACGATTGGAGAAGTAAGATAGAAATAGTGAGTAGAATAGCCCAGGCAAAGAGGGCATTCTATCACAAGTAGATTCTTCTTACAGCTACTAATACAAGTTGGGAATTGAAGAAACATTTCAGTAGAACATACATCTGGAGCTTTCTACTATATGGTAGTGAAGCATGGACAATAACAGCAGCAGAGAAGTCCAGGCCGGAAGTATTTGAAATGTGGTGATATCGAAGAATGGTGAAAATAAATTGGATCTATTGAGTGGCAAAAGAAGAAGTCTTAAGAAGAGTGGGAGAGAAGAGATGTCAACTGAAAACCTTAAAAAGGAGAAGGGACAACTTAACCGGCCATATCCTGAGACACGATGGACTGATGAAGACAGTCGTCGAGGGAAAAGTGAACGGTATGAATGGAAAAGGCAGGCCTCGTATGAGTTATATAGAACAGGTCGTGAGTGATGTGAAAGAGAGGAATTACGTCAATATGAAGAGGTTGGCTGATAGAAGAATCGCGTGGAGGGCTGCGTCAAACCAATCTTAGGAATTTTGAACAAAAATTATGATGTAGTTTAAAATACTTGACTTTCTTTGAACCTAATTTTGAGATATTAAAAAGTAAGACTATGATGCTCGAGAACCAATCTTTTGCCATTGACAACGTAGTAAGTAGGGAAGCTGAGGAGTTATCAATGATTGCTTTTCATCTACATCTACATAATATCCTGCAAGCCACTATAAAGGCGTGTGGCTGGGGTGAATTCTCACGAAACATGCACTACACATAATGCATAAAAAAGGATTAATATTAATATACTATTCTAAATTTCACTATTTAAAAGAAGATAAAAATAGCAAAGCAAACATGCAAAAACATGCTGTTAGTTTGGTTAGCTTCATTTCCTTATACCAACATGTAGCTACCAATGTTATCCATTGGTACACTCGTATTGGATATATTTACCGTTATTTATATTTATAATTGTACGAGGAAAAAAGGACTTTTTGAATCTGTCAGTTCAGCAATCAATTTCTTTAATTTCGTGATTATGGCCCAGTCTACCATAGTAAGTTCGGTTTCACCAAATATTTTAAGGTCATCACTGAAAATATGGTCTTGGAATTAGTTTAAGAGATTAAGTCTCTATTTCAACCTGTGATCTGACAATAAATACCAATTTAATTTGTTTAATAGACTGGTTACGCTAATAATACTTGTCAAAGGCTAGGTTGCAGGCTAGAAAAGGCTAGAATGCAGCATCATTATTCGCACGTGTATTTGGTGCGCATCGTGTCCATTTGGTGCGCAATGATTAGATAGTAATGCTCTTCGCCTACGCCAGTCATCAACCATAGGATTAAATGGACGCTTACTTCATATCCGCGTTCCCATGAACTTAACTCATAAATATGATAAATACCAAAAACAAGAACAATTTCTCATTTTAACATAGTTTTCATGATATTTTCTGAATAGAAAAAACTATATTCTGTTGCCAGTGAATCCTGCAAAGCAAGTGGCTTTTACAGTTAAATTATTAATACTGATTTCATATTTCCTTTCAATCTTTTGTAATAGAATTTTTGATTTTTGAAAAAAAAAACAGAAATGGTGATTATTTTAGATCACACACGATGGAATTCGTAAAGTATTAAAGCATGGTTTTCAATTTCCTGTATAAAATATTGATGACGCAATTCGATCAATACAGATGCTGAAAGATGGGAGCTCTGCTGATGGTCCATTTGGTCCATGAAAAGAGATTCTTGCGTGATGAGTTGTACATATTCTCAAAAGAACATGAAATTATAAAGTATAGGAATTTTTTGGTACATGCAGTTATCATGGATACCTGGACTTTGGATGATCTTACCTACCTCGCTCTGTTTAATTGTACAAGGGCACTTCTATTTCTCTATCTACATAGTAGCCTGCAAGTAACCACCATAAAGGTGTTTGGCAGGGGATGAAGTCACACCAAACATGCATTAAGGATTAGTAATTATATTCTAGTCTAAACTAGTCTAGACCTTCACACAACCCCGAGAACCTTTTTCCATAGGTAACCTACTCAAGAAAAGACATTAAGATGGATTTTGTGATTAAGACAGTGGAAATAATCCGGGAAAAGAAAAGTTCTGGCAAACACGGTGGTCACTGGTTATGCAAATTTCGAATAGATTACATCTACATCTACATAATACCCTGCAAGCCACCACAAAGGTGTGTGGCAGGGGGTGAATTCTCACCATACATTCACTATATATCACACGTAAAAAAGATTAGTAATATTATACTAGTCTCAATTTCACTATTTCAAAAAGTTGAAAATAGCAAAGCAAGCATGATAAAACATGCTATTAGTTGGGTTATCTTAAAGTCCTTATACCAGCATACAACTACGTAAGCTATGAATTGATGCACTCATATTAATACTGTTGATTATATTTACAACTACTTTTATCCCTAATTATGCGGGGAAAGAAGGACATTTTGAATCTGTCAGTTCGGCAATCAATTTCTCTAATTTTGTGATTATGGTCCAGTCTACCATAGTAAGTTGGGGTTCACAAAATATTTTTAACGCCATAAGTGAAAATATTATGCTGAATTTATTTGAGCGATTAAGTCTGAATTTCAACCAACGGTCTGACAATGATTCTCATTTTAATTCATTTAATAGACTGGTTACGCTAATATGGTTATCGTATCGTCCCTTGCCGATCTTCGTTGTACACGTTCAAGTTCATTATTTAGGTCTATTTCGTAGGGATCCCATATACTACCAGCGCATTCCAAATGAGGCCTAAAAAGGGAAAAGTAGCTGATTTCTCGTACATGATTCTCACACTTCCCCTGTACTGTATGGATGAATTCCGGTTTACGATTTGCTTGACCCATTTCTTACGGTATACCTGAAATCAATTTGTCCAACAACAACAATAGTCCAACTTTTATTGAAGTTTGTATTGACATTTTCTTAAAAATGGCTTTATTTGTATTTAATGCATGTAAGAAAATTGGTAAGATGTGATGTATGAAATGCGGGCTGCAAAACCCAGGAAAACTAGCAAAGAAGATTCATTCATAATTCACCGTGATTTTCCCATACATGCTGCTGGAAAGACTGGCATCGCCATAAATGCAGCGCTATGATTAACTCTGGTCATTCCGGGCGTTCACGGACATTTCAGGTCATGTTTAAATATCTAACTCTGACATTTAATCTTAAAGTAATTTTTCATCATTTCCATCGTGTTTCCAAACTTTGTTTCATTTTGCTGAAGTGCCAAATTTACACAAGATTACGATAGTGAGCCACAAAGTACGATATTGATCCGGTCATCTGTATTCCATAATGTTTGCATCTTCATAATAAAATTCTCATTGACATTTTCATGTCATAACTTCCACAATATAACGACTTATTGCCATTCAGTAAACAGAAAAAATGAGAAGCCTCAGGTTTCAGATTCTTGGACCATAACTAGGGATTTAATGGTTTTTATGAAGAAAGCGTCGTGTCTAAGACTTTCTTATTCTTTCTTCACCTCATTCCAATCCTTATAGCAGCATGGAAATTTTTTGAGTTGAAGTTTAGGTAGAATGATGAAGCAATACGCATAACGCTATTTTGAATAGAATATTGTGAAAAGTGCTACATTCATTCGACTGTTGGCTGTTGAAATCTAGATGATTTTGGACAAAGTTCTAATCATCCGCAAAGTGATTGGTGTACGGTATCTTGATTCATTGTGAATATAAAATTTTGATGCTACCACCGATTACTCGTGTCAATGAAATACTTCTTTTAATCAGTGGCCCGACGATAGAAAATGTAATATTTGGAATTTGACAGAATTAATTTTATTTTGCGTTGATAGAGAATTTGAGTATTTTCTCTAGATTGGTATTTTCGGGCGGTCCTATTTTGCTGTGGAGAATATTGAACGCGATTTTAGTCTGTGATCCTAGTTGGATAGTTTATTGCTGCGGAAACGTGAAAAAAATTTTTTTAATTTAAGGAGTGCAAAAAATATGCGAAAAGCCAGAACCGACTTCATCGCTGATTTGCACATAATCTGAATTTCCTAAGGGAATAAAAAAAATTCAGTTCCGGCCAAGTTGAATGCTTTTTTATTTGTGAAAATTCTGAAATTGTGAATATCAGAGGTTATGATGAAGTACCTCCTTTTTCTATGGAGGTTCTCAGATAAGGTATCAAAGTTTTAACTGATGAATTGACAACAATGCCTATTGAGATGTTTGCCTTAGAGAAAATTAATCGAATTTTTTGTGGTTTAGTGTGCATTTTGGAAGAAACAATACTCTACTCACCATTGGAAGAATTTTTCTTATCTAGGAAAATTACGGCACTCACCTGAAAGAAGAAAAGAAAAAAGAATTTTAGACTCATAAACCTGTAAGATTTCACGCTCTGATCGAAACGAATGAGACGATCAATTCTCTTTCCTTTGCAGTTAAGGGATGCCTTAAAAAAATTCTCCCCAGGAACATCCTTAGCTGTTTGCTAAAAAAGTTCATCGTAAATGCATATAATCACTGAAATATATATTGAAAAGGCGAGAATATTAAGATAAGAAGCGTCTTCTTCTTATGACAATTGAATGTGTAAATTCCATTACACCATGATCTTAGAAGGGGGTAATATCAGACAAGAATAATAGTGCGTTGCAAATAAATAATTTTGAATATTTTAAATAAAATAAATAAATAAAATGGTACGGCGATAAATAAAATGGTACGGCAATTGCCGTACCATTTTATTTATCGCCGATGGAACGAAAAGAAATAATCCGCTCCAAATATCGCTTCGACAAAAAAAATATGGCGTGCACAAGCATGTAATCATCTACTCTTTTGAGAAACTTAGAAACATGTTTACTCTAAAAAATAGATTTTTCCTGTTTTGTAATGATCTATGATGTAGGAGATCTTCTAGCTTTACTCCATTTTCTTCGTTGCGTAGAAACAAGCTTCCTCGTCACCATAACAGGTCCTTAACGACGGAGATCCGTGTCGGCCTCCATCGGGGCCTGCTTTTCCTCAGGCCGGTCAAATTTTTTGCCCGCCTCGCTTTCACGCCCTGTCCCCAAGGGCCCTTGTCACTTGTCGGGCCCTTGTCCGGCCCTTGTAATCTGCCCACACTCCATTCCAAATGGCTGTTACATCACCCATCCCTTCAGTTTGATTATTCAGGGGGCCATTTATCGCTTTTATTATATAATTCCCCAGTGAGCTCTTCCAGTTCCTAATCCTTCACCTTCTCCACTCTCCGAGAACACTTAAAAGAAGACATTCTTGTTCCCCTGCGTTATATTTCATACTCTACAACAATCGGTGAATAATCACGGGATACAAGGGTAGTAGCTAGTGTGCAGCGTAGAGCAGCTAGGTTCGTTAAAATGTGTTGCGATAGGTTGAGTAGCGTTTCAGAATTAATAAAAAAATTAGGGTGGGAAACATTATCAGAGCGTAGGTTAAAGTACAGATTAAATCTATTAGAGAAATTTCTATCGGATACCTTTACTGAAGATGTTAGGCAAATATTAAAAACACCAGCGTATTATTATGCTAGATTCGACCAGATAAATAATATTAAAGAGATTGTCGTACCGATAGAATCAGAATGGCATTTTCCCCCCGTACTATAAGAGAACAGAATAGGCAGCATAGCAAAGGGATAGGTAGGGGAAATATTTTAGAGTATTCTGTAGTGCACGTATTAACCCTGTAATACTATAGATACTAACAATCTAGTTGCATGAGACACAAAAGTTGCTTGTTTGCATGTTAGTAATGCATGCTTGGCGATCTTCACCCCTGCCACACACCCTCGCGGTGGCTTGCAGGGTATCGTGTAGATGTAGATTAGATGTAGCTGTTTAAAATTGGGAAGTAATATAAGGTCTAAAATAAGGATATAAATAATGTTCATTCCTAAGCTAAAACCAAATTAAAGTACTCTTATGATGAATGCTGTCCAAGGGCATCCCTCTTTGATATGCCGGGACCAGTGGATTGTGGCATAAATTAACATGTGTACATTTAAAATGTATTTTTAAGGGGATAACTGTTGTTGTGGTGAAGTAACTTACCACCACATATCAGTAACTCAGAGACAAAAAGGCAGTACATATATGTAGGTAATTCCCTTTCATTACGCATTGAAAACCAATCGAAATGTAGTGTTCTACCCGAATACCGGTTTGTATAATCGATAATAAGGCCAGTGTTTAACACGTTCGCAGCCCGAAGGTGTAAAAAAATGTACATCAGAACAGTGGACACCCAATCCTGGTATCAGGAGACACGACCTTCTAAATCGCCTGGAACGTTTTCGTCAGTTTTTGTGAAAAAATTAATCTTCTAACCAGAGCCATCAATTCATAAATAAAAGGTAAAATGAGCAAAAGGTGACGCTCACCGAACGAGCTGAGTTGAGGATTATTACGTCATCCACCTCCCGTCCTTGACTGTCTCGAGGAAGAACGGGAGCGGCGGGGAGATGGAGAGGGGAGGTCTGCTCTCACAGATACTGTCGCAACCGCTTCCGTTGGCAGAGTCAGCTGTGTGTCCCCCATTGTGATTGGGCGAAGGAGCTTCGTGGTCTCAGTTGTGATTGGACGAAGTGGATGACGTACACGTCCTTTGCACGCCCACTTTTCGGAACATCATTATCATCATTGGTCAAAAATCCTAGGATTGGTTTGACGCAGCTTTCCACTCGATTCTTCCATCGGCCAACCTTTTCATTGTGACGTAATTCTTCTCTTTTACATCCTCCACAACCTGTTCCATGTATCTCATACGAGGCCTGCCTTTTCCAATCTTCCCGTTCACTTTTCCCTCGACGATAGTCTTCATCAGGCCATCGTGTCTCAAGATATGGCCGATTAAGTTGTCCCGTCTTCTTTTCAGAGTTTTCAGCAGACTTCTCTTTCCTCCCACTCTTCTTAGGACTGCCTCGTTACTTACTCGGTCGATCCATTTAATCTTCATCATTCTTCTGTAGCACCACATTTCGAATGCTTCCACCCTTTTCTTCTCCGCTGCTGTCATCGTCCATGCCTCACTGCCGTAAAGAAACATGCTCCAGATGTATGTCCTGATGAACTGTTTCCTTACTTCTATGCTTGTATTTCCTGCTGTAAGTACATTCTTCTTTTCATAGAATGCCTTCTTTGCCTGGGCTATTCTACTAACTATATCTTTCTTGCTTCGTCCATCGTTGGTTGCTCGGCTTCCCACGTAACAGAACTCTTTCACTTCTTCAAGTTTTTGTTTTCCTAGTTTGACATTGGTTTTGGCCTCTTCTTTCTTGCTTCACACCAATATCTTAGTAATCTTCTTATTAATATTCACCTGATATCTGGCCATTGTCCTTTCCATGGTTACTAGAATCTTGTTCAGATCCCTCCCTGTCTCTGCTAAGCGCTATGTCATCAGCTAATCGCAGCATGCTTATTCTTTCTCCATGGATACTCACTCCAAAAGACTTCTCTTTGTATTCGTGATGACTCTCTCTATGTAAACATTAAAAATTACGGGAGACAGTGCACAGCTTTGTCTCACTCCTTTCCTTATTCTTGCCTCTGCACAGCTGAGTCCAGACACTTTTCGGAAAGGGTTGAAAACATCAGTTTTTTTGCCGCTTATCACTCGAGAACTAATTGACATATCGATGAACGGAAAAATACTAGTCTTTTTATAATAGAAACTCTATCTGATTCGTCGATAAAAATATGGTAAGCGACCCCATTTACGCGAAATAATAAGCTCTGTCTGCTAATCGCGGCCGTAGAATAATTCTTTGACGCCATTTTTGAGTTCCAAAGCTATGTTGCCTCTTTGTGTGAAGGATGAACCACGCAAGATGGCCGCCAGTATTGTAGTTCAAAATATTGATTGACATATCTAATGCAATTATTAGGCTGATTTCCTTGTTTAGTGCATCGACACGGTTGACTGCGTGAAAATATAATGCATCAAGCACATAATTTGAAACAGGTCTTTGAAAGTAGTCTTTCACAATTCTGATTGAGTGAGCAATTCATCCCCCCTCTCCTTCCAATTTATAATCCATTCGCCACCAACAATAAGTCATTGTTTGGGAGTAGGGGGTTCACTAATTATTGAATCCTCCACATAACAGGTGAGAGGAGTCCTCCGCTCCACTTGCGTCCTTCGCTCCTCTCTTGTTTCTCGATTTTTTTCCCCATTTCCACCACTCTTGAGTAATTCTCATGACAGCCATCGATGACGCCACCAGCTCTCCCCACCCCCTCGCCTACCCTCTCCTCTCCACGAGACCAAAATCTTCTTACATCACGTTTCGCAATATCCTTTGACTCCACGAACGATTCCGTCTTCCCGCCGCTTGCTTGGCACTGTCATGTGCGGGCTGGGAATCGCGAATTTCCTTACATCATCTCCTCTCTCTTCTATTTATGCACATCGCTCGGGCATACCATCGGCAAACGTTTCTTTTTTCTTTTGTTTTCCAAATTTAGATGCACCAGAATTATCCCTTTTACCCTCTGGAAAACACGCGCTAAATGCTTTCAGCTTTTTTTTTAATCCGAAAATATCCGTAAATGCCGTTCCGTAAATACCCATGCTGCGCAATTGCCTATTTGCAAGGAGAAAGAATGGGGAACATGCACTATTTTTAATAACTCTTTGAAAGTGACGTTTATTAGCTAAATTGAGCTTGGCGAAAATTTCACTGAAGAATTAAGTTTTTTTTACAAAGACATTTTTCTTTGAAAATTGCACCTTTTCGGCAGCTTAAAAACATGACGTCATGGCATGACGTCATGGTACGGTGTCACTATGGGCGTTGTTTATCTGTTTATGCGTGGAGGTAAGTTGTCAAATGAATACTTGGCGATAACGTATGTATTTATCTCATTGGTTTAATGCAATTAACGATTGTATTTTGATTTTTTTATATAAGTAGTATGAATGATAACGAGTAGATCGTCCATAAATTATATAATGCCTGTATAGTGCCCAAGAATTTCAGCTACGTTTATGCAACCGTTCGCTTTTTTTAAGAACGCCACCATAATGGAGTCAACCAAAGGCATTTGTTGGAATGTGCTTTTATCAGTCATCGTTTCGTTCGAGAAGCGGCTAAAAACCCCAAAACAATATATTCGCTTCGTTTTCTTTTAAAAATAAATGTCTGTCTCGGTAGCAATATGGAACCTAAACACCGTGCAGCGACGTCAGAAGGCGCCTCAGGTCACGTGACTTTCGTCAATTTTCGGGAACATTTTGATAGAATTTAATAATCTTTGTGTTTGGCATAGAAGATTTTGGCTATGTATTTAAATTGGTGAGAAAATTTCGCATCGAGTACATCATTAATCTTCGAGAAACAGATTTCATGCATACTCCCCATTGTTGCCACTCTCAAGCCCCCTGCCGGAGCGGAGTGAAAACACCTCTCAATTGTTGCGTGGTAGGAAGTTTGGTCGTCGACCTCAGCAGGAATGTTTCCCGGCGCGGAATCATTCTTGGAGTTATAATTAGGACCGCGAAATTATTCTCGGGACCTTGCTGACGGAAACTTCCTCGGTAGAGATTGAGGAATACCTTCGTCCGCCAAGAAGCGATGGAAAAGAAGAGAAAAACCAGGTCAAGTTTTCCAACCAGCGTCTCTGAAGTTGTGTGTTCATCCGCCAATCACCCGCGATGGCGGCGGCGCCTCTATCCAGAAAGGGAGACGGAGTAAATAAACAAGGGACGAATAGAAAATCATAGTTTTGGAGTTCATCCAGCGTCTCCAAGAAACCGATCTAGATTAGAAAACTCTCTGGGGCAAATAAACAAAGAGATGTGCGTGATATCGGTCGACCTCGGTGATTGGTTAAATTCGCCCGCCAATCAGGAGGTCGCTAGCTGACGCAATCGACGCCGTTGTCTATTTTCGAAGATGGATGCTCCTTCTGCCTTTGAGTCCTTGTGCGACCTCGGCTATTGACCTGCCTTACAAGCATCTGAGATCCTTTTGATTTGATTCTTGCAAGGATGAGAGACGGCATAAGGCGAAGATAATCCGCTCTGACACGAAGTGGGGTTCATGCTTTGGAATACGCTGTCACTATATGGGTTCCATACGAAACAGGCCTAAATAATTAACATGAAAGTGTGCAGCAAAGATCGTCAAGATTTGTAAAGTGATGGTTATGATAACTATACTAGCGTAACTAGTGTATTAAATGAATCAAATTGGGAATCATTGTTAGCTTGCAGGTTGAAATTTAGACTTACTCCCACTCCCTTATAAATAAATTCCAAGGTAATATTTTCAATGATGACGTTAAAAATATTTTTCTAACTCCAACTTAGACCACACTGAACCATAATCTCAAAATTAGAGAAGTTAAATTACGAACAGACACATTCAAAATATCCTTCTTTCCACGTACAATTAGGGATATGAATAGCTGTAAATATATTCAATAGCATAAGTACGAGTGTATAAATGGATAACATATGTAGTTGGATGTTAGTATAAGGACTTTAAGTTAACCCTACTAACAGTATGTTTTTGCATGCTTGCTTTGATATTTTTATCTTTTTTAAATTGTGAAGTGCAGACTAGGGTTTTATTACTAATCCTTTTTTATGCATGATATGTAGTGCATGTTTGGTGAGAATTCACCCCCTGCCACACATCTTTATGGTGGCTTTCAGGGTATTATGCTGGTGTAGATGTGAGGTTTATTAGACTTCATGGCGAGAAGTGAATTTTTGTCCGAGTTCCTTTTTAGCACAAGTTCACTTCATGTTCAAAAATTCTTCATTAGTTCATCTACTGTGACTCATTGTCAGTAGAAAGGTTAACCAATACCGTTTATTGAAAGTTACTTTAATAAGGCTCTGTTCTTCCTAATAGTTAATATTGCTTGATCGTACAATTGGCACTCATAAATTTAAGCCCTTGGGGTTTGTGATTGAAATAGAGGGTATTATCTCGAATAGGTAACCATGGAGTCACGTGGTATAAACACGAATGGTTCGCAAATTCAGTGTGTTGAAACCGCTGATTGCAACCTCATTCATTGTTTACACTTGTGTTTCATCTCACCTGTGGTTTCTATAGTCGAGAAAGATGAGAAAAACTCAAGTGAAAACAATAAATGATATTGTAACGAGCGATTAAGGCACACTCAATTTGTAAACCTTTCGTGTTTATACCACGTGACTCCTTGGTTACCTATTCGAGATAATCCCGACGGTGTCAAACACACAAACCCCACTGGAGGCGTGTGCTTGAATCGTTCAAGATTGATTCCTGTACGGAATAATCTCAAAGGCTATGCTAAAAGATGCCAGTGGGTCCTTAGTTACGTGCGGAAATTTATCTCGAACTATTCGAGCGCATTCCCCCTGGTGATAAATCTGCGAGAAAAAAATGAGCGAAGCGTAATATGAGGAAATAAAATGTTTACCTTCCTGTCGATCAGTTTCCAGTGGTAACGTCCAATCAGGTCGAACTTCAATTCAATTAACTTCGAGTTTATGTTTATGCACCATTTGCTCAGTTCCCCTTCGCCATTATAGATATTATTATTATTACTCGTTGTTCGAAAATATGCGCGGAATATTAACTCATAAAATTGTAAACACCTTTTCATCTTGCAAATAAATATGAAACCCGAAACAAAATTTAAAAAATCTATCTACGAATCATTACACTAATCATAGAAGGAGAGGGAAATTAAATTTTTAACCATTGGTTTTTAGCACTTCAAATATTATTATGAGTTTGCGGATAATTAATAGTTGAGTATAAAATCAACATTTGGTTTCGAAAGAATACATACACAATTACGAGAGTGTTTGTGATTCTACATTCTCTATATCTCTTTAGAAAGTCTTATACCTCATATTTATTTTAGTCTTAAATCTTAATACCCTTGTTTCAGCAGAGTTGAAAATGTGCTATTTAATCTTACTTAAGGTCGTTTGATTGGTAAGGCGCCAATCCTGAGTTATTACAAGGCATAAACTGAATCTCTTTTGAATGTCACGGTGCCCGAAAATTGTAAATTCTTGGATTTATTAATATCACTGATCTGTAACCGTAAGTAGTCCACAGTAATATACGGATTTAAACGAAGATTAATCCGACATAATTCTTTTTTTTTACTGCCGAAATGATGATTTGCGATTATCTCAATTTGATAACCCATTAAAAAATAAATTTATCAACAGCGATATTTCATTCGACTCGTGAACACATGAATAGCAAAGGGACCGCCTACTTTCTCGTTAATGCGATTAACGAATCGACCTTTTCACTAGGCGTCAACTCGAGTTCAACACATTTTATTGGAGATCCTGATTTGAAGCATGGACCTTCACGTCGACTCACTCGCAGCGAAATGCGTGTTGCAGCAATCTCTGGTTCCCATCCATTATTCAGTCGCATTATCCCGATGGTTAATTCTGTTCCATTCCCTTTCCTCGCTTTTCACTCCGAAAGAATACGTTTGGACGGCGGCGGAAGGCACTGTTAAGGTTAAGTTGGCTCGCGACTGCTTGAGTCAAGTTGTCTGAGGAATCTTATTAATTTAAGTACGAGTACATGCCTGCTAAGTGATCCATACTTCACAAAGAAAATTACCTAAGCTATTGAAAGTCATAAGTATCACAAGAAATACGATGGAAATTCGAAGGATTTCTTTTTTATGATAATTTTAATCAGCTCGACGATGGAGTCAATTCAGCATTTACTTTAAAGAAATAAATTCATGTACTCAATGAATTTACTAATTTATTACACCAGAATATTACTATCAAACATTATGTTATAATATTTTTTTTGAAATATACTTTAATATCTCATTAGTAATGATATTACTCATGCGCCATACATTTTGGCTAGAGCGACCGCAGCGCCACTTGAAGACAACTAACGCATTTCGTCTGCTATAAGCGCATAAATTCGTGGATTTAGCGAAAAATACGGTGGGTTGATGCCTTTTTTTTCGTGTCGTTTTATTTCTTGTGAAATTACGCATAAAATATCAGTTTTTTGCAAAAATGACGTGACACTATGGTATTTTTAAACGTTATAGTCCAATGTGATGGCTATTCTCGCCGTAAATCGTATGTAATTTCAAATACAATTTGTGGAACAAGGAGTATGGGTTGGTGTAATCATCTTTACTTTATTAGATACAGGAACTTTAGTTCTATAAGTGCTGAAAATATAAAAAAAAGACATGACTTTCACTTTTCGGATCAACCTCCTTAAACCCTTGGTTTCCGAAGAACCCTGAACGAAATCACGCGGGAAAATGCAAGCCGGGAGAGAAAGGGAATGGGGAATATAAATGAATTTTTATTCTCGATGATTAATGATGTACAAGGTGCGAAATTTTCTCACCAATTCAAATATATATGCCAAACTTTTCCATGCCAACCACAAAGATTATTAAATGATATTAAAATGTTCCCGAAAATTGACGAAAGTCACATGATCTGAAAAGCCTTCTGACGTAGCTGCACGGCTTAGGTTCCATATTGCTACGTTGAGAGGCATTTATTTTTAAAAGAAAATGAAGATAAAATATACAGTTTTGAGATTTTTAGCCCCTTCTCGAACGAAAAGATGACTGAAAAAATACTTAAAAAAGCACATTCCGACAATTTCCTTTGGTTGACTCCCTTATGGCGGCATCCTCCTATTAAAAAGCAGCGATTGCATAGATGCAATAGAAAAATCTTGGGCACCATACAGGCATTATATAATTTATGGACGATTTCGGTTACCATCCTTACTACGTAAATAAAAAATCGAAATACCATCGTTTATTGCATTAAACAAATGAGATAAATGCAAACGTGATCGCCAAGTATTCATTTAGCAACTTACCTCCACGCATAAACAGATAAACAACGCCCATAGTGATACCGTGCCGTGACGTCATGCAATGACGTGGTTTTAAGCTTCCGAAAAGGTACAATTTTCAAAGAGTAATATCTTTGTAACACAAATGAACTCTTAAACAAAATTTTCGCCAAGCACATTTTAGCCAATAAACTTCACATTCAAAGAGTTATAAAAAATAGTTCATGTTCCGCATTCCAGGAGTCTCGATTCAGACGTCACATCCGGTGATGGGGAATTTTAACCAGTGACCTAAGAAATAAAAGATTCAGACCAGAGAGGAGGGGGGGGGGGGGGCACTCTTCTCCCTTGATACGAGTGCACCGCGGATGAACGCTCTTGAGTGATTGTCCACTACGACGTCTCCATAGCAACCAGTGTGCGTGCTGGTAGTATTGTCTGGTGTGCGCAGATTGACAACAGAGGACAGACTTTGATTGCAATGTCATTTACACTCCATTTTGTTGCTTGATGCCGGACATCTTCCCGTCAAGTTAAAAAGATGCAAGACGGTCATTTGTACGTAATTGTCGCCATTATTTTGAGTATAATACCAGATAGGAATTGTTTTGGATGAACATTCAATGACACAAATGTGTTGTACCTATAAGAGTAACCCTAAGTCTTAACTGTACGTTTACTTTTGCTAGGTACCCTAAAAATCAATCGAGGGTGTGTGGCAGAGGATGAGCAATCACCAGAGATACACTTCGCACATACCTTAATAGATGCAGTGCTTAGGGAAACATTTATTTGGTCGTGCACTAAGACTAACGAAGGTATACGAAGGAAGATTTTAGTTTCATTTAGGTGCATGATAATTGTCAGTTACTATGGTAGACTGAACCATAATCACAAAATTAGAGAAATTGGTTGCCAAACTGACAGATTCAAAATTTCCTTTTTTCCTCGTACAATTAGGGATATGAATAGCGGTAAATATATCCAATACGAGTGTAGCAATGGATAACATTGGTGGCTGCATGTCGGTATAAGTACTTGAAGCTAACCCAACTAACAGCATGTTTTTGCATGTATGCTTTGCTATTTTTTAAATAGTGAAATTTAGAACAGTATATAAATACTAATCCTTTTTTATGCATGATATGTAGTGCATGTTTGGTGAGGATTCACCCCTTTCCACACACTTTTATGGTGGCTTGCAGGGTATTATGTAGCTGTAGATGTACTCTTAACGACAGGCACGAAGGGGACTACGCTATAACGTCCCATCCAACGGACGGAGTACTGAACTCGAAGTGCTCTCCACAAGGCAGTAGAGTAGGGACCGGTGTTCCAATTAAAAATCCTTCACTGTCGGGATTAAAACCCGGAACCTCTGGATGGGAGGCCAGTATTCTTGCCACTACACCTGCTCGATGCCCCTATCATTTTTGTGGCAATATATATCTCCTAACAACCCTGCAAGTCCCTGACATCAAACATGCATTACTTCATCATGCACTTACTAAGTAAGTTTAATTTTGTGTATGCTACGTGTCTGCTTTAAGACGGATTTCGATGAATTTGCGAAACGAATACTATGTATTTGAAGCTAAACCAAATAACAGCATGTTTTTGCATGCTTGCTTAGCTATTTTTATCTTTTTTAAATAGGGAAGTTTAGACTAGTATATTATTACTAATCCTTTTTTATGCATGATAAGTAGTGCATGTTTTGTGAGAATTCACCCCCTGCCACACACCTTTATGGTGGCTTGCAGGGTATTATGTAGATGTAGATGATTCTGAGTCTTTGAGCGTTCCTACGAAGACCTCATTTGGAATATGCTGCCAGTGTATGGGATCCCTACGAAATCGGTCTAAGTAATGAACTTGAACGTGTGCAGCGAAGATCGGCAAGATTTGTAAGGGGACGATACGATAATTATGTTAGCGTAACCAGTCTATTAAATGAATTGAAATGGGAATCATTGTCAGATCGCAGGTTGAAATTTAGACTTAATCTCTTCCACAAATTCCAAGGCAATATTTTCAATGATGATGTTAAAAATATTTTGCGAACCCCAACTTACTATGGCAGACTGGACCATAATCATAAAGTTAGAGAAATTGATTGCCGAACTGACAGATTCAAAATGTCCTTTTTCCCTCGTACAATTGGAGATACGAATAACGGTAAATATGTCCTATCGGAGAGTAGCAATGAATAGCATTGGTAGCTGCATGTTGGTATGAGTACTTAAAGCTAACCCTACTAACAGAATGTTTTTGCACGTTTGCTTTGCAATTTCTATCTTTTTTTAATAGTTTAGTTCTGACTATTATATTAATACTATTTCTTTTTTATGCATGATATGTAGTGCATGTTTGGTGAGCAATCACCCCCTGCCGCACACCTTTATGGTGGCTTGCAGGGTATTATATAGATGTAGCGTTCCTACGAAGGGCTGGCTACTGGTTGTGCCTGCTTGGGACGGATAATAAATTCCTTAAACTCCCTCTTGAGCAGAATCCCTCAAGGAAAAGCGAAGGGAAAACCTGTGTGGGAGGGTTCGTTTCGTTTTGGCAGCCGGAAGGAACACTTTTCCTTCGTTCCATGTCACAAAGCCGACTTCCACGCATCTCCTCTATCCATCGAACACACGCTCTCAGACGCCCGTTCGCATGTTCGGCGTCAGTCGTCAACGACGAGCAGGCTCCATGAATCGATAAGTTTGTGCTTTTTGCAACGTCTCGCATAAAAAAAATAAAAGTGTCTCACTTTGAGGCATGCTGGTCATAATATAATGAATAACGCTCTTGTCACGAAAACTGCATGGAAACAGCTTCAAATTCCGAATGGTGAATCCTCTTTGATAAAAGGGAAGCGGTCCTGCACGTTAACTATTGTTTAGCGATATAAGAAACGATCGAAATCATGACCATGTAAAAACTTCTCCATGATGAAAATGGGAATAAAAAATTACTCTTTTGTAATGGTCCGCTAATAAGATTTCAATGCAGAAATAGGACTTATTGGTATATATAATAAATCTTATTAGTGGACCGTTCGTCATCAAGGGTCAACATCCTAGGATTGGTTTGACGCAGCCCTCCACTCGATTCTTCTATCGGCCAACCTCTTCATATCAACGTGATTCTTCTCTTTTACATCCTTCACGACCTGTTCTATGTAACTCATACGAGGCCTGCCTTTTCCATTCTTCCCGTTCACTTTTCCCTCGAAGATTGTCTTCATCAGGCCATCGTGTCTCAAGATATGGCCGATTAAGTTGTCCCGTCTTCTTTTTATACTTTTCAGCAGACCTCTCTTTTCTCCCACTCTTCTTAGGGCTTCTTTGTTTGTCACTCGGTCGATCCATTTTATCTTCTTCATTCTTCGATAGCACCATATTTCGAATGCTTCCACCCTTTTCTTCTCCGCTACTGCCATCGTCCATGCCTCACTGCCGTAAAGAAACATGTTCCAGATATACATTTTGATGAATTGCTTCCTTATTTCCAAGCTAGTATTTCCAGATGTAAGTAGATTCTTCTTTTGATAGAATGCCCTCTTTGCCTGGGCTATTCTACTCACTATTTCTTTCTTGCTTTGTCCATCGTTGGTTACTCTGCTTCCCAGGTAGGTAACAGAACTCTTTCACCTCTGCCAGTTTCTGTTTTCCTAGTATAAAGTTGGTAGAGGATCATTACAAAGTGAAATTTTCTCTCACTTTCATATTATTTATCTATTGATGTTTGGTTTTCTTGCATAAAGGTTTTGATGATGGAGACGATGTTTTCAATTTACGACTTCAAATTGGTTTCCAGATAAATAATACGCGAAATATTAAGTTTCGAGTTTAATGGTTTGCGAAAAAGCCAAGAAAAAAACCTTAAAGGTGTTACCCTAGCTATTATGGTCAATAGGAAAATTTTTCATTGAGAAAAATTCCCCCCAATTTGGGGAAATTGGGTTCAAAACCATGAGTTTTCTGCCGTATTCATTTGGAAAGCAAAATTTATGGAATCCAGTTGTATATGCATGGAAAGCGTTATGATCCTTAAAAAAAGAGGACTGCGTCAAACCAATCCTAGGATTGATTTGAAGCAGCTCTCCAATCGATTCTTATATCTGTTTTTCTCTTCATATTAACGTTATTCATCTATTTCACATCCTTTACAATCTGTTACATATATCTCATACGAGGCACTTCTTTGCTATTCTTCCCGTTCACTTTTCCCTCGACGATTGTCACCATCATGTCTTAAGATATGGCCGATTAAGTTGTCCCGTATTCTTTTTAAGAGTTTTCAGCAGACTTTTCTCTCACCCTTCTTCTTAAAACTTCTTCTATTGTCACTCGGTCCATGCATTTTATTTTAATTAGATTGTGTAATACTTTAAATATTACGTAATATTATATTGATAACACTACGTAGGCCTGTATAATTACATGCTTTCAATGAGAATGTATAAAGTTTTCAGCATGGACGCTTTGTAATGCCGAAAATCGGACCCTGGGTAAATGTTTGAAAACATTTTTCCATTTGTAACAATGCAAACACTCCTAGAATTTGTTTTTGGCGTCGTGAAAGGGACGTACTCCACAAATCGGAGTATGAAACTATAAAATTAGTTTTCTCTTAACTAAAATAATGCACCAAATAATCGAATCTCGTAATGGAATCCTCACAATTTAATGCAGGGTGGCTAAGAAAATTAAGAAAAGAGAAATAAATCTGTGAATTTCATCGCAAATATATTGTCGTTATTAGACGAGGCACCGAAAACTTAGTTTATGAGCGCCATTAAGAATAGTAGGCATTTGGGTAGAAGGAAGAATTTTCAGACAACGGAAGAAAGTTGAAGGGAAACCCTTCATTGGCATTATCCTACACCGAACGGAAGGCACCAAGGGGTCAACGATTAGACGCCCCATCTGACGGACGGTGTACTGAATCTATGAAATGCTTTCCACTATAATAGGGACCAGAATTTCGCTGAAAAAATTAGCCACCTCCGGTATTCGACCCCCTTTAATCTTATCATTACTTTATCCACCACACCGATCCGTTCCCAACAATTTTTTAATGTAGTCTAAAGTTAAAAAAGAAAAAAAAACTTGTCAAACTCTGTGGTCCTCCATCTGACAAATATCGTAAAAAAATTCTGATCCTCTCATCGATAGCCCAATGACAAGTGACAGTTCATCTACATCTATATCTACACAGTACCCTGCAATTCACCATAAAGGTGTGTGATAGGGAGTGATTTCACACCTAATATGCATTACATATTATGCAAAAAAAGTATTAGCTATAGTCTAGCCCCGCAATCCTGCAAAAACATGCTGTTAGTTGGATAAGCTTAATGTCCTTATATCAACACGCGACTACCTATGATATCCATTGATACACTCGTATTTATGCTATTGGATACATTTACTGCCATTCATATCCTCAATTGCAGAAAGAAAAAAATGGCGAGTGGACAATTATTAAGGTCTCTCATGAATTTTGACTCTGTATGTTTTTGAATAAATAATATTATCTGAACTTTTTTATCGGTGGTACAATACGTTAACTTTAAGGAGGTTGGTCCGAAAAGTGAAAGTCGTGTCATTGTTTTTATATTTTCAGCACTTATAGAACGTAAGTTCCTCTATCTAATAAAGTAAAGATAATTATACCAACCCATACTCCTTTTTCCACAAATTGCATTTGAAATTACATACGATTAACGGCGACAATGGCCGTCACATGGGAATATAACGTTTAAAAATACCATAGTGTCATGTCATTTTTGAAAAAAACCGATATTTTATGCGTAATGTCACAAGAAATAAAATGACACGAAAAAAAGGCATTAACCCACCGTATTTTTCGCTAAATCCACCAATTTCTGCGTTTATAGCAGACGAAATGCGTTAGTTGTCTTCAAGTGGCGCTGCGGTCGCTCTATGTAAAATGTATGGCGCATGAATAATATCATTACTAATGAGATATTAAAGCATATTTCAGAAAAATATTATAACATAATGTTTGATAGTAATATTCTGGTGTAATAAATTAGTAAATTCATTGAGTACATGAATTTATTTCTTTAAAGTAAATGCTGAATTGACTCCATAGTCGAGCTGATTAAAATTATCATAAAAAAAGAAATCCTTCGACTTTACATCGCATTTCTTGTGATACTTATGTATTTCAATAGCTTAGGTAATTTTCTTTGTGAAGTAAGGATCACTTAGCAGGCATATACTCGTACTTAAATTAATAAGATTCCTCAGACAACTTGACTCACGCAGTCGCGAGCCAACCTCCTTAAGCTTCTTAGTAAATAATGTAGTTGTTTATTGTTAAAAAAATATTTTACTTTTAATCGTCGCATTAAATAATATGGGTCGATGCGTTTTCTGTACGTAGAGTTGCTTGCAATGAAAAACACTGCGATTCCACAAAATATTTATTACTTACGACCTAGGTTTCGCTACGTCGTAGCATCATCAGGTGATTCAGAGATCAGGTGAATGCTACGACGATGATGCTACGACGTAGGTCGTAAGTAATAAATATTTTATGCGGAATCGCAGTGTTTTTCATTTCAACCTTATGGAGAAGTTCCACAAAGTTACGCCCGAGACCGTTTTGTTTCTAGAGTTGCTTTTTTAAAAAAGTTTTCTCCTTTGCAATTATCCGCCTGGATTTGAATCGTAATTCACGAGTAATTGAATCTGGCAGGGTGCGTAGGAAAAAGACGAGGATGGGATTTAAGACCATTAAGATTTTTCATCCTTCCTACCGATGCATTGGTTCTGGTGTGACGTAAGAATTTATGGCGTGAAACATGGAACTAGAAATAGCTTAGCCGTGGACGCGATTCGTTGAGAAATCGATGGTCGAGATATCGATTCGAACTTTGAGTGCGTATTTTATCGCAATAACAGTGCTTTTTACAATCCCATGTCGCGTGGGCATTTTTTTTTCGTGAAACCTTTTGAATCTATTTTCTCCCATGTTCGTCTCGATTCTGCGTAGCGCCGCGGATTGAAGACGGCAGGGATGGGAAACTCTTCTCTCCCTCTCGGGGGTGAGGGGAAGGGTGGGGTGGAGGAGTTGGGGGGTGAAAATGGAACTGTTTACAGCTCACGTCTGGCGCACTCCATTCCAGCCATCCATCTCACCCCCCCTCAGCCACCCACCCCCTTTTGAAAACACCCCCGCCCTCCTCGCATCCCTTCCTCCTCTTCCCAGCATGCATCTGCAACTGCATAGTGCCGTGAGCCACCGGCAGGGTGTGCTGAAACGGGTGAAAACATTCATTACCGTCGAGCGAACAGTCCTGTCGCCAGTGATTGCATCAACATATTTACTGATAATTAGGATGCATTCCCTCAGCTTACAAAGCAGCTCATCGTTAAATACAGCTCCTAGTTTCAAAATATCACCCTGCGGAACAGATACAGCAATAATATAATGCAGATATTGGTATTTACGGATACATGATAAATATATTATGAGTTGTCTAAAACAAGAAAACTGAAGCAATTTACATTTGAACCCTCATAAAAGCCTAATTTCAGTAGTACGTTTCGTAACTTATCTCTCATGCAACTTTGATCAGAGTATCGCCGGGTATTATGTAGATATAGGGTCAAGAATATGCAGATACATATTACTCACGGTACTCACGGTCACGGAAGGTCTTGGTCTTTGATAGGTGAGAGTAGAGCTCACCCCGTACTAAGCCAATGGCGTCTGAAATTCACACCTTCAGGGTAGGAGGGCCAGCTCCTTTCCCTGGGCCGCCTGCGATTTCCTACGATGTTCCGACGCGCAGTAAATGGAAACGCGAGGATTTTATCAGGTGTCCGGAAAGATTCTTGTCCGGGATTTGAACCCGGGACCCTCCGGTCAGTAGCTCAGTGCTCTACCCGCCACCACGAATGCAGAGAAAACCCAAAATAGACAACCAGTAATAACTTCATTACTACGTAGGCAGTTGCAACTTAGTTACTCATGAGCCTTATATCTCACATGAAGTAGTTGAATGAATCTTAGATGTATGTAAAAAGGGCATAATTGGTGGTCTTCACCCCCTGCCACACACCTTCGCAGTGACTTGTAGGGTATAACATAGATGTAGGTGGGGATCACGGCTAATATTGTTCCTCTTCGAGCGAGTGAAAATTACCTACCAAATAACCTACCATTTTATACCTTTTTATACATATACATCTACGTAATACCCTGTGAGCCAGCACGAGGGTGTCCGGCAGGGGGTGAAGATCACCAAACATGCACTACTGAGATGCAACTAGGCTACTACATGGAAACATGCTAGATAATTGGGTCACATGCAGCTAGATGGTGAGTAACTACATAGTAGTAAAGGGATTGGTCGCAAATACAAGCATCATGCACTACAGACCTCTTTGCTACACTGCCTATTGTGTTCTCTTTTAGATGATTCGTGATATGTCATGCATTTGGTGTGAATTCACCCCCTGCCACACACCTTTATGGTGGCTTGAAGAGTATTGTGTGGATGCAGATGCCTGCCGTAAGATCTACCTCATGATTTGAATGTATTTTCTGACCATTTTAGAAAAGTAATGAGTCTTGAATTTGAATCAAACGTGAAAAGACCAAACACGAAAAATACGTGCTTGTCTGAATCCTTCCCTCGTGAATTTCGGCGGCAGCAGGCAAGGCCTTCTACTCCCCCTTACCCTACCTCTTCTTACCCCCCTCCCCCTCCTCCCAAACCCTTTTTTCCCCCCTTCCCTCGGCCGTCCGCTCTTTCGTCCCTTCCCCTTTTGCATAATAAACGGTTCGAGTGATGTCGAAAGAGAACATCGATACTAATCCAATTCCAATGCTGGGAAGGAAGGGAGACTGCTCTCTTTAAGAGGGAGGGAAGCGACTGGACTCGTCAGCAAAGTTCCAATGACCATCAATAAAAGAGAGCAAATTTTCGTATCATCAATTGCGAGAGAATGCTTGAAAGTTCATGCATCTGTGACTTATATGTGCTCTGCCCCAAAATCGTGTTCAAAGAAAATTCCAAGCTTTAAAAGTTGCGAAAGCTAAACTTGTATGTTTATATGGGCTATGAATCAAAGTGTCATCATTACCACTCACTCAGTATGGAATCAGAATACGTCTACATCTACATAATACCCTAAAGGTGTGTGGCAGGGGGTGAATTCTGACCAAAAATGCACTACATATCATGCATAAAAAAGGATTGGTATTTATATACTGTTCTAAACTTCACTATTTAAAAAAAGATAGAAAAATCAAAGCAAAGATGCAAAAACATGCTGTTAGTTGGGTTAGCTTAAAGTCCTTATACCAACAAGCAGCTACAATGTTATCATTGCTGCACTCGTATTGGATATATTTACCGTTATTCGTATCCCTAATTGTACGAGGAAAAAATACATTTTGAAAATGTCAGTTCGGAAATCAATTTTTCTAATTTTGTGTTTATGATCCAGTCTACCATAGTAAGTTGGGGCTAGTAAAATATTTTTAACATCACCTGAAAATATGGTCTTGGAATTTAAGAGATAAAGTCTAAATTTTAATCTGCGATCTGACAATGATTTCCAATTTAATTCATCGGTTACGCTAATAGGGTTATCGTACCGTCCCTTTACAAATCTTGCCGATCTTCGCTGCACACGTTCAAGATCATTGTTTAGACCGATTTTGTTAGGATCCCATACAACAACAAGGGGTATAACAAGGGAAAAGTAGATGATTTCTCGTGCATGATCGTCAAATTTACCCAGTACTCATTTGATGAATCCCAGTTTACGATTAGCTTGACCTATTATTTCACCTATATGTTTACCCCAGGAAAGATCATCTGTCAGTCTTATTCCAAGATATTTAATGGATTCCACAATAGCTATAAACAAACGTGCGTAGTGCATTAGCCGCTAGAGACACAAATTAAAATATAGCTAATTTATTACATTTTCTTTGATAAACAAAAATTATAAATTATTGTGTCTTTTAGGCTTCAGCTTCATGCAGCGTTTGAGATCCTTTGTTGTTTACATTTGTCTTAATGATTGATTGAATTGTTGTGTGGAGTTAATCAATCACTTCACGTATCTTTTTCGTTCATTCAGTCGGTATGACTGACTTTCAGCCTTGATTTCATTTGCTTTGAAATGCATTAAAACATGATTTCATTTTAAAGACTTTGGGACACTTTTTTTTTAAATTTAACAATCCTACATCAAGTCCAAAAGTGAGAAGCTTGTTGAAAATATCTAATAAATCGGAATTAAAGGGGTGTTCTAAAAAATAAGTATATAGTTAACATAAAAATGTACAGGGGCATAGATTGGGACAGCTTGAATTTTCGGACGGAGAGTACTGACAACTAGTACTAAAGATGTAAGTTTAATTAAGCATTACATTACAAAAAATACGTTCAGTGGCAGTAGAAAACTGATGAGCAGAACTCATTATCCCCCTCCTGACTTCAAGTACCTCTTTCACAGGTATTTTTCTTTTCAGCTGAGAAAAATTCTTTTTTTTACACCTCCTGGTTCTCTGATATCTCCCATTTTATTGTGGGCTTTGATCCATCCCCTCCATTTGCTTGTTCCAGCCAACCATTATTTCTACTTCTTTTCTACCCCTTCTCTCCCACGCTATAAAATCACCTCTTTGTGGAACGTAGCTTTCTCACCATTCTATTCTTCTATAATATTCTACTTTCATAAACTCACATCCCACTAACATTAGATCATTCGATTCCCCTACCTATGCAACGCATCACTTTTGTCTTTGTTTAATAACTCCTCTCATCTAAATTTATTGCATGAATGATTGTTCATTCTCATGCCTAAGCCAGGTTATACATTCTTCCCTCTTTCCTATCTCAGGACTTCTTGCAAATACATTTTTTCTTTCATTCTTGGTACATCAAGTTTTCTCTTTGCGTTCTTCCCATTGATGTCTCTGCATTCTCGTATTTCCTGTTCTTTTACCCTTTTCATCTCTCCTCTTCTGCTATTATCTAGCACACCTAGGTCACTAACACGACAGCTAATTATGATACAATTTGAATGATAGTTTTGTTTATAAACTCTGTAATTATTCAGTTTTTCAAACCATTGTGATACTCTTTATTCTTTTGATTTCAATTTAACTCTTCTTTGCTAATCATTTGCGATCAAATTTGGGATCGGCGTTGGAAAGACTTTTGGAATGATTTCCTCTCTACACTCCCTGCCACACACTTTCGTGGTGGCTCGCAGCGTATTACGTAATGTTGATCGATGAACAATTTTGCAGCCAACTGACGAATGCCTAGCCTTATGTTCATCCGTATAAATATATTATTACCCGTATTAATACCGTACCCGACCGTAGTAATAAAATTCAAAACAATGAGTTGTATTTGCAAGGGTATTGTTTAAAACTAAGTAAGAAAATATTTAACCTATTTTAGAATACGAAATATCAGGAATGAGCATGTATTCTCATTTTGGAAATCAAACGTGGCAACAACACGTCTACCATGTTCTGAGGTCAAAATGAGTTAAAAAAATCTTGTAAATAAATAGGACGCAACTACAACGCGCCATATAATAGCATACTCATACAATTATTGTGTATGCGTTATCACCCTATAGATGATTTTCCATATACATGTTACATTCATTAAATAATATAAGTCTTTTACGGTGGAACCTCCTTAAGTCACGTGGCTGAAGATTCGAGTAGAGGCTCGTGACGTTATGGGAGCAAATTATTTCATACTGCGTTCAATTTTCCACTTCCATCTGTGGTTTTTCAAGTCTGTACCCGCACTTAAAGGCACTTCCGACTTGGAAGAAAGGTAAAACGACAAGAATGGATGGGAAGGGGGAAAAGGTGGAGAGAAACCCGGCGTCAGTATTAGCCAAATCTTAACAAAAGTCTCCAAGGGTGCCACTGCTTGACGTCCTAATCGGCGGACGGAGTACTGAACTACTGTCCGAGTTTAAACTCGAGTTTAAACCTTAATAACTCCGAAACCGTTCATCGGATTTTCACGTTACTTACAATGTAATTCAGATAATTTTGTTGTTGACTGACTGCATTGTTAGAATAACTTTTAAACCAAATTTTGGACCTTATAAGTAAGCACCTTATTTATATCGAATTTTATGTTTCCTGAATAAACGCGCGAGCCCAGAGCAGGACACTCCGCCGGCGACGCTGCGCTTTTTCTGCACTGCGTTCTTTCAGGAAACATAAAATTCGATATAAAATAAGGTGCTAACTCCATCAAAATGATAATAATTGATTAGCTCTGGAAATTTAAAGAGGAAAATGACAGTTTTAGTCTCGTGGCGCCATGATGTATAGTTGCCGAGAAAAAGTGCGGTTATAAATGGAATAGCATACCAATAATTACTTAAAACCTGGAAACTTCGCAGACGTTAGCTCTATTACGGGACTAGAATAGCTCTATTGCGGGATTTTGAATCGCGGAGTCACGGTGGAGCCTCCTTAACGGGAGCGAACCCCAGGCGCTCTTCGGAGGAGTGTTCCAGTCGTTCTGCACCCCCTGCCATCGCCCTTATTTCGCCACGGCGGGTAACGCCAAGTCCCGGTAGCCCCGCTGCCAATTCTCTCGAGTTGAGGCTAAGAGAGAAAGGGGGTAGGGGGGCACGTCCATCTCGTAGAGGCTCTTGTGCACCGCCCCCCCCCCACCCCCTTGCTTTCGATACCCCGGGCTGGAGTGGAAGTGACGTCGGATTGACACGGGGCGGAAACGGAAATGGCGTAGCGAGAGAGAGAGGGAGGGAGGAGGGAGGGTGAGGAGGGCGGAGGGTGTGTGTGGGAGGGGGGAGAGAGAGACGAGGGAAAGGTTTAAATCCACTAATTTTCCCAAACCCCATCCTCCTCCTCTTCCCTGCGATTAAAATCCTTGAAAGGTGAACATGAGCGACTGCGGGGAGATTGGGAAATTTAAAGGGTTTAAGGGTTTAGGATATTCCTCCCCTGATGCCATCGTGTCTCTCCTCCTCGTGGATTTAGCTTGGATTTTCCTCCCGCTTCCGAAATGGAAGGAAGATACGTTTTGACAGCCAATATCACCGCGGGAAAATTTATTGATTGTGCAAAATGAAACCGTAGGTGAGACGGCCTGTTCTGTTCCAGAGAGTCTTCCACCGAAATGGGATGGCGTTGTCATGGAAGGCGTTGTCATGGGGAGACCCTGCGTTCTTCTGTCCTTTTGATATTTTTGACTTTCTTTCCTAAGATATTTAGCCATCACCTGCTAAAGAATAAATGTAAATAGCCAGAATAAATGAGGAATAAATGATAATTGTATCACATGATTAAATCGTATCCTCGGCTATTAAATTTTTTTAAATCGACTACGCTGGTATTGAGCGATTTCCAGAAATGTAATACCTTCTTCAAACTTTCTTCGAATAAGCGTAAGGGGTGAAACAGCCTTAAAAATCTTAATTACTTCTCGTCTGCGCATGCAATTGTTTGAAATAAGTGAGGAAGATTGAATATACTTCATTGCTCTTCGGTTTAATACCTCCCTTTAGATCTCTGATTGATTTATCATTCTTTCGGGGTTTTCTTGGGATGGGGGCCTTAACTAGGAACCGAAATCGCTATTTTGTACACAAAATCGTAAGATGGAAACGAAAAATGAATTTTGTTGAAAAAATAAATCTTCTAACCAGAGCCATTCACTCATAAATCAAACTTTAAAATAAGCAAAAGGTGACGCCCACCGAAGAAGCTGCTTTGAGAATATTTACGTCATCCGGCTCCCGTCCTTGACTGTTTTTAAGGAAGAACGGGAAGGGAGCGGAGGTGGGGAGGGGAGGTCTGCTTGAAGAGATCCTGTCGCAACCATTTCCATTGGCATTAGTCAGCTGTGTGCCCCCATTGTGATTGGGCGAAGGAGCTTCGCGGTCTCAGTTGTGATTGGACGAAGTGGATGACGTACAAGTCCTATGCACGCCCACTTTTCGGAAAGGGTTGAAAACAGCAGTTTTTCACCGCTTATCACTCGAGAATTAATTGACAGATCGAAGAACGGAAAAATACTAGTCTTTTTATTATACAAACTCTTATCTGATTCGTCAATAAAAATTATGTTAAACGACCCCATTCTACAGTTTTATGTCCATACGATCTTTCTTCCAATTCCTCCAAGTTTTTCTATTTACTTTCTCGTTCCTCTTCTTCCGGGTTCCTTCTGGTTCTCTCTCTGTCCGCTCTTCGCTGACCGCTGTTTCGTCCGGAATCCATTCTCAACATTCTTTGATAGTACATTTGCATTCCCTACTTTTCTGCCTCTAACGCTCCAAGACTCTGTAGCCTTTCTATCGCACGGAATAAGACGCTATTTAGCATTTATTGATTAACTGCTTTCCATTT
Organism: Platycnemis pennipes; assembly: GCA_933228895.1. NCBI lineage: Eukaryota > Metazoa > Arthropoda > Insecta > Odonata > Platycnemididae > Platycnemis > Platycnemis pennipes. The sequence continues at coordinate 11,983,671 of OW121850.1, read as the reverse complement.
TCAAGCAGGTTTTTGGGTTAAGAATACATTTTTCGCCTCGGTGAAACCCGTTCTGGACTGATGTCATTGAGAGAAAGATTACGACCAATAAAATCTGACCAAATATTTATCGATTTTTTGTGGTGTCTAAAATTCCCTATATTTGTAAATTGTGTCGGTTCTAGGATAATATTGCTTTCCTATAAATAATTAATATGCATCATCCAAAGTATCCCTGGTTTTTCCGCGTGAAAGTTTCTCGTTTCAGAGGATTGACAAATTGACTTTTCATCATCATTAATTATTGACTTTTGTTTCTGATTATTAAACTTTTATTATAATTAATTATTAACCTTCCATCATCATTGAAGATTCTTACTTATTACTCTAAATCCCCTTCCTTCATATTGTTTTTAAAAAGGTCCATGACCCATCTCTCTCCACTCATTTTAGAGAGCAAATGACTTTGTTTTTGTTAGCTGTGATTTTCCTGGTAATATATTTTTCGCAGAGTAATTAATTGCTTATTGTCAAATCTGAAACCTCTGGGAAGTCAGTAAAAAGTATGCCATCCATTTATATTGGCATTTCCACCCTCTATCCCTTTACTGGGTACTCTTATTCTTCCCTTAATATAATATCTCCATTATGGCCTTTGATGTCTCTTCTTTAATTTATTAAATTTGTATTTCAGCCATTGTACTCAATTGTGAAGTTTTTTCCAATTTTCTTTTCCAAAAAAATTCGTTGTTACATTTAATTAGTTTTAATCTTCCGTTTTAACTCCGATTTCTTAGCTTGTTCTTGTTCCGAATACGTCGCACTATTTTCCATGGTGAGGAGTTTCATAACAATGTTGGAAACTCATCCTTGCTTCATTGATTACTCTTGGTTTCAGATTGCGTGACACATCTTTGCAATCACGAGAAATTTTATTTTACATGGATTATCTTTCCCTCTTCCCAACCTCATTTCTTCAAAGAAATGTGTGATTAGTTTACATATATTTTTTATGCCCTCGAGTTTGAGTTTCAATATTTTATCTCTCTTTTAGAGCTCTGGAAATTTCTTTTCGATGCAAAACCTTCGAGGCAAAAATCTTGGCAATATAAGAATTTCTTTTTTTTAAATTATTATCAGAACAATTTTGAATAGAAATTGCTGTGAAAAGGTTATGTATTTTCAGTTTTGAAGATATAATAATGCTGTGACGGTGTTTGAATCTATTTTTCTAGAAAACAACCATTTACATGAAAAACGTCGGGTGAGGCATGAAATGATCCTTTTCTTAAATGCTACCGATCGCCGTCGCTGGAAGGCAATATTCTTAGCGCGAAATGTTGAAGAACTATTTAATATATTTCTTCGGAAATTCCTTGAATTAATATGGATATATAATTTTACATTGTGATAAACGAACAATATCTTTCTTTACAAAGGTGTCTTTATTTACTCAGTACTCTTATTTACACTCTAAAAGATGTTACGATAGGTTCAGTAGTATATCAGAAATTATACAAGAATTAGGTTGCGAATCATTGTAAGATCGTAGGTTAAAATAAAGATTAAATGTATTAGATGAATTTGAAACGGATAGATTTACTGATGATATAGCTTTATATTTAAAAAAAAACAGCTTATTATGTTAGATTCGACCAGATAAATAAGATTAGAGAGATAGAATGTCGTATCGATAGATTCAAAATGTAATTTTTCCCCCGTACATTAAGAGAACACAATAGGCGGCATAGAAAAGGGATAGCCAATGGTGAAATATTGCAGGGTAATCTTTCGCGCATAATATATGTATTAACAACCAATCCCTTTATTACCATACGTAGATACTAACGACGTAGCGGTATGTTTCCATGTAGTGCCCTAGTTGCATGTCGGTAATGCTTGTTTGGTGATCTTCACCACCGTGCCACACACCCTCGCGGTGGTTTGCAGGGTATCGCGTAGATGTAGGTGTTTACTAATGAAAGAGTCGAGAACTCCGATCAGGCGCATCTCTTTGAGTAACAATCCAACAATGGTAAATGAAACAAAAGCCGTATCCGAAAACCAAGTATGCTTCGGCAAGGCATTCTTGGTGATGACGTATTGCTGACGTACAATAGAGCATGCATGGGAAAGAATAGTTCATATTCGGACAGTCTACGGTAAGGAGTTCAGTTAAGCAGTAGTGGCAACAAAAAAACCACTAGGTATAGTGAAACACGTTAAAAGGGCGACATCTATCAAATGTTTAGATCGGAAGAAAAAGAGCGATTATATGTATATTAACCCCTTGATTGATATGTATATTAATAATTATGAAAATGTAATATACTAAGTAAAAATATAGATACTATATACGTTTATATGTAGCCAACGGCTCCGCCATCTTTTGTTATTCTCGTCACCAATGCTTCGAAGTCTTAACAATGGTAGCGTACTTCTGTGCTTTGGCCACGTAGCATGCTTCCCCCAGAGTGCTTCGCGTTCGGAAGTACTTCGGGTGTTTCCGACGTTACCCCCTCCACTTGCAAGCAAGCTCGGACAGGGCTAAAGTCTCCGATAAGAGGACGGCTGAAAAGGACTCTCCGATTAATAACCATTCTTGGAAACCAGATAACATTATTGCGTTCGCGAGGGAGTTGAAACACTTTGTGTTGAAGAGATGCCATAAAATCCTCCGCCGGAATGGAATCCCGTATCCGAGCCGCGGAAGCGGCGACCCTCGAATACGTTTCCCGCAAACTTCGGCCGTATTTCAGCCAAATACCTTGCTCTAAAACGAGACATTTGTCTGGAATACCTAATAACAATGGAGGACGAGAGACCTTTCATGACCTTCGCCTGTTCTAGTTCGTCCTCCTCATGAATATATCTCTGCAACACTTCCTGTCCGATAATCACCACTTCTATCTGTTCTCGCTCTGCCAGTGAACAGTCGATTCTCTTCTATTTTTCGGAAATAAGGCGAAGTATAGTCGGCATGGCGTGAGAATGATCATTTTTATGCTGTAGGGAATGGATAATAACAGTTGAATTGAGGGCAGGCTAGAATGTCTTGAGTTTTGGCTTGCATCATAGCAAGAAGATTGTTGGACTAATAAAACAACTGAACAAAATCAAGATAAAGACCTACTAGTAAACTAGTAGTTAGTAGACTAATAGTTACTACCAGAGTAGTAACATTTTCTAAGGAAGGGAAAACGGTGCAGCGTGTGCACCGGAAAGCGTAACCAGCGTGTGCAAGGGAAAGTGTGCAGCGAAGATCGGCAAGATTTGTAAAGGGACGATACGATAATTATATTAGCGTAACCAGTCTATTAAATGAATTAAATTGGGAATCATTGTCAGATCGCAGATTGAAATTTAGACTTAATCTCTTAAACAAATTCCAAGACCATATTTTCAGTGATGATGTTAAAAATATTTTGCAAACCCCAACTTACCATGGCAGACTGGACCATAATCATAAAATTAGAGAAATTGATTGCCGAACTGACAGATTCAAAATGTCCTTTTTCCCTCGTACAATTAGAGATACAAATGACGGTAAATATGTCCAATCGGAGAGTAGCAATGGATAGCATTGGTAGCTGCATGTTGGTATGAGTACTTAAAGCTAACCCTAATAACAGAATGTTTTTGCATGTTTTCTTTGCAATTTCTATCTTTTTTAAATAGTTGAGTTCTGATTAGTATATTAATACTATTCCTTTTTTATGCATGATATGTAGTGCATATTTGGTGAGAAATCACCCCCTGCCACACACCTTTGAGGTGACCTGCAGGGTATTATGTACATGTAGATGAGTAACGGACTGAGAAATAAAGAGTAATTTGTGAAAAGAAAAAAGAATCCTTATCGAGAACGTCTTAGCACGTTTTGCCGTCGTACTCATTTACAAACAAAGATGGGTAAGATTTGATGAGTGAAAACACGAATTAGATGCTTGGGAAAATGTTACCGGATGTAATAGAAATCAGTTATTACATATTGCCATTGAAATTTTCTGGTAAATGGTAAAGTCTCTTGGAATTATTGTTAGAGAGATAGATTGTGTTACCGATGGATTTTAAATTTTATTTTCCCCGCGCACCATTAGAGAACATAAAAGGCAGCATAGCAAAGGAGTGGGTTAAATATTGTTGGGAGTAGTCTGTAGTGGTAGTTCTTTGGTTAGTTGCATGGTTAACATTGCATTGTAGTTGCATGGATAGCATGGATGGATTGCATGGTATCTCATAGTTGTACGGCCACATGACCATCGTGTTCACTTGCAGTTATATTACGTAGATGTAGATGAATTGTAAAAGGTAATATTCGAGAGCAGGAAAATCGCGTGCATGACCTTGTGTGTGACCAAAATGTCAAAAAATTTTATTCAATCCCACAAACAGTTAACTAATGCTGCCATCGTAAGAATCTGCAATAAAATCATTCCTGTTGTGACCGCTGATATAAATCATTTATTGACATATCTTTGAAGAAATTAAAACTTTTTTCATGGATACGTCAAAATAAACTCTATGGGAGTATTAGGTTGTTAAATTTTGGCTTAGGGATCACTTATCCGTTTCTTAATTAACATACCATACATAGCGCTAAAGTTATGCAACTACTTCAGTCTTTGGTAGTAGATCTCTGGACACATATTCCAATAAAGACATTTTCGTAGAGTTTATACAAAAAAATTACTTGCTGCGAAAGCATTTTTGACTGAGGGTTTTACTTTTAAAATATAAGAAATATAAGCATTAAAATATAAGTCACTTGCATTTGAAAGGAAGGGGATAATTTTTTGGTAGTTGCATAAGTCTGACTATAAAGGTATCTTAATTTTAATATATTGTCAAGTTTTATAGAAATGCATAGATTTCAGAGTGGCTACTTATAGTAGACTCTGGGTAAGTGTTTTTTTAGACTGCATTAGAAAAACATAAATAACTGGCAAAGGAAAATTAAAAAGCAACGTGCCAGCACAATACTTATGAGCACATAACTACCACAGCACAATAAAAGGATACGAAGGCGCCTACGCCATAATCACAATTGATTTTATATACACAACATCCATTCCATGAGGTTGGTTGATATTTTAGGAAGAGTTGATAAAATATAAGTTTTCATTTATGAAGTCTCCAGTCGAAAAACTTTTGTCAACTAAATAGGAGAAATTGAGCTAGTGTAGTGGATTATACCTGTATACTCCTCTAACATTGCGAGGCTCGAATTCGGGCAGTGGTACAACCGTTTTTAATGGAATCTGTCTCCAGTTCCGTGTAGGAGAACAGTCGAGTTCTTCATCACTCTATGCGTCGGATGGGACATAGCACGGGTACCTTCCATAAAAAAAGGGCTGATTCCCAACGAGGGAATACACCTCACCCTTCCACCGTACCCAGACAAAATCCAAACCTCCACCAAAGTGCATTTTTACCCGTTTGTTCACGTGTCACTTTGTTGCCTCCCGAAATCACTTGTGCTATCAGTGAAGAGCAATTCACTCGAATTTCAGGGATCTTCGAGAAAATACCAAAGCAAAAATGTAAAAACATGCTGTTAGTTGGGTTAGCTTCAAGTCCTTACACCAACATGCAGCTACAATGTTATCCATTGGTACAATTTTATTGGATATATTTACCGTTATTCACATCCCTAGTAGTACGAGGAAAAAAGGACGTTTAGAAATCTGTCAGTTCGGCAATCAATTTATCTAATTTTGCAATCATGATCCAGTCTGCCATAGTAAGTTGGGGTTCGCAAAATATTTTTGCAATAATCACTAAAAATATGGTCTTGGAATATGTTTAAGAAATTAAGTCAAAATTTCAACCTTCGAACTGACAATAATTCTGGTTACGCTAATAAGGTTATCGCACCGTCTCTTTACAAATCTTGCCGATCTTCGCTGCACACGTTCAAGTTCATTATTTAGACCAATTTCGTAGAGATCCTATACACTGGCAGCATATTTAAAGTAAGGTCTAACAAGGGAAAAGTAGCTGATTTCTCGCACATGATCGTCACATTTAGTCACATCCCGGTTTACAATTCACTTGACCCATTATTTCACGTATGTGTTTATCCCTGGAAAGATCATGTGTAAGTCTTATTCCGAGATATGTAATGGATTCCACGTTTGTTAATAAATCATTACTTATTTTGTAAGTGCTAGGAGGAGAGATTATCTTTTTCCAAAAATTCATTACTAGATTTAATTTAAAATTTAATTAAAACTGCCGTGTATCTCACCAATTTTCAATTGCTCCATCTGCTTAACTTCTTTGTCTACCTAATCTTCCTCTTGACACCTCCTTTGCTTGCGCGAAGAAATCTACCGTCCTAACGACTCCTTGCACGCCTTTACCCTTGAAATTAACGCCTCAACCTCTTAATGCCACACCTCCCTCCCCAACGAGTTTCTTCTGCTGATCCAGGGTGATTCGACGGTGGTTTGTGCGGATGGGAAGGAGTTTGAAAGGAGAGGGTGGGAGGGGTGGTGAGCTGATTTCCAGCCAATTGCCTCCTTCGGCATTCCTTCCCAACTTCCTCCCTCCGCTTCCCCCCGGCGCCGGGTGCAGTCCTCCGGAACTTTATCACTTCACCACCCCGCAGACATGGCATCTCACTTACTCTGCCACCGCTAACACAAACCACTCCCAACCCCGTGTATATTGAAGAACGATGTCACTTTTCACTAGTTAGGCCCCACCTTGAGTATGCAGCCAGTGTATGGGATCCGAATGAATTAGGTTTGATCAGAGAACTAGACAGTGTGCAGCGTAGAGCAGCTAGGTAGAAGACTTGTATTTGATTTCATTGATAGCCCTCTCAATGTCAACATTAAATATTACAGGAGAATGGGTCCAGATTCAATGACAGCTACTCGTTTCTTACACTAGCTGTGGAAATACAATCTGTATCTTGTTAGGTATCTTCACTAAAGATTTATCGTGGGGAAGACACATCCGGGAAATATGTGGCCGAGCGAAGAGAAAGCAAGGATTTATAAAAAGAGCATTTGGGAAATGTGATGAGAACACAAAAGAGCGATGTTACTTTTCAGTAGTTAGGCCCCACCTTGAGTATGCAGCCAGTGTATGGGATCCTAATGAATTAGGTTTGATCAGAGAACTAGACAGTGTGCAGCGTAGAGCAGCTAGGTAGAAGACTTGTATTTGATTTCATTGATAGCCCTCTCAATGTCAACATTAAATATTACAGGAGAATGGGTCCAGATTCAATCACAGCTACTCGTTTCTTACACTAGCTGTGGAAATACAATCTGTATCTTGTTAGGTATCTTCACTAAAGATTTATCGTGGGGAAGACACATCCGGGAAATATGTGGCCGAGCGAAGAGAAAGCAAGGATTTATAAAAAGAGCATTTGGGAAATGTGATGAGAACACAAAAGAGCGATGTTACTTTTCAGTAGTTAGGCCCCACCTTGAGTATGCAGCCAGTGTATGGGATCCTAATGAATTAGGTTTGATCGGAGAACTAGACAGTGTGCAGCGTAGAGCAGCTAGGTTCGTTAAAAGGTATTACGATAGGTTGAGTAGTGTTTCAGAATTAATACAAGAATTGGGGTCGGAATCATTATTAGAGCGTAGGTTAAAGTACAGATTAAATCTATTAGAGACATTTCAATCGGATAGCTTTACTGAATATGTTAGGCACAAATTAAAAACACCAGCGTATTATGCTAGATTCGACCAGATGAACAAGATTAGAGAGATAGATTGTCGTACCGATAGATTCAAAATGTCATTTTTCCCCCGTAATATAAGATAACACAATACGCAGCATAGCAAAGGGATAGGTAGGGGAAATATTTGAGAGTAGCCTGTAGTGCATGATGGATTTAAACAACCAATCCCATAATTACTGAGTAGATACTAATAATCTAGTTGCATGAGACCCTATAGTAGCTTGTTTGAATGTCAATTGGTGAATTTTACCCCCTACCACACACCCTCGTGGTGGCTTGCAGGGTATCGTGTAGATGTATACGAACGTATCTCGTCTATTGACGCCCTGCATCTCGTCCTCAGTCCCTCCAAGCACCTCTGGCATCAGCGCTGGTGTAGGCGCGAAATTGTGTAGCCATTTGCGGGAGATTAGATAAGAAAAAAACCTCAGTGTATCCACATTGCATTTACATCTACATCTACAAGAATATTCTGCAACATAATCTGCAAGACACCGCGAGTGTGTGTGGCAGGGGGTGAAGATCACCAAGCATTCACTACCGACATGCAAATACGCAACTATAGGGTCTCATGCAACTACATTGTTAGTATCTATGGTATTTAAGGGATTAATACATGCATCGTGCACTACAGACTACTCTAAAATATTTCACCTACCTATCCCTTTGCTATGCTGCCTATTCTGTTCTCTTATAGTACGGGGGAAAAATGCCATTTGGAATCTATCAGTACGACAATTCTTCTCTCTAATCTTATCTATCTGGTCGAATCTAGCATAATACACTGGTGTCTTTAATATGTGCCTAACATCTTCAGTAAAGCTATCCGATTGAAATTTCTCTAATAGATTTAATCTTTACCTTAAACTACGCTCTTATAATGACTCCCACCCTAATTCTTGTATTAATCCTGAAACACTACTCAACCTATCGTAACACCTTTTAACAAACCTAGCTGCTCCACGCTGCACACTGTCTAGTTCTCTGATCAAACCTAATTCATTCGGATCCCATACACCGGCTGCATACTCAAGGTGGGGCCTAACTAGTGAAAAGTAACATCGCTCTTTTGTCTTCTCTTTACCTTTCCCAAGTACTCTTTTTACAAAATCTAGCTTTCTCCTCGCTCAGACGCATATTTCCCGGATGTGTCTTCCCCACGATAAATCTTTAGTGATTGTTACACCTAAATACCTTATGGTTTTAACGCTTTCGATCTTCGTGTTATTAATTTTATGGGAACGCTCTATCAAATTATTCCTCCTCCAAAAATTGATAGCTACATACTTTTTAAGGTTAAGTTCTAACTGCCATTTGTCGCACCATGTCTTGAATTGCATCTAAATCCTTGATAAGCGATTTCCTATGATCCCATTCCCATTGAAGGGATCGCGGTAAACCTTAATACAATGTTGAGGTCTTCACGGGTTTCCATCCGTGTGAAATCGTTGATGGGCACCGACGTTTCAATGACATCGTATGCCAACAGCTTTAGGGGGAAGAAAAGGGTTTCAGGGTTGGAAACCACTGAAAACCGCATCACCAGTATTCGCCGGGAAAACCTACGTATACGGTTAGTCACTTTTATTTGCATTCCAAAGTTCGATATTTGGATTCATCATCATTATTAAAATTTTTTTGACACAGCTCTCCACTTCATTCTTCTATTGCCTATTCAAATTCTTCCCTTTCACGCTCTTCACAACTCTTTCAATAAACAAGGTTACACATCCTCTTCCATTCTTCCCTGGATACTTGGTTTCCTCAATAACAATATTCTTGCACCATCATAGCTTTTGTTTTCCGAGTTCAACGTTGATTTCCCATTTCATTGCAATATCTTAGTTTTCTTTTTATTTAACTTCAGACGTTAAGCGAGTTGTACGTTGCCTTTTTCATGCTTACTAGTGTCTTCTTTAAGTTCCTGTCTGTCCCTTCTATCATCGCTGTATCATCGGCGAATCGCAGCATGCATAGCAATTCTTCTCTTTAATTTTATTGATGGTTTTCGCGGTGTAGATATTTGAAGGGTACGACACAGCACAGCACAGCAGAAGAGCACAGTGTACGACCCTGTATCACTCCTTTCTTTAGTCCTGCTTCTCTACTATTGGACTCTGAATGGATAAAAAAGACATTCACTAGGAGTTGATCCAGGATTCCTCAATATCTTACCGAAAGATAGATCTGTTTGAGCGCCCAAAGTGTCCTCTGAAAAGACGGAGATACTTCAGTTGATTAACTAGCTGGCGTACTTGATGCAAAATCAAGGAATCCAGGTTTCATTACTGATAAGGACCACGTAAATTTGGGCGCGGGTAACATTCTGTAACAATAGAAATGTTTTGATCAGTAGACAACTGTACACTGTAACCAGGAAATTCCAATGAGAACGTCTTCTCGGGCCCTAGAATAACACCGGGTAAAAAATGGAGAAAGTATACTATTCACTGAAGATCATGTAAAAATAGAAGTGATTAACTTTGAATTGCCTGAAGAATTACTTTTCGTAGGTAATATTTTGATGAGAGGTGAATATCATGTACTGGAACTGGAAAGGGAATTTAAGTGGAGAATAATTGAACAAGAAAAAATTACTGCTGGAATAAATAGTAAAGATTCCAATTAAATACTGCGGACGAATTTTTAATAGATTATGTTACTATATGGATTGAAAAAGAAGTAACTGTGGAACGTGGGTGATAAGGGTTTGAAGGATTTTTTAAAATTATGGTTCGTCGAAGGACGTTGAAGAGCCACTGGGCAGGATTATGAAAATACTAGTCATCTAATGGAAGAGGGAAGAACTTCTAAGAGGGAATAACCATACTTAAACTAGGAAATTCCAAATGACAACGTCTTCTCAGGCTCAAGAACAACATCTGGTAAAAAATGGAGAAGGTATACTGTGGAACTGTGGAACGTGGGTGATAAGGGTATGAAGGATTTTTAAATTATGATTTGCCGAAGGACGTTGATGGGACACTGGGCCAGATTATAAAAATACTAGTTATCTTATGGAAGAGGGAAAAACTTCTGAAGAAATTATGAAATGACGGAGAAGATTGGACAGAAGTGGTCTCAGGCGGTGATGAGATGTAGAAGATCATCACTTGTAGTAGAAGATAATAAGAACCTTTGGAAATGTGGACCAAAAAGTAAATTTGTAGATTTGCTTGCGAGTTCCACTGGATTTGTGTCCGCTATAAGCTAGACTGGGCGTGCTGTTGACATGTTTCGCTCTTGGATGTCGTTCGCGGAGTGTGACGGACACTCCGATGCTGCACTTGATATTGCTGGGAGACGCTCGGGCGTGCGAGATAGACGCCAGCGGAGAGATGTTAAAGTATACCAGGATTCTCAAAACCTTGAGAACGAATCTCGGAAATAAAAAACAGCAGTTTTCAATAAAAAGGCTGATGGTAATTTCAAAAGTGTGCACAACTCCCAATGAGACAGGTGGAGGGAAACCAGTGAATTATATTCCCCTTTTTTATTTTGCTAGAAAAACTGACTTACTTACAGCTTACTTACTTACAGCTGGAAATACAATCGTAGAAGTAAGGAAACAGTTTATCAGAACATACATCTGGAGCATGTTTCTTTACGGTAGTGAGGCATGGACGATGACAGCAGCGGAGAAGATGAGGATAGAAGCATTCGAAATGTGGTGCTACAGAAGAATGCTGAAGATTAAATGGATCGACCGAGTAAGTAACGAGGAGGTGCTATGAAGAGTTTGAGAAAAGAGAAGTGTGCTGAAAACTCTAAAAAGAAGAAGGGAAAACCTAATATCTAGAGACACGATGGCCTGATGAAGACTATCGTCGAGGGAAAAGTGAATGAGAAGATTGGAAAAGGCCTCGTATGAGATACATGGAACAGGTTGTGGAGGATGTAAAAGAGAAGAAATACGTCACAATGAAAAGGTTGGCCGATAGAAGAATGGAGTGGAAAGCTGCGTCAAACCAATCCTAGGATTGTTGACCAATGATGATGATGAGAAAATCTGAGAAAAAAAACTACGACATGTGTGATCTTATAGATGTAGATTAGATGCTAATTAAGTTATAAAACCACTACTGGCTTCCTTTATAGTCCATTTACAGGAGTAATCCTGCATTTGGAGAAAATTTCCTTATACCAAGCGATTGAAGGGAATGAACTTGCCATTATTCAATTATTTAAGTAAAGAAAGAAGCAACTATAAAGAAAGGAATTAGGCAAGGTTGTGCACTGTCTCCCGTATTATTCAATGCATACATCAAGAAAGCCATCCAAGAAATCAAAGAAAAGTCTCCGGGAGTGAATATCCACGGGGAGAAAATCAGCATGCTACGATTCGCCGATGACATAGCAGTCATGGCAGAAACAGAAGGAGATTTAAAGAAGACACTAGGAAATATGGAAAGAACAATGACCAGATATAATCTGAAGATCAACAAAAAGAAAACTAAGGTGTGTAGTAGAATAAAGGAAGCCAGGAAAAATGTTAAACTAGGAAAACAAAAATCAAGGAGGTGGAAGAGTTCTGTGTCCTGGGAAGCCGAGTAACTAACGGTGTACGAAGCAAAAGAGAAATAGCCAGTAGAATTGCTCAAGCAAAAAGGGCATTTTACCTGAAGAAGATTCTGCTTACAGCTGCAAATGCAAGCGTTGAAGGGAGGAAAGATTTCATTAGAACATACATCTGGAGCATTCTACTACATGGCAGCGAAGCATGGACAATAACAGCAGCAGACAAGTTCAGGCTGGAAGCATTTGAAATGTAGTGTTACCGAAGAATGATGAAGATAAAATGGATCGATCGAGTGACAAACGAAGAAGTCTCAAGGAGAGTGGGAGAGAAGAGATGTCTACTGAAAACATTAAAAAGAAGACAGGATTACTTAATGGGCCACATCTTGAGACACGATGGCCTGATGATGACTATCGTCGAGGGAAAAGTGAACGGGAAGAATGGAAAAGGGAGGCCTCGTATGAGGTACATGGAGCAAGATGTGAAGGATGTAAAAGAAAGGAGCTACGTCAATATGAAGTGGTTGGCCGATAAAAGAATCGAGTGGAGGGCTGCGTCAAACCAATCCTAGGATTGTTGACCGATGATGATGATGAAGTAAAGATTATTTGAAAAATTCGCTGCCCTATACGCATATATGCACTGTAAAAACATTATTTAAAAGAAAAACCTCGGCATGGCAAAGAAAAGATTTTGATTCATATGGAGCAGGAAACCTACATAATTACCGTAGAAGTTTTTGACTCTCTTCTCATCTCAATTAAAATTTTTTTGCACAACCAAAATTCCTTGCTTTTATCACTATCTAGGAAGACACAAACACAGATTACCTCTAAAGGTTCCTCGTTTATGCATGCGATACGCCCAGAATTCTCTGGTACATAAATTTTCTTTTAAATGCCATATGGAACTCGGAGGCATATTTTACGTGAGTCATTAAATTCTTGGGTGGATGGGAACTTTTAGCTTGGTATGCAGAACGTGAATCTTTCGGTGAGTCCGTAGAAATTTTTTTCGCACCAATTTCTACCTTACGATAGGTGAAATGTGTCGTAAACTGTAAACTGTCCTGGTAATATTTCAGTCTTATGGGTCGCTTCAGGTTTCTTTCCTTATAATAAGTTTTTTAAAGGTTGCTAATATAATCTTACTATTTCTCTTTGGCTGGGAACGTTTTGTGCGACGAGACTTCGGGCATATTTTTAAAGCAATAATAGAAATTCGTTTTAAGATCCTTGTCTCGAACAGTTTATTGTGCTAGTGAGCTAAAGATGTTGGTAGCAGTTGTAATTTGTATTTTAATTCTGATTTCATGATGATCATGCTTTGAACGGGTGGTAAGTGAATGGCTATTTGAAAATTTTCAATTCAGTATTCTACTTCCATCATTATGTTCAAGTTTCATATTTTTTCCTAAATTGTTTTTATAAACTGTTCACAGTAGTATTTATAATAGGCGTATACGTAAATACAAAAACAACCTCTATCTGCGATAAATACTGAATGCTACAATGCCACTTATATATGGTATTGGGATAATTTTTTATAATGAATGGGTCTTAAATTGAACGGCGTAAGTTGTAAATTGGGGATTAACTCTTAAATTCCTACCTAAGCTTAAAATTGTTTACTTACTTTTTCCAGCTGTGCCTATGCCTAAATGGAACCATGCGAGGAATATTTATGCACGGAATAATGGTGGGGCGCCTCTGGGCGTCCTATTCAGGACCAGGGTTGGACTTCAGTGTATTTCTCTTTTTTTGTAATAGCCTGTCTGGCCCATTTCCTTAGCCACCGAAAGGGTTGCCATAGCTCCTATCAGTAACAATTCGAAAATTAGTCACTACTAAATAAATGCTCGTGAGTTTCAATTCGAGGTGGTTGCTTAGGATGCCTTTGCAAGGGTCGTGTCACAGCCTGTTGGTTCTCCAGACTTCCCTCTCTATTGGATCGGAGATAGGACCTCAATTCCCACCTGCTTTTATTATATTGACCGCTGGCTCTACTCATAAGGGAAAGCGTAGGTTCGCCAAGGTGCCCCATCGCGGTCCAAATATCGCCCACCTCCTCCGGCTCAACCCCACATTCCGTTACCATAACGATACGACGTTAATTCTTTATGCGTGGTATCTCGGGCCCGGGAGACCCACTTTCGCTGGATAAGACCATAAAATTTAATGAATAGTTTCCCCGGCTCGTTTGACCCACCTGAGCTTTTAATTAGCGGGGTGGAGGGAGAAATCCCCAAGGTGGCTCATATAAATAATGGATCGTATTCCATGGGAATTGCGTGCAAGATGGGAGGCCTTGCACGCCATCGAGTGCTAGCGGTGGGATTCCTATTTATGGTTGGGATTTGGAACCATTTCTCCGATTCAAATACGTTTCCTAGAGACTCCTCGCTACATCCACATCTAATACATCGTGGGGAAGACACATCCGGGAAATATGCGGCCGAGCGAAGAGAAAGCTAGGATTTATAAAAAGAGTACTTGGGAAATGTGATGAGAAGACAAAAGAGCGATGTTACTTTTCACTAGTTAGGTCCCACCTGGAGTATGCAGCCAGTGTATGGGATCCTAATGAATTAGGGTTGATCAGAGAACTAGACAGTGTGCAGCGTAGAGCAGCTAGGTTCGTTAAAAGGTGTTACGATAGGTTGAGTAGCGTTTCAGAATTAATACAAGAATTAGGGTGGGAATCATTATCAGAGCGTAGGTTAAAGTACAGATTGAATCTATTAGAGAAATTTCAATCGGATAGCTTTACTGAAGATGTTAGGCACATATTAAAAAACCAGCCTATTATGCTAGATTCGACCAGATAAATAAGATTAGAGAGATAGATTGTCGTACCGATAGATTCAAAATGGCATTTTTCCCCCGTACTATAAGAGAAAAGAATAGGCAGCATAGCAAAGGGATAGGTAGGGGAAATATTTTAGAGTATTCTGTAGTGCATGATGCATGTATTAACCCCTCAAATACTATAGATACTAACAATCTAGCTGCATGAGACCGTGTAGTTGCGTGTTTGCATGTTGGTAGTGTATGCTTGGTGATCTTCACCCCCTGCCACACACCCCCGCGGTGGCTTGCAGATTATCGTGTAGATGTAGACGTAGATGCAATGTGGATACACTGAGGTTTTTTTTCTTCTCTAATCTCCAGCAAATGGCTACGTAATTTTGCGCCTGCACCAGCGCTGATATATATATATATATATATATATAACACACACGATGATAGCACACGAAAAACATAGAAACACAAAAATATAAAAAAAAACGGGACACTCACATTTAAAATAGTTGGAAGCTTTCGACTGCCTCTGCAGTCTTCGTCAGCCGGAGAGGAACTGAGTGCGGCGGGGGTGTGAAGGCAGTTGGAGGGGGGGGGGAGGGGGGAAAGGGTGTGAAGGCAATTGAAGGGGAGGAAGAGGGGTGAGGGATGAGATTGGGGGTGATTAATGCTGTACATTCAAGCCGGTCTTCTCGAATGCACGGAGAGCCCAAATAAAAGCATTCTCACGAGTCCTGACCTCTATTGCTAGCATGGTTCGGTAGGGATTCAAGAATTGAGAGGGAAAAGCAGTTATCAAAAGAGAGACCGTGGGAATGAGTGTGTATAGGGATAGGAAATGATGAAAATATGCAGCGCTGAGCATATATATTAATTTAGATGAACCAAAATGGGAATCATTATCGACCGTAGTTGAAATGTAGACCTAATCTATTAACTAAATTCCAAGATAATATTTACTGATGAGGTTAAAAATAATTTGAGAACTCCAACTTACTATGGTAGACTGGACTGGAATAATATATAACTCAGCCAATAAACGCTCATTGGAGAAAATGTGTAAGCACTCGAATAACGAGGGATAAGTCACTCATACACAGAATAAATAAAAACATAGACACGAAAAAAGGACACTCACATGTTTGGCAGAACTGTTTAGACGGCGACTATCCGCCTTCCTCAGCTAGAGAGAAATAAGTTTTGAGGGCTGAGGATAAGGAAGATAATAGGAGGAAGAGGAGGAGAGAGATTAAAGCAGTAGGGTGGGGTCAGTGGTAGAGGTTAAGGCCTGGGAATTCAAAGGCCCTCATTACCCAGATGAATGATAATTCACGTGTCCTGACGTCGATATCAGAAGGAGACTCAGGGAGCGTTTCTAGTACAATTAGGGAAAAACACTTATCGAAGGGATGGTGGTGGTTCATGGAGTGTATAGAGAGACAGGGTGCAGAGGTTCTTGGCCGTGAGTCCAGAGGAGGAAGATATCGTCAATGAACATATCTCTAACTCCCTCTCCATTAGAGGGTACCGAATTTGCAACAACTCCTTTTTACTCCTTTTTAACCGTGATGTGCAATGTATATTTGGAATGAATTCACCCCTGCCACACACCTCTATGGTGGCTTGCTGGGTATTACGTAGCTGTAGATATATACGTATATGAAAATTATAATTCATTACTGAATGCTGATTGTTGCATCATAATGGGTTTTCACCGCGTTACTTAAGTTCCTAACAGACTCGCCTTAAATATTTGACGTATTTAGGTCGATGAATTGATATCTGAACATCATTAATCTTGAATAGGGAAACTGTTGTCTTTTAAGCATAAATAGAGTAGCGAAACCTCATCATGATGCATAATTCATCACTTAAACACCGCGGAGACTTACGCGTGAACTTTAAATTACAGATTGTTTCCCGTTAAGCACGAAAACACGTCTAAGAACATTGGAAATGCAAAATAGCCGCGAGAAGCCTTAGTGGAGCTGGCAGCCGATATTTTCAATAGCAGATCTCCATTTTCTCAACTTCTTACAACTTCTTCTTTGGGATTGATCGCTTTCTTGCGAGGGGATTTGGGTACTGGCTTCCCATCCCGAGGGTCGGAGTTTGAATCGGAGCAGAGGTACAAATTATCAATCAATAACGGTTCACATTGAAGCATGTACCTTGTGGATTGCAGTCTTAAAGTGGACTCCCTGCATTTGACTGAACTACAAATCTTCTAACCTTTAGCACTTTTCTCTGAGAGGATCATAATGTACGTACCTGGTACCTTTCCGCCATTTTTAAACTTTTTACAAGGACCCCACCCTTACCCAAGAACCAGCCTACCCTTTTAGAGCAATTCATGTAAAATTTCAATTATATATCGGGCAACGAAAATATTTAAAATCTGAAATATAGGAGGGTTTAAGCAAAATGAACTTCCTTTCATATTTTAGATGTTTTTTAATGCTTTTAGGCGACGAGATCTATACCTCCATAAACGGGTGGACTTGCTTGTATTTTATTTGGCTCTGCTCCAGGGGAGAGAGTGGGGGCGAGAGAGAAGGGTTGAGCTCGGAAAGGTGACGGTCCGAAATGTTTTCATCTCCTCTCTCTAGGGGTGGGAGGGCGCGCTTTCTTCCTCACCCCCTCACTCCCCTCCTCTCACCTCAAGTCCGATTCTTTTCACCCTTTGGTGGAGGGGTTGGCTTGGGGGATGGCGTTCCCGCGAAGCAGACACATGCAAAAACCTCTCCAACTCTGTTTTTCCCTCCCTCGAGCGAGGGTTTGAAGTGATTATTTTTTGAATAACTCGCGCGGATATTGAGAAAAAAATATACAATGAGTAGAGTTAAAAAAAAAAGAAATTCGAAATCCGCGGTTGCCGTCGACGACACATAATGTATTCACCAAGTCTTGACTCCCACACAAAAATTTTTCAATGTTCTCGAGTGTATCACGGTAGGAAAAAAAATAAAATTTGGATTACATTTATGAATGTCGAGGTGCCTTTGCTTATTTAGTTAGACCGTTTTCTTTTTCTAGCTGAAAGGAGTGACGCGATTACTTCCGAGTTTCTCCGTTGGCATGTAAATGTTGAATGGACGACTTTCCTGAGCGAGGAATCTGCTGGGAGTTGGAACACTGAGCGGATAGAATCCACGATACAGAGCAATGCTTATTTCCCTGGAAAAATTCTCGATTATTAACCAACTGATATCGCAGCCTTGTCAAGGATTATGCCTAGCCATGTGGCACAGAAACTTTTAGCAGCGGAGTAGATAATAGAAATATGTTTCTATGGGAACATATTCCGATAAATGAATGGAGCGGACCAAAATGAATACATTAATAGAAATATTATTTTATGATTAAATATAGGCCTGGCTGTTTTTTTTAACGCTGGGAAGATGCAGACATACGTGATATGAGACATAATAATTTCATTTACTTATAGCAGTACATTGCCGAAGGTGTCAACACTGACACATAATCTTTCCTGGGGTAAACACATTCGTGAAATAATGGGTGAAGTTAATCGTAGACTGGCATTAATCAAAAGAGTACTGGGTAAATGTGACGATCATGTAGGAGAACTCTACTTTTCTCTTTTTAGGCCTCATTTTGAATACGTTGCCAGTATATGGGATCCATATGAAATATACCTTAATAATGACCTTGAACGTCTGCAGCGAAGATCGGCAGGATTTGTAAAGGGACGGTACGATTATACTTGTATAGTTACCATTAACCAGTCTATTAGATGAATCAAAACGGGAAACATTGTCAGATCGCAGGATAAAATTTAGACTTAATCTCTTAAATAAATTCCAAGATAATATTTTCAGTGATGACTTTAAAAATATTTTGCGAACCCCAACTTATTATGGTAGACTGGACTATAATAACAAAATTAGAGAAATTGATAGCCGAACTGACATATTCAAAATGTCCTTTTTTCTTCGTACAATCAGGGATATGAATAGCGGTAAATATGCCCAATACGCGTGTATCAACGAATAGCATAGGTAGTTGCATGTTGGTATAAGGACTTGAAGCTAACACAAATAACAGCATGTTTTTGCATACTTGCTCTGCTATTTTTATCTTTTTTAAATAGTGAAGTTTAGACTAGTATATAAATACTAATTCTTTTTTATGCATGATATGTAGTGCATGTTTGGTGAGAATACACCCTCTGCCACACATATTTATGGTGGATTGCAGGGTATTATGGAGATATAGATAAAATCTCAAGGGAAATTGAAAATACGAAAAAAGAATATTGAATAAACTATTTCCATCTGGAGCAAAATAAATACCATACTTCAAATTAAGTAGCAACTGCTTCTCGTGAAAGAAATTTGTCCTCCGCAGCGTATGCACTCTAATGTGATGGATTTAAATCGTTGCTCAAGCTATCACGCCAGTCTGAGTTGTAAAGTATTTTCTGTTTAATTGAATGGCGTTTTTGGCATGTATATTTTGCTTATGACATGAGAATCATTAATCGAAGTCGATTAAAATCATATTGAATCACGAGACAGTATTTGTAAAATAAATTCTTAAGTTGAGTGGTAAGGAAAGTTCATTATCATCATCGGTCAACAATCCTAGGATTTGTTTGTCACAGCCCTCCTCTCAATTCTTCTTTTGGCTAGCCTCTTCATATTAATGTAATTTATTTCTTTTACATCCTTCACGACCAGTTCCATATATCTCATACGTGGCCTACCTTTTCATTTTTCCCTTTCACATTTCCCTAGATGATTGTCTTCATCAGGCCATCGTGTCGTGTCTTAAGATACAGCCGACTTATGTTGTCCTATGAAAAGTTATGAATATGGATTAAAGCATTATTCATCTGTTACCTTTCCGCTCTATGTGCGGAAGACTATTGTATTCCCTCTCAATACTTCTAAGCTTACTGTAAAACCGCTGCTTTTCTCTTTCTACTACCTCTCTCCAACTACCTACCCATTTCTCTACTTCCCATTCTCTCTTCTGTTTGCGAGAGGATCATTCTTAATCGTCTCTGTTACTTCACCTCACCTTCCCTCTCTGACAATCAACATGGTTTTCTCCGAGGCCGTTCATGCCTGACTAACCTTGCTGTCTTTCAACACCATTCTATCACCTCAGTAACACAGTCTACACAACTAGATACCATCTTTCTTGACTTCTCAAAAGCTTTTGACTCCCTCAACCACACCCTCCTTCTTCATAAACTTAGTCGACGTTTCAGCATTCATGGAAATTTCCTGAACCTCCTGTTCAGTTTCCTCAGCAATAGAACTCAGCGAGTAATACTGCCCCTTCCTCTTGGTCACCTGTTACATCAGGAGTTCCCCAGGGTAGCGTCCTCGGACCTTATCTCTTCAATTCATACATTGACGATCTGGCCTCCCTACTTCCTTCCTCCCAAGCTCACGCTTTGCTTTATGCTGACGACTGCGAGATCTTCAAGCAGATAAATAATGTAACAGATTATCATGAGCTCCAAGGTGCTCTAAACAAGACATCTAAATGGTGCAATACCTGTAAACCTACCTTAAACTCAAATAAGTGCGGTACTATGTCTATTTCTCTTAAACCCCCCCCCCCTCAACTTCAACTACACCATTAATGCCACACCTCTGAATCGTGTGTATTCTCTTAAGGATCTTGGCGTATTAGCTGATAATAAACTGACTTTTTTCTGGTCATATCCAGGCAGTTAAAAGTAAAGCTATGTACCTATTAGACCTCCTCTACCACTTCACGGAAATCCGAGATTCCCGAGCACTGCAATCGTACTTCTCATCAATTGTCCTCTTTTCAATTCCCAATTTCCCACATGTCCCTGGACATGTGGGAATTGCCGGAAATGAGGCAGCCGATTCTGTCGCAAAACACGCTCTCAATCTTGACGATCTTAAGTCGACACTGGTATCTTGTGAAGATCTACGAGCCTCACTCAATGGCTCAGTTCTTCAACAGTGGAGGAAGTCGTGGAGAATCATCACAAATAACAAACTGCGCACAGTTAAACCGGTGACGTCAGCGTGGCCCACTTCCGTCAGGAGGAGCCGCCGAGAGGAAGTGGTCATCACCCGGATGAGGATAGGGCACAGCCCAATGACCCACTCCTTTCTCTTCACAGAAGAGAAATTGCCACCTCGGTGTGATGACTGCGACTGTCCTCTTGGAATTCGGCATATCCTGACGGAGTGTGACAGATACCGGGACGTACGTAACCGACTGAACATTACGGGTGATTTATGGACCATTTATGTACTGCTGCTGGAGCCTCGTGATCTCCTCTCGCTTGACCGAACTTGTGCAAACTGACCAAGAGGCAAGTGCCCCCTGGAATATATACGATTTCCGTCAAAATGGCGGACGCGCGTATCGTTAATTTTGCACTGCCCGTGAGGGCTCGTCGGCCATGTTTTGAGAGGAGGGCACGTAGCCCCAGGTCACACGATGTGACTGATTTTCTTTATTTAATATCATGTGTACATACATACCCATTAAACAGTTATTAAGGCGAAAAATGATTCCTTTTCCTTTGCTTAGGGCCTGAAGGGCACATTGATTATCAATCAGTACATGAATCCAAGCATTAGAAATTCCAAAGTCCTGTAATAACTCGAATACCATTTCGACACCGGTTAGTGCAGCAAAAGCCTCTGCTGCATTGATGCTACTTAGTTCTGGTATTGGAAAACTGCGTGATATGTCCCAGACAGGAATGACCACTCCTCCCTGGTGTAAGGCGGCGTCTGTGTGGACGATAAGTTCCTCCGTTGGCTGCGGGACACACACTTCTTTGGAGAAGATCTCACTTTCTATCAGCGGCCACCACCAATCGTTATTTCTTTGGTAGGTTTGGCTAATTAGGAAGGTGGGTAGACGTAGTATCCATACTATCCAGGCGAGATATCCTGCCGCCTTAGGCAGGTCTTGGGCTCGTAGTCGTGGGATTAGAGGCACTACCTGGTGTACTCGCTTAATGGCACTGCGAGTTAATTTAAGGGACTGCTTTTGCGTGTCGATAATGACCCTTAGGTATCGTATGGATTGACGGGGAATAAGGGAAGATTTCTGCATGTTGCACTGCACTCCGAACTCGTCAAGGAGCCACTTTGTCACTTCAAAACCACAAATTTTCTGGGGGCTATAGACGAGCCAGTCGTCAAGGTAGCAAATAACTTTACACTTGAATTTATCGGAAAGGAAGGTGCAACAATCTGCTCCAACAATCTTCTAGGTGACGACATTGATGCCAATGACCGTGTAATTTTATTTTTAAAGGAAACTGGGCTTTTTAGTAAATTATAAATACAGTCTTTAACAATAAATGATTTTATGTGCTGACAAATCGTAGAATAAGCTCAATACCTGATTTCAGATAATGTAATGTCTACGGATTTAAATTAATGTTGTATTTCTGAAAAGCAGTGGTGCAAAATGACCTTGCTGTCGACGCATCCTAAATATTATCTCTACTTCTCATCAATTGTCCTCCCTCTTATTTCTTATTGCTCCCCCATATGGTCCACGTCCGCTCCGTCTAATCTCAAAGCTATTAACAGTGGGAACCAATTTCTTCTGTAGAATTGTGAAGAATAGAGTCCCACTCCTCCACAATACGTCCACGGATGCCATTCTCTCTTCCCTTTCCATCTGCACTCTACATAATTACAGGCTTAAAACCAACTTAAAATTAATTTACAACAATCTGAACTCCATTACTGACAGCCCTGAACTCCTATCTCTCATCAACTTCAGAGTTCCATCTCAACCTACCCGTACTCATGCCTTACTCTATTTACCCGTTCCTAGACTATCACTTACTAAACGTTCGCTCATCTTCCGGCTCTCCTCCCTAATGAATTCACTTATCGACAAAATCGATCCGTTCTTATTATCTTCAACCGCATTTACTAACCTAAGATGATATCTCATCTCTCTCAAAAATAACTGGTACCTTCCTTCCTGTCATTATTTTGCTACTCTCTTTTGTTACCTTCCTTTGTACTTTATTTGTTGATATTATTCTTACCTTGCTCTTGTGGATATTTACATGTATACGTCTCTCATTATGTGTTTTGTTATATGCGTCACTGTAAAATGGCAACACTGCTGTATTGAACAATTTTCTTTAAATTAAATAAAATAAAAATAAATTCCTACTAATGGACTCTGGCAAAATGAGTTTTCAAAACGGAAAGTGAAAGACCGAGGAGTGAATCGCTTACATTTTGGTCGGAAATTACGCTAGGAAGTAAATTTTGCGATGATTCGGCCTCAGTGGAACAAAGCTACACGTTCCTGTCACGAGCGTACAAATGGAATAAGTCAGTTCTACATCTACATGTACACGATACCCTGCAAGCCACCGCGGGGGTGTGTGGCAGGGGGTGAAGATCACCAAGCATGCACTACTAACATGCAAACACGAAACTATAGTCTCATGCAACTAGATTTTTAGTAACTATAGTATTTAAGGGGTTAATACATGCATCATGCACTACAGAATACTCTAAAATATTTCCCCTACCTATCCCACTGCTACGCTGCCTATTCTGCTCTGTTATAGTACGGGGAAAAATGCCATTTGAATCTATCAGAACGATAATCTATCTCTCTAATCTTATTTATCTGGTCGAATCTAGCATAATACGCTGGTTTTTTTTATATGTGCCTAACATCTTCAGTAAAGCTATCCGATTGAAATTTGTCTAATAGATTGTAACGTATCAAAATTTAGCCATGGCATGCTGGGGAGTTGGGGAGCCGCCATGTTGGTTTTTGTACAGAATATTTATACGGAGACATAGGGAAATATGGCGTCGGCCTCGACAATGGCCAATTTGTCATGGAGCCTGGTGATTCAGGTCATTCGGGAGTTGCTTTCCCAAGAATAGAAATTGTCTCGCAGGCTATTGTTGAACTCGCGGCAGGTTACGGAGGGAGACTAATTATGGCCGGGCGTTAACAATTAAGAAGTGCCGATATAAAGAGGGAGGAAGAGCAAGGGCTGCGGCTGCTAGGCTTCTAGGCGGCGAGTCGAGGAGTGGAACGAAGGTGAAGGCTGATAGTCCAAGAAGAGGGAAGTGTCTTCTAGGCGAGTCTGATAGTCCAAGAACAGTGAAGGGGCGTCTAGCTTCGAGTCTGATGGTCTGACAACAGTGAAGTGGAAAGTGGCATGGCGGAGAAGCCAGGATTAACCCAAGGAGACGGGGATCGCCTCAGCTAGAAACTCCAGATAAACTAAAGGGATAAAGCGGTCCACTCCCCACTATTATGTAGGTACTTATTTTAAGAGGGTACTGGCTATATTTTATGTGAAAGTGAAAAGTGAAATGGCTCGTGAAGTGATCTATGGCCTGTAAAAATTGAGCCTGAAGATACCAAGAGTGAAAGTGATATGTTGTGAGGGTAATTTATTATGATAAATGTCTATATTAATTTGTGTTGTGTGTGAGAAAATTAAATTGAAAAGAATAAATTACATTTATGGCGCCCAACGCTTGAGCACGATAAAATATTAGACGTACGGGGTTGTGTGATGGGCTACGTTTAATAGATACCACGAGGAGAACCTGAGAGGTGCAAAATAGAAGGAAGTGTTCACGTTAGAGAACGCGAGAGAAAATTAGACATCGGGAAAATTACTACAGATTAAGTGTTAGTAGTAACGGTGTAATTGTATAAGATGTTCCGAGCAAGTAAAAGTCTGTTCGAGTTGAAGAAGGCCGAGGTGCAGGAGGAATTGAAGAAACTAGGGTTAGGCACCGAAGGAGTTAAAAATGAATTGGTCGGTAGGCTTAGATCTGCTCTCGAGGAACAGGGAGTAGTCATTGAATCTCACAAATTCGAGGTCGAAGACAGGACTCCAACAACGATGGATTTATGGGCTTGGTTGAAGGAAGAGAAAATCAAGGAGAAAAGGGAACGAGAAGAAGAGAGAAGATGGAGAGAAGAAAGAAGACAGAAGGAGCAGGCGGAGCTGTTAAGAACAATCTTGAGGGAGCAGGCGGAACAGCTGAAAGGAGCAGAAGTTAGGATGAATACGCGGATAGAAGAGGAAAAAGCAGAAAGGCGCGCAGAGATAGAGGCTGTCCGCGAGGAGGCGAATAATAATGTCCAAAGTATAGCGGCGGAAACACGGAAGGATTTATATAATGTCAAGGAAAGGCTAAAGGATTATGAAAGCTTGGCGATAGAAACGCGTGAGGAAGTGAGGAATATCACTGAAAAGATGCAGCTGCTGACCGCAGAAAAATTGAAGGAAGAGTCGGAACTGCCAGGAAAAGTACGAAAAATAGCGCAGAATGAAGCGGAAAAGATAAGGCTGCAGGGTTTGCGAAGCTCAACCGCAATTCAATCACCGGGAGTGATGATGAAGATTCCACATTTTGACGGTAGGAGAGGAGCTAGGCCTATGCGATACATCAGTGAGCTGGAGGAATACCAAGCCATGTACCAATTATCCTCCAACGAAATGCTGAAAATCGTAAGACAAGGTCTGACGGGATCTGCAGGCGAATGGTTTACCGCTATTTCACATCTACTAGAAGACGTAGAGCAGTTCACACAGCTGTTTATGTTGCAGTATTGGGGGCGTGAGCAGCAGATGGAGGTTCGGAGGACGCTAGATTCCGGCCGGTACGTTGAACGAGGGAATATCAGCCGAGTGGAATACGCAACATCCCGAATAAGCACTGCAAAGGAACTAAGGCCACCGATGGAGGACGAGGAAATAATCTATAGGTTGGAGCATCATTTTGGTCCGGAGGTCAACACGGCAATCATATCGCAGCAAATAAACACCATCCCACGATTATTGTCATTGCTCAGCCGATACGATAGGGTGGTGCCGCAGCCGATACAGGAGACGAAGGAAGAGAGCCGAAGAAGATGGACAGGAACCGAGGAAAGGAGAATTGATTTTAGAGGACGTGGATACAACCCACCACCTCAGAATCAAAATGGTAATAGATATCAACCTAATCCATCCGGCAAGCAGAGGCAGACATCTCCGGTGAGACGGTACAGCAGCCGAGAACAAATGGATGGACGGAGTTACGAAGAAAGACCACCCAGGGAGAATGCAAACATCCGCACGATGATTGTGGAAAACTCCGGGAGTAGTGAAGAAAGGCATGAAGAGCAGTGAAACGCGAAGGGGCGAGTCGTGCAAGCAGTCCCGACACGACATTAGCCAGAGAAATGGGGACCGAAGAAAGCAATAGAGGAGACAGGAGCAAATACGACAAGGAAATCAGGAATATATTATGCATACCCGAAGATTTGACCGAAGAAGAAAAGGAACACGGATCGCATGAAGAAAACAAGTGTCCGGAAATTGTAGTGGAAATAGGGGGGCGGAAGTTTAAGGCACTAGTGGACACCGGTTCAGAAATCACATGTCTGAATGAGAACATTTACGGAGAATACAGAGGTATTCAAAGGTGTATTAGAGGTACCAATACGGGGAATTCAGGTGATCGGAGCAATAGGTAGGAGGAGCGGAACAATTAGTAAACAAATCTTTCCCACAATAAACATAGGGAAGATTGATGTAGTAATTAATTGCACCATCATACCTAATCTAGTGAAGCCGTTAATATTGGGCACGGATACGTTAGAGATGCTGAAAGCGGAGATTAATTATAATGAAAGCACCATAATCCTGAGGCAAGGGCGGAAGATGGAAGAAAGAAGATTCGGAATGCCTACGGAGTCGTCACAGAAGCTAATAATGGCAATTAAACAGGGGCAGTATGAGGAGAAAGAAGATACAGTTTCTATGGAGGAAATCCACAACAGCATGAGAAGCATCAGCGATTTACAGGAGAAGGAGTTTAGAGAATTAGCAGGTATTATTTATAAGGAGAAGGAGATTTTCAGAAATACGCCCGGAAAAATAAAGGGGTATTATTATAAGGTGGAGATAAAAGGTGACGAGGAGTTCCACGGGAAAAGTTACAATGTACCGCTAAATTACCGTGGGAAGGCACGCCACGCTATTAATCAGCTGCTGAAGCAGGGACTCATAGAAAAGAGTACATCACGATATGTATCACCCCTGATATGTTTACCGAAGCAGGATGGCTCAATAAGGCTATGTCTGGATGCAAGGGCGGTGAATAAGATGATGAAGCCGGATTACGCTACTTCAAGAACGCCTCAAGAAATATTTCAAGATTGTGCTAACGTAAAATACATGACATCTTTAGATCTCACGCAAAGCTTCTACCAAATTCAACTACATCGAGATTCTCGGAAGTATTGTGCAGTTTACTTTGAAGGATTTATATACCAATTTACTAGAGGGCCGTTTGGCTGTGCAATTAGCAGTAACGCATTAGTCAGAGCACTTGATTACGTACGTGGAAAGGAAGTAAAGAAGTGTTATCTCAATTTTGAGGACGACTTACCTTGTCTGATGGCAGACCGCACCCAAGAAAAGGAAGATATTCCAGGGTTAGTTGAAATATTTCGGCGTAGAATCATAACAAAGGGGCAGAAGGGAAGAGTGCTACGCTCTAGTAAAAAAAAAACAACACAGAGAGAACTTCGAGAAAGGAGATCGGGTTCCACTATGCACGAACGGAACGATGAAAATTCCTTGTATCCCACATTAAACCATACGTAGAAATCACTGCACTCACAACAAAACGCACAAGAAACCAACTCCACACAGAACATCGCGCAAGCACAGTTGAGTAAGGACTGAGAACGTAAGAAAATAAGCGCTCAGTTATGCGATTTTCTAGTTACATTGTGAGCAAGCGTCGGCAGACACAGATTTACCGCGCCATTTGTACACATTTTATCGCAAGGTCGCAGAGGTGTAACAAAGTAAGGGCTTGTGATTAAAACTTTGTATTTGTGCGGTGAGGGAGTGGATCTACGGTTACTAAATTGGTGTTTAAGTGAAGTCAGCTGGGTGAATGAACATTTGGACTCAATATGATGAGGCTGACAGTTATAATGTATAACTTTAAAGGTGAAGGAGATTTTATGTTTGATGTGTAGCAAAGTGTGATTCCTATGATTACCTGAAACTATTTTATTGATGGTTACGCACTTGCATGTTTAAATATGTACATTTGGAAATTACATATGGCCCAATGTTTTATGTAAAATGTATAACTTATTGTAAAGATGTTAAATTTGAAGAGGGCATATGACATTTGTTTTGAATATTTGTATGTTATGTTTTAAAGGTAAAGTTGATGTTTTAAAGAAGGGTATAATTGCATTTATTGTATTTTATGAATGTATGTAAACATAGTGGATGTGGACCAATTTCAGGGGTAGAACGATCTTTAGAGGCGCCGGGGCGACGCTTTATTTTAATTAGAGGCTTCGAAAGAAAATCTTATAGGATATAATATTTGCTTTCGACGGGGCAGATGTAACGTATCAAAATTTAGCCATGGCATGCTGGGGAGTTGGGGAGCCGCCATGTTGGTTTTTGTACAGAATATTTATACGGAGACATAGGGAAATATGGCGTCGGCCTCGACAATGGCCAATTTGTCATGGAGCCTGGTGATTCAGGTCATTCGGGAGTTGCTTTCCCAAGAATAGAAATTGTCTCGCAGGCTATTGTTGAACTCGCGGCAGGTTACGGAGGGAGACTAATTATGGCCGGGCGTTAACAATTAAGAAGTGCCGATATAAAGAGGGAGGAAGAGCAAGGGCTGCGGCTGCTAGGCTTCTAGGCGGCGAGTCGAGGAGTGGAACGAAGGTGAAGGCTGATAGTCCAAGAAGAGGGAAGTGTCTTCTAGGCGAGTCTGATAGTCCAAGAACAGTGAAGGGGCGTCTAGCTTCGAGTCTGATGGTCTGACAACAGTGAAGTGGAAAGTGGCATGGCGGAGAAGCCAGGATTAACCCAAGGAGACGGGGATCGCCTCAGCTAGAAACTCCAGATAAACTAAAGGGATAAAGCGGTCCACTCCCCACTATTATGTAGGTACTTATTTTAAGAGGGTACTGGCTATATTTTATGTGAAAGTGAAAAGTGAAATGGCTCGTGAAGTGATCTATGGCCTGTAAAAATTGAGCCTGAAGATACCAAGAGTGAAAGTGATATGTTGTGAGGGTAATTTATTATGATACTGTTTATAATTTGTGTTGTGTGTGAAATAAATTAAATTGAAAAAGAATAAATTACAAGATTTAATCTGTACTTTAACCTACGCTCTGATAATGATTCCCACCCTAATTCTTGTATTAATTCTGAAACGCTACTCAACCTATCGTAACACCTTTTAACGAACCTAGCTGCTGTACGCTGCACACTGTCTAGTTCTCTGATCAACCCTAATTCATTAGGATCCCATACACTGGCTGCATACTCCAGGTGGGACCTAACTAGTGAGAAGTAACATCGCTCTTTTGTCTTCTTTTCAAATTTACCAAGTTCTCTTTTTATAAATCCTAGCTTTCTCTTCGCTCGGCCGCATATTTCCCTTATGTGTCTTCCCCACGATAAATCCTTAGTGATTGTTACACCTAAATAAATCCTTAGTTCTACATCCCCGAATCATTGTTCCCTCAGTCCCGGGCTCCAACGAGCGGTGGCAAATATCGCACTACTTGTGTGTGATGATTGGAAAATCAAACATAGGAGCCAATGGGTAGAAACATGGATGTTGGAAATGTAGCTGGCATCAAAAAGCCATCGCATGAAACTATCTTTCCATACGTCCTGTCAGCGTATGACTCCTCATAAATTAGAGATTAATGCACCGGGAGCTCGGCAATCATGTTTTAGGCCCCATACTCACTGCATTTGATGTGTTCAAGCATTCACGGTGCAAAATGACGGAATACCTCTCCCAACAATATTTAAGTACCCGTTAGCACTGCGTCTGTAGGCAATTAGTATAAAGTGCTGATCCAATTATGCACCTTTTATTGAAGTAATGAAACTCTACTATATCCTGCAATATTTAAGTACCCGTTAGCAATGCGTCTGTAGGCAATTAGTGTTAAGTGCTGATTTAATTATGCACCATTTATAGAAGTAATCAAACCCTGAAATCCAGCTTATACTACGTGATAAAATTTTCATAAGGTATGCTTGTGTTTAGTTATGTTTTGCAGCAAATGAATCGGATACGACCAGAAAATTCATAAAAGTAGCTGACGAAAAATCTGAAATCCTACAAATTTGTGTGTTCAGAATTTTTTTTCCATTTTTCATGTGACTCCAGATTTATGTTCAGTTTCAGTGATGGACAATTCTTTTCCCTTAATACAACTGTTACTGACAAAGGAGTATGTTCTTGCTTCTAGCAAAGTACCGCTAATTAAATCAATAAAGAAAGCAGCTTATCAGCTGCTTATTTGAGCTAATGAATTGATCTCAACTGCTAATTTGGCTCCATTCATTTCCTGATTGCATCATTTAAAAATTCACATAGAAATTCGAGTATCGGTTTCTAATATATTCTTACGTCTCTATTTTACGGTTTTTATAGAGATAAATACATTAACCTCTATCTCCAACTAAAAAGCAAAACAACATAAATTATCTTCATTATATGCGAAGCATGGTAAAAGTATTTGTAAAAGAGTTCATATTTTCTTATTTTTTAGTGAGAAAATCGTATATAAATGCTTCACTGTACCAGCGGCTTATAAGATGATTTTCATATGCAGAAGTTCTAGACCATGCATGTAGGGATCACTGTCCATTGGGCGTTTTTCATTTAAATAGTATTTACCGGCATTAGAATGAAAAAATGGGGTGGTGTTGGCCTAGTGGATAGAGCGCTGAATTACGGACCGGTTGATCCCGGGTTCAATTCCCGGACAAGTCACCCTCACCTAAAATCCTCGCGATTCGATTTTCTGCGTGCCAGAACTTCGTAGGAAATTGCAGGTGGCCCAGGGAAAGGAAATGGCCCCCTTAACCTGAATGTGTGAATTTCACACGCCGATGGCTTAGTACGGTGGGAGCTCTGCTCTCACCTGTCAAAATCCAACCTTCGGGTTGGACACACTATTTTAGAATCAAAAGGATAGAATTGAAATGAAATTGAATTTCTGTCTTAAATACATTTTCAGGAAGGCACTGGCCTTCGGCAGTGTTGCAATGAAATTAAAAGTTTCCTACTTTCGCCACCGTGAAGTTACAATGCATGTATAAGCGATCCATGGTAGAAAGGTACACTATCAGTTTACAAGAAAAACGACCAAAACAAAATATTCTCTGAAATGGAGTAGATTTACACAGTCTTTACGCTGTATCAGCATATTTCCTTGTTTAAATAGAATTTATAGTTATTAATATCTCAAATGCTTTTGGTGATCATGCTACATCGTGTCTAATGTAACCATTTTGCTTTCATAGGGATCTGTGAATTATCTCTCATAGGGCTCTGCCAATTTGGATTTAGGAAGAATAGGGAGACAAGGGAAGCAATAATATGCCTGAGAATACCCGTAGATAAAATTATCCACGTGAGCAAACCATTTTATATAGTCTTTGTGGAATTGGAGAAGGCATTCGATAATGCCGAACGGAATAAGATGTTTCATACTATGGAAAAACTTGGCTTGGCCAACAATGACAGAAGAATCATCTACCAGCTCTACAAGGACCAAGTGGCAACAATACTTACGCAGGACGGAAAAAATATAGAGGCGAAAATTAACAGAAGAGTTCGACAAGGATGTAACCTGTCACCAGAACTCTTCAATATGTACATGGAGGAAGCGATAAAAGAAATAGGACAAGGTACCAAAGGAATCAAAGTGAATGGAGAAGAAATCAACATGCTACGCTTCGCTGATGATATCGCTATCGTAGCAGGAAACGAAGAAGACCTACAGAACTCACTGAACATAATTGAAAAAATGTGTTCCAGGAATACAACATGAAAGTCAATAAGAATAAAACCAAGATACTTGTGTGCGGAAGAGAGAAAACAGTGGCCGACGTCCGCCTCAAAGGAGAAAGATTGGAGCAAGTGGAATCATTCACCTACCTCGGGAGCAGCCCCCTGCAACTTCCCAAAAAAACTGGGCCCCTTAATGTCCGTTTACTTCCAGTACTGGCCGTCGAGCGCTAGTGGTACTCTCGTCCTACTCCTACAAGGGACCTTATGGGAAGGTCTCCTATTTATGTGCTGAGAAACGTATTGAGTGTGATTTATGTTTTAATTCCTGCTCGCATCGAAGGAAAACCATAATTGCTGAAACAAACACCTGAATATTTACCGAATTTAGGAATCTTTTTTCCTGTCAGTGCTACTTACCAACATAACTTTTCACAAATCAAGTACAATTTCTTTCCATCAAACATGATAAATACGACCTTGTTCTATTCCACAATTGTAAAAGTGTGGAATTTAATAAAGTTCCTCATTCAAAATGCATAAAGCTATAGTATTCCACACCGTGCCGCAAGTGACATTCTCAATTATTTTTCCAATATGAGACCGAAAGGGAAATACCAACCTCATGATACGTATAATCAACTATCGGCAACGTAACTTTGTGATGCACACTAATCGCGATGATAAAATTTGCGTAGTAATTATCAACTTCTCTTCGATATTATAGTAGTATAGGGCCTATCCTGAAGTATATATATATATATATATATATATATATATATATATATACACTTTCTTCGAAAATCACTCAGGTGAATAATAGTTCAATATAAGTTTATCACAGGCGTGATGACACAAAAAAAATAGAAAATAGTGAAAGGACTCACTGGTATATTCTTAATTTTTGGCGGCGCAACCGCCTTCTTCAGAGGGTAGAGGAGAGGAGACTGAACTAGGATGGAGTGGAGAGGATGGCACTGAGGGGAAAAGACAGGGGAGGGGGTTGGAGTGTGGGAGGACAGGGGAGGGGGTTGGAAAAGGATGAAGAGGGGAAGGGGCGATTAATGACTAACATTGAGGCCCGGGGGATTATACGCTTGCAAAAAAAGAGACATATATATATATATACTTCAGGATAAGCTTTTGTATCTCTTGATTACACTGCATGAAATCAAAGAAATATATAAAAACAAAGAAGACTTGAGGAAATCTCTCACGGAAAAACTGAGGGCTGTGGCTGGAAAAGGGTTAAGAGATGTGGAAGAAGTCATCATTGATCATGACTACATCTACATCTACATAATACCCTGCAAGCCACCATAAAGGTGTATGAAAACATAATTTGCGTGATAAATTATACATTGAACGACTTCAGGGAGCGCTTAGTTAATGATATCAATACGGTGGTAAAAAGTAAGTTCGTCTATTTTCCGATAACGCAGTAGTGTACAGGGAAATTCTTTGCTCAAACGATAAAGAATATTTAAATGATGACCTACAAGCAATAGAAAAAGGGTGTGATATATGGATTAGAATTAATTTTTAAAAAATGTTTAGTAATAAATTTTTGAATAAAGAATTGTTCTCCTCCTAGCATATACAAAATAAGTATTAATGAATTATAAAACGAGGAATCAATTAAATATCTTGGAATAAGACTAACACATGATCTTTCCTGGGGTAAACACATACGTGAAATAATGGGTCAAACGAATCGTAAGCTGGGATTCGTCAAAAGAGTACTGGGTAAATGTGACGATCATGTACGAGAAATCAGCTACATTTCTCTTGTTAAACATCATTTAGAATATGCTACCAATGTATGGATTTCTACAAAATCGGTCTAAATAATGAACTTGAACGTGTGCAGCGAAGATCGGCAAGATTGTAAAGGGAGGGTACGATAACCTTATTAGCGTAACCAGTCTATTAAATGAATTGAAATGGGAATCATTGTCAGATCGCAGGTTGAAATTTAGACTTAATCTCTTAAACAAATTCCAAGACCATATTTTTAGTGATGATGTTAAAAATTAGTTGCGAACCCCAACTTACTATGGTAGACTGGACTATAATCACAAAATTAGTGAAATTGATAGCCGAACTGACGGATTAAAAATGTCCTTTTTTCCTCGTACAATTAGGGATATGAATAACGGTAAATGTATCCAGTACGGGTGTAGCAATGGATAGCGTTGGTAGCTGCATGTTGGTATAAGGACTTGAAGCTTACGCAAGTAACAGCATGTTTTTGCATGTTAGCTTACCTATTTTTATCTTTTTTTAAATAGTGTAGTTTAGAACAGTATATAAATACTAATCCTTTTTTTATGCATGATATGTAGTGCATGTTTGGTGAGAATTCACCCCCTGCCATACACCTTTATGGTGGCTTGCAGGGTATTATGTAGATGTAGTCATGATCAGTGATGACTTCTTCCACATCTCTTAACTCTTTTCCAGCCACAGCCCTCAGTTTTTCCTTGAGAGATTTCCTCAAGTCTTCTTTGTTTTTATATATTTCTTTGATTTCATGCAGTGTAATCAAGAGATACAAAAGCTTATCCTGAAGTATATATATGTATATATATGTCTCTTTCTTTCACCTTCTGTCTGAATTTATATTTGTGTATTTGCGCCTATGGCGTTGCGTATGAATGGTGTTTTGTGTATATATATATATATATATATAGCAATTTCAGGAAGCACGTGACGTGTAACACATGTATAATAGTCACTAGTTGCGACGACATAAAAAACACAGAAAACACAAAAAAGGGGACACTCACAATTCCTTTATTAGTAGTATTCCTTTCTGGTTGAGAAAGACAGCAACGCTGTTCGAAAGCTCCTGTTTTATTCGTTTGTGAGTGTCCCCTTTTTTGTGTTTTCTGTGTTTTTTATGTCGTCGCAACTAGTGACTATTATACATGTGTTACACGTCACGTGCTTCCTGAAATTGCTATATATATACACCCTCCCTCACCTTCAAACGCCCCGCCAACCTGTCCAACATATTAAAATCCACTAATCCCCTCACCAGGACCATTTCCACCCCCAAAAACAAGCCCTCGCCATGCCACCGTGCGAGGTGCAAAACCTGTCCGATTTTCACATCGCCTCCTCCCTCTACCTTGCTTCCACCACCTCCCCCGTCCACCTGCACCTCCAGCAATGTGGTCTACCGGCTACAATGTAAACATTGCCCAGCATTTTACATTGGTAAATCCTCCACTCCACTAAACATTAGAATAAATAATCACCGCTCCTCGTGCAACGACCCCTCTCAGTCGTCTTCTCTTTCCGTGCCCCAACACTCCTTCAGCCACGAGAAATCTTTCAACAATTGTTTTAATGTGTCGGTTTTGGCTTCCCTCCCACCGACAGCATCTGCACTTAAACTTAATTCCTTAGAGCTAGCTTACATTTGGATTTTGCAAGCGTATAATCCCCCGGGCCTCAATGTTAGTCATTAATCGCCCTTTCCCCTCTTCATCCTTTTCCAACCCCCTCCCCTGTCCTCCCACACTCCAACCCCCTCCCCTGTCTTTTCCCCTCAGTGCCATCCTCTCCACTCCATCCTAGTTCAGTCTCCTCTCCTCTACCCTCTGAAGAAGGCGGTTGCGCCGCCAAAAATTAAGAATATACCAGTGAGTCCTTTCACTATTTTCTATTTTTTTTGTGTCATCACGCCTGTGATAAACTTATATTGAACTATTATTCACCTGAGTGATTTTCGAAGAAAGTGTATATATATATATATATATATATATACTTCAGGATAGGCCCTATACTACTATAATATCGAAGAGAAGTTGATAATTACTACGCAAATTTTATCATCGCGATTAGTGTGCATCACAAAGTTACGTTGCCGATAGTTGATTATACGTATCATGAGGTTGGTATTTCCCTTTCGGTCTCATATTGGAAAAATAATTGAGAATGTCACTTGCGGCACGGTGTGGAATACTATAGCTTTATGCATTTTGAATGAGGAACTTTATTAAATTCCACACTTTTACAATTGTGGAATAGAACAAGGTCGTATTTATCATGTTTGATGGAAAGAAATTGTACTTGATTTGTGTAAAGTTATGTTGGTAAGTAGCACTGACAGGAAAAAAGATTCCTAAATTCGGTAAATATTCAGGTGTTTGTTTCAGCAATTATGGTTTTCCTTCGATGCTAGCAGGAATTAAAACATAAATCACACTCAATACGTTTCTCGGCACATAAATAGGAGACCTTCCCATAAGGTCCCATGTAGGAGTAGGACGAGAGTACCACTAGCGCTCGACGGCCAGTACTGGAAGTAAACGGACATTAAGGGGCCAAATATTTTCTATTGACGGCATAGGAAGATGCAGGGGGCTGCTCGGGAGCACCATCACCTGGGATGGAAGAAGCACGACAGACATCAAGCGTCGAATAGTCCAAGCTAAGACGGCATTCATGGTCAAAAGACCACTACTCTACTCGAAGAACATAAGACTAGAGACAAGGAAACAGTACGTGAAAACATTCGTGTGGGCAGTGGCACTATACGGATCAGAAGCATGGACCATTGGAAAAACTGACCAGAAAAGAATAGAAGCCTTCGAGACCTGGTGCTGGAGAAGGATGCTGAAGATGAAATGGACGGATAGGGTGAGAAAAGAGGAGGTATACAGAAGAATTGGAGAAGAAAGAGCACTGTGGAGCACCATACGCCAAAGAAGAACACGGTGGGCTGGACATGAGACACAACATTTACGTGGGAAGCATAATGGAGGGAAAAATGGAAGGGAAAGTCCCCAGAGGAAGACCAAGAGACAAGTAATTGGATGGAAACGGGGAAGAAGAACCATAGGGAAATGAAGGAACTGGCGTGGGATAGAGAGAGAGAGATACAGTATACCACCAATCCTAGGACTGTAATACTATGCATGTAGGGCTCTGTGGAAATTCGGATAACCAAATTTAGAAAACACGATAAAAGCACCACAATATTATTATCTAATCAACAAACTTCAGAAAAAAATTAAAAAAAAAACATTTTGAAACACCTCCAATTGTGAATAATAACTACAACGTTCGTATCAGCTTTCTTATCTTTAGAGACTCGCCTAAATTTTATGTTCCCGTGGCTGACATTCATCTCGTGCTTCTAATAATTCACTTACTCGTCTTGTAATGAGGTCAATAATAATTGAAGCCCCAATTAAAGGAGGTGGCTATTTTGTGGAGGGTAGAAATGTGTTTCAATACCGGCCGAATGGATACTTGAACTAAATTAAATATTTCACTTGGGCGAACAAAACTTATTTCGCCAAGCTGAGGCGGCACTCCTCTCCTTTCGAAAGCGGTGCTCAGGAGGATCACATAGATGCGGAAACCCCCCCACCCCCCTGGTGGACATCGTGTGTCCACACCGCAGTCGGCCAATCAGACAACTTTTGAGCCAACTCCTGAGTGTTGGAAAATACTCCAGACACACAACGCGTTCAACACGACAACAGTTACTAGTATTCGGTTCACCAGCTCACCTTAAAAGGATTGGCGGAAGAGTTATTCCCCGGAAAATGACCACCGGAATCAGGCGAGAGGAACTTGGCTATGAATTCGAAGTGGAGCTTGGAGATGGGAGCGATTACTCGGAACCGAAATCGTAATTTTGTAAACGAAATCGAGAGATGGAAACGAAAAAAGAATTTTAGCGACAAAAATAATTTTCTAACCACAACCACTCATAAATCAAAATTTTAATTAAGAAAAAGATGACGCCCACCGAAAAAGCTGCTTTGATATCATTGACGTCATTTTCCTCCCGTCCTTGACTGCTTTTAGGGGAAGGAAAGGGAGTGGAGGGGGGTTCTCGGAAGGTCTGCTCGCACAGATCCTGTCGCAACTGCTCCTATTGGCAGAGCCAACTGTTTCCCCCCCATTGCGATAAGGCAAAGTAGCTTCGCGGGCTCAGTTGTGACTGGACGAAGTCGATATACGTCAGAGGTTGCACCACGCCCACTTTCCCGAAAGGGTTAAAAACGTCAGTTTTTCGCCGCTTATAATTCGAGAAATAATTTACGGATCAAAAAACCGAAAATACGGGTCTTTTTATTTTACAAGCTCTATCATATTTGGCAATATACAAGCATGGTAAACGACCCCATTGAAGCGTTTTCCGAAAGAAATAAAGAATTCATGAGAAACGCTCGTCCAGGGGACAATAATTCTTTCCAAGCTCGGGTGAGGAAGGTGAGGTCAATTAGAACAAGAAACAAAAGTTTATGAATCTAACTATACAAAAACGTGTATTTCAACAAATAGACAAATCAAGTACAAACCAACGATTGAAATATTCTTTCATTCAGGGAAATCCCAAACAACTTGGAACAATAGAGAGTAGCCACTAGAACACCCTTGAAAATGACGAAGCCTCACAAAACTAACTCGAGACCGCCGCACAAACTCAGCAAGTGAGCTTTGCCGTCTAAACCCGAACGGAGGGCATGAGAGAAGGAGGTTTGTTCTGGCATAAGGAGGGATTTTTTTCGGCAAGGCAGAAGGTTTGATGGGGTTTAACGTGGAAACAGTCGATAGGTAGATTATTAGGGGAGGGAAAGTGGTATGGGTGAAGTGGGAGAGGTGGTAGTTTATCATTGGAGCATCAGGAACTCCTTTCTGACTCCTGCGGGAGCACACCGAATGATGGCTTGTGAGATGGCCAAACTTCTGGTCTACATCCACATTCAGGGAGCTATGAAGGTGGTACCAACTCCGGTGAGGCGTCGGCGCGGTTTGTCGGTGCGGTTTGTCGGCGCGGTTTGTCGGAGTGGTTTGTCGGAGTGGTTTGTCGGCGCGGTTTGTCGGAGCAATTTGTCGGCGCGGTTTGTCGGAGCGATTTGTCGGCGCGGTTTGCCGGAGCGGTTTGTCGGAGCGGTTTGTCGGCGTGGTTTGTCGTCGTTGCAGACCGGATGGTGCAGTCCGGAATCGATGCATTTTGGAAACGTAGGCATTGTTGGCGTCTTTGGCTCCGACTGTCGCAATTGCACGACAGGCGTAGGTAGCTAAGTCATTCGGCCTAAGTCCAGAGGGTAATTAGTCTACCGAGGGTTAATGTCCAACGAGGGGATGAGTGGTGGGGTACCAAAAATGCCACAGATTTACTAGTGTATTTTTACTGCGCACTATATTTGTAGGTGCTTTTGCTTGTGAAAGAAGATTTCAGATAGGGAGATAGAGAAACGGCAGGCTTAATGAAGAGAAATGGGTTATGGAGGTTATGAAGTCACAAGGTGGTCACAAGGGTCACACAATATGCGGGGTAGTATAAAAATTAACTAACTTAATAGGAGTCCATATTAACGGTTGGATCTTTTCAATGCAGTGGAACGGAATTTTTGTGAAAATAAGTCAAACCTCATTACGACTAACATTCGTGTGTATTTTATTTTCGCAACCATAGGATCGAAATTTTTCTTTATAAATTGAAATTAGGAAAATAAATTTAGAGAAAAAAGGTGCTCAATATCATATTTGGAGTACATATTTATGAAATTAATTTCCATTTTATCGTTTTTATTTTTCACCAGAGTGATATTCCCGAGAGAAACCTCCAACATCGCCACTCCTGCCATTGTGAAAAAGGGTCACCGGTGTAAGTGTAAGGCGATTCCCACCAGGCTGTTTGGAGGAAAGTGGACGGTGGATGATATGGAAAACGGTGAGTCTGACAATGAGATGCGTTGAGTTCTGCCTCAGAAATTATGCTTTGAATTAGTAGTAACTTATTAAGGATCGAAGCGTGGAAACATATATTTTTCATTTAAGTACCTTCCCCTACTTTAACTCTTTGTTATTTTTATGAATTTTCAAGCAGATAACCTCTCTCCCGAGATTCCATTTAAAATACTTTTGAAGTGTATCTTATGTCACAATGGAGAACGTTTTATTTTTTATAACTATTTTAATAAGAATTTTATCAGCTAAAATGTACTTGAAGAACATTTCGCTGAAGAATTAAATTGTGTCACAAATATATTACTCTATAAATCTAGGCGTTTTCGGCAGTTTAAAAACACGACGTCATCCGTGTGTGCTACTGCTGTTATCACTGCTATATAATCTGCTAAAGTTTTCAAAAATCTTGAGATGAATAGCTAAACAACGACACATGTTTGCTAGTGCTCACAATAATGTTGTTCACAAAATCTTAAGATAATAGCGCTCCTTGTTTCAAAAAGCCGGAATGAAAGAAGATTCTTGATTAAAATGAAAGGCGAGGCAATAAAGACACTCCCAGTGGAAATGTTTCCTTTTCTTTGAGAAGTAGCGAGTGATGCGCACTGTGTAATTGCAGCCGTCTCTCTTCCTGTTACCCTTTTAACTTCATTCTCGCCTCATTTATGGAAACATTGAAGTTTTACTGCCGTTCATAATTTACTCTCTGTCTCTTTTCCGTTTTTCTCGCTATGAAGTAAGGGTCGCATCGCCCTAGCGGCGATGAACAGAATTACGACGATGTCTCTTTGTCTCCTACCTTTAGATGAGAAATTGTTTGATTTTTGATTTCCT
Organism: Platycnemis pennipes; assembly: GCA_933228895.1. Classification (NCBI taxonomy): domain Eukaryota; kingdom Metazoa; phylum Arthropoda; class Insecta; order Odonata; family Platycnemididae; genus Platycnemis; species Platycnemis pennipes. Next base: position 11,943,264 of record OW121850.1, on the reverse strand, counting down.
CACTGGAGAAAATTGAATTCCTAAATATTCTTATTTTTTCCCCTCCTCCCTTATATTCCATGGCTTTTGGCAAATTAAACTCGAGACAAGCGCATGAAAAATGGTCCCTGAGGGGGAAAAGGATACGCTTTCCTCCGCGAAACCCTTTGTCGGTCCCTCTATCAGGACAGAGGATTATCTTTCCATTTTCTGAACGGCCCCCGACGTTGCTCTAATCCCAACCATCCTCACAAGCCTCCTGACGGCAATCTCCAGGGACAGCAGAGAGAGAGAGAGAGTCTTCGATGGCAGCGCTAGTGATAAAGAAGACGTGAATGATTCGTGCTTCCCGAATCGTAGCGTCACCCAATCAAAGCACGCGCTGCGGCCGTGAAAAATAACGCAAAATATATTTTCATTGGATAAATTTTATTTACGATAGTATTTTTTACTGGAAGGACTGTTTTCAAAGTTAAATTAGACAGTAAGCACAGTCGAAAACATTAAAAGATCTCCTGTGAGATTTTTCTAGATTCCTCCATAATTGGGCCGTTTTCCATATTTTTTGTATTGCGGAATCTGATAGAGTATGTAAAATAAAAAGGCCCATATTTTTCTGTTCTTCGGTCCATCTATTAGTGGCAGTCTATTAGTAGTTCCCGAGTTATAAGCGGCGAAAAACTGGACGTTGGTTGGAATGGTGGACGTTGGTATGTAGAATCAGATAATATAATCAATACTTCTACCCCTTATTTATACTAATTTTGTGCACGATAACATTTCAATCTGCGTATTCGTTAATTGTGTCACCTTTTGTGCGCACAGATAGCGCCACTATTCCACTTTAATGTCTAACCAGCTGATGATTCTCAAAGACTGTAGAAACAGCATTTTATGTCTTTGTGAACGTTCCGATGATTGAACTTAATATTTAATATTTCGATGTTCCTGTGACTTTTGTCCTAAACTAAGCAAACCGAATCACAGAAGACGATTAATTTACTCTTTTGTTCAAATTTAGAGTTAATGATCCTTAGTGAAGTTTCATCATCATTGGTCAACAATCCTAGGATTGGTTTGACGCAGCTTTCCACTCCATTCTTCTATCGGCCAACCTTTTCATTGTGACGTATTTCTTCTCTTTTAAATCCTCCACAACATGTTCCATGTATTTCATACGAGGCCTGCCTTTTCCAATGTTCCCGTTCACTATTCCCTCGACGATAGTCTTCATCAGGCCATCGTGTCTTAAGATATGGCCTATTAAGTTGTCCCTTCTTCTTTTTAGAGTTGTCAGCAGACTTCTCTTTTCTCCCACTCTTCTTAGCACTTCCTCGTTACTTACTCGGTCGATCCATTTAATCTTTAGCATTCTTCTGTAGCACCACATTTCAAATGCTTCCACCCTTTTCTTCTCCGCTGCTCTCATCGTCCATGCCTCACTGCCGTAAAGAAACATGCTCCAGATGTATGTTTGATGAACTGTGTCCTTACTTCTACGAGAAGTTTAAAAAATAAATTATAGATGAGTTAAAAAGAGATATTATGAGCAAAAATGACAAGAAAAGTGGGAATTTTGTTCAAAAGATCCCTAATTTGTTTTTCATCGTAGATCTTGGCAGGTCGAGAGTTTGGTCTCAGGGACATTCCAAATAAACACCATAAAAATCAAAAAATTAATTGTTTAGGAGGAAGCTAGATGCTGGGGCAGTTCTGTGAAGGCTTCGATAGAATAGTGATTGCACTATAGTCATAGAAACAAGAAAATATGAACTTTATTCTTTAGGTTAGTAAACACAAAGGTGAGGCAGAAAGTAAGTCTTTTCTGGGTACAAAAATGCTTCCTCAGTAATATTTTAAAAAGATTCGTGAATCAAAGTGCTCCGTCTGCGACGTTGAAGACTTAGATATAGGCGTAGGCTTAATCCGCAACCTGAATGAGAGGTTAATTGTTCCAATTATAAACGTGTTCGTTTTTCCTCACATGTTTGGCATAAGACAACAAGCATTAGTACAAGATATGCGAAGTGTTTACCCTGTAGTATTGTGTTAGTTTTAAATTGGAAGCCGTATTGCTTCTAAAGCGCTTTTTTGATAAGTGATGTTAATCCTCCTTTACGGTAAAACCGGTAATGACATAATGGTAGCAGGGTTGCGAGGACTTTGTGATATATGTAGAGTCACCGCCTGCCATAGAAACCGCTGGCATCTATGGCAGGGTAGTGGCTGGATGTAAATGAGTTGCGCATTGGTTGTCAAGCAAACCCCCATCTTTGCAATTCAGTCTACCTGACTTGTAATCTTGGTTGGTTGAGGCGAATTCGCACTCTCTACCCTCAAACCAGGAAATAGAAAGTTATGTTATATAAGAAAAGCCCAGGCAAAGAGGGCATTCTATCAAAAGAAGAATCTACTTACAGCTGGAAATACAAGCGTAAAAGTAAGGAAACAGTTCATCAGGACGTACATCTGGAGCATGTTTCTTTACGGCAGTTAGGCATGGACGATGACGGCAGCGGAGAAGAAAAGGGTGGAAGCATTCGAAATATGGTGCTACAGAAGAATGATGAAGATAAAATGTATCGACCGAGTGACAAATGAAGTCTTATGGAGAGTGGGAGAAAAGAAAAGTCTGCTGAAAACTATAAAAAGAAGAAGGGACAACTTAATCGGCCACATCTTAAGACACGATGGCCTAATGAAGACAATCGTCGAAGGATAAGCGAACGGGAAGAATGGAAAAGGCAGGCCTCGTATGAGTTACATAGAACAGGTCGTAAAGGACGTGTAAGAGAGGAACTACGTTAATATGAAGAGGGATAGAAGAATCGAATGGAGGGCTGCGTCAAACCAATCCTAGGATTGTTGACCAATGATGATGATGATGATGATGATATTCTTCCCTCTCCTTCCTTTTTTCTAGCCACCATTGAATAGAAGATATGATTCTAAGTAGTAGAGCACAGTAGGTTAGGCATTCACCAACTAATGGTATGTGCAACCAATTGTTAGTTAACTACGAAGGAATATAATTTCCATCAATATTGTATTTTTTAAGGCGTTCCTATACTCTTTTCTTAATTGGAGCATACAAGGCATGGGTTATCGAGGTTGAGAACTTTCATGAAATCGTACAGATAAACTGAACAGCCTGCATTACTCTTACTTGATGGGTTATGGTGCTGTGTATCGTGCTATCGGGAAAGAGGACAGTTTGAATCTGTCCGTGGACACGGGAGGCCTAGGTACAATGGACCATCCCTCGCGTCAGAGGGGATTCTCTTTGGAACCACCCCCTGGAAGGAAGGAAGGGGAGGCCCGCCTTCATTAAAACTTTCCCCTTTTCACCCCCATCCCCCTTGGATTGTTCCCTCGCGCCCTCTACTCGTTATCGCAAACGGTGGTGGTGGTGGCTCGAGAAAAATCTCTTTAGTTTGGTCGCCCGCACGACACCCGTCGCCGTTTGGTGTGCGACTTTCTTCTGCCTCCTTCCTTCCTGAGTGCCAGCAATTGCTCAGTCAGTTTTAGTACCAATGAGATCTCAATTAGGTTTAGATAACACTAGCAGACCTGCTGCCTGCTTTGCAGGCACTTTTCATAAGCACTTCGTATGCAGAGATAAGGAAACGGCTATTTTATAAATAGAGAAATATGACCCACTCTAATTACCCTATATTTTTTTGTACTTTTTTCTACACAATAATTTAATTATATGTTGTCTCCCACTCTCAAAAACCACGTCTTTGGCATTTTTCTCTGCACCACAAACTGCTAAAAATCCAAAACTAATGCCAAATGATACAGACAGAGAATCCAGACTCAAAGCACCAAACCTCACTCTTTAAGCTCAAAACTTGGAAGAGAACGAAACAAAACGGATACAGAATGACCGACTGACTGACTGACACGCTACAAAATTTATATTATTCGAATTAATTTTCTGATTTAGCAACAAACATTAATACATACATTTAGCATAACACGTAAACAAACATACATAGCAACGTGTACGAATTTGCATAGCAACTCTTTTCCCACGCTAAAAGATAGTGAAAAACACTCTTTTTAACCCTTAAATTTTCACATTTTCCGATTCGTTGACAAATATTTAAACACGTCTGTTTCGTGTGCCCATATTTCTTCTTTAAAACGACACCACTCCCGCATCGATCAGATAAGTACCTTCGGAGTTTCCATCAAATTGATGCACCGAGGTCGAGCATTAAAACATCCTGGGAGGTTTGCAACCCGCACATATGTATACTTTTTATATATTTTGGGCGGGAAGGAGGTATAAAGGAAATCTAAAACTACGAATATGTTGTGCGCGGACACGTTATGCACTGAACGCACTTTTCTCCACCTCCAGAGCTCTCAACCACCGCGAAAAAACACAAACGAACTGGACTGACGGACACCGCTACAAACTTAATTATACTAATGAAAGTATCTTACGTATCTCTAGCCACCCTCGTTTACCTTAAAGAAATTTTCTTCCACCAAACCCTAATATAGCCAGGATATTTCTCACGGTTCATCGCCCTAAGATTGGTTATATTATGCCCTTCATAGTAATGAAAAAATACTGGGTTGATTTCACAATTTATTTTCACTCTACCGGTTTCAAACTTTTTCAAGTCATATCAACAGGAGTAAGAACGGATAGAGAGAGTGACGTGAATATATACTCGAAACAAGTGGGAGGGGGGGAAGTTTTTTTCCAAAACCAGTTAGAAGCGGGGAGGGAGGGGGGAGGTGTGGGAGGGAGAAATATTTTTTCATTAATGTGTCTAAATTCCACCAAGTAAATTTGCCGACCATCCATTTCATTTAACCCCTTCATTTACAGATGATTATTCCCTTTTGCGTCGTACATTACTAGGTTCAAATATATCATATGAGGCCACAGTTTTCCGTCCTTACCATTCCTTTTTCCCTCGATAACAGTCTTCATAAGGTTATTATCTCTCAATATATACTAGATATGGTTGTACATACTTCTTTTTAACGTTGATCCAAACTCTTCGTTTCTCCCACTTCTCTTGGACCTTCAATAGTCACCAGGTCAACCCATTACATCTTCATTAATCTTCCACAATACCACATAACAATTACTTCTAGTCTTATCTTCTCTGCAACTGTAAACGCCCATGCGCTTGCTGAAAAGTAGCATTTTCCAGGTGTTGCTCCTGATGAAATTTCTCCTTGTCCATAAGCTGATGTTTCAAGCTTTAAATTAATTCTATTGTTAGAATTCTGCTAGCTCTCTTCACTTGGCCTGTTATTCTAAACCCAGCTGTTGTCCTCTATCTTTCACGATTGCCAACTTTCTCTCTCATTTATATTACTCGTCATTCGCACTAAAAGGAAAATAAACGAAAACAGAAGAGACACACTCGCGAATTCACTCACTAGGGCTATTGCAGCAATTGTAAAATTACTTATCACACATTTGAAAACACAAAGGCCAAATATTTTCTCGGCTACTTAATATTACGGCTCTGGAAAATTTTCCCACCTCAAAATGTTGAGAACTCTAAATTTTCTCATTTCTCTTGCTACATTTATCTCTTTCCATCATCATACGCTACATGACCAGGTGAAAATTTTAAAATATTCATGTTGAATATGATAAGTTTTGTTTAAATGACTCAGTTTGTGGAGCAAACAAGATCTCAATTCCTTCTGCGTGCACATAAAAGTACGTATCACTAGAATCAACGTCGGCAGCGCTGTGTGAAATTTGTGACGAGGGCACTGTTTGTCAGAGTATGTTGAACAATTCCTTTCTCCGCGTACTAGAAGGTCAAGATCGGATTGCTCTCATCAGCGCCTTTTCAGCTCATTTGCTTGCGATTATTTGATATGCTAATGAAGCATGCGATCCCATCTATGTGTTGTTAAGTCGCCTCCATTTACTTGGCGATTTTCATGAAACCCATTATAATGGGATTTTTAAGCACCAAAATGTATGTTTCATCAAGGCAAAGGTAAAAATGCATACCTAGTTCTTTCCAATTGGATCTGAACGTAGTGATAATTATTATGCTCGAGCTTAATTTTTTATGTAGGGAAATATAATTGTTTCAAGATATTTATGGATTAATGCATATTACCTCTACGTCTACATAATACCCTGCAAGCCACCGTAAAGGTGTGTGGCAGGGGGTGCATTCTCACGAAACATGCACTACATATCATGTATTTAAAAGGATTACTAAATAGATAATAAATTAATAAATATTTATATACTGTTCTAAACTACACTATTTAAAAAAAGATAAAAATAGCAAAGCAAACATGCAAAAACATGCTGTTAGTTGGGTTAGCTTCAAGTCCTTACACCAACATGCATCTATTAATGTTATCCATTGGTACACTCGTACTGGATATATTTACCGTTATTCATATCCCTAATTGTACGAGGAAAAAAAGGAAATTTTGAATCTGTCAGTTCGGCAATCAATCTCTCTAATTTTGTAATTATGATCCAGTCTACTATAGTAAGTTGGGGTTCGCAAAATATTTTTAACATCATCACTGACAATATGGTCTTGGAATTTTTTGTTTAAGAGATTAAGTCTAAATTTCAACCTGCGATCTGACAATGATTCCCAATTTAATTCATTTAATAGACTGGTTACGCTAATAAGGTTAAATACGTTTCGTAATAAGAACTATATTATTTACTCACGCTTATTATCACCAGGACACGCTACTTATTAAGCTGGATTCTCTTTTAAGCTTTAAGAATATACTCAATAAACTTATTTAACACCTTATATGTTATGATAGCGATGTGCCTTGAATTCCTTTGCGACTCATTGTCAGCACATCTGTTCCCATGGTTACTGGAAACATTATTTTTCCCTATCTCCCGTCCTCCAACCCTATTATCACGACTCCCACTCGACCCTTATCTCTTACTGACACCTTTTCTGCTTACTTCCGCCAATTTCCTTTCTTCTGGCACAATACGTCTCACCCTCCTCAGAATGTAGTTACAAAGCAGTGATCCATATCGAAGTCGTTACGTTTTCCTCATTCCCTTCTCCGGATACCTGTTATAACCTCTATTCCCGCTGAAAAGACATTTTCCACATAACCGCCCTTCATTCTCAGCCCTCTCATTCTATGACCCTCAATTCTCACCCTCGTCCGATTTCATATTCCGAGAAATGGATCCACTTCGCTGCTCCAAACATCTGCTCTCGCAATTTGATTATCTTCCCAATCACAGGATTTATATTTATCTCTTCTCACTTTGATCAGCCTTTACATGACAATCCTGATGAGCTAATTACACGCGCCGAATTACTTGTAATTCCTTCTTAGCAGTCAGAAAGAAGACAAAAATTTGCAATTTACCATGTAAAAAAAGAACTTTATTCCGACCCGGGTTTCGTTGGCGCTGCAACATCGTCAGGTGACAAATTACATCAATGGTGCGCTTATATATGTAATATGCGGGGATGTGAGGAGTGGGGAAGGGGTAGGCGGGAGAAGGGGGGGGGGGGGGGCGAGCGGTGGAAAGCCTATTGGCGGGCAGAGGAAAGACACGTGAATGGGAGGGCCAGAGTGCAGGGGGTAGGGTATAAGGAGGAAGCTGAGGGAGGTGGGGGGGGGTGGGGTGGGAGGGGGGGGGGGGGTCATAAATACATCAACTGGCGGAAACACAGAATTTTGAAAAAGTCTCATATGGGTCTCATTCTATCTTGGTTCTATAATTCTATCAAAGTCTCATTCTATCTTGGAATAAGGCTGACACATGATCTTTCCTGGTGTAAACACATACGTGAAATAATGGGTCAAGCGAATCGTAAACTGGGATTCGTCAAAAGAGTACTGGGTAAATGTGACGATCATGTATAGAGAAATCAGCTACTCTTCCCTTCTTAGACCTCATTGGGAATATGCTGCCAGTGTATGGGATCCCTACGAAATCGGTCGAAATAATGAACTTGAGCGTGTGCAGCGAAGATCGGCAAGATTTGTAAAGGGACGATACGATAATTATATTAGCGTAACCGGTCTATTAAATGAATTAAATTGGGAATCATTGTTAGATCGCAGGTACAAATTTAGACTTAATCTCTTAAACTAAATCCAAGACCATATTTTTAGTGATGATGTTAACAATATTTTGCGGACCCTAACTTACTATGGTAGACTGAACCATAATCACAAAATTAGAGAATTTGATTGCCGAACTGACAGATTCAAAATGTCTTTTTTTCCTCGTACTATTAGGGATACGAATAACGGTAAATATATCCAGTACGAGGGTAGCAATGGATAACATTGGTCGCTGCATGTTGGAAGAAGGACTTAACGCTAACCCAACTAGCAACAAGTTTTTGCATGTATGATTTGCTATTTTTATTTTTTTAAAATAGCTAATAAAGTTTTCAACAGTAGGTACCTATACAAGCACTAATCCTTTTTTATGCATGATATGTAGTGCATGTTTGGTGAGGGTTCGCCCCCTGCCACACACCTTTATGGTGGCTTGCAGGGTATTATGTAGATGTAGGGAAAGGAGTTTTCACACTTCGGATCCTGTAAGCATTGTCACGGCTTCAACTAAGGTGCCACGTGGTCCGACTTGTTGATCACTGGGGAAACAAAGGGTCGAGGTCTCGGGGCTGGAAGGGACCTCGTCACTGAACATGGTCGATCTGTTGCCGCATAATGGTCTCCGTGTCGACGGATTCCGGAGTCGGCGCCGGTCATCTAAGTCCTCGAAGACGGTGGAGGGTGGCTGGGGTGGGGGAGGCCGATTAGGTCTCGAAGCGTGAAGCGTAGTAAACAAAACAGGGGGGGGGTGGTTGGGACTTAGAATGGGGGGGGGGGTCACTGTGGGAAACTGATGGAGAGAAGGGGAGAACTGGTGTTGAACACATGATCGTTGAGGGGGAAAATCTTCTTCTTCCGTCATTGTATTATTTCAATTTGTTCTAGGGCGTCTAACTTCCTTTCTTTGAATAAAAAGAGTCGTTTCAGGCGGTATATAGTGAAATAACATAATTAAATAAGATTGGCAATTTTCCACAAAGAAATCTTTAGTTCGACCGATTTTGATGTGATACATCATCATCCGGTGATGATGATGTATCACATCGAAACCGGTCGAAGTAAAGATTTCTTTGTGGAAAATTGCCAATCTTATTTAATTCCTTTCTTTGGTTTGCATATGGAGCACTTTCGCCTCGAAATCACAATTGTGGTCCTTTTCTAATTAGTGTTGCGCCACGATAGAGTAGGAGTTGCCTTGGATCGTGCATTGTCTATGTTCCGATGATCTTGTTTTGAAATCTCTTCCCGTCTGGCAGATGTAGCTGGCACCGCATTCTACGGAATTCAACCTTCTTAGCTGGTTTACCTAAGTTGATCTGGTAGTGCATAATTTATAGTATCACAATTTCGCTTTTTAAAATTCTCTGCGTGTACTTCAAAATTGCTCATTTCTAATCCTTAATGCCACATCAACGTTATCTTTAAAAAAATCCTCATGGATACTGACGAAGGTATTTGTATCATCCTCATTATTCTGAGAAATAAAAAGAAACTCATCTGCAAGTTTCATTTTGCGAGACGTTCTTGACTTGCAACTAGTACCTACATGCATAGCTTTGAACATTTACTGGTCCCTTTCCGTAAAGAATTATTAAGTTTGTGTTATTTTTCAGAATATAGGAGTTTTTAATTTTATCAGATAGGACTGAAGGCGTCTCTTTGTGGAATTTATTTACACTACTCATGGTAACGAATAAAAATAAAAACTTTTAGTCATTTCCACGCAACTTTTTTAATAACCGACCTAGGTTTCGACATATTTTTGTCATTCGCAAGTTAGCTTGTATCTGAGCAACAGCCTTATATATCCACCAGGTCGTGGGGGGGGGGGAGGAAAAGGAATGGGAGGGTGAGTGGGGATATTGGGGTTTTGACGGTTAAGAAGGGAAGGGGGGAGAAGTTTTGGTGAATGAGAAGGGGGGGATGGAAGAAAGTGACCTTAGCTGAAAGTGAGTTGCATGGGTGTGAATCAGCTAGGAAGGGGGATTTTAAGGAGGGGTGAGTGGGTAGGGAACATATAGTCATTAGATAATCGTTCTTTATCCGGGCTATTCGTAATCTCAAATGGTTCCAAAAAGTTCAATTTCAGCCCTTTGTTACACATGTGTAAAAACTTGGGTTTAAAATCACTGAAATGATTCACATCATTCAAATCATTTCACATAAACGTTTTGACAACCCAGATTTGTCGTCATGATTAATAAAACACTGTTTATGTTCCTTGATGCGAATAGAAACCTTTCTACCAGTTTAGATCTACCATATTTGGAAACCTAGATCGGCTATTAAAAAAAGTTGTGTGGAAATGACTAAAATTTTTTATTTTTATTCATTGCCATGAATAGTTTTTAATTTTTCTAAAATACCTGTCCCTGCCAGATTTTTTGCGTTTCCCATGCCATCTGTTTTAATGTCCATCAAATGAGTACTTCTCCTTGGACGTTTTAATCTTGAAAGTTTACTCTTTTAGTCTAAGGTTGCATCTTTCTCTTGAGTGTGGTATGCGCAGAAATTCATGACGCTTCTGGACGGAATCGCTCCTTCAAGACAGCGAACAAATCCAGCACATACCTACACTACATTTAGCAAAACTGGAAATCCATTGAAGGCATCTTGTTTTCAGTGGAGGTGCGAAATTATTTTTTTTGAGAAACTTCAGCTCCAGTTAGCTTGTCGTCACGCTCCAATTCCGCTTCTAATAGGTTTGATGCTGCGGCTGTCGCCAAGGCGACGAGCGTCTTACCGGCGGAGAAAGGAAGGGTGATCATTTCAACTGTGTTTTCACTTCCCTGTCACCTGCAGAGAATAGGAATGGGCCAAAATATAGGGAGGGGAGTTAGGCAGGGCTGTCCGTTTTCCCCGGTACTTTTTCAACATGTACTCGGAGGAAATGGTGAGAGAGGCTCGGTATGAACTTGAGGATGGAGTTAAGGACGGAGGAAATTGATAAAATCAGAGGGGGTTTGCGGATGACCAGGCGCTAGTCAGCCAGTGGCTCGCAAAAAATGCTGGATGCGCTGCAGGGACAGTGCAAAAGATACTGGATGAAGATAAACCAGAAGAAAACGAAAGAAATGCGATTTTCATGAACAACAAAAGATAGTTTTAGTCTAACTGTAAGGCATCGAAAGAGAGCAGGTGAAGCAATTTAGCGATCTAGGTAGTGTGTTGGAAGAAAAAAGAATAAATCTGGCCCTCGATCATGGATCTTCACAACGCGTGCGCTAGCGTTATCGTTATTTATTGATTACACTTATCTCAGGGAGAACATTATATCCATTCTTCATTTTTCGTACAGCACTTCAAATCCCTTATTACAATCAGTGGAACGAATTTTATAGACGATTATTGTTAACTCCGCGCTACTCTAGGCGTTAACGATAAAGATTGCGATAACGCGAAAAATAGATCCGTGATTCCACACCAGCATTGAAGTGAGAAGGAGAATCGCATTGGCAAAGGAAGATTTTTCTCGTAGGAGTGAATTAATGACAGTGGCGTTGGGTAGGGAAGTGAAGAAAAGACTAGTTAAAAGTTTAATATGGAACGTAGCGCTATATGGGGCAGAAACGTGGACTTGGCGAAAGGAAGATTAAAATATACTTAGGGCTTTTGAGATGTGGGTGTGGAGTAGGGTGGAGAAAGTAAAGTGGGTCGAAAGGAGAACGAACGATGAAGTGCTAGAATTGGTAAGAGAGGAAAGGAATTTAATGAATGAAATTAGGAGAAGGTAGAGGGTGTGGATACACGAAAAGACAGGATATGTGTATGGCAAAGGCAATAAAATGGGATGGTGTTTCGAAACAATGATTGAGGGAAGAATGTTGGGTAATCGGGGAAGAGGGAGGAGAAGAACGGGTAGCTTGGATAGAATTATGGGAGGTATGAGTGGCTGAAGAGGAACATCGTGTGAAATATAGGGGGTGGGAAGAATTAAATGTTCATTTAAACCTACCATCACCGGGAGAAAACTAATATTAATAATAACCATTATTATTCCGTCCGTCGTGGAGAACGGTAAGTGTAAGATCTGGTGGAATTATTCCTTCTCCACCTCCGGGCAATTGGAGGCGACGAAGCCTGATATCGTTCTCCTCGACAATCTCCCTCATGCCATGTTCGTGATCGAGTTTTCGGCACCGGCCGAAACGAACATGGCAGCGAAGGAGATTGAAAAAAGGACTAAATATCAAGATCTGCTGTGTGAACTCCGGCAAATGTACGCGGTCTACTCTGTGAAACTGGTAGTCCTCATCGTGGGCGTGCTTGGTGGTGTCAAGAGCTCACTGGTCGAGAATCTCAAGTGCATCCCAGCGTGCAGGGCGCGAGCGAATACACTTGCAAGTGCAATGCAGAAGGCTGTCCTTCTCGGGTCTCTCCGCCAGCTTCGTGCGCATGACCCTAATGCCGGGTAGCCACCTATCCACCGGTGGCGGACGTGGCTACCCCTAGGCACGACCCCTCTCGAGTCTCCGGCAATTATGACGGCAAGGAAACCTCATGCTAGCCTGAGACTCGGAGGTGGAAGTTACAAATAGTAACAATAATAATAATATCACCTACAGACAAAAGTACTCGCGTTAGATGAATAAGGGGTATGGCCCGGCTGCTGTCTCCGCTCCAGGGGCTTCGGAACTATTTTCGCTGGGAGGGGCCAACCTTGAAAAGGGCTCTTAAGAAAAAGGCCCGGCTCCTATGAAAAGGGCCCGCATTTGTTTGCGGGTAGAGACTAGAATTCCGCTAAAAGTGCATATGAAGGTGGTAGAACATGCGTCAGAAGGGATTAGGCAAGCTGGATAGGAGTGAAATTTAATTTTTATTTAATGAAGACTACTCATTTATCAAGGGCCCGGGGCAAATTCTGTGCGAGGGGGGGGGGGGGGGGGGACAAATGCCCCCCACTTCCGACGCCGCTGCTCCGATCCGCCAATGGAGGAGGACTCTTCGCTTAGGACTGAACGTGAGGACCCATAGGCGCAAGGAAGTTGGTAGGCTCGTAATGATTCTCAGTGTTTTTTCTTTGAGCCTCTCTCAGGAGAGGCCCCTAATGATGCTCGGATGTCATTTTTCCGTGTAGAAACGGTCGGCTAATTCGGCAGACGAGGGTGGAAAGGGGGAGGAGGGTTGAAAGGGGGGGGGGGAGACAGCACTTGGGAGCCCACCACCCCAATTTCCTTTGCGTGTTCCTTCGCGTTTATTAAGTTCACGCCGCCAATTAAGAATTCTCCCTCTGCGCCCCTCCGCGAATAATTCAAGCGGCAGCTCTCAGATGTCGCTCCTAGGGTTCCGACGGAGGCGCCTTTTGCCTCGAGGCGTCCCTCAACCCTTCCCCCCACCCCCGGCGTCGTCGTGACCCTTTATGTCTCCTCCGAATCTGAGAAAGATATTTCAATGCGAATCCCTCTCCACCCACCTCCTTGGTTTTATTTCTGCAGGCGAGGATGTTGGTGCGAACTGAAGGAGGGCATTTATTCATTGGACGGCTCGCCGACCAATGGGAGGACGCCTCGGGACAGGTGGGCGAGATGAGTGCGCGAATCATCCAAGCGAGTGCGCCGCTTTCGCTCTCGTGAGGGTTTCCATAGATACCGTGGAAAGGATTCGTTCTTCCATTGTTTGCGAACACCTCAGGGATTTCGATGTAAGGGTGTGCGGAGAGTTCTTGGAGGAGCTAATTTGTGAGAACGTTCGAATTCCTGGTACACTCCCACATCCATCTATTTCCATTTGCGTCTAACTTAACTGAAATTAAAAATTTAGGTGCTATAATTCATTTAATAGTGTAAAGATGCTTTATTTAAAGGAGGCTCCACCGAATTATGAAGTAGGTGCCATTTTTGTGAAAATTTCAGGAGATTCAATGTTTTGGCCCTTCTATCGATTGGCAATAAAATAATGAGGCCTTTCCATCATACATTTGAAGAAAAAAAGACGTTGAAAATCAGATATTTTATACGTGGTTATACGGGAGAGCATGGCTCTTTCAGTAAAATTTGCAGATTAATAATGTAAAGAGAAATGTCGTTTTGACTAAAAACTAGCATAAGATGCACAATTTTATGTAAAATTTAGCATTGTAAAAAAAGTGCTGGCCTTACCACACTTGTTTAATTTATATTAATAAATGTTTACTCTAAAAAAAGCAAAAAAGCCTTAGTTACATGAAAGTGGCGCTACAGTATGTTGTTATCATTGGCAATGGTGACGGAAGGTGCTTACAAGACTATTTACTAATTTAATTACGGAATACACCATACCAAGATCCTTATTATATTTTTTACGTAATTTAAATATTTCATTGGTTATTGGCATGCTTCCAAATGGTAGCAGCGTCATTGTTGCCAAACTATTTTCGTAAATATGAAATCAATAAAATACAAAACAAGGTGTTGTATTTGTAAGGGAACAGTTTAAAACTAAAAAGAAAATATTTAACCTATTTTAGAATACGTATGAGCGGGAATGAGCATGTATTCTGACCTAGGAAATAATACGTGGAAAGAAGACGCCAGTCATGTTCCGAGGCCAAAATGAGTTAAAAGAGATTGTAAAAAATAGAATGCAACTACAACACGCTATATAATAGCATACTCATACAATTATTGTGTATGAGTTATCACCCTGTAGATGATTTTTCATACAGGTGTTTTTCTGGATCGGTATTTATTCATGGAATAACATGGCTCTTTTACGGGATATTGAATCGCGGAGTCACGGTGGAGCCTCGGTGGACTTAGTTGGTAACTACAAAATTCAGCACTTCCTCGTTTTCCGATAGTTCACTTTATAAGAGCTGGATTTTCAATCTCACCCACACATAGATCAGATCCTTGACCTTCAGTTCCCGCAGTTTTTCCATAATTGGTGTAGCATTTAATAACATTCACACTATATCAAAGATAAATATTTATTTCTTCAAGGTTGGATTATAGAATACCTGGCCTTTGTGGTATGTGGGAACTGGCTCATCTGCATCGCTGCTGCCATTACTATCTAAACTTTCGACTTCAGAGTCATTTGGATCCTCAAAGTATCCAATAATTGTTCTGATGTGCTCAACATCATTGCAATTAAATGCATGTAAAAATTAAATAAAACCTTATAGCACTGGAATCACTACCTATTATTAAATCACGTACAATTTAAATTAATGAAAAAAGCGAAATAAAAGTAATGGCGTTGCCTAACAATATATAACCCCAGAGAATATAGCAACAAAATACAAATAAAAATAAATAATTAGTCGGAATAGTGTTAAATTATCTTAGAAAACTCTTCGAAAACAAACTCTTAAAAAATAAAGGATATGAAATGTTTACAGCACTACAACGGTAGCATTTAACTACGTATATATTATCAAAAAAGAAAAGAGATAAACGGAAGTGTCCTTTCCTCGTGGTCCCAATGTCCATTATAATGGACATTCATTTAACGATTAACATAGCAAAAACTAAAAATCAATGGTTAAATTTAACACTCGTACTACAATTAATAAATAATGAGGAATGTTTAAAAAATTCTGCAAGAATCACGAGCCTATAGTATTAAAAAAATAAAATATATAATATCACATATCTTTAGCAGTTGATGCAGTGGATACCTTTTCTGAAACGAGCTCCCTTCCTAACCAAACCGCTCTATCGACACATGACTCCCCACACATAGTAGTCGACAAAGTATCACTGAATGACGGAAGCTCATAAAAAACGTGAGAATACATCGAGTACAGTGTAGCAATAATTTGAAACCTATGTCCATTAAAATGGACACCAGGTCTGAAAGGATTAAGAGAAAAATTGTGATACCAAATTTTTAATGTTCAAGGTAAGGGGTTGTTGCATACCGTTTTTCAATCGTGGCTTCCTTTCATGTACCAGAAGATTAAATGGACAGATAAAGTGAGGAACGAAGAGGTGTACAGAAGAGCAGATGAAGAAAGGTCAATATGGGAAACCCTACGGCAAAGAAGAACCGGATGGATTGGATATACCTTAAGACACAATGAGTTAATTAAAAATAAAGGGTAAAATAAAGGACATGAAAGAGAAAACATAACAGGACGTGAGGGAAGTTAAACTGAATAGGGCAGAATGGAGGGCTGCAGTAAACAAATCCTAGGATTGAAATACTGATGATGACAATCTACTAATTAAATTCCTTACATTATCCTTAAATTATAAAGGCCTAAAAATAAATTCCAGATGCATTCAACTTGTTCCGTTTGGTCGAATGAATTACTTAGTAAAGAGACGGGACATGTATAAACCTCAAGCGGCCAGAAATCCACGAACGCCTAATTCTAATCAAGAAATGGCCTAAACAATTAGAATTCCCAGGTTCCTCCTAATATTCTCATTTTAAGTTTTTCAAGCATCGACAATAAGCCTCCTTTTTAGGGGGTTGCTTTCCGTGTCCTTTATATGGCCGTTTAGCCACTTCAATCCAATGTTATTTAATAAATGAGGAATGGAATTGATTTTCTCACCTTCAGATGTGCTGATCACTGATTTACTGGAGTGGATTTTGCACTTACCTGCAAAGAAGAAATTTGGAACATTAAAAAAATTGTATTTCAAGGAAAATCAAATTAGTTACAGCGAAAACATATTCTCTTACTATCTAGATTTTTTCCGGTGCAACAAGTCAACATATGAATCCAAGAGTGATTTTGTTCATTAGCCTGTTGAAATTGTACCAACGCATGACACATACGATTATATTTGGTTGTTCTGTTCATAAAATGTTCATCACCGAGTTATCCAAATGTAAACACCAGATATGGGGAAAAATCATTGATGAGTTACTTTGATTTCAGCACCCTGCTGCTTCTAAATACATCCTTCATCCCCATTTTCCGTTTCCTCCAATATAAGATAAGATTCTTTTTATTTCCAAATTGAGTGCAAGAATGAAGAAATGAGTTCAACGGGGAACTCACATTTACCTACCTAAGAGTTGAAAAGGTTACCTGTTAGGTAAAAAACTGTTTTGAGGTTACCGCAAATAAATTTTCATGCATCGGTGCTTAACAAAAAATAAAAAAATGAACTTTATTCTAATTACGATAGCGTCGAAATAATTTCATGCGGATCGGGTTGGTGTGGTGGCTAGAGTACTGGCCTCCCATCTCGAGGGCCTGGGTTCGATTTCCGGCAGTTGCGGGTTTTTCTGTGGAAAACCGGTCCCCACTTGAGTGCCTAGTGGGGGGCATATCAAGTTCAGTACTCCGTCCGTCGGATGACAGTTAAGCCGTGGTCCCCTAGGCGCATTTCGTTAAGAGCAGGCTAATGCCGACGCCGGATTTCCCTCCACCCTTCCTCCGTTCTCTGAAAACTCCTACCATTACCCAATTACCCACCATATCCTTAATGGCGCAAATGATCTCAGCTGTCGATCGCCTCCCCTGAATAACCAGCCAACCAATAATTTCACTTTGTAATATTCAAACAGAAAAGTTTTTGAAAATACTTCGAAACTATCGCCCTGTGGTACAACCAAGTTAAGCCTATGAATTGGATATAATACTCTCAGTAGTAGGGTCTGTCGGGTCTAGGGCATCGTGGTGGCCTACTGGGTAGAGCGCTAAATTACCGACCGGAAGGGTCCCGGGTTCAAATCCGGGTTCTAATGGACAAGAACCTTTCTGTATCCACCTTCCTAAAATCCTCGCGATCCGATTTTCTGTGCGTCAGAAATTCGTAGGAAATCGCAGGTGGCCCAGGGAGAGGATTCGACCCCCCTACCCTTAATGTGTGAATTACATACCCACTATGGCTTATTCCGGTACGAGATATACCCTTACCTATCAAAAAGATTAGCTATCTTACCAACGATCGGTTATAACACACTATTTTATTCTTATTAGTTTCTAACGCCACCTTACTCATTTACCATCGTATATCATTTGACATTATCCTAATGAATTTAATTTATTCCGTTCCGTGCAAAATCACAAACTTATTACAAGTTTATACCCTTTCTGCTAAAACGTACGTATTTCCTGAAGTACCATATTACGATAACTTTTTTATACTCTTATTATCTCATATATTTCCCTCATTATAAAATTCCTCATTGGGGTAAAGAGACAATCAGGAAACCACGAAATTTACTTACCTAGCTTGGGGCTTTGGTTACAGATTGAAAAAGGAGCATTCATTATCTCATTCCACCGGACAAATTTAGGAAGTAATAAGCCCGTGTCTACTTACCGATTCCTGAGTTTCGCTCATGCGCAAGAGATTCTCATCACGGCCTTGGTCTTTCGCGAAAATCTCCCAGTTTGAGTGGAAAGTGACAGTTCTCAGGCTAAGAAGGGCGTCCCTGTGATACCTTAGAATAAGGATACGTTCGAAACCATTGTGTATACATGAGTGAAAGGTCATCACCCAAGAATAGTGCGGGCACATAACTTGGTGGAATTCCCTAATATATTTTAATTTATGACCACTGCACGTCATTTACTTGGAAAAGATATGCAACTGTCAGCAAGTATTGAAATACACGTGCTGAAGTAGAATTATTTTAGGGCAGGGGTAATACTTTCAGCTACTCTTCTTTCGGATTTCAGTTTTATCCCTACAGTATTTCATTACGTCTAGGACAAAGCGCATTACATTAATAACGACAAAAATACAAATGCAAATTTAAAATACAAACGCAATGAATTTATTGTCGTTACTACTGTTACAATAATTCAATTTGAATAAACCTCACTTCTTAACTTTGTTATATCTACCTTTATATATACCTACACGCATTTATTACGCAAACATGTACAGACAATAAACGAAATGCACTTAAAAATTAATCAAAACAAACAAAATACACTTCTCTTCAGAGTCGCACTTAACAGGCCAGACACTTTTTCACTTTCCTATCTTTCGAGCCACTTCTTAAATCAAATCAGACACAACACAACAGCACCAATAATCTCTCTTCCCTCACAAATGCTTATTCACCCACACAGACACGAACTAGCTCACAAAAATGCCCTTTTTCTTACGCACGCGTCACTTTTGCGTCTCCACACCACCGCGTCTAACACACAACTTCCCGATTCTCGCTCAGTCCCATTGTTTCCTTAATTACCAACGCTTCTGCCAATAGGCTCCGGCGTCACATAGAAACATGTTTACCTCCATTTTTACACATTACATTGTTGATCTCGGTGGCTCAATTGTTATGTTAAAACTTCCATCCTATGTCTCGTATTTTCTTTCCTTTTTCCACAAGTCTCCATTTAATCTCTCGTCAAATCTAGATCAGCCACATCATCATCATTGGTCAACAATCCTTGGATTAGTTTGATGCAGCCCTCCACTCGATTCTTTTATCGGCCAACCTCTTCATGTTAACGTAATTCGTCTCCTTCACATCAGTCACAACCTGTTCTATATAACTCATACGTGGTCTGCCTTTTCCATTCGTCCCGTTCACTTTTCCCTCGAGGATTGTCTTTATCAGGCCATCGTGTCTCAAAATATGGCCGATTAAGTTGTCTCTTCTTCTTCTTCTTCTTAGGGTATTCGGCAGACTTCACTGTTCTCCCAATCTTCTTAGGACTTCTTCGTTTTTCACTCGGTCGATCCATTTTATCTCCATCATTCTTCTGTAGCACCACATTTCGAATGCTTCCACCCTTTTCTTCTCCGCTTCTGTCATCGTCCATGCCTCACTGCCGTAAAGAAACATGCTCCAGATGTACGTCCTGATGAATTGTTTCAGTCACATTATACTATTGAAATCAGCCACATTATACCATTTTTCGATGCATGTTTTTACTCACGTAGCCTTTTTTCTCTCTATGGAATTTATGTTTTAATTTTCTAGTGTCGTACATTAGTCTCGCAATCATTTCCCTTTTAATGGAAGCGCTATCTTTTTACGTGAAATAATGGGTCAAGCTAATTGTAGACTGGGATTCATCAAAAGAGTATTGGGTAAATGTGACGATCATGTACGCGAAATCAGCTACTTTTCCCTTGTTAGACCTCATTTGGAATATGCTGACAGTGTACGGGATCTTTATGAAATCGGTCTAAGTAATGAACTTGAACTTGTGCAGTGAAGATCGGCAAGATTTGTAAAGGGACGATAAGTATATTAGCGTAACTGAATAAAATAAATGGGAATCATTGTCAGATCGTAGGTTGAAATTTAGACTTAATCTGTTCCACAAATTCCAAGGCAATATTTTCAGTGATGATGTTAAAAATATTTTACGAACCCCAACTTACTATGGCAGACTGGACCATAATCATAAAGTTAGAGAAATTGATTGCCGAACTGACCGATTCAAAATGTCCTTTTTCCCTCGCACAATAAGAGATACGAATAACGGTAAATATGTCCTATCGGAGAGTAGCAATGAATAGCATTGGTAGCTGCATGTTGGTATGAGTACTTAAAGCTAACCCTACTAACAGAACGTTTTTGCATGTTTTCTTTGCAATTTTTATCTTTTTTAAATAGTGACGTTCTGACTAGTATATTAATACTATTCTTCTTTTATGCATGATATGTTGTGCATGTTTGGTGAGAAATCACCCCCTGCCACACACCTGTGTGGGGGTTTGCAGGATCTTTTGTAGATGTAGATGTATCTTAATATTTCCCTCTATAAACATCCAACTCCACATGAATCTTGCAAGAAACCTCATGAATGTATTCAGTAATGATGCTTTCAATGAATATTCTTCAATTAAACACTACGAAGGACCCTATGATAATTGCTTCCTCTACCCAGAGTGCATCACGGCTGTTTTCATGGCAGCTGCATCCCCTTAATGGTCTGCACTCTCCGCCCTCCTAGGCTTCTTAGTTGACCTCCTCATCTCGAACCAGAGCGACCCAAGACGGTGATTCGATATCCCCGTCCTCTCTATCTCAGGGTCCTCATAAAAGGGTATGCATTAGTCTGCAGTTGCCTCCAATTTCGCTCTCCAACTACTCTGCCGTCACACCACTCTCCCCCCCTCCCCCTTTGCGACCCTGCCTCGATTACTACCCCCACGGAATTTCCAGGGGGTGCTGGGTGTTCCAACGCTACTCACCACGCCCCCTCCTCTTCTTCCCTGGGTGAACGGCTCTCAAAGATAGCTTTTTGTTTGCCCCCCGTAGTAGCAGGGTGCTGAGGCAAACCCTTTGAGGCCTTTGAGAGGAGAGTTGGCGCGTCCTATACCCTTGCACTCATTATCTTTGACTCCCCCCTGGCGACAAAGAAGTGCCCTGCTCCGAACAAAGCTCTTTTTTCCTAAGAAGATGGTGGAAACCGTTAGCTGAGAAGGTCATCCTTTTTATCGTCCTTGTGTACGCGTGTAGTCTCTTCTTTGCTCCGACACTCTGTCGCTCGCTGTCTCTATCCTCAAAAGTGGAAGTGGGCGTTCGTCCATATTTTGGAGGCATCTCCCCTTTGCGTTTCTCCTCTAATCAAAGCCCTTGGTGTGTAAATATTCTCTTGGTGCGTCTCTCCTTGAAGATCTGACGGCGCGGCTAGACAGACTCTCACCACGTCTTTACTTTCATAGGTATGATATCAACCACATCGACATTGCAGCCTTCATTCCCACTTTATTCCGTATGCATTTTTTAGGTTAAGTCTGGGGCAATCTAATCGTAAACTGGGATTCATCACAAGGGTACTGGGTAAATGTGACGAACATGTACGAGAAATCAGCTACTTTTCCCTTGTTGGACCTCATTTGGAATATGCTGCTAGTGTATGCGATCCCTACGAAATCGGTCGAAAAAATGAACTTGAACGTGTGCCGCGAAAATCGGCAAGATCTATCTACATCTACATCTACACGATACCCTGCAAGGCACCGCAAGGGTGTGTGGCAGGGGGTGAAGATCGCCAAGCATGCTCCACCGACATGCAAGCAAGCAACTTTAGGGTCTCATGCAACTAGATTTTTAGTATCTATAGTATTTAAGGGATTAATACATGGATCATGCACTACAGAATACTCTAAAATATTTCATCTACCTATCCCTTTGTATTCTGCTTATTCTGTTTTCTTATAGTACGTGGAAAAATGCCATGCTGAATCTATCAGTACGACAAACTATCTCTCTAATCTTATTCATCAGGTCGAATCTAGCATAATACGCTGGTGTTCTTAATATCTGGCTAACATCTTCAGTAAATCTTTCCGATTGAAATTTCTCTAATAGATTTAATCTGTACTTTGACCTACGATCTGATGATCATTTCCACCCTAATTCTTATATGTATTCTGAAACACGACTCAACCCATCCTAACACCTTTTAACGATCCTAGCTGCTCTACGCTGCACACTGTCCAGTTCTCTGATCAAACCTAATTCATTCGGATCCCATACACTGACTGCATACTCAATGTGGGACCTAACTAGTGAAAAGTAACATCGCTCTTTTGTCTTCTTATCACATTTCCCGAGTACTCTTTTTATAAATCCTAGCTTTCTCTTCGCTCGGCCGCATATTTCACGGATGTGTTTATGTCAAGTCTGGGACATAATTCATAATGGGGCAATCTAATCGAAAACTGGGATTCATCACAAGAGTACTGGTAAATGTGGCGATCATGTACGAGAAATCAGCTACTTTTCCCTTGTTAGACCTCATTTGGAATATGTTGCCAGTGTATGGGATCTCAACGAAATGGGTCTAATTAACGAACTTGAACGTGTGCAGCGAAGATCGGCAAGATTTGTAATGGGATGGTACGATAAATATATAAGCGTAACCAGTCTATTAAATAAATTAAAATGGGAATAATTGTTAGATCGCAGTTTGAAATTTTAACTTAATCTCTTAAGTGAATTCCAAGGTAATATTTTCAGTGATGACGTTAAAAATATTTTCCGAACCCCAACTTACTATGGCAGACTGAACCATAATCAGAAAATTAGAGAAATTGATTGCCGAACTGACAGATTCGATATGTCCTTTTTTCATCGTACAATCAGGGATATGAAAAGCGGTAAATATGTCCAATACGAGTGTAGCAATGGATAACATTGGTAGCTGCATGTTGGTATAAGGACATGAATGTAACCCAAATAACAGCACACTTTTGCATGCTTAGTTTGCTATTTTTATCTTTTCAAATAGTGAAGTTTAGATTAATATAATAATATTAATCCTATTTTATGCATGAAATGTAGTGCATGTTTGGTGAGAATTCACCCCCTACTACACACCTTTATGGTGGCTTGCAGGGTATTATGTATATGTAGATACAAGTAACACAAAAGGGTGACGTAGATTGCTTACCGGAAATGTGAGATGGGAACTTATTCTATAGCGGAGGCAATCGACAAATGCGACACTTGGGAAAATATTGACTGACTACGGCGCAAACGGGAATCTTTAGCGAATGTAAACAGTGGCTAGCAATTAATTTTCAAGATTGTAGAGATACTTACGATTTCCATGGCGTTAATGAAGTTTCGCTTAAGTTTAATATGATTCACAAGAGTTAATTCGTGATAACCGCGTTTAATCCTTCCTATCTAAATTTTCACGATATAACCCATGGCAACAATTGCAAAAAAACTTTTTCATATCATTACTTACATTGTAAAAGTCACTAAAACACAACAACTTCAAATAAATATTCATTCATGGATTCCTTCAATAAAGGAAAAACGGGACATTCTTTATCCTAAAACCAGGTGGCTCCTTATCACCCAATCCTGGGTCAGTTTTCATTGGTTTTCCGTGTACGTGAAACGTAAGAGATGACCGTCCCCCACGTACACGCTCTCACGTTACGCGCTGGTTGTGTCTTTTGTTTCCGTTCTCCCACGCATGCGCCCGTCATCTCTATTCACGTTTTACGGTAAACGACTCACGTCACCATTTTACGTTGACAGTAGTATCCCAGCCTTTACACTGATTGCATATATCAACTATCAGCTGGTTAAACTTGCAAGACTCAAGGTGGTTTTGAAAGGCGTTATAAAAAAGCCTTAGCAATAGCCTTAGAATAGTACAACGTAGCACTCCTTTCTGTAAATATATCGAGTAACCTCTTAACATCAACAGAAACACCATTGTTTATCTACCAGATCCTAGAATTTACTAGGTTCGTCTACTATATTCACTTCCTGATCATATACCGCATACGAAGATATTTTGCTATTATTCGTATTTATTCATTTTAATTCCTGTATATACGAGTTCATTATGTCTCAAGATTATTCCTATACCAATATATGAATACCAGTTTACGATTAACTCTTCCCTTCTCCTAATAGCTCTCCTTGGAAGGGTTTTATTTAATAAATATAACCATTTTTGTGAAAATCTCATGGCAATTGAAAGGTGACAGCGTCGACTGAAGGAAAATGGCGACCACCGCCAGTTTTTTCACTTTTGGCCTCACAGTCTCGTGATATGATTTGAAAATGATGCATTCCCATGGAATTCAATCTGAAAAACTGTATAAGTAAAACAAGTAAACAGTTTTTGTTTACGAAAGAATCGAGTGCTACTGATTCATCATCCAAAAAATGTATCGATTCATAGACTCAATATGAAACCTCGAGCTCAAACAACGAAATAATATCCGTTTTCACGGTTTGGTTATTTGAGGTTTCTGCAGGAATATTTATTCAGAGGAGGCTGTTTGTAGAGTCTGTCTGTCTTCGCCTTTGCCCCTCGTGAATGACGTTATCGACTTTTGAGCACGTATCTTTGGGAACAGATTTCCAACAAGGACGAGGCCTTTTTAAAATAAACGCAATTCTTGAGTTTTCAATTTTTATTTAGGAAAGAGGAGACTCGGGAATTATACTGTGCGCTCGTCGGCAGTGCATTGTTATTGTTTGCGTCCGTAACTTTGGCGACGAGGGAGAGCCTGCGGGAAAGAGAGGGGAGGGGAAAGAGAGGGGAGGACCGCTGACTCGGGATGACGATGCATTTCGAAACTTTTTGAAACATTTATTTTCCCAGTTCCGTTGCTAACCCTTGAGGTATGGGGGAGAGGGAGAAAATGAAATGGGTTTTTAGGTCAGACAGAACTGCGGAATGTGTGATCGCATCTGTGCATGTGTTTGTGTGTATGTAAGTTGGTGTGATATCACATATTTCCTCTCCTTCTTTTCGCTATAGCCGACCCCGTTTTTATTTTCCTCGTCTCATTATCTCTCATAAGTATCCATATATCTACAATTTAACCCCATGTGTAACCCCTTTACATCCGTGTCGTAAACACTATTTAAAGATGCCTCCCCTCCTGATATGTCCCTTAATTTTGTGCTGAGGTCCTACTATCCCAGTTTTCTTCCTGAGGGAGACGAATTCTTCGCTGGAGGCTTGTGTTTGAAACCATCACGGTTATCTCGAATAGGTAACCAAGGAGTCGTGTGGTATAAGCAAGAATGTTTCACACATTTGGTGTGATAAAACCGCTGATTATGACCTCATTCATTTTTTACGCTTGTGTTTTATCTCATCTGGGGGCTCCATAGTCGAGACAAGCGAGGAAAACTCGATTGAAAAAAATTAATGATATTGTAACGAGTGATACAAAGGCACTAAATGTTCGAACCATTCTTGTTTATACCACGTGACTCCTTAGTTACCTATTCGAGATAATCCCGACGATTTCAAACACAGCCCCCCTGGTGAGAAGTTTGCTCTTGGATGTCTTGCTTTTATTTCACCTCTCTCTCTCTCATCCATGAACGCTAGACGGGAGTATGAAAAACTCTGACGTAGAAATAAAGATAAAAATATGAAGATCGACGAGGAGGGAATTATAATTGCTTGCTTTTTGTGCTCATTCCCGATGGGCCTACTCTGGTACTGACTCGTGTACGGAAGAGGGCTCGAGAAGAGAACAAACAAGGAAACGGCAGAGGGTAGCTGTTAGCACACATGTATCTCAAAGGTCCAAAGGGCTGAATAATGATTCATGAATTCATG
This sequence comes from Platycnemis pennipes, assembly GCA_933228895.1. Taxonomy (NCBI): domain Eukaryota; kingdom Metazoa; phylum Arthropoda; class Insecta; order Odonata; family Platycnemididae; genus Platycnemis; species Platycnemis pennipes. The sequence continues at coordinate 11,917,289 of OW121850.1, read as the reverse complement.
AACCAAACGGAAGACGTGAGATGCAAGAGAGGTAGAAAAAAAAGATGAGTGGCGAATACCTTGGATAGGCGGACTACTTTGACGTTTTTACGAGTATGGACTTAATTATATTTTTCAACGCAGTATTTGTCAGTGTAAAATTAAACCACAATGATTTTTTTTATCATTGGAGAACTTGATTGAAACTAGATTAAATGGATTGACCGAGTAAGTAACGTGGAATTCCTAAGAAGAGTGGGAGAAAAGTCTGCTGAAAACTCTGAAAAGAAGACGGGACAACTTAATCGGCCACATCTTGAGACACGATGGCCTGATGAAGACTATCGTCGAGGGAAAAGTGAACGGGAAGATTGGAAAAGGCAGGCCTCGTATGAGATAATTGGAACAAGTTGTGAGGGATGTGAAAAGGGAGAATTACGTTAATATGAAGATGTTGGCCTATAGAAGAATCGAATGGAGGGCTGTGACAAACCAATCCTGGGATTATTGACCGATGATGATGATGAACTTGATTAATTTTCATAGCTATATTTAACAGCTCCAAATCAAAGATAAGACGGATATCAAAAGAAATATGAATTAGGCCACGGCTAGTTAAGCAGTAGAGCTCCTTTGGCTTTTCGTTTGGAGAAATTTGGAGATACTAGTGTAGTGAGTAGTGTACAGGGAAATTCTATGCCCAAACATTAAAGAATATTTAAATGATGACCTACAAGCAATTGAAAATTACTGTCATAAATGGCAGTTAGAATTAAACTTTAAAAAATGTCTTGTAATGAATTTTTGGAAAAAGAATAGCTCTCCTCCTAGCACTTACAAAATAAGTAATAATGAATTAACAAACGTGGAATCCATTAAATATCTTGGAATAAGACTGACACATGATCTTTCCTGGGATAAACACATACATGAAATAGTGGGTGAAGCGAATCGTAATCTGTGATTCATCACAAGAGTACTGGGTAAATGTGACGATCATGTACGAGAAATCAGCTACTTTTCCCTTGTTAGACCTCATTGGGAATATGCTGCCAGTGTATGGGATCCCTACGAAATCGGTCTAAGTAATGAACTTGAACGTGTGCAGCGAAGATCGGCAAGATTTGTAAAGGGACGGAACGATAATCTTATTAGCGTAAACAGTCTATTAAATGAATTAAAGTGGGGAAAATTGTCAGATCGCAGGTTGAAATTTAGACATAATCTCTTAAACAAATTCCAAGACCATATTTCCACTGATGACGTTAAAAATATTTTGCGAACCCCAACTTGCTATGGCAGACTGGACTATGATCACAAAATTAGAGAAATTGATTGCCGAACTGACAGATTCAAAATGTCCTTTTTTCCTCGTACTATTAGGGATATGAATAACGGTAAATATGTCCAGTACGAGTGTAGCAATGGATAACATTGATAGCTGCATGTTGGCATAAGGACTTGGAGCTAACCCAACTAACAACATGTTTTTCCATGTTTGCTCTGCTATTTTTATATTTTTTTAAATAGTGAAGTTTAGAACAGTATATAAATACTGATCCTTTTTTATGCATGATATGTAGTGCAGGTTTGGTGGAAATTCACCCCCTGCCACACACCATTATGGTGGCTTGGTATTATGTAGATGTACATCTATGTAGCTGAACGGTAGGAAAAGAATTGTCACTTCGTACATTTTACATTTTTTTACTATCGCCCATAGTTTCGACGCAAAATTCCTAGTGTGCTGTATAGATGTATTTACAATTAGACGTATTTTTAAAGTTGCAATTATTTTCATGTGTCAGTTGCACACATTAAGTACTGAAATTTCACACCAGGGTATGGCTATTTGAGGGCATTATAGATGAAAACTTCATATTTGTCCTCAGAATCATTATTGATGATAAATAATGACAAAAAATAATAACTTGGCCTCCATATCGTTTATATTGGAACATTTTTGGCTCTTTTTGGAAAAACAAATTAGGGGAAAAAAAACTCGTAATTTTTTCAATAATATCTAATTTTCTCAGTTTTTCATTTTTTTAGCGTGATAATGATCACGTGATTATCAACTTCCACAAATTTGCATTGCCTTCTTCAGGTTTTCAAATCAAGGAACAGAACTCGTCAAATTTCATCCAATGAGTTTATCCTGGTCTCAGTGATCTGGATCCAGTTAATTGTAACTTGGATCGACTCTTTGATGAGACCTGTCAACCTTGCCAAAAGGGTGAACGACAGACCGGTTCTTATCCTCATTGGGGTTGTTCGGTGGCGGAGGGAAAGTATCGGGGTCGCCCGATAGGGTTGGAAAAGAGACAAAGCAACGGTGCTGTACTAATTGGGTGTCAGGGGTTTAAAATCTTAGCTGTCAAAGTTAAAACCACTAAAATTGCGGATTCAGGCTTACAGTAGCTCGAAGCCTCTTCACCAATAGCTGCTGTTGGAAAATCCCTTTGTCCATTTTTAGAGGAAGGATTTTCTACTGGTTTTAATGGCAAATTGAAATATAGAACTGACGCATTATTATTAGTATTCTACCGGTGAAGGTAGGTTTAAATGGACATTTAATTCTTCCCACCCCCTAAATTTCACACGTCTCCCTCTTCAGCCCCTCATACTTCCTGCCACCCATCATTCCATCCAAGCTACCCGTTCTTCTCCTCCCTCTTCCCCACTTACCCAACGCTCTTCTCTCAATTACCTCCTTTAAAACACCATCCCCTTTTGTTACCATTTCCATCCACACCTTCTGCCTTCTCCTAATTTCATCTATCAAATTTCTTAGTACCAGTACTAGAATTGGTAGGAGAAGAAATAAATTTGAAAGAACTGACGTATAAATACTTGAAATAAGATTGCTGATTAAGGAATGGTACCTCATTTGTCGTAATTTTATCCGTTACCATTTAGTAGGTATTAGTTGTATATAGGACTCAAACAGGACCAAATTAAGGAAATATCTCCCGACTCCATTTTTCCCTGAATATCTTTCAAGTTAACTTGATAATACATTGTTGGAGTAGTTTTATAGATTAAAAAATCGTATAATCCATTAACGCGGTGTTTTACCTCTTCTATGCCTTAGGTTCAGAGATTTTTCAAGTCATTTTTGAGCTATTTCTTTACAAACTGGGGACCGTTTTTTCATAAAAACATTTACATTAGTAAATATCTAGCCTTTCAAGGAGGAACCTATCAATTGATTTCTTAGTAAATAATTATTAGTGTTTCCCCCATATCTTCCATGAATATTTAAAAAAATCAATTTGCGCGTCACTTTTACAGAAGAGAACTATTTCCTTGCGCGTGTGCTTATTGCGTCGTAAATCTTCTTAACAGCTTTCAGAATAATCTGTTATGGTGGCTTTCGAGGTAAATGGCGCAACTGGGTGAGTATGGCAAGTAGATTGCAGCCGGATTCAAAATCAGGTGAAGCGCATGGAGATAATGAACCCGCGGGTGGTTGGATCTCCTGAATTCACCCTTGAAACCCTGATTGGGTAATTCCAAAATCCGATAGCCTTTTACGCGAGTGGGATCCTAGGTTTTCAATTTCTGCGTCAATGAAGGGGAATGCCAAATTACCATTAGGGCATCGCGTGCTTTTGGAAAATTTTTAATGATGATAAAATTATTGAGGAAATGATTCAAAGGAGGAGTGTAATTTATAAGTTCGAAACAAATTAACTGATAACAACGTGGTACAGGTTTATATGCCTTCCCAGGCTACGAAGCTGGAGCAGTGTATGTAAAAAAGTAATAAAACAACTAAGAAACTTAATTTTTTTAGAAAATTGTAACGCTATCGTCGGCGAAGGCCGAGATGGATGACTAGCCGGAAAAAAATGAATTCAGATATAGGAGTCTGATCAACAACTAAATTTGTGTACACTAGTTAGTAGAAATAAACAAATTGTTATACTTATATAATAAACAAACCAAGCCAAAAGCGATGAAGAAATACAAGAAAATTTTCCCAAGAGATTGAAGAAAATACCAAATTGACTATATTTTAGCGAAGCAAACATTCAGAAACATGATGAGAACTACAAAAGTTACTCTCGGGTCAATGCGGGCATGGGTGACCACAATTTAGCGATGATCAAACAACATTTTAAACTCGAGAATCTGAAAAAAACAATAAAGAATATGTACATGGCAAGTAGAAAAATTGAAGGAGGCTCAACGTCGGCTGGTTTTTCAGAAAGCAGTCAAAAACATGTTGGGTGTGAACTCCAGAAGGAAATCAGTTAAAAAGAGATGGTAACACATTAAAAACGGATTATAGGAAGTCGCAAAAGAAGTATTGGCGGAATAAGATACCAACTGGGTCACAAAAGTAGTTTTAAGCCTGATTGAGGAGAGAAATAATACAAAAATGTATAATCTGAAAAGAAAAACTCTGCCACGAAAGAATAAGAAATTAATTATGTTATAAGGCAAGAAAGACTAGAGAAATGTGACCGAAGGACTGGTACGAAGCTTTACAAAAGAACCACGCCCAGGGAGAATTCGAACTAGGATAGGGAGGAACCATTTCAAGGAATGGAGTACAAGATACAGTGCCATAAGGAACAAGAACATTTGACTGAAAATGAAGGGCAATAGAGAAATTTTGATTTAAAATGAAGACAAAGGGAAAGATGGAAAGAATATTTAGAGGAGCTGTACGACGAAAACAATGTCAGCGTGATGGTAATTAAAGTGGAAAATGAAGTCCAAAAGATCCTCGAATTTAAAATAGAAATATGAGACAGTATAGGGGATTTGCGAATGAATAATGATTCTGGAATGAATAAGGTAATTGTCCTGCCGAGGTAATTAAAATGCAGGACAGAAGACCCAGAATATTAACCCATCTTTGCAAAGCAATCTGCAACAAGCACGCTACAGTAGCGATGCCCACGGCCTTTGAGTGAAACATCATCATCCCTATTCCCAAAAAGAAGATGACCAAGAACTAGGAGCATTCAAGACCATAATTATGATGACAAATACCGTGAAGTTATCGAGAAAGATCATCTAAAGAAAAAGAGAGCGAAATTCTCAGGAATTCCTGGTTAAAAACCTATTTGGATCCGGAAAAATCTATGGTATTAGAGAAGCGATTTTAGCTCAGGGGCTGCTTATAGAGAAGAAAATGGAGAAAAAGAAATTGACGTTTGATGCCTTTGTGAATTTGATGAAGGCTTTAGGGAGCGTGGATCGTAATTCAATGCTCAGGATCCTATAGGAATATGGGGTGTCATGCAGGGATCATACAATTTTACTCAATTTTGCGTAATAACGGGTTTGCTGTTATTAAATCAGGACCTAGCCGTGAATAAGCAAGAATAAGGAAAGGAGTTAGACAAGGTTGTGCACTGTCTTCTGTACTCTTCAAAGTCAGCGTGGAGAAAGTCATGACAGACAAAGGAGAAGGATTCTGGAGTGAATCTCCCCGAGGAGAAAATTAGTATGCTGCGATTCGACGGTGGCAAAAGCGAGCACGGCAGGGACAGGAAGAGGATTAAGGAATAAACAAGTAAAGCTGGAAAAGATAATGGCCAAGTATCCATTGAAGATCAGTAAAAAGAAAACTAAGGTATGCATTAGGAGGGAATAATCCGAGAGGAATGCTGAACCAAGAAAACAAATGCTTGAGGAGGGGAAAGAGTGTTGGTATTTAGGAAGCCGAGTAATCAGTGATGGACGAAGAAAGGATAAAATAGTCAGTGGAATAGCCCAGCAAAAGAGGTCATTCTATCATAGCAAGAATCTACTTACGGCTATAAAACAAAAGCTTGGAATCCAGGAATAACTTCATTAGAACTGAAATATGGAGTATGTACGATTACTGCAGATAAGGAGTCAACGCTGACTTCGTTCAAAATGTGATACTACTGAAGAATAATTAATGGCACGCACCATTGTGAATAAACGCCACGGAAACCTCAGATCCAATTTGGAGTGTTAGCAATCCACAATGGAAATTAGCAATTTGTCTCATATATTGCCTGCCAAAATATCGCCTTATCCTACAGCGTTAAAATATAAGATTGATGCTACATACATATCGCATTCTATTTGTCTGCCACGAATGCAGAGGTTGGCCCTTTCAATTGTGAAAGGGCACCGTAAGCTAAGAATATTAGCGACAGCAGAGAATGTTACAATTATTACATTGATTGAACGTTTGGAAGCGGAGAAAGGTTGGAAAGGAACCCAGTTATGGCTGTAGTCTAAACTAACGAAAATATCAACAAGATTTTATTGTTGAATTAGTCAAACGACTTCGGCCGTGACTTTGTGGAATTTTTTCATTCTTGAACATAAGAATTAGCTTTGCAATTTTCCACTCAACTTTTAATGACCCAACCGATTTCAACACATTTGTGTCTTTATCTAGGGACTAAAATGACAGAGCATTGGGGAGGCCTTAAATAGTGCATTGGACTGGGGGGGGGGGGGGGGCAGTAGAATTGCCCAAGCGAAAATGGCATTTTAACATAAGAAGACTGCTTACAGCTGCAAATACAAAAGTGGAAGTGAGGAAACATTTCATTAGAACATACATCTGGAGCATTATACTATATGGCAGCGAAGTCTGGACAATAACAGCAGCAGAGAAGTCCAGGCTGGAAGCATTTAAAATGTGGTGCTACCGAAGAATGATGAAGATAAAATGCATAGATCGAGTGGCAACCGAATAAGTCTTAAGAAGAGTGGGAGAGAAGAGATGTCTACTGAAAGCATTAAAAGGAAGACGGGACAACTTAAAGGGCCACATCTTGAGACACGATGACCTGATGAAGACAATTGTCGAGGGAAAAGTGAACGGGAAGAATGGAAAAGGCAGACCTCGTATGAGGTATATGGAGCTAGTTTTGAAGGATGTAAAAGAGAGGAGTCAATATGAAGAGTTTGGCCGTTAGAAGAGTGGAGGGCTGCGTCAAACCAATCCTAAGATTGTTGACCGATGATGATGACTTATTCCATTAATTTATTTTGACCCAACCGGTTTCGACGTTAGCACGTCATTATCAGGGGTACAATCTCATCAGAAGGGGTACACGTCATCACCATGGGATATTGTACCCTGACGATGACGTGCTAACGTCTAAACCGGTTGGGTCAAAATAAATTCGTGGAATAAGTACTAAGGCCGTGTACGAATTCGCGAATTAGCCGCCTAAATGCTCCCTTCGTAGGGAGGAAGCCATCTTGTAGTGTGTTCGAATTCGTAGGCATCAGTTTAGTCACCGAATTTAGTCACCTAATGTTGCCGTCAGCAAAGTGAGCATGAAGTGTATCCTTTTGCGACGCCGTCTTTAAAAACCGTCCCATAATTCTCAGCGCCTTTGGAGGGTAGAAGAATGGTTGCCGTGGTAACAAATTGTAAACAATTACTTTCGCGATGTTTATTACATAAAGGAGCCGACGAAATACTTCATGTGTGAGTTTGATATTATTTCGTTTTTTTCCCATCAGAATGATTAAAAATTCAAATGTTAACAATGACAAATATAAATTAAAGAGGCAATCCTAGTGAATAACGGAAAACAATTCATGCCTTTATCTTGCTAAGACATTCATCTCGGAGTGGTAAATGTTCTAAGAACAGAAATATTTCTATAAATCGGTGAGATAAACTGCTTTTCTGTTTTTTAAACAATAATTGTGAGACAAGCGGTTGAATTTGCTGATATGAGTTTTTGAAATTCGTACGGTAGTTTCCTCTTCTGCTTGTACATAATTTGTTATAAAACGCGGTCGATATTTAATAAATGAATACCGCTAGCCCCGATTTGATCACCAAACCGGGCATTTCACCAACGGATGTTCCTTTCAAATTTATTATCTGCACTAACAATTTGTAAGTAGATGAGTCATTGTACTCTAGATAAGACATTGTACCTATTTGGACGCTTCCATCGAATTGCTTAAATATTGAAGCACTTCAAAGAAAAGTGTAAATATAATGGAAAAAGCATTAAATTACATAAAAGAATAACCGAAAGGTGATTGCTAATTGGAATATCTGGAAATGTAGGCTTTGTAATGCTAGACGTAGGCGAAAATGGCTAAAGTCTTACCGCTACAGCAGGCATTCGATCAAGTAATAATAAGAATCTATGTCAATGCTCGAACTTAAGCTAGTAGATTTTCTGAGAAAATAGTTTATAATTCAAAACAGAATATCTCCGGTGAGTATCCTTTTAACTCCATAAGTTAGTATTAGTACATCAAAAATGACCGCGAGTATAATACCTCAATTCAGGCTATTGCTACTCATTTGTTTATAATTACCATTGTTATAACGTAGGTTGCGACACTGTAGCTTTCGTCCGAATTCGTGCTCCCTGCTGCGTCCGAATTCGGAATTAATCGGGGAATCCAGGCACCTTCGATGGCTAAAGGAACATGGCTAATTCTTAATGGATAATGAATTCGGATACAGCCTAAGTGAAATATTTCTCCCATCGCTCTGAATAGGAGTCCACTACATCAAACAAAAACCCTCCACCGTAGTATATCATAACTTGTGGGAAAATGAACAGTCAGTGAATAATTTGGAACTAAGAATCTGCACTCCATTGGTTTAAAGACGTAAAAAATTCACCGCTTCGCAAGTTATTAACGGGTGAATTAATTCTGCGAAGAAATTTCACCTCGTCATTTTCGGCAAAATTCGGCATTCTCCGTTAAATTCCTCTGGAAGGCAATTAAAATGAGGAATCCAGGAAACTCAGCTTGCTCAGACGGCATAAGGAATGCGGAAAAAAATAAAGCCAGTCCAGACAGAGTTATCTTTACGGCCGAAATGCTGCAGCGCAGCCGACTTCGCGAATTGGACTCGAGGAATAAAAAAAAGAAAGGAAGGCAGTAAAGAGAGCTGTTTCATTTGAGGAGGAAGGGGGTGGGGGTTTGTGGGGATGGGAGGGGAGGGGGCGGGGAAACGGAATGTCGCAGAGGGGGGGCGGGGGTAGATCGGAAAGGGTGGGAAAGGGGTGAAATATTTTGTTCAGGTGCTGACGCACCCCTTTGGTGCCCGAATATACCGATTAAATCACCTGCAGAAGTATAAATAGGGTCGCTGAAGATGTTAGATATATATTAAGAACCCTTGCGTATTTTACTAGATTTGATCAGATAACATCTACATCTACATCTACACGATACCCTGTAAGCCACCGCGACGGTGTGTGGCAGGGGGTGAAGATCACCAAGCATGCACTACTAACATGCAAACGATCAACTATATTGTCTCATGCAACTTGAATGTTAGTATCTATAGTATTTAAGGGGTTAATACATGCATCATGCACTACAGAATACTCTAAAATATTTCACCTACCTATCCCTCTGCCATGATTCCTATTCTGTTCCCTTATAGAACGGGGGAAAAATGCCATTTTGAATCTATCAGTACGATAATCTATCTCTCTAATCTTATTTATCTGGTCGAATATAGCATAATAATACGCTAGCGTTTTTAATATGTGCCTAACATCTTCAGTAAAGCTATCCGACTGAAATTTCTCTAACACATTTAATCTGTACCTTAACCTACGCTCTGATAATGATTCCCACCCTAATTCTTGCATTAATTCTGAAACACTACTCAACCTATCATAACATTTTTTAACGAACCTAGCTTCTCTACGCTGCACACTGTCTAGTTCTCTGATCAACCCAAATTCATTCGAATTCCATACACTGGCTGCATACTCAAGGTGGGGCCTAACTAGTGAAAAGTAACACCGCTCTTTCGTCTTCTCATCATATTTCAGATAAACAAGATTAGAAATTGACAATACTAACCCATGCCTGTGGAGGAAAAACAGATAAGTATATTAAAAAAATTGCCTTTATAACAGTAATCACTTCATTACTTTGTAGGTGCTAATCGTCTAGTTGTAATTGACTCATGTATCTAACATGTTACCATGAAGAAGTGGCATTGCAGATGCTTAGATGCATATAAGTAAGGCATGTTTGGTGATATTTACCCCTCCTTGCCATTTATCCTCGAGGCGAATTTCAGGGTATAACGCAGATGTAGATAAATCGTCCCTCAACGCAGCAGAAGGAAGTGGCGACGTGGGCACTGTCGCATCTGCAGACCATTGTGTATTTACGCCGCAGTCGTTTCGTCCCTTAGATGATGGTTTGTGGTGATGCCTATGCTAAAATACGGAACGTGGTGCTGGAAGAAGGGTCGTACGTTTTTCAATGCGGTGCATTTTCACTTGGCAGCTGGTGTTGAGTTTGAAAAAAAAATGCGTGGTAATTAAGCTTTCAAAAAATGGCCATGTTCACTGTCCGCGCCAAAATCTTGTAGACTTGAGTTTAAACCTAAATAACTCCGAAACCGTTCATCAAATTTTCACGTTATTTACATATTAATTTAGATAATTTTATTGTTGACTGATTACATTGTTAGAATAATTTTTAAAGTTAATTTTAAATAATAAAATATTTAAAAATAAAAATTACTCCTAAGTTCTTAATTTCTTTTGCTTAATGCAGGAAGTATCTACTGTCCGCGCCAAAATCTTGTAGACTCGAGTTTAAACCTAAATAACTCCTTAACCGTTCATCAAATTTTCACGTTATTTGCATATTAATTTAGATAATTTTTTTTGTAGTATTGTTAGTATAATATTTAAAGACAAATTTAGGACCTCTTTCTTGCATTAGAGTAAAATAAAGGCCCATTTTTTTTAGAATTACGGCACCATGCGACACTTTGACGTCTCATATCTGCTAAGCAAAGCGTTTGTCTAAAGCAAAATTTTAATTCCAGGTGAATTATATATTTATTATTGAGTCTGCGATGTTTCAAGGTTTTAATTTTAGTACTTATTGGTATGCTGTTCCATTTATAACCACACTTTTTCTCGGCAACTATGCATCATGGTGCTACGAGACTAAAACTGTCATCTTTCTCTTTAAATTTCCAGAGCGAATCAGATATTATCATTTAGCTTAAGATAGCACCTTATTTTATATCGAATTTTATGTTTTCTGAAATAACGCGCGAGCCCAGAGCAGGGCACTCCGCTGTGACGCTGCGCGGTGTTGCCGGTGCGAGAAAAAATGCGGTTATAGATGGAATAGCATACAATAACTACTAAAGTTAATATCTTGAAACTTTGCAGACTTAATAATAAAGGTATAATTCACCTTGTGTTAAATATTTGCTTTAGTAAACGTTTTGCTTGGAAGTTATTAGACGTGAAAGTGACGCATGGCGCCGTAGCTCTAAAAAAAATGGGCACTTTATTTACTCTAGCGTAAGAAACAGGTTCAAAATTTATTTTTAAAAATTATTCTAACAATGTAGTCAGTCAAAAACAAAATTATCTAAATTACTATGCAAGTAACGTGAACATGTGATGAACAGTTTCGGAGTTATTTAGGTTTAAACTCGAGTCTACAAGATTTTGGCGCGGACAGTAGATACTTCCTGTATTAAGCAAATTAAATTAAGATTTTAGGAGTAATAGATTGATTTAAAATAATTTGATACAGATAGATAAAACAGATTTAAAACAGATAAGGGCCAACCAGTTTGTTCTCTCCCTAACATGAGTCATATAACTGTTTTGTGTTTTCTAGCTTTCTTGAATTTTAAAACATCTTAATACTCCAACTCGCGAGTCATCTGTTTCCACTCTAATTTTTTGTGATTTACCCGGGCTTCCGCACCAATATTTCTTGCGAAGGCGAGCGCCTAGGCCTTCTTCAGCTGCTGGAGAAGATGATCTCTCCAGTGGGATGAAACCCGGAGAAACGAGGATTCCTTCCCTTAACATTTCTCTCTTTATTTGGTCATTGGAAAAGACATGGGTGACTTTTCCTTCCTTTCCTCAAGAGTGTTCATTAACCGAATGTCACAAACCCGACCGGGATCACGTTACTTTTTGCAGCAGAATCACTGAAGAACAGACGGTACATATATTCTCTTTTTTATTATATCCTTTTTTCACTTCTATCAATCGAGATATCCCATTAGGAGTAGCTTTATTTGTTTCAAAATTCAATGTCATTAGGCGTGACATTTTGGAACTTCTGCAGGGTTAAGGAATAAACGCACCTGTCGATGTCATAAGGTTCAATACCAGTCGTTAACTAACGTGGAATCATTCATAGTTACTGGCGTTTTTCCTTATAATTTTATTACTTGTTTTTCCTGCTTTTATCTCCGAGTAATACGCAAGAAATGATCAGAGAAATTTTCAGTAAATATTAAATAAATTGCACAAACAAACGTGATGTTTGTATTCGTTAATCAAAGGCATTTTTCCAAATTCAGTTGCTTTTTGAGTAATCTGTATTGGAGGCAAGTTCAGCATTGAGCAATCTATAACCTCTTCAGTTGCATTATATCATCGTATTCACCATAACTGATTCTCTCTTTTGATCATAACATGTACTGTTTGACTAAATTTACATATTTCACAAGCCACCGGTAGTGAAAGCAGGTAGTGACTACGCAATGCTGTAAACGTTATCACTAGTTTTGCTGTTAAAATCCACGTGGGACACCGAGTATCCTCCAATGCAATTTAGTCTTTAATATTATAAACCATTTTCATGTAAGGCACACATTAAAATTTTATGATGATAATGCTTCTAGTTAATTTTAAAACGTGAGAGGGACAAACAATTAAACGCAAATATCATGAGTTTCGGGTCTCCAATAGACGCGTAATGAATTTAAAATATGCAGTACCTAGTCTAATTGGCTATTTACTATCCATGACCCTTCAGTAACATTTATTATTTTCCCTTCCAGCCAGGAATCGTGAACTTTTGACCCTTGCGTTCCCCTTTCGATCCTCATAAAACTCTAGTCCCACAAATAGACGAGGAGAATTTCATTTTTATTTTATCACAAATTTGCATGTGCCTGGTACGAAACTAGCATAAAATTTTTTTTTCACGTTTACTTACATCCGCTGAGTATACTACAGTCCAATTCAAGAGTTCGGGGCGGGTGAGTAGCTGATCAACAAGAATTATTCAAATATGTCGCTAAAAATGTTAATTAGTCACACACTGGGTAAAAATTCATCATCTACATAAAGTAGGTATTCTAAACTACGACGCAATATGTATGTAGCAAGGCATTTGTCCTTCTTACTTAGAGAATATTTGGCGACCGTTCACCCCCTACCTCACACCTCTTAGGGTGCGCACTGTACATTATGTAAATGAGGATCCCATAACCCTTCCCCACCCCGACTACCCTGTATCCAGTTCCACGAGACGGTAACTCAAGAGTTAGGATTCGAGAGGGGTTGAAAGGGAAGGACTTATCTTTATTTTAAGGGTCGGTTGATTTGACTACTTAGTTTCCACGATTTGCTCTCATGGGATGGCTTTCGTAGGAAAAAGGAAACGTGAGAAACGGTGGAAAAATTTTCCACTTAAAATCATTTCTCTTGCCACGTGCCTGGAAAAGGGAAAGGAAATAGCGAAATGAGAAAGGCACGAGGTCAATTTTCTGTATAGTCATGGCAGAACCAAAACCAATATAGCTAGCAGTGTTTCATGGAGCAGAATATCGGAGAAGAAGTGAAAAGATCGCGTGAAAGATAGTATCGTGTTTGAATAATGGTCAATTCTGATATTCAGATATGAAAACTAAAAATTACGGGACTTCTTTCACGCACGATTATTGCACCCAGTGACAATACATTATTTCTTCTACCTTTGTGTTAATTAGTAAATGTGAAATATCCTTTAATCGGTCATTATCAGCGAACAATGTCTTTTGCCAGTATTCCCGATCCAAAAGGTAATTTAACGGAGGATTAATTGAAACAATTCTTGCGCGCATGAATTTCTTCCCATAGATACTCATAATAGAAAGGACAATGGCCTTACATCAACTAAAGATCATTAAGAAGAAGACTAAGATATTGGTGTGCAGCAAGAGAGAGGAGGCCAAAACCAACGTTATACTAGGAAAACAGAAACTGGAAGAGGTGAAAGAGTTCTGTTACCTGGGAAGCAGAGTAACCAACCATGGATGAAGCAAGAAAGAAATAGTGAGTAGAATAGCCCAGGCAAAGGGGGCATTCTATCAAAAGAAGAATTTACTTACAGCTGGAAATACAAGCTTGGAAGTGAGGAAGCAATTAATCAAAACGTATATCTGGAGCATGTTTCTTTACGGCAATGAGGCATGGACGATGACAGCAGCGGAGAAGAAAAGTGTGGAAGCATTCGAAATATGGTGCTATCGAAGAATGAAGAAGATAAAATGGATCGACCGAGTGACAAATGAAGACGTCCTAAGAAGAGTGGGAGAAAAGAGAAGTCTGCTGAAAAGTATGAAAAGAAGACGGGACAACTTAATCGGCCACATCTTGAGACACGATGGCCTGATGAAGACAATCTTCGAGGGAAAAGTGAACGGGAAGAATGGAAAAGGCAGGCCTCGTATGAGTTACATAAAACAGGTCGTAAAGGACGTGAAAGAGAGGAACTACGTCAATATGAAGAGGTTGGCCGATAGAAGAATCGAGTGGAGGGTTGCGTCAAACCAATCCTAGGATTGTTGACCCTTGATGACGAACGGTCCACTAATAAGATTTATTATATATACTAATAAGTCCTATTTCTGCATTGAAATCTTATTAGTGGACCATTACAAAAGAGTTATTTTTTATTCCCATTTTCATCATGGAGAAGTTTTTACATGGTCATGATTTGGATCGTTTCTTATATCGCTAAACAATAGTTAGCGTGCAGGACCGAGGAATTGTGAGGCTTCTTGCAAGATTCAAGTGGAGTTCGATCTACTTTGCACGGCAATATTAAGATTGTGCTTCCATCAAAAATATTGCGAGACTAATGTAGGACACTATGAAACTAAAACATAAATTCCATATTGAGAAAAAAAACTACGTGAGTAAAAACATCTATCAAAAAATAGTATAATGCGGCTGATTTCAATAGTATAATGTGACTGAAACATTCATCAGGTCGTACATCTGGAGCATGTTCCTTTACGGCAGTGAGGCATGGACGATGACAGCAGCGGAGAAGAAAAGGGTGGAAGCATTCGAAATATGGTGCTATCGAAGAATGACGAAGATAAATTAGGTCGCCCGAGTGTCAAATGAAGAAGTCCAGCGAAGAGTAGGAGAAAAGAGAAGTCTGCTGAAAACTATAAAAAGAAGACGGGACAACCTAATCGGCCACATCTTAAGACACGATGGCCTTATGAAGACAATCGTCGAAGGAAGAGTGAACGGGAATAATGGAAAAGGCAGGCCTCGTATGAGTTGTATAGAACAGGTCGTGAAGGACGTGAAAGAGAGGAACTACGTTAATATGAAGAGGTTGGCCGATAGAAGAATCGAGTGGAGGGCTGCGTCAAACCAATCCTAGGATTGTTGACCCTTGATGATGATGATGGGATACTCATAGTCCGCATGCTACAAGCATGTTAAGGACGAAATCTGTCGGGCTAGTTGGAATTTTGGTTTCGATAAAGCCACTGTTGATCAGGATGGATTCTATAACCTTGCGCGAAGGGTGCTAAGCGGCCCAATTTTACTTTAATCTCTGCCACTCTGAACTTCAATCGAGTGTTTTGAAAATTTCCAATAAAAGAGACTCCTTCACCGGAAATTGAACAATGGGCTTTCAGAACGCTGGATACGGATCCTGAAAAAATAATTCGCAGATTAATCTGCGATTACAAGAATGGGGAATACGCATCAAATCTGTTTCTCGAATATTAATGATGTACTCGATGCGAAATTTTCTCACCAATTTAAATACACAAGCCAAAATTTTCTATGCCAAACACAAATATTATTAAACTCTATCAAAATGTCCCCGAAAATTGACGAAAGTCACGTGACCTGAAACGCCTTCTGACGTCACTGCACGGTAAAGGTTCCATGTTGCAACGAAGATAGACATTTATTTTTAAAAGAAAACGAAGCGAATATAAGGTTTTGTGGTTTTTAGCCGCTTCTCGAACGAAACAATGACTGACCGACAATTTCCTTTGGTTGACTCCATTATGGCTGCGTTCTTAAAAAAAACGAACTATTGCATAAACGTAGCTGAAATTCTTGGGCATCATACAGGCATTATATAATTTATGTACGATGTCCATCGGTTACCATCCATGCTACTTATATAAAAAAATCAAAATACAATCGTTAATTGCATTAAACCAATGAGATGAATACGTACGTTTTTGCCAAATATTCATTTAACAGCTTACCTCCACGCATAAACAGATAAACAACGCCCATAGTGATACCGTGCCGTGACGTCATACCATGACGTCATGTTTTTAAGGTGCCGAAAAGGTACAATTTTCAAAGAGTAATATCTTTGTAACATAATTTAATTCTTCAGTGAAATTTTCGCCAAGCACATTTTAGCTAATAAACTTCACATTCAAAGAGTTATAAAAACTAGTGCATGTTCCCCATTGTGGCGCCCTGTGCAACATTGGCCTGGTAAGCCAATGGTCCGCAGTTCGATTCTAGGCCGAGAAGAAATTTTCCTCTGGACGTTTTCAATTCGTTCATTAACCACAAATAATTAGTGATAATGTCAAGATAAATTATTAAACCACTTTTTCCTATGAAGAAGGTGTTATGGACATCTGCATACTTTTTTTTTAACACAAAGAGAGATCGAGAAACACAGAGGAGATTGCACTTCGAGAGACAAAGTAGTAAGGGAGCTGGTATCTAGAACATTTGCGATACATGAAGTCAATCATATAATTTCGTTTTAAATAATACCTGAGATCAACAACAGCGCCTTTCCAGATTTTAAATATGTGAAAAACATTTGATTTTAAACGTATAAAATGTCGCGGACGAAACAAAACGTTTATTAAATATATGGATGATTTTTTGGTAGTAAAGGTTCTTTTCTTAAAAATGAAATTAGAAATATTAAAAAAATCCACCCTATAGAACTTAACCCTTTGACACGACGATATATCGTCGTTTGCAGAATGTGCCAGAAGTGCCAACGACGATATATCGTCATCTATGAGGAGACCTGCTAAAACAATGTTTTTCTCAATCTTTAACTCTTGTAAATTGTACATAATACAAGAATGTTCTTTTAATAACTACGTGGAGCAATAATTTTTATTGTTAATGGAAAAAATATCAACAGCTTCGATAATTTAAATAACTGTATGTCGGATTGAATTTTCCGAGCGCCACATTTGGTTGTAACGAAACTGCTTCTGGTGCGACACTTTGGAAACTACATTGTTTGTTAGCCTAAAACCAATTGACTTTCTTCTAATATTTTGAACTTTGTATTTATGTCGGAGATATTATGTTTGGCATGTTCCTATTTTTTTATATGCTTAGAAACATTTTATTCTCTGCAAAGTACATCGCATTCTCGTTCGTTTTGCGAACGATTCACGGCATAGCAAAAAGACTTTAGGCTTCAAACATCTCTGCTATGTCGCTTCTGATGAGATAATTTGTTGCTGTTTCACTGCGATCAATTCGTTGATTTTTAGCTACTAAAGGCAGACGAAAAGATACTACGTAACTCCTATCATGCTATCTCTAGCATCTGGTGCGTTGAGTCGGCTGGAGTGTTGAGTCAGCATTGTGGCTCCGATTGTCAGCCTCGTTATTATAGTAGATACGGCAGTAGTAATTGAAAGATGATGCTGTGCATAAAAAATACAATGTGTGCCATCTCTTGTTGTTGTTTACGCATTGAAATTTCACTAGTGGCTTTTTGGAAGTGAAATCTTTTACCTAAAAATGGCGTCAACTTCTAGAAATGATTTTCACCTGGTGTTGACGATGACAAATTAGCCGAATACATAAATTCACTAAGTAATGACGACGACTCTGTGGAAAGGGAAGACAGCGCCCATTTTTGTTGAGACACTAGTGAAGGGTAAGTGTTATCAGACTCAGATGAAAGCGTGATAATCCTTCCTAAGAAGAGACCGGCAATTATTGAGTATAGCAATGATAGCGTCAGTTCTGATGAACGTGAAAGTGGAAGCCGTGATCATTCTGCAGAATTCATTGAGGTTCAGGACAATTGTGATTCACTCCCTCCTCCACATTTTGAATTCCTGGAAACTCCTGGTTCCAATCATTTTCCGCCACCAAAATCTTCTCCAATCTTGTACCTCAACCTCTTTTTACCAACGCATTCTGGACCATGGTACCTCAACCTCTCAAATAAAACTTTAGTGTGGGCAAGAAAAAGTGTTTTAGAAGTGAAGAGTTTCTTATTCTTGGGTATCGAGAAAAGAAATCACAAAAAAATCCAGTTTTATTACTTTCCACCAACTCGATAGCCAAAAGAAATTCAGTCATTCGCAAGGGTCAAGAATTTCCAAAGGAAAGTCCACAAATCATTGAGCACAATGATACATGGGAGGCATTTATTTTTCGTATATTATGTTGTATGTGTATTTAGGTGAGAGAAGATTACCTATTTGATATACTGGAAGAAAATGGTCCGCAATCTATATATATAAAAATGAATGTATGTGTGTGTGTGTGTGTGTGTGTGTGTGTATGTCCTTTATGCATTACTACACCATTCATCGGATCGCCAAGAAACTTTGGGAAGTTGTTGAGTACATTCCCGAAAAGAGGACTACGGAATCGATATTTCAATATCGATACTTTATCGATATAATATCGCTAAAGTATCGATAAATTGATACATTATTGATACAAAATTGAGGTGAAATTATTTAGTTTTTTAAAAGGAATGTATCGTTGTAATATCGATACTGTATCGAATGTATATAATGTGTTTGTCCTTTATGCATTACTACACCATTCATCGGATCGCCATGGAACTTTGGAAAGTTATTGAGTACGCCCCGCGAAGGTTTCTACAAAATCGATAATTCAATGTCGATACTGTATCGATGTAATATCGATAAAATATGGATACATCGATACATTGTTGATACAAAATTGAGGTGAAATTATTTAGGTGTTTTTTATCAAAGTTTTATAAAGTATCATTACAATATCGATACTGTATCGATACAATATTGATAGCTTCATGCATTACCACAACATTCATCCAATTTCCATGAAGCTTTTGCTAGTTGTTTTGTTCACTCCATGAAGGTTTGTATGTACAATATCGAGAATACAATATCGACACTGGAGACGGGATGTGCATCCCATTGAACTTGCAATTCATTGAAACACGTGCAACATATTCAAATCATCCGGCATGGGACAAATTTTTCAGAAATGCCAACTTATTGCTTGGGATGAATGCACAATGGTGCACAAAGCATCGCTCGAGGTTCTGGATCGATCATTGCAAGATTTCCGTTGAATCCTGAGACCATTTGAGAACGCATTAATATTGCTTGCACGATATTTCAGGCAAACATTACCTGTAATTCCTCGATTGACACTAGCGGATGAAATAAATGCTTGCCTGAAATATTCTACTTTGTGAAGACATGTAAAGACGTTAAAATTATATACAAATATGCGTGTCCAGCTGCAAAACAATCGATCAGCTGATATATATTGTATACCCATAAGAATTGTGAAATTAAACATACTATAAACGTGCCCTTTCCATTTAACCAGATTGAGCCACAGCAACGCGTGGCCGGGTCAGCTAGTGTAATTTATAAAATGGTGCTAAGGCCCGAAGAAGGAAAAATACAATTTCCGAAACTTCGACTAACAGTTAAATATTTTTCATTTTTAAAAAAGGACCTAAACTCCCGAAAAATCATCCATATATTTAATAATAAAGAGGTCCGGAATTCAACTTACCATAAAGTTTATTCTAACTGCAGGTGAGAATGCGGAAAAGGGATTAGTGCATTATGGGATACTGTGTATCCTGATTTTGACGCTGATAACAGTGAGTTAATAAGAAACATGTGAAATCGTATTCAAGGGCTGAAGTTGGATACTCACTCACAAGTGTCTTTCCTTACCTCCTTCCAACCTCTTGTTCCTCTCTCCCACCTCCTCTTCAAGAGGAACTACGTTTCCCGAATATAAACGATCGCCTAAATCTTTCCCCTTCCTCACCCTCGCAATCAATTTCCCTTATCTCACTCTACCCTTTAACGGTGGGTTACACCAGGCCCACTCACATTCTTCACCCTCCACCCGTTTCTCCTCTTACGGCTTGCTTCTAAACACATGAAATCATTTCAAGAGTTTCGGCAGGATCGCCGACTAAATGGTCCTTACTCGATGGAGAAAGTATGTTCGCCCTCAATTTGGCGCGTTTTCCGCGAAAGGCGAAAAAATTTCCGAATTGTAATTTTCAATTAAAAGAAGAGGAGGCCTTAAGAATCGTCACCTATTTTTGTCCAAAAATTTGACTCAATTTACGGCATTAACTCCACATTTTCTTCAAAGAAATTAAAATTGAGGGAAACATTAGCTGCGTTAGTTACATCACTTCATTTTATCATAAAAATTAGGCCTTCATGAGTGAGTGTAAATATACGCTGCTTGATTCGATAATCACATTATCATCAATTTATGGTGGCCATTTATAAGCAAATTACTGACACTGGGGGCTTTTAATCGGAACCGGAACCGAAACCCCCCCTCCCCGCGCCTATGTGGACACACTCCCCGAGCGTCTCAACCCCTTCCACGGACCTGGCGTTCGAAGCTTCGCCGCGGGATACCCCTTAGCTGCCAGAGGCCAGTGTTTCCACCGCCTTCTTCTTATCTGTGGGCTCGAAGACCAGGAGCGGCCTACGGTGTTAATCCCCCCCCCCCCCCCCACTTTGCCACTGTGCCTTCGTCGGGCAAGGCCGAAAGACGGCGGCCTCTCATCCCGCAGGACGGCGCCCTTTTCCTCCCCCCCCCCCACATATGGCCTCTCTTGAACTTGAAGGTGTACGTTCTGCCTTGGTACTCCTCAAACGGCCAGGGTTTCCCAGTTCTATGTGTGGTTTTTCCAACTCCCACCCCTAGCATCATTTCTCCCTCCTCTCCCCCCCTTTTTCCGTTGTTACCCTTGTTTTAGGCCCTCCTCCCCTCCTCTTCCCCACTCCATTTTTCCCCTGGTCCCTCCCCTCTTTTGTATATATACTGGACTTTGTTGAGATTTGCTCACCTGATGATAATGTATCACATCGAAACCGGTCGAAGTAAAGATTTCTTTGTGGAAAATTGCCAAACTTATTTATCAAATATATACATCAACAATTTTAGCCTCAAAAACTATGATACGTATTTTTGTCTTTGGTTTTGGCATACAGAATGCCCTGACTTTTTTGTAATGGGGAAATCAATGAATGAATAGTTATTTGAAGTTAATGTGTTTTAGTGAGATTTTACATGGTAACTAACGACTTGAGAAAGCTTGTTTGCGAATGTTGCCATGGGTTAGATCATGAAAATTTAGTTTGGAAGGAATAAACACGGTTTTTGCGAATTAAGTCTCGTGAATTATAATAAACATAAGCGATCTGATAACTTCATTAACAGCATGGGATACGTAAGAATATTTTCAGTCCTGAAAAATTAATTATAAGCTCCTGTTTACATTATGATAAGATTCCCTTTAGCGCCCTCGTAAGTCAATTTTTTCTCGTGTTTTCCGTGAACGACTCGCGTCACCCATTTAACGTCGATTGTCTGCCGCATCTAAAGGATCTAAAGGCTTTGTAGTTGAATATCGTGAGTGGGAAAAAATTATTTTTGCAAATCTCTGCCCAACAATCAATCTTGCTCAATGAGGTTGATCCGAAAAGTGAAAGTCATGTCATTTTTTTTATATTTTCAGCACTTATAGAACTAATGTTCCTCTATCTAATAAAGTGAAGATAATTATACCAACCTATACTCCTTTTTCCGGAAATGTAATTTGAAATTACATACGATTAACGGCGAGAATGGCCGTCACATGGGAATATAACGTTTAAAAATACCATAGTGTCATGTCATTTTTGCAAAAAACCGATATTTTATGCGTAATTTCACAAGAAATAAAATGACACGAAAAAAAGCATCAACCCACCGTATTTTTCGCTAAATCCACCAATTTATGCGCTTTTAGCAGGCGAAATGCGTTAGTTGTCTTCAAGTGGCGCTGCTGTCGCTCTATGTAAAATGTATGGCGTATGAATAATATCATTACTAATGAGATATTAAAGCATATTTCAGAAAAATATTATATTATAATGTTTGATAGGAATATTCTGGTGTTATAAATTAGTAAATCCATTGAGTACATGAATTTATTTCTTTAAAGTAAATGCTGAATTGACTCCATAGTCGAGCTGATTAAAATTATCATAAAAAAGAAATCCTTTGACTTTACATCGTATTTCTTGTGATACTTATGACCTTCAATAGCTTAGGTAATTTCCCTTGTGAAGTAAGGATCACTTAGCAGGCATATACTCGTACTTAAATTAATAAGATTCCTCAGACAACTTGACTCATTCAGTCGCGAACCAACCTCCTTAATTTGTCACAACTGTATCTCTTTCTGCTGTGGGAGTAGGAATATTATCTACTGGGTCAGTTATGGTCTCGAACGATTTGAATTTTTTGAATTAATCTTTTGCAAGCAACCTCCTAGTCTAAACTGTTTCCCAAACTAGGCCTTAACAATGGCCGACACTCTCCGTGCGTTCACAGGCTGGAAGTGCGGCCCCAATACTTCGCGTCGCTCAATTCATGCCGTCAACTCGGCCGGACCCAATTCGCTCGCTCGTTCGGCAATGATCGCTTCCACCCGAGGCGTAATTGCTTGCATGGCGCTCTGACTCAGTGGCTTGGAACTGCCCTAAAAAAGATGAAGGGCGGGCCGCGTATGAAGAGGGGGGGGAGGGCCTTCGATCGGAAAAAATTGACGACCGCCCTCTTCCCCCCCTCCCCCTTCTCCTCTATGGCCCGACGTGATTGGTTCCTTCCCACGGCCTCTGGCCTGCTTGCATAACGGAGAAGAAATAGTTGTAGCGGAGCGGGTAGAAGGAGGAAGATTCCCGAGTCTCCATTTGAAACGGAGAGATAAGTATAAGGGAAGAAATCTACATATGCATAGAACCTTGCAAGCCACCATTAAGGTGTGGCAGGGGGTTTAATTCACACCACACATATTATCTTTTAAAAGGATTAGTAACTATATTCTATATATATTAATTTTGTACCGTGTCAGTCCGTCATTCTGTATCCGTTTAGTTTCGTTCTATCTCAAGTTTTGAGCTAAAAGAGTGAGGTTTGGTGCGTTAAGAGTGGATTCTCTGTCTGAATGATTAGGTAGTAGCTTTGGATTTTTAGCAGTTTGTGGTGAAGAGAAAAATGCTAGAAAAATTGATGCTTTCCCCATCTTTTAACATGGGAAACCAGTTGCTATGCGAATTTGTTTACGTTGCCAAGTAAATGTGTTTACGTTTTTGGTAAAGGGACAAAAATGGGATAGAAGAAAATGAAGAAAGTGGAATTAGTTTCATCAATCAATTTTGTAAGCATTAAAATATTAATTGACGTTATCGATGTGCAGATAATGTAATAAAACAATTTTTTTCTGCCGGCTCCGATCTTGTGTATGAAATGTGAATTTCAAAGCTAGGCGTTTTGAAGTACTTTTCTAACAGTTGAAAGAATGTTATAAAATGTTTATCATGTATTAATGTTTGTTGCTAAATCAGCAGGTTAATTCAAATATCTATTAATTTTGTGGCGTGTCAGTCAGTCAGTAATTCTTATCCGTTTTGTTTTGTCCTCTCCCAAGTAAAGAGTGGGGTTTAGTGCGTTGAGTGTGGATTCTCTGTCTGTATGATTTGGTATTAGTTTTGGATTTTTAGCAGTTTATGGTGCAGAGAAAAATGCAAAAAACGTTGTTTTTGAGAGTGAGAGACAACATATAATGAAAATATGGTGTAGCATAATGTACAAAAACATACAGGATAATTAGAGTAGGACATAATTCTCTATTTATAAAATAGCCATTTCCTTCTCTCTGCATACGAAATGCTAATAAAAATTGCCTGCAAAGCAGATCGGCTAGTATAGTATAAACTTAACAATTGAAAAATGATAAAAATTGCAAAGCAAGCATGTAAAAACATGCGCTTAATTGGGTTAGCTTGAAGTCCTTATGCCAACACACAACTACCTATGCCATCCGTTGATACTTTAGTATATGTATACTATTGAACATATTTACGGCTATTCATATCCCTAATAGTACGAGGGAAGAAGGACATTTTGTATCTGTGGGTTCAACAAAAGATTTATCTAATTTTAGGGCCATAGCCCAATCTACAAACCCAAGTTGGATATCGCAGAATATTTTTAACGCAATACGTGAAAGTATTATCTTGGGATTTATTTAAGAGATAAGTCTAATTTCAACTTGCTATCTGATAAAAATTCCTATTTTAGTTCTTCTGATAGACTGGTTACGCTAATAAATGAACGCTAATAAAATTATCATACCGTCCCTTTACAAATCCTGCCCATCTTCGCTGCACACGCTTCAGTTCGCTATTCAAGACTGATTCGCGAGGATCCCATGTACTGGCAGCGTATTCCAAATGAGGCATAACAAGGGAAAAGTAGCTCATTTCTCGTGAATGATCTAATGCAAGAGGTCGTTGAATTGTACGAAAAAAACGAGAGATACATTTAGCATTTTGGAAAAAATTCATCTCGGTTAACATTCTGCGAAGAGAATGTCGGGTCAGGTCATCCATCCTCCGCCATTTGAAGTGGACCTGACCGTATCCCTCACAGGAAAAAGTTTTCTAGTTGCAACCGTACGTGGTAAAATTTTTTATGGTAACTTTGTCGTTACTTCATAAATTTACAATTTTCACACTTTAAAGAGCTCTTGTAATGTCCACCAAAGCGACCTCTCAAGTTTCATCCTTTAAATTAAAAATCTCAGATAGTTAAAGTTTTACTCGATAAAGTATCGATTCATTTCAGGGCTATATTTTTAAAAATTATATTCTATAACATGTGACTAAAATTATAAAAAAATGTAAAATATAAATTTACTAGGGACACATTAAATCAAGAAGTGTGAATTTAGAATTTAAAATCTCTACAGCTACATAATACCTTGCAAGCCACCATAAAGATTTGTGGCAGGGGGGATTTCTCACCAAACATGCTCTACATATCATGCATAAAAAAGGATTGGTATTTATATACTGTTCTAAACTTCATCATTTAAAAAAAGACAAATATAGCAAAGCAAACATGAAAAAACATGCTCTTAGTTGGGTTATCTTCAAGTCCTTATACCAACATGCAGCTACCAATGTTATCCATTGCTTCACTCGTATTGGATAAATTTATCGTTATTCATATCCCTAATTGTACGAGGAAAAAAGGACATTTTGAATCTGTCAGTTTGGCAATCAATTTCTCTAATTTTGTGTTTATGATCCAGTCTGCCATATTAAGTTGGGGTTCGCAAAATATTTTTAACATCATCACTGAAAATATGGTCTTGGAATTTGTTTCAGATATTAAGTCTAAATTTTAACCTGCGATCTGACAATGTTTCCCAATTTAATTCATTTAATAGACTGGTTACTCTAATAAGGTTATCGTGCCGTCCCTTTACAAATCTTGCCGATCTTCGCTGCACACGTTCAAGTTCGTTATTTACACCGATTTCGTAGGGAACGCACTTGCAGCATATTCCAAATGAGGTCTAAGAAGGGAAAAGTAGCTGATTTCTCGTACATGATCGTCACATTTACCCAGTACTCTTTTGACGAATTCCAGTTTACGATTAGCTTGACCCATTATTTCACGTATGTGTTTACCCCAGGAAGATCATGTGTCAGTCTTATTCCAAGATATTTAATGGGATATCTTAATATACTTACAGACAGGGCTTCAGCGGACTGGAATGGCGTTAAAAGTAATATTTTATAGCTATAATAAAATAAATAGCCTATTTAAAAAAAATGTCAGCACATTTTAAAGTCCAATTATTTGGATATTATCTCAGCGTAAATGGCGACTTAGTGACATAGTGGCAATGTATTGAAATTTGTTGATTTTATTTTATCTCAAGGCTCTTTCAACGAAATTTCCACGTGGATTAAGATTAAAATTGTGCGTTTAATTTACGCGCATAAGTGTATTGCGACATAATGATGTACCGAATTATAAGATTGCAGGGGAAAGAGTGTTTGATGACGGACTGCTTGAAACCAACATCTATACTTATTTTTTTACACAACCAATGACAAAGGGAATGCTATGGTGCGTCTTCAGGAAACGCTCTTTTGTCCCCAGAGGAATTATGTATTTTAATCCTCTTAGAGGCCCTACCGCTTATGAGCAGAATCAACTTTAATTTCACAAACAGCAAAACACACCACTAATCTTCCCCACGCTAGGATGAACTCGAGCATGTTTCACAATCGGAAGTTATATATTAAGTTCTCATGCAAGAAAAAGTATACCAAGGCTAAAAGGTAGTTTTTTCAGGATTGATTCGGTGGAATGTCATAGTGAAAGAAAAACACTGACAATTTTCCACAAGAATAAGGATATTTACTTGACCGGTTTCGGTGTTGTAGATGTAACACCTGAAGATGGTGTTGACACCGAAACAGGTCAAGGAAATATCCTTATTCTTGTGGAAAATTGCCAGTATTTTTCTTTCAGTATACCAAGGCATCTATTTACGAATAATTGAATATAACGCTTAAAATACTCAGGAGTTATACGTAGGTTTTCCATAATATTCCGAGGAGGACATGATTTTGTTTTGAGAAACGATGGAGCATTGGCTTCCCACCAGAATCGAACTGTTTCAGCCTAACTCCTAAATTCATAGTTGTCCAAGAATGGACTAGATGGATGAACAGAACCGATGTGGGGCAGGTGTCATGATATCATCTGGGATATTGATCACAGAGATTTTAAGGGGATTATGTGGGGGAGAAGTGAATTGACATTTTACTGGGAGAGAAGGTAAAAGACATTCTGCGGTTATATCTATAGTATAGCAATGGGCGATTGCGCACAAAGCATGGAATTTAATGGCAGGAATTGAAATACATATTAGACTAAATCTACTGAGCAATCTACAAGCAACATCGAGCATATGGTGTAGGATGAGAAACATCACATACACAGAGTAGTAAAAGAAACATAATGATACGTCAGTATTCAATACCAGTGATCCCTTCTTCACTATGCAGAAACTAGCCATGTCGTTGTACGTGGCTGGTACATTTAACACGTTTGCATGAGGTACTAGCGTTGCAACTCCTTTCCTCTCACTAAAATATCAGTTCATTTCACTCTCATCTACATCTTCATCTACGCAATACCCTGTAAGACACTGCGAGGGTGTGTGGCAGGGGGTAAAGATCACCAAGCCTGCACTATTGACATGCAAAGAAGCAACTATAGGGTCTCATGAAACTAGATTGTACTCTCATCCTCACATCCAAAATACTCTCCTTAATATCTCTTTTAAGTGTCCGAAACGTTATAAAAAGAAAACGCCTCTTGAGTGATGTTTTTATCCATGTATGCATCCATCCGTTTTGGAGGGATTGGAATGTTAGTAGTAGATGTTTGTTGATATTCACCCCCTGGCACACACCCTCGTGGTAATACAAATACCACTAGTTAGATGTAGATTCACGTCATAAGAAAAAATGTATTCATTTGACACGTACTATAGACCGCGTTGCTGAACTTGAACGTGTGCAGCGAAGATCGGCAAGATTTGTAAAGGGACGGTACGACAACCTTATTAGCGTAACCAACTATTAACTGAATTAAATTGGGAATCATTGTCAGATTGCAGGTTGAAATTTAGAATTACAAATTCCAATAGCATATTTTCAGTGATGTTTTTATAAATATCTTGCAAACCCCAACTTACAATGGTTAACTGGACCATAATCACAAAATCAAGAGGAATTGATTGCCGAACAGATATATTCCAAATGTCCTTTTTTCCTCGTACAATTAGGGAAATGAATAACTGGAAATATACCCAATACGAGTGTAGCAATGGATTACAATGGTAGCTGCATGTTGGTATGAGAACTTGAAGCTAACCCAGCTAACAGCATGTTTGCATATTTGTTTTGCTATTTTTATCTTTTTTTTAAATAGTGTAGTTTAGAACAGTATATAAATACTAATCCTTTTAAATGCCTGATATGTAGTGCATGTTTGGTGTGAATACACCCGCTGCCACGCACCTTTATGGTGGCTTACAGGGTATTATGTAGATGTAGATATAGCTAAATGATTAGCAATGGCTAGCGCAATTTATTTTTTTTTGGGCTAAGTAGTTTTCTCCCATCCTAAACCGGCGGGACATCAATGGGAATCTCGCCATGAGGCGAATCCTTATCGAGTAAGCATAACCTCCAACGGAGTGGAGAACGCGAAATCCATTCATACGGATCGGCCATCGGGTCTAATCATGCGCAGCGGGTGGCTTTAAGCTCTCGAAATCGGCAAGGGGGAACATCGCTCTCGTCACCAAGGACAACCGTTCAATGGAGAGAGAAACCTCGTCCTCCCTCTCCCGAATTGAATTTCATCTGGAAACCAGCCCCCCTTATGCGAAACTCGCTTTCTCTCTCTCTCTCTAAACTGCTATAATTTCCCTCAGGTCCTCTTGGCTGACGTAGCTGCTTCTCCAAAGTTCCAGAGCACTTCCTCCGCTTTCATTTTCTCTCCTAAAGGGCCCGATACGTCCAAAAAATAAAAGAGATGAAGCCTCATGGAGCATTGGTTCCCTCCGTACTGTTATTCGTTTTGGAGCTAATGGAACTCTATTGCCTTTCATTCATTACCTTTTCCTCCTTTTGAATGCAAAAAGTGGAAATAAAAGAAAGAGAGTAGGCAAATTCTTGGAGAGAGGAGGAAAGGGGGAAAAAAATTAGGATCATCTTGAGCGTCTTACTGGAAAAAAACACACGTAAAATGGGATATCTGGGATATATAATATTTTGCGAACCCCGACTTAGTATGGTAGACTGGACCATTATCACAAAATTAGAGAAATTGATTGCCGAACTGACAGGTTCAAAATATCCTTTTTCCCTCGTACAATTAGAGAAATGAATAGCAGTAAATATATCCAATACGAGTGATTGAATCCATATCATAGGCAGTTGCATATTTGTGTAAGGAGTTGAAGGTAACCCAACTAACATCACGTTTTTGCATGCGTAAATGCTATTTATGTCTTTTTAAATATTGCAATTTAGAATAATATATTAATGACGGTGACAGCAGCGGAGAAGAAAAGGGTGGAAGCATTCGGTATATGGTGCTATCGAAGAATGATGAAGATAAAATGGATCGACCGAGTGACAAATGAAGAAGTCCTAAGAAAAGTGGGAGAAAAGAGAAGTCTGCTGAAAACTATTAAAATAAGACGGGACAACTTAATTGGCCACATCTTAAGACACTATGGCCTGATGAACACAATCGTCGAAGGAAAAGTGAACGGGAAGAATGGAAAAGGCAGGCCTCGTATGAGTAACATAGAACAGGTCGTGAAGGAGGTGAAAGAGAGGAACTACGTTAATATGAAGAGGTTGGCCGATAGAAGAATCGAATGGAGGGCTGCATCAAAGCCAATCCTAGGGTTGTTGACCCTTGATGATGATATCAATACTAATAATTTTAAATGCATGATATGTAGTGTATGATTGGTGAGAATTCACCCCCTGCCACACACCTTCGTGGTGGCTTGCTGGGTATTATGTAGATGAAGATGAAGATCTGTTGGCTAAGCAAATTTTTCCGGAAATGTCGGACGACGAGTCTTTTTTCCACCCCCGCCCCAATGTATCCACACCCCCCATGTCCACCCCCTCCCCCATCTGCCTCTTCTGTGTTGCATCACTGCCGTGGGATCCTGGGGGGCTGTGTTTGAAACCGTCGGGATTATCTCGAATAGGTAACCAAGGAGTCACGTGGAATAAACAGGAATGGCTCGCAAATTTGGTGCGTTGAAACTGCTGATTGCAACCTCATTCTTTGTTTACACTCGTGTCATATCTCAACTGGGGGCTCTTTAGTTGGAATAGATGAGAAAAACTCAAGTGGAAACAATTAATGATGTCGTAAAGAGAGATTCAGACCCATTAATTTTTTCGAAACCATTCGTGTTTGTATCACGTGACTCCTTGGTTACCTATTCGAGATAATCTCGACGGTTTCAAACACAAGCCCCCTGGCCCCCAAAGGCTCGCTCGGTCCCCACGTGTGTGCCATCAGAGGAAAATGTCCTTTCACATTCATTCGCTCCCATTCAAAATCGCCCGTCGGCCCTCGAATCCATTCCCGTCCTCTCAGCAGCACCGACCGAGTGCTCATCTCTCTGAGAGCACGAGGAAAAATGCGAAAACTCAAGCGTGAATACACCATCTCACACGCTTTTTCTCGCTACTTTCGTCATTTCCACGCGAGGCTCTTTCCCTCCTCACGCAAAAATTGCTGCATAACTTCTGCGCCATCACGAGCTCTGTCTCGCATCATCAAGTGGATTTTCCATCAAAACCGTTTTCTTGAAAGCCTCGAGACATTTTTACGAATTATATGGACTGAAAACACCCATCCTACTACTACACGTGTCCTCGCAAAATGCTCTTCTACAATGGGGGCGTTTACTCGGAACCGAAATCGTAATTTTGTGCACGAAATCGTTAGATGGAAACGAAAGAAGAATTTTGGTTAAAAAATTAATCTTCTAACCACAACCATTCGCTCGTAAATAAAAAATTAAAATAAACAAAAGGTGACGCCCACCGTAAAAGCTCCTGTGATCACATTTACGTCATTTTCCTCCCGTCCATGACTGCTTTTCGGGGAAGGGAAGGGAGTGGAGGGGGGTTCTCGGATGGTCTGCTCGCACAGATCCTGTCGCAATCGCTCCTATTGGCGGAGTCAGCTGTGTCCCACCCCCATTGCGATGAGGCGAAGTAGCTTCGCGGGCTCAGTTGTGATTGGACGAAGTCGATATACGTCGGAGGTTGAACCACGCCAACTTTTCCGAAAGGGTTAAAAACATCAGGTTTTTCGCCTCTTATAACTCGAGAAGTAATTGACGAATCAAAAAAATGGAAAAATACGGGTCTTTTTATTTTAAAAACTCCATCATATTCGGCAATAAAAAAATATGGTAAACGACTCCATTTAGACGGACTCGTAAATAAACGGGAACCGGGAATGACTCACGGAATTTAGAATCAGTGCTTTGATTTCACTCCTCTTCCACAAAAATAAGGATTACCACCGCTAATGCAAGAAGGTGGATTCAGTGCTTCTTTAGGCCCGAGCCTCATCCTCCAGTTTTAAATTATTAAATGAAGCTAGTTTTTTTATTTGGATACCGTCTCGGTGTATTCCTAGATGCTGACCGAAAAATTTTCATGAAGTTGCTTTCAGCATTTTTAAACACTTCTCTTTCATGAACCTTACGGCCGAACATAATGCATGTTTTATAATAACCATAATCCAGCGTTAGTGCAGAGTTGGTGACGAGACCAACTTTCCGGCCGAAGGACAGAAAGTGGAAGCCATTCTAGAGCAGAACGGGTATGAGGAGAGGAAAGCCATCTCCAAAACATTTTTTAAAACCATGACTAAAGCCGAGTTTACACGATGCATTTACTCGCTCGGGTAGATGCGTTAACACATTCACCATCAAAATTGCACCGTGTAAACACTCATAATTGCGCAAATGCGTGAATGCGTGCACAGAAGATAGCCCCTGTTCTATTTTGGTGAATGTGTGCGAGCAATTTGTAGTCGTCAACAACAAAGTCAATAACAATAACTGAAGTTCAGGTATGATGTTGTCTGTTTCGTAGAAGTGGCGCTTGATATTAGTAAAACAAAAGAAATCGCGTAATGCGTACCCCTAGAAAATGGTCGAACAATTGCGCGAACACAAGCATCGTGTAAACACTCCTCAAGTGCGAGAACGCGCATCTGTCCAGACATCTATTCACGCATCTGTCCAGCCACGTACTTGCGCGGGTAAATGCATCGTGTAAACTCGGCTTAAGAATAGGGACTGCCCAAAAGAAGAAATTGGGACGCCGGAAGCAGACAACCTTGCATGCAAGAGAGCTTGTTTTCCTTACGGCCGGGACATAAAAGATAGAATGGAAAACATCCTCCGTAGGCATGAAATCAAAACTGTGTTCAAGCCACATTCGAAAATTAGAAATTGCATGAGGAGTATGAGGGACGCAACACCATTGCAAGTGGAAGAAGTGTATGAGATACTATGCCTAACTTGCGAGAAGAAATATATCGGCGAAACAGGAAGTTCCGTTAAAACCCGCTTAGAAGAACACAAGCGGGCTATTCGACTGGGAAAACCCTTAAAATCAGCAGTAGCGGAACATGCAGACTCGAGACACGCAATTGACCTCAAACAAGCAAATATAATCGCCAAAGTGAAAAGCCTCAAGCCCCGGCCTATCCGAGAAGCATTGGAAATAAGAAAATGCCAGCAAAATTACAATAGGGACTGTGGCCTCCAAATCAGCCACACGTGGGACCCTGCTTTGAACCTTAATAAAAATGCAATTCCTTCCACTCCACCCCTTTCCAATCCTTTTCCCTCCATGAAACCCCTGTATAAACTCCACCAACTCCACAGATACTTCATTCCCCTTGGTAAAGTGACCAGCAATAGCCACCTAACGTCAGGTATCACACTTGGTAATAGTACGCGGGGTACACCCGAAGAACAAATATATACATCAATAATGACCCGCGAAAGTTTCAACCAAGAATTGCATGTTTATCATCTTACACCCTGTATTTTCTTCCCATGTAACATCTTCCATTACACTGTATATCCAGTAGGTACTTAATAATGAAAAATAAGTTAGTTACCACATAAAATACGTAAGTACATAATGCATGCATAATGCATGACATATTAATTTTAATTTTGAGTTCTTTCTCAAGTTACAACACAAAATTGCTTTAGAACTCAAAATTCAAAATTTCAAAATTGCCACAGAAAATATTTTCGGGTTCTCCACCGAATCAGGATCTTCGGATTGCCAGGAGCATATTATCGTACGGAAACGCCCAGCAGTTGAGTGTCGTGTAGTTCTAAATAAGTGATGCATTGAAATCTGCGTTAATGATGGTAAATAAAAGTAGAAATCCCCATACCCTGAATCAGAATCCCGGAGCTTGCCCACTATCTAACAAACAAAACAGCAAAATTTAAAAGGAATTGGATTACGAAATAGAGGCATAAACCTTTGGGAAGGAAATTTCATTTAAAAATTCCAATTCTTACCATAAAACATACCTTCAATTTCGATTTCGTGAAAACTTGGGTGAAATTTACAGATTTCTGAACAACTGTGGTTTACAACTATATTAGCATAACCAGTATATTTAATGAACTAAATTGGGATTCGTTGTCAGATCGTTGGTTGAAATTGAGACTTAATCTTTTAAATACATTCAAAGATAATATTTACACTGATGATGTAAAAATTAGTTTTCGAACTCCAACTTACTATGGTACACTGGGCTACAATCACATAACTAGAGAAAGTGATTTACGAACAGACAGTTTCAATATGTCCTTCTTTCCTCGTACAATTAGGAATATGAATAGCTGTAAATATATTCAATAGCATAAATACGAGTGTATCAATGGTTACCATACATAGTTGTATGTTAGTATAAGCATTTTAAGCTAACTCTACCAAAAGTATGTTTTTTCATGCTTGCTTTGCTATTTTTACCTTTTTTAAATCGTGAAGTTTAGACAAGAATATTATTTCTGATCCTTTTTTATGCATGATATGTAATGCATGTTTGGTGAGAATTAACGCCTCAACTTTATGGTGGCTTTGAGGGTATTATGCAGATGTAGATGCAGATTGTCATTTAAGGTGGAGGATGAATAAACATCCTTGAATTTGCGAAGGTTAATGGACAAATATACTTAAGTTTGTGCGATAAATAGCAGAAGCATTGAATTTATTTCCATATTTTGCACATGAATAAATTTCGTCATTTAGCAGATAAAAGGCAAAATGTATTGTTCCTAACATAGCCAACAATATTGGAAACCTTACAAATGTTTGTGGAGGGGAATGAAGGAAGCGCGATGGATGAAAATGCATGGTCGGGTAGGGGAGAGGTTTTTCGCGAAAAATTAGAAGTTAGTTGTTGGATTACAAGAAAAAGTAGAAAGTTGAAAAGCAAATAAAAATGGCTGAAGGCCACTATCGAAGGTAGAATGCCGGGTAAGCGTGGTTGAGGAAGAAGACGTATTGTAAATACTATGAACGGGGAGCAGAAAAATTGCCCTATCCGGAAGAAAATTATCTATCTATAGTATACCTGGGTTTTGAATCCCGCAATCCTACATAACTCTAAAGTAAATATTTATTTAACCTGTAAAATTAGTACAAAATGAAATTAACGCTCATCAAATTTCTACTCCGTTTTGTCTCGCAAAATCTGGAGATATATGAATACTATTATATAAATAAAATAAGGCTTTGTTTCATATCACAAAATATAATTAAATAAGGCTTAACCGGTTTCTAATACCAACATCTGGGCATATACCCTGCATCATACGTTTTGTAAATGAACTCCAAAGGCCGAAACAAGTCAAGCAGTGTTTTATATATTGTTTGGAATAGAACAAAGCTTTATTTTATTTATATAATTTCGAAATTTCACCAAGTTAACCTTACTGCCATATCTATGATACATGAATTATAAATACTGTAAGTATGCGGGTTCATTCGCTCAGATTTTTCATAAAGTCAATATAAAACGATAGGGAAACTAGTCACGTAAAACTCATGACATCTCTTCCATAGCTAGCGATCATTGAACAAGTTCTATTTTAATGAGAAAGCCTATTAAAGTATTCCTGCGTCGGACATGATTTCGTCCGATTCCCTTTCCAAAAAGCATTAATAAATTGTAGCAAAGTTTCATTCCTCAGTATTGACGGTCATCATTCAAATGTAGCTTTTACCTGTTAAGCCTAGCTGTGTCACGATCCGTGCTAATCATTTGATCACGAACATTTTCGTCGAGAAGAAATGCATCATCATGCCCATCTCGTACCTGGTTCTTTCAGCGCTGCACGTAAGACTAAAATGGATGTTAAAAGATTGGAGATACGCCAGTCATACTTCTCACAATGGCTGAATTAAAGAGTCATTGTCTTTGTATGAATCAGGTCACGTAAAATGAAGCGCTGAACTCAATTCCCTTCGCACCACGAATTTCAGCCACAAAGGATTTCCATCGTCCTCATTTTCTGGACCCAATCGCTTTCCTGAGATTTTCTTTTCCAACTCTACTTTAAGTTGTGGGTGAAAAGAGCTATTCCCGGTAAAAGGACAAGCGTTAACTTGCTCCTCCATAAGGCAAATTTTTCTGACTTAAATTGCTGATTGGCATGTGAGACACTGACAGAATAAAGAATAAATGCAAGGCGATATAAAATAACAGTAAATACAGGACCACTTTTCGGGAATAATTGGAAAGATAAATAAAACATCCAATGATTGACACTTTGCAAGTCATTGGAGTAGCCTCTCTCTAAAATAGTCGGCGTTACATTTTAAGCACAATCAATAAGACGGAGAGACCCCAATATTACTTTTTTCCTGCGCGATTAGATACAGCAATATATTGCAGCGAAGGTATATATGGGATAAGCAGAATATGTATTGTAGATTTTCATGTGGAAATTAGAATGTAATGATTTCTTTTAAATGTGTACCTACATGTTTGCAGACATTTAAAAGTAATCATGTACATATGTACATCTATGTTAATTATTTATTTATAGAAATTACTGGCTATGTCATAACTAAACTTTGGTGTCATTTGTTGCCAACATTTCACGAGTGTCATTACTGCGTGTCTGCTGTTTTCTCCATGTTGGTGGCATTGTTCCCCTTGATTGCATGTGGGTGATTTATGCATGGAGCAGTAGTTTTTGCGTGTCTGTAAGGTAGTAAGCTGATTAATAATGCTCTCTTGGCAATAGTTCACCCCCTGCCACACATCCTTGCGTGCCTTGAAGGGTAATATGTAGATGTGTATCGATAACTTGTCTCCATTGTTAGCACCCTTATCTTGCTGCTTGCATTCTCCATTTTTACTATAACGAATTTCTAGCGTTAAATGTCGGCCAAAAGATATGAACTGCTTGCGTTTTAAAATCGGTGCTAACAAATGCGAAGCAATGTTTAATGGTACTTTGGACAGAATATTAAAGCAAAATTTTCAAAATTTATCTTTAAAATGTAGTTCTACATACGCAATAGCATATTTTTACCCAATAGACCACAATTTCATGGCTACGTTCTGTTTCACGTCGAAAATTCGAATGTACCATGCAAACAGACGAAGGTTATTGTTTCAAAGAACCATAATTTGCCGTTTAACTATGCCAGATAGGGATATAAATATTTTTGGCGTGTATAAGACATTAGGTTGCTTCGGAAACCGTTGTAACGTCACACAAAAAGGTCATAGGTTCGACTACGAAAATCCTAGAAAACTCGACTTCACCATGCGAATATGCGCAGGTTATATTTACAAAGAACCATGAGTTGCCGTTTATATGTGAGACACAGGTTTATGAATGTTTAGTGATGAGTAATTGTAATAAAGAAATTTCGGAAACTGTTCTTGCTTTACACCCATACGTCATGGGTTTGACTGTAGTAATCCTAGAAAATTCAATTTCACGATGTAGACACATGCAGGTTACATATACAAATAACCACAATTTGCCATTTAAATAGAGAGACAGGTTTTTGAATTTTTTGTAGTGAGTGTATGTAGAGTTATGTATGCCACACATAAGGGCATTTTGGAAACCGCTCTCTAATCACACCGGAAGTTCATTAGATATGACTCCAAATACCCTGGAAAATTCGAATTTACTATGCAAATATACGCAGGTTATATTTACAAAGAATCAAGATTTTCCGTCTAAATAATGGACACAGGTTTATGTATTTTTTTAGTGAGTAAAGAATAATAGTGCACGTTGAAAACCGTTCTCATGCCACACCTAAAAATCAAAGGTTTGACTCCAGGAATCCTAGAAAATTCAATTTTACCATGCAAACATACGCAGGTTATATGTAAAAAGAACTACAATTTGCCGTTTAAACAATAAAGACAGGGCAATGAAACTCTGGTGGAGTGTAAACAACACAAAGAACTTTACGAATCATTTCTCGAATCACACCCAAAAGACATGGGTTCGACTCCAGAAATCCTAGAGAATTCCCGAAGAGAATGGCGGATTACATATGCGTGTCACGACTTGGTAAGGAGGGACCTTATTCTGTTTTAACATGATGTGGTGAACTCTATCGGGATATATGAGAATTTATATCGCCAATATTGGTGATGTCCTGCGGATCAAATTGACAAATTTCAATTCAGTATTGTGTTCAATAATAGTGTCGATTGATTGGGAAATTAATTGGACCGTGTTAAGCGGGCTTTGTGGTGTATTATGTGGAAGCATTTGGTGCCGGAATCTTTGAGAAGTGCGTTCCCACGGCAACGATGAAGGGCACATGAGCCTTATAAAAGGCAGAGAGCTGCGGCTTTACTTCGATGGTGCAGTGTCTTGTAAGTAGCCTCTTGAAAGTGATGGGACACTTACACCCCTTCACTTTTGAGGACAGGATGATGGAGCTGTTATTAACATTTCAGGGGAAACTTTATCACTAGCATAAAGCTGTTGGAAAGTCTTATTTTCCAGTATATGCAATTATTGTATGCATAGCTCCTATTTCAAGGTTTCGTATTTAAGTTCTGCATAAGCTACAGATTATCATCTTCTCTCAACCGTAGAATCTAATGTTAGTTTTACAAATTTTCCGTATGTCACTGCAACACAGCCAGTTTATACACGAGCGTGATCAGGAAACTGGATACGATTCATCGGCATAGCAATCCGTGGTGGTTGTTTTTTTTTAATTTGTTTCCACCGCGATTTAAATTTGCCGGGTCAGCGTTTCCGACTCACTTCAATCTGGCAACATCCATTGACTCCAAAATGCTAATGATCCACTTTGGAGTGTATTGATCGTCGAAGGGTAACACAGGGATCGATCCTCTCCACGCACCCTCAGATGGAAATAGCGATTTAATAAAAAAAATCCTAATTTTCCCGAAATGAAAACAAAACATTAAAAATAAATCTTCCAGTACGTTTCTTCATCATTTATTCCTTTTTTGGGTATTTGTTGTCCTAGATTTGCATTGATTCTTCCGAAAATATTATGCTTGTTGAATTGTTCACAACTGCAATAAATCAAGGGAACAGTAAATCGTACAGAAATCATCATATTTGTGCGTTTCTAACATATAAAGGGAAATAAATGTAATGGAATAAGCGTTGTATTAATGAATTCATGATGGTGTGATTGAAGTCGAAAATTTTCTCTTGAAGAACACGTTGGAACTCAACTGACTGAGCTTGAAAAGCACCTGAAGGAATTTAAAGCAATTTCTCTCCCACTTTCTATTTGGACCCCGCTGTCTTCTATCGACCTCTATGAAAGGGTGTTTTCCCATGTTTTTTTTTATCTACTTAGGATATGAGATTCTTGCTCTATCACTTTCCGATGCAAGCATGTACAACATTTAAAATATATTTATCATATTTTTGACCTAATTTCATAATATTGAATTTAAACTTTGCGTATTACTTCACTGATTTATTTGAACCACATAAAATTAAAGTTTTATAGCAGGATTTCTTGTTTCTTAAATGTGATTTTTTAATATCTGTACATCTTTTTTATAAATTTTATGCATGTAAGACAGATGAACGGTCAGGTGGGAATGAGACTATATAGTCTTCATTCTGCATAAAAAATGGTGAGTGTCTAATAAAAAAAATATCGAGTTTAAAGGGTTTTCAATTTCAATTTGCATTGGGGAAATTCCCGGGATATTATTTACTGCACTCTCAAATTCTCAAATCGTCTCCGTGATAGGGTGCGACAAAACATTTGTCACTCAATTACACGGGAACAATGTGGCCCGCTTGGCATGTTGGACACGCAATATTTTGGTGACCCCACGAGAATATTCCGCCCTCCGACCCCTCCCTCAAACGCCTTCCTCTCCTCCATCGCTCCGTTTTCAGGGACAGCGCGAGTGACCTTCGCAAGGGATTTGGGTCACGCCTCTCTTATTTTCGCGGGAGAAAAGAACAAATTGGAAGCAAGGCCGCAACCTCTTTCGGTCCGAGTTTTCGGCTCGCCGGACAGTAATGAATCGTGGGTCACTCACTCGCCTTTCCGCACGGCTGGACGTTGGGTTGGGCAAGAAGGGTGGATGATGATGACCTTGGGGAGAACATCGTCAATTCTCAGCGTCTTATCTCTGCCTCTCTCTCCCCCCGAATGAGTGGAACGTAGCGTTGCCTGACCATCTTCATCCCCGCGAGCGGCCGTGTGCGGTCCGCTTTAAACCTTACGGATTAGGGTCTTCCAGATAACGCAGGGTAATGGGGTTGTTCACTGTTTCAGTCATCACGTAGTGGAAGTGAGACAAATTAGGTGAGTAAAAAACTTTAGCACTTTTGCACAATATTTTTAAGGTTATAAAATTGCACAATATGTGTTTGATCGAAAACGTTGAAACCATAAGATATTTAGGTGTAACAATAACTAAGGATTTATCGTGGGGAAGACACATAAGGGAAATATGCGACCGAGCGAAGAGAAAGCTAGGATTTATAAAAAACAGTACTTGGGAAATGTGATGAGAAGACAAAAGAGCGATGCTACTTTTCACTAGTTAGGCCCCACCTTGAGTATGCAGCTAGTGTATGGGATCCGAACGAATTACGTTTGATCAGAAAACTAGACAGTGTGCAGCGTAGAGCATCTAGGTTCGAAAAATGGAGTTACGATAGGTTGAGTAGTGTTTCACAATTAATACAAGAATTAGGTTGGGAATCATTATCAGAGTGTAGATTACAGATTAAATGTATTAAAGAAATTTCAATCGGATAGCTTTACTAAAGATGTTAGGCACATATTAAAAAAACCAGCGTATTATGCTAGATTTGACCAGATAAATATGATTAGAGAGATAGATTGTCGTACTGATAGATTCAAAATTGCATTTTTCCACCGAACTATAAGAGAACAGAATAGGCAGCAGAGCAGAATGATAGGCAGGGGAAATATTTTAGAGTAGTCTTTAGTGCATGATGCATGTATTAACTCCTTAAATACTACAGATACTAACAATCTAGTTACATGAGACCCTATAGTTGCTTGTTTGCATATTAGTAGTGTATGCTTGGTGATATTCACACCCTGCCACACACCCTCGCGGTGGCTTGCAGGGTATCGTGTAGATGTAGATGTAGATGGGTTTCGGCTTACTAAGCCATCATCAGCCATCAAGCCAGGTGGTGAGTGTACACCTGATGATGGCTTAGTAAGCCGAAACACGTGTTGTGCAATTTTGTAATTTTAAATATATTGTGGAAAAGTGCTAAAGTTTTTTACTCACCTAATATGATATTGGGGTTGTTTACCATATTTTCTTATTGCCATTTCTCATAGAGTTTGTGAAATAAAAATATCCATATTTTTCCGTTCTTCGATCCGTCAATCATTTCTCGAGTTATAAGCGGCGAAAAACTGATGCTTTTAACCCTTCCGGAAAAGTGGGCGCGCAAAGGACACGTACGTCATCCACTTCGTCCAATCACAACTGAGGCTGCAGAGCTTTTTCGCCTTATGACAATGGGGGACACACAGATAACTCTGCCAATGGAAGTGGTTGCGACAGGATCACTTCAGGCAGACCTCCCCTCCCCACCTCCACTCCTTTTCCGTTCCCTAAAAACAATCAAGGACGGGAGGTAAATGACGTAGTAATCCTCAGCTAAACATTGTAAATGAAACGACTTTGTACTATCCACTTTCAGCTTTATAACTTCCCCGATCGATTTTGACGACTCAGCGTCATTTTCAAGGGGGGGCCAACTCCAAACAATTTGGCCCCCCCTTGAAAATGACGCTGAGTCGTCGAAATCGATCGGGGAAGTTATAAAGCTGAAAGTGGATAGTACAAAGTCGTTTCATTTACAATGTTTAACGTTCGAAACTTCCACAAAGTATCGCCTTCATACATTAATTCAATCCTCAGCTAAGCTCGTTCGGTGGGCGTAACCTTTGGATTATTTTAATTTTTGATTTATGAGTAAATGGCTCTGGTTAGAAGATTAATTTTTTTCATTGAAATTAATTTTTCGTTTCCATCTATCGTTTTCGTATAGAAAAGAGCGATTTTGGCCCCGAGGTAAAGCCCCCCAATGTGCAGCTCGATTTTTTTGAAAAATAGAAGTACTTCCTAAGCTATGAAACGTTATAGCTACTTGAGTATTTTTTTCTACAACAAGAAAACGTATCTACATCTACGAAATATCCTGAAAGCCACCGCGAATGTGTTTGGCAGGGAGTGATAATCACTAATCATGCACTTCTGAGGTGCAACTAGACTATTACATGAAACATGCTGCATAATAAGGTCACATGCAGCTAGATGGTCAGTATCTACGTAGGTAGTAAAAAAGGGATTGTCAGTTGTTGATACATTCATAATGCACTAATGGGATAGTATACCATTAGTTATGCATTAATGGGATTGTATTGAGTAAGATGTAAGATGTATTTCTTTTAGAGAGAATTTAGGGTTTGATAGAATTAAAAATAGGCTGCATGTTTAATTTTTTTCATCTTTTCGAATTCCATGGAAAACTTTTATATTCCAAATTTTGACTTTTTTGATGCTATTAAGTTATATTTAATTAGGAAGTATTTTATCTAGCTCAGTATACTTGGTACATATTTGGAAATTAGATGTATCCCTGTCGCACGCCCACGAGGTGAATTTCAAAGTACTTTGTAGATATTTCCACAACATCAAAACCCTACCATATAAGTCCTTACGACAACCTGCAACTACCTATGTTATGCATAGATATGCTCCTATTTATTCTATTGGATATATTTACAGCTATTAATATCCATAAATGTACGAGGAAAGAAGGACATTTTGAATCCGTCAGTTCGGCAATCAATTTCTCTAATTTTGTGACTATGGTCCAGTCTACCATAGTAAGTTGGAGTTCGCGAAATACGGTTTTAATATTCATAAGATCATGACATTAAATTATCTAAATATTTACAAAGAAAATTTCGTTTAATTTTTAAGTTAAACAGCTCCTCATCACGCCACACGTCTAGACAAGCCTAATATTCATTTACGCAATAACCTTGCTTTGACTAAATTAGTGAGAAGCGCATAAATTTAAACACCCGAAATCTTCTGAGGAAATTCTGAATTCTGCTGAAGGGCTCATTATCATCAATCAAAAATTCTAAGACTGCTTTGACGGAGCTATGTGCTCTAATCTTCCATTGGCTAACTTCAACAACGGTATGATATCCTTACTCTTACTAGCGTAACCAGTCTATTAAATGAATTAAATTGGGAATCATTGTCAGATTGCAGGTTGAAATTAAGACAATCTCTTAAACAAATTCCAAGACCATATTTTCAGTGATGATGTTAAAAATATTTTGCGGACCCCAACTTACTATGGTAGACTGGACATTAATCACAAAATTAGAGTAATTGATTGCTGAACTGACAGATTCAAAATGTCCTTTTATCCTCGTACTATTACGGATATGAATAACGGTAAATATATCCAGTACGAGTGTAGCAATGGATAACATTGGTAGCTGCATGTTGGTATAAGGACTTATAGCTAACCCAACTAACGGCATATTTTTGCATGTATGTTTTGCTATTTATATCTTTTTTTAAATTGCGTAGTTTTGAACAGTGCCTAAACAAGTACTAATCATTTTTTTATGCATAATATGTAGTGCATGTTTGGTGAGCGTTTACCCCCTGCCACACACCTTTATGGTGGCTTGCAGGGTATTATGTAGATGTAGAACATGTTCCCATTGTTCTTCTCTTTCAATTCCTTCAAGGTTTGTTCCATACATCCTATCCAAGTCCTTTCTTTGTCTTTCTTCCCTTTATTTTTTTCTCAACGATTGTCTTCATCAGGCCATCATCTTCCAGGATTTGGCG
This sequence comes from Platycnemis pennipes, assembly GCA_933228895.1. Classification (NCBI taxonomy): domain Eukaryota; kingdom Metazoa; phylum Arthropoda; class Insecta; order Odonata; family Platycnemididae; genus Platycnemis; species Platycnemis pennipes. The sequence continues at coordinate 11,874,162 of OW121850.1, read as the reverse complement.
GATTAAGTTATCCCGTCAGCTTTTCAACGTTTCCAGCACCTCCTCTTTTTCTTTTACTCTTCTTTATTTTCGTTAGTCTTCGTTAGTTATTCGTTCGTATTCATCAGTCTTCGTTAGTAATTCTGGTAATCCAATTTGTCTTCATCATCTTTCTGTGGCACCACGTGTTTTATTGCTTCGAGCTTTGAATTCTCTGCTACTGCTTTATTGCTCTGCTACGCTACTACTCTCTACTACTACTACGTACCGTCTCTTTACAAATCTTGCTATCGGAAACATTGGTATAGGGACGGTACGATAACTGTAGTAGCGTAACCAGTGTATTAAATGAATTAAAATGGGAATCATTGTCAACTCGCAGGTTAAAATTTAGGCTTAATCTCTTAAATATATTCCATGATAAAATTTTTCTTGATGATATTAAAAGTATTTTTTCGAACCCAAACTTACTATGGTAGACTGGAACATAGTCACAAAATTAGAGAAATTCATAGCCGAACTGACAGATTCAAAATGTCCTTTTTTCCTCGTACAATTTGGGATATGCATAGCGGTTAATATATTCAATAGCATAGATACGAGTGTATCAATGGATAACATAGGTAGCTAGCTGAATGTTGGCATAAGGACTTGAAGCCAACCCAACTAACAGCATGTTTTTAAATGCTTGCTTTGCTTTTTTAAATAGCGGAGCTTAGACTAATATATTATTGATAATCCATTTTTATGCATGATATGCAGTGCATGTTTGGTGAGAATTCTCCCCCTGCCACACACCTTTATGGTGGCTTGCAGGGTAATATGTAGATGTAGATGTACTGTTTACGCTCATGCCTAACTGACATAAAGTTACATGCTCCAGCTGTATGTTACCTTAAAGTTTTTCCTTCATACAAACTTATGTATTTATCGATAATTAAGTTCTTCTATTAGAAAATTCCCTCATTGTCTGAGCAATTCTATTTCTGAATATATCTTTTTTGCCTCCTCCATTGCTGTTGACTCGGCATCCTAGATAACAATACTTATTCATCATTTGTTGTCATGCTTTTCGTACCAATAGATACAAAATGTTATTTACTCCTTACTATAAGAGAACACAATTCGCAGCTTATCAAAGAAATAGGTAGGTAAAATATTATATCAGATAACACTGAAGGCGTCACTTTGTGGAAATTTGTAATATTCATGGTAACGAATAAAATTATAAAACTTTTAGTCAATTCCACACTTTTTTATATATCCGACCTACGATTCAACAAATTTTGTCATTATCAAGGTCTTGAGAATGACAAAATTTGTTGAAACCTAGGTCGGATATATAAAAAAGTGTGGAATTGACTAAAAGTTTTATAATTTTATTCGTTACCATGGAGGTAAAATATTATAGAGCAGTCTGAATAATTCAGATATGCTTTTCATGCATACGCCAATTGAACGTATCGTCACACCTGAGACACGCCGAACATCACACATCTTGATGATCTTCACAACACCCACTCTTCTGTGTGCAATTTCTACCTCTTAGCCCTTTTATGTCCCTATTTACCAAGGCCTCCATCATCTTTTTTGACCTCAGGACTGTTTTATTCAATCTTCCCACTTTTATTTGAAAATTTTCCTCTTATTTTCATTTCTAGCATGCTAAATACTTCTTTGTACGCCTTTGTTTCAATTCATCGTGCTTAAAATAGCATTTGACGGAGTAAAATTGGTCTGCGTCTGAATGAATTTTGTCAGAAAAAGTTTTGGCTAATACTAAAATATTTTGCAACAATGTTAGACAGGAGAAGGGACGCTGATAAATACGGATGAATTAATTTTAGTAAAGCATATATATTTCTCTAATAATAAGGCTTTGTACTCAAGACCTCATTGTAGTGCACTTGGTCAAGGACAGAAAAAACATGAAATCCTCTCACATTTCACATAGGTGCTTGTCAACTAACTACTTCCTCCCTCTCTGCGGTCATTGTCGATAAGTTAATATTCATGTTATCATCATAACATCTAATAGCGATTAATCATTTTCTAACAATCGTTAGCAAAGTTATTCGTAAATAGTTTATTGACCTGTAATCACAATTGAGGGTGAATCACGCGCCACTGAAAATAAGACTTCTTTGATCTTAATAAGATCTTTGCTGTAAGGACACGCCAAATATAGTTCGTAACAGCATTTATTATTATGATTTGTCACTCATTGGTCAGAATCCGTGAATAAAAGCAGTAAATATAAACTAAGCAATGAGGCAGCTACAAGATAAACGAATTCTCAAATTGTGATGAAGCCTAATTCCGACTCCACATGAATGATCAAAACCTTTCTCTTATGGATCTTAAAACTTATAATTATGCATCATGCGCGGTTTGGCTGCTTTTTTAAGAATATTTATGTTTTTTAATGTTCTGAAAACCATATTTACACTTTCAGAAACCTAGATCCAGGGATTAAAGTATGGATTCACTTGGCTATTCCCTTGTGCATGATAAAAGTTGAGTAAGAACCAACCAAGAAAATTATGGTATATTAAAAAATAGGCAACTTTTTGGTCTCCATTCTGAGTCAGGTATTTGATGGAAATCGTTTCACCATGTCTCACATAGACAAGCGAAATGATTGAGTAAGGGAATGGAGAAAATTACTCGTTTAGCGAAGTGAAAAATAAAAGTTTTTTTGTGAATGTGTTGCATAGTTTGAGTTTAAATTAAATGTTATTGAACATTTGCTACTTATATAGCTCGGGAGAATTATGTTTAGTTTATTTTAGTCCCTGTCTTTTGCGGCAATCGATACGAATCCAATTCCAAGTGATACTTTTTCCTTTATCTTTGGAAACACTAGAAGAAAGTTTTAATTCAATTTTCAGCTGATGGAATGGAAAGTTACGGAGGCCTCTTTCGGAGAAAAGGAAGAAGGCATTACGTTTAATCGCGGGGGTGGGGGGGGGAGGAGGGGAGAGGAGGGGGTGGGGACCGGCAGGTCGAGTTCTCGGCTTCGCCGTCTGCAGCGAGACATCTCGAAGGCCACCCCCAAAATGGGGCGGAAATGGAAATATCGCTCCTCCCGAGAGGGGAAAAATTCATCGAAGTTTGTTTTAAAATTTGAGCAGTTTCCTGTCGGAACATCTTTCCCGGTCGATACAGTTCTTCGAAATGCCATGAATAGGAAAAGGGACTTGTGAATTACTTTCATAACATTCGTTCAATAAGTTTCTTAGATAGGAAGTTTTTGGAAAAAAATATTACTTTAAAATTTAATTTAGATTTCCTTGCGTTAGAAGATTTGTTCAAGTTTTAAGGGAGGCATATTTCTCCTATTAACATTTATGTACTAGAAATTCGCGTTTAGAAAATAAGAGAATTTGTTGCGACAAACAGCTATATTTTGAATAAACAATGTTCTACTGGCAATTTATTCAGTTCTTTTCCTACTTAGATCGCATTTATCATTACACTCTTCGTTATAAACGTTTTTAGAGAATGCCAGTTCGCGTTCAAAGCTTTCCGTTCTTTGTTTGTGCCTACTGCCTTCGTGTCTCTTAAATATTTACTCATTAATTCTTTTTTACTTCCTATAGTGTCTTCATACATATGTGTCACAACAAATAACAGTCGATACATACTCTTTTACGTAAGTATACATATCAAGTGATTAGAAAGATGGACAAAAGGTGTCGCACTAGCTGAGAAAAAAATCTTCAGCAGGAAACAAATATTAGGAAGAAAAACATGCTACAGTGATTTATTTCATATGAGATAAGTAGAATTTAAGTATATTTTTACGCAAATATAGGTTACCTGTTTAAATAGTAATTGTATGAAATCATTGGCATGCAAGGGCGACGATTAAAGGTTAAAAATTACATAATAAATACGGAGATCAACCTTTTGTGATGGAAAGAATTAAAAAAACTACGCCTCTTATTTCCCACCAATTGCTTTCCCTTTTGTCTTCTTTCCTCTTAAAACTACGATTCCTTAGTTTAATCCTTGTCTCTTGCCTGATTTCGTGTAGTTCAAGGAGAAAAGTGCTAATAGAAAATTTACTTCACTCCTCCCTCTGCCAATTGTTATCAATTCTGTTGCCCACTTCAGCACACAGTCATCTCTTAATCACATTCTCTTCCATCATTCAATCTCTTTCTAAGTTTCCATACATTAATAATGATTACTGCATGAAATTTCTCAGTTGTTGGTTGGCGCACTTGTGATATAAATTTTGCTACATGAAAGTAATCGCGTATTAAATTATTTTGACGACCTTTCAAGAATTTAAAGAATGATTTCTTTTTCTCTCTCTCACGGTCTATTTCGGCTCACATTTCCTCCATTTGGTGTCTTTCGTTGCATAACATCTGCGTCGACTTGCGTGATGGGATATGTAGATTTGGACTTAATTTGCATGTCTGCCAACCTAGATCCATATTGATCTGCAAAAGGAGCACAAGTTACTGGTGTTGCAAATAGTTTGATTTTATAGTTCCTGTGGTGCACTAAAATGAGCAGAATATCTTAAGATTTCCGCATGTTAAGAGCATATAATCTTCGTCGCAAAGAAAAAAATAATGTACCGAGATATAACACATCTGTTTTCATTACTGAGTGAAATTGTGCGTCTTAACTCGGACAACGAAGGTCCTTTTCTGTTTTCTGGCCGTATCTTTCACGAATTTTTAATTTGAGCGACATCTTTTCAGTGCCACGCATGAATTATTTATGTTACTACTGTCGAGGTAAAATGTCTGCATAAGAGTACGCCTTTCTCATAGCACTCGCACAATGCACAATCTTGACTAATTATTCGAGGCAATGTCCGCCACAATGTCAAGGCACCGTAATAGAATACTGAATTGTATGAAAGAGAATGGAGGCAAAGGAAATAGAATCTACTTCCAGTTACATAAGTCTCCTAAGTCATGTTGCAACGATACATTTAAGAATAGGTAGGAGACACGTGCGCAGAGGACCTAAATTCAAAATTGTCCTCAGCTTAAACACAAGTCAGGTAGGAAGGTTGATTGGAATTAAATAGTAAATTTATTTGTCTACAGTGTAGAATAAATTATTTCATGACCAGGATGGTTAATTAGAATTGATCAAATATAAAATGTTTCCTTACGTAATAGCTGTCAATAATTTATAAAAAACCAAAACATGATCTTAGAATGTTAGCCATTTAGGATTCCTCTTTTAAATGACCAATAAATCTCAGAATATTACAAAATCATATCCAATTCGTGATACTCGTCTTCACTTTACAGGATATTGTAGGAAAATATGTTTAACAGGGATATAAAACGCTTGACAAAATAAAGTGAAGAGTATGCACTAAAAAGTACATGCAATACAATGCAATTATGAAGCATGGGTACAAATATTTTATTAAAATTTCGTGATTACTTGTATCTTATGACGGAGAATTCGAGCGAGGAAATGTACTTTTGAAATTGCTGAGGGCATTCACAGATACAATAATTTATCTTTTAAACTCATTAGGTAGCAAGAGTATATGTAAAATATACTCTGGGAAATTTTTGAGAACAAGTTTTGCAATATCTCTTTTGCAGTACCTGCCGCTCCATTTTCTGCTTTTCTTTGTTATTAGCAAAATAGTGGTGAACCATGTATTTTTATTACTTTGCTTATCATAGGTGGTGCAAGAGAATATTGTAGGTCTACTTAAATAAGTATTTCACTGAATGTTGTTAATGTAACTTTGATGCACCCCAGTTGATTAGTAGTATATAAAGCATGAAAGGTTCCTCCAGTCCAAGAACTTGGTGGTTTCATGGAAAACATTTCTATGAAGTCAGCTGCGCATGAGGATAATTACGTTCCCATGATCAAGTACCTAATTGAAATGTTTTAATCTTCTAAATTGCTACATAGAACTGGGTGTTCATTGCGAACATAAATTTGGAAGAGTAACTGATTCACTCCTGGTTATTGTCAGAGAGCTTTTGGTTTCCTAGGCATATACCCTATGGTGGGCGGAAAAAAAGATTTCCGGATCAAATTTTCCCTGTGTGGGAAAGTTGTGTACTGATATCAGAATCTCGCTTGCAAAATATTTTCGAAATCGGATAATATTAACCTTTGCCGCCCAAGATCTAAAGTTTAAAATATTGCGTAGATTCAGGCGGAAATGGGAAACAAACGGTAATGGAGAATAATTTGTTGCAAGCACTGTAATATTGGTAAAGATCAAAGATAGATGCATGTTTCTAGATTAAAACACGAAATTTAAAGTTTATTTGACGAAATCTATGGCTTATACGATGCCTAAGAATAAACAGCAAGTTTAGAGTATAGGCTATACAAACAGCACAAACATTTTTCAGGCTCCAAGCATCACTTCAAATAGATCACTTTTGGGAGCCGTATTTGGGATAAATTAACATTTTTTTCGGATAAAGTTCTTTTAGAAATGTCTCATCCTTCATTTGGTAATAAATAATACTTTAAAATGGGTATATTATACCCATTTCTAGGCCTTCCGATGTGAAATTCGACTATAGCCACTAAATTTTTTTCACTGGAACACGCTGATCGGCTTTTCTCCACGGTCTCAAAAAACATGTTTGTAACATGCTCTAATCCACTGAAGTCTCTTCTTCCGAGATCAAGAATTGGAAGGACCTATGCTGCCACGTATGTGAATAAATAAGACGTCATACAGAAAGAGTCGGTGTATTGCAGCTCCACTTGAATCTTAAATTTACTCTTGTGATTTTTCATTGTTCAAATAAGAGAACTGAGAATAGAGAACTGCGCTAAAAATATAATTCGCAGGGAAAGGGATAGACTACTATTCGCTACTTTGTTAGCGGCCTTGAAGCCAGACACGGGGTAGTGACAAAATTACATACCTGGCCAAAAACAAAAATATATTTTTGGATGTTTAACATTTGGTTGTTTTAATCAGAGACCAACCATAGTTATTATTTATGAAAAACCACAGTTAATATTATTTTGAGCAAAAATTTCATTAAGACGATATGAAAGAGTGTCACATTGCATATAATTTTTCCTCATGGTCCTTAAATAACGCTAACAGAGTTTAATTGACTTGGTTTACAGCTCTTAATCTCAAGATTCCATTGCTTGTTTTTGGAAATATTAATATTGCGTAAATATTTTTAGCATGAAGAAATACATGGATTGAAGGACTTAAAGCTATGATTATAATTTTATACCGGTGAAGGTAGGTCTAAATGGACATTTAATTCTTCCCACCCCCTACATTTCACACGATGTCCCTTTCTAAGCCCCTCATACTTTCTACCTCCCATCATTCCCAACATCAAGCTACCAGTTCTTCTCCTCCCTCTTCCCCGCTAACCCAAAAATCTTCCCTCAATCATTATTTCGAAACACCATTTCCTTTTTTTACCTTTTCCATCCAATCCCTCTGCCTTATCCTAATTTCATCTATCTTTCCAATCTTTTCTTTCTTATCTATAATTTCTTTCCTATCCTACCAATTCTAGCAATTCATCGTTCGTCCTCCTTTTGACCCACATTCCTATCTCCATCCTTCTCCACACCCACATCTCAAAAGCCCAAGTCTGTTTCCATCTTCTTTCCGCAAAGCCAACGTTTCCGCCTCATATAATGCCACACTCCATATTAAACTCTTCAATACAATACACTCAAAGTTATATAGTAATTTTAATAAGTACTGCAAAAAGTGTATTCAAATTGTAAAATGAACATGATGAGAAGAATAGGTACTGCGATATATACCCTTTATAGTCGGTTTAGTATGGTTTCACACGCAAGCTGAAGGAACGGGTGGATCATTAAGGGTATCCTTCAGATTATAGATCACGCGCAACAAAAGAGGCAAAACATCCTGTTGTTTATGCACCCCAACTTACTTCTGTTCCCCGGCTTGACACCCCAGTGGCTATTATGTCGTGGAGTGGGGAAACAAAGAGGCTTTCGGGGCTGAGGAGGGTTTGGAAGGTGGGGAGGGGGTGCGTGGGATGGAAGGGATGCAATGCGGTGGGGGGTAGGACAAGGAATCTCGTACAAACTTTGCCCAAGTTTCAATCCAGTCGACCAACTTTCACCAATGTGACCGCTTTGCATACCCTTTCAGAAAACTGTCGATTTATCGCCACGTCGTCGTCACCAAATTCCCGTGTAATCAACGGGGTTAAGGGTTCCAAACTCCCGCTTCCCAAGTAAGAAACCGCAAATGATCAGGTCACCCGCTTGAACTTCAATTCCTTAAGGAAGTGGATATTTAAAAGCTCAATATTCAACTATAGAATATTTAATTTACACGAAAAAGGTAAATATTATCATGTATTTAGATATCTGTTCAGATTTATTTTATTATTTGGATTCAGTTGTCCAAATGAGATAATGCATAATAAGATAATAATATAACACCGTCTGGATTTTTTCCTAAAAATATCTCATTTAGCACCGAAACACTACAAAATATAGCTCTGTTCTACAAAACATTTTTTGTTAAACAGAGCTATATTTTTTAGCATTTGAGTATTGTTTGATTCTACTGCATCCCCCAGGACACGGTTGATTCAAACAGCAGTCTTGTTATACAATACGTTCTCTGTCCGTAGATCGATTGAGAATAATTATTTCTTAAGCAAACTCACATTCCACTTCTTTTACGAAAGACAGTCGTAATCATTATTTGATACCGTAATTAAACATTGCGATGGATACTTTTCCCAACATCATTTACACACTTACTTGTCGATACAAATATACTTATGTCTTTTTCTGCTATCCTTTCCACCATAAGGTAAGAATCACATCCCATTTTTTCTAAAATCTACGAGGTGTTTTCCCCTCTATATTTCTCATTGTCTTCCCCCTTCTTTGGGGGATGCATGTTATGGAATCACGATGTCTTACTTAGTGTTCAACTCACATGATTTCCCGATTTCTCGATCTCTTTTAGCATTTTCCTTTTTTCATTCACCTGCTTTAGTACCTCTGAAGTTGTTTTCTCCCAATATAGCTAGGCCTTGTCATATTCCTCGAAATTCCCATTTCTGCAACTCCATTACCGATTTCTCTTGTGTCGATTTTGTCCATTTTTCAATTTGCATGTAATTATGTGCTACATGCATAACTTTCTTTGCATCCAAATGTAGAGATTATCTTCAATAAGGAGATTGTGCGATATACATTCACAGCGGTACGCAAACCGCATCTCCTATTAGTAGCCTTCAAACAATCCAACGAGTAATGACGAATTTAGTGGCAAACTCAGGACAATACCGAGTAATAAGTCTCAAAGTAGCAGATCATCAACGATACCGGAAAGACATGTTATGGAGCACTAAAGAAACATGAAATAATAGACCCAGCTGTGAAAAATAATATATGATCGAGAATTCAGCAATAGTTACCCATTAAGGGGGTAGTAATTATTAGTGTAGTGGTTTGAGAACTGGCTTTTCTCCGAAGGGTTCGGATTCCGTCAGTGGAAGATATCTTGAATTGGTAAACCGGCCGTACTTAAGTGCTTTGTTAGGAGAATCCGAGTTCATTACTCCGTCCGTCGGATGGCACGAACTTATTACTCATTTATTTGCAAACATAGTACGTTATTTAAGATAGGAAAACAAAAAATCGAGGAGGTGGAAGAGTTCTGTTACCTGGAAAGCCGAGTAACCAGCGATGGACGAAGAAAAAGAGTAATTGCCAGTAGAATTGCCCAAGCGAAAAGGGAATTTTACCAGAAGAAGATTCTGCTTACAGCTAAAAATACAAGCGTAGAAGTGAGGAAACATATCATTAAAAAATACATCTGAAACATTCTACTATGTGACAGCGAAGCATGGATAATAAAAGCAGCAGAGAAGTCCAGGCTGGAAGCATTTAAAATGAGGTGCTACCGAAGAATGATGAAGATAAAATGGATCGATCGAGTGACAAACGAAGAAGTCTTAAGAAGAGTGGGAGATAAGGGATGTCTACTGAAAACATCAAAAAGAAGACGGGACAACTTAATAGGCCATATCTTCAGACACTATGGCCTGATGAAGACAAATGTCGAGGGAAAAGTGAACGGGAAGAATGGAAAAGGCAGGCCTCGTATGAGGTATATGGAGCAAGTTGTGAAGGATGTAAAAGAGAGGAACTAAGTCAATATGAAGAGGTTGGCCGATAGAAGAATCTAGTGGAGGGCTGCGTCAAACCAATCCTAGGATTGGTGACCGATGATGATGATGAATGTATTTGATCGATAATCCGTGTATAAAATCAGTATTTATTTTCTCACTACATGGAAACGTATATTATAAGTCAGCAAAACTTCGTAGAGCCAAATCTCCCTTTCATATGAGAAGGCATTCAGTCTTCAACTCACTGCGTGGCGCGAGGGAAACACCGCTGTGTGACAACCGAAAGCCTTTCTCCCCGCTCCCTTTGAGCGTGCGTTGGCCTTGCTTACTCTCTTCCCTAACCCTCGGGATAGTTGAATGTTGGAGCACGAGTGTGCGATGGGGCCCATTGGTGATAAGCGGTTTAACTGCCCCTGCCCCTCGCTCCCTCTTCTCTGCAAAACGACGAGGAGGGCTAGTTTGGGACCCTGGGAGAGAGCTCTGGGGGGGAGGGGCATTGGGTTTTCGCTCTGGGGATGGAAAGGGGTGCGGCTCGAGAGATGACGGACGAGAGGGAGAGAGGTTGGTGGGTTCTTGGGAGGAAAGGGTGGGAAGAAAATGCGCTCGAGATGCTGGGTCTGCTGGAAGGGAAGGAGAATGCAAAGAGCGAGTTTCCATTGAGAGGGCAAAACTTGCTCCCAACCTGTCCCGCCTTCGACGGCGAGGCCCTTCCCAACCCTTTTCCCTTGTTATCCCCTTACACGTTGTCCTGAGCAAGGTGCCGTTCAATAGGTTGAGGGAAGGGGTTTGAAGGAGGGTGGGAGGCGGTCCCTGCGATAATTTATACTCCAAACTCCTCATTTTCTCTTCGTCCCGTCCTTATACCCAACTGGAATTTGGATGTGGTTTCTCTCTTTGCTCTGTGTCCTCTGACGCAAATCCTGAACCCTTCTGCAGATCAGCTTGTCCCACGGTTTAATCACTATTAATATTTCCTCCCCTAATAAATAAGGGATCGAGATAAGTTGCAGGAGATACAAGATGCCTCTTTCCTCGATTTTTCTCAACAAAATATGCTAACACTGTTTCATTTATCATGTAGCTTTGAAGCCTGAGTTTGTAGAATGGCCCAGGCAAAGAGGTCGTTCTATCAAAAAATAATATTCTTACAGCAGGAAATACAATCGTAGAAGTAGCCAAACTTCATCAGAACATACATCTGGAGCATATTTCTTTACGGCAGTGAGGGATGGACAATGACAGCAGCGGGGAAGAAAAGGGTGTAAGCATTCGAAATGTGGTGCTACAAAAGAATGCTGAAGATTCAATGGATCGACCGAGTAAGTAACGAGGAAGTCCTAAGAAGATTAGGAGGAAAGAGAAGTCTGCTGACAACTCTAAAAAGAAGAAGGGACAACTTAATCGGCCATATCATGTGACATGATGGGCTGATGAAGACTGTCGTCGAGGGAAAAGTGAACGGGATGATTGGAAAAGGCAGGCCTCGTATTAGATGCATGGAACAGGTTGTGGAGGATGTAAAAGAGAAGAATTACGTCACAATGAATAGGTTGGCCGATAGAAGAATCGAGTGGAAAGCTGCGTCAAACCAATCCAAAGATTGTTGACCAATGACGATGATGATGAGCTTTATGAAGGTGGCCTTTCCATGAGGATTTAAAATTTATGCAGTACGTTCCTGGGTTTTGCTATGCACCAGTCAGCTAACACCCTTCAGCATCTGCACTAAGGCAAAATATTGAGTCAAACTCTAGAAAGAAATGAAAGAATTTAATGGTGTCTTAAATTTTCAGTCTCAATATTTACTTCTGAAATGCCTGGCAATGCACTTCATAGCGCACGAACTCTCAAATGAGGCATTGGTTAACCGATGTTGAGTCTTCTTTGAAGGAATGTATACCCATGAATCTTTACAGGTACCTCAATAAGTTATAGCTATTTTAATTAAGATTTTTGTGCATTTTATTGCATGGTGTTAAATTATTAACCGAAAGGATTGCAATATATTGATTGAATTTTATTTACACACTGAAATGAAAATAATAATATTTTTTTACAATAGTATTGTGTACAAGTATTACAATACTTGACCTATCTTTCGACGTACCTGGTGGTGGCATCGTACTTTAAACTCGTTGATTAACATTATGGTATAAATATGGTATAATAGTATTTGGATTTAAATACTAGTAGTTGTAAACTTTCCCCTGGTTTAAAAATACATTTACCGATGACTTTTTCAGTATTAAAATTAAGATCTTTCGTTATGCAATGAATAAAACTGCTTATTTGGTTTGCACACGCATGTGCGCTGGCTTTTTCCATCGTAAAGTCTTATTGTACTATTGTTTTTCATTCAAAGATAAGTCTTAAATCCACCGCATTTACTTCTACAGTGAAATGTATCAATACACATGCGCTACATACTATATAATACTCGGTCATCTATTGAGTATTCCCAATCAGGTATTGTAATAAAAAACATCTATACTCCGTGTTAGACTCAGAGTTAGTTGGTAAAAACGAAAGTAACATAGTATCGCCAACGTTTTTCGAGAGTGGATTCATATTTTAATATTTGCGATACAAAATTTGGTGGAATCTCGCTTGGTCTCACTCGAATTCTTCGTCGTGCTTTGCAAATAAACAAGTCTCCGGTCCGGCTTGGCAATATTAGGCCATAGCGGAAAATTTATGTGTTTTGATAGCCGAAGTATTGGATGAAAAACCTTGACCTTGGTGGTGAAAAAAGCTCGTAAACTCAAGTCGACCGCTACGCCATTGGTGTAACGTCCTTTGCTCTGGCTCTCTCTGAGTAAAGTCTCCGTCATGGGTCGCCATCCTCTCTTCTATCACTCACTCTCCTCACCACAACCCACCACAGCACAACCATCTTCCTTTTTCACTTGAAAAGCCCCACCGATAATATGCTGCCAGTATATATCCTGCAAAATTCTTAGACCGGCACTTTTATTTCAAGTGTTGAAGAAAAATTAAAAACCCTAAATTGTTAAATGGCCGGTCGTGTCATAAGCCGTAGATATCATGGATGCGTTAAGATTGATTCTGTAGCATTTATGGCGTGTTTACTTATTGTGTAACTCTCGTTAGTTTTTCTGACTTTTTTCTTCTTGTTTGTAAACATATTCAATGTTTTATGATGGGGAACATTTTTGCGTCTCTGCCACATGATTTTAACCGTGACCTATAATAGAACAATATTGTGAGCATTAGTGCACACGCACGTAGAGTACGTTACTGTTTTTATTATTATTACTAAGCGGCGGTATCCACTTAGGGTTATTTAGCTTTCTGTCTTCACCTCAATTTATTAAATCTTTCGTTTCATTCATTTATTTTTATTTTGAGTCATCATTTCATTTCATTTTTTATTTGAAAATATTTCGTATCCTGGGGTCCCGCTCGTTGGGAGGGTCCGCCGAAGGGCCTGGATACCGCAATTTTGGACCCCTATCATGTGGTACCCCTTTCCAAATATGCCTTCACTCTTTTTTTATATGACATCATTTTCATCAACGTCATCTTCGTCATCATCATTTTCGTCTTCATCATCATCTTCTTTTTCGTCTCCTGGTCTGCTTGGCCGGAATTCTTCATTCATTTGCAGAGTCCTTTCTTCGTCTATGCCGCACGGGTATCCTCCGGTGCACCAGAAACGTTTGTATCATCTGTCATTGTTGTTCGTCGATTTGCTATAGGTGTATTCTCCCATCAACCTGTTCGTTAGGGTCTTTTTGAGGTACGTGCAGTAGTCTGCTGTCCTACTCTCCTGTTTCTTCACAGCCGTGATGCATTTATATATTTACTCTTTCCTAATGTACCTAATTAAAAAGTTTGCGAGGGAAATTTCTCTTTTCATTTTTAGTTTGTTTGAAGTGCAGCCGGTGTTTAAATCGTGTAATGTTACCCTGTTCTTTTTGGTTATTTTTTTAAGAGTGGGCTTCGTAAGATTCAGTAGTTTCTTTGTTTCTTTACATTCGTAAGCCACGTGCCAACCGTGGCCTCCCTAGTCGGGCACCACCTGTACTCCGTCTCCTGCCTAATTCCGGCTTTTGAGAGAAATCGGGCGTCTGCCCATCGGTCATGGATTAAACGCCAAACCACCTCGCTGTCTCGATCCAATTGATAGGTTCGTCTATATTTTTGCCTTTTATCGGCCAGACATTCCGCTTTCCTTAAGTTCTGTGTTAATTCTATATACATCTCCCTATTTTTTAATGGGAGTGTTTTAATATCTCCCGTGCAGTACAGGTGCCATAAGGTGAAGTAGGTTTTTAAAAATTATTGCGCTGCGTGAGTGAGATCAATTTCATAAAGATACAAGTCAAAAGAAAGTGTACTAGGCAGAATTATCGAATCCCAACACTTCCATTCCTATCCTCATACCTTTCCTCCCGGTCTGAAGCGCCTATTAGTGCGGAAACAGACTTGAAATCATACATGAATGTACCCGGCAGTTTAAAATGTCATTTTATGCACATGAATTGGGTGAAGCAAATAAGGCAGATGCTGGGGGAATAACTTTGAGGATTGTTTGCATGGATTAGATGTCCTTCTTGCATCTGCCCAAGAAGCGTAACGAGATAGATGGTATGAGTTTGAATCCTTTGTATTGCATTTTCTCTCATGCAAATTTATTTACTCATTTACTTGCATGCAGGTATTAAATATTGCTATGAAATTTATCCTTTAACCATAATTTGAGCGTCATTGTATTCGAAGCTTCTGTTTTTATTAAGTTAAATTGAATTGAGTTTGCAGTAAAACCGGCAGCATTTCCGCGAACAACATGACCGTGGGCGCGACGTCGGTGTAATACGAGATAGAGAGTCACAACCCCTGCCACACACCTTAGGTGGGCAGACCGTTGGCGTGGCTTTTACTCGTCCGTCTCCTTCTCGCCAGGGTAATAGGGATTTCAGGCCGCAGTAACTGTCAGGCGCCCCCCCTCGAACGTGACCCACCATATTCTCTCCAACAACGTTTAAATGAAAACTGCGGAGCGGGATTCCCCTGCAATGGACGAACTTCCGCCGGCCATTGGTCGTAAACCTCAGTCATATTTCTTCCACGTCTCACTCTTTAAGGGATATCCACGGCTTAGAATAAAACTCCGTCGTATCCTAGGGTTTAGCGTGCATAAAAACTTTAGTGAAACGACCAAAGAGCTCTAAAACGTACATTTTTTATGCCTGTAGGGCTATTTATGAATGCAACAGTTTTAAAAGTGTATTTTATTGCGTTAGTATAGGAGCCACTTTTTAGATCAAAACTTCAATAACAGTACTCTCCTTGGAAAAGAGAACGGGGCTGAAGAGCAAAGGAGGAGGTTGTCAAGTGGAGCAGAAGGAACCTTTTTGTTTGACAAAGGAAGAGTTTTGACGAAGGTGTACGAAGTAGTTACCACCTAAAGAGGTGGACTAGTTTTTACCAAACAGCAGTGTATCAAGAGAAAATAACTTATGACAATAACCTTGAGTAAATTTGTTAAGAAAATATCAGTTAAGAACCAGATTGTATGCACCCTAATTTGCACTACACTCTAGGGAGGATTGACGCGAATACAAGGGATTCTTGTGAGACATGGGTGCGGAGTGAAATAGAAAGTTGAAAGGTAAATATTAATAGGCGTTGAGTATTGTGAGGGAGGGAATGGTGTAGGTTGTTTGTAATAGATGAATAAATGTAGGTAACGGGGTTCTGAAGGCCATTATTGAAGAGAGAATGCTGGTTAGAGAGGGAAGACTGCATCTATGCATCTCCCTACAAGCCAACATAAATGCGTGTGGCAGGGGGTGAATTCACATGGAAATTACATTATATATAATGCTTAACAAAGATTAATAACTGTTTTCTAATCCAAATTAAACAATTTAAATCAGACTAAAAGGCAAAGCAAGCATGCACAAATATTCTGTTAATTGGGTTACCTTGAAGTCCTTATACCAACACTTAATTGTTGGAGGGAAGAAAGACATTTTGAATCTGTAGGTTTGGCAATCAATTTCTCTAATTTAAACATCATGGCCCAGCCTACCCTAGCAAGCTGGAGTTCAAAAAATATTTTTAATGTCATCAGCGGAAATTATGCATTGGAATTTAATTTGGAGATTAAGTCTCAATTTCATCATACGGTCAGATAATGATTTCCATTTTAGCTCATCTAATAGACTTGTTACGCGAATATGAATACCATATAGTCCCCTTAAAAATGTTGCTGATCTTCGCTGCACACGCTCTAGTTCGTTACTTAAGCCCAATTCGCATGGATTTTTTAAAATGAAGAAATGAGAGGAAGAAGGGAAAGAAAAGACATTTAAAAAAAGTATGATGATGGGAATAACATGCAAGTTTGAAGAAAGAAATAGTGTAAATATGAGTAGTTTTCAGAGAGAATTGAAAGCCATACGAAGAATAACTCATAAAAATCTACCTTAAACATAAAATATGCCAAAGAAAATGACAACGTATATTCCACTAGTAGATTTATTTACGGTACAACTAGTTTCAGCGCTCAAGGCCATCATCAGATACCTGATGATGGCGTAAAGCGCTGAAACTAGTAGTACCGTAAATAAATCTATTAGAGGAATATACGTTGTCATTTTTTCTGTCATTATGGATTTCCACATTGTTAAGCCTGAATCCTTCGAACTTATAACATATGCCTCTAAATGAGTATATTTATGAACGGAATGTCCTGGAAAGCACTATTGACGTTGTAATGAAATAAGCTTGCAATAACGAAAATAATTCTTCAGACAAATAATTTCATGCGCGCGTTATTTTAAGTGCTTGCATTCTCTACAACTAATCAGAATTTGGTTACGGTTGCCTATTGGACATCGCTAAATCTTTTCAGGATTGAGTGGAATTCATTCTATCCATTTGCATTCATTCTTCGGCTTCCAATTGATGCCAATCGCCCCCGTCAAGCTTTAGCGGGAGGATATTTTTTTCCGGGATTCCCCTAGCGTGACAACGACCCAAGGGATTACGCAAAGAGATCCTGAGAGACAGTGCTCCTCCGGACAAACGGGAGCCGTTACGTAATCAAAATGGGACGCCACCCCCTTTTAATGATCGGTAGGTAAGCAAAGAGGACGGGAAGTTGAATGAGGCGTTGGACGGTGGCATTTACCCTGAGACCCTTATTTATTTTTTTCTCGCTTCTTCATTCGATTCCCCCGACCCCCTCCTCCCAAGACCCCGTCAATTTTTCTGCCGAAGGGATTGTGGGAACTCTGTCGTTGACCCCGTTCCCCTTTCTTCTCTTAGCGAGCGAGGAATTATAACGCAAGCTTGGATCTCATTAGGCCTTTAATTAATGCGCGAAGTCATGGATGAATCATAAGGAAACAGTGATGGGAATAAGTTAAATATTCAATTTGTTTCAAAAGCAGAGTTACAACCACAAAAGTCCGAAAATATCTACGACTAGAAATGGGAGCTACACATAGAGAAGTGTTTAGGCATACCTGAAGATAGATATGAATCCTTAGGATCAAGCAGCAATTTTTCATTTGTAAGCCATGATTCTATAGAATTTGAGGAAATTTTCAATAATTAAATCACAGTTGGATCAAATTATATTAGAAGGAAAGTCACATTTTTTAACTGTTAAAACCCGAGAAAAGGAAATTTTCCCCCCGCTATTACGCGAATTTTAAAAGAATGACGAATGAGAAACAGTTTTTCACTCTGAAAAATGTAATATCATTTGCAGTCTCAATCTTTCAAAAGTATATTAACTAGCTTAGTAACGTAATTTAAAAAGAAGCTACGACAATACCATGGTTCTCTATTTGAAGAGCTACGTTGGAATACGAGCTCGTCGGCTAGCGTCAGAACGTAGCTTATCATTCTCAAAAAAGAAACAGTAACAAAACGTAATGCCAGGGCCTCGATCATGGATCTTCATAGGGCGTGCGCTAGCGTTATCGTTAGTTTTTTATTTAACTTACGTCAGAGAGAACGTGAACTCCATTCTTCATTTTTCGCACGGCACTTCAAATCGCTTATCACAATAAGTGGAGTGAATTTTATAGACGGTTATTGTTAACCCTGCGCTGATCTAGGGGTAAGCGTTATCGACACAGATTGCGATAACGTGAAAGATACATCTGTGATTCCACACCAGTTTTACTGTTACACCAATTAATATCGGTAAAGCCTAATTGTTGAAGGGCAGGATTCAATGTTTTGTGCGCAAACCTTTATAGGTAATGAGTAATCAGGTCAGAATGCAAGACATCTGCTGACCTATCAGAACTGCCGTAATATTTTGCATAAGGTTACTAGAAGATAAGGTAGAGCTGTGTGTGCCTTGTGCTACGGAATACTATAAATTGCTTATCTTCTATTCCGTAAGCCCTTCTTAGTTTAATGCCATGCTTTTGTGGTTGATTTTTTTCCGGAAATGAACGAGTCAATTACGCGAAGTTGGAGCTTATGAAGTGATTCGTGCATCTAGAGAAAATACGTATTTGTTTGTCCGTGATGATTTCCACGCTGTGGATAACCGTGAGGATTTTAAAAAAATGGTAGTCTAGTTGTTTAACGGAACATGTGTGCTTTTGACACTCCAGATTGCATTTGCAGTCAATTGTTTCAAGTCAGCTATCCCGACGGAGGGTCGCCAAGAGCAGAGCGGGTAAAATAAATTTCGAGTTCAAAGAGCGGGGAGACCCTTGCCGTTGGAAGTGTAGCGGACCGAGGGATTACAACAGGGTGCTCTCCTGTAAGGCCGGGATTACGATGAACGTTTTCTGACGTGAAGGAAACGGACGCTGGCGGTGAACGCTAACGTAGCGGCTCAATTGTTGGTGGTATATCACGATCGACGATGGTTCAATATGGCGGCTTGGCGAACATTCACCTCTTGGGTTCGAATTACTGTAAAACAGCAATTTATTTTCCTTTTTCCAAAGATTTTCTAGCGTGAGTGAAGTGCAAAGACAGCAGGTTGTGCTGTGAAAATTTCATTGAAAATGAACGATTTTCAGTGGTCTAAAACATTTTTTGAAAAGTGTCGCCCTCATCCGAATATTTACCCCCAATTGATACTCAAGTCACTCGTGATTGGCTGACGGAAACCTACGTGATGGGAAAGCTAGACCTTGATGGGCTTTCCTCAGCGTCCGTCAGAGGCTCCGTCATCGTCCGGCAATCGTAATGAGCTTCATTGCGTTCCCATTCTTCTAGCTGCAACAGTGCCACCGTTCGTTTCCGTCACGTCAGAAAACGGACGGTGGCATTGTTGAAGTTAGGATAATGGGAACGCAATGAAGCTAATCACGACGGACGGACGTTGACGTACTGCGTTGACGTACGTTGAACAAAGTTGTCAAGGTCTAGCTTTGCCGTCGCCTTGCTTTCCGTTTACCAATCACGAGTGACTTGCAAATCAAGTGGGGGTGAATGCTCGGATGTGGGTGACACTTTTCAAACATTTTTTTCGACCCTTGAAAATCGTTCTTTTTCAATGAAATCTTCACAACACAACCTACTATTTTTACACTTTACTCACGCTAGAAAAGTTTTGGAAAAAGGTAAAAACTTACTGTTTTACACCAATTCGAACCCAAGAGGTGACTGTTCGCCGCGCCGCCATATTGAAAAGAGGTAATGTTTCCAATCTACCGGTGATCGTGATATGCCACCAACAATTGAGCCGCTACGTTGGCGTCCACCGCCACCGTTCGTTTCCGTCACGTCATAAAACGTTCATCGTAATACCGGCCTAAACACGGACGTCGAATTTCCAGTCCTTCGCCACCACGGCGTCCCGCCCAAAGTCTCGGCTTCTCCCCTCTATCCTTACGCTTCATCAGACCCTCTCTAAACCAACCTCCACCTCTCCCCCGCTCTCTCTCTTACCCTCTCCATGGTTCATCTACGCTCTCCTCCCCACAAATTTTCTCTTTCCCTTTTTTAAAGCCTACTCTCTACGATGTCTCCCTTCATTTTCTCGACCCCATCTCCCGTAATTCTATTCTCCACGCTCACTGATCTCTTTTTTCCCACATTATGCGAGAGCGAATGGCCATTTTCTCAGACAAAATCGCACACGACCACAGGGAAAAACTCCTCACTACACATGTCCGGTCAAAACACTCAATATGAGGTCGACCTTTAGATCGAGATATGCAAAGAACACCTCAATATTGGTCGTTTCCCAAAAGTGGGTTATTTTCATATGAAACAGTTATGTAATAGTTCAACTCTCTCAAGCTAAGTAAGCTATTAATGCGTTGGTATATTTTATCAATATTTTAAAGAAGCCTAATGGCGAAATGAAAATCCACTTTGTACGTTCAACACAAAGGTTTTATTGGTTTCAACCATGGTTTCGACAATTTATGTCATTATCAAGATGACATTATCAAGATCAAGATATTGACATCTTGATAATGACATATATTGTTGAAACCAATAAAACCTTTGTGTGGAACGTACAAAGTGGTTTTCATTTCCAATCGAGTGGTTCCACAAAGTACAGCCTCAAACTCTGAAGTCTAATGGGTTTCATCGGGTAGAAAGGCATTTTGTACCCTATGTATTATTATACATATATGTTTTAGATTGTTTTAATGTGGCTGGCCGCCATCTTGGAATATAGCGTAAGGTTAGAAGAATGAATTTATAGGAGGAGTAGGCTTTCACTTCATTTATTTCTCCCTCATTCTCTTCCCACCATTAATTTCATCCTCCTCTAGGAACCATGATAATACAGAGCCAAGGTGGTATAACGTGGAGGTTAGGAAACCACTAAAGCGACAAAGGGTATGCCACGCTAGGATGAAAAATGCAGGACGGGGTCTATCGGTAAAGGAAAAAAATGAGGTAGTTCAAAACTAGAAAAAATCGAGAGCATTAGCAAGGAAATCATGTCGACAAGCGTTATCACATTTCAAGAGCAAGATGTTCGGAGAATATTTAGATAGCAATCCTAAAGCGTTTCGATCATATGTGAGAGAGCTTCATGGAAATAGGTCCACAGCGCACACAGTTAAAAACGATAAAGGAATTAGAGTCACCAGCAGTGTAGAAAAAGCCAATACTTTAAACACCTTCTTCCAAAGCGTATTCAACTCATCGTCACGCAACGCAGTGGAACCACCGCCGAACACATTCAATGAGCAAACGCCCGAAATAAAAATTTCATGTCGCGGAATAGAGCAGCAGTTAAAAACATTAGTAAAAACAAATCACCAGGTCCCGATCATATTCCTTCCAGAGTATATAAGACATTACCTTCTGAAATAGCCCCCTATCAAGAAATAATATTCAATAAAACATTAAAGAACAACACAATACCCAATGATTGGAAAGTAGCTACCATTAAACCTATTTTTAAAAGCGATGATAGGGAATAACCTAGTAACTACAGACACATTTCACTCACGTCAATCTCTTGTTAGTTATTTGAGCGCACTGTAGTCAGTTCGATCATGGGGCATTTGGATAGTCAGGGATTACTCGTAAACAGCCAACATGGGTTCCGGAAAGATAGATCTTGTGAGACACAATTAGCTTTATTCGTAGACGATATTTTAGTCTGCGGCGAAAACAGTACTGAAGTTGATGCGATATTTTTAGACTTTAAAAATTGCATTCGATAATTTCCTCATGATAAATTGTAATGAGATGAGATAAGTTGTAATGAGACTATGTAAATGTTTTTATGTATATGTTTCAAGGGACAATAATGTCCTGGGACAAATAAATATATCTGTATCTATAAATTAATCTTTAAATTAGAGAGTTTTGGTATAAATAGTGATGTTGTATGTTGGGTAAAAAAATTATTAAGTGGGCGAGAGCAGAGGGTTGTCATAGATTGTGTCATGTCGGACACAATCAAAGTCACGTCGGGAGTTCCCCAGGGTAGCGTAGTAGGTCCGCTTCTGTTTCTTTTATACATAAACGATTTGGGTACCGTAGTTAGTAGTAAGCTTTGACTTTTTTCAGACAATGCGGTAGTGTATAGTGGTATATCAAAAAAAGAAGACAGGAAATCGCTTAGCAAGGATTTAGATGCAATTCAAGTGTGGTGCTACAAATGGCAGTTTGAACTTAACCGTAGGTAACACGCACCAAACATGGTACTACTGTGGATACTCATAGAACAGTCATATTTAACCGCTTCCAAACCTCACTTATCACTATCTTCATACATTTCCTCTCGTTTCCCAAGGCAACGGCCTCATCCCTTCCCAGTCTTGCTCCCATACCCAGCGTCAACAGAACTCCTCTCCCTCTCACGTCTTCTCCACCCCCTTCCCTCCCTCTTCTCTTTCCGATCGCCTGCCACCTGCTCGTAGCTTTTTTCGCCCTCTCTCGCTCCGATAGTTCGGCTCCATAAAAAGCAAAAAATAAAACTCCTGCAGCTACCATCCTTGCCTCCGACTCTCCCCCCCTCACCCTTAAAGCGCCACCCTCCTCCACCCCCATTCCGCCCCCTCTTGCCCTCCCCTCCCTCTCGCCGCTTCAAAGCAAAACGGAAAATAAGAGGTGAGCCGAGGACCCGAACATCCGCGCGGACACGCGCGAACGCACGCTTGCACCTCAACTAACGTGACCCGTGACCGTGCATAAGCAAGCGTGCACGATCACGGGTCAGCGAAGCCACTATCACGTCCTCTATATATAATACAAGCTGTGCCCGGCCACGCGTTGCTGTGGCTCAGTCGGGTTAAATGGAAATCGCACGTGTAATGTATGTTTAATTTCACAATTCTTGTGGTTACACAATATTTTTTGTTATTCCATTGCCTGTGCAGATATAGAGATTGTCTGGTTTTCTGACTCTAGAACACGCCACATACACGTAGAACACGCAACATACACGCAACAAAAGACACGTACATGTGAGAAGCAATCCGTGTCTAGATCTAAACCGCATAGTTATAAAGATTGGCCCTGAGCTTTATTGATGGTGGATGCAAATCATCATCATCATTGGTCAACAATCCTAGGATTGGTTTGACGCAGCTTTCCACTCGATTCTTCTATCGGCCAACCTTTTCATTGCGACGTAATTCTTCTCTTTTACATCCTTCACAACCTGTTCCATGTATCTCATACGAGGCCTGCCTTTTCCAATCTTCCCGTTCACTTTTCCCTCGGCGATGTCTTCATCAGGCCATCGTGTATCAAGATACGGCCGATTAAGTTTTCCCTTCTTCTTTTTAGAGTTGTCAGCAGACTTCTCTTTTCTCCTACTCTTCTTAGCACTTCCTCGTTACTTACTCGGTCGATCCATTTAATCTTCAGCATTCTTCTGTAGCACCACATTTCAAATGCTTCTACCCTTTTCTTCTCCGCTGCTGTCATCGTCCATGATTCACTGCCGTAAAGAAAAATGCTCCAGATGTATGTTCTGATGAACTGTTTCCTTACTTCTATGCTTGTATTTCCTGCTGTAGGTAGATTCTTCTTTTGAAAGAATGCCCTCTTTGCCTGGGCTATTCTACTTTCTATTTCTTTCTTGCTTCGTCCATCGTTGGTTACACGGCTTCCTAGATAACAGACATCTTTAACCTCTTCAAATTTTTGTTTTCCTAGTTTGACATTGGTTTTCGCCTCTTCTTTCTTGCTGGTGGATGCAAATACCAATCGAATTGGGAATACAATCACTTAAATTGAAATGGCATATCTGTTGGAATCATAGGAATGCGAGGAATGAGGACATCTTCGCCTTTGAAAGTTCCTGTCCAGATTGTGGATTGAGCAGTGCGTACTCGATCGGCTTCCAATCTTGATTCTCGCTGATCGTATGTTTCTGAAGCTCGTAATGCATTTTTATTTCGTGCTGCAGATGTAGATCGACCAATCGAAACCAAACATCTTGGATAATAATAATAATTTTAAATAATAAATATAAAATATAAATTTATTAAAATTATATAAGCATATATATGCACATCCGGTATCCAGTATCGATATTGTATTCTCGTTATTGTACAAACCTTCGTGGGAGTGAGTAAACAACTAACCAAAGCTTCATGGAAATTGGATGAATGTTGTGGTAATGCATGAAGTTACCAATCTTGTATCGATACAGAATCGATATTGTAACGATACTTTATGCATGAAGGTAAAAGAAGAAACTCTTTTCCTTGTGCCACCTTTGGTTTCCTTAAAGACTTGGGCTTAAAAGAGGGCTATGAAAATCAGTCAGATTAATTGGAGCTTAAGGATTTAATGGGATGTGTACATTAAAGTCGCTATTGAATGTGAATAGGTATTCACTAGGTCGTAGCTCAGTCATCTAGGCTACCATGCCATTTTGAATTAAGTAAGTAGTGGTGGTCTTGGGTACTCCAATGGCTAAGCATGTAGACATAGATCTTGGTCCTAGGGCAAACACAACATCCCTACTGTGGCGGGGTTCGAACCATCGCCCTCGAGTTGCCAGGTCAATGCGTTACCGACCTGGGTACCACGGCCGGGTTCCTCAAAAGTGAGTGCGTATCTGAAAACTGTCTGCCATTGAATGGTACCAGTGTGTGAGGAGAGCTGAGGAGGAAGAAAATCGCTATCAGAAATATTTCAGTTCGCGCAAATAGGAAAAAAATACTGCTTTCCAAGGGGTAAGATGACTAATTTTCGAAATTCACCCATCTTGGCGGAGAAATGCATTCAAACACAACACCCCTGGGAAATAATGCAACGAGTTGGCAACCCAAAAGTTGCGTCTTCTTATCCTGCTCCGGACAAGGGCGCTTCATTTAATTTAGGGAAATAGCGTTAGGTTAGACGTGACTATTAAACCTTTATTTGGCCGTTGGTGAACTTGGAGCCCAAATCTACTGCTCCTCGAAAACAATGTCTAACAGACATGTGAAAGCGCTTGGTTTTTATGGTCATGCCTTCCCGTAGACGAGGATGAGACCCTATAGTGTCTTGTTTGCATGTTAGTAATGCATGCTTGGTGATTTTCACCCCCTGCCACACACACTCGCGGTGGCTTGCAGGGTATCGTGTAGATGTAGATGTAGACGCGCATCCTCAAGCCATCATCACAGCCCTGTTGTCCGTTTTAAAATTCCGTCACACGAGTTTGAAGACTAATATCTCAAAGACAGCTCAAGGATTTTAAAATGAAGTACACCAAATTGAAGCTTGTTTAAGTTTGCGTTTAGTTATGGTATATAAAATTTTTCACCGTTCGTAATAATTTTAGTATGTGGTTAAAAACAGAATTTTAGCGTATTTTTCCGGGTACCGGACGGATGCATCGTATTTGCGGCTTCGTAATAACAACACGGATCGAGATACCAAAATTTCCTTTCTATATAACGTAGAAAAGATCTTTCTCAATAATCACACCAAGTTTCATATTATTTAGTGCATTAGTATTTTAGTTGTTGATGAAAAAGTCAGACTGCGTTATTTTCCGTTCCGCGCATCCCTGAAAATCGCCGGTTGGACCTTATTCTTGCTCTCGAGTTCGTCACCACTAATCCATTAATAAAACCTTAAAGGACTTGCTTGATTAATTGGTATCAATTAGCAGTTACTTTGAAAAAAGAGCGCGCTGAATTGCGAACAAATAAACCAAATTAAAGAAGCTTTAATTTGGTGTACTTCATTTTAAAATCCATTGAGCCGTCTTTGAGATATTAGTCTTCAAACTCGGGTGACGGAATTTTACAACGGACAGTAGTGGGTCACGGATGACGTAACCGCCAACCCTAATGCTCCTCGGAGCACGGAGGATTGGTGGTTGAAGGGTGAGTCGCAGGGGTAATGTGGTCGTAGGGAGCAAAAAGCCCTGCGGTACGGCGTTTTCGCTTTCGTAGTGGAATTACGACCTTCAGTAGAATCACTTTCATCACAGAACTATGGAATTAATTACGCCAAGCCTGTTTCGGAGTCTTTCAGAATGCAAGATAGAGGAGACTACTATAAAAAATTAAACTCACGGAAATATTCATGCCGGAATAAGACGAGAAAAGGTTTAAAAAAATTGGTTACTAGATAGTTGTTTGTTAGTGCGAATCGACCCAGCTCTCATGGTGGAAAGTATTACGGGTTCTGATTCTTCTTATATCAATGAGAGCTTACCTGTACTCGGACCCAAAGCACTAAAGTCAATTGCAAACTAGGAAACTGATATCGGCTGATAATTTAGCGTCCAGCGGTTGAAGTCACTTGGGAACATGCATCTTTTTTTATTACACCTTGAATATGAAGTGTATTAGCCAAAATTGGTGAAAATTTCGCTGAAGAATTAAGTTGTGTCACAAATATTCTTGAACTCTTCAAAAATTGTACGTTTTATGGCAGGCTAAAAACACAACGTCATCACATGACGTCAGGGCACATTATCACTATGGCCGTTGTTTAACTGTTGCACGTGGAGCTGAGTTGTTTAATGGATACTTAGCGAAAACGTATCTACGTGATATACAGTTGAGTTGAGTACCAGTTGAGGAGAATACCCCTTATTCCATGTTTTCTTTCTTTTGTCAAAAGAATCTGGTGATTTATGGTGAGAAGTTTGTTGTTAACATGATTGTTGAATGAAAAACGTTGTTAACATGATAATATGAAAGGATCTTTATTCGGAATTAATGGGTGCCTTGTATAACATTACATCCTGATTGAAGTGCGAGTTACCTGGGAAAAATGGATCCCGAATCTTAACCTCTGAATTTAGGTATCCTATTTTGCGCTCGTGTTATTTCACTTGAAGGATTCAACAGTAAAACTGGATATGCTGATATAAATTTGACCTCTATGATAATGTGAGTATTTGTCGTAGGTGAATGTTTAAAGTAGAGTTAAAAAAAAATGTATTGATGATCATCTTTACCTGGCTGGGATATTTAGGGTTAAAAAAAATTCCTTTTTTTAGCGCTTTCAAAATTTTAGTTGGTTTTGCATTTTAAAAATAAGAATCACAATGTCGTCCCTTTGAAAGAAAATTTGCTCCCTCCCCCTCCATATCCCATGGAAATTTCCAAACACTGTTATTGGTCGATGACTGGGCAGCTGACACGTTAAACCATTGGGTTGGTGCGCCGAGAGGAAACAATGGGCAATCCGCGTGCCGTGGACAATGGAGGCGTGGCGGCGCCATTGTTCCTCGAGTTCGGGGGTCGTCCTTCTTTTTTTTCCTCCATCCGCCCGTAGCCGAGATAGGCCTTTGAAAAAAGGCCGCAAGAGGCGTGGAGGTACGGGGGTGGCCAAATCTCACCCCCTTCTTTTTTTTGGGGAGGTTTTTATTGGAGGGTGGTGAGGAGGCATTTCATTAAACATCGCTCTCGGGCTGAAAATTGCGATCAGATCGATGGAAGCACATTCGCATGCATGGACGGATGAGGAAGAGTACCTACTTTCTATAAAGGCCGTTTTACACGGTCATTGATACTGCGCAGGATGTTGCGAGAACACTTGCGCAAGAAATATGGCACCATGTAACGCGACGACTTGCGAAGCGCCACTGCGCGAACGCTTGCGAGCAAATTAGAACATGTTCTAATCTGATACATGCGTTCGCGCAAGTTTGAAGTTTATTTCTCTCGCTAGATGGTGCAGATATAGCGGCAACGAACTGCCTGGGGAATTCTAGCAATTAAATGGGTTGTTGACGATTGAGTTGGGTGTTTTTGTTTGAATTAAACTCCTTAGTTAGTGAATAAAGTGCAATAATGATGAGCTAGGTGATTAATCACGTGGAAGCTTAAATTTCGTGCGAGAAGGAAGAACCTGTTACCTTGGCCCACATTCGTTCGTTCGTGGTGCAAATTTTGGGCGAAGTATACGGAACTACTAGGGCTAGTAGGGTCTCCACTATTATGTGTAGACTATGGCTTCAAACATATTTTAAAGTGGTGGTAATTTATCGCATCTTTCACGTCCAATTAATTGCTACTTCACAGATCTTGACGTTATGCGATATATTGACGGTATTACCGCTACTGAATCTTATATTGTCACTGACATAATGCACCGACGATTGAAACGTGTTAAAGCTGTCATGCAAGCGTCCTCACAATTTTCTACGTCACGGACTTTCGCAGACGACTGCTCAAACGGAATCAACATTTTTGCGCAGTTTCAATGACCGTGTAAAACGGCCTTTACACTGGGCTTCTCTCTATACTTCCTCTATCCTCTTCATCTCTACCTGTTCCTGAGCACGGCGTAACTTTGAATGACGCGAATGACCTTTGATGGTTGGTTGCCTCTTTTAGTAGCTGCATTGGTCGCAAATATATATGGAGTATAAAATTTAGCGGTTGTATTAATTCACTGACAGTCCATCCCAAGATTTCCTTACTATTTCTGATAGGGTTGCCGTTCTTATTTTTTGTGCAAGTTGAAATTTTTATATTATGTAGTGGAATTAACCTTTTCCTTGAGCTTATGTGATGCGCAATCTTATGAAACTACATCATGCCGTGACCGTTTAAAAGGGCCTTAATAGTGTGCCCTAAAAGTATATGCATTATTATTTTGTTTGGTCCTTCCCCTACTTTACTCCCATTTCGCTTTGGTTCATCTCCCCTCAACTTTCCCTTTCATGCTCCCCTATTTCTCCAGAATCTGGACTCGGTCCCATTAAATCGATGGGAAACCATCAATTAACGATCTCTCCCTCCTGCAGAGGAGAGTGGAGGGGTGAGTTAGGTGGCAATGATGGAAGGAGATTGGGGTTGGTTCGAAGGGGTTGAAACGGCTGCGGAGGTGCTTTAAAATTTGGTGATGGGGCTGGCTGTATCCGGCAGGAGGATAGGCGGCTTCACGGGAAGAAGTATCAAGTGTAGGATTCGTATTGAAAATTGGAAAATATCTCTCATGGAAAGAAGCGGTGTGCGTGGAACATGAGTGGAATCAGACGTGTATGAAACTGGCGAGTTACAACGATTTGGGGGAACGGAATGAGCTGAAACCTACACTGATACTACATCTAAATCTACACTATACCCCGCAAGCTACCGCGAGGGTGTGTGGCAGGGGGTGAAGATCACCAAGCATGCACTACCGACATGCAAACAAGCAACTATAGGGTCTCATGTAACTAGATTGTTAGTATATATAGTATTTAAGGGATTAATACATTCATCATGTACTACACACTACTTTAAAATATTTCCCCAACCTATCCCTTTGCTATGCTGCCTATTCTGTTCTCTTATAGTACGGGGGAAAATTGCCATTTTGAATCTATCGGTACGACAATCTATCTCTCTAATCTTATTTATCTGGTAGAATCTAGCATAATACGCTGGTGTTTTTAATATGTGCCTAACATCTTCAGTAAAGCAATCGGATTGAATTTTCTCTAATAGATTTAATCTGTATTCTAACCTAAGCTCTGATAATGACTCCCACCCTAATTCTTTTATTAATTCTTAAACAATATTCGACCTATCGTAACACCTTTTAACGAACCTAGCTGCTCTACGCTGCACACTGTCTAGTTCTCTGATCAAACCTAATTCGTTCGGATCCCATACACTGGCTGCATACTCAAGGTCGGGCCTATCTAGTGAAAAGTAACATTGCTCTTTTTTCTTCTCATCACCTTTCCCAAGTACTCTTTTTATATATCTTTCTTTTTAATCTTTCTATAATCTTTCTATCCTAAAATTAGAAATATTTCTATGCTAAACTAAACTGGCATGATATCCGGAATTCGTTAACGCCACCGCAGTTACTTCACATGAAGAAATATTTTTGCCAGCCTTACGTTTCTAGATTTTTATTAAATTAAGCCGAAGCATTTTCACGTTTAGGGGACTTTAGATGGATAAGCATTGGTTATTTGAAAACAAGGTATCAGTGAATATATGCTACTCCCACTATAATGGGATTGGGATTATTGTGATCATTAGTCTCTTCCTTCATCATAAATCAAACTTATGACCGTTGCAAACATTTAAAATCCTACGTGACTATAGGATTATCCATTGTTATATGTCATACACAACAAATAATCTCACCTCTATGCTGCTTCCTTCTTCAATTTTTCATACATTTACCCTCTAACTGAAAATTTGGAGGGAGTTTACAACCCCCTCCCCTTCCACTCACTACAGCCTTGCCTTTATCCATTTAAACCTGATGGTAACGTTCCACCCACCATAGTATGAACAGCAAATAGATGTATAGATAATTCCTTCCTCTTTTCAATAATAGTATTTTTTCATTATTTGATTAAAATAATAAAAGACTAAGGCGATAATAATTTTAAAGCCATTAAGCAATGGCAGTTTCAAGTTAATATCGAAATACAGCCTATTCCTCTTCGGGCTGGATTGAGATTTCGATGTCAAAACAGTATTTACAACGCCGTTCACTCTACATTTTATACCCCAATTACATTCCAGTCCGATGAGAATTTCTTCTGTTATATCAATTAACGTTAACACTGAATTACACGCAATACAAATAATCTGATTAGCGAAAACATTTACTTCCACGATTCGGCATCCATCAATAAATGCACTCCTAGAGTTGATTTGAAAAATACTGACAGCACGGTTCCGTCACTTTAGATTTTACAAACTATTAGCCTTATATTTAGACATAAATTGGCCTTTAAAACGAACTTATGAAGCCATTACACTAGCCCTAAAATTGAATTAGCGATTCAAAAAGGCAAAATGAACTGTCAAAGAGAGCTCAGTTATAAAAGTTATCGCACTATAAAGTAACAGAGCAAGTGTAATTTGTAACTACAACACAAAATACCGTATTGTAAAACTGAAGTTAAATGCTTGAAAACTAATAGCAGAAGGCAACGAATCCCAATGAGGTAGCGCAGGCGAACGAGGGTGACCAACCGGTGTGAAAAATTGGTTCCTAAGTCAATATTTATACTTTCTTTACGGTGTTGTCCAATTCGTCGTCAGCAAATATGTCTAATAAATTTGTTTTAATTAAGTTTCTATGAAAAGATCAAAAGCGATTTTTAGGTCTGTTATTTTATTTCATGTCTTATTTTATTGCTATGAAATTTTATTGTTGCTCCTGAGAAAGTTTTTAAAATGCCTCTGACACATGGCGTCAATATAAAAGCCGAAATTACTTCAGTTGGAAGTTGACTTATGTTTCGTATAGCCATGTTGAATAGTTGAAAATAGTTTTCGGTTATTATTAACAACATTTTGAGCAATTTTATGTTGTTCCGGCATGCAATATTCGTATTATGAAAGTAGTACTTCGAAGCGCAGGTTGTACCTTAAACCTGTTAATAAAAAATGTACATAGTTGCAGAAATACTTTCTGCTGGGTAAACATTTGAAATAACTTGTTACAATCTGTACCAGGTATTTTATTTCCGTTTATTATGAGAATATATGTATCTATAGATGACTTGGACCCAAGCCGGTCGTGGGACCAAGTAACCCTTGTATTCAGTTATCAGTAGACCAGCCTACTTCTTGATTAATAACATTTTAAATCTAAATTATAGGTAAGCATTTGTATTGAAATCACAAAAAACAGTGTTTAAGGAACAAAACTGTGCACTTACTTCATTCAAATAATCGATTATCCGCATGTTGGAGACAGAAGTTATAGAGTGAGAAAAATGGAACACGAGTTATAACATTACAATGACTTCCATTATACCCTATTAGCAACTCGTGGAACTATTATGGGTGTGCCAGGGTAATGTTTAGGTAATGAAGGGTGAGTGGAAATTCAGTTACAATACCGGGTTCATTGCCAAGGAATTCAATTAACATCAGAAAAGAATTAAAAGTAAACTCCGCACAGTGCTTGTACCTAATGGGCGACCTAAGAACTACGTCGAATATTGCAATGAAGCAGCATCAGGAAAGACTTCAATCACTTTATCAATTTGGGTTCAAGTAGCCCCTCAGGGTACAAGTAACCCTGATTTACAGTACTTCAGGAAAAAAATGACGAAGTACCACACATTTTCGTGCTGAAGAGCCAACCATTTTTGTTGGTGTTGAGCCATTTTCCCCGCTAGGCCAACGAACGGCTCAAAACACCCGGGAATAATTCGCTGGAGAAAGTTGTGCCGCCGGTCGAGATTCTTCCTGTCCTTTTCATGTTCCTTTTCCTCCCGCCTGCGTTCTCTTTCCGTGAAACCCTCCCCCCCGGGTCAAAACGGCACCTCTGGGTCAGCGCTTTGCGCCCTCTCTCTCCCATGGAAACGGAGAGCAGGACCACCCCTCTCATCCCCCACCCCCACTCTGGAGCGCAGAGATTCTCTTTCGGAGCGAAGAAAAGGAGTGAGAAAGGGATGTGAGATTGGGAGGAGAGACTGCGCGGGGGAAGGTGATGCTGGGAAGTTTTGAAAAGTTGTAGTGAGGGGGGATGGATTAGAAAATCGTCCCCTTCTTGAGGAGATTAAACGGGCTTGAAAATAAAAAAAAATAAGGGTTGCGACGACTGCGAGTCCCCGAATCCCGTCCCGCGAGAGTGGATAACTTTGCACTCCCCTTCCTTTTTCGCCTCTATCATCGTTCTATATAATCTTCTCGTTTCGTGAATGCACTTTGCGGTTGAAA
Organism: Platycnemis pennipes; assembly: GCA_933228895.1. Classification (NCBI taxonomy): domain Eukaryota; kingdom Metazoa; phylum Arthropoda; class Insecta; order Odonata; family Platycnemididae; genus Platycnemis; species Platycnemis pennipes. The sequence goes on along the minus strand of OW121850.1, from coordinate 11,841,524 downwards.
CGATTAAGCGAAAACGAGCAAAACTGAGAAATAAACGCTTTTAACTCTTGGTTGTATCTAAAAATCAAGGAAAAAAACGAATAATAATAATAATACGTTTTTTATCGTTGGCTAATCTTAGCCCATGAGATATTGGAGTACAATCAAATCAAATACTCTTGATGGCAAGGTTGAATCACGAAAATGAAATAACATCCGTACATGATAACATAAAGGATCACTGCTCGGGGAAACACATCCGTATATGAAAAAAGATTTGAGGTTCTCCCGGCGAATAGCTGTGGTGAAGTCTATTCGGGTCTTCCACCGGGTAAGCTGCTCCATTACTGCCGACGTTTCGGAGACCGAGTCGTTCTCCAATTTCAGGGATCATCAGCCCTGAAGATGGAGAACGACTCGGTCTCCGAAACGTCGGCAGTAATGGAGCAGCTTACCCGGTGGAAGACCCGAATAGACTTCACCACACATCCGTATATATTTATAAGCACACAAAATATCGAGAAGATTAAAAAAAAGATAATACCAATAATAGTAGTGAATAGGTTTACCAACAAACTAAATCAATGCAATCATTTAATAAACAGAGTCAGGTAAATCAGACCAACAAATTTTTGTCAAATTACTGCTGTATATAACTCGATGAATAGACATTTCTCGGATACATATGCGTATCTACGTACTGGAGCACACAAAATGTGAAAAAAAGAATGACTAGAATGACAATAATGACAATGGATGATGGACGATGGATAGAAAGGGGAAGTCCAGCGATCGGATAGTGGCAGCAAATGATCTTATCGGGAACATGTGTCGTGAAAAATATTTAAAAAAAGATCTTTATAGAGAGAGAGGTGAGTCGAATATTCGTATGTCATATAAGAATAACTTAGTTTTTCACATAGATTTATTACAACAAGATGTCTAGGTGTCAACGAACCTCGAAATCATCAGGTGACTGCCCTGATCATCCTGATGGTCCTGTCATGGTCAGCGTCAAATCTACGTGGAAAAACTAAGTTATTTTTATCATCTACAATGACCAGTAATTTCCCCGAAGTTGCACCCGAGACAATGGAGTATGCCGTAACATGAATTTGAAAAAATGAATGATTATTTTCAAGCTCATGCATTTAAGTATGCTGGATGTGAAAAATATTCCCATCATCTTCGCCTTGACGCTTCTCACAAATCTTTGGAATTACTCACGTTTGAAGAAGCTATCATCTTGTTCATATTAAATCATTCCCATTTCTTTTCTGTTAGTTATATTTTCTGACTCAATTTTTTAAGTTCTCTTGTATAATCGCTGGCTGTAAAGCTAGTAGTCACTTGCTTCGTCCGAAACTGACCTCAATTCAGATGACTAAAGATTACAATCATGGCTAACTCATTGCAATCATCACCATCCCACTTACTGTAAGCTAGGGTGTCATCGGTTTTCGTATATCTTATTTAGCATTCCAACAAAATACAATGTGGCCGAACTTAACTTTTCTCTTTTCTGCTTTCAGGCAGAGACCTATTTGCGTTCAACATAGACAATATTTTTATATAAAATAAACACACTTATTCGTGATTTGTAATTTTAGTTTAGAGTGGGGCCCTGGAGACTACTTTCATCTACCCGCGAACTTAAAACCAAACTTTTCTTCCTCAGAGCAGAAGAGAAAATGCCCATTGATTATTGTTGACACGAGGGTTATTACGCAGTTGAAGAGAGAGTGCCTATAACGCAGTAACGGCGAAGAAGCGTGATGGTACCCCAAGATAAGGGTATACGTTTCCGGGCGGAGGGAAATTTTTCACCTGATGACACATAATAAGACACATTAAACATGTTTGACAGCAATTGTTTCCAAACTAAGCGGGTATGGTCATTGCGCAGGCATTCCTTTTCTCAGTAGCTCTATTACTGGGATCAAGTTGAGAAAAATCCACTTAGGAAAATGGAAATTCTATTATTATTTTAGATTCTCATTTATGACTTTATGAGCGTGGCAAAATCTCCGCGAATATTAAGCGAAGATTAGATGAATATAATTTTATCCAGCCGTCAAACTTTTTGTCTTATTCCAATAAACATGATAATGATAAATGCGATATTATTTATCCGCATCCATGTCTCTGGTATGGTGGTTGGTGTCAAATTCGTGTATTTTTTTGTATACGTAAAAATGACTCTTAAAATCTCTTTTTAGTAATACTTTTTCATTTGAATCCTAAGAATAATCGATGACATTATGATGCGTGCAGTTCATTTTACATGTTGTGACGAATTTTGCCTTAAATTTATCCTTCGTGCTTCGGACTGATAACTATTCAAAATATCCAAATTTCTTAGCTATCCAATGTTCACTGCTAACGTGTATAATGGCATCTTCTAACACAACTTGCTTCTCTTTGACTTATTTTTTTTTTAACTAACAAAGCCTTCATGGACCGTGACATCTCGCTCGCTTCACCTTTCATGAGGTTTTTCGCCGCGGTGATTCAGCTCTTTACAGAGAGGGGGCGTGACTCTTTCATGCTGTCTCATCGTGTGAAATCCTACGCTTAATCCTCATTTTACGCTTGCCTGGCAGGGCACGAAAGAGACATAGCAAGGGATACTCTCTCTCCCTCCCTCTCTATCCTTGCGGTGCCCTTTGCATGCCGGGAAGGGAGGCACACTACCTCAAGGGTGTAGGAGATACGTGCATTTTTCAGGATTTCGAGGCGGTGTGCCATTTCATCTTTCTTGTACGAGCACACAGGGGTTCTCAGTATTCCCTTTCAGGGGCGAGTCCCTTCTCCAGTTCCAACCCCCTCACCGCATGCCTTCTCTTCGCTCCGATATTAAAGTCTCATCTTTCTCTCCCCCTTTAACTCGTTTTAACTTTGGCCGAAGAAATCCTCCTCTCTCGGCGTAAAGGGAATCGTAGGAGACCAAGAAGGAGGAAGGGTGGGAGAGACGCATAAAATCCAATGGTTTAAACGGGCACGGGAGTTTGGGCTCCAAGAAATGGATGGGACGCTAAGGGAGGAAGGGAAAGGTGTTAGGAATTTAAGCGAAAAGGGGTGGTTTTCACGCTTCAACTTCACTTTAGGAGCAAAAATCGGCGATGAAATTGAAATATCCAGCGTTGAACATGGAGTCCACTTCCAGGTTGTTTCCTTTCATGGCTTTTAAATTGAATTTTATTATTTCGTTTTAAAAAAATCCCGAGTGTTTAGATGTGTATGAAAAATGAGAGAAAAGGGAATGAAAGGAAGACAATGGAAAATTACTGGTCATTGTAGGGGACGAGAGGAAACTGACTTAAAAAGTGGTGAGCATGAAGCGAGATGGTGTCCTGAAGGATGCGATGTAAGTGAAAGTGTGAGATAAGCAGAATCGGTAGTGTAACGTACTCACATTGAGGCAAGATCGCACGGAAACATTTATGTATATTTTTTAAGCCCCTGCAGCCAAATTATACAGAAGGTGACGCAGACTGTTCCAATGTATTAATTTTTCGTAATTAAAACGCCAATAGTTCAAATTCAAATCCATTTACCTATATTTAAAGTTTTGTGATGTTGCGCTTTTCTCCATATTGGACACCACGCGGCGAGATACAACAATAGGTAAGAACCGGAACAACGCTAGATTTTAGAACATTCTAGATAAGCGGAAATTGCGACAATAGCGAAGCTTCTAGAAGGACGACAATGCCTCAGCGAACCGCTATATAAGCCAGCGCACAACAAGCGCCAGCTCTGTCTAAAAACCCCAAGTGCCACAGGTCGTAATACTGGATAGCAGATTCACAAGAGAAGAAGTTTACCTTACCCAGTGTTGTGCAAAATAAATAGGCGACGTAATTAATTAAAATGGTGCAACGCGCATTGTGAGATCAAGAGGGGCGAGCACCGACTTCAACCACTAGCGGGCAGTCGTGTTAGCAGGAGTAGCCGAACAAATCACCGCTATGCAGTCGCGGGAGAAAGACAAGGAGCGCGGGCGGGGTCGTGTGGTTGGAAAATTGACGACACTCGCAAACCTTACGACACTTGAAGCGAGGCATTTTGAAGGGAGCAATTCTCCCGATGTTGTGTATTTTTTTGAATTGTGTTGTATTATGCCCATATTGAATGTCATCATGTGTTGGGAAAGTGATTCATAAGTGAAGAGTGTATTAATTTGTTTGTGGTGTAGATAATATGTGTGTAATTAAGTGAAGGGTGTATTAATTTGTCTGTGGGATACATAATATGTGTGTGATTTAAGTGAAGGGTGAAAATATTTGTTTGTGGGGTACATAGAGTGCACTAACCTGTGAGTCAGGGCAGTGATAAATAAATAGTTCGTTAAATAGAAAACTCGATCGTTCTAATTCGCATTTAGTAGGGCTACCCAGAATCTCCCGTAGCAGGGCGGATCGGAGATCGAAGAAATGGTTATTAACATACTCTGTGTTGAACAAAAATATACTGACGGGGAATATTACAGTAGAGAGTGGAACACTGGTAGATTAGATTGAATGATTAGAGGGTTCTGGCCTCCCATCCCTTGAATACAGGTTTGAATGTTGGAAGTAGCGGAGACGATCGACTATGAACATCTGCATAATACCCTGCAAGCCACGATAAACGTGTTTGGCAGGGGGTGAATTCACACCAAATATACATATACATATCATGCATAAAAAGGATTAGAATTAATATACTAGTCTAAACTTCAAAAATTAAAAAAGATAAAAATAGAAAGCAAGCATGCAGAAAACATCCTGTTAGTTGGGTTTCCCTAAAGTACTTATATCAACATGCAATCACGCATGCTACACGTTGATACACTCATATTTATGCTATTGTAGATATTTACTTATATCCCTAATTGTAAGGGTAGTTTGTATGCGAAGGAGAAAGCCTAATCCAGCATCGGTTAAGGGGAAAATTAAGAATATATTTCAGCATATATGTTCGACTTAACCTAACTTAACCGTTTGCGATAACAGTTGAAGTGCACGGTTTGATATGTCTCTCTTGACTCCAGTTGGGGTGCGCTTAGAACTGATGACCTTTATTATCTGCGCGGATCCGGGCCCATCAATGTGCCTATCAATCACAACGCCATGAAAACGGGAATTTTCAGTATTCTGTTTTCATATCTGGACAAATCCGGTGCTAAAACTGGTTTGAAAAGGAATAGAAGACTAAAAAGTAGCGAGCAGTAATCGGAAATGGAAGTTGAGCTGGCGAAAACGGTAGATGGGTATAACATCGAGAAAGAAAGGGTATATTATGGGGAAAAAATCGTTCGACGTGAGAGAGATCGGAAAATAATCACTCTCTTGTGTGTTATTCTTCCGAAGTTCTTTTCGACCAATACGCGGTCGCCGCTTGTCTCGTTTGAAAAAAAACAGCAAAAGGGAAAACAGATGAAGGCGGAGGTGCGGAACTGGTTGGCGGCCGGGAGAAAAAAAAAGAAAAACGCCAGGCGCGTGCCTCAAGTTCCTGCTCGCACCGTTATTACCGAGCGCGTCTATCCGAGCGGAAAGAACAATTTGGAGCGGACGAGAAAATGAAAAAAAAAGAAAAAGAAGAGGGGCGAAGTGCGAAACATAACAGAATCAGAACTCTCGCGTTTTCCCTTTTTGTTTTTCTTTTGCGTCTCAGTCGAGAGGATGGATGAGGGGTGGGCGTTGTGGGAGGGCGTCCAACCGAGGGGGATGAAGGGGTGGGAATTGGAAGAGGGCGGTGCGGTGAATTGCGTTAAAAGTAGCTGGTGGGCATCGTGCCCGGTTGCACTCCAAATTTTTCCACCCCCTAAAAGCATTAGCACAAAGACATGAAGTTGAACAGCGAGGCGCACAAAACTCAGGTCCAACGGAGAACACGTGGATGCTCACGTCGGCGAAGCCATCACCCAGGCCCAAGGGGAAGCATTGACCCGACCGGTGCACATAAAATTACACATTATTGGAAAGATTGAGTTCAGAATTTTTCCCTCTAAAGGCCGTTGTACATGGTGCAATTTATTGTACAAAAACTTGTACAATGCGCAAATTAAAATTTAAATAGTGCAGTTCTAACTACTATATTAATACTATTCCTTTTTTATGCATGATATATACTGCATGTTTGGTGAGAAATCACCCCCTGCCACACATCCTTGTGGTAGCTTACAGGGTATTATATAGATGTAGAATTGTATCGTTTACATCTACATCTACATCTGCATAATACCATGCAAGCCACCATAAAGGTGTGTGGCAGGGGGTGAACTCTCACCAAACATACACTGCATATCATACATAAATTTGTAATTAAAAATTAAAATAGCAAAGCATACATGATAAAACATGCTGTTAGTTGGGTTAGCTTTAAGTCCTCATACCAACATGCAGCTACCAATGTTATCCATTGCTACCCTCGTACTGGATATATTTACCGTTTTTCATATCCCTAATAGTACGAGGAAAAAAGGACATTTTGAATCTGTCAGTTCGGCAATCTATTTCTCTAATTTTGTGATTATGGTCCAGTATACCATAGTAAGTTGGGGTCCGCAAAATATTGTTAACATCATCACTAAAAATATGGTCTTGGAATTTATTTAAGAGATTAAGTCTAAATTTCAACCGCGGATCTGACAATGATTCCCAATTTAATTCATTTAATAGACTGGTTACGCTAATAAGGTTATCGTACCGTCCCTTTACAAATCTTGTCGATCTTCGCTGCACACGTTCAAGTTCGTTATTTAGACCGATTTCATAGGGATCCCATACACTGGTAGCATATTCGAAATGAGGTGTAACAAGGGAAAAGTAGCTGATTTCTCGTACATGATCGTCACATTTACCCAGTACTCTTTTGACGAATCCCAGTTTACGATTCACTTGAAAAGTCGGAAGTGTACGATGTGATCGTACAATTTCTTGTACAAGAAATTAGATCATGCTCTATATTATTGGATGAAACTGTCCAAGATCCACTCCGTAGCTTCTGCGCATGACATGTGACGGTAGTGATGCGTTCGTTTAGTATTTTTAAGGTTGGTGTTCTGTTGGCGATCACTTAAATTCCTATAAGCGTGGCAAAACTTCCATTTTTGTTGTACATATCGTGATATTCTTTGTTGCTACCATATTATGATATTCTTTGTTGCTTCCATATTGTGATAATCGTCTGTCGCGTCGGAATTGTTCTATTTCTCAAAAGATGAGTTGGACACACTGGCAAACATCACTGGCATACCATTCTCTTAATGCCGCATTAAACTTCCAGAGGCAGAGTTTATTATTAATAGCTACAATCACCATCATTGTTCATTCATATTACATATCTGTTGTCACCATCCATTTTTCTCAACTAATTCAAATGGCCTATGGCAATGAATAGTATGTTTTTACCAAATTATGACAAAGGACACTCATTTTACATTAAAAACATGTTTTTTTTTATAATGTAAGTCAAAGAAAAATGTTTTAGACAAAAACGTTACGGAAACAGGACGCTTCCATGGAAATACGGTGAATAAACAACGAAGAAGAAAGGATTATTGTTGACGGAAGATGTTGGCTGTATTCGTGCAAATAATTAAATAATAAGAGTTATTCTAAATTTCAGGTATGTTTACAGTAATAAATTGAATATAATATTTTGCGCATACACTTCCCTGAATATTAAATTTTAGGAAACCAGTAAAAAAATACTATATAATTTTTTTAAAGGTTGCAGTTGAAATGTGAATTTTTTGCATAGGCCTATATTTGTAAAGTTCTTATTGTTTTTTACTTTATTCAAGCAAAGCGAAAACTTTCTAATTTAGCCATCGTATGATGCATTGGGGAAGAGATATTATGCTTCACCATTACCTAGGAAGCGATAGCTGATGAAATTTTCTAGGAACATGTCTGGAAGTGTAACACCCTTGTGGAACAATTAGGGATAGAGGATCTCGCCGAGGTTATTTGGTGGCGACGTGGCTTGCGAGATATGAGGCCGAAAGGATCTAGTTTGGCCTCACTTTCCCCTGGTTGCAGCGAGCAAGACGTATCTGAATTCCAAGTCAGTTCCTCAAAAAGAGTTCAACTCGTGGCAGCAAAACTCTAAACCGTATTAGCGTGCAGATTTATTTACTTGCCGGGGAGTTGTGACCTACTTGCAAGAGGGTTTTCGTGTGTGGATTTATTCCCAGGCAGGAAACACCGCAGAGGGACGAGAAAGAAGGGAGGGAGGGAAGAAGTCGAAACCGGCGTCGTTTTCTAACCTTGATGAGGGGCCGGCCGCGATAGAACTCTGTGGGTTACGGGCGGTTAGGGGTTAACTGCACGTGATAATACCCCGACGTTACTGTCTCAGAGATAGGGCCCCGCAGTCGACAGTCAAGTGAATCCAGGTTGGAGACGTTTCGGACACGATGACGGACTCAATGAGGTCGCAACCGGCACGCCACATCATTTACCGGCCGTCATCAAATCGCTTGAGCGAAAAACGTCTACATCTACATAATACCCTGCAAGTCACCATAAAGGTGTATGTAGAGGGTGAATTCTCACCAAACATGCACCACATATCATGAATAAAATAGGATTAGAATTTATATACTGTTCTAAACCTCACTATTTGAAAAAAGATAAAAATAGCAAAGCAAACATGCAAAAACATGCTGTTAGTTGGGTTAGCTTCAAGTCCTCATACCAACATGCAGCTACCAATGTTATCCATTGCTACACTCGTATTGGATATATTTACCGTGATTCATATCCCTAATTGTACGAGGAAAAAAGGACATTTTAAATTGTCATTTCGGCAATCAATTTAACTTATTTTGTGATTATGGCCCAGTCTACCATAGTAAGTTGGGGTTCGCAAAATATTTTTAACATCATCACTAAAAATATGGTCTTGGAATTTGTTTAAGAGATTAAGTCTAAATCTCAACCTGCGATCTGACAATGGTTCCCAATTGAATTCATTTAATAGACTGGTTACGCTAATATAATTATCGTATCGTCCCTTTACAAATCTTGCCGATCTTCGCTGCACACGTTCAAGTTCATTACTTAGACCGATTTCGTAGGGATCCCATACACTTGCAGCATATTCGAAATGAGGTGTAACAAGGGAAAAATTGCTGATTTCTCGTACATGATCTCGTACATTTATCCAGTATTCTTTGACGAATCCCAGTTTACGATTCGCTTCTCCCATTATTTAACGTTCACGTCTAAAAAGCGAGAAACGTAAGGGGTCTTTCATGCGAGTGCTTTGAAATCCTTCCAATTTCGTTCCCCCCCCTCCTCCCCCCTTCATACATGTGACGAGTGCCCCAGAGCAAGTGTGAATCATACAAATGTGATAAACGTATTGGAGTAGGAACCTTTAGTAAAGTTAAGAAGGATGATTTGGGTCCTCAGCATTGAGACCAGAATTCGACAATTCGACGCAGCAGAAAAGGATTTGCGGCCAAATAAGTCTTCTGGCATTGACAGTTTTCCTGCTGAAATAACAATGCTGGGAATTAAAGAAATTAACCCTGCTGTACTACAAACCCATCTGTACAAAATAGGAGAGATATCCACGGACACGATGACTTGCATCATCATGATCCCCATTCCAATAAAAAGAATCCTGAGAACTGTGAAAACATTTGTGTTTTAAGCCTTACCACACATGCCTCGAAGGCATCATCATCCACAGCAGAATAAAACGAATAACAGAAAAGTTACTAGAGGAGAACAAATGTCGAAAAAGCAAGGGAATAAGAGAGAACCCTTAGAATATTCAGAGACGAGCAAGAGAGAAAAATCGAAGAGAAAAAACCAACTCGTAATCTTTTATTTTTTATTTGGAGCAGGAATTTGAATTATTGTGTGCAGAATTATTTACAGTTTATATAAAAAGCAGTTGACTGATATCAAATCATAGCCCAGTAATAATGAAGAATGAAGTTAGACTATGTTGTGCACTGCCTCCCTTTATGTAAGTTTTAATGCTTACATTATTTATAGAGCCATTAATGAATACAAACAGAAGGCTTCAGGAGTGGAAAGGCTTCATTGGGGAAATAATCATGCTGCATTTTGCTGATAACACAACACTCATGAGTCATAAGACAGACAGGCTTCAATGCCTGTCTCATGAGAGTCACTCATTCAACAGGCTGAAAGAAGACTGGTAACCACGTAAAAGGCAAAAGTCAGTTGTCACGAGAAGATATATAAAAAAATAAGGCATTGGAATGCAGCTGGAGAGAAGACACCAAGTCTAATGTTAAACTAGGAAAACGAAAACCTTAGGAGGTTATAGAGTAATTGAGAAACCTGAGAAATTGAGCAGGAGGCGGTGGACGAAGCAAGAGTGAAACATTCAGTAGAATAGCTCAGGCAAAAGGACATTCTAACAAATGAAGAATGACTTAAAGCTAGATGAAATTGTGTGGAAATAAGGAAAGAATTCAGCAAAACTACTTAATATCTGGCGTAGGTATGCTTCTTTGTGGAATTGAATCATGAACGTCAGCAGCAGCAGAGAAGTCAAGACTGGAAACATGTGAAATGCTAGATAAATGGAGGTAAAATTGATCCAACAAATTAGCGACAAAGATTTCCTAAGAAGAGTGGGAGAAAAGAGAAGCTGCTGAAAACTTTGAAGAGGGGATGGAATAACTTAATTTGCCACACATTGAGAGATGAAAAAAATCGAAGAAATAAAAGTGAACGGGAAGAAAGGCATAGGAATACTTCGCGTTAGATAAATATATTGAGTACTTTGTTAAAAATTTGAATGAGAAGAATTATGCAAGGATGAAAAGGTTAGCCGTAAAGATAAGAGGGCGGAGAGCTGCGTCAAGTCGAAAGTTGACCCATGATGATGATGACTCGGTAGTAAATTTCTAGCATTTGGTACTCAGCCACGAGAATTTCAAGATATCAAAATGGACAGTCTGAGTAAAATTAAGCGGAATTTGGAGCTAATCCCTATCACCTTTTCTGTTCAAACGGAGTTCTTCACCATGTCCCATTTAATATGGGAGCATGGCTGTACTCATAAAATTCATATGTTGTGGAAGAAAAATTTCCATACGAGATAACCTAAATTGATTCTAGTGCCTCCATTTTTATTTGTTTAATCGATAACTTTACATGAATAAAAATGCCTGTAATATCACATCACAAAATTACTGACCCAAAAGAGTTTCTCGTCGCAAACACTTTTCTCGTAAGCAAATAGAGAAGAATCCTTACTCTAGTTAGGTATTAGTGGCATTCCCCACGTGGATCGGAGAGGATATAATATATTGTGCAGAGACACACATGCTTAGCAGCCTCTTTCTCCCTCTGTTCTATGGTTACCCTCAGGGAAAATTGATGCTATTAATGCTAACATGAAGCTAAAGAGAGCTTGCAGATATTTTTTTGCTGGAAAATGAAAGTTAAATATGTTAAGGAAGCATATGAATAGAGTTTTTAAATTCTGAAGAAGAAACTTACAGTTGTTAGTGGATAAAGAAATGTTGGCAGTAGCGATAGTTCAAAGAATGTTGGATGCGCGAGGATGACTAAGGGAGCAGTGTTGGCAATATTAGGTCCAGGGTTACTATGATAGCACGAGATGAATCATAAATTTCATAGATTAGAAAATATGGAGAGAAATCTTAATGTCATGCTCCAGTTCACAGCTAACGATACTATTTTCAAGCTTGATCTGCTTTCGGTAACACTAATATAAATTTAATTCAGCGCGATCCTTCGCAGACCACTGTGACCTGCGTCAGGAAAAAATATATTGAGATGAAATCACTTATGTGTTAGTATTCAATAAATAAAATTAGTGGGTTCAGCGTATAGTCAATAAATATAATTAGTGGGTTCAGCGCATATCATGGGTGTTTTCAAGTCTGTTTCCGCACTAATAGGCGCTTCAGACCGGGAGGAAAGGCATAAGGATAGGTATGGAAGAGATGGGGAAAGAATATGGTCCGAAGTCAGGAGCGCAGCGCATAGGGAAAAACTGTTAAACGTTTTTGATGTAATACTGTCAGGTTTCCATAGATGGCGAGGGAAGAATTTTTCGTATTACGTCGCAAACGTTATTCCATCTTAGATCTTACATCGCTTTCGTTTTTCTAATCGACTTAAGCGGAACAATCGAGAAGTATTTTGTATTCTCCTCCGTAAGCGAAGGCAGCGATATGTATATAGTATGTGACGTAACGCGAAAAATTCTTACCTCGCCATCTATGGAAATCTTCAGGTACTACGTATAAAAGTTTTACCCTATGCGGTGAGCCCTCTATATTTTATTTATCCTATACTAATACATAAGTGATTTCATCTTCAATCCGGGGTACTTGATTTGCTACATCCTACTTAACTCTTTTACTTTCGGTGGAGGATGTGAGAGACAGTGATTTTTCCATTGAGGAAGCAATCAGTTCAGCCAACAGGATTCGCGGGTGGCGCACGGTTACCACCGTTCCGGCTATCTTGCAAGGGACATGCCGCGAGAAAGACGACAGATCTAAATAGGATTCGAACCCGCGACCGTTTTCCAAGGCGAGGACTGGGCGCCGCGCATGCGCGATGCGGGAAACCGGCGTCCGAACCACGCCTACCACCCCTGCCATTCAATACCCCGGTGGCGGACGAAGCCTTGGCGAGGGTTAGACGGGGGAAGGAGGGGGGAGGGGGAAACGATGGTGAGAGGGATTTTGAGGGGTAAATGGGGATAAGGGAAAGGAGTAGGGATCTTCCTTTCTCCGATCCAACCCTGCCTGCCTCCCCTCCCCCTTCCCCTCTCCCCTCTTCCGCTATCTCTTTCTCCGTGACCCACCGACCTACAACCAAAAGGGGAAGCGGGGGAAAGGGGTGGCGGGTGGTTGGGGAGGGGGTGGAGAGGGGAGGGAAAGGGAAGATTGAAAGGAAACATTCTCACGAGCACGTTGTGAATCAAGAGGAGAGAGTAGCGGTGTCGTCCTCCTCAGCGCTCCGGAGATATGCTTTCGCGAGAGTCGGGAGTGATTTACTCCTCCTCCACGCAAGCCTTCCGGATGGAAGGAAAGATATTTCCTCCACCAGAGGGAGAGAAACTGGTGGGATTCCATAAATAAAATCCGCTTAGGGTGAAAACTGCTCCTGCTGCTCCGTCGATAATCGTAAATTTTTGAGGGTGACATGATTAATCCTTTAATCGCGATCCGTCAATCGTCTTGAATACTGGTGAATAGTCCTTGACTCCAATCTCTTTTTTTCTTTTTAACTTCATCATCGCCTTTCAATCCTCAGCATTTCTTCGATTTGACGTCTACCGCGGTTAATTGAATGTCTATCACTCGGAAACTTCATTTCCTGTTGTATGATAATGATAATATTTTATTGCTCCAGCAAGTTATAAATAATACAAAAAATAATACAATAAGAATGTTGGAGCTTTAGGTGAATCCTAAGGCTTTTGCCTGTTGTTGGGTTCACCTTCAGATTACACATGCAGCATGAAGATGGCTATCCCCTAAACACTGCGTGGAAAAGAATCATCCATCCCGGCCAATCACAGCGCAGCACGGACTCTACCAGCCCTATATAAGACGGCGAAAAAGCAGCTTTCCTCACCTTCGACCTGAAGACGCTAGCAGGACGGCTAGCGAAACTGTTGTCACCCCCAGTCAACAAACGCGGACGCAGAACCCGAGATGCAGAGAACAACAGGGTGAACGACGGCCTACTCTGGCTTTTATTCGTACGATTGCTTCTTGAGATGTTTCTGCCCATTTGATTGAATTTTTGAAAGCACTCCCCCAGTTATGATACCATAATTTATCGAAGAGTAAACAAAGGCATAATAGATCTTGCACATAAAGTTTAAAGTGCACTTATTTCGGAGGAAATAGAATTTGATTTTACAATTTTTCAACTTATTTGAGATATTATTAATATGTTGTTCCCATTTTAAGTGCTCATCAATCATTGCACCTAGGTATTTGTATTCTTTAACCCGTTCCATTGTAAAACAGTCACTGCAACTTTCATTGTTACACTTGGAAGAATTGTGCATACACTCTATTTCTTTCTCGGGGATCTATGCAGAAATAAATGCACCCTGAAAGCACCATTCGTTTCTTTTCTTCAGCTACCTTATTGTTTTCTCTCTCTATAATTTCATCATTAATAAGATTTTCCTCGTGTCTCAATCAGAAAATAAATTCCCATTTATGTGTGGTCTCTCATCTATCTTTGTCTCTTGACAACAGGATCCTCTTTGGCATTTTCTTTAAAATCGACTGTAAAGAGAAAGAGACTCATAAATTTTAATGTTGACCTTGCAATTTCCCTTACAAACTTAATTGCATGTTACAATAGAAGAAAAAACATGCACGTTTGATATTTCACACCATTGATTTCTTACGGCGTTAATATCTGCCATCTATAACACACATGTTATCAGATACACCTGCATATGTTTATGTGATCAGATGTTTATGTCTTTTTTTATATCAAAGCAGATAAAAATATTCCGAGTATTTGAGTAACTTTTCACGTGCTCACGTATTATTTAGGCATGTACAATGTGAAACCGTTTAAGTTGGAATTTCAGATAAACCTTTCCATCGGCCTCCAACCGACCTCCGAGCCCGAGTTGACCCCTAACAATGTCATGTCGACCAATGAGGATCGATATCGACCATTCTGAAGTCCCATGGTCTGCATCCAAAACCAATTCAGCTATAGACTTGGAAAAATGTTGGCTTAAAAGGAAGGAAGGTACATACATCTCATACTGATCGGAAATCGCCGGCACCAAGGCGCTAGTAGTATACTCCTTATATTCAGGAAGCCAAATGTCAATAGTAAGGCTCAGGAAGCCTTGCATATCAATAGTGCATGCTTGGTGATCTTCACACCCTGCCACACACCCTCGCGGTGGCTTGCAGGGTATCGTGTAGATGTATATGTAGATGAAGCATAGGTTCAATGGATCCCTGGTAATTTTCTCAGGGGTTATTTTCAATCGTCTTGAACTATTTTAGGAACAAACCGCTCTGGAACAAACCGATGGGAAGAGGTCTGTACGGTGAAGGCGACTTGTTTGGGGTAATTTTCACTCCCGCTGCTAAAGGTCTAGGCCACAGAGCAAACGAACCTTGAACGAACGAACGAATGAATTAGGTTTGATCAGAGAACTAGACAGTGTGCAGCGTAGAGCAGCTAGGTTCGTTAAAGGGTGTTACGATAGGTTGAGTAGCGTTTCAGAATTAATAAAAGAATTAGGGTGGGAATCATTATCAGAGCGTAGGTTAAGGTACAGATTTCTCTATTAGAGAAATTTCAATCGGATAGCTTTACTGAAGATGTTAGGCACATATTAAAAACACCAGCGTATTATGCTAGATTCGACCAGCCAAATAAGATTAGAGAGATAGATTGTCGTACCGATAGATTCAAAATGGAATTTTTCCCCCGTACTATAAGAGAACAGAATAGGCAGCATAGGAAAGGGATAGGTAGGGGAAATACTTTAGAGTATTCTGTAGTGCATGATGCATGAATTAACCCCATAAATACTATAGATACTAACAATCTAGTTGCATGAGACCCAATAGTTACTTGTTTTCATGTCGGTAGTGCATGCTTGGTGATCTTCACCCCCTGCTACACACCCTCGAGGTGGCTTGCAGGGTATTGTGTAGATGTAGATGATATTTGTGGCAGTTTAATTCGTGTATTTTTCAATCCTACATCCATAGTGCTGGATGATTTTCAAAAGAGATTTACTGTTCTCAAATACTTTGCGAAATCCCTTTAGGCAGTGGAGATCCCATTCGGATGGCGAAAGAAGGTGGCCATGCCAATCCACTGCTACTCACTCTCAGGTAGCGATAACTCTGGTATTTTGGAGATATTTCGTAGGAAAATAATACCGGATCAGAGATTAGGGCGAATTCATGTGCTCACACGTTTAGCACACCAAGTTCACAAGAGCGACTTTACTGCGGGCATTGCGGAAGAGAAAACGGTGGAATTTGAGGCTGACAGCTTGGAAGTAAATGCGGGTTATAATTTCTACGAGCACTTAGCTATCGTCTAAAAGGAGGGCTTTAGCTTTCTTCAGTATGATCTTTCCTGGGGTAAACACATACGTGAAATAATGGGACAAGATAATCGTAAAGTGGGATTCATCACAAGAGTATTGGGTAAAGGTGACGATCACGTACGAGGAATCAGTTACTTTTCCCTTGTTAGACCTCATTTGGAATATGCTGCCATTATATAAGATCCCTACGAAATCGGTCTAAATAATGAACTTGAACGTGTGCAGCGATGATCGGCAAGATTTGTAAAGGGACGATACGATAATTATATTGGCGTAATCAGTCTTTCAAATGAATTAAAACGGGAATAATTGTCAGATTGAAGGTTGAAATTTAGACTTAATTTCTTAAATAAATTCCAAGACCATATTTTCAGTGATGATGTTAAAAATATTTTGCGGACCTCAACTTACTATGGCAGACTGGACCATAATCACAAAATTAGAGAAATTGATTGCCGAACTGATAGATTCAAATGTCCTTTATCCCACGTACAATTAGAGATACGAATAACGGTAAATATGTCCAATCTGAGAGTAGAAATGGATAGCATTGGTAGCTGCATGTTGGTATGAGTACTTACAGCTAACCCTGCTAACAGAATTTTTTTGCATGTTTGCTTTGCAATTTCTATCTTTTTTTAAATAGTGAAGTTCTGACTAGTATATTAATACTATTCCTTTTTTATGCATGAAATGTAGTGCATGTTTGGTGAGAAATCACCCCCTGCCACACGCTTTTGTGGTGGCTTGCAGGGTATTATGTAGATGTAGATGAATATTGCTCTTGTTGTAAAGAGCACGTTTCTTGCACGTGAAATCTACGTCGTGAAGAATATCGCACCAGAGGATTCCAAAGGGCTCAGGGGTAAAATCCATCATCCCCTCTCACCAAGCGCTCTTATTTAAAGAGGGAGATGCAGGAAGACACAGAGGGAGAGAGGGGGAGAGGGAGAGAGAGACAGAGTCTTATACTTACAAGTATATGCTGAGTTGGATCAATACAGAAAGGCAAATATTCATGGGGTTCATTCCGCAACGAAAGGTAAATCAGATTTTCAGTATTGTGATGTATTTGGTATTCCTATATCCTCTTAGAAACGGAATGAGAATTTTATATTATTGAAATAACAGGGGCTTGACCTGCACAATGAATATTAAAAAAATGTAAAACAATGAGGAGGCGGAAAATGGATGGTATTACGAACACCGGGAAGTGTATAAATGATCAAAATTTCTCATTTTCTTAAGTCAACAATCTCTCTTCTAAGTGAAGCAGCTCTTCATTCCACCTCCCGTCAGCTAGTTTCTTCATATCAACGTAATTATTCTCTTTTACACAATTCACATGTCCATAACATATTGTGATGATGGTTTTCCTACAATTATCGCCAATATTTGGAAGCCTGGGTTTGAAGCAAAATATTTTGAGTGT
This sequence comes from Platycnemis pennipes, assembly GCA_933228895.1. Taxonomy (NCBI): domain Eukaryota; kingdom Metazoa; phylum Arthropoda; class Insecta; order Odonata; family Platycnemididae; genus Platycnemis; species Platycnemis pennipes. Next base: position 11,824,033 of record OW121850.1, on the reverse strand, counting down.
ACATCTACGTCTACGCAATACCCTGCAATCCACCATTTAGGTGTGTGGCAAGGGGTGAAGAGTACCAAACATGTCCCATTTACAGGCAACTAGGCTACTACATGGAAACATGCTACATAATATGGTCACATGCAGCTAGATGGTTAGTATCTACATGGTAATAAAGGGATTGGTTGTTAATACACGCATCATGCACTACAGACTACTCTATAATATTTCCCCTACCTATACCTTTCCTTTGCTGCCTATTGCGTTCTCGTAGAGTATCTACTCGGGAAAAATGGCATTTTGAATCTGTCAGCACGACAATCGATCTCTCTAATATTATTTATCTGGTTGACTCTAACATAATACGCTGGTGTTTTTAAATACGCCTAGCACCTTCAGTAAAGCTATCCATTTTTAATGTCTGTAATAGATTATCTGTATTTTAATCTACGCTTAGATAATGATTCTCAACCAAATTCTTGTATTAATTCTGTTACACTACTAAATCTATTGCAATACATTTTAACAAAACTGGCTGCTCTACGCTGCACACTGTTTAACTCTCTAAGTGTACTAAAGGAGTCAGTATTGGCCTTTCGAATGGGTTCTCAGAATGCAGTATGTATGGCATCCATATTATGGTAAGACAGAAAAGTACTTTAGAGCACAAAAATACGGCTTCACGCAGAATATCACAGTGAACAGGCATGCTGGGAAAGGATCGCGAATCGCAAGTCGCAAAGAGCAAGGGAATGAAGATATGAGAGTGAAGACATTGGAAACTAACAGAGTTTCGTCGGCGAGAGGTTTTGAAGTGCCTTAATAACTGATAGTAGGGAAGGAAGCGTGTATAGGAGGCGGAGTAAAACTTAAGACTCGTGATAGGGACAGTGGAGTCAAAGTGCGCGGAAATTCATCCAAATCACGTGAAACGAAAGGGCGTGAGACAAGTTTGCCTACAAGTTTGGTGTTAGGGAGGCGTGACTTAGCTTGCAAATATGCCTGTATCCCCAGAGCAGCAGAGCCTTCTGTTTACTCAATTCGCCCGTGGGCTGAACAGCGGCAAGAGGTTGCGTCAACACTGCTCTTAATCAGTTTTGAGCAGAGAAACTGCCGTGATGTCAAAAAAGATCTCATTGGGAGAAAGGCTTTCATCTTATACAGTATTAAACCAAGGCCCAACTAAGCCAAGGTATTTAATTTTTGGAAAAAGAATTGTTCTCCTCCTAGCACGTACAAAATAAGCAATGATGAATCAGCAAACTGATATTTAAATCCATTAAATATCTTGGAATAAGACTGATACATGATTTTTCCTGGGGTAAACACAAAAAGGTGTGTCGTGAGGTGACGATCAGGTACGAGAAATCAGCTAATATTCCCTTGCTAGACCTCATTTGGAATATGCTGCCAGTGTATGGGATCACTACGAAATCGGTCTAAATAATGAACTTGAACGTGTGCAGCGAAGATCGGCAAGATTTTTGAAGGTACGATACGATAGTCAAACTAGCGTAACCAGTCTGTTAAATGAATTAAAATGGGAATCATTGTCAGATCGCAGGTTGAAATTTAGATTTAATCTCTTAAACACATTCCAAGACCATATGTTCAGTGATGACGTTCAAAAACATTTTGCGAACCCCATCATACTATGGTAGACTGGACCATGATTACAAAATTAGAGAAATTGATTGCCTAACTGACAGATTCAAAATGTCCTTTTTTCCTCGTATAATTAGGGATATGAATAGCTCTAAATATGTCCAATACGGGTGAATCAATCCATTGCATAGGTAGTTGCATGTTGCTATAAGGACTTGAAGGTAACCCAACTAACAGAACGTTTTTGCATGCTTAGTTTGCTATTTTTATCTTTTTTTAAATAGTGTAGTTTAGAACAGCACAGCATATAAATACTAATCCTTTTTTATGCATGATATGTAGTGCATGTTTGGTGAGAATTCACCCCCTGCCACACACCTTTATGGTGGCTTGCAGGGTATTAGGTAGATTTAGATGTACATGTCGAAGTATGACACTGATTCCCACCCAGAGTGGGCGAATGGGAATTGTTAAGGATTCAAATATCACGCTGCGGAGAGGGACCGTTTGAAATATCCCCTAGGGTCTAATGAGTTAGGTAGTTGAGGCAGAGATGAGCGCTAAAGGGTTGGAGACACGCAAAGGCAATCCCTTCAGACCCTCAGTCCGCCTTTTGTACTTCGTAGGACGAGGGGGCGTCCGTCTCCTTCATCCTTCAAAGGGATAAGAACCTTGGTCGGGGAATTAAATTTGCCCTTGCCCCCTTTATTAAACCCCCCCCACGGTGAAAGCTTTTTCCTTTCAATTGTATTCTTTTATCCACCTTTCCGCTCAATCCACTACAATACACATATAACTACGTCGCGGAGATATAAGCCCGGAATGTTCCAGACTCCTCTCCGATGTGAAAGAAGGTGCTCGGCCCAGGTGGGTTGTGTTTGAAACCGTCGGGATTATCTCGAATAGGTAACCAAGGAGTTACGTGGTATAAACAAGAATGTTTCACAAATTTGGTGAGTTAAAACCGCTGATTACAACCTCATTCATAGTTTACACTCCTGTTATATCTCATATGTGGGCTCTATAGTCGAGACAGACGAGAAAAATTCAACAGAAAACAATTAACGATGTTGTAACGTGCGATTCTGACCACTAAATTTGCATACCATTCTTGTTTTTAACACGTGACTTCTTACTCGAATATCGACCTACTCGAATAATAATGCTAAAATAACTCGATATTCGAGTACTCGAATAATTATGATAATTAAGCTATATTTGGCGTGTTTATGAACTGCATCTTTTGTGCTGCCGAAATACGGCGCAGATAAGAGTCAGTTGTTGGGTTTTGCATCGTGATTTATTGTAGAAAGAATACTTATTCAACAAATGGAATTTGTGCAAAACTGTTGCCTTTTCACCATAAATAATGAACCGATACTAGTCACCGCTATTCACGTTTCAAAACATAAAAAAATAACGTTTAGAGTATCAATTGCAATTCTTATTTTCGAGGTATTCGAAATTAGAGATATTCTAGTCATAACTTAACATTTGTATGATATATTTGAATGCGAGAAATCTGCTATTGACCCATCTCTAGAAAATGCACATACGCACGCGTGATTATGTTCAATAAGGAGCGTCGCAATGTGCGGCTCAGAAACCTGGACCTTAAGGAAAGGGGATGATAATAGACTTGCAGTTTTGGAAATGTGGGAGCAGGGTGGTTGTGTTTGAAACCATCGGAATTATCTCGAATAGGTAATCAAGGAGTCACGTGGTATAAAAACGAATGGTTCGCAAATTTGGTGTGTTAAAACCTCTGATTACAACCGCATTCATTGTTTACACTTGTGTTTTATCTCATTTGAAGGCTCTATAGTCAAGACATGTGAAAAAATCAAGGGAAAACAATTAATTATGTTGTAACGAGCGTTTCAGACACACTAAATTTGCAAACCATTCGTGTTTATACCACGAGACTCCTTGGTTACCCATTCGAGGTAATCCCGACAATTTCAAACACACTCTCCCAGGGCACGCCACAAACCGAAGGTTACTTCTCTCGTCGTGAGGGTAATATCCTTTTTCGATTGATTAGTTCAGATTGTGATTGAATTGCGATTCCATCAGGATGCAGCAGCGAAGGAGCATCAGCGATGGTGAGGTTAGGAAGCTCCTTGTTCACACTCATTTTAGATACCTCCGTCGAGGGAATGGATTGACCTTGCAATAGACGAAGAGTCGTTAACAAGAGTGGCAGAAAAATAAAGTATGAAAATGACATGAAAAACGAGACGGCCCAACTGACCACTTAATGAGGCATGATGGACTAATGAAAACGATCACCGAGGGAAAAGTTCGGTGTTGAAATGGTAAAGATATGGCATATATGGAGCCAGTGGCTAATGATTTTAAAAAGAAGAATGATATTCGCATGAAGCGGTTAGGTGAAGAGGAGTAATATATGCTCGTGAGCTGCGTCAAAACCAAATCTAGGATAAATTTTTAGTGCTGATGATCTCGAGGTAGCCAATCAAGAAGTCGAGATGAATATGCCAGTGATGAAAATCTACTGAGAACATTTTTTTTGTATTGCAGTTAACCGCAGACGAAGGCCGAGACCAAATGAGTTTGTATGTAGACGCCTCTTTAGTTAGAGATGAGAGTAGCGACGGGTAATAACTATTTTAAGATAGAATTCTCAAAGTTAAGATTATGGTGCTATCAAATGTGTGTAGGTACCAGAAGGAACTAGGGAAAGAATTGAGGTGGTAGAAAGTTTATTTTACAGGAAGTTGATTACACTGTATTGTACGAAGATAGCATTCCACGAGAAGAGGAACATACTTAGAGATGAAATTTCTGACTGAGAGGCAAGAAAGCACTTAATTATACCTACATATGTAGGGTATTCTTTTACAACGGTGATAATGCGGTTTACATTGTTCATAGAGGGCTACAGACACGGATTAGGTAAGGCTAGAAGCGTTAAAAAATGTGGTGGCATAAAAAATTTAAAATCAAATAGATAGGCTTAGTCGCAGGCGTGATGGTTCTAAGAAAAGTGGGTTAAAGATAAGTTTATTTCGATACCGAAATAAAAGAGGGATCAAACTTTTCGGGGACCTGTTAATTATGACGATATTACGAAAACAGTCGTCTAGAGAAAATTGAATAGGGAGAGTTGTAGTGTAAGGACTATTATTAGGAATATGAAGAAGCTAAAGATGTAAAACAGATGGAAAAAATGCTAAAATGAACAGGGTAGCGGATATTTGGAAGCTGAAGTTAATAAAAGAGCAAATAAAATGGGAAAGCATGAGTATCTTCAACAAAATGCAGTCATTAATACGGTAAAAGGAGCTGACTGCAGCATTGACTCCCTTAGATATTTAGTGATGCACCAAATGGCCTAACCGTTAAGAGGACAGTTAAATCAAGGAGTGAGATAGAGAGAGGTCTCTTATTAGGAAGAGTCAAGACTGTCGTGCATGTTGAAAATAAGAAAATTAAGACGTGATAGACAATTCATTATGTTGCAATAATTAGAATGGCCCTTGTACAGAGGATTTTTCCAGTGAAGGTAACATGTACTGATAGCTCCTACCTGGAGGTAATTTATTTATGCCTCTTGGTTGAACCAGATGGTTGCCTCCCATAAAATCTTAATATAAATGAGTAAATTCCCCTTCTCCAAATCTTGGGAGTCTGGCATACTTGAACGGCCCCCTAAAATGTCATCCAAAAATTTGTCGGTATATATTTCAGGCATTACATCTACACGATTTAAGGCATTACATCCACGAAGGTTAAGTTCTGACTGCCATTTGTAACACCCCTCTTAAATTGCATCTAGATCCTTGCTAAGCAATTTCCTGTCTTCTCCTTTTGATATTCCCCCATACACTACCGCATCGTCTGCAAAAATTCTAAGCGTACTACTAACTACGGTCCCCAAATCGTTTATGTATAAAGAAATAGAAGCGGACCTACTACGCTACCCTGGGAAACTCCCGATTTGACTTTGATTATAGCGCCGATGACATATAGTGGAAAGCATGTTGCGAAGGAAAACTAATTGAAGCAACCTTTCTCTTTAACCCACGTGATATTGGCTCTATTATCTAACGCTTCCACACAGTGGCCTAGTTTCACGCCAATAGTGCATGTTTTGTGATCTTCACCCCCTGCCACACAACATCGCGGTAGCTTGCAGGGTATTGCGTACAACAGATGTAGACAACTCAACAGTAAATGAGAAGCCGAATAGTAATATAAGGAGGATAACCTTTGTTAGCGACATGCTGAGGATCTCTCTGAGTTTTGCCCACCATATGTATAAATAAATAGTATGCGCTTGCGCATCATGTAGTGGCAATATTTCTTTAACGCTACAATTTCTTTGGTAATTTTTTTGCTCTCATTCCTTGCGTGGTTTCATACGCTGTTATATAAAACCTATTAACTCATAAGTATGCACTTAATTCTGAATCATGATACCACTCACCATTACCTTCCCCAATGTAAGGAAGTATTCTTTCCATTTCCTTCCAAAACATCAATATATCCATCATAAATTTCATGGAAAAGACAGAAGATCCTGACAAAGGCTGAAGAGTTCTGTTTGAGCCCTTAGAATGGGGTGCCGAAGCGCAGTAGAAAGAGATAGTAGAAATATCATCAATCTTTTGTGTTGCTCGAGTTCCCGTAGGGTTTTTTACTTTCATCTTATTCATCTCTAGACCCAAGAGAGTGAAAAAATATTAGGGATTTTAATAAACAGACATTTTTGAAAATCTCAATGGAAGGAGAATTAATTAGTGCCTAGGAGACAAATGAGTCGCGAGAAATTAATAAAGCTTGCGGAGAACGAAATAAACTACGGGAAAATAGCGTTGACATGACAGGAAACCAAGAAAGACACGTAAAAACTCACCTTAATCACCTATTCTTTTTTAATTTATTCCCTGTAGTTGAGGCATTTGAATTTAGAAACACCATTTCAAGTAGTATTTTTGGAAGCGCCTGTTTACCTCAAGTGAAATGCTATCCCCTAGATTTCATTATCAACCGGGTGTATGTAGGCATATTATTAGAAGAGGAATTTAAAAAAAAATACTCTAATGACTGCAGTTAAATTCTTTTAGGCATTTATTCTCGTATTCATTTTAAGCCGGCTGTGGTGAATTTAACTGCGTATGTCGCTCTAAAAAGTATACTATCACAGAATTTTGCCATTACTTGTTTCGAGCCCTTTTTGCTACTTCTCCATTACTAAATTAAATTGCCATCCGAGTCCCATATTTGTGTTATTATCCACTCGTATAGCTGAAATGGCTTTCTGTGTAATTTTAAGCTTTGGTGTCCCTGTCAGTGCCAGTAAGTCTTACAAATGTACAATTTCGTTCTTTCTCGGCGAATTAATAATTCTCGGGTTTCGAACCGAGTAAGAGTTTGGGTTGCTTACAAATGTGTTTTACAGAATATCATGCAAATGGAGGTGGATTATTGATAGAAATTAGAGAAGTTACGTACAAGTTATTGACGAGAGTGCTTGTAATAACCTGTGATGGGAAGATAGGAAAAATAAAATACGAATTATTCATTTCATAGGAAAAATGAGAAGGACCTCAATCAAGAATGTCATAAATACCAAATGATGTCTGTAATACGGATAGCAGCTCTATAAGAGGGCAGAGTGGCTACCTGATTATTGAAGTGAGATCGAAAATAGACATGACGCGTTTGACATTTGAGAGAGAAGCACGATGAGAAATATTAATGTAAAGAGGACGACAAAGGATGGAGAAAATGTTGTGTCATAGGAATATGAAATATAAATACAGAGTTGTGTCCTTTATATTTTGATAATAAGTCATTGAAACTCATAAAAAGACTATCAGTTAATCGCATCAAAGGTACAAGAATGTTGATTTTGGCAATGGCTAAGAAATTTGCCGATGTTTATTTTGGCAGTGTAGTTCCACCACTTAAGTAATAATGAGGGATGGTATTTTGAAATTTTTCATCTAAGCAAGAGTATATGTGATAGGGGAAAGATGGGGAAACTAGGACTTTAATCAGCATTTTGGATGGAAAGTGATATCATAACCCGCAAACAGAGATATATGACTTGTTAGTGTGCATTGTTTAATAAAAATGTAAACCTTCATAATATTGTTAGGAATCTCTCCTTAGGTTGGTAGCATAAGTTTCTATTATTGTAGTACGTAGTACATGTTGGGTGGAAACTCACCCCCACCACACACCCTCGTAGGGCAGTTAGTAGGCATAGATAGATAGATATTCAACCTGCCTCAAATACTAGGCCATCAAGCAAGGATAGCAAATGTTGACTGAAACCATGGCGGTTAAACCATTATTAAATAGTGCGGATAAAGTAAAAACAATTCGTGACATAACAACATTGAGACTTCTCACACCGAAATGCCTCCGTAAAATAAATTTACCTTAGAATGAAAATGAAGTTGTACACATTAGAATAATATGTACAATGAAACAACAGAGATGAAATTAAAATTTTGGATTTTATATTATTAATTTTTTGTATTTTCCAAATTATTTATATTTGTCAACCCTACACGAAATACAGCAAGAGAGAAGAGACCAAAACCACCGTTAAACTAGGAAAACAGAAACTGGAAGAGGTGAAAGAATTCTGTTACCAGGGAAACCGAGTAACCAACGAGGGACGAAGCAAGAAAAAAAAGTCAGCAGAATAGCCCAGGCAAAGAGGGCATTCTATCAAAAGACGAATCTACTTACAGCAGGAAATACAAGCGTATAAGTAAGGAAAAAGTTCATTAGGACGTACATCTGGAGCATATCTCTTTACGGCAGTGACGCATAGACAATGACAACAGCGGAGAAGAAAACGGTGGAAGCATTTGAAATGTGGTCTACCGAAGAATCACTGAAAAAAGTTGATCTGATTTTCAGTGCGATCTGAATTTAAGCGCTGTCTGGTTGTAAGGCAGGAACACGGATTTAAGGTACGGAAGAGGCAGGAACATGGATGGTTGGTACAGGAGCAGTTGAGCAGGAAGCAGAGGAAGCAGGATTCTGGATGGTCTGATTTTCAGCCGTTCACCTGCCTTATTTTTAGACAAGATATTACTGCTGAAGTTCAACATACCCTGTCTTAAAATTGTTGCATCTGAAATTCAGATCGCTTTTGTACCTTAAAATCAGATCTACTTTTTACAGTGATGATGAAGATTACCTAATTGGATCAACCAGATGACAAACGAAAAAGTCATAAAAAGATTGGGAGAAAGGAGAAGTCTTCTAAATACCCTAAGAAGAAGACGGGACAAGTTAATCGGAAATATCGTAAGATACCCTGATGAAGATAATCGTCGAGGGAAAAGTGAACGGGAAGAATGGAAAAGGCAGGCCTCGTATGAGGTATATAGAACAAGATGTGAAGGATGTAAAAGAGAGGAGCTACGTCAGTATGAAGAGGTTGGCCGATAGAAGAATCGAGTGAAGGGCTAAGTCAAACCAATCTTAGCATTTTTGACCGATAATGATGATAGTGATGTTGATAACATTAAATACTAATACATATAAATACATGTGTGTAGTAGGTACTTATTCATGGTAGTAGTCCAAGTATTTATTTGATTGCTTGGTGAAAAGTTGAATTTTCGCATGATATCCAATGAAATCTCTCCCTAGGTAGCTAGCATGTTTAAACTTGAGCCGAATGTACGTAGTGCATGTTTGGTGGTGAGTTGAAGACGAAATTCTACACGCCCTAGATGAATTGCATGGTAGTCAGTAGGAATAGATTTAGAGACATACTCGTATGTGTTACACTCCGAAGAACCTGTGGAAATTTATCTTCATATTCATGTGCTTTATAACTACTGTAAAAATTCATATATTATAATCAACTAATTACCTATTAACCTACTATTATTAGCAAGTTTTAATGCTATTAATGCCAATTACTCAAACGTAAAATCTTCTCCTGCCACACTACCTCGAGGTGGCTTTCAGGGTAGTTATTATGTATAGATATATTTACTAAATTTATACTATTAACTGTGACATGGTTAACATTTTAAAAACGGTATTTGCACTTTTCCACAAATTTTATTCGTTGAGTACGACGCGTTTCGGATGTTCATCTACATCTACATCTACACGATACCCTGAAAGCCACCGCGAGGGTGTGTGGCAGGGGGTGAAGATCACCAAGCATGCACTACTAACATGCAAACAAGCAACTATAGGGTCTCATGCAACTAGATTGTTAGTATCTATAGTATTTAAGGGGTTAATGCATGCATCATGCACTACAGACTACTCTAAAATATTTCACCTACCTATCCCTTTGCTATGCTGCCTATTCTATTCTCTTAAAGTACTTCTTGTATGTTCTTATAGTTCTTATGTTATGCCATCCTCAGGTACCTGAGGATAGTGTGATATCCGAAACGCGTTGCATGCAATCAATAAAATTTGTGGAAGAGTGCAAATACCATTTTTAAACTGTCAATTTCTACTTTCCACTATATAGCACCAAACTCAGTTTCTCTTATGAGATGGTAATCATCATCATCATCATCATCATTGGTCAACAATCCTAGGATTGGTTTGACGCAACTTTCCACTCGATTCTTCTATTGGCCAACCTTTTCATTGTGACGTAATTCGTCTCTTTTACATCCTTCACAACCTGTTCCATGTGTCTCATACGAGGCCTGCCTTTTCCAATCTTCCCGTTTACTTTTCCCTCGAGGATAGTCTTCATCAGGCCATCGTTTCTCAGGATATGGCCGATTAAGTTTTCCCTTCTTCTTTTTAGAGTTTTCAGCAGACTTCTCTTTTCTCCTACTCTACTTATGACTTCCTCGTTACTTACTCGGTCGATCCATTTAATCCTCAGCATTCTCCTGTAGCACCACATTTCGAATGCTTCGAATGAGATGGTAACACAAAATAAAACCTGCATCGTTTTCTTAAATGAGGAATATTAATTGACTGAGAAAGCGGACGTTGGTGGGACATGTACTCCGATCGCCTGTGTACAGCGCCTGTTGTTCTCGGCGTGCGTCGCGGAGCCACGTGACGGACCCTGCCTCGCGATCTGATTGGCTGACGACCCCGCCTTTCGAATCCGCCTGGCGCGCGCCTTCGGATATTCGTTCCGGATGCAGTCCTCCCTTCGGAATCGATGGCCAGCCCTCGGCCCGAGCGCGGCTTCCGCTCCCGATTCGATGGATCGCACCGCTGCTGAATGATTCAACCTCGGCTACATAGCCTCCGAGAATCAAAGCGATATATTCCTCAATCGGAACAAACGAATCTGAAATGCTCTTGAGAGAACCCCGTGGAGATTTACATTCTTATTCATACCCTGTTTAAGGAGGCTCCACCGAATTATGAAGTAGGTGTTATTTTTGTGAAAATTTCCGAACGCATCAGTTTTTGGCCCTTCTATCCATTGGCAATAAAATAATGAAGCCTTTCCATTATATATTTGAAGAACAAAGACGTTGAATATCAGCTATTTTATGCGTGGTTATACCGCAGAGCATGTCTTGCACTTCGACTGTTGCAGGCTCTACTTTGTGGAATGACGGCATGATGGGAAAAATGATTCACTTTGTAGTTATTCCACGAATTTATTTAAACCCAACCGGTTTCGACGTTAGCACGTCATCATCAGGGGTATAATCTGGAGATTTGGGTTTAAATAAATGGAAATGGGTTTAAATAAATTCGTGAAATAACTACAAAGTGAATCATTTCTCCCATTATGGCTCTTGCAGTAAAATTTGCAGATTAATAATGTACAGACAATTGTCGTTTTGACGAAAAACTAATATAAGATGCGCATTTTATGTAGGATTTAGCATTGTGAAAAAGTCCTCGCCTTACCACACTTGTTTAATTTATTGATAAATGTTTCCTCGAAAAAAGCAGAAAAGCCTTAGTTACATGAAAGTGGCGCTAGAGTATTCTGTTATCATTCGCAACGGTGCTTGTGACGGAACGTGCTTACAAGCTTATTCACTAACTAAATTTAGGAATATACCTTTCCAAGGTCCTTCTTATATTTTTTATGCAATTTAAATATCTCATTAGTTATTGACATGGTGTAATGAATACAAATGCTCCAAATGGCATAAGCGTCATTTTTGCCAAACCATTTTCAAAAATATGAATATTAATAAAATTCAAAATATAGAGTTTTATTTGCAAGGGAATAGTTTAAAAATAAGTAAGAATATATATAACTTATTTTAGAATACGTATTTGCGGGATTGAGCATGTATTCTCACTTTGTAAATTTAACGTGGCAACAACACGTCAGTTATGTTCCAAAGTCAAAATGAGTTAAAAGAGCTTGTAAAAAATAGAATGCAACTACAACACGCTATGTAATAACATACTCATAGAATTATAGTGTAGGAGTGATCACCCTATAGATGATTTTCCATATAGCTGTTCTCCTGGATCGGTATTTATTCATTAAATAACGTAGCTCTCTTACAGGAGTTTGAATCGCGGAGTCACAGTGGAACCTCCTTAAGTATTGTCAGAGTTCATGTATTATTATGAACTGTACGTATTCATTTTAATCATGGCAAACCCCTCATGCAACAAATCCAGAAAAATTAAAAAGAAAACAGCTCACCATTAAATCAGAACTCTTATCACCAAAAACCATTCCGATTCTATTGTTTCAATTTTATTTTCAATTTTATGCTTCGCTGTTTTTAATGTGTGTCTGGGTGTACAATGAACCGCTTTTAGTTCTATTGAGTTCTTCATCCTATGTTTATATTATGCATTAAATATCTATTCATTGTACTTTTTAAAATTGTACGTGTATGGTGCATACTAATATTTTGGTACAAATCAACCAGGCATTTATGAATAATGGAAAAACATGCTGAACAGAATTATGCGAAATGTTTTCGCACACTCATTGGTAGCTCAGCTGTTGAATATCAATGGACAATTATAGGTGGGACTTAGAAGATATTTCTACAATGTCAATTGGTGGGTCCAGATTTTGAAATCAGGTAATGTTACGAATCCATTTACTGAAACTAAAAACATATTCAACGAGTCTCAAACCAGGTATGGTAAATCCTTTAGCCTGTCAAACGTTGTTCTTAGGCATTGGTTCAACTCTCTTCTGTTAAAAATATTTGCTGAATGGAATTCCTTGGATTTCTGCCGGTGATAGTGGAGCATGACGAGGAAACTCTTCTGGGAAAATTGCAATAACGCAATGTATTTACTCCGGGAGCGCTAGGATTGATGAGCGGTTATGAGAAGTCCAGTGAAGAGGGGAGTAATCTTTGTAGAACAACTAAATAGTAATGCCATGAACGCATGCGGTGCACTGCGACTTGCCGGCGAGAGTCCCTCAAGGAATCCATCTACATCTACACGGTACCCTGCAAGCCACCTCGAGGGTGTGTAGCAGGTGGTGAAGATCACCAAGCATGCACTACCGACATGCAAACACGCAACTATAGGGTCTCATGAAACTAGATTGTTAGTATCTATAGTATTTAAGGGATTAATACATACATCATTCACTACAGACACTCTCAAATATTTCCCCAACCTATCCCTTTGCTATGCTGCCTATTCTGTTCTCTTATAGTACGGGGAAAAAAGGCCATTTTGTGAATATGAGTACGACAATCTATCTCTCTGATCTTATTTATCTGGTCGAATCTAGCATAATACGCTGGTGTTTTTAATATGTGCCTAACATCTTCAGTAAAGCTATACGATTGAAATTTCTCTAATAGATTTAATCTGTACTTTAACCTACGCTCCGATGACGCTTCCCACCCTAATTCTTGTATTAATTCTGATAACCTACTCAACCTATCGTAACACCTTTTAACGATCCTAGCTGCTCTACGCTGCACACTGTCTAGTTCTTTGATCAAACCTAATTCATTCGGATCCCATACACTGGCTGCATACACAAGGTAGGGCCTAACTAGTGAAAAGTTACATCGCTCTTTTGTCTCTTCATCGCATTTCCCAAGTACTCTTTTTATAAATCCTAGCTTTCTCTTCGCTCGGCCGCATATTTCCCGGATGTGTCATACGGATGTGTTTATGTCAGGTCTGGGACATAATTTATAATGGGGCAATCTAATCGTAAACTGAAATTCATCACAAGAGCATTGGGTAAATGTGACGATCATGTACGAGAAATCAGCTACATTTCCCTTGCTAGAACTCATTTGGAATATGCTGCCTACGCTTTTAATATGTGCCTAACTTCTTCAGTAAAGCTATCCGATTGAAATTTCTGTAATAGATTTAATCTGTACTTTAACCTACGCTCTGATAATGATTCCCACCCTATTTCTTGTATTAATTCTGATAACCTACTCAACATATCGTAACACCTTTTAACGAAACTAGCTGCAATACGCTGAACACTGTGACCCAGACGATCCCCATTTTCTTTTCCGCGCGTCGATTCAACAAAACAATTCTTCGCTCTTCTTCGGAGGCCGAGACATACAATTGGGAAGCTCACTCGTCACATCTTAGGCATGTGTGAAAGTGTACGTCCATGGTTCACGTGAGGGAGCGCGTGAATCCGAGAGGCGATGCACGGTCCGTTAATGTGGGTTAAGAGGCGGGGGGGGGGAGGGGGGAGGAGGGGCAGTGTTTCAACAACTCAGCGAGGGGAAGCCGTGAGTGTGACATACTTTTAGGGAACGACCAAAAGAATCATTCATTTGCGGAGGAATTGCCGATCGGTCGGCCTTACCCCATACGAAATTGACGTCGCAACGAGGATTGGGATCGCCGATTTCAATAAATATTCATGAAGCACCGTAATGTTTCCCAAACAGCATAAAAACACGACAAATTTCCTCTTTAGACAGTCTCTTTTTTGCTGGTTGGCGTTGAAGATGATATCACACACTTTGATATTTTATGCAGTTTAATTCCTACCTTTTCCTTCCACCCCAGTTATCTCAGCGGACAACATGTTGTGCTGCTGACTGAATAACAATGGACATGAATGTAACATGAGATTGAATCCAACAGGATGCGGATCCATCCTGAACATGACGATGAATAACATAGCCGCCACTCACATTCATCTTCCCTCACTAGCATTCAAAAACTGACCATGCACTCCTACTCGCTATTAGAAAGTTGCTTTCTGGAAGAAATGAGGTCGAAATGTACAATATCTTTCACCTATCATATTAATATTTATTTTACTGTCTCACTGATGTTTGTTATTTATGCTCGACTAGTTGGGGAAAGATAAATTTACTGCCGCTCTTCACTCAAGAGGATTTGAACTAGTAACTCAAGAGGTTTACACCAGACTATTGAGCAAGTTTTTTCGCAAATTTTCTCAAATGCCTAAAAGTTGGAATTTGCCAGGCAAAATTGGTTAGGGTAAGAGTTATTCACCGCACACGTCCCAAGAATCGCACACGTTCACAAGAATCAAGCGCAGCACAGTTACCGAAGAATATTTTCTTCCCAAAATACAAATGGAATTCAATATCGGGAGAATATTGCACGGAGGAGATAGTGCATAACTTTTGTGATTCGTCCAGTGATTTGACCGGTGGTTATTCTGCTGTAAAGTCATGGAGAGAAAGTTAAATTTACTGCCGCTCTTCACTTAAGAGGATTTGAACTAGTAACTCAAGAGGTTTACACCAGACTATTGAGCAAGTTTTTTCGCAAATTTTCTCAAATGCCTATGAGTTGGTATTTGCCAGCCAAAAGTGGTGTAGGGTAAGAGTTATTTACCGCACACGTCACAAGAATTGCACACTTTCACAAGAATCAAGCGCAGCACAGTTACCGATGAATATTTTCTTCCCACCGGCCTAGATAGAAATGGAATTCAATCTCGGGAGAACATTACACGCAGGAGCTGGTGCATAACTTTTGTGATTCGTCCAGTGATTTGACCGGTGGTTATTTTGCTGTAGAGTCTGTAAAGAGTGATACGCTTTTCGCAATTCTTTTCAATGACGGAAAATAATAACAAAACATTCGGAGTGAGATTGCTCGGAATGGTACAATTTTTTCGCGATCCCTTTCGGCGACGGGAAACGATAAGGAAGCATCCGGGATTGCGGTCGGAGTGAAAGTGAATCTGACAGGACGGAAGCAGAGAGACAAGGCAGCGGTGCCGGTACTCACCAGTGAATGTCCGAGTGTCTCCTGAGCGTGCAGTCCCGCGTTGTGTCGGCGGCCGTGTCGTCTTCCGTCGGACGGAGAGCACGCCTTACCCCCCAAGACCCTTCTCCTTCCGCGCTATCCTTCGACTGACTCCCTAGCGCCCGCTCGCATTTCAACCCCTACACTCACGCGCACTTCCCTCTCCCCCTCCCCCCACACACTCTCTCTCTCTACGATACCCTGACTCACGTACCCTTACCGCCTCTCGACAGCGTGGCTCCCGCGGTGGCGGCTATCCCACGAGCAGACTTCCCTCCGCACGAAAGTGCGACCTTCCGTAGACACCACATTCCACCCCTCTCAGAAAAAACCACCCCCTCTCTCTCTCTCTCTCTCACTCACTCCCCCCACCTTCGCCCCTTACCCTCACAACGCCATTCCCCCTCAAAATCCCCTTCCCCCGTCCCAGAAACCCCTTCAAGAATTAAAAAAAATGCAATAAAAATCAAGGGAGAAAAATTACTCCCTTTTGCTCTGCTCTCCTCCTTCCTCTGGTCTTCCTTACTCCTCTTCCACCCCCCTCTTTGTAACCATCCCCCCCCCCCCTCCGCACTCTCAACCACCCCTTCCCTCCAGAAACCATTCCGCCACTCTCTTCTCTCTCCCTCCTCCCCATTCTCTCCCTCTCTCTCCCTCTCACCGCCACCTCGTGCGCCTGGTCGATCCGAGTGGTGGAGCCAGGAGGGGCGGCGGGAGAGGGGGGGCGATCGGTAAGCAGTCGCGACCCCCAGCGACGAAAACGGGAACTAAGAGTGGAATGAACAGGGGGAGGGAGAGCACGGCGATGGAGAATGGTGGATGGTGTGTTGTGAAGGGAGGGAGAAGGAGGAAGAGGCGTTGGGGAGGCGAGCCCCGAGCTCTGGTTCGAGGGTTGGGAATGGAGCGAGAGGGTGGGAATGCTCGCAGCGACGATGGACTTAAGGGTTGGGAATGAGGGGGCGGAAAGGTATCTCACTCTCTCCCTTTCTTGGCCACCCCCGGTGCGTATTTCAGAGAGGGGAGTGGGCAAGGGGTAGGTTGGGGGTTGGGAAGGGAAGCATACAACTTCGGACGGCGGACAGGGTGCGCGCATGTCTCCTGCTGGCGGGTTGAATGGCGAGGGAAGAGCTCAAAGACTACTCTCTCTCTGCCTTCCCCATCATCATCTTGCTCTCACCCCTTGCTTCTATATCTCGGAGGGATCGGGTTAGTGTGGTGGCTAGAGTACTGCCTCCCATTCCGAGGGCCCGGGTTCGATTCCTGGATTTTTCAGTGGAAAACCGATCCCACTTGAGTGCCTAGTGGAGGGCATTCCAAGTCTAGTACTCCGTCCGTCGGATTGGGCGTTAAGCCGTGGTCCACTTGGCGCCCTTCCATAAGAGTAGGCTAATGCCGACGCCGGGTTTCTCTCCACCCTTCCTCCGTTCCCTGAAAACTCCTACCAGTGGATCGGTGTTCAATGGAAAACCGATCCCCACTTGAGTGCCTAGTGGAGGGCAAGTCCAGTACTCCGTCCGTCGGATGGGACGTTAAGCCGTGGTCCACTTGGCGCCCTTCGATAAAAGTAGGCTAATGCCGACGCCGGGTTTCTCTCCACCCTTCCTCCGTTCCCTGAAAACTCCTACCATTACCCAATTATCCACCTATCCTAAATGGTGCAAATGACCTCAGCTGTCGGTCGCCTACCCTGAATAACCAACCAACCAACATTCTATATCTCGGGGGTTAGGAAAAAGGGTTAGGGCCGATTGAAAGATCCACTGATGGTACAGTGGTACCTACCGGTGGGGTTGGGAATAAAATGTAAAAAAGGAATGTTTTTCTAGGGATGTATGTGATGGGACAAATGAATGTTTCCCATGCCTCATAAAACCATAGTTTGTAGCCGAAGGAAAAAAACAATAAGAGTTTGAGCATGTTAAAATATAGCTGAAGTACAAAAATAAGCAAGACGCTCTCTTGAGATAGAATGGGGTCGTCTACCATATTTTTTTTCATTGCCGAATATGATAGAGATTGTAAAATAAAAAGACACGTATTTTTTCGGTTTTTGATCCGTCAATTACTTCACGAGTTATAGGCGGCGAAAAACTGATGTTTTTAACCCTTTCGGAAAAGTGGGTGTGGTGCAACCTCTGACGTATATCGACTTCATCCAATCACAACTGAGCCTGCGAAGCTACTTTGCCTTATCGCAATGGGGGGGGGGGCTGAAACAGTTGACTCTGCCAATAGGAGCAGTGGCGACAGGATCTGTGCGAGCAGACCTTCCGAGAACCCCCCTCCACTCCATTCCCTTCCCCTAAAAGCAGTCAAGGACGGGAGGAAAATGACGTCAATGCTATCAAAGCAGCTTTTTCGGTGGGCGTCACCTTATGCTTATTTTAATTTTTGATTTATAAGTGAATGGTTGTGGTTAGAAGATTAATTTTTTCACTAAAATTCTTTTTTCGTTTCCATCTAACAATTTCGTGCACAAAATTGCGATTTCGGTTCCGAGTAAACGCCCCCATTCTGCTATTGTTTCTCCCGACATTTAACTTTTTATATTACGAAAACATTGGAAGGGTTATATGAGAAGAAGAGTGCAGAATAAACGATGAAGAATGAAGACAAGGTATTGATCAGAATTCTCAGAAAACTGGAGTGATTTGATATTCTTGGAAGATTTGTGGTGGAGTATCTTCAACAGGGAGAACCCTTTCTTCTCCTTCGAACTCTCAGATCCTTCACCCCCTCCCAACCACCCGCCACTTCCTTTTCGAGGAGGCGATCTACTATCGAACAACATATTAGGTAGGTAGGTTTGGTTTAAGGTGCATCGACAACTTAGGTCATACCGCACCTTCGCATGCTTATTCCTGAATTTTACTTATAACAAAACAATTCATTCATTTCCTATTATAGGTCTGTCTATACACAGTATGTCATGCGTGTAACGTATAAAAAGGGGAAAATCTGGTCATATTTTTGTGATGAGATCGGTCTCGCGGAGGAACGTTAGAAATTTGTCAATTTCCTTTGGGTCATCACCCAAAATAGTTTTTAGTTCTCCAGACATTTTAAGACGGTTTCGGATATCTTGGTACTTCGTGCAGTCTGTCAGTCTATGTTTTACCGTCAAAATGGAATCACAGTCTGTGCATATTGGAGGTTCCTTCTCTATAGAGAGAAGGAAAGAGTGAGTCAAGCCTGTATGTCCGATTCTGAGCCTTGTGACTATTACCTCCTCCCGTCTGTTGTCCCGGATCGAAGACTTCCAGGCTCGTGTGTTGTCTTTTATGTGGCGCAACTTATTCGATATTGTGTTGCGCCATGTCGTGTTCCAAATGGCGAGGAATATATTCTTTAAGTATAGTTTTAGGTCCTGATACGGGATAGTCGCTGAATTAATTTCTTCCCTATTGAGGGCTTCTTTTGCCAATGTGTCCGCTGCTTCGTTCCCGTGAACACCAACATGGCCTGGAATCCAGAGAAACCTAACACTTACTCCTTTGGCGTCAAGCGACATGATGGTGGATAGAATGTTTTGGAGCAAGGGATGAGTTGGACAGCCACTACGAATGGCTTGAATCGCACTTTTGGAGTCGGAGCAAATCAGAAATTGTTTATTCCTTGCTATTATGGCGTCCAGCGCAACTTTGATCGCGAATAACTCCGCCGTGTAGATAGCGCACCACGGGTGTAACTTGAAGGACGCTGAGCCTACGTCTGGTGATACATAGGCGCATCCACATGCGGAATCATTTTTGGAGCAGAGTATTCACGAATATATACTCGGTATAAATTTTTCCGTGCGTCTCGAAATTGTTTATTGCCTCCAGTGCTCTGACTCGTAGTTCGCTTGGAGTGATATTAGTTTTGAATCCCAAGTAATATACCAAGCATTGCGTCTGGGGATG
This sequence comes from Platycnemis pennipes, assembly GCA_933228895.1. Taxonomy (NCBI): domain Eukaryota; kingdom Metazoa; phylum Arthropoda; class Insecta; order Odonata; family Platycnemididae; genus Platycnemis; species Platycnemis pennipes. The sequence continues at coordinate 11,804,372 of OW121850.1, read as the reverse complement.
CTCCCATGGAGGATATTTAAAATTTGCCGTTGGATATATATTGGGAAATTCCATACCCAAGTCGTCAATGAGATTTTTAAAACGAACGGCGACAGGCTTAGTAGCCCTGGGTCGAGCATTAAAAACGTCTAAAAATCGAGGTTTAAAAAGTAAGTTGAAACATGGATGGTTCCGTATCGATAAAATCCTGCAGATGTAGTTGCTCATCAAAATGTTCCTTCTAACCTCCAGGGGAGGTTCTCCAGCATCAGAGTATATACTAGCAACTGGGCTTGTTCGGAATGCTCCATTCGCCAGTCTTAGACCAGAGTTATGTACGGAATTGATGGGTTTAAGGTAGCTGCTACGCACAGAAGCATACACAAAACTACCGTATTCTAGTCTGGACCTTACTAGTGCCCTGTAAATATAAAGCATGGTGGTTCTGTCGGCACCCCACGAGGATCTGATTAAAATTTTAAAAATATTTAAAACCTTGGTACATGCGTTTTTGGTACTCCGTATGTGCTCCCGCCAATCCAATTTTTTGTCAAATATAACACCTAGAAAACGATGTGTATCCACGAATGGTAGCCTATGACTGCCAAGCTTTAGATCTGGCTCATGAAATATGTTTCTTCGCCGATGTATATGCAGGCATTTAGTTTTTTCTTCCGAGAATCGAAAGCCATTTTCCAGGGACCACTTATGGAGACGGTTTAAGGTCATTTGGATCTGCCTCTCGGCAGTGGGTATTGTGGATGACCGGCAAAATATTGCCAGGTCATCAGCGAAGAGAGAGCACAGCACGGGTGTTGTCACACAGTCCACAACGCTGTTTATTTCAACGGCGAATAAAGTTACGCTGAGAATGGAGCCTTGAGGAACTCCGTTCTCCAGTACGTGGGGTTTTGATACCACGTTCCCTACTCTAACTCTAAAGGAGCGATTGTTTAAAAAGTTATTCACGAATATGGGAAGATTACCTCGGTAACCCCAATCATATAACTGTTTTAAAATTTTGTACCTCCACGTGGTGTCGTAGGCTTTCTCCAAATCAATTTCTATATATATATATAGTCTATAAGACTATATATATATAGAAACAACATATTATGTGAACTCGAGTTTGAAGGGTGTATATGAACTAACTAAAATATCTACAGAAAATCTAATTATAAATTTTTGTCACAGCATACTTATAGATTGTATTTGCAGTTGTGGGGGACTGGCAATGGAAAATTATCATGTTGCCCAGCTATTTAAATAATGTTTATAATATTTGCTGGCTTAAAAAGTCGAAATCCGTCATTATTGTGTTAGCATGAAATTAAACATTAAAATCCTAATGTGCAAGCCTTGTTAGTATATAACCAGGCGGTACCTTTTTGCTTCTAATTGCGTACTGATTCTCATTTTCCTTGTACGACGTTGCTGTCATGGTTAAAGTTCTTAGTTTTGCGTATCGTATGAATTTTGTGTGAATTTCTTAATAGTAATTGAATTTATAATTAAATAAGGAATTACAGTTTATCCCTGTGGTTAGTATTAAATTATATAGTTTGTGTTGCCTAGTTCAATACATTTTGGCATAGTGTTTAAAAGGTTTTCTTGGTGCTGAAAATCATTTAAGATATGAAATAGACCAACGAATTTGAACCTCAGCATTACAGGAATGGGAGAATCTTAATATTTGTATTTGGCGCTGTTTATTCTCAGTCTTTGAGTTGCTAAAGATAATCCACTTTATCTTATGTATTCTGTGTTCCAAGCTCTAACATTTTCTTCACGATTTTCTACCGTACATAAGCAATTTCCTGTGGAATACTTTATCATCTAATCTATTTATTTGGCTTATAATGCAATGTTTGATCATTAATTTTTGATCTTGAATAGTTTTTAGAGGAAGAAGTGATGAGAGAGTACTATTTTTCTTCCTTCCAGCGAAATAATATAAAGATCGACGTAAAGTCAAAAATAAAAACTCCTCTCATACGTGGTGCCTTACTCGGTATATATTCACACTAAGTAAGGAAATTACTACCAATGCTGCGTGAAATATCTTCGCCATGCTATTGAGAAGAGAAGGTTTAGAGTAATATCAGAGGGGAGAAGGATGCAATTAAAATTTATCATCCAGTAATTCAAAAAGGTAAAAATCGTATTGAACTTAAGCAGCGTATATTTTTTATTTGCGTGTAGGTGGTCCCTATTCATGGAGAAAAAAGCGTATTAGTCTCGAGGCGTGACTACGGTGAATGGGGGAGGTACTTCACTCTATTACATGTTTAAGGGTTTACGTTTTCATGAAATAAAGATTCGGGATAAAGGCCTTGAGGTATGAATTTGTGTAAACATATACACAAAATGGGAAACAATTGAAAGGTACCTACACTTTACCATACGCATCTAACTTCATGATATTTTGAGTTGGATAACCATAGCTATGCCCTTCACCTTTTTCCTTAATGTTGCATGCATATTATGTTTAACTAATGCTCAGTCTTTAATGAAACATACAGTTATTACCTACATGGGAATGAAAATCTAGTTAGAAATCTGCCCTGATAAGGATAGGGTGCGAAGAATTTAAATCTCAAGTGGAATTTCGCGAATAGAAAGAAGATATTCCAATTCCGATGGGTAGATATTAATCTGAAAACAATTCCAGCTTAATACTGGGAGAACTGCCCTCCTCAGCAAAAAGGCTTGATATGTGTTCGGGTTTCTTGACCCATGAGATAATCAGCTAATCTGGTACAGGAGTCATGAATGGTTTGGGAGCGTTCGCTCGGAATCGAAATCACTATTTTGTGCACGAAATCGTTAGAGGGAAGCAAGAAATGAATTTTAGTGAAAAAATAAATCTGCTAACCACAACCATTCACTCATAAAACCAAAAATTAAAATTAGCAAAATGTGACGCCCACAGAAAAAGCTGCTTTGAGACTTACTACGTCATCCAAATCCATTATTTAACTGTTTTGAGGAAGAACGGGAAGGGAGCGAAGGTGGAGGGGAGGGGAGAGGTTTGCCTGAAGAGATCCTGTCGCCACCACTTCCATTTGCAGAGTCATCTGCGTGTCCCCCGTTGTGATTGGGCGAAGGAGCTTCGCGGTCTCAGTTGTGATTGGACGAAGTGGATGACGTACAAGTCCTTTGCACGCCCACTTTTCCGAAAGGGTTAAAAACATCAGTTTTTCGCTGCTTATAACTCGAGAAATAATTGACGGATCAAAAAACGGAAAAATACGGGTCTTTTTATTTTACAAACACTATTACATTCAGCAGTAAAAACATGGTAAATAGCCCAATTCGTGTTATTGCAGTAACTACTTCATAGATATTGATATTCAGGAAACCGTACGTAAAAACTAGTTCGTGAAGTTAGATTTATACAGTAGAAGCGGTAGTTATGGGATAGATAGAAAAGCGTCTTTATTGGGGCGAGATTGAGACTAAAAAGTCCCTTCTTCCATCTAACCCCTCGTCAATGCATGAAATATAGCATATATATACATATAAACGTTGTTCTAAATGCTAAAAAATGTATAATATTACAATGGAAAAATAATTAAGATTACAACGAGGAAAAAATAAGTAAGATAATATGACAAAAAAAATTAATATAGTTATACAATATGAAAAATATGAATATAAGGTTTCGATTAGGAAAACCATATAAAATCAACAAGATGAAAATGATTACATGAAAGTCAGGTGTAAAAGATATGTACAGCTGTGGGAAAAAAACGTGAGGATATTAGGTGATGTCCATCATGGAAAAAAACCCACTGCAGGAAAACACCCACACGTGAAGGGGGGTGTGAAAAACCGGCGAAAACCCAACTGAGAGAAGGCTAATGTGATTAATGTCCTGGGAAGGAGATACGTGGCAACACTTGAATTGATTGGCTGAATGATTTAATTGGGAACGAAGAAATTTCTCACTCCGCATGACCAAACGTCAACTGCTATGTCGATTTTCAACAATGAGGCTTGAGGAGGTGGGTATTGTCTTTACCTTTGGTGCTCCTTAATAATGGGTTGAGCAACACAAAAATCGTATGGAAGGAAACAAAACGAATGCCATTCAAGTGTATAAGTGGACAACTAACTCCTCCTCTTAGGATAATTCCTCAGAGAGAGGTATATGCGTGCACTAAAATTTAGCATTGCTTAAGACCATGTGTTTATATACGAGCAGAATTATTTGTATCAATAAATGACATCCTAAAATCTATCTAGTTAGGTTTAAGATTAGGTGACGGTACAATTTATGCTTTCAGACCACCGAGAGACCACGTTTTATCTTAGTTCCTCCCTTTTATTGTTGAATTTGTATAAAAAGTTTGGAAAACCCGATCAATAATGATGTCCCAGCAAGATCAACTTTTCATCGCGCGTTTCGACCGCATAGGTTAAGAAAGGCATTGGAACGTGAAAAAAAGAAAGGATGGCTCTGATTTTAATATTTCCTTCCACCGGATGACGGAGGGATAGACAAAGGGAGGAGGGTTTGAGATCCTCCAATCAAAGCCCGGAAGCTCCCTCTCTCTCGCAAACAACAAACGCACCTCCATCCCCCCCCCCTTCTCCGGTTGCCATGGGCGACAAAGGGGGGGGGGGGGGGGAGGATGCTCCCCTCCTCCCTTTCCAATCATTCCAAAACCCGCGAAATGTCAGACAAGGGCCTGTCTTCCTCCCCGACGATTCGCGATAACTCCAATATCCGGCAGGCCTTCACTGGGCGGAATGGGCGGGGTTGTGGAGGGATACCGAGGTAGAGGATGTCGGTTTTTGAGACAGTGTCGGGCCTACACTCAGGTGCTTCGCCTCCGATTTCCCGGCAAAGTCTTCTTTTGCGCGGAGAGTAAGATGGGGAGGAGAAGGGAATCGCATCTTCATACTCTCTCCTAGAACTTCTTTCCATTGTCTTTTTCTTTTAGCATCCCAAAACCATTCCCCCTTATCAGTGTGTTTATCATGTATAGACTCTTTTAGTAACGAACTATGCAAGTTGCAGAACGTGGTACTGTGTGCGTGGTTTCACAGCTATTTTTTCCTTGATACCTTAGCAATAATAAATATATTTACGGTTAAGTTTACATCCTGACTACCAATAGATAACTACTCTCAGACAGGTAACCAATTTGTTGAAAGGATGATATGAATTTTAGTTGAACGCCCCCAAATTACATTTATTATCTTCATTTACATCTACACCTACATAATACCCTGCAAGCCACCATAAAGGTATGTGGCAGGGGGTGAATTCTCACCAAACATGCACTACATATCATGCATAGAAAAGGATTAGTATTTATATACTGTTCTAAACTACACTATTTAAAAAAAGATAAAAATAGCAAAGCAAACATGCAAAAACATGCTGTTAGTTGGGTTAGCTTCAAGTCCTTATTCCAACATGCTGCTACCAATGTTATCCATTGCTACACTCGTACTGGATATATTTACCGTTATTCATATCCCTAGTTGTTCGAGGAAAAAAGGACATTTTGAATCTGTCAGTTTGGCAATCAATTTCTCTAATTTTGTGATTATGGTCCAGTCTACCATAGTAAGTTGGGGTTCCCAAAATATTTTAAACATCATCACTGAACATATGGTCTTGGAATTCAAGCCTAAATTTTAATCTGCGTTCTGACAATGATTTCCAATTTAATTCATTCAATAGACTAGTTACGCTACTAAGGTTATTGTACCATCCCTTTACAAATCTTGCCGATCTTGGCTGCACCCGTTCAAGTTCCTTATTTAGACCGTATTCGTAGAGATCCCATTCAATAGTAGCATATTCCAAATGAGGTCTTACATGGGAAAAGTAGCTGATTTCTCGTACATGATCGTCACATTTACCCAATACTCTTTTGACGAATCCCAGTTTACAATTCGCTTTACCCATTATTTCACGTAAGATATTTCATGGAATGGATGGACGCTCGGGGTGATACTGGCGGCGCTCCGTTTCTTGGGAAACTGTTTTGCCCACAGTATCTATTCAGCGACGCAGAACCTCCTCGTGAATTAACTGCTTCTTTAAAGTGTAAGGTAGAATAACGATGAAGGTAAACCGGATTTGATGTTAAGCTTCAGTTTTTTGGAGTTGGTGACACTCCAATTTATCAAACTGGTATTTGATGCTGCGTCCTGATAAGCGACAGGGTTGTTGCTTTTTATTTCTTATTGTCATTGTTGCGATTGGAGGCAAAAAGACAAAGTGCTTGATATATCTTTTGTATCTGCAAATCACATGTGAGAAAATGTAATTAAGGAGGTTCCACCGTGACTCCGCGATTCAACGTGCCTTTAAAAGAGCTATGTTATTTAATGAATAAATACAGACCCAGAAAAACACCTATATGGAAAATAATCTATAGTGTGATAACACATACAAAATAATTGTATGAGTATGCTATTATATAGCACTTTGTAGTTGCATTCTATTTTTTACAAACTCTTTTAACTCATTTTCACTTTAGAAAATGGCCGACGTATTGTCGCCACTTTTAATTTACAAAGTGAGAATACGTGCTCAATCTCGCTAATAGATACCTATTCTAAAATAGGCTAAATATTTTCCTACTTAGTTTTAAACTATTCCCTTGCAAATACAACTATTTTTTAAAGTCCATTAATAAAAACTTTTGAATGTTTGGTAACAATGACGTTGCTACCATTTGGAAGTATTTTTATTAATTACACCATGTAAATAATCAATGAGAATATTTAAATTACATAAAAATAATAAGAAGGACCTTGGTAAGGTATATTCCTAATTTAAGTCAGAAAATAGGCTCGTAAGCACGTTTCATCATAAATACCGTTGCCAATGATAACAACATACTTTATGAATATTCAATACAGAAGACCTCTCTTTGATTTCCCCTGTCTATCTCGATGTTAACATTGAATATTACGGGAGACAATGCACAGCCTTGTCTCACTCTTTATAATTATATTCATCTGAAAATCGTCCCGAAAAATACTTTTCTGAGGCGATCTCTTCTATTGACATTGAGATTCTAAATTTTATTATGTGTTTCGACCTCTATGGTCAGGATGCTAACGCTCTATTCTGTCAACTCAAGGGTTTAAGTTCAAATCCCGCTTCAACAGTAAAACGGTTGTGTTCTTATTAGGATGCACTTTAGATTAGACGATGCAATATAACCTTAGACGTTAGAGTATTCTTAAAGCCGAAGTCACTATTATGTCTTCACGACAGTATCCCACGTGACAAAATATTACAATGGGACGAAAAAACAACTCTCTTCCAAGATTTTACATTCAGTTTAATCCACCACAAAAGGAAAATAAATACCTTTCGTGTGTTCTGAAGACAAAAGATGAGAGGTGTGATACGTAATCAGAAGATGAAATTTTTTTTGCATGGAATAAGGAAGAAAATTTAAAGTTTTTTGAACTCGAGAACATAGTTATTTTCATTCAAATTTTCCTTCTGCTATGTCCAGTGCAAGTGAACGAGGCAAAACCGCAAAGCTCATTACTTACCAATAGGATAGCACAATTAAAAAAAGCTCTCACAGTAAACTCCATTTAAACACAGTGTCGAATGCTTGCGCTTCGAAATCAAATTTGTTACCTCTGCGGCTGTGGCTGTCGACTGAGCCAACCATAGCGAAGGATTCGGGTGCGGAATGTTCCCTGCAGGCTTCAATAATTGGTTAACCACATGTCACTCTCCAAGTCCACCTAATGGAATTTCCATAAAAAGTCACATCACAATTACGCTAACCGCTATTCTAGAGAAAGCCAGAGAAATATCTGTACCTGCAACTTACCATTTCGACCAGTATTAGCGTGTAGCAGGGGATAATTCGGTATAAACGATCCAACTAAAATATTGGAGAGAATTTGGCGTTATTTACTTACCTACTAATGACACCTTGCCGACTAAATAGCATGTTTATAACTTGAGCAATTATTTTAGCAATTAGTTGAATATAGAGAGATATTTTTTCAGAATGTGGTTTTTTTACCCAGTATATGGAGGCTACCAACTTGATACCCCGGGTTCAGATTTTAGGAAGACCTCAATAGATGAATCCAGCCAATTTCACACAAAATATTATATTGGAGGGTTCTATTTTCCCTCTTATAATAAAATAGTACAAGAGGCAGTGTAGCAAAGGGATAGGTAGGCGAAATATCTTTAGAGTACTCTGTCCTGTAGCACATGATGCATCTAGTAACAACCAAAATGTTAGTAGTACGTAGATTCAAAACATCTTAGTTTGTAGATACTAAATATCTAGCAGCATATCACCGTATTATATAGCTTTGCAAAAGATTATCCTGGAAATTTATTTATGGAAATTTATATGAGTTTTCTTCTTGTAAGTACCAGTACTTTAGTAATCTTCCCTTGTTAGATCTCATTTGAAATATGCTGCCAGTGTATGGGATCCCTACGAAATCGGTCTAAATAATGAACTTTAGCGTGTGCAGCGAATATCGGCAAGATTTGTAAAAGGATGGTACGATAACCTTATTAGCGTAACCATCAATTACATTAGTGTCTAAAGCTCTCTATGAAAGTGAAGATTTCATGCTGACTCCGCAGTCTGGAAGCCTGGAAAATACTGGAAGAATAAATCTTTCAATAAATCGATTTGCTAACTATGGGGTCAAGTCGTGTACATATATATCTAAGCATTACCCTCGAGCCACCACGGGGATGCGAGGCAGAGGGTGAAGATCACAAAGCATGCACTATTGAAATGCGACCAATAGCTATAATGATACTACTACAAGGAAACAAGTTAGGCTTAGGAGTCCCGTGCTACAATATGGTTAGTGTCTACATGGTAACGCAGTGATCAATGGTTTAAATGGATTAAAGGCTTAGCCTAAATTTCTACCTGCGTTCTGATAGCAATTCCCATCCTAGTTCATCTATTAAACTCGTAACCCTTAAACAATTTTCATAACGGAATTGAAACAATCTTGCTGATCTCCTTTGCACACGCTCTAATTCCTTTATCATACCTTCCTCGTACGGATCCCATACACTAACGGCATATTTTATATCGTCGTATCACGTCTACATCTACATCTACACGATACCCTGCAAGCCACCGCTAGGGTGTGTGACGTGGGTTTAAGATCACCAAGCATGCGCTACGTACATGCAAACAAGCAACTAAAGGGTCTCATGCAACTAGAATGTTAGTATCTATAGTATTTAAGGGGTTAATACATGCATCATTCACTACAGACTACTCTAAAATATTTCCCCTCCCTATCCCTTAGATATGCTGCCTATTCTGTTCTCTTATAGTACAGGGGAAAAATGCCATTTGAATCTAACAGTACGACAATCTATCTCTCTAATCATATTTATCTGGTCGAATCTAGCATAATACGCTGGTGTTTTTAATACGTGCCTAACATCTTCAGTATAGCTATCCGATTGAAATTTCTCTTATAGATATAATCTGTACTTTAACCTACGCTCTGATAATGATTCCCACCCCAATTCTTGAATTAATTCTGAAACGCTACTCAACCTATCGTAACACCTTTTAACGAACCTAGTTGCTCTACGCTGTACATTGTCTAGCTCTCTGATCAAACCTAATTCATTCGGATCCCATACACTGGCTGCATACTCAAGGTCGGGCCTAACTAGTTAAAAGTAACATCGCTCTTTTGTCTTCTCATTACATTTTCCAAGTACTCTTTATAAATCCTAGCTTTCTCTTCGCTCGGCCGCATATTTCCCTTATGTGTCTTCCCCACGATAAATCTTTAGTGATTGTTACACCTAAATACCTCATGGTTTCAACGCTCTCCATCTTCGTGTTACTAGTTTTATAGAATCGCTGTATCGAATTATTCCTCCTCCAAAAATTGATAGCTACACACATTTTAAGGTTAAGTTCTAACTGCCATTTGTCGCAACACTCTTGTATTGCATCTCAAAACTTTGCTAAGCGATATCCTGTCTTCTTCTAAGGGGATGAGAGAAATATGATTTTCCCCATTGGCCCATTTCAGTGATGAATCATCGGAAATGATCGTATTGTTGACATCGGATATCAAGGAGGACAGTGCGCCAGCCTTACTCAGCATTTAGTTTTGCAACTTCCTCTTCTTCCCAATAACATTGGTTTGAAACGCAGGATGCTTTGCGTGTCCCGCAGGGTTCTAGCTGTCGCAACGGTATCGATGACGGGAACGACTCAATCCCCATCCTTCTAACACGTGCCACACATCGATTGCAACACACGTGGGAGCTATATCGAATATCCTCGCTTGCTCTCTTGATATCCACGAAGACTTAGCTTGCGTACCGGATCCAATCCCGCGTAGAATGTCAGCGCTTCTATTAGCCTAAGCCTCGGATTGAAGCTCGGAATTAGCATAAACATGGCGGTCGTTATGCGTCGGCGTTAAAGTAATCAATAGCGATACACCGTTGTGATCCAATAATGACAATGATAAACCATCACAATGCCCACACGTGTATTATGCTGCCATCTGGGAGTTGCGCACGAAATTCCTCATTCCCCCTCCCCTCTCCCAGCGGTAAATGGTCGGATAGGTACAACTTCAACAAAGTTAAAGTCATAATGGAGAATTTTCCGATGGAATATTGAGAAAGTTATGAATGAAATTAATGTGTCTGACTCGCAGACCTGCGGCCTGCTTTGAAGGCAGTCAATTGATTAACATACCTCAAGAGATCGATTTAAGGCTGATTATTAAAAACATCCTGGGAGGTTCGCAACATGCGCCTGGGAGTGAAAGGAGTAATTGTTCAAACCACTGAGTATAATATATAATAACAAATAATCAAATAAACACAATAAGTATTCAACATACTTATGAATGAATAGATAATGCCTTAATGTTTTAATAGATGAAACTAATTACGCTTTCTGTAACTTCTTTCATGTCGTCAATTAGCCAATGCACATTAAGGTGAACTTAATCCTAGAGGGTGAAATGAAGACTATAAGCTATAAAAAGCTATTAAGGAGGTTGGCTCGCGACTGCTTGACTCAAGTTGTCTGAGGAATCTTATTAATTTAAGTACGAGTGTCCTAACTAGTTAAAAGTAACATCGCTCTTTTGTCATCCCGTCGTGCCTGCTAAGTGATTCTTACATCACAAAGAAAATTACCTAAGCTATTGAAAGTCAAAAGTATCACAAGAAATACGATGTAAAGTCCAAGAATTTATTTTTTATGATAATTTTAATCAGCTCGACGATGGAGACAATTCAGCATTTACCTTAAAGAAATAAATTCATGTACTCAATGAATTTACTAATGTATAACACTAGAATATTATTATCAAACGTTATGCTATAATATTTTTCTGAAATATGCTTTAATATCTCATTAGGCTCATTAGTAATGATATTATTCATACGCATTGCATTTTGGCTGGAGCGACCGCAGCGCCACTTGAAGACAACTAACGCATTTCGTCTGCTATAAGCGCAGAAATTGGTGGATTTAGCGAAAAATATGGTGGGTTGTTGCCTTTTATTTCGTGTCATTTTATTTCTTGTGAAATTTCGAATAAAATATCAGTTTTTTGAAGAAATAACATGACACTATGATATTTTTAAACGTTATATTCCCATGTGACGGCCATTCTCGCCGTTAAAGGTATGTAATTTCAAATTACATTTCCGGAAAAAGGAGTATAGGTTGGTGTAATTATCTTCACTTTATTAGATAGAGGAACTTCAGTTCTATAAGTGCTGAAAATATAAAAAAAATGACATGACTTTCACTTTTCGGATCAACCTCCTTAAGCAAAACACGTAAAAAAACATACATAGCAACGTGTACGAATTTGCATAGTAACTCTTTTCCCATGTTAAAAGATAGTGAAAACACTCTTTTTAACACTTAAATTTTCACCTTTTCCGATTCGCTGACAAATATTTAAATACATCTGTTCCATGTGGTCATATTTCCTCTTTGACACGACACAACTCCCGCATCGATCAGATAAGTGTCTTCGGAGTTTACCTCAAATTGATGCACCTAGGTCGAGCGTTATAACATCCTGGGAATTTTGCAACCCGCACACTTGTCAACTTTTATATTTTTTTTTGGCGGCAAGGAGGTACAAAGAAAATCTAAAACTACTAATTTGTTGTGCGAGGACACTTTCTGCATTTAACGCACTTTCCTCCACCTCCAGAGCTCTCAACAACCGCGAGGAAACACAACAATACTTCCTGGACTGACGGACTGACAGGCACCGCGACAAACTTAATTATACTATAATGCTCCTCAACCTGGAAAATATCCAGATGGATGGGTAGGGATGAACCGAAGCGGAGGGAGGGAGGAATTTGTGAGGGTGGAGGTCAGTGGGGTGGTTTGGGGGAGTTTCAGGAGCCTCTTGGAATTATGTTAATGGACTTCTATATTTTGACATGAGGCCCTAATGTTAGCCAATAGGTTTATGATGGGAGCTATTGCCTGGGAATAGGTTGCCCCTGTACAATAATTCAGAGTTTAGTATCCGACTAAATTGAGAACACAATAATACTGTAAGTCAGTGCGTAAAAAATACCCTCGGGTTACCTTCGATATCATCCCTCGAATGATCATCCCTCTTGAGAACTTTAAATATTCCCAGCTATTAATTAAGAATGTGCTTGACGTTTCTGAACCTTTTTGCGAATAATAATGTTCCATAGGTTGTATTTGGGCTCAGAAAGTTGTAAATTAATGTGAATGTTTCAAAAAAGCGCGTTCAACCCGAAGACTGGTTTTTGATTGGTGAGAGTACATTTCACCCCGTACTAAGCCGTGTGAAATTTACGTATTTCCTACGAAGTTCTGACACACAGAAAACCCAATTACATGGAATTTATGTTGGGGGTTGACCAGAAAAGTTTTTCCCGGGATTTTAACCCAGGCCAGTGAGTAGCTCAGTGCTACCATAATTTCGCTTCTAATTTGAGGAAACCCGTACAAACTTCAAACAAATTGGCTGCACTCAGCTGCTTACTCTGCCTCACGAAAATTCCCAAGTTTTCTATCTTACAATGAAATGGCAAGGACTTCTACATCTGCACCTATATCTACACGATACCCTGCAAGCCACCGCGAGGGTGTGTGGCAGGGGGTGAAGATTACCAAGCATGCACTACTAACATGCAAACAAGCAACTATATTGTCTCATGCAACTTGATTGTTAGTATATATAGTATTTGAGGGGTTAATACAAGCATCATGCACTACAGAATACTCCCCTTATATATATTCCTTCAATTATTCCCCCCCCCCCCAAATATTTCCCCTACCTATCCCTTTTCTATGCTGCCTATTCTGTTCCATTACAGCACGGGGGAAAAATGCCATTTTGAATCTATCGGTACGACAATCTATCTATCTAATCTTATTCATCTGGTCGAATCTAGCATAATACGCTGGTTTTTTAATATGTGCCTAACATCTTCAGTAGAGCTATCCGATTGAAATTTCTCTAATAGATTCAATCTGTACTTTAACCTACGCTCTGATAATGATTCCCAACCTAATTCTTTTATTAATTCTGATTCACTACTCAACCTATCGTAACACCTTTTAACGAACCTAGCTGCTCTACGCTGCACACTGTCTATTTCTCTGATCAACCCTAATTCATTAGGATCCCGTACACTGGCTGCATACTCAAGGTGGGGCCTTACTAGTGAAAATTTAACTTAGTGAAGACTTAAAGGGGGAACAACATTATAGAATGAATATAGCAAGTTGGGTTGACCAATCTCTTCCAGCATTTTCCAACATATTTCGGCGCTCTCAGAAATAGTTTCTTTCGATTGTTTTCGCGAAAGAATTTAGCCTTTTCGTTCTCATTCTTCCACGACAACGGTCATAACTGCTACATGAGCATGAGATAGGAGTACCGTAAGCTATTAAGTTACAACAATATTTAAGAACAAGAAGTTATGTTATCAGCCGGCATAATTCATATTCTGCGAAAAGGAAAAAATCGTGACACATAAGAAAAAAACAACGAAGCATAATATACAATGGGGAACAAGCTCTTTTTTAAATCTCCTTAAATGTTATGTTTATTAGATAAATTGTGGTTGGCGAAAATTTTACAGATGAATTAAGTTGTGTTGCAAAGATATTACTCTTTAAAAATTGTACGTTTTTCCTCAAACACGACGTCATTGGATGATGTCACGGCACGGTATCCCAATGGACGTTGTTTTTCTGCTGTATGTGGAGGTAAGTTGTTTAATTAATACTTGCCAAAAATGTTTGTATTTATATCATGTTTTTAATGCAATGAACGAATGTGATTAATACAAGAACTAGGATGCTGGGATTCATCAAAAGAGTACTGGGTAAATGTGACGATCATGTACGAGAAATCAGCTACTTTTCCCTTGTTAGACCTCATTTCGAATATGCTGCCAGTGTATGGGATCCCTACGAAATCGGTCGAAATAATGAACTTGAACGTGTACAGCGAAGATCGGCAAGATTTGTAAAGGGAAGTTACGATATTTATATTAGCGTAACCAGTCTATTAAATGGATTAAAATGGGAATCATTGTCAGATCGCAGGTTCAAATTTAGACTTAATCTCTTAAATAAATTCCAAGAACATATTTTCAGTGATGATGTTAAAAATATTTTGCGGACCCCAACTTGCTATGCTAGACTGGACCATAATCACGACATTAGAGAAATTGATTGCCGAACTGACAGATTCAAAATGTCCTTTTTTCCTGGTACTATTAGGGATATGAATAACGGTAAATATATCCAGTACGAGTGTAGCAATGGATAACATTGGTAGCTGCATGTTGGTATATAGACTTGAAGCTAACCCAGCGACCCCATTCTCTGGTACGATAAAGTAAACGTTTTTCCAAAGAAGAATGCGGTAAATCAAATGGAAATTTTCGGATTGTGTCTCTTTAAGTCCCTTTTCAGTCTTGGTTTCTACCAAGAAACGGCTTATAACCTCAAACAATATATCCGCTTGGTTTTCTTCTAATACAATCGTCTTGTTCTTGAAACATGATGCAACCTATTACGTGCAGTAACGTCAAAATCGTTTCAGGTCACGTGACTTTCGTCCATTTTCGGGATAATTTCTATAGCACTTAATAATATTTTTGGTTGACATAGAAACTTCTGGTTTGTTTATATAAATTTGTGAGAAAATTTTGCATCAAGTACTTACATCAGTAATACACGAGAAACATTATACATGCATATTCCCCATTGAAGGGATAATACACAATTGCGACGGAAATCGCGTTTTTTTTAGGTTTCTAGATAGAAATATAAAAAAACCGGGAAAAATACCGAAAAAAAGGAGACGTGACAATTTTTTCATTAGCTAATATGGACCCAACCTTAAAAATTTTACAGGTTAAGGCTTTCTGGGATTGCAGTTTTTATTGAAAGGTGATATTCTCATTACATTTGACTCACGCTGTCACGATACAGCCCCTTTAATATCTAACGCACCATATTTTTACAGTTGGTTTGCCCCGAAAAGCTGTGTTCTCATGACACTGTATGCGTAAGGGTTCTTTTATGAGACTGTCTTTGATCAGCCGCCCTGGTTCCTCTAAAGCGTCGTCGTTTTCCGGTCGAAAATATTCTACTTTCAACTTTCCGAGTCGTGAGCTTATTCGACGCATCATGCCTTGAGTTCGGTGGAAAACTTAACAATAATTCCGGAAAAAACGTTTATTGACCTTTGCAAAAGGCTAACACCTTGAAAAAATAGTTGGACGTAGAAAAAATTTTAATTTGTTTTAATTTATTTATCGTGCGAGTTCAGCGTGCGATAAAACTCATAAACAAAATATTAGCAGGTCATCGTTAGTTAGCCTAGAAGTTACATAGATTAAGTTATATAAGACAATGGGGGCGCATACTTTTGAACCGAAATCGCTATTTTATACAGGAAATCGTTATATGGAAACGAGAAACTTTGGTGAAAAAATTAACCTTATAGCCTGAACCATTAAAAAATAAAATTTAAAAAAATACGCAAAAGGTGACGCCCACGGAGTGAGGTGCACTAAAGACTTCTACGTCATACACCTCCCCTCCTTGACTGTTTTGGGGGAGAACTAGAGGGGAAGTGGAGGTTGGGAGGATTACGTACAAAGCTCCTGTGCGTCCTGTAAATATTCGAACAGCGAATTCACTAGGTACTTACATGTGCATCATTATCATCATCAAGGGTCAACAATCCTAGGATTGGTTTGACGCAGCCCTCCACACGATTCTTCTATTGGCCAACCTCTTCATATTAACGTAGCTCCTCTCTTTCACGTCCTTTACGACCTGTTCTATGTAACTCATACGAGGCCTGACTTTTCCATTCTTCCCGTTCACTTGTCCCTCGACGATTGTCTTCATCAGTCCATCGGGTCTTACGATGTGGCCGATTAAGTTGTCCCGTCTTCTTTTGATAGTTTTCAGCAGACTTCTCTTTTCTCCCACTCTTCTTAGGATTTCTTCATTTGTCACTCGGTCGATCCATTTTATCTTCATCATTCTTCGATAGCACCACATTTTGAATACTTCCACCCTTTTCTCCTCCTCTGCTGTCATAGCCCACGCCCCACTGCCGTGAATAAACATGCTCCAGATATACGTTTTGATGAATTGCTTCCTTACTTCCAAGCTTGTGTTTCCAGCTGTTAGTAGATTCTTCTTTTGATAGAATGCCCTCTTTGTCTTGGGCTATTCTACTCACTATTTCTTTCTTGCGTCGTCCATCGTTGGTTGGTTCCCAGGTAACAGAACTCTTTCACCTCTTCCAGTTTCTATTTTCCTAGTATAACGTTGGTTTTGGCCTCTTATCTCTTGCTGCACACCAATATATAA
This sequence comes from Platycnemis pennipes, assembly GCA_933228895.1. Lineage (NCBI taxonomy): Eukaryota > Metazoa > Arthropoda > Insecta > Odonata > Platycnemididae > Platycnemis > Platycnemis pennipes. The sequence continues at coordinate 11,787,498 of OW121850.1, read as the reverse complement.
GATTTCTTCTTATTGATCTTCAGATGATAACTGGCCATTGTCCTTTCCATGGTTGTTAGCATCTTATTCAGCTCCTTTTCTGTGTCAGCTATGAGAGCCATGTCATCAGTGAATCATAGCATACTGATGGTGTCTCCGTGGATGTTCACTCCAGAACACTTCTCCTTGACGTAATTGATGGCTCTCTCGATGTAAACATTAAAATTATGAGAGACATTGCACAACCTTGTCTCACTCCTTTCCTTATTCTTCACAGCTGGGTCCAGATTTTATCACCGCTACTTGATTTTTATACAAACCTTGGATAATTCCTCGGTTCTTGTGCGACACTCCAATTCCCTTCAGAATTCAAAGCATTAAATTCCAATCCACGGTGTCAAAAGCCTTCTCTAAATCCACAAATGCAATGAAGGTCGGTTTGTCCATCTCCATTCTCTTTTCTATGAGTAGCCTAAGGGCCAATATTGCTTCTCTATTGTACCCTTACTTTTTCTGAATCCGAATTGATCTTCATCCAGGAACTCCTCTGCTTTTAGTCCTATTCTTCTGTAGATTATCCTTGTCAATATCTTTGATGCATGTTTCGTCAGACTTATACTCCTAAAATTTTCTCATTTCTCCGCTCTCTTCTTTTTGGGAATAGGAATTATGATGTTTTTCTCGAAGTCCCTGGATATTTATCCTGTTGAGTACATGTCGCAGATGGCCTTGTAGAGATGGGCCAAAGTCCTCTCTCCCGCATTCCTTATCAGTTCTGCGGGGATATCATCAATTCCAGGAGCCTTATTCATCCGAAGGTCCCTTACTGCCGGGTCAAATTCCGATCTCAAATTTGATGCTCCCATATCATCCTTCTCGACTTCGCATTCCTCTTCAACAAATTTCGTGCTGAGATTGTTCCCGTTGTATAACCCATCCAGATATTCTTTGCATCTATTCAGTTTTTCTTCACTTTCAATCAAAAATTCTCCATTCTTGTCTCTTATAGCATTGCATCTTGCGCTCCGTTCCTTGAAGTGGTTACTCACTATCATATAGGCAGCTTCCACCTTTCCGAGGGAAAGGTTGTTTTGTACATCTTTGCATAGATTGTTCATCCACATATTTCTAGCTTTCCTGGCTTTGCGACTTACTTCGTTCCTTAATCTTTTGTAGCAAAGCTGACCTTCTTCAGTTTTCGCATTCTTGCCCTTTCTTCTTTCTTCAATCAGCACTAAGACTTCTTCCGTGATCCATGGCTTCTTCTTAACAACTTTTCTTCTTCCAAGAACTTCTTTTGCGGCTTTCTGAAGTCCACATTTAATGTTTTCCCAACGCTCTTCTACTGGTTTCTCAGCCAGGTCTTCCACTGTATTGTTTTCGATTGCTTTCTGAAATTCCAGCTGATGTTGAGTCTCTTTTGTTTCTATACTTGCCAAATGTTCATTACTGTTTTCTTCAGTCTCTTGAATTTTAGATGGATGTGCATCATGGCGTGAATAAAAGTGCATTGAAGTGAACGTACTTTAACACAAAACATGATGTAGTCGAATATGTAATGCCTTTCAAAATACTCCAAATGGAGTTTAACAACCACTTACTTTGGCAGATCCAGCTTTGTAATGTCCATTGTGGTTGGCAGAAGGAGATGGGAATTCTCAGTTGCGATTCGAAGAACCAGATGACGTACGAATCTTTTGCACGCCTACTCAAGTGAAAGGATAACAAAAATTAGTTTCTCACATCATACAACTCGAAAACTACATGATGGATAGGAGAGCTGAGAAATACGGGTATTTTTATGTTGATAAATAAATCAGATTCGACAGTAAAAATTATGATAAACCAATAAACCAAACATACCAATTATTCTTAATATTAATGGGCCACATATTACTTAAGAATTTCTCTAAATATTCTCTCACTATCAAAATATTTAGTTTCCTATTGAGGATATTGCTCCTTGATCATCACTAGTTTAATCTTCACGCCAGAGCTGCGTTTTACTTTGAGTGAAATATTCGTGCCATTTCTTTACCAAGGAGTTGCACCTCACAACATCAATTTCAAAGTTTTTGTGCATGGCAGCTACTTTTTTCCAGAAATATGGTTTAACGTCTTGAACCCTCCATATAACGCTGTGTTATTCAGTACATCTCATCTACATCTACATAATACCCTGCAATCCACCATAAAGGTGTGAGGCAGGGGGTGAACTCTCACCAAGCATGCCCTACATAACATGCACAAAAAAGGATTAGCATTTATATAGGTACTGTTCAAAACTACGCTATTTAAAATAAAAATATAAATAGGAAAGCATGCATGCAAAAACATGTTAGTTGGGTTAGCTTCAAGTCTATATACCAACATGCAGCTACCAATGTTATCCATTGCTACACTCGTATTGGATATATTTGCCGTTATTCGTACCTCTAATTGTACGAGGAAAAAATGACATATCGAATCTTTCAGTTCGGCAATCAATTTCTCTAATTTTATGATAATTGTCCAGTCTGCCATAGTAAGTTGGGGTTCGCATAATATTTTTAACATCATCACTGAAAATATGGTCTTGGAATTTGTTTAAGAGATTAAATCTAGATGTCAACCTGTGATCTGACAATGATTACCAATTTAATTCATTTAATAGACTGGTTATGCTAATAAGGTTATCATACCGTCCCTTTACAAATCTTGCCGATCTTCGCTGCACACGTTCAAGTTCGTTATTTAGACCGATTTCATAGGTATCCCATACACTGGCAGCATATTCCAAATTATGTCTCTACAAGGGAAAAGTAGCTGATTTCTCGTACATGACCGTCACATTTACCCAGTACTCTTTTGAAGAATCCCAGTTTACGATTCGCTTGACCCACTATTTCACGTATGTGTTTTACCCAGGAAATAAATTAATAATTAATCTATAGCTGCCAATAGTGTTGACAGTGTTTGTAAAAATACAAACGTATGTTAAAGAACCCAGTGCATCGACATATGTACTGTGACAAATCACTGCCTATATGTATGGCCATTGGACCACTTTTCATGGGATATCCTCACATGCGGGTTAATTGCCTTTTAGTGTGTATGAGACTGTGATTTTGATATTTGATGAAGGTATCTTTTTCATCATCATTATTCATTTTAGATCGGTTATATGTATACAAGCACCTTGAACAAGTCTTAGAATGCAAAATAAATAAAATACCAGCAATTGGCCATGGTTCAGAGTTTGACCTGACAGGATGATATTTTAGTTTTAGTTACACACGATATTTTAGTTTCCGGCGAAAATAATATTACAGTGGCTGCAATATTTCTCGATTTCAAAAAAGGTTTTGACAAGGTGTCTCATAGCAAATCAATTTTGAAACTAAAGTCTAATGGGTTAGACAGTAATATAATATCACGGATAAATGATTTCCTTCATGATCGGCTACAAAGGGTTGTTCTGGACGGTGTTACCTCCCCGGCAATTAAAGTCACTTCGGGTGTCCCACAAGGTAGCGCGATAGGCACACTCCTGTTCCTTCTGTACATAAATGATATGAATAAGGTGGTAAAAAGTAAGCTTCGTCTATTTGCCGATGACGCAGTAGTGTACAGGTAATTTCTATGCCCAAATAATAAAGAATATTTAAATGATGACCTACAAGCAATTGAAAAATGGTTTCAAACATGGCATTTAGAATTACATTTTTAAAAATGTGTAGTAAAGAATTTTTGGAAAAGGAATTTTTCTCCTCATAGCACGTACAAAATAAGTAATAATGAAATAACAAACGTGAAATCCAGTAAATATCTTGGAATAAGACTGCCACATGATCTTTCCTGGGGTAAACACATACGTGAAATAATGGATCAAGCTAATCGTAGAGTGGGATTCATCAAAAGAGTATTGGTTAATGTGACGAACATGTACGAGAAATCAGCTACTTTTCCCTTGTTAGACCTCATTTGGAATATGCTGCCAGTGTATGGGATCCCTACGAAATCGGTCTAAATAACGAACCTGAACGTGTGCCGCGAAGATCACTACGATAACCTTATTAGCGTAACCATTCTATTAAATAAATTAAGATGGGAACCATTGTCATATCGCAGGTTGAAATTTAGACCTAATCTCCCAAATAAATTCCAAGGTAATATTTTCAGTGATGACGTTAAAAATATTTTGCGAACCCCAACTTACTATGGTAGACTGGACCATAATTAGACAATTAGAGAAATTGATTGCCGAACTGACAGATTCAAAATGTACTTTTTCCCTCGTACAATAAAGGATATGAATAAATATGTCCAATACGAGTGATTGAATCCATAGCATAGGTAGTTGCATGTTGGTATAAGGACTTGAAGGTAACCCAACTGAGAGCACGTTCTTGCATGCGTAGTTTGCTATTTGTATCTTTTTAAATAATGCAGTTTAAACTAATATATTAATACTAATCCTTTTAATACATGACATGTAGTGCATTTTTGGTGAGAATTCACCCCCTACCACACACCTTTGAGGTGGCTTGCAGGGTATTATGCAGATGTAGATGTAGATAGATGATTGCCTGGAAACTGAGGATCTTGGTCATCTGCAGGAAGTCAGGATCTTGATGTATATAATCTCTATTTTATGTAACCATATCTTACAAGGGGAGTGTCCGAGTTTCGGGTCTACGATATAGGATATTGACGAAATTAGCCAGGCAGATAGTCCTTGATTAGTTATTTACGAATCACCCCACTAAAATTACATAATTAGTACGTAAAATAGTTAATTACGTTATTTACGTAAATCACGTAATCAGTACATGGCGGAAATACGTCCGCACTACCTGTCGTTTTTTGTGTACGAAATTCGCGTCGTTATGTACGTTCGACGAAGGGTTTCACTCAGCCAGGCAGATAGTCCTTGATTAGTTATTTACGAATCACCCCACTAAAATTACATAATTAGTACGTAAAATAGTTAATTACGTTATTTACGTAAATCACGTAATCAGTACATGGCGGAAATACGTCCGCACTACCTGTCGTTTTTTGTGTACGAAATTCGCGTCCTTCGGTTTGAACGTGGTAGGGACACTACATCCACTATCCTGAACGGTAGAAAACTCAGTTAATCAAGAGGAAGGAGGGCGTGGGAAATGAATCCCAAAAGAATAAAATGGAAAAAAATAGAAATTATTACAATACTGAAATGATGGATTTTGAAAGTGCTGTTTCGGCAATGGGAACAATAGGGAAATTTCGAAGTGAATTTAGAAGAAGAAGATCAAAAGCCGAAGGGAGAATAAAAAGAACGATAGATCCTCAAAGAATTAAGTAGCCTTGATTTTATGGGAGGAGATAGTGAAGGAGACAGAGTCGGGAGAACACTAGTGAAGAGAAGGGCTTCAGAAAGGGATCACATCAGCTTAGAAAAAGACAATAGGAATGATGAAATGGATGCAGCAAGAAAATGATGGGTGTAAGCAAGGGATAAAAAGGAAGACTGAAGAGAAAAATAAACTAACGAAAGAATAAATAATGAATTAAGAGCGCCAAAAGGAGTCCGAGTGAAAATACCATGTGAAAAACAGTGGTCAACCAATAGGAAGGTATAGTGAACTCAGATTTAGGTGTGTATCCAACAATTATCACCCATCAGCCTTTATCACCTGTTTTATCGAATACATTTAAATGACCTTAAAATCACTTACATCTACATCTACTTTTCACTAGTTAAGCCCCACCTTGAGCATGCAGCCAGTGTATGGGACACTAATGATTTAGGTTTGATCAGAGAACTAGACAGTTGTAACGGAATTATTTTTTTTTGTACGTTTGACGTACGGGAGAGTATGGAGTCCGGGACCCAAGAGCAGCCAAACTGAGATTTGATTTATTATTATGCCATTATGTGTTATTGCTAATGTTCCCTAATTGATGTAAAGAGTTTTGAATGGCGTCAGAGGCACATATGACTGGACAATGTAATTTATTTATTTGTTTTATATATTTATTATTTATTTTTCATGTTCTCTACCTGCTTTTTTTCATATGTATTTGTATGTATTGTCGGAGAAGCTGCAATCGATGTCAAAATTTTGGATTAACTTAGAGAGGGATATATAGATATATTGGGAACTCAAGCCGTGTATTCTTCCTACTTCCCGTTATCGTTGTAAAACCAATGAGAGAGAGAGAGAGAGAGAGAGAGAGAGAGCAAGCGAGGACATAGAAGAGCTGCCGGGCGGAGAAGGAGGCTTGGAACTGGCCAGCCGAGCCTCCCACCAGACCGCAAGCGAGTCTGATTTCGGCAGGGCCCGCCGAATGAAAGCCTGCGCTATGAAGGTGCGCGGTCGGGGCAGCAGACGACGAAGTCGCGTCATCGCGCCTGCGCCAAGGGGACGAGGCAAGGAGGCGGCGGAGCAGGCGTGAAGCTCTCTTGGCTCGCGGACTCCATCGGGGATGGTTCTCCTAGAAAACTCTCTCTGTGTGTTGGTTGAGCACCGTGACGTTGATTCGGTGTTAGCGACGGGTGATCCCGTCACCATTTTGTGGTCTCATTGTTCTTGAGTTTAAGGTACGTGGCTTGAGGGCCCTGAGGGTGTGGGTCGATCAGTGGAATATGCCTTTCCGCGGTAATTACCTCTAAATTCCGTTTGCTCCAGTAGACTTTGGAGTTAGCTTCACATCGATTTTGGTTTCATCCGTTCAATTGGCAGGGTTGGGGTTACCATTGTTAATCTCGTTGTGCCAAACTTATGTAATGTATTTAAGAGGGATTAAACCTCGATCAAGTTATGTATCGTCTTGTAGCCAGTATTGTTAACCTCGTTGTGCCAAACTTATGTAATGTATTTAAGAGGGATTAAGCCTCGATTAAGTTACGTATCGTTTTGTCGCCAGTATTGTTAATCTCGTTGTGCCCAATTTGTTTAATGTCTTCAAGAGGGATTAAGCTTCGACCAAGTTATGTACCGTTTTGTAGTCAGTGTCATTAATCTCAGTGTGCCGAACTTATTTTTTTTTGTCTGTGAGATTGATCTAGCCCCGAATAATGGGCGTTGTGGTATTATGCTCACCTACATTAATATTTGTACCTGTAAATTGAATAAATACCGTAATTGACCTTAGCGTGTGGAGGTTCCTATTGTTTGTCCCCACCTCACCCCATCGAACCCTGGCGAATCGTCGCCGCTGTAGGCTATCTGGGTGGATTAAGGCCGGAGGCGGCCTTGATCGTTTAACTGTTGGTCGTGGAGACCTGGCGCCCGAGTTCTTAGAGATAGGAATTTATTGCAGTTATTACCATTCTCGGTAAAGGCGTCGCGAATTTTTGTCGCAAGTTTGGCGCCCGAACAGGGACCGGAGGGGACTGACAGTTTATATTATAATTATAGTGTTTAGGCCGTTTTGCGAAGTGTGTTTTTGTTTAAGTATTTGTCTAGCTTTGTGCGATGTCGGAATCTGAGAGCGGAGAAGAGGTAGCGATGGAGTCGCAGGGACTTAGCGTTGGATTAAATGTCGGCTGGGTGTATCAATTACGAAAGTGTGGACTTATGGCAGAATTAGCGGATAGAGGATTAAATACGGGTGGTACGGTGGCCGATCTTAGATCGAGGTTGGTTGCACATCTTAGAGGAGTTACTGTGTCGGAAAGTAGAGATGTTGAGGGGATGGGGAGGAGTCAAATGATTAACGACGGAAATGTAGAGAATGCAGTATCGGGTGAGGTTCCCCATTACACCAACAAGCTAGGGATGGATATAGTGAGACGTTGGAATTTAAAATTTTCCGGGTTGGCAGGAGAAAGCGTAAGCGATTTCTTGATCCGTGTGGAGGAACTAAAGGTTGGTTGTGGCATCGAGGAAGGACAGTTGTTGAGCGGACTCCCAGAGCTTTTGAAAGGTACTGCGTTGAATTGGTATCGCCTGCAGAGGCACCGTTTAACGTCGTGGGAACTTTTCGTAGAGGCTTTTAAAACTCGCTTTGTCACCCATAGCTTTCAGGAACAGCTCGAACAGGAGCTTAGAGATCGCACTCAAGGGACAGACGAGCCTTTGGCAGATTATATCACGGGAATCTGCACGCTAATGAATCGTCTGGACCCCACTCCCAACTTGTCTACTCAATTAGCTCGGGTTTACCGAAATATGAAGCCGGATTATCGCCTCTATATCCGTCCCGGGGATTTCCATTCACTTGAGGATCTGATCCAATTAGGCAAGGAATATGAATATATCGGACAGTTGAAAAGCAGCTACCGCCCACCTCCAAATCCAGCACAGGCGCTAGTTCCCGAGGCAGCCTGTAATACTCGTATGCGTAGTAGGAATCCGCCGCGAGACCGGATGGCGGAAAGGACAGAAGTTAGAGCATTTTCCGCTCCGGTACCTTCGGGGCTTTCGACTCTTAGTCGAGAGACCGCATTGGAACCCGTTCACGTTATCGCGCGGTCGGAATCCGTAGAGGCGGCACCTCCAACATTTAGCCGAAGTACTGTGTCCTCTAGTAAGGTTTGGGAGGCTCCGGGGGGCGAGCTGGTTTCCTCGATGGTGTGTTGGAACTGTGGAAAACGGGGCCATAGGTTTACGCGATGTCGCGCACGACGTAAACGCTTTTGTTTTCGGTGTGGCAAACAAGAAGTAACGGTCGCTACTTGCCCGAATTGTCGCTCGGGAAACGACGGAGGAGTATTGACTTCAAGGGAGGGTTAAACTCCAAAGTATCGAGCACTCCCTTTCGTAAAGTGGCGGATGGCCGAAAGGCTCTGCCGTGTTGCTTTTCCTGTGAGGCGAGGAACTTTCGGATTGAAGGAGACGGACGTTGGTATGTGCCATTGACAGTTTGCGGAAATAGGGTGCATGCTTTAGTGGATTCGGGCTCCTGTAAAAATTATTTAGGATTAGAGGGATTGATATTACTAAAGACTATGGGGGTTTCAATAGAATTAGAACATGATATGTTAGTCGGAATGGCGAATGGATTCCGGGAGCGCGTGTTAGGCGTAGTTTGCCTCCCCATTACACTCGAAGGGAAGACCCTAAAGGTGCTATTTTATGTTTTGCCCTCACTATCTGTTCCTTGTATTATAGGAAAAGATTTTCTAAAAACTTTTGGTTTAATTTTATTCGCTGATCAAGATCAGTGGAGCTTTGCTTCGGATCCAGTCCACCGCTTTACTTTTCTGTTTGGTAAGGAAGACATTAGATCCGTGGCGGGGGTACTTGCCTTAACCCCGAGTCAGAGTGAGGAGTTGAGACAATTCTTAGAGACGGAGATTTCGTTATTTGACCAAAGTCCGGGATGCACCGATCTAGTAAAACACCGTATTGATGTCGGGGACTCTGCGCCCATTAAGCAGCGTTATTATCCTGTTAATCCCAAAATGCAGGAAATTATTAATCAGGAGGTTGATAAAATGCTATCGTCTGGTATTATTGAGCCCTCGAATAGTGCTTGGTCAAGTCCCATTGTTTTAGTACGCCAATCTAACGGAAAAATTAGATTTTGTTTGGATTTTAGGAAAGTTAATGCCGTAACCAAGAAGGACGCGTACCCTCTACCCTATATGTCCGCTATACTAGATAAATTACGCAATGCCAAGTACATATCTAAAATAGATCTTAAGCAGGCTTATTTTCAAATTCCGTTAGACGCTTCCAGTAAAGAAATTACAGCCTTTACAGTCCCAGGAAAAGGATTATTCCACTTCACTCGTATGCCCTTTGGGCTTACGGGAGCTCCGGCTTGTTTTCAACGCCTTCTGGACCGGTTAATTGGCCCAGAAATGGAGCCACATTGTTTCGCCTATCTGGACGATATTATCGTCGTAACGGAGGATTTCCGACATCATCTCGCTCTTTTGCGGGAGGTGTTCGAAAGACTCAGGCGTGCCGGGCTGACTCTCAACCGTGAGAAATGCAAATGGTGTTGTCGGGAGATGAGTTATTTGGGATTTGTCGTTAATGAGCACGGTCTATCCGTAGATCCCGAGAAGGTCCGACCGGTTCTGCAGTATCCTGCTCCCCGCAACGTTCGGCAGTTACGTAGATTTCTCGGAATGACTTCGTGGTACCGGCGTTTTGTTCCCGACTTCTCAAAAAAGGCTGCTCCCCTAACTCGTTTATTAAAGAAAAACACACGTTGGTTTTGGGGCGCTGAGCAGCACACCTCTTTTGAAAGTTTGAAGGCTAGTTTATTGTCGGCTCCCATATTGTCGTGTCCTAATTTCAATCACCGCTTTATACTCCAAACGGACGCTAGTTCGATAGGTTTGGGGGCGGTGTTGACTCAGAAGATTGAGGGAGAGGAACGGGTGATTGCTTACGCGAGTAGATCCCTTTCCGCTGCAGAGCAAAAATACTCTGTGACTGAGAAGGAGTGTTTGGCTGTCGTGTGGGCCGTTCAAAAATTTCGCCCGTATTTGGAGGGTTATTCCTTTGACGTGGTTAGCGATCATCGTAGTTTAGTGTGGTTACGTACATTGCAAAATGCATCGGGTCGATTGGCACGTTGGTCGTTATTATTGCAAGGCTATGACCTAAATATAATTCATAGGAAAGGATCGGAGCATGTTGTCCCCGATGCCTTATCTCGCATTCCGGAATGCGCTCATTTATCTTGTGCCGCCGTGGAAGACTTAGCGGATAGTGATCATTGGTATCGCACCCAGTTTCAGCGTGTAGAGCGCTACCCAGACAAGTATCCGGACTGGAAAATCGATGGAGGAGAATTGTATGTTCACAGGGGTCAACCTATTGATATCCTTCTCGAAGGGAGTAGCAACCCTTGGAAGCTGTGTATTCCGAAGGAATGTATCGGACCCGTTTTAGTCGAGAATCATGATCAACCTAACGTAGGACACCAAGGAATCCAGAAAACTTATGCACGAATCAGGCATCTGTATTATTGGCCAGGTATGTTGCAAGACATTACGCGATATGTGCGGAAGTGTAACGTTTGTCAGAAATATAAAGTAGAGCAAGCTCGCCCGGCTGGTTTTATGGGAACCAGGGAGATTCAAAAACCTTGGCTCGTCGTGGCTACAGATTTGATGGGGCCTTATGTACGTTCGACGAAGGGTTTCACTCAGCCAGGCAGATAGTCCTTGATTAGTTATTTACGAATCACCCCACTAAAATTACATAATTAGTACGTAAAATAGTTAATTACGTTATTTACGTAAATCACGTAATCAGTACATGGCGGAAATACGTCCGCACTACCTGTCGTTTTTTGTGTACGAAATTCGCGTCCTTCGGTTTGAACGTGGTAGGGACACTACATCCACTATCCTGAACGGTAGAAAACTCAGTTAATCAAGAGGAAGGAGGGCGTGGGAAATGAATCCCAAAAGAATAAAATGGAAAAAAATAGAAATTATTACAATACTGAAATGATGGATTTTGAAAGTGCTGTTTCGGCAATGGGAACAATAGGGAAATTTCGAAGTGAATTTAGAAGAAGAAGATCAAAAGCCGAAGGGAGAACAAAAAGAACGATAGATCCTCAAAGAATTAAGTAGCCTTGATTTTATGGGAGGAGATAGTGAAGGAGACAGAGTCGGGAGAACACTAGTGAAGAGAAGGGCTTCAGAAAGGGATCACATCAGCTTAGAAAAAGACAATAGGAATGATGAAATGGATGCAGCAAGAAAATGATGGGTGTAAGCAAGGGATAAAAAGGAAGACTGAAGAGAAAAATAAACTAACGAAAGAATAAATAATGAATTAAGAGCGCCAAAAGGAGTCCGAGTGAAAATACCATGTGAAAAACAGTGGTCAACCAATAGGAAGGTATAGTGAACTCAGATTTAGGTGTGTATCCAACAATTATCACCCATCAGCCTTTATCACCTGTTTTATCGAATACATTTAAATGACCTTAAAATCACTTACATCTACATCTACTTTTCACTAGTTAAGCCCCACCTTGAGCATGCAGCCAGTGTATGGGACACTAATGATTTAGGTTTGATCAGAGAACTAGACAGTTGTAACGGAATTATTTTTTTTTGTACGTTTGACGTACGGGAGAGTATGGAGTCCGGGACCCAAGAGCAGCCAAACTGAGATTTGATTTATTATTATGCCATTATGTGTTATTGCTAATGTTCCCTAATTGATGTAAAGAGTTTTGAATGGCGTCAGAGGCACATATGACTGGACAATGTAATTTATTTATTTGTTTTATATATTTATTATTTATTTTTCATGTTCTCTACCTGCTTTTTTTCATATGTATTTGTATGTATTGTCGGAGAAGCTGCAATCGATGTCAAAATTTTGGATTAACTTAGAGAGGGATATATAGATATATTGGGAACTCAAGCCGTGTATTCTTCCTACTTCCCGTTATCGTTGTAAAACCAATGAGAGAGAGAGAGAGAGAGAGAGAGAGCAAGCGAGGACATAGAAGAGCTGCCGGGCGGAGAAGGAGGCTTGGAACTGGCCAGCCGAGCCTCCCACCAGACCGCAAGCGAGTCTGATTTCGGCAGGGCCCGCCGAATGAAAGCCTGCGCTATGAAGGTGCGCGGTCGGGGCAGCAGACGACGAAGTCGCGTCATCGCGCCTGCGCCAAGGGGACGAGGCAAGGAGGCGGCGGAGCAGGCGTGAAGCTCTCTTGGCTCGCGGACTCCATCGGGGATGGTTCTCCTAGAAAACTCTCTCTGTGTGTTGGTTGAGCACCGTGACGTTGATTCGGTGTTAGCGACGGGTGATCCCGTCACCATTTTGTGGTCTCATTGTTCTTGAGTTTAAGGTACGTGGCTTGAGGGCCCTGAGGGTGTGGGTCGATCAGTGGAATATGCCTTTCCGCGGTAATTACCTCTAAATTCCGTTTGCTCCAGTAGACTTTGGAGTTAGCTTCACATCGATTTTGGTTTCATCCGTTCAATTGGCAGGGTTGGGGTTACCATTGTTAATCTCGTTGTGCCAAACTTATGTAATGTATTTAAGAGGGATTAAACCTCGATCAAGTTATGTATCGTCTTGTAGCCAGTATTGTTAACCTCGTTGTGCCAAACTTATGTAATGTATTTAAGAGGGATTAAGCCTCGATTAAGTTACGTATCGTTTTGTCGCCAGTATTGTTAATCTCGTTGTGCCCAATTTGTTTAATGTCTTCAAGAGGGATTAAGCTTCGACCAAGTTATGTACCGTTTTGTAGTCAGTGTCATTAATCTCAGTGTGCCGAACTTATTTTTTTTTGTCTGTGAGATTGATCTAGCCCCGAATAATGGGCGTTGTGGTATTATGCTCACCTACATTAATATTTGTACCTGTAAATTGAATAAATACCGTAATTGACCTTAGCGTGTGGAGGTTCCTATTGTTTGTCCCCACCTCACCCCATCGAACCCTGGCGAATCGTCGCCGCTGTAGGCTATCTGGGTGGATTAAGGCCGGAGGCGGCCTTGATCGTTTAACTGTTGGTCGTGGAGACCTGGCGCCCGAGTTCTTAGAGATAGGAATTTATTGCAGTTATTACCATTCTCGGTAAAGGCGTCGCGAATTTTTGTCGCACAGTGTGCAGCGTAGAGCAGCTAGGTTCGTTAAAAGGTGTTACGATAGGATGAGTTGAATCAGAATTAATACAGGAATTAGGGTGGGAATCATTATCAGAGCGTAGGTTAAAGTACAGATTAAATCTATTAGAGAAATTTAAATCGGATAGCTTTACTGAAGATGTTAGGCGCATATTAAAAACACCAGCGATTTATGCTAGAATATACCAGATAAATAAGATTAGAGAGATAGATTGTCGTACCGATAGATTTAAAATGGCTTTTTTCTCCCGTGTTAAAAGGGAACAGAATAGGCAACATAGCAAAGGGATGGGTAGGGGAAATATTATAGAGTACTCTGTAGTGCACGATGCATGTATTTGGCTAGTAGGTAACTAGGTAGGTAAATAAATACTATAGATAAATACCTAGGTAGGTAGGTAAATACTATAGATACTAACAATCTAGTTGCATGAGACCCTATAGTTGGTTGTTTGCATGTTAGTAGTGCATGTTTGGTGATCTTCACCCCCTGTCACACATCCTCGCGGTGGCTTGCAGGGTATCGTGTAGATGTAGATATAGATGACCTTTAAGCAACCTTGATTGACCCTACCAACTTTCTCTCCTCCTCAGCAACTCTTAAAACCTCATCATTCGTTCTCCATTCAGTGTATCACAGGTGTTTTTATTCACCTTCACAAACACACTTCAATAACCCCTGGCTATTCTCGCAATATCTCCCTTAATTCCTGTTTACTAATCCTTAATACGTCTGGCAATATATAAATCTCCTTGCCATTCATTTCTGTAACTATTAGTTTGAGTCAATCTTGTAAAAATCTCCCTCAGTAACATAACGTCTTCCTCTGAAATGCTTCCTACATAAAACGAACTGTGAAGAAGTCTTTAGAAGAGTGAGAGAAAAGAGAAGTCTGCTGAAAACTCTAAGAAGAAGACGGTACAACTTAATCGACCATATCTTAAGACACAACGGCCGCATGAAGACGATCGTCGAAGGAAAAGTGAAGGGGAAGAACGACAAAGGCAGGCATCGTATGAGATATATGGAGCAAGTTGTGAAGGATGTAAAAGAAAAAAAATACTTTGATACGAAGAAGTTGGCCGATAGAAGAATCGAGTGAAGGGCTGTGTCAAACCAGATGGTGAACTCGGATGATTGACCGATAGCGATGATAGTTGCTATTTTATCAAACCTAATTTTATGGTCAGCTTTGCCAGTTTTTTCCTTGATAAACTCATTATTTTAAGCTTTTATGTGGTTGATATGCATTCATAAAATCTCGCACCACCTTTGTATTGCGTCTAACAGCAAAATCACTATTTTAGCTGAATGCGTTAACACTTGTCCATCGGGAGGAGCATCTCTTCGAATTCTTCTTTACGAGTTCTCAGGGAATACCGTGAAACGTGTTTCCGCGACCTCTTTTTATCTACATCTACATCCACACGATACCCTGCAAGCCACCGAGAGGGTGTGTGGCAGTGGGTGAAGATCACCAAGCATGCACTACTAACATGCAAACAAGCAACTAAAGTGCCTCATGCAAGTAGATTGTTAGTATCTATAGTATTTGAGGGGTTAATACATGCATCATGCACTACAAACTACTCTAAAATATTTCCCCTACCTATCCCTTTCCTATGCTGCCTATTCTGTTCTCTTATAGTACGGGGGAAAAATTCCATTTTGAATCTATCGGTACGACAATCTATCTCTCTAATCTTATTTGGCTGGTCGAATCTATAATAATGCGCTGGTGTTTTTAATATGTGCCTAACATCTTCAGTAAAGCTATTCGATTGAAACTTCTCTAACAGATTTAATCTGTACTTTAACCTACGCTCTGATACTGATTCCCACCCTAATTCTTGTATTAATTCTGAAACACTATTCAACCTATCGTAACACCTTTTAACTAACCTAGGTCTACATCTATCTACATCACCATAATACCCTGCAAGCCACCACAAGGGTGTGTGGCAGGGGGTGATTGCTCACCAAACATGCACTACATATCATGCATAAAAAAGGAATAGTATTAATATAGTAGTCAGAACTACACTATTTAAAAAAGATAGAAGTTGCAAAGCAAACATGCAAAAACATTCTGTTAGTAGGGTTAGCTTTAAGTACTCAAACCAACATGCAGCTACCAATGCTATTCATTGCTACTCTCCGATTGGACATATTTACCGTTATTCGTATCTCCAATTGTGCGAGGGAAAAAGGACATTTTGAATCGGTCAGTTCGGCAATCAATTTCTCTAACTTTATGATTATGGTCAAGTATGCCATAGTAAGCTGGGGTTCGTAAAATATTTTTAACATCATCACTGAAAATATTGCCTTGGAATTTGTGGAAGAGATTAAGTCTAAATTTCAACCTGCGATCTGACAATGATTCCCATTTCAATTCATTTAATAGACTGGTTACGCTAATATAATTATCGTATCGTCCCTTCACAAATCTTGCCGATCTTCGCTGCACACGTTCAAGTTCATTACTTAGACCGATTTCGTAGGGATCCCATACACTGGCAGCATATTCCAAATGAGGTCTAACAAGGGAAAAGTAGCTGATTTCTCGTACATGATCGTCACATTTACCCAATACTCTTTTAATGAAACCCAGTTTGCGATTCGCTTGACCCATTATTTCACGAATGTTATTAGCCCAGGAAAGATCATTTGTCAGTCTTATTCCAAGATATTTAATGGATTCCACGTTTGTTAATTCATTATTACTTATTTTGTAAGTGCTAGGAGGAGAGCTATTCTTTTTCCAAAAATTCATTACAAGACATTTCTTAAAGTTTAATTCTAACTGCCATGTATCACACCAAGTTTCAATTGCTTGTAGGTCTATATTAATATTCTTTATCGTTCGGGCATAGAATTTCCCTGTACACTACTGCGTCATCGGCAAATAGATGAAGCTTACTTTTTACCACCTTTTGGATATCATTAATATACAAAAGGAATAGGAGTGGACCTATCACACTACCTTGAGGGACACCCGAAGTGACTTTAATTGCCGGTGAGGAAACACCGTCCAAAACAACCCTTTGAACCCGATCATGCAGAAAATCATTAATCCATGATATAATGTTACTGTCTAACCCATAAGATTTTAACTTCAAAATTAGGTGTTCTAAGCTGCACACTGTCTAGTTCTCTGATCAAACCTAATTAATTAGGATCCCATACACTGTCTGCATAGTCAAGGTGGGGCCTAAGTAGTTAAAAGTAACATCGCTCTTTTGTTTTCTCATAACATTTCCCAAGTACTCTTTTTATAATTCCTAGCTTTCTCTTCGCTCGGCCGCATATTTCCCGGATGTGTCTTCCCCACGATACATCTTTAGTGATCTTTACACCTAAATACCTTATGGTTTCAACGCTTTCATCTTCGTGTTATTCATTAAGTAGGATCGCTCTATCGAATTATTCCTCCTCCAAAAATTGATAGTTACACACTTTTGAAGGTTACGTTCTTACTGTATTTGTCGCACCACTCTTGAATTGCAGCTAAATCCTTGGTAAGCGATCTCCTGTCTTCTTCTTTTGCTATACCCCTTTACACTACCGCATACTTCTGACTCACACACCTATTTTACCAACCATCATCTCATCGGAGAAAATTAACAATTTCTTTTCATAAGCTCATCGAAATAAATTTTCGTTTTTCTTCGCTCTTTGAAAGCCTTTATGTAGTTTTGTGCATTTTGAATATTTAACTATTACCTTCTTCTCGGACATCTCTGTTCGCTGTGAATTCTTTCCCGCAATATAGTCTCTTTAGTCTTTTTTAGAAATTACTTCCATTTTTTCAATAACTTTACCATCATTTGTTGCAGAGTTGTGTCCAGCACTTAATACTCTACTATTCTGCGCACTAATTAAGGTGTTCAAGTGAATGTTCACTCATTTTACTTCTTTTTGCACCTTTCTTTCGAAAAATGCCAAACGTTTGTGACCTAAAAACCAGAATACCTTCAAAATTTATTGTTATCATACTTTCTTTTCCTTAACCTACTGATGTTATCGTACTAAAACTGACTTTAATTAATAAAGTTATTATTTCTACAAAACTTTATCTTATCTGCTTTTGTCGTTTATTGTACTAAATTATGAATCTCTTATTGTCTTTACACACCTTCCATCACTAGGCACAGCTTTTTAATTTAATATAATCATGTAATATTCAGCTACACCCATTCCTACCATTTCCATCATGAAGATATTTCATACTCTGCTTGAATACCAAGTACCCTGAGCTGGGGAAGGGTTTACGGCTGGGCTGTGTCATTTTGCACTATCTGGGTGATGTGCGGCCGGAATGTGGGACTGGTGATGATGTTGATGATAATGGAATGCAGACAAGAATATATGGAAACAGTGCGGTATCTCTGGAACAACTCACGAAAATGAAACATGTTTCTAATTATGGTTAAGATAAAATGAGTACTTAATCCTAGAGGCTTGAAATGAAGACTATAAGCTATAAAAAGCTATTAAGGAGGTTGGCTCGCGACTGCTTGAGTCAAGTTGTCTGAGGAATCTTATTAATTTAAGTAAGAGTATTTGCCTGCTAAGTGATCCTTACTTCACAAAGAAAATTACCTAAGCTATTGAAAGGCATAAGTATCACAAGAAATACGATGTAAAGTCGAAGGATTTCTTTTTTATGATAATTTTAATCAGCTCGACAATGGAGTCAATTCAGCATTTACTTTAAAGAAATAAATTCATGTACTCAATGAATTTACTAATGTGTAACACCAGAATATTACGATCAAACATTATGTTATAATATTTTTCTGAAATATGCTTTAATATCTCATTAGTAATGATATTATTCATACGCCATACGCATTGCATTTTGGCTAGAGCGACCGCAGCGCCACTTGAAGTCAACTAACGCATTTCGTCTGCTATAAGCGCAGAAATTGGTGGATTTAGCGAAAAATACGGTGCTTTTTTTTCGTGTCATTTTATTTCTTGTGAAATTACGCATAAAATATCAGTTTTTTGCAAAAATCACATGTCACTATGGTATTTCTAAACGTTATATTCCCATGCGATGGCCATTCTCGCCGTTAATCGTATGTAATTTCAAATGCAATTTGAGGAACAAGGAGTATGGGTTGGTGTAATTATTTTTACTTTATTAGATAGAGGAACTTTAGTTCTATAAGTGCTGAAAATATAAAAAAATGACATGACTTTCACTTTTCAGATCACCCTCCTTAAGCCTATAAAAGAGATGGATTAAACTTTGACTGAATTGTCAAAAAGTGTAACCAAAACATGACTAATGTTGCGTGCTATTTCCTCGTAAAACTCGGCTCCGCACTCATTCCCTGTTTACGAGCAACGCATGTCGAGTCGGAAAGCATTTTGAGGTCAGGGGGGGATGAGGGGGTGGAGGTTTCTCTTTTGCGCAGGACGTCGCTGTTGCTCCAATGCTTGTCCTCCCGGTGACATTTCCACCCCCCTCACCATCCTCTCTCTCTCTCGGGAGGACTCCCGCGTGTCGTAATGGGATGGAAGTACTCCGCCGGGCCTTTTGCTGTCCGCTTTGCCGGTGGGGGTCCCTTTCAGGAGGGCCCATCCTACTCCCCCCCCCCCCGATGGCAAATGGATGCGTCCCGGCAGGTAACGGCTAAGCAGCGTCCCCCCTCCCTTCCCCTTAGGGGCAAAGGGGGTGGGTGAGCTCAAGCGACTGCTTCGGGAATGATGGGGCACCCTCTTGCGAGATTCTCGCTTCATCTCGTCGTCTTCTCACCAATACCCCTTGGGTCCAAGGATTATCCCCTCAGCGTGCCCTTCATCGTTTCACTTATATGAGTTCTTCATGTTTCCTATTCCATTTATCATATGTATCAGCCAAAAACTTAATTGCTATCCCCTTGTCAAATACTCTCCTAACTAGTAACTTATGTCCTTCGCTTCTTAATAAGCTTTCAACTAACTTTTCAAATTATTCCCCCAGCCAATTGGGGCGTTTACTTGAAACTGAAATCGCTATAGTGTGCAAGAAATCGTTAGATGGAAACGAAGAATGAATTCCAAATAAATATCTTCGGAACAGAGCCATTCACTCATTAATCAAAAATTAAAATAAGGAGAAGGTGACGCCCACCGAACGAGCTGCGTTTAAGGATTATTACGTCATCCACCTCCCGTCCATGACTGCGTTGAGGAACGTCTACGTGATACGCTGCGAGCCACCACGAGGGTGTGTGGCAGGGGGTGAAGATCAACAAACATGCACTATTGAAATACAGCTAGGATACTTAATGAGACATGCTAGATAATATAGCCACATGCAGCTAGCTTGTTAGTATCTATATAATAAAGAGGGGATTATTGGTTGCTAATGTATGAATCATGCAATACAGACTGCTCTAACAATATTTTACCTACCTATCCCTTTACTAAGCTGCCTATTGTTCTCTCCTATGGTGCGCGGGAAATATGACATTTTGATCTATCGGTACGACAACCTATCTCTCTAATCTTGTATATCTGATCAAACCTAGAATAACACCCAGGTGTTCTTAATATATATTCAATGTCATCTGTGAACAAATCGGTTTCAAATTTACTTGAAAGGTTTAACCTAAATTTTAACCTGCGTTCTGGTAATAATTCCCATCCTAGTTTTTCTATTGAACTCGTAACACTTATACAATTATCATAGCGGCCTTAAACAAATCTAGTGGATCTCCTTTGCACACGCTCTAATTCTTTTATCATACCTTCCTCGTACGGATCCCATATACTAGCGGCTTATTCTAAATGAGGCCTGACAAGTGTAAAATAGCTCCTTTGTCGTACTCTCTCATCGCATTTGCCTGGTACCCTTTTTACAAATCCTAATCTACGGTTTGCTACACTAGTTATTTCCCCGATGTGTTTCCCCCGTGACATGTCTTCAGTGATTGTGACGCCTAAGTATTTAATAGAATCTACGTTAGGTATTTTCTTTACTTTGATGCTAAAATTATTCCGGAGAAAGTTCTACTTTTTCCAAAAGTTCATTATCGCGCATTTCTTCAAATTTAATTCTAGCTGCCAACTATCACAACAATCTTCAATCGCATCTAAATCCTAAAATAGGACGGACTGTCCTCTTAATTTCTAATTTCCTTATACACTACTGCATCATCGGCGAAAAGACGGAGCTTGCTATTTTTAACTACTGGGAGGAAGACTGGAGGTGGGGAGTGGAGTTGAGGACGGAAGGCCTGCCTGCACATATCATCTACATCTACATCTACATAATACCCTGCAAGCCACCATAAAGGTGTGTGGCAGCGGGTGAACTCTCACCAAACATGCACTACATATCATGCATAAAAAAAGGATCAGTACTTTTATAGGTACTGTTCAAAACTACGTTATTTAAAAAAAGATAAAAATAGCAAAACATACATGCAAAAACATGCCGTTAGTTGGGTTAGTTTTAAGTCCTTATACCAACATGCAGCTACCAATGTTATCCATTGCTACACTCGTACTGGATATATTTACCGTTATTCATATCCCTAATAGTACGAGGAAAAAAGGACATTTTGAATCTGTCAGTGCGGCAATATATTTCTCTAATTTTGTAATGATGGTCCACTCTACCATAGTATGATGGGGTTCGCAAAATTTTTTCAACGTCATCACTGAACATTTGGTTTTGGAATTTGTTTAAGAGATTAAGTCTAAATTTCAACCTGCGATCTGACAATGATTCCCAATTTAATTCATTTAATAGACTGGTTACGCTAATAAGGTTATATTACCGTCCCTTTACAAATCTTGCCGATCTACGCTGCACACGTTGAAGTTCGTTATTTAGACCGATTTCGTAGGGATCCCATACACTGGCAGCATATTCCAAATGAGGTCTTGCAAGGGAAAAGTAGCTGATTTCTCGTACATGATCGTCACATTTACCCAGTTCTCTTTTGATGAATCCCAGTTCACGATTCGCTTGACCCATTATTTCACTCAGGTGTTTACCCCAGGAAAGATCATTTGTCAGTCTTATTCCAAGATATTTAATGGATTCCACGTTTGTTAATTCATTATTACTTATTTTGTAAGTGGTAGGAGGAGAGCTATTCTTTTTCCAAAAGTTCATTACAAGACATTTTTTAAAGTTTAATTCTAACTGCCATGTATCACACCAAGTTTCAATTGCTTGTAGGTCAATATTTAAATATTCTTTATCATTTGGGCATGGAATTTCCCTGTACACTACTATATCCTGTCGCATCCTGTAACAATGCAAAAGAATGGTACATCATTCGCATGAATTATGGCGTGACTGAAAGCGTGCCGAAGTTTGTTGCCTATTCACAAACTACGATGCAGTCGAATATCTAAAACCTTTCGAAATAATCCGAATGGAGTCTAGCAACCACTTCCCCTGGTAGAGTCAGCTAAGTGTGTCCCCCATTGTGATTTAGAGAAGGAGCTTCGAAGTGGATGACGTACTAGTCCTTGGCACGCCCACCTTTCCAAGTGGGTTGAAAACATCAGTTTTTCACCGCTTATAACTCGACAACGACTCCACGGATCGAAAAACGGAAAAATAGGGGTCTTTTTATTTTATAAACACTACTTATCAGATTCGTCAAAAGAAACATGGTTAACGACCCCATTTTATAATCATCTTAACCACATCTCAGTATTGTTTATTTTAATAATTATTTTGAGGCTTTACTTTATATAACTCCTGGAAAATGTAATTTTCCAGCTAGAAGGAGTTCCAGCGGAGGTAGGAGGGAAGGAATATTTTATCGTATCATTAATATTCTTATTGTTCTGTTGGTTTTATTTGGTTTGATTTGTCCGTGCCACTTCCAGCCTTCACCATATTATCTCAACCAAATCCACGTTAGAGGTTATTTCCTTTTCAACGTCCGCCATCGTCCTATCCGACCCACTTCAGCCGATCCTACCTCCTTTCTCCCCACTAGAGGCATGTAAATACAGTGATGCTAGTGAGAGACGCATAAAAATTGACGGTGGCCCTTTGAAACCTTGGTCGGTGGTAGTATAAAATCCATCGCCGGTTAACACTCCTAGATTTGATTTGACGTAGCCCTCTACTCGATTCTTCTATCGGCCAACATCTTCATCAGATCATCGTGTCTCAAGATGCGGCCGATTAAGTTGTCCCGTCTCATTTTAAGAGTTTTCAGCAGAATTTTTTCTCCTACTCTTCTTAAGACTCCTTCATTTGTCACTCGATCGATCCATTTTATAATTCTTCCATAACACCACATTTCGAACATGCTTCTATCCTTTTCTTCTCCGCAGCTGTCATCGTCCATGTATCGCTGCTGTAAAGAAACATACTCCAGATATACTTTCTGAAGAATTTCTTCCTTACTTCTAAGCTTGTATTTCCAGCTGTAAGTAGATACTTCTTTTGATATAATGCCCTCTTTGCCTGGGCTATTCTACTGACTATTTCTTTCAAGTATTGTCTATCGTTGGCTACTCGGGTTCCCAGGTAACAGAACTCTTCCACCTCCTCAATTTCATGTTTCCCTGGTTAAACATTGGTCCTGGCTTCTTTTCTCCTTCTGCCTACCAATTCCTTCCTTAGTATACTTTTTATTTTCCCTCAGGTTTTTAGTATAGGTCCTTAGTATACCTTTTATTTTATCTTTCCTGGCTATTATACTTTCCATGGTCAGTTTCATCGTTAAATTTCCTTTATGCCTGGATAGTTTAGATAGTACCTCAGTCATACAAGTCTTCAATGTGCATACTTTGCCAGCATACATTTATTTTCAGTGATGATGTTAAAAATATTTTGCGAGCCCCATTTGTCAATGTCATTTTTTCCCCGTGCAATTAGGGATATAAACGACAGTAAAGATATCCAATATGAGTAGCTGCATATTGGTATAAGGACTTGCAGCTAACCCAAGTAATAGCATGTTTTTGCATGTGTGCTATGCTACTTTTATCTTTTTTAAATAGTGAAGTTTAGAACAGTATATACATACTAATCCTTTTTTAGGCATGATATGTAGTGCATTGGTGAGAATTCAATCCTTGCCCAACACCTTTATGGTGGCTTGCAGGGTATTGTGTAGATGTAGATGTAGATGAACAGTATTTCCTCGGAATTTGAGAACAATACCGGATTGAGGGTAATTGATTTAATCAATAAATAATCCATTAGCTGTCTTTCTTTAGGGTCTTGGTGGGAATTCTGTCAGGTGATGATATTTTGCAGGTGTGATCCTTTAACTGCCTAATGGCTTCACTTATTTCTGTGACTGTGATCTGAGAATTGGTCCGTCAAATTCCTTAGCCTTGGTGTTTGCTGATAAATAGTTGATATAATGTCGTGCGTCGGTTTTCAGCACTGAGCATGGAATTCAGACTATAAATCAGCTTCAGCCTTAATTTTTCACAATGCAGTGTTAAGTTTCGAAATATTAAGACGAGAAATCATGAATGTCTGTCTTCTGGGGGCAAGGAAGATGGATCTGGAGAGAAACCTAAGGGCAAGTGGGAATATAGAGTTAAGGGTCTTCAGGGGATTGAAAGACTGTGCGCTGCCTGGATACGGTGACATCCGTCTCTAGGCAACGGCAACTCCTTCCCTAACAACGATTGACAACAACAGTTCAATATTCGCGACGGGAATAACCTTGAATATAAATCCCCAGCAATTTAAATATGATGTATGCTTCTCCGTGAATTTGCAACGAAATTATAATTATACATTTATATTTTTATTCAACATTTTCAAAAGAAGTGGAACCAGCAAAAAATGGAAATGTCAGTTTTAAATGTCTACATATACATCTACATCTACACGATACCCTGCAAGCTACCGCGAGGGTGTGTGGCAGGGGGCGAAATTCACCAAGTATGCATTACTAACATGCAAACAAGCAACTATAGGGTCTCATGCAACAATTTTGTTAGTATCTAGAGTTAGTATCTAAATGTAAAGAGAAGTGGAATATATTTGCCTCTAAGATCAAAATAGGATGTGTTGAGTATTTTTCTTCATATATAGCAATAAGAATATATCCTTTACTAGAGCACATTGCTTAATTAATTCCTAGTTCAGTATTTAACCACAGCATACGCACATAAAACATGGG
Organism: Platycnemis pennipes; assembly: GCA_933228895.1. NCBI lineage: Eukaryota > Metazoa > Arthropoda > Insecta > Odonata > Platycnemididae > Platycnemis > Platycnemis pennipes. Next base: position 11,762,861 of record OW121850.1, on the reverse strand, counting down.
TGATGTTTCAATACGAGAATATGTAATTAAAATTTGCTCTAATGGGAAAAGGGAAAAGTCCGATCGTCCCTGCGAAAGATTAATCCCATTTAAATTAACGACTCAAGTATGTGTTATTATCAGGGTAAATGGGTATCACTGGGCATGGATATTCAACATACGTGTGAAAACGTTTGCCTGAAGAGCTAAATTTTTTAAACGATTTACTGAGGAATACCTCTGAAATTTTCTGGAGAGTTCGTCAGCTCATTTGATTCAATGGAGCTAAAAAAAAATAAGATAACAGAGTTGAAAACGGAATGATGTATGAGGAAAACATTTGCGTCCTACAAATAGGCTGCCCTTGACTTGAAACAAAGAGAATAGGCCAATAAATGAGCATCGTAGCATATGCTACATGTCCTCTGCATTTGTTAGAGTTCAGTTATAATTACGCTTCATACCTGTTTCATAGTTTAGAAAAAAATGTGAAGTAACTTGAGCATATTAATTGCGTATCACGTGCTTTCACATCCAGCCACGTCATTACTGGTATTTCAGAGCCACTTCAAAGGAGGATAAATTTTGAATTGTACCTGTGACGCACAGAAGGGATGATCTACGTTGCCGAGAATTTAAAACATTGAAAAACTATCTAGTCGTGCTAAAATATACATTGCATTCCGACTTTTGACATTTATCTAATTTCACAATTACGATCTCAATTTTTTCAAGCCTTTTGTTTCTAGCATCTTCAACATCGGTTATGATAAGATGTATTAGGGGGGAGCAGATCATCATTAGTGCCGTATATGCCTCCTCCTTCTTGGGGTCGTGTTTGCTTAGTGGATAGAGTGTACGGACCGGAGGGTCTCTGGTTCCCGAGCAGGAGCATTTTTCTGTACACCCCCACTTACAATCCTCGCTCCTCGATTTTCTGTATGCCAGAATTTATTAGGAAAGCGTACGTGGCCCCGGGAAAGGAATTATCCCCCTATACCTCGAATGTGTGAATTTTGCATGCGAGTAGTTTAGTGGTACGGGGTGGGTGTTAGTCATAGCCGAAGTGGAAATGGACCGAGTTGGCCACCCACAACAATCACCGGAAAATGCAATCTACATCTACACGATACCCTGGAAGCCAACACGAAGGTGTGTGGCAGGGGGTGAAGATCACCAAGCATGCGCTAATGACATACAAACAAGCAACTAAAGGGTCTCATGCAGCTAGATTGTTAGTATCTATAGTATTTAAAGGAATTAATGCATGCATCATTCTCTACAGACTATTCTAAAATATTTCCCCTACCTATCCCTTTGCTATGCTGCCTATTCTGTTCCCTTATAGTACGGGGAAAAAAGCCATTTTGAATCTATCAGTACGACAATCTATCTCTCTAATCTTTTTTATCTGGTCGAATCTAGCATAATACGCTGGTGTTTTTAATATGTTCCTAACATCTTCAGTAAATCTATCCGATTGAAATTTCTCTAATAGATACAATCTGTACTTCAACCTCCGCTCTGATAATGAATCCCACCATAATTCTTGTATTAATTGTGAAACACTACTCAACCTATCGTAACACCTTTTAACGTACCTAGCTGCTGTACGCTGCACACTGTCTAGTTCTCTGATCAACCCTAATTCATTAGGATCCCATACACTGCCTGCATACTCATGGCGGGGCCTAACTAGTTAAAAGTCACATCGCTCTTTTGTCGTCTTATCACATTTCCCAAGTACTCTTTTTATAAATCCTAGCTTTCTCTTAGCTCGGCCGTATATTTTCCGGATGTCTTCCTCACGATAAATCATACACCTACATGTATACGGAGGAAAGGAGTGGGAGTAAATAGGAACACATAAAATCACGAAAACACAATAGGTGGAGAAGATGGAATAGAGCCTAATCACATTGTAAAAAAAGTTCGACCGAACCGGGACTCGCACCACGGACCTCCAACGTGGCGTGCAATCGTGATACCAATTACACCATCTATCCAAACTTAATCTCCATGATTCGGGCTGGGGGTTTATATAACCATATGCCCGTGAATAGATATGCACGACTTTGGAAACTGTTATCTCTTTCATGTGTATGATTTCTATTCGTCTTCCACTTCCTCTTGTGTGTTCGTGAATCCTCTTCTCATGGCGAGAGAAAAACTGCCACGCATACTGCATATATGGCCGCTATTCACTTTAGAAGACTTGTATTTGATTTTATTGAAGGCTTTATTAATGTAAACATTAAACATTACGGGAGAATGGGTCCAGATTCGACCACTGCTACTCGTTTCTTATCTTTACTGTGGAAACACTATCAGTATCTTCTTAGGTATCTTCGCTAAAGATTTATCGTGGGGAAGACACATCAGGGAAATATGCGGCCGAGCGAAGAGAAAGCTAGTATTTATAAAAAGAGCACTTGGGAAATGTGATGAGAAGACAAAAGAGCGATGTTTCTTCTCACTAGTTAGGCCCCACCTTGAGTATGCAGCCTGTGAATGGGATCCGGATGAATTAGGTTTGATCAGAGAACTAGACAGTGTGCAGCGTAGAGCAGCTAGGTTCGTTAAAAGGTGTTACGATAGGTTGAGTAGCGTTTCAGAATTAATAAAAGAATTAGGGTGGGAATCATTATCAGAGCGGAGGTTAAGGTAGAGATTAAATTTATTAGAGAAATTTCAATCGGATAGATTTACTGAAGATGTTAGGAACATATTAAAAACATCAGCGTATTATGCTAGATTCGACCAGATAAAAAAGATTAGAGAGATAGATTGTCGTACTGATAGATTCAAAATGGCGTTTTTCCCCGTACTATAAGAGAACAGAATAGGCAGCAAAGTAAAGGGATAGGTAGGGGAGATATTCTAGAGTAGTCTGTAGTGCAAGATGCATGTATTGATACCTCAAATTCTATAGATACTAACAATCTAGTTGCATGAGACCCATAGTTGCTTGTTTACATGCCTGTAGTGTATGCTTGGTTATATTCACCCCCTGCCACACACTCTCGTGGTGGCTTCAGGGTATCGTGTAGATGTAGATGCAAAAAAACCCACATTCTAAAAAAAAATTTATCTCCATATTCAACAAATTGCTATACTAATTGCTCACCTTGCTATTTAGTCGGCAAGGTCTAATTAGTAGGTCAGTAAATATGGCGAAATCCTGCCCAATATTTTAGTTGGATCATGTATATCGAACTATCCCCTGCCACAAGTTAAAACTGGTCGAAATTGGTCGAACTGGCGGCTTGCAGGGTATCGTGTAGATGTAGATGTAGATGAGGTAACTAACTTCCAGTGTAATGAATTCTCGAACCTAATCGACATTTGGACTGTGGAAAATATCGATTCATTTCCTTCCGCCTCCTGTGTGAATGTGCCAAATGACACGTGATGCCCCGCTTACTCCCTTTTAGGTTCAGGCTCCCAAAATTTTCGGGAGATCGTCACGGCTGAGGGCCTCATTCTGTATAATACTCGGGCCCTTCCCCCCTGTGGGGCGTTCACCGTCGTCGGCGTCCCCTAAAACACAAATCAATCGATCGGACGAGTCCATGAGCCCTCCTGATCCTCGTCGGCTCCTTTAAATTTTAGTCCTTCAGTCTCCGGGCAGGGGTTATCCCCCCCGGCCGTTCACCTCCTGCCACACACCGTTATGGTGGCTTGCAGGGTATTATGTAGATGTATACCTCGGGTGCCCGCTGGCACGGACCGACTCTCTGTCGCGGGAACGGGCACCCTCGAACTCGCCAACTTTTTCGACCTCGAGGAAGGGATGGAAAAAGGTCCGCTAATCCCTACACACGAACTGGACAACTTACCCTTTCAGGTAGAAAGCTACACCCTTTTTAAGGTTAAGTTTTCATTGCAATTTGTCGCACCACTCTTGAATTGCATCTAATCCTTACTATTATATATTATGGATTAGAATTTTGGCGTGGCGCATACAATAACAAATGAAAGCCTGCTATAATCCTTCAGAAAAGAATTGTAAGAAGTATGGCATTAGAAAAAACAGGTTTTGAACATTCGTATCCCTTGTTTTTAAGTCTAAATTTACTTCCATTACAGCATTATTATGTATTTAAGGTATTGCAATTATTTTATGTTATGAGTGGTAATATTCCCACTATATCAGGAAGCATGTACAAGTTTAATTTGAGAAAGGAAAACGTCCCAATAATTAAGCCAAATTTAAATATTTTCAAACGATCATTTGTATACATGGGCCCAAAGGTTTATAATTTGTAGCCCGAGAAAATAAAAAAAAAATTGTAAATTTTTTAAATTTAGCAGTTTTTTAAAAGTCATGGATACTGGCAAATGAAAATGTTGTAAGATTCTTTTGATGTCATCAGATTTTGTTTTTCTCCTTGTAAAAATATAAAAATAAAATTACTCGTTGTTTTGTATTTGTTATGTAGTTATACTCACATTAGTAAATATTCAGATGTAAATGGCATTTATTGTTACTTTTTTAAGATAGTTTCACTTTCTATTATCACTTTTGTAAAATTTGAAAAAATAGAAGCGTTAGTGATGAATTATTCAACTATGAAGGTTGCTCCAGCACAGGTTCTCTCCTTTGAAGCAACCCAACGTTCTTATCCTCTTATAAATTCAGTATTAGGTATTGTTTTTGCTGAAAGCAATAAAAATTTACTTACTTACGCGAGGAAACAACATTCTAGACACCTTAGCAACAAATACATCTAAAAAGAAGCTGTAAATATAGTTTTAGACACCGAAATTGGTGATCATAAGATAGTGCATGCGAAATTTATCGTAGGCTTAGAAAGACATTATAAATCAAGGAAAAGGGTATAATTATTTGGCAGGGCTGACTACGACGGTATGAAAGAGGAGTTAAGCAAATAAAACATCGAGAGCATTAGCAAGGAAATCACCTCGGCAAGCGTTTCCAACAATCTCATCTTGAACCCTTTTCTCATGATATTTTAGATTGGGATGGGAAAAATTATTTTGTAAGCAGTGAAATCGAAGGTTGAATCGAATCGAAGATTACTCGTTGATGCATCGTGTCCGATGTGGAATCACAGCATACCAGACAATGTTGTGATGGGATGCACGGTAGAATTTTGATACAGATTAATAGTACGTATTTCACCAATTGTTGATCCTTATGCAGTTACAATATAGGAAAGATGGTTCGATTCTCTCGTAGATAAGAAGCGTCTAAGAAATGAGTAAAATCAAACTATACCATCGAAGGTATGTCGGTTATTTTCCTTCCAAGCGAATCATTACAAGTCTTATAGCACCGATTACAGTAATAATACACCTATTTGAAAGACCGCGAATGGCCACGAGAACTTAAACAGTTTTATGCGCCGCAAATGCACAGTAGCAGAATTCTACAGAGGAAAAATCATTCACCTTGACCGGGACCTGACTAATATTTCCACATGGGAAGATAACGTCTCGGGAGCTTTATTGGTTTTGTAGCACCTGACGGAAATCAAGGTATCCGGGTTCCAGTCCCGTTCAAGGGTAATGATTTTTTTCTCTGTAGAATGAGGGCGTTTTTTTGGAACCAAAATCGCAATTTTGTGCACGAAATTGTTAGATGGAAACGAAAAAAGAATTTCAGTGAAAAAATTAATCTTCTAATCACAACCATTCGCTCAAAAATCAAAAATTTAAATAAGCAAAAGGTGACGCCCACCGAAAAATCTGCCGTGATAACATTGACGTCATTTTCCTCCCGTCCTTGACTGCTCTTATGGAAAGGGAAGCGAGTGGAGGGGGATTCTCGGAAGGTCTGCTCGCACAGATGCTGTCGCAACTGCTCCTATTGGGAGAGCCAGCTGTGTCCCCTCCTTTGCGATAAGGCAAAGTATCTTCGCGGGCTCAGTAGTGATTGTACGAAGTCGATATACGTCAGAGGTTGCGCCACACCCACTTTTCTGAAAGGGTTAAAAAAAATCATTAGCTTTTCGCCGCTTATAAATCGAGATATAATTGACGGATCAAAAAACGGAAAAATACGTGTCTTTTTATTTTACACACTCTATCATATTTTGCAATAAAAATATGGTAAACGACCCCATTCTGCTATTCGTTAATGAGAAAAATTGATGTATGCACTCTTTGACGGGAGCGAAAACAAGTACTTACTCTGCATACTCATGAAAGCAATTAAACACTCAATGTTAGAAGGCATGTACATGTTCGATTTCCACTCCACTCCCTTCCCAATCCGCTTACTACGGCTTCAATGCTAGCTCAGCTATCATTGGATTATTAAAAATTCATCCCATCAAATCGGAGTTGGTCTCACTCGTAAGGAGTTGAGAGAGATAGAGAAGGGACCACCGCGTTTACCCCCCTTATAGTTTTGGAGGAAGGGGGTGGAAAGGGGAGGGAAGAAAAAAATCTTTTTCGGTAGCTCTCTCCACCCCACGGGAAAGGGGTGGGGGCGAGGGCTCCGAGGCGTTTGTTTGACAACCCTTCCGGAGTCCTCCGCTGCTAGTTTTGAGAGGGAGCGAAGGAGGTGAGCTAACTAGGGGTTAAAGTGGGGAAGGGTTTGGCGCGTGCAAATAAGACGCCTCTGGGGAGGGGGGGGGGGGATGGGGGAGAGCGGTTGATGGGGAGGGGGGTGGAAGATTTAGCAGATTTGCTCAAGGGTTTGCTCCTCAGCTCCCTGTCACCTCTGTGCGGTTCCCTGGGAAAGAAGGGTCTAGGGAGAAGGGGACCCAGTGATGTAGTCCGCATAGGCAGGATCCACCGGAGCTGGGAATTTCACGTTTACGGCAAGGGATCAGGAAACTGATGGTATCACGTCTCTCGCAGCGAGCTACTGCTCAAACGCCATTTCGGAAGTGACTGTTAGAACACGGAAAGTTGTTAACAGCAATTTTTCGTTCACGGCTGATTTGTAACAGGAAGTTGACAGGTAAAAGCCAATTGTCGGGAGTGCACGAAATGTGAAAAGTGAGGAGTTCTAAAGCATTCTTGGGAAAATGTCATTGCTCTAATACACAGACTAGTTGCATGTCAATAGCTCATATTTGGTGATCTTAAAACAGAAGAAGCAGCATAGCAAAGGGATAGGAAAGGGAAATATTCTAGAGTAGTCTGTAGAGCATGATGCATGTATTAATCCCTCAAATACTATAGATACTAACAATCTAGTTGCATGAGACCCTATAGTTGCTTGTTTGCATGTCGGTAGTGCATGCTTGGTGATATTCACCTACTGCCACACACCCTCGCGGTGGCTTGCAGGGTGTCGTGTAGACGTAGACGTACATCTTCACCCCCTGCCTCATACCCTCGCGGTGGCTTGCGTGGATATGGATGCAGCAGAATCTCTACACTGACGGGAGATTAAAACCCAAGTCAAGTCTAGACCGTCCAATCATGTAGAGGTATTTGAGTTAGTTGTTACATCTATGCCGTTCGTTATTCAGAAATAGATAAACAAATTATTTACAATGAGTAAAGTTTTTCTAAAATGGTCGAATGGAACTGTACTAAGTGACTTTTTATGCGTCACAAGGAGACAAATAAAGTTTAAAATTCCTGATAAACATTTTTACTACGCCACAACAGAAGTTTCGCCCCTTAGGGCAACATCACATCATCATTTTTTGCCTACTAGCACTTAAAAATTAAGCAATAATGAATTAACAAACGTGGAATCCATTAAATATCTTGGAATAAGACTGACACATGATCTTTCCTGGGGTAAACACATACGTGAAATAATGGGACAAGCTAATTTAGTAGACTGGGATTTATCAAAAGAGTATTGGGTAAATGTGACGAACATGTAAGAGAAATCAGCTACTTTTCCCTTGTTAACCTCATTTGGAATATGCTGCCAGTGTATGGGATCCTACGAAATTGGTCTAAATAACGAACTTGAACGTGTGCAGCGAAGATCGGTACGATAACTATATTAGCGTAACCAGTCTATTAAATGAATTAAAATGGGAATCATTGTCAGATCGCAGGTTGAAATTTAGACTTAATCTCTTAAACAAATGCCAAGACCATATTTTCAGTGATGTTGTTAAAAATATTTTGCGAACCCCAACTTATTATGGTAGACTGGACCATGATTACAAAAATAGAGAAATTGATTGCCGAACTGACAGATTCTAAATGTCCTTTTTTCCTCGCACGAATGGGGATATGAATAACGTTAAATATATCCAATACGAGTGTAGCAATGGATAACATTGGTAGCTGCATGTTGGTATAAGGACTTGAAGCTAGACCAACTAACAGCATGTTTTTGCATTTTGTTTTCTATTTTTATCTTTTTTTAAATAGTGAAGTTTAAAACAATACTGTATAAATACTAATCCTTTTTATGCATAATATGTAGTGCATGTTTGGTGAGAATTCACCCCCTGCCACACACCTTTATGGTGGCTTGCAGGGTATTATGCAGATGTAGATAGATCAGGTACGATGATGAATATGCCCTAACGTGTGAAACCTGCGTTTTACCGTGCTAAAAATAAATGCGGGTGGGATTTTAAGGAGAATTTTTATCATTATAACATAGTTTCTCTAAAGTATTACGAAACCCAGTTAAGGAGGTTGGCTCGCGACTGCGTGAGTCAAGTTGTCTGAGGAATCTTATTAAATTAATTACGAGTATATGCCTGCTAAGTGATCCTTAATTCACAAAGAAAATTACCTAAGCTATTGAAAGTCATAAGTATCATAAGAAATACGATGTAAAGTCGAAGGATTTCTTTTTTATGATAATTTTAATGAGCTCGACTATGGAGTCAATTCAGCATTTACTTTAAAGAAATACATTCATGTACTCAATGAATTTACTAATTTATAACACCAGAATATTACTTTCAAACATTATGTTATAATATTTTCCTGAAATATGCTTTAATATCTCATTAGTAATGATATTATTCATACGCCATACATTTTACATAGGGCGACCGCAGCGCCACTTGAAGACAACTAACGCATTTCGTCTGCTATAAGCGCAGAAATTGGTGGATTTAGCGAAAAAAACGGTGGGTTGATGCCTTTATTTTCGTGTCATTTTATTTCTTGTGAAATTACGCATGAAATATCATTTTTTTGCAAAAATGACATGACATTATGGTATTTTTAAACGTTATATTCCCATGTGACGGCCATTCTCGCCGTTAATCGTATGTAATTTCAAATGCAATTTGTGCAAAAAGGAGTATGGGTTGGTATAATTATCTTTACTTTATTAGATAGAGGAACTTGCGTTCTATAAGTGCTGAAAATATAAAAAAAATGACATGACTTTCACTTTTCGGACCAACCTTCTTAAGTTGGAGCAGGAATTTTTTGGGAACGGGGAATGGTTGAATTAAACCCGGTGTCTGCATTAGCTGTTAAGGGATACACGGTTTAATTTCCGTTGGATATGCATGATGGACCATGTAAATGGGACATAAAAGAAATTGCTAGACTTGACTTCATGGAACCACGTATTGATGACGTAAATGAATTCACTTAGTAAAATTCCACACTTTTACTAAAACCGACCTAGGTTTAGACTTATACTTACAGTTATTATCAAGGTGACAATGGTACATCACGAGCCCCTTATATACAGAATAGAGTGAGGGAGGAGGGGGGGGGGGGTAGGGGATAGGTAGGGAGTCAACGTGCGGGAAATGGGGGGTAGCAAGATATTCCACAGAGAAAAAAATCATTCGCCTTGACCGGGACTCGAACCCGGACCCCCTGAATTCCGGCCAGTTGCTCTACCAGTTGAGCTACCAAGCGCCTTGGTATCTCAACTGTATCGTGCATCCCAGCCGGTAACTCCGCTTAAGTTTTCGCGGCTAGCTCACGAGCTTTGAATTTGTGCGGGAAATGTTTGATTGGTCTAAGGTGGGAGTGGGGAAGCGGGGGCATTTGAGCGAGCATTGTTACGAATTGTGTTACGGGAGGGGGAGGGGGGGGGGGGGAAAGGTAAGGTTAGGAGAGGAGATTGGGAAGGGAGCATATCATTCAGCACACATACATTAATTGTTTTGGAATACAAAAATATCTCAAGGTTTTTCAGATAGTCCAGTTTGTGGCCCTTACACTGCGAGTGAAGGACTTTTGGGATGAAGTCACTTTGGTGGTCTTCCTCTATTAAGTCCTTGGCGAACTGGGAACTTACATTACCCTTCATTAAACAGCGCTGATGTTCTTTTACCCGGGCTTTACAGTTGGTACCTTTACAACTAAGTAAGTATACACCACTGTTTACTTACCACAAGTATGTCGAAACCTAGGTCGGTTTTAATTAAAGTGTGGAATTTTACGAAGTGAATTCATTTACGTTATAAATGGGACACGTTAAATAAGGATATTCAAGGAGGAAGAAGGATAGAAGCACTAAACTGCTAAGATTAGGCGACATACAAACTAAGGTTACTTCGTCATTATGCAAGGTAGAATATTGATTATTGACTGATACTACTGAATTTCAGTTTGAACCCGGCGTAAAAATCAACTTCCTCGCAAAAGGTCGTTCACCGAGACAAAGAGGGTATTGAACAAGAAATTCTTTCACCACAGTACCAATGTAGGCATTCAAGTGGCACAGAACCATGAGAATGGCCCGAAAAAGACACCAGTTTAGTGTCTAACTCTACATCTACACGATACCCTGCAAGCCACCGCGAGGGTGTGTGGCAGGGGGTGAAGATCACCAAGCATGCACTACTAACATGCAAACAAGCAACTATAGTGTCTCATGCAACTAGATTGTTAGTATCTACAGTATTTAAGGGGTTAATACATGCATCATGCACTAGGGAATACTCTAAAATATTTCCCCTACCTATCCCTTTCCTATGCTGCCTATTCTGTTCTCTTATAGTACGGGGGAAAAATGCCATTTTGAATCTATCGGTACGACAATCTATCTCTCTAATCTTATTTATCTGGTCGAATCTAGCATAATACGCTGGTTATTTTAGTATGCACCTAATATCTTCAGTAAAGCTATCCGATAGAAATTTCTGTAGTAGATTCAATCTGTTCTTTAACCTAGGCTCTGGTAATGATTCCCACCCTAATTCTTTTATTAATTCTGAAACGCTGCTCAACCTATCGTGACACCTTTTAACGAACCTAGCTGCTCTACACTGCACACTGTCTAGTTCTCTGATTAACTCTAATTCATTAGGATCCGATACACTGGCTGCATACTCAAGGTGGGGCCTAACTAATGAAAAATAGCATCGCTCTTTTGTCTTCTCATCACCAAATACTCTTTTTATAAATCCTAGCTTTCTCTTCGCTGGGACGCATATTTACCGGATGTGTCTTCCCCACGATAAATCCTTAGTGATTGTAAGTGAGTGTCTTCTCACACTTGTCACTCAAAGGAATGAAAATTACTAATGATCTCCAAAACCAATGGGGTCGTTTACAATATTTTTTATAGCCGAATCTGATAGAGTTTGTAAAATAAAAAAAACCTGTGGTTTTCCGTTCTTCAATCCGTCAATTTGTTCTCGAGTTACGAGCAGCGAAAAACTGTGGTGTTTAACCCTTACGTAAAAGTTGGCGTGCAAAGGACTTTTGTACGTCATCCACTTCGTCCAATCACAACTGAGATCGCGAAGCTCCTTCGCCCAATCACAATGGAGGACACATAGCTGACTCTGCCAATGGGAGCGGTTGCGACAGCATCTCTCCAAGGAGACCTCCCCTCCTCACCACCCCTCCCTTCCCGTTCTTCCTGAAAACAGATAATGGAGGGGAGGTGGATGACGTAATAATCCTTAAACGCAGCTCGTTCGGTGGGCGTCACCTTTTGTTCATTTTTATCTCGAGTGAATAACTCATTGGAAGATTAATTTTTGTAATTTACAAGATTAGTTTTTTCACTTCCTTTTAGAAGGTTAGAAGATTAAGTATATCACAGAAGTTCATTTTTGTTTCAATCTAACAATTTTGTGTAGAAAAGAGGGATTGCGGTTCTGAGTATACGCCCAATTCTGGAATGGAGTTCAAAAGAATTTGGCTGCAATCGAATCAAGTTCGCTGCCTACATTGAAATAGAGGATGGAATGGAAAAGTTCACAATATTGAACGGACAACGGGAGCATACGTCAATACTCGAGAACAGACTCAAACCTGCGACATCATCTACGGTATTTATCGGAGAAATCTTGCCTTCCAATGTACCAGGGAGTTGAAAGAGTCATTTTCAAAATCATTCAGTGATTGGGTGAGACATGGATGGAAGTAATAAGAAAAGAACTAATAGTGCAGAAATTCCCAGATTGGGAAAAAAGAATAAAGAAGTGGCACGGAAGAAGAAATTCCTAACCACTGGAGGTGCTGGAGAAGAAACAAGTTCAATTCTTTTCGAGGCACAACAATATGTTGGTTTTTCAGGGGCGGAGGCGTTTTTTGTGCATTCTGAAAGCAGACAATGCCATCGAAATGTGCTCCGTCGCCTCCTTGAGTGACATCTCTACCATTTCTTTTCTTTATGTCTGGAGAGAGACATTTAGAAGTGCTTCAAGGGATAAATAAAAGCCAGCACTTGGCATATCGATAGAAGGTGTCACTGAATCGAGTAATAAGAAAATTCTAGAGCGAGATTGAGTGGAATGATAAAATTTAAATAAAGGAATATGCAAGATTATGGGACAAATATATAAATAAAACCAAGCATGGGCAAGTGCAGTATTGATAACATTGTTAGAACATGAAAGTTTCATTTGTAATTGCGTACAGTTGGTGAAATATACGTTTCTTCTGATTTTTTATTAGCTAAAATGTCTCACATGTCCTGATACTTATTATAAACAAGGCGTACTGTACATTTCAATACTGCAAGACTCATTATTTATTTTTACTGTCGTATTTTTGTTTTAATTTTCGCTAACGTTAACAGTTTAAGCAATTATTGCTGTTTTTGGAATTTTTTGATCATACCATCATTAAAAACATCAAAAATCATTAAAATAAAGTCACCGTACAGTCAATTTTGGAGATTTATGATCAAATTCATAGGACAGCTCATTTTAGGAATAATATGTTTTAAGTCATAAGTAGAGATACATTCTGGATCCGTTAATCGTTAATTAACGAAGTTAACATATTGCTTACCGTTTTAACTTTTAAGTTAAATCCAAAAACTATTAACGGTCTTATTAACTTTCGTTAACTTTTAATTCCGTTAATTTTAGTACATGACTTTTGTTCAGAGCCATTTGGATTGACATGAAATAACTTGGTGAGGGAGTAGAGTTGAGAATGCAATCTAGAGAACTCAGCGTTTGTGCTGCAATCAGACTTTTACATAACTTTTACAGACAAAATATACACAGTCAAGGCTCACGTTTCTACCCTAATCAATCTTAAATAATACACGAAGAGAACGCATCCATCTAAATACGTTCAATTTGAAGAAAAAGTAAAGGCAGGATCAACTCGCGGGAAAACGAAAACCAAGTCTCAGGTTTTTTCAAGAGCTGTGGCTTCTTCTTATGTCAATAGGACTGGAAATAGTCTTTTCACAGTCTAATGTTAAAAGACTACGCCAGCAAAATATTGGTGATTCTTTTGTTATCGCAGCTACCGGTAGCGGCGTATCCCAAGGTTTCTATTTCCACAATCACATGCAAACAGCGTCAGGTCCACCTTTACTGACGGAAACGGTATATTACTATGAAACGACATCCTCATGTATATAAGTCTACATTACCTAAGCTATACTGTTTATTAAATAAGTATTTTTGACTATGAAATTCTTGTTACGTTGATTAACATTAAAAATACCTAAATGTTAAGCGACATACAATTCAAAATTGCCTACAATTTCATATAGATTTTTAACTTTAAAGGATAACTTTAACTCGCGTTAAATTTTCATCAAGATAACGATTTAACAATTAACGAAGTTAACTTTTGAGTAGCTTTTAATACATTATTGAAGTTAATTTTTGGATTAACTTTGCCCAGCTATGTATTTATTGTTACGAAAATGCTGGAATTTTACAATGATATTTAATGCACACTCACCATCTCATATGATAATAATTTTAGCAAATTTTTCTGCCACTCATATTTATTGCATTTTTTCCAAATATCTTTTACAGTGTACGATAAGTTTCCCAGCGCTAACGTCGAAATCAAGTTTGGGCTACATGTTTGTGGCGGTGCACCATATTCCCGTGAGTTAACAACCTCATAAATGCTATTGAATTGTGTGAATGTTAGAAAGATGCCTTTTTTAAGCAGCGATAGGGTTTATATTCGGAGAAATATCAATCATTGATATATGTCAAAAATTATGTCATAGTTTGTACGTCTGAACCATTCTGTTGTGTGTTGTTGGGCATACGGTCATGTCCAAATAGGGGAACAATAGCGTTAAATGCGCCCGCGTGTCGCAGTTGTGAATCAGTGCTCCTTTTTTAGATACGACAAGAACGGACCAAATATTGAACCTTATTCTATCTGTGATTATGTATCGAGTCGCAATTGTTACTTACACGTTTCTGTTGTAGCAACGTTTCAGCTGAATCACGGCGCCATGGGGAATATGAATGCAATTTGTTTCCTGTGCACGAATCTATATCTATCTATCTATCTATCTACGACATACCCTGAAAGCCACCTCGGGGGTGTGTGGCAGGAGGTGCATCCACACCAGGAACAATGACACAACAAATAAAAATGAACAACACAAAACAAAAACCACACCTGTAAAGTAATTATGGGGTAAAAAAAGGAAAAAAATACTACCAAATCCCAATCATGCATGACACACCAACGAATACCATGCATGACTTGAAATCCGACACCAATTTAATAGATACCTACTCATGCATGCAAAAAACAGCAATGCAGGCGAGTCACACCTTGATTTGAACATGCAGGGAATTAAAAATAATATCGACCTACTCTGAATATTATCTCTATAATTGTTATCGATTGACGCCATGTCTAGCATTCTGATCTCGAATAGTACGTGGAAAAAATGATATTCTAAACCTGTCCGTCCTGCAATATATCTCCTTAATTTTATTAGAATTATCGAGCCTACCGTAATTGTCGGAGCCAGCAATGTATGATTAAAGTCAGTAATGAAATGTCCCTCCTTAAATTTTCCCAGAAGGTTAAGTCTATAATTCAGCCTACGTTGAGACAGCGATTCCCATCCCAATTCGGCTAACATTAGGGTGGGCCGAAAAAAGGTTTTTTTCCGGATCAAATTTGCCCTATGCGGGAAAGTTGTGTACTGATATCAGGATCTTGCATGCAAAATTTTTTTGAAATCGGATAATATTAACCACTGCCGCCCGAGCTCTAAAGTTTAAAATTTTGCGAAAATTCAGGCGGAAATGGGAAACAAACGGTTATGGAGAATAATTTTTTGCAATTGCTGGAACATTGGTAAATATCAACGATAGATACATGTGTTTAGATTACAAAACTGAAATGTGAAGTTTATTTCACGAAATCTATGGCTTATACGATGCCTAAGAATAAACGGCTAATTTAGAGTGTAGGCAACCCGCACAACGACAAAAATTTTACACGCTCTTTGCATCACTTCAAATAGATCAAAGGAGCCGTTTTGGGAGCCGTATTTGGGGTACCTAAATTAATATTTTTTCGAATGTAGTTCCTCTATAAATGTGTCATACTTCATTTGGGTATAGATAATACATTAAAACAGACGGTAAAGTTAATTTTTTTAAACTAACCTCAATTATGATGAAGAATTTTATGCATGTTGAGCTATTGCCACAAAAAAAATCAGTTAATCAAGGTAGGATTAAGGCACAGCCTGATCACCAAATATTTATTTAAGTAGCTCTTTGCTATTTTCGTGAAGAAACTACCCAGAACTCACCACGAGGAGGTGGCTACCTACTATCGAGTTCCACCCTTGCCCTCCCAAACCAGCCTTCCATAGGGCACATTTGTAGGTATCTGACTATCACTGGTTCTTATTATACCTTATGCTGTGCTTTATTTTCAAATTTTGGTTGAAGTTTTCGGCCTTTTATGCAAAATAATGCCCATCCATGCCTGCTTTCTGGACTGCATGCGGATTTTGACGCCACCGTGATCATTTGTACCATCCTTTCAACTGCTTGTGTGTGGCATGCAAATGGGGGTACTTTCAACAAAGCCCCTTTCTTCAGAATATATCCCAAATCTTTGCTTATGATATCAGCTATTAAAGGTGGTTGAGTTACCGCTTTTGTTTTCCAGTCAACTAAGTAGACGTCATCTTGTGCATCAAAATTCATAGTTGGATGTTCGAATTTCCTAAATTCCTTCTTCTGATTTTAATATTTTTTCAACGGCCATTTAACGGATCGGTCTTCTCTCATCGGCTAGCATTGCAAACAGAATATTCTCTGGGTGAGCAAAAAGAGCGTTTCCCTGAATGATTGAGTAAAGGCGTAATTTGATGTCTCGATTCATATATTTCATGAAATGTATCATGTTCATGATATTCTTCGAACCTTCCGTGCAGTGTGGTCTTAATTTTATCGCGAACCACATAGGAGTTTATACTCACAAGTTGCCAATGTCATCTGTTCTTTTGAAGGAGTTTCGGTTGAAACATATAAACGAAGAATGCGAATTGCTGTAGTGGTCCACCTGGAATGAACCATTTTCCCCGGACTTCTCGCTGAAAGACTCTCCAGGCATTCTCCACTTGAAAAAGCACATGGTCTCCTTGAGAAACAATCCCGATATCAACTAGAAGCACGGATGCGAGTGCTGCAGCAGCTCGTTTCGATATACAGAATCTTTCACAGGAAGACGCAAATCTAGGCAAATTTAAATTATTTACACCCACCTTTTTTAAAAAAATCATCAGCATCACTTGCGTCGCGTAATTCTTCATCTGCAGACGTTTCATCACTTGAGTCTTTACAAATCTCAGGAACGTCTTGCTCAGGTAGCGTGGAACATTCTAATAATCTTTTTATTTCTAACCTATTTCATTTCCTCTTCCTCTTGTTAGTTTCCTGGACATCAATGGCACTGATATTCAATTTTCTATCACTACTCTGGTCCTGAAGGAATACACGTTCTAAAAATGGCACTTTGGTGGTATTATCAGAAACCCAATCAGTTCCACTAGAGAATTCACATGCCGCAACATGAAACAGCTGACACGCGTGACGAAGAAAGTCTTGATTCAGATCAACGAAAGTATTCTTGTTGACAGATCGAAGATTATTGCAGTATTTTCCATGGTATTGAATAATTCGTCTCACAATTTGCTTATGTCCGACAACTGGTATAGAGGATCTATTCCAGATGTCTTCAAAGGCATACTTCCTCTGGGAGGGCCAATTCTTCGAACAAAAGGATGGAGCAGCCATGGGAAGCCCTCTCTCTCCGGTTGTGGCCAATCTCTTCATGGAACATTTTGAAGAAGACGCTCTGGCATCCTGCAGCCTTCGACCAACCTGCTGGCTACGCTACGTCGACGATACGTTCGTCATTTGGCCCCACGGGACGGAAAAATTACAAGTCTTTAAGAGGGAAATCAACTCAATACATCCCTCCATCCAATTCACTATGGAGATGGAGGAGAATGGGACCCTACCTTTCTTAGATGTTCTGGTGAAGAAAGGAGACGACGGATCTCTACGGCACTCCGTCTACAGAAAGAAAACCCACACGGATCGGTATCTCCATGCAACCTCCCACCATCATCCGAGGCAAAAAGCGGCTTTAGTCAAAACCCTAATGCATAGGGCCAGAGTGGTATGCGAGAACACTGCTCTAAAAGACGAGGAATCACATTTGGTTGCCGCTCTCGTCGGAAATGGGTATTCGGAGTCGTTCGTGAGGAGACATATGAAGATGGAGCCAAGATTGCCCGAAAACAACCGGACGAAACCGAAAGGATATGCCATGATTCCCTACGTTGCTGGATCGTCCGAACGCATTTCCCGCATACTTGGGAAAGCAGGCATAGAGACGCGGTTCGGCACGTTGACCAAAACCAAAGACATATTACCATCTGCGAAGGACCGGCTTCACCCTCTTCAGACAGAAGGAGTTTACGAAATACCGTGCACTTGCGGTAAAGTGTACATAGGGCAAAGCGGAAGGTCGGTAGCGTGCCGATTAAAGGAACATCGGAGAGCGATCCTGCGCGGCAATGGAAAAGAATCGGCGGTTGCAGACCACGCCCTCTCGGGAGAGGGCCACCGGATCTTGACCGAGGAGACGAAGGTCATCTCGAGGGAAAAATCGTATTTTCCTCGTTTAATTCGAGAGGCCGTCGAAATTGAGAAGAGGCCGCAGAACTTCAACAGAGATGACGGCATTCGACTTAGCGCGGTCTGGAAGAAACTCTTCCTAGGTGAACGACCCGCACAACTCACTGACGTCAGCAGCGGGGGGGGAGCGGTGAAAAGGAACGGCAACCAGCCAAGGCCAAGAGACAGGGGGAGGGGGGACACGGGTCCCCCATAAATAGCAGCATCTTCGCTTCTTAATAATCATTTCCCTGATGACGTGCCCTGCAACGGGTATGAAAGCTTGGAGTACGACAATGCCTGTGACGCAGCTGCCACCGAAAGTGACAACTGGACATCAGGCACTCCTCTCCACACCTTTTAAGCTTTTTCTGTATTTTCGCCATTGCTTTAATCTTCTTGCAACCGAAACCACAGTACGCGGCACAATGTAATTATTCACTCACACCAATGAATACCAACTGACAGACTACCTCAAGCTTATGAAGTGAAATACGCATCTTGCCCGACAACGGATGGGAATCCCCAAGGAAAATAAAATATTGCAACGAATGTGGTGAGTTTATGAGTAACGATAGTAACAGAATGAGATGAGGGAGTTTAAACATCAGTTACGAGGGTTTACAAAGGAATATGTGTTGTATGAGAATTCTATGCCATTTTATCACCGAAGTATTCACGATCAACTCATCACTGGGGCCAGAGAAGGATAACCTCCGTCCTCCGTCTCATTCATACTTTCCTTAGCTCTACCACTGGCCATCTTTATCATACCTGGCTCTCGTCGAACTAGCTGTACCTGCAATCGCTTAGGCAGTAGTTAACTCCCGGTTTTCCAAGAAAGTGCCATTTGGAGGAACACGTATATACCGTACATAGAGGTAATGCGTTGTTTATGGAACTTTTCGGTTTACATTTCCTACAGTGAACCACTGCAATTTATCAAAGTTCTTAGAAAAAGCTACTATCTTCTGATGAGTAGATCGTAACTATATCAGTCTTTTTTACCAAAAGAATTCGTTTGGACTCAACAAGTGTATTAAAATGTCTGATTCGTAGTATCTTTCCCAGCGCGCAGCCCGCTTTGTCTCCGAGTGAACACCCACTCCTTTTGCAATCTAATTCACAAGCATTTACGACACAGGAATTCGTTGGATTTGCGAAGAATATCTGCAGCTCAAGGGGACAAGAACCAATTATTGGAATTTGCAGTATATACCGAGGAAATTAAATGTTTGAATCACCTTTGTGATGAATATCAGGCCGTGATTCTTCGCCATAATTGAGGTTAGTTAAAATGAAATTAACTTTACCGTCTGTTATAATGTATTATCTATACCCAAATGAAGTATGACACATTTATAGAGGAACTACATTCGAAAAAATATTAATTTAGGTGCCCCAAATACGGCTCCCAAAAGTGATCTATTTGAAGTGATGCAAAGAGCGTGTAAAATTTTTGTCGTTGTGCGGGTTGCCTACACTCTAAATTAGCCGTTTATTCTTAGGCATCGTATAAGCCATAGATTTCGTGAAATAAACTTCACATTTCAGTTTTGTAATCTAAACACATGTATCTATCGTTGATATTTACCAATGTTCCAGCAATTGCAAAAAATTATTCTCCATAACCGTTTGTTTCCCATTTCCGCCTGAATTTTCGCAAAATTTTAAACTTTAGAGCTCGGGCGGCAGTGGTTAATATTATCCGATTTCAAAAAAATTTTGCATGCAAGATCCTGATATCAGTACACAACTTTCCCGCATAGGGAAAATTTGATCCGGAAAAAAAACCTTTTTTCGGCCCACCCTAGCTAACATACCAGACACACTGCTTTCCCTATCGTAACACCCTTTTACATATCTCGCTGCTCATCGTTGTACTGGATGTAATTCGTAAATTAATCCTGCTTCATAAGGGTCCCATATAGTCGCAGCATATTCTAAGGGTGGCCTAACAAATGAAAAATAGCAACGTTCCTTCACCCTCTCCTCACTTTTCCCTAATATTCTTTTAATAAACCCCAACTTTCTATTATTGTATATTTCCCGACTGCATACTTCCCGAATTATGTACTTGATGTGAAATTCTCTCACATATTTTAGTTAATACATAATTTTAATGTATAAGCTAAAATTTTCCATGCCAACCACAAAGGTTATCTAATGCTATTAATATGCTCCCGAAAATAGACGAAAGTCAAGTGACATCAGGGGGCCTATTCTGTAAAGTCGAAAGAATTTCGGCTCATATGGAGAGTCGTGGGTCACCGCGACGAACGATTCGCGAACATCGTTCACCGTCGAAATGACGTATAACAGTTGACTGTTATCCAACGTTATGTTTATCCAGCGCGCCATTATTACAATGGAAGGAACAAGCTGAGGTAATTAACAATAGTTAATCAACATGACTTACTGTTGATGTTTGTAATCAATCTATTCGCTTTAAAATGTAACAATATATGCTGGTATGGAATAACGGCAGACTAATTAAGAAAGTGAAACTTCCGAAAATTGAAAGTGATTACACCTTTGGAATTAAATCACGAAATGTTTTGGTTTTATCAATTGATTGTGTCGACAGCTTCTGTAATGATATTGTTTTCTCGAGTGAATCATTAAATCTTCGTGCATATATTCCTCCGTCCGCTATTGTTTCTATTTATGTAGTACATTGATTTGGAATGGATGATATCACAGTAGCAAATACAAATATGCAACAACCGTTCAATATCCTGCGATAATTTACGCGTCCGAAGACCAAAGGACGTCTACATCTACATGTACCCTGCAAGCCACCACACAGGGGGGACGTCCATACAATATCAGAATTTGTCGGTAGAACACAACCACACAAAGAAAGGTACTCATACAAAGCAAGGCAGCATAATGATGAGATTTGGTGAGAGTTCACCCCCTGCCATACACCTTTATGGTGGCTTGCAGGATATTATGTAGATAAAGATAGAATGATATTTGCTCAAACAATGTGATTTCCAACATGATAACATCTCCTCTCAATAATATATATTGCCCCTGCAGTAGCATTAAAATCTTACGTAGAAGTTTTACACGAATAGCAATCGTATATGTCTACTCTACCTGACAATTTATTAATCAAAATTAAACAAAAACATTGCACGGCGACATTTGAAAACAAAACAAATAGTTTTATATACTTCTAACTGTATAAGCAGCAAGGAAACGGAGACATGAAAGATTTAATCGTTAGCTAGAATAAGATACATCCTCACCTTGTATTCCGCGTGATAAATATCAACAAGTCGTCTGCTACAATCGAAGCTTCTATAGGTGCCCACCGCGAAGGCAGCGCCTGCTCGCCAGAAAATATTTGGCGACGGATTATGAACGAAATGATCCGACTCCGTCGCCTTGAGCCGGGGAGACCGTCGCGGCATCAAGGGAGCACGGTTTGTACTATAAACTATGACGTTTTTTCCATTTATGGGTATTGTTGTGACGTCGGAATCTCGAATTCGACTTTACAGAATTAGGCCCCTGATACGCCTTTTGACGTCACTGCACGGTATAGGTTCCATATTGCTATGGAAGTAGATGTTTGTTTAAAGAAGAAAAAGGAGAGAATATATTGTTTTGAGGTTTTTATTACCGTTTCTTGATGGAAACCATGACTCGATATGAAGCCATGACTGAAATGGTATTTATGAAACACAATCTCACAATTTTCCTTAGGTGGAATTTCTTATGGTGGCGTCCTAAAATAAGAAACGGATTGTTTTGTCGTAACAGAGATTTTTGGAGTGAAAACAAACAGGGCAATATAAATATATATTATACACTCTATGAAAGATTTTCTCGTTACGATCCATGCTAATTAAATTAAAAATCGAAGTACATTAGGATATTGCATTAAACAAATAAAATGAACGCAAACGTTTTCGCGAAGTACTCATTAAAATCACTGTATACGAGGCATGTCCGGAAAGTAAGTACCGTTTCGTTCTACCACCACTACAACGCTAGTGTCGCAGTTCCTCGCATGTGTACTCGTCTTTATGGTTCATTGTCTTTCGACTGACGCCATTACAGCCAGATTGTGTTGTGTTTACATTTGTTAGTGATCGTTTAAAATGTTTAAAACAATATCTGATCCCGCCGACTGTGAAGTGCGTTCTGTAATATGGTTTTTGAACGCAAAGAATGTTACTCCAGCTGAAATTCATCGTCAACTTGTAGAGATTTATGGTGAAAGTGTAATGACTGATGGGATGTGAGAAAGTTGGTTAGAAATTTCAATGATGGACGAACCAGTGTTCACGACGAAGCACGGAGTGGGCGGCCTTCTGTTGTCAATGATGGTTTGGTTGAAAAAGTGAATGAGAAAATTCTTGAAAACAGACGGTTCACGATAAGAATGCTTTTTGAAGATTCCCACAAATTTCAAAAACTTTATTGCATGAGATTGGCACAAATTGCTTAAATTATCGCAAACTGTGTTGCCGCTGGGTTCCGAAAATGCTTACGGAAGACCACAAAACGAAGCGACTTGGAAGTGCAATGACATTTCTTACCCGATGCAGTTTTGAGGGAGGTGACTTCTCAAACAGTATTGTGACTATCACTTATTCTTGAATTTGAAGCGTGATTTTGGAGGAAGGCGCTTTGACAGCGATGACGACGCAAAGAACGGTGTTCAGCAATGGCTGTCTTCCCTGGCGACATCTTTCTATATAGATGGCATAGAAAAGTTGGTTTCCCGTTATGACAAATGTCTAATCAATGGTGGCAACTATGTAGAAAAATAGTGAAAGATATACTCTTTCATGTAAAAATTAATCTTGCCTTGAAAAAAAATGTTTTTAAGATTTTTTTCCCAAACGGTACGTACTTTCCGGACAAGCCTCGTATATTTACAGAGGGCAAAGATTCACCAATTTGTGAATGCGACTCAGGAATGTCAATAAAACACCTAATGTTGGAATTCCGTATCCACCAAGACATACGGTGACGAATGATCTTTGGGGATGATCTTAAAACAATTTCAGGAAATAACAATGACAGAGTCGGGTGTTAATGTTTTTCACGAAAACAAACGTACTCCACTTTTTCTAGATCGTTTCTATACCTGTTTTACTTACGGCAAGTGCTAAAACTGCAATAGACCTTTTTTTATTGAGAATTTTATGTTTCATGAAGTGAATTCAAAGATCACATACAAGCCATGAAAACTTTAGTGGCGTTACCCGCTGAAACTGCACAATAGCAAATATTCCACAGAGAAAAAAATCGCCTTTACCTTGACCGGGACTCGTTCCCGGCCCCCCTGATTTCCTTGCCAGGTGCTCTGGTCGAAAGCACCTGGCCGGAAATCAGGGGGGCCGGTTTCGAGTCCCGGTCAAGGCGAAGGCGATTTTTTCTCTGTGGAATATTTGCTATTGTGCAATTTCATGAAATGCCTGAGCTGAGATTATTTGGGTAATTTTGAGTTCTGTGTGGTGCAAAATTACCACAGTCGACGCACCCGATAAAGCCTGATACCCTTTATACTATTTTCTTTGCTACACAACTTAAGGAGGCTCCACCGAATTATGAAGCAGAAGTCAATTATTTTTTTAAATTTCAGGATACATCATTTTTTGGCCCTTCTATCGATTGGCAATTTATTAATGAGGCATTTCCATCATATATTTGAAGAAAAAAGGCGCTGATAATCAGCTATTTTATGCGTGGTTATACCGAAGAGCATGGCTCTTGCAGTAAAATTTGCAGATTATTAATGTAAAGAGAAATGTCGTTTTGACGAAAAACTAATACAAGATGCGCACTTTTATGTGGAAAAAATGCTCATTGTAAAAAGTGCTCGCCTTACCACACTTGTTTAATGTATATTAATAAATGTTTGCTCGAAAAAAAGCAGAAAAGCCTTAGTTACATGAAAGTGGCGCTACTGTATGTTATTATCAGTATCCCTGTTATTGTCATTGGCAACGGTACTTGTGACGGAACGTCCTTACAAGCCTATTCACTAACTTAATTTAGGTATATACCTTACCAAGGTCCTTCTTATATTTTTTATGTACTTTAAATATTTAATTGGCTACCGACATGGTATAATTAATACCAATGCCTCAAAATGGTAGCAGCGTCATTGTTGCCCAACAATTTAAAAAAATATGAATATCAATACATTCAAAACAAAGAGTTCTTTTTGCAAGGGAATATTTTTAAACTAAGTAAAAAAATATTTGACCTATTTTAGAATACGTATACGCGTGATTGAGCATTTATTATCATTTTGTGAATTAAATGTGGCAGCAACACGTCAGTCATATTCTGAAGTCAAAAAGAGTTAAAAGAGCTTGTAAAAATAGAATACAACGACAACGCGCTATATATTCATACAATTATTTTGTATACGTTATCACCCTATAGATGATTTTCCATATAGGTGTTTTTCTGGATCGGTATTTATTCATTGAATAACATTGCTCTTTTACGGGATTTTGAATCGCGGAGTCACGGTGGAACCACCTTAATTCTTCTGGAAAATATTTTATTTAAACACATTTTAGCTAATAAACCTCACATTAAAAGAGTGATAAAAAATTGTACAGATTTCACAGTATGCCCGAAGTTTTTGTTAAAAATGAAGAACGATATGAAAATGATCTAGAGCAAGCGGAGGTTCATAATTCGAATTTGAGAATGTCATAGCATTTTGCCACTGCCTGTATGAAAGTTTTCATTTAGCAATCAAGAAGCCCTTTATGATTATATGAGTTTGGCGAAAATAAAAGTTCTTTTCACAACCTTCATGGTCATGCACTCTGGTCAGCACGTGAAACTGCACTTGTAAATGCATGCAATAGCATGCACTTGCATATATTGGAATGCGATTCAGCCCTATGCGTATGAAAAACGGAGGTGACGAGCAGAAAGTAAAACGAATCTATTACATAACAAGGAATTGCACTGGAGAGGGATGGGGACAGGGAAAGCTATGACTGTTATCATAACGTATAAATGAATCCATCCAAACAACGTCCAATCCAGCCAAGGGAGGGTTCATTATTGTCAATATAACACCTTGTAATCGATCACAGAAGAAAAAATTGCCCTGTGTAAGTATTTATAAGAGAACTAGCGTAACTGCTATCTGATATAAAGTGATGAACGTTGAGAGAGATTTAAAACAATCAGTAAAAATTTGAAACATTCCTCAGGATCCAACGGCGATAAAAAAATGCAGGATAAGAGACAATCGTGACGTAGGTATTTTTCTGGAATAGTGAAAAAAGAGCGTTTTATAAGAAATATGGTTTTATTTCAAAGCTAAGGCAAAATGAGATAATATACATTATAAAATACAAAATGGGGAAACATTTGATAAAATTTTGTTACCTTTAAATAGTCAATTATTAAAATAACACATAATGGTTACTTATTCCTTGACCAAAGGCTGTAATGCAGCAGGAAAATTAGAATATATTGAGCGTCTACACTTGCGGTGTGAAAATCGTATGAAATCCTACTGATAGTATAGATAGTGTTTGAAAACGAATTATAAATAGTGGAGCATAGGGAAATTAGTGGATAAATTATAAATAAAAAAGAGAAAAATTACAAAAGTTTATTTTAAAAAATTGAAGTAATCGAAGAAAGAAAAGAAAAATTAAAACACAAGGAACAAACATAATGTGATGCAGCAACATGCTATTAAATGTGCGCCATTTCTCTTGCCATCCGTGTTTGAATCTATCGAGTACATTGAGTGAGTGCTTGAGCGAGAGCATTAAGTATGAAGTAGAGAAAATAATAAAAAATAACGCGGAATAATTTATTCGCGTTGCGATGTGTTTAAAATAAGGAGGCTCCAGCGAATGATGTAAGATTCTTATTAAATTAGTAGATGTCATTTTTGTGAACATTTCAGGACTCATCGTTTTCGGCCCTTCTATAGATGGGTATTATGAGGCTTCAATTATGAGGCCTTTTTATCATATATTTGAAGAAAAAAGACACTGAAAATCAGCTATTTTATACGTACTCTTGGCAGCATGGCTCTTGAAGTAAAATTTTCAGATTAATAATGCATAGGGAAATGACGTTTTGACGAAAAACTAACATAAGAAGCGGATTTTTTTGTAGAATTTAGCATTTTAAAAAAGTTATCACCTTACCACACTTGTTTAATTGATATGAATAAATATTTGCTCGACAAAGAGCAGAAAAACCTTAGTTACATGAAAGTGGCGCTACAGTATCTTGTTATCGTTGGCAACGGTACTTGTGATGGAACGTGCTTATGAGCCTATTTACTAACTTAATTTAGGAATGTACCTTACCAAGGTCATTCTTATATTTTATATGTAATTTAAATATTGCATTGGCAATTGATATGGTGTAATTAATACCAATGCTTCCAAATGGTAGCTGCGTCATTGTTGCCAAACAATTTTCAAAAAAATGAATATCAATAAATTCAAAACAAAGAGTTGTATTTGATAGGGAAAAGTTAAAAACTAAGTAAGAAAGTATTTAACCTATTTTAGAATAGGTACGTATTAGCGGGATTGATCACGTATTCTTATTTTGTAAATTAAACGTGGCAACAACACTTCAGTCATGTTCCTTAGTCAAAATGAGTTAAAAGAGGTTGTAAAAAATAGAATGCAACTACAACGCACTATATAATAGCATACTCATACAGTTATTGTGTATGCGTTATCACCATATAGATTGTTTTCCATGAATGTATTATTCTGGATCGGTATTTATTCATTGAATATCATAGCTCTTTTACGGGATTTTGAATCGCGGCGTCACGGTGGAACCTCCTTAATATTGTGGCGGCTAGCCGTGAATTCATTGCGGTCATCTTTTTATCATTATTCATCTCTTTTAGGTTGCATTATAAGTTTCTATTCCCCGAATATAAGGACGCATAAGTGATTTCCAGTCAAAGAATGTAGTATTGCATCCATAATAGCTAAAAAAAGGGAATTTCCTTAACGTGCCATCGCGTTTAGGAGTTCACTTCAAAGTACTTGAAACACAAGAATGTCCCACCCCAGATACAGCTAGATAATGAGCCTTCTGCCTTTCTCAGAAAAATGTATGCTTCAAGGAATGTGAACTGTGCTGGATTGGATGTTTTCTTGCATCTTTCGGGAGGATGGAATTTCACTCTGTTGGAAATGTTATCGAGAATTCTTCATGCACGTGTAGCTAAGGAAGGAGATGTGTTTTCCTCAAATTGATTTCGTTCACAAAAGTAAATTTCTCGCCAAAATGGGAAGATGCAAGTGGAAAACGTATTATTCTAAAGCGCTACCAAGATGAATTCTATATGAGGCCTCGACATTTTCCATTTCCTCGACAAATAATATAATATGTATTCATAACAGTTCATCACAATCATATTCCAAACTCAATATTTATCCAGATGTTACCATGACTGGGGAATTCCATAACTTTTGTTTCGTCTTAAATTAGGTCTCTGACAGGATAAAACAGTAGTGCGCATTAAAAATTAATGGTATCCCGTATAGAACTGAGTGATTGGAACTTAAAATAGTTGCTGTTGTTGCCATTAAAAGTGACAGTGAGCAGTTGAGGTGATTGGTGCCATTAAGGATGAGTGGTTTTGGTGCAGGCACTATTATTTGTAATAGTGGAAGGCCGGAAAGACATGACTTCAGGATAAGGCAGATAGATATTTGTTCTTGGACATTAAGTCCCTTGGAACATTTACAGATAACAATTGGTCATAATTCGCAGTCTCATTAGTGACTTTAAGTTTGCAATTGAGTTTTTCTCCAAACGCCGACTAAACAATTAACACAAGGTGTCAATAGTTGAACAATAATTGACACAAAATTACAAATTTAACAGCAATACTATTTTAACAGAAACTTAATAACAGAAAGAAACCGTCAGCTGTAAAATGCATAAACGTTACATTTTACATAGCATTGATTATTAAATTTTTACATTTTATAAGATAGGAATGTAACCACTTCTTAAGCATATACATGTTTACATTAATCTTTATCCATGCCTTAATCCACCATGCCAAGAATTCCACAGACGTCAAGATGTTACCTGAAAAGATCTACCGAACATTTTTGTTCGGAAATTCGGGATTGATAACACCTCAGCATATCGTGTTTATCGTCTACGCGTGGTCAAACAAATGATTATCACACTATGTTTTAATTAGCTTGTGCATTAACACATTTATTTGATACTCTCATCTCTTTTCTATCTAAAACCACCTGAGTGTATCATAATACGGGTAAACTGTCTATCTAAAGATGTATTGACTATAAATCATAAACCACAGTTTGGTAACCTCGTAAGGTGTTAATTTAGCTCCATAACAACAAGAAAAGTAGTGAATATGAGGCATTATCAGGGTATTAAACAATTTAATTCTCAGGGAAGTTGGAATTAGATCCTTAAATTGCTTTAATTGATTAGTTAACTTTTAACATCAGGTTTCTAAGGGCTCAAACTGATGGAAGGGGTACTTAGCTAGGTATACCCTCTACACAGAACTAATGTAGGGAAGGAAATTCAATAAAAATTTCTCTGCCGCTAACGGGATTCAATCTAGGTCCATATGATGCAAGACCAGTGTTTAAGCCACTACATCAATCCACACTGGCTCAAAAATATCAATGTTGAATGTGTATTTTCGTGGTTGTGGAGTTTCTTCCCGACTCCAGGGACGTCGGCGATCACGGGGATGCCCAGCTCCGACTGGTGATCCTGGGGGAAGATAAAGTAAGGAGCGAAGAGGTGTACAGAAGAGCAGGAGAAGAAAGGAAAATATGGAAGACCCTACGGAAAAGAAGAACCAGATAGATTGGACATAACTTGAGGCACAATGAATTAGTAACAAATATAATAGAAGGGAAAATTAAAGGGAAGGTCCCGCGAGGAAGACCAAGGGAGAAGTACATGGGGCAAATAAAGAAGGACGTGAAAGAGAAAACATTTCAGGGCGTGAGCGAATTAACACTGAATTGGGCAGAATGGAGGTTTGCAGTAAACCAATCCTAGGATGGAAATACTGATGATGATGAATGTATATTTTCAATACCAATCAAATGCACTTCAATTAAACAAAATATTTGATTGAATTTTTCAAATAAATAAAATTTACTAGGGTGCTCTGCCAACTGCGTAATATTTTTGATCATTTTCATCTCTTGTGACCGTCGTGAATTTGGCATCTAATATTTATCTCGCTTAATCATGCCTCACTCTAATATTATCGATTGGAGTTTGAGTGAATCGAATAAACAGTATAATATTTATTTGGGGGATGTGACCAAGAGCGAAGGTAATTCGTGACATTTTGAATGGATGGGTAAAAGCCAAAGATCCGTGGTTCGATTCCCGGTCCAGGTGAAATTTTTCGCATGGCAATTAATGCCGCCGTTCACGCGGCAGGCTTGGAATTTCCTACATTTACCACCAAGCGCGGCTTTAGCGCTGGATGGGGTTCACCTTTGGTCGTGGCTTCTTTGAAGCCCTTTCTACCCTGCGTTGCCGTCCTTGATGGACCGCGAGGGGTTAGCATCTAATATCTTGAACCTCGGTAAAATTGCCATGCGAATTAGGCGTCTTGGGTAACGTAGTGGTCTGCGCAGTGACCCGGAAAGCCAAAGGTCCGTGGTTCGATTCCCGGTCCAGGTGAATTTCTTCGCATGGCAATTAATGTACACTCCACTTTTTAATCGAAAATGTAGGTGAGTGCATGGGTATCACAAATTATTCGCAAGATTTTTATTTTTTTTCGCCAGGAACCGATCGACGATACGGCAAATGTACCTTCGCCAAATTCTTGCTCTCGTTTATCCTGTGCGAGGGGATCAGGATCTCTGCAGTGAAGCCATCCCAGCACAGCGATACTTGAGCCTTACATCTATATATACATAATACCCTGCAAGCCACCATAAAGGTTTGTGGCAGGGGGTGAATTCTCACCAAACATGCACTACACATCATGCATAAAAAAGGATTAGTATTTATATAATGTTATTAACTTCACTATTTAAAAAAAGATGAAAATAGCAAGGCAAACATGCAAAAACATGCGGTTATTTGGGTAGGCTTCAAGTCCTTATACCAACATGCAGCTACCAATGTTATCCATTGCTACACTCGTATTGGATATATTTACCGTTATTCATATCCCTAATTGTACGAGGAACAAAGGACATTTTGAATCTGTCAGTTCGGCACCCAATTTCTCTAATTTTGTGATTATGGTTCAGTCTACCATAATAAATTGGGGTTCTCAAAATATTTTTAACGTCATCACTGAAAATATGGTCTCGGAATTTGTTTAAGACATTTAGTTTAGTAATTTCAATCTGCGAGACGACAATGATTCCCAATTTAATTCATTTAATAGACTGGTTACACTAATATAGTTATCGTAACGTCCCTTTACAAATCTTGCCGAGTAGTAGTAGTAGTACCTTGGTACATTATCTCACCAAATTCGCACCCTTCTTCCCCTCCCGACCCCCGACCCTGCCGCCATCCTTGGTGACCCCCGCGTATCCCCGAGCCATCTCGGTTGTGCGAGTTTAACTGGAAACGCCATTTAAATAATTCTGGAACGGTTTCATTCGAATTTGAGCCTGGGGGGTTGTGTTTGAAACAGTCGAGATTATTTCGAATAGGTAACCAAGGAGTCACGTGGCATAAACAACAGTGGCTCGCAAATTTTATGTGTTAAAACCACTGATTACAACCTCATTCATTGTTTACACTTGTGTTTTATCTCATTTGTGGGATCTATAATCGAGAGAGATGAGAAAAACTCAAGTGAAAACAATTTTTGATAGTTTAACGAGGGATTCAGGGAAATAAAATTTGCAAACCATTCGTGTTTGAACCACGTGACTCCTTGGTTACCTATTCAAGATAATTCCGAAGGTTTCAAACACAACCCTCCTGGAGACCGGATTGATCTCATCCTCAACAAGCCCCCCTCCATCCCTCCCCTTCTTTTTCTCTCACCCTGGAAGACCCTGCCTCGGAGAGGGAACTTCTTTGAGATCACTGGAGCGGAGGTTAGCGAAATGGATGCCTTTTTAGTCGACTCTCGTGGGAGTGTAAATTGCGCGGATAGCATCGTACTCACATCATTGCGTTCCTAGTCATTGGATTTTTTTTCTTGGAGCCGAGCGAGCTTGGAATTCGATCTATTTCCACTCCTACGGAGACAGTTTGAGGAATAGAATTTTTATTATTTCGTAACGAAGGATAAATGATTCGAAAAAAAATGTATTCAAATTGTAGTCCTTCCGGTTTTTTTCTCCACGATTACGGTATCTTTCTGCTCAATGGGACATAAAAGAATCCGAAAAAATTTGGAATTACGCATTTGTGCTGAACGTTTCCGATGTATTCTAATAGGGACTCAAGTCAGTTATGGTGAAATTTTCGATAAGGGTTTTCACTAAACATTATGTTGTCTTTCTTTTCCGTGGAGTTCGTAAAAAATCATTCATTCGAAGAAATTGTACGGAGTAGAAGATTATTCTGAGAAAGAATTCGATGAATCTCCCGTTAATATTTTCCCAATGGTGTTAGTATTATTTTCTCATATATTTTCACTTGTTTCGGAGATCAGTTAAGGAATTCTACCTTCACTTTCTGTGGAATGAAATCATTTTGAATAAGAAAGTGGAAAATTCTTAGACTCTTTGTTTAATTAGGGCGTTTCTGTGCAATAGCACCATTTCCACAGAAAAAAAATCATGCATCTCTATCGTGATTGGAACGAAGAGTTTTCAGGTTTTCAGCGAGGTGCTTCAGACTGCCAATATATCACGGTGTCTTAAGTCCCTACTGTTCCCCTGGGAGGTGATTTGGAATGTCTCTCGCCTCAGTGCATGTTTTTATCTGATTTTGAGTGGTTATTCACGAGACTACTGTCAACGTATCCAATATGTAATTGTCTAACATTCCAACACATGCGTTTAATTTAACTTGATTGGTATTAATACTGGCGAAAACGAGCTCCCTCGGCAATGCGACACTGCATGGTTTAAGGAGATTGGCTCGCGACTGCTAGAGTCAAGTTGTCTGAGGAATATTATTAATTTAAGTACGAGTATATGCCTGCTAAGTGATCCTTACTTCACAAGAAAATTACCTAAGCTATTGAAAGTCATAAGTATCACAAGAAATACGATGTAAAGTCGAAGGATTTATTTTTTGTGATAATTTTAATCAGCTCGACGATGGAGTCATTCAGCACTTACTTTAAAGAAATAAATTCATGTACTCAATGAATTTACTAATGTATAACACCAGAATATTACTATCAAACGTTATGTTATAATATTTTTCTGAAATATTCTTTAATATTTCATTAGTAATGATATCATTCATGCGCCATACTTTTTGGCTGGAGCGACCGCAGCGCACTTGAAGACTACTACGCATTTCGTCTGCTATAAGCGCATAAATTGGCGGATTTAGCGAAAAATACGGTGGGTTGATGCCTTTTTTTCGTGTCATTTTATTTCTTGTGAAGTTACGCATAAAATATCAGTCATTTACAAAAATGACATGACACTATGGTATTTTTAAACGGTATATTCCCATGTGATGGTCATTCTCGCCGTTAATCGTACGTAATTTCAAATTCAATTTGAGGAACAATGAGTATGGGTTGGTGTAATTATTTTTACTTTATTAGATAGAGGAACTTTAGTTCTATAAGTGCTGAAAATATAAAAAAAATGACATGACTTTCACTTTTCGGATCAACCTCCTTAAGCCATGCAGTGCTGCATTGCAGAGGGTGCTCACTTTCGCCAGTATTAATACCAATCCAGTTTAATTAAACGCACGTGTTGAAATGTTAGACAATTAAATAATAAGAAAAATTATGGTGTGATTTTAACAACCATGGACAGGACTATGGCCAGATATTAGCTGAAGATAAATAAGAAGAAGACTAAAATATTGGTGTGCAGCAAAAGAGAAGAGGCCAAAACCAACGTTAAACTAGGAAAACCGAAACTGGAAGAGGTGAAAGAGTTCTGTTACCTAGGAAGCAGAGTAACCAACGATGGACGAAGCAAGAAAGAAATAGTGAGTAGAATAGCCCAGGCAAAAAGGGCGTTCTTTCAAAAGAAGAATGTACTTACAGCAGGAAATACAAGCATAGAAGTAAGGAAACAATTCATCAAAACATATATCTGGAGCATTTTTCTTTACGGCAGTGAATCATGGACGACGACAGCAGCGGAGAAGAAAAGGGTAGAAGCATTTGAAATGTGGTGCTACAGAAAAATGCTTAAGATTAAATGGATCAACCGAGTAAGTAACGAGGAAGTGCTAAGAAGAGTAGGAGAAAAGAGAAGTCTGCTGACAACTCTAAAAAGAAGAAGGAACAACTTAATCGGCCATATCTTGAGACACGATGGCCTGATGAAGACTATCGTCGGGGGAAAAGTGAACGGGAAGATTGGAAAAGGCATGCCCTGTATGAGATACATGGAACAGGTTGTGAAGAATGTAAAAGAGAAGAATTACGTCACAATGAAAAGGTTGGCCGATAGAAGAATCGAGTGGAAAGCTGCGTCAAACCAATCCTAGGATTGCTGACCAATGATGATAATGATGGTGTGATTATTGTTTCTGTAGGCCTAGCTATCAGTTTGTTATTCGTATTCAAACTCGAGTGCACATAGTTTCTGCGCCAACAGTAGGTCCAATCACTTGTTGTCCACGTGCATTTGGCTCAGTAATCCAAATTCAGGAGCGCAGTGCAGTTTATCGAATATTAGTACGAGTAGTTAGCTTGATCTCAGTCGGTGCTAAGGTGATTGGGATATCGGAAGGTCGATCCTTCCCTTGTTTCTTAGACCGGCATCTTTTACTTAATAAGAATATAAGAAGATGCATGCTATATAAGTGTTTACTTAAAAACCTCCGAACCATGTAGCACGGGGAGGAAAACGATTTCCTTGATTGGTTTAGGGGAGGTGACCAACAGCTGAGGACATTTGCGCCATTAATAGGATAGGTGGGTAATTGGGTAATTGTGGGATTTTTCAGGGAACGGAGGAAGGGTGGAGAGAAACCTGGCGTCGGCATTAACCTTCTCTTAACGTAAGGCGCCAAGGGGAACACGGCTTAACGACCCATCCGACGGACGGAGCACTAACCTTGAAATGCTCTCAACTAGGCACTCAAGTGGGGACCGGCTTTCCACTGAAAAATCGGCCACTGCCGGGAATCGAACCCGGGCCCTCGGGATGGTAGGCCTGTACTCGTACTATTAGGGATATGAACAACGGTAAATATATCCAGTACGAATGTAGCAATGTATAACATTGGTAGCTGCATGTTGGTATAAGGACTTGAAGCTAACCCAACTAACAGCATGTTTTTGCATGTATGCTTTGCTATTTTTATCTTTTTTTAAATAGCGTAGTTTTGAACAGTATCTATACAAGTACTATTCCTTTTCTATGCATGATATGTAGTGCATGTTTGGTGATAGTTCACCTCCTGCCACACACTTTTATGGTGGATTGCAGGGTATTATGTAGATGTAGATGTACTCTAGCCACCACACCAACCCTATCGCCAAACGATTTCCTCCCTCCACCAATAGCAAGATGGCATTGACAATATACCATCCAAAAGAGAGTCAGTGATGTGAAAAGATGATTAAGGTAATCCAGCAACTTGCGAAATTTTATGAAGTACGAGTACTTATTCTTTCTTCAGATGCACTTCCCCAGCTAATGTAGTCAAGATCTCAGAATCATGGCTATATTCTTGGGGTTTATCTATCCCACAATCCTTATACTCTTAGACCAAGAGCCAAGAAGATACTTTAAGTAATAAGATCTCTAGTTTTGGTTGAATAGCTTGAAGCTATATGAGGGCTATTTGCGTCAAAAGACAATTTTGGGGTGAATACTTATTCGTGAGTAAAGGAGAGTGTTATCTCTTGTACGTCCATCCAGGGGTCCATCCTATCTTCCATTGGCTGGATAATTAAATACTGTTTAACGAGAAATCTTAAGGGTTTTCTGCAAATAATACTGAATGCTTCATAAAGAGAAATTTTGGGGTTCGGCGTAAGCCGCTTCATTCATGATAATTAACTCTACTTGGAGGAAGGACACGTTAATTTACTTTCGGAAGGGCAGACCCGGTCGATCCCTTTATAGGGGGTTTTAAGGATTCACAGGGTCCGAGGGGTGATGAAAATTTCGGCGGCGAACCCTGGAAAATTCATTAGCCTTGACCTTTTTCCGTGGCCGTTAAGGTTCCTTACTGCACCATTTATGCCTCCAGCCAGTTTTCCCATTTCTCAACGGCTTTAGGCTGTTGGTTAGTTTCTTCCCGCGACCGTTTTAGGGGTGGACTTCAAGCGAAGGCGTAAGTGCAGACATAAAATATCACAACACAGACAACCTGCCGTAGCGGTTGACAATTCTAGTTTTCAAAAGGTTAAATCTATCTTCATGCATAAATTAACACACGTCAAGAAATAATAATTTCTTCAGTACAATTATATGCCGTTTAATTTCTCAGACGCTTTACCAATAAACATTTTTAAATTTATGCCCCCAAAATTATCTGGAAGATTTAAGGTTATAGTTTTAGATTTTTTGTCTTAAGATCAATTTAACAGCATATGTGGTGTGATCAAAGAATAATGGGAACAACTTCTCACTGTTTTATTCGATCTCAATATTGTACTGCATCATGCGTTCCTGCCATATGGTCGTACGGAAGTATACCTGGAGGTTATGCGCCGTTTTCGTGAAGCAATCGGAAGAAAACGCCGAGAATTGTGGCAGAGCAAGTCGTGGAAATTGTAAACCACGATAATGCTCCCGCTCACACCTCACTGCTTTTTCATGATTTTTTGGTGAAAAGAAACAAACCATTATTTTGCCTCAGCCAACGTATTCGCCTTTAAATAGCTCCCCCCTGTTACTTCTTTCTATTCTCGAGGCTGAAGAGAACCATGAAAGGACGACGTTTCGCCTCCATCTATGGGATAAGAATCGCTGAAGGAGCTGAACTGTATATCGAAAAGTGAGTTCCAGAAGTGTTTCCATGATTGGAAGCCAGTGGCGAAGCTGAAGGGTAGTCTGGGAGCATGAGAATACCCATAATGATTACAGTAAAATATATACTATTTTTTCAGTTCTGTCATGCATTTTATGTTTTCGAGAAAGTATAGGAAAAATAAATATAGCCTATATTTCTGCACAATGCATTGCGTTGAAGTGGTTTGGATGTTTTGGAGGCTTGGGAGTCTGGCTGCTGGTAGACTCCAAATGGCCGGATGGCGCATGCGCATACGCTTATTCGCCGCCGGACGCTTGCACCTGAAACTGCGTGATTCTTGGGCGCTGAGAGCCTAGACACTCGCGCCTAGTTCTCGCGCCCTTCCGAGTCTCAGCGAATGATCAAGAGATGGCGAGACGGAGCGACATTAAGAGAGACTGATTCTGTATGAAACAGTTTCGCTGCATGTAAATTTTTTCTTCGTTTAGTGGTTGGAAAATAACAAGTCAAATTACGGCTAAAGGACTGAACAACAACAACCAGGGTGGACTAGACACGTTTCACTAATTCAGAAGGCTCGCTTTTGAAATAATTGACATCTTCGTTGCCCACATGGAATCTCATTTTGAAGACTTCAATAACTTCTATTTTGCAGAATTACTAGATGAAGATCCTGCATAAAATACATCATTTCCCTCAGCAAAATTGAGTACTCTAATAAAATGCACTCATTATTTAACAGTGAACAGCTAAAAAAATGAACTCATTAATGTCTACTCCAATGAGAGTTGCCTGCACATTTGTTACTTAAATATTTTTTTGAACAATTGCCTGGATAAAGTAGGTATATTAAGAAACTGTGGGAATCATAAGACTGATTCAGACATTTCCTGTATCAACTGTATTGTCCGAAAGAAGTATGAGTACCTAAGTTGAAGACGAAGAACACATTTTTAAGAAACTGGATGACGGACTCCAGGCTAAGCAATTTAAGCACCCTGGCGCTTGAAAGGGCTTTATTGAACAACCACTCGAGTGACGAAAGTTTCAAGGAACGCGTCATCGACGCCTTTGCGCAAAGGAAAACCCGCCGAATCTATATGATCAACGGAAAACATTAAGGTAAATTACTTAGCCCCTCAAGTGCTGACCGCTGTTCATGGTTGGGTGCCGGAAAATTTATTTCAAATTAACAGTGTGGCGAGGGGTAAAGAAGCGAAGAAGCATCTAGCGTTCTTTTCGAATGTAATGTATGTTAAAAAAAGCTATATTTTAAAAACCCACCGGAACAAAGGGTTATAACCAAGAATGTTAGAAGGATCCTTCTAACTATCCTTCTAACCTCCTTGGTTATAACCCATTTAAATAGCCCGGTACACAACGTGTTAAGTCGACTGATTTTTGTCAACTGGAATATTTGAGTCTCCGAAGCAGCAAATTAAGGGGCCGATGAGCTAGATTACCCATTTCGAATGCCTTAGCTTCGCCACTGTTGGAAGCAACGCACAGTGGTCCCAAATGAAAAAAATATTTGCAAAATTAATACCGTCGTTATATCAACGTACTTACAAAGTAAAATAGTTGAATCCCAAGGTTTTTGACCTGTTGATTCCGATTTTGAAGTTATTTTTTTATGTATCTCTAAATGCTAACATTTTAATGAGATATAATTATTTAAATAATTTTGAAATATTCTACGGAAGTAATTATTTTGGTACAAAGGACCCACAACTATTTAAATCATAGCTCTCCAAAATATTTACGTATTCAATTAATACACAGTTCTTCGAGATCCATTTAATACTTCGACCCTGTCGTTCACGGGATTCGAAACCGCAACTTTCAGCTACCGGCTTGCGCGTTAGCTACCCATTTAAGATAATTAAATACTCTAATTTAGGTTAAATAATATGATATAAGTGATATATAACTGCTGGAAAAATTGGAAAAAAGATAAATTTCATGCTTTCATGTAGGCATTTTTATTTAGGCATGCCTAATCATTTTTATCTAATAAAAGTGTTATTCCGAGGTCACTATATCGGAATCATTATCGCTGTGCATATCAGCCAGGGCAAGAAGATTTTTAACTTCAGTTGGTAAGTTTACCTCAGTTTTCTTCGGGCCGCCTGATACTGAAATTAATCGATTTGAGGCTAGAAATGATGTATGGAATAAAATAATCTTCATTTGTTGCCAACCATTGTTGTAGACAATTTCCACGTGCCTTTATTCCTATCCCAGTATCTTCTTATATCCTTATTATTTGCCTTTATGATTTCTTCTGAGAAGTGTCCAATTGGAATGAATTATTCCTTGGAAATGGCTGCTAAATGGATCAATATGTTATGCACAGTAGATGGCATGTAATACCATGCATGGATTTGGACATTCAGATCTGCATCTTGATCAGTTTTGCAGCGGTTTCATGGCCTTAGCTGCGATAGTATATTGAGGAAGTTAAGTCTAACTCAGGTGGCGATGTGCTGACTCTGAGTTCTTCTTCTCTTTTCTCTTTCGCTAGACTTCTCAAATAGTTTTTTTTTTGGCCTTCGCCTTATTTCAGCACACTCTTTTACGAAGCGCATCAGAATATTTTTGTTGGCATCATCTCCATTTTGATTCAATTTAGCAATCAAATATTCCAGAACTTATTGTTTCTTTGGAGCTAAAGATTATCTTATTCGCTCTATAGATTTCTCGTGCACCTCAAGGCTCGTGATCTTTATGACATCCATTACAACTCTTATTACATAATCTTTTAGGGATAAAAAGAGAAATTTGAACTAAGTATAAGAAAATACAATGCCAATCAATTATAGCTAAAAGGTAGAAAACTAAGAACGATGAATTAAAATTTGAAGTGCAATGGGAAAAAAACGTAGCTATGTATGTACCTATTCGGTTCTAGCGTATTTTGATAGCTAGACGTCTGACAAGAGAAGTGTTTCTGGGCTGGACAAGCTTTTCTCTTCGCGTGACAGAAATGTGACAGTAGCTGAAATGTGCTCGGCGAAAATTTTGCTGGAGAATTAAGTTGCGTTACAAAGATATTACTCTTTGAATATTGTGCTTTTTCGGCAGCTTAAAAACACGAAGTCGTCGCATGACGTCACGGCACGGTATCACTAAGAGCGTTGTTTATCTGTTTATGCGTGGAGGAAAGTTGTTAAATGTTAATACTTGGCGATAACGTATGTATATATCTCATTTTTTATTGCAATAAACGATTGTATTTCGATTTTTTATTTACGTAGTATGGATGGTAACGAGCAAATCGTCCATTGATTATATAATGCCTGTTTAGTGCACATGAATCTCTACTACATTTATGCAATCGCTGGTTTTTTTTAAGAAGAACGCCGCCATAAGGGAGTCAACCAAAGGAAATTGTCGGAATGTGCTTTTTTAAGTATTTTTTCAGTCATCGTTCCTTAGAGAAACGGCCGAAAACCTCAAAACAATTTATTCACTTCGTTTTCTTTTAAATATAAATGTGTCTCTCCGTAGCAATATGGAACCTATACCGTGCAGTGACGTCAGAAGGCGTTTCAGGTCACGTGACTTTCGTCGATTTTCGGGAACATTTTAATATCATTTAATAATCTTTGTGGTGGACGTAGAAAAATTTGTTTTATATATTTAAATTGGTGAGAAAATGTCAAATTAAGTTCATCATTAATCTTCGAGAAACAAATTTCATGCATATTCCCCATTGTGGATCTCCGCCAGGAAGGGGTCGTCAGCAGAGGTAGCGTTTCTCGTGTCAGCAGCACATCACGACTCATCGACATCAATGATTCGCATCAACTCATCGACATCGATGATTCTCATCGACTCATTGCAGTCGATGGTTGATCACATTCATCGTCATCGATTTCAGTCATCGCACCGCGATGACTGAAATCATCGTCGATGACTTCGATTAATCGACTCATCGCACAAGCCTATTTTGAAGTGTTAGTGCTTAAAACTACTGCAGAGTTCGTGGGTGGTGACCATTATTAGTTCCGTAGTATTCCAAGAAACGCACGGGCATTAAGATTCCTGCTTTCGTGACCTGGGTGCAATCCGTCCCATCCTCAATGAAGAGCACGTGGCTGGGTCTTTTTTGCTCGAAGACCATAAAAAAACAACTGATAGATTCCCTTTTTCAGTCGAAATATCTGTTTCGGGTGGCGCGGGAACTGCAAGGGTATTTGGAAACATTTTTTTTTCCGTGGAAGGCCTTATCCTATTTCTAGAAGCATCTCTTTTCAGTCGAAATATCTGTTTCGAGTAGCGTGGGAACAAGAAGGGTATTTAGAAACATCTATTTGTCTGTGGAAGGTCTTATCCTATTTCTAGAAGCGAGTGGTTGACAGACTGGTCCTGACGCAATAAAAATATTAAAATATAGGAATACTAAGCAACAATTAATTGCTGAGTAAATATTTGTAACTTTTCGTTTAGATTATAATTTGTAGCATGTTATAAAGGTAAATGTAAACATGTAAACCGAACCTCATTAAAAACCAAAGATAGACCTCATTATGAACTTAGGGTTTTGAGGAGACTATCCAATACGTGAGAAAAGCATACAATTTAGCACAAGGCAGTACAAATGATGCACGAATATGCAAAATCTGTAACATAACACGAGAGTAACTAATGGTAAAACCCCTTGGGTTACTGCGCAGCAGCTCGGCCGCCGCCGCCGTGGGCCGAATATGGGAAGAGTAGCGTTGGACCGCTCAACTAAAAACAGTCTGGAAGTCAGATAAGCAAGTATAACCAAGATTTTTTTTCTTCATCATGTTTAATTGGGTTTACTGTTTAATCCCATGTGAAAATGTTAGAGGAGCGAAAAGGAGCTAATAAGGACGATAATGATGCATTTGCTAAAAAAATCACTAAATAATAGATAAAAACTTTTAAAATATTTAAAAGTTTAACCAAGAACTCAATTGAAACAAAATCACTGGAGTGTTTTTCTAGAAGGGATGAAAATTCCATAAAAAATTGTTGAAGGACAGTTATGACTTCTACTAACAACGTGAATTTCATAAAAAATGACAAATTCAACGCGATGGGCTTTTAACCCATGATTTACCCAGATTTCACGGGTGATACGCATTACTGTGTGCAATAAAGAGACCCATTTATTACCCTATTTTGTAGGCCACATCCTTTTCAATACGAAAAATCATTAAAAGTTTCCTTGTAAAAAGTAGAAAAATTGACTTTTGGTATTTTTTTTTCAATTTCGGTCCACTGTGCAAAGCTGGCATAAGTGTATTGTATCCGAGAGGATTACTTCAAAGTGGAAAAAATTGATACTGATTAATAAATAATTATTCTTCGAGAAAAAAGGAACATTCCCGTTATTTTTTATCACACCACGCACGTTAATTCAATAAAATTACTGCTCTATAT
This sequence comes from Platycnemis pennipes, assembly GCA_933228895.1. Taxonomy (NCBI): domain Eukaryota; kingdom Metazoa; phylum Arthropoda; class Insecta; order Odonata; family Platycnemididae; genus Platycnemis; species Platycnemis pennipes. The sequence goes on along the minus strand of OW121850.1, from coordinate 11,721,141 downwards.
GTTAATATTACTCTTTCTAAAGTTTCGATTCATGAATATCACCTAAATCCAAGAGGCTGGCACCGTGGCCTAGGAGAATAAAGAGAAAGGACCTGCTTTCCTCTTTGCTCGAGCAACATTCGAGCCATCATTCTCATGGCCAGGAATTTTCCAGAATATACGCGAGCATCAGAGTCAAGAAGATGAAGAGTGATTTGAATGAAGTGTGCGGCGCTGAAGAATTTCCCTTCACTCGACTCATCAAGGCTGGGTGCCATTTCGGGATGTCACGGGGGAGGGAAGACAGATGAAGAAGCCTTCCGAGGTCTTGCAAGCCAAACGAAGACAAATGGCGCGAGCAAGAGACTTTTTCTGAAGTGTTCTTATGCGTTCTTTGGCGAGACCAACAAAGAGAATGAACGCGTTGCGAGATATACATTGATTACTCCGACCATCTAAGCCGCTCTATTCTCATTTATGCCTGCAGCGCGCTCTACAAACTACCTCGAGATTTTATGGCGTGTGGGGGGGGATCGTCACCGAACGTTCACTACGTACATAATCTATAGTATATGTTACTATGCAGTGAGACGAACTGGTTTTTGGCGGGCGCCAGACTCGCGAAATCACATTATTAGTAACCCCGCATAAATAGAATTATTATCAATACTCTAAGCGAATATATAACAAATTGCTAGGCTTGACTTCGTGGAACCACGTATTGAACCAGAATTCTTGCATCAGTTAAAAATATGAGCTTCCGCCCTTACGAATAAATGGTGATCCAATTCCTTATTGCGAGGCAGTTAGAAATTTGGGAATATTAGTAGATGAAAACCTATCATGGTCGTACCATGTAAATAATATCTGTAAAAACGTCAATAAATCATTATTTCCCCTTCTCAGATTGCAACATGTGATCCCCACATCTCTTAAGGCACAGCTGGTTTCCGCGTTAATTTTACCACACTTTGACTACGCCGATACAGTTTATCAAGATCTATCACAAGAACTGTCACTTAAACTTCAACGCTCTCTGAATGCATGCATCAGGTTCATTTTCAATCTACAGGTATCAGATCGCATCACTCAATACATAAATGAACTATCTACAGACGACAACTTCACACCCTCTCTCTTCTTTACCAAATTCTGAACACTAAAACGCCTCCTTACCTCTTTGAAGAATTCAAGAAGCTGAAAAATGTCCATGAATCCAATACGCGAGGAAATCATAAGCTGGTAACACCTCTCCACCGGACTACTATCTTCAATAAATCATTCATTGTCACTGCATGTCGTGAATGGAATAAACTTCCCTTATCCTTAAGAAACTCTCCATCACTTCCATCTTTTAAAAGGGCGCTACATAAAACACTTCTTAAAGTTCAGCAGACGGGCACATGAGCATCACAAGTCACGGGCACTCGCTCAATACATATGATAGATTAGAACACGGATGGCAAGATAAACGGCGCACATTTAACACCATGTTCATGTTTCTTTTTGTTTAGTAATTTGTCCTTAATTCCCTTTTATTTATTTATTGTTTTTTTCTTTCCGTTTTTTTTTCTTTTTTCCAAACATTTTGTAATTTTTCTTTTCTTGAATTTTATTATTATCTACTAATTTTCCTATGTACATGCTATTATATTTGAGTTATTCTTAAACACTAGCTTTACTGTTAGTAGGATTTCGCAGGTTTTTCACACTCCCCTTCTTGTGTGGGTGTTTTCCTGCAGTGGGTTTTTGCGTAAAGGATTTAAGCATAATAATCCTCACGTTTTTCCCACATTGTAAATTCTTTCACACACTATTAGATATGTAATATTGATATATTGTGTATATATGTTTATTTTGTATTAATTTATCATTCTTTAATTCCTATAACTGTATTCTTTACTGATTTTTTTTACCTCAGATTGTAAATGTTTTAGGTATTGACCACTATTTCTTTTATATATTTATTTTGACGAGGGGTTAGATGGCAGAAGGGACAGTTTTGTCTCAATATTTCCCCAATAAAGACCTTTTATTATTATTATTATTATTATTATTGATAATGTAAATAAATTCACTTTGTAAAATTCCTCAGATTTAATGAACCTGACCTACGTTTCGACTTACACAGTCATTAGCAAGGTACCTTAATAATGACTGCGTAAGTCGAAACCTAGGTCGGTTTTAATAATTCTGAGGAATTTTACAAAGTGAATTTAGTTACATTATCAAAATTCTAAGCATCCGTTTGCGTCCATTACGACATTCGTTGGATTCTTCCAGCGGAACTGCTGTTATCATGCGCTAGTTGAGTTAAAATATTTTTAATTGCTCAACAAGGCAACATTGGACATTGGTTCTGCAATTCAAAGGTCAGTGTATCGATTCCCAGTTAAGGGATATATTTTATTTCTCTCCAAAATTACTTAAAATCCCACAATTTTGGCATCCTCAAGTTCAAAGCTACTTTAGCTCAAAGTTCAGAAGTCTTTATTTTTTGGCAAGGTAGGACAAAAGGGACCAAAGTAAAATAAAATTTTCCGAATACCACCTAGTGCAAAATCATTGGCCTAGACCGCCTAGACTAAATCCTTTTCAGTCTCTATCCTTAACACCCGTCAGCGGATGTACTCGTGGAAGTAACTGCCTCGGCCTGTGACTGTTCTAACTTTCAAAAAATAATTTTTTATTACAAAACTCAACTTTTTACATCATCATCTTCATCGGTAAACAATCCTAGGATTGGTTTGACGCAGCCCTCCAGTCGATTCTTCTATCGGCCAACCTCTTCATGCAAACGTAATTCCTCTCTTTTACATCCTTCACAACTTGCTCCATATAACTCATACGAGGTCTGCCTTTTCCATTCTTCCCGTTCACTTTTCCCTCGACGATTGTCTTCATCAGGCCATCGTGCCTCAAGATGTGGCCGATTAAGTTGTCCCCTTTTATTTTATAGTTTTCAGCAGACTTCTCTTCTCTCCCACTTTTCTTAACACTTCTTCGTTTGTCACTCGATCGATCCATTTTATCTTCATCATTCTTCTGTAGCACCACATTTCAAATGCTTCCAGCCTGGACTTCTCTGCTGCTTTTATTATCCATGCTTCGCTGCCATATAGTAGAATGCTCCAGATGTGTGTTCTAACGAAATGTTTCCTCACTTCAACGCTTGTATTTGCAGCTGTAAGCAGAATTTTCTTCTGGTAAAATGCCCTTTTTGCTTGGGCAATTCTACTGGCAATTTCTTTTTTACTTCGTCCATCGCTGGTTACTCGGCTTCCCAGGTAGCATCACTCTTCCACCTCCTCTATTTTTTGATTTCCTAGTTTAACAATGTTCCTGGTTTCCTTTCTCCTACTATTTACCAATACCTTAGTTTTGTTGTTATTGATCTTCAGATGATCTCTGGACATTGTTCTTTCCATATTTCCTAGTGTCTTCTTTAAATCTCCTTCTGTTTCTGCCATGACTGCTATGTCATCGGCGAATTGTAGCATGCCGATTTTCTTCCCGTGGATATTCACTCCCGGAGACTTTTCTTTGACTTCTTGGATGGCTTTCTCGATGTAGACATTGAATAATACGGGAGACAGTGAACATCCTTGCCTCACTCCTTTCTTTATGCTTTCATCTGTACTGCTGCGTCCTGATTTGATTATGACTACCTGGCTTTTATATAAGCTATAACTCTTCCGTCATTGTATGATACTCCAATTTCTTTCAGAACCTTTAGCATCATATTCCAATCCACGTTGTCAAATGCCTTCCCCAAATCTACAAAAGCAACAAACGTCTGTATGTAACTTTTCTTAATATCCCTTCTAAATAGCTCTTTCATTAATTCTCTCTTATATGCAATCACCTGTTTCCCCTTGGTGATTCTCTTTTGAGCTTTGTTGGTTCTATATCCATTTTCCTCCAGCATACTAATTAAGCTGTTGTTATTTCCAACCTGCTGCAGTTTATTTTATCTTACTTTTAAACCTTACCCGGTCTACTTCTTTTTATAAATATCATTATGTACTCAATACTCTGCAGCTATTTATTGTAGAAATTCATCGTCAAATACGGAAAAACCAATTGTTTCTTAGTAATAACTGAGTGACTGTAATTTCCACTTAAAATGTATACGATACACTAATTCCATCATTGCATCATATTCAAATCTACGTTTTCATATTCCTTCTAAAATCTACAAATGCAACAAACACTTTTTACATAATAAGACCATATTCATGACTCCAATTCGAGCAATATTTTCTCTGCAAGTCCATCAACCTATCCTTTTCCCTACAAAAGGAATGAATTATTTTTTCCCATCACATATCGGTGTCTTCTTCTAAATTTTCATTTCTTAAAATTCCGTTTTCCTCCATTTACTTCAATTTTTCGGTGTGTTCGACGTTGACAGATTCCATTTAAAATGCAGGCGGGCGGATCGAATGGTGTTCCATTCTTCTACGCATTCCTTCCATTTGGTAATGCGTCTTGGGCGCCTGCCTCATAGGACAGACAATTTCCATCGGCTCAAGAGTCGAGATTTCCTCTCCCACACATATACCCTCCCCCTCCTCCCCCGCACCCTCACTCTCCTCACCCCCTTCCGCTCCCGACCATTAAATTCATCAGCTCGGTTGCGCATGACTCCCAAACGACCGCTCAGCCCCCAAACCCCGCGGACCCACCCCTTTCAATCAACGCTTTCATCCCCCGCTGAATTAATTGCTGGAGACTCCCTTCTCTCCGACGGAACCACCTTGTCCGACTCCTCCACCAGGTTTTCATGTGCTCAAGCCTACAGCTGCAAAGGGTAACCAGCAAACCATCTCGACGGAGTGTGGCAGTAGGGGAGTCAACATCAAATTCAACTACCCAACTGATTGATGCTACTGCGCATTATCAAAAGTTGATATTTGTCAGAAACGTGCAATTAGGGATCGTGGGGATCCCATACACTGGAAGCATGTTCCAAATGAGGTCTAAATAGAGAAAAGTAGCTGATTTATCGTACATAATCGTCATATTTACCCAGTATTCTTTTGGTGAATCCCAGTTTACGATCCGCTTGACCCATTATTTCCCCGAGTAGGTGCGTCAACATCAAATTCAACCACCCAACTCTTTGATGCTACTGCGTATTAAAAAAAGTTGATATTAGTCAGGTGTGTGCAACTTAATTATTGGAGCTATGATGAAATATACAAGGATGTAACATTATCTCATGGATAATTGGAAAATAAAGAATAGCTCTCCTCCTAGCACTTAAAAAATTAGTAATAATGAATTAACAAACATGGAATCCATTAAATATCTTAAACACATACACGTGAAATAATGGGTCAAGCGGATCGTAAACTGGGATTCATCAAAAGAGTATTGGGTAAATGTGACAATGATGTACGAGAAATCAGCTACTTCTCCCTTGTTAGACCTCATTTGGAATATGCTGCCAGTGTATGGGATCCCTACGAAATCGGTCTAAATAACGAACTTGAAGGTGTGCAGCGAAGATCGGCAAGATTTGTATACGGATGGTACGATAACTATATTAGCGTAACCAGCCTATTCAATGAATTACAATGGGAATCATTGTCAGATCGCAGGTTGAAATTTAGACTTGATTTCCTGAATAAATTCCAGGATAATATATTCAGTGATGATGTTAAAAACATTTAAAAAAATATTTAGCTATCCCTGAAAAGGGACGTAAAAATGGTCGTGTGATTCAGGCTTAACATTGGACTGCGGTGGTCGTTTGTTCCCATAGCGTAGAACTCTTGCGGTATCTTGTCTTATTTCTTCCGCTTCTTCTTTCCGTAGATGAGTAATGGCCGCTTCCACTCTGCTGATTATTTCTTCAGGGATGACTTTTGGTGTAAGGGCGAAATTTAGCCCCTTCTTGGGCACTTAAGTTGTCGCTTCATTCAAATCTATTTGTGATAGGTTGACTACAACTTCATGATTTTCTTCTTTTTTGACGTCCTTCTGCTTGGTTTTCAATCGCTGGAATTTCTTCATTTGTGTTTCCTTTAGTTTTTCATGGACCGCCTCATATAGTGAATCCAAGTCATTCGATCTAATTTATCGAAATGGTCGTTGTCCATGGAGTCGGCAGTTCGGAGATGAAGCTTGAAGAGTTGTTTTCCCACTCCATCTAGGTTACTTCTTTTGAATTGAGTTTGTTAGGAAAATGTAAGACGAAAGGGTTAGCGATGGAAAAGTATAAATAAAGTGAAGAGAGATAGATATTACAGTAATCCAAAGATAGAATTAATGTGGCAGAAGTGAAACAGAGAAGGATTACTCCATCAAAATTTCCACGAACGAATGAACATCAAATAATAATTGGATTTTTAAAACCTTGTTTGAAAATTTTGGCCAATATTTCATTCTGTCTTACGTCGTGGGTGAAGAGTGCTGAAACTTTAACTCTCTTAATGATATTTCAGTCTCTAATCCACTTTCTGCCGTGTCCTTCTCTACGTTTCCTCCTCATCCTTTTCCTCCAAAATGCTCCTTCGCATGTAATATCTCCTCTACGAGACGTCCTTCTCACCCCCTCCCCTTTCTCCTCCTCCCCTCTACCCCTCCCCTCTGTCCCCCCCTCCACTCGTCCAGCCCCTCCCAATCCTCCCCTGCATCCTGTCCGCACATTCACCCTATCTTTCCGATTTACGCCATTTCCGAAATCTTCCTTTTCCACAATTCTACCAGTTTCTTGGTTTTTACATTTCCCAGATTTTTTGTGCTATATCTTAATACACGCTTCGATTAACTCAGCCCTGTGAATTTCCCGATTATTCGATGGGAAAGGTCAAATAACACACTTCAAGGACCACGGTGCCTTTAAAGTCAGAACTATCCGAATCAGCTGTTAACAAATTTCTACAACCTCTTAGCGCTAGATTTATAATACTTTTCCGTTCTCTGGCGCTAGTTTTCACTAAGTCAAGGCCTGAAAAATTCAACTAGATATGCTACAAAACTGATTTAAAAAATTCTTTAAATATCACACCATAAAGAAGAATATATATTGGTCATGTACGGAAACAATCCAACTACTAGTAGTAAGTACATTTCTGCTTAAAATTTGTTAGGTATGACTAGTTTCATCGCATAGGTGTCATCTTCAGACCTGAAAATGACACCTATGCTTTGGAAATATTCGTATCGTATACATTTTAAGTGGAAATTACAGTCACATAGTTATTACTAAGAAACAATTGGTTTCTTTCTGTATTTGACGATGCATTTCTACAATATATAGCTTCAAAGTATTGGGTACATAATGATATTTATATAAAGAAGTAGACCGGGTAAGGTTTAAAAGTAAGATTAAATAAACTACAGCACGATAGAAACTTCAACAGCCTAATTAGTATGCTGGAGTAAAATGGATACAGCACCAATAAAGCTCAAAGGAGAATCACGTAGGGGAAACAGGTGATTGCATGTAAGAGAGAATTATTGGCAGAGCTGTTTAGAAAGGATATTAAGAAAAGTTACCTACCGACATTTGTTGCTTTTGTAGATTTGGAGAACGTATTTGACAATGTGGATTGGAATATAATGCTAAAGGTTCTGAAAGAAATTGGAGTATCATACAATGACCGAAGAGTTATCCACAGCTTGTATAAAAATCAGGTGGCCATAATCTAATCAGGAACCAGCAGTACAGAAGCAAGCATAAAGAAAGGAGTGAGGCAAGGAGGTGCACTGTCTTCCATATTATTCAATGTCTACATCGAGAAAGCCCTCCAAGAAGTCAAAGAAAAGTCTCCGGGAGTGAATATCCACGGGGGGAAAATCAGAATGCTACGATTCGCCGATGACATAGCAGTCATGGCAGAAACAGAAGAAGATTTGAAGAAAACTCTGGGAAATATGGAAAGAACAATGACCAGATATCATCTGAGGATCATTAAAAAGAAAACTAAGGTATTGGTATGCAGTAGGAGAAAGGAAGCCAGGACCAATGTTAAACTAGGAAAACAAAAAGTCGAGGAGGTGGAAGAGTTATGTTACCTGGGAAGCCGAGTAACCAGCGATGAACGAAGTAAAAGAGAAATTGCCAGTAGAATTGCCCAAGCAAAAAGGGCATTTTACCAGAAGAATATTCTGCTTACAGCTGGAAATACATGCGTTGAAGTGAGGAAACATTTCATTAGAACATACATCTGGAACATTCTACTATATGGCAGCGAAGCATGGAAAATAACAGCAGCAGAGAAGTCCAGGCTGGAAGCATTTGAAATGTGGTGCTACCGAAGAATGATGAAGATGAAATGGATCGATCGAGTGACAAACGAAGAAGTGCTAAGAAGAGTGTGAGAGAATAGATGTCTATTGAAAACATTAAAAAGATGACGGGACCACTTAATGGGCCACATCTTGAGACACGATGGCCTGATGAAGACAATCGTCGAGGGAAAAGTGAACGGGAAGAATGGAAAAGGCAGGCCTCGAATGAGGTATGTGGAACAAGTTGTGAAGGATGTAAAAGAAAGGAGCTACGCCAATATGAAGAGGTTGGCCGATAGAAGAAACGAGTGGTGGGCTGCGTCACTGAGCAACCTCAGGATTGTTGACCGATGATGATGATGTCTAAGAAAAGGTTTTACTTAGATCTTAAAAGGGGCCGTAGAATTGCAATGCGCCCTAGCGTGGACTTTAAGGAAAGAGAATGGAAAAAGTCTGTGGACATATGGAAATGGATGTTCGGAGAAGGTCAGGTGGTTTGAATAGGAGATGGACGGATTGGTGCTGGAAAAGTTGAAAGAAGTTGAAGGAAGACAGTGTGTGGATGGAATGGAATCAGATTCTGAGAAAAGAGCTTGGTAAGAGTGGTAGGGAGAGTATGACGGCAGTATAAAAGGAATTATGAGAGGTAGTAGGATGTATGAGAGCTATAGAAATGATCATGTGGTTAGTGAATCTTCCTTCTTTGGGATATACAACCCTTTATTTTTGCAGTTACTAACACCCTTACTTGTATAAACCATTCTTAACTAATCATAGAGACAACCTCAGCCTTTACTTTTGAATTTTTCCATATTTGACAAAATAAGAACAAACTTCCCTTGATAATGACAAAAATGTGTTGAAACCGGTAGGGTCAGTAAAAGTTGTGTGGAAAACAAAAAAGTTTTGTTCTTATTTCTCATCCATTCTTAACTGTTGTATCACAAATAATATTTCACCTTCATGTCCCATCTCGTTACACCCGAGGAAAATTTTCTTTGCCTTTCCATTTTTTAGTCTCTCCAAGGTCATATTCGTTGAAAGGTCACCAAGTTTTTCTTCAGTTCCCTCTTTGCCATTTCTTCACCGATAGATATCACATATTGGATGCACATCATTTACATCTGAAATAAAACGGCCGCCTCTTACGTAGGTTTCTGATATTTTAACACTTGTTTTGCTCATGAAATTTCATAATTGCTATGTTCCATTAAAAATATTTAGAGTTCACATGAGTGTTAGCAAAGAAGTGTTTTTGTAATGCAACATGAGCATCAAAGAGATGAAAACTAAAGTACTTGTATGTAAACCTAAAGAAGAAAGAAAATGGTAGAAGACTTCCGAGAGAGCAAATCTTTCCTGCGTTGGCAGCCCTGTTACATGGTTTGGAAGGAGTACAATAGATACCAACCGTATAATAGATCATCCTAAAAATGTATTCGTGTGGATCGTGGCGTTTTGCGCATCAGAGGCATGGAACAGTGGGAAAGTTGGTCAAAAAAGAAATGTAACCTGTCGAAACCTGGTGTTGGAGGGGCATGTTGATGATCAAATGTACGGATAGAGTGAGAAATGCATACGTGTACCTAGCAGCGGAAGGAGGATAGGAAGGAAAGAAGGAAATGCTATGATGAACACACTCTGAGACGCAACGAGAACTTGGAAACAGAATGGGAGTAAGATCGAAGGAATAGAGTCACAAGAAACGCCGAGATAGAAATATCGAAGACAAGTCAAGAAGAACTTGGGGAAGAATTATAACAAGGAAATAAAGAAATGGGAGCGTTTACGTGGAACCGAAAGAGCAGTTTTGAACACGAAATTCTTTCTTTTCTCTCTCTTACTCCTGTGGCCAATGAAAACCTAAATGGTCTTTGGCCTCGCCTGCAAACAACCGCCTCCATGCAATTCTGTCCTCTGCTGTGTCGAGTTGAGCTCCCAGTTTTTCGAGGTCCTCCTTCACTTCGTCGCTCCAGCGCATTCTTTGTCTCCCTGGTGGTCTGGTGCCTTCCGGTTTTCCTTTCCATATCATTTTTAATAATAAAGGAAAGAGTGGAGTAGCTGCGACTCCTCGGGATAATAATGTGGTGGTTTCCCCTTGCCTTCCACATCGCAGTACTACAGCCGTTAAAGTAATTGTTACCACGCCTGCAGTGAAATGAGTGTCGCTGTACCGACCACTGTAGTCTCCACCTTCACTCATGTGAAGAAGAGCTGCTGCCCTCTCCTCCGGGTGATGGGAAGCGTAATTGTTGGCGGCCTCCATCGCCAAGTCACGGCATCTTCACAGGTTCTGTATTATTTAAGGCCTACCTTACCCAAGGATAGACCAATACGCCCTCGGAATGCCGTCGCTTTTTGTCCACGACTGCTTATTCGACGAGTAAACTCGCTTATCTCGCAGCTAACCTCTATATCTAGAGGTCGACCCACCATCCGCAACCCGGTGGACGCACTCGGTGGCTTTAAGCTCAGCCGCGAGCATGGAGCATGTTCCTTTATGGCAGTGAGGCATGGACGATGACAGCAGCGGAGAAGAAAAGGGTAGAAGCATTCGAAATATGGTGCTATCGACGAATGATGAAGATAAAATGGATCGACCGAGTGACAAATGAAGAAGTCCTTAGAAGAGTGGGAGAAAAGAGAAGTCTACTGAAAACTATAAAAAGAAGACGGGGCAACCTAATCGGCCATATCCTAAGACACGATGGCCTGATGAAGACAATCGTCGAGGGAAAAGTGAACGGGAAAAATGGAAGAGGCAGGCCTCGTATGAGTTACATGGAGCAGGTCGTAAAGGACGTGAAAGAGAGGAACTACGTTGGTATGAAGAGGTTGGCCGATAGAAGAATCGAGTGGAGGGCTGCGTCAAACCAATCCTAGGATTGTTGACCCTTGATGATGATTGATGATGATCATTTTTAACCTGGTGCTGTCACTTCTTCTGAGGAAATGGCCTAGCCATCTTAGTCGTCTGCTTCTGGCTATACCCACAATATCTGGTCCTTTGTATAGTTCCCTCAACTCTTTATTCTTCCGTAATCTCCATGTCTCTCCCTCTTTAATGGGGCCGAATATTCGTCTCAACACTTTGTTCTCAAACGTTATCAATTTTTTTTGTGATCTTTTTGTTAGAGACCATATTTCGGAACCATACAGTAGTACTGGTTGGACAATTGTTTTATAGATACGAATTTTCTTGTTTCGTGATAGGAGTTTGCTCTTCAAAAGTTTTACTAGGCTCCAGTAGGTTCTCTCAGCTGTCGCAAGACGGGTGAGAATTTCGGTCTCCTCTTTGTTGTTGCTTGTTATTGTAACCCCTAAGTACTTGAACTGAATTGTTTTTTTGAACTTATAATTGAGTATTTCTAAATAATCTTCTTCCTCTTCATATCTGCTTATTTTCATGTAGTTGGTTTTGCCTTCATACTTGTAGGTCCACATTCTTGGCTTCCATTAAAAGTATTGTAGTCGAAACGAAAATCGAAACGAAAAAGGAATTTTAGTGAAAAAATCAACCTTCTAACCAGAGTCATTGACTCATAAATTCTCAGAGTTTCTCAAAAGCTCAAAAGATTCAGAATTAATAAAAGAATTAGGGTGGGAATCACTATCAGAGTGTGGGTTAAAGTACAGATTAAATCCATTGGAGAAATTTCAGTCGGATAGCTTTGCTGAAGATGTTAGGCACATATTAAAAAAACAGCGTATTATGCTAGATTCGACCAGCCAAATAAGATTAGAGAGATCGATTGTTGTACCGATAGATTCAAAATGGCATTTTTCCCCCGTACTATAAGAGAACAGAATAGGCAGCATAGCAAAGGGATAGGTAGGGGAAATATTTTAGAGTAGGATGTAGTGCATGATGCATGTATTAACCCCTTAAATACTATAGATACTAATAATCTTGTTGCATGAGACCCTATAGTTGCTTGTTTGCATGTATGTAGTGCATGCTTGGTGATCTTTACCCCCTGCCACACATCCTCACGGTTTCTTGCAGGTTATCGTGTAGATGTAGATAAAGAAATATTAAAATAATAAAAAAGGAGACGCCCACCGAACGAGCTTAGTTAAGGATTACTACGTCATCTACCTTTCGTCCTTGATTGATTTTAGAGAACGGAAAAGGAGCGGAGGTGGGGAGGGGAGGTCTGCCTGTCGCAACTACTTCCATCGGCAGGCTCAGTTGCGTGTCCCCTATTGTCATAAGGCGAAGTAGCTTCGCGGTCTCAGTTGTGATTGGACAAAGTGGATGACGTACTAATCCTTTGCACGCCCACTTTTCAGAAAGGGTTGAAAACAATAGTTTTTCGTCGCATATAAATCGAGAACTAATTGACCGATCGAAGAATGGAAACGGACGTGTCTTTTTATTTCACAAACTCTATCCCATTCGGCAATAAAAAATTGTGGCACTGGACCCATTGGCGTAGGATGGAGAGTAATGGAGGGCTGCAGCAAACCGATCCTAGGATTGAAACTCTAATAATTAATAGACAAGATATGATAAGTCTGTCGTTAAAAAGCATAGCCAGGGCAAATATTTTGGATTTTTTTTGTTAACAAAATATTTCTATTGCTCATCTGTAATAAGGAGGTTCACAGAGAGAGAGAGAGAGGGCAGATGTTGGAACAACAGACGACCAAATGGTTCAGGCATTAGCATGATCACAGCGGAGCGAAGGGCTTCCCGCTGCGTAGTCGTAAAAGGGATGGACAAGGCCGTGAATGCATTTCGCGGGGAGGTGGGGGGAAGTGGTAGAGAGAGAGAGGTGACCGCAGAGATGAATTATTTCCCCCGCGCATGCGCGCGACCCACCTCTTTTACGACCATTGGCCAACTGCGTAGAGGAGACTCTTTTTTCGACCAATGAGTTCCCGCTCTCTTTTCCAACGCGGGATCACTGTCGACTCAGAATTCTGCATGACCTCTAATGCACAGAAGGGCCGAGGTCAGAGTGCTGGACTCCCATCCCCTGTGTACGGGTTTGAATCTTCGAACTAGTGGAGATGATAAAACACGTACATCTACATACTACCCTTCAAGCCACCACAAGGGTGAGCGGCAGGGGGTTAATTCACACCAAACCTGAATTAGATATCATCCATGATTAATAATAATATACTAGGCTAAATCATCAATTTTTAAAAAAGATAAGTATATCAAATCAAGCCTGCAATATCATGCTGCTAGTTTGGTTAGCTTAAAGTCCTTAAACCAACATGCAACTACCTATGCTTACTTACTTACTTACTTGAGTTTATTTTACCTGGGCGGGATAGGACGTTGCCGTCCTCTCCACCCCCCGCCCAGGGCTGTCCATTGATACACTCGTATTTATACGATTGGATATATTTACCACTGTTCATATCCCTAATTTTACAAGGAAAAGAGAAAATTTTGAATCTGTCTGTTTGGCAATCAATTTCTCTAATTTTGTGATTATGGTCCAGTCTACCATTGTAAGTTGGGGTTCGCAAGATATTTTTAAAATTATCACTGAAAATAATATCTTGGTATTTATTGGAGAGATTAAGTCAAAATTTCAACCTGCGATCCGACAATGATTCCCATTTTAATTCATTTAATACACAGGTTACGCTAATAAGGTTATCGTACCGTCCCTTTACAAATCTTGCCGATCCTCTCTGCACACGTTGGAGTTCATTACTTAGGGCGATTTCCTAGGGAACCCGTATACTGGCAGCGTACTCCAAATGAGGTCTAACAAGGGAAAAGTAGCTGATTTCTCGTACATGATCGTCACATGTACCCAATACTCTTTTGATGAATCCCAGTTTACGAATAGCTTGACACATTATTTCACGTGTGTGTTTGCGCTAAGAAAGACCATGTGTCAGTCTTTTTCCAAGATATATAAGGGATTTCACTTTTGGTAATTTATTATCTACTTATTTTGAAAGCTAAAATTTCATGCTAAAATGAAAAGAAATAGTAAATATATGCCCACTAATGAGCGTAACGTAATAATTGAAAATTATAAAATTTCAAAATCCGCTGCAAAGACAGCCCTTAGTAATGCATTCGCCGAATTCAAAAGAAAAACAGTTGGGGAACAATTGAAAGAAAATCCAAAAGTCTGCTGGTCCTACGTCAGGGAGGTGCAAGGCCATAGGTCTACCGTACATTCACTAAAAAATGATAAGGGGGAAATGGCCACAAACACTCTTGACAAAGTTAACTTGCTAAATTCCTTCTTCCAAACCGTTTTTAACCCTCCTTCCGGCGATCCAACTCTCGTGTTACCTGACCTCTTTCAGCGGCTGATGCAACCAATATAAATTAATGTAATGGTATTGAAAAGTTACTCAAAGATATAAGTCCCAACAAATCTCCTGGCCCTGATCAAATTCCCTCCCGCGTGTATAGTGAGTTAGCTTCCGAAATTTCTCCCTACCTTCAAATAGTATTTCATAAATCCCTCACTGAACACGTCGTACCGATGGACTGGAAAGAAGCCGATGTAACACCCATTTTTAAAAGTGGTGATAGAGAGCAGCCATCTAACTTCAGACCTATATCCCTCACATCCATTTCATGCAAGATCCTAGAACATATAATTGTCAGTTCAGTCAAGGGACACCTAGATAGCAAGAATTTATTGTCCAATGTTCAGCATGGCTTCCGAAAGAGCAGATCATGCGAAACTCAACTTGCTCTCTTTTCCCACGATATTTTAGTTTCTGGCGAAAGTAATACTCCAGTGGATGCTATATTTCTGGACTTCAAGAAAGCATTTGACAAGGTTTCTCAAAGCAGACTAATTTTGAAATTAAAATCTTATGGTTTAGACAGTAACATTATATCATGGATTAATGATTTTCTGCATGATCGGGTTCAAAGGGTTGTTTTAGACGGTGTTTCCTCACCGGCAATTAAAGTCACTTCGGGTGTCCCACAAGGTAGTGTGATAGGTCCACTCCTATTCCTTTTGTACATAAATGATATCCATAAGGTGGTAAAAAGTAAGCTTCGTCTATTTGCCGATGACGCAGTAGTGTACAGGGAAATTCTATGCCCAAATGATAAAGAATATTTAAATATTGACCTACAAGCAATTGAAACTTGGTGTGATACATGGCAGTTAGAATTAAACTTTAAAAAATGTCTTGTAATGAACTTTTGGAAAAAGAATAGCTCTCCTCCTACCTCTTACAAAATAAGTAATAATGAGTTAAAAAACGTGGAATCCATTAAATATCTTGTAATAATACTGACAAATGATCTTTCCTGGGGTAAACACATTCGTGAAATAATGGGTCAAGCGAATCGTAAACTGGGATTCGTCAAAAGAGTACTGGGTAAATGTGACGATCATGTGCGAGAAATCAGCTACTTTTCCCTTGTAAGACCTCATTTGGAATATGCAGCCAGTGTATGGGATCCCTACGAAATCGGTCTAAATAACGAACTTGAACGTGTGCAGCGAAGATCGGCAAGATTTGTAAAGTGTCGGTATGATAATCTTATTAGCGTAATCAGTCTATTAAATGAATTAAATTGGGAATCATTGTCAGATCGCAGGTTGAAATTTAAACTTCATCTCTTAAACAAATTCCAAGGCAATATTTTCAGTGATGATGTTAAAAATATTTTACGAACCCCAACCTACTATGGCAGACTGGACCATAATCATAAAATTAGAGAAATTGATTGCCGAACTGACCGATTCAAAATGTCCTTTTTCCCTCGCACAATTAGAGATACGAATAACGGTAAATATGTCCTATCCAAGAGTAGCAATGAATAGCATTGGTAGCTGCATGTTGGTATGAGTACTTAAAGCTAACCCTACTAACAGAATGTTTTTGCATGTTTGCTTTTCAATTTCTATCTTTTTTAAATAGTGTAGTTCTGACTACTATATTAATACCATTCCTTTTTCATGCATGATATGTAGTGCACGTTTGGTGAGCAATCGCCCCCTGCCACACACCCTTGTGGTGGCTTGCAGGGTATTATGTAGATGTAGATGTAGATGAAAGCGCTAGGAATAGAGCTATTCTTTATCCAAAGGTCATTACTACCAACATGAGTGTAGGGAGGACATTAACTATGTGGAGTCAGTCGTGTCGGGTCCTCCATCATTAATTGGAGAAGAGAGGGAGTGACCCACGTATTCTGAGGCACGGTAGAGAAGGGGATACTTAAGGACTAAAGGCTGCGTCACAATAACCCCTGCCGGTTACTATTGTTGGGTAGACCCAATCAGCGTCAGCCAGATCTCAACGGTTGTATTTGTGTTGGAGCACTTCTATTTCGAACCGGCCTGTTGTGCAACCGCACAGCCAATAGTAGCTTAACTCGCGGTCACGTGCTGTTTGTGTTTACGTTTGGCGATATTTCGATTGTTACTACTTCAACAGCTGCCTGAATTCTAATTACATATAAGAATACAAATAAAATAGGACTTTACCTATCTTAAGAATCGAACATATTTTGTGGAGGGCACATTATAAGAGCATACGTTTCATTGAAGTGAGATTAAGGTGGCTCCACCGAATTATGAAGTAGATGTTATTTTTGTGAAAATTTCAGGACACATCATTTTTAGGCCCTTCTATCGATTGGCAATAAAATAATGAAGTCTTTCCATACTATATTTCAGAAAAAAGATGTTGAAAATCAGCCATTTTATACGTGGCTATACGGCAGAGCATAGCTATTGCAGTAAAATTTGCAGATTAATAATGTAAAGAGAATGGTCGTTTTGACGAAAAACTAATAGTAGATGCGCAATTTTATGTAGAATTTAGCATTGTAAAAAAGTGCTCGCCTCGCCTTGTTTAATTGATATTAATAAATGTTTGCTCAAAAAAAGCAGAAAAGCCTTAGTTACATGAAAGTGGCGCTACAGTATGTTGTTATCATTGGCAACGGTACTTGTGACGGAATGTGTTTACAAGCCTATTTACTAACTTAATTAAGGAATATACCTTTCCAAGGCGCTTTTTATATTTTTTATGTAATTTAAATATTTCATTGATATGGTGAAATAAATACCAATGCTTCCAAATGGTAGCAGCAGTAGCAGTGTCATTGTTGCCAAACATTTATCAAAAATATCAATGTAAATAAAATTCAAAACAAAGAGTTTTATTTGCAAGGGAATAGTTTAAAACTCAGTAAGAAAATATTTAATCAATTTTAGAATACGTAATAGCAGGACTGAGCATGTATTCTCACTTTGTAAATTAAACGTGGCAACAACACGTCGGCCATGTTTCGAAGTCAAAATGAGTTAAAAGGGCTGGTAAAAAAAAAGAGAATGAACTACAACACTCTCTATAATGGCATACTCATAGAACTATTGTGTATGCGTTATCACCCTACAGATGATTTTCCACATAGATTTTTTTTCTGGATCGGTATTCATTCATTGACTAGCATAGCTCTTTTACGGGATTTTGAATCGCGGAGTCACGGTGGAACCTCCTTAAATGTATGTACCTAACTATATTTCATATTGTATTTGAGGCGGGAATGCTGTATGATAAGACAGCATAGAAACAAAATGTAAACAGGAGCATCACGTGACCGTGAGGCGAGTTTCAATAATGATTCCCCACTTAGTGGCTCTTTGCCTTATGCTTTTATCGCAAGGTTTACTCAACAAGTCACATGGTTCCAATCCTATTACATTATTCCTTGGTTTATACAGTGCTAGTGATGGTAGCGAGTTATGAGTAAGTTATTCTTAACTGCAAAGTTATATTGTTTCAGCGTTACTTCGAATGCACCCTTAATGTGTGTTTTACCTCGTGAAGTCCTTCATTTTTTATGCATAGGCTGTCTTTTAACCTCTTCGGTCCTGAGAAGTTTTATAGTCTACGAAAAAGCTTTTATTTTCGCTTCTTTTGTACACAAACTGAAATCAAATGTTGAAAAAATGTTTGTTATTATTATTTTTGTGGAAGTATTTCTAATCTACATACGTGTAACGTTGTTACTTAAGAGACAGAAAAACATTTTATGATTACATGAATGATAGTGAAGTACCCACCTAAAGCGCCTTAAGTATTAATATTCTCAATAAAGATGAGAAAAAAATCATCCTCCTTGACCAGGACTCGAACCCGGACCCCTTGATTTCCTGACATCTTGTTACTTTAAATCCCGTATAATTTCCACGAAGAATAATAAGAAATAAGAAGAAAACTAAGACATTGATGTGCAGCAAGACAGATGAGGCCAAAACCAACGTTATACTAAGAAAACAGAAACTGGAAGAGGTGAAAGAGTTCTTTTACCTGGGAAGCAGAGTAACCAACGATGGACGAAGCAATAAAGAAATAGTCAGTAGAATATCCCAGGCAGAGAGGGCATTCTATCAAAAGAAGAATCTACTTACGGCTGGAAATACAAGCTCGGAAGTAAGGAAGCCATTCATCAAAACGTATATCTGGAGCATGTTTCATTACGGCAGTGAGGCATGGACGATGACAGCAGCGGAGAAGAAAAGGGTAGAAGCATTCGAAATATGGTGCTATCGAAGAATGATCAAAGATAAAATGGATCGACCGAGTGAAAAGTGAAGAAGTCCTAAGAAGAGTACGAGAAAAGAGAAGTCTGCTGAAAACTATAGGAAGAAGACGGGACAACTTAATCGGCCACATCTTAAGACACGATGGCTTGATGAAGACAATCGTCGAACGAAAAGTGAACGGGAAGAATGGAAAAGGCAGGCCTTGCATTAGTTATATGGAACAGGTCGTAAAGGACGTGAAAGAGAGGAACTACGTTAATATGAAGAGGTTGGCCGATAGAAGAATCGAGTGGAGGGCTGCGTCAAACCAATCTTAATATTTTTGACACTTGATGATGATAATTTCCACAGAGAAAGAGGATGTCTTGATAGCTCAACTGGCCAGGTCTGACCACCTGGCCAGGGGGTCAGAGTTCGAGACACGGTCAAGGCAAACGATTTTTTTCCCTGTGGATAATCTTGCTATTGTGCAATTTTTGCGGGGAACTCCGTTTAAGTTTTCGTGGCTAGTTCGCGAGCTTTGAATTTCTTAATGTTTGAGTACATAAACAGGAAAAAATGCAACATGGGCAGGAGATAAATAGATGAAACACAGTTCACTTGACTTGCGGCCGCCATAGTGAATTTTGAAAAACGAATGCTTAAAGAGAGATAGCTTTTAGTGAATGAAAGTGGCGCTGTCAATTGGCGAAAATTTAATACTAAGGTACGTTCACAGATGGATACGTCATCACTATATTCTACTGGAAAGCGCCTACGTATTCGGGACTTATGACCGGTTGTACACATTACTGGAGAAGGTACCGAAGAGGATATGTGTTCCGTAAACTTCATGATTTTATTGTTTTATTATGCCGGCCGCGGTAGCCACGTGGTTAAGTCCTTGCCTTGCCTGCTAACCTTAGGCATTCACATTAATCGCCATGCGAAAAAATTCACCTGGACCGGGAATCGAACCACGGGCCTTTGGCTTTCCGGGCCACTGCGCAGACCACTACGCTACCCGAGATCCCTAATTCGCACGGTAATGTTACCGAGGTTCAAGGTACTAGATGCTGAGCCCTCGCGGTCCATCACGGATGGCAACGCAAGGGAGAAAGGGCTTCAAAGAAGCCACGACAACGCCGCCTTTCAAGCGGCAGGATTGAAATATCCTACATTTACCGCCAAGCGCGGCTTTAGCGCTTGGCGCGGCTCATCATCTAGTGACTTGAACCTCGGTAAAATTGCCACGTGAAGTAGGGATCCTGGGTAGCGTAGTGGTCTGAGCAATGGCCCGGAAATCCAAAGGGTCCGTGGTTCGATTCCCGGTCCAGGTGAATTTTTTCGCATGGCAATTGTTGGTTTTTCTAATGCAGACAGTCTTCTCATAAAGCTACTTCGTTTTCTTATTGACACATTAACAGGATATGTCTTATACCCTTTTTATGACAAGAACTCATCATGGCTACCCAAACGCGACTCACAACAATGCGGTTGGCATGAAAAACAAACATACACAAAGATTACTTGAAACATAAGCATCACGAAAAGCCAACCTTCACAATACTACAATATACTCAACAGCAAATAATGTGTATTTCACCGCCGTTCACGCGGCAGGATTGAAATATTCTACATGCTAACCTTAGGGTTGCGACTTCGAGTCCCGCCTGAGTGGGTTTTTTCACCACTCAGGACATGGATGTGTGTGCTAGTGTGTTGTTAAATTGTTAATGCCCCGATGAAAAGGCCACATTTGCTGTTTTCGGTGGCAGTGGAAAATAAGTTAAATAAATTAAAGTTAAATAAGTTAAATCATCTTCATCTACGTAATACCCTGCGAGTCACCACGAGGGTGTGTGGCAGGGGGCGAAGATCAACAAACATGCAATATTGACGTGCAACTAGTGTATTTAATGGAGACATGCTAGATGAAAGGATCATAAGCAGCAAGATGGTTAGTATCTTCATAATAAGAAATGGATTATTGGCTGTTATTACATTCATCATGCACTATAACCTACTCTAACAATATTTCGCCTGCCTATCCCTTTGCTACGCTGCCTATTGTGCACTTTTATGGCAATGAAAAATGACATTTTAAATAAATAGGTACGACAATCTATCTCCCTAATCTTGTTAACACTAGAACCGCGGACGGGACATTTTTGTCCCATTTGAAAATTGAAAGTGTTTTATTTATTTTCATAGGATGGTTGTACTTTTCGACTTTTAATATTTATGTAAGTGATCCATTCTGAAAAATAATCGTGACGTTCAAGCATACCTATGTATTTTGAATAATTATTAGAAATACATAAGACCGCGAACGGAGCATTTATGTCCCATGCCGTATTCCTGCGTATAAGATATCGGTAGTTTCACCAATTTTGCTAATACCTTATCCAGAAAACGTTATGTTTTGGCTGCATGCCATATTATAACCAAATAAATCTTTTTATTATTTTAATCAGTTATAAACATGTAACATTGTCCAAGTTGTACAATTTACGTGGGGAGTTTTCGAGGTTTGAAGAATGAAAGATGTTGCTGAAAAGTAAAATAACACCTTTTGGCTACCTTGAGTTTTGATTTGTAAATGCAAGCCAGCAAGGCGACACATAGTATCTGCGAGTCTGTGATAGAGGCTAAACAAATCGCGACCTTACGAACGCAAACAGGCCAACAAGTGCTTTCCAGTCAGTGTAGCATGTCTTCTTTGCGGTCTTCTTTATATATTTCCGTAGATAAGCAGCTTTTGCCCTCAAAGTACCGGTGTCGATTAACACCATTCATGGCTTCCAAGCCTGACAAATATAGGCGGAAATACTATACTATACAATGATAATTAAGCAAAGAAAGAAACATAACTTGTGATAACTTTTTACTTCACTTTCACTAGCACATTATTAGAAAGCAAACGAACAAGCTTGTTACGCACAATGAACAAAGCTAAAGAGGATGTACCGGACTGCATGAAGAAAGCTCCAGAGCAACTTTATATAACTGTGGCTCTCAAACATCGCATGGATCCATCGAAAGTTGGCGGTCCCCGTCGCCGCTGTCAGGTGCGAAAATCTTGTAGAGAAGGAAAAAATTTACAGTATAATTGTGCATCACGTTGTTAGCTGGTGTCCAAGAAATGTGTCGCTACTGTTTCTTACGTTTTTGCTTCCTGTGATACACAGTCTAGTGACGAAGAACACATTTAGATACCTGAAAGAAATTTAGTGACCTACTCAGAATATTATATCAAACTCTTCGTAAAAATGGTGCCAAAGATAAGGTATGTCGTTATATTGGTAATCAATAAGGACATTTGTTTGCATCATTATTTTTATATTTTATATGCTTCATTGTAGTTTGTTTTAATTTAAAGTTTCTTCACTTGCAAGAAGTCATAAAAATGTTTCCCATCTTAAAATATCAACGAAATCATGCACCAAATATAAGGGTAATAGATATTATGTGTAAAATAGAAAAAATATTGGTTTTCTTGCTTGTAATATGATAGCCCATAAAATTGTAGCACTTAGACAACAACATATTGTAGTTAAAATGAATTGTGCTCTTTAACAATCTAAAGTCTCTTCCTAGTCAAACAAACTGATTCCTGAATTAAAAAGCCAAGAAAAGTCAGGAGACACCTAAGATTGCCGATGGGACATTTTTGTCCCCTTAGCGGTATTAGGAATGTGGAAAAATCAGCGGTTCTAGTGTTAATCTGATCTAACCTAGCATAATACGCAGGGGTTTCAATATATGTCTAACGTCATCTGCTAACAAATTGGCTTCGAATTTACTTAAAAGGTTTAACCTAATTTTAACCCGCGTTCTGATAGTAATTCCTATCCTAGTTCTTCTATCAAACCTATATCGTCATGGTATGGTCTAACAAGGGGAGTGTCCGAGTATCGGGTCTAGGATTTTCACGAAATTTGCCAGGCAGGCAGTCCTTGATTAGTTATTTACGAATCACCCCCCATATAGGGTTATATATCCAGAAACTTCGTCAAAAAACGAGTTTGAAATATTTTATTGCCAATATAAAGCTAATAATTAGCTTTGTATAAATAGTGTAGTTTGGGTTAGGGGTAAAGTACTCGCTTCACAATGTCTACGTACCTGGTTCGAGTCTCTCTGTCCACAATTTTTTTTCATCGCAGTTTCGTTGTACAACTGTCCCTGGTTTTACATATTTTTAATCTGTTTTTCCGGGATGCATTTTAACTTTTTTACGTACTATTACGTAATTTAAGCAAATTACGTAAATAGTACGTAAAATAGTTAATTACGTTATTTACCTAAATCACGTAATTAGTACGTGGTGGAAATACTTCCGCACGTCCTGTCGTTTTTTGTGTACGAAATTAACGGAAGAGCATGAAGTGTGATCGTGATTTTTAATTTCCGTATCTTTGGCCACGCAGTCCTGACGTACGTACAACATTTGTTCTAATTTGCCTGGTACCGTGATTTTCCAGCGCTGTGCTTTTTTGGAAAAACTAATCGCAAGAGAAAAAAGAACTTAAGCTCTGCAATCATATACTTGTAACCGAAATGTTCGGGTGATCGGGCGAAATGTTCGGGTGGGAGAGAGTTTGGAACCGGGGACGTCGCTTGGAAACTGATAAAATACCAGCGGTAACAAATAATTTTGAAGAATTAATATATTGCACATTTTCAGGAGCGTGTTAGAGTCACCCGAACATATCGGTAGATAATTACAATTCACGCTCTTTCGTTAATTTCGTACACAAAAAACGACAGGACGTGCGGAAGTATTTCCGCCACGTAATAATTACGTGATTTAGGCAAATAACGTAATTAACTATTTTACGTACTAATTACGTAATTTGCTTAAATTACGTAATAGTACGTAAAAAAGTTAAAATGCATCCCGGAAAAACAGATTAAAAATATGTAAAACCAGGGACAGTTGTACAACGAAACTGCGATGAAAAAAAATTTGTGAACAGAGAGACTCGAACCAGGTACGTAGAAATTGTGAAGCGAGTACTTTACCCCTAGCCCAAACTGCACTATATAAACAAAGCTAATTATTAGCTTTATATTGGCAATAAAATATTTCAAACTCGTTTTTTGACGAAGTTTCTGGATATATAACCCTATATGGGGGGTGATTCGTAAATAACTAATCAAGGACTACATGCCTGGCAAATTTCGTCAAAATCCTAGACCCGATACTCGGACACTCCCCTTGTAAGAAGTGCCCTGTCTTCTCTTGTCCAGAACTTGAAGGCGAGGTGGGCATAGGCGTCCTGCGTGGGAAAAGCAGCATCGGAGAGAAGATCGATGCGACCAAGAAGCAGCCGAACGGCTTCCGGAGGAGCACGGTATCGGTGAGTATGTAGCTACTACTCTGTTTGCCGAGGGGGCGAATCGGATTCGCTTTCTCTTCGCCCTTTGGAGATTATCCGTATCCAATTTGGAGCCAACTGGGCGAATCCGATCGAATGGGCGAATCCGAAATCCGATCAGAATGGGATTGCCGATTGATCCGTATCAATGAATGGAGATTTGGAAATATCCGTGTCGTCTCCTTCTCTACCGATTTATTTGGTTTCATTCACCATCTTTCTATGTATTTGAATCATTTTGAAACACCCCGGGATGATTTCTGATCGCGATAATCGCCAATTTACGTCGTGAATGAGACGCAATTTAGGGAGACAAAAGGGTTGTACTTCTTAACATGTGTGTAAAAGTAGTATGTAACTTCGGGCAAATATTACGGTAGAACACTAATTTCAAAAAAGAAATCGCTGCTTATCAGACTCTCCTTAATTCTTCCTCTCCCCATAATATCAACAACCAATCAACAACCCAACAATCCCCCAGCTTCACTCCCCCAGCAACCCACCAACATCTCCCAAACAAACAAAACAAATATCAGACGTTACAATTACGAACCCTTAAAATTAATTTTTATTGCCATTTAAATGCGTTCAAATGATCCTGAAATTGATGCACGGCTTGAAAAAACGCGTTGCTCTTCCAGATTCATTTGATCGTACCTTAATCTATCATTATTCAACGTCAGGTTTTATAACTACCGTTTATTTTGGTTTTCAAATGCTGGTGGAGTTAACCCTATGCACTTGGATTTTTTTCAGCCTTGATTCCAGGAGCCCACTCGGAATTTAATTTTTAAATGCCCCTAGATTTAAAAATGGCAACAGCTTACAAATTGAAATTCAATACCTCTCTTATGAAAGTGTTCATTTGATAAATTTTACTTTTGGAATGAGTACTAAAGAACATATCTCTAATGCCTCTTCTACACGTCCGCCTGCGCACAGCGTACTTGGCTCAGCCTGAACGTTGAGCCACCTTCCTTTCTACACGAAGCACTTAAATCGACGCTTCGCTATCTGGTGCCGAAGTTTACAAATGACATTGTAAACACTCAACATGACTGTCATAGATAATTCTACTGGTATATTGTCACTTTCATTACCTTCGGTACTTTCCGGAACTCTTTCCCCGTTTCCTTCCATTGGATTAAGAATCTTATTTATCCAAGTTTTAAATAGCAACCGCGTTTTCGCGCCACACGAGTTGTTTAATACGAACAAAAACAAAGCGTATTACTTAAGCTGGGGTCCCGAGGCTTGCTGTACCTACCCCTAGGCTGAACAATGGTGGCGCCTCTACACGGTGTGACCAGCCGTTATGTCGGCTAATCCGTGTCGGCTAATCCGGGCCGTTCATCCTATCGTGTAGAGCTAGCATAAATAGTGAGCTAGGCTGTGTCAAAGGTCACTCGACACCCGAGTGGAAATGGCTTCAGTGTTGAAATAGTTTGTAAGGGATTCTAGCGACAATATACCAGTGAATTGAGCATTTAACTCTTTATACTGGAAATAACTGATATCGAAGATAATTAACTTCGCTCAAGATTCCTTTGACTTTTTGGGTCTGAGGTTATGTGAGGGACACAAAAGTTAAAAAGGAGCATACGATGACGCAAAACACCTCTTTTCACACATATTTCTGATTTATAGGCATATATTATTAAAATTGATTCATCAAGGTATTAAATTTGAGTCGCGTATATTTGACCATCAATTCGAGCAGTCAACCTATGAATATTATCCATGAGAGGTGAATTTGGGATTATAGGCTCCATATTTGACAATATCGGCTTAAAGGCTTCAATTTGAGGTTTTTCACAGGTTCGAATTTTCCAAGCAGTTAAACTTAAATGCATTGTAGAGCAATATGTGCAGAGAGTGATATAAAAACACCATTACCATCTAGGGTTATATCTTCAACTGTACATGACAACTTACTACATTACTTCTTTGTCAACTTCTTTCTTCAACTCTCCCTTAAGGCGAATGAAAGTAGATAGGGTTGTGTGGTTGTTTGCTACCAATTTCATAGAGTTAAGCACGGAAAAAATAGGAATATTAATTGCGCACATTAATAGGCTCAAAACGAAATTTTACCGCCGTTCAAATTTGTACTACAAATTGTCTATTATAATGGCTGTTTGATGTGTCTCTCGTTAATAGCTTCCCGTAAACGTTATGCACTGTATCGTAATATTGCTTATTTTGACGATAAAACTTTCTAGCGGAACCGTTTATTAAGCCAGATTACAGTTAAGTGAATATAGAATAGTGTCGTTTACAGTTTACAATGCACATCATGTAGTTAATCGAACCACATAAAGCACCTCGCCAGAGAGAGTACAATTTTGATGAATCCCACGGATGATGCTTTTTTAAATTATCGTAACTCCCTGTTTGCTGAAAAAGAATAAAATGTTTCAGAAATTCTAGCTTGGTTTTGATATACTTTCTCTTCCATCACAAACGTCACCTCAAATCCAAGCGTTGTCGTCAATCTAAAAAGAAACCTAAGCACTTTATAAGCACTTAAACTTTTTCTTTGGCCGCCCAGTATATACCGTAATAATTTTCAATGGGAAGGAAACAACATTATCTGGAATAATTCACAGCGTAATTTATTAATACTAACCCGGGTTTCATCTTATACCACCAAGGTACACAACTACAAGTCGCCTAGCAACTGTAGGTATATAAACATATCATTTGACGGGGATACATATCTGGATCGGGATTACGATGACTGAAGAGGACAGGTCGGGAGGATTACCTGGGGAAGGCAGCTGTTTCTTCCAACTTATTGAAAAATCAAATAGAAGGTCCCAATGGTCCGAAGTGATCGCACGTTCCACGTTCCTACCCTAGAATGTTTATCACACTTGACTGATGTACTCTCTCGGGTAGTCCCCGCCCGGATATCCGAATGGGGGACTATTTTACCTCCGGAATATTTTACTCGAGAGGGTTCCATCACGTCTTGATTGAAAGAAAGAGTGGAGCAGCTGCGACTCCTCGGGATAATAACGTGGTGGTTTTCCCTTGCCTTCCACATCGCAGTACCAGGCCTCTGCAGCTTCCCTTTAGCCTATTGAAATATGAAACCCAGTGCTGCACTCTGGTGGCCAGTTCTCCCTCAGTATGAATTTGGGCGCCAAATTCAAATATGTCAATCTCAGTTCGCCATTTGGTAACCTATCTTAGCTACTTTCAATTTAAAAGACGGAGGAAGTCCAGGTATAAAATTCACAGAGCGCTACCAATATCCGTAATGGGGTAGAATTTTTTTATTTAAATTGGAGAGGGAAACAATTCTTAATGAAAATTCGAGTCATTTGTTAAAGAAAAATATTTATTGTGTAATAGATCCAATGAAATACATTGAAGTTTACAAAGTCACTTCTAAAATCATTAAGTATGGATGCAATAAAATCAATACGACAATGTTGCTAAAGTATAATGACCATCTTTTAAGACTTCTAGAAAACAATCATACTAACGCCCCACCAACATTCTCTTTTCTAGCACAAGTACATGTAATAGCTACATAAGGTTACTAAATTATTCAATAATAACAGCTTCACTATGGTACAAGGAAATAAAATATAAATACTACAAATATAATTACAGATACTACACAAGCAAAATAGCAACATTATTTGAGCCTTCTCAAGCCTACAGGCATGCTCTACACTATTTAGAGAGTAAATAATTACATAAAGCTACAATTGCTACGTTATATAGTGTGCAGCAGGTGCAACAACACAAGTACTGAAATTTTATACAGATACTACATAAGGATAAGAATTTCTATATTTCAGCCCACTAATGCCTACAAGCACTGTTGGCACTGCATAAGTACAGACAATATCTGCTGAAATTCAGTCACTACATTATATACTGTTTAACAGGTTAAGTAAAACATAATAAGAATTACTATATTTCATCCCACTAATGCCTACAAGTACTCTCGACACTGTATAAGTACAGACAATATCTGCAGAAATTTACAGTCACTACGTTATATACTGTTTAACAGGTAATATAAAATATAATAACTACTGAAAGTATATACAAACACTACGCAAGCATAGTCATTACCATATTTCAGCCTACTAATACCTACAAGTATTTCCTATGTTATGAGAATGCTCAAACAAAATTTACATAATATTAGAGTTAATACATTAATCCATAAGTATAGGAGAGCCTCCTTGTCATTAATTTACTTAGAGACCACATTAAGAGTATAAGGAGAGCAACGAAAATAAAAAATTATATGAAGGATTGCTAAGTAATCTACTCTAGAACAAAACAAACAATAAAATTACAAATGATACAATACATAACCAAACAAATATTACGCCCTTATAAGGGGAAAGAGAGATGACTTTGGTTGATTGGCAAATAATCATAACACAAGTGACCAAAAGCAATCATACTCAGAGCTGACTTAATAGACCACATACACATATTTAAATTGCCATTCACATACAAATTTCAGCAAACATATATACAATATATTTATACAACTTATATACAATATATTTACATTTTCATACACATATTGATATTTACAAATGCTTTTATTATTTACAAACTATTTGCAATATGCTTCATTGAGGGAACGAACCAAAACTCTTATTCTATAATTAACAAAAATGGATGCAAACAAACGCTTTGATCCCACACATGGAAACACCATCTCCTCATAAGATGCAGTTGCCATCAACATGTGCATCACTTGCTCTGCCAGCCTTTCTGTGTGAAGCAATTCCATGATTGCACACTGGAATATACACTCCCATTCCTTCACAGCTCTGAATACAATCTCATTTTCATTCAGATGAGCACCCCACTCAAGCTCTCCATTACCCTGCATGGAATGTTCACCAATGCCTCGATGTGAAGGACTTGCAATTGCCATTGCTTCTCTGCAGGACGAACATGGATGTTTCTTCATGAACATCCCACAGAGTAAGCCACACACATTACTGATTATTTGACACTCACTAGTATCTAACATTTCACTAAAGTTAAGGTCACTAAAATTAAAGACTACCTCTGCCTGGGAATCAGTGCTATCCTTATTGCTACTTTTACAGAGAAACTGACTAATCCTAACTAAAAAACTTTCTAAATCTAGTTCACAATTACTGTTAGATGACAATTTTGAAATGGATGTAAGCAGCAAGTGCTTATAACCCTTCCCAAATTGCATCACTGTAGGGTTGTCATTACACCCATGTTGCTGTCGGATCACAGAGAAAAAGTTCTCCAGAGCATCCTGATTCAAAACTCTAGTGCATAGTCTTGGGATGCCATATTGATCCTTCAAATCTGCATACAATGCTAACAAACTACGTATACTCACTAGCCATCCCTTCAAGCATCGAGGTTGTGCCTTGCACCCCACAAATTTACTACGTTTAAGCTTCAAATAAGCATCTTTCAAAAATTCTACATGAGGGGTGTCTTCTCCAATGGCATATCGATACTTGAATGGATGGCATCTTACTTGACTACTGTTAAAACTATCAAATAACCTATCCATAAAATCAAAAAATTGGGCAGTGTTCTCTGCCTGGCTACTCAGTTTTCCCATAGCAACAAATGCAGACATGGCTACACTAACACTACTACTGAAAACCTCAGATGCCAATTTCACTCTCATTTTTTTGAAAGGTTTGACAACAACGTGGAATTTTGTAATCTTTGGTATCATTTTCAGCTTGAGAGGATCAGTCAACTCAAACAATTTTCTCAAATGAGACCATTCAACTAAGTTACCATTAAAGTTAAAATTATATTTAAAAAGGTTATTTCTAATCGATTTCAAAAGATGAGGAGGATCAAACATAAAATAAATTTTCTCTTCCCCAAGCACAAAAAAAGGATTTTCGGGTGTTACTCCCAAGTAGCGGGATAATGTTAAATTATGGGGCCCTTGGTCACAAATCAAAACCTTAACATTAAAACCTACAGAACTAACCTTATCAATACAATCTAATACTATCTTCTGCAGCACATCTGCACTTGTGCTTTTGTGGGTAACCCAGTAGCCAATACTCTGTTTCCACTTCTTATTGATACCCTTAACCATACTAACTAAGCAATGATCCCCAATGGTAGGTACAGTTTCATCACCATAATTACAGAAGCCTAAAATACTATCTACACTAGAATCATAATAGAAACTTTCCTTAATAGCTACTTCATCAAAAACAAGAGAAACCAATGAATCAGCATATGTAAGGTTTTTGGAGTGCCTCTCCAGTGCTGCCAAGGCATTATCATCAATGCCTGGCTTCACAATAACCTCCTTCTGCCAGTTCAACAATGACCGCACTGACGGAAGACAAAGTGTTTTCTGTAGGAACCTGTAGGCCTTAGGTCCATGGTAATAAAGTGACAAAGCAAAATCCTTCATATAGGGAGACCAGCGGCGACCAAATTTACCCATGTTGCACAACTGTACCTGGGCCATGAAGAGCTTGTGTGAAGTTTTCGGCAAATATTTTCTACCTAACTCAACCAGAGTCTCTCTTTCCACCTTACCATTTTCTGCTACTGGCTTTGCCCTGGCTCTGAATAAATTTGTCCTGAGGCGAGCAACAGTCCTCCTAAGATTTGCCAGTCTTTTACTAGTTCTTGGAGTGGTGACGCTCCGGGCTGACCACCGGCATTTTGGAGTGACTGTACCTGAAATTATTAGGAAATTTTATTGTAGAAATCAATCATATATCACCCAAATCATCAAATACAAAAGATCATTTATTTGAGGAAGTTTCAAAAAGAAATGAAATAGGCAATAAGTATACATGCACTGACTGTGAAGATCTTAACATTTTAAATATAAAGAGTTTTCATTAAGTTCACAAGACCACAGATATTTAGCCTAACAACTTAGGAAAGAGGGAATACTTTCATCATGGCTTACCATTTTCCACAAATACTGGTGCACAAGACATTACTGGAGATTCTTCCAGATATCCAGCCTCAACCTCCATTTCTACATCTGTTGCTGTTGGACCTAAATAAAATAGAGAATCATGTTTAGTAAAGATAGATACTGAGAGAAAGTGTTTCCCTTGTGAGAGACAAAGGCCTGAATGAAACAATACATTAAATATAGAATGCACAAAACCACTATGGATTAGGTTATGAATGTAATCAAGCAAATAAGAGCGATCAAAAGTATTAATTGATAAAATTATTTCATACAATCCATTTCTTTCATTACTTACTGTTGTCAATTATATCAATTGACGGCATAGGAGGAGTAGAATCGATTTCCTGGATATCCATGTTCATGGCAGCATCTGAAAGAAAAGGTGACAAAAATTAATTAAAGTAAATTGTTCTTCACTCATGAATTTGAAATAGGATTATACCAGGCCACACACAGGAGTGATAATGGGAAGAATAAAAAAAGTTAAGCCAGTCATAACATTTCCGACTGGAAAAGTAATATTTGGAGCCACAAATTATAAAATATTGCTATTAGGAATTCACAAGGAACACTGATTTTGTCACATATTTACATTTGTATGCACCTAAGTATTTATTTACCAATGATAAGTCTACGAAAGGGATGAATTTTCTTTATAAAAATAAAGCACAGAATAAATGGTATTCACCGTAATCGAGTCTTATGTATTGGCAAATAAGTAATTTTATCGAACTCGAAGTAGAGGATAACCGATCGGCCATTGCACATTAACATTTTAATTTTAAAAATATCAACTCTGTTCACAAATATTGAATTAATCTCGGAATGAAGACTAATTTCAGTTCTAAAGCTATTATGAAATACTCAAAGGCATCCTTACTAAAGGTACGTTTGGACAAAAGGCTATGTTCAATGCTGCTAAAAAAAGATCGTTTATTTTCACGCAACCGCTTATTGCAAAATTTAGCTGTATAATAGCACTTATTAACTGTACTTACCATTTATCTTTGGAAGATTGCGCTCATATTGGGTAGGAATGGCATCCATTTTCAGGAGAACACGTGGCTTCTTTGATTTAAAATCGCTCTCCAAAAAATGATCGCTGCAGATCCTTAAATTCTTGCTCTCTTTTCCCATGCAATCCTCTCGTTGGGCGAATTTCAACCAAGCATTAGCCCTGAGAAAATTAGGTTTTAAAATCAATTTACAAAAATCGGATAATGCACAATTTTTAAGTACCGTAAGGAATCAAAAACGAGGGCTTACCTTTGTTGATCTTTAGGAAAACTAAAAAAAGAAATCGGTTCATCGATTCGGCAACCAAAAAAGTTCGAGCACCACGCCACAACACAATACTGCCCACGTTTCCTTTTGCCATGGCAAGCAAGCGGTGGGTCCGCCATCTTGAAATAATCGTAGAACTTCGAGGAATACCGTGCGCTGCGACGTCTTGATTGCTCAAGGTCAAGGAGAAAACTGACCGCATAACAAACTGACCGCTAGAGGCGCTGCAAGCGTTATACATTTAGCTACATCTACTGGCATACTAAAAAAGCTTAGAGCTGCAGAGGCCTGGCAGTACTACAGCCCTTAAAGTAAATGTTACCACGCCTGTAGTGAAATGAGTGTCGCTGTACCGACCAATGTGGTCTCCACCTTCAATCAAGTGAAGAAGAGCAGCTGCCCTCTTCTCCGGGTGATGGGAAGCGTAATTGTTGGCGGCCTCCCGTCGCCAAGTGACGGCATCTTCACAGGTTCTGTATTTTTTAGAGACCTACCTTGCCCAGGGATAGACCAATACACCCTCGGTATGCCGTCGCTTTTTCTCCACGACTGCATATTCGACGAGTAAACTCGCTTATCTCGCAGCTAACTTGGCAGTGTATGGGATCCATATGAAATAGGCCTAAATAATGACCTAGTGCGTGTGCAGTGAAGATCGGCAAGATTTGTAAAGCGACAGTATGATTGCTATATTAGCGTAGCCAGTCTATTAAATGAATTAAAATGGGATCGTAGGTTGAAATTTAGACTTAATCTCTTAAATAAATTCCAAGATAACATTTTCACTTATGGCGTTAAAAATATTTTGCGAAATACCGCTTACTGTGGTAGACTGGACCATAATAAAAAATAGAGAAATTGATTGTGGAAATGTCTTCCTTTCCTCGTACAATTAGGGATATGGATAACTGGAAATATATTCAGTAGCAGCCAGCTTTCAGCATGCATTATATTGCAAGCTTGCTTTGCTATTTTTTATCTTTTTTTTAAAAATTGAAGTTTAGACAAGTGCTAATTCTTTTTTATGCATTACACGTAATGCACGTTTGGTGTGAATTCACCCCCTGCCACACAACTTTATGGTGGCTTGCAGGGTAGATGAAACCTCTATAAAATCTATAAGTTGACCTACTATCCGCAACCCGGTGGACGAACTCGGTGGCTTTAAGCTCAGCCGCGAGTCATTTCTCGTACATACATCGTAATAATTTCTCAAGCACATTAGAAATCATACTAAAACCGCATTCATTGAAGTATGACCAATTATGTGGTACCGTGCATGCCATGATGGAGATTGTAAAAGAATTTGCTATTGTATGTTTCCTTAATTGAAGCATGTTGTGACTCAGGAAAACAAAAAATGCCAAGGTTACCAATTATAGTTTTTGGCGCGGTATTCGAAATTAGGGAGGCTCCTCCGAATTACGAAATAGATGTCATTTTTGTGAAAATTTCAGGACACATCATTTTTTGGCCCTTCTATCGACTGGCAATAAAATAGGCCTTTCAATCATATGTTTGAAGAAAAAGGACGTCGAAAATCAGATATTTTATACGTGGTTATACGGAAGAGCATGACTCTTGCAGTAAAGTTTGCAGATTTATAATGGAAAGAGAAGTGTCGTTTTGACGAAAATCCAATAAAAGATGCACAATTTTATGTATAATTTAACATTTTAAAAAAGTGCTCGCCTTACCACACTTGTTTAATTGATATTAATAAATGTCTGCTCGAAAAAAAGCAGAAAAGCCCTAGTTACATGAAAATGGCGCTACAGCATGTTGTTATCATTGACAACGGTACTTGTGAAGGAACGTGCTTACAAGCCTATTTACTAACTTAATTAAGCAATATACCTTACCAAGGTCCTTCTTATAATTTTTATGTATTTTAAATATTTCATTGGTTTTTTAAATGGTTATTTAATCCCAATGTTTCCAAATGGTAGCAACGTCACTGTTGCCAAATAATTTTCAAAAATATGAATATCAATAAATTGAAAACAAAGAGTTGTATCTGCAAGAGATTAGTTTAAAACTAAGTAAGAAAATTTTTAACCTATTTTAGAACAAGTATTAGCGGGATTGAGCATGTATTCTCACTTTATAAATTAAACGTGGCAACAACACTTAGTTAGTCTTGTTCCGAAGTTAAAATGAGTTAAAAGGGCTTGTAAAAAATAGGTGTTTATTCCTTAGGTAATCCATATAGGTGTTTTTCTGGATCGGTATTTATTCATTAAATAAATTAGCTCTTTTACGGGATTTTGAATCGCGGAGTCACGCTGGTATTTCCTTAAGGTGAATGTAAATACGCATATAAAAACATGCTCTTCGGTATATTTGAGTCGGTGCGACATCATGTTAATTTTTAGTAGTCGTTATGATAATAAGTTATTTATCATTTATTATTTTACATAAAGAAAATATGTACGTGTGTTATCGAATTATAACGAAATAATCTCACGTATCATAACGTTGCGTGTTAAAAAAACGTCAAATTACCAAAATTGGTAATAAGTAGTATTCTTGTTCACTTTTACCCATAGCTATCACTTGAAAGAGACTTGTATTTGAAGTTTCACGAACAGCTGCATATTGGCAAGAAATGACAGCAGCCACCTCTAGAGTTGAGAACACCGGGCATTGAATGAATAAAAATGGAAATGGTTCGGAAAATAGAATAATCCTTCGTTTTCAAATCAGGACTATTTTTCGTGCTTGTTATTCCACGAGCTGAGAGAGGGGAGGGCTTGATGGAGGGCAGGAAACTCCGAGTGCATAAATATGTATTCTCCCCCAGGAGAAAGCACAATGTTCGGACTGGGGTTTGAAGAGAGAGAGAGAGGGAGGCGTTGGGGCTGTTTGGTGGCTTCCAGCGACCTCATTATTACGCCGGGAGAGGTGAAAGCAGAGAGAGAGAGGGAATAGGGGTTGAAGAGTCGAGGGACGCGAAAGGGATTCTGGGAAGAGAGGTTTTTGAAGAGGAACCGAAGATATTCCCCCTCACGTCTACCCGACCGCATTCCAAGCACACAAGAATGCAATTTCCGACGTCTTCGTCACCAGGGACTCTCAAAAAACCCACCCCTCCTCCCCTTTCTTTCAACCCCTCTACCGACCTCCAGCCCACTCCAACGCAACTGAAAAAAAATAAGGTTTTCGGAAGATGCGAGAAATGAGGAGAAGATAAAAATGAAACGGAACTGCTACACCCGAGGATTTTTATTCCCGTGGAAAGTAGATACTCACGTAGGAAATACGACCCACCAGCATTGGTCCGCAAACAATGCACATCTTCCAATAGGGGGAGGGGGGGGGGGGGTGGCGATCTGAAGAGAGAGAGAGATCATCCAATGTTGGTGCTATTTTCTTTTCTTCCGGGTTTCTTCTAGTGATGGAACAATGTCGGTCAAAATCGATTTTTCGAGCAATCGATTTTTAATCGAAATGAAAAGCTCGACTTTTCAGCAAAAATCGAAATTTGAACCAAAAGATCGATTGATCGAAAAAGTCTACGGTTCATTTTTGAAAAAAATGCAGTTGGTACAAAAACATGTTTATTATTCATTTGAAAAACGCTCCTAATACATATTTGAATAATATAAAAAATCCCTAAAAATGTACTTGGAAAACATTCTTGAATTATTTGTCGTAAAAATTTACAATTTACTTTAATGTGGATCACCGCTTGGAACCATTCGACTTCACTAAAATTTTTAAGAAAGATCAACTGATTGAGATGCTTCCTTGATGATCTACGGCGTGCCTTTCCAATTTTACCGGCCTTAGAGAAAAGTATTTCACATGGGACGGATGACGTTATCATACTCAGCACTCTGATCGCGAAACGGTACGTGTTGGGGTATTCACCCTTTATCTCCTCCCAGAAATTCAGAGGATTGGGGTTGACTTTCCTATCGACGGGTGGCCTGTTGAGGTATTGCCTAACTTCTACTGGCATCTACTTTTAACAAGAAGTGACCTCAGTGGCAGTTCAGCGTGGACCTCTACTGACTACTACGCGCTGCTGAGATCAAACGAAATGGTCAAGATCGAAGTTGAAAAATCGAGTTTGGATCGAAACTCGAAGATCATGGCTCGATCTCGATTTCCTCGATCTTTGACTATTAAACCTCGATTTTCGATTTTAATCGAAATCGATTTTTCCATCACTAGTTTCTTCCCTTCCCGTAGATAAGGAATTTCAGCTAAAACCTAATTTAGGTTTGACCCGGTTTGCCGACATGAACCGTCGTTTGTATGCCACTACTATTTTATTTTTTTAAGAAAATATTCGGAAATACAAGCATAGAAGTGAGGAAACTAACGATTCATCAGAACGTACTTCTGGAGCATGTTTCTTTACGGCAGTGAGGCATAGACGATGACAGCAGTGGAGAAGTCCAGGCTGGAAGCATTCGAAAAGTGGTGCTACAGAAGAATGATGAAGATTAAATTGATCGACCGAGTGACACACGGAGAAGTCTTAAGAAGAGTGGGAGAAAAGAGAATGCCTCTGAAAACTCTAAGAATAACTTAATCGCCCATATCTTAAGACACCTTGGCCTGGCGAAGACAATCGTTGAAGGACAAGAGGACAGGAAGAATGGCAAAGAAAGGCCTCGTATATGATGCATGAAACAAGTGATGAAGGATGGGAAAGAGAAGAAATACATGAATATGAAGATATTAGCCGATAGAAGAACTCAGTGGAGAGCTGCGTCAAACCAATCTGAGGATAAAAGACTAATGATGATGGAAAAGAAAACATTCACACCACTAACAGCGGCTCATGATATATCATACTATCTACTAAGTATCTAGTATCTACTAAGTAGATACTAACAATCTAGTTGCATGAAACCCTATAGTTGCTGGATACTAACAATCTAGTTACATGAGACCCCATAGTTGCTTGTTTTCATGTCGGTAGTGCATGCTTGGTTATCTTCACCCCCTGCCACACCCTCGCGGTGGATTGCAGGGTATCGTGTAGATGTAGATAAAAAAAATCAGACTCTCATGCCGTAGAATGGATGAAAATACGTTTTCTCCGATATTTCGAACTGAAAATAGGCATATAATGAATAGGCAGGTGCATTAACAGCTGTGAATTTCTGGCCGAATAGCAATTTTTTATAATTAAAATTGAAATGTAAAGACCACTCGATCATCTGAACCATTTGTTTTTCTATTTGGCTCAGACCTCGTGAAGTGTATTCTATTTGGCTCAGAGCAGAGTTTATGCAGCGAAGATCAGCAAGATTTGTAAAGAGACCTTATAAGCGCAAGCAGTATATTAAATGAATTGAATTGGGAATCATTGTCAGATCGCAGGTTGAAATTTAAACTTAATGTCTTAAACAAATTCCAAGACCATATTTTCAGTGATGACGTTATAAATATTTTGCGAACCCCAACTTACTATGGTAGACTGGACCATAATCAAAAAATTAGAGAAATAGATTGCCGAACTGACAGATTCGAAATGTCCTTTCTTCCTCGCAAGAATAACGGTAAATATATCCAGTACGAGTGTAGCAATGGATAACATTGTTAGCTGCATGTTGGTATAAGGACTTGAAGCTAACCCAACTAACAGCATGTTTTTACTTGTTTGCTTTGCTATTTTGATCTTTTTTTTAAATAGTGAAGTTTAGAACAGTATATAAATACTCATCATCATCATTGGTCAACAATCTTAGGATTGGTTTGACGCAGCTTTCCACTCGATTCTTCTGTCGGCCAACCTTTTTATTGTGACGTAATTCTTCTCTTTTACATCCTTCACAACCTGTTCCATGTATCTCACACGAGGCCTGCCTTTTCCAATCTTCCCGTTCACTTTTCCCTCGACGATAGTCTTCATCAGGCCATCGTGTCTCGAGATATGGCAGATTAAGTTTTCCCTTCTTCTTTTTAGAGTTGTCAGCAGACTTCTCTTTTCTCCTACTCTTCTTAGCACTTCCTCGTTACTTACTCGGTCGATCCATTTAATCTTCAGCATTCTTCTGTAGCACCACATTTCAAATGTTCTAACCTTTTCTTTTCCTACTCTTCTTAGGACTTCCTCGTTACTTACTCGGTCGATCCATTTAATCTTCAGCATTCTTCTGTAGCACCACATTTCAAATGCTTCTACCCTTTTCTTCTCCGCTGCTGTCATCGTCCATGATTCACGGCCGTAAAGAAAATGCTCCAGATGTATGTTCTGATGAACTGCTTCCTTACATCTATGCTTGTATTTCCTGCTGTAAGTAGATTCTTCTTTTGAAAGAATGCCCTCTTTGCCTGGGCTATTCTACTCACTGTTTCTTTCTTGCTTCGTCCATCGTTGGTTACTCGGCTTCCTAGATAACAGAACTCTTTCACCTCTCCAAGTTTTTGTTTTCCTAGTTTGACATTGGTTTTCGCCTCTTCTTTTTTGCTGCACACCAATATCTTAGTTTTCTTCTTATTTATCTTCAGCTGATATCTGGCCATTGTCCTTTCCATGGTTGTTAACATCTTATTCAGCTCCTTCTCTGTCTCTGCTATGAGAGCTATGTCATCAGCGAATGGTAGCATACTTATTGTTTCTCCGTGGATGTTCACTCCAGAACACTTCTCCTTGACTTCATTGATGGCTCTCTCGCTGTAAAGATTAAAAATTACGGGAGACAGTGCGCAGCCTTGTCTCATTCCTTTCCTTATTCTATATTAATACTAATACTTTTTTATGCATAATATGTAGTGCATGTTTGGTGAGAATTCACCCCCTGCCACACACCATTATGGTGGTTTGCAGAGTATTAAGTAGATGTCGATATAGAAATCATTTTTGTTCTAAACGTCGATAAGTAATGGTGGTGAGTACATGTTAAATCTGATTTATCCCCTCTAACAACAGAGTTAAGGTTGAATAGCTAGATGTTCGGTTATTTCCTAGGAATTGTAAATGCGTGTTGTTGTCAGGTTGCTGTCTGTGCAAAGTACTCTATTTTCATCCTCGAGGCCCGGATTCGATTCCCGGGTGTAGTAGAGCTTTTCTTAATATCCCGATCACAACTTGAGTGCTGAAAGGTGAACAATTCGAGTTCATCACTAAGTCTGTCGGATGGATTGTTGTTTACCGTTGACACCTTGGCGTCTCCATTCTCCCCCAATTTCTTGACGTAAAGGTATACGATCTTTGCCTCATTTCCCATTTTACTGGTATAAATAACCTTAGATATAGAATGTCTCTTCTTGAATAAATACAATTTCTTCCCTTTCTTGTAAAGGCATGCAGAATATAGTGAATTTATGCACTACCTACTGGGTATTACTAAACCAAGCAACATAATCATGCATAGTCGCTTTATTATAAGGAATGTACTTGTATTATCCTATTTAATTTTGAATACTTAGTAGCCGTAAACCTTTAATATAAAATGACTTGAAAAACTTCTGTATTGCAATTTTTAAAACGCGAAATTTAGTCAAGCGATGAATTTTAATGATGGCGTTCAATGGTGAAAGCAGGAAATAGACTGGTGGCAAGAGAAACACATTTTCACACATCGCCGGACGCGTTCAAAGCTAATGAACGATGCGTTCAAGGAAATGCTACCCAGATCACAAATAAGTGCGCAGTTGGTTCAGGAATCATTCCAAGCATGATTATTCTAATGAACCCATCTAACCCTGACTGTGAATAGGTCTTTTCCGAGTAAGGTAAAGTATTTAAAGCAGATACTTTAGTTTCTAGCACCACTGTATAATACAAGGGACTGATCCACTTAATTTTTCTATTTTCACAAGTGGCAACAAATGCTTCTGATAACCAGTATGTTAAAAATTTTATTTTTACCTTTTTCGGTTCAGTGAATTTGAAATGATTAGATATGTAAATATTTGTTTTAGCAAGTAAAGAATAGCTGCCATTTATTAAAGGAACTAGCATTAATTCATTTAAAGTATTCCCCGAAATTGACGCTGATAATGAAGCTAGTTTCTTTCATAAATGGCAGCTATTCTTTACTTGCCAAAACAAATATTTACATATATAATCATTTCAAATTCACTGAACCGAAAAAGGTAAAAATAAAATTTTTAACATACTGGTTATCAGAAGCATTCGTTGCCACTTGTGAAAATAGAATACCTAAGTGCACCCGTTCCTTGTATTATGCAGTGGTACTAGAAACTAAAGTATCTGCTTCAAATACATTAAGAAGGGCAATATTTAAAGAATAGTTTTTTCCCTAAAGGACACCCTACTTTATGACAACTGTTTTTGCCCAGGTAGTATAAACCCAAACATTTAAATAAATTCGCTAATGTATTTGATCAATAATAATTTCTTCCACTTGGCCATTTTTTCTCTTGTAGTTAACTGCCACACATTCATTTCATATACTTTCCTTGTGCTTGATATGATATTGCCGAGTAATTAATTCAGGTTAGTCAGAAGAATAGCCCATGCAAAGAGGACATCCTATCAAAAGAAGAATCTACTTACAGCTGGAAATATAAGCGTAGAAGTAAGGAAACAATTTATCAGGACGTACATCTGAAGCATGTTTCTTTAGGGCAGTGAGGCATGGACAATGACAGCAGTGGAGAAGAAAAGGGTGGAAGCATTCGAAATGTGGTGCTACAGAAGAATGAGGGAAATTTAATGGGTTGACCGAGTAAGTAACGAGGAACTCTTAAGAAGGGTGGGAAAAAAGAGAAGTCTTCTGAATACCCTAAAAAAAAGACGGGACAACATACTCGACAAAATCTTAAGAAATGATGGCCTGATGAAGACAGTTGTCGAGGGAAAAGTGAACAGGAGGAATGGAAAAGGCAGGCCTCGTGTCAGATAATGGAACAGGTCGTGAAGGATATAAAAGAGAGGAATTATGTTAATATGAACAGTTTGGCCGATAGAAGAATCGAGTGGAGGGCTTCTTCAAACTAATCCTAGGATTCTTGACCGATGATGATGATGATATTTTCCCAACGCTTGTATCCACCAATCCGCTGGGAAAATATGAATGCCTCGCAAACTATGCATGGAATTTAATCATTGAATGAAATTGGAGTTATGGCTGTGTGGATTGAGTGCAAGTCTCTCTTTATTATTTTTATATTGCTCTCAATATTATGCTCTTGGCTTTTTAGACAATTTTTAGCGATATATGGGTGCATTGCATAAATAATCTCGATTTAGCTGCAATGGGAGATCCTTTTCGAAAAACAACAAGAGACTTCAATATATGTTTTAGTAATTAAAGGATAGGCCTCTGGGAAAACGCGATTCTAGACCTTCATATTACTGAGTTAAAGTCATTATGTTCATGTGGTGACTCACTATGCTAAAGGCTTGAATGGGGTGATCAAATATTCGCTGGAGTGATATTTTCTATCACAAAACATAAATTTTACAATAAATGGAAAAAATCCACAATCACAGGTATTTCAAATTTCTATAGTACTACCTTGAGAGTACTACCTTCTGAGATTCATCAGAAAAAGCTCTTTTTTTAATCTATAAATTACCATATTTCTGTGTCCAAATAGTGCGATATGTGTACAAGAAAATACAGTTTTCCGAAAATCTGTAACATAGTGTAACCTAGTTGCCCCCTACCCCCTGCCATTTTTACCTTCTGTCACATACCCTAGCGCTGGGATACAGGATATTTTGTAGATGTAGATGTAGGTGTAGATATTTCTAATTCCACATTTCCAACAAATACTTCTTTAGTTTTTTTTCACCTTTGTATCTGATTCTGTATTTCTTAGGACTTCCTTGTTACTCACTCGGTCGATCTATTTTATCTTCACCATTCTTCTGTGGCACCACATTTCGAATGCTTCCGCCCTTTTCTTCTCCGCTGCTGCCATCATCCATGCCTCAAAGCCGTAAAGAAACATGCTCCAGATGTACGTTCTGATGAGTTGTTTCCTAACTTTTACGCTTGTAAGTGGATTTTATTTTGATAGAATGTAAATCTAGGTAGAGTGAAGTTAAAAAAAATTGTGTGGGGAAACATAGTTAATCTTTTCATTTCAGCTAGGAATGAAAAGATTAACTATTCCCCGGGCTGCGCTCACGATCTCGCCAGTTGGGGGCAGAGTAGTCCCTTGCGGTAATTCTACGCGTAAGGGTCAGGACGTCGAACCAACGCAGCCCCAGTAGGGTCGATCTGGTCCTCACCCTTCCCATCTGAGCGTGACGTGCCTGCGTGACCAAAGCAGCAATGGTATCATCTCTCCAACATATGTCTGGCTATACTCAGAGCCGGGCACAAGTTTCACTCTGGAATAGTTTCTCACGACCTCATGACGGAATTTATGAAACTATCACCGCTATTACATTCTTCTACGAGCTCAGTAGTGAAGCAGTCAAAAGTTCGGGCAATACCTATTAATATTTGCTTGCGGGATACCTTAGCATACCGTTGCGCTGAACGTTATTCTTTTTTCTGCGTTCTTCTTTCAAAACTTCACATTGCTTCGCCCGAGGCAATATCGTATGGTGTCGCCCAATATCCTTATCATATTGGCCGTTATCACAAATCAAATCTGTATCGTATAAAGTACTAATGTCTCTTATAAGTAATAATAATACATTTTTATTCCACATTTTTGAGATAACAATGCAATAACAAAAATCTTTTATAGTGGAACTAGGTAACCCAATTAGAATTCTTCTGTTTTTGGGGTTACCGTCATATAGCATAAATAGAGGCCGACATAACATATATTGTTATTCATTTGTCATTTCCCAGGAAGGAAACTTATGAATACATATCTTTAAATAGCTTTTCAAACTAAAGTTACCAAAACCATGAGTGTTCATAATTTGCAAAAAGACGAAAAATTGATACATATAAATATAAAAAATACAATACATTGCAAAACATGAAAGCATAGTTTAAATTAGTTTACAATCATCATCATCATCGGTCAACAATCCGAGGATTGGTGTGACGTAGCTCTCCACTCGATTCT
This sequence comes from Platycnemis pennipes, assembly GCA_933228895.1. Lineage (NCBI taxonomy): Eukaryota > Metazoa > Arthropoda > Insecta > Odonata > Platycnemididae > Platycnemis > Platycnemis pennipes. Next base: position 11,677,843 of record OW121850.1, on the reverse strand, counting down.
TCTATCAGCCATTAAGTTCTTTATATTAACGCAATTCCTCTCCTTTACATCCTTCACAACCTGTTCCGTATATCTCACTTTTTCAACATTCCCATCTACTTTTCCCTCGACGATTGTCTTCATCAGGCTATCGTTTCTCAAGATGTGGCCGATTAAGTTGTCCCGTCTTCTTCTTAGAGTTTTCAGCAGGCTTCTCTTTTCTCCCACTCTTCTTAAGACTTCTTCTTTTGTCACTCGGTCGATCTATTTAATTTTCATCATTCTTCTGTGGCACCACATTTCGAATGCTTCCACTCTTTTCTTCTCCGCAGCTGTCATTGTCCATGCCTCACACACCTAAGGAAACACGCTCCAAATGTAGTACGCTCTGATAAATTGTTTCCTTACTTCTACGCATGTATTTCCCCTCGTAAGAAGATTCTTCTATTGGTAGATTGCCCTCTTTGCCCGGGCTATTCTAACTAATTTAACTATTTCTTTCTTGTTTCGTCCATGGTTGCTTACTCGTCTTCCGAAGTAACTGAACTATTTCACCTCTTCCAGGTTTTTCTTCTCTAATTTAACACTGGTTTTAGCCTCTTCTCTCTTGCTGCACACCAATATCTTAGACATCTTCCTATTGATCTTTCGCTGATATCTGACCATTATTTTTTCCGCTACTAGGCTTTTATTAAGATCCTCCTGTCTCTGCTATGAGTGCTATGTAATCAGTGAATCCCAGCATGGTAATGTTTTTCCTTGATATATTCACCCGAGAAGACTTCTTGATGTTATTGATGGCTATATCAATGTAAACATTGAGAATTGCGGTAAACAGTGCACAGCATTGTCTCACTCCTTTACTTATTCTTGCTTCTTCAGAGATGGGTCCAGATTTTATCCCAGCTTCCTGGTTTTCACACAAATAGTGGATAATTCTTTGGTCACTGTAGGACATTCCATTTCCTTTCATAATTCCAGGCATTGGATTCCAATCCATACTGTCATAATCCTTCTCTAAATTCAAAAATGCAATGAAAGGCGGTTTGTTCTTCTCCATTCTCTTTTCCTTGAGCAGACCAAGTGCCAATATTACTTCTCATGTACCATTACTTTTCCTGAATCTGGATCGATCTTTATCCAGGAACTCCTCTGATATTCGTTCTAATCTTCTGTAGATGATCCTCGTCAATATCTTCGATGCATGTGTAGTCAGGTTTTGCATTATTAAATATAATCTTGTAAGTTATAAAAAAAAATGTTCAATTTTTTGTGTCGAAAATGACCATATTTTAGGGAATTTATAAATGAACCAAGTATTTTAAGTCCTGTGGATTCCTAATAATATATATAATTAAATGGTGAACAAATATATGTGTTGAATATTTGCTCCTTTTTCAATTAGTTGTTTCGGTATGATTATGTTGCTTGACACGGGACAAAAATTAGTATTTATTATTTGCGCAGTGGCTCCTAAGATTTGGTGCCTCAAGAATCCAATTTTCCTGACATCATAGTCGAGGGAGTTTAGCGTTTAAATTATGGCTTCCATTTGAATGGTGTTGATTTTTTTCATCTTTTGCGTAGCAACATTGTGTTAGTTCACTTGGATTTTTTTAAGTGACGTTTCGTTCCTTTGATAATGATGAAGTGGTTTCCGCAGTTTGTGGCGATAGAGATTTTTTGATGCCCTCCCGGTGAAATTCCACGTCTGTATTGTTTTATGATGAAATATTCAGGTCCATCAAGCTAATTAAAAATTTTCATTACCCCAATGATGTTTTATATTCCTGTTTGATGATTATAGAATTTTCCCTTCAATGATTGATTGTATACCAATATAGGCAGTTTGGCAGACAGCGGAAAAATATCCTTCGTTATTGTTTTACGATGTCATTCTCATGTGTACTACTAGAGAGCCAACTAATCTATTATATAATTTATTGGTACGTATGGGCAACTAATATTTTGAATTCTTGCATCAACGGTACTTCTCTCCCCGTTGAAGGCATTTCAAATCTGTTTCCAAATTTGACTCTCGTTTTTAATTCATGGTGACCATCACGTGACTGGTGATGCTGAGCAGGAAAGCTTTGTCTATAATGAATCTTTATTTAACTAGTTTTAAAACTAGGTTTTATATCTATATTATTTAAATATGCTGCTTTCGAAAAAATAGAATTAAAGTTTTAAGTGAACCAGGCATGATTTAATTGACCAGGTAGAATGCATTATAAAACTCAATAGTAGTATTCCACACTATTTTAATGATGGTCGATCCGGGTTTCGGCAACTCAGTGCCATTTTCAAGGTACATGTTCATGTGGCGGTTAGGTGTATATAGGTTCAAGGTGGAAAGGGGGGGGGGAGGTGAAAGTGAAAGAAAAGGTGGTTTAGGTTGGGGTGAAACGGGAATGGAAGGTGATTCATTGCAAGGTTGTTGGCTGTGGAGGAATATTCACAACTAAAGCAAGGAAATTAGCTGGAGGGTCGAAGGTTGTGGGGAGGGGGGGTAGTGATTTTTAGGAGGGGTGAATGGTTGGAGAAGGTTGCATGGTCATCACATAAAACATTTTCACAGTTAGCAATCTCAAATTGTTCTAAAAAATCCAGGTAGAATTTTTGGTGATACATGGGTAATAGACTGTTGTCACTCCTATGTACTCAATCGTCTGTAATAATACGAGGGCAGTTTTTTTTTCAACCTCCGATCGCACCGCATAAACGCCAGACTAGCGCTAGGCGGGTGGTATGCGAATTAGGCAGCAGTGCATCACCCGTATCACATGCTCTATCACTGCCGAGCCTAAGTCGTCAGTCTTTTCTGCGTGGCAGCCACATAAACATGGCCGCCTCAATTGATTCTCCCGCCAAGTGCGAATTGCGCAGTGTTATTCGTTTCCTGCAAGCAGAAGGGAATAGTGCTGCAGAAATTCATCAACGAATGAGCCGAGTGTATGGAGAAAACATTATGAGTAGTGGTGTTGTCCGTGAATGGTGTCGAAAATTCAAAGACTGATGTGCATGATGAAGGGGGTCAAGGACGCATGCTGACTTCTGGAGTTGTTTGGATCCATGACAATGCGCGTCCTCACAGTGCTGGTGCAACCCAAAGACTCCTCGAGCAATTTCAATGGGACGTTTTCGATCACCCGCCACACAGTCCCGACCTAGCGCCATGTGACTACCATTTTTCCCTGAATTGGAGAAGTGGCTAGGAGGACAGCGTTTCCAAACCAACGAGGAGCTTCAAGACAACGTCAAGACTCATTTCTATTCATTGGCGGCAACATTTTATGAAGAGGGTATTGTCAAGCTTGTCCACAAATACGAAAAATGTCTCAATTGTCAGGGTGCTTATGTCGAAAAGTAACCATAAGTGTGCATAACTTTTGGTAGTAAAAAAAAATTTAATATTCAATTTGTGTTTCATTTATGGCCCATCGGAGGTTGAAAAAAAACTGCCCTCGTAATATATAACGACAATAATGATTTTTATTCAGGTTTAGATAAATACAATTATTAATTATACAGTGATTTAGGCAGGGAATATTGGACAGTATCTCCGTTTTGCGGTCACCGACTCGACCATCTCGGATGAAATACAAAAATAAGAACATAGAATAAGTGTGTTGCAACTACAATCACATAGATGCTATCATCAGTGCTGGATAATTTAGTAATTAACCCATGGCTTGAAATGTTAAGTAGAAGGAAAGCATTATAATACATTTGTTTAAAGACTTGTGTTTAAGCTAACAGAGAATTTGAAGCATTTTTTAACATAAACACCTTTTTCCATAATCTGCAGTAGTTTTTTTTACACTTCCATGTTAGTTAACACTACAAACAGAATAAAATTTAATATAAAAGGAACAGTGAAACATGTATCAATGATTATAGCTTATTGAACTTAATTATAAAACATCTGTCAGAAATAGTTACTTTGAGACCCTAGCAACAATTAATCTGTTATTTACATAATCATTGTAAATAGGTACAACAAAAAATTCACTAAAACATTTGCTTATAGTTGTTATTGACCTACATTCATTTTGAACAACATACAAGAAAATAATATAATCGTTTTATAAAAACATCTAGGAACTTATTCTGCACAGGTTACTTATTAATTTTTTGTTTGTTAACTAATTGTACAAATATAATGAAATTTTAATAGACAGAAAAGTAAAAATCTGTTTTAATTGCACATTCACATAAAAATTATAATTCTTCGATGTATAATTTAATATACTTCTTTCTAAAATTCTTAGATGTTCAATCACAGTACAATTCAAAATACGTAAAAAAAGTTTAGACATCAAATCCAACTCCATAGATGCGTATACTTCTTTCATTAATACGAGATCCTTTCTACCTGTTTTTTATATTTGTCCTATTCCTTTTGAATGGGGAATATGCATGAAATTTGTTTCTCGAAGATTAATGATGTAGGTACTTGATGCGAATTTTTCTCACAAATTTCAATATATAGGCCAAATTTTTTACGCCCACCACAAAGATTATTAAATGATATTAAAATGTTCCCGAAAATCGACGAAAGTCACGTGACCTGAAACGCCTTCTGACGTCACTGCACGGTATAGGTTCCATATTGCTACGGAGTTAGACATTTATTTTTAAAAGAAAACGAAGTGAATATATTGTTTTGAGGTTTTTAGCCGTTTCTCGAACGAAACGATGACTGAAAAAATACTTAAAAAAGCACATTCCGACAATTTCCTTTGGTTGACTCCTTTATGGTGGCGTTCTTCGTAAAAAAACGAGCAATTGCAAAGACGTAGTAGAAATATTTGGGCACTAAACAGGCATTATATAATTAGTGGACGATTTGCTCGTTACCATCCATGCTACGTAAATAAAAAAAACGAAATACAATGGTTATTGCAATAAACAAATGAGATAAATACATACGTTATCGCCAAGTATTCATTTAACAACTTACCTCCACGCGTAAACAGATAAACAACGCCCTTAGTGATAGGTAGTGCCCTGACGTCATGCGATGACGTCGTGCCGAAAAATTACAATTTTCAAAGAGTCATATATTTGTAACGCAATTTAATTCTTCAGCAAAATTTTCTCAAAGCACATTTTGGCTAATAAACTTCACATTCGAAGAGTTATAAAAAATAGTGCATGATCTCCATTGGCTTTTGGATAACTTTTTACCCATGAAACACCAGCACCTACCGAGGCTTACAAAGAAATGTATGGATGAACAAATACTTTCATAATTTGCTTTTACGCCTTTGATACAATGAGAATCCAAGGTTTGCCGAGGGATTCCTAAGGAGAAACAAGATCGGAGTTAAGAACAGCTGCGCAAACAATATCCCGTCCGCAATCACTTCAACCCCACCTGGCTTTTTAAACTCCTACGCAGCATTTCGCGCCGCTGAGCACGGGATCACCCCTCCTATAATCCTAGAGCCTTTCGACGCCCCCCCCCCTTCCCAAATTCGATGGATACCCTTTTAATAAACACTCAGGGAACCCTCTCACCCTGAAGGGGCCGAACCCCAGGTTGACTGAGCGCTTCGCTTTCTCCTCTTCCCCTTAGAAGCGTTCTCCTCCCTCCTCCCCGAGGGCGGAAGGGTTTTTTTCACCTCCCACTCACCCTCTCGGGACCTTTTTATCCCGGCATCACCGTGAGCGCGCAAACACAATTAGAGGGACGCACGTCGGCCTCAGATTGGAGCGAAATCTCTCGAAATGAAATGAAAAATTGGATGGAAAACGTCGAAGGATGTCCAATATCCACGCCCCCTCTTGAACGATTTTTGAAAATTTCTTTTGTAATCAGCGTTCGGCGCGTAAAATGTTTATAAACCCATCATTTCTCCCATCTTGCCTTCATTCTAAGTGCTCAGGTGGATGGGTGTGATGTTGGGATTCTCGGAATACAGGAGAGGATATTAAAGTAGGTGTGCGAACCTATCTCCTTTCATCTCGCTGGTTTTTCTACCACTGAGGTAGATTTTATGCCTTGTGACACTTCTATCGTCCTATTTCAGGGATTTTCGCTTAACCTATCTACATCTACACGATACGTATATGCCTTATTAGCGTACCATAGCGTAATTTTTCCCGCGTACCATAAGAGAGCACAATAGGCAGCATAGCAGAGGGATAGGTAGGTGAAATATAGTCAGAGTGCAGATAGTCAGTCTGTAGTTCATGATAAATGCAATAACAACCGAAAAGCCCTTTATTATTGTGTAGATACTAACCCTCTAGCTGTTTATGGCCCTATTATCTAGCATGTCTCTATTAAATACCCTAGTTGCATGTCAATAGTGCATGTTTGTTGATTCGTACACGATATTTTAGTCCACGGCGAAAGCAGTACTGAAGTTGATGCGATATTTTTAGAGTTCAAAAAGGCTTTCGATAAAGTTCCTCATGACAAATTAATCTTGAAGTTAGAGAGTTTTGGTATAAATAAAGACGTTGTATGTTGGGTAAAAGAATTCTTAAGTGGGCGAGAGCAGAGGGTTGTCATAGATGGTATCATGTCGGGCACAATCGAAGTCACATCCGGAGTTCCCCAGGGTAGCGTAGTAGGTCCGCTTCTATTTCTTTTATACATAAACGATTTGGGTACCGTAGTTAGTAGTAACCTTAGACTTTTTGCAGACGATGCGGTGGTGTAGAGGGGTATATCAAACGAAGAGGACACGAAATCACTTAGCAAGGATTTAGATGCAATTCAAGAGTGGTGCGACAAATGGCAGTTAGAACTCAACCTTAAAAAGTGTGTAGCTATCAATTTTTGGAGGAGGAATAAATCGATAGAGCGATCCTATAGAATTAATAACACGAAGATCGAAAACGTTGAAACCGTAAGATATTTAGGTGTAACAATCACTAAAGATTTATCGTGGGGAAGACACATAAGGGAAATATGCGGCCGAGCGAAGAGAAAGCTAGGATTTATAAAAAGAGTACTTGGGAAATGTGATGAGAAGACAAAAGAGCGATGCTACTTTTCACTAGTTAGGCCCCACCTTGAGTATGCAGCCAGTGTATGGGATCCTAATGAATTAGGTTTGATGAGAGAACTAGACAGTGTGCAGCGTAGAGCAGCTAGGTTCGTCAAAAGGTGTTACGATAGGTTGAGTAGTGTATCAGAATTAATACAAGAATTAGGGTGGGAATCATTATCAGAGCGTAGATTAAAGTTCACATTAAATCTATTGCAGAAATTTCAATCGGATAGCTTTACTGAAGATGTTAGGCACACATTAAAAACACCAGCGTATTATGCTAGATTCGACCAGATAAATAAGATTAGAGAGATAGATTGTCGTACAGATAGATTCAAAATCGCATTTTTCCCCCGTACTATAAGAGAACAGAATAGGCAGCATAGGAAAGGGATAGGTAGGGGAAATATTTTAGAGTATTCTGTAGTGCATGATGCATGTATTAATCCCTCAAATACTATAGATACTATCAATCTAGTTGCATGAGACCCTTTAGTTGCTTGCTTGCATGTTAGTAGTGCATGCTTGGTGACCTTCACCCCCTGCCTCACACCCTAGCGGTGGCTTGCAGGGTATCATGTAGATGTAGATGTTGATATTCACCCCCTGCCACAGACTATCGCGGTGGATCGCAGGGTATTACGTAGACGGATTGGTGGGTTGGTTGGTTGGTATTTAGGGGAGGCGACCGACAGCTGAGGTGCTTTGGGCTATTTAGGATAGGTGGGTAAAGGTAGGACCTTTTTTTAGGGAACGGAGGAAAGGTGGAGAGAAACCCGGCGTCAGCATTACTCTACTCTTAACGAAAGGCGCCAAGAGGACCACGGCTTAACGTCCCATCCGACGGACGGAGTACTGAACTTGAAATGCCCTCCACTAGGCAATAAAGTGGGGACCTGTTTTCCACTGAAAAATCCGCCACTACCGGGAATCGAACCCGGGCCCTCGGGAAGGTAGGCCAGTAATATAGCCACCACACCAACCCGATCCGACGGAGGAATGTCAAGAATTATTCTGTAAGCTTCCAACACCCATATGGTCCAACAGTGATTAAATGAGATATACATACATACATTGTGTGACGACGAGATACAGTGAACTTGCACTCTGTCTTTGACCGCTGCGTTGTCGTCGCGTCCGCGAGGTACTGGTGATTGTCCGTCCACAGGCCACTAACCGCCAATCGCCCTGCTGAAATGTTGTCCAGTTTCGTGTCACCTTGCTGTAGACACCTCGATGTTCACTCAGTAAACCTCCTGGTCGCACTTTCGCGCATCCGTATGACCATTTACTAATAATATTTCGTGTCGGACATAACACACAGGCGTCGGAAACAATAATGCCTCCGTATTGTTGAACTGGTTGTTTGTATGTGTTTCCTGAGGGAAAACTTATTGTTAACACTCTTGTGTTAACAATAACTTTCAATTAACTTGTTGATGATGCGGCGCGATGTTACCGGTGTATTGTTCATACTCTTTACCCATAGGTTAAGTAATTATTTTGTTGGGCTCGGAGTTCTATTACAGCCTCCAAAAGTTTAGACTTGTCCATAGGACCATCCTTCAAACCTATATTTCTCCCCCCTCTCCTCCCTTTCCACTGAGCTTTTTCCTTTCTCCTTTCACATATAATTAATTAGAATATCGAGTCAGTTTGTGCCAGGTAGGATGAAACAGACTCAGAATAAAATGTTTGAAGGATCCTACCAGCTTGAAATTTTACTTGCAGCTTTTTTTTATTTGACTTTGTAGAGCACATTTCATAAAATACTTATTAAATATTCATTACATTTTACATTAAACTAATTAAAAATTCACGTTATGTAAAACAGTTGACATTTCGCTTAACTTCCGTAGGAGAATTATTGGAAAATAAAATTTAGTTCATTTTTAGAAAAACCGTGTTCCTTTCAAATCATCAAAATTTTCCTTGCGTTTCGGCTCAGAAAATGCGCTTGACGACCATATTTATATTTGAATCTGTCAGCAGGAATTAACACACAGTTTGTAGTGATGACCATTCTACACTGCAGACAAACCGCTGCAACTATCACGAGTAATAAAAGTTGCAAAGCATAATGTAGTATAAATTGGCCAACTTTTAAGTATTTGGGACTGCTACCCTTTTTCCTAACGTAGCATTCAATACAACTGTCACTCCCCGCTGACTCTCTTCCCCTTCACTGGTATATAAACCTGCGATTTTCACTCCAGAACTCCCCCTGGTCTCTCCATTTTACTTTTCTTACTTACTTCCCAACAAATCGATCCTTCCCCTCTCCATTTCATGCCTAATATTTTCTAGTTTCCCTGACCTTAGTATCGTCGTAACGTTCCATGGCTTGATCCTTCGCATTTTTGCTCTCTTCTCTGGTTTCTTCTTTGCGTCTGCTGCTACTGTTGTTGCTGTCTTTCTTTTCGTTCAAGAATTTCGTGAGTTGACGACGATGATTCATTGATTCACTCAGCAAGGTACCAGAAACGCCTCCAGGGGATGAACAGGCTCGGACTATTGCTTATCTAATCATTATTATCATTATTAGTACTGCGATGTTGATGGTGCTGAGTGAAGAATAGTGGAGACACCAAAATATCCAAAATCATTCACACTATTCCATTCGCATATTAAAAAATTAAAAATTAAACTTTCATATTTTCATTTCATACTCTTTCATTAAAAATTAATGAAAATAAATCTCCCTACAATAACTGTTGAGTCAATTTTTTCGACAGCATGAATATTTTCTGTCTCCCGTAATTTTTAATGTTTACATCGAGAGAGCCATCAATGAAGTCAAGGAGAAATGTTCTGGAGTGAACATCCACGGAGAAACAATCAGTATGCTACGATTCGCTGATGACATAGCTCTCATAGCAGAGACAGAGAAGGAGCTGAATAAGATTCTAGTAACCATGGAAAGGACAATGGCCAGATATCAGCTGAAGATAAATAAGAAGAAAACTAAGATATTAGTGTGCATCAAGAATGAAGAGGCGAAAACCAATGTCATACTAGGAAAACAAAAACTTGAAGAGGTGAAAGAGTTCTGTTATCTAGAAAGCCGAGTAACCAACGATGGATGAAGCATGAAAGAAATAGTAGAATAGCCCAGGCAAAGAGGGCATTTTTTCAAAAGAAGAATCTACTTACAGCAGGAAATACAAGCATAGAAGTAAGGAAGCAGTTCATCAGAACATACATCTGGAGCATTTTTCTTTACGGCAGTGAATCATGGACGATGACAGCAGCGGAGAAGAAAAGGGTAGAAGCATTTGAAATGTGGTGCTACAGAAGAATGCTGAAGATTAAATGGATCGACCGAGTAAGTAACGAGGAAGTCCTAAGAAGAGTAGGAGAAAATAGAAGTCCGCTGACAACTCTAAAAAGAAGAAAGGAAAACTTAATCGGCCATATCTTGAGACACGATGGCCTGATGAAGACTATCGTCGAGGGAAAAGTGAACGGGAAGATTGGAAAAGGCAGGCCTCGTATGAGATACATGGAACACGTAGTGAAGGATGTAAAAGAGAAGAATTACGTCACAATGAAAAGGTTGACCGATAGAGGAATCGAGTGGAAAGCTGCGTCAAACCAATCCTAGGATTGTTGACCAATGATGATGATGATGAATCTTTTCCAACTATGTTTTGATGAATTTACCAGTGCTATGAATGGTTTTCAAAGACTATTATTCCATATTTTTAATGTACTTAAAAGCCTATGTTTTACACCCTTTAATTTGAAGATTGGGAGAACTGCGTTATGTTTACAGTTTTTGAAAACATAATACAATGAAAATGATTCTCTTTGCGTCTGAAATAAATGTAACGACATTTTGGTGATGCATAACATCCACTTCTGCAAAGAGAACCCGGAATTTCGATTGGGTATGAAATTCTCATTCCTCAAATGCTGTTTGAATCAGCCGTACGATTCGTACTAATGGCACCATTTACTGTTTGTCAAAACTCTCTGCCCTGAGTGCTCGACTCTTTATCCTCCTTCTCATTCTTTTTTTATGGACGGAGGCAAATGTCTCATTAACCCTTTTTAACAGTCAGACGCTCTTCGCTAACAAGTGACTCGGCAGTCGTGGAAACAGCTCCTCTTTCCAGCAATTCCGATCCCTTTATTTTAGGGCGGTAAAGAGAACGGGGGTGAGCGGGGGCTGATAACAGGGGTGAGTCCTCTGACGTGACCATCCACTCATCCCTCCCTCCCCCTATTACCACCCATGGCACTCCCTGTTGGAAGTTTCCCTAAAAATTTCCTCTAGAAAAGTGTAAGGCTTTCCCTAGAAAATCGAACCCCCATTTTCCCTAGAAAATATTTCTAGGGAATATTTTTCCCTAGAAAGTTAATTAATCCTTAGAAAATTGAATCCCCATTTTCCTTAGAAAATATTTCTTGGGAAATTTTTTCCCTAGAAAATTAATTAATCCCTAGAAAATTGAACCCCCATTTTCCCTAGACAATAATTTCTAGGGAATATTTTTCCCTATTAAATAAGGTACCGTCGAAATTTTGTTCTTTAGGTAAATATTCCACTCGATAAACAATAGTGCACATGAGAATCCAAAAAAACATAAAACCGAAGTATAAATAAAGGGAGGACTTAATAGAAATCAATGGAATAGAGGGCATATATCACTATGACTGATTGAAAAGAACTCAAATTTACCAATGTTTATTCCTTTTATAGCACATGTTTACATTTTTCATCAGCATACATGGTACCAAATGTTATTAAATGTGAGTTGTAACTGTTACAATACTGTGATAAATGTATACATAACATGGTAGTAACCTTGAAATGGTGAAATTTAATCAATAAATTGATAACGTGGAAGGGAATTATTCAAATAATATGAGAAATTTCTCCTTGAAAACATTTTCCCTAAGCCTGAAGATTTTCCCTAGAGCTAAGTTTTTTCTAAGGAAATAATTTCCCTAACCTTAAATTTTCAATGGAAATAAGTTCTAGGGAAATACTTCCCTAGAGCACCGTTTTTTCTAGGGAAATAATTTCCCAAAGCTTGAATTTTTAAAGGAAAAAAATTCTACGAAAAAAATTACCTAGACTATGAGGGATTTCCCTAGAAAACACATTGTTTATATGGAAATTTCAATTTTGTCCTTGTTTTTACCTACGTTCCAGGGAAATCTTGTAGGGAAATTTCCAACAGGGTTAAAGAGAACGGGGGGTGGGGGCTGATAACAGGGGTAGGTCCTCTGACGTGCACATCTCCTCATCTCTCCCTCCCCCTTATCACCACCCCTGCCACTCATCCCCTCGCGTCTCCTCACCAAGCACTGCTTCGACCAAAGCAGTGAATGGCGCTGCTTAACGTGACCGGACTCACCCCTTGGATGCACTACCCTCTTCCTCCTCCCGAGCAAAATTATTCTGCTGCCCCTCTCCGAGAGAGAAGGGGAGGAGGGTAAAGCGAGGGGGGTGGAGGCCGAGAATCCGAGTGGAAGATGAGTGAAAAATAATCACGTCCCCTTTTCATGATTGAGCGAGTTTTATGGAGGATCTGACCTTTTTCGATTTCTAACGGCTTAAAACATCACACGGAAGGGTTGGTGGTAGTGTGGGAGGAGATGGGGTGGAGGGCGAGTGACGAGGTTGAAGGGGGACAGGCGCACCCTCGTTTTCCCTGACCCCATCCCTCCTTCTACCACCCTTCCCTTTCCCCAAACTCCCTTTCTCTACGCCTCATTCTCGGGGGGAAAAAAATTCGTAAATCTCCCGTCTCTATATATATTTGGCTCACCTTTAGGGGTGTGTGAGAGGATCGCTCGAAGAAATGCTCTTTTCGCATCCCTCTCTTGCCGCTCTCCGACCGTGATATCCGAGTCTAATGGATTCTGTTTTTTTCCTCCACCTCGCGAAAAATCCCCATCTCGAAAAATGTGTTTTATCAATATGCTTTCCCGAATAGTTAACATGAATTGAGTGCTTGCGTCGGCTCCGCTTATATATTTTCGCTTCAATCCCTTTCAAAAACCATTTTTCCTGAAACGTTGAGTAATGCGAGGATTTTAGGTATAACCCTATTGGCAGTTTATGAGTTGGAATAATTCAACAATTTTTATCATATGGTTTGTTAAGAATTAGAAATGTTGGCTTGCTCAGTAACTTCTGTCTTGCTTTTGCCTACTCAGAAAGTTTTCAGTGTTTCTTTTTCTAAGAATTATGGTCAATGATTTTACGGTTATGGTGTAAATGAATTATATGAAGAAACCTATTTTCCCTGAAACGTTAAGTAATGCGGGGATTTTAGGTAAAACCCAATTGGCAGTTTATGAATTGGAATAATTCAACATTTTTTATCACGTGAATTGTTAAGAATTAGAAATGTTGGCTTGCTCGGTAACTTCTGTTTTGCTCTTGCCTACTCAGAAAGAGTTTTCAGTGTTTTTTTTTAGAATTATGGGAAATGATTTTTCGGTTATGGAGTAAATTCGATATCACATGTACATATCAAGGCATTTGAAAGGTCATGGGACCATGCATAAAATATCGCACGACTTTTTGTACGTTAATGACACAAACATGGATTACGTTTCAAAGCCAAAATTATGAGGTTAATGTTTAAATTCCTCTCCTTTTTTACCTCCCGCGTATCTTCAGTAAAATTTTATTTTTTAGTGGAAAACAAAAGAGTGAAACTTTGTAAGGTTCACTTTATATTTGAATAAGCTCGACCCGGATTTCATAACATAGTTACATCTTCAGCCCGGGTTCCATAACATAGTTACATCTTACACCTGAAGATATAACTATGTTATGAAACCCTGGTCGTGCATATTCAAATATAAAGTGAACCTTACAAAATTTCATTCTTTTATTTTCCATTATGGAAAGGTATCACATAGTCAAGCCTGAAGTTATCAGCTATGTTTATTTTTTAGTGCGAAATTAGCTCTAGGATCAAGTAGGACCGACGTTCAATTCATCATCATCATTGGTCAACAATCCTAGGATTGGTTTGACGCAGCCCTCCACTCGATTCTTCTATCGCCCAACCTTTTCATTGTGACGTAATTCTTCTCTTTTACGTTCTTCACAACCTGTTCCACGTATCTTATACGAGGCCTGCCTTTTCCAATCTTCCCGTTCACTTTTCCCTCGACGATAGTCTTCACCAGGCCATCGTGTCTCAAGATATGGCCGATTAAGTTTTACCTTCTTCTTTTTAGAGTTGTCAGCAGACTTCTCTTTACTCCCACTCTTCTTAGCACTTCCTCGTTACTTACTCGGTCGATCCATTTAATCTTCAGCATTCTTCTGTAGCACCACATTTCAAATGCTTCTACCCTTTTCTTCTCCGCTGCTGTCATCGTCCATGCCTCACTGCCGTAAAGAAACATGCTCCAGATGTATGTTCTGATGAACTGTTTCCTTACTTCTATCGTTGTATTTGCTGTTGTAAGTAGATTCTTCTTTTGAATCAATGCCCTCTTGACGTTCAATTACGATGAAAATATGTGCCAATAAGGAGGAGGAAATTTTCCGAGCCTGGTCACATACTTTAATTTTCTTCCGCAAGAGAGCACTGCGTGGTTCTTAAAATGAACGAGGATGTTCTCGACGATTTGAGTGCACATCTCTTCGCGAGAAAATGGTGGCGTGGCGCCGTCGGTTCGGGGAATATCAATTTCAATGAAATTTCAATTCTGCCAGGAGCTTCACTCAGCACAGCTTCATTTCCAGCCAAGTAAAAGAGAGAGGCCTGAGTCTCTGGGTGTGGCGTGAAAATCACTTAGGTGTGAGCACTAATTCATTCCAGGTGGGAATTTCCGGGAAAAGGCCTCTGAGAAAAAGAACTAACAAAACTTAGGGAAGGTGTTCTCGCCGCGGGAGTTCTACTGTCCGCGCCAAAATCTTGTAGACTGGAGTTTAAACCTCAATAACTCCGAAACCGTTCATCGGATTTTCACGTTATTTACACAGTTATTTAGATAATTTTGTTATTGACTTACTATATTGTTAGAATTATTTTAGAAACAAATTTTGGACTTGTTTCTTACGTTAGAGTAAAAAAAGGGCGCATTTATTCTAGCGCTATGGCGCCATGCGTCACTTTGGCGTCTAATAACTTCCAAGCAAAGCGTTTGACTAGAACAAATTTTTAATACATGGTGAATTATATGTATATTTATTATTACGTCTGCGAAGTTTCAAGGTTTTACCTTAAGTACTTATTGCTATGCTATTCCATTTATAACCACACTTTTTCTCGGCAACTATGCACCATGTCGTCACGAGACTAAACCTGTCATCTTCCTCTTTAAATTTCAAGAGCGAATCTGATATTATCATTTAGCTAAAGTTAACACCCTATTTTATAACAAATTTTATGTTTCCTGAATAAGCACAGCGCAGAAAAAGCGCAGCGTTGCCGGCGGAGTGTCCTGCTGTGGGCTTCACATTCAGGTGAATATTAACTTTAGCACCTTTATTATGCACACATAAAAATAGTCCTGCTATAGTGGATTTACCTTTGTGGAGATTGGATCCTTGCAGTTACTAATTTTGTCCCTCTTTGATAAGAAAGTCCAATTTGCTTCCTTAAAAGTTCTTAGCTTGTCAGTATTAATCACCTTAGTAATTTTTATGCTTTCCCTTGCGTATATCTTTCCAAACCGCATGAATTTTTTGCATGTCTTAAACAATACAGTGTTTGAATTCCGAGTTTGCAATAGCAGTGGACTATGTTGTAATCCTCGCTAACTTTTAAAGAAAAATTTCGGTTGTAATAGGAATTTCTCCTTAAAAATGCGACCACAAGGATGACAAGAATACGATTTTGCACAGTAAGTAAGCTAATGACCATAAAATAATAATTTCATTTTGCAAAGCCATTTATTTATCTCTGCATCCACTTTGGTTCTGGGTTAGCAATAATAGATTATTATGCAACTAGCGGCGAGGTAACCCAGTGGTAGAGTGTCCAGTGAATGGCGTAATCTCTCGGGCTCAAGTCGTGAAGATTTTGAACACTGCTGGATGCTATGATCACCCATTTATCATGTGTTGAGTTGAGTCAAAAGAAAACAAGGATCTGGAACATTTTCTGATTTTTTAATTGCAAGTATTCGGCAACTAAGTATTCTAAGTTTAAAATCCAGCGAAAGCCATTTTCGGGAATAAAGGGTGAAAATTAAGTCATCGTGTCTTACTACTGGCAGTTTGGTAATGGCAATGGTAATTTCATGGCAGAATTAAATTTTAAAAAAATGTCTGGTAATGAATTTTTGGAAAAAGAACAGCTCTCCTCCTAGCACTTGCAAAATAAGTAATAATGAATTAACAAACGTGGAGTCCATTAAATATCTTGGGCTAAGAATGACACACGATCTTTCCTGGGGTAAACACATACGTTAAATAATGGGGCAAGTGAATCGTAAACTGGGATTCATTAAAAGAGTATTGGGTAAATGTGACGATCATGTACGAGAAATCAGCTACTTTTCCCTTGTTAGACCTCATTTGGAATATGCTGCCAGTGTATGGGATCCCTACGAAATCGGTCTAAATAATGAACTCGAACGTGTGCAGCGAAGATCGGCAAGATTTGTAAAGGGACGATACGATAATTATATTAGCGTAACCAGTCTATCACATGAATTAAAATGGGAATCATTGTCAGATCGCAGGTTGAAATTTAGACTTAATCTCTTAAACAATTTCCAAGACAATATTTTCACTGATGATGCTAAAAATATTTTGCGGACCCCAACTTACTATGGTAGACTGGACAATAATCACAAAATTAGAGAAATTGATTGCCGAACTGACAGATTCGAAATGTCTTTTTTTCCTCGTACAATGAGGGATATGAATAACGGTAAATATATGCCAGTGTCGAGATGGATAACATTGGTAGCTATATGTTGGTATAAGGACTTGAAGCTAACCCAACTATAAGCATGTTTTTGCATGTTTGCTTTGCTAGTTTTAGCTTTTTAATGGTGAAGTTTAGAATAGTATATACATACTAATCCTTTTAAATGCAAGATATTTAGTGCATGTTTGGTGAGAATTCACCCCCTGCCACATACTTTTACGGTGGTTTGCAGGGTATTACGTAGGTGTAATGGATACGTATTTACTAATCAGGAAACTTATTGTGGTTATGTGGAAGGCATGGTTACACTTTGGATTGAGTATCGGAGTGCTGTACGATTGTTCTGGGTTGGAATCCGGGAGACATCATTTTGCTTCTGCTGCACAAAACCTGGGTAATTTTTATGTATGCCAGATATTTCTCTGGGATCTATATGCAGCACAGGGAAAGGAACTATCGCCGATATCCTGATGTGTGAACGTCACCCACCATTGGGTGACGTTCACACACATTGGGAGGGTAGAGATAAACACTTGTTTATCTCTACCCTCACTAACGTGATTGTCAAAGACAGAATCAGTGACTTAGTTTTGCACAACTAACACATTTCCGCATAACGTATTTTACTGATTATGTCATTAAGAAGTGATTCCACGATTTAAATCATACCTATATCTATAATCATTATTTGAGTGATTTATCTTGGAATCAACACTATAGTGTTAGTAATCAATGGTGAACGACACGTTATCCTCCTGACGGCGTGAAGGATACTGGGTTCGAAGTCAGGTAAAGACCCTTTCCCAATATTCTTGCGGCATAATTACTGCTTTATAATTTTGTGATAAGAAAGTACAACCTGGCTGTAAAAATAACACTTTAATTTCGCATGCCATTTTATTCTCAGACCCTGAAGAGTTTTACACTCACGCATAAAACGCATGTATATCTATGAGGGTCAAAGTGGTGAAGATGAAGGGGGAGAATATACGGGGGAGGAGAGGGGTGTAGAGGACAGGGGATGACCGAGGAGAAGGTGTCTGATAAGGCTTATGAGTTGGCGTGGACAAAGGACGAATATAAAACAGGAGATGCCAGCGAGATGACATGAGTTTCAGAATCCGAATATGGCACAGTACATACTAGACGCAACGGGGTCGTTTACCATATTTTTCAATTGCCTGCAATCTGATAGGGTTTGCAAAATAAAAAGACCCGTTCTTTTCCGTACTTCGATCCCTCGAGTCGTTCTCGAGATCAGCGAAAAACTGATGTTTTCAACCCTTTCGGGAAAGTGGGCGTGCTAAAGACTTGTACGTCATCCACTTCGTCCAATCACAACTGAGACCGCGAAGCTCCTTCGCCTTATCACAATGGGGGACAACACAGCTGACTCTGCCAATGGAAGTGGTTGCGACAGGATCTCTTCAGGCAGACCTCCCCTCCCCACCTCCGCTCCCCTCCCTTTCGTGGATGAAGAAGATATCCGTACACTGAAAAAAAATTGATTGAATTTATCATATTTTGAGAAAAAAAATTATCAAAAAGTTCAGTTCATATGGTACTTTGAATTGCACAGTTATTTCTATCAAGACTTCGGTAAAAAAAATTGGTGAAAATTATCAAAAAATACGATAAAATTTATCTAGGAAAACTAGCCTTCTCCGGTTAATTTTACCGAACTTATTCGCTATTTCGGAAGGTATGATTTAATTTATCGAACAAAATTAACTATTTTTCGTTTACTTTACCAAACTATTTGATAGTCAAGAATGGTGATACGGTTAAATTTATTGAACAGAACAGTCATCGTGATTTATCACTCCTAATTTTTGTCTAAACTAATCAAACATTCTTAATGTTCACATATCAAATTTGAAGCAGTGAAGTGGCAATTACATTTTATGACATTATTATAATATTATGAAACTTTAATAACCCGAGAAAGACTCCGCCAAGTCCAAGGAAACCCAGGACTTCAGCAGGCTTTTTCCATCGATCACAACTTCGCAGACTCCAAACAAAGACACAACACATGCAGGAAATCCACGTGGTTCACAAAGATTGTGAATAGAGAATTTTATTTAGATACCAATTTAATTTCTGCTCTCGCAAAGAGTCTAGTTCCAACTAGATGGATTGGACAACCACTCATATTGTTAACCCGTTTTGCAGAGCAGTATTTACAAAGCACACGGCTCCGTTTCTATAAACAATTCAACAATGGTCAAATTTCTGTAAACAGCGTGACTATCATGCAAGGTAGTAAAATCTATCAAACAGAATCTCGACGATTCAGATGTTTTTAACCAAACGCTATGGCGGGTCTTGGAATTTAGCGAAAGCTTGGTAAAGATTATCAAACTCTTACGACTACCTATCGAAATGAATCAGTAACTTTGGCCGAAATGATTCGTGTTTTCAAGTCAATTCTTAACTACCGAAACTTTTAATAATCCGGTACCAAATCCTTCAATAAATTTAATGCTTCGCATGGTTATCTTTATCGAAAATCTTTAAATAATTTAAATCGAAAAGTGTCCTATCAAACATGTTCGGTTGTATCTGGCAAACTATTTTTTTCCGTGTATTATGCCATTTTGGCTCATATAAGTATTTGAATTTTTGAGGAAATTTCGCACCAAGTATCGGTCCCCGGGTGATGCACTGTGGGGATATTCGCACTTGTGTCGAGAAACTGTGCTGGTGCTGTGGTGAGAAGCCATCCGGTGACGCGACGTTGGAACTCGCCATCGAAATATTCAGCGACACGCTTTAAAGGGAGCAGCCCCGTCAATTTCCGGAGGCGATGAAAAATAGTCCCTCGGAATTGTTGAGTGGTATTGGCGAATGAGCTTAAATTATTAAAACAAATGGAACGCGGAGCTAATCCTCGCTGTTTGCTTTCCAGATTTCATTGGCGCGCGTCACACTAAGAATTAATGCGCGATATCCAATGCATCATTCCGTGTTATTTTCCCACGTGCATTCTGACGCTCGCTTGCTAAAATAATCTCGTCGATCCGCAAAAGTATATATTTTTATTCTTTGAAAAATATATTATTTGATTCATTGCACCTTTTTCTCGCAATGATTAAGTCCTTTCTTGGCAACCAACTCCAAAACTAGTGGAAAAAGTCAATTAACAATAGCGTAATCATCACTTCAAAGCCCTTATCAAGGGTATTTCAAAACCATTATCTAGATTATTCGTTATTTTGAACTTCTATCATATACTCTTTGTTATGGCATTCGTCAACTTACATGTGTTCGTAATAAAATACACTTTTTGTGTTGCTGAAAAAAATAGCAATTTCGAAATACTAAAAAATAAATTTTTTTTCGAACAATGGGGTTACCATGTTATTTTTTGCCGAATCTAATAGAGTTTGCAAAATAAAAAAACTGTAGTTTTCCGTTCTTCAATCCGTCAATTTGTTCTCGAGTTACCAGCGGCGAAAAACTGATGTTCCTAACACTTTCGGAAAAATGGGCGTGCTAAGGACTTAGCACGTCATCCACTTCGTCCAATCACAACTGAGACCGCGAAGCTTATTCGCCCAATCACAATGGGGGACACACATCTTATTCTGCCAATGGAAGTGGTTGCGACAGGATCTCTTCAGGCACATCTCCCATCCCCAACTCCACTTCTTTTCCGCTCCCTAAAAACAATCAAGGACGGGAGGTGGATGACGTAGTAATTCTTAACTAAGCTCGATCGGTTGGCGTCACCTTTTGAATATTTGATTTATGAGTGAATGGCTCTGGTTAAGAGATTAATTTTTTCACTGAAATTCCTTTTTCGTTTCCATCCAAAATTTTCGTGCTCAAAACAGCTATTTCGGTTCCGAGTGTACGCTCGCTTTATTGATTCTAATTTCCCGTCCTCTCGATGTTTTTAACTAATAAGTATTTAACCTAATAGCCTATAATCTTTACTGTTTACTGTACTTTACTGTGGTAAGGATTGGGAGGGATACTTTGGAGAGTTCAAAATTTCAGCAAATACTTTCCGAAAATAAATAGATATGTTAAAATATTGTTAATTACGTTATTTTCAACTGCATATTCTGCCTTTTGTGAACTTTTCTCTATCCAGTGGACAACATATTTGATGTTTCCGAGGGGTAAGTTCGTTCCAAAATCCTTTGGTGATGACCATTGTTTTGGTATTACCACCGATTACCGCCAAAAAGATGTAACGTTGCAAGGTTCCAAGGGCCAATTTAAGGAGGTTCCACCGTGACTCCACGATTCAATATCCCGTAAAAGAGCTATGTTAGTCAATGAATAAATACCGATCCAGAAAAACACCCATATGGAAAATCATCTGCAGGGTGATA
This sequence comes from Platycnemis pennipes, assembly GCA_933228895.1. Taxonomy (NCBI): domain Eukaryota; kingdom Metazoa; phylum Arthropoda; class Insecta; order Odonata; family Platycnemididae; genus Platycnemis; species Platycnemis pennipes. Next base: position 11,656,648 of record OW121850.1, on the reverse strand, counting down.
ACGCATACACAATAATTGTATGAGTATGCTATTTTATAGCGCGTTGTAGTTGCATTCTATTTTTTACAAGCTCTTTTAACTCATTTTGACTTCAGAAAATGACTGACGTGTTGTTGCCACGTTTAATTTACAAAGTGAGGATACATGCTCAATTCCGCTAATACGTATTCTAAAATAGGTTAAATATTTTCTTACTTAGTTTTAAACTACTCCTTTGCAAATACAACTCTTTGTATTGAATTTTATTAATATTCGTATTTTTGAAAATTGTTTGGCAACAATGACGCTGCTACCATTTGGAAGCATTGATATAAATTACACCATATCAATAACCAATCAAATATTTAAATCACGTAAAAAATATAAGAAGGATCTTGGTAAGGTATATTCCGTAATTAAGACGGTAAATAAGCTTGTAATCACGTTCCGTCACAAGTATCGTTGCCAATGATAACAACATACTGTAGCGCCACTTTCACGTAACTAAGGCTTTTCTGCTTTTTTTCGAGCAAACATTTATTAATATCAATTAAACAAGTGTGGTAAGGCGAGCACTTTTTTAAAATGTTAAATTATACATAAAATTGTGCATCTTATATTGGATTTTCGTCAAAACGACACTTCTCTTTCCATTATAAATCTGCAAACTTTACTCCAAGAGTCATGCTCTTCCATATAACCACGTATAAAATATCTATTTTTCCTATTTCTTCAAACATATGATTGAAAGGCCTATTTTATTGCCAGTCGATAGAAGGGCCAAAAAATGATGTGTCCTGAAATTTTCACAAAAATGACATCTACTTCATAATTCGGTGGAGCCACCTTAAGGAGGTTGATCCCAAAAGTGAAAGTCATGTCATTTTTTTTATATTTTCATCACTTATAGAACTAAAGTTCTTCTATCAAATAAAGTAAAGATAATTATACCAACCCATGCTCCTTTTTGCACAAATTGCATTTGAAATTACATACGATTAACGGCGAGAATGGCCATCACATGGGATATAACGTTTAAAAATACCATAGTGACATGTCATTTTTGCAAAAAAACTGATATTTTATGCGTAATGTCACAAGGAATAAAATGACACGAAAAAAAAGGCATCAACCCACCGTATTTTTCGCTAAATCCACCAATTTCTGCGCTTATAGCAGACGAAATGCGTTAGTTGACTTCCAGTGGCGCTGCGGTCGCTCTAGCCAAAATGTATGGCGTATGAATAATATCATTACTAACGAGATATTAAAGAATATTTCAGAAAAATATTATGACATAACGTTTGATAGTAATATTCTGGTGTTATACATTAGTAAATTCATTGAGTACATGAATTTATTTCAGTAACGTAATTGCTGAATTGACTCCATCGTCGAGCTGATTAAAATTATCATAAAAAATAAATTCTTCGACTTTCCATCGTATTTCTTGTGATACTCATGACTTTCAATAGCTTAGGTAATTTTCTTTGTGAAGTAAGGATCACTTAGCAGGCATATACTTGTACTTAATTTAATAAGATTACTTAGACAACTTGACTCAAGCAGTCGCGAGCGTGATTTGAATTGTTTATGTTTGTTCATTGATGGAGAGTGCGATATTTAAAAAAATAAGGGTTGCGAACAAAAAACCAGTTATTTTTTCAAGAGCGAGTTGCTGCAGACAAGGATATGTAGGTACTAAGATAAGTTGTCGTGTAATGAGGCGTCTTGGGTGGCTTATAATTTATTATAGAAGGGCAGGAAGAAGATGAGTTGATATGTGCTAGTCATTTGGGTAGTATCTTAACTAAAACGGGCCGAGTGAAACAATAATAGGAGGAAAACTGTGTCAGCGAGAGAACATTTGCTGATTGTAGAGGTCTGAAACGAAGAAGCCTCTGTAAAGTTGTTAGGAATAACTGAGCAAGGAGTGTACAGTTAAGAATGACATTGCTTGGTACTTAACGTTGAAAATTCAGGAGAGATGTCAAAAATGTGATGGAGATATAAAAGAAGTTTAAATGGAAAATAAGGAATACATAACAAGGAAGAGAATGATAAATGAAAACGTACTAGAAATCAAAGTGGAATGAATAAAATTTGTTTCAAATTCGGACGAGGTAAAGTCTTTCCCATCCCTGTTTGTGAGACTTACCATTATTAGAAAGATATTGATGGTGTCATGCAAATGAATATTTATAACCATAATCAGATTTTTAGTCAATTGCGAATGCGCTTGCTTCAGTTTTGACTACTTGGGGGTTACGTTTTAAACCGTCGGGATTATCTCGAATAGGTAACCAAGGAGTCACGTGATGTAAACACGAATGATTTGCAAATTTGGTGTGTTAAAAGCACTGATTAAAACCTCATTAATTGTTTACGCTTGTGTTTTATTTCATCTGGGGGCTCTTTAGTCGAGGCAGATGAGACGGAGTTGATTAGAGTTCTCAGGAGTGAACAATAAACGATATCTTAACGAGCGATTCATTTAAATTACATTTGCAAACCATTCGTATTTGTACCACGTGACTCCTTGGTTACCTATTCGAGATAATCTCGACGGTTTCAAACACACCACCTCCCCTGGCTGCTATTTTAATGTTCCGGCCGCACGATTGGCATAGAAAATCAAAGGGTTTCATGTTCTCCTCTAGTTTGAGTTATTTATTCCCTATGGAAACGGGAATTCGTAGGCAAGACTAGTAAACATTTGAACGCGCACATCCGTTCCATACCGGCGTCCGATTGGACTGCGGGAAAGGGAATGTTTTCCGTGGGAGTAAAGCGACGAAGAGGGAAGCATACGCTCCGTGGTGTCTCGCGTGAAATAGCGGAACGTTCAGGGACAGACGTCCACCACGACACGTGCATTTGCGAGGGAGTAAATGAAGGGGTATGTTTGCAGTGGGACTTGCTGTCTGCCCCCGTCCCGCATTTTATGGCAAACGCCGGGTTATAAAAAGGGGATAAAAAGCAGATAGAGGCGGCGCATTTATCTCGGCTCAGTCAGCAGGCTGGAGCAACTCGCCTTTTTTTTGCGCCGATGTCGTGAGCATAGTTCATTTCTCCAATCTCTTGAATTATGTCCCTCCCCATCCCCACCGTATGCATCCCCAATTACTATTCAAATGCCACCCCCCTCTCTCCCTCTCTCTTGCTCTCCTGTTTTGTGATTCTGTTTTCTCGGCCCTTCGCTTTTGCTGCCAGCAAACCGTTTTCGAAAGGTATAAAAAAAACCTCTCTGTTTTGGTAATTGATAATTTTATCCATTGGATTTTTTCATGCCCGATGGATTGTCAGAAAATATGGAATTGATAATCAAGTAATCTCAAATGTGATTTGAGCCCGACTAAGCCAGTCCGTTGCCCGAAATAATGCATTTAATGGAAACATTTTTTTTATTCACACGCTTACTGTTCCAAATCAAACGGGTACCTATATGAACAAACCAGAATTAAATGAAAAAAATAGAAACATTGAAAAGGAAGGATATACCTCGCTCGAAATATGGAAGCAGCAATAAAAATATCGCTCTTATTGAATTACGAATTCAGAAGTGTTAGGTATTGGCGAGTTTCAGATCTCTTGATTTAATCCCCTTTGACGCGAATCAAAGCTCTGCAGTTTGATCATGCATGCAAAGTTACGCCAATGCATTTTTCGAGTAATCAATTCATTAACAAATACTAGAAATCTGTAGTAAAATGAATCTGATCCACAGAGCTCAAAAAGGGCAAATTACCCTGAATGCATATGACACATTAAGCCAGAAACAGTAATACCTATTATGTTTATAAAGTGCATCCGGTTAGACATAATGGCTGATTTTTTCCCAAGCGTAAATGCATTGTGAAATATGTTAAAATTACGGAGTTGAAAAGAGAATTCGGGGAATAATTTAAGATAATGCATACCCAATTTAATGTATTTTAGAGATTTCATAATTCTGCCTTGTGCACGGAATTGAGCCAACGTTAAATATACGACGAAACGTCTCTGGTTAAATTAACTATTGAAAGTGTTCTTTCTATAAGCTATTATTAAAATTAACTATTGAAACCATTGGTATGCAGTAGGAGAAAGGAAGCTAAGACCAATGTTAAACTAGGAAAACCAAAAATCGAAGAGATGAAAGAGTTCTGCTACCTGGGGAGCCGAGTAACCAGCGATGGACGAAGTAAAAGAGAAATTGCCAGCAGAATAGCCCAAGGAAAAAAGGCATTATACCAGAAGATTCCGCTTACAGCTGCAAATAAAAGCGTGGAAGTGAGGAAACATTTCATTAGAACGTACATCTGGAGCATTCTACTATATGGCAGCGAAGCATGGACAATAACAGCAGCAGAGAAGTCCAGGCTGGAAGCATTGGAAATGTGGTGCTACCGAAGAATGATGAAGATAAAATGGATCGATCGAGTGACAAAAGAAGAATTCCTAAGAAGAGTGGGAGAGAAGAGAAGTCTGCTGAAAACTATAAAAAGAAGACGGGACAACTTAATAAGCTACATCTTAGGACACGATGGCCTGATGAAGACAATCGTCGAGGGACAAGTGAACGGGAAGAATGGAAAAGGCAGGCCTCGTATGAGTCACATAGAACAGGTCGTAAAGGATGTAAAAGAGAGGAGCTATGTCAATATGAAGAGGTTGGCCGATAGAAGAATCGAGTGGAGGGATGCGGCAAACCAATCCTAGGATTGTTGACCGATGATGAAAGTTTTCGAGACTAAGCGTTTTAATTGATACTCCTATTTCGTTATTTTACAAAATAATCGAGGATTTAGAAGAGCCTGACTCTCTAATTGCTAAAAATGAAATAATTAACTCGAGTCCAGTCAGAAAAATTCAACCGGTGATTTCTGGTTTTTTTCGCATCAAGAAAAAATTTGCTTCGATTTAAGTATTGGAAATTTGATAAATATCATTGAATTAGGAGTTGTTAAAATGTCAATTTGAGAGTCACGTTGTTGCGGCCTTTCCTGAACTCATTCGAGTAAAATTATCCTATAAGGAGTGACGCGATCTTGCTTTTGGATAGCTTAGAAGCCATTCAGAGGAAGAAACTGCCGTATTCCTTACATTTTAGGTACTCATTTGTTTTTATGGCAGAATATATTTTTGTCCTCAGCTAAGTAAAAAGTATACCCTTGGTGACATGAAGAAGCCTCCCTGCCACACACCCTCAGGTGCCTCGCATGTAGGGCTGTGCGATACCACGATATATCGTCGACGATACTCGATATGCACTTGATATCGCGAGTCGATATTTCGAAACGCGATATGACGATATGTCGATATACGATATCCCGATATGACGATATCCGATATGTCGATATCCCGACATATCGATACCGCGATATGACGATATCCCGATATGACGATATCCGATATAACGATATCACGATATGACGATGTCCCGATATGACGATATCCCGTTTTTTTTCTGTCACCCTTAATAATTTATTTAGCGCAATTTCTCGGTAATGGTTGATCGGATTGAAGTACTATAAACGGTCTCTTCCTTACAAAATATTACACTTCCTCAATCGTTAATTATACATTTTAAATTGTCTAATTTGTTATTGTTATTAACTATAACTTTTTATCATAAACTTTGAATGTAGGGAATGGAATAGCCATGGTGCTATTTCATCGCTGAAAACTGTAGGAAAAGTTCAAATTCGTTTATTAAATTATTGTTTTTAAACCATAATCCGGAATTTAAAAAAATTTCACCGTTCTTCGACCAAGAAAAAATAGCTATATTTCAGCTCATATATCAAAAAATTAATGAGAACCTCTATTACATAAAATTATATGCTCTTTCGCCTTCAGTTATTATATTATAAATTATACCGATATGTCGAAATCCCGATATGTCGATATCCTGATATGTCAATATTTCGATATCCCGATACGTCGATATACCGATAGGGCGATATCCCGATATGTCGATATCCCGATATGCCCATATCACGATATTTCCAATTCATATCGCAAAACCGATATATCGGCGAATCCGCGATATCAGAAGGATATCGTCGAGCGATATTCAACAGAGCATATCGCACACCCCTACTCGCAGTGTATTTAGTAGGGATTCTTCAATAGGTTATGAAGTTACAGGTTGTGAGGTCTAAAAATTGCTTGCTCCAGCGATTAATTTCCGTTCGTTTGACGCCCGCCGATCCCGAGTCTCCGAAACCACTTCTTGCTGCTCACACGACGTTGATCCCTCCGCCGTATTCCATTAATTGCGGATCAACCCTTTAAGCACTCAGGAAATGATCGCGATACACTTGTCGCATTTTCCTCGCTCGCTCCTGGCAGGATTTTTTTTCACATTTCCGTTGATTGATTTTCCGACGAAATTCCGAGGAAAGTTACCATGTTTATTGGCATTTAACGCTGTGGTGCGACGAATTTTTCTCAAGGAAGATCCCTCGGAAGGTCTGAGATGGTGGTGAGATCAGTCGGTGTTCATTGTAAGACGCGGGGTGATAACACAAGATTTAAATCTATCTCTATAGGGATAATCTAAAACCTACACTCATCAATAATATGAGATCACATAAAAATGGGGTCGTTTACCATATTTTTTTCATTGCCGAATCTGATAGAGTTTGCAAAATAAAAATAACCGCATTTTTCCGTTTACTGATCCGTCAATTATTTATCGAGTTATTAGCGGCGAAAAACTGATGTTTTTAACCCTTTCGGAAAAGTGGGTGTGGTGCAACCCCCGACGTATAACGACTTCGTCCAATCACAACTGAGCCCGCGAAGCTACTTCGCCTAATCGCAATGGGGAGGGCCCCCCCATTGGGGAGTGCCAATGGGTGGCACAGCTGACTCTGCCAATAGGAGCAGTTGGGACAGCATCTTTGCGAGCAGACCTTCCGGGAACCCCCCTCCACTCCCTTCCCTTTCCATAAGAGCAGTCAAGGACGGGAGGAAAATGACGTCAATGTTATCACAGCAGATTTTTCGGTGGGCGTCACCTTTTGCTTATTTTAATTTTTGATTTATGAGTGAATGGTTGTGGTTAGAAAATTAATTTTTTCACTAAAATTCATTTTTTGTTTCCATCCATTTCGTGTAAAAAATTGCAATTTCGGTTCAGAGTAAACGCCCCCATTGGGTTGGTGTGATGGCTTGAGTACTGGACTCGCATCTCGAGGGCCCGGGTTCGATTCCCGAAAGTGGCGGGATTTCAGCGGCAAACCGATCCCTACTTGAGTGCCTAGTGGAGGGCTTTTCAAGTCCAGTACCCCGTCCGTCGGATGGGGCGTTAAGCCGTGGTCCCCTTGGTGCCTTTCATTAAGAGTAGGCTAATGCCGACGCCGGGTTTCTCTCCACCCTCCCTCCCTTCCCTGAAATGTTGCTACCATTACCCAACTGCCCACCTTTCCTAAAAATGGTGCAAACTACCTCAGCTGTTTATCACCTCCCCTGATCAACTAGCTAACTTACGAGATCACATTAAACTACATGATATCTGGACATCAAGGTAGTAACAAATATGATAAATGTTTAGCTCTATTAATTTATGTTTAATTCTCCCTATTCTTTACATAATTTTGCAAAGTTCATAGCGAAATGGTACTGATGTCTAGCGCAGCAATGGGAATTACAGTACGTCATGTTTTCATCTACATCTACATAATATCCTGCAAGCCACCATAAAGGTGTGTGGCAGGGCTTGAAATCTCACCAAATATGCACTACATTTCATGCATAAAAAATGATTAGTATTTATATTCTGTTCTAAACTTCACTATTTGAAAAAAAGATAAAAATAGAAAAGCAAACATGCAAAAACATGCTGTTGGTTGGGTTAGCTTTTAAGTGCTCATACCAACATGCAGCTACTTTTTACTGCAATTTAGTTACAACAATTTTACAACTATTTACTTACTAGAGTAACTTACATACTTTTTTACTCGGCAAAAAATACACTCACGTGTCATCATCAGTCCCTGATGATGACACGTGAGTGTTGAAACCGGTTGGTTAATAAAAAAACGTGTTGAAAATTACAAAGTTCATTCTTATTTTCAATCACTTAAAGCTAACCCTACTAACAGAATATTTTTGCATGTTTGCTTTGCAATTTTTATCTTTTTTAAATAGTGAAGTTCTGACTAGAATATTAATACAATTCCTTTTTTATGCATGATTTGTTGTGCATGTTTGGTGAGAAATCACCCCCTGCCACACACCCTCGCGGTGGCTTGCAGGGTATCGTGTACATGTAGATGTGAAGATGATGTATCAGCGACGTCAGAGCCTTCGCGAGCACAAGCCTTCGCTCGCCTCATAGGCTCGTCCAAATAAGGACATTTATGGACCCGCGACGTGGGAAATTAAAAACAAGTTGCTTACATTAGCCTTTTGAGCATTTAGGATCAAAATCTGCAATCCCAATAGTGGGGTGAGCTCTCCCTCACCTTTAAAATCAGCCTGTATCACCGTTGAGTGAAGTGATCACCAGGATCAAATGGTTTCGGTAAAATATTATATCTGGTGGATCTGCAAGAAACATTTTCAGCCGCCTTTCTCGTAAGATGCTTCGAATTCGGCTCTTATTGGAATCCGTCGTGTAAATAATCCAAGTCCGATTCTTGATTTCTTTTGTTCTCTTCCTCCAATGTCGAGATTACTGCTCCATGAGAGACTTCGAGGGTCCCTCCGAGTGCCTTACAAATCCTTCGGGGAGATCATCTTACCTGGCGGCCCTTCAAGACGATCGCCCCCTTTCCCTCCTACCCTCCTCTCCTCCTCCAACTCGACTCCTTTTGTCTTATTCCCTCCCCTCCGAAAAACACTTCAATTCCCCCTCCTCCCTCGAACGCACTTAACCCGAAAGCTTTCAATTTACTTCCATTATCCGGTTCTCCATGGAGACCACGCTTCAGAATACCCCTCCTAAGTGGAGAAGTAAAGGTATATCAATTTTTCAAACGCTCATTATTTTTGCATCTTTGCTTAGAGCTCCATTTGCTAAATCCTTACTTTGTCTTAACGCACAGGTAAACGGAATTAGTTCCTGGAGGAGAAGCGGCGTTACTTTCCCATCAGTTTTTCGCTTCCAGTCGTATTTTTTGCACTTACCTTCGTGAATTAAAGTTGCCTTCATCTCACCTACTCTATTTTTTTCACGAAGCTGCATTGATTTATTTCAGAGCATCCGCAAATGATTAGGCGTATATAATCTCTCACATCTGTTTGAAGTATTTCCTTTTCGTTGCCAACCATTTCCAAGAAAACAGCAGGGATAGGAAAATTGGCGACCTTTAAACTCGAAGTCGATCTCCTTATGAGAGATACGGCAGGGCTGCTGATGTGAAGTGACAAGTGGAAAAAATCGATTATCTCTCTAGATAAGAGTTTCGAGTGATTCCCAGGAAGGGTTTGAGAATCCTGACCTTTTCTGACTAATAATATATAGTTGCTAGCTAACAATATAGTTGCTAGTTTGCATGTTAGCTGCAAGCAGGCTTGCAGGGTATCGTGTAGATGTAGATATAAATAATTTCACCACGATCAAAGTGTGTCTCAGTCAATTACAAAAATTGCTGGTTATAATTTTCTCTCCGAAGTGCAAAATACATTCATTTATGCATATACATGCTCAAAAAAGAATTAAATATATATTGCCTTTATTGCATTTTTAAATCAGGACCTTCTAAGCCACAAGGCTTGTCAGAAGGTTCCGCAGTAATTCATACCAGCGGCATGTTACATAGTGGAAAATAATAGTAATATACATAAAACAGAAATCAAACACATCTCATTGCAATGATATAAGTAAAAAAAATAAATTCACAAATGATCACAGAAATATAACATATTCATAAATATAGTGCTTAGTTTTAAAGGATTACAAATTCACAATATCATTAATTAACCACTCCTTGGTACTTTTTTTATTTCTGCCATTCTTTTTAAATTTCTCAATTGCCTAGGCATACAATTAAGTATATGGTATAATATATGTAGGCAACCTTTTTCCATATAAATTTTGATAATTATAAGTTATCAGCATATGAGTATTTCTTTTAGACATACTATGTGTATTCATACAGGGAACTTGGTATTCTTTCTTAAAATAATTTTCCATAATGATTAACCATTTAAATAATTTATCTACAGTTAAAACATTATATTTTACACAAAGTGATTTCAGGTCAGTGTTACCACAGTATGAGAACCCACCCAAAGCAATAGATTTACATGCACAAAATGCTCAGAAAACGACCATAAAGGTGTGTGGCAGGGGTTTAATTCACTGCAAATATGCATTGCATGTCATGTGCAAAAAAGGATAAGTAATAATATGCTAGTCTAACCCTCACAATTTAAAAAAAAAGATGAATGCAAAAATATGCTGTTGTTGGGCGAGCTTAAAGCCCTTATACCAGCAAGTAAATATCAATGCGATCCATTGAATTTATACTATTGGGTACATTTACAGATATCCATGTACATAATTGTGCGAGGAAAGAAGGATATTTTGAATCTGTCTGTTCGGCAATCAATTTCTCTAATTTTTCTGTTCATGGTCCAGTCTACCATGGCAAATTGGAGTTTGCAAATTTTTTTAACGTCATCAGTGAAAATATTGTCTTGGAATTTAGTTAAGAAATTAAGCCTGAATTTAAACCTACGGTCTGACAACGATTCGCATTTTAGTTTATCTAACATCAGTTAGTTTATCTAAGTGGTTACGCTGATGTAGTTATCATACTGTCCCTTTACAAAACTTGCCTATGGGTACGTTCAGTAGAAAGTGGACAAATTGGAAAAAAGGGATTTTCATGGTAGAGTGAAACTTTTTCTTGCATAATGATATGGATAGACTGGAAAATAATTTATGAAAAAATTATATTTATATATTCCTTCATTAACTATCAGGAAATGTATTTAAAGTGGGATTTTAATGAAGTAAGGAATACTCGTCAAATATCACCAACTTTAAAATGTCACTAAATATTAAAAAAAAGGTGTAAATAAATTACTACTTATGTACATCTCTTCTACAATGGTTATATTTTGATTTTATGGCCAAATTATGGGTGAAATGTAGTGTGTATAATAATCAATAACCTAAAATGGAAGTAATGTACTGTTACAATGTCCCCTTATAGTGTTAGCCCACATATGCAGTCAGATCATTTTTTTATTTTTTTAGTTTCGTTTTTAATGTACCCATTTCATTGCTAAAGTGCTACCACTACCATTTAAACTTCACGAACAAATTTGAATTTTCTGTATGTGCCTTCACTGCATGCTTGACGATCCGTCACAAGAGTAATCACTTTTTCTACTTGTAACCCTGTTTTTGTCCGTCTCTTTATATACTTATGCACTATATATTTTTGTTCTTCATTCCTAAGACACTAGAGTAAAATAAAAAAAAATATTTTAATGGAATATTGTAATTTGAAGAAGAGAAAATTGATTTATGTTATATAGTGCATTTCAACTGTCTTTTTTTGGTCACAAGACATAACACTATTTCCATGTGCTTTTTATATACTAAATTGATGACCTGAGTCCTGAATGTTCGGATGCTATTAATAAACATTATGTATTCTAATTCATTCAAAAGTGTTTACTTTGAAAAATCTGATATTTCTATAACCCTGACAGTTTTAATGGAGTCAAATGCGTCAAAATGTCACAAGAGTAACGGTGAACAGACCCCTATGTTCGATGCACACTCTCCAGCCCATTATTTACACTGGTATCGTATTCCAAGTGACCTATGCCTGACCCAATGATGGAGTCAATGACTGCATGAATAGGATTGGCTTAAATTTTTTGCAGTAGATGTGTAATACAACTGATGAAGAATGAAGCAAAGGCTGGCAATCGACCTCATTTTAAATTCACTGCCAGTGTATGGGAATCTTACGAATTAGGCTTAAATAATGAACTTGAACGTGTTTAGCTAAGTTCGGCAAGATTTGTGAAGAGATGATATGATAACAATACTAGCGTAACCACTCTGTTTTTTTCTAATTTTGAATTCACTGCCAGTGTATGGGAATCTTACGAAATAGGCTTTTTTTTAAATCTAGAACCTTGAAGTTAATTAAAGCGGGAACCATTGTCAGACCGTAGATTGAAATATAGACTCAATATATTGCGAACTCCTAATTATTTTTTACTAATCACTGGTAACAATAATACATTTATCATAACGGTCTTTAACAAATCTGGCTGACCTCCCTTGCATACGCTCTAATTCCTTGGATCTGAAGATGGGACACAAATTTTCCTTGTCCAATTTTTAGGATTAGACAGGTATATAGATAGAAAAATATTTATGGTTCAGGAAAAATCCATAAAAAACAAAAATAATAATATTACAGTTTGCAGGAACATCATTAATTACAAAAAAGACGAACTTTTCATTTTTATGAAATGTCAATATATAATGTCTTCCCAATTGATAACATAACAAATGTGTGTACGTAAGAAACAAAGGAAAATGGAGTTATACACCAAGCCGAATTTAATATCGCACAAAAAACTCATGCGTTCATAATGTAACAAATAACAAAATGGTACAGTAAATAAGGAACCATAATAACATGAACACAAATTGAAAAAAAGAGTAACTTATATTATTCTCGGGAAAGTAAATAATCATAATATTTCATTTTAAATTTTTTAACAGATATGCAATTTTTTATATTTTTTATATAGCTAGACAATTATTTATTGTTCAGAAAAAATCCATAGGAACAAAAATAATAATAATTCAGTTTGCAGGCACATCGAAAATTACAAAAAAGACTAACTTTTCATTTTTATGAAATGTAACTACATAATGTCTTCCCAATTGATAATATAACAAATGTAGGAATTAGGAAATGACATTGATGCAGTATTATAATGCCACCATCTTTGCTATGTTCTTAGTATTATGTCTAAATACATCTTTGAGGTGGATGACGCTGCCATAACAGTGTCATCCACCTCACTGATGACGTCAAAAATATTTTTCTAGCTCAAAATTACTATTGTGGACTGGACCCTAATAATGAAATTAGAGAAATTGATTGCCGAACTGACAGATTAAAAATGCCCTTCTTTCCGCGAACAATTAGGGATATGAATAGCTGTAAGTATAGCAAATATTATAAATACAATCGTATCAATGGATAGCATAGGTACTTGTTGCATCTTGATAAGCCTCCTCTCTTTAAGCTTTACTTATATTTTTACTCTAATAGATATTTCTGGAAACTTTAATGGATACTTCAAGATACTCTTCTAGTGCACTCATGACAGTTAACGATATTCACCCCTGCCACACACCTTTACGTTGGCTTGCAGAGCACAATATAGGTGCAGGCGTGTCAAAAACTACTGAGGCAACTGAGGAGATCAAAAGAGACCAGGAAGGAGGAGGAGATGTTTTTTCAGCCGCTTTGGCACCACTGGCGACAGCTTCCCAGTCAGGCGTGAGGTCATCTCAAGGGTCCCTCGCGATGAGAACAGGGTCGGGTGATTGGTATCCAGGAGGACGCCCACAAAGGGGAGGAGTGTTGACACGGCGATGAGGCACCGTGGGCTGATGGGAAGGATGCTTGAGTGGACCTCTCTTCATGCAAAGCGCGAAATGTGGAGATCGAAGAGTGGAGAATTGATGGGACGTAGATCTAGCTCAGGATAGTTAAGCAACAGAGGATCCGTAAGGGGTCAAAGGAAGTGGTCAGGGTTTTCTTTTCCTCAGATCTAGGCCAATGGGGAACATGCACTATTTTTATAACTCTATGAATGAGAAGTTTATTGGCTAAAATGTACTCGTTGAAAAATTTGCAGAGGAAACAAGTTGTGGTAAAAAGATATTACTCTTTAAAAATTGTACTTTTCTTGAAGCTTAAAAACACGACGTCATCGCATGACGTCATGGCACAGTATCACTATGGGCGTTATTTATCTGTTAATACGTAGAGGTAAGTTGTTTAATGAATACTTGGTGAACATATATATATTTATCTTACTTTTTTAATGCAATAAACGAATGTATTTAGATTTTTTATTTAAGAAGTATGGATCGTAACGAGAATATCGTCCATAAAATGTATAATAACTGTATACCTAGTGTTCTGTTTGCTTTCACCTCGCGAGGCTGTACAACGACAAAGCAATCGTTGTTTTTTTAGAAGAAAGCAACCATTAAGGAGTCAACCAAAGGCAAAGTGTCGGATTCTGCTTTTTTAAATCCCATTTCAGTTATGGTTCCGATCAAGAAACGGTTTAAAATCCTCAAAACAATATATATTCGCTTCGTTTTATTTAAAAATAAACGTCTGTTTCCGTAGCAATATTGAACCTTTACCGTGCAGTGACGTCACAAGGCCTTTAATGTCACGTGACTTTCGTCAATTTTCGGGAACATTTTAAGAGCTTTTAATAATCTTTGTGGTTGGCGTAGAGAATTTTGGCTAAAAAATATTTCAATTTGTGAGAAAATTTCGTTTCAAGTACATCATCAATACCCGAGAAAAAAGTTTCGTGCATATTCCCCATTGGTATCCCTTGGCCCCGACAGTACACCGTTTGGGAACTGGTTTCTTTCTCGGCCGTTTTTTTCTGCGTTTGGAAAAGTGTATTTTTTAGCCTCCCTGCGAACCATCATTTTTTCTAGTGGGTAATTTCGCGATAATGTTGTAATTTTCATCATTTTAATAGGGTAGATAAATATCTTCGGGGGCAATCATACAATCTCATTGTCATCATCAAGGGTCAACAATCCTAGGATTTAGCTGATAACTTCAGGCTTTACTATGAAATTTCCCCCGGTGAACTATGTGCTATTACCTTTCCGGGAAAACATTATCCCAGTGCCCGCATCATCAACAGTATGACCCATGAACTAACCATTGTGCCTTGTAGAACATAATGCGCCCCCGCTAATCTTTCTTTACCCTCCTTCACCCACCTTACCTCCACCCTCCTCATTCACTTTACCCTCTGCTGGTCGAAGACCCATCAACGCAGGGAAATCCCTCTACCTAACCTAAAAACAGCTTCTCAGCCTCTATCCCTTCTCATTTCACCGTCAACTCCAACCACTCCCTTCCGACAGATAGATGTCCTTACTGTAGCACCCAACTTGGTATATAAAGATGATGCATGCATGATCAGTCACCTGAAATTGTAACTACGTTATAAAACCCGGGTCGTCCCTTTTTAAATATAAAGTGGACCTAACAAAGTTTCATTCTTTTATTTTCAATCCTAGGACTGGTTTGACGCAGCCCTCAACTCGATTCTTCTATCGGCCAACCTCTTAATATTAACGTAGTTCCTCTCTTTCACGTCCTTTACGACCTGTTCTATGTAACTCATACGAGGTCTGCCTTTTCCACTCTTCCAGTTCACTTTTCCTTCGACGATTGTCTTCATCTGGCCATCGTGTCTTAAGATATGGCCGATTAGGTTGTCCCGTCTTCTTTTTATAGTTTTCAGCAGACTTCTCTTTTCTCCCACCCTTCTTAGGACTTCTTCATTTGTCACTCGGTCGATCCATTTTATCTTCATCGTCCTTCGATAGCACCATATTTCGAATGCTTCCACCCTTTTCTTCTCCGCTGCTGTCATCGTCAATGCCTCACTGCCATAGAGAAACATGCTCCAGATATACGTTTTGATGGATTATACAATCTAGAGGTACAAGATAACGGTCTGTGTAGGTTGTGTGTAAGTCGGTAATATGTGTCGGTTCATTAGAGATCCATAAAATTTTCTTAAATTTTCATATGCTTATGCTGTGAAAATGTTAGTCCTAAGGATAGACTTAATTCAAAGTGCACTTTTCCCTCCAATAATGTCTTTTGGGCATCTTAACAGGTTTTTGACTGTTCTGTCGTAGTAATAATATTATTATTATTATTACCATACTAATATTATCGAATTTGTCTGTCTCTTTGGAGTTGAAATTAAATTCACTATCATTTGGTGTGGATGATTCGGTGGGCGATATGAAATACGCCGTCGAGGTGCGAGGGACGATTTGTGAAGTTGTGTTTAAGTGCAAGCCTGGCTCTATTAGGAGAAAAGAATCTTACAGACGCTCATTTCGCATAAAAGAAAAAGTTTGATGACACATAGCAGGAAAAGTAATATCAAAGAACATGATAATTTATCCAATATTGGTTCTTTATAATTCATTTTTAAGTACAAAATTTACAGTAAAAAATGGTAAGTTTCTCAGATGTAGTATAATTTTAGGTATATGTATGTTATAGGATATTACACATTATGAAATCAAATATAAATGTATGAATGGAATAATAGTACTTTTTCTGCCCGTTACAGCTTTTTGTGCACTTTTCACAAGAAAACCGGTCAATGAATTTCGCTGTTACTTTTTTTTTCGATTTATGCGTTAATCTGCCGTTTCAAACAACATCCGCCTTGACATGAAAATTTAAACTTATATTTATGACTCTTATAGCTATAAACTAGATTTTCTATTTGTAGATAGTGCAATATAATTTATTTCGCTCATTAAATTACTCAAATTTTAATTGATCACTTTCGTTTTCCCGCTATTTTAAGAACAAAGCACATAGTTCTAGAGGGATGCTTTGAACTGCATTGTGGTTCTCGTGAGAAGATTGGAAGTCATTTGGGCTGATTTGTTACGTAAGGCCAAGGCAAGCATGCAATTGATTCGGCACCAACACCTTGTAATAAGCGAGGGTCACGTGCAAAGGGTAAACCTTCTACGCCTGTTCCAGCGAAGTTAAGGCCCGAGCCCGTGAGTTGGGACTCGAACACGGAAGACGTTTGACTTGGTGTCAGGAATCAATGATTCCTGACACCAAGTCAAAGGTATTTACCATCGGCATCGGTGTCTCTCTCGATGTTCAGAAGAGGATGTTAATGGAAGCGTGTTAGAAGCTTGACCTACGCGGATAGAAACTTAAAAAGTTACGTAAAGATCGCGGCTTAAAGTATAAGTAAGCCACCATTACAATAAACGGGTGTTAAAGTTTGATGGCAATAGCCTGAAAGTGAAACTAATGCACGGTAGGTATTATCTACATCTACATAATACCCTGAAAGCCAACATAAAGGTGTCCGGCAGTGGGTGAATTCTCACCAAACATGCACTACATATCATACATAAAATAGGATTAATATTAATGTGTTAATCTAAACTTCACCATTTAAAATGATAAAAATATTAAAGTAATAATGCAAAAACATGCTGTTAGTTGGGTTACCTTCAAGTCATTATACCTACATGCATCTACCTATGCTATGGATTGATTCACTCGTATTGGATATATTTACCGCTATTCATATCCCTAGTTGTACGAGGAAAAAGGAATATTTTGAATCTGTCAGTTCGGCAATCAATTTCTCTCATTTTGTAATCATGGTCCAGTCTACCATAGTAAGTTGGGGTTCGCAAAATATTTTTAACGTCATCACTGAAAATATTTTCTTGGAATTTATTTAAGAAATTAAGTCTAAATTAAGTAAATTTCAACCTGCTATTTGACAATGATTGCCAATTTAATTCATTTAATAGACTGGTTACGCTAATAAGGTTATCATACCGCCCCTTTACAAATCTTGTCGATCTTCGCTGCACACGTTCAAGTTCATTATTTAGACCGATTTCCTAGGTATCTTATACACTGGCAGCATATTCCAAATGAGGTCTAACAAGGAAAAGGTAGCTGATTTCTCGTACATGGCCGTCACATTTACCCAGTATTCTTTTGATGAATCCCAGTTTACGATTCGCTTGACCCATTATTCCACGTATATGTTTACCCCAGGAAAGATCATGTGTCAGTCTTATTACAAGATATTTAATGGATTCCATGTTTGTTAATTCATTATTACATATTTTGTAAGTGCTAGGAGGAGAGATATTCTTTTTCCAAAAATTAATTACTAGGTATTTTTAAAATTTAATTTTAACTGCTATGTATCACATCAATTTTCAATTCCTTGTAGGTCATCATTTAAATATTTTCTATCGTTTTGGCATAGAATTTCCCTGTGCACTATTGCGTCATCGGCAAATAGACGAAGCTTACTTTTTCCACCTTATTGATATCATTTAAATACAGAAGGAACAGGAGTGGACCTATCACACTTCCTTGTGGGATACCCGAAGTGACTTTAATTGCCGGTGAGGTAACACCGTCCAAAACTACCCTTTGAACTCTATCATGCAGAAAATCACTTATCCATGATATAATGTTACTCTCTAGCCCATAAGATTTTAATTTCAAGATTAGTTTGCTATGAGACACCTTGTCAAAAGCTTTATTGAAGTCGAGAAATATAGCATCCACTGGAATATTATTTTCGCCAGAAACTAAAATATCGTGGGAAAAGAGAGCAAGTTGAGTTTCACATGATATGCTCTTCCGGAAGTCATGTTGAACATAATTATGAAGGGGCAAAGCGTTTAATAACAGGGACAAACCTTACATAAAGAAATTATGAAGGGAAAAAGCGTATAGAGAAGAGACAACTGACTCGAATTTCAACGCCTACAAGTCTACACTCTCGGGTTTTCACTCCACCATCGGGCAGAGTAACGAGGTGAACACCAAATCTGACTCGACTCAACCAACTAACCTCAACCTCTCAACAACAACTAACCCCGATCACGCCTTTTGAATGGGTTCATTAAGGCCCAGTATGACCCTCTATGTCCCGTTCCACCTTGCGAGAAGCGTGTGTGGACGCTTCCTAAATTTAACATGGAAAATACCAAATATAGACGGGAAACGTGTAAACAGCATTTTCTAGAGTTTGCTGATGGATCAAGTTGATTTGGCACATGGTAAAACTAAAAGTAAAATGTTGAGTGCACTTAAAAATATGTCATGCGATCAGTGACAAGTGCAAAAACGTGGAGATGAATGCACATAATGTATTCAAAACAGATTAAATTTCCACCGTCCTTGAGGCAGTGGCATGAAAAATCCTTCTTAAAAAAATCATTAAAAAGATTAAGGGGACTCCGAAAAATTGCGGGCATTAATTCGCCGCTATTCATATTTTAATGCACATGATATAAGAGGCCATGGAAAATGCAATGTTCTGTGCCGAGAAGTTGGAGCCTAATCCTTCCCTAGCACCACTTTTCTGGCTCCATTGATGCCCGTAGGGTTAAGACCTCTCCTCTAACTTCATGTAACCTCCTCTTGGTTTCTTGCTGTCTGACAGATCCGAAAAACTATTCCCATTCCTTTAAAGTCCAAATTTGACTCCTAGCAGTGAGAGGGAGTTTATATTGATTTAAATTACATTCATATCTATTTTATAGAATCTGAGCCAAAGGAGACAAGTTTTGCTTTGTGTCTTATAGGGAAGTATCAAAACTACTCATTGAATAATGTATTAATGATATCTCCATCCCGTTGAATTTCAACGTGCACCATTGCTAGTGGTAAATAGAACTTTTGATTTGTAGATAGCTGAATACAGTACTTCATCTACTCGATACCTTGCAAGCCACCGCGAGGGTGTGTGGCAGGGGGTGAAGATCACCAAGCATGCACTACATACATGCAAACAAGCAACTATAGGGTCTCATGCAACTAGATTGTTAGTATCTATAGTATTTAAGGGGTTAATACATGCATCATGCACTACAGACTACTCTTAAAATATTTCCCCTACCTATCCCTTTGCTATGCTGCCTATTCTGTTCTCTTATAGTACGGGGGAAAATGCCATTTTGAATCTATCGGTACGACAATCTATCTCTCTAATTTTGTTTATATGGTCGAATCTAGCATAATACGCTGTTTTTTTTAGTATGTGCCTCAAATTCAGTAAATTTATCCGATAGAAATTTCTCTAATAGTACTTTAATTGAGGCTGAATGGTTGTTTAAACAACTAAACTCGTATATAAGAATCTGGAGATTTAGTCCTTTATAGAGCAATTATTTTTTAATTCAGCAGGATTGATTTTATCCACGAGTAAAGAATTAGATAGTGAATGAGAGGATTAAATTTGGTTCTAATTGGTAATAGCAAAGAGACCACTCCAAAAGTGTATAACAATTTAAGTTTCTCTATTCACTTCCTAGGTCATGTGTCGTTAAGTATTATTTGATATTGGGAACACGTCTCGTCACAACCATTCATACCGAAAAACTCTCGAAATTAAAAACAACTATCTCCTTCGGCAGGAGATTTGCTCATATTTCCTTGAATTTTCAAGTTGTTTTAATCGAATCACTTCAATCAAGTTATAAGAGCTACTTGGAGAGTCATTGTAAAGTCATAATAGAAAGAGCAAAGATTGAAATTGCATAAAAAAACTCCAAGAAATCTATTTACTATATTTTGTCCATATTAACAATTCATGTCATGAATATTTTGTAGGAAATATAAGACTCTATACGTCTTAGGAGAACGTGAGCATTAAAGAAGCAAAGAAGTGGGCTGTAGGATAGAATCACATATTCCCTTTCAGACTAGAAGACGTGCGATTCAAATTTTTCTCAAAGCATACATTTTTCAAGACCTTCCGATCTCACAAGGCCCAGACATTCGAGTTAAACTTGGCGTGAGCTCTTTTTCATTATATGTTTGGCTCTCATGATTGCTTTGATTCTGTTTCCTTGGTTCTGCATATTTTGTGAATAAAATCATTTGAAACCGGATGCGTTGGAAGTAACTAGAGTGCCTTAATGTTCCCCATTTATTCTAAGCACCTTCCCTGAACTCCTATGACGGTTTTCGTTTTCTTCAACGCGATATTCAATAAATTAAGAAATGCGTTGCCCTAGAAGGCTGAATGAAGCATTTACCTTATCCCACCCTACTTGTCTGCCCTTAAACTTTTACATATATGTAATAACGGGGTTTCATGTTAATCGATGAAATGATAAGTAAACCAACCCAGCTAATAACTTTCGTAAATTGTTATCCAATTGCTTAAACATTCTGTACTCCATATTACTATGACAGATCTCTGAATATTTGTAGCTCGTGTGGTGAGATTAGCAGCCATAGAATTATTTTTTTAAGGCGTTCATTATGGCTCTATCACGCCGTATACCAAAACTTAAGCCTCTACGCCAAGGTTGAAGTTTTTCAGCTTCAATACCTAAGACTAAAACAGCATCTGCGTACGAGTTGGGGTTCAAATTCATAACTTTTGGACTCCTGTCATTCCAGCCGTTGCTTAAGGGGATTTTTAAAAATTCGTGACGGTGATTTCGCTCGCCACATGCCTAAGCATATTAAACAGAAATCACTGTCTAACCTTAGGTTAAATTTTACATTGAATCTCTCAAGTAAAGTCGATGCAAATCGGTTTTATCTACATCTACATAATACCCAGCAAGCCACCATAAAAGTGTGTGGCAGGGGGTGAATTCTCACCAAACATGCACTGCATATCATGCATAAAATAGGATTAATATGAATGTGTTAATCTAAACTTCACCATTTAAAAAGATGAAAAATATCAAAGTAACAATGCAAAAACATGCTGTTAGTTAGGTTACCTTCAAGTCATTATACCTACATGCAACTACCTATGCTATGGATTGATTCACTCGTATTGGATATATTTACCGCTATTCATATCCCTAGTTGTACGAGGAAAAAAGGATATTTTGAATGTGTCAGTTCGGCAATCAATTTTTATGATTTTGTAATCATGGTCCAGTCTACCATAGTAAGTTGGGGTTCGCAAAATATTTTTAACGTCATCCATGAAAATATTTTCTTGGAATTTATTTAAGAAATTAAGTCTAAATTAAGTAAATTTCAACCTGCAATCTGACAATGAACCCCTTTTTAATTCATCTGATGGTTACGCTAGTATGATTGTCGTACCGTCCCTTTACAATTCTTGCCGATCTTCGCTGCACACGTTCAAGTTCATTATTTAGACCGATTTCGTGATAGGTTCAAATCGATTTTATGACGGCACTTGAAATATTTTAAGAAAATTAGCGTATTATCTATTTATTCATCTGTATCTACTGACTGTACTTCAAGCCACCTCTAGGGTGTATGGCAGGGAGTGAGCATTCACCAAATATGCACCATGTACATGTATTAAAATTTACTTATGAATTCGTACCTAAGGAGAGATTTCTATCATAATGGACGCAAATTACCAGTTCTACTCTTCATCCAACATGCAATGTCTATCATGAATGAATCATTCATCATGATTAATCAATGATTTATCCATGATTACAATGATTCGGTCATCAATTCATGTCTGTTACATAGTTTTAAGAAGTACTGCAATAGAATAAGTACTGCAGACATGAATTGCACATGATAGTATTACATGCAGGCATGCTAAAATTCTTAAATGAATAAAATACGTCCAGAATGTTCATTCCATCTCTATATGTTTAATTGATCCGTGTGAATATAATTGAAAAACCTTGTTAGGTTTGGTTCAATCACGGAAGCGTTTTTGTATGAAAAGAACGTCCAACGGATGGATTTAATGTCTCTCTCTTTCTCATTAAATCAGTAATCATGATTGGCAAAACGTTTAACGGATGGGCTAATATAACGTTGAGACCCTTTGCAGTGCAGCAAAACAATATATTATTACTCTATCCATTATAAACTCTAGCCATATGTGCTAACTGCGACCTCGTTTACCTTTTGGAATTTTACCAAGTGGCTTCTAACTAACAATGTATTCATCAATTGAAATTACAGCCCTTTGTAGTAACTAGTTATTTACATGCACTTTGTAAGTGATTTTTAAATATCATCAATTTTACTCATTTTGTAGTAACATTGGTAATTATACCTAATATAGCATAATTTATTGTGATGAATTTGGACAAAAACAGTCAAGATAATTTTAATAACACTTTTCAGTTTTGGATGAAGTGACACCAACTACAATATTACATAAGATCCATGAGTTATTTTATAGCAAATTTTACACTCAATGATCTCAGTGACAACACATTTTTGTTTAGAGTTTTTTCTACACTTTTAAGAAGTATTTTCCCTTTACCTTATTGTTGATAATCGAGAAGGTGCTCTTAGGAAAGAAGTCAGGTCCCTTATCAAATCAGCTGATATGTCCTTAGGTATTCAATACAGCTTTCTAAATTTGTTATCTTCCAAATGAAATGGAGAAATCCTTACTCGCATGATTCGCTGAGGCCTTTCCTCTTGTAAATTCTCTTCTTCGTGATTGAGTAGAAGAAGACGAAACATCGCAGCTGCCATTTTCTCTCTCAACTCCTCCGTTCGTATACGAACTCGTCCGATCCCGGGCGTACGAGCTGAAGGGCCATTCGAATTCACCCTCGTCGCGATTGGCACATACCGATTTCCTCCGCCGTGCGAGTTGGTACCACGTGACCGGACACATTATTTTACTCTGAATCAATCACGGACACGATGTAAACAAAATCGTTTTAGCTACTCAATTTATAATATCACCCATTCCAATGGTTTCTTTGTGAGGAAGAAATTTTCTGAAAAAGAATTTTTCTGAAAATTACCGTTTATTACGGTAATTTTCAGGGGTGTTGGTAATTTACGAAAAATACCGCGGTAATTTACCGAGTAGCCATGGCCTCCTTTAATACAGGCCGGAACATGTAATTTAGCAACATCGCTTTACGTCACGTCAGGAGTCCTACTCTCATCGTCTGGAGTCCGGTGGATTCGCCTCCCAGCTGTTATCGTTGCGAGAGAATGTGACGGATGGACAGTTCACCTTACGTACGCTTACATAGGGTTGCGTTATTCGAGTAGTTATATTTCGTATAATAATACCATTTTGTTAAAGGTAAATGTGAGAATTGTTATCGGCAAGGGATACGAAATTAGTCCAGTTCTGCCTTTTTAACTAGTGAATTCATACGTTTTTAATCACACGGATACACTTCTCACGTAAGAAGCCATGCTACCAAACAGAGACGATAGGACTCCGACTCAGCGTTGCCAAATTTCCATGTTCCGGCCTGTATTAAAGGAGGCCATGGAGTAGCCCTTCCTCTAGGGATCGACGACTCCCTTCCCGCCATTCCACCAATGTCCCTCTCCCCTATCCAAACCCTTCCGCCATCGAATCCTTTTTCTTACTTTCGTCCGCTAACAGGGTTGACCGACCTTGAGGCCGGCATGGGTTGAGGGTCCTTTGTCGGAAGAAAAGAGTTTCCCTTTGAGCGAGGAATCTCTCCGGGGTCACAGGTCACACACATGCGGGCGAAATGGTGGCGGTGGCCACATTAAAGGTCTCCGAAACCCTGAGAACATCCTCAATATATATCGTGATCCGGGTTGGGTGCCAGGACGAGAGGGACAGCGTGATTATTGCAAAAGCCACCATCTCCATCGAGTTGCGAGTGGTTGGTATTTCTCCTGCCAGGGGGGGTTGTGTTTGAAATCGTCGGGATTATTTCGAATAGGTAACCAAGGAGTCACGTGGTTTAAACACGAATGGTTTGCTAATGTAGTATGTCTGAATTGCTCTTTACAATGTCATTAATTGTTTTCACTTCTGTTTTACTCATCTGTCTCGATCACGGAGCCCCCAGAAGAGATAATACACAAGTGTAAACAATGAACGAGGTTGTGATCAACGGTTTAAACACAACAAATTTGCCAAACATTCCTGTTTATACCACGTGACTCCTTGGTTACCTATTCGAGATAATCCCGAAGGTTTCAAACACAGCCCCACAGGGGGCGTTAATTTAATATATTTATCTTTCTTTTGAAGAGTGAATTCTATCAAAATAATAATATGAATACAGCTGGAGATACAAGCGTGGAAGTAAGGAAACATTTCATTAGGACGTACATCTGGAGCATGTTTATCTGTGACAGCGAGGCATGGAGGATGACAGCAGCGAAGAAGAAAAGGTTAAAAGCATTCGAAATGTGGTGCTACAGAAGAATGATGACGATTAGATGGATCATATCGAGTAAGTGACGAGGAAGTTCTAAGAGAAGTGGGAGCAAAGAGAAATCTTCCCAAAACCATAAGACGGGACAGCTTAATCGGCCACATCATGAGACGTGATGGCCTTATAAAGACAACGGTTGAAGGACAGGTGGACGCTAAGAAAAGGAAGGAAGGTAAAGGGGGAAGGAGGCATCGTGTGAAATATATGGAACAAGTGATGAAGGGTGTGAAAGAGAAAAAATACGTGATTATGAAGAGATTGACCGATAGAATAATTCTGTGGGGAG
The DNA here is from genome assembly GCA_933228895.1 of Platycnemis pennipes. Classification (NCBI taxonomy): domain Eukaryota; kingdom Metazoa; phylum Arthropoda; class Insecta; order Odonata; family Platycnemididae; genus Platycnemis; species Platycnemis pennipes. Next base: position 11,631,449 of record OW121850.1, on the reverse strand, counting down.
CTGCCTCAAACCAATCTGAGGATTGATGACTAAAAATGATGACCCTAAAAGGGGGAGGGTCACACACCAAATGCTCATTGCACTATGGACATGAAGAGGGGGGTCAGGGTACGGTTGGAGAATTATAGAATAGAAATTAATTATTGGTTCAAATAATAGTGATGATAGACGTAAAAATTATAAATTTTAAATATTATTGAAAATAGTAAAAGTGTATAAATATTTAAAATGAAATGTTTTTTCACTAATTATTGGATGTTCATTAAGTCAAAATGGTTGCTAAGCGGTTGTTGATAGAGGAGGGAAGGGAGTGATTGTTGTCTGAGATTCTGTAATAAAGAGGGTCTGAAACCGCAGAAAATAGATTATTGAAAAGAAAAGGTCACGGCATCACACAAGAGGACCATGGCTTGACGTCTCATCCGATGGTGTACTGTACTCAAATGATCTCCACAAATATATCTTCCACTGCCGGAATTCGAACCGGGGCCCTCCCGATAAGAGACCATTACTCAAACTTTAAGTTTGAGTTCCAGCTGCCATTTGTCGCACCACTCTTGAATTGCACCTAAATCCTTGCTAAGCGATTTCCTGTCGTCTTCTTTTGATGTACCCCTATACACTACCGCATCGTCTGCAAAAAGTCTAAGCTTACTACTAACTACGGTACCCAAATCGTTTATGTATAGAAGAAATAGAAGCGGACCTACTACGCTACCCTGGGGAACTCCCGATGTGACTTGATTGTGTCCGACGTGATACCATCTATGACAACCCTCTGCTCTCGCCCACTTAAGAATTCTTTTACCCAACATGCAACGTCTTTATTTATACCAAAACTCTCTAACTTCAAGATTAATTTATCATGAGAAACTTTATCGAATGCCTTTTTAAAATCTAAAAATATCGCATCAACTTCAGTACTGTTTTCACCGTAGAATAAGATATCGTGTACGAGAAAAGCTAATTGTATCTAGCAAGATCTACCTTTCCGGAACCCATGTTGACTGTTTATGAGCAATCCCTGACAATCCAAATGACCCATGATCGAAATGACTACAATGTGCTCAATTTTTTATAATGATGGAATCAATAAATAAATAGTTATTTGAAGTTATTTTGTTTTAGTGAGATTTTACTAGGTAGCTAATGACATGAGATAGCTTGTTGTCGATTGTTGCCAATGGATACATCGTGAAAAAATAGTTTGGAGGCATAAAGCACGGTTTTCACGAATTAATTCACGTGAACTAAAATAGATGTAAGCAATATGGTAACTTCATTACGTAAGTAGGTACTTATACATTCTTGAAAATGAATTGTTAGCTCCTTTTTACATTCGTTGTGGTTTCTCTTTAGTGCCTTCTTCAGTCAATATTTTCCTGAGGGATGTCAATTGCGTCACGTGGAGATACAGTTCCCGCCTCACGTTTCCCGCGAACGACTCATATGACCCGTTTACTTTGGTTGTGTCTCAGCTTTTAAGATTTACAAGTTATAAGTAGGTACTCTTCTATCTATACGCACACTTTGTCAATTTTTCTCCCAATCTGGCCCACATCTTCACGTCTTCGCATCACGTTCACGTCTTCACGAAAGCTAAATTCGTCGGGTCCGCCATTATTTTATTCAATAATTTTCATATGTCCCGGAACAATGTCCCCTCGGACCACCTTCGGAATGCAGTACAAATGTCTTATTCGGAATTGGAAAACGTTCGGAGATAGCCATTTCATATTCGCGACTCTCTATTCCGATGAACGACCTCCCTCTGCTCTATCGTCAACCTGCTCATCATCTCGTCATTACCGTTCTCCCCTTCTCGAGAATAATTTCCTCTGTTACCGAGCAGCGTCGCTTATTAAAAAAAAGTCGCCTCCCGAACAGGTGGTGTGATCCCTTCACCCCTTCAACAGAGACGGCCTTGAAACTGCTTTGTTTCTCCAGGGGGTTTGTGTTTGAAACCGTCAGGATTATCTCGAATAGGTAACCAAGGAGTCACGTGATACAAACACGAATAGGTTCAAAATTTAATGCGTCTGAATCGCTCTTTACAAAACATCGTTAATTGTTTTCACTTGAGTTTTTCTCATCAATTCCAACTAAACGATACTTATATTAGCGTGACCAGTCTATTAAATGAATTAAAATGGGAATCATTGTCAGATCGCATTTTGAAATTTAGACTTAATCTCTTAAACAAATTCCAAGACCATATTTTCAGTGATGATGTTAAAAATATTTTGCAAACCCGAACTTACTATGGTAGACTGGACCATAATCATAAAATTAGAGAAATTGATTGCCGAACTGACAGATTCAAAATGGCCTTCATTCATCGGACAATTAGAGATTAAAATAACAGTAAATATGTCCAATCGGAGAGTAGCAATGGATAGCATTGGTAGCTGCATGTTGGTATGAGTACTTAAAGCTAACCCTACTAACAGAATGTTTTTGCATGTTTGCTTTGCAATTTATATCTTTTTTAGATAGTGAAGTTCTGACTAGTATATTAATACTTTTGCTTTTTTTATGCATGATATGTAGTGCATATTTGGTGAGAAATCATCCTCTGCCACACACCTTTGTGGTGGCTTTCAGGGTATTATGTAGATGTAGATGTGAAGAGATCCCAGTTTAGAAATAACACAAGTGTAAGCAAAGAATGAGGTTGCAATCAGCGGTTTTAATTAACACACCAAATTTGCGAAGCATTCGTGTTTACACCACGTGCCTCCTTGGTTACCTATTCGAGATAATCCCGACGGTTTCAAACACAGCTCCGCAGGGGTGTGTGTCGTGAGTGTCATGGCGCTCTCAGACGCAGGCCAAGCGCGACTTTCGTCTCATTCACATCCCGCGAAGGCTTCGTCCTCGAGAGAGAAAGAGAGAGAGGAAGAAAGAGATGATATAAGATATAGAGGCGCGTGTGCGTGATGGTCCTCATGGGTAGTCGGCACAATAACCCCTCCCTTTCTCCTCCTCTTGGGGCCCTCTTGTTATTTCCTCGGGAGGAAAAGGGTCCACACCGCTTCCTTCCTTTTCGCCTCTCCACCCGCAACACCGGTGGCGCCCCCTCCGCCCCCCCCGGGGGCCACTTCCGCCCTCTACTCTCCGAACTAACGAGGGAGTGGGTGTCTCCGAGAGCAGCAGGAGAGAGAACACACGGGTGGTGCAGACACCCACGCGAACTGTGGAGACGAGGAAGCACCCTCCGATGATACTCGCTTAAATTGGTGAAGGAAAGGTTCCTCTCTATAATCATTATTATCATTTCCATTAACACTCTCTACTTAACGGGGGCGTTTACTCGGAACCGAAATCGCAATGGGGAATATGAATGAAATTTGTTTCTCGAAGACTAATGATGTACTTGATGCGAAATTTTCTCACCAATTTAAATATATAAGCCAAAATTTTCTACGCCCACCACAAAGATTATTGAATGAATTTCAAATGTTCCCGGAAACTGACGAAAGTCACGTGACTTAAAACGCCTTGTGACGTCACTGCACGGTATAGGTTCCATATTGCTGCGGAGGTAGACATTTATTTTAGAAGAAAACGAAGCGAATGTATTGTTTTAAGGTTTTTAGCAGTTTCCCGAACGAAACGATGACCGAAAAATACTTAAAAAAGCACATTCAGACGATTTCCTTTGGCTGACACCCTTATAGCGGCGTTCTTCTTAAAAAAAACAGCGATTGCATAGGCGTAGTAGAAATTCATGTGCACTAAACAGGCATTATATAATTAATGGTCGATTTGCTCGTTACAATCCATACTACGTAAATAAAAATTCGAAATACAATCGTTTATTGAATAAAACAAATGAGATAAATACATGCGTTATCGCCAAAAATTCATTTAACAACTTACCTCCACGCATAAACAGATAAACCACGCCCTTAGTGATACCGTGCCGTGACGTCATGCGATGACGTCGTGTTTTTTAGCTTCCGAAAAGGTACAATTTTCAAAGAGTAATATCTTTGTATCGCAATTCAATTCTTCAGCTAAATTTTCGCCAAGAAAATTTTAGCTAATAAACTTCACATTCAAAGAGTAATAAAAAATAGTGCATGTTCCCCATTCTGTACATGAAATCGTTAGATGGAAACGAAAAATGATTCAGTGAAAAAAATTGATCTTCTAAACAGAGCCATTCACTCATAAATCAAAAATTAAAATAAGCAAAAAGGTGACGCCCACCGAAAGAGGCTGCTTTGAGATCATTGACGTCATTTACCTCCCTTTCCTTGACTGCTCTTAGGGAAAGGGAAGGGAGTGGAGAGGGGGGTTTTTGGAAGGTATGCTCGCACAGATCCTGTCGCAATCGCTCCCATTGGCAGAGTCAGCTGTGTGTCCCCCCCTTTGCGATAAGGCAAAGTAGCTTCGCGGGCTCAGTTGTGATTGGACGAAGTGGATGACGTAAGAGGTCGCATGCACGCCCACTTTTCCGAAAGGGTTAAAAAAAATCAGTTTTTTGCCTCTTCTGGCTCGAGAACTAATTGACGGATCAAAGAATGGAAAACTACGGTTCTTATTTTGTTGCAAACTGTATCTGATTCGGTACTAAAATAATATCGTCAACGATCCCATTACGTACTTATGACATGTCACAGAATAGAGAGCACTTGTTCCACAGATTTAATTAAAAGTACAACGCGTTTCAGCTGTAAAGTCAGGTACCTGATGATGGCTTTACAACTGAAACCCGTTCTGCATACATTTAATTTAATCTGTGAAATAATCGCTGTCTATTCTCTGTTTGGTTATGATATCATTCCACTTCGTCTCGTCGGACACAGTAAAGTATTTTATATATTTCTTTTATTTTACTAAGTCATCTATGTACCATAGTAGGAGAAAGGTATCAACACTGCTGTTTCAACATACACGTTTATTTGGCACGACCATGGTTTCGTAGCGAATCCACATCATCAGGTGTAGCCTGATGATGTAGTCTTGCCACTAGAGATGGGTAAATTACCTTTATTTTCAATTGAGGTAAATTACCGTGGTAAATTACGGTAATTTTCGAAAGTTGCCGTAATTTTCCGGTAATTTAAAGTTTTGAGCTCCAAATCCTTATCAGAGGACTCCAAACGGAATCAAATAGCATTGAGATTCAAATGCCGACGTTTATGTCAAACATATCACGACGTTTATCTATTATAACTGATTTAAAAAACTAAAACGAAGTTGGCAGCAACACGCAATTTGCCTCTCTTTTGTCACACTATGAGAAATTTTACTTCCAAAGACATACCTCTGCGCAATGTACATTTGTGATTTTACTCTGAATTAATTGGAATTAATCATGGACGCAGTGTAAACAAAATTGTTTTAGCTACTTAATTTATAATATCACCCATTCCAATGGTTTCTTCGTGAGGAAGAAATTTTCTGAAAAAGAACTTTTCTGAAAATTACCGTTTATTACGGTATTATTTATTACGGCAATTTTCGGGGATGTTGGTAATTTACGAAAAATACCATGGTATTTACCGAAAAATACCATGGTAATTTTCCAAGTTGCCCATCTCTACTTACCACTAGTACTATGAATAACTTCCACGATATTTTTTCCTGAGACTGTGTCATATATCTATGTAGGTTACATTTTTTCTGCATGTACCGTTTAGGTGCATGCATCCTCTCTTACTTTTTGTATTTTATAACATCAATTGAATATTCTTATTAAAAATGTTTTGTCTTGTAATGTAGTATTCACTCTCACTCAGTGATTCTACCCGAAGGTTGATTTTTGATAGGTGAGGGTAGAGCTCACCCCGGACTAAACCACAGGCTTAGTGAATTACACATATTCAGGGTATGGGGGGCCAGTTCCTTTCCCTGGGCCACCTAGCCCTCCGTGGTTCTTTTGGTTTCGTTCGGGGGCGTCAAAAGACTTCACCCAGATTTGAACCCGGTACCCTTCGATCAGTAGCCGAGCGCTCTACCCACTAGGCCACCACACTCCGTATAGCATTATAGTATCCAATTTCCCTAATTGAAAAAAAATGACTTTGTAATTTTCCACACAACTTTTAATGACCCAACCGGTTTCAACACATTCGTGTCATTATCAAGGGAATAAATGGGGTCGTTTTCCATTTTGTTTATTGCCGAATATGATAGAGTTTGTAAAATAAAAAGACTCTTATTTTTCCGTTTTTTGATCCGTCAATGATTTCCCGAGTTATAGGCGTCGAAAAACTGATTTTTTTAATCCTTTGGGAAAAGTGTGTGTGGTGCAATCTCTGACGTATATCGACTTCGTCCAATCACAACTGAGCCCGTGGCGATGTAGATTACATCGCCTTATCGTAATGGGGGACACACACAGCTGACTCCACCAATGGGAGCGATTGCGACAGGATCTGTGCGAGCAGACCTTCCGAGAACCCCCCTCCACTCCCTGCCCTTCCCCTAAAAGCAGTCAAGGACGGGAGGAAAATGACGTCAATGTTATCACAGTAGCTTTTTCGGTGGGAGTCACCATTTGCTTATTTTAATTTTTGATTTATAAGTGAATGGTTGTGGTTAGAAGATTAATTTTTTCACTAAAATTCTTTTTTTCGTTTCCATCTAACAATTTCGTGTACAAAATTGCGATTTCGGTTCGGAGTAAACGCCCCTATTGTCAGAGTATTAGGGAGACCTTAAAGACTGCATTGGCTATTTTTGTTTAGGAAGTGAAAGAAATTTGAAGGAACGCTGAGGTGTAAACAGGTTGGAGGTTAAGAGAAGTGATACATTATAGGAGGTAGGGGGAAAAGATATACAAAAGCTTAGGTAAGAATTTTGGTTTGTGGAAAATAATGGGGTGTGCAAGAAAATGTTGTCAGCGGGGAACATTTAATATCCATCAAATCATATATAAGGACAATTTCGGGTGAACACCATCGTTAATCAATTTCAAATTTCATCAATAAATCAAGTTTAAACCCTATAGCTCTAAGTATGCTACTTTTTAATTCTAAGGACAAATAGGATGTACCTACCGCATAAAAGTGGTGTCTACTTGACGGAGTGTGGTGATTTCAGCGTGGTGTGTGTGGATAAAAATGGGAGAAGATTTGTGACCATATTAAATGAACATAAGATCTGTGTTAGATATTCTAATGAGACTTCAGTGTACGCCGAACATCCATTAGAGACTGACCACCAACTGGGAAACTTCAACCCACAAGTTTTACATGTCCATGAAAGAGGTAAACCTGTAGGGTCATTTGTGTGGAAAGTTACAAAGTTTTGTTTTTATTCTCCACCAGAGAAAAATTCCACAAATGAAAGGCCAAGATTATTTCTATGATCAAATTTCTTTTTTTTCTACTCCAGTTAGATAACCCTGAATATAATTATGCTAATTATTTGTGTACAACATGGTGTAAGAACATGAAATTAAAAAAAAATCTATCCATCATAAGTTCCATACTTTCCTCCCTCTCACTTTTGGGGAGATGAAAAAGGCCTCTGACTTCAAAGAGTGAATTTTCATGTAACAATAATTGGCCACTTCCTGAATTTTTATACCGCAATAATGAGCCATTTCCGTCTTTATTGATTGAGAAGGCTAGAAATTCTCTGGACAGCGTCTGTAGTACCATAAATGATGATGGCATCTTAGACATCATGCCTGAATGAGTAAATAACGGTCTGAAAGTGATGGTAATGCAAAATTGAAGATCTTAAATGAAGATTGGAGATGGTGGCAGAGAGAAGAATGGAGAAAATTACGTGGGCAGTAAGGAAGACGTTACGACGGAAAAGCGTTAATTATGGCCAGGTGGGAAAGGTAATTAGAGGGATACATTCGAGGGAGACAGGTGAATTTGATTACGGATGCATGAGGAATGTTGAGGATGGCAACTGAAGGAATAGTGAACTCAATTTCATGCGGGGAGAGGGTTTTAGTCTCCGTATTATCCGCCAAGTAGATGAGTAAACAGAATATTAGTTCTCAGGTTTCTGCGGCGCTAGCTCGAACGTTCCTCCGTTTTTTCCGTGTGTTCACCGCATGCGTTGGCCCTCCAGGAACAGACAGGATTAAACAGATTATATTGCACAGGAGTGAAAGTTAGGGGTAGCTTGAAGGTGGACGGAAGGGTGGAAGGATCACGAACAAACTAAATTATCATCTCGCCTACCATCACAGTACACATTTGCTATGTGGTGTATGTTTGGCGAGAATTCACCCCCTGCCACACACCTTTATTCTGGCTTTCAGGGTATTATGTAGATTAGTAGATATGGTATTCACTCTCACTCAATGATTCAACCCGAAGGTAGGTTTTGGATAGGAGAGGGTTGAGCTCACCCCGGACTAAGCCACAGGCTTGTGAATTACACACATTCAGGGTAGGAATGTTTAATGTATACAGTAAAAGATGTTGCTTTATAAACATTTCACATGGAGATTATTTGTCATGTTCACATGCACATACAACTTATAACACTTAAAACTCGTGTTTTTCTCAGGCACTGAAGAATGGTGAAGATAAAATGGATCAAACGAGTGACAAACGAAGAAGTCTTAAGAAGAGTGGGAGAGAACAGATGTCTACTGAAAGCCTTAAAAAGAAGACGGGACAAATTAATTGGCCACATCTTAAGACACGATGGCCTAATGAAGACAATCGTAGAGTGAAAAGTGAACGGGGATAATGGAAAAGTCAGGCCTCATATGAGGTATATGGAGCAAGTTGTGAAGGATGTAAAAGAGAAGAATTACGTCACAATGAAAAGGTTGGCCGATAGAAGAATCGAGTGGAGTGCTGCGACAAACCAATCCTAAGATTGTAGATCGATTATGATGATGAAGGATGGGTTTATCATTCGTTAGAGAATGAAATACGCCAGTGATAATTAGGTGTTTGTGGGCGAGATGACGCCCGATTTTATCCTCTGAATGTTTAAAAAGAGATCGATAGAAAGGTAAGCGAAGAAAAGATTGAAAAAGAGGGTGACGTCGAATGCTCCCCGGGGCTTGGACCCTGGTAGAAGAGGAAAAATATGTTTGTATGATTTTCAATTGAGGGAAAAGGGAAGGGTTATGACAATCCAATCACCGAATGTAAACCGAAGGAGGGAGAGATGGGGGTTCAAAGTGAAGGGCATTGCCGAAGGAAATGAAGGAAACGAGTGGGTGGATGGAATGTGTAAGAAAAGGGATGACAGGGATTATAAGATGGTTGTAGCTCGGGGCCGATGAGGGAGAAAAAGTGGAGCTTTGTTGGAGTACTCCATCAAAACCTTCCCCTATAAATAGGAAACCGAATAACAATGCGAAATGATATGCACCTCAGGTCGTGGAGATAATATGTGATACTAACTATATTGTTTTTTTTACTGGAAATACACATTAAACGATAGGATGGTGACACGTGTTACATCTTGAAGCTCATTCTGGGATTTTCAGCTGTGCAAAATATCCAGAAAGTTACAGTATCTTGGGTCATTAGAAAAAAAGTTTGGCCATCATCAACATCGTTCAACAATCCTAGGATTGGTTTGACGCAGCCCTCCACTCTATTCTTCTATCGGCCAACCTCTTCATATTGACGTAGCTCCTCTCTTTTATATCCTTCATAACTTGCTCCATATACCTCATACGAGGCCTACCTTTTCCAATCTTCCCGTTCACTTTTCCCTCGGCGATTGTCTTCATCAGGCCATCGTGTCTTAAGATGTGACCTATTAAGTCGTTCCGTCTTCTTTTTAAGGTTTTCAGTAGACATCTCTTTTCTCCCACTCTTCTTAAGACTTCTTCGTTTGTCACTCGATCGATCCATTTTACCTTCATCATTCTTTGGATTTACAAATGTAGTTTTTTATATAGAGATACAAATGTAGTAGTACAAATGTAAATCAGCCTTTTCACCTAATGAAACACATTGTATCCTCAAAATATGTTCCAGAAGATACCAAAACAATTTTGAACTTCGTTTTCAGTGGAGAAGAAGTGGACTCTGCACCATCAAAATATATGTGAAATAAGTAAAAAATAATTATAATATGCGACAAAATATTTACTGATATAAACTACAAAAACTACTCATGTGTCTCGACTATAGAGCCCCCAGATGAGAAAAAACACAATTGTGAACAATGGATGGGGTTGAAATCAACGGTTCTAACTATACAAATTTGCCAAACATTCCTGTTTATACCACTTGACTCCTTGGTTACCTATTCGAGATAATCCCGACAGTTTCAAACACAATCCCCTAGGATTCAATTCGTGAAAAGTGCAGGAAAGAACACAGGATTCGATGGCTAAAATTCCTTGCTGTGAATCGCTGTAAAAATTGATTCAAATATGGTGTGAACTGGAGAATGCCTGCATGCTTAGTTTTTCATCTACATCTACATGATACCCTGCAAGCGTCCATAAAGGTGCGTGGCAGGTTGTGAATGCCAATCATGCATTTCATATCATGCATAAAAAATTAGTAATAATATACTGGTCTAACCTTCACAATTGAAAAAAAAGTTTGGTTAGTAGGGTCAGCTTTAAGTACTCATTCCATCCAAAGTACAACTACCTATGCTATCCATTTATAATTTATAGGTATTATTGGATATATTCATAGATATTCATATCCCTTGCTGTACGAGGAAAGAAGTAAATTTTGAATCCGTCTGTTTTGGGTGAAATTGAACCGACGATTTCCCATTGAGTCGTCCCCACACCATTTCTTTCCTCTCGAACGTTAAATATTTCGTTTCTTCACAATTGGCAATCGCGATTTTTCCTATCCTCCAGCTTTTGGAATTGATTTCATTTGCGCGCTAACGAACCGTAGGTAGAGATGGGACAGGAAGGCGAGGTGACTCTCTCTCTCTCTCTCGAACCAACCCTCCTCTCCCCCCCCCCCCTTAATTCTGAAACCAAGCTCCTCTTTCCCCGGGCGGCGGATACGCAGGCAGTTGGGGGGGGGTTGGAAAAATCGGACGGGGGTTGTAGGAGGAGAGTGAGGCTGCAGGGGACAAATTTGGTCGAGAAAGGCCTCTCTTCCGCCGTGAAAGAGTAAAGGGTGCCTCCGGCAACTCAATTACGATGCGAGCGAGCGTAGAGGGCACCCCCCTTCCTCTTTCTGTGCCCTGGCGGGATAGAGCGGGAAGGGATGGTGGGGGAACGACGGGAATAAGGGGTGGCGTAGTGAGGGTGGAGGGTGCGTTTGGAGGATCGAGAAGTGGGAAAGGCAAAGGAGGCTTAATGCCTGTGCCGGCGAAGGCTTTGGGGCCCGAGACCGCACGCGACGCGTAGACACAAGACGCCGAAAGAAAACGCGCCCTTTGGAGATGGAGGCCACGTGTTCCCAGGGTGAGAGGCAACACGTTCTCTCAGAACGTCTCTTTCCTCGAGCTCGCCTACGTGCAGGGGAGAATCTCTGTAATTCAATTCAATGCAGGGGGGGGATGGGGTAGAAGCATTAACCGTCAATCTTGGCTTGGTGTGTGGATAATTCAATTAGCAGCAGTACATTTCCTCATACGAGACATATCAAAGTGCCTGTCGCTATGACGACACCCTTCAGAAAGAGAGCTATTTGTTTCATGCAAGATATAAAAAAAATTTAAAAACAAATCACCTAAGTAACTGTATGATTTGTTCCTAAGTTGTCCCTCTGTTTCTACAATGTCCACTAGGTATGATCCTAAACTATTGTATTCCCCAGGGCATCGCACTACTATTTATAATAAATCATTTCTTGTAACGGCTTGTCACACATGGAATAAGGTGCCAACTGAAATTTAAAATTGCATATCTGTTAAAACATTTGAAATGAAATATTACGATTATTTACTTTCCCGGGAATAATATAGTTACTCTTTCTTTCAATTTGTGTTCATGTTATTATGGTTCCTTATTTACTGTACCATTTTGTTATTTTTTACTTTATGAATGCATGAGTTTTTTGTGCGGTGTTAAATTCGGCTTGGTGTATAACTCCATTTGCCTTTTTTTCTTACGTACACACATTTGTTATGTTATCTACTGGGAAGACATTACTATATATTGACATTTCATAAAAATGAAAAGTTTGTCTTTTTTGTAATTATCGATGTGCCTGCAAACTGCATTATTTTTGTTACTATGGATTTTTCCTGAACAATAAATATTTTTCTATCTAGATATTTATCTAAAAAAACTCCATCCTCACTTTGATCTATATTACGCAATGCAATTTTAAATGAGAGATATTATAATAGAACTGGAATTTTTAAACTGAAACTCTCAGATAGATAGCCGCTAGGAGGTTGAGTAGAAGAGACCAAAGAAATTCCCCAACTGGTTTAAGGCGGACACCATTCATATTCTCGGAAACAAAAATCGAGCTTGGTACCTGTATACGTCTTTTCCAAATGTGCACACTCGACGTTCTTTCACAGAACTACGTCGCTATTCAAAGACTCTAATCCGCCGAGACCACGAAGAGTATGCGCAGAGTATATGCTCATCCATTACCACCAAGCCCAAAAATTTCTGGTCTTTTGTTAATCGCCGCCGCAATCGCTCCCGCATACCTGATACTTTATCCTATGAATCTAATGATGCTGCTGGACCCAATAGACCAAACTTATTCCAAAAATTCTTCTCGGATTGTTTAACGCCTACATCCAATCTCTCCATCACCTCCGATCATTTCCTCACCCCAAATGGTAGTCACTGTATATCCCAGGTACAGACCGACCCCCGGGAAGTTCTTCAATTTATCCGCAAAATCCCTCTCCATCGCTCTCCTGGCCCTGATGGCCTCAGCCCCATCTTTGTACGAAACTGTGCGTCCTCCCTCGCAACACCTCTGAGCCCGCTGTTCAATCGCTGCTTTTCCCTCGGAATTTTTCCTTACCAATGGAAAATGGCGAATGTCATCCCTGTACATAAATCTGGTCCTAAATATGAGGTCTCTAACTATCGTCCGATTTCTCTACTCCCTATTTTATCCTCTGTGTGTGAGCGCATAATTTTAAACAGGATTTACTATTTCACCTCTCCTTTTTTATCCTCCCAACAGCATGGTTTCCTCCCGGGTAGATCATGCCAAACGAATCTCTCTGTCTTCCAGCACCACGCCGTCAGTGCAATAGATAACTCCAATCAGCTTGATACCATCTACCTTGACTTCTCCAAGGCTTTTGACAGTCTTCATCATCCACTCCTCCTCCATAAATTAAGCCAACAGTTTGGTATACATGGTAGATTCCTTAACCTCCTCTCTAGCTTTCTCTCCCACAGAACCCAGCGGGTAATACTCGCCGGTGCCTCTTCCTCATGGTCTCCTGTGACGTCTGGAGTTCCTCAGGGCAGTGTCCTTGGACCTTATCTATTCAATTTATTTATTAATGATCTTCCGTCCCAACTACAGTCCCCCAATACTCATGCACTTCTATACGCTGATGATTGCAAGGTTTACAAGGAAATTAAAAATCCTTCTGACTGCATAGATCTTCAACTTGCCCTTAATCAAACTGCCCTGTGGTGTGATACTTGGAAACTAAAGCTAAACCCTAGAAAATGCAGCATCATGACTATTGCATTAAAAACAAAACCCACCATTTTCAATTACACAATTAATTCATCTCCCTTAAGCAGAACTACGACTATGAGAGACTTGGGTGTTATTACTGACCCTAAACTAAATTATTCCGACCACATTCAGACCGTAAAAAAGAAAGCGATGTCCCTATTAGGCCTTCTTTATCGCTTCACGGAAATTAAAGATCCCATTGCACTACACTCCTACTTTTCAACTCTTGTACTTCCCATAGTTTTATATTGCTCCCCTATTTGGTCCATGTCAGCCCCGACTAATCTCAAATCCCTTGAATGCATCCCTCACTTCTTTGCCAAAATAGTCAGACATAGAGTCCCACATTTACGCAATATGTCCTCTGATGCTGTGCTGTCTTCTCTCTCCTTATCTAACCTGCAGAACCTTAGACTTAAAATGGATTTGAAATTACTTCATAATACCTTAAACTCGACCTCTGACTGCCCGGAACTCCTTTCTCTGTTGAATTTTAGAATACCAATTCGTTCCACCCGCTCGCGCTCCCTTCTCCATCTACCTATTCCCAGGATCTCACTAACCAAGCGCTCACTTTTATACCGCCTCTCCTCCCTTCTAAACTCACTCCCTCCCTCCATAGATCCTTTTTACTTGTCATGCAATAATTTCTCCATACAAGCTTTGTCCCATCTGTCAGCTAAATGAATGTTTTCCTCCCTCTTCTGGTTTATTCTTCATTAGTTTTTATATTGTTATTGTTTTTTGTCTCATTCATGTCTTGTTATATTTTTCACTGTAAATTGGCGTCATGGCTGTATGTGAAAAATGTTTTTAAATAAATAAATAAATAAAATAAATAAATAGTGCTACCGTCTTACAAGGGAGGCAGAAACCCTGAAAACGATGGCCAATAGGAGGTAATTATTATTATTATTATTATTTAATAAACTTTATTGCCCTAGGAGTAGCTCTCCTTTTGAGCAGAAAAAAAATAATACAATACAATACAGATTGGATGACAAAGGAATTCAGATATAACACAATTTGAAAAATAATCTGTAAATACATCTAAAAATATATTACTTGAAATAGATTGTAAGCAAGCATGTGAGTTCAGGGTGGTATTGACAAATATAACAATTTTTCAATATACAGTGTACAACTATGCAATTTGCAATGAATAGAATACAACAGTTACTTATAATATACTTATGCAATACAATACAATATATTAAATACTTGCATATTAATTACTTAGGCAGTATATGGTTATAAAATGTATACAACTGAAGCTACAATTTATTATCACTGCCTAAATGGTTCCAAAGCCTCATTTTGAACAGAACGTAGGTGGAATGGTGGGCCTGAGAGTGTTTTTTTTTATTAATAATAGGAGGTCTCATGAGGATAGTCCCTAGAAGGGTTGTATGCTTGAGTGCGTGATGGCGTGTTCTATTTTTTATTGTAAGTTTGTGATTTATGATTGGCCTTCGTGTTGTATAGAACGGCTAGTGTTGCTGTCTTACTGGGAATACTGGGATAGATAACCCACAACCTGTCGTGTGTATGTTAATTGAATGAGTGTGTAAGGGTTATTTTTGAGACGTTGGTATCCATATCCACCTAGGACCAAAGGTTTTATTATTTACGGCTGTGGTAGAAACATACTATTTAATATCAAAGTGCGTTTGTAACGGCTATCATTTTTCTTTGAAAAATACGATCGTGACTCCATTATTAACAGTTGAATATTTATTTAATAAACATTAAGGACCTCCACCCTTCCTAAACTACTCTGAAGTATTAATAATTCATAAAAATGTTGACTTGGAATTTTTAATTCTCAGCTCTTGCCAAAGGACGCCTCTGCGACTGGTAAAAAAAACCGTGGAGCTGCTGAAACTCGCGAATAAGGAATTAAAAATGTATGAGGAGGTAAAAGGTAGTGTGTAGTTTGTCGAAGTCGCTGCGAGAAAGCTTCTCGTGGTCCCATCTCAGAGACACACACATGAAGGCAAAACAAAAACTGACTAAAAAAAACAGAATAAATGAAAATAGTGCTCAGAACGACCAATGTATCCTGAAATGACGAGTGAAATGAAACATGAAAACTCGCGCCAGTACTCGAACAGTTAAAAGCTCGTATTCAAGCAAATGTTGTTAACAATTAGTATGAATACTCATAAGGATTTAAATATTGTTTTATCCTTTAATTTTTTACCAATTATTCAGATTAAAATGTGCGCTAATAAATTTTTCGTTTTCATATGATGCAATATCCTACCTGAAAAACTCTGCTCAAATTAATTGGGAACATAGATTCTGACCTCACCACACTCAGATTTTTTTATTTTACTAAGCAATGATTTCTCTTTATTTTTAACTTAAGACGTCAATTGATTCGACTTACTTTATACATTTGCTTGGAAAAATATACTAATATCTCTTTATTTCTGCTTATTTTTATTGCTCCACCGTCAACTACGTAGCATCCCATTAAAGTAAATGAACTACCCTCTTTTCATTCTTTCTGAGAATTGATAGTAGACCATCACAGCAGAGTTTACTTACTCATAACTATCCTATATAATTTCGAAATAAAGTTACAGAGATGGGATTCGTAGGCTGAGATAAAATGTTACGTATTTCCTAGAAAACTGGAATTTCCTTTTCAATTTACTGGACTGCCCTTGGAATGTAGATGTGAAATGAAAATGTGGATAATGGCGTCCATGCATAGATAACGAGGCAGGTACTTCGAATTTGCAGGATGCGAAAGACAGACAAAATCAAATAAACCTCCATCAAATGAAATCTAAATCAAAAGAGCAGTCATAAAAAATAGACCTTCCAGGAGGTTCCACTGACTGTAATGACGACACCATTCCGAAGTAAAGCTTTTTGTTTGATGCAAGTTATAAAAGACCCCAACCTCCTTTGATATATATTTTGAGTGCAGTTTTGAGAAGAGAGATAGAATAATATAAATGATATTTTTAAAGGTAGATGGTTTCAGGCGTAGCTTTATGGAATTTGCTGGTATTCATTGCAGCGTATCCGTATCTGACTACTATATTAATACTATTCCTTTTTTATGCATAATATGTAGTGCATGTTTGGTGAGAAATCACCCACTGCCACACACCCTTGTGGTGGCTTGCAGGGTAATATGTAGATGTAGATGTATCCCGAATGAAAAATGAGTTCACGAGAAACGCTCGTCTAGGGGGGCTGTGTTTGAAACCGTCGGCATTATCTCGAATAGGTAACCAAGGAGTCACGTGGTACAAACACGAATCGTTTGAAAAGTTAGTGAGTCTGAATCGCTCGTTACAATACAATTAATGGTTTTCTCTTCAGTGTTTTTCTTCTGACTTCACTAAAGAGCCCCCAGATGAGATAAAACACAAATGTAAAGAATGAACGTGGCTGTAATCAACGGTTTTAGCAGATCAAATTTGCGAACCAATCGTGTTTACACCACGTGACTCCTTGGTTACCTAATCGAGATAATCCATTCGGTTCCAAACACAACCCCCCAGGGGACAAAATTATTTCCAAACTCGGGTGAGCAAGATGAGGTCACCAATAGAACAAAAAACAGAAGTATGAGAATATAACTATAACAAACAATGTATTTTTCAACCAAAAATAGACAAACCAACAAATTTAAATACTCTTCCCAAAATTCAGGGAAACCCTAATCACTTGCAACAATACACCATGGCCCCTAGTACACTCTCGAGAAAATGACGAAGTCTCCGAGAAAACTAACTCAAGACCGACTACGTAGCCAAGAAGTGGGCGTGAGAGGGGAGGTATTTTCTGGCATAAGGAGAGGGTGTTTTCGGCAAGGTCAAAGTGAAACGGGGTTTTAACGTGGAAATTGTCGATAAGTAAATTTTGAGGGGAGGGAAAAGTGGTATGGGTGAAGTCGGCGAGGTGGAAGTTTACCATTGGAGTAACAGGAACTCTTTTTTTTGACTCCGGCGAAAGAACACCAAATATAGGCTTGTACGATGGCCTAACTTCTGGTATTCCTCCGCAGTCTGGGGGCAGATGTGGTGAGGTGATTGGAGCGGCAGTGAATTGGTGCAGCCGTGAATTGGTGCAGGCGTGAATCGATGTATTTTGGAATCGTAGGCATTGTTGGCGTCGTTGGCTCCGCCTGTCGTTAGCTACGTCTGTCGTTCCTTCGGCTAAGTCCGGAGGGTAATTAATCCGCCGAGGGGTAATTTCCAACGAGGGGAGAGAGGGGGGGTACCAAAAAGGCCATTATGAACTATGTCAGAACGAAGGTTTCCACGGCGATGGTTTGATCTCTGCATTATTTCGGGTTTCCTCCGCGTCAGTTGGCTAGTGGACAACAGTTTCGCTGGCTTTCCTGCCAGCGTCTTCAGGTTGAAGACCTGAAGGAAAATCTCCAAGGAACTACGTAACATTTTATCTCAGCTTACCTATATCTCTCACATCCATTTCATGCAAGGTCCTGGAACATATACTTGTCAGTTCAGTCATGGGACACCTAGATAGCCAGAATTTATTTGAAACTCAACAACAGAAAAAAGTGTGAAACTCAACTTGCTCTCTTTTCCAACGATATTTTAGTTTCTGGCGAAAATAATATTCCAGTGGATGCTATATTTCTCGACTTCAAGAAAGCTTTTGACAAGGTGTCTCATAGCAAACTAATTTTGAAATTAAAATCTTATGGGTTAGACAGTAACATTATATCATTGATAAATGATTTTCTGCATGATCGGGTGTAAAGGGTTGTTTTGGACGGTGTTACCTCACCGGCAATTAAAGTCACTTCGGGTGTCCCACAAGGTAGTGTGATAGGTCCACTCCTGTTCCTTCTGTATTTAAATGATATCAATAAGGTGGTAAAAAGTAAGCTTCCTCTATTTGCCGATGACACAGTTGTGTACAGGGAAATTCTATGCCCAAACGATAAAGAATATTTAAATGATGACCTACAAGCAATTGAACATTGGTGTGAAACATGGCAGTTAGAATTAAACTTTAAAAAATGTCTTGTAATGAATTTTCTAAAAAGAATAGCTCTCCTCCAAGTACTTACAAAATAAGCAATAATGAATTAACAAACGTGGAATCCATTAAATAACTTGGAATAAGACTGACACATGATCTTTCCTGGGGTAAACACATACTTGAAATAATGGGTCAAGTGAATCGTAAACTGGGATTTGTCAAAAGAGTACTGGGTATTTTTTGCCAAGCAAATATATAAAGTAAGACCTTCGACCTTAAGACGCTGTCAGGGGATCCAGGGAAACTTTTGTCTACTAGCCAACTGACGTGGAGGAAACCGGAAACAATCCAGAGATCATTCATTATGAATTATAGGATAAATTTTGTAATTCCGCAACAATTTATTTCACACTACGACCACGGTTTTTACGGTCAGAGTCGTCAACAGGTACAAATTACAGAAATGCGGTTATTTATATGCAGTTGAGTTTGGAGTGGGAGGACAGGTTTACTGCACGTATAGGTGAGGAGGGGGGAATATAGAAAACCTCTCCCTCTCCTCCAACCTCAACTGTATACAAGTGACCACATTTCTGTAATTTGTGCTTGATGATGACGTTAACAGTCGAAACCATGGTTGTAGTGTGAAATAATTATTCGGGATTTTTAATTGTCAAACACCCTCAAAAGTAAATGGATAGATAGATAGAAGTGATCAAATTTATCAGCATATATGTTCCGTTAGGAAGTGTACTGTTGTTTTTGCCTAATTTTGCCTTTTTCCTTGGAGCATTTTACGCACAAGTGAAAACTGTTATCGCTATCGGAGATTTATAATAGTTTAAACAATTAACCATCGGTTTTTTCAACTACAATAAAATGAGACGTACGCAGTGACTGCTCCACTCGATAACAATTTGACAAGGGAAAGCCGCACTGCGCGTGAAGTTGCTCTGTGAATTCAATTAATTCAAGGCGGCAGTGATTCCGCAACTAATTGGACGGTAATTAATGCAACCCTGGTTTGGATCCACCCGCTGCCATACACCTTTCCTGTGGTTCACACGGTAGAAGGGGATGAGAGGGAGTCTTTCCCAAATCAAGTCACAACAGCCTCCAGCGAGCGAAACTTTAAACGCAAACAGGAGGCAACTAACCCTTTAAGTCGTTGTTTACCCTGGCGACGCCCCTTACGGAGCGTCCATTGCTTCCTCGCAATACCGGCCTCTCTCCCATTTCACACGTGGTGTGAATGTTTGCAGCCTGTCCGACCGTCAACAACACTTGAAAACTTTTTTGGTTCACTGTGGATCCTTGCTTCCCTCACCCAGCGCTCTAATACAAGCTGGGACAAGAGCTCAAAAACACGCGATATTTTAAAAACAAGGCTTATCATCATCATCAGTCAACAATCCTCAGATTGGTTTCTCATCTACGTAATACCCTGCGAGCCACCACGAGGGTGTGTGGCAGGGGGTGAAGATCACCGAACATGCACTATTTACATGCAACAGGGTAGTTTCCTATTATTTTTTTATTGTCTTGATCGAAAGTTTATAACCTCTGGAGTACGTGTTTTAAGCCGTTCGATTTTTAAATGACGTTAAGTATTTTTCCTCATTAATTAAAAAGTGAAAAAAATCAATGGCGCGAAAACGCGACGACAAACTATTGCATGCCGGTTAATCCTACGTGTGGCGTCAAACTATTTCCTCTTCCTGCCACCAGGTGGTGCTGCGGACGCTTCCAAGCAGACGCTGCACTCCGTTAAAGCTTATGAACAAGTATTGGAGGAATATTTATTCTGTTAATTTATTATAATTAACTTTTATTTATTTACTTAACATTACTTATGCAGTTTATTCATTAAAAATCACTTAGTATTCCTTCCACAAGCATACCATGTAGTTCGCCCATCGCCTCGCGACCTTCACGCCATGCTTCGTCGTAGCAGAAGACACCACGAGCAGGACGTCCTTGAGCCTATAAAATGACTAATAACACAATGTTTAACTGAGAACACTTTTCCAACTTTGATAGTTTTTACAGGCTAATACTAATAAATATTCACTAGAGCTGAGGGGCCCTGAAATACAACGGTAGGTTCAAGAGACAAATTTCCCTATGCCTCGCAACGTAAACTACCTACCTGTTACGTCAGTATGAAGGAAGCGCACCCCGCCATTTCAGAGCCTTTTCAAATTCTCTAGTAAACTGGGATTTCTCAATACAAACTTTTTGCGTATATTAAATACATTTATGGCAGGGCACAAATCGCAATCAATGAAGTCTGTTTTCTTTGATGAAGGAAACTACCCTACTAGGATATTTAACGGATACATGATAGATAATACTGCCACATGCAGCTAGATGCTTATTATCTACACAATAAGGCATGGATTATTGGTTGTTAATACATGCATCATATAGTACAGACTATTCTAACAATATTTCACCTACCCATCCATTTGCATTGCAGCTTATTCATCTACATCTACATGATACCCTGCAAGCCACCACAAAGGTGCGTGGCAGGGGGTGAACTGTCTACCAAAAATGCACTACATATCATGCATAAAAATGGATTAGTATTGATATACTGTTCTAAACTTCACCATTTAAAAAAAGATAAAAAAGCAAAGAAAACATGCAAGAACATGCTGTTAGTTGGGTTAGCTTTAAGTCCTCATACCAACATGCAGCTTTAACATGCAGCATGTTTCATGCAGTTTTCCACTATATTATCCTATCAGCTAACCTCTTCATATTTACGAATTTATTCTCTTTTACATAATTTAAATATGATTTATTAGGAATACAGTTCTAATTATGAAACACAAGGTTGTGAATTTAAATAGTTGGATGCGAGTTTCCGAAAAAAATTAATACGATAACACGTTACGTTGGACACTAATTGGTATAATTGAATCGAGTGAGGCGATACTTGGTGAAAAGGCGACATACTGACAGAAAAACTTAACGATGTATTTTTCACTGTCTTTGTTGAATTGCTGGGTTAGTGATTTAATAAAGTGTGTGAAAAATGTGTTACGGCATTGAGGCATGGACGATGACAGCAGCGGAGAAGAAAAGGGTGGAAGCATTCGGAATAAGGTGCTCCGAAGAATGATGAAGATTAAATTGATCGATTGAGTGACAAACGAAGAAGTCTTGAGAAAAGTGGGAGAGAAGAGAAGTCTTCTGAAAACTCTAAAAAGAAGACGGAACAACCTAATCGGTCGTATCTTAAGATACGATGGCCTGATGAAGACAATCGTCGAAGGAAAAGTGAACGGGAAGAACGGCAAAGGATGTGAAAGAGAAGAATTTACGTTAATATGAAGAGGTTGGCCGATAGAAGAATCGAGTGGAGGGCTGCGTCAAACCAATCCTAGGATTGTTGACCAATGATGATGATGACGATGATGTGTCAAAAAAAATTTTCGTTTAAATTTTTCTGTTAGTGATAATTATTTATTGGTATATCGTATCCATAAAACTTACATCTGAAATGAAGATACAAAATATACTGAAATATATGATGCACTAGATTCAAGATGAAACAGATGGCACGTTTCGTGTCATGCCATGCATAGTATAACGAAAATTAAATTTTGATGTCGCTGCTTCAGCTGATTTTGTTTGCAAAACCACATTCAGTAATTACTTTACATTTTCTGCATGCCTTAATTTGCTCCAATCGCTATTGATATTTGTTTTTCAAGATGATGTGCTATGATATCAATGATGAAAATTTTTCCCACATGTTCTGTGGGATGTTTATTACTATTATTATTATTTGTTACTTTTGTAACATCCACCTCCGAGTCTCCGGCTAGCATCAGGTTTCGTTGCCGTCATAATTGCCGGGGACTCGAGAGGGGTCGTGCCTAGGGGTAGCCACGTCCGCCACCGGTGGATAGGTGGCTACCCGGCATTAGGGTCATGCGCACGAAGCAGGCGGAGAGACCCGAGAAGGACAGCCTTGTGCATTGCACTTGCAAGTGCATCCGCTCGCGCCCTGCACGCTGGGATGCACTTGAGATTTTCGACCAGTGAGCTCTTGACACCACCAAGCACGCCCACGATGAGGACTACCAGTTTCACAAAGTAGCCCGCGTACATTTGCCGGAGTTCGCACAGCAGATCTTGATATTTAGTCCTCTTTTCAATATCCTTCGCTGCCATGTTCATTTCGGCCGGTGCCGAAAACTCGATCACGAACATGGCATGAGAGAGATTGCCGAGGAGAACGATATCAGGCTTCGTCGCCTCCAATTGCCTGGAGGTGGAGAAGGAATAATTCCACCAGATCTTACACTTATCGTTCTCCACGACGGACTCGATGTCTCCAGGGACGTAAGGCAGCACCGCATTCGCGTCTATGCCGTAATGGTGTCTTAGATGGTAATACAACACCCGCAGAGCTGAGTTGTGCCGGTTTATATATGCGTTCTTCGCATAGAAGCTGCAGCCGGAGAGTAGATGACCTAATGTCTCCGGCTGCCTTCGGCACGCTCTGCATCTCGTGTCCGTCACGTTTTCCCCAAAGATGAGGCGACGGTACACGAGGGTGTTGATGACACCATCCTGGCACGCAAGCACGAATCCCTCGGTCTCGGACTTCAGACCTGCGGAGCGCAGGAAGGCGAACGTGAGCTCCTTAGATAGCCCATGCGTTTCCAAGTTTCGATAGAAACTTCCATGCATGGGCTTCTCGGTAAGCTTGCGGAGCAGGATCTTTTGCTCCGCATTCTTTATTTCGAGTTTTAACACGTCCGCCTCCAGCGACAAGATTGATTTTTCGCACGCTTCTCCGCTGGAAGTAAGGCCCAAGTTCAAACCGAGGCCGTCTGCTGCCCTTTTCGCCGCCTGGAATAGGAACGCCCCTTTGCCGACACTCTCGTGTTTCTTCACGAGCAGCATAAGGGGGTCCGTGCTGTGGAACACGCGGCAAGCCGTATTCAGGACTACTCTGTCATG
Organism: Platycnemis pennipes; assembly: GCA_933228895.1. Classification (NCBI taxonomy): domain Eukaryota; kingdom Metazoa; phylum Arthropoda; class Insecta; order Odonata; family Platycnemididae; genus Platycnemis; species Platycnemis pennipes. The sequence continues at coordinate 11,607,942 of OW121850.1, read as the reverse complement.
AAGGCACTCCAGGCTTATCAGCCCTCTACCACCTAGCCTTCTCGGGAGATACAATCTGGCGACGGAAGACTTCGGATGAAGACTGCGGTATATGGTCATCATTTTCCTCGTTCCCCTGTCGAGGTTTTGCAGCTCATTGACATTCCATTTGATGCAACCGAAGGTGTAGAGCAGTGTTGGAACCGCGAAGGTGTTGGTCGCAAGAACTTTGTTCTTGCCTGACAGGTCAGAGCTCCAGATTCGCCTGAGAGTCTGCCTGTATTTCGCTGCAAGCCTTTCCTTCACTGCTCTCACCTCCTGCAACCGGCGCTGGGGGACGCCAAGATATTCATACGCTTCGTCTTCATCAAGAAGACGAATAGCGTTTCCGTCAACGAGCTGCACGTCTTCCTGGTCTTCCGAAATCTTTCCTTTCGCCAGATGGATGGTCGCGCACTTGTCCAATCCCAATTCCATCCCTATATCCTCACTGTATCTGCATACGGTGTCCAACGCCAGGCGCAGGTCTTTCGCGCTTGAAGCATAAAGCTTCAGGTCATCCATATAGAAAAGATGGGTGACCTTATGCTCCCTTTTTGACGGGACACCGCACATATATCCCCTACCTCGTCTCAACTGAACGGACAGTGGGAGGAGAGATAAAAAGAACAGGAGGGGACTGAGGCTATCGCCTTGAAACCGCGTCTTCCATAGTGGTAACATGCGTTCGATGCAGGACACAACCTCTGGGTGGACTTTTACCCTGTACCATGTACTTGGACCCTGCCTTCTACCCTGTACCATGTACCATGGACTTTCACTATGTACCTCAGCATGGCTATAATCAGCTCATGAGAGGTGGTATCAAAAGCCTTCTTGTAGTCCACCCAGCCCATTGACAGGTAACGCTTGTATTGATAAGCGTCCTGGCTCACACACCTATCAATGAGCAGGTTGTCCTTGCTTCCCGCGATGCCTTTCTTGGTGCCCCTCTGCTCGTACACTTCCTCCCATACCGGTTGGACGTGGCGGAGGATAAGGTCGTTCAAGATGGAAGTGAACGCCTTGTATACAGTGTTGAGACAGGTTATAGGGCGGTAATTCTTCGGATCGGACAAGTCTCCCTTTTTCGGTATTAGGACCGTTCGCCCCTCAGGCAGCCAGGACGGAATTGGCTCCGTTCCTGACAGGAAGGATGTGAAGATTCTGGCCAGGTGTTTGTGCGTGGAAGAGAACTTTTTCCACCAGAAGTTATTCACTGCGTCCATTCCTGGAGCAGTGAAGTTCTTCTTGCCAGAGAAGGCCTTCTTCACATCACTTTCCGTGACTGAGATGAGACGATCCATATCGTCTAGGTGGCGGTCACAAAACTCTTTAAAGTGGGCAATAGCTGGAGTACCTTCGTTGAATGGCTTCCTAGTCTCGTAGATGTCCTTCCAGAAACGTTCCACCTCCGGGACAGTTGGTGGTGTTTGGACAACAGGTGGAGGGGGTCGGAAGAGGCGGGACGGCTGAAAGGAGAAGGTGGAGTTCTCTTTCCTGGCCTTGGTCCTTTTGACCAACTTCTTCCTCGCCGTTGTAAGTGCCCGCACTCTATCCACCTCGTGCTGCTTAAGGATAAGCAGTACTCTTTTGTTCAGTGTGTGGTGGTCTCTCCGGATTGCACGCGCAATGCGCTTGACCTTCGGCGTAAAGGCCCGACCGGAGGAAAGGTAATCCATCACACACTGAAATCTCGACACCTGTTGTCTTGCCAGCGTGATTTTGGCATTAAGCTGTTTAAGCCTGTTTGCTGCTTTAGTCTCCCAAGTGGCAGGCACTCGGGTAGATGCCAACAGTGTGGCGGCAGCATATACCACGCAGTCTATTTCCCTGAGGCTACTCGTTTCGGTCAGGATCATATCTACGATGTCATTCAACTGGGACAGCTGTTTGTCCCGCAGAGAAATTTTATGATGAATATTTCTCTGCCTGGTAGTCGTCTCATCGTAGCTTATCGTGTTTTCCAACCGCTGAAGCAGATCAGAATCGGCCTTTGGCTCGTCTCCCTTCGCCGAAGGTTCGGCGGGAGCACCGGTAGTAGGAGGTACATCTGCCTTGGTAGGAGATAGAGCCTTGGCCGGTGGTGTGCTACTCTGATCTTGCGGTTGGGGTGTCGTTTTCTTGCGCAGGTGATTGGCGTAGTCGCGCAGATTCTGCTGCGACAGATGGTTATGTTCAGGATGCATCTCACACCACAAAGAGTGCATCCTCGCCATGTATCCCCTGCGACTTGGCTCACTGGCAGCATGGCAAGCGAGAAGGTCTCCCCTCAGGGTCTCCGTCCACTCCATGCGAGCTCCCTTTTTTGATGGCATAGGTTTGCCACACCCAACTTTGCTAGGGACCTCATCCGAGAAGGGCCGGTTGTGGGTGGCGTCACTGGATTTCTTAGGAACCCAATATTTCCGCGAGTGGGGAGGTTAACCCCACAAGCAGACGGCCACCATTAGCCGGCCGAAGCCGTTACCGGGGACGCCACGAGGAGGCTGGTGGTCCGTTTTTGACCCCTTATTATTATTATTATTATTATCTAGGGCGGTATCTACTAGGAGGTTATTTTAACTTTCCGTCTTCACCTCAATTTATTTAGACTTTCATTTCATTCATTCATTTTTGGTCATCATTTCATTTTCATTTTGCATATGTTTCGCGTCCGGGGGTTCCGCCCGTTGGGAGGGTCCGCCGAAGGGGCTGGGTACCGCAACCTTGGACCCCTATCCCTCTGAGCATGTGGAACCCCGTTCTGCATATGCCTTCGCCCCTTTTTTCTTTTTATATATCTTTTTATATCATATCATTTTCATCTTCATCTTCGTCGTCGTCATTTCTGTCTACATCCTCGTCTTCTTCTCCCGGTTTCCTTGGCCGGAAGGCTTCATTGATGTGCAGCGTTCCTTCCTCATCTATGCTGCTCAGGTATCCACCAGAGAATACACCTACAACATGTATTGTAGGTGTATTCTCTGGTTAGTCTTGTTGTAAGGGCCCTTTTAAAGTGAGTGCAGTAGTGTGCTGTCGTCCTCTCCTGTTTTTCTACGGGCGTGAAGCATTTGTATATGGTGCTTTTTGCTAATGTAGCTAAGAAGTTTGCGAGGGAACTTTCTTTCTTCCTATTGTGTAGTGTAATTACTTTACATTTTCTGCATACCTTAATTTGCTCCAATCGTTATATATATTTGTTTTTCAAGATGATGTGCTATGATATCAATGATGAAAGTTTCTCCCACATATTCTGTGGGATGTGCTTGATTCGTCTTCTCCCCATTTATTCTTATTGAATTCTTATATGCCCAAAGGGGGGACGTGGTGTCCTAGTGAGTAGAACAATGAGCTACTGGGCTTACGGGGGGCGACCGAACCACACACTGTCGGAATTAGAAGCATATCTGTGTCGGAAAATCGGGCTATGGGGTCCAAATTCCGACATTTTTACATATTTTGTTCAAACTGTTGTTACTGTGAAAACAGTGCAGATATTGCCAAACAAATCATTTTTGAGTATTGTTCAAGGCAAAATTTCGTAAAAATATGGGCTTTGTACTAACTACAGTTTTATTTATTTAATCATGAAACCTTAGCGTGTCGCAATATAGATCAGTTACATTATAATAGAAATGCGATGAATTGTTATTTATGGTTATATATATTCGTGAAATGCAACGAAAAAATATGGCTTTAATTCGTAATGCAACGAAGCTAAAGATGAATGTGACAAGAGTACACCACACTTCTTTATGCATTGTCCCAGTTTTCTTTGACAAAGAATTCACAGTGACAATAGCGCAAGAGTTGGAAATGTTTTCTTGCTTAAATAGCCACAAAATAAACCACGCTAACTGACCTCTAAATATTTCCACAATTCATTGCTCACCGATGTTTTCACATGCAAGCAATGCATACAGAAAAAATTCTAGCATCGTTAAGGCAGTAGCGACAACTGGTGGCGAAGCACTGAAACCGTGCAAGAATGGTACGCTTTCGCTATAAGGCGATATCATTAAGCTTCAAGGGGGTGGTATCAAGGTCTGTAGAGTATACAATTCTAAGGTTTTCAGCTAAGTTCAAAATCTCATGGAAAGCCATAGGACGTGATAGATTTCTGAAGATTAGAAGTCTGAAGATTATTAATAATAACACAATAATAATAATTTTGTAAATCCAGAGATCATATACATCATATAGGACAGATCAAAGCATACAAAAATTGTTTTTATTATTATTTATAAATGCAGTAGCACTGCTATACATTTTATCAAGTAGAAAGTGCTTATTTTTGTTCGGCAGGCAAAAAAACTAAATATTGGCGAAAAGCAAGCAAAATCAATTGCAGCCAATGAAGACTGTGCACAATATTTCAAAGCGAAAATTTACGTAGCAGTAAAAGCTCTCTCGAGCCTTGGTAAACGCTGAAATAAGCCCGCAAGAATTCAAAAAACTCACTCAAACTGCTCAAACGCATAGAAAATGGCCGAAGCGCAAGCACTCACTGACGCCACGAAGAAGAGGGGATGGGGAACGAGACAACCTCTACAGACCTTGGGCTGGTATGGGGTGAGCTCACGGTTGAGCTCTGCTCTCACCTATTAAAGACCAACCTTCGGGTTGAATCACTGAGTGATTGATATGCCCAAAGAAGGAATGAAAGTAGAAGGTGAGATTAATTGGCCCGATTATATATTTCGAGTTTTTAGCAACAATGGGATTGATTGGAAAGAGCAAATTCTCAGAAACATCATGGAAAGAAATCGGTGAAGAGTAGGCCGAGAGGTGTTGATTGTGCTGTTTTCAAGGGCAGAGAGACGGGAGAGAATTTATTGCCTAATCAATGGCTCGACGCAGGCCCCAAATTATCCTCAAGCACAAGGCGACTGGAGTTGTGAGTGAGTTACTCCTTGCTGAACCGTATGGCGTGGCCAACTCACTCAAGTCGAGGAGGCAGGACGGAATTGGCTTTCCCATCACCATCAGCAATTTCACAGGAGGCTCTAGCGGCTAGAAAATTAAGTCATTAGCTTTGCTTCGTCCAGATGGATTGCCCGGATTTGAAGCTCAAATCATTCAGCTAAGTCGGTTGCCACCCTTGCCGCCCTCTCCAGCTGAATGTCAACCCAACCCTTCAATTGATTTGCTTACTTATAACCACACTCGCCTTTTTCAAACTTACATTTAAGCCTTTAGACGCTCGAAGTGCCGATATATTGGCTCAAGGTTTCCCTTCACTCATTGTTTTACAAACAAATCAAGTATTAAATTCCCTCATGGAAAAATTTTAAGCTATAATATGTTTAAATTTTGGAATATCTAGATCAAATATCAGGTATGCCAAACATTTCTATTCAAAGGCTTGCTATTTTTACATGTTTTTTAAAGATGTTTTACATGTATTTTAAGCCTTGCGATTTCTGGTAGGGAAAAACGTAATTCATCTACATCTACAATATACCCTGCAATCCACCGCGAGGGTGTATGGGCAGGGGGGAAGATCGCCAATCATGCACTACTAACAAGCAACTATAGAGTCTCATTCAACTAGATTGTTAGTATCTATAGTATTAAGTATACATGCATCATGCACTACAAAATACTCTAAAATATTTCCCCTACCTATCCCTTTACTATGCTGCCTATTGTGTTTTCTTATAGTACGGGGGAAAATGCCATTTTTAATCTATCAGTACGACAATCTATCTTTCTAATCTTGTTTATCTGGTCGAATCTAGCATAATACGCTGGTGTTTTCAATGTGTGCCTAACATCTTCAGTAAAGCTATCCGATTGACATTTCTCTAATACACTTAATCTGTACTTTGACCTATGCTCTGATAATGACTCCCACCCCAATTCTTGTAATAATCCTGATACACTACTCAACTTATCGTAATACCTTTTTTACGAACCTAGCTGCTCTACGCTGCACACTGTCTAGTTCTCTGATGAAACCCAATTCATTCGGATTCCATACACTGGCTCCATACTCAAGGTGGGGCCTAACTAGTGAAAAGTAACATCGCTCATTTGTCTTCTCATCACATTTCCCAAATACTCTTTTTAAAAATTCTAGCTTTCTCTTCGCTCGGCCGCATATTTCCCGGTTGTGTCTTCCCCACGATAAATCTTTAGTGATTGTTACACCTAAATAATTTATGGTTTCAACGCTTTCGATCTTCGTGTAACTAATTTTATAGGATCGCTCTATCGAATTATTCAAATTGAAATTGATATATGCTCCAAAAATTGATAGCTACACACTTTTTAAGGTTAAGTTCTAACTGCCATTTGTCGCGCCAATCTTGAATTGCTTCTAAATCCTTGCTAAGCGATTTCCTGTCTTCTTCTTTTGATATACCCCTATACGCTACCGCATCGTCTACAAAAAGTCTAAGCTTATTAATAAGTACGGTACCCAAATCGTTTATGTATAAAAGAAATAGAAGCGGACCTACTACGCTACCCTGGGGAACTCCCGACGTGACTTTGATTGTGTCCGACATGAAACCATCTATGACAACCCTCTGCTCTCGCCCACTTATGTATTCTTTTACCCAACATACATTGTCTTTATTTATACCAAAACACTCTAACTTCAAGAATAATTTATCATGAGGAACTTTATCGAATGCGATTTAAAATTCTAAAAACATCGCACCAACTTCAGTACTGTTGTCTCCGTAGACTAAAATACCGTGTACGAATAAAACCAATTGTGTCTCGCAAGATCTACCTTTCCGGAACCCATTTTGGCTGTTTATGAGCAATCCCTGACCCTCTAAATGCCCCATGATCGAACTGACTACAATTTGCTCAAATACCTTACAAGAGATTGACGTGAGTGAAATGGGTCATTAGTTTAACTAAGTATAAATGAAAAGCTGGAGAGGTAACGACATCCATATGCAAATATTCAGTTGTTTTTCTAGAAACACGAGAATCGCAACAAAGTGACTCTCACACACTTGCCACACATGCCATCCAAAAAGGGCTCATAACCCTCCAACCCTCCTCTTCAGGTATTTCCTATTTTTCCATTTTCTCTCATCCAAGAAGTAGCCCTTGTTGTGGATATTATAATTTTAAAAAATAATTAGCAATAAAATGGATCGCAATGGATGTATCAATAAAAGATAAAATGGATCGATCGAGTGACAAACGAAGAAGCGTTAAGAAGATTGGGAGAGAAGAGAAATCTGCTGAAAACTTTAAAAGAAGACGGGACAACTTAATGGGCCAAATCTTGAGACACGATGGTCTGCTGAAGACAATCGTCGAGGGAAAAGTGAACGGGAAGAATGGAAAAGGCAGGCCTCGTATGAGGTATATGGAGCAAGTTGTGAAGAATGCAAAAGAGAGGAGCCACGTCAATATGAAGAGGTTGGCCCATAGAAGAATCGAGTGGAAAGCTGCGTCATACCAATCTGAGGATTGATGACCGATGATGATGATGATGTAGCAATATCTTCTCGCATTATTTTAAGTTCCTTATATTGTTGCTATTCTAGCTACATCTGGCTGCACCTTTAAAAATTGAAAAAAATATGTTTAACGATTTCACTCAGAGTTTTAGCCAAATGTTTCCTGAGCTTTTATCTCACTTTTTGAAGACATTTCGAATTGGAGACGTGAAAATTATTTCCACAGTGTTCTTCTCCGAGATTTCTTCCTTGGAAGGGCGGCGTGGGAGAACGAAGAGTCGAGAGGGAAAAAGTAATCGGGAATATGAGAGGATATGAGAATGGAGGACAGGGGGGTGGAGAATGAGAGGGGAAGTTGCGTGGGAAGGGGGAGAGGGGAATGGATGGATGCTCGGGAGAGTGGACAGTGTCCGCCCCGTGTGTGTCCTGTGGGGAGGATGCCGGACAAAGGGCTGGCTTCCGCTCCGTCGCCGCTGCACACCCCCTGCCTCGCGCCAGGGTACACACGCCCCATACAGCGCCCTCGCCGCACCCTACGTGACAGGTCCCAGCAGGCTCCGCGAATGACTTGAGCGCCCTCGCAAAGGGAACATAAGCGCGGGCGTTGTCGCTGGGTGATGCCTCCTACAAGCTGTTCCCAAGTAACATTCATCGTAGGACCACCGTTGGGGAATCATTGCACGGTTGCTAAATTGTTGGTGGCAATGCCAACAAAATTCTGCTTTAGGACCAACGGAATTTTGTGGCATTGGCCCAACAATATTAATTTTTATCGGGCCAGCGTTGGGACCGCACAGGACTTTCTGAGATACATACAAAATTGTAGTGCGATCCATAAAATGTTTTATGTGCATACCCGTACAGCACGGAATATCCAAAAGACATCCATTGGATATCTAATGGATATCAATGGCTGGATATCCATGATTGGATTTTCCTTGAATATAAATTAGATATGCATGACATACATCTATTCATTAGATACGCGCGTGATTCACGATCTTGAAAAGCGATTAAAAATTAGTCCATGGATTTTCTTTCTCAGTCCCTCGTAGACGGTATCGGACTTCATTTCAAAGTACTGGTGCGCTCGCCGGGAAACAGGTTCTCAGCATTATGGAGGAAGCTCTTATTTATCTCTCCTGGAGTTGTAAGAATATCAGTTATGCATATTTATAATGGTCATGCTTATTTTTATCCACAAAATGGTTATTAGGAAAATGTATTAACGGCGCAAATTATTCGTGTCAATCTTTTATTAAAGTTAATAATCATAAACAATTTAATGCCAACCAGCGCCTGTATATATATGGCCTATCAGTCCTTTGTTTGAAATCCGGCAATGTGTCAAGTCGCATGTCACACGATGTGATAGACAGGTCACAAGCGTAGGCTGTTAGGTAGGGATATCTGTAGTGTGCGAGGTACAAACTAGTGATCATTCATTAAAAAACTGCATCCATATTTTAATTTTTTTCTTAATGTTAAATTTTAATTAAGTGGTGGCTATAGAGAATGAACTACACATATAAGTCTCTCATTATTCATTTGAATTGCAATATGGTACATTTTGATTATTTACGTTGCTAATTTCTAATGTTTGTGAATTGATTGAAATTTCGTTATCCAATGGTTGGTAGGATGTGCAGGGCCAACAGTAAATTGTTGAAGCTTGGTTGAGTTACTGTGGAAAATACAAATGCCCAACTATGACGTACTGTTGGGCCATCGTTAGGGAATTGTTTGTTGGAGAACCGTGGGCAAGGTGGCCAATCTATACTGATGGCCAACCGTTGCACCACACCATCTGCCAACATAAGGTCAACGAAAAATGTTACCAGCGCTTCCTCGCGAAATTCCATGATGATCTAATCTGATGGAAATGTCCTTTGTTCGCACATTGTCGCTATATTGTTCGCACAGGTAACGTAAGTGCATGATAATTGAGGATTATGCATCCTGAGTTGCTCATCCTAGGGAGCATTTATTATTATTAGTTTTCGTAGTTAAATTAGTACGGAGGAAGCAGGTTTTTCCGATTTTCAGTGGCAAAAATCTGATTTTCCGGCTATTGAACGCGGAGAGATCTTTTTTCAATAAATTAAACACATTTCAGGCTTGAATAATTACTATTATTTTAGCTTTCTATCGGTGAAGGTAGGCCTGGATGTACATTTAATTCTTCCCACCCGTTAAGTTTCACACGATCTCCCTCTTCAGCCCCTCATACCTCCATGCGTAATTTTATTCAAACTACCCGTTGTCCTCCACCCTCATCCCCGCTTAACACATCCGTCTTCCCATAATCACGTCTTTCAAAACATCATCGCGACTGACTACAGTGTTCCAGGCTTTCGTTTTGTTCTAGAATTACCTAGTTTAATCGAGGTGGTTTCTCTTTGCCTAAATTTTGGAGGATAACTGGGGAATGATTTTAGCATATGAAGTATAAAAGTGCTTGTGACAAGGATCCCAAATATACTACGGATGATAAATCAGCTCCTGTGGTATAATATGATTGAGAGAAACAAGCGATTCATTGCTGAAGTAATTATCGTTGGCTTCTAAGAAAAATACTAAAGCGGAGTAAAAGGGAAAAAGTACAGTGGACGGTTAGGAAAACAAGACTGCAAGGTGTTGCGTATTTTGAGTAATGCGAGAGAACTGCTGTTGTAAATAAGAGTGAGTAAGAAATAATAGATGGCAAAAACAATGGAGTGCTGAAGGCCGTTACTAAAGGTAGAATGTTAGCTGGGCAATCATGGAAGAGGGAGGGAAAGAAAGTGAATTTATGATGAGACATAATGTACATGAGATAAGTAATAATTTAAGGGTGGGATGAGTAAAAAATAGTTTGTAATGAGGAATGAAATAGTGAAGGGTAGAGGCAGTCCATAAAACATAAATCTAGTAGTTGCCTAGGGGTTTTTCATCAAAACCTTTAGGCTGAAGAAAAACTAAAATGAACTCTATTGCAACGATTAAAATAACAAGCAAGGAAACGTACTCTGATTTCATTTCTTCATACGAAACCAAGAAAACTAATGTCTTCTACTCAGGCATCCAGAGATGGAAGTTGCTAGAAGCCGACGTACGATTATTTGTTAACTCAGTACTCAGACACATTAGGGAACCATTAACTCAGACACATAAGGGAAATATGCGGCCGAGCGAAGAGAGAGCAAGGATTTATAAAAAGAGTACTTGGAAAATGTGAGGAGAAGACAAAAGAGCGATGCTATTTTTCACTAGTTAGGCCCCACCTTGAGTATGCAGCCAGTGTATGGGATCCTAATGAATTAGGTTTGATCAGAGAACTAGACAGTGTGCAGCGTAGAGCAGCTAGGTTCGTTAAAATATGTTACGATAGGTTGAGTATCGTTTCAGAATTTATAAAAAAATTAGGGTGGGAGTCATTATCAGAGCGTAGGTTAAGGTACAGATTACATCTATTAGAGAAATTTCAATAGGATAGCTTTACTGAAGATGTTAGTCACATAAAAAAAACCAGCGTATTATGCTAGATTCGACTAGATAAATAAGATTAGAGAGATAGATTGTCGTACCGATAGATTCAAAATGGCATTTTCCCCCCGTACTACAAGAGAACAGAATAGGCAGCATAGCAAATGGATAGGTAGGGGAAATATTTTAGAGTATTCTGTAGTGCATGATGCATGTATTAACCCCTTAAATACTATAGATACTAACAATCAAGTTGCATGAGACAATATAGTTGCTTGTTTGCATGTTAGTAGGGCATGCTTGGTGATCTTCACCCCCTGACACACACCCTCGCGTTGGCTTGCAGGGTATCGTGTAGATGTAGATGTATTTCAACCTTGTCTGGCCGAGGGTAACTTTTATGGAGATATTAAAACGCTGGCCTTTATTGCTCAGTTATAGGAATCCTTTGGCCAGGCTACTCTACAGACAAACTACTAAATATAAACGATGGTTTTACACCTCTTTTCTGAATTATGAAAAATTGCAAACTTTGCAGAAATGGATAACATCTGTGGACAAGGAGTTTGGGATTCCATAGAAATTTTATAAAACAGTGTGGTTCGTGGAAATGTCCACTAATTAGGAGTGAAAGGCCCTTCCCGTAATCGAAACTAAGTAGGGACTTGAAAGCATTCGGGGTGAAAGTGAAGGGTGGGTTGGGGGATGGAGTGAAAGGGAGGCTTGAGATGTGTCCGTGGCCTAGGGGCTGTCGGGAATTCTCGTAATTGTCCGGCGGGATCTCATATGCGCTCGTCAGAAGGAGCATGTGTCTTCACCATTGTGTTTGTTCCCCTCGGAATCTCCTGCAATTAGGAATGCGAATGAGTCCGTCAGCTTCTAGCAACTTGCATCTCTGGATGCCTGAGTAACAGACATTAGTACTTTAATGCCTACGTTATATTCTTTTATTATATTAGTGTTATTACTACCCGGTTGCTGTTAAGTAAACACGTTACCTTTCAAATTATCAAGATTAATCTAATTCCCCGAACTAGCTCAATTGAATACACACAGATATTACACTGTTCACCTTACGTCACCTACTTTCTGATGTCATTCACAATAAATCAAAATCACAACACAATAATAATACCCTTCTAATATTACACATACACAATCAATTTTTTCCTTCTTCAGGGTCTCACTTTAATGCAGACAGGCCATAGAACACTATATGTATATATATTTCAGAGCCACTTCACTGTTCACTTTACACTCAAATACAAATAAATACCCTCTTAAAATTTAGTACATACAGGATTTAGTGAGGAGTGGACCACTTAATTCCTCGAGTGCGCTCTAGTGAGTCCTCGGCTGTATCCTTCAAGTTGAGATTGCCGCCTCCGTCTGCAACCTCGATTTCTCCGCCTAGGTGGTTGAAGACCAGCACTGCTTCCCTATTCGGCTGCAATTCCGCAATCCTGTCCTTAGAAGATTTCAGATAGCCACCCGACGTGGATTCAGCTCCCGCTGACAGATTGTTGACATCGATGATCCCTCGACGTTTTATTTTCCCCTTTATATAGAGAACTCTTCCATTGTTTACGATCGGCTAAAAATAACTCACTCGCGTTTCCAACCGCGACGACTAACAATAAAATTAATTACATTTCATTTGTTGAGTTTGGAAATTCGCTAATGTCTTGATCACCTCATCTTCATTACCATAATCCCCCATTGTAAAGCCAGGCGCCATATTTTCCTATGCCTCTGCATAAAATCTATGAGCACAATTGAAAATGGCGGCGCCTTGAATCCCATGCATAGAGATTCCCAATGGGCAAGACATTGCTGGTAAATGACATGTTACAGTACTCTCGGTTTCGTATGAAAGAATGAAATCAGAGGTCGTTTCCTTGCTTGTTATTTCAATCCTTGCAATAGAGTTCATTTTAGTTTTTCTTCAGTTAAAGAAGGTTTTGATGAAAAATCCCTAGGCAACTACTATATTTATGTTTTATGGACCACCTCTTCCCTTCTCTACTTCATTCCTCATACCAATCTGTTTTTTACTCATCCCTTCCCTTAATTTTTTTACTTATCTTACCAGAAATTCACTTTCTTTCCCTCCCTCTTCCATGATTGCCTAGTTAACATTCTACCTTTAGTAATAGCCTCTAGCACTCCATTGATTTTTCATTCTATTTTTTCTCACTCACTCTTATTTACAACAGCAGTTCTCTTACGTTACTCAAAATACGCAACACCTCACAGCCCTGTTTTCCTCTCCGTTCACAGTACTTTTTCCATTAACTTCTCCAACCCTATCGTGTATGCCTCCTATTTATTTTCACCACCCATATTTCCCACGCTGATCTACATAACGCAATGATGCATATCCAGGTTCTTAGGAACATATTTGACAGCTGAGTCTTGATCAATGCTCTAATCAGTTCCATCCATTTGGTTTGTATCTGCAGAGCAAAGAAAACAATTTCTTCCCATCGTGCTATGCCATAATTCGAGGATTATGATAAATGCAACAAAATTATTCAAACTTTTGTAACCAATGCGTTTCTTAGTCTAGCTATTTCCATGAGAACATAATTATCTTAGTTCTCCTATGATTCATTATAAATCCCTCGATTTAATTATGAGACTGATAATTATCCAATTACTGTCTGGAATTATGTTTAAAACAGTTTTTTTTCAATTATTCTATTTGTTCTCATCGTAAATTAAACACAGGCCCAGGCAAAGAGGGCATTCTATCAGAAGAAGAAACTACTTACAGCAGGAAATACAAGCATAGCAGTAATGAAACAGTTCATCAGAACATATATCAGGAGCATGTTTCTTTACGGCAGTGAATCATGTACGATGACAGCAGCGGAGAAGAAAAGGGTAGAAGCATTCGAAATGTGGTGCTACAGATGAATGCTGAAGATTAAATGGATCGACAGAGTAAGTAACGAGGAAGTCCTAAGAATAGTGGGAGAAAAGAGAAGTTTGCTGACAACTATGAAAGGAAGAAGGGAAAACTTAATCGGCCATATCTTGAGACACGATGGCCTGATGAAGACAATCGTTGAAGGACAAGTGGATGGGAAGAATGGCAATGGAAGGATTCGTATGAGATGTATGGAACAGGTTGTGAAGGATGTAAAAGAGAAGAATTGCGTCACAATGAAAAGGTTGGCCGATAGAAGACTCGAGTGGAAAGCTGCGTCAAACCAATCCTAGGATTGTTGACCAATGATGATGATGAAATTAAACTCGAGGAATGAAACAGTTTTTTTAGATTTTAAACTTCTGCCTTGCGACTCGTTACGCTTTCTTTTTTAAAGGATATCATTTGAAATTAATTTCTAGTATTTAACTTGTTTTGTTCAGAACAATCTGAATTTATAGGTGGTTACCGAAGTTGAACCTGCTGAAAGTAGCGGCGATTTTCGTCTCTATTTTTCAAGGACTATAAATGTAGGTCCTTCGAACTTTCGAGGCAGGCATCCGGTTACTTGATTTATCCTTCGCTTGATGGAAGAGAGAAGTGGCTGCCAGGAAGGACTAGTGGGGTGTGGGAGAGAAGGGTTCGCTTCTGGGGATGACGAAGAAAATTAGTGGCGCCATCGTAGTGAGGAATCTGAAAGTTACGCGGTGGCTGATGGGAAAAGTGGGGCCGGGAAGGACTTTGTGGATGCACTTGAGGAGGGTCGAGATATTGGAGAGGGACCTTTCCGAAAGGGTCAACCGAGGAGGACAAGAGATGAAGGGGAAGGAATTTCGACTTGAGTTGCTCATCGATTAAATGCGAGTGGCCGGCCACCCTTGAGGAAATCACTCACGTTTTTTGGAGTCGATAAAATGCCATCAGTGTTAAGGAGTTGGGGATGCCAGAGAAGGAAAAAAAACAAGTTTTTTACATCGCGTACTTTGTGCCAGGTACTCATTCACGAGAGAGGAGGTCCACTTCAACTTTTTATGATTTCCATAAATCATGCTGGAAATCACCTAGTGCTCAGGATTGGTAAACAGTTAATGGTAAAAATTGGCTGAGCAAGAAGAGATGCGTTTTATGGGAAATAAAGTTCTTCCAACAACATTTTAAGCAACGCTGACGATAACTTCTAGTTATCGTCAGCGTTCTATCAATAATTGTAGGTTCTTGCACCGTCCGTGGCTGAAGAACTCCCACTTTAGCCTGGGGGCATACTTGTCACATGCAACTAGCTGGGCTCTTCATTATACATCTACATCTACACGATACCCTGCAAGCCAACGCGAGGGTGTCTGGCAGGAGGTGAAGACCATAAGCATGCACTACCGACATGCAAACAAGCAACTATAGGGTCTCATGCAACTAGATTGTTAACATCTATAGTATTTGAGGGGTTAATACATGCATCATGCACTACAGAATACTCTAAAATATTTCCACTATGTATCCCTTTGCTATGCTGCCTATTCTGCTCTCTTATAGTACGGGGGAAAAATGCCATTTTGAATCTATTAGTACAAAAATCTTCCTCTCTAATCTTGTTTATCTGGTCGAATCTACCATAATACGCTTGTGTTTTTAATATGTGCCTAGTGGATCCCATTAAACTCTTCACATTTTTTTATACCTTCCCTTGTACTCTTCAAAATTCTTATATTTTCTTCTTTCTCTTCATTGTACCCTCGAATCTCGCCTCCGTCTTAGATTTCAAAGTCTATCACCTTTCAGTGATTCCTTCATCCGATGTCTGGCCTGCTTTGAACCTCTCCAAACAACTTCCTTTAACAACTCATCATTTTTAATACTTGTCGGTTCAATTTCCCCTCGTTTCTCATTAAATAAAATAGTTAAGAAATAACACATTTCACGACATTCTGTTAAACATTATGATAGATGTGCGCTATTTTGTACTTAAGAAAATTCATTATACTCTACACGGTAAATAAAAAATAAAATATTTTGTTGCTATTTTCTGTAACCGTGAGGGTGATTTTTACTGCTCGAACTTCAAGGTACCTATTTAAATCTGGTACCCAAAAATGTGGCGTTAAATTTCCGCAAAAATATCAAATTGAATCATGGATCTAAAATCTACCTTTGAATTTCGAAACTGATCTTTTAACTTACGACGCGTGTTAAACTTCACAAAGAATGTCACGAAGAGGAACCGTGTTTCGACACTGTAAAAATGTGACGAAAAGTGTCGAAATTCGGGTCACCTGCTGTTGTCTTGGTCAGTATTTCTTTCAAACAGCAACATGACTTGTTCGCATGTCATTTTTGAAAAAAATTCTCTTTGTAGTTCACTAAGTTACTTTCAGTGTCCGTGTTGGATAAACATACCACGCCAACATAACTGCCAATTACGGCAGAATAATGAGGATTTTAGGCGGCAATGTGATTCCTCGAAAATGCTCTTTAAAACGTGTTTTGAAGCAAATGGTGAAATATCTACATCCACGCAATAGCCAGCAAGTCACCACGAGGGTGTGTGGCAGGGGATGTAGATCCCCAAGGTTGCACCATCGGTGTGCCACCAGGCTATTACATGGAAAACTTCCAGATGACAGGGTTACATATGTCCAGATGGCCAGCATCGACATAGTAATCAAGGGACCATTTGTTTTTGATACGTGCATCATGCACTACAGAGCACTCCATCAATACTTCACATAGGTACCCAACCCATTCCTATGCTGCCTATTTGCTCTCTTATAATGGGGAACATGCACTATTTTTTATAACTCTTTGAATGTGAAGTTTATTAGCTAAAATGTACTTGGGGAAAATTTTGCTGAAGAATTAAGTTGCGTTACAAAGATATTACTCTATGAAAAATGTACCTTTTCGGCTGCTTAAAGACACGACGTCATCGCATGACGTCACGGCACGGTATCACTATGGGCGTTGTTTATCTGTTTATGCGTGGAGGTAAGTTGTTAAAAAAATATTTGGCGATAACGTATGTATTTATCTCATTTGTTTAATGCAATGAACGATTGCATTTCGATTTTTTATATAAGTAGTATGGATTGTAACGAGAAAATCGTCCATTAATTATATAATGCCTGTTTAGTGCCCAAGAATTGCTATTACGTCTATGCAATCGCTGGTTTTTTTTAAGAAGAACGCCGCCATAAGGGAGTCAACCAAAGGAAATTTTCGGAATGTGCTTTTTTCAGTATTTTTTCAGTCACCGTTTCGTTCGAAAAACTGCTAAAAGCCTCTAAACAATATATTCACTTCGTTCTATTTTAAAAATAAATGTCTTTCTCCGTAGCAATATGGAACCTATACCGTGCAGTGACGTCAGAAGGCGTTTCAGGTCACGTGACTTTCGTCAATTTAATAATCTTTGTGGTGGGCGTAGAAAAATTAGGCTTATATATTTAAATTGGTGAGGAAATTTCGCATCAAGTACATCATTAGTCTTTGAGAAACAAATTTAATTCATATTCTCCATTACGGGAAAAATTATATTTTGA
This sequence comes from Platycnemis pennipes, assembly GCA_933228895.1. Taxonomy (NCBI): domain Eukaryota; kingdom Metazoa; phylum Arthropoda; class Insecta; order Odonata; family Platycnemididae; genus Platycnemis; species Platycnemis pennipes. The sequence goes on along the minus strand of OW121850.1, from coordinate 11,590,582 downwards.
TAATATCGTAACGACAATCTATCTCTCTATTCTTATTTATCTGGTCAAATCTAGCATGCATAATACACGTTGGCTTTTAATTTATATGTAACACCTTCAATAACGCTACCCGTTTTAAATTTCTGTAAGATATTTATTTAATATTATGACCTACGATCTGATAATGATTCCCAACCTAATTCTTCAATTGATTGTGACACACTGCTAAACCTATCATAACAGATTTTAATGTAAAGAAACTAATTAAATCTAATAAAAAAAACCTATCTGCTCTAAGCTGCACTCTATCTAGCTCCCTGATCAAACCTAGTTCATTCGGGTCCCATGCACCGGCTGCATATTCAAGTTGGGGCCTAACTAATTAAGTTGCGAAAAATTAAGTACCTTTGGGTTCGGAATGGAAGAATTTTTGTTGGGGGGCGTGATGGTCGCTTCCATATTCAGTCTGAAGAGGATATTAAAAAGAAGGAATAGGGGGGGGCTCCTGTTTACTACCTAAACATAACACATAAAAGAAACTGGTCGTAAATTGAATTTAAAATATGAAGATTTACAGTTTTTAGAAAAAGATAAGAATAAATTTTTTTTAGAAATTTTGAAGTAAATAGACAGTCATTGTCTCCCAATATAAACATTTTTTAAACGATTTGACTAAATTTAAAGGTTCACCGATTTTCTTGACAGCTTTACACCACGGCACACCCCAAAAGCCATGAACCCCCAACTCCCTCTCATTCCAGTCGCGAACTTCACAAACTGGCATTCGACCCACAAACCCCCCATCTCCGTCCCAAACTCAATTTCCCCCCAACTTCCCCCCCTCCCGTAACCAGAATGACTATAGAAGCAGGGTTTTCAGCTGCTGTGCTTGTGTCTTTAACCTTGAAAATGACCCTGTTAGACGTCGAAATCGATCGGATAATGAAAACGATTGTGGAATTGTAACTGTGTTTTTTTCATGCTAAATTGTTGCAGCTGTTGCAATGAGGAATATGCATGAAATTTGTTTCTCGAAGATTAATGATATACTTGACGCGAAATTTTTTCTCACGAATTCATATATATAAGCCAAAATTTTCTATGCCAGGCACAAAGATTATTAAATTCAATTAAAATGTTCCCGAAAATTGACGAAAGTCACGTGACCTGAAACGCCTTCTGACGTCACTGCACGGTATAGGTTCCATATTGCTACGGAGACAGACATTTATTTTTAAAATAGAACGAAGTGAATATGTTGTTTTGAGGTTTTTAGCTGTTTTCCGAACGAAACGATGACTGAAAAAAAGCACATTCCGACAATTTCCTTTGGTTGACTCCCTTATGGCGGCGTTCTCCTTAAAAAAACACCAGCGATTGCATATACGTAGTAGAAATTCTTGGGCACTAAACAGGCATTATATAATTTATGGACGATTTGCTCGTTACAATCCATACTACTTATATAAAAAATCGAAATAAAATCGTTTATTGCATTAAACAAATGAGAAAAATACATACGTTTTCTCCATGTATTCATTTTACAACGTACCTCCACGCATAAACAGATAAACAACGCCCATAGTGATACAGTGCCGTGACGTCATGCGATGGCGTCGTGTTTTAAGCTGCCGAAAAGGCACAGTTTTCAAAGAGTAATATCTTTGCAACACAACCTAATTCTTCAGCAAAATTTTCGGCAAAGCACATTATAGGTAATAAACTTCACATTCAAATAGTTATAAAAAATAGTGCATGTTCCCCATTGTTGCAAGTGACGCCATTACTCCATTAATTTAACATAATGGTAATTTGAATAGGCACTCGTGAAAAAACACTACAGATATAATAAATAGGATCTGAAAGATTTATGAAGAAAAAAGATTATTTGGAGTGCTCAGACATTCCACTCAAATGAGAACACCGGATGTTGGACGGGCTGTGAAACTGTGTGCGTGTGAAACTGAGAAACGGTATGTTGGAATCGTTCGAGATGGATAGCGGTGCTGAATAGTCCAAAAATATACGTGCGAGTCCTTAGTTACGTGCCGAAATTAATCTCGAACGACTTGAGCACCCACCTCCCCCACAAACTTCCATTCACCAAGGATAGTGCGACAAATACCTTCCCCCACAACCCCTCACCCCCTTAACAAACTCAATTTCCCCCTCATCTTGCGCCCAGCCTCCCCTCTCGTAACGAGAATGACTATAGAAGCAATAATTTTGAGCTGCTGTCTTCAACCTTGAAAATGACGCGGTTGGGCGTGGAAATCGATCGGATAATGAAGACGATTGTGGAAATATACCAAGATTTTTATCATGAATAATTACCATGATGGTACGAATGGGTGTGAATTGATGTGAATTCACCCCCTGCCACCCTGATGGAAATTTCCCTACAAAATTTCCCTACAAATTTTCTCTAGAAACGTGTAAGGTTTTCGCTAGAAAATTGAACCCCTTTTTTCCCTAGAAAATATTTTTAGGGAATAATTTTCCCTAGAAAATATTTCCCTTGAAAATATATCCCTAGAAAATTGAGCCCCCATTTTCCCTAGAAAATATTTCCCTAGAAATTAGGTACCGTGGAAAATTTTCCTTAGGTAAATATTCCACTCAATAAACAATAGTTCACATGATTATCCAAAAAACATAAAACCTAAGTATGCATATAGGGAAGACTTGATAAAAATCAGTTGAATAGAGGGCATATATCATAATGAACGATTGAAAATAACTCAAATTTACCAATGTTTATTCCTATTTTAAGCAGCATGTTTACATTTTTCATTAGCATACACGTTTATTCTTTTTGCCTTCTGCTGGATGAAATCCTCGTGTCGCAATTTCTTATTTAATTCAGTAATGAATGCACTTGAAAATATAAAGTTCAAAGATGATGGTTATAAAATTGATTAAATTATGATCATAATTACACAATACTGAGCCCATGCGTGCGAAAACACAAGCCGTATCCGAAAACCAAGCATGCTTCGGCGAAGCATGCTTGGTGATGACGTATTTCTGACGTACAATGAAGCATGCTTGGGAAAGAATGATTAACATTCGGACGGTCTAAGGTAAGTAGCGACGTTAAGTAGTAGTGGCAATAGTAACAACCGCAAGGTATAGTGAATTACGATAGGGGGCAACACTTATCAAATGTTTTTAATCAGACGAAAAAGAGAAGCAAAGCGTCGGAAGAATATTCTGTACTCTTTCAATTCTACTTCGCAACCATAGACAAACAACTGTATTACGGATAACAAGAATCTTTATTACGATTTTTAATTTTCCTACCAAGGAAGATATCTTGACCCAATGGAATTAGAACGTGAGAATTTAATTGTGTATGCCATTCAGGGGTGGGAAATGCATTTTCAGAGATTAATAACTTTACTATTGTTATTAAGGAGACGAGCGCAGAACCTGGTATGTAGTACGCCTTAAAATCGCCTAAAAAAATTGTCTTACTTCTTTTTTGATGATATAACGGATCCCGGTATTTAATATTAGTCAAATAAATAACAGAAAGCCATCAAACTTAATTTTAGCCTCGAGGTGTTTATTGCAACCCTGCTTTAAAGCAATTCTTGCTGATGTTCATACGGAATCCGGACGTTAATTTCAGGAAACATTTTACGAAGGTAATAACACTAAAAATCAACTTATGAAGTTTTGCATCTATTGGCTTCATTGATTTACTTTCTTGAGTCCCGTTTTCCAGAATATCAAGGAACGCATTCCAAAGGTTGTGCCGTCAATGCACTGAAAACGCGGATTCGGGATGGTCTATTGAAGTAGAGTTGATTCTATTTCTGTGCTGGCTCAGTTCTGCCGTCTCAATAAGAATAGTGTCATTAACTTTTGGGATTTCAAAGTCCACGGTTCATGATATCGTGCACAGAATAATGAATAAAATTGTGGCCCGACTCCCTGCAGTTGTTCGTTATCCGGACAAACGTGAACTGAGACGGAATGGCGCAAAATTTGCCGCATTAAGTAGGAACAATGCATTTCGACGTGTTGCCGGGTGCATAGATGGGTGCCATATAAGAGTAGTGGTTCCCAGGGCTATGGAAAGGGAATATTTTAATCGTAAACTCTTTCATTCCCTGAATTTGCAAGGTGTGTGTGATGCCACTGGCAGGTTCATTAACGTATTCTGTGGCTACCCAGGGTCAGTCCACGACGCAAGAATATTAAGAAACAGCCCAATTTATACAAATGGAGTATTTCCTCCAGTGGGATACTGTTTGTTGGGTGATTCAGGATACCCATGTATTCAACACCCAATAACCATCGTCACACCTTACCGGAATCCTGTAAGAGAAGAGATATTGTTTAATGACGCCTTGAGCAAAGCAAGATTTTCAACAAGGCCCTTGAGGTAAAACTCGATACAGCAGTGAAGGTTATAGCAGCATGCGCTGCTATGCACAATGTGCATTTCAGAAAGGGAGGAGCAAAATATTGAAATAATGGAGGTGGATGAAGAGTTTCAAGAAGTGGAGGGAAACTATAGGAACTACATGTTCCATGAATTTTCCCAGGAGATACATAATTAATTAATTGGTATGCTCATTAATTCAGTGCAATTCATTATAAGTTAGGCAATATTAAAGATACCACGGAAACACGGAAATAGTTTATTTTTTCTTTATTTCCTCAACCAACTCCTTCATTAATTGAAGATGAATCCTCCCTTGTTGCAGCATCTCCTCCACTGCTGCTTCCAGGAAGTCTGGTTGTCTCTTCCTCTTTCGGGATGAGAGAGGAGGAGATGACACTCGGAAAGAGGAAAGAGGAGAACTGTGGGAAGTGGGTCGAGGATATTTAGGGGTGTGAGTAGATAGAAGAGCAGGAGTAGTGGAGCAAGATGAAATACTGAGAGAAGGCAAATGGGAAGACGACCTTGAGGGAAAAGGCTCTGGGAGAGTAACTGGTGATGGACAAAAGGAAAACAAACTCTTGGAGGAAGACGATGTTAAGGGACTAAGTTCAGGGATGGTAATATGTGAACTGGAGGAGGGAGGGTGCTCAGTAATGGTTAAAGCGGGAATTGGGGAGTCAGAGGAAATAAGGAGAGGGGGGGTAATATTTGGGCGCTGTCCGAGGTACTCATCGAGGATGATAAAGAAGGGCCAGGTAATTGGGGTGTCATCTCCATCCTCCCACCCCTGGCCAGTTTTTGGTCTCTTGAAATCCTAGTAGAAAAATAATAAGCTACTGTTAATCTGCTTTTGAACAAAATTATAAGTGCAATAATGAAACCACGTGAAAAAGGAACAAGTTTTGTGACATATAATGGAAATAAGACACTTCTAAACATATAATTGTATATGAATCAGTTAAGTTTTCTGTATTCAACATTAATTATACATTCAGGAAGATGTTTGGATGTGATACATAAGATGATAATAATGCATACATTTGAGGGGGAATTGACATGTCATGATTGACAAAATGGAATAAAAATAAAGCAACCTTCATTCGTGCATTAAGCAATACATAAAAGAAAATTTTAGTAGTTTATTAATAACTACGAACTCATGGAAAATCAAAACAATATTTGTTAAGAACTATGACAGATTTTTATTCTATATGCAGTGTACGGGAAGTATTTTACATACCTTATACTTAGTAGTCAAATTATGCCACTTCTTCCTTAGTTGTTCCGCCGTCACCTTTCCCTCCAACTCCAGTTCTTTTAATATCATCCTAAAAATTATAAGATTAAGTTGGTTCAATAAATTTGCCTCATAAAAAGTTGCGATTATTCTCAGGATTTTCACGTCATTCAAAAAGAGCGTTCTCCTCTATAGATAAATACATTAGTAATGCTTTCCGCAAATAAGTAATGCATTACATTAGTGACAACATGCAAATAACTAAATGGCAAATATTCAATAAAACCAAAATAACCATACTTTTTGATACAATGCAAAGGGATTATGGACAACATAAATTTTTCACTTAATGAAATAATGTATCATCTATCTTTATAATGATCAAGGATAAGCCTTCATTGTGACGAATAATAAACTGTGATTTTGGTTTTATTTTCGCAGGTTATGCATTACCTTACTTCCAGAAAGAAACAAAAACTTGTAAAAACAACAGGAGAACACATAAAACACTCGCGTTCGGCTATAAACATGATTGACAAACGATAAATGTAGCCCAAGGTAAACGAAAAACCCTTTAATACTTGCTCATATCCCGCTTTCGCCACGTTCCTCTTACCAGTAAATGTTTTCTCCCTTCTTATTCTGGCTTCGATACATTTTATCGTCATTTCATCTGTCCCTATGAATTCCATAAAAAAGCTAAATTATTAACAAAATTCACTAATTTTAATATGCAAATGTGTATTTCATTTAACGCGATTACAACAAAAAAGTCTAATATCTCATAGCATATAAGATATAAACAGAGCACAATAAAAACATATTAACAGGATACGGTAAATGTGAGCTTAACAGTCACGAACTTCAAAATTATTTTTTTACCCCTAAAAATCGTCATTTTGCGATGAAATTTTCGGAACATAACCTGCTAATAAGGCAATTTTCGCTCGCTAAAAAATAATTTGAAAATTTTAAAAACTCACGATTTTACAGCATTTCAAACCCATGAGGTGAGTGTTCGCAGCGCCGCCATATTGGAAGTTCCCCGCGTCGGCACCAGATGGCGTGGCGATTGTTGAGTGGTGTTTCTGCAGTAGAGACCCTTTCTCACCGACAACACCCCCTCCCCCCGACCGGAGAACGCTAGTATCTCGTTAGAAAGATGACACTTCGTAATGCACGACACAAACCACACTTTTGGGCAAAATCACACTCGTCAACAATAAAGAAAAGGGTATTTAAAGAATGCCCCCGCCCCCTCCCGCCCAAACCCAACACGTAAACCACACTTTTGGGTAAAATCACACGCCTCAACAACGGAAAAAGGGTATTTAAGGAATGCCCCCGCCCCCTCCCGCCCAAACCCAACACGTAAACCACACTTTTGCCACAAACCACACTTTTGGGTAAAATCACACTCGTCAACAACAAAGAAAAAGCTTGCGGAAAGCACTCCGAAAGAACACGTACGACAAGCCATGGCGCGTCTGTACGGTGCAGTGGTATCAGAGCGACAATGACTCGATAAACAATCCAACAATGGCTCAGCAATATCGCGCCAAATCGCAGTTGTCGGCAAACAATAACACATTCCTATATCGCGCCAAAACTCAGTTGTCGGCTTAATATATTAAAGAGGTGAAATATGGCGGAACCCCTCTAGCGGTGGGCTCGGAAAGAACCCAAGATGGCGTTGAAAAACATCCATTTTGAGGTGAAAAACGATGATTTTCGTACTGTTATATCTGAGAAAATAATGGTATTGGAGCAGTGAAAGTGATATGAAGATAAATCTCCAACCTTCCTCTACAATACACAGTTGGAATGAAATCGGTAGTGTACACCGTTCGAGCAGGATAAATGTTTGAAGTTTGTGACTGTTAAGCTCACATCTACCACAGGATACTCACGTTGAAAAGTTTTTAAGATTTCTACTGCAACTGTTGACTTGGTCAGCTACATTACCTTTAGTACTTATATGTATAATAATCTTACTATTATTACGTAAAATAATAATCATGAAATTGTAATATACTAAGTTAAAAACAATAGATACTACTCACATTTATATGCAGCCGCTGGCTCCGCCATCTTTTGTTATTGTCGTCAAGAATGCTTCGAAGCCTACATGGAAGCGTGCTTCTGTGCTTTGGCTTCGTAGCATGCTTCCCTCAGAGTGCTTCGCATTCGGACATGCTTCGGGTATTTCCGACCAAACCTCCCTCCACCCGGAAGCAAGCATTGTAGCATGCTTAGCGCTAGAAGCACACGTTTCGGACACGGCTACAGTCTCCGTTGCCATTTGAATTCTGTTAACAACAATGTGATAAACAAATATAGAATATTTTTATAAACTAAATCGACAATTTCAATGATTCACATCAAATCATGGAATGCTCATGATTATGAGAAATGTCTTCATTAACTTACCGAAAATGTTCCCAACCTCGAAAAAAAGGTATTCTTCCGAAATTATCACTGTTGATACTGCCGATTCGCTTGGATTCAAGCACTGCAACGATGCGGGTTAGCACATATTTGCTTGGTACCATATGTTATTAAATGTGATTTGTGGCTGTTAACACTGTGATAAATGTATACATAACATAGAAGTAACCTTGAAATGGTGAAATTTAATCACCAAATTGATAACGTGAAAGGGAATTATTCAAATAATATGAGAAATTTCTCCTTGAAAACGTTTTCCCTAAGCCTAAAATTTTCCCTAGTGCAGCGTTTTTTCTAGGGAAATAATTTCCCCAAGCTTAAATTTTCAAAGAAAAAAAGTTCTAGGGAAAAAAATTCCCTAGACTATGAGGGATTTCCCTAGAAAACACATTTTTTTGGGAAATTTCAATTTTTCCCTTGCTTTTCCCTACGTGCTAGGGAAATCATGTAGGGAAACTGCCAACAGGGCAAATATATACATATATGTATATTGTGACTTCCAGGGTATTTTTTAAATGGTTGTGCATGCTTGCTTTCCTATTATAATCTTTTTCAAATTTTTTTCAGTGTAGACTGCCAATATGGTTAATAATCCTTTTTAGGCATGATATATGATGCATGTTTGGTGTGAATCCCCCCTGCCACGCTCCCTATGGTGGCTTGCAGAGTATCATATAGATGTAGATGATATGTGTAAGCCTACAGGGTAAACACCACGGGTTGGCAGTACGCGCGGCCAACAATAGGGGTTATCGATTAAGCGCTGGGGGGTTGGCAGTACACTCGGCCAAATAATGGGTTATGAACGCGATGGTAATAATTGGCAAGAATGTGAGTGACGAGGGCGTCAGTAGTTAACGTGAACACGAACGGGGGAGTAGTGTAAAAGGACGCGGAGAGAGAGAGAGTCGGAAGTGGACACGAACGAGACGTACGCATCGGGAGAATAGGGAACCGGGGACCCTTGCGGAATGCGGACTCATCATCAGCGGAGTAAGGCTGATACCAAGACAGGCGCCCCGAGAGTAGGACATCGGGAAGATTAAGGTGCTGGTTCGGTAATCGTGAGTCGTTGAGAACTAGTGCTCATATAATTTCAATGGCCCTAAAAAATCGCTTGGACATGATTAAATTACAAAATATTTTAGCCGGATGGCGCAAATTCTCAAATCATATTGAAACATTGCCCTTTTGAATTTAAATATTGACATGAAACATAGCATAAAACTTGACTTGATTCTGTTTCTAGGCAACCTGAACGTTGTCACTCTGTGCATATCCTTTGACCTTGGATATGTTGGTTTTAATATAAGGATTGAAAAAGTATGTAATTTTGTGCTATGGGTATTCGCATATTTTGTTGTGAGGGAACAATTGTGATTAAACGCTTAAAAATTTTTAACATTTGTTTAAACCATTTATATCTTCTCTCTTTTTTACTCTGCAACAACGCATATCCTGAAATTCGGCACTAATGTTTGTAGGCAATTGTTTCTGTGTTTCAGCGGTCGTAACGGCAGGTGTCGTATTCGTCTATTCTCAAGAACATTGAGGTATACCTCAATGCTCAAGAACTTTGTCAAGGGGACTACATTCTAATATTCTTGGACTTTGTGGTGTGATTTGTTGTGGTTTCTCAGGCGTTCGCTTTCCCTCGTCTGATTCGACGTTGCCAAATGCACCTCAAAATTTCGCGCACCGTATTTGAAAATTTAAGGAATATTTTATTTCTTACGTATATACGGAATAAATAAGTCGATAACAGTGGTTGATTTTCTCAGAATGAAAATTGTTGGTCTATATCCACATCATTTCAGTTTTTAGTGAAAATCTGTATGGTATAAACGTAAATAATACAAAATTGACCCTTACGAAGAGGGGTTCGCCATAAGGTCCTATGTTAAAAAAACCTTAAATATCTCAAAAACTACATTGAAAACCCCAACAAAATTTCCCGTAGAATTTTAGACCATAACCAAAGGAATAGAAATTGCAATTATGAAGAAAATCTATACACTTGCAAATTTTGAACCAGCCACCTTTAAGAAGCGAGGCCGAGAGGTAAGGAGATTAACGAGGTGAGACTGTACGGGTGGACTGAGGAGGCATCATCGGCGAGAATATATTACACGGGAAGGCGCACTCCGGCCCTGTATCACGGAGGGAGGACGAGTCGCATCAGTTACGATAAGTGGAAAGGAACTAAGACCATTTTCCAAAATTTTATTCGAAGAAATTAAGCCCATAGCATGATACCATTCAAGGATTTCTTTTATATTATTGCTTAATATAAGTGTACCTGTAAATCTTGTAAATTGGGCCCAATCTTTTGTTTGAAAGAATTAAATTTTATATATTATGCATGAATAATATAAATGGTGTTTTTGTTTAATCTTTCCTCAACTGACCACTATTTATTGCCAGTGACTGAAGCGTATTGATATATGTGACTTATCCTAATGAATTAGGTTTGATCAGAGAACTAGACAGTGTGCAGCGTAGAGCAGCTAGGTTCGTTAAAAGGTGTTACGATAGGATGAGTAGCGTTTCAGAATTAATACAAGAATTAGGGTGGGAATCATTATCAGAGCGTAGGTTAAAGTACAGATTGAATCTATTAGAGAAATTTCAATCGGATAGCTTTACTGAAGATGTTAGGCACATACTAAAAAAAACAGCGTATTATGCTAGATTCGACCATATAAACAAAATTAGAGAGATAGATTGTCGTACCGATAGATTCAAAATGGCATTTTTCCCCCGTACTATAAGAGAACAGAATAGGCAGCCTAGCAAAGGTATAGGTAGGGGAAATATTTTAGAGTATTCTGTAGTGCATGATGCATGTATTAACTCCTTAAATACTATAGATACTAACAATCAAGTTGCATGAGACAATATAGTTGCTAGTTTGCATGTTAGTAGTGCATGCCTGGTGATCTTCACCCCCTGCCACACACCCTCGCGGTGGCTTGCAGGGTATCGTGCAGATGTAGATGATGATGTAAGAGTGTGTGAGGAAGGTAAGATACAATTGAGCTGGCTGGACAACGGACATAGCAAGGTAAGGGGGGGAAGGGGTTACAAAAGAATGGACTGGTCCCATGAAAAACGTTGTTTTTTTCATTGCCCTGCGAAATAAGGTTTGGACAAATGACGTTCAATGGTGGAATAAAATAATGGACGCCTCTGATATGTGGGTTTGGAGAATGATGCTGGATATAAAATTGGCAGATACTTTCCTCTTCGGGAACTTAGTGTTGGTTTTTCGATCTAATTTTACTTGCGTTAGGTGATGAAGATGGATAAAATTGATAATCACTTCAGAAGAGAGATAATGCAGTTTTCATTTTTGACTTTATTTTACGAACAATCACTAACATAGAGTACATAGTTACCACGTAAGTACATAACTTCATCATTGGAAACAAATGAGCATCAAAATGAGAACCTTCGCACGCGTACTTTAAATGAGAGATTAACTCAAAGGGAATATTAATTTCAACACATTGCTGTTTTAACCCTTTATAGGGCAACATTATGGGAAACTTTTTTATGGAATTTTTTCACATAATGTGTTTATTTGGGTCTCAAATAAGCACAAATAAGCAATATCATCTTTCAAAAAAATTTAATAATGTTTATATTATGGTGGTCCCTCCCAGGGACCACTGTCCATTTGGGGGCAAATCCATTAATTAATTTTGTCCCTTCTTCTATTCGGACAAATTATACATATGGCCAATTGGACTTCGAAAATTTGTCCTCGCATGTTTAGGTAGTCCTTAGTTCGAATTTTAACTTATCCTTATGTGTTTACAATGGTTCTGTGTCTTATTAGTAAAATAATGTGTTGGAAATGTCTAATTGAGTATTTTGTATATTTTTTATGTTCATACCATATAGTCATTATAATTAAAAATATTTTTCAGCGAAACCAAATTTATGGAGCACTGATAAAAGTTCTATGCATATGGTAATGCTGCACTTTCAGATTAGCCACAGTACATTTCTTTTTTCTCGGGAAGAAATCGTACTCGTACCCGACCCGTTATAGGGGCATGGGATCTTTTCTCGAAAAAGGGTTTGCTGACTTTTTGTGATGTTTATGCCTGCGTAGCGGTATTGCCGCTATGCAGAGGCATGGCCTACGAGCCATGGGTTGCGGAAATCCGACCCCCCTCCCCCCCACTCCGGAGGTCATTGTTCCACAAGTGCGCTAAGAAACACTAACAATAAAGAGAAACAGACGGATTGCTGCTGTCCGAGCTCTCCGCCCACAATAATCTCGCCGACTAGTAGCCGCCCTTGCCAACACAATGAAAGTTCGCCTGTTTTCACTGTTCCCATCCCAGATCCTCGGCGCATTTTTCCCTTACTGTCAGATTATCAATGAAATTATACACAATGGGTACTCACGTGCATAAAATATTTAAATAAATACCTATGAATATAATTCGGAAAAAATAGAGCTAATATTCTTCTTACAAGAGTGGAAATGAAAAAACAAATATGTGCTTTGAAAATTTATTTTCCTGTTTTTTCTTCATTCTAGTCTAGTTTTCACTTTATTTTCTGATATTTATTCATAATATGTTACTTCATACATTGCGGGAAGGTTTTTTGCTTGAAATATTTCGGAGGTTATATTAGGTTTTAGAAGTTATAAAAATACACTGTTAGAAAATAAAACATAGCAAAGTGTATTACATAAAATGATTTTGGCAGCCTAATTTTACAAAATGAAGTTTTTATGAAATGGCATTTTTCAAATAAGAGTAATACACTAACTTGGGGAAATACCTGTAAAAATGTCTCAAAAAACATAGCATATGGTGACAAAATACCTCATAAAGTACAAAATCAGCAATGTACAAGTATATACATAATTATAATCATTTTTACAAAATATGGATAATATTTACCGATATTTTACAAATAACAATTATAACATACAGTATATTGCATCAGTAAAATTGTGTTTATACATATCAGTAAATTATGGCACATTCAGTTTGAGTTACTTTGAGTGGCAAGGAGAGAAGCAGTCAAAGCATTAACCCACATTATACCGAGAACAATAATAATTTTTCGGCCAAAGCATTTCCTTCTTCACCTTTGACTTGGTGCTACAATGAGCACATCTTCTTTTTGTTCCCTTTTTTATTACGTGATCTCCGACATTTCTCAGTCTTATAGTATTTTCAACAGTCACGCGGCCTTGCGGGTCATTTCTTTTTCTCGCTCGCCCCTTTCTTCATTCTCTCTTACGCATAATTTATTAGTTCTTAGAACATTGCTCTTTTTCGTTGGGTTGTGCATTGATGAAGCTACATTCACCGTTCTTGTGCCTCTATCCTTCCATCTTACAATGCTTATGACTTTTGACTTGGCATATTCACTCTCTGCCGATCTCAAGTTTTTATCGGATTTTAATAAATCTCTAGAGAGTCTACTGGTTCTTATTGTTCCACTTGAGATGACATATTTTTTCATTAGATTTTCCACCAAGCTGACACTGGAAAAAAAACTGTTGAAATAAGCACTATGTGCTTAGTCAGTGGCGCGGGGATTGATGACGAGCTTCTTGAAGTATTGTCATCGGCATCTAAAACCCCTTCCACCTCAAAATCCACAGCCATATAATCTGTGACGCCAATCAACATATCCACTAGGATCTTGTTTTTTCCCGGTGTATAATGCTGGTGAAGTCTTCACGGGTTCTCCACCGGGTCAGGGAAACGGCTAAGGCCGACGTTTCGACGGCTAACACTGCCATCGTCCTCAGGGCGTTGAGTGTCAGCTCCAAGAAAATTGCCGGTATATATACTCTTCGCCTTGGCTCAGGTCGCTCCTGATTGGCTCTTCTCAGGTCACACGGGAATTGCTCCGTAAGCTCGCTCATGGATGCGTTCTCTGACCAGAGCCAAACCAGCCCTCCTCATGATGCGCAAGGCAGCGGGAGATTTCACCGCTGTCCGAATCTCGGCAAATTTTGGAATAATTTCTTGGTCCCGACAACGAAGGAGAAAGGCCAAGCCACATAGTAACTTTGCCTTTTCCTTACGCAGCTGTTCAAAGCGTCTGATGACGCGGAAAAAACAAGATCCTACATCACTCACCTCTACGGGGAGGAGACATATCGCGTCATCAGACGCTTTGAAACTTTTAAAATAAGCTTGGAAATCTAACATTTCTCGACCATCCAGAGAAATTTCTGATAAATATAACAAAAAAAAACTTAAATAACATGTTTTCGATCAAATATTATTACTGCTGAATCCACCGTGGTCCGGAACGGGCAGCGGTCCCTCTGAGGGACCACTTATTCAAATAAAACGCCACCAACGGAACCCAAGGCCATCCATAACCCCATGGGTATTTTTCTAGGTACTAACGCATGCAGCGGAGAGGGAAGAAACCATTCCCGCGTTTCAGGCGCCAAATTTTGAATGGTGGTCCCTGGGAGGGACCAGTGCCCTATAAAGGGTTAAATGCGTTCTTAAGGAGGTTGATCCGAAAAGTGAAAGTCATGTCATTTTTTTATATTTTCAGCACTTATAGAACTAAAGTTCCTCTATCTAATAAAGTAAAGATAATTACACCAACCCATACTCCTTTTTTCACAAATTGCATTTGAAATTACATACGATTAACGGCGAGAATGGCCATCACATGGGAATATAACGTTTAAAAATACCATAGTGACATGTCATTTCTGCAAAAAACTGATATGTTATGCGTAATTTCACAAGAAACAAAATGACATGAAAAAAAAAGGCATCAACCTACTGTATTTTTCGCTAAATCCACCAATTTCTGCGCTTACAGCCGACGACATGCGTAGTTGTCTTCAAGTGGCGCTGCGGTAGCTCCAGCCAAAATGTATGGCGTATGAATGATATCATTACTAATGAGATATTAAAGCGTATTTCAGAAAAATATTACAACATAAGATTTGATAGTAATATTCTGGTGTTATAAATTATTAAATTCATTGAGTAAATGAATTTATTTCTTTAAAGTTAATGCTGAATTGAGCTGATTAAATTGTCGTCGATGGTATGGTGGTCGAATGGTAAATCATCCTCTAACCTCTCTTCTCTGATGCCAATAAGAAGCCTTCACATTTATGTTAAAATAATGTATATTTCCAGCATGGATCAGAAAAAGTATGATTTGAACGACCCCACGTATCGGCAAGAAGTAGTGGATATGTTCTGCTGAACTCTTCACGGGTTCTCCACCGGGTCAGGGAAACGGCTAAGGCCGACGTTTCGACGGCTAACACCGCCATCGTCGAGCTGATTAAATTTTCATAAAAAATAAATCCTTCGACTATACATAGTATTTCTTGTGATACTTATGACTTTCAATAGCTTAGGTAATTTTCTTTGTGAAGTAAGGATCATTTAGCAGGCATATACTCGTACTTAAATTAATAAGATTCCTCAGGCAACTTGACTCAAGCAGTCGTGAGCCAACCTCCTTAAAAGGATGGGAACTGCGATGGACGCGCAATTTCACCCGGCGAGAAAACCTTTCCTGCCTGTGGCATGCAGTTGCAATGGCGACTCAACGGGCACTTCTCACACCCTCGGATAACCCGGACTTGGCTCAGTTTGCCGAACCTCCAGGGCCGTAAGATTTCCACGTAAGGCGGCCGCTCGGATGAACTTCGTAAGGGATGAAGGGGAAGGAGACGGCCCTTTGCTGCGGAAGGGATGGTGAGGGGTGGGAGGGGGGGGGGAAGGGGGAGTGACGAAGCAGGACACTCCCGTCTTTGAAGGGTTCACAGAAACTCCCCTTCTCACGGCAGAGGCGGCAGATCCGTCTTTCTCGCGACTCAGGTGACAGGTAAGAAATACGGGAGTGCATAGCCTTGCTCGCAGTGGGGGGGAAGGAAGTTTCCAGTGACATAGGGAGTGAGGGAGGTATGAGACGGAATAGGAGGAGAGTTGCTTGGAGTGGCTCAGTTCCTCGAAGACGATCTCACCTCACAACACACCCCCCATGTGGACAAAGAAGAGGGCAAACACGCGGTCTTCATTGAGATAATCGCTTGAGTTCCCAACGCTCCGCGTCCAGTTAAGTGGGACTTCATGAGGAAGTCTTCATGCTCATGCCTAGGCTCGAAAGGAACGGAGATGGAGTTCAAGGAATAAGACGGGAGGATGGGGGATAAGGTGCCATTCAAATCTCCAGAAACGCTGCCCGACACAGGTCTTTCAATCCTAGCGGAGGCGAACAGGACTCGGCTGTAGTCTAACTGCAGCGTTCCAGAATGAAAAATTATTTCACGAGAAACGCTCGCACGGTGAGCAAGATGAGGTCAAAACAGAACAAAAAACAAAAGTAAGAGAATCGAACTACAACAAACAATGTGTTTCAACAAGACGAAGCCAGTACAAACCAACAATGGGGGCGTTTACTCGGAACCGAAATCGCAATTTTGTACACGATATCGTTAGATGGAAACGAAAAAAGAATTTTAGTGAAAAAATTAATCTTCTAACCACAACCATTCGCTCAAAAATCAAAAATTAAAACAAGCAAAAGGTGACGCCCACCGAAAAATCTGCTGTGATAACATTGACGTCATTTTCCTCCCGTCCTTGACTGCTCTTATGGAAAGGGAAGGGAGTGGAGGGGGATTCTTGGAAGGTCTGCTCTCACAGATGCTGTCGTAATCGCTCCCATTGGCCGAGCCAGCTGTGTCCTCCCCATTGCGATAAGGCGAAGTAGCTTCGCGGGCTCAGTTGTGATTGGACGAAGTCGATATACGTCAGAGGTTGCACCACACCCACTTTTCCGAAAGGGTTAAGAACATCAGTTTTTCGCCTCTTATAACTCAGGAAATAATTTACGGATCAAAGAACGGAAAAATACGGGTTTTTTTTATTTTACAAACTCTATCAGATTTGGCAATAAAAAAAATATGGTAAACGACCCCATTGAAATACTCTTCCCAATTCAGGGAAACCCTAATAACTTGAAACAATAGACTAAACTAGCAATGCCCCTAGGAGACTCTCGAGAATGTTTGGAGAACGAAGTCTACAAAAAAACTAACTCCAGACAGGCGGACGGAGCCAAGAAGTGAAGTCGTTGCTATCTCGACTCGAACAGAAGGCGTGAGAAGGGAGGTATTGTCTGGCATAAGGAGGGGGTGTATTTCGGCAAGGTCAAAGTGGAATGGGGGTTTAACGTGGAAATCGACGATAGGTATATTTTGAGGGGAGGGAAAAGTGGTATGGGTGAAGTGGGCAAGGTGGAAGTTTATCATTGGAGCAACAGGAACTCTATTTTGACACTGGCGGGAGAACACCAAATAACGGCTTGTACGACGTCCAAACTTCTGGTCTTCATGAGCAGTCATTGGGGCTATATAAACAATGATCGGACTGGTGAGGGAAAGGAGCGGACAAAACGATGCAGACGAAATCGATGCATTTTGGAATCGTAGGCATTGTTGGTGTCGTTGGCTCCAACTGTTGTTACCTACGCCAGTCCTTCCTTCGGCTACGACCGAAGGATAAATAGTCCGCCCGAGGAGTAATGTCCAACGAGGGGAAAGGGCGGGGGGTACCAAAAAATGCCACAAATCAACACATTCTCTCTCGCCTCTTAGATTCACAAAGAGTTGTCCTCTCTGAGCTCTCCTTCGCCTAACGCCAATACTGAAAAAATAAGCAGGAATACAACTTTTAATCGAATTTATAGATTCTAGGGGAAACCGATAAATAACCAGAAATGTAGTTTGAATATTATCCAACAAATTTGCAAACTACATTACATCTGGACAGCTACTTCACTAAATCATTAATTGGAATTTTATTCATATGCTACTGATAGAAAAAAGCTAGAAAGCATCTTTTAAGCATTATTTTAAGCATGTATATATTTGTTCTTCGGGTGTACCCACGTACTAATACCAGGTGTGATACCTGACGTTTCGTGGCCGTTGCTGGTCACTTTATCGAAGGGAATGAGGTTCTGTCGATTTGGTGGAGTTTATATAGGGGAGGTTTCATGGAGGGAAAAGAATGGGAAGGGGAGGAGTGGAAGGAGTAGTCATAGCATTTTTATTTATGTTCAAAGCAGGGTCCCACGTGTGGCTGATTTGGAGGCCACAGTCCTTATTGTAATTTTGCTGGCATTTTCTTATTTCCAAAGCTTCGCGGATCAGCCGGGGCTTGAAGTTTTTCACTTTGACGATTATCTTTGTTTGTTTGAGGGCAATCGCTTGTCCCGTGGCTGCAAGCTCCGCCACTGCTGATTTCAAGGGTTGTCCCAGTCGAATAGCCCGCTCGTGTTCTTCTAGGAGAGTTTTAAAGGAGCGTCCGGTTTCGCCGATATATTTCTTCTCGCAAGTTCGGGAAGGTATCTCATACACTCCTTCCACTCGGCAATGGTGTTGCGTCTTTCATACTCCTCAGGCAGCATATTCCTGATGAGGTCTAACAAGGGAAAATTATATAATTTCTCGTACAAGTCCATCACATTTGCCAGTACTCTTTTGATATATTCCAATCTACCATTAGCTTGACCCACTATGTCACGTATGTGTTTACCCCAAAAAAGTCAAATGTGAGATTTATTCCCAAATATTTAATGGATTACGCGTTTGTTAATTTAGTATTTCCTGCGTACGTTCGAGGAAGAGAACTTTATCTAAAAATTATTATACAAATGTTTAAAAATGTAATTCGAACTGCGATGCATCGACTGTTGTTGTGTATTCTATCAAACAAGCTTATTTTACTGACATATTTCGCACACCTGCTACTATATCCAGCACTTAATATTGACCAACAATGACCACATCGTTACTAAGTCTTCCTATCAAGAAGTGACCTGTTTGGTCGATTTTTACTGATTAGTATCTGATGATCTTTTAATTGAATCGACAGATTTGTTCACCTCAAGTGTCTTAAATGACTCCACGCTTTAAAGACTTCACTATGAGTTTCTGGAGCAGTTCAGTACTCTTCACAAGGGCAGAAACGGGTTTTCGGAATTTTCTCGAAACTTTACTTTCGGTTCCCTCTCCTAATGTTCACTCTTTCTGTTTATCAATAATTTTTTTTCAGCTTCCCATGCAGACATATTACTGCACAGGAAGAGGACATCACGGACCTCAAAGAAAAGTGGGGAAATATCATATGTCATAAAGTTCGAAACTCCTAAAAACACTCAGTAAAGAACAGATTTCTTTGGTGGTCCTTAAAATAAAATGAGGAAATAAAATAGCAAGGACTTATTTAAATGGAAAACACGCATGAGAATCAAATTAGAAATCAAATGGCGTCTATTGAAACTGGGGCATCAACATTAGGTAAATGACCTTTATACGCGAGCTCTTCTTTCTACCTTTTTCCCTCACCTTTTAAAAATTAGCAAACATGTTGTTAATTAGGGTAGTATCTTCATTCACTATTTCCACAAAGGTTTATTACATCGAGATCACTGATTGTGTACTCTTGCTCCAGTGCAAAATATACATCTACATAATACCCTGCAAGCCACCATAAAGGTGTGTGGCAGGTGGTGAATTCTCATCAAATATGCACTACATATCATGCATAAAAAAGGATTAGCATTTATATACTGTTCTAAACTTCACTGTTTAAAGAAAGATAAAAATTCCAAAGCCAGCATGCAAAAACATGCTGTTAGTTGGATTAGTTTCAAGTCATTATACCAACATGCAGCTACCAATGTTATCCATTGTAACACTCGTATTGGATATATTTACCGTTATTCATATCCCCGATTATATGAGGAAAAAAGGACATATTGAATCTATCAGTTCGGCAATCAATTTCTCTAATTTTGTGATTATGGTGCAGTCTACCGTAGAAAGTTGGAGTTCGAAAAATATTTTTAACATCATCAACGACAATATGGCCCTGGAATTTGTTCAAGGGTTTAGGTCTAAATTTCAACCTGCCATCTGACAATGATTCCCCATTTAATTCATTTAATAGACTGGTTACGCTAATAAGGTTATCGTACCGTCCCTTTACAAATCTTGCCGATCTTCGCTGCACACGTTCAAGTTCATTATTTAGACCGATTTTGTAGGGATCCCATACACTGGCAGCATATTCCAAATGAGGTCTAATAAGGCAAAAGTAGCTGATTTCTCGTACATGATCGTCACATTTACCCAGTACTCTTTTCATGAATCCCAGTTTACGATTCGCTTGACCCATTATTTCACGTATGTGTATAACTCAGGAAATATCATGTGTCAGTCTTATTCCAAGATATTTAATGGATTCCACGTTTGTTAATTCTTTAATACTTATTTTATAAGTGCTAGGAAGAGAGCTATTCCTTTTCCAAAAATTCATTACTAGACATTAAAAAAAATTTAATTCTAACTGCCATGTATCACACCAATTTTCAATTGCTTGTAGGTCAAAAATATACCAAGCAGGCCGTCGATAAAAACAGCGGGTGACGTTTTTAGCAGGCGTCGTCGGCCACCCTTTGTTGCGCAAACGTTGAGCGAGTCATGAAGTAGTGCTGTTTTTAATTCAAAGATGACCGGATGGCGCGTGTGTCTTTGTCCTTGTTACGGCGAGGGCACGAAACAAAAGAGGCGTGAGTAGCGTCCCTAAGTCTGAGACGCATAGTAACCTCCCTCCACCACTGGGTGGCTATTCACGAGAGCGACCGCCCTTGGAAGGTCCGTTCCGATAATTGGAGCATTTTTTTAATTGACCTTTGCCTTCTCCGCCGATGGACAGCGATCCAAATTTGGAGAACCATGTGACGGAGAGACCGTTCCGTCGATATTGTCTAGCTTACGTTAACTTCAACTAATTTAAAAACATTTTCATCTACATTTACGTAATACCCTGCCAGCCACCGCGAGGGTGTGTGGCAGGGGGTGAAGATCACCACACATGCACGACTTAACATGCAGCTAAGAGCTACAATACTACTGCTACATAGAAACAAGTTTGATACAGCGGCGTCGGAAGTGGAGGGCAGGGGGGCATTTGCCCCCCCTCCCCCCAGAATTTGCCCCGGGCCCTTGAGAAATGAGTCTTCGTTAATAAAAATTAAATTTCACTTGAATCCAGCTTGCCTATTCCCTTCTGTCGCATATTCTACCACCTTCATTTGCACTTTTATCGGAATTCTACTGTCGGCGCAGAAATTATGTGCACTCAAGTAGGAATACAAATAACAAATTAACAGCTAGGCTTACAGAATAACTAATCACACCGTAGCTTTTCTTACTTCATTCTGCGTTATTAAGTGGCAAATTTAAATTTTTAAAATATATTTTCATATTTTTTACAACGGTTGTGACGTAAAAAGTGCCTGTTTTTGACGGTGCTCTAGCAAAGCACCGACTATGATGACCCTTTAATCAATACTAAGTCGTTAAATTGCAACCAAAGTTTAAATGGTTTTAGGTATACATGTTTTCTATGCATACTGTAAGTTTCCAGTATACAACGTTAAAATAAAAAGAGTTGTTATCAATTTTATCAAAAGTTAGCAATTTCGTTCTTGGTGGCGTTATAATCCGCTTGTTCTGAACGTATCCAATATGTAAGTGTTTAATATTTCAACACATTTGTTTAATTTATATGGATTGGTATCTATATTGGCGAAAGCGAGCTCCCTCGGTAAGCGACTGGCATTGTTTAAGCCGTGCAGTGTTGCCGCGTACATCCTTTCCGCGCACATAATTTCTGCGCCGACATAGTCTCTACCCCCTCCTATCCGCCAAAAAATGCGGTCCCTTTTCATAGGAGCCGGGCTCTTTTCTTAAGAGCCCTTTTCAAGGTTGACCCCTCCCAGCGAAAATAGTTCCGACGCCCCTGGTTTGATATACAAAAGTCACGTGCAACTAAATGGTTAGTACCTACGTTGTAACGATGTGATTACTGCTTATTCAAGTATTTAACTAATTAAATTTGCCAGTATTTACCTAGCGTGCATGCTTTAGTAATTTTAAAACATGCTTCATAAACCACTGACTACTCTAACAATATTTAACCTACAAATCCCTTTCGCAGCCGAGGAAGGTGAAGTTCCCTTTCCTATACTTACTCTACATTATGCTATCTAATGGAATGTGGAAAAAAATTAAATCTATAGGTTCGACAATGTATCCCTCTGATATTATGTATGTGATCAAACCTAGCATCATACGTAGGAGTTAAAATTGGCACGAAGGTTTCCGCGGCGTCTTTCAGATGTTCTCTGCTTATGCGTTCTGCGTCCGCGTATGTTGACTATAGGGGTGACAGCAGTCCCGATAGCCGTTCTGCTAGCGTCTTCAGGTCGAAGGCGTGGAAGCTGCTTTTTCTCCGTCTTATATAGGGCTGGTCGAGTACGTGCTGCGCTGTGATTGGTCGGGATGGATGATTCTTTTCCACGCACTGTTTTGGGGATAGCCATCTTCTCTGTTGAAATTCATGGGCGGAAATTTCCATATCTCTTTTGCCTCTCTGATGAGCCTGGTTTATACCGTGTAATATTTTCCTTTATGTATTATATCTTACAAACATTTATTACACAAAACATGCACAACATAAGAAATTGCCTTCACGAAATGCGCTTTAAAATTAATCAAACGCCAACAAACAAAATACACTTCTCTTCAGGCTCGCACTTAACAGGCCATACGCTTTTAAACTTTCTTTTCTTTCGAGCCACTTCTTAAATCAAATCAGACAAAACAAAACAACACCAATAATCTCTCTTCCATCACGAATACTTATTCACCCACACAGACACCAACTAGCTCACGAAAATGCCCTTTCTTATGCACGTCTCCACACCACATCGTCTAACACACAACTCCCCGATTCTCGCTCTCTCCTAATGTTCCTTAATTACCAACGCTTGTTTACTTCCATTATTACACCTTCCATTGTTTATCTCGGCGGCTCAATTGTTATGTTACAACCGGATCTCTTTTGCTATTATTGTTGCCACCTCAAATTTAATCCCGGACGCAAAACATAGGTGCTTAATAAAGCCATCCGTTGTAAATTTATGATTTTTTCAGGGGCATATCGCGAGGACATGAGCTAGTTATCATAACTGTTCTCTGAAGAACTAAAAATATCCATTATACATATTAATATTTCATTCAGGCATGCTTAAACAATTTTTAAATAATAATGTATTTATTTTCTCTGCATGTCCTTGATCTTACTAGTTGTGTTAAAAACTGTAAACATATGATGCACGCTGAAGACCTGCAGATTTACTATCATTGCCATTTGGATGAGCTGTATGATGCATTCGCCAAAGTAAACCAGGATGATAACGCTGTCAATGTATGGGCTGTAAATAACAATTTTGAACTGAACTGTAGCAAAACCAAGGCAATACATATGGGAAATTCAAAACTACTCAGAAAATTCGATGCTAATGCAATTCCTAAGATATAAGTTGGTGATGCGGAAATATTATGCTCAAATAATGTTAAAAAAAACCTTGGGGTCACCATGGTATTCAACTTGTCTAGGCAATATTATTTGCTAGCCATAAGCAATATGGTAAATATGATCCTCCGTCAGTTTAAAATTCAGAAAAATCTCTTACCCCTTCATAAATGCAAAAGGATAGGTAGGAGAAATATTTTAGAGTAGTCTGTAGTGCATGATGCATCTATTAACCCCTTAAATACTCTAAATGCTAACGATCTAGTTGCATGAGACACAATAATTGCTTGTTTGCATGTTAGTAGTGCATGCCTGGTGATCTTCACCCCCTGCCATACACCCTCGCGGTGGCTTTCAGAGTATCGTGTAGATGTAGATGCATACAAGTAAGCAACTTATCTCCTCACTTATTTCCCTCACTTTGCCTATTGCTGTCTTGTGTAGCATGATATGCTACTGAAGAGCTTAATGTTATGCTAGGATGTCTACTGAATATACGTGTAAGATTTATCTTTAACCTCAAAAAGAATTATCATATTTCCCCCTATTTTACCAGGTTTGCATGGTTGAAGGCCAAAACCAGAAGTAAATACTTGCTTGGTTCATTTATGTATTGTCTTTTTCAAAATCAGCAACCAGGTTATTTGAAGCAATTTTTTCCTCGTAGAGAAAACATGGCTAATGTTGCCACCCGAATGACTCCTGATTATTTGATTCCTCCTCTATATAGGACTACTACTTACAAAAAATCTTTCTGTGTTGCTGGGGCCAGTTTGTGGAATAGTATTCCTACCGACATAACAAAATCCAGTTCAGTATTTGTTTGTAAAAAAAGATTTTTTAGGTGTCTATTCAACCAAGAAGGGTTTTAATTTAATATGTATGCAAAATCTCACTGAAGGAGCTGCTTTATTTCTGTACTTAATAATGTAGCTGCTTTTAAAATCAATGTGTTATCGAGCTCAAACACTTAGATGTATTTCGTTGCATGTTCTTAGTGGAAGAAAACATCCAAGGACAATACACTTATTTCCATTTTACTCATATTCTAAATTATATCAAGAAAAAACAAATATATACAAATCCAGATACTTAATTTTATCGTTGTTTCTTTCATAAATCCTTATTAATTGACATTGCATGCATGGTGCTGGTTTATTCCATGCCTCACACCCTTGTGGTGGATTTCAGGGTATTATGTAGATGACATTACGTATGACAATTCACGGTTCACGATGCGGAAATCCATGGAAGAGAGCTATTATTATTATTTCTTAATTGAATGTTCTGGGACAATCTGTCCCCTGGAACAAATACAAAAAATAAAATAGAAATTTATACATTTGCCCCAAGA
The DNA here is from genome assembly GCA_933228895.1 of Platycnemis pennipes. Classification (NCBI taxonomy): domain Eukaryota; kingdom Metazoa; phylum Arthropoda; class Insecta; order Odonata; family Platycnemididae; genus Platycnemis; species Platycnemis pennipes. The sequence continues at coordinate 11,565,743 of OW121850.1, read as the reverse complement.
GAAAAAATACCATGCATAATTCAATTATTTTACACAATTGCAACACAACACTAGCGAAACACTTAAGTTGAATATTCAAGTCAAATGCTGAAACAGTATTTTAACAGCAACAGAAACGGTCTTTAACAGTAACAGTAGAAACAGTTTAACAGAAACAGTAGAGACAAATTTCAGTACGATTATTAACATGAATTTAGGTTAAACATGAGTTTGAAATATTTGTTTTTAAAGGTGTACACATTACTGCAGGTTTTTTAATTCATTTGGAATAGGGTTCCACATGTGGGTAGATGTAACAACGAAAGAATGGTGGTACGTTGTAGTTCTGTGAGCAGGTAAGTAAAGGCTGGATGGGTTACTTCTTGTTAACATTGTCCTACTTTCAGGTGGATGATGAAAAAGATCCAGGAGGTATAATGTCGGTTTTTGATTTTTAAATAAAGAAAATAAAAAGGCACACAGCTGATATTTTCCTTCTAGATGGCATATCCATCCAAAGGAGCTTTTCAATTATGGGTTTATTTACTTCCCCCCCCCCGCACACCCCTACCCGCCCTGTCCCCTGTTCGACGCCCCCTCAGGGTTCCGCAGACGATGCCGTGTACGGGGCGGCCTAACCTTTTTCCCCGTCAGTCGCGCGAACAAACACACTCTTCCTGCCATCAGGGGATATTACGAGGAGTCCCCGTAGACCTGTGACGACGCCACAGAAGGAAATTAATCTCCCTCATGCCGTCATACATGCTCCCTTGAGACTCTCTCACGTCACTGGTGCACTCGTGATCGTCCTCACGATCGCGATTCTTCCATCGGCTCTCACGATGCTCATCCCTCATTGTGATTTTGCTTGCATCACTGCGACCTTTCCAGGGAATGTCGGCTTGGATTCTCAGCGGCCGACGAAATAAGGTCAAGGTCATGATGCGTCACGCACCACCGAAGTCTCTCTGATCACGTATCATTAACCCTGACCTCTCCATTTCCTTAACACTCCACTATACGAAATCCCTACAAAATCTGTCTAAATAACGAACTTGAACGTGTGCAGCGAAGATCGGCAAGATTTGTGAAGGGACGGTATGATAACCGTATTAGCGTAACCAGTCTATTAAATGAATTAAATTGGGAATCATTGTCAGATCGCAGGTTGAAATTCAGACTTAATCTCGAAAACAAATTCCGAGACCGTATTTTCAGTGATGATGTTAAAAATATTTTGCGGACCCCAACTTAGTATGGTAGACTGGACCATAATCACAAAATTAGAGAAATTGATTGCCGAACTGACACGTTCAAAATGTCCTTTTTTCCTCGTACTATTAGGGATATGAATAACGGTAAATATATCCAGTATGAGAGTAGCAATGGATAACATTGGTAGCTGCATGTTGGTATAAGGACTTGAAGCTAACCCAACTAACAGCATGTTTTTGCATGTATGCTTTGCTATTTTTATCTTTTTTTAAATAGCGTAGTTTTGAACAGTACCTATACAAGTACTAATCCTTTTTTATGCATGATATGTAGTGCATGTTTGGTGAGAGTTCACCCTCTGCCACACACCTCTATGGTGGCTTGCAGGGTATTATGTAGATGTATAGTCGATAATTTTTAATTAAATTCACTTTGTAAAATTCCACATATTTATTAGAATCGACCCAGGTTTCGACTTACGCGGTCATTATCAAGGTGACTATGGTACATCACGAGCCATTTTTATACGGAATTGAGTGAGGGGGAGGGACGAGAGGGGAGGGGGCAGGGGATTATAGGGAGGGAGTCAACGTGAGGGAAGTGTTTGATTGGTCTAAGGTGGGAGTGGGGAAGCGGGGGCATTTGAGCGAGCATTGTTAGGAATTGTATTACTGGGTAATTGTATTACATGTAAAAGGTAAGGTTAGGAGAGGAGATTGGGAAGGAGCATATTATTCAGCACACATACATTAGATTTCTTGGAATACAAAAGAGTTTCAAGGTTTTCCATATAGTCCAACCTGTGGCCCGTAAGCCCGAATCACACGATCATTTTTCTCGTCCCTTTAAAGGGATCATTTAAGCTATAGCTTTCTGGGACCGCGAAAATGATAGCTCAAGCTATCATTTCGCCGCTCACACGATCATTTTTGCCGTCCCTTCTCGTATCATTTCTGTTCGCGAGATACGGTAAACAACTTGGTAACTATGGATTATTTACTCCGTCGTCGACAGCTTTTGGCTGCAGCTAAACGATACTTTCAGAACGTGCGCTGCGATTGGCTAAATGACAGGCCGAGGGACGGAAAAAAGGACGTTCTTAAATGACGAAAAAAGGGATAGGGATCCCTATCATTGCCGCTATCCATGAAGTGATCAAGTCAGACGATCATTTTTAAGCTATCATTTGAGCTATCCCTGAAAAGGGACGTAAAAAATGATCGTGTGATTCAGGCTTTACACTGCGAATTTGGACTTTTGGGATGAAGTCACTTTGGTGGTCTTCTATTAAATGCCTGGCGAACTGGGAACTTTATTACCATTCGTTAAAAAGCGCTGATGTTGACTCCCTCCCTATAATCCCCTGTCATTCTAACCCCCCCCCCCCCCCACTCAATTCTGTATATAAAGGGCTCGTGATGTACAATTCTCACCTTGATAGTGACTGTGTAAATCGAAACCTAGGTCGGTTTTAATCAATCTGTGGAATTTTACGAAGTGAATTTATTTACAAATTAAGGAATTGTAAGGGATTTTAAGGGATTACAGCGAAGATACCTGGAGTAATTAGAATGGATACTGTGTATTATAGTGCAGAATAATAGTGCATAGTTATCATATTAGCATATTCATGTTTCAGCATTACATTCTCATACTTGTTGTAGAAAATAATAGTTAATTAATTATTGACGTTCTATACATTCCTGACTTATCAATTACGTTTCTTTTCTGTACTAAACATTTAGTTACACGGTTCTAGTGAATGAAAGTCTAACTAAAGATTTTCTAAGATTTTCCACAAATTATTGGCGTTATGAGTCACAGTTTCAAACACGTATTACGTGCACGGACTGATATTTTAGGATTCCCGCAAGATGGGAAGGGTAAATTTAATTATATTTTGATTCAACTCCTTTTATTTAATTCTCTTTTGACCTTGAGACCCTATTATGTAGCATGTTTCCATTTAGTATCTTGTTTGAATGCCAATAGTGCATGCTTCGTGATCTTCATCCCCTGCCTTACACCCTGGCGGTGTCTTGCAGGGTATCGCGTAGATGTAGACATTTAAAATATATACCTACATGATAGTACAACCTCTTCCTTTAGCTTGCAGTGTATCATGTTGCTGTAGATGAAAGCTGGAGCAACTAGATTTGTGACAGATTATTTTTATAATGTCTGACGAAACACATTATTTGATAACGCCAGGGACGAAATCAGAGAAAGTTATCGCAGCGGCCTCTACAAATCAAATGATTTTCGCGTCAAGATCGGGTCTGCTTTGACTTCAAAATACTCCACTTCGAGGCACGACATTGCCTTTTCTTAACTACGTAAAGGCCTCGGTCAACTATGCTCTCCATTTAATCATCCATGTCATCCAATTCTGTCGCCAGAATCATCTATTTTACCACGCATATGGCATTCACTTCCCGTATGGTAGTAGAACGTTGTCGGGTTGCATGCAACTCCTAAAGGCCGTTTTACACGGTCATTGATACTGCGCGGGCTGTTGAGAGAACACTTGCGCAAGAAATATTGCGCCGTGTAAAGCGACGACTTGCGAGGACAAACAGCGCCACTGGGCGAACGCTTGCGAGCAAATTAGAACATGTTCTAATCTGATACATGTGTTCGCGCAAGTTTGAAGTTATTTTCTCTCACTAGATGGTGCAGATGTAGTGGCAACGAAATACCACGGAATTCTAGCAATTAAATATGTTGTTGAGATTGAGTTGGTTGTTTTTGTTTGCACTGAACTCCTTAGGCAGTGAATAAAGTGCAGTGATGATGAGCTGGGCGATTAATCACGTGGAAGCTTAAATTTCGTGCGTAAAGGAAGAACCTGTTACCTTGGCCCACATCCTATTCGTTCGTGGTTCAAAGTTTGGGCTACGTATACGGAACTAGAGTCTCCACTATTATTTTTAGACTATGGGTTAAAACATATTTTAAAGTGGTGGTAATTTATCGCATCTTTCACGTCCAATTAATTGCTACTTCACAGATCTTGACGTTGTGCGGTATATTGACGGTATTACCGCTACTGAACGGTATATTGTCACTGACATAATGCACCGACGATCGCACCGTGTAAAGCTGTCGAGCAAGCGTCCTCGCAATTTTCTACGTCACGGACTTTCGCAGACGACTGCTCAAACGGGATCAACATCAACTTGCGCAGTTTCAATGACCGTGTAAAACGGCCTTAAAAGAGCCGAGGTGTGTTCAGTAACCTTGTCCTTGCGTGCTTCCTTGTGATAAGTCTCATTGAGTACTTATATGAATTCCGTGCGCTTTGGGAGATGATGCAGTCATTAATTCCTGCTTTAAACGCCTGATATTAAATTCATGCATTTCTTGAATCATGAACTCACTTTTATTAACGTGCAATCGTGCTAATGAATTCGATTACATTGCGTATTCATTACACTCTGCCCATCACACTCATTTCTTTCAATACACGATTTACGATTTAATTAGTACCTACGCCTATCTACATCTACACGATACCCTGCAAGCCACCGCGAGGGTGTGTGGCAGGGGGTGAAGATCAACAAGCATGCACTACTAACATGCAAACAAGCAACTATATTGTCTCATACAACTAGATTGCTAGTATCTATAGTATTTAAGGGGTTAATACATGCATCATGCACTACAGAATACTCTAAAATATTTCCCCTACCTATCCCTTTGCTATGCTGCCTATTCTGTTCTCTTATAGTACGGGGGAAAATGCCATTTTGAATCAATCAGTACGACAATCTGTCTCTCTAATCTGTTTTATATCATCTCATAATGCACAACATTGCAATACACTCAATTCCTTGGTTTTAATGACGAAGTTGGAAATATTTCCGACGAGGTCAGCCTGTCTGGCATTCAATCTCCCTCCTTTTTCTGCACCGCTTCCTTCTCGACCCTGAGTGAGAAAGTGAGAGGGAACCATTTCACCGTTTGTGAAACTCACGACCCTTCCAAGTTCAAGAGCGAGGTTTCCTCTCACTGCAGAGCCTTAGTTGACTTCGTTCGTGACAAGAGAACTATCCTCATCAGCTGATCAGTGGTGTGAAATACGTGAGATAATGCTTGGAGGCGTATCCGTCTTGCAATAAGAAGCTTCTTTTCCTTTCAAGTCTTTTGCACGAAGTACATGCACGCATTTCAGCGAGTGATTAAGTTTAAGGCCGTGAATGTAATGTAAACTATCCCCGTGAAGATTGCTGCTCACCGAATTTGTTCCTCATCTACATGAACGAATAACCCTGCAAGCAACCGCGAAGGTGTGTGGCAGTGGTTGTTCAGTGTTCCGGGCACTTTCCAGTGTAGGTTGTGAGAGTGAAAATGAAAAACATAGCCACGCCTTCATCCGAGGACATAACCTTGCAGTGAGATATGAATAGTGGTTTAATTGAGTGAATCATGTGATCAGTGACCTAGTGATATTGCGATGTGTGGTGTCACGTCTGCTAATGCCTTGCCTGAGAATAATCAACCGTCAGTTGCTGGTGTGAGTAAACCCTTGCTCTATGCATGTCTTCCTCAAGGGATCCCGAGGATCGTAAAGGTAAGTATTCGCTTGGTTCGCTTCCATTTTCCATGTTTATGTAGATGCCCACGTTCAAATGTGATTTCCATTGCTGAAGTTTTATGCGATCGACGCCCGACGAAGTTTGTTGTTGCTGTTGCTGGAGGTTGGTTTGAAGTTGGAAATACTAGCGTTTCTTGGGAAGTTAGGGTAGGTACTATTTACTCTCCAGTGGTTTTATTGAAGTATGCCATTCATCTGATTGTCCACCAAAGTAAAGGTTAATGAAATTTTTATTTATTACTATACAACAATATCAAAAATAGCAATAGTTGTGGCTCTGGAAACTGAAATCAGTAATCAAGTACCTGTCACATATCATTCAAATTAGAGTTGGTAGATCTGAAATAATTTTTTTTGTAAATTAAACAATGTCATTTTTCGTCGGAAAACAAATTCTTATTTAAAATTCCTGGGTGGATTCTTTTCAGGCAGTGGATAATTCCAACAATTTATTGTTTTTTTTTTGTCAATATCTCCCGCCAAAAGGAGTAGTATGCGGAAGTAATAGCAGATGGCGGAAATAATTTTTCAAATAAACTATTTTCAAAAGAAACTTGTTGCATTAGTAGAGTAATATAAATATCTAGGAGAAATATTTGACCGTAGAATGTGCAGGAGAATATTTAAATCTGCTACACTTATCCAAAAATTTCAAAATATTAATCGCGACTTATTGTTAGATTATACTTCGGTGATTCGTTTCTTATTTCGCAATCTAAACAAAACTAGGTGAGGAGGAAAGGACCTCGTCTGCCTCGGCAGCCATAACGGACGACAATAGACGATTGAATAAACAAGTTCGCGTTTTAAACAATGCCCTTCAGAGGCTAAAAACCAACGTCTCATGACATCGCATATTTAAACAATGCTCCATCTTTAAACAACGCCCTTAAGAAGCTAAAACCCACCATTACTTTGCTCAGGACATAGGGAAGAGGTGAAATGTAGCGGAACCCTCTAGCGGTGGCCATGGGAACAACCTAAGATGGCGTTGAAAAACATCGATTTTCATGTGAAAAATGGTGACTTTCGGAGTGTTATATCTCATGAAATAATGGCATTGGAGCAATGAAAGTCATGTCATAATAAATCTCCATCTTTCCTCTACCTAACGCAGTTGAAATAAAAGTGCTAATAAACACCGTGTTTGCAGGATAAATATTCAAAGTTCGTGACCCTTAAGCTCACATCTACCTCTTAATATTTTCAGCATTCTTATAACACAATAAACGTCTTATTTCGATCATTTCATTTCACCATGTTAATTTTCTAATATTTTAAGATTTTGAATATTTTTAATCATACAACAATTTTTTCTTTTATGCATTAGATTGAAGTGAACTTGTGACAAATTTTCTGAGTTAGTAATTGTGTTTGCAAATTATGACCATGATATTTATATTGAGTTGTTCTTTGGGTGAAAAAAGGTAAAATTGTGTTGGATATTTCAAGCGTGGCTTAGGTCTTGCTTCCTTTGAAATGGCAAGAGTATCGTAGTACCAGGGATAACAATGTCTGCACACAAGAACATTCTAGATTGATGGAATTTCATTGGTTAAAAGGCTGATCCGATTTATATGAAACATCAATCAATCTCGTGTATTGTTGTCATATTTACGAATCCACGTTATTGTGATGAGTGTGTGCCTGTCGTTCCTTCTTTGTTTGTTTGCTGCTTCCTCATAGTAAAATCAAGTAGAAAGGAACCTTCCCAAAACATATTATATTCATCTAAAATTTGTTGAAATTAGTGCTCTTTCTTGAAATCTTGTTTTAGGAAGTTCCACCGAATTATGAAGTAGGTGTCATTTTCGTGAAAATTTCAGGAGATACAATGTTTTGGCTCTTCTATCGATTGGCAATAAAATAATGAGGCCTTTCCATCATACATTTGAAGAAAAAAGACGTTGAAAATCAGATACTTTATACGTGGTTATACGGCAGAGCATGGCTCTTGCAGTGAAATTTGCAGATTAATAATGTAAAGAGAAATGTCGTTTTGACGAAAAACTAATATAACATGCGCAATTTTATATAGAATTTAGCATTGTGGAAAAGTGCTCGCCTTACCACACTTGTTTAATTGATATGAAAAAATGTTTGCTCGAAAAAAATAGCAGAAATGTCTTCGTTACATGAAAGTGGCGCTACAGTACGCTATTATCATTGGCAACGGTACTTAAAGGAACGTCCTTACGAGCCTATTTACTAACTTAATTTAGGAATATACCTTACCAACGTCCTTCTTATATTTTTATGTAACTTAAATATTTCATTGGTTATTGACATGGTGTAATTAATACCAATGCTTCCAAATGGTAGCAGCGTCATTGTTGCCTAGCAGTTTTCAAAAATATCAATATTAATAAAATTCAGAACAAAGAGTTGTATTTGCAAGGGAGTAGTTTAAAACTAAGTAAGAAAATATTTAACCTATTTTAGAATACGCATTAGCGGAATTGAGCATGTATTCTCACTTTATAAATTAAACGTGGCAAAAACACGTCTGCCATGTTTCGAAGTCAAAATGAGTTAAAAGAGTTTGTAAGAAATAGAATGCAACTACAGAGCGCTATATAATAGCACACTCATAGAATTGTTGTGTATGGGTTATCACCCTGTAGATGATTTTCCATACAGGCGTTTTTCTGGATCGGTATTTATTCATTAAATAACATAGCTCTTTTACGGGATTTGGAATCGCGGAGTCACGGTGGAACCTCCTTAAACTTTATACGCTCTTTATGTTCGCAGGTGCCTTTGTTACCAGTATTGTTATAGCACTGCTTTTACGTGCTCTCCCCTTCACTTTTGCCTTTGTTCCTGTGTTAATGTTCCTTAATTTATACAAACATTGTTCAATGGTGTCGTTTACCATATTTTTTTACTGCCGAATATGATAGAGTTTGTAAAATAAAAATACTCGTATTTTTCCGTTTTTTGATCCGTCAATTATTTCCCGAGTTATAAGAGGCGAAAAACTGATGTTTTTAACCCTTTCGGAAAAGTGGGCGTGGTGCAACCTCTGACGTATATCTACTTCGTCCAATCCCAACTGAGCCCGCGAAGCTACTTTGCCTTATCGCAATGGGGGGGACACAGCTGGCTCGGCCAATGGGAGCGATCACGACAGCATCTGTGCGAGCAGACCTTCCGAGAATCCCCCTCCACTCCCTCCCCTTCCCCGATAAGAGCAGTCAAGGACGGGAGGAAAGTGACGTCAATGTTATCACAGCAGTATTTTCGATGGGCGTCACCTTTTGCTTATTTTAATTTTTGATTTATGAGTGAATGGTTGTGGTTAGAAGATTAATTTTTTCACTAAATTTCTTTTTTCGTTTCCATCTAACAATTTCGTGTACAAATTTGCGATTTCGGTTCCGAGTAAACGCCCCCATTTAAGTTATCAATTTTGATTAATATCCTGTATTATTTTTTTTTTCGAGGAAAATATTTATTAAAAATTTTACTATTTCCAATTATGGGAAACCGTCCCCTTGGCGACGACAGGCATTGTTGAACTCGCCTTTCATTTGAATGCCGTTAATTAAAGGCGTTTTCATATATTTAGGAAAGATTTACCTCTATTGTTGCTGTCTCTCTCGCTCTCCAGATTATAAATGGAGTTTACGAAAACTGTTAAGACAAAGAAACGATTCAAGTTCCTTTAGAGTACAACGTGATTCAAAGGATGGCGTGATTTTGAAACTGCTGCTTTGAAACTAGCACTTACTCGAAACCTATCACTATTCATTTTACATACGCATCGATGATGTTATTACTTGAATTGAAAAAGATACTACAGCTTATTTCAATCTCATTTGTGTAAGAGTTGAATAAGTAGCCACTTCTTATGTTGGTTTTGATTCGTATGCGCTAAGGATGTTAATTTTGCACACTTTTTAAAGAGGTTATTAGTGTTAGAAACTTAAGGATCCAAATTGGTTACGTGAATTAATCAAGTATTTTTGTTTTGTTAATTCTCCTTACTCCATGAACTTCTTTTCATTCAAATGAGTGACTTTATTTTTATTAATAGATACCTCGTAATGCGACTGATCGGTATAAGTTATTCTTCGAGACCTCATATTAATGAGAAGAGGCGAATTATTACGGAATGACAGGCACTCTGTTCCGAGTTGCTAAGATTTCACATCATTACAATGCACTAGTTTTTAATCTTTACAATATTAAGTCTTACTTGTACTGTACCTACATGTAATGTACCTGCAGTACTATAGACCTTCATTGCCTTGAAAGAATCAAGTCACTTTTTTTTTATATATTCACTGTGTTCTTGTTTATAATGCTCAATATTTGAGATTGTCATGTTTTCAGTTCATATCCTTGTATTATGCGATGCTTCATGTCTATTCTTATGTGTGCGAAATGTGTTTGCATGTGAATAAGTTTGACTATATCCATGCCGAGCGTTGGTCGATTTTTATTTTTTGACTTTGAACATTTGTCGTGAATAGCTGTTACATTTCCTTGCTGAAAGGGTATTGAAATTATACCTATATATATTCATTACCAATTTGTCCTAGATAGCAATACAGTTACTGTTTGTAGTTAATATTTGAAATAATAGATGGCTCGCCATACTTGTACACTCACCGAATACTAAAATGTTAAGTAACTTGAGTTATTTGTTCTGCATCTTTGTTTTCCCATTTTCCCATCCAAACAAGTTTTATCTAGTATTTGCTGTTCGCGGTTAATATTTATTGGTGTTATGTACTCTTTATTTTCTCTTTTCTTGTGTAAAATAAGCTTCATGATTACCTAATGTTCTTGAGGACTATCCATACTGAATGTTGAATGACCTTTACAGATCTAACTCAACTTTTTTGGCATGCATTGAATTCCTATATACTTGCGAATAAATGTTTGATAGTACGCCTTATGTCTGTTCGTAATGAATAAAATAATTTTCGCATTCTTGATCTGTATTTTACATGCACCTGTAAGGGATTATTACCTGACTTTAAAAAGATACTACACTTTAGTTCAAGAACACTTTAATCCCAGTTTTATTAAAGTCAAATGCATAGCCACTTTAACGTTGGTTTTGATCCGCAACTGCGTTGAAGTTTGTGTTGAATATTGTGTGATTTGTTGTGTTGTGTGTTGAATATTGTGCATTTCCACTGCACAATTATATTCTGCTGAAAACGTAAAGAAAAAATTTTGGCGTTAAAAAAAACTAAAAAGGAGATAAGAAATAACGCTTTCGGAAACCATAACAGAAGATCTATCAAACATTGAATTACAAAAAGAAGCCGAAACTTTCGAATTATGTAAGTTCCAAATACGAATATTTTTCCGATTTTTAGTGGTGTGTCAGCTCCTTTGGTATATTTCATCTCAAATTTATCGAATATAAGATCGGTATGCACCTATTGCATGCACCTAATAAAAGAGGTTATTAATGTTCGAAATTTAAGGATATTAGTTGTATACCTGCATTATTCTTGTACTTTATCCTTACTCCATGAACTTTTTCAATTCTTATGCGTGAATTTCTTTCAATTTAAAAACGACTTTGTAATGTGACTGATCGATGCAAGTTATTTTTCCAAAACCTTATTTTGATGAAAATTGTCGAATCGATACGGCATGACCGGAACCTATTTACAGATTTATGAGTGCAAATAGTTGCTAAGTTTGCAATGCACCAGTTCAGAATATTTACAATAGTCCTTCCTGTACTAAACGGGAACTGTATTCCATTGAATTTATTTTTAAACATAGAAACCATATCAATGTTTCAAAATTAAATAAAGGTAAATGAACATAATACAACAAAAAACAATTAACAAAATAAAGTGGGTGTACCTGTTCCCTAAAAATATTTTAAGCTTAGTAGTACAACAAAAATCTAATTGAAAAACAGTGGGTTTAAAACGTGTAAACCTCCCAGTATCGGTAAGGAACACTCTTTGCTTAATATGCAGCGACCGCAACCTACTCCTGTTATCTTGTACCACCATGTTGAGAGCTGATACAATCCTCTCAGAAGGTACTGATGTAAGCATGGCGGATCATGTTCTTGGAAGGCAACACTGGGATGAAAACATGAACGATTTTATACCTTCACTTGTTTCCCTACACGCGAATGATAGATGGCGTAATTAGTGAAGGTTCGTTCGTATTCTTAAAAGACTTAGGATAATCAGAAAGGTGAATTATTGGTCAACCGAAAACATTTATTATACCGCTCGTTTCCTAAAACATCGCTGCGGTGTTTAGTTTTTTGAAAACATCGAGTCGATGTTCCATCGATTGTCTTACCACTCGATGTTTTCGATGTATCGGCAAAAAACATCGATTAGTCCGATACATCGATGCTGATGTGACATCCCTACATAATTCACAGTGTTTAGAAAGATTATTATTACAATGGACTGGTTAAGAGTCTCTCCAAAATTATGTCCTACTTGTGCTCTGCTGTACATGTACTATATTGTACCTTTAGTACTTTAGGGCATCATTACTCTGGATGAATGCAGTTTCTGTTTGCCATTTCACTGTGACACTTTTTTCTGCCCAATATTTGCACTTGTCATATTTGTTTCATTTCTACTTATATCATTCAATACTTGTTTTCCGTTTTAATGTGCACACAGTTTGTTTTTGTCCCAATCAGTATGTAACTTCACATAAAGCATCGAACGATGTTTATTGTTTAACATCGACTACGTGTCGTAAATATCTCGCTATGTTGTATCTTAGAGTTTCATTATTTTGAATGATTTCAATATTACTTTGCCTTTTTAACTGTGACATTGTTTATTCTGTCCAATTGATGCGTTTGTCATATTTGTTTCATTATTTCTACTAATACTATTCATAACATGTTTTCGTTTTAATGAGCCAAAATGTGTTTCCGTGCGACTCAGTATGTCAGTTCACGTAGAGAGATGACCGATGTTTATTCTTTAGCTTTGAATACGTGCTGTAGATCGTTGCTATATTTCCTTGCTGACATGAACCGTACAGTATTGTCATTACTACCAGTATTATTACCAATTCCATCCTATATACTAGCGTTATATTTTATCTTTGGTTTCCATTAAAAACTTAGCTGCGATGTTGGTTGTAATAATTTTACCCATGTGCACTAGAAGTCACTAGAATAATTGGCAAATATTTGTGTTCCATGCTTTGAGGTGAATGCGATATGATCTTTCACCCTCTTTTGAGCACCCTTGCTGTTCCTTGCACCGTTTTATGTTAGTTTAGAAGTTGGTGTTTTCTGCTTAAGTTTTATGTTAAGGGATTAATTCTTTCACGACATTAAATCTTACTGTTAAATATTTGCCTTTGTCTTTTGTTTGTCATTTTTTCTACTTGTATCATGTACCGATTAGTTTCTGCATTAATTTGTACAATGTGTGTTTGTGTGTAGAAATGTTTCAATCTTAGATACCAGATGGGTACACATATTTTTATTACATTTTGAAGAAATATGCACTTCCTCACAACACACTTGAAAATCATAGCAGTAAATTTGAACCGAAAACTGATGTACATGATGTTTAATTTTTAATACTGTCATATTAAGGAAATCTTTAACTTTTCTTCATTTGATTTTGCATTTTTCTTTTAGTTGCTATCACTTCAGTCACCACCGCGTTTGCATATTGTGATGAGATCCAGTTGAAATTCGTACTTCTTTCATGCTAAGAAATAATTCTTCTAGTTACGGATATTTATTCGAAAATGACGAATACCGAACTATAACAGCCATATCATACCTTGATGCTGCGTCATGCTCTTTATGTGTTAACGTTTTAACGCTCTACGTTTAAATATTAATTTTATGGTCCCATCTGCAAGGGATGGTTATTTTTAAGGCACCGCTGGAATTGTTTAAATTTACAGATTAACTTGTTCTTTAAAAATATTTTGATGATTTAACGTATTCCCTTAAGGCATGCATAATATTCAATGTTGTTTTAGAGATAGTGCAATTTCGTCCTATGCTATAAATATGGCATTGGAAATTAACGTAAAGGTTTCTTTACGTCTAGTTACAGCAATTATCAATTATCTTACGTATTTGGATTCTCTTATATCATCAATATGCCTTATCATCTTATATTTATCTAAAAGCGGTTTTAAAATAGCGATGTTTTCATAATACTGTCTAAAACTATTCTTCTTTCTTTATGTGGTTACGTAACAATGTTAAAAATATTAGATATTAGCACGTTTTTATTAATGTGCTATTTTATTTCAATTGTTTAAATTATCCTATGGACATATTCTTTACTTTAAATTAACGTTTATTTTAATTTAATTTTATCTGATTCTATATTCATTATCCTGAAGTGTTAATGATTATACCTACGACAAAAATAATTAGGCGACGGAGTTACGAAGCTGATTGCTTTTTATTATTGATTGCCAGTTAAGTGTGACATTGTATGAGAAATTTTTCTATAGATTTGATGTAATTAAATCAGAATTTACAAAAATAATTTCCGTATTCCCCATTTGGGTCCCGACAATAAATTACAGTGAACACTGAGACTATGTTGTGTGGTCTCTGCTCCTGATTTGGAACTAATAATACATTCACAAATTATCTATCAATTTTCCAGCAAAACGCAAACTCCCAATTGCTCCTTAGTATAATTTTTTTCATAAACCATTGCGTTAATCACACCTTCCATTCTGATTTCCATATAAGAGATAAAAGTGAAAGGATTTAAATCAAGACGGAATACTTTCAAAGACTACCGAGATGATATTATCATTTTTATTATAAATATGCGATGTCAGTAAATCAACATAAGCATTGCCTTAAGGCGAACATTTAAAATCAATGCATGAAATTCATTCATTAAGAATAGCCATAGCGTTGTAGAGTATTGCTGTCCATTGGGATGATTCCCACAGTGAGACATATCTGCGCATGGTAGGGTACTGTGTACTGAAGTTTGGGATCCCTGCTGTTCGCCAGTAGTGCCATCTGTTGTCGGTGGAGCGAAATTTGCTTTGTCGCTTTAGCAACCTAATATAAATATATAATGTTTATAATGACCGTTCTGTGTTGAAAAGTTTTTAAGTTTGACATACAAATTAAAGGAACCAACAGCCGGGAAGGTTTCAGACAAATATACGTTTAATTAAATCAACAAGCGTCACTTCACGAATTCATGAAAAATCGTTTTGGACTGTGGTACCGGATGCATTTTTTTTCAAATACATCCTTGGTTGTCTCCAGGGGACACGTAATACAATTAACATGTTCATTTAATTCTTTGTTGTTAGAGGTTAAATAATATCTTGAGATATCGGCTTTAAACTGAGATGTTTTAATAAGGAGTCGCAGACACATGCAAATTCCATTTTACAAATTGAACGACTGATGGAGAGTTGACAACAACAATATAGATAAATAGTTACTGACATAAATAGCAACATATGTTGCCAACCCATATTTAAACATTAGATTACAACTCTAACACCCTCACTTAATTTAATAGGTATATATATATATATAAATCATTAATGCAACCCCATTATATACCTTGTACAATATTTGTGCTTTGGTTTGGGAATAGCTTTAGTTAATAAATCAGCAGGCATTTTCTGCGTAGACATGTGCTTAACTTCTATCTTTTTCTTTTGAGCTATTTCCCTCACATAGTGATACTTTATTTCTATGTGCTTCGTTCTCCCATGAAAAACAGGATTTTTCACTAGTTTCTCAGCACTTTGGTTGTCATTATACAACGTCACTGTACCAATATCAGTTCCCATCTCCTTCAACAATCCCTTAACATACATTATTTCTTTTGTACCCTCACAAAGACTCACATATTCAGCTTCAGTAGAACTTAAAGCGACTAATTTTTGCTTTCTGGAGAACCAACTGATACTTCCACCATTCAACATCAAAACACAACCAGTATAAGACCTTCTATCTACAACACATCCTCCCCAATCAGCATCTACATACCCGGTTAGTTTGGTATGTGGTGTAGAACATTCATTGCCAGATTTGAAAGCCAGAGAGTAATCACTTGTTCCTCTAAGGTACTTCAATACACGTTCAGCAGCCTTCATATGCTCAATATTCTTGCACGAATTGAACTGACTCAAGTTGCTCGCTGCAAATGCTATGTCTGGCCTTGTGCATACAGAAAGGTACATTAAGGCACCAATTAATCTTTGGTAAGGATCAATTCTTCCTTGATTAGGATTTCCTTTAGCCAGCTTAACATTTACTTCTACTGGGGTTCCAATTGGAATACAATCCTCCTTGCCAGAGCGTGCAAGAATCTTATTGCAATAATTACTTGGATCTAGCTTTATTACCCCAGTCTTGCGATCTCGGGTTACTCTCATGCCAAGGCATTCTTTAACTGACCCCAGATCTTTCATTTCAAATCGACTTGAAATTGGCTCCTTTACTCTCTGAGTTTCATCTTTACAATTTGAAAATATAAAGAAATCATCAACATGTAAGGCAATAATGACAATTTTACAATCTTTCCTTAATATATACACACAGTTATCACACTGACTTCGAACATAACCACAGTTAATCAGAACATCATGAACTTTTAGGTTCCATGACCTTGCAGCTTGCTTTAGACCATAAATTGCCTTGTTGAGCTTGCATACTTTACCCTCACTGCCTTTCTCAACAAAACATTTTGACTGCTCCATGAATACCATTTCTTCAAGTTCCCCATTGAGAAAAGCTGTAGTAATATCAACATGATCAATTTCAAAATCAAACTGTGCAGCTAATGCGAACAAAATTCTAATTGACGTTAACCTATCAACTGGAGCAAAAGTCTCATTGAAGTCCTGCCCATATCGTTGTGAGAAACCCCTAGCCACGAGTCTGGCTTTATATCTCATGGACCCATCAATTCCCTCTTTAAGTTTGAAGATCCATTTGAATTTAACTACATTGACTCCAACTGGCCTGTCAACTAGCTCCCACGTACAATTCTTTTGAAGAGAAACAAATTCATCTTTCATTGCCTTCCTCCAAAGATCATGATCAGACCTATCAAGGGCATCTTCCACACTTTGAGGATCATCAAAATTTTGACAATAGAAAGAGTAGACCATATCATCATCCCTCTTAGGTTTCCTGTCTCTAACTGGATACCGCCTGTCCTCTTCCTCTGGCAAGTCATCCTCTAAGTCAGCACTTTCCCTCTCATCCATGTCGGTCTCACCTTCAGATTCAGCAGTAATAATGATACCTTCCCTGTCCTCAACCTCACATGATTTATTATAATCAGTTTGCTCCTCTACCTCAGATTCATCACCTGCATCTTCTTGCTGCATAATTGGAATATACTCTTGGCCCTCTCTTAATGAAGGATTTTCTATATTCAAATGATTATCCTTTACCATAGGTTGTTCTACAAACACTACATCCCGTGCCCTAATAATTTTTCCTGGATTTTCAGGATCCAACAACCTATAACCCTTAGTATCGTCACAATATCCCACAAAAATATATGGTTTACTTTTAAAATCTAGCTTCTTTCGTAATTGTTTTGGTACATGAACGTATGCAGTGCACCCGAACACACATAAATGACTAATATTAACATTTTTATTTGACCATACCTCCTCTGGTGTTTTTCCCATTACTGCCTTGTGTGGAGACCTGTTGTTTAGGTATACTGCAGTATTCGCAGCTTCTGCCCATAGTTTCTTTCCACAACCTGTATCCGCCAGCATGCATCTTACTTTCTCCATAATGGTTCTATTAGCTCTCTCCACTACACCATTTTGCTCAGGGGTGTATGGGACAGGGAGCTGATGCCTGATCCCCTGTGACTTTAAAATGTTCTTAAAATTCTGATTAACATATTCTTTGCCATTATCTGATCTCAGGATCTTAATGACCTTACCTGTTTGTCTTTCAAACATCTTTCTGAATTCCTCAAATACTCTTGGAACCTGATCTTTTGTTTTGAGAAAATAGACAAACGTTTTTCTAGAAAAATCATCAATTAAAGTTAACATATACCGTGCTCCACTCCAGGACGATTCTGACATAGGTCCACATAAATTAGAATGGATCAGTTTCAGAAGATCTTTTGCCCTGGTTCCCCCAGTTTTCTTGAAACTTTTCCTTGTCTGTTTACCCTGTAGACATGGAATACATTCATCATAGCTATCCTCAGAAAAATCAATACCATCTGCCATAAAATTTTTTAAAAGCTTCATACTAACACCATTCAAATGACCTAATCGTCTATGCCATACATTATAAGTTTCTTTAACCACAACACTACTGTAAGCATTCTCTGTTGCCTGATCTAATACATAGATCCCATCTCGATTGGATGCAGTTACTTTAACTTGCCCTTGTATAATACATTCATCGGCATCATACATTTGGCAACCATTTTCATTAAATACAACAACAAAACCATTTTTAACAAGCTTACCCACTGATAGCAAATTTGTCGCTAGATTAGGAACATACATTACATTTGTAATCTTTTTAATCAAATCATCAGTTTCAAGCTTAATTGGAACATTACCCATACCTTCTCCATTCAATGTATAATTGTTAGCAACTGTAACCTTAATTTTTTCATCATCATTGAAATTCTGCAACCAGTCCTTCCTTCCTGTCATATGGGCCGTAGCTCCGGAGTCGATGAGCCAGTCAGCTTCACTCGCGATGTGCTTGGCTCCCAAGGCTTCCACAGAGAGAAGAGTTCTCTCCTTTTTCATCGCCGTACTCGGTACAGCTGATGGTCCCTGTGCAGTCCTGGACCCATGCGATGAACCGCTACTGTGTGTCTCGTAGTTCCGTCTGCTCCTGCATTTGGCTCTAATGTGACCTAATTTCCCACATTTGTAGCACTTAATCGGATTTGACGACTCGTTTCTAGCCACTTGCACTGCTTTACCAGATTGTCGCCCGGAAACCCCTTTACTTTTTGCCCACAACGCGGACTCGTCATTTTGGCCCCACCGACTGTCCTGAATTAATTTGGATTTAACAAAATCACTAGTTATTGGCGTACCGGAACTCTCTAATGCCATTATCATTGGATTAAACTCCTCTGGCAACCCGTTTAACATAATTACGCCTATGAATTCATCATCTACCGGTGCATTAATATCTGCTAATTTTTGAGCAATGCATATAATGTCACTCACATATGCCTCCATGGATGGATATTGGTCCAGTTTTACTGAGAATAACTTACGATGTAAGCCTAAACGTCTGGTCAGCCCCTTGTCTTCGTACGCTTTTTCTAAATTCTCACAGGCTTCTTTTGCTGTTGCTGCATTCCTCACGTGTGCAACAGCGGACGGTTTTAACGTAAGACCTATCTTAGCTAGAGCTCGCGAGTCACGTTTCGCTCGTTGCTCACTCGTGGATGAGTAATCTGCGGCGCAGCCTTCAACGCAACTCCACAAACCTTCATGCACTAAATACATCTTCATTTGGAATTTCCAAATATTGTAATTGTCCCGTCCATCCAATTTTTCCAAGGATGGCAAACCAGTTCCAACTGACGCCTCAGCCATTTTTTGCTTTAACGATACAATACGTAAAAAAAATGCACTCGCGTAATGTTCCAGTACTATTTAAGCACAACTGGTCCTTTTCGGTTGCCTGGGCCCATAACCTGTTAGAGGTTAAATGATATCTTGAGATATCGGCTTTAAACTGAGATGTTTTAATAACGAGTCACAGACACATCCAAATTCCATTTTACAAATTGAACGACTGATGGAGAGTTGACAACAACAATATAGATAAATAGTTACTGACATAAATAACAACATATGGTGCCAACCCATATTTAAACATTAGATTACAACTCTAACATTTGTTAAGGTAGAACCTCTACTACAAGTTCCTCCGAAAACATGCCTTGATATTTTGATATATTGTAGAGAAATCATTCCTTCGTCAATCCATGAAAAAATATTTGGGGGCCATCGACCAATTTACGCTTATTACAGGATTTGAAAATCGTCATTTTCAGCCTCAAATTACATTGCTCTTATGGAAGAATGGTGACGTCCCTCCCTTAAAAATTTTATTTTTCAAAATTTCCCCTGATAACACCATCTCAAAAACTAGTATATTTTGGCTGAATAATAAACGGATAATATGTATTTTTTTCAGGTTGCCTCATCGGCCATTTAAGGCTAATATTTATGATTGAAAAACGATGAAAAGTCTAACTTCCGTTCCTTAGCCACCATAGTGACAGAAGTCTGGCAACGATGTTAGGGGAGTCATGAAAACAAACTGGCCCAGTACCTCCGTCATTTATTCCTTACGTCAAGATTGCAGACGATTTATGCTATGAAGTGTGTCTTTGGTTAGTACCATTTGTACTGTACTCCCTTTTAGTACTGGTTACTTGAAGAATACCTGAGTGCGCTAAAATATTTTACACTTAGCAGTCGTCATACACGGAATATCATAGATCCCTGAAAATAATAGGTATAACACTGTTTACACGATAAATTCGCTTCTTTATTGCTACTCACGATGGTCTATTAGTTATTTAAAAGAAAATTTCCAATATTTTGATGTATATTTCGTAATATAAAGTCATCGTTTTCACCTAGCAATAAATAATACTTTGTTTTGAATACGTATTTATTATCACCCGATAATATATTTCTCACCAAATAAGTAAAATTGAAAATATAAGTAAAAAATATGGTTGTAGGAATTTGAAACTAGACTATATCTGTTTCGCGAGATCCCAATCATCATGGCAGATTATTGCCAGTTAGCTTAGCTGATAGTTCATAGCCCTTACAATTTTCTGATACGGGTCAAACCATGTAAACACTTATCAAATATGAACAATATTGTATATACCCATTAAGCCGAACTAGTAGTATCAGTATACCTTTTACCAAGCCCATAGCCAGGACAAAAATTGAGGAAGGATTTACTGATTTGAATCTAAAGACTATGTCCTCTAGAAAAACAATGTTTTTTACAGTACCAAATTAGTAATTCATCTTTACTGCCGTTTTATTATCTGTCATACACAACAAATAATCTCACCTCTATGCTACTTCCTTCTTCAACTTTTCATACATTTACCCTCTAAACGAAAATTTGGAGGGAGTTCACAACCACCTCCCCTTCCACTCACAACAGCCTTGCCTTTATCCATGTAAACAGTAACGTTCCACCCACCATACTGTAAACAGCAATAGGATTTGTAGAAATTTCTTTCCTCTTTTTATTAATAGTATATATTTTTTTCATATTTTGGCTAAAATAATATAAGACTAAGGTGATAATAATTTTAAAGCTGCCATTAAGAAATGGTAGCTTTCAAAATAATATCGAAATACTGCTTATTCCTCTTCGGGCTGGCTTGAGATTTCGATGTCAATACAGTATTTACAACGCCGTTCGCTCTAAATTTTATACCCCAATTACATTCCAGTCCGATGAGAATTTCTTCTGTTATATCAGTAAACGTTAACACTGAATTACACGCAGCTCAAATAATCAGCTTAGCCAAAACATTCATTTCTACGATTCGACATCCAACAATAAATGCACTCAAAGAGTTGATTTGAAAAATACTTTCATCAGTATTCTGTTCCTTTAGATTTTACAAACAATTAGTCTAACTATATTAAGACATAAAGTTGCCTTTAAAACGAACTTATGAAGCCATAACTCTGGCCCTCAAATGGAATTGGCGATTCAAAAAGGCAAATTGCACTGCCCAAGAAAGCTCAGTTATAAAAATTATCGCACTATAATGTAATAGAGCAAGTGTGATTTGTAACTACAATACAAAATACCGTATTGTAAAACTGAAGAGAAATGCTTGAAAACTAATAGCAGAAGGCAACGAATCTCAATGAGGTAGCGCAGGCGAACGTTGGTGTCCAACTGGTGTGAAAAAATGGTTTCTATGTCAATATTTACACGTTCTTTACGGTGTTGTCCACTTCGTCGTCAGAAAATTTGTATAGTAAACTTATTGTAATTAAGTTTCTAAGAAAAGATCAAAAGCGATTTTTAGGTCTGTTATTTTATTTCATATCTTAATTTATTATTATGAAATTTTATTGTTGCTCCTGATAAAGTTTTCTAAGTGCGTCTGACACATGGCGTCAATATAAAAGCCTTTCTTCATTTCACCAAATTACTTCAGTCGGAAGAGAATTCATGTTTCGTATAGCCATGTTGAATAGTTGAAAATAGTTTTTAATTATTATTAACAACATTTTGAGCAATTTTATGGTGTTCCGGCATGCTATATTCGTCCTATGAAAGTAGTGCTTCGAAGCGCTGGTTCTACCTTAATAAGTATACCTTGCATAATGTGTGACACATTGGCGTTGTGCATCAATTGCGGCCATTTCTTTTTTGCAGTTATAATTATGAAGTAATTGTGTTGGATAAACAAAATATAAAAGTACCTACAGGCTAAAATAATTCTGATCCTTGACATGAAGTAATTTCAAAGTACAAATTATCACCTAAATTTTTCCAAATACTGATATTCTATTTAATGGCGACTATTTTCCAGTTATTAAAAACCGTTACCATGTGGACAACAGGCATTGCGGAACTCGACTCTCCTTTGAATGCTGTTGTGTTATGGCACTGCTGCCATATTTAGTTGCTATTACCTCTATTGTTATGTTTATGGTAGGAACAAACCAGCTCTCTACCTATACTGATTGCAAATGGATTTTATGAAATTATTTTTCAAAATGAGGAAAGGATTTCAGCTCCTTCGGAATTCAACTTGATGCAATAGATGGCGCTCTTTAGCTTTTTGTCTCAACCCATATTGATGTTTATAATAATAAGGGTAAATTATGTTAGTTAGGTATGGTTCTTCTTTGAAAAAGGAAATTTTATATAGTTACGCCTCAATTATACTAGAGTGGTGTACATAACCATTCTAAAGTTCGTATTGATACATCATATGCTGTGGAGTACAATTTTTACAAGCGCCTTAAAGGTTATTAGTGTCAGGAAATTAAGATACATTGTGGTTAATTGCTATATTTAGTTGTCTCTGAATTGTTATATACTTCTTTCAATTCTTATGCGTGAATGCATTTCGATTCATGAATGACTACTTACTGCGAGTGATGGGCACAAACATTTTTCGAAGTTTCATTTTGAGGAAGAAATGCATATTAATACGATATCCAGACATTTATTCACTGTGTTGCGAGAGATATAATTTTGCTATTATTACAATGGACTGGTTAAGATTCTCTACAATACTGTGCGCTACTGGAAATACAGATACTATATTGTACCTTATAACTTCATTACTTTGAATGATTGCATTGTTACTTTGCCTTTTTCGCTGTGACATTGTTTATTCTGCCCAATATTTGCGTTTGTCATAGTTTTTTCATTATTTCTACTAATACCATGCACTAAAAATTTTCTATTTAAATGTGAGCAAAATGTGTTTTTGAACGAATTAGTGTGTCAGTTCATATGGAGCATTAACTGATGTCTATAGTTTAACATTGAATACGTGCTGTAGATCGTTGCTATATTTCCTTGCTGACATGAACCGTAAAGTATTGTTATTACTACCAGTATTATTACCAATTCCATGGTATAAATACTAGCGTTATATTTTATCTTTGGTTTCTGTAATTTCCTCAGATGTGAAGGTGTATGTACTGATAAAATATAATAATTTCACCCCGTACATAGTGTTTTTTTAGTCACTAGCATAAGTGTCACATAATTGTGTGCCTTGACGTGCATATGATATGATGTTTCACCCTCTTTTAAGCACACTTATGGTTACTTGCACTGTTTGGTGTTTCCAATTTTAATTTTTGTTGCAGGATTAATTATTTCACATTTGACCTTCCTGCTTAATTACTTGCCTTTGTCATTCTTTCCACTTGTATCATGTACCACTTGGTTTCTGTATTAATTTGTACAATGTGTGTTTGTGTGTGGAAAAGTTTTTTAACCTTAGACCATAGATAGGCACAGACATTTTTATTACATTTTGAAGAAATCTACCTTTCATCACAACACCTAATAAATCATAGCAGTAAGTTTGCATCGAAAACTATTGCACATGAAATTTTATTATTAAAAATGTCATATTAAAAATATTTTAGGTTTTTTTTCCTTTGTTTACGTATTTTTATTTGAATTGCTATCTCTTAAGTCACAACCACATTTGCATATTGTATTGAGATCCAGTTGAATTTCGTGTTTCTTTCATACTGAAACCTAATTCTTCTAGTTAGGAAGATATATTCGCAAATGGACGAATACCGTAAGATAGCAGCCATATTATACCTTAAGGCTGCGTTCTTTATGTGGCTTAGTTTAAATATTAATTTTATGGTCCCATCTACAAGGGATGATTATTTTTACGAACCGCTGTAATTGTTTAAATTTACAGATTAACTTTTTCTTTGAAAATATTTTTATGATTTTACGTATTCCTTTAAGGCATGCAATACATTCAATGTTGTTTTTAGAGATACTGCACTATCGCCCTATACTATAAATATGGCATTGGAAATTAACGTAAAGGTTGCTTTACGTCTATGTGCTGCAATTATCAATTATCTTATGTATTTGGATGCTATTTTAGCATCAATATGCCTTATCATCTTATATTAGTCTGAAAGCCGATTTAAAATAGCGATGTTTTCATAATACTGTCTAAAACTATTCTTCTTTCTTTATGTGGTTAGGTAACTATGTTAAAAATATTAGATATTAGCACGTTTTTATTAATGTGCTATTGTATTTCAACTGTTTAATTTACCCTTTGGTCATATTCTTTACTTTACATTAACATTTATTTTATTTTAATTTATTCTGATTCTATGTTCATTATCCTGGAGTGTTAATGAATTTACCGACGACACAATTATTAGGTGACGGAGTTCTGAAGCTGATTCCTTTTTATTATTCGTTGCCAGTTAAGTGTGACATTTTAAGAGAAATTTTTCAATAGATTTCATGCTATTAAATCAGATTTATCAAAGTCAATTTACGTGTTCCCCATTTGGGTCCCGATAATAAATTACAGTGAACACTTAGACTATGTTGAGTGGTTTCTGCTCGACTACCGAGATGAAATTATTATTTTTATACTAATATGCGATGTCAATAAATCAACATAAGCATTGCTTTTAGGCGAATTTTTAAAATCAATGCATGAAACTCCTTCATTAAGAATAGCCACAGCCTTGTAGATTTTTGCTGTCCATTGGGATGATTCCCATAGTGAGACATAACTGCGCATGGTAAGGTACTGTGTACTGAAGTTTGGGATCCCAGCTGTGCGCCAGTAGTGCCATCTGTTGTCGGAGGGGCGAATTTTGCTTTGTCGTTTTAGCAACCTAATATAAATATATGTTGTTTATAATGACCGTTCTGTGTTGAAAAGTTTTCAAGTTTACCTGCAAATTTAAGGATCCAAGGGCCGGGATAGTTTCAGGCAAATCTACGTTTAATTAAAACAACAAGCGTCACTTTACGAATTCGTGAAAAATCTTTTGGGATTGAGGTTTCGGACGCATTTTTTGCAAAATTTATACTTGGTTGTCTCCAGGGGACACGTAATACATTTAACATGTTCATTTTCATCTATTTTAATAAGTATACCTCCCATAAAGGACATATTGGACGTGTTCATCAATTGTGGCCATCTTTTTTTGCAGTTGTAATTAAGAAGTAATTGTGTTGGATGAACAAAATATAAAAGAACCTACAGGCTAAAATAATTCTAATCCTTGATATGAAGTAAGTTTTGTGTACAATATGAGCACCTAAATTTTGCCAAATACTGATGTTCTATTTAATGGCGACTATTTTCCAGTTATTAAAAACCGTCACATGTGGACAACAGGCATTGCGGAACTCGACTCTCCTTTGAATGCTGTTGTGTTATGGCACTGCTGCCGTATTTAGGCGCTAGTAACCTCTATTGTTGTGTTTATGGTAGGAACAAACAAGCTCTCTACCTATACTGATTACAAATGGATATTGTGAAATTATTATTCAAAATGAAGAGAGAATTTCAGCTACTTCGGAATTCAACGTGATGCAATAGATGGCGCGCTTTAACTTTTTGTGTCAAAACATATTGATGTTTATAATAATAAGGGTACATTCTGTTTGTTTGGTATGGTTTCCAATCTTTGAAAAAGAAAATAATTGTTAGTTACTCCTCAGTTATACTAGAGTGGTGTAGGTAACCATTCTAAAGTTCGTATTGATCATCTATATGCTGTGGAGTATAATTATAACAAGAGCCTTAAAGAGTTTATTAGTGTCAGAAATTTGGGTAACATAGTGGATAACTGCTATATCTTATACACTTCTTTCAATTCCTACGTGTGAATGCATTTCAATTCCTAAATGACAACTTATTACGACTGATGGGCACATGCATTTTTCGAAGCTTTATTTTGCTTATTAAATGCATATTATTACGGTATGGCGGGCACTTATTCACCATGTTGCGAGTGATATACTTTTGCTATTATTATAATGGACTGGTTAAGAGTCTCTTCAATATTATGTCTTACTTAAAGGAACCCAGGTAGCCTCGGGAATAAGGGGCGGAGAGCTATAAGAAACTCATACCTTGTCTTTTCGAATCATACGAATCCTTTTGTCGGTGACTTTTTTTTTAATGATATCACTAAGGTGGTAAAAAGTAAGCTCCGTCCATTTGCCAATGACGCAGTAGTGTACAGGGAAATTCTATGCTCAAGCGATAAAGAATATTTAAATGATGACCTGCAAGCAATTGAAAATTGGTGCGAAACATTGCAATTAGAATTAAATTTTTTTTAAATGTGTGTAGTAATAAGTTTTTGGAAAAAGAATAGTTCTCCTTTTAGGACATACAAAATAAGTAATAATGAATTAACAAACGTGGAATCCATTAAATATCTTGGAATAAGACTGACACATGATCTTTCGTGGGGTAAACACATACGTGAAATAATGGGTCAAGCTAATCGTAAACTGGGATTCATCCAAAGAGTATTGGGTAATTGAGACGATCATGTACGAGAAATCAGCTACTTTTCCCTTGTTAGAGCTCATTTGGAATATGCTGCCAGTGTATGGGATCCCTACGAAATTGGTCTAAGTAATGAACTTGAACGTGTGCAGCGAAGATCGGCAACATTTGTAAAGGGACGGTACGATAACATTATTAGCGTAGCCAGTTTATTAAATGAATTACATTGGCAATCATTGTCAGATTGCAGGTTGAAATTCAGAATTAATCTCTTTAACAAATTCCAAGACAATATTTTGTTAAAAATATTTTGCGAACCCCAACTTACTATGGGACTGGACCATAATCACAAAATTATAGAAATTGATTGCCGAACTGAGAGATTCAAAATGTCCTTTTTCCCTCGCACAATTAGAGATACGAATAACGGTAAATATGGCCAATCGGAGAGTAGCAATGGATAGCATTGGTAGCTGCATGTTGGTATGAGTACTTAAAGCTAACCCTACAAACAGAATGTTTTTGCATGTTTGCTTTGCAATTTCTATCTTTTTTTAAATAGTGAAGTCCTGAATAGTATATTAATACTATTCCTTTTTTATGCATGTTATGTAGTGCATGTTTGGTGAGAAATCACCCCCTGCCACACACCTTTGTGGTGGCTTGCAAGGTATTATGTAGATGCAGATGTACTTGTGCTCTACTGGAAATACAAACACTATATTGTACCTTAGAGTTTCATTACTTTGAATGATTGCATTGTTACTTTGCCTTTTTCGCTGTGACATTGTTTATTCTGCCCAATATTTGCGTTTGTCATAGTTTTTTCATTATTTCTACTAATACCATGCACTAAACATTTTCTATTTAAATGTGAGCAAAATGTGTTTTTGAACGAATTAGTGTGTCAGTTCATATGGAGCATTAACTGATGTCTATAGTTTAACATTGAATACGTGCTGTAGATCGTTGCTATATTTCCTTGCTGACATGAACCGTAAAGTATTGTTATTACTACCAGTATTATTACCAATTCCATGGTATATATACTAGCGTTACATTTTGTCTTTGGTTTCTATAATTTCCTTAGCTGTGAAGGTGTAAAATTCAATTTATCTCATTCAATTCAACTCATAAAATTTAATAATTTCACCCCGTGCGTAGTTTTTTTTTAGTCACTAGAATAGGTGTCAAATATTTGTGTTCCATGCCTTGACGTTCATGCGATATAATGTTTCACCCTCTTTTGAGCACCCTTGAGGTTACTTGCACTGCTTGGTGTTTCCAATGATAATTTAATGTTGCAGGATTAATGATTTCACGACATTTGACCTTACTATAATACTTGCTGTTGTAATTGATCCAAATTTGTACCCAAATGTGTTTTGTAGTTCAATTGTTCTCCTATTAACAGTCTTGCAATCTTTTATTTATTTTGTTTCGTTGCTATGCCCTGCTCAACAGTAAAGTTTCTCTGTTATGTTCTATGCGCTGTAGAGCATGCTTCATGTGTATTATATGTGATTACCACAAACGTGTTCTCGTCATTAAACCACCATTTTTAACACTTGCCTTTATTATTTTTTCCTTTTGTATCATGTACCACTTGGTTTCTGTTTTAATTTGTACAATGTGTGCTAGTGTGTAGAAATGTTGCAACCTTAGACCACAGATGGATACAGACTTTTTTACTGCATTTTGAAGAAAAATACCCTTCATCACAACACCAATGAAAATCATAGCAGTAAATTTTTATTTTTTTTTTGCTATCACTTCAGTCACCACCACAGTTGCAGATTTTAATAAGATTCAGTTCAAATTTGCGCATAATTCATGCTGAAAAATAATTCTTCTAATAGGAAGATATCTTCATAAATGGACGATAACCGTAAGATAACAGCCATATTATACCCTAATGCTGTGTTCTTTATGTGGCTACGTTTCAATATTATTTTATGGTCCCATCTACGAGGGATGATTATTTTTACGAACCGCTGTAATAGTTTAAATATACAGATTAACTTGTTTTTTGAAAGCATTTTTCATGATTTAACGTATTCCCTTAACGCATGAATCACATTCAATGTTGTTTTAGAGATAGTGCTCTATCACCCTAGTCTTAAATTAATTTGTGTTGAATGTTTCTTCATGGATTAAAACTCAAAATTTCATATTCTTAGTGTGTTCAATACTATTTACTATATATTGCAATAGTTCCCGTTTTCCGATATTTGTCACAAGAATAAATACTTATATTTATTTAATTGCAATGTGCTTAGTGTTTATTTCTGTGGTTTGGCCTCAGGCAACACATATGGAACACTCACGAAGAAGCTATGATAAAGGAATTAGAGATTGTGCCAAGAGAATAAACAAGATTTGTTAAATGCCATTGCGAGAGTTATATGAACACTGGAATGGTAATTATCGTAACGATGCAGGTTAAATGAAAATTTAGGTTAAAATATTTAATCAATTTCGATGCAAATATTTTTAGAGATAACGTTACATTTATATTAAACTTTCCTGCATATTATGCTATATTAGATCAGATAGTAAAGATTTGACAGATTGATTGTCGTACCGATATATTCAAAATGGCCGTTTCCCCGCGTACCATAAGAGAAAATGATAGGTAGTTGAACAATTGTTAAGAGTAGTCTATAGTGCATGAATCATGTTTTTTTTATTTCCGACCAATGCCTGCTTGTGAAATACAGATAAATATAAATTCATTGACATTCTTTCTAGCCATTTTTCGCGTAGATACTAACCATATATTTGAACGTGACTATTATATCTCACACGTTTTAATGAATTATTACCATTTATAGATCTTATTTACATTTATTTCTGCATGCTTGGTGGTCTTCACCCTCTGCCACACACCATCGCGGTGGCTCGCTGGGTAATACGTATTTATATATAAGTTTATTTTGCGAGCCCAGTCATGTGTAAATTGATTGCGCGCCATTCTGCACTGTAGTTCGGCGTTCGCTCACGTGGGGGCGCGACGAGGGTGTATGAAGTAGAGGCCCTGTATTAACATGTAAATCAGTGAGAGTGAGACTTGTGTTAATAGAGGGCCTCTAGTATGAAGGAGGTGGCGTTAGACGGGAGAAGATGTTCAGAAGAAGAGGATGGCGTCTTTTTCTTTCCTTCCGTGCCTCGTAATAGCAGTTAGCAGTATTCTCACTCTCACGGGCTGTCACGCTTATGCTTGATGGGCTGCTCGAAGATTGACAGCCGAAGCATAAGTTTTCACGCGGGTCTAATACGTTACACGGACTTCGGCCGTACCATCCACAAACTTGGAGCTGTTGTCTTTTTCCTGAGGAAACATCCAGTACATCTTCCAGGACAAATCTCGGAGACACGCGGCCTGGAAGACAAGGAGCAAGGAGATTCTCATGTCTTCCGCCACTTGACTGGGTATGACGAGCTTAATATTAACGAAATTTTGATGTCACTGTACAAAGGGACCATGTACCGTACATATAGGAACTTGTTATTCTGTCAAATTTATCACGGCAACTGTCGTTATTTGGGAACTGTTTAACGGTACATTCAGATACCCGATACCCGTGTATCGCTACTAGTACTTATCCAGTACCCATGTAACTGTACGTGTATTTTTTCGGTAACTGCATAGGGATACGTTCAGTTATCCTGTAGTTATGTAACGATATCCCAAGTAACTGAGTAAAAGTAGACTCAGCTATTCCAGGAGTTAAATAACGGTATATTCAGTTACACGGTAACTATGCAACGGTACAATGGGGTATCCGGTATCAGTGTATCGGTACATTTTGAAATTAAGTATCTGTGTATCCGGTAGCTTTATAACGGTATATTTAGATACATGGTAACTGAGTAACAGTTTATTTGTCGTCAAGTACTTGAGAACTAGACAGTGTGCAGCGAAGGGCAGCTAGGTTCGTCAAAAAGTGTTACGATAGGTTGAGTAGTGTATCAGAATTAATATAAGAACTAAGGAGGTAATCATTATAATAACGCAGGTTAAAGTACAGATTAAATCTATTAGAGAAATTTCAATCGGATAGCTTTACTGAAAATGTGAGGCACATATTAAAAAACACCAGCGTATTATGCTGGATTCGACCAGATAAACAAGATTAGAGAGATAGATTGTCGTACTGATAGATTCAAAATGGCATTTTCCCCCCGTACTATAAGAGAACAGAATAGGCAGCATAGCAAAGGGATAGATAGGGGAAATATTTTAGAGTAGTCTGTAGTGCATTATGCATGTATTAATCCCTTAAATACTATAGATACTAACAATCTACTTGCATGAGACCCTGTAGTTGCTTGTTTGCAGTGCATGTTAGTAGTGCATGCTTGGTGATATTCACCCCCTGCCACACACCCTCGCGGTGGCTTGTAGGGTATCGTACAGATGTAGATGAAGTAACTGGGTAACGGTAGTATTTCAGTTAGTTCGATAGGAGAATCTATTAACAACTTTTTCCCGCATGGCCTGAGATAACAATCTTGTCGAGTTGTGCGAATTCTAATCTATTCGCTACTAATTTTAGACTGTTTAGACAAAAATCTTACTTCTCTACTCATCATCATCATGGGTAAACAATGCTAGGATTGGTTTGACGCAGCCCTCCACTCGATTCTTCTATCGGCCATCCTCTTCATATTCATCTACATCCACATCTACATAATACCCTGTAAGCCACCATAAAGGTGTGTGGCATGGGGAGAACTCTCACCAAATATGCACAACGTATCATGCATAAAAAAAGGATTAGTACTTGTATAGATACTGTTCAAAACTACGCTATTTAAAAAAAGATAAAAATAGCAAAACATACATGCAAAAACATGCCGTTAGTTGGGTTAGCTAAAAGTCCTTATACCAACATGCAACTACCAATGTTACCATTGCTACACTCGTACTGGATATATTTACCGTTATTCATATCCCTAAAAGTACGAGGAAAAAAGGACATTTTGTATCTGTCAGTTCGGCAATCTATATCTCTAATTTTGTGATTATGGTCCTGTCTACTATAGTAGGTTGGGGTCCGCAAAATATTTTTAACATTATCACTGAAAATATGGTCTTGGAATTTGTTTAAGAGATTAAATCTAGATTTCAACCTGTGATCTGACAATGATTCCCAATTTAATTCATTTAATAGACTGGTTACGCTAATAAGGTTATCGTACCGTCCCTTTACAAATCTTGCCGATCTTCGCTGCACACGCTCAAGTTCGTTATTTAGACCGATTTAGTCGGGATCCCATACACGGGCAGCATATTCCAAATGAGGTCTTACAAGGGAAAAGTAGCTGATTTCTCGTACATGATCGTCACATTTACCCAGTACTCTTTTGACGAATCCCAGTTTACGATTCACTTGACCCATTATTTCACGTATGTGTTTACCCCAGGAAAGATCATGTGTCACAGTCATATTGACGTAGCTCCTCTCTCTTACATCCCTCACAAACTGTTCCATGTATCTCATATACGAGTCCTGCCTTATCCAATCTTCCCGTTCACTTTGTCTTTGTCATTCACTTTGGTTTTCACTTAGTCCACTCTTCTTAGGACCTCCTCGTTACTTACTCAGTCAATCCATTTTACCTTAATCATTCTTCTGTACCACCACATTCCAAATGCTTCCACCCTTTTCTTCTCCGTTGCTCTCATCGTCCATGCCTCACTGCCGTAAAGAAACATGCTCCAGATGTACGTTCTGATGAATTGTTTCCTTTCTTCTGCGCTTGTATTTCTAGCTGTAAGTAGATTCTTCTTTTGATGGAATGCCTTCTTTGCCTGGGCTTTTCCACTGACCAGTGCTGGCTAAAGACAAAATTCTAATGACATATATTCACTAGTTGAACGTAGTAGTAAAAGTTAGGTAGTATAAATTGTGGTAAAATAGCATGTTGGACATGAAATACATAAGTTTTCAACCGCCAATACTTCTACGCATGTATTTCCAGCTGTAAGTAGATTCTATTTTTCATATAGAATGCCCTGTTTGCCTGGGCTATTCTACTAACTATTTCCTTCTTGCTTCGTCCATCGTTGGTTACTCGGCTTCCTAGGTATCAGAACTCTTTCATCTCTTCCAGTTTTTGTTTTCCTAGTTTGAGATTGATTTTGGCCTCTTGTTTCTTGGTTCACACCAATATCTTAGTCTTCTTCTTATTTATCTTCAGCTGATATCTGGCCATTGCCCTTTCCATAGTTACTAGAATCTTTTCAGATCCCTCTCTGTCTCGGCTATGAGTGCTATACCAACTTTTCCACTACTATTAGTAGAATACTACTTCTATTAATTATCCTTTTTATGCATGATATATGTTGCATATTTGGGGTAAATTCATCACCTGCCAAACACCTTTTATGGTGGCCGGAAGGGTATTTTGTAGATGAAGAAGATGCAATGAGAGATAAAATATCATGTAAATATCGGCTTATAAAGTGTAAGTGCTTCTTCGGCTTTTGTTTCTCATGACTTTCATGTCTGAGCATGTCACCTGATTTTCATCATATCATAACTCATCCCATACTTCCTCTCATCGCGATACTTTACTTCATGTAAAGTAATTCAATTGACGAATTTATCGCATTCTGGCATGATGACTCTTCGATCATACCTTCCTCCTCCCGTCAGTTTGGACGGATACAGTGGCGCCGTTTAACACGAGCGGAAATCTCACTCTCTACCTCTAACCCAATTTTTTTCTGCGACTTAAGCAGCGTTGCCTTCGTGATGCTTATTCTTGACAAGTTTTAGATTTTTGTGTTTCCAAGGGGACCAAAGAAGCAGCGAGACAGCTATCTACATCTACACGATACGAAGATCACCAAGCATGCACTACTAACATCCAAACAAGCAACTAAAGTGTCTCATGCAACTAGATTGTTAGTATCTATAGTATTTGAGGGGTTAATACATGCATCATGCACTACAGAATACTCTAAAATATTTCCCCTACCTAATCCTTTCCTATGCTGCCTATTCTGTTCTCTTATAGTACGGGGGAAAAAGGCCATTTTGAATCTATCGGTACGACAATCTATCTCTCTAATCTTATTTATCTGGTCGAAGCTAGCATAATACGCTGGTGTTTTTAATATGTGCCTAACATCTTCAGTAAAGATATCCGATTGAAATTTCTCTAATAGATACAATCTGTACTTTAACCTGCGTTCTGATAATGATTCCCTCCTTAGTTCTAATATCAAGTTCTCTGATCAAACCTAATTCATTCGAATCCCATGCACTGGCTGCATACTAGTGAAAAGTAACATCGCTCTTTTGTCTTCTCATCACATTTCGCTAGTACTCTTTCTATAAATTCTAGCTTTATCTTCACTCGGCCGCATATTTCCCTTATGTGTCTTCCCCACGATAAATCCTTAGTGATTGTTACACCTAAATATCTTATGGTTTCAACGTTTTCGATCTTCGTGTTACTAATTTTATAGGTACGCTCTATCGAATTATTCCTCCTCCAAAAATTGATAGTTACACAATTTTTAAGGTTAAGCTCTAACCGCCATTAGTCGCACCACTCTTGAATTGCATCTAATTCTTTGCTAAGCGATTTCCTGTCTTCTTCTTTTGATATAGGCAGTGTAGTGTTAGACATAGGTAGTGTAGTGTTTTATTTCTCCTTTTAAACATATCGACCCTTTCCAGGGCTGGCCTTATCACAAAAACTTAACACAAAAACACGAAGTACGTGGTGGATAAGAAGGAAACGGGATAGATCACAGTAGAAAGAGTTATACATATTTCTATATCTGCCATTCGTTTGTTATTCAGGGGACGTGATCGACAGCTGAGGTCTTTTGGGTTTTGAGGGTTAGCTGTAAGAACTCATACCAACATGCAGGTACCAATGCTATCCATTGCTACTCTCCGATTGGACACTGGATTGTTGGATTACTACACATTTGATTTTTTACTGTTATTCGTATCTCTAATTGTGCGAGGGAAAAAGGACATTTTGAATCTATCAGTACGGCAATCAATTTCTCTAATTTTGTGATTATGGTCCAGTCTACCATAGTAAGTTGGGGTTCGCAAAATAATAATAATAATAATAATAATAATTTTTATTGGTCACTGTTGATATGTACATACATACACGCATATATAGGACCCGTCAATTGCACATGAGACATAAAACATTCGAATAATTTTAACCATATAGAAAAGTAGCACAGACAAAACCCAAAACACAGTGTTAATTACATTCATTAAAATACTCTTCAATAGAATAGAAACATTTATCCAATAAATATTGCTTAAGGTTAACTTTGAACTTATTAGGTAAATATTTTTAACATCATATCTGAAAATATTGTCTTGGAATTTGTTTAAGAGATTAAGTAGAAATTTCAACCTGCGACCTGACATTGATTCCCATTTTAATTCATTTAATAGACTGGTTACGCTAATATAGGTATCGTATCGTCCCTTTACAAGTTTTTCCGATCTTCGCTACACACATTCCTCCATTCCACGCGGTATCTTCGCTTCATGCCCTATACTTACCGGTTCCAATCATCCGTTCCCATCTATCAATTTATCTCCGTCTAAATAAGGGAGTGGAGTACCCATTACCCTGTGGGCGGAGAGAGTACGAGTTTGGACAGAGCATTTTCAGAGGTCAGCTATTTTGAGGACCCTCCCTCTGTTTCCAGTGGGAGAGCACTTTGCAACTCCGGTTGCCACAACCTGTGTGCACAAAAGGTCGCGGGGGCGTAAGAAAAAAAAGAGAAACGCACAAGCGAAACGAAATTCCGCATCTCTCCGCGAATATGTCCCATCTGACGTCACGATCACTCTCGAGTCACGGGGGTGCACTTTTAGACCGCTGGAGAGGGTGCGTTGACGTCACGAGTGTTTTTTTTGCTCTCTCCCACCCCTCCGAGATGAGTCAACCTAGCAACATTTCACCCTCGATTTCCCCTAAACGTGCATATGACGTCACCCATTGACGACGATAGAGTGAGGGGGAGGAGGGGTGTCGGACGCCACGAAAAGTCAGCGAAGGAAGTCGCTTTTGCAGCAGAGAGGAGAGCGTAATTGGCAGGGAGAACTCGATTTGCAATCGATGAGTGCAAGTCAGGACGCGTGACGATGTCAAATGGGTTTGGGAGCCAATTTAGGTCCCATTTAACCTCCTTAGATGCGCGGAGCTACTTTTTCGAATACCCCCCCTCCTTTCCTTCTTCACTCACCGTTTCTGTTTCCATGGGAACGTTGGTGCGTGGGTGACACGATAGGTGGCATCCCTAAGAATGTCACATGCGACTCTTACCAGTCTCCCTTATCAAAGAAGCAGCTCTAAGTGCATTTACATCTACATCTACACGATACCCTGCAAGCCACCGCGAAGGTGTGTGGCAGGGAGTGAAGATCACCAAGCATGCAGACATCAATCGTGCACGTACTTGTATGCGTTACCAATCCATTCTCCTTCTCCTATCCTTAGTATATTTATATGTAGATGTAGATGCACGCGTATTATCATGGTTCACCATCGGCTACATCTACATCTACATAATACCTTGCAAGCCACCACAAAGGTATGTTGCAGGGGGTGATTTCTCACCAAACATGCACTACATATCATGCATAAAAAAGGAATAGTATTTATTTACTAGTCAGAACTTCACAATTTAAAAAAGATAGAAATTGCAAAGCAAACGTGCAAAAACATTCTGTTAGTAGGGTTAGCTTTAAGTACTCATACCAACGTGCAGCTACCAATGCTATTCATTGCTACTCTCCGATAGGACATATTTATCGTTATTCGTTTCTCTAATTGTACGAGGGAAAAAGGACATTTTGAATCTCTCAGTTCGGCAATCAATTTCTCTAATTCTATGATTATGGTCCAGTCTACCATAGTAAGTAGGGGTTCGGAAAATATTTTTAACATCATCACTGAAAATAATTTGTTTACGTCTAAATTTCAACCTGCGATCTGACAATGATTCCCAATTTAATTCATTTAATATACTGGTTACGCTAATTAGGTTATCGTACCGTCTTTTTACAAGTCTTGCCGATCTTTGCTGCCTACGTTCAAGTTCGTTAGTTAGACCGATTTCGTAGGGATCCCATACACTGGCAGCATATTCCAAATGAGGTCTTACAAGGGAATTAACTAGCTGATTTCTAAAACTACATAATATTCACATTTACCCAGTACTCTTTTGATGGATCCCAGTTTACGATTAGCTTGACCCATTATTTCACGTGTGTGTTTACCACAGGATAGATCAAGTGTCAGTCTTATTCCTAGATATTTAATGGATTCCACATTTGTTAATTCATTATTACCGCTATGCACCTTCTAGGTAGTCGTAAGATAGTTAATGATGTTCTTTTCGTCTGGGAGTAGAATATCATCTATTTAATGCCGACTAGATAGAAAAGGAGTGGTGTTGGCCTAGTAGGCATAGCGCTGAACTGTTGACCGAAGGGCCCCGGTTTCAAAACCCGGGCAAGAGCCTTTCTGGAATTCCCTTCGTTCGTTTTCAGCGTTCCAGAACTTCGTACCAATCGTCGATAGATTGGAAGATATTTAGTCTTAAGCCTGGGGGTAGGGACAAAGAAATCTATGAGACATTCATGAACCTGTTCGCATAAGTTTTGTTAGGGTGGGACTCATTATCAGAGCGTAGGTTAAGGTACAAATTAAATCTATTAGAGAAATTTCATTCGGATAGCTTTACTGAAGATGTTAGGCACATATTAAAAACACCACGGTATTATGCTAGGTTCAACCAGAGAAATAAGATTAGAGCGCTAGATTTTCGTACCGATAGATTCAAAATGGCATTTTTCCCCCGTGCTATAAGAGCGCTCAAAATGGCTCCTTGTCTTGTAATAATATTTAACAAATCCATCAAAGAACATGCAGTTCACAATGCCTGGAATATATCATACTTAATCTCAATTTTAAAAGTTGTGATAGGGAACAGCCATGTCATTATGGACCAATATCATTAACGTCACTATCATGTAATATTAATATAGCATAAAATAGTTGCATCATTAATGGGACTTCTCGAAATCCAGGATTTATTGATAACAAACCAACATGGGTTCAGTAGGGGGCGGTCTTGTGAAACTCAAGTAGGTCTTTCTGTTCATGATATTTTTGTTTCCGGAGAAGGTAACGTTCAGGTAGAGGTAGCGTTTCTTGACTTTAGAAAAGTGTTCGACAAGGTTCCCCACTGTAAACTACTCGCGAAGTTAGCATCATACGGGATAGAAAGTAATACTATAGTAGGCTGGATAGGATACTTCTTACACGTACGCGTTAAAAGATTGGTATTAGATGTTGTTTGCTCTGGTATAATGCATATTATTGTGCTTTTCATCCCCTGCCACTCACCACTTCGGATGCCCGTAGGGTACTGCGTAGATGCAGATGTATACAATGGACGTCATCACTGATATTTGTGATCATTCCTTTTTAATATAATTAAATGATGCTTCCTTGTCATCTCAGATTTAAAAAAAATGTATTGTCTTACAGTGTCTACATGTTTAAAGTTCCGAAACCGTTTTATAAATTCAGAAGAAAAAAGATTTTATTAAGATACTGACAAATATGCTCGCAGTGACCATAAAAAAAGTCATTTTAGATCCATTTATTAAAAGCGTCACTAGGCTTAATTCCCATAGAATACTGGTAAAAAGAGGTGCTACGGGAAAAATTAGAGAGACTACTGTCTCGTAAAATGGACTCAGGGCAATTAGCAATTGATTTCTCTTAGTCCAATGTTTAATGTAGGCATTGAATATACCAAGAAGAAAATGAAGAAATGATGAAAGAAATGTTTCAGCTTTTCTTAATATAGCGCTTGTGCATGTGTATCGCGTAAATAGAAAAGAAGGTAATATTACTAACGAAGTGAGGCGAAGAAATTGTCCAAAGTACATGAGATACATATTAATAAAAAGTAATTAAGGGTTGAAAGCAAGGAGCACTTGTTACAAATTTTAATAAAATGGGTCAATGTGACTTGACTAGAGTACTTTTTCTCGAGATTTCGGGAGATGTAGGAATTGTATTCAGTATGAAAAACAGATCTTAGCTAATCAGACTAAGGGGGTCTTGGTGGCCTAGTGGGTAGAGCACTGAGCCACTGACCTGAGGGTCCCTGGTTCAAATCTCGGTCAAAACCCTTTCTGGACAACCCCATCTAAAAAATCCTCGAGATTCGATTTTCTGCGTGTCAGAACTTGGTAGGAAATCGCAGGTGGCCCAGGAAAAGGAACTTGCCCCCCATACCCTGAATGTGTGAATTTCACACGCCATTGGCTTAGTACGGGGTGAGCTCTACTCTTACCTATCAAAAAAGCCAACCTTCGGGTTGAATCACTGAGTGAGTGAGTGAGATATTCCAAAAACTATATTTTTTTGATGAATTTTTATTATCAAATTACAACTTACCTAAATTGTCCTTACAACGGAAGACCTTCATCATCTCCTAACTTTTTATTTGCAGCAACTTTTAATGTTGCAATTATGATATTAGTTTTCATGATCATCATCATTCGTCATCAATCCTCTGATTTGAGACCTCATTTGGAATATGCTGCCAGTGTATGGGATCCCTAAGAAATTGATATAAATAACGAACTTGAACGTGTGCAGGGAAGATCGGCAAGATTTGTAAAAGGACGGTATGATAACCTTATTAGCGTAACCAGTCTATTAGATGAATTAAAAAGGGAATCATTGTCAAATCGTAGGTTGAAATTTAGACTTCATCTCTTAAACAAATTCCAAAACCATATTCTCAGTGATGTTAAAAATATTTGGCAAACCCCAACTTACTATGGTAGACTGGACCATAATTACAAAATTAGAGTAATTGATTGCCTAACTGACAGATTCAAAATGTCCTTTTTCCCTCGTACAATTAGAGATACGAATAACGGTAAATATGTCCAAACGGAGAGTAGCAATGGTTGGTAGCTGCATGTTGGTATGAGTACTTAAAGTTAACCCTACTAACAGAATGTTTTTGTATGTTTGCTTTGCAATTTCTATCTTTTTTAAATAGTGAAGTTGTGACCAGTATATTAATGCTATTCATTTTTTATGCATAATATGTAGTGCATGTTTGGTGAGAAATCACCCCCTGCCATAAAGCTTTATGGTGGTTTGCAGGGAATTATGTAGATGTAGATTGGTTTTACGGAGCTCTCCACTGAGTCCTTCTAATGGCTAATCTCTTAATATTTACGTATTTATTTTCTTTCACATCCTTCATCACGTGTTCCATATATCCCGCACAAGGCCTTCCTTCGCCATTCTTCCCGTTCACTTTTCCTTCGACGATTGTCTTCATCAGGCCATCGTGTCTCAAGATGTGGCCGATTAAGTTGTACCGTCTTCCGATATTAGTGTTGTCGTTGTTTACTGTTTTGGCTCATCTCGTTATTTCTTACATCTTATGATTCATTCTACAGTGAGTTTCAATTTTCTTAGATTTGCAAACAGAATTATTCTGCTTGCCAAATGTTTTTCCTCGTAAAATATTTCTCAAATACTTGTGTTCACTTGCGCAATTCAATTAACTCTTCCCCAACATTATTTGCTGTCCCTCTGCAGCATCTCATTGTTTTGTACCATTCTACATCTACATCTACACGATACCCTGCAAGCCACCGCGAGGGTGTGTGGCAGGGGGTGAAGACCACCAAGCATGCACTACTAACATGCAAACTAGCAACTATATTGTCTCATGCAACTTGATTGTTAGTATCTATAGTATTTAAGGGGTTAATACATGCATCATGCACTACAGAATACTCTAAAATATTTCCCCTGCCTATCCCTTTGGAATGCTGCCTATTCTGCTCTCTTATAGTACAAGGGAAAAATGCCAGTTTGAATCAATCGGTACGACAATCTATCTCTCTAATCTTATTTATCTGGTCGAATCTAGCATAATACGCTGGTGTTTTTAATATGTGCCTAACATCTTCAGTAAAGCTATCCGATTGAAATTTCTCCAATAGATTTAATCTGAACTTTAACCTACGCTCTGATAATGATTTCCACCCTAATTCTTGTATTAATTCTGATACACTACTCAACCTATCGTAACACCTTTTGACGAACCTAGCTGCTCTACGCTGCACACTGTCTAGTTCTCTCATCAAACCTAATTCATTAGGATCCCATACACTGGCTGCATACTCAAGGTGGGGCCTAACTAGTGAAAAGTAGCATCGCTCTTTTGTCTTCTCATCACATTTCCCAAGTACTCTTTTTATAAATCCTAGCTTTCTCTGCGCTCGGCCGCATATTTCCCTTATGTGTACTCCCCACGTTAAATCCTTAGTGATTGTTACACCTAAATATCTTATGGTTTCAACGTTTACGATCTTCGTGTTACTAATTTTATAGGTACGCTCTATCGAATTATTCCTCTACAACTCACAACTCAACACAACAACTCTTAGAATGTTAAATAGCTTGTTTGTGCATTTGGCCGCAAAAGTCATCGGTCCGTGGGCCGATTTTCGATACAGAGAACATTTTTCTTATGTAAATTTTCAACAGAAAACACTCTGTTTCAGCAATGGAAGATCCCTGTTTTGCCTAACCTCGTGTGCACTGAAGGGTGTGTCGGGTCCTGCACCATTGAGAAGAGGCCTTTGAAGGGTTTCATTTCCTGTTGAGGTGTCCTTTTGAGTATTGTTCCTCCATCCAGCCAAACAATCAACCCCCACCGGGTACCACAGAGAACGAGGAGAACCTCTCAGGTTAACTTTCAAAGGTAGCTCGGTCTCTTTGACAATTTTGCTCTTTGGAAACCTGAAAGAGGTAGTACTATAGTTTCGCTGCCGATGTCTACAACATTGATTGAAATATGTCCGGAATGGGGGCGTTTACTCGGAACCAAAATCGCAATTCTGTACACGAAATCGTTAGATGGAAAATAAAAATGAATTTTAGCGAAAAAGTTAATCTTCTAACCACAACCATTCACTCATAAATCAAAAATTAAAATAAGTAAAAGGTGAAGCCCACCTAAAAAGCTACTGTGATAACATTAACGCCATTTTCCTCACGTCCTTGACTGCTCTTATGGGAAGGGAAGGGAGTGGAGGGGGTTCTCGGAAGGTCTGCTCGCACAGATGATGTCGCAATCGCTCCTATTGGCAGAGTCCGCTGGCTCCCCCCCATTGCGATAAGGTAAAGTAGCTTCGTGGGCTCGGTTGTGATTGGACGAAGTCGATGACGTCAGAGGTTGCACCACGCCCACCTTTCCGAAAGGGTTAAAAACAACAGTTTTTCGCCGCTTATAATTCGGGAAATAATTGATGGATCCAAAAACGGAAAAATATGGGTCTTTTTATCTTACAAACTCTATTAGATTCGTCAATAAAAAATAAGGTAAACGACCCCATTGCCCAGGTTGCTTGCACTTCCCAGAATGGGTGCCAGGGAAAATATTAATTTATTTTACAATGACTTCAATGTAACCTGTGCCTAATCTTAGTTACCTTTAGAGACCTATGAATGTTTTTTCATTCGTAAGAAAAGTAGGCAAAACGTGGTCATTGTCAGGTGCTTGATTCCTAAAAAATATATATAAAATTTTTAAATATTTATATGGCATGTGATTAATTTCCATATACTTACTATTGAACCTTTAAAAATTATAATACTTTTTCTAAGGGATGGCCAAC
Organism: Platycnemis pennipes; assembly: GCA_933228895.1. Lineage (NCBI taxonomy): Eukaryota > Metazoa > Arthropoda > Insecta > Odonata > Platycnemididae > Platycnemis > Platycnemis pennipes. The sequence continues at coordinate 11,523,216 of OW121850.1, read as the reverse complement.
GGTACAAAAATTAGTTAATCAATAACAATAATACATTGTTATGAATGCGATACTTATAATTTAATCGTCAGCTGAATTGCACATATCGCGGATAATTCAGGGAAAATAATCTTTAAAAAAATGTAATTTTCTAGACTTAAGGGACATGAAAAGTATCTATTCGTTTGAGCTTAGCAGGTTTGAGCAGGGCAATGAGGAAAAGTTTTCGTGATCTCTTGGCCCTCTTCCTCAGATTTACTTACGATACGGCCTCTTTTCTCTCAGCATCCCCTAGTATATCCTAACTATGCCCGTGGTGGTATTTTGGAGATGCCTTTGTCATCAATAATTTGTCTGTCTTATGAGAAAAAGGCAACGGGCAACAAAAAGTCAACCAAAACCGTTATGTACCCCATTTATATTAACTACCTCCGTTGCCTTTGATAAAGAAAAATTCCTTTCCTTCCATACCCTTCCTCAACTTTATTTCATCACTCTTTCTCTCCTGGACCACCACCCATTTTTCGGCGCGTTATAAATTCTGCAGGGAAGTGTTTCTCCCGTGTTATGAAAAAAAAGGTCACTTGCAAAGTATCCTTATAATAAGAATGACACATGATCTTTCCTGGGGTAAACACATGTAAAAAAATGGGTCAAGCGAATCGTAAACTGGGATTCATCGAAAGAGTACTGGGTAAATGTAACGATCTGGTACGAAAAATCAGCTAATTTTCCATTGTTAAACCTCATTTGGAATATGCTGCCAGCGTATGGGATTCCTACGAAATAGGCCTAAGTAATGAACTTGAACGTGTGCAGCGAAGATCGACAAGAATTGTAAAGGGTCGGTATGATAACCTTATTAGCGTAACCAGTCTATTAAATGAATTAAAATGGGAATCATTGTCAGATCGCAGGTAGAAATTTAGACTTAATCTCTTAAACAAATTCCAAGACAATATTTTCAGTGATGATGCTAAAAATATTTTGCGAACCCCAACTTACTATGGTAGTCTGGACCATAATCATAAAATTAGAGAAATTGATTGCCGAACTGACAGTTTCAGAATATACTTTTTTCCTCGTACAAATAGGTATATGAATAACGGTAAATATATCCAATACGAGTGTGTCAATGGATAACATTGCTATCATGTTGGTATAAGGACTTGGAGCTAACCCAACTAACAGCATGTTTTTGCATGTTTGAATTGCTATTTTTATCTTTTTTTTAAATGGTGAAGTTTAGAACAGTATATAAATACTAATCCTTTTTTATGCATGATAAGTAGTGCATGTTTGGTGAGAATTCACCCCCTGCTACACACCTTTATGGTGTCTTGCAGGGTATTGTGTTGATGTATCTATACTTGATGATATTACAATACCAACGACGCCGTAGGTACTGTGAAATATTTCTTCAAACTCTGCTTCTCCAAGATTCTTCGCGACAATGCTGAAGTGATTAAGTGTTCGTCCCGACCGAGGAGACGGGGGAAGAGAGGTAAGGGAATGAGGAAACGGAGGAGGAATGTGGATGGAAAAAGAACACTTCTCCCTTGCACCAGGGATCCTTAATGAAAAAGGATTATGGAAAGAACGAGGAAGGGTGTAGGGGGAGCAAAATGGGGAGCAGCGGGGAGGATGGGGGTTGGAATGAAGACAGATGAACGACGGTGCCCCGTAACGTCTACGCCCTAGGCCCTTCCTCCCCGAAAAAACATTCCCTTCCTGCTATTGGCCCGCTTATTATCATCGTTGCTGCGAACCACTATTGTCCAACTGGCAACAAAGGAACGCACAGAACAATGAGAGGTTGTAAGATTGTTCGCTGAAAATTCCCAGAGGAAAATATCCTCGATATGGACCGTGAATCGAAAATTTCGACTTTTTGATCGAAGTCGAAGGTACAGCGTCGTCAGTTCATTGGTCCGGAAAGCGTGAGGTCTTCGGTTCGATACCCCATCCGTGACTACAGCAATGTTTGACGCACTCGCTTACTGTAGGCATGAAACAACCGAGAAATATCTAATAGCGTATTTTTGCTAATACTAACCGTCCCGAATTTTATGGGTTGAGTTATTTAGGTATCGGGACAAGGTAACAGGTAGCTTACCTGTTGGTTAAAATGTACAGTTCTTAACATATCATTCACGTTTTCACGTTACATTGAAGTCACGTTAATGTATTTAATTAAATAAATCCCTTGTAAGTTATTTCAACGGATATTTCCAAAAACAAATTTATGAGAGAATCTTTACATTAATCGTATAACAAAGAAATCCATGCATTTATTTTGCAAGTGTTAGTCAAAGGAAATTGTCTGTAAAATATCTCTAAGGGGAAAACTATTTTTTCTAGTCGATGTTAAATAGATGATATCCTACTCCCAGCGGAAAAAATATCTAAATTAATCTTACGAGCGAGAAATCTAGAAAGGCGTATAGTATATGTTGAACCATGATAAAACACGTATCATTTATCTTCATACATGCAGTCATCATTCAGTATACCGATACAATGGGGAATATGCATGAAATTTGGTTCTCGAATATTAATGATGTACTTGATGCGAAATTTTCTCACCAATTTAAATATATAAGCCAAATTTTTCTACGCCCACCACATAGATTATTGAATTAAATTAAAATGTTCCCGACAATCGACGACAGTCACGTGACCTGAAACGACTTCTGACGTCCCTGCACGGTATAGGTTCCATATTGCTACGGAGATAGACATTTATATTTATAAGAAAACGAAGTGAATATAGTGTTTTGAGGTTTTTAGCCGTTTCTCGAACGAAACGATGACTGAAAAAATAGTTAAAAAAGCACATTCCGACTATTTCCTTTGGTTGACTCTCTTATGGCGGCGTTCTGCTTGAAAAAAACCAGCGAATGCATAGACGTAGAAGAGATTCTTGGGCACTAAACAGGCATTATATAATTAGTGGACGATTTCCTCGTTACAATCCATACTACGTAAATAAAACTTCGAAATACAATCGTTTATTGTATTAAACAAATGAGATAAATACCTACGTTATCGTTAAGTATTTATTTAACAACTTACCTCCACGCATAAACAGATAAACATCGCCCATAGTGATACCGTGCCGTGACGTCATGCGATGACGTCGTGTTTTTAAGCTGCCGAAAGGGTGCAATTTTCAAAGAGTTATACCTTTGTAACGCAACTAAAATCTTCAGTAATATTTTCGCAAAGCACATTTTAGCTAATAAACTTCACATTCAAAGAGTTATAAAAAATGGTGCATGTTCCCCATTAGCGAAAGCCCTTTGGTCGAGGCTAAGAAAAAGAATGCAGCACTGGTGGAGTCAGTTGACTGTCTCTGAAGAAGCAGAAAATGAAAGGGTAAAGCTGAACGAACATGAAGTTCAGAAGACATAAAGATGACAGTCAGCATGATCAGGTGACAGCGAAATGGCGATGACATTGTAGTGGTCCAAGATATCTTGCAGGGGCAAGAGAGCTGAGGAGGAGGAAATAAAATCCTTTGAGACCCAGAGTAGGGTGGAGGCCATACAAAGGACAAAAAGGCATTCATAATAGGAGATATACCAAATGGAAAAAATGCTGCGAATACGATTCAGGTTGATTGAGGAAGCGCAAGAAAGAAAATTAGAATGATATTTGATGGAAACTAAAGAGAAAAACTCACCGTGGGGCGCTTGGGTATTCTACGTCCATTAAAGGGAAAAAATAATTCCAAATACATAAACATAATACCTTGCAAGTAGGGTTGCCATAAGTGCGAGGCAAGAATTCAGGACATCGACAAAATTTGTTGTAATGATATAACATTTTTCTGTATGCATCTAGCTTATTCCAAGCTATTATTAATATAAACTATAACATTACAAAATCAAAGTATATTATGTAATTTTTATGCAATCAGAAGTTTCATCTGTTATTCCCCCTTAAACCAGTCATATTTTTCTGAGGATGACATCTTCTTAAGCAACTCATTATTTTGTAACAGATAAGCATGAAAATCCAAGCATGACATGTGTTTAAAGTTATACTGAATCATCAGGATTGCTCTTATTGATTCATTTTTTAGCCTATTCCTGTCATCTGACCATTGTGCATTCATCAGAGAAAAAATTCTCTCCACACATGCATTATGGGCAGGTAAACAGAAATAGAACTGGGCAATCTTTAACAGTTCAGAGTACTGTTCACTATTTTTACAGGAGCTAAAAAATGCCACCCATTTATCACTTGCTAATTTTTCTGTGAAATTGTTGCCTGATTCATTGAGTTTTTCTTTCATAAATTTTATTAAACACAATGATTGGTCGAATGCTATTGAGTCATTCACCTTGTACCCTTGCTCCAATAAGTATTGAACAGTGTTTTCTATATACCCATCCCAAGTTGGAACATCCTTTAAGAGCAACCAATTGAAACACTTGAGATCAGTGAAAGAATTTAACCACTTTCGTAAATACTCTTGACAGGTGATATAGCATGTGTTAGCTTCTTTCATAAAATGATTAACAATGACTGGATCATCTAAGTCTTCTAAAATGCCTTTCACATTAAGAGGGAGAAAATTTTGATTAATCCTCTCTTTAAGATTCCTTTCTACTGAATCTAGTTAATTCACAACCTCAATTACAGATACACATTTTCTCTCTATGTTCATAATAGATTTCTGAAAGACTTGGGACAGTGGAAAAACAAAATTAAGAAAAGATTTGGCAAGTGGATTTCCAAAAAAAGACTTCAACATTTTTGGGCAGTTATCAATTGATAAGAAATATGATTTCAATGCTTCAAATAGTGAAATCATTCTTTCTACAGCAGGAAATATACTTAACCACCTAGTCTTTGAGTGATACAACAAATCTTGGTAAGTAATATTCACAAAGTCACAGAATTCTTTAAGTGTATTGACTCTTACAGTATAAATAGAAAAATGGTTGAAAACCTTAATTACTAGTGTCTCTACATCAATACTTAAGGCATCAGTACCAGCATGTAGTGTGTTGTGCATAATATGAGCTGGACACCGAATACCAATCATGTTACCACCACACTCCAAATCTTTCTTTAAATGACTGAATACATTATTTTCACCCTTTCTATTGAGCCCTCCAAAATTAGTGTTGACATTGTCACCCCCAAATGCAACCACTTTCTTTGCTATATCAAAAATCTTTACAGTTCTTAGTAAGTAATCAGATATAGTAAGTGATATTTCATTCTGTAGTTCATCAAACCAATTAATCTGGTTTGTATTCTCTCGGTCATGTCAAAATATTGGGCTACAACAGGGAACATCTTATGATATCGCTTGTTGCTAGCATCAGTTGATAAGCTAAGAAAGTCTATACCTTTAATAGAATTCTTGAACACACTTAAACTATGAGGAGCAAGAATGTTGTTCACAATGGATTCGGTTTTTGTTTTTGAGCTGGAGAATCTGCTGGCAACACAGGAGTCATTAAACAATTTAGAATACATTTTAGAACTACAACTGGCTGAATTATACGACATGTGATGTTTCACAGTGTGATATGCAAAGGCTCCTTCTGCTGCTGCTACATTCTTTGCTTCACCACTTTGTTGAATAAAATAACCCATGAGCCCTGAAGTATTTGATGCAACTGCTATATTCTTCTTGTGTTTTTCCGTCTTTAATGCTTAGTAATGTCACCTTTACCTCCATGTGATACACTCACATATGTACTGAAATTAAGAGAGAAAATTGGCTTACATCTACATCTACATCTACATAATACCCTGCAAGCCACCACAAGGGTGTGTGGCAGGGGGTGATTGCTCACCAAACATGCACTACATATCATGCATAAAAAAGGAATAGTATTAATATAGTAGTCAGAACTACACTATTTAAAAAAGATAGAAATTGCAAAGAAAACATGCAAAAACATTCTGTTAGTAGGGTTAGCTTTAAGTACTCATACCAACATGCAGCTACCAATGCTATTCATTGCTACTCTCCGATAGGACATATTTACCGTTATTCGCATCTCTAATTGTGCGAGGGAAAAAGGACATTTTGAATCGGTCAGTTCGGCAATCAATTTCTCTAACTTTATGATTATGGTCCAGTCTGCCATAGTAAGTTGGGGTTCGTAAAATATTTTTAACATCATCCCTGAAAATATTGCCTTGGAATTTGTGGAAGAGATTAAGTCTAAATTTCAACCTGCGATCTGACAATGATTCCCATTTCAATTCATTTAATAGACTGGTTACGCTAATATAATTATCGTATCGTCCCTTTACAAATCTTGCCGATCTTCGCTGCACACGTTCAAGTTCATTACTTAGACCGATTTCGTAGGGATCCCATACACTGGCAGCATATTCCAAATGAGGTCTAACAAGGGAAAAGTAAGGCTTAGTTTATTTACTAAACATATATATACATATATAATGGCTAATAGTCTACTTACTATTAGCCATTATACTAATATGCAAGTAAGTAAGTCTATAGACTTACTTACTTGCATATTATACAGTACGCTTCGAGCTCATGCTTTCCTCGTTTAATTGAGGGAAAATCCTTTGTCCATGCATCATTGAATTTTGATTGTCGTTTTTTAGACATCGTATAAAAATTAACCATTAACGGTAAATTTGTAAATGCTGTTGAAAACTGTCAAGAGAAAACATAAATATCACAAGTAAAACAACGTTAGAACACTTCACTTTAATTGATTGCTTTGATTATTATGCAACAGGAACCAGAAGTAATGTAAATGCAACTTCCGCAGTGCCATCTACTTACAAAAATCGACGTTACGCCAAGAAAACAAAGCATCATCGAGCGCGCTAGTCAACGATACAAATTGTGTGTACTCTTTAGTAACACCACGTAATACTTAGTTTTTAATTCAATTTTAAAATTCAGGACATTTGCCGATTTCTTACAAATCGGGCAGAACACTTTTCAATATGCTAAAATTCAGGAGAATCCCGCTTTTTCAGGACGTATGGCAACCCTACTTGCAAGCCACCATAAAGGTGTGTGGCTGAGGGATAATTCTCACCAAACATACACTAAATATCATGCATAAAAAAGGATTAGTACTTTTATAGGTACTGTTCAAAAATACACTAGGCATTTAAAAAAAGATAAAAACAGCAAAGCATACATGCAAAAACATGCTGTTAGTTGGATTAGCTTTAAGTCCTTATACCAACTTGCAGCTACCAATGTTATCCATTGCTACACTCGTACTGGATATATTTTCCGTTATTCATATCCCTAATAGTACGAGGAAAAAAGGACATTTTGAATCTCTCAGTTCGGCAATCAATTTCTCTAATTTTGCGATTATGGTCCAGTCTACCATAGTAGGTTGGGGTCCGCAAAATATTTTTAACATTATCACTGATAATATGGTCTTGGAATTTAAGAGATTAAGTCTAAATTTCAACCAGCGATGTGACAATGATTCCCATTTTAATTCATTTAACAGACTGGTTAAGCTAATAAGGTTATCATACCGTCCCTTTACAAATCTTGCCGATCTTCGCTGCACACGTTCAAGTTCGTTATTTAGACCGATTTCGCAGGGATCCCATACACTGGCAGCATATTCCAAAGGAGGACTAACAAGGGAAAAGTAGCTGAATTCCCGTATACGATCGTCAAATTTACCCAATACTCTTTTGATGAATCCCAGTTTACGATTAGCTTGACCCATTGTTTCACGAATGTGTTTACCCCATTGAAAGATCATGTGTCAGTCTTATTCCAAGATATTTAATGGATTCCACGTTTGTTAATTCATGTTCAAGTTCATTATTTAGGCCGATTTCGTAGGAGTCCCATATAATGGCACCATATTCCAAATGAGGTCTAATACTAACTGTAAGCATTAAGTAAATTGAGGTTGGGGTATGGCAGTCGACCAATTTTAGGACTGAAGCATTCGAGATGATATAAAATTCTTTCCCGAAGTCAATCCCTCCCTTATCAAAATATTAGAGAGCGTACGCCTTAGCGATTGCCCCAATTCATCTGAGTAATGAGCAGCCACCGTAGCGGTGAACTTCGGGGGTAAAAGCTTCCGGTTGCTGGAGGCTGTAACTTACACTCCATAAGTTTCGTCAGGATGTTAAGTGCTGCATTAAACTGAGATACCTTTGGGAAATCTCGTAATGTGCTCAAAATTGGATCAATGCCGTTGCTACGCCGCAGCTTCCCTTCCGTTTCAGCTGACGTCGGGCTTAGGAATACAAGTTTAATGCAGCATCAAAGTTTAATCAAGTTTCAATGAGCATGCAGTGTACATGTATGGGTACTTGTACTTCCTTCTTACATGGCTCTTTGCTATTGCAGGCGAAGTGTGGCCCCATTAGGTCACTAACGTCTTTCAAATAAGGAGATCTAACGATATCAAGTCTTAAGGAAACGTGAATTATGGAGATTTGAAGTAGTATTTGATGCCGCGCGATGCAAAGAAATTATTTTCCCTGTCAATCGGGAACGTGCACTATTTTTTATAACTCTTTGAATATGAAGTTTATTAGCTTAAATGTGCTTGGCGAAAATTTTGCTGAAGAATTAAGTTGCGATACAAAGATATTACTCTTTGAATATTGTACTTCTTCGGCAGCTTAGAAACACGACGTCATCGCATGACGTCACGGCACGGTATCACTATGGGCGTTGTTTATCTGTTTATGCGTGGAAGTAAGTTGTTAAATAAATACTTGGCGATAACGTATGTATTTATCTCATTTGTTTAATGCAATGAACGATTGTATTTCGAATTTTTATTTACGTAGTATGGAATGTAACGAGAAAATCGTCCATTAATTATATAATGCCTGTTTAGTGCCCAAGAATTTCTACTACGTCTATGCAATCGCTGTTTTTTTTAAGAAGAACGCCGCCATAAGTGAGTCAACCAAAGGAAATTGTCGGAATGTGCTTTTTTAAGTATTTTTTCAGTCATCGTTTCGTTCGAGAAAACTAAAAACTAAAAAAAGGCTAAAAACCTCAAAACAATATACCTATTCATTTCGTTTTCTGTTAAAAATAAATGTCTATCTCCGTAGCAATATGGAACCTATACCGTGCAGTGACGTCAGAAGGCGTTTCAGGTCACGTGACTTTCGTCGATTTCCGGGAACATTTTAATATCATTTAATAATATTTGTGGTTGGCTTAGAAAAATTTGGCTTATATATTTAAATTGGTGAAAAAATTTCGCATCAATTACATAATTAATCTTCGAGAAACAAATTTCATGCATATTCCCCATTATTCCTTTCCGTCGCAAGACTAAGTGTTTGTTCCAGCTCTTTTAAATTCACGGTAAGCTGGAAATTTTTGTCGCTCGGATACTCACTAAAAATGTCTACAGAATTAAACTTTTTTTCGAGTGTTTTATTCTTAATTGAAAATCATATATGAAATTGCACGATTTCAAGCAGTAGAAAGAGAGAAAAACAACTTGTGAACCACATAATGGACGTTTTTTCATACAGAATAGGACTAAAGTTATGTATTGACTTTTTTCTGTTATAACCATTTACTACGAACGAATCACTGCGTCTTCCTGCACTGTAAAACGTTTATCTGATTTTAAGGTACATACAAAAGCGATCTGAATTTCAGATGCAACATTTTTAAGACAGTTAATGTTGAAATTCAGCACTATTCTCTAGTCTAAAAATAGAGCAGGTGAAGGACTGAAAATCAGACCAGGTTGGAATTATTTTAATTTAGGCCTATGCTGAATTTAAGACAGTCCTAGTCTGGTAATAATACGGGTTGCTACCGATATTCAAGCCTACTTTGAGGGGATATCTTATTTTAAGGCAGGCGCAGGACTGAAAATCAGACCAGGTGGGACTTATTTTAAGATATGCCCATGCTGAATTTAAGACCAGGGCTGTCTTAAATTTAGCATGGGCCTATCTTAAAATAAGATCCACGTAACAATGCGGGTTGCTATTGAAATCAAAGCCTACTTTTATGCGATGTCTAATTATAAATACTACATATTTAAACACTTCACACCAACCAAAACCCTCTAGTTTAATAGATTCTACGTTAGATATTTTGTAGTAGTTGAAAAGTAGACCTGAGGGCCGTTCAAAATTTGCGCTTTGGATACAGTGTCGCTTCATGTAAATTAAGCGCCAAGAGTCGCAAAGTAATAAACTACAACTGCAATGTTTAGACTAGAAATAGAAATGGCAGGTAAGTTAACTTGGTGGAATTTCAATATTATATGAATGAAATAAAACTTTGTTCTGTTCCGCGCAAATATTGGTAAATACAACTCGACCGATTTTGAACTCTTCGGGTCATTAACGGGAGCCGAATGACGAAGAATGCAAACTTGAGGATTTATAAAAGTAGGGAGCGCAAGAGGAGAGGGCATAGGTTACAGAACAAATGGGGGAGAGGTTGGTTTCATTTGGTCCCTGTTGCCCCCACCACCATCCCCATTATCCGATGATTTGCCCTTGACCAGCGCTTCGGCTGTATCCTCTCTCCAATGCCCTTGACCCCCTTCTGTTCTTAGTAAGTCCCCACACCTCTTCCTTTTCGGAAATCGTTCTTCTCTCCCCCTCCCCCCCCATTACACTGTACTTATATATATGTCCCCTCAAGTTTGTATTCTATACCATTCAGCTCTCGCTAATGGCCTGAAGATATTAAAATTGGTCGAGTGATAATTTAATAACAATAAAAAAAACTGGGGGTTGGTGTCGTGGCTAGAGTACTGGCCTCCAATCCCGAGGGCCCGGGTTCAATTCACGAGGCAGTGTCAGATTTTTCAATGGAAAACCGGTCTCCACTTGTGTGCCTACTGGAGGGCATTTCAAGTTCAGTACTACGTCCGTCGGGAGGGACGTTAAGCCGTGGTCCCCTTGGCGCCTTTCGTTAAGAGTAGGCTAATGCCGACGCCGGGCTTCTCTCCACCCTTCCTCCGTTTCCAGACAACTCCTACCATTACCCAGTTACCTTCATATCCTAAATGGCGCAAATGACCTCAGCTGTCGGTCGCCTCCCCTGAATAACCAACCTAGAACAATGCTTTATTGTATTTATATTATTTTACAATGCATAACTCTCGAGTTGAATTAAGTTGAGCTTCTAATTTTGCTTGAGAGAAAATGTCCGGAGACAGGAATATCCAAATGCCAATTAAGTGGGGAGAAAGCAACAAATATATTTTCTCCACTTAATTGGCATTTGGATATTCCTGACTTCGGACATTTTCATAAATCTCCAGTGATACAGTGGAGCATAAAATGAATATAAATTTGGTGTCAATATGTATATATATTCTTTAATTTTCTCGTGCACATTAAATAACAACATATATCAACAACATAATTAAATGCATTAAATTTTCAGACTTTTCTTCGATTTTTATCGTTTTTAGGAAAGCATTTTTTAGCCTCTGGTGGCCATCAGTAACACAAGTAGATCTGCATAGGTAGCACATAAATAAATGTCCCAACTTGAGTATTGATCGTGACATTTCACAAGCGGCTGCACAAGCTTGCGTCTGTTCCTTCTCATTCCTTCTTTAGTTAATGCAAAATGTTTCCATCGGGCAGTTCAAAAACCCAAAATTTGAAATGCCAATCAGGATTCGTCTCCCAGCACCATCTTCATCACAACGCCTGGAGCCTCCAGTGGGTTGCACCTGGAAAAGAAAGCGGCAATGAAATGCGAGGATTCCGTAAAAATATCAAGGTTCGATTCTTCCGCTCCCTGGTTGGTTGGTTATTCAGGGGAGGCGACCGACAGCTGAGGTCATTTGCGCCGTATAGGATAGGTGGATAATTGGGTAATGGTAGGAGTTTTCAGGGAACGGAAGAAGGGTGGAGAGAAACACGGCGTCGGCATTAGCCTACTCTTAACGCAGGGCGCCAAGGGGACCACGGCTTAACGTCCCATCCGACGGACGGAGTACTGAACTTGAAATGCCCTCCACTAGGTACTCAAGTGGGGACCAGTTTTCCACTGAAAAATCTGCCACTGCCGGTAATCGAACACGGGCCCTCGGGATGGGAGGCCAGTACTCTAGTACTCACCACACCAACACGATCCCCCTTCCGTTTCAGTATAATTCTTTACCACACCCATATCTATACTGTTGCTAATAAGAAAAAGCACGATATTTAAAGTACTCCCAAAGGTAGTAAAGGATTCATGAATTACACGGACGTGAAGGAAGAAATCTCGCTATGGAGTGTTCACATTTGAAAACTTCTGCTGGAGGTTAACGCAGTGGATAAAAAAATCAGGGAATTAGCTTAAATATGAGAGAATAGCAGAAGGCAATGCCTCTGGGAGAAATCCTTGTGAATTATTTGATGGAAAAGCAGAATTAGCACAGGTTTTAAGACTCACAGATTTCCTTTAACCCGGCAGTACCCGCAATAGGATGTGTAACGGGAGTGCCCGCAATATATCTGTCAGATATGGACGCAGTTTTAGTTCATTAAACTGCATTATTTACAGGTTCTTTTGAATTTGTGGCCTTTTATATATTCTATATTATTAAGCTTAAATTGTTATTAAATTTCTTATTCTCCATATTCTTAAGAAAGTAATAATTATGCACACAAACACGTGTCGTCAATGTTTTTTTTAAATCAGCACTTATCCTCCACTTCTAAAAATATTTTTGTACACCTTTTTTATTGTTTGTTAATGTTTTATAATTTTGTTACTTAACAAGATCAAATTTGCATTTTTTTCAAATCAAACAATTTTGACAGAAAATTTTCGCGTGTTGCAGACAAACATGAATTTTGCACTTCTTGCAGTGGTATTTTGAGAGGCGCAATTTCTTCTGCTTCCCATTTTTGCAAGGTTGGCAGTGCTTTCGCTTTGTTCCGCTGGGTTGTTCTTCTTTTTCAGAATCGTTCTGAGGGCGGAAATCACTCAAACTCTCCTGCAATAAGAGAAAAAAATTTCCCTCACAAAATTCATAAGTGAATTCGACATGAAGGAATCAACGGATTACTTACTTGAAGCGAGGCTGGAATACCTCTTGACTTCACTGCTCGCCTCTGCAGTTCATCTAGCGAGAGACAATGTATTAGCTCCTTCAAAAAGTCTCTCCTATTTCTAACTTTGAGGCCATTTCCCAAGTACACAACTTGCGCGTTTATTGCTGCTATGTTGAGCACAATATAAAAGATGACCATAGGCCACCTCCTTGTGTTTCTCGCCACGCCGTAAGTTTCAATCATCTCGTCTAACCTGTCGACGCCCCCTTTGTGTGCATTGTAATGCGTAATAATTTCTGGTTTCTTAGCCTGTCCACTTGTCTCGTCTATCGAGCTGTCGTAATGCATGCTGGAAACTAAAACTACGCATTTGCTTTTTTTTAGGGATATAGGATATAAGCGTTCCGCAATCGTTGAATCCAAAAATGGAACTAGATACTTGTCGATCTTTTCCAGATATGAACTCAGGAGGAATCTCTCTTTTATTCTTTCTCACAGTTCCTACGTATGACAACTTTCTTTTTTTTAGATTTTGAACTAATGGAATACTTGTGAACCAATTGTCGGCTACTATATTTCTTCCAGTTCCGTAAATTACTTCCGATAGTCGTAAAACTGCATCAGTAGGAGAGTTACTTTTACAGTGAGGCCCAACTGGCTGCGTTCCTACGTATATTTCAATGTTACATAGGTAATGCGTTCTGGAATCTACCATAGCAAACATTTTTGTGCCATACCGGGATGGCTTGGACGGTATATATTGCCGGAAACTACATCTTCCGCGAAATTTGGGTAGCATCTCGTCAATTGTAACATTCTGACCAACAGAGTAAGGGCCTTTGCACTGCTGCACAAAGCAATCGAAAAATGCCCTTATGGCGGCAAGTTTGTCAGTTCTCTTCCTTTCTGCGCGAGTGGATTTATTATCAAATCTAATGTATCGCAGAAGAAAACTAAAACGATTTTTTGACATCACCAGCCTAAAAAATTCAACCCCCATTCCATCGGTAGACCACAAATCTTGCACATTTAATCTGTTGGACTTGAGCAATCCGGCCATGTACAGCAAGCCTAAGAATGCTTTGATTTCCAAAATGTCTGTGTTATTAGCATCCCTTTCTCGAGTGAATGATTCACGCACCGTCTCTATATGCCTATGTGTTTCTTCAACAATAAGTTCCAGCATATTGTCCGTAAAAAATAACTTCCAGCATTCTATTCCTGTTTTACAATCTTTTGCAGCTCCCTTAACACCAGGCAGACGAGTAACAATATTATGAGGTTTCCTTTTAGAAAACTTAGTCGGAGCATTTTTGGACCACTTTGTCGTTCCGTCTCTACCTGCGAAGATCAGATGGAAAATATGGCTATACGCTCGAATACGATGAAATAAATATAAATTATAAATATTTGAAAAATATCTCACCTAAGTAAAAATCAGCTGTTGAAGGGATCTCCTCACTCTCTTCTGTACTCTCGTCAGTATCAGAGTCGAGAATTCTAACTTCCACATGATCCTCCGAATCTGTATCCGATGAATCACACGATTCGTCACTTTCACAATCATTGCTCAAAATAATATTTCTAATGATTTCGACGTCATCAGGATCAGCCACATTGAACTCACACTTTGAAGTTGAAGCCATTGCGTCTCACGCGCTTGCACAAAGAGCACTGACGTGGAAGCCCGCAATGTATCTCTCAGATACTAGGCGCGGACTCGACAGCTCTCACCCTCCTCAAAAGGTTACAGTTTGCAGGCATCTCAGTGACTGTCACAAAATAATACTCAAAAAGAAACGCTCTTAGGATACAAAGAAGCTCAGCCCGGAATATGGAGTCAACATTGTAATAATTCGCATTTCAGGCTAGAATTATCTGACAGATACATTGCGAGCACTGCCGGGTTAAGCTTTTAGGAATGAGAAAGGAATTCCCCTTGTTGGAAATTCGGGTCGAAAACGTTTATTAGGCCCAAGGAAGATAAGAATCAGATAAAAAATAGAAATCTCCACGAAAGATAATTAGCAAGGAAAAGATGGGAATGTAGGGATTCTGTCTTCCAATCTTCGTGGGGAAGGATTAATCAATTAATGGATATATTATTCGTCTGGAGAATTTATTTCTTGGTGGGTTCCCGAGTGCCTGGAGGTTTTCTGGCTCTAATTCTTGAATGTAGCATAAAACACCTCCAATTAACCTTTTCCGTCGAATAATTCCCAGCAATTTGCTTGATGAATACGGATTCCTTGGCTACCGGAAATAATTAATGTTGCGGTTAATTTAAGGAATGTTAAAGGATTTAATGCATAGAGCGCTTGGATTAAAGCAGAATTTGATCAAAAATTGTTGAGGATCTGGTTGAAAAATAAAGCTTCACCTTTATTAGTGAAGATATTTGTGTGTGTATATGATTTTGTGAGGGTTTAGATGTTCTCTCCGATGCATCCGTTGTGTATGTAACATTAAAATTCCTCGGGCGAAGCACTCAAGTTTTAGCGCGAGGAGCCGGTCTTAAAGCCTTCCATATACAATCCTAACCAATATTTTCTAAGTGACTGAACGTGAACTTGTATTTTTTATCGCGGTGATATTTACCCAGAAACACCGTCGGTTACTATTTCTCAAATGAGACTTGCCACCCTTTCGTGACTGGCCGTTTGGGCCAAATATTCGCTCCAGATAATGGTATTCACTGTCACGATGACAATAACTACTGGTGTTTACTAAGAATGTTTTTACGGTGTTCCTTGACTGAAAATTCTGATTCCCTCGGGTCCTCGCCGCCTTCGTTGACTCTGGATGATAATAGCCTTCATACCAGTTTTTTATTCCGATTACGATTCTCTTCACTTTGTGAATGAGGTAAAAGGACCTGTGGCATTAGAAATGGCGGAAGAAATATTTGAATTTAGCCCTGTCACCCATTCATCAACAAAGAATATCATGTGCATCTACATCTTCATAATATCCTGCGATCCACGACGAAGGTGAAGGGCAGGGGGTGTAAATCAACAAACATGCACCATTTACATGCAACTAGGAGCTACCATGCAATGCTAACCATTCAACTAAGATCTACCACTAAAGACTAATAATATTTCGCCTGCCTATAACTTTGCCTACAGAAGAATAGAACGAAAAGCAGAGGAGTTTCTGGATGAAGATCAATTCGGATTCAGGAAAAGTAAGGGTACAAGAGAAGCAATATTGGCCCTTAGGCTGCTCATAGATTAGATAATGGAGATGAACAAACTGACCTTCATTGCATTTGTGGATTTAGAGAAAGCTTTTGACAACGTGGATTACAATTTAATGCTTGGAATTCTGAAAGGAAGTGGAGTGTCGTACAATGACCGAAGAATTATTAGCAGTGTGTATAAAAACTAAGTAGCCGTGATTAAAACTGGACCCAGCTCTAAAGAAGCTAGGATAAGGAAAGGAGTGAGGAAAGGCTGTGTACTGTCTCCTGTAATTTTTAATATTTACATCGAGAGAGCCATCAATGAAGTCAAGGAGAAGTGTTCTGGAGAGAATATCCACGGTGAAACAATCAGCATGCTACGATTCGCTGATGACATAGCTCTCATAGCAGAGACAGAGAAGGAGCTGAATAAGATGCTAACAACCATGGAAAGAACAATGGCCATACATCAGCTGAAGATCAACAAGAAGAAAACTAAGATATTGGTGCGCAGCAAAAGAGAAGATGCCTAAACCAACGTTATGCTAGGAAAACAGAAACTGGAAGAAGTGAAAGAGTTCTGTTACCTGGGAAGCAGAGTAACCAACAATGGACGAAGCAAGAAAGAAATAGTGAGTAGAATAGCCCAGGCAAAGAGGGCGTTCTATCAAAAGAAGAATCTACTTACAGCTGGAAATACAAGCTTGGAAGTAAGGAAGCAATTCATCGAAACGTATATCTGGAGCATGTTTCTTATCGCAGTGAATAATGGACGATGACAGCAGGGGAGAAGAAAAGGCTGGAAGCATTAGAAATATGGTGCTACATAAGAATTCTGAAGATTAAATTGATCAATTTAGTGACAAACGAAGATGATTCAAGAAAAGTGGGAGAGCAGAAAAGTCTGCTAAAAATTATAAAAAGAAGACGGGACAACCTAATCGGTTTGTATCTTAAGACGCGATGGCCTGATAAAGACAATCGTCGAAGGAAAAGTGAACGGTAAGAATGGAAAAGGCAGGCCTCGTATGAGTTATATGGAACGGGTCGTAAAGGATGCGAAATAGAGGAATCACGTTAATATGAAGAGGTTGGCCGATAGAAGAATCGAGTGGAGGGCTGCGTCAAACCAATCCTAGGATTTTTGACCAATGATGATGATGATGATGATGATGATGATGATGATGATGATGATGATGATGAGAAGTTAAGAAGTTAACGCAGACGCATCATAGCAGTAGCGATATAGACATCTCGCGACTGTCATAGCAGTCGACAGTGTAAACGCACCTTAAGGGCCTCATTTGGAGGTGACAATATCGATAAACCGTGCTACTCTAGTGGTACCCGTTATGCATAGATAGGCCTCACCTCGGGAACAGGCGCGGACAGTCGATGTTCACACTCGGTACAGGACTGTTGTCGCGGGCGTTCCTCAGCCTCAGGCCCAGGCCCACCTCGATGACCTTCTCCAGCAGCATCATGTGGCCCTCCATCTCCCCGCCCAGGGCCTTCTCCATGGCGACCGCGTGCATCTCCCGGGCGATGAAGTTGAACACGTCGTCGGCTGTCGCGTCCTTCATCGCCAGGCGCAGGCCCAGGCTGCGAGATGAGGAGAGCAAGGATGAGGCATTTTCCAGGAGAAGGCATGATTAGTACTCTTAATTTAGAGAATTTTTGCAAGAGCAACGCCATAGAGCCTTCCCAATCGCAATAAATTAGAGACGTGCGAATACCTCGAATCCTGGAAAGTATTCGATATTCGAGATCTAGAGTAATTATGCTCAAAGAATTTGATATCTCGAGAAATTGTGCTCATGGGGGCGTTTACTCGGAACCGGAATCGCAATTTTGTGCCCTAAATCGTTTGATGGAAACGAAAAACGAATATCAGTGAAAAAATTAATCTTCTAACCACAACCACACACTCATATATCAAAAATTAAAATACGCAAAAGGTGACGCCCACCGAAAATGCTGCTGTGATAACATTTACGTCATTTTCTTCCTGTCCTTGACTGCTTTTAGGGGAGAGGAAGGGAGTGGAGGGGGTTTCTCGGAAGGTCTGCTCGCACAGATCCTGTCGCAACCGCTCCCATTGGCAGAGTCAGCTGTGTCCCCCCTTTTGCGATAAGGCAAAGTAGCTTCGCGGGCTCAGTTGTGATTGGACGAAGTCGATATACGTCAGAGGTTTCACCAAGCCCACTTTTCCGAAAGGGTTAAAAACATCAGTTTTTCACCGCTTATAACTCGGGAAATATTTGACGGATCAAAAACGGAAAAATACGGGTCTTTTTATTTTACAAACTCTATCAGATTCGCAACTTAAAAAATGTGGTGAACGACCCCATTACGCTGTATTTGGACAGTTGATGAAAAGAAAGTATTTATCTCGTAACTGGATAGAACAATGTTGTATTAATACGTTCTGTTCACTTATTAAGGCTTATAAAATTTAATGTCGTCAACAGTCCTTAATTCGTAGTACTTAAAATTATATTATTACATATTTGACGTTTTAAAACCAGACTTAATTTTTTTATTTCTCAAATAGGAGATTTTTAACTTCAACTGGAGACAAATTAATTGGCAGAATTACATATAGAATGTTAATTGCAATTGTAGCATTCGAATCATTCGATACTCGAGATATTCGAGATATGATTCGATATTCGAATTCAGAAAATTCGCCATTCGGCCTTTCTATCCCAATGTGCTATAAATTTTACCCTTAAGATATTACGCGTCGCACTGACAATCACCCATTTTGTGGCCGAAATCTCCATTCAAAATTATAAAATAGCAATGAATTAGTATTGCCGTATTTTTTTTGTAATTTGACTCCACCGGTTTTAAATTAATGATGTAGATCTGAGCATCTTATGCTGTTTGGTTGAAAACGGTTGTGCCAAGTTATAAAAATTATGGAACACCTCTGGGATTGCTGATTTATAATGAGTCATTTCTACCACGTAACGACGGATACCATTGGGTACTCCAAATAGCACATTTTTTTAAATCCTTAGACTTGTGTTCGTACAATATTGTTATTTTCTATATTTGGGTTTATTGATGAATTAACACAAATTTATAATTTGTGTCAATTAGTTCCCTCTTTTAACCAATCCTGCATTTACGTCTTAGTGATACAAGTAGGATTTTGAGTAAGGAGGAGAGAATCACGTCATTATTATTTGCCCTGTCTTAAGGAGAGCTAAGATTAATGAAGTGACCTATGGACTGACCCTAGGGCTGATCCCTAGGGCAGTTAGTCAGTCTAACATCTTCAGTAAAGCTATCTGATTGAAATTTCTCTAATAGATTTCATTTGTACTTTAACCTACGCTCTGATATATACGCGATACGTGATAATGATTCCCACCATAATTATATTATTAATTCTGAAACGCTACTCACCCTATAGTAACACCTTTTGACGAACCTAGCTGCTCTACGCTGCACACTGTCTAGTTCTCTGATCAAACCTAATTCCTTCGGATCCCATACACTGGCTGCATACTCAAGGTGGGGCCTAACTAGTGAAAAGTAGCATCGCTCTTTTGTCTTCTCATCACACTTTCCAAGTACTCTTTTTATAAATCCTAGCTTTCTCTTCACTCGGCCGCATATTTCCCTTATGTGTCTTCCCCACAATAAATCCTTATTGATTGTTACACCTAAATATCTTATTGTTTCAACGTTTTCGATCTTCGTGTTACTAACTTTATAGGTACGCTCTATCGAATTATTCCTCCTCCAAAAATTGATAGCTACACACTTTTTAAGGTTAAGCTCCAACAGCAATTTGTCGCCCCACTCCTGAATTGCATCTAAATCCTTGCTAAGCGATTTCCTGTCTTCTTCTTTTGGTATACCCCTATACACTACCGCATCGTCCGCAAAAAGTCTAAGCTTACTACTAACTACGGTACCCAAATCGTTTATGTATAAAAGAAATAGAAGCGGACCTACTACGCTACCCTGGGGAACTCCCGATGTTTCTTTGATTGTGTCCGACATGATACCTATGACAACCCTCTACTCTCGCCCACTTATGAATTCTTTTACCCAACACACAACGTCTTTATTTATACCAAAACTCTCTAACTTCAAGATTAATTTATCATGAGGAAGTTTATCGAATGCCTTTTTAAAATCTAAAAATATCGCATCAACTTCAGTACTGCTTTCGCCGTGGACTAAAATATCGTGTACGAATAAAGCTAATTGTGTCTCGCAAGATCTACCTTTCCGGAACCCAAGAGTAATAATACTATTTATGAGTAATCCCTTACTATCCAAATGCCCCATGATCGAATTGACTACAATGTGCTCAAATATCTTACAAGAGATTGACGTAAGTGAAATGGGTCTGTACACCCCACCTTTGCCGCTAATGAACTCATGAATCGATTGCCTTCTAGAAATAACTACAGCAATTTGAACGTGAAATAATTGAACAACTTAACACAATTACAGGGATGGAGATTTTGTTTTGCTGATCATTCTTTACTCATAACAAAAAGTCGTAAAATAGATGTGTGTGTATAGACCAAAGACGATATTTTCTTCATGCAATATTGTTATAAATATTGTTGTTATCCCTCAGGTAATGATTTTTTTGTAAACATAAAGGAAAACGTCTCACCGTCCACGATAGATGCACTCAACCATCTTCTTGTTTTAAAGCTCGTGTGACAGGAAACCGGATCTCGAAGAGAAAAGCCCGGAGTGTCGTATTTCACTCGCACAAGGGAGGCATTCAAGTAGCTTCAGTCAGTTCACGACAGCTCGTCTTAACTTATGTTAGATGGGATTATCGCTGAGTGAATTACGTAAGATCGGGAATAATGACGTAGTTTGAAAGCGACCAGTCGAGATAAATGCTCTGTGGGCGACGCCCTAGCCAAAGCGAAGGCTGTCAGGCCAAGGAATCTGCTAAGAGACCTCTATCCTTCAGAGGCAGTATGCAAATTGACGTCAGCAACTTCGCTGAGAATGGAATACCTCATTTCTTCGGATACTGATTGAATAGTATCCATTCATTATTTGGGAATAAGAGTTTTTTCAACGTGTGATAAACGCTTCTCGCAAAGTTGTGATAATTATTGTTTTTTAAATACTTATATCCATTCTTCAAGTTAGCAAACCTTAGGCATGGCAGGAAATTAACGTCAATTATGCAGAATTTTATATTTATTTTTAGGTTTCTTTGGGCATATGGGTTTTTTTTGGACAATGGCCAGATATCAGCTGAAGATTAATAATAAAAAGACTAAGATAATGGTGTGAAGCAAGAGACAAGAGTCCAAAACTAACGTTAAACTAGGAAAACAAAAACTGGAAGAAGTGTAAGAGTTCTGTTACATGGGTAGCCGAGTAATCGACGAAGCAAGAAAGAAAAAGTAAGGAGAGTAGCCCAGACAAAGAGGGCATTCTACCATAAGAAAAACCTACTTAAAGCTGGAAATACAAGCGTGGAAGTAGGTAATGAAGCAATTCATCAGAACGTATATCTGGAGCATGATTCTTTACAGCATTCCGCGGCAGTGAGGCATGGACGATGACAGCAGCGGAGAAGGAAAGGGTGGAAGCATTAGAGATATGGTGCTACCGAAGAATGCTAAAGATAAAATGGATCGACCGAGTGACATACGAAGAAGTCTTAAGAAGAGTGGGACTTAGAGGACATCATTTTCCCCTAGCGATTTTTATAAGGACATTTGCCAACCTTGTAAGGTAAATGAACCTATAGACATTCTCCTTTACGTCGCCAATTGTCTACGATCATAATCCTGTATTCCTGTACTAATATTATATAATTTCGGTATCCACTACTGAAATAGATGAAATAATGAGAGTTTCTAAGTTGGCAATTGAAAATGTCCGAAGACTGGAAAATCCAAATGACAAATTAATTATGGAAAACGATATCTCCGAAACTGGTTTTTCGATTTTCAAGGCAATCATCAACGGGGAGAGAGTCAGACAAAACAGGTCAAAACCTGTCGAGAGCCATGCGGAGCCACTCTCTTTTCTACTCTTCAGACATTTTCACTGCTGAAATAATTACAGGCAATGGAAATATAGCTTAATCCGTGTACTCTGACTATGGGGTAAACAAATGAAATAGTTTTACGCGGCCGTACCATAACATAATTTCTGTTACCTTGGAAGCCGAGTAACCAACGATGGACGAAGTAAAAAATAAATAGCTCAGGCAAACAGGAAATTCTATCAAAAAAAGAACCTACTTACAGCTGGAAATACAAGGGTAGAAGTAAGGAAATTGATTAGAATGTACATCTGGAGCATGTTTCTTTACGGCTGTGAGGCATGGACAATTACAACTGCTGAGAAGAAAAGGGTGGAAGCATTCAAAATGTGGTGCTACAGAAGAATGCTGAAGATTAAATGGATCGACCGAGTAAGTAACGAGGAAGTCCTGAGAAGAGTGGAAGAAAAGAGAAGTCTGCTGAAAACTATAAATAGAAGAAGGGACAAATTAATCGGCCGGGCTCGATCCCCGGCAGTGACGGATTTTTCAGAGGAAAACCGGTCCCGAATGCCTAGTGGAGGGCATTTCAAGTTCAGTACTCCGTCCGTCGGATGGGACGTTAAGCCGTGGTCCCCTTGGCGCCTTTCGTTAATAGTAGGCTAATGCCGATGCCGGGTTTCTCTCCACCCTTCCTCCGTTACCTGAAATGTTCCTACCATAACTAATCACCCACCCATCCTAAATGGCGCAAATGACCTCAGCTGGCGGTCGCCTCCCCTGAATAACCAACCAGCCAACCAACTCAATCGGCCATATCTTAAGACAACATGGCCTGATGAAGACAATCTTCGATTAACTACGTTAATATGAAGAGGTTGGCAGATAGATGAATCGAGTGGAGGGCTGTGTCAAACCAATCCTAGGATTATTGACCAGTGATGAAGATTTTTAGGTTTATAATACAATATGAGTCTCCTTCCTCGATAATGAATTATTAATAATTTGCCCAATAACAATAACCGTTATTTATCACGTCAACACTAGCTTGATTTCACTCCCCAGTGAACACAGTTCCGGAAAAATGCTTTCATAATTATTTATCCTCGTCTAACTTATTACCTCTCTATAACTATCTATCTTATTACCTTCCATTACTTGTTTCACGTGCCTGTTACGCGATTTTCATTCTTATCATCCATGTTCACATCTATGCCATCAAATTTTGTAATCCGATGGTGTCTCAAATCATGTTTTGGTCAAAATTAGAAATGGCAATGCCAAGTCTTCCTCTTTTTACTACGCGTTTTCTCCTTCCATTTTAGTGCACACATTCGCTATTAGTTCCCATTTGGCGCTGCTGTACTCAAGTGAGTACGGCAAAACAATTGAGGGTAGCCATTAGGTTTTAGAAGCTGTAGTTGTTATTTACCGCTACTTTTGTGAGGAAACCTTAGTATATTAAAATAATAACATTATATGTGGGTACGTTGAATATTATTATCAGCACGTGGATTCTAGCTCGACAGTGAAAACATTTAGACAGGTAAGCACACCATTCCAATAATTTCAATCATGTAAACACTTTCAAATCAGACTTTCTGTATGTTGTGTTATAGGATACGTAGTTACATATAAAATAAATAATAATAGAGCTTTTTATATTTTATAACCACCAAGTAATTCACATTGAAACACTGTTGTACTTAGTTGAGTACAGCGGCCGTATTTATATAACAATTGTCCATTCTATTTTTTAGGTTTCCAATAATGACTTCAAAACGGTTCAACGTTTCTAATGCCTTCAAATGCTTAGAGGATACTGTTGTTTATATCTTGAATGATAGTGACAGCGACATTGATTATAAGTTAGCAATCATACCACCATAACCCAGCTTGGTGACAGATGAAGAAGTGGGCGCCGACGAAGATATGGTTACTACGACTTTGCCGCAGGATGTACCTGGTATTGTTGAAGTATTCAGGAATAACGAAGATACTGTTCCAAGTGACGTAAATGATAGCAGCGATGACGAACTGATGGCTGCAAAGAGACTTCGTCAACAGCAACAAAATGCAACTTGGCATAAGTGTTCTCAAGAAACTCTTCTTCTGTGTCTCAAGAAACAAAGGTAGTGTTAGATAGACAGGGTATGGTAAAAGACCAACTCAAAGAGCTCAATCCAGGACAAATATTCGAAAAATTATTTGATGAAGAATTGATTAGCCTGATAGTTACCAATACAATTTTATATGCAAATCAAAACAATAGACACGGTTTTCAGCTAGATTCTTTAGACTTAAAAAAGTTTATAGGTATATTGATATTATCCGGATACCATAAATTGCCTTGAGAAGATTTGTATTGGTCATTGGATGAAAATGTAGATGTTGAAATTGTATGGAAGTCTATGCCAAGACAAAGATTCCGGGATATAAAAAAGAATCTCCATCTTGCGAAGAATGACGAGGCAAGCAGTTACAGGACAAAATGTTCAAAGTGCGACCATTAGCCAATATTGTAATGCGAAAATTTCTGCAATGGGGTGTGATACATGAAAATATTTCGATCGATGAATCAATGGTCAAGTATTATGGATACCATCCTGCCAAGCAGTTTATCCGAGGAAATCCTGTACGGTTCGGATACAAACACTGGGTGGCAGGAAGTTCTTCTGGATACTGCTACGCTTTTGATTTTAATTGTGCAAAGACAGATAAAGTTTCAAATGATCCCTTAGGATCATGAGTAGTCAAAACATTGCTCCAAAAACTAGAGATGGGTCCAAAAAATCACAAAGATTTTTTGATAACTTTTTTACAAGTTACAGTCATTTAGTAGAGCTCAAGACATTAGGATATCGTGCGACCGGGACAGTCAGGGAAAACAGAACAAAAAAATGTCCACTGAAGACCTCTAATGAAATGAAGAAATAAAATCGAGCATCATATGTTTACGGGTTTGACAAGCAAAACGAAATTCTATTAGTTAGATGGAAAGACAAATGTTTGCAAAATGGCTTCCCATTATGACACTATTGAGCCACTTGGGGCTGTAAAGCAATGGTGTTCCGGGCAGCGTGAAAAGGTCGATGTCAATTTACTGAGATTATTTCAAAACTACAATAAAAACATGGGCGTTGTAGATGAGTTGGATCAATAAATTTCATTGTATAGGATTGCGATTCACGGAAAAAAGTGGTGGTGGGTCTTGTTTACCTATATGATAGATATGGCTATTGCAAATGCCTGGCGTTTGCATGTCATGAGTCACAGTGATAATATGGACCAACTTCTATTCCGCCGTAGCATTGCGAGATATTATTTACGACAAAAGACTCAGCATAAAGTTCGATCATCGACTTCATTGATCCGAGGCTTGCCTCAAGACGGTGTTGGGCATTATCCTCAAAAGCTGGAGAAACAGTTGCGGTGTGTTATTTGTCATGCAAGAGTGCGCTGGCAATGTAAAAAGTGTCTCAAAACATTATGTGTAGAAAAACAGTGTTTCGAAAATTTTCACATGTAACCTGCCGGTGTACTCAAACGAGTACACCCCCCATCGAGGGGGATAAAATATGTTTTTTCTTTATTTTTCTCACTTTTATGTTTATTTTGTGTGTTTATGATAGTAAAATAAATATTTTGTAAAGAAAACTCATTTACTTTTTATTTGGCGGTTAATGGGTTAACCAGTTATCACTTCGTTACTGTGTTGATACTAACCATCTAGTTGATCGTCAGTCTTATATTTAACATGTTCTCATGAAATAGAGTCGTTTACCATATTTTTTATTGCCGAATCTGATGGAGTTTGTAAAATAAAAAGGCGCGTATTTTTCCGTTTTCTGATCCGACAATTATTTCCCGAGTTATAAGCGGCGAAAAACTGATGTTTTTAACCCTTTCGGAAAAGTGGGCGCGGTGCAACCTCTGACGTAAAACGACTTCGACCAATCACAACTGAGCCCGTGAAGTTACTTTGCCTCATCGCAATGGGGGGACACAGCTGACTCTGCCAATAGGAGCAGTTGCGAGAGCATCTGTGCTAGCAGACATTCCGAAAACCCCCCTCCACTCCCTTCCCTTCCCTTAAAGCAGTCAATGACGGGAGGAAAATGACGTCAATGTTATCAAAGCAGATTTTTCGGTGGGCGTCACCTTTTGATTATTTAAATTTTTGATTTATGTGTGAATGGTTGTGGTTAGAAGATTAATTTTTTCCCTAAAATTCTTCTTTCGTTTCCATCTAACGATTTCGTGTACAAAATTGCGATTTCGGTTCCGAGTAAACGCCCCCGTTGTAGCAATGGTGAATATGAGCAGAGCATGTTTGTTGATTTCTACACCCTACCGCACACCCCCGTGGTGGCTCGCACGGTACCACTTATTGTTAGATGTAGATTGTTAGGCATATGGAACCACGACCCGGTTTTCAACGTAATATCGTGGAGTAAGACTTGACACATGATCTTTCTAGGGGTAATTGCATACTTGAAATCATAGTTCAAGCTAATCGTAGGATTCAACTACATATACATAATACCCTGCAAACCACCATAACGGGAGTGAATTCTCACCAAAAATGCACTACATATCATGCATAAAAAAGGATTAGTAATCATATACTAGTCTAAACTTCACTATTTAAAAAAATATAAAAATAGCAAAGCAAACATGCAAAACCTTGCTGTTGGTTGGATTAGCTTACATTCCTTATACCAACATGCAACTATCTATGATATCCATTGATACACTGGTATTGGAAATATTTACCGCCACCAACTTTGATTTATCAAAAGAGTATTGAGAATCGTCCGATCATATACGAAAAATTAGCTACTTTTCCCTTGTTATACCTCATTTGGAATAGGCTAGGTACTAGTATATGGTATCCTTCCGAAATACGCCTGAATAATGAACTGGAGCTTGTGTGGAGAGGATAGGCAAAAATATTAAAAGGATGGCATGATATTAGAGTAAGCAGCCTGCTTTCTATGGTAGACTGGACCATAATCATAAAATTAGAGAAACTTATTGCCGAAATTACAGATGAAAAATGTCCTTTCCCTGTTCAATTAAGCATACGAATAACTGTAAATGTATCCGAAAGTATGAACACAAGTATATCAATGGATAGCAGTCACATGTCGTTATGAGGACTTTTATTCAACCCAACTAACAGCTTGTTTCTGCATGTTTGCTTTACTATTTTAATTTTTTTAATTGTGAAGTTTAGACTAGGATGTACCTAATTACTATTCCCGATTTATGTATGATCAACAATGCATGTTTAGTGTGAATTCACGTGGCTTTCAGGGTATTATAAAGATGTAGATGCAAAACGTCATCTTAAAAAACCTGAATATGACGCTTTGCGTTGAAATCAATAGGGTTTTTTCAGGAAAATAGCTAAAAGAGAAAGTGTTGATCATGGATTTACTCGGCTAGGTGTAGGCTTAGCTTTGGCTAGACGCAATATTACTCTCCCGTGCTGAGAACTGGCGTAAGGATTTGATATTGACATTTGATATTTCCTTTTCCTGGTGAAGGTTTTCGAGGCGTTCCGATGATTGTAAAAAGCTTTCGGGAGTCTTCCGCGATGTCAAATGTTTCACCCACTCTACTGCGGGCGTCCTCAGGCCAGGCTGAAGTGAAAATGCTTCGAAGCTGGCGCTTCTACATCTACATCTACACGATACACTTCAAGCCACCGCGAGGGTGTGTGGCAGGGGGTGAAGATCACCAAGCATGCACTACTAATATGCAAACAAGCAACTATATTGTCTCATGCAACTTGATTGTTAGTATATATAGTATTTATGGGGTTAATTCATGCATCATGCACTGCAGACTACTCTAAAATATTTCCCCTACCTATCCCTTTGCTATGCTGCCTATTCTGTTCTCTTATAGTACGGGGGATAAATGCCATTTTGAATCTATCAGTACGACAATCTATCTCACTAATCTTATTTATCTGGTCGAATCTAGCATAATACGCTGGTGTTTTTAATATGTGCCTAAGATCTTCAGTAAAGCTCTTCGTTTGAAATTTCTCTAATAGATTTAATCTGTACTTTAACCTACACTTTGATAATGATTCCCACCCTAATTCTTTTATTTATAATCGTCTTCTGAGGTGGACGCTGCTCGCAGATTGGCTGTTGATATTCGTTTGAATACTCGTTTCCACGTGTTGGAGAGGGTGTAGCTATCCCCTCCATTCATATTTTTGGGCCTCTTGGAAATTTCAATTGCTTCCCTTATAATTCTAGGGAAATAGCGCTTTTCCCTCGTGGAAAGCGCTCTATCCCCAGAAAGCCTAGGAAAGAATGGATATGATAAAGTCGCAATTCAAAAACCTTTTCTCCGGTTGGACCAACAGAGCGACAAATCCAAGATTGTAGATCCTGTCGCACGTGCTCTCATCCCCTACATTGGAGGAACCACGGGGAAAATATCGCGAGCTCTCGCAAAGCATAATATACTAACTAGATTCGGATGCGACAGAAAATTATCCAGTCTCCTCATCAGAGCGAAGGATCGCCTCCCGCCCGAAATCCACGAAGACCTTTACGAGGTTATCTGCAGCTGTGGAAAATCCTACGTAGGGCAAACAAAGAGAGCTGTAGTGCAATGCCGAATGAAAGAACACTCACGGGCCCTCAAAAACGGACAAGGGGAGAAATCTGCCATTGCGGAGCACGTTTCGATGGAACATAAGCTCTCCGTGAATTTAATGGAACCAATTATCCTGACGAGGGAATAGCGTTATTTCCCTAGAATTATGAGGGAGGCAATTGAAATTTCCAAGACGCCCAACAATATGAATGATCTTTCCTGGGGTAAAAGCATACGTGAAATAAAAGGTCAAGCGAATCGTAAACTGGGATTCGTCATAAGAGTACTGGGTAAATGTGACGATCATGTACGAGAAATCAGCTACTTTTCCATTGTTAGACCTGATTTGGAATATGCTGCCAGTGTATGGGATCCATACGAAATGGGACTAAATAACGAACTTGAACGTGTGCAGCGAAGATCGGCAAGATTTATAAAGGGACGGTACGATAACCTTATTAGCGTAACCAGTTGATTAAATGAATTTAAATGGGAATCATTGTCAGATCGCAGGTTGAAATTTAGACTTAATCTCCTAATAATAAGAATGAATAAACTTGATTTTTCCACAAATTTTTATTACTTTCCACTACCCAGGTTTCGACGGTTAAGTCATCATCAGGTGAATAACAAGGAAACAGTTTTTCCACCAAGTTTCCTTGTTATTCACCTGATGATGACTTAACCGTCGAAACCTGGGTAGTGGAAAGTAATAAAAATTTGTGGAAAAATCAAGTTTATTCATTCTTATTATAATGAATCGTTTCCACCACGTCACGGCCGATAATACCCTCTTAATCTCCTAAATAAATTCTAAGACAATATTTTCAGTGATGACGTTAAAAATATTTTGCGAACCCCAACTTACTATGGCAGACTGGACCATAATCACAAAATTAGAGAAATTGATTGCTGAACTGACAGATTCAAAATGTCCTTTTTCCCTCGTACAATTAGAGATACGAATAACGGTAAATATGCCCAATCGGAGAGTAGCAATGGATAACATTGGTAACTGCATGTTGGTATAAAGACTTGAAGCTAACCCAACTAACAGCATGGTTTGCATGTATGCTTTGCTATTTTTATCTTTTTTTAAATAGCGTAGTTTTGAACGGTATCTATACAAGTACTAATCTTTTTTATGCATGATATGGTTTGGTGAGAGTTCACCCCCTGCCACACACCTTTATGGTGGCTTGCAGGGTATTATGTAGATGTATGAATAGAGAGGATTGCTACCCCCTCTCCAACGTGTATTCACACGAACACCAACAGCCAATCAGCGAGCAGCGTCCACCTCAGAAGACGAGTATAAATAAGCTTCAGCTTCGAAGTATTTTTCACTTCAGACTGGCCTGTATTTGGCCGAGGTAGAGCGGGTGAAACGTCGCCATTTTTATCAGAATGACAACGCGGAAGACCACCGAAACCTTTTTACAATCATTTGATATTTCTGTTGCTTAACTTGGGCTCGATTGACCCCTGTGTCCACTCTTCTCCCCTGACCAGGGCTCTAAAAAAGAACTCAATTCCCGTGAAGTGTCTCCAACAATTAGATTAGTACTTTTAAGACATTTTAAAATTTTGTGTGGTGTAAAACTGATAGACAGAATATGTTTTTTGTCCTGAAAATACATATTTGTGGTTGGATATCAAGAACACTACATCTATATCTACATACCCTGCAGACCACCATAAAGGTGTGTGGCAGGGGGTGAATTCTCACCAAACATGCACTACATATCATGCATAAAAAAGGATTCGTATTTATATTCTGTTCTAAACTTCACTATTTAGAAAAAGATAAAAATAGAAAAGCAAACATACGAAAACATGCTGTTGGTTGCGTTAGCTTCAAGTCCTTATACCAACATGCAGATACTCGTATTTGATATATTTACCGTTGTTCATATCCCTAATTGTACGAGAAAAAAATGACATTTTGAATCTGTTAGTTCGGCAATCAATTTCTCTAATTTTGTGATTATGGTCCAGTCTACCATAGTAAGTTGGGGTTTCCAAAATATTTTTAACATCATCACTGAAAATATGGTCTTGGAATTTGTTTAAGAGATAGAGTCTAAATTTCAACCTGCGATCTGACAATGATTCCCAATTGAATTCATTTAATAGACTGGTTACGCTATTAAGGTTATCGTACCGTCCCTTTACAAATCTTGCCGATCTTCGCTGCACACGTTCAAGTTCGTTATTTAGACCGATTTCGTAGGGATCCCATGCACTGGCAGCATATTCCAAATGAGGTCTTACGAGGGAAAAGTAGCTGATTTCTCGTATATGATCGTCACATTTACCCAGTACTCTTTTGATGAATCACAGCTTACGATTCGCTTGACCCATTATTTCACTCATGTTTTTACCCCAGGAAAGATCATGTGTCAGTCTTATTCTAAGATATTTAATGGAGTCCACGTTTGTTAATTCTTTATTACTAATTTTGTAAGCGCTAGGAATAGAGGTATTCCTTTTCCAAAAATTCATTACAAGACATTTTTTAAAGTTTAGTTCTAACTGCCATGTATCACACCAATTTTCCAATCTGCTGTCTTGTTCTCACGATATATTCTGGGGATTGGCATATCTATTTGGCGTTGAAGCAAATATTGATGGGTCTCCAGTTCAAATTCGTCTACTGCGAATCTTTCAGCGGTATTCCCATTTCCCATGGATGTCGGGAGGGTATATTAATTCGAGCTTGTAAAAAAATAGAATGCTACTACAACACGCTATATAATATCATACTCATAGAGTTACTGTGTATGCGTTTTCACCCTATGGATGATTTTCCAAACAGGTTTTTTTCTGGATCGGTATTTATTCATTAAATAGCATAGCTCTTTACGGGATTTTGAATCGCGGAGTCACGGTGGAACCTCCCTAATATAATGCAAAAATGACTCGATTTAATTGTATAATAGTATAATACAAATGAGAACCCAAATAGGAAATTAAATCACTGATTAACGACAAAAGAAATGCACCATGGACGTAACTTAGTTTTAAAATATGAATTTCCAAAGGACCGCAAGATATAACCTTTTGATATACCTCGCTCCCTTCCCACCCTCTCCCTTTTCCACACCACCCCCTCCTTCCCTCAAGGGGTTGGGGATCCTTCAGCTCAGAAATTTGATTACCTGCGCAAGTTGAGCAGGAATCGAAGAGGTGGATATGGCGGTGGAGAGAGGAGAGGCAGTGGATATCATCTCCCATCCTCCCTTTATCGCTCGCGGTTTTCTCTCTGGTGTGAGTAAACCCGACGCATGCTCGTAACCACGCGTATCCAAGGGCGGATAAACAAAAGGCCTTTCCATTCCGTACTTCCCGACCCGACCACGGTGCCGAGGCGTCACTGCGGTCGTGGTGCGAGATGCCCCGTTTTACACTACTAGCTTCTTACGATGGTAAGGCTTACTTACCATGGTTGGAAATTGGCCGTGTGAACTCAAGTTGCCGCTAATCCTAGTAAACTTTACTACCACGATTGAGTTTTGAAAATGGAAGTGGAAATGGACGTAGACTGTTTGAAGATGAAGAGACTGGACCGCTCTGTATGGATCGGAAATGATTTTTAATGCTAGCGATATTTATTTAATCACACTAATATATTTTAGTAATTGTACGACACCGTTCCACTGATTTGGTTGTTCAATAATGGTGTTAAGCAGTTTTCTTTGCCGCTGAATCCTGAGTGTGTACGCTTATATATATTTATTTTATGTGTTTACCTTGCCGTGCAGAAAATATACATACAGGAATTAAATAACTAAGAAGTTGCAAACATTCGCAGGAAATTCAACTCGAGTTACTTTTTTACGTATTCGCTCCTTATGACGGCGTTAAAAGTGTTTTCAGCAGTATGCCCTTAAACAGCTCCTTTCACAAACCGCAGAATATGATAAACTTGAGACACTGGATTTAAAAATGCTGAATTTTGATAAGAGCAACAAATTCCTTATGTATACTTGTATGTATTCTATTTGGATGCATGAACTTGTCTACGTAATGGGATAATATGAGCGATAATTTATTGAGAGGTGAACAATTAATCATTTCAAAGCATGGCTTTCCATGGTTGATTGCATTTCTTGGTGCGTGATTCCCGTGTATATGCTAAACGAATAAAAATACAGGCAAGGAAACGTTAATCAATTTAAAGTGTAAAGGTATCAGTTGAAATATGCGAGGAAAAAGAGGTAAAGGTTGAATAGTAGATATCAAAATGATCGTTTTGTAACGAGGTCATCCGCGAAGCTCTTTTCCCTTTCACTTTTGCGCACTCTAGCTGAGCTAGGCCGACGTCACACCTCTGCCCGGGAGAACATACACCCCCATCCACTCATCTGCAGCATGAGGCGACTATGATTAGGTCATACATCCATGAGCATGAAATCAGCTCTGCCCGGGGAAATGTCCGAATACGGTTACGTAAATGAGAAATTTAGTTCACTAGACAACACCCTTTTACATAATGCCCCCTCCACGGCGCCTAACTCCCACCATCAACCCTTCTTAGCAGTATATAAGCCTGTACTGCGAGCTACTCTATACCAGCATTTGAAAGATTAGCTCTCAAATATGGTCCAACAGGCATCATCACTTAGCTTTCAACAAGAGAACTTCCATCTCGGGATCGCTGACCTCAGGTGAATATATTTTCGATAGCCCCCAAAAGCTATCGGAATTTTTTATCTTAAATCTAACTAATAGATGAACTTCAGAATGGTATTATGCTGAAGTCCTAAAATTCGCTTTATTCACAAAGCAGATTAATACCAAGATATATCGAATACCATGATATTCGAATTTTATGTAAGCAAAAGGGGGGGGGGGGATTGTTATCATTACCAATGTGACAGCTTCGAACTAAGATCCGTATACTTTACCTCCTGACTCAACTCTCCTTGATGGGGGGAAATATTTGAGGAAAGTCCCAGAGACAAGTAATTGGGAAATTAATGAACTAACATAAGAAAGGGATAAATGACGTCGCAGTATACCAATTCTAAGATTATAATACTATTATATATACCAATATGATTCCACCATCAAAAATATATTGATTAAGAGACGATAAACAGATCTCCACCAACCTCAAAATCTTTCACGCGAGTTAATAAGACGCGAGAATCAGCGTTCCGCCACATCGTTCCGCCACAGAGCCACATCAACTCTCTCTAGCGAGTTCGCTCACTCTCCGAAGAGCTCGCTCCGCGAGACATCGCTTTCTCCCCGAAGCCTCACGACATCAAGCGGTCGGTTACAGAACTGTCCTTGTCGTGGCGGCGGGAACACAAAATAACTTTCCCACAAACGCTTTTTGGAAGCATCCCGCTCCAGAATCATTAATACAACGTGTCCAGGTGGACTATTAGATTATATCAATTCATAGTCATAACATTCAATCTGGATAATTCACTTTTTAGTTGGAAATTAACACAGAAAACAGTTAAAACATCAATACGAACTATTTAATCATTTAAGAAAAAATCTTTTCACTGTAGAGATTCTGAATTCAATGTCTATAGAATGACGTCTTCTGCTAATTAGAAAATTTAACTTAATAACGATCTCCACTATTTGAGCAGATAAAATCTAAATTTCAAATTACCCATCAAGTAAACTAAATTATTATTTCATTTATTATATCCTCAAGAGGAAGGGTTATTCAATAAATGAAACGCATTGCATATAGGTTTTACAAAAATTTATTTCATTTTTTTTAAACATATTTCATTATTAACACAGAAATAAACTAGCTTGTAACAATTGTATTTATAGCACATTTTTTTTGAGAATATAACTTCAAAGTATCCATGCAAATACCTTTGGGAAGAAGACTAGTCAAGTACGACTTTTTAGCACCTTTTGAGAATTGAAACTGATAATCCCTCGTATATTTAAATAATATACTCTCCAGTTCTGAATAATCTACATCTCCAGAGTATTCATTCAGACCATGATAATTGTTCTTTAACCAATACGAGTCTTTCGCGTACAGCAATCTTACCGGCGATTTGAAAAGCCACGCATTACAACATTTCGTTTGCACATTAATGATAGCGAATTCCTTCACTATGTATCCGCCATCAATTTTAGTGAATCCTTGGAATTCGATATAGCACTCATGACGTAATCTCTCAAACTTGCGAGATTTTTTTCATCTAACGCCAGAGGTTCAAGAGATTACAAGAGTTTCTGACTTGCAGAATTTTACCTCGTGCCAGAGGTCAGAAACCCTTTGCACACACTCATGTAATCAAAGTACAACCAAGTTATACCTTTTGATTACCAGACACATCATTCAACATGAGCACCATCTCAAATTCCAATCTTTCCAGATCATATTCAGTGATTTCGTTAGATAACCCGGTAGCGAGAAATTGTCTAACCTTATCACGGCTGTCCGAAAGTCTCCGAAGAAATAGATTTATCAGAGTGGAGAGTTTTAACAGCTTTTCCCATTCATCAACATTAAGATTAAATGAACTCTTTGATAAAATATTTCTAATGGATAAATGTCGCTTCCCAAAGTAATTTGCGTAGGACAAGCACTTCGAATAGAGCTGATCTTTTAAACCAATATATAGATAATTACTCACTGATTTTTCCAAATTTATAACATTAGTCCATTCACTGTGTGAAACAATAACACTTTTCTTATTTGCTTGATTAAATTGCACTACTGGTTCAAAGTCTCTGCTGGGATCGTAGCCCACACAAACACTTTTTGAATTTACACCATTCAGATAATACACTGTTTGAAGCAGTAAATTATCGCTATCACAAGATGATCGAGGAACGGGATGATGTCCAGACGGTCTCTTCCTCTTAATGGGCGGGGACTCTTTCTGCGATGGTGACAGCATGATGACTGACGATCGACGAGATATTATCTTACTTAAGAGGGATGAGGTGGAGGAGGGGTGGGGGAACAGTCGTTGGAGCAAGGCTCAACTTCTGCTTTGAGGCGGTTATATTGCATCCATTGAGCGAGGGAATGAGCATCTCGGAGTGCGCACGTGCTGTTACGCAACTTATGGCATGGGTTCAGACAGGAAAAGGTGGGGAAGGAACATTTTTCAGGTGCTGGACAACGGAGTTCTTTCTTTAAGGAGATGAAGGTACGGTCTGTTAGGTCGGAGAGGAACTCACACTCGGCTTCGCTATATGCATACAGAGAGGTTGCTCCTTCAATGATGGCCTCCAAGGCGGGTAGAAGCTCCACATGAGAGATGAATCCATGATCGAAGGTGGTCTCCTCACAGTTTAGCGGGTCATGTAACCGCAGCTTTTTTCCACCAGCTATAAGCCTCCCATTCTTCTTAAAACTCCCCCAAAACAGACGATTTGAGTCAATATCCACTGCAGCCAGCTCTATCACCCCACCCTTAGAGAAACACACAGAAGTGACGATATGCATTCCGGAGAGTCTATCTCATCAATGACGTTTCTCCCCCCGAAGCATGATATTTATTCTCGAGCAGCAATGCTGAGCCGCAGGATGACACCTCCTTTCACTCCTCAACTCGTTGAAGGTTAAGTGAAACAGCTTCAGAGCACGGCAGTCGTTGAGGTGAGGGATGGTATGATGAAATTGTGTGAGGAATTTGTGTAGGGTGTATCCTAACGACTTACTAACTGCATAAAGACAACAGTATTCTCCGCAAATGTCAGAATGAAAACTTTGAATCTGAACCCGATTGTGAGTGCAAGCGAAAGGTTTCAAAAAATTTATAATATCCGGAACGAAAGGCACCAATCCATATGAGTCAAAATACTCTGCTATACCATTGAGAATATATATCGCCACCCAATGAGACCCAGGTAAGTATGAAGGATCTAAGTTCACTACGTATATGCCATTTATAGGAGAGTGGGGTAATTTATCGGAAGCGTAGACTCCGCGGAATATTTTTAGCGGATTCAATAACCTATCAATCTGTACACTATCCATTGCTAGACTAATAATTTGTGATAATGTTCCTGTTTTTATCAATTTCTAGCGAGGCATCGTATTCTGCAAATACCAAGCACGTTACTGTGTTTGTCAATTCTTTCTCGAATTTCGCCTCTATTCGCACCACACCACGATCTCCGAGACTTACATAATCTTCGTTTCCCGAATCGTCAGGTGTAAGATCGAACACTAGCATGAAATATCCATGTCCAAACATGTCGTACGTGATTTGATTACCCCTATCATAATGCTTTATTCCACTACCTGAAAATATGGTATCATATGCCCGCGCCCAATACTTTTTACTGCTGAAATTACATTCCAGTCCCTCGGAAGGAATCTGAACACCGTTTACAAAGAGTGAAAAAGTTTCCAGGGAATAGTGAGAGAGAGCAAATGGATTTTTCTCAACCCTACCAGCGTACGAGTCATTATCAACCATAGCAAATATTATAGTGTTGGGTACTCGACCTACAATTGCATTATCAATGCTCAGAGTTCTTCCACCGGAAGGAATCGTGAAAGATTTCATTTCCGTACGTTTGTAGTGATATCTAGCATTATTTTTTTCCAGCATGTTACTGTGTGCTACTAATATTGAAGGGTTGATGTCAAAATGTCGAACGTAAAGAGTCGCATCTAGTATTCTCATTACTCCTACCACTTCACCCATCAGATGAAATGCAGGGTTTGATATCATCAACCTGATTCCTATATCGACTCGATCTAACAACAATTGTGACTGATTGAACACGTCCACATGTAATTTACCATATAGCTCAACTTCGGCACTGTTGTTGAACCACGACTTTCGCTTTATGTAACCTGCATTGCTGTTATTAGTTTTATTAATATCATCCCCCGTATCCACTTCCCAACCTACGTTCCTCAAATGTGTTTTGCTAGCATCGACGCCATAATTTAACGCATTCTCAATATAGCTCCTGTAATGATAATTATCCTCCGAAGGAGTGACCAACGTCCCATTGAAATAAACGTTACACTGTTCAAAGAGGGAGTGGAGAATATTGTTCACAACGCCAGGTTGATTAGCATCACTAGACGTAAAATCTGTCAAGTCCGCCTTACACACTTTCACTCTCAACCTGAGGAATATACTATTCAAATCCTTGTAGGCATCACCGGAATCTTTAATCACGAATTCAATCACCGATCTATTATCCAGCGATGATATAGGTTTATAGGAAACTAGTCGCTTTGATAAAATGTTAGTCTGAATGGGTGGATTGGGTTGGAATAAGTCCAAGGAGGTTAGCATATGCTCAGCCATGACTTAGTTGGAAAAAATATCACTATGCACGACCTTCTTCCCTCTTCGCCTTCTCTGCGAATGTCCTTTATTTTTCCTGACGCTAGTTTTTATTTTATTCAATCGTGGACGCTTAACCAGTCTCACCCCACCCCCACTCATGTTTTTTATTTTCTCCTCCGCTTTACGCTTCAAGTTCTGCCCCGCCTCGTTTAATCTTCCTCTCAATATCTCTTTAAAAGGCTTTGTTCCTAGATCGCTCAAGGCTGCCGCCCCGGCACTAACCGCCTCCTTACCAACCGTCTTCAACCCGCTGTAAAAAAGAGGTCTGGCAAAACGCCACAAGCCAGCAAGAAAATTTCCTATACCCCGCCCCTTTTGCACACGATACGATGCTCGATATATTGGTCCAATCTCCCCACCTGACTGCTTTAGGTAGTAAGCCAAATATCGATCCGCCACTGGAGCCATCTCGACGCTCAATGATCAATAAACTTATATTACGCCTTTTTTATAAAATGCAATACGACGATGGAAGATTGCTCACCACTACGAAATGGAATTGGATCTCCGAGTTTGTTTGTCAAAAGAATTTCAATGCTTTCAATGTTATTCTTTTCGACTGGGTGATAGAAAATGGGATTGAATGCCCAGTGTAAGTCTTGAGTGTTTAATATACGCAAGCATCGACTGAGCGAATCACCTACCAGTTGAGGTTTAATTATATCTGTGTAAACGTAAACGTTTTTGGAAGGAGACAAGATTTCTCTTTTCGTTCTACCGCTTCGCAATTTACGGTATTCAGATTTAATGTTCTTGAAATTCTTTACGAAATCCTCCGCAAGTGTTGATGAAGATGAATCCCACTGATAGAAACGGAGAAGAATACTTGATAATATCAGAATATCATGTTTTATTTTAGCCTGCTGTTCACCGTTGAAATCTTTAATCGATTTATCGAATAATTCCTTGAACGAATTATATGTTCCTGGCTTTAACGTATACTTAACATCATCCGTAATAATCTGCACGGAGTTTGGTGATAATCTCTCATTTATACCACTCTTTTTATCATTCACTGTCATTCCATCTGCGTATATCACTACATCATTCGCTATGTCAAGCCTTTTCTCTCCGCTAATCTCAAAAAATGATGGTTCGAAGGCAAAAGCTATGCTCTCGTACCTACCATTTGGAACGATGAAAAACGAACCATCCTTCAACTTTACTCTAACAATATCTTTATCCTCAGGCCCACCGATTTCACCCCGGACCAAACCCTGCTCGTTCCGAGTCCTGTTGTCCTTGGTTGAAGAATAATTTGTGATTTCTCTCAAAACGCTCTGCTTATCGTTATCCTTTACTCCCTCGATTGGAGGAATAGAAATCTCGGCCAAACCCACCATCCATTCACCATTTACCAAATCGAGACGGTGCGATAATCTCGTACGGAAATGTGAGATCGTGTTGTGAGGAAAATATGTTTTTGAACTATCACTAGGCAACGTAATGTAAAACTCGTTCATATTTTACGCACCGAAGAAGCGGAGATCCAAGAATTAAATGATTTTGGGTATCCTTGCCACTTTACAAAATATTCTAAATCGCCAGCCCGCCCCCTACGCTTTAAAATTTTTTCAATCTTGTATTCCGTATCGGGGGAAAGGTTAACCCTCACTAACTCTTGCTCATAGAAACTACCCTTTATATCCTCACCGTTCAGATCTTTCAACTTGTACGTTGGTATCTCCCTCGACCGATTCACACCCTCAACTTGAAATATTTCGTTGGTATAATTGGGCGTATATCCTTTCGCAAATGGGCGTCGCTCCTTACTGATTCTTACGTAATCACCCCCTTTAAATTTAACATTTTTGCTAATAAGAGGTTTCCTTGTGCGACAAACGATTGAGAATGCATTTCTCTCATTCACCTCAACAGGCTTAACTCCTAAGCTGGAATGTACGCTATTATTATAACTATTCACCAATTTGGATAATATATCCACGTAATTGTACGTTGAATATCTCGTAAAATACTTGTACATTTTTGATTTTAGAGTTCGATTGAAACGTTCAACGAGACTGGCCTTTATGTCTGGATTGTTTGTTGTGTAAAACTTTACACCACGTTTCGACAGGAAATTTTTAAATTTACTATTCACAAATTCACCACCCTTATCGCTTTGAATTTTTAGCGGTTTTCTTTCGCGAAAAATATTATTAAACGCCTCGACTACCTCCTCTGGGCTCTTTTTCCGTAAAGCTCTTGCCCACGCATACCTCGAAAATAAATCAATCACCGTCAAAATATAACAATGTCCTCTGTTGAATTTTTTCAAACTTCGCATATCGTTCAGATCACATTGCCAGCATTCATCAATGTATGATACGATGTAACGATTTCTAGGGAATTTCTTCCTCATCGGTCTGTGGCGTGTGTATGCGTCTTGAGAATCTAACCACTCGCGTATTGTCTTTCTCGAAATTCCAGTCGCTCGATTTAATTTCTCGACAGTGGAAAAACCCGCAGAGTGTTCTGGATCATTGTACACCTTCTCGATTATATCGTTATCCACTCGTCTCCGAATTTTTTCGGTTTCCTTGGTCGACTGCTTCGCCTTGGCGTTGCTCTTGGTGACTTTTCTTTTTCGCTTCGTTCTGACCTCTTTCTTTTTCTTCTCTTTAGCTGTTTCGATAGATTTCCCACCGCGTCTAGTCTTCCCTCTATACGTTCCCATGTCTTATCCAAATCAGCATTCGCTCGTTTCACATCGGCAAGCGATTTCCTCAGTGCGTGGGTCTCCTCCTCCTCACTGTCCTGTGACCTTCTATGTGACTGACTCTGACCCAAGGATTTCACTATTGGAATATGAATGGGCGATTTAATCTCGGAAACTGTGTTCAGATATTTATCTAGCACACGCTTGTACATGTGCCATTTGTCTACGTCCTTCACACCTCTTTTCACCAAGACGGCTTTCATTTCAACATCTAATGCATTTAATCTCCTCTTCATTTGACCTCGCTCAAAAGCCTCAGGGTCGACTACGAGCATTTTACGCAAACTCATTTTCCGCCAATGAGGCTACCAATGACACCACTCAATATGGATCCGAGTAGCATTGGCAGAAAGCCTCCTTTCTGTACGAGAAGCGCGCGCTTTTTTTTAATGCTAATACCACGCGAAGCCAAGTTTCTCAAAGTATATCGATGCTTGAATAGTTTTCGCTTTAGCCTATTATTTATCTTATGTCTACGTTCAAGCGTATTCAAACAACATTCGGAGATGGCTTTAATC
Organism: Platycnemis pennipes; assembly: GCA_933228895.1. Lineage (NCBI taxonomy): Eukaryota > Metazoa > Arthropoda > Insecta > Odonata > Platycnemididae > Platycnemis > Platycnemis pennipes. The sequence continues at coordinate 11,481,881 of OW121850.1, read as the reverse complement.
AACTCCGCATCCGATGCTTTTACTATAGCTGATCGCAACTTTGGTTTGGCAGATTTTAGCACATGAAGTAAATGATTATTGTTCTCCAATCTTTTCATCATGCACGGGCATGTAGATTACTGTGACCCTATCTTCAGGAAAGATTTTAGTACGGAATCTAAACCTTTCGTCCGTGTCCTGTCCGAGGTCTAGGACCAAATAGCCGAATGGTTCTTGCGTCACCTCTTTATATACCCTTTCCAATTCCTGCGATTTTTCAGGATAGACCTGCCGAGCCAAGTGACCGAATTGTAGTCGATCTCTAGGATTTTTAAATGCTACTATATACTTGGAATTTAGGGATATATTTCTCGCTTGCGGGCTCTGATAGAATATGTTTTGCGTGATTAAGAACACGGAAATGTTAAAATGATGGCTTCCTCTTGTGAACAATTTGCATACGTCTTTACTGTACGCTCCCTCACTCATTAGATCATCTAGCACGTACAATGTTGGCACGCCTACGAATTCTTCGAAAGGGGGTATTTCGGTTCGAAATTGAATTGGTGTACTCGTACGTATTCTTGGTTCACTTCCGCGACTGCAGCACCACACAATCTGATGTATTGAACTATCGATCATGTAAGGTAAATTTTTCAAGAATTTCGTCACGAACGTCGTTTTTCCACACCCCGAAGGGCCTGCACAGATGCAAGTGAAAGGATGTTTCCAGACCAATGTCATGATTGGTACTGATCCTATTATAGCGCCTAATGGGTGTTTATAAGTATCAAAAATCTTCATTACCAAACGCCTCGCTATGCGTTCTCTTTCGCGGAATTTTGTAATGACCCCAAGCCATAGTATTAATCCCATCCTCGCAAATGTATCTTTTGTCATCGCTTGCGTTTAGCGTGACTTTGTTCATTTGTACCGTGTACAATTCATGCTTATTACTTCGAATGACTGTCATCCTTCTGAATTCTGTGGAATTTTCATGCAGGCAACGAACGTAGTCGTTGAATTTTAGACATTTATCTTTGACAGATTTGGTTATACCCTTGGCTTTCTTTTTTTCCTTTCCACCCTCGACCTTGAAGGAATATAGTTTGCTTCTCAGACCTACGAAATGAGTCATAATTAAAGAATTACATTCGTCTTTAAATTTCCCAATGACCCTTTTGTTCTTCTCAGAGTAGCAAGGGTGAGACTTTGGGTAATTTGATGTATCAAACGCATCCAGGTTGCTTAATATGTCCTCATTAATGTCATTTGTGTAAATTTGGTAAATAAACGAATCGGTATCGCTGTAGGAAAGGGAGATGTTCTTACCGTATTTTGGCAACATTGTCTGATAGTGAAAGTCATACATTAATGTCTTGCTGAGGTCTAAAACACAGAAACCTATGTATATCGGTTTGTTCATTTTGATAGTCGCCTTTCGCATGTGAACGGCCACCAGAGACTCGTTGAAAATCGTTCTGTCCAAAAATGTCGATTTATTGATTAACTTTTGTAATTTTTTTTCGTCAGTCACTAATTGCATATTAATTCTTTTTCGCACATTCTCCATCGTCTTGCCAAATACGGAATTATTCATGAGCTTGAAGAAGTCTTTTTGGAAGTCATTAGTGGCTAATTGCCTTCGATTAGTGTTCAAGTCAATATATGTCTTTAACCAAGGGGATTGACTAAAATCGATGATTCTATGTACCTTTTTCATAACAAGTCCAAGGGAAAGAGCCTGCTTGAGGTTGACATAGTGAATAACGTATTTAGTCCGACCCTCGAGCGTGGTAATTAACTTTTTATGTTTTCCACCGGGTGGGACTCGGTTTTCCGGACAAAGCGGGAAATCGGAATGACTATCGTGAAGAGACTGCGGATACTCGAGATCAACTTCCAAAATATATCCCTTTTCGTTTTCATTTGAAATTTTAGCGACCTCAAAATTTGAAATTTCCATAGGGGAGAGCCATCGAAAATTTGCATATGGGAGTGGCTGGGAGAGCGCCCAACCATAGAGATTATTCGCATCAAGATAGGTAATAAAGTTAGACTCAGCTTCGGGATCATAATTTTCCAAATATTTATTATTTGCCTCGCAATATCTTTTGCAGCATTGTGATATTCCCCCGCGAATACCTGCCTCAAACATCAGGAGCATGTCGTAATCTGTTAACAGTTCCAGCTCAATTTCTGTATGCTTCAACATAGCGTCAAAAGCTAACCCCGGAGCAGTGTAATACCACGCAGGGTCAAGCTTGTATGCATCAAAACAAACGTCTCTGAAATTCTCGAAGACGTCGGCTAAAAGTGTGACGTCACTTATAAGATAGACATCACTATAATCCCCCAATGTTTTGCATTCGAATGATGCCCAAACGTTAGAAGCGTGAGCGTAATCTTCCTCTGAAATATCGTCGCCTGTTAGCCGATTATGAAATTTTTCTCTATCCGGAAGTGAGGTTTCATCTAATCGTTCCAGTGAATCAGTGTAGTCGTATGGATAAACCCCCTTTCGTGTAACCAAATGTGTCATCTCTTTGAATGTTTGCTGGGTGTATTTAAATGTCTTCAGATTTGAGACCAAGGACGCCAGAGAAGCAGACATGAACCGAAACGTATCGATAAACCGAATGTTAAAATTGTCATCGACAGACTTTGCGAATGTAATGTACTTTTCCTCAGAATTTGGTATTACGAATATTCTCCTCTCGTCATAATCTAACTCGCGGACAATGAAATGACCATCGTATGATGAAAGATTGTGGATGAAGACTGGTAAGAAATTCGGCATTCTATACTGCATGTTACAAAACTGATGCGCTGCACCCCTAAATCGTCCTGTCAAGTGATCGTGATCTCTCACGCGATCCTCGTTAAGTTCTTTCCCGCAAATGTGACAATCCACTGTCTCCTGAAACACGCTCTCCTCATCGGGAGTGAGGGGGTTCATGGGGACGGTATCTTTATACAAAGCACGTATTTTATCCGCCTCTTCTTTCATTCGCTCGATAAATACACGCGCTGCGTTCGGTCCTCGATATAACTGAGGCCTTTGACATCCGTCAGGTGTGATTACCATATAGCAGAAGCTAAATGGTGTGTGTTTTTGTATCACGTTCGTGTAGGACTTATGTGAAGAGGGTTCGCAAGTGCTCACATTTTCGAGAAGGCATTCAAAGTCAACGTATATGACGTAATCTACTCGAAGGGAATAATTAACGTGAGTGAATTTTAAAATGCTATCACTCTCGTCCGGCATTACAATTTTACTCGGTTTCCCCGCCCCTTTGCATAACTCCTGATGTTCTTCTAGTTTGGTCTCATCGTAGTAGTGCGTGAGGCAGCGTTTGCAAATATGTATTCTATGAGTGCTTGTAATTTGTGATCTAACCAATCTACTCAAGTTTCTAATCCAGCAAAAGTGCGAAGTTTCATCGTTTGTAACAAAAAGCAAATCTCTATGATCTTCTAGCTCTAGATCGACAACTTTCATCGGGTAAATCTCATTTTTGTCTGTTAGACCAAAAACGTTTATCGAAATATTGTTTGCTCGCTCAAATTTGGGAATATCTTTTAAATCTGCTGGATATTCTATACAGTTCCAATTGTAGCCCATACGAAACGCTTGCGTATTATACTTGCAAACCTTTTGAGGATTATTATCAATATTCTTTGCCCAAACAGCATACTTGAAGCAATATATATCTTCATTTTGCACGTTGATTACAGATAGTGTATTAGCTATTTTGGCCGGAAGTTTAATGTATGTGGATCCCCGAAAAGGCGTATATTTATTAATTCGCAATTCTAATCCGATTACATTAGCAAGGCTCCATCCGGAACCCTTTGCTTGGAATTCCGACTTCTCCTTGAGCAATTTTGAAAAAGCCTCGTTCAATACTTCCCCCATATTATCCGCAGATAAGAGACGTCTATTGTTTGTCTTGAAAGATGCATCCATTTCCTCTCTCTCACCTTTATGAAATTTACAAATTAAAATAAGATTAAATTTAATCGATTTTTTTGCAATTACCTGTTCTAGTAATTTCTCGGCTACCTGTTCTTTAATGTCGTCGAGGAAAGAAATTACGTCCCCACCTTTATCCTCCTCTGGAGTGATCCAGAACGTTTGAAGTCTAGATCGGATAGCAGATTCCACCTCAATAAAGCCTCGACCTAGTTGGTTCGTCACCTTCTGTCTGTGCAAATTCGTATTTTCGTGTTGTAAAGCCTCATCTGTGTTGTAGTACACTTCGCAATAATTACAAAATTTTCTACCCTTTACCTCGTCTAGCGCCTCTTTCATCCGTGTGAAGGTTTCCATATCATTTATAACATCATTATCAAAAACAACACGTCGATGAATGTTCATGATTGCCTGTTCTAGTTCCTGTGAGGTGAACTGACGAGAATTGAAATTATTTAAAATTTCTGCGATTGAATGCATGTTTTTTTTTGTAAGGTAGCGGAAAAGTGGGTGCTGTAAAGATAATCGATACCGCGAATAAGTCTATCCAAATATATTTTAAAAGATTAAAATCGAAACAAAAAAATGTTTTTTTTTACTCACTGTGAATGTCTGTAGATGGTGATGAAGATGATGAAAGCTTCTGTGGAATTCTTCCGAATCTCTCGAAATCTCGATGGGAAATGGAAAATGTTCTCTCCACCGTAGAGTTTTATAGATAAATTAGTTTACTCAGTGTATCTCGCGTACGGGTAGCGATTGGAACTTGTTCCCATGAACGACGACTATGAACTAACCGAGGTGTGTGCGGTCTTGCCTAGCAGAAAGATCTAGGTCTAATGCCTTTCACTTCTCGCTTCAGTAGAAGTCGAAGGTGGGGGAAAAAATATGCGCTGACGAAGCGAGTATCTAAGGTGAACACGACCTCTATAGTAACCTCTATATGAGTCATCCTAGATATACGTATGTAGGTCGTGGTGTGGGGGAGAACTCAAATGCAATTGCTATAATGATGAAGGTGAACCTTAGTCGGATGACTGTTAGCCATCCTTTCACTCCATCACCGGCCGCACGCAACGAGGTGTGTTGTATTGAACTAAAAAAACCTTACAATGAAGTCGGCATCTATTTCCTTGTTCATATAAATACATCAAATGTACTCAATCCTATACTTCATTTTCCCTTGTGCTTTGAAAGCTCTACTATGACTCGTTTTATACGTTTAAACCGATCACAGTTTACTGAAGTAAATGCTTCTGCATATGCTCTACATAATATTCAGAAATATTTTAGTTTTATCGGTTTACCACCCCTTTATACTCTATGTCTGAGAGTAGTGGCATCATGCTTGGAAAGAAAAACGGATACATATAAACTCAGTCTTCCGCAGACTGTGTGTACCGATTTAGTATATTATATAGAATGTAATAGGAAAATCCTATGGAAACGGTGTTTGGGGGCTTTGTCAGAGGATTCCATGTTAGATTATGAATTGGAGATTAATAATATTGAGTTTAATTTTAATACACGTCTAACACCATACGCATATCAAATTTTGCTGGATAGACCTTTTGATTTTCTTTATGATATGCAGTCTTATATAGGAAGTCCATTTCACATGGTGTTGATGCACTATAGTTTTAGTTCAAAGTATACAGCAGCTACATTTTGTTTGAAGTGTGCATCATCAATTAGACCGTTTAAACCCTTTAGCGTATATCTATATATACATCACACGGTTTTAAATGTAATCGAGACGGAATCTGTGATTCAGCGGAGTGATTATTGGTGCTCTAACTGTGTTAGGACGCCTCTGTTTGCATTGATTGATAAGTCGGACTGTTCATCTACATTTACCAGACATGAAAGTTCATCGTCAGAAGATGATTCGTCCTCTGACTCAAGGGAATCGTATACGTTCGCCTTCAATACTCATAAAAGGCGCAAGAATTATTCTAATTATCTAGAGTATCACCGTGCCTTGAAGCGGAAACGAGTGGGTTCTTATTTTTCCTCGGACACCTTTCTAGATTCAGATTCTGAAGGACAATGCTGGTAAGTAAACTAACCTTCCTTGGTGAATCAAAGGTTTCTTTCACTTAATTCAGTATATAAGTGCTCGTTTTGCTGGGAGATATTCACTCGCATCTGCAGATCGGCTCGTCTCGTCTCCTACGCCATCTCGTCTCCTGCACCGTCTCGTATCCTGTGACATCTCATCTCCTGCACCGTCTCGTCTCCTGCGCCATCTCGTCTCCTGCACCGTCTCGTCTCCTGCGCCATCTCGTCTCCTGCGCCGTCTCGTCTCCTGCACCGTCTCGTATCCTGTGACATCTCGTCTCCTGCACCGTCTCATCTCCTGCGCCATCTCGTCTCCTGCACCGTATCGTATCCTGCACCGTCTCGTATCCTGCACCAGCTCGTATCCTGCACCAGCTCGTATCCTACGCCATCTCGTCTCCTGCACCGTATCGTATCCTGCACCGTCTCGTATCCTGCACCGTCTCGTCTCCTACACCATCTCGTCTCCTGTACCATCTCGTCTCCTGCGCCATCGCACACCTTCATCACAGGTTAAGTTTTTTTTAAATGTACTTTTTACATCAAAGTATTCATATGTAGCATATTTATCTTAAATTATTCTTTTTCATTCTAACGCTGTAGAATGCTTGTTGCTATCAAGAAATTACATCCGCTTGCAATCATTCCTGAATCTAGTTATGACTGTTCGGCTGGATATGATATTGCTGCTATTCAGGATGATGTTATTCCTAAAAGGGGGCGTTGTCTTGTGAGAACTGGATTATCTCTTGAGATCCCAAAGGGGTTTTATGGAAGATTAGCGTCTCGGTCGGGTTTATCATTAAAATTTGGAATTGAGGTGGGCGCTGGGGTAGTCGATGGAAATTATAGAGGGGAAATTAAAGTACTCCTTTATAATCATAGCAACGAGGATTTTATAGTAAACAGGGGGGATCGGATATGTCAAATTATATTTGAACATATTGCTACAGACGTCATTTTTGTTGCGACCAATGACCACTTTTCACCAACTAGTCGAGGTGTGAGTGGATTTGGCAGTTCAGATACTAATTAAGGTAGTGATACTTTTTATGATATGTAACTTTATTAAATAAATGATAATTTAAATATGTAAAACAACTATTTTTAATTCTTTTCTAGGATGAGTTCCGTTAACAACACCGTCTCTGCCGCCACCGCAACTACGACCAACGTTGCTAGTAGGTTCGCCGCCGACATCGTGACTCCTAGGACGTCAATCCGGAGCAAGTTACTCCTCGCCCAGGAGAGGGCTAGGTACCTCAGGAAGGAGGACCTGGTGGAGGGGGAGGAGTATTGCGTGGAGGAAATCCGGGAGTCGGGTAGTCGCTTTGGTGGCCTGCTGGCGGAGATCTTATTCGGTGGGGTGAAGAGGGGAATATTCCTCCCCAAGTACTTCAAATTGAGCAAAAATGAAATAACATTGTTTAATGAAGATGCTTGGGGGGAGAATTTGAAACTAAAAAAAATAAATGGCCAATTAATTTTGGCGTAAAATTTGAAAAAATTGTCTTTATTATTATAGATCATATGACTCGTATTACCTGAACAATTCCCTTCACCGGGTCTGACCTTTTTTTTAAACACGTTGCAGTTGGGTGGTATGGTATCCTCGGGCTGTGCTCTCATGCTCATGTTCCCGGGTGGATGTATGACCTAATCATAGTCGCCTCATGCTGCAGATGAGTGGATGGGGGTGTATGTTCTCCCGGGCAGAGGTGTGACGTCGGCCTAGCTCAGCTAGAGTGCGCAAAAGTGAAAGGGAAAAGAGCTTCGCGGATGACCTCGTTACAAAACGATCATTTTGATATCTACTTTGAATGTCTTTAATATCTGGAAATTAAAGTCTCGGAGGGCGTTCATCGTTGTACAAACCTTACATGTTTTTTAACGTATTACTTTGGAGCTATTCAAAGCAAATGGCAATTGAATTCAATTTTATATTTAAATTTAAAGTTCAGCAAAGTAACTAACACAGAATCCATTAAGTATCTCGGAGATACGACCCACTGTCAATCATGAGAAAGTAATTTAAGAAGAATATTTTGGTTGATTTATAAAAAGGGATCTAGGAAACTGCATTGATAACATTCGTTAAAATAACTACATCTAATTTGCACATAACTTAAAACACGCTTCCAATTTTTTGGAATTCTTGCAAGACAAAGTCCCTTCTCTACCCTACCCTCCATTGTTATTTTGACTTATTATCACTCTCCGATAGATGTCCCTAGAGTCTTTACGATGGCTCTGGGTGGGCCGTGTAAACGCAAGTTAGTATTAGCCGCCATGTTAACCATTATTCTACCCTAGTAATGTAAACGGGCTTAGAGAAAGGTTGCTTGTCACCTATCGAGGGATGGGAGAAGTATATTTCCAGGCATCCTCGAAGCGCGAGGTTCGTAATTAGCTTCGAATCGCGGAGACGTCCTCGACGACATCTGTAAGGAGTCTATCTCGACAAGTTTCGGTCCCTCAACAGAGGCGGAGAACGTTCCAAACTCACGAATATCGCCCGCGAATTTTTCCGTCGCCGAAAACTCAGTTCCGAGGGATCATTCAATGGAGCACAATCGGATTGCTGGATAATTTCTCGAAGCTCTAGCGAGAGACTCTAATCCAGTTGTCAAGCCGAGGGGAAAATTGAGGAAGTTGAGTTGCCATGTCTAAGGACCATTCAGCGTACAACGCAAGGGTGTGTTGCGGCTAGAATCAAATATTTTTTGGGAGCAGACCTCATCTACACCTACATGACACCCTGCAAGCCACCATATAGGTGTGTGGCAGGGCGTGAATTCTCACCAAACATGCACTACATATCATGCATAAAAATGGATTAGTATTAATAAAATAGTCTAAACTTCACTATTTGAAAAAGATAAAAATAGCAAAGCAAACATGCAAAAACGTTTTCTAAGTTGGGTTATCTTAAGTCCTCATACCAACATGCAGCTATGCATACTATCTATTGCTACATTCGTATTGGATATATTTACCGCTATATATAGCAATAAATAGCAAAGAAAACATGCAAAAACGTTTTGTAAGTTGGGTTACCTTAAGTCCTTATACCAACATGCAGCTATGTATACTATCTATTGCTACACTCGTTGTGGATATATTTACCGCTATTCACATTCATATACCCTAATTGTACAAGGAAACAAGGACATTTTGAATCTGTCAGTTCGGTAATCAATTTCTCTAATTTTGTGATTATGGTCCAGTCTGCCATAGTAAGTTGGGGTTCGAAAAATATTTTTAACATCATCACTGAAAATATTGTCTTGGATTTTATTTAAGAGATTAAGTCTAAATTTCAACCTGCGATCTGACAATGATTCCCAATTGAATTCATTTAATAGACTGGTAACGCTGATAAGGTGATCGTACCGTCCGTTTACAAATCTTGCCGATCTTCGCTGCACACGTTCAAGTTCATTATACGGCAGAGCATGGCTCTTGCAGTAAAATTTGCAGATTAATAATGTAAAGAGAAATGTCGTTTTGAAGAAAAGCTAATGTAAGATCCGCAATTTTATGTAGAATTTAGCATTGCAAAAAAGCGCTTGCCTTAATGCCAGAAAAGCCTTAGTTACATGAAAGTGGCGCTAGAGTATGTTGGGTGCTTTCCAATCATCGACGCAAGTCGACACAAGTCAACTTGTGTCGCGTGTAGTGCTTTCCAATCAGTGTGTGTCGCTAGTGTGTCAAACGCGAGTCGACACACGGTGACACACCGGTAATGGTGAGTTACTGAAAAAAGAAGAAAGGGCGGCGCAAGCTTTAAATCACAATACGTCTGCAAAAGACATATTGAAAATAACCCATAATTCAGAACAAATGTTTAAGTAAAGTATTTTCTTAATTAATCATCCTACAACTCATTTTTCTGTTCATTAATAAGGATCTTGCTATAGCAATATTTGCACTGCTAACAATAAGTCAAATAGAAGGAAGCTCTTGATTTCCTTCCTACAAAAACGCACCAATCACGAGTCCCCGTGAAAGTCCCTAGCGCATCAGCTACTGCGCATATGAAACTTGCTTTCCATTCGTGAAGACACAAGTCGACTTGAGTTTCCGCGAGTTAACTCAAAGCGACGCATGAGTCGCTTGAATGGAAAGCACCCGTTGTTATCATTGGCGACGGTACTTGTGACGGAACGTGCTTATGAGCCTATTTCCTACTTAATTTAGGAATATACCTTACCAAGGTCATTCTTATATTTTTATGTAATTTAAATATTTCATTGGTTATTGATATGGTGTAATTAATATCAATGCTTCCAAATGGTAGCAGCGTCATTGTTGACAAACAGTTTTAAAAAATAACGATATTGGTAAAATTGAAAACAAAGAGTTGTATTTGCAAGGGAATAGTTTAAAACTAAGTAAGAAAATATTTAACCTATTTTAGAATACGTATTAGGGGGATTGAGCGTACATTCTCACTTTATAAGTTAAACTTGGCAACAACTCTTCAGTCATGCCCTCGAAGTCATGATGGGTGCTTTCCAATCATCGACGCAAGTCGACACAAGTCAACTTGTGTCGCGTGTAGTGCTTTCCAATCAGTGTGTGTCGCTAGTGTGTCAAACGCGAGTCGACACACGGTGACACACCGGTGATGGTGTTACTGAAAAAAGAAAGAAGGACGGCGCAAGCTCTAAATCGCAATACGTCTGCAAGAGGCATATTTAAAATAACCGATAAATCAGAACAAATGTTTAAGTTAAGTATTTTCTTAATTAATCATCCTACAACTCATTTTTTGTTCATTGGTAACGATCTTGCTATAGCAAGAAGGAAGCATCTGTGGATTCAATTTCCTTCCCGCAAAAACGCACCAATCACGAGTCCCCGTGAAAGTCCTTAGCGCATCAGCTACTGCGCATCTGAAACTTGCTTTCCATTCGCGAAGACACAAGTCGACTTGAGTTTCCGCGAGTTAACTCAAGACGACGCATGAGTCGCTTGAATGGAAAGCACCCAATGAGTTGAAAGACATTGGTAGCAAATATTTGTACCCAGTTACTATGGCAGTATTTCCAAAATACTATTGTCATCGGATATCGCAATTCAGCTGTTCGACAGAAAACGATATTTGCACATGTTATTGGCGCACAAATTTCATGAAAATCTTTGATCGTGTACGACCTTCAACCAACTTCTTGCACAATTTCTTGGTCAAATCTCGCCGTTCAATATATGGTACAAAATCTTGTACAAGAAATTGTACCGTGTACAGCGGCCTTAAGAAATACGTGACGATGTATTTTCACACTTTTTATTGAATAAAACCCTACCGGTTTCGACACTCTCATATCATTATCAAGGGTACTCTGATATTCTCACTGTGGCGAGCCCTTATATATACTCCCAATTAGGGAGAAACTGCAGGAGTGGTTGGGGAAGCTTAGAGGGTATGATTAAGTGGGATATATTGAAGGTCAGGATGATGGGGGAATGCTTCTTTTAAAGGCAGGGTAGGTATATGATACAATGGGGAAAGATTGAACGATTCAACTTGGTTTCACAATTTTGGTCCCAAAGCGTTAGAAGCAGATATGACCTCAAAGTTTTCTGAAGAAAATCCAACTTTGCACCTTTGTAATGAACATTTAAAATATCTACTCTAATATCAGACATGTGATTAAAACCAGATAAATGAGAAGCAAAGACTGATTTGTTGTCTCCATGAATAAAAGAATTAAAATGTCCCTTGGTCATTATGTTAAAACTTTTACCCGTCTGATCTATATAAAAAAATTGAAGTCCTGAGTTTAACATCTGAAGAAATGCACTCTACTTTTGTCTAAAGGGTTAAATGTTACGGTACGCCTGCATATCCTTCAATGCTATTTCTATGTCTATATGGATTTCCTATCTGCTAACCCCTTGATATTATTTGTATATTTTTTGTGTAAACCTTCGAAAATTTCATTTGATCTCGCATGATGCCTCCATATGCTTTTCTTCCCGTTCAATTTTCTCTCCACGACTGACATCATGAGATCCTGCCGTAAATTATGTTGGAGAAGGTTGTCTCGTTATTTCCAAAGAATTAATACCAATTTTTTCTACCTCTTTTAATGACTTCTTCGACAGTAACATTGTCCAACCATTTTATTTTTGCCATTCCTGCACAGCGACACATTTCAAAAGTTTCCAGTCTTGTCTTTTCTGCGGTTGGTATGCACCCATGCCTCTGTCATCAAGAAAGGTGTTTCAACTATTTGTCTAGTTGTCCAAATATTTAACTAGATGTCGTGAATTAATTCCTTACATCCAAGCTTGGGTTTAGCTTAAAGGCCGTTTTACACGGTCATTGATACTGCGCAGGCTGTTGCGAGAACACTTGCCCAAGAAATAATGCACCGTGTAAAGCGACGACTTGCGAGGACAGGCAGCGCCACTGCGCGGACGCTTGCGAGCAAATTACAAACATGTTCTAATCTGATACATGCGTTCGCGCAAGTTTGAAGTTAATTTCTCTCACTAGATGGTGCAGATGTAGCGGCAACGAACTGCCTGGGGAATTCTAGCAATCAAATAGGTTGTTGACGATTGAGTTGGGTGTTTTTGTTTGCACTCAACTCCTTAGGTGGTGGATACAGTGCAATAATGATGAGCTGGGCGATTAATCACGTGGAAGCTTAAATTTCGTGCGTAAAGGAAGAACCTGTTACCTTGGCCCACATCCGTTCGTTCGTGGTGCAAATTTTGGGCTAAGTATACGGGACTAAGGTCTCCACTCTCATGTTTAGACTATGGATTAAAAACGTATTTTAAAGTGGTGGTAATTTATCGCATCTTTCACGTCCAATTAATTGCTACTCTACAGATCTTGACGTTATGCAATATATTGACGGTATTACCGCTACTGAATGGTATATTGTCACTTACATAATGCATCGACGATTGCACCGTGTAAAGCTGTCAAGCAAGCGTCCTCGCAATTTTCTACGTCACGGACTTACGCAGACGACTGTTCAATCTGAATCAACATCAACTTGCGCAGTTTAAATGACCGTGTAAAACGGCCTTATAAAGGAGATTAGCATACCGTCTTAGCCGGAGCGTTCCTGCTGATTATTTTCTTCTTAATTCGGACGTGATTAGTTATTTATTTTCCCAAATATTATCCATTTATTTAAACTTTTCTTTGCCTATTGTCGCGTTGGTCCTGTTTGTTGCTCTTAAATATTGTTAAAGTCTTCTTCTAGCTTCGTTTTTATGCATGTGATACGGAAATATCTGGACAACTTTTCTGCAACCTTTAGCAACTTGGTGTGCAACACCATCGGGTGTGCGTTAGGAAAGCACCCTGAGGGTGTGGACGCAGCGATTAAGGAGATTAGGCTCGCGACTGCTTGAGTCAAAGTTGTCTGAGGAATCTTATTAATTTAAGTACGAGTATATGCCTGCTGAGTGATCCTTACTTCACAAAGAAAATTAGGTAAGCTGTTGAAAGTCATAAGTATCACAAGAAATACGATCTAAAGTCGAAGGATTTATTTTTTACGATAATTTTAATCAGCTCGACGATGGAGTCAATTCAGCATTTATTTTACAGAAATAAATGCATGTACTCAATGAATTTACTGGTGTATAACACCAGAATATTACTATCAAAAGTTATGTTATAATATTTCTTGAAATATTCTTTAATGTCTCATTGATAATTATATTATTCATACGCCAACCATTTTGGCAACAGCGACCGTAGCGCCACTTGAAGTATGCTAACGCATTTCGTCTGCTATAAGCGCAGAAATTGGTGGATTTAGCGAAAAATACAGTGGGTTGATGCCTTTTTTTCGTTTCATTTTATTCCTTGTGAAATTACGCATAAAATATCAGTTTTTTTTGCAAAAATCACATGTCACTATGGTATTTTTAAACGTTATATTCCCATGTGATGGCCATTCTCGCCGTTAACGTATGTAGTTTCAAATGCAATTTTTGCAAAGAGAAGTATGGGTTAGTATAATTATCTTTACTTTATTAGATAGGGGAACTTTAGTTCAATAAGTGCTGACAATATAAAAAAATGACATGACCTTTACTTTTCGGATCAACCTCCTTAAAGGAGCACACACATTGCCCCCCGCTCGGGGTGGGACGGAAGGGGGGCGTTGGAGGGGGTGGGATGGGGTTGAGTGGCGTTTTGGTTGTCGCTGGCGCACGCACCTGTGGTCTTCTCACGCGGGGGTGGAAGGGAAGGGATGAGGGTGAACCCCCGCGGCAATTTATTAAAGTCAGCTCCCTCTACGTAGGGGTTGGAACGTCGGGGGTTGGATCGCGGTGTGAAAAGCAGAGGATTGGAATGCCTTAACCCCTCCCATTTCACGCCTTCCCGACCCTCTCCCTTGCAAAGTGGCGCTCCGTCGGGTGCGTATTCAATGGTCGGGCGTGAAGGGTTCGAGGGTCGATGGCGAAGGAATCGAAACGAAATATAAAAAATAAGAAGAGTGGAGGGCGAGTCTTCAACGGAACACTCTCGGCACTACTCAAGCTACTTGGTGACTGTGTACTTATTTTGCGAATTTTTCCATAGTAATAAAGAGATAGAAAATTGTGAATTCCACCGGTTTGTTGTCGGTACATCTACATAATACCCTGCAAGCCACCTTAAAGGTGTGCGGCACGGGGTGAATTCTCACCAAACATCCACTAGATATCATGAATTTAAAAGGAATAGTATTAATATATTAGTCTAAACTGCATTATTCAAATAAAGACCAAAATAGCAAATTACGCATGCAAAAACGTGCTGTTAGTTTGGTTACCTTCAAGTCCTTACACTTACATGCAACTACCTATGATATGGATGCAATCACTCGTATTGGGCATATTTACCGCTACTCATATCCCTAATTATACGAGGAAATAAGGACATTTTGAATCTGTCAGTTCGGCAATTGATTTCTCTAATTTTGTAAATATGGTCCAGTCTACCATAGTAAGTTGGGATTCGCAAAATATTTTTAACGTCATCACTGAAAATATGGTCTTGGAATTTGTTTAAGAGATTAAGTCTAAATTTCAACCTGCGATCTGACAATGATTCCCATTTTTATTCATTGAATAGACTGGTTACGCTAATAAGGTTATCGTATCGTCCCTTAACAAATCCTGCCGATCTTCGCTGCACACGTTCAAGTTCGTTATTTAGACCGATTTCGTAGGGATCCCGTACACTGGCAGCATATTCCAAATGAGGTCTTACAGGGGAAAAGTAGCTGATTTCTCGTACTTGCTCGTCACATTTACCCAATGCTCTTTTGATGAATCCAGGTCTACGGCACTACCCGTTTCAGCCGTTAGACCATCATCAGATAGTACATAATAGAATTTTTTTCATGCTTCCACAACGGTGACATGACCCACAACTTTGCACAAATTCTAATCGAAGAGGGTCGCCACAACTTCTTTGAACCCCGGGAAATATGCGGCCGAGCGAAGAGAAAGCTAGGACTTATAAAAAGAGGTACTTGGGAAATGTGATGAGAAGACAAAAGAGCGATGTTACTTTTCACTAGTTAGGCCCCACCTTGAGTATGCAGCCAGTGTTTGGGATCCTGATGAAATGAGATGAAAAGTGTGAACATTTTATGACCATAAAACTGACGACAAATGCCTCGAAGATATTGACCAGAATCATCTGTAGAGGAATAGACAACGTGGATTGGAATATAATGTTAAAAATTCTGAAAGAAATTGGAGTATTTACATCTACACGATACCCTGCAAGCCACCGCGAGGGTGTGTGGTAGGGGGTGAAGATCACCAAGCATGCACTACTAACATGCAAAATAGCAACTATATTGTCTCATGCAACTTGATTGATAGTATCTCTAGTATTTACTGGGTTAATACCGGCATCATGCACTACAGAATACTCTAAAATATTTCCCCTACCTATCCCTTTGCTATGCTACCTATTCTGTTCTCTTATAGTACGGGGGAAAAATGCCATTTTGAATCTATCGGTACGACAATCTATCTCTTTAATCTTATTTATCTGGTCGAATCTAGCATAATACGCTGGTATTTTTAATATGTGCCAAACATCTTCTGTAAAGATATCCGATTGAAATTTCTCTAATAGATTTAATCTGTACTTTAACCTACGCTCTGATAATGATGCCCACCCTAATTCTTTCATTAATTCTGAAACGCTACTCAACCTATCGTAACACCTTTTAACGAACCTAGCTACTCTACGCTGCACACTGTCTACATCTCTGATCAAACCTAATTCATTAGGATCCCATACACTGGCTGCACACTCAAGTATTATATAATGACCGAAGAGTTATCCACGGCCTGTATAAAAACCAGGTGGCGATACTCAAATCAGGACCCAACAGTACAGCAGCAAGCATAAATAAATGAGTGAGAGAAGGCTGTGCAGTGTCTCCCGTATTATTCAATATCTACATCGAGAAAGCCATCCAAGAAGTCGAAGAATAGTTTCATGGTGTGAATATCCACGGGAAGAAAATCAACATACTACAGATGGCATAGCAGTCTTGGCAGAAACAGGAGATTTAAAGAAGACAATAGGAAATATGGAAATAACATCGACCAGATGTTATCTGAATATCAATAAAATTTCTATTGGTGTACTGTAGAAGAAATCCAGGATCAATGTTAAACAAATACAACAAAAAATCGAGTAGGTGGAAGAGTTCTGCGGGGAAGCAAAGAAACCAGTGATGGACGAAGTAAAAGACAAATTGCCAGAAGAATTGCCCAAGAAAAGGGGTATTTCACCAGAAGAAGATTCTACTTTCAGCTGCTAATACAAGCGTGGAAGTGAGGAAAGATTTCATTAGAACATACATCTGGAGCTTTCTACTATATGACAGCGAAGCATGGACAATAACAGAAGCAGAGAAGTCCAGGCTGGAAGCATTCGAAATATGGTGCTACCGAAGAATGATGAAGATAAAATGGAACGACCGAGTGACAAAAGAAGAATTCCTAAGAAGAGTGGGAGAGAAGAGAAGTCTGCTGAAAACATTAAAAAGAAGACGGCACAACTTATTGGGCCACATCTAGAGACACGATGGCCTGGTGAAGACAATCGTCGAGGGAAAAATGAACTGGAAGAATGGAAAAGGCAGGCCTCGTACGAGGTATATGGAGCAAGTTGTGAAGGATGTAGAGGAGAGAAATTACGTCAATATGAAGAGGTTGGCAGATAGAAGAATCGAGTGGAGGGCTGCGTCAAACCAATACTAGGATTGTGGACCAATGATGATGATTCGTAAAAAATTGATATTTAGATCTAGCTATCATTCACCAGCGTTTATTGACAAATTTCAAGGGAAATTACATTAAACTGTTTCCAGTGAGTAGAGCGTTTGGAGCCTGGATTACAAATAACCTCTAATTCCATATTTGTTTACAACATAGATTTCTTGTGTTGTTCGTGAAGCAATCAGAAGGATTATTTTTTATTATTTTGATCATTTCCAAGATGTTATGTGCGAGAAAGTAATTATATTATATAAGAAATGAAACTCTTTGCAATACTTTGGAGTTAATGACCGTATTAAAACTGTGTATTTGATGTATGCTACAAATAAATCATTTCATCATAATCTTGAATTCTTTCTACTAGACAAATGGCTTTCTTTATGAAATAATATCAATTGCAATGATATAATAGGGTAGGGACTTTTTAGTTTCTTTAACCTGGAATCATACGCGTGAATAAATTTTGGAGGTAGATGAAATATCATTAGGTATAACATAATAAGTGAATTTCGTTAAGGCGTTCCTATCTTAAAGTAATGAAAATATTTACAACTCACGGGTTATGAAGTCAATTTTAATCACTCTGTCGTGGGGTTGTGGGTAACCAGCAATGGCGATGAGGGAAAAGGGAGAATCCTACTACTAGTGATTCAGTAATCTGTAGCTCGTCTACATCTACATCTACACGATACCTAACAAGCCACCACAAGGATGTGTGACAGGGGGTGAAGATCACCAAGCATTCACTATTGACATGCAAACAACTATAGGGACTCACGCAACTAGATTGTTAGTATCTATAGTATTAAAGGGGTTAATACATGCATCATGCACTACAGACTACTCTAAAATATTTCCCCTACCTATCCCTTTCCTATGCTGCATATGCTGTTCTCTTATAGTACGGGGGAAAAATGCCATTTTGAATCTATCAGTACGATAATCTATCTTTCTAATCTTATTTATCTGGCCAAATCTAGCATAATACGCTGGTATTTTTAATGTATTCCTAAAATCTTCAATAAAGTTATCCCAATGAAATTTCTCTAATAGATTTATTCTGTACTTTAATCTACGCTCTGATCTTGATTCCGACCCTAGTACTTGTATTAATTCTGAAACACTACTCAACCTATCGTAACACCTTTTAACGAACCTAGCTGCTCTACGCTGCACACTGTCTAGTTCTCTGATCAAACCTAATTCATTCGGATCCCATGCACTGGCTGCATGCTCAAGGTGGGGCCGAACTAGTGAAAAGTAACATCGTATATTGGCGCGGACCTGGCTGGCTGCAGTTTTTGCTTAAAAATCTAAAGTTTCAACTTTTCGGTGTATGTCTGCTGACAACACACCTCCTGCCACACACCCTACTAGGTGGCTTACTCTGCGAGCGTAAATGAAGACTCTTCTCCTAGCTGCCCGACCGTTGGACGAAGCGGTTCTTCCGGGGGTGCTAATCAAAGTGAACTCTAGAGCCGAGGCTGCACGATCCACTAATGGAAATCACGATCTCCAAGTGTTTATCGCTTCCAAAAGTCAATGGGCTGAAAAGAATTACCAATGCGCTCGTGTTCCGAATTTCGAAGCGTTGTATTTCCGTGAGTTCCACGGTATCTATCGGTATAAAATAGGGATATTTTTAGGTACCCGCCCAATTTCGGGGGAGAATGGCCCAACCAACCGAAGTTGGCGGGGACCCGCCAATTGAAATTTTTACCCGCCAGCAGCGCCACTCAACCCGCCCAATAGGTGGGAATCGATCATCTTCGATCGTCAACCCGACGCACTGGAAGTTGCTGTGGAGAGAAGAGAGCCTCGCCGATATAGCGATTGACATCGGTGCAGACTGTTGTTGATGTGGTTGTCAGCAGTGATGCCAGATTGGGCAGGTTCCCGCCAATTGGGCGGGTTGAGTGGCTCTGCTGGTGGGTAAAAATTTCATTTGGCGGGCTCCCGCCAACTTCGGTTGGTTGGGCCATTCTCCCCGGAAATTGGGCGGGTACCTAAATAAATCCCTATTTTATACCGATAGATACCGTAGAACTCACAGAAACGTCAGAGTAAAAAATAGTTCGACCGTTAACAATAGTACGACCGTTTCCCCCTGCCAAACACCCTTGAGATGGCTCGCAGGGTATTATGTAGATGTATATTTTAAGTCAGATTGAAGAGCAAGCACATAGTCTTCAATATGACTTATCTATCAATCTGACTTGTCTGACTTATCTGACAATTTATTCCTTAACTGATTGGCTGGAAGTCTGATTGTGAGTGCATCGGTCCCACAGTCGGCAGATTTCCGCGAAAAATATCGCTATTAGGTAGGCTGGAGCTGAAGCGAGCAATCAGTAATTCGGAAATAAATAAGTGTCAATGTGTTCTACTATTATTTCATACATTATTTAAAGAAGGAACAGAAGAAAGTA
Organism: Platycnemis pennipes; assembly: GCA_933228895.1. NCBI lineage: Eukaryota > Metazoa > Arthropoda > Insecta > Odonata > Platycnemididae > Platycnemis > Platycnemis pennipes. Next base: position 11,462,162 of record OW121850.1, on the reverse strand, counting down.
AAGATAACGAGAATACTGGGTTTATCACATTTGAATGTATAGATTGTTCCAAAGAAAGCTTTACACACTCCATTTCAAATTTTGAACTACTCGAAAAATGTTTTCTGTTTCTTTGGAATGATTATTATTACTGTCAATGAGCTTGATCCAGCAACAGCAAAGTATCACTGACTACAGTCCTGACGCGAGACCCTACCAAAATGATCGAGCGGTTAGGAATATTTGTAATTTGTTGAGAGTTGGAAAAAAAATATTTAAGCATTAATTTAATCACTTCTAAAATATGTTTAGTACTGATAGAATGCTCTTCATCTCCTGCACAAAAAGCGGCAATTTTCAATGAAATAAAAATATTTTTCTAATGAAGCATTGCAAAATTAGAGCTTATAATTCAGTTATTGCTCATTAAAAAGGAAAATTTAGTGAGGTAAAAGTTGCTGTTCGAATAAATTAAGTAAAAAAACTAATTGAAATTGGGTGTGATATTATGATAAAAGTAGCGATTCGTACATTTTTTCAGAAAGGAATCGATATAATGGTATTTTTACACGTCCTATTTTTCAGTGTTTTTGGAACTGCATGGAATTCGGAAAGAACATTGTAACTTATGACAACGAGAGTCATGGGATTAAATCTTTCACGTAAGTGCAAATTATATAAGCCGTAGCAACATTCGTAATATGTTTATTGCATGTAATGCTATAGTATGAGAGATACACACTTGGGAATTGAAATGATCAGCCTGGTACAATGTACTTTAAGATGCAGTTGAAGAAGACAATGGAAAATATTAATAAAAAGCATTCGCAAATTAGTGTGCTATGGGTTAATTTGCATTAAAAAACTGAGGTTAATATGAGGAATATCAGTACTAACGCTAGGGATAAATTATTCGAGTTAAGAGCTGCGTTGCTGGTGCTCAAAAAACAGCCATATCAGCAACCACTTATCCAAGCTTGATTATATGTTAAAATGTTCACTTTTACTGAAGTACGATTTGGTTCTTTCCCAGCGTATTAGCAGCAAAAAGTCTTCCATGGTGTTCCACCGGGTCAAGATTTCCAATAGGCTACACCTTTAATGGTTGGGTAGAAAGACAATATAACCTTCTCAAATTTGGCATCGTAATTGGCATCTCTTATATTTATAATCAAATCGGCATTGGCGCGTTAAAATCCTCAAAATAGTTTTGGCTATAAGAGATCATCTTTAAAAAATTCTTCATTGAACTTTGCGCCAAAGTTTGAGCCTGAACCCACTATCTGAAAGCGATTCCCATTCGAGTGCTCTTTGCCATTAATTTGCGACTTTAGCTGGATTATCACAAAGCCCTCGCTCATCCAAACCTCATCCACCTCCGTTCCACGCGCTATAATTTGGTTTCCAATCCAACTTCCACATGCACTGATCCCGCATGTAGGCAGCAGAATCTAGATGAGGCCCAGCGAAGGAGGTTATGCATCGTTCTCTCACCTTTTGCTACGACGTTCAGATTGAATACTCTTCCCCGGTTTGCTCCATCGCCTACTTCTGGAACATCGTTGCAGTTCGTGAAACGCACTAGGTGGAAATGACGCTGCATTTATCATAACTTGCCATGAAAGTACCGTATGAAAGTACACTTTTCATCCTATTACGCTATTGAATCTTTTTTCAGCATCTTCTAAGATATGAAATGGCAATATGAAAATCATCGCTTATTTTAATTATTCTGGAGCTTGTAAAAACATGTGCTCAAACTATTTTCATCGGTATAATCAAGGTGAAAGAGTTCTGTTACCTAGGAATCCGAGTAACCAACGATGGACGAAGCATGAAAGAAGAAATAATTAGTAAAATAGCCCAGACAAATAGGGAATTCTATCAAAAGAGGTATCTACTTACAGCTGGGAACACAAGCGTAGAAGTAAGGAAGCAATTCATCAAAACGAATATCTGGAGCATGTTTCTTTACGGCAGTGAGGCATGGACGATGGCAGAGAAGAAAAAGGTAAAAGCATTCTAAATGTGGTGCTACAGAAGGATGCTGAAGATTAAATGGATCGACCGAGTAAGTACCGAGGAAGTGCTAAGAAGAGTGGGAGAAAAGAGAAGTCTGCTGGCAACTCTAAAAAGAAGAAGGGACAACTTAATCAGCCATATCTTGAGACATGATGGGCTGATGAAGACTATCGTCGAAGGAAAAGTGAACGGGAAAAATGGAAGAGGCAGGCCTCGTATGAGATATATGGAGCAAGTTGTGAAGGATGTGAAAGAGAGGAAGTATGTTAATATGAAGAGGTTGGCCGATAGAAGAATGGAGTGGAAAAGTGTGTCAAACCAATACTAGGATTGTTGACCGATGTTGATAATCAGTATAATCACCTCCTTCCAGGTCACTAATATTATTCAAGCACTAGAACTTACAGACTATTTAAAGAAAAGTTTTTTAGTTTGTTAGAAATGGCACTGCATTTGGCCTCACGGGCTGGAAAAGCAATAATCTGCACAAGGTACACCTTTTCAGTCACCTTTTTCGTAAGGATCTACGATAAAAAAAATATTCTTTGCATGTTTCGGCAAAAATAACCAACGTTAGTTTCTTATTTAAAGTGGGGTGTTTAATAGTTGTCTTGACTTGTGCAGTCGCGGTTAAACCTTGAAGCATCCTTTGTTTCTAACACCACTCCTTTCAAAAAAGAAAAAAGGTAAATTATTTTTCCTCTGACCCACGTGTTCGCCAACATATTTGCCCAATTTCTCACTAGTTAACATCTTTTCTGGAATTTATGCGCGGTACGAGAGATACATCATTGCTAGTTCACACCGACACATGTAGTGAGGATTAAATGCGATGGCCAAAGATACTTGGTCGAACCCGAGGAGAGGTTAAATTTTCTTGTAACAATCATATGTAAACGCCTTCCATAGATTTTCCTTCAAGGCAGCATCCTCGTAAGTCTCCGTCTACGTAATACCCTTTGAGCAACTGCGAGGGTGTATGGAAGGGGGTGAAGACCACCAAACATGCACTACTTTCATGCAAATAAGAGATATTATGCCTCTACTCCATGGAGATATGCTAGAAATAACAGTCACGTGATACGAGGTGGTTAGTAACTATACGTTAACGAATTTATTACTGGTTAGAAACATATGTTCGTGATTATATTTATCGATATTTCGCTATCATCCATTTTTAAGTGATGCTTCAACAGGCATCGTGCATCACAGACTACTCTGACTATATTTCACTTACCTATCCCTTTGCTAAGCTGCCTATTGTGTTCTCTTATGGTACGCGGGAAAAATTACATATTAAAACTATCGGTACGACAATCTATCGCTCTAAACTTGTTAATCTGATCAAACCTAGCAGTATCATGCGCAGGGATTGTTAATATAGATGTAATATCATTCGTGCATAAATCAACTTCGAATTGACTGAGTACAAAACGTGCTCAGAAGGGCCTTTTTCTCTGTCAAACCCTCCTAGAATTGTTCTAAGCTCACCTGAGAAGATATGGATGGTCTTCATCACGCCTGACTTCATTGGTTCATTCAACTGGTTTAGCCTAATTTTTAACCTGCTTTTTGATAGTAATGGGGTCGTTTACCATATTTTTTAATTGCCGAATCTGATTGAATATGTAAAATAAAAAGACCGGTACTTTTTCGTTTTTTGATCCGTCAATTATTTCTCGAGTTTTAAGCGGCGAAAAACTGATGTTTTTAACCCTTTCGGAAAAGTGGGCGTGGTGCAACTTCTGACGTATATCTACTTCGTCCAATCACAACTGAGCCCGCGAAACTACTTTGCTTTATCGCAATGGGGGGGACACAGCTGATTCTTCCAATAGGAGCAGTTGCGACAGCATCTGTGCGAGTAGACTTTCCGAGAACCCCCCTCCACTCCCTTCCCTTCACCGAAAAGCAGTCAAGGACGGGAGGAAAATGACGACAATGTTATTACAGCAGCTTTTTCGGTGGTCGTCACCTTTTGCCTATTTTAACTTTTGATTTATGAGTGAATAGTTGTGGTTAGAAGATTAATTTTTTCACTAAAATTCTTTTTTCGTTTCCATCTAACGATTTCGTGTACAAAAATGCGATTTCGGTTCCGAGTAAACGCCCACATTTCCATCCTAGTTCATAGATTTACAATAAGTGCGACAATGCGTTCACCAAAGTGACATTATAGGATGGTAACACTGTCTACTTCAAACCCATTTCGTGACATATGCCCTCTGTCGTTTTCGCAGTTTCGTGACTTGTGAATGCAGCTTTTCAGAGCTTAAATCCGTTATAAACCCAATGTCGCTTGGATCGCGCGATAAATGCAAGTATTCTTCAACAGTTAGTTTATGTAAATAAGTGCAATGTGAAGTATATCTAGAAATCCGTGACTGCACATCAAAGTGATTAAATAATATTCATACTGATCTAACTGATGCAAATCATATTGATCAAATCGAATTTGCTCAAGCGTTAGTCCGCTGACTGAGGGACTGTAGTCATTGCCAACCACCTCACAGGATGCTTGCAAGAAGGATGGGATAATTGATAAGTAACTCCATGAAAGAATAAAATAATCTGATTACATAGAAATACGAAGCTTAGTCTAAACATGAAAAGTGGCAGGTATAAGACTACAAGCAGGTGGTAGATCATTCGTTCAGCTGGAAACGTTTTTGGTTGATGTCGGGTTAAGATGCATGGGCAAGAGAAAAATGAAGTATGGGAGATCTACATCCACGCGATACCCTGCAAGTACCGCGAGGGTGTGTGGCAGGGGGTGAAGATCATCATGCATGCAATATTGACATGCAAACAAGCTACTAAATGGAAACATGCTACATATTAGGGCCTCATGAAACTAGATGGTTAGTATCTACAGATTAATAAAGGGATTGGTTGTTAATACATGCATCATTCACTGCACACTACTCTAAAATATTTCACGTACCTATTCCTTTGCTACCGATCGAAGGGTCCTGGGTTCAAATCCCGGTGAAGCCTTAGGACGCCCCCGAAAGAAAAATCCTCGGAGTTAGAGGTGGCACAGGGAAAGGGACTGGCCCCCACTATACCCTGAATGTGTGAAATTCTAACGCCATTGGCTTAGTCCGGGTTGAGCTCTACCCTCGCCTATCAAAACTAACCTTCGGGTTGAATCACTGAGTGAGATTCCTTTGCTATGCTGCCTATTGAGTTCTCTTATATTACGGGGGATAAATTGGAATTTGAATATATTAGTACGACAATCCATCTCTCTAATCTTATTTATCTGGTCGAATTCAGCATAATACGCTGGTGTTTTTTAATACATGCCTAACATCTTCAGTAAAGCTATCCGATAGAAACTTCTCTTATAGATTTAATCTGTGATTTAAGGCATGAGATATGCGAGATTTATAAGAGACATGTGATGGGTAATATGGGAGAATGAGGAAGAAAAGAAAAAAGATTTACAACAGCATTAGGGAAGTATAATTATTAGCCATTTAACGCGAGCGAAGTTTAGAGCATGGGTGACAGCGATAACTACGGGGTAATGGGATGAGAAGAACAGGCAGAAACAGTCCAAAGAGATTATTGGGAGGTATGATGATGATCGTTGCATCTTTGAATGATATCGCCAGATACTGATGTGCATGGACTTTCGCTGTTTTGGAAATATTAATGTGTTTTTTAAATTCAATCAATTTGTTTCTCTATGGAGAGGAACTATGTGTCACCCCGTCCCCCTCTCTTGTCAGTCCGCTGATGAAATTTAGCTTTTGAATATATGCATAAATATATCATCATCATCATCGGTCAACAATCCTAGGATTGGTTTGATGCAACCCTCCGCTCGATTCTTCTATCGGCCAACCTCTTCATATTGACGTAGTTCCTCTCTTTTACATCCTTCACTACTTTTTCAATGCATGTAATTCTAGGCCTGCCTTTTTCTTTCTTCCCCTTCACTTTTCCCTCAACGATTGTCTTCATCAGGCCATCGTGTCTTAAGATATGGCCGATGAAGTTGTCCCGTCTTCTTTTAAGGGTTTTCCATAGACATTTTTGTCCTATTCCTCTTAGGACTTCCTCGTTACTCACTAAGTCGATCCATTTAATCTTCATCTTTCTAACTTGCGAGAAAAAATTCAAGAAGCTACACTTTCACACATCCAACAATTCCACACGATTAAAATAGCTAATTTTTAATTTCTTGATTTTTCAGTTAAAAACAATATAGTGATATAAGGATTAGCAATGTGACGTAGTGGAGGTGACAAAGATCAAAAGTTGCAGTGATTGCAAAATTGCATTGATTTCAATGATTTGGCATAAAGATAAATACGGCATACAGTGTGAACAATTTTTTTTCACAACTTAGTAAGGATTGGTCTTACTTATTTCTACTTGGAGAAGAGTAGAACTGGAACCCAGACTATTTAAGCAATACTTATATCTTATCATTATTAGGCAGGGTAGATTCGAAACTCATCACCTTTCAGAGGGATAAGGAGCCCATGAAAATGGCATTTTGTTTAAGCTTGAACGGGTTATATGCTGCCATCCACTTACCCCTGGCACCCTGAGTTAACTGAATCAATCTATCAATCAATCGAATTTATGGACCAGTGAAAAGTAATTTTATAATGTAGACTAATAATGTCGGAGGAGAATGACACCTTTAAAAGCATTGATGGCAGTTAGCCAATTCATCTCCAATTTGTTTTAGTTAGAATAAGATATCGGTGTTCCGTCACTCGGAGTAAGTTTTCGTGAACTCCTTATTCCTCCTATTTTTCTCACCATTATTGAGTCTTTCTTTTCAGAATGCTATTTTCCCTTATGTTTCAATTACTTACCCACCTCTTTTGATATCTTGTAAGGAACCAAATCATTTCCTTCTTCGTCCGCAATTCTACAGAATTCTTTATCACGGCCTTCAAAAACGAACCATCGCCTTTCATAACGTTACTCTGCCTCTTGACAATCTCCTCGCCTGTTTAAGGTGACTCCATCAAATAATGAAGCAGATGTCATTTTTGTGAAAATTTCAGGATACGTTATTTTTTGGCCCCTCTACCGATTGGCAATAAAATAATGAGGCCTTTCCATAATATATTTGAAGAAAAAGGACGTTGAAAATGAGATATTTTATGCGTGGCTATACTGCAGAGCATGACTCTTGCAGTTAGATTTGCTGATTAATAATTTAAATAGAAATGTCGTTTTCACGAAACACTAATATAAGATGTGCAATTTCATATAAAATTTAGCATTGAAATTAAGTGCTCGCCTTACCACAATTGTTTAATTGATATTAATAAATGTTTGCTCGGAAAAGAGCCGAAAACCCTTAGTTACATGAAAGTGGCGCTACAGTATGTTGTTATCATTGGCAACGGTACTTGTGACGGAACGTGCTTGCAAGCCTATTAACTAACTTAGTTTAGAAATATACCTTACCAAGGCCCTACTTTTATTTTTTATGTAATTTAAATATTTCATTGGTTATTGAAATGGTGTGATTAACACCAATGTTTCCAAATGGTAGCAGCGTCATTGTAGCCGAACAATTTTGAAGAATATGAAAATCAATAAATTCAAAACAAAGAGTTTTATTTGCAAGGCAATAGTTGAAAAGTAAGTAATAAAATATTGAACCTATTTTAGAATGCTTATTAGCGGGATTGAGCATTTATTCTCATTTTGTAAATTAAACGTGGCAACAACACGTCAGTCATGTTCCGAAGTCAAAATGAGTTAAAAGAGCTTGCAAAAAATAGAATGTAACTACAACGCGCATTATAATAGCATACTCATACAATTATTGTGTATGCGCTATGATGCGCTATGCGATACATGATTTTACATGTAGGAGTTTTTCTGGATCGGTATTTATTCATTAAATAACATTGCTCTTTTATGGGATTTTGAATCGTGGACATTTATGATTTCGTATTTAAATGTAGACATAAATATAATCATATAAAACTCTTAACCCATTACTGCCCAGCGTATGATATATCATACTGAAAACAATGTCACAATAATATTCCTCTCCTTTGTCTGGGGTGCACAAATTACGTTTGTCTATATTGTCTTTGGGTTCCAGAGAGTCAGGGGCATAAGGGAAGTGCATCTTTGTTTCTTTTTCATAGCCCTTCTGCCTCCAGGCCACCACAGAAGTCAGTTAATGTTTTCAGAGCAGAGGAAATGGAACGGAGGTAAGTTCATCCAAATGGTTTTACCTGTTTTTCATCACTTACAGTTCATTCCTTGTTTTTTCTTAGTACTGAATATTTAAACTATGATATTCACTACTCGTCATTTGTTATCGTGACAAGTTTTGGCCACGGTTGATGAATATTGATTGGCGTATGAAATATCATACGCTGGGTATTCGGAGGTCTAAAATACCCTTTTTTCAGGTTCAACCCAGATACGGACAGGGAGATAATTCTGAACATTTTAGAGACTCTAGAGGACAACGAATACCTCACAACATGCATAAAATCAGCACATGAGCTGGAGTTGGTTATATCTGCTGTTACAGAAGGTGTTGACAGTGACCAAGATGATGTAGGAAGTGACTGCAACGGCAATTTAGCTACCATCAGACACCTAGGAAAGGGAGTTCTTCGACAAGCCCAAAAATGGTATATTCAGTGGCTAACAAGAAAAATGAGAACATGGAGAAACAAAACATTAGACAAATCACTTAAATTCCCTCGGAGTGAGGTTAAAGAGCTCAAGTGCATCGAAGAGTGGCGTAATAAAACCTATAGCCCTACTGATATCTTTCGGTTAATTTTTGATGAAGAAATAATTTCAAAAATATGCAAAGAAACAATGACTTATGCCATGCAGAAGGGCCACAACGTACACTGTTCCCCTGACGATATTGAAAAATATTTAGGTATTCTTTTGCTCTCTGGGTACAGCCCCAACTCGCACAGGCGCATGTACTGGTAAATCCGTGCTGATACACACATTGCCCTCGTTTCTTCTTGTATGCAAAGAAATAGATTTGAGCAGATTCACAGATTTTTTCACTTAAATGACAACTCAAGTTATGACTGCAGCGACAAACTTTACTAAGTACGCCCGATTATAGAGCACCTAAACAAAAAGTTTCAAGAACTTGCTACTCCATTTGGCGACGTTTTCCCTTGATGAAGCAATGGAGCCCTATTGTGGTCATCACTTTGCAAAGCAGTTCTTACGCTGGAAGCCCATACATTACGGGTTCAAGATTTGGTGCCTCAATATGTCTAAGGGATATCTCCAAAAATTTTAACCGTACATATATTGGCTCGCGGCTGAGCTTAAAGCCACCGAGTGCGTCCACCGGGTTGCGGATGGTGGGTCGACCTCTAGATATAGAGGTTAGCTGCGAGATAAGCGAGTTTACTCGTCGAATAAGCAGTCGTGGACAAAAAGCGACGGCATTCCGAGGGGGTATTGGTCTATCCCTGGGTAAGATAGGCCTCTAAATAATACAGAACCTGTGAAGATGCCGTGACTTGGCGACGGGAGGCCGCCAATAATTACGCTTCTCATCACCCGGAGGAGAGGGCAGCAGCTCTTCTTCACATGAGTGAAGGTGGAGACCACAGTGGTCGGTACAGCGACGCTCATTTCACTACAGGCGTGGTAACATTTACTTTAACGGCTGTAGTACTGCGATGTGGAAGGCAAGGGGAAACCACCACATTAATATCCCGAGGAGTCGCAGCTACTCCACTCTTTCCTTTATTATCAAGACGTGATGGCACCCTCTCGAGTAAAATATTCCGGAGGTAAAATAGTCCCCCATTCGGATCTCCGGGCGGGGACTACCCGAGAGAGTACATCAGTCAAATGTGATACACTTTTTAGGGTAGGAACATGGAACGTGAGATCGCTTCGGACCTGTGGAAGACTGGAGAACCTGAAGGTAGAAATGCGAAGAATGGACCTCGACGTATTAGGAATCAGCGAAATGAGGTGGCCCGAAGAAGGAGACTTTTGGAGTGGAAGCTACAGGATTATACATACAGGATCATTAAATGGTAATGCTGGAGTAGGGATCATGCTCAGAAAGAGCGCCGGAATGCGTGTGAAGAGCTTCCTGCAGTACAATGAAAGGATAATAATGGTGAAGATCGAGACCAAACCTGTAGATACCGTGGTGGTGCAGGTTTACATGCCTACGACTGACTATGAAGATGAAGAAGTGGAAGACGTCTACGAAGATATCACGGAAGTTATAAAACAGGTAAGAGGAGAAGAAAACCTAATTATTTTAGGGGACTGGAACGCTATCGTCGGCAAAGGTCAAGATGGAAGAATAACTGGAAAATACGGATTGGGAAACCGAAACGAAAGAGGAGAAAGGCTGCTGGAGTTCTGCACTCAACATAAGTTAGTGGTTGCCAACACATTGTTTAAAAATCACAACCGCAGAAGATACACATGGAAAATGCCAGGAGACAGAAGAAGATGCCAAATAGACTACATTTTAGTAAAGCAGACATTTAGAAACCAAGTGAAGGACTGCAAAAGCTACCCTGGGGCAGATATCGACAGTGACCATAATTTAGTGATGATGAAATGCCATCTAAAATTCAAGAAATTGAAGAAAACAAAGAAGAATATATGGCAAGTAGAAAAACTAAAGGAGGCTCAACATCAGCTGGCATTTCAAAAAGCAGTGGGAAACATCATAGGAGAGAACCTGAATGAGAAATCAGTGGAAGAGCGTTGGGAAAACATTAAATGTGGACTACAGGAAGCCGCAAAAGAAGTTCTTGGAAGAAGAAAAGTTTCCAAGTAGAAGCCATGGATCACGGAGGAAGTCTTAGAATTGATTGAAGAAAGAAGAAAGTACAAGAATGTGAAAAGTGAAGAAGGGCAGCTCTGCTACAAAAGAATAAGGAACGAAATAAGTCGCAAAGCAAGGAAAGCTAGAGAGCTGTGGTTGAAAAATCTTTGCGAAGATGTACAAAGCAACCTTGCACTTGGAAAGGTGGAAGCGGCCTACAGCATAGTGAGGAACCACTTCAAGGAACGAAGCGCAAGAGGCAATGCCATAAGGGACAAGAATGGAGGAATTGTGATTGAAAACGAGGACAAAGTGAAGAGGTGGAAAGAATATCTGGAAGAGCTATACAATGGAAAAAATCTCAGCACAAAAGCTATTGAAGAGGAAAGCGAAGTGGAAATAGATGATATGGGGGCATCAATATTAAGATCGGAATTCGACGCTGCAGTAAGGGATCTTCGGATGAATAAGGCCTCAAGTATTGATGATGTCCCTGCAGAACTAATTAAAAATGCAGGAGAGAAGACATTAATTCATCTCTACAAAGCCATCTGTGACATGTATTCAACAGGGGAAATTCCAAGGGACTTCGAGAAAAACATCATCATTCCTATTCCCAAGAAGAAGAGAGCGGAGAAATGCGAAAAGTTTAGGACTATAAGCCTGACGACACATGCATCAAAGATACTGACCAGGATCATCTGCAGAAGAATAGAACGAAAAGCAGAGGAGTTCCTGGATGAAGATCAATTCGGATTCAGGAAAAGTAAGGGTACAAGGGAAGAAATATTGGCCCTTAGGCTACTCATAGAGAAGAGAATGGAGAAGAACAAACCGACCTTCATTGCATTTGTGGATTTAGAAAAGGCCTTTGACAACGTGGATTGGGATTCAATGCTTGGAATTCTGAAGGGAATTGGAGTGTCCTACAATGACCGAAGAATTATACACAGTCTGTACAAAAACCAAGTTGCTGTGATTAAATCTGGACCCAGCTGTGAAGAGGCAAGAATAAGGAAAGGAGTGAGACAAGGCTGCGCACTGTCTCCCGTAATTTTTAATGTTTACATCGAGAGTGCCATAAATGAAGTCAAGGAGAAGTGTTCTGGAGTGAAAATCCACGGAGAAACAATCAGTATGCTACGATTCGCTGATGACATAGCTCTCATAGCAGAGACAGAGAAGGAGCTGAATAAGATGCTGACGACCCTGGAAAGGACTATGGCCAGATATCAGCTGAAGATCAATAAGAAGAAGACTATGATATTGGTGTGCAGCAAAAGAGAAGAGGCCAAAACCAACGTTAAACTAGGAAAACAGAAACTGGACGAGGTGAAAGAGTTCTGTTACCTGGGAAGCAGAGTAACCAACGATGGACGAAGCAAGAAAGAAATAGTGAGTAGAATAGCCCAGGCAAAGAGGGCATTCTTTCAGAAGAAGAATCTACTTACAGCAGGAAATACAAGCATAGAAGTAAGGAAACAGTTCATCAGAACATACATCTGGAGCATTTTTCTTTACGGCAGTGAATCATGGACGATGACAGCAGCGGAGAAGAAAAGGGTAGAAGCATTTGAAATGTGGTGTTACAGAAGAATGCTGAAGATTAAATGGATCGACCGAGTAAGTAACGAAGAAGTGCTAAGAAGAGTAGGAGAAAAGAGAAGTCTGCTGACAACTCTAAAAAGAAGAAGGGAAAACTTAATCGGTCATATCTTGAGACACGATGGCCTGATGAAGACTATCGTTGAGGGAAAAGTGAACGGGAAGATTGGAAAAGGCAGGCCTCGTATGAGATACATGGAACAGGTCGTGAAGAATGTAAAAGAGAAGAATTACGTCACAATGAAAAGGTTGGCCGATAGAAGAAACGAGTGGAAAGCTGCGTCAAACCAATCCTAGGATTGTTGACTAATGATGATGATGACATATATTGGAGCTACTAGATTGCAAGACTCAGGCACAACACTCGGCTCGTCGGTGGTGGAGAGAATGTGCAATAGATTTCTCCCAGATCAAAGCACAGTCTTCGTAGACAATTACTTCAACTCTTTGAAACTACTGGAACCCTTGTCCAATAAAGGTCCTAAATGTGTTGGAACCATTAGATCAGACCGCATAGGAAATGCTCCACTACGTGATTTGAAGAAAGAAACTAGGGGTCCTTTCATGCCATACAATATGAGGCAAATCACTTAACACTAGAACGCCCATAGGGGTCATTTTGACCCAATCGTATTTTTAAATTTATTTTTTGATCTCATATTTGAAGAGAACAGAATTTCCTCTCGTGACTTTTAATAATTTTAATAGGTGTTTACTTACGTAAATTTTTACATTCCTAAAATAAGCCATTGAGGAGTTAAGTTATATTTTACCTTGAACGCCCAAATGGGGTCATTTTGACCCAAGCGTTCATTTGCGCGCTTTATCTCTGCTAAAGGTTCTTTTATTTGCATTTTTGTTTCATTCTGCTGCATATGTGTTCACTGCTCTGTCGTCTTATCTTTTTCATTCAGTTATTTATCTTCCAAGTTCGTATCAGTTTCCAAAACAGTTTTGTTTCCTTTCCCCATCACGTCCTCAATTTTCGTTTTGCTTGCATGTGGAATATTTAGTAATTACTTTGTGGACATCATGATACATTGTCAATCTCTGCGGGGTGAGGAGAATGCAATTTTGTTTACCACTTTCGCACGGAATTTATCTACTTAGTTGACTCCAAATCTGATTATCTCTCTTCGGATGACGAGTGGAGAATAAAACTCGTTCTCACAATGGAAAAGAAAAACCACTTTGTACAATCCACACAAAGGTTTTATTGGTTTCTACCATGATTTCGACAATATATGTCATTATCAAGATTGATACTGTTGAAAACATGGTAGAAACCTATAAAACCTTTGCGTGGAATGTACAAAGTGGTTTTTATTTTCCAATCGAGTGGTTCCACAAGGTAAACCCTCAAACTTAGAACTCATTCTCACAGTTGCAGTAAGTGAAGTTCGTGTATATGTTGCCCATTGATCGTGGCTTCTAGGGACGAATATGCGGTGTGATCGTTATTTTGAAGATAGCTGTAATCAAACATTTCTCAAAGACCAGCATAATGTTCTACTGACATTCTTGCGGAGCTGTATAAGATTCAATAAGATGAGTCAGATTGTGGAGTGTGTTCATTTGACAATTCCGACGGCAAGCTGACATATGAAACTTGTGAAGAATAAACATAATTCTCAGAATGTGACGATAAGTACCCGTTTGATGATCTCAGTAGAGATACTAGGAGGGGCGGATCTAAAAGTAAGCTCACTATTTGATATAATATTCCTTCACTATTTTCACGGCACTCAGGGTCAAAGCAATAGATACCCTTGGAATAACCAAAGATAGCTATGACAGTGGAAGGCCAGCAGAGAATTTCCAGAAGCGTGAAATGATTGCAATCCCGAAGAATCCAAGGACAGAGAAATGCGAAGAACAGAGTACCTTTAGCCTGGTGTCACACACATCGAAAATACTTACTAAGATTATTAGGAGAAGAATGGAAGGGAAGATCGAAGGGAATCTTTCGGAAAATCAATTCGTATTCACGAAAAACCAAGAAGCTAGGGAGGCAATGCTCAGCTGAAGGATACTGGCCGAGAAAATGATACACGTAAAAAAGATGTTGTATGTGACATTCGTGGACTTGGAAAAGGCCTTTGACAACTTCGAATGGAACAAGATGTTCAAGATATTGGAAGCTATTGGAATGATTGGAATGGACTACAAGGATAGAAGAAAAAAATGTAGTCTCTACAGAACCAGGTCACCACAATACAAATAAAAACGGAAGGAAGATAGAAGACAAAATAAATGAAGTAGGTATTCAGATAAGGATGCAACCTCTCCCCAGCGTTATTCAATATATACTTGAAAGAAGCAATAAGAGACACATAGGAAATTGGTATCAAGGGCATCAAGGTGAATGGTGAAGAAATAAACATGCTCTGGTTTGCTGATGACATCGCAGTTGTAGCACAAAGTCGAGAGGACCTACAAGCATCCCTGACCACTATGGACCAATTACTTCAAGAATATAATATGAGCATCAACAAGAAGAAAACTAAAATCCTAGTGTGCGGAAGAGAGAAGCTTAGGGCAAATATCACAATTCGAGTGAAATTGGTACAAGTGGAGAATTTCACCAACCTCAGCAGCACTATAGCCTGGGATGGAAGAAGCTCAACGGACATCAAGCAAAGAATAGCACAAGCTAAGGAAGCTTTTATGAAGAAGAGACAGCTACTGTGCTCAAAGAACCTACGGCTGCAAACAAGGAAGCCCTTTATCGTATGGAGTCATGATGGAGACCTGGAAAATCGGGAAAGCAGACCAGCGAAGAATTGAAGCCTTCGAAACATGGTGCTGGAGGAGAATGTTGAAGATTAAATGGAGAGATAAAGTGAGGAACGAAGAGGTGTACAGAAGAGCAGATGAAGAAAGGACAATATGGAAAACACTACGGCATAGAAGAAACAGATGGATTGGATATACCTTGAGGCACAATGAATTAGTTGGAAATATATTAGAAGGGAAGATTGAAGGGAAGGTCCCGCGAGGAAGACCAAGGGGAAAATAAAGAAGGACGTGAAAGAGAAAACATACCAGAGTGTGAGGGAATTAACACTAAATAGGGCGTAATGGAGGGCTGCAGTAAACCAATCATGGGATTGAAATACTGATGATGATGAAAACTATTTTCATTAGGCTACTAAATTTTTTTACATTTTTTCTGATGGTATTTCTAATTTTGGTAGGACAAATCATTCATAATTCAGCAGATCAAACTGCAAAAACAATAAATAAATACATTTAAATAAATTAGATGACATTTGTTGTTTACTGCGTGTCACCATTTCAGGCAAGAAAAAATGAAAATGAAGAAAATCGAGAAAATGATTCCAACACTCAAAGTTGGTGTTTCAATAAATAGTTATATCGAGAAAAATATTACTATAATGAACTGAAAAAATCGATGAATGTGAAGAATTAGGACATCATTTAATGAAAACACACTAAAAATGTAAAAATATAAATGCCTTGTGATAAATTAACTTATTAATTACCGGGGGTCAAAATGACCCCATTTGGGCGTTGAATGATGTCAAGAAGTCCGGGCGCCCTAGTGTTAATGTTTATCAGATGGAGCTACAATAATGAAGTCACTGTGGCAACAAATATAATGCGTGAGAAAGTTCTAGAAGAAGGGCAGTGCCGTTGGTGGGACAGAAAGGGAAAACAATTCAAATCAGTGCCTTAACATACTTTTATCCAGGAGCACAATACACATATGGGAGGAGTAGACCATTTTGATAAGCTGAGAGCAGCACATCGAATAAGCATAAGAAGCAAAAAATGGTACTGGCTCTCATCAGATTCTGCCTGGATGCTGCCGTCGTGAATGGATGGCTTCTCTATCGTATGGTAGAGAAGAATATAGCATCTTTAGAATTTACGAGGTGCATCGTCCTGGCGCTACTTACAGGTGCTGAGGCTGACATACCTAAAAGAGTACACCCAATACTTTTTTCACTGGAATTTTTTATGAATTTTTTAGGAAATGATTATTTAATTTTTTTTTGCAACAAACAATAGGTCAAACATTATGTCACATTTATGATACTGATACCGATTACTATTGTAAACATGCAGTATTTGAGGATAATCTGCCTGTATAAGAAATTAATGCATTTGGTAAGAATATTAATTTTTTGCCCCTTAGTGCCCAGCGTATGATTTATCATACGGTCGAAAAAAATATGAAAACATTTCCTAAACTGGAAAAAAAATTATTCCATGCTAACATGGGTCAGAAAGGCGCCTACAAACGAAATTTGAGCGCAAAAATCGGGAATTTTTTCTTTTGGGCAGTAATGGGTTAATCACTCAAAAAAATCATATAAAAACAGACGATCTAAGCCACGAATTTTTCTCATAAGAGGTATATGCTAGTGGAGCAAGGGCTTAGCCTCATTGAAACACTGCTTCTCGTCCGATCACCGAAGTTAAGCAACGTTGGGTCGGGATGGAGGTTGGATGGGTGTCCCTCGTCCATACCTCTACCGAGGAGCACTTTTCCCACGTCTGCAAGTGGAGGGCAGGTAAAAACGTGGGTTGGCAGAATGGATCTTAAGAGAGGCCTTAGTGGCAGGGGGTCTCCAGAAGGACCCCGCCCACCCTCAAATTTATTTATTTAATTTTAGTGGGAATCAATCTCAGACAGTAGGCTGGAATGTATACTTAAATTATTTCACTTAATTACAAGACAATATTTTCACCGATGACATTCAAAACATTCTGAAAACTCCGAGTTACTATGGTAGACTGGAATATAATCATAAAAGGATGGAGATGAATTAATGTGAGCTTCTAATTTTTGCTTATTTTAAAATGTCCGAAGACTAGAATATCCAAATGCCAAATTAATTAATGAAAACGATATCTCCGAAACCGGGTTTTCGATTGTCAAGGCAATCATCAACGGGTAGAGGGCAAGGCAAAGCAGGTCAGAACCTGTCGGGAGCCAAGCGGACAGTGATTTCCGAACCGACCGAACCGAAATTTCCGAGTGAATGATGGAGTTGTTTCCGAGCCGATAGGTAATAGAATTCGTTCTTATAAATAAATAAGGGTTATAAAGAGTTGTGAAAATTTTCAAAAGTATCATAGAGAAATTAAGTATACTCTATGATAGTAGGTTGTAAGACATAAGTGTGTCAACGAATATCCTAGGCAATTGCACGATTTTATGAGGGCTTAAAGCTAAACCAGTTAACAGCATTCGTGCATGCTTGCTTTACTATTTAAATATTTTTTCATCTACATCTACGCGATACCTTGCAAGCCACCGTGAGAGTATGTGGAAGGGGGTGAAGATCACCAAGCATTCACTATAGACATGCAAACATGCTACTATAGGGTCTCAGGCAACTAGATTGTTAGTATCTACACAGTAATTAAGGGATTGGTTGTTAATACTTGCATCATACACTACAGACTACTCTAAAATATTTCCTCTACCTATCCCTTTGCTATGCTGCCTATTCTGTTCTTTTATAGTACGGGGGAAAAATGCCATTTTGAATCTATCTACACGACATTCTATCTCTCTAATCTTATTTCTCTGGTCGAATCTACCATAATACGCTGGGGTTTTTAATATGTGCCTAACATCTTCAGTAAAGTTATCCGCTTTAAATTTCTGTGATAGATTTAATCTGTACTTGAACCTACGCTCTGATAGTGATTCCCACCCTAATTCTTGTATTAATTCTGAAACGCTACTCAACCTACCGTAACACCTTTTAACGAACCTAGCTGCTCTACGCTGCACACTGTCTAGTTCTCTGATCAAACCTAATTCATTCGAATCCTATACACTGGCTGCATACTCAAGGTGGGGCCTAACTAGTGAAAAGTAACATCGCTCTTTTGTCTTCTCATCACATTTCCCAAGTGCTCTTTTTATAAATCCTAGCTTTCTCTTCGCTCGGCTGCATATTTCTCGATGTGTCTTTCCCACGATAAATCTTTAGTGCTTGTTACACCTAAATACCTTATTTTTTAACGCTTTCAATCTTCGTGTTACAAATTTTATAGGATCACTCTATCGAATTATTCCTCCTACAAAAATTGATAGCTACATACTTTTTAAGGTTAAGTTCTAACTGCCATTTGTCGAACCACTCTTGAATTTTATCTAAAAACCTTGCTAAGCGATTTCCTGTCTTCTTCTTTTGATTATACCCCTATAAACTTCCGCATCGTCTGCAAAAAGTCTAAGCTTACTACTAACTACCGTACCCAAATCGTTTATGTATAAAAGAAATAGAAGCGGACCTGCTACGCTACCCTGGGGAACTCCCGACGTGACCACAGCAGGATATATTGTAGCGGAAACAGCAGTTTCCACTACAATATATCAATATAGTTACTAATCCTTTTTAAGTATGATATGCATTACATTATTGTTCGTAATTCACTCCCTACTTTATCTTGGCTTTCAGGGTATTATGTAGGGAGAAAAACATGTCCACAGGCGGTATTAGTATTGCTGGTCCACGGCTGATGAATTACGATGAAGGCTAAAAACGATCCGCTAAGAGGAAGAAAGGGATTCTTGTGTTGGGATGCAACCCACCCGTTCATCCTTCCGGCCAGCCCAAAGGGGCCTTTCAGCGCGCCCATCTTCTCCAGGTTGCGGCAGTAGAGAGTCCAGATGCACTGCAGGGCAGTCCTGCCTCCGTTCGAGCTGGCGTCCGACACGTACGCCTTCCAGAGGTTGCCCCCCAGCCTCATAGCGTCCACCACCAGCTCCCTGGCGTCCCCCATCAACCCCCCGGCCCTCTTCCTGGCCTTTAGTTCGGCCCCGGGGCCCTTCTCCCTCGCCTCCAGCAGTTCCCGGACCCTGCCAGGGGCCAGGAAGAGCGAACTGAGGGCCAGGGCCTCCTCGTCCGATATCAGGGCCCTCGCGAGGGTCGTGTCGTTCTGCCTGATGATTCGCTGCACGTCGTGCACCAGCAGCAGTTCCGTGACCAGCAGGGCCAGGGACACGGGCGAAGGGCCCTTGGACTTGACGACCTTCGAGAGCCCCTTTTGGCCCTTCTGGCTGGACCCTGGCTGAACTGGGGGAGGCGGGGTCGAACCGTATAGCCATTCCGGGGGCAAGAAAGAGGTGGAGAACATGGTGACCGGTGCCGTTGGGGGGGCTTCCGTTGCCGCCGCGGTCCCGGGTCGGCCCGACCCGGCAATTTTTATGAGGAACCTGGGCGGGGGTCTGTAGACGGGCAGGTCCTGCGTCTTCTCTTCCACCGGGTCGGAGTTTTCGATCTCCAGTGACGCGGTGCGGCCCTTGGAGAGGGGTTCGACGACTTCCAGGGCCGGGACCACGGCTCGGGTGAGTCTGGCGTTGGTGAGCAGGAGCACTAGGACAGCGACGAGCAGGAGTAGGCCGAGAGTGGCGGCCGCGGCGGCTGCTACGGCCCGCCACTTGTGCCCGGAGGGCGCCTTGGCGTCGGGATAAGAAGAGTACATGGCGCAGGTGCGAAGGAAGAGCTGCGAGTGTGAAGACTACTGACCGCCAAGACGCTGGTGAGCTGAGAAAACGCCGTTCCCCCACCCTCCCCCCCTCCCCTCGCGGTCCTTCCCATCTCCTCATGCACACCAATCACTTCGTTCACGTGAAAAAAATGTCCTTTTCCAAATCATGGCGTCGAGCTCAATAGGTAACCAACGAGTCACGTGGTCCAAACACGAATGCTTGCTAAGACACCGTTTTTTTGTGATCGCTCGTAACAATATCTTTAAGGAGTCTCCACCGAATTATGAAGCAGATGTCGTTTTTGTAAAAATTTCAGGACACATCATTTTTTGGCCCCTCTATTGATTGGCAACAAAATAATTTGGCTCTTCCATAATATATTTGAAGAAAAAAGACGTTAAAAATCAGCTATTTTATACGTGGTTATACGGCAGAGCATGGCTCTTGCAGTAAAATTTGCAGATTAATAATGTAAAGAGAAATGTCGTTTTGATGAAAAACTAATATGAGATGCGATATTATATGCAGAATTTAGCATTTTAAAAAGGCAATAGTTTATAACTAAGTAAGATAATATTTAAACTATTTTAGAATACGCATTAGCGGGATTGTGCATGTATTCTCATTTTGTGAATTAAACGTGGCAACAGCACGTCGGTCATGTTCCGAAGTCAAAATGAGTTAAAAGAGCTCGTAAAAAATAAAATGCAACTACAACGCGCTATATAACAGCATAATACTACAATTATTGTCTATGCGTTAACACGCTAGAGATGATTTTTCCATATTGGCCTTTTTCTGGATCGGGTTTTATTCATTAAATAACATAGCTCTTTAACGGGATTTTGAATCGCGGAGTCACGGTGAAACTTCCTTAATTGTTTTTGCCACCTGTTTTCTCACCCATCGCGAGCATAGAACCCCCAGAAATGAAAAACTCAAGTGAAAACATCAATGGGATTGCATTGAGCGATTCTAACGCAACACATTCGCTAACCATTTTATGTTTACACCACGATACTCCTTGGTTACCTATTCGAGATAATCCCGACGATCTCAAATACCCCCACCTCTCTGGAACGGAATAATGGATATGTGTATGGAGTATTACTGTTTTCATGCTTGCATGGAAGAAAGTGCAGCCTAATTCTTTCTCTATCTAATTGATAATTAATCTCTGGTGATGGTACAACCCCTGTCACAAACCATTTCAAAGGCTTGCAGGGTATTATGTAGATGAGATATTCAAATGGTGCGCAGCCGTCTTGTCGTCAATTATCGATTACACTTAAGAGACCTAAAATATGATCACCGTTGGCAAAATTGTTATGTATATTGGCAAAGTCTTCAGTTTTAGGCATTAGTGCCACGCACAATTTATGCATTAACACTTGATACATCTACATAATACTATGCAAAGGGACGATATGATGACTATATTAGCGTAACCAGTCTATTAAATGCATTAAAATGGGAATCATTGTAAGATCGTAGGTTAAAAATATTTTGCGAACCTCAACTTAATATGGAAGACTGAACCGTAATCATAAAATTGGAGAAATTGTTCGCAGAACTGACAGATTCAAAATGTCCTTTTTTCCTCGTACAATTAGGGATGTGAATAGTGTTAAATATGTCCAATACGACGGATAGCATTGGTTGCTGCATGTTGGTTTAAGGACTTCAATCTAACCCAACAAACAGCATGATAGTGCATGCTTGCTTTGCTATTTTTATGTTTTTTAAATATTTAAGGTAAGACTAGTATATTATTACTAATCCTTTTTATACATGTTATGTAATGCATATTTGGTGTGAATTCATCCCCCGTCACACAACTTTTCAGTCTTCCATATTAAGTTGGGGTTCGCAAAATATTTTTAACATCATCACTGAAAATATTATCTTGGAATGTTTAAGAGATTAAGTATAAATTTTATCCAACGATCTGGCAATCATTCCCATTTTAATTCATTTAATAGGCTGGTTATAATATTTACTCTAATGAGGGTGCGTCCTAAGCGCCGGGCAATATATATTCCACCGAATATGGTATATGAATTTTGAACACGGAAGTCTGCTGAAATTTAAAAAAAATGGGACAATTTAGCGGTCATAATATTAAGACACGATGGCCTAATGAATTCAATCTTAGAGGGAAAAGTGAACGGGAAGAATGGTAAAGGGAGGCCTCGTATGAGATGTATGGAACTGGTCGTGAAGTATGAGAAAGAGAAGAAATACGTTGATAAGAAGACGTTGGCCGATACAAGATTTGAGTGGATGGCAGCGTCAATGCATACTTAGGAGTGTTGACCGATGATGACGATTATATAAGGTTTTGAATACCTAGTATGTATAAGGTATGCCAGGTAGTCAAAGTTGTTCAGGCGGATGAATTGCTTTTGAAGAAGAAAAATTACCGCTATGCTAGTAAAGTCTTAGCATATATTTATTTGAGTGACTCTTTTAAGACTGTCTTGCTACGTGCTAAGGCGTTCGTCTCCTCCTCATCCGCCTCCCTCGAGCGCGTAACAGGTGAACTCTCTTCCCTTCCCTCTAACTCGCTCTAATTTCCAACCCCCCCCCCCCCTCATGCCTCCCTTTCTCAAAACATCCGTTTCGGGTGTGAAGAGACAAGTGCATTGACTCCTCTCGACAGCAGGAGGAGGAAGCGAGGCCTTCGCGGCCAAAGGTCCATTGACCACCGCAAGGGTCTAGTTCAAGGATGGGGAACCTGCGGCTGCTCTCTGTCTTTTCGCGGTTAGGCCGTGTTTGACCAGGGGTTATCGATGAAGAAAGGTGCCGCGTGTCATTTATTGAACTTAAGGTGGTTCCACTGTGACTCCGCGATTCAAACTCCCGTAAAAGAGCTATGTTATTTAATGAATAAATACCGATCCAGAAAAATATGGAAAATCATCTATAGGGTGATAACGCATTTATAATAATTGTATGAGTATGCTATTATGTAGCGCGTTGTAATTGCATTCTATTTTTTACAAGCTCTTTTAGCTCATTTTGATTTCGGAACACGATTGACGTGATGTTGCCACGTTTAATTTATAAAGTGAGAATACATGCTCAATCCAGTTAATACGTATTCTTAAATATGTTAAATATTCTATTAATTAGTTTTAAACTATTCAATTTCAAATACAACTCTTTGTTTTGAATTTTATTAATATTACTATTTTTGAAAATTGTTTGGCAACAATGAGGCTGCTACCATTTGGAAGCATTGGTATTAATTACACTATGTGAATATCCAATGAAATATTTAATTTGCATAAAAAGTATGAGAATGACCTTGGTAAGTTATATTCCTAAATTGAGTTGTAATCACGTTCCGTCACAAGAACCGTTGCCAATGATAACATAATCCTGAGCGCCACTTTCATGTAACTAAGGCTTTTCTGCTTTTTTTCGAGCAAATATTTATAAATATCAATTAAACAAGAGTACTTTTCCACAAAGCTTAATTTTATATAAAATTGCGCGTCTTATATTAGTTTTACGTCAAAACGACATTTCTCTTTACATTATTAATCCGCAAATTTTACTGCAAGAGCCATGCTCTTCCGTATAATACGTTTAAACTATCTGATTTTCAACGTCTTTTTTCTTCAAATGTATGGTGGAAAGGCCTCATTATTTTATTTTCAATCGATAGAAGAGCCAAAATATGATGTGTCCTGAAATTTGCACAAAAATTACATGTACTCCAGAATTCGGTGGAGCCTCCTTAAAAACACTGAATATGAAGTTGAGAAAGGTATTTTTTTTTCAAAATCCTTTTTTTTTAAGTCGGGTTAATGTAAATTACATGGAGTCAAACTCACAATTGTGGACTATTTCTTCAATAAAAATGTAAAAATGGTCAAAATCCAGAAAGTAAAATGAGGTAGGTGGAATTAAACAAGTTGGTTTACATTACGTATACATTTAAATTTACATCTACATCTACATAAACCCTGCTAGCCACCTTAAAGGTGTGTGGCCGGGGTAAATTCACGCCAAACATGAAAAACGTAATATGCATGAAAAATACTGGTAATAATAAACTAGTCTACACTTCACAACTTACAAAAGCTAAAAATATCAAAGCTAGCATGCTAAAACATGCTGTTAGTTCAATTAGCTTAAAGTCCTTATACCAACATGCAACTACCTATGATATACATTGATACACTAGTATTTATATTATTAGATATATTTACCACTATTCATAATCCTAATTGTACGAGGGAAGAAGGACATTTTGAATCTGTCAGTTCGGAAATCAATTTCTCTAATTTTGTTATTATGATCCAGTCATAGTAGGTTGGAGTTCGCAAAATATTTTAAACACCATCAGTGAAAATATTTTCTTGGAATTTATTTAAGGGATTAAATCTAAATTTCAACCTACGATCTGATAATGATTCCTATTTTAATTCATTTAATAGACTGGTTACGCCAAAATAGTTATCATAACGTCCCTTTAAAAATCTTGCCAATCTTTGCTGCACACGTCCAAGTTCATTATTTAGGCCTATTTCATAGGGATCCCATATACTGGCTATATATGACTGTGCAGAAGTCGAAACCCTGAATTGGAAGAAATGAAACTTTCTTTGGAATATTACTGAGTGAAATTATATCCAAACTATCGAAGTGTGAAATAGTAACCCTGCATAATAGAGGGGACAACTTTCTTGATTTACTTGCCACAAACATCCTTGGAAAAGCAATAGACCTCTGGACAATTTTTTAAATCTCCTTGAAATGCTACTTAAAAAATTGTTAATTATACTAAAACACCTTAGCGATGAAAACTAAGCATTTATTTAATGTATTTTTCGAGAAATAAGCAAAAGAAATGCCCAGAAAACACGCCCACTCTAAAACGTATTGTGAATGGCCGGCTGAAAGTGACGTCAGCTCCTGCAATGGAGAGGAAAACGGCGCAACGTACTGCACCTGTGGACGTTGTTTTCAACATTTGTTGTCGGATTTAGATATCTTTGGTGTGGTTAAGGAAGGCTGCGAACATATATGATTTCTTTAGAAGGTATGGAGTCTGAGTTTGTCCAAGCTGAGGCAAGAAATCTTCCGAAAATCTCAACATTAGCAATGTTTTCATACGTATCAACACCGTGTTTAAATGTAACTTCGTTCAATCTTCGAAGAAAACATGATTCAAACGGAAATCCAAAGAGTTAAGATGGCGAGGTAAAAGCATGTCAATGTTTGAAAATGAATGTTCACATTTGAATTATGTAATATTCATAATATGGCGATGATGAATGTTTTGGTGTTAGGGTCGTTCGTGAGGAACACGACGATGATGCCATCGGCTATGTGCAGGTTAAGCTCGATAAAATGTTGTTCGTGCTCGTGTATGCCCCGAGCATAAACTAATATGTTGTGGAAGCACATATTTTGATGGATGGCGAAGACAATTAGGTATAACTACTTGTCTTCGCTATAGACTATAGTGAGCATTTCGTGCAGGGATTGCGTACGTCAAGTTCGGGACCACAAAAATAAGATGTATTATGGGCATCTACTTTATCCATTTGTTTACTTTGAATTACTGCTCCAATATGTGTCGACATCTCTCTATTTTCAGGCACATTATATCATTAATGTATCATTTGGGATGTTTTCAAGGATTCGGATTAAGGCCTGGTTACACGATACATTAACCCGTACGAGTTAATGTGTATATGCATGAACGCGAAAATGCACCGTATAACCACACCAAAATGTACAAATTAATGAATGCGTGAACAGAAAATAGATCCTGTTCTATTTGGTTCATGCACTAACGAACAAGTTGAGCAGAAACCATTCACGCAAATGTACATTAACCCGTACGTGTTAATGTATCGTGTAACCAGGCCTTAAAGGCCTAAATAAAAAATACAATGAACGTGAAAATCTTTTGTTTGTAGTGGCATAACCTTATGGTGCAGTTATGAGTTTTGATACGATTTCCAAGAACTTCCTTTTGGGGAAATATATATTGGGCTATTGAGACAAAGGGGGATTAAAAAAAACCCTTGATTACCGAATATACCAAGGAACTTCAAAATTCAACCTGTGTCGCAGCAAGCAAGTGCGATCGTGATCCTAGATTCTAATGTTGTGTGGTGTAATATTGGTGTATTTGGCATATTAGCTGATCTCGACGCAGACGCGGTATGTTGAAACGTGAATCTAATGTGTTAAATCGTGAAGGTAATGCAAAGAAATAAATATTCCCGTCTCCAACTACTTTGGTTTAATAAATTGTTTTTATGTGCACAAGTAGCCATTCACGCATCCATCGTTCACGCTGACCTTCGAAAATTGAAATTGACCGGTGAAAATTACTGCTTGCGATTAATAAAAGTTAGGACATCTAATCTTGAAAAGTAAGCAGCGATAGGTTCAGTGGGTTCAGTCTTTTAATCGTAATTGAAAGTTGCTTAGCGAACTTTTTCAAACATGGCATATTGCCTGATATGGAAAAGATTTTACGTGACATATGTCTAGCACATTTCCCTCGTACTCTGATTACTGATTTGTGCATGTATTAAATTTCCTAGCAGTTTTTCAATCAATGAAAAAACTTTACCGAATAATATTGAGCCCATATGTCAATCGCATCAATACTACTACTGGCGGCGCTTTGTTTTGACCTAGTTTCTGCACAATTAAGATACAATTAAGTTTAATTTAGTTTCCAGAATTGGTAAAATGAATATAGACAGAGTGAACGTTCAAAAATGCACACGTTTGATCGCATAGACAATGTTTCATTTCGCCTGCACTTCTTTCTTCACCCATATTATCCTGTTTCGGGTAATTAAAAAAAATACTTGTTGGGAGGCATTTCCGTTGGTGTCATTATATTTTGGCACAAGACAACATTTAAAACAACGCTTTGGCATATTAAAATAAAGTGCGTTCATGAAAGACATTTCAATAGTGATCTCCTAAACGCTTCAAACTTCGCATAGAAATATACGCACCGCGACCGCTGTTGCAGGACCTGACGTCATTCAAGATGGCAGCGATGCGAATTACGTTTTTGCGAGGGACCAGCTCGTGGCGATTCAAATGCTTATATTTTAAAAATTAAATACTTTCTGTCAAAACTGCTTTCGCAGCAAGTAATTTTTTTGTTTAAACTCTATGAAAATGCCTTTATTGGAATATGTGTCCAGAGACCTATTAAAGTTTAAAATGTAGATAGAATATTTATCGCAATGTAATAAACGTTAAATGTCTTCTAGAACCTACTGAAAAGAATATGAAATTAAAAAGAAATATCTAACTTTTCAGTAAAGCGGATATTAACGGATTTAGGCCTGAATTACACGTTTGAAAAATTCGAGAACTTGAGCGAAAATCGTGAAACCGATAGTGCATGGAAAAGGATTCTCAAAATTACGTGGTCGTTTTTCAGCAAACCTGTACCCAATAAGTATACGGGTGAGAATAGGGAACCAAAATGTTACAATGCGCGGAGGTTAGTATATGTTTAATACGCCGACAAGTAAGCCACGTTGATTGAGAGTAATCGCAGGCGGTGATTGGACTCTGATGGATGTGGAAGACTGAAAGTGAGGGAGTTGAGACGGTGTAGGAGAGATGGCTAAGAAAAAAATGGGAGGGGTTTTACACCTCATGCGATTGTACAGAGAGAGAGAGAGAAGCTTTTAATGATAGAAGAGGATTTGAAATGATTTGTGTGCCTTTAAAAATGTTTATGAAGTTGGCTAGACGTCTGTAGATGACCAATGGGTGAGCAGGATATACCTTTGTGGTGATCATACCTTTGGAAAGGGTGGGTAAAAGTTATTAGAGTATGATTTTTAAGAGTTGTGCTCCAGAGAAGTAGGTGGCGTTGATGGAAAGTGCCATGCTTTCTTTACCTTATTCTTAATCGCTCTTTCGTTTTAACAGATCGGAAAGAAAGCATATGAAGTGAAATAATTATCGGAAAGTAACCATATGAAGTGATATAATTTTGAGCACTTTTTATATTACTTGTATAGGTACTGTTCAAAACTACGCTATTTAAAAAAAAGATAAAAATAGCAAAGCATGCATGCAAAAACATGCTGTTAGTTGGGTTAGCTTTAAGTACTTATACCAACATGCACCTGCCAATGTTATCCATTGCTATACTCGTATTGGATATATTTACCGTTATTCATATCCCTAATTGTACGAGGAAAAAAGGACATTTTGAATCTGCCAGTTCGACAATCAATTTCTCTAATTTTGTGATTATGGTCCAGTCTATCATAGTTAGTTGGGGTTCGCAATATATTTTTAACATCATCACTGAAAATATGGTCTTGGAATTTTTTTAAGAGATTAAGTCTAAATTTCAACCTGTGATCTGACAATGATTCCCAATTGAATTCATTTAATAGACTGGTTACGCTAATAAGGTTATCATATACCGTCCCTTTACAAATCTTGCCGTACTTCGCTGCACACGTTCAAGTTCGTTATTTTGACCGATTTCATAAGGATCCCATACACTGACAGCATATTCCAAATGAGGTCTTACAAGTGAAAAGTAGCTAATTTCTCGTACATTTACCCAGTACTCTTTTGATGAATCCCAGTCTACGATTCGCTTGACCCATTATTTCACGTCAATTGATCTGGAAAGAATATAACAGCGTATTATTATGTGTTTACCGGTTATCCGTCCACCCTTCACCAGTCATTAGCACGGAAAACGGGAGTTGAAAACCTCCGATAGTTTTGATCATACTTATGAGCTCCGCCAGATTACCACCAGCGTCTTATATAGACTGTGCGGCTAACGTGGTAATTAAGTGATTGATTTATGAAATGGGTATCAAGGGGGTTTTTCGGAGATTGGGTAATTTTGCGCCGGCGAATTTGATTACAAGCGTACGCAGATATTTTTTCATACCATTAATTACTCTTCATTCCATTTAATGGTAGCTGAAAACTTCACGGAATATAATCGAGCGGTCATTTTCTCTGCAAATCAAGCTCCAGAATTTCAAATTCATGGTTTTGGATGCTGTAGATTGCCAGAAGAACATTAAGGGGGTTCTATACCTCCGCAGAAAACGGCTCTGCAGACCCTTGCGAGATCGAAGATAACGAGTTTAATATAAGTCGCAGAGCTGATCGGGTTTCACTGATCGTTAGATTAAGGATCAATGTGAGCGGCTATTTGAACAGAATTTTCATTAGCAGTACTCATTAAAGAGCTTCAGGCACTGAAAATCGTAAAAATAGCCTGATTTCAACTTTTTTTCCTTTGACATTGAAACCGTAATGGAAACATGTGTTCAATTATCCGCTGGGATTCATCCTTCTCTTCTACTATTATATCAAACTCAAAGACCTTAGGTGCATACTAAAGTTGCTATTTATTATTTTCCGAACCATGTTTTCACTATTTTACGTGCTAAAAATCTTTCGTTCCGTGGCGCTGCTCTAGTCCCCCCCCACTCCCGCTAACGTCACCCTCCACCTCCTGGCTCCTTATCTCTCTCTCTCTCTCTCTCTCGAACCATTCCAAGGCCACGTCCGAGCCACTTCGCCTCCCTCCGGCCCCTTGTCGAAAGCCAGAGCTCTCAGACCGAGCGAGCTCAGCAAGGATATTTTTTTCATTAGCAGGCAGGCACGTAGCCAGAAATTTGCTTCGGGGGGGGGGGGGCTAAGTTTAGCACGTTTAGCCTAACTTCAATTCAGCCTTGCCCGTCGGTACCGACATGAAACAAATGTCTTCCTTCATTTTCAGTGCTCGGTATTTGCTTTCACAGTGCCCATTCCTATCTGTTTTCTCTGGTTAAGCTCACTGTTTATCCTGTCATGAAGCAGTTAATTTAACCGGCCCCAGAACAGAAGTTCAAATCATGCATACATATCAGATTACTACAGATACATACATATCAGATTGGTAGATTAAATAGTGGGTCGATAAAATAATTATCGGGGAAAATTCTAGCTGAAAAAGAGCACCAGGAGAGAAATAGATTGGGAGAAATAATTTCAGTCATAGTAGTGAATTGTCGTAGTTTAAGAAATAAAGTAGCCGAATTTCACCACCTCATAAAAAGTACTGATGCTGATATAATCGTACGCACAGAAAGATGGCTTTCGAAGGACATATCAGATATGAAGTATTCCCTAAGTGTTTTACCGTATACAGAAAGGATAGAGTAAGCAGAAACGAAGGAGTATTATTTATAGCTGTGAAGGACCCGTATGTTAGTAGAAGAAAATTTATTTCAGAGCGAAGTGTAGTAAGTATTTGGTGTTCCGTTAAAAGTAAAAGTAGTGACGCAAAAAAAAGATATATGTAGGTGCATATTACAGGCCACCGGATGCAGACATCAATTCTATAATGGAACTAGAGTCAGAGATAGGAACATTGATTTATCGGAACAAATACAGAGGAATAATAGTAGGCGGAGACTTCAATCTCCCTTCGATAGACTGGAATACGTGTAGTTTTATAACAGGAGGTAAGGATAAGTAACTCTGCGAATCACTGTTGAACACCTTTACGTCACATTTTTTACATCTACTTCTACATAATACTCTGCAAGCCAACATAAAGGTGTGAGGTAAGTGGTGAATTCTCACCAAACATGCACTACATATCATGCATAAAAAAAGGAATAGTACTCGTATAGGTACTGTTCAAAACTACGCTATTTAAAAAAAGATAAAAATAGCGAAGCATACATTCATAAACATGCCGTTAGTTGGGTTAGCTATAAGTCCTTATACCAACATGCAGGTACCAATGTTATCCATTGCTACACTCGTACTGGATATATTTACCGTTATTCATATCCCTCAATGTACGTAGAAAAAAGGGCATTTTAAATCTGTCAGTTTGGCAATCATTTTCTCTAATTTCGTGATAATGGTCCAGTCTACCATAGTAAGTTGGGGTTCACAAAATATTTTTAACATCATCACTGAAAATATGGTCTTGGAATTTGTTTTAAGAGATTATGTCTAAATTTCAATCTGCTACGGACTTCTTCAATTCAAGTGCTAAGAGGAGAGCTATTCATTTTCCAAAAATTCATCAAGAGACAATTATTAAATTTTAATTCTAAGTGCCATGTATCACACCAATTTTCAATTGCTTGTAGGTCATCATTTAAATATTCTTTATCGTTTGGGCATAGAATTCCCATGTACACTACAGTGTCATCGGCAAATAGACGAAGCTTACTTATGACAACCTTATTGATATCATTTATGTACAGGAGGAACAGGAGTGGACCTATCACACTACCTGATGGGACACTCAAAGTGACTTTAATTGCCGGTGAGGTAACACCGTCCAAAACAACCCTTTGCACCCGATCATGCAGGAAATCATTTATCCATGATTTAATGTTACTGTCTATGCCATAATATTTTAATTTCAAGATTAGTTTGCTATGAGACACCTTCTCGAAAGCTTTTTTGAAATCGAGAAATATAGCATCCACTGGAATATAATTTTCGCCAGAAACTAAAATATTGTGAGAAAAGAGAGCATGTTGAGTTTCACATGATTTGCTCTTCCGGAACCCATGCTTAACATCGGCCAATAAATTCTGGCTATATAGTTGTCCCATGACTGAACTAATAATTATATGTTGCAGGACCTTGCATGAAATGGATGTGAGGGATATAGGTCTGTAGTTAGATGGCTGCTCCCTATCACCACTTTTAAAAATGGGTGTTACATCGGCTGCTTTTCAGTCCATCGGTACGACGAAACTTTAAAACAACTAGTAAAAGAACCGACCAGGGGAGACAACATACTAGACTTATTCGCAACAAATATACCCGAATAAGTTCTAAATGTAGCTACAGACAGGAATTAGTGATCATAAAATAGTTCATGCGATATTGAATGTAGGCGTTGAAAAACATTATAAACCAAGGAGGAGGGTATACTTATTTGGCAAGGCTAATTAACGACGGTATGAAAGAGGAATTAAGGGAATCGTTTAATGTATTTAGCGAACAAAGCAAAGGATTAGATATAGAGGATTCGGGGAGAGAAATTCTTGAGGTCACCCGTAAAGCAGTTAATAAATATATACCAAGTAAATTGATAATACAGAGCATAGGTGGTATGACGCGGAGGTTAGGAAATCACTAAAGCGACGAAGGGTATGCCACGCTGAGATGAAAAATGAAGGACAGGGTCTATCGGTAGAGGAAAAAAATGAGTTAGTTCAAAACTATATAAAAATCGAGAGCATTTTCAAGGAAATCATGTCGGCAAGCGTTATCACATTTCAAGAGCAAGATGTTAGGAGAATATTTAGATAGCAATCCTAAAGTGTTTTGGTCATATGTGAGAGAGAGAACTTCAGGGAAATAGGTCCACAGTAGGTACACACACTTAAAAGTGATAAAGGAATTAGAGTCACCTGAGGGTTTGGAAAATGCCAATACTTTAAAAGCCTTCTTCCAAAGCGTATTCAACTCATCGTCACACATCGCAGTGGAACCTCCGCCGAAAACATTCAGTGAGCAAATGCCCGAATTAAAAATTTCAGGTCGCGGAATAGAGTAGCAGTTAAAAAACATTAGTAAAAACAAATCACCAGGTCCCGATCAAATTCCTTCCCGGGTATATAAAACATTAGCTTCTGAAATAGCCCCCTATCTAGAAATAATATTCAATAAAACACTAAAGAACCGCACAGTACCTACACAGGGATTGGAAAGTAGCTAACATTACACCTATTTTTGAAAGCGGTGATAGGAAAGAACCTAGTAACTACAGACCCATTTCACTCACGTTAATCTCTTGCAAAGTATTTGAGCACATTGTAGTCAGTACAATCATGGGGCATTTGGATATCAGGTATTGCTCATAAACAGACAACGTGGGTTCCGGAAAGGTAGATCCTGCGAGACACAATAAGCTTTATTTGTACACGATATTTTAGTCAACGGCGAAAACAGTACTGAAGTTCATGCGATAGATTTAAGATTTTAAAAATGCATTCGATAAAGTACCACATGATAAATTAATCTTGAAATTAGAGAGTTTTGGTTTAAATAATGACGTTGTGTGTTGGATAAAAGAATTCTTAAGTGGGCGAGAGCAGAGGGTTGTCATAGATGGTATCATGTCAGACACAATCAAAGTCACATCGGGAGTTCCCCAGGGTAGCGTAGTTAGTTTTACGCTTAGACTTTTTGCAGACGATACTGTAGTGCGCAGGGGTATATCAGAAGAAGACAGGAAGCAAGGATTTAGATATAATTCAAGACATGGAGGAGGAATAATTCTATAGAGCGATCCTATAAAATTAATAACACGAAGGTCGAAAGCGTTGAAACCATAAGGTATTTAGGTGAAACAATCACTAAAGATTTATCGTGGAGAAGACACATCCGGGAAATATGCGGCCGAGCGAAGAGAAAGCTAGGATTTATAAAAAGAGTACTTGGGAAATGTGACGAGAAGACAAAATAGCGATGTTACTTTTCACTTAGCACATGAAATATAAGCAGTTTAATCCGGATTATCATGCCCAGTTAAAATCAGAACGATAAAATTTCTTGGAAAAAGTTTCGGGTCCCCCTCCGTATCGCCTGGGAAATTCGGGGCCCCAGGCCCTGTTCTCGAAAGTAAATTGAGAAAAGTTAATTGAGGTAAAATAGTTAAAATGGGGAGCTTGTGTTCAATAAGCTGACAGTAAAACGCAGAATAATGGTCACCTGGTCCGACCGAGTAACCATTTACCGTGAAATTTAATATTTCCTTTTTAATGCATTAGAATGGATCTACAGTAACTGGATTACTCGTGCAAACTATTGTACTATTTAGGATCGGAAAAAATTGCTTCCAACACATATTGGATAAAAGTACAGGGGGTTGACTCCTTCAAGCACCAATCTTGTTTATGTAAGTAATGCTAAATGGAAGCGTATTTTACGTTTTCGTCCGAATTGGAAAAAATCCGAATCTTACGAATATAATCAACATTTTCGTAGAACTGCAGTTTAGTTTTTCTCGTATATTTCAAAAAAATATCGGAGACATTTCATCCCTCTGAAACTGCGGCACTGCGATTCAATAACTTTTGAAAGGCCAATTTACAAACGTAAATTCCTGCTTGACTTCAAGTGATACCACTGAAGAGACAAAGGAAGGAGACAGCTTATGGGCCTTCTAGAAGAAAAACGTTTGATATAAGACACCGTTTCACTTCTCTGTTAGCTCTGGGAAATAATGCACCATTTAGCTGCAAATACTGCAGTATATGTGCGAAATGCAGAACTATGAAAACACAGGCCAAACAGCATATGTGCTTCAAGAATTGGAACAAGTCCTCGACGGAAATGGAAGCCGACATAATTGTCGAGGGATTTAAAACAAGAGTAGAGATGCACAATTTGAAGTACCACCGGCTTATAGGCGATATAATATGATGTGCTTGTCATGAATCTTATAAATGGGTGTTGTGTAATTAGTTTTATCTTTCTTCACGCAAATACGATAAAATTTCCATTTAATTCGTAGGGGATGGCGACAGCAGTGCTACCAAGAAATTGGCCGAACTTCTTCCCTACGGCGTTGATCTCCCTGTCATTAAAATAGATTGCACCAATCACTTGCCGCGATATTGCTGTAAGAGGTGGAGAGAAATAGCTAAGGAAGCAAACTCCACAGAAACAAGATAGACAATATTAAGGCGATGGACCGAAGGATGCTAAGAAACATGCATGGAATTAAATAATGGACCGCAAATGACACAATATACGAAAAAGCTACAATTGACCCACTAGAAAAAATAATAACAAATCAAAGTACGAAATACTACAAAACGATAGAAAACAGTGAAAACACAGCTATGGAATGTGCAGCCTTAAATAAAAACAATCCAATTGACAGTTTCCATAGACCGAATGATATTTTAATGAATAATTAAAGATGCTTGTCGGTTCCGGGATTAAAATGACACATAGAATAAGCCAGTTTTTGGCATACTATGAAATAAAGTCACCCTAGGGTGACGAGCCATCAGTCAGTCAGTTTTATTTCATTGAATTACTGATGCTCAATTTTATTTTTTAAGATTCTCTCTTTGGACTTTTCATCTATCGAATAAATATAATTTACCGTAGTCCATAAAAAGTTTTGCTCCAGTTCACACTTACAATGACGTTGTGTTTTAGTTTTTTCTCGATCCCATTTAATTTCTGGACAAACTTTAGACGGAGTTACACTCGTATTTGAAAAATCTTGCAATAAAGAAATTAGGTTTTAGAGAAGCATTTTACTTCTGTACTGAAAATAAATAGCCCCGAATATTTTACCTGGTAGCGAGAGTGGACTAAATCAAATCCCACTTATAGACAAGTTACGTTCGTGTTAGGTGAGTAGCAAAGATAAGCGGATAGCTAAGATGAGGAAGACGAATGAATCACTCGTAAACAAAGATTCCCTCGGCCTTCGTCCAAGGGGTCGAGTGACGACGTGTGACGCAATAGGCGATAAGGAACATTTGGACCGGTGGTCACTCATTGGTGACTGAATAAATAAGCCACTCCCCAAACACCCCTCAAAGATGACCCCCTCCTCCCAGTAAAACTGAAGCGGCGGCTCTCGGAACAAACCCCCGTGGCGGTTACTCAAGAGAAATTGGTTTGGTATAGAACAGCCTTAAATGATTGACCGTATCGCATTTGGCATTTCCGTGATTTTTCGCTAAATCGAAGCGTTTTCAAATCAAGACAATTTAGCCTACACTAAACATGGTAACGATTAAAAATATAAACTTTTAGTCTATTCCACACAACTTTTTATCAACCGACCTAGGTTTCGACAAATTTTGTCATTCTAAAAAAAAAAAATGTCGAAAAAAATATTTGTCGAAAAAAAAAATTTGTCGGAACCTAGATCGGTTGATAAAAAGTTATGTGGAATAGACTAAAAGTTTATATTTTTATTCGTTACCATTATAAGTATAACTAAATTCCACCAAGCGACTCCCTCAGTGCTATCTAATTTAGCCAACGTCCTCATTCGGCATTCTTTCTTCAGTGCAAATTTTTGTACGCTCTGCAATCAGAAGTTGGTCATGTGTCGAGGAATTCACGGCATAGAGCAAGTAGGTGAGGTTTAAGAGCTTTATGTAAGACTCTTTTTTGTAAGATAGAGCGCTTAAAAGCTTAATGTAAGTCTCTTTCGGTTGAAAACACAAGGAATTTAATAAGGAAACCTGGGAGAAGGGGACTTTAGATTTTCATGTTTCCCTGAAACCGTCGGATAAAGTTCCATTCCAATTCAAGGTGTTATTATCATTTTCTTACAAAATTTAACTAGCGCCTTGGTATTTTGTTGTCTTGAAGTATATTTTAAGTTTTAGATTTTTCATCCGTAGCGAGTTTTATGCGCACGTATTTTGCGCCATAGAGGACTACGGTCGTTTCTGTATTTACTTCTCAAAATGTTCCACTATTATGGCTTCAAGAAAGGAGTTCCGGGATTCTGTATACGGTGAAAATGGATACCTGCCAGGAATAAATAAGAAATGATTTAATGGGGGCTAGCAAGCATTTACTAATTCATATATTTCTTTTTTACTGCTTGCATTTCTGTCTCTTAAACAAGTCTAGATTTAAGACCCTCCAGTAAAATACACTGTCCAATTTGCATACCGCTCCTTCCTAATCGCTACGTCTACGCCTTTTGCTTTAACAGACCAAAAAGTACTATATCAAAAAGAATGCACGTTTCTTCAAATGAGCGAATATATCATGAGCGCATTTTACTTGTTAAGGAATAAACTCAAACGTATCTCAAAATAACGAAGTATAACTTGAGCAAATATTTTTGTAATAAGAATTAATAAAGTATTATATGGGAAACGAGAATTCATCCTACTGAAATAACGAAAATTACATACCCCTCACTTCTCCCCTAATCCTTAGGACAGGATGAAACAGACTTATTTGACGATTCATGCCCTATGATAGGGTTAACATCGAAAAGCTAAATTTGATTAAAACTTTAATGATTTTCCAGTTAATGCACGTGGTGGAGGTTATTCGGGTTCCATACCTGTTTTGGTACCACAATACCATTAAACCTGGTGAATAAACTAAGTACCCCAGCTTTATTTGCTTTTAGCGAAATTGTACATTTATTCAGGTACTGTTAAAGTACATGGAATATATTCACGAGCGAGTATATCCCATGGGAGTATATCCCTGACCTCTCGCCAGTGTATGGGATCCCTACGAAATCGGTTTAAATAACGAACTTGAACGTGTGCAGCGAAGATCGGCAAGATTTGTAAAGGGACGGTACGATAACCTTATTAGCGTAACCAGTCTATTTAATGAATTAAATTGGGAATCATTGTCAGATAGCAGGTTGAAATTAATACTAAATCTCTTCTACAAATTCCAAGACCATATTTTCAGTGATGTTAAAAATATTTGGCAAACCCCAACTTACTATGGTAGACTGGACCATAATCACAAAATTAGAGAAATTGGTTGCCGAACTGACAGATTAAAAATGTCCTTTTCTCCTCGTACAATTGGGGATATGAATAAATAGGGATAGTAAATATATCCAGTACGAGTCTAGCAATGGATAACATTGGTAACTGCATGTCGGTATAAGGAGTTGAAGCTAACCCATGTAACAGCATGTTTTGCATGTATGCTTTGCTATTTTTATCTTTTTTTAATTGCGTAGTTTTGAACGGTACCTATATTCTTTTTTATCCATGATCCAGTACTAATCCTTTTTTATGCATGATATGCAGTGCCTGTTTGGTGAAAGTTCACCCCCTCCCACACACGTTTATGGTGGCTTGCAGGGTATTATGTAGATGTATATGCAGATAGTATTTACGCTGAGTGCTGCAAAACTGGAAAAAAAACCTGTCACTTCGGGGATGCAAACTAGCATCTAGCTGTCATCTAGCTGTCCAGGATATAAGAAAACTTCCTCGCCATCCATCGTAATTTCTCGAAACAATTCCAAAACTGTGTTCCTTCACGGTGAACTGGATCTCATCTACATCTGCATAATACCCTGCAAGCCACCACAAAGGTGTGTGGCAGGGGTGTTGCGCTCACCAAACATGCACTACATTTCATGCATAAAAAAGGTTTAGTATTCATATACTGTTCTAAATTACACTGTTTAAAAGAAAGATAAAAATAGCTAAGCAAACATGCAAAAACATGCTGTTACATGGGTTAGCTTCAACTCCTTACACCAAAATGCAGCTACCAATATTATGCATTGCTACACTCGTACTGGATATATTTACCGTTATTCATATCTCTTTTAGTACAAGGAAAAAAGAACATTTTGAATCTGTCAGTTGGGCAATCAATTTCTCTAATTTTGTGATTATGGTCCAGTCTATCATAGTAAGTTGGGGTTCGCAAAATATTTTTAAAATTATCACAGAAAATATGGTCTTAGGAATTTGTTTAGGAGATTAAGTCTAAATTTCAACCTGTGATCTGACAATGATTCTCAATTTAATTCATTTAACAGACTGTTTACGCTAGTATGGTTATCGTACCGTCCCGTTACAAATCTTGCCGAAAGTTTTCTTGCTCAGGATAACGGAATGAGCAGGTAAGAAAGTAAGCGCGCACCTCGCGTTGATTAATAAGCAGCGCCCGGAATAGTGACATATTTCATTCATGTACATTTTCCAAAATCCTAGAAATGCGGACCCCTTCACCCCCTTGCCCCTATTTCCCCCCTCCTATTTCCCACCCACCCCTATTTCAGCGCTCCTAAATAATAAGCGCCACCTCCTTATCTCCCAAATGCCTCGTCTCATTTTCCATTCCCTTCCCCTCCCCGCCCCCCCTCCCCCCCAATTCCGCACTCCAGATGCCTAACCCTCTCTTAACTCTCCTGTCACTCCCATCACGAGTCAAGTTTTCAGACTCCTGGACGCTTGCATAAAATTTTTACGACTCATTCCGGTGTTCAAGAGAACGCTGAATGTTGAAATTTGCTCGCGGAAGTTAATTCTAGAAATTCGTGGCCCTGTTCGAGAAAGATCTTCAACTCAGTATCTACATTATGAACTTAAATAGTTAGATAACGTGGATTCAGTGTTTTCTCGGCGAGTATTTTTTTTTAACTGCACGCTAATTTAATTCCTTTTCAATTCCAAGTTTTCCATTATACCACTTATTTAATGACGTACAAATAGATTATTGTACAACTCCTAAAAACGGACTTTGTGAAAATATATCTGGTGTTTTCCCGACGTATGCTATGAGTACTCGAACGCAGGTTGAAATTTAGGGTAAACCTTTCAAGTAGGGATGGGTAGGTTCGGTTCTACGGTTCTCGGTTCCACCGGTTCTTGAGCTTAGAACCGGAACCGGAACCGAGGCCAAAAATAGTCGGTACCGAAATAATTGGCGCGAAAACCAGTTCGAAACCTACTCACACTCCGAAAGTGGAGGCTTCACATTAAAACCTGGTGAAATTGTGTACTTAGATGCTTCAAAGTCGCGAATTATTCTAATTCAGTCTCTGAAAATGATTATTGATTACCTTATCTTACCGTTGAGCAATGCAATGAAAGTGGTAAATTAAGAACCGGAACCGAGAATCGGAACCGAGAACCGAACCGGAACCGGAACCGAAAAAAAGTGGAACCGACCCATCCCTACTTTTAAGTAAATTCCAAATCGATTTGTTCACAGATGACGTTAGATATATACTAAGAACTCTTGCGTGTTATTAGATAAAGAAGATAAGAGAGAGAGATTGTCATGCCGATAGGTTTATAATGCCATTCTTCCCGCGTACCGTAAGAGAACACAATAGGCAGCCTAGCAAAGGGATAGGAAGGTGAAACAGTCAGAGAAAGTAGTCCGTAGTGCATTTCTCATGTAATAATGACCAATAATCCCTTTCTTATTATGTAGATATTAACCATCTAGGTGCATGTGACCCTATTATATCCTCTTTCTCAACTTGCTCTCTTTTCCCACGATATATTAGTTTCTGGCGAAAATAATATTCCAGTGGATGCTGTTTTTCTAGATTTCTAGATTTAAAAAAAGCTTTTGACAAGGTGTCTCATAGCAAACTAATATTGGAATAAAAATCTTATGGGCTAGACAGTAAAATTATATCATGGGTAAGTGATTTTCTACATGATCGGGTTCAAAGGGTTGTTTTGGACGGTGTTACCTCACCGAAAATTGAAGTCACTTCGGGTGTCCGACAAGGTAGTGTGATAGGTCCACTCCTGTTCCTTCTGTACATTAATGATATCAGTAAGGTGGTAAAAAGTAAGTTTCGTCTATTTGTCGATGACGTAGTTGTTTACAGGGAAATTCTAACCCCAAACGATAAGCAATATTTAAATGATGACCTACAAGCAATCGAAAATTGGTGTGGCAGTTAGAATTAAAGTTTAAAAAATGTGTAGTAATGAATTTTTAGAAAAAGAATAGTTCTCCTCCTAGCACATACAAAATATGTAATAATGAAATAACAAACGTGAAATCCATTAAATATCTTGGAATAAGACTGACACATGATCTTTCCTGGGGTAAACATATACGTGAAATAATGGGTCAAGCTAATCGTAAGCTTGGTTTCTTCAAAAGAGTATTGGGTAAATGTAACGATCATGTACGAGAAATCAGCTACCTTTCCCTTGTTAGACCTCATTTGGAATATGCTGCCAGTGTATGGGATCCCTACGAAATCGGTCTAAGTAATGAACTTGAACGTGTGCAGCGAAGAATATAATTATCGTATCGTCCCAATACAAATCTTGCCGATCTTCGTTGTACAAGCAAGATTTGTATTGGGACAACGAAGATTGTACAAGCAATTGGGACAATTGCTTGTACAACGAAGATCGGCAAGATTTGTATTGGGACGATACGATAATTATATTAGCGTAACCAGTCTATTAAATGAATTGAAATGGGAATCATTGTCAGATCGCAGGTTGAAATTTAGACTTAATCTCTTAAACAAATTCCAAGGCAATATTTTCAGTGATGATGTTAAAAATATTTTACGAACCCCAACTCACTATAGCAGACTGGACCATAATCATAAAATTAGAGAAATTGATTGCCGAACTGATAGATTCAAAATGTCCTTTTTCCCTCGCACAATTAGAGATACGAATAACGGTAAATATGTCCTATCGGAGAGTAGCAATGAATAGCATTGGTAGCTGCATGTTGGTATGAGTACTTAACGCTAACCCTACTAACAGAATGTTTTTGCATGTTTGCTTTGCAATTTCTATCCTTTTAAATAGTGTAGTTCTGACTACTATATTAATACTATTCCTTTTTTATGCATGATATGTAGTGCATGTTTGGTGAGCAATCAACCCCTGCCACACACCCTGATACATGTAGTTTGATATTTTTATCTTTTTTCAATAGTGTAGTTCTGACTACTATATTAATACTATTCATTTTTTATGCATGATATGTAGTGCATGTTTGGTGATAAATCAACCCCCGAACACCCTCGTGGTGGCTTGCAGGGTATTACGTTGATGTAGATGAGCAAAGATTCCTCGGGTTCTCCCACCGGGTCAGGTCTTCCATGGCCGACGTTCCGAATACGTTCCGTTCTCTAAAATTATGAATGATGACTGACTCGGGATAGGGTTTCCCTTTCTTGAGAGAGGATGAAACACAGGAGGCGAAGGGAAGTGAAGACCACTCATTGAGTTTGCGACGTGCTGGGGCAGCTTGGAAGGCATCCGACTCCAATGAGGCGGCCATTAAGGCGTAGCCGTCGCATTAAAAACGCCACCTTGGGGGGAAGGCAACGTGAAACCAGCTCAATTATCACCCGAACAGGCAAGCGCGATGGACGCCGCCGTTGCCTCGCATCTTGTTTAATATACCATTAAGAGTCCCGCAGGGTGCCACA
This sequence comes from Platycnemis pennipes, assembly GCA_933228895.1. Taxonomy (NCBI): domain Eukaryota; kingdom Metazoa; phylum Arthropoda; class Insecta; order Odonata; family Platycnemididae; genus Platycnemis; species Platycnemis pennipes. The sequence goes on along the minus strand of OW121850.1, from coordinate 11,420,366 downwards.
AAGTTTAGCTCGGCGGAATGCGGCTCTAATCTATTCCTCCTCCCCATCTCATCATCATATACCACCCTCCCAACATCCCCTTTGCCTTTCTCCATACTTCCTCCCCTTCTCTCATCTTGTCCATTTCGTCGTCTTGCCATCTTCATAGGCGGGTTCAGGATTCTCCCAAGCGGTGGGGTAATAATCATGGGATGCAAACGCATATTTAATATAGATTGAATATATTAAATATAAATAAGCAAATGTGGCTCTTGCGTTAAGGTAGAACCTGCGCTTCGAAGTACTACATCTACACGATACCCTGCAAGCCACCGCGAGAGTGTGTGGCAGGGGGTGAAGATCACCAAGCATGCACTACTAGCATGAAACAAGCAACTATAGTGTCTCATGCAAATAGATTGTTAGTATCTATAGTATTTAAGAGAATAATACATCCATCATGCACTACAGAATACTCTAAAATATTTCCCCTACCTATCCCTTTGCTATGCTGCCTATTATCTTCTCTTATAGTACGGGAGAAAAATGCCATTTTGAATCTATCGGTACGACAATCTATCTTTCTAATCTTATTTATCTGGTCGAATCTAGCATAATAAGCTGGTGTTATTAATATGTGCCTAACATCTTCAGTAAAGCTATCCGATTGAAATTTCTCTAATAGATTCCATCTGTACTTTAACCTACGCTCTGATAATATTCCCACCCTAATTCTTTCGTTAATTCTGAAACGCAACTCAACCTATCGTAACACCTTTAGACGAACCTAGCTGCTCTACGCTGCACACTGTCTAGTTCTCTGATCAAACCTAATTCATTAGGATTCCATACACTGGCTGCATGCTCAAGGTGGGGCCTAGCAAGTGAAAAAGAGCATCGATCTTTTGTCTTCTCATCCCATTTCCCAACTACTCTTTTTATAAATCCTAGCTTACTCTTCTCTCGGCCGCATATTTCCCTTATTTGTCTTCCCCTCGATAAATCCTTAGTGATTGTTACACCTAAATATCTTATGATTTCAACGTTTACGATCTTCGTGTTACTAATTTTATAGGTACGCTCTATCGAATTATTCCTCCTCCAAAAATTGATAGCTACACACTTTTTAAGGGTAAGTTCCAACTTCCATTTGTCGCACCACTCTTGAATTGCATCTAAATCCTTGCTAAGCGATTTCCTGTCTTCTTATTTTGATATACCGCTATACACTACCGCATCGTCTGCAAAAAGTCTAAGCTTACTACTAACTACGGTACCCAAATCGTTTGTGTATAAAAGAAATAGAAGCGGACCTTTCTACGCTACGCTGGGGAAATCCCGATGTGATTTTGCTAAGTACTACTTTCTTAAGACGAATAAAGCATGCTGGAACAACAAAAAATTTCCCAAAATGTTGTTAATAATAATTTAAAACGATTTTATTAACTATTCAACATGGCTATAAAAAACATGTGTCATCTTCCAACTGAAGTAATTTGCTGATATGAAGAAAGGCTTTTATATTGACGCCATGTGTCAGAGGCACTTTAAAAACTTTATCAGGAGCAAGAATAAAATTTCATAATAATAAAATAAGATATGAAATAAAATAAGAAACCTAAAAATCGCTTTTTATCTTTTCATAGAAACTTAATTAAAACAAATTTATTAGACATATTTTCTGACGACGAACTGGACAACACCGTAAAGAACGTGTAAATATTGACATAGAAACCAATTTTTCACACCAGTTGGACACCCTAGTTCATCTGCACTACCTCATTGAGATTCGTTGCCTTCTGCTATTTGTTTTCAAGCATTTAACTTCAGTTTTACCATACGGTATTTTGTGTTGTAGTTACAACTTACACTTGCTCTATTGCTTTATAGTGCGATAACTTTTATAACTAACTTGGGCAGTGCAATTTGCCTTTTGAATCGCTAATTTCATTTGAGGGCTAGAGTAATGGCTTCATAAGTTCGTTTTAAAGGCAAATTTATGTCTAAATGTAAGGCTAATAGTTTGAAAAATCCAAAGGGACGGAATATTGCTGAAATTATTTTTCAAATAAACTATTTGAGTGCATTTATTGATAGATGTCAAATCATGGAAGTGAATGTTTTGGCTAAGCAGAGTATTTTTACTGCGTGTAATTCAGTGTTATCGTTAATTGATATAACAGAAGAAATTCTCATCGGACTGGAATGTAATTGGGGCATAAAATGTAGAGCGAACGGCGTTGTAAATACTGTATTGACATCGAAATCTCAAGCCATGCCGAAGAGGAAGAGGCAGTATTTCGATATTAAGTTGAAAGCTGCCATTTCTTAATGGCAGCTTTAAAATTATTATCGCCTTAGTCTTATATTATTTTCACCAAATAATGAAAAAATACTATTAATAAAAAGAGGAAAGAATTAGCTACACATCTTATTGCTGTTTATACTATGGTGGGTGGAACGTCATCATCAGGGTTATATGGAAAAAGGCAAGGCTGCAGTGAGTGGAAGGGGAGGGGGTTGTAAACTCCCCCCAAATTTTCAGTTAGAGTTACCCTTCTTCAACTTTAACTGAGACAAGAAGCGACGTTATCGCGGCAACACTGATACGTCTACTATTTTCAGGGATCACGTGACTTTCGCCAATTTTCAGGAAAATTTGATTTAATAATTGAAAGAGAGGAACATTTAAGAGAGCATTTAATAACATTTGCGGTTGGCATGGATGATTTCAGCTTATGTATTTGAATTTTTTAGTACATTTCGCTTCAAGTACATACATCAGTAATACACGAGAAACAATTTTATGCATATTACCAATGGTTGATTGTTTATTTATTTGGATGAGGTTGCTAAGAGGTTGTTGATGAAAAAGAGAACGTGGGATTGTTGTGAGAGAGGCTGAAGGGAGAAGATTGGAGATGTATGGTGGTCTCAAATGAAAAAAGATCTGGAACTTTTGGAAAATAACTAATCAATTGGAAAAAAAATGTCACGATATCACAATTCCAATGCTTCTGCTAGTGAAAGTAATATTTTTTCGGAAAATTTGCGAATTAAATTCATCTTCAATTACTTAAGGACTACTAAGATTATTCAAGCATATCGAAATAGCCTCGAATACCTTAGATAGAGTCATTCACTGCAACTCACTATTTTTTGTCTTCGTGTATATACTGCAATATTACTTATCATTACAATTATATCACAGTTGATAATGCTGTATCGCTCAGTCATTGCATTTTGAAATCAAAACCTAAACAAATTAGGCAATCACGTCCCACATTCCCTTCGTGAAATTCAAGATGCGACCTTTCGGTTTTTATGTCCAAGGAGATTAGAATGCACTGGAGAGACGGCATTGGTATTCTAGCCTATGGGCGACAATGAAGCCGGAATGCGGGTGCTTGGGAAAGATTAGGCCCCACCTACTCCGTACAAAACATTGATTTGTCTATATTGCCTCCAATGGAGACGGTGTGGGTATTATAATGTAAATAATAAAGTAATCGTACGAAAATTCCACCGCAGAGACGTCAATTAATCTTCATAAGGCTATTTAAAGAAATTATTAATTCATTTGACTCCCGTAAGAGTTAATTTTATTCCCCAAATTGGATGCAATTTAACCTATTTCAGGAAGTGAGACAGCATTATGAAGTAAATGTCATTTTTGTGAAAATTTCAGATCATATCACTTTTTGGCTCTTCTATCGATTGGCAATGAAATAATGTGGCCTTTCCATCATATATTTCAAGAACAAAGACGTTGAAACTCTTTGTTACATGAAAGTGGCGCTACAGTATGTTGTTAACAATGGCATTGGTACTTGTGGCGAAACGTGCTTACGAGCCAATTTACTCACCTAATTCAGGAATATACCTTATCAAGGCCCTCTTGATCTTTTTTATGTAATTTAAATATGCTCATTGGTTTTTGACATCTTGTTTATAATACACATGTTTCTGAAAGGTAGGTAGCACCAGTAGCAGCGTCATTGTTGCCAAATATTTTCCCGAATTATTACTATAGGGAAATTCAAAACAGAGAATAGTATTGACAATGTAAAAGTTTTAAACTAAATAAGAAAATATATTACCCATATTAGAATACGTGATAGCAGGAATGAGAATGTATTGTGACTGCGGGAAATTAAACCTGGCAACAATGCGTCAGCCATGTTCGTCAGTCAAAATGAATTAAAAGACCTGGTAAACAATTGAATGCTACAACAACGTGCTATCGAATAGCATGCTCGTACAATTGTAGTAAAACATTATCAAACTATGGATGAATAAATTCCATATTGGTATTTTTCTGAATCTGTATTTATTCATTAAATAACAGCTTTTTACGGGATTTTACCTAGTGGAGACATAGCGGAAACTCGTTAAATTACCTATTTCCAAAAGATTGCATTCAACTGTTACTCAACAAACAACTGCATTCGATTACCGCGAGTAGTAAGCCCACAGCTCCGTGCCTACCAATATGGCCGCTGGCTTCTCAAACCAGCTGCGATGCCTCCTACAATACATTTGATCAGGGAACTAGACAGTGTGCAGCGTAGAGCAGCTAGGTTCGTCAAAAGGTGTTACGATAGGTTGAGTAGTGTTTCAGAATTAATACAAGAATTAGGGTGGGAGTCATTATCAGAGCGTAGGTTAGGGTACAGATTAAATCTATTAGAGAAATTTCAATCGGATAGCTTTACTGAAGATGTTAGGCACATATTAAAAAAAACAGGGTATTATGCTAGATTCGACCAGATAAATAAGATTAGAGAGATAGATTGTCGTACTGATAGATTCAAAATGGCATTTTTCCCCCGTACTATAAGAAGACAGAATAACGACCGAGCGAAGAGAAAGCTACGATTTATAAAAAAAAGTACTTGGGAAATGTGATTAGAAGACAAAAGAGCGATGTTACTTTTCACTAGTTAGGCCCCACCTCGAGTATGCAGCCAGTGTATGGGATCCGAATGAATTAGGTTTGATCAGAGAACTGGACAGTGTGCAGCGTAGAGCAGCTAGGTTCGTTAAAAGGTGTTATGATAGGTTGAGTAGTGTTTCAGAATTAATACAAAAATTAGGGTGGAGGTCATTATCAGAGCGTAGGTTAAAGTAAAGATTAAATCTATTAGAGAAATTTCAATATAATAGCTTTACTGAAGACGTTAGGCACATATTAAAAAAACCAGCGTATTATGCTAGAGTCGACCAGATAAATAAGATTAGAGAGATAGATTGTCGTACCGATAGATTCAAAATGGCATTTTTCCCCCGTACTATAAGAGAACAGCATAGGCAGCATAGCAAAGGGATAGGCAGGGGAAATATTTTAGAGTAGTCTGTAGTGCTTGATGCATGTATTAACCCCTTAAATACTATAGATACTAAAAATCTAGATGCATGAGACCCTATAGTTGCGTATTTTCATGTCGGTAGTGCATGCTCGGCGATCTTCACCCCCTGCCACACAGCCTCGTGGTGGCTTGAAAGTTATCGTGTAGATGTAGATTCCATCCCCCTTGGTCAGGTCGACACGCTCCCATCCTGATTATCGGGGAGTGGCTAAAATCAAGTGATGGTTTCGTGTTCAAAACGAAGCGACTTTTGAAAAATCATCCGACTAGGTTTTATTCTTCATAGATTCGATATTTTCCTGGAGCTCAAGAATACCACCTGGGAGTGCACCTCCTCCCCTTTTCCAATCTCCTCACCCCCACCCAAATTCGCCATCGTATGAACCACTCGTCCCACCCATCACCGCATTAGCGGGGCACTTTGCAGCCCCCGTCACTTCTCCAAGGGTGTTGGGGGGAGGGTGTGGGGGGGGGGGGAGGGCAAAGAGCGTTACGCTTAATTTCATTTCTCCTCTGAGGGTGAGAGGGTGCGAGGGAGGGGTAGTAGTGAACGAGGCGATCCCTTGGACAGCTCCTTCGAGACGCTCCTCCCGCCGTAGGGCGTGTCTTAATAAGGAGGGCGGGGACGGAAGTCGCCAAAGTATTCACCACTAGCTATCATTCCTCAATCCCGTTTAAAAAGGACTAATTTGTTTGCCAATCCATCGGTAGTCACCTATTTTTTTACTGTCTTGATCAAATGTTTATAGAAGGGAAAACGTTGCTCAATAGTCTTGAAATGAAAATGGAAGATAGGTCGTATGATATATGCGATTACTAACGTAGGACTAGAGAACAGAGAGCTGTTTATTAGTATAATTAAGTTTGTAGCGGTGTCCGTCAGTCAGTCCGTCAGTCCAGTCGGTTTTATTGTGTTTTCTCGCGGTGGTTGAAAGTTCTGGAGGTGGAGAAAAGTGCGTTCAATGCAGAACGTGTCCGCGCACAACATATCCGTAGTTTTAGATCTCCTTTGTACCTCCTTCCCGCAAAAAAAAATAAAAAGATTTTTTTATGCGGGTTGCAAAAGTCCCAGGATGTTTTAACGCTCGACCTCGGTGCATCAATTAGAGGTAAACTCCGAAGATACTTATCTGATCGATGCGGGAGTGGTGTCGTTTTAAAGAAGAAATGTGGGCACATGGAACAGACGTATTTAAATATTTGTCAACGAATCGGAAATTGTGAAAATTTAAGTGTTAAAAAGAGTGTTTTCACTATCTTTTAGCGTGGGAAAAGAGTTGCTATGCAAATTCGTACACGTTGCTATGCATGTTTGTTTACGTGTTTTGCTAAATGTATGTGTTAATGTTTTTTGCTAAATCAGCAGGTTAATTCGAATATATATTGATTTTGTAGCGTGTCAGTCAGTCAGACATTCTGTAGGCATCCGTTTTGTTTTGCTCTCTCCCAAGTTTGGAGCTAAAAGAGTGAGGTTTGGTGCGTTGAGTGTGGATTCTCTGTCTTCATGATTTGGTAGTAGTTTTGGATTATTAGCAGTTTGTGGTGTAGAGAAAAATGCAAGAGAAAAATGGTGTTTTCCCTATCTTTTAACCAGTTCCCTGATGAAAATGAAGTGTATTGTTCTGTTTAGGGAGTGTACGGGAAATGTACAGCGAGTGTATGGGGAGTGCACAACCTCCCGCCGTACACCCCGTCGCGAGGGAGTGTACGCCGGGGAGTGTATGCGGAGGTTGTATGGCACCTTCCAATACACTTCGTCTCGGAATACACTTCATGAACACTTCCTTTTGAAGGAGGAAGTGCTATTGAAGCGTTACTCCACAGCTTCCAATACATTTCCCTTCGCGTACACTTCCTGCCCCCTTCGTCCAGATCAAGGGGATGTACGGGAAGGTGTCTCGTATCCTTCGTGGACACTTCCCTTCGCATACACTTCCTGCCCTCTTCGTCCAGATCAAGGGAATGTACGAGGAGGTGTCTCGTATCCTTCGTGGACACCTCCCTTCGCGTACACTTCCTGTCCCCTTCGTCCAGATCAAGGGGATGTACGGGAAGGTGTCTCGTATCCTCCGTGGACACTTCCCTTCGCGTACACTTCCTGCCCTCTTCGTCCAGATCAAGGGGATGTACGGGAAGGTGTCTCCTATCCTTCGTGGACACTTCCCTTCGCGTACACTTCCTGCCCTCTTCGTCCAGATCAAGGGGATGTACGGGAAGGTGTCTCGTATCCTTCGTGGACACTTCCCTTCGCGTACACTTCCTGCCCTCTTCGTCCAGATCAAGGGGATGTACGGGAAGGTGTCTTGTATCCTTCGTGGACACCAATACATACATCGGACGAGATTCGACAACGTTTATTCACGAACTTATTCATATATATTAGAACTTTTATTTACGCGAGATTCTTGTCCGTCCTGTAACATTGTATCGTTCCCGAATGAAATTTAGTAGTGCCGGTGGAGCATTCACTCGTTACTTCCGTACATTCTCTAATGTCACCCCTACAACAATGTCCCTACAATGTCCTACAACCCCTAATCTGTCGCCTGACTGCCTTGCTACATTACCTCCATGGTCAACCAAAGCTGGCTGTAGGTACGAGGCATTGGTTCCTTCCAACGATCGACTCCACTACATTGTTGTGCAGGATGTTACAAAGCTGCTAGTCAGAAATTGTCGATTTGCGCCTGGATATCAGATCGACGCACCGCACTCATCTATACGCTCGCTTTCGAAGCACACGAGTTTTTGGATACGCGTGCTCTCAACTCCCTGCGAATTATTGTTAATAATTTAAAGTGAACATGTCCAGCCAGAACGTTGCTCAAATAAACGAGTCCAGCAAGGATGTGGTTCATACCGACAAATGGTATGCGAAAATTAAGTGGGTAGATTCAAACGAAACGGAAAATGTCCCTGTTCGTGACATAAGACGCTTCAAGCCGGAGCATCTTAATGACTTCGAGCGTAAGAAGTGGTACCGAGTGAAAGGAGCTGCCAAGTATTGGGACGATGGCAAGAAGCACTCCAGCTACGCTCTCATCGGTTCCATTGCAGGTAAAATTTTGCTGTAACTCCTCTAACAACTAAAACGTTGGTACTTATTTAAGGGAAGAAAGCCGGTAGAAATGTAAAAAAAATCAGTGTTGTGTTTTAATGGAAAAATAATCTGTGTTCTTTTCTGAACACAACAATACATGACAGTTAGTGAAAAAACAATATTTGCGTGAGTAATTTTACTTTTAAGTATTTTCTTCCCCGCGAGCGTCAGCAGTCGGTGTATCACTGTCACTGAGGCTCTGGCTTTGTTTAGTGTTCATATAGTACTGATATACATTGTTGTTACTTATATTGTTAACTCTTTGCTTTGTTGTTACTTACATTGTTTACACTTGCTTACTCTTTAACGATGTACATTATGGCCCAGGACAGTTTTAAAGGTAACTTATTTACCATATTTCACTGTTCAACTTTAATCGCTATTTCCCGAAAAGGTTTTTTTACAAATATATTCCTTTATCTCAGCTTCAGGATGTCACAGAAAGCTTAAAATTTTACTGAAGCTTTAAGAATATATGGTACTCACACTGTATCAAAATTATTGATGTATGTGTTGTAGCTTTTGAAATAAAAAATGTTTTGTAAAAACATTATTTTAATTTTTAACTTTATAATTTAATAATTTTTTTAAACTTTTGTTTTATGTCATAATACTATGAGTTTGGTACAGTGCCCTAAAAAAATAGTACTCAAGATATGGTAAAAATTGCAATGCTGTAGCTTATGTAGTTTTTTGACAAAAGGGATATGTATATAACAATTTGTACGCCCATAAGAAACGCATGGTGTACGCTCCAGCAGCTTTTTTCAATAATGTATTTACTTGATAAACAAGTTTTTAAAGCATGCAGTACATTTGTTTTGATTTTCTTTTCACTCAGAGTCGCTTGAAGAACTTAAGGCAAAGAAGAAGAGAGTAACTTTTCCTGCGTTTGTGCCACCTCCTACACAGGCCCCTTTCTCCAGTGCCGAGGAATTGGATGTCCCACTTTCATCAGGCGGTGGTAGCAACAACACTGCTATCACAACTCAGCAGGCTAAACCTTCCCATACACCCCGTTCCCAGAGCAAACACTCGGAATACACCCCTTCCCATACACCCCGTTTCCCGAGCAAACACTCGGAATACACCCCTTCCCATACACTCCGTTCACCTAGCAAACACTCGGAATACACCCCTTCGCATACACCCCGTTCACCTAGCAAACACTCGGAATACACCCCTTCGCACACACCCCGTTCCCCTAGCAAACACTCGGAATACACCCCTTCCCATACACCCCGTTTCCCGAGCAAACTTTCGGAATACACCCCTTCACATACACCCCGTTCACCTAGCAATAACTCGGAATACACCCCTTCCCATACACCCCGTTCCCCTAGTAGACACTCGCCATACACCCCTTCCCATACACCCCGTTCCCCGAGCAAACACTTCGCATACACTCCCCTTCGCATACACTTGGCATACATTTCGCGTACACCCCCCCGCGTACACTTCGTGTTCGCTCAGGCGTTTACTTTTGCACTTCCCATACACCCCGAAGTACATGCTAATGTCCTATGCTAAGATAAACACTTCGTGCACACTTCCCATACACTTCATTTTCATCAGGGTTGCTATGCAAATTTGTTTACGTTGCTAAGAAAACGTGTTTACGTGTTTGGTAAAGGGACAAAAATTGGATTGGAGAAGTTAAAGAAAGTGGAATTACTTTCATCAATCATTTTTGTAAGTATGAAAATATTAATTGACGTTTTCGATGTGCAGATAGTGAAATAAAACAATTTTTGCCTACCGACCCCGATCTTTTGTTATAAATGTGAATTTCAAAGCTAGGCGTTTTGAAGTACTTTTATAATAGTTGAAAGAAGGTTATAAAACATTTATTATGCATTCATGTTTGTTGCTAAATCAGCAGGTTAATTCGAATATCTATTAATTTTGTAGTGTGTCAGTCAGTCATTCTGTATCCATTTTGTATTTCTCTCTCCCAAGTTTTGAGCTAAAAGAGTGAGGTTTGGTACGTTGAGTGTGGATTCTCTGTCTGTATGATTTGGTAGTAGTTTTGGATTTTTAGAAGTTTGTGGTGCAGAGAAAATTGCAAAAAACGTGGTTTTTTGAGAGTGAGAGACAACATATAATGAAAATAATGTGTAGAAAAAAGTACAAAAACATTTACGATACTTAGAGTGGGACACATTTCTCTATTTATAAAATAGCCATTTCCTTCTCTCTGCATACGAAACGCTTATAAAAAGTGCATGTAAAGCAGACAGTAGGTCTGCTAGTATCTGTATAAACAATTAAAAGGACTAGAGCAACTGTATCGTCTTATTCCATGCGAGTACAATAAGTGTAAACTCGAAGTGATTCATGATGGTAGTCACAGAAGCGGGTGTGTATGGAAGTGGTGGGGGGGGGGGGCAGCTCCATTCAGCTCCAATCATCTCCCCCTGGACCCTTAGGGAGCAAACACCAACGTTGCCTACGCTACTACGCAGGGCGTAGAAACCTTTCAGGGAGGAAACTCAATAAACGCGGAACGATGGGGTCCTCATACGCGGCCGGGGAGGAGAGAGAGGGGAGGGGAGGGTGGGGGTAGGAGGAGGAGGGGAGGGATGAGGAAAGGGTGGATCCTTTTCGGAGAAGGGATGGAAGATCCTGACGGACCGGGGCTAGGCTGTAATGGGGAGGGTGTGACGAAGAAGGCGAGAAGCACTTCCGGCATCAGTAATTTATTTCTTCCTCGCTAAAAGTCAACTCACCAAATATTTCTAGAAGTGATGGCGCCTCAGTTCTAGGATAGATATCTAATTTTCCGAGGCGTCATTCTTAATTTCCGATTTCATTCACTCCAGAGCAGGAAAAAGAAGCTAAGATTAGTGAGGAGCAAGCATTAATGAAATAAGATTCTGTTACATTCCCGGCCCGTAGCTTTCTCGAGCGTCTTCCATCGAGTCAGGACGTCCATTCTGCCTGACGATTCTGACACTCGAGCCACTGAAATGTGAAGTGACACTTGATCCGAGGAAATTGATGCAGGCATTATTGAGTCATGGTTAGCGGATTTTAACGTCAATGGTCTCCAAAAGAGCAATAGATTTGATTTCGTCGCCGGCAATGCATGGGACGCTGTCAAAATCAGTGATAGTTATATACCCATTTGCACGGCGACGTGCGGTCAATTTAATTTTGGATAAGTTTTTTTTTACTGTAGTGATTTTAATAGACATACATGCATCGAAAATACTGACCAGGATAATCTACAGAAGAATAGAACGAAAAGCAGAGGAGTTCCTGGAAGAAGATAAATTCGGATTCAGAAAAAGTAAGGGAACCAGAGAAGCAACATTGGCCCTTAAGCTGCTCATAGAGGAGAGAATGGAGAAGAACAAACCGACGTTCATTGCATTTGTTGATTTAGAGAAGGCTTTTGACAACGTGGATTGGTATTCAATGCTTGGAATTCTGAAACGAATTGGAGTGTCGTACAATGACCGAAGAATTATCCGAGGTTTGTATAAAAATCAAGTAGCTGTGATTAAACTCGGACCCAGCTGTGAAGAGGCAAGAATAAGGAAAGGGGTGAGACAAGGCTGCGCACTGTCTCCCGTCATTTTTAATGTTTACATCGAGAGAGCCATAAATGAAGTCAAGTAGAAGAGTTCTGGAGTGAACATCCACGGAGAAACAATCAGTATTCTACGACTCGCTGATGACATAGCACTCATAGCAGAGACAGAGAAGGAGCTGAATAAGACTCTAACAACCATGGAAAGGGCTGTGGCCATACATCAGCTGAAGATCAATAAGAAGAAAACTAAGATATTGGTGTACAGCAAGAGAGAGGAGGCCAAAACCAACGCTATACTATGAAAACAGAAACTGGAAGAGGTGAAAGAGTTCTGTTACCTGGGATGCCGAGTAACCAACGATGGACAAAGCAAGAAAGAAATAGTGAGTAGAATAGCCCAGGTAAAGAGGGCATTCTATCAAAAGAAGAATCTACTTACAGCAGGAAATACAAGCTAGGAATTAAGGAAGCAATTCATCAAAACATATATCTGGAGCATGTTTCTTTTCAGCAGTGAGGCATGGACGATGACAGCAGCGAAGAAGAAAGGGTGGAAGCATTCGAAATTAGGTGCTATCGAAGAATGATGAAGGTAAAATGGATCGACCGAGTGACAAATGAAGAAGTCTTAAGAAGAGTGGGAGAAAAGAGAAGTCTGCTGAAAACTATAAAAAGAAGACGGGACAACTTAATCCGCCATATCTTAAGACACGATGGCTTGATGAATAAATTCGTAGAATGAAAAGTGAACGGGAAGAATGGAAAAGGCAGGCCTCGTATGAGTTATATAGAACAGGTCGTAAAGGATGTGAAAGAGAGGAATTACGTCGATTTGAAGAGGTTGGCCGATAGAAGAAGCGAGTGGAGGGCTGAGTCCAACCAATCCTAGGGTTGTTGACCCTTGATGTTGATGAATTGACATTTTCCTAAATAGCTTAGGGTTTTGTTAAATAAAACTGGATGGCCCAGATTCTCCCGAGATGTTAGAATCCATAATATAGTAGATCCTAGTAGATACGGGCATAAAGACTTCAAATGCGTAATTAACGCATTTTACCTTCATTGACAATTGCATGAACTTTTCCACCGTTCAAATCTCTATCGGTTATCTTTCTTCTGTCACTCTGCAGCACTACCAATACGAACAGGCATATCTTCCAACTGTCATTTACATTTTGCACCTGAACGATTTTGGTTCAATACGCAAGCGTCCTAAAATTCTTAGGTTTGTGATACAGGAATTCAGCCTTTAAGTACAAGTCTCCATCACAGTTCTGCTTGATATTTTCCTCGTCCCCCTCTCAGGCACTTGCGCACATCTGAGGATATAAAATGCAGCCTCTCAAGATGCCCTAGTTCGAACTTGTCACCTCTTTAAAACTCACTTCAGCCATCAGTAGCTGGATTACGATGAACACATATAAAAATACTTTCTAGGAAAAATATCTTGGTCTTATTTTAAATTGCATGTCAGTAATAATTTGTTGAAATAGTGGTGCATACTAGTGAAAGCAGTTATACGCTATGCGAGAAGAAACAACGAAAATCTTATTTCAACGTTAACGTCAGAAATATCATACTACCACTCTATTCTAGAGGTATGTAGTAGTTAATTAGGAAAACGCAGACGAAGATGGTTTACGTTATAGAATGGGTGAGTGGTGAGGTACTGAATGTTGGTAGGCATAAGGACTCAAAGCTAACCCAACTAACAGCATGTTTTAGCATGCTTGCTTTGCTATTTTTATCTTTTTTTTAAATTGTGAAGTTTACAACGAAAATCTTATTTCAACGTTAACGTCAGAAATATCATACTACCACTCTATTCTAGAGGTATGTAGTAGTTAATTAGGAAAACGCAGACGAAGATGGTTTACGTTATAGAATGGGTGAGTGGTGAGGTACTGAATGTTGGTAGGCATAAGGACTCAAAGCTAACCCAACTAACAGCATGTTTTAGCATGCTTGCTTTGCTATTTTTTATCTTTTTTTTTTAAATTGTGAAGTTTTAACTAGAATATTATTACTAATCCTTTTTTATGCATGATATGTAGTGCATGTTTGGTGTTAATTTACTCCCTCCAACACAACTTTGTGGTTCCTTGCAGGGTATTAGTCTAGGCTAAAATCTCAAAAAGGGCCTCCGTTATGAGTCTAGGGGCATTTCGTATAAAAATTGGGCAACAACCCTCTTCTCCAAATATATATCGACCCTGGTGAATCCGAAAATCGATGTTGCCCAGCTGAGAAATGGACCGGAAGTGAGATATTCAAGATGGCGGCCAAGATAGCGTCTAAGTTAAAAACATGCCGTTTTCTCTTACCTACATGTTGGAGTAAATTGATAGTTTCAACGTCTATTATTATAATTTTTCTAGTCAGGAACAAGAATCTTGAACCAAAAATGACATTTGGACCTTATTTTCCAAGATATTTTGAAATTTCACGGAATACCCTAGGTGTCTACTACCTAAAAGTTATCTTTTACGGCAAACAGCGCCACAAATCAGGATAATGTCTTGAACAAAAGTTTGAGTTAATTCAATAAGCTTTTATTTAAATATACACTCGGCTTCATACGATACATAGTAACCGCGCCACGTCAATTACAAGAGAGGTGTTTATCGCAATGCTGTTGCCAAGCGGCGCCCGTCCTTTCCAGTTCAGAATTCGAAAATTTAGAGGTATTTCGTTTAACAATAGAGCAACAGCCCGTTTCCTATTATGTAGATGTAGAGGTATGTACATGCGGGATTGAGACAATGGGGAAAAGAAGAGAAGCGCTGGACTTAACGAAAGGCGCCAAGGAAATCGTTCCATCAGGCGGGTACGGTTCATCTGACTATGAAAAATGTCCATCTGGTACCGAAATATGGATTCCACTGGAAACATCTCCAACTTCGGGTATCATAATTTGACTCTCTGGATGACAATACAATAGCATGGCCACTAAAAATACCCAATCAGCTTTTAAATTTAAGGCTATTGTTTCTCATTTAAACTTCGACGGGAGTTTGCAATATTTATTCCTTGGTTTAGTATATAATTCAATGTGTAATTTAATGTTTTTACTGCCTTTGCTACAAACATATAACTGTGTGGTTAACAACTGTAGCATAATAGTTATTCTTCCTTGTTTTACCACTAGCAATTCCTCATAATTTCTACACTTTTTTAATTTTACCAGCCACAAATACGAGTACAGTTAGAAAAGTAAAGGTTATAAACGTTCGTCGTAATTTTAAGGAGGTTGATCCGAAAAGTGAAAGTCATGTCTTTTTTAATATTTTCAGCACTTATTGAACTAAAGTTCCTCTATTTAATACAGTAAACATAATTATACCAACCAACACTCCTTTTTGCACAAATTGCATTTGAAATTACATACGATTAACGGCGAGAATGGCCCTCACATGAGAATATAACGTTTAAAAATACCATAGTGACATGCCATTTTTGCAAAAACTGATATTTTATGTGCAATTTTACAAGGAATAAAATGACTCGATAAAAACGGCATCAACCCACCGTATTTTTCGCTAAATCCACCAATTTATGCGCTTAAAGAAGACGAAATGCGTTAGTTGTCTTCAAGTGGCGCTGCGATCGCTGTAGCCAAAATGGTTGGCGTATGAATAATATCATTACGATTGAGATATTAAAGAATATTTCAAGAAATATTATAGTATAAAGTTTGAGAGTAATATTCTGGTGTTATACATCAGTAAATTCATTGAGTACGTGAATTTTTTTTCTGTAACGTAAATGCTGAATTGATTCCATCGTCGAGCTGATTAAAATTATCATAAAAAATAAATTCTTCGACTTTCCATCGTATTTCTTGCGATACTTATCACTTTCAATAGCTTAGGTAATTTTCTTTGTGAAGTAAGGATCACTTAGCAGGCATATACTCGTACTTAAATTAATAAGATTCCTCAGACAACTTGACTCAAGCAGTCGCGAGCCCACCTCGTTAAAAACGTGTACTATATGATCTATGTGCGGTGGGCGTTAATCCCCACCCGTTTTTCCCAGCGACATGTGGAACACGAAATGGGCTTATTTAATGTCTTCCCCCTCCCCCCCCCCCTCCCCCCCCCCCCCCCCATCTTCTTCTTTCGCCAGGTGCGAGTGAAATAATAGCAGTCTTTTGATGGGTTCATTGTGCACTTTAGTGACAGATCGCGAAAGCATTCTTCTTTATAAGAATAATAACTTGCAAATTCATGACTGTGGAAAACGAGAAAACTCAAATCTCAAGAAGAGAATTCTTGTGGAAGAAACCTTTTTGTCATCATATAAAAGTTCAAGATATCGACATATTAACATATTTACAGTCATTTTTTAGTTTTGTCGTGTTCCTTAACTATAAACCCCAGCGAACTTGTTTTTAATAATCAGAATATTTCATGGATTGTTTGAATAGTTTGCTATGCGTTGCTAATGACTCTAGTCAACAACAACGTAGAGCAACCAAATAAACATGTAACAAAGATTTATTAAGTAGCAGTATGACGTGGAACATAAAGTGAAACAGTTATTGACCATGGACTGCAATAATTCGAAAGACAGAGGACAACCTTTCCTCGTGAATTATATTTCTGAATGTTAGGGGAACATCGTACAACGCGCACCACATTTCGTCTCCCAAATGTTGAATATTGACAATTCTTCTGCCAATACATTCCACATTGTCGTTGGCAGACTGCTTTGTTGATCTCTTTCTATTGGAATTCGCCACCTTTTCTCTCCGTTGTTTCTCCTTAGCAGAGACAAATCTCCCTCCAGCAAATTTCGGAGGAGGCATGTTGCAATAAAATCAACAAGTTAAGTAATTATTGATGATTGGTCCTGAAAAGGACTATTATGAAATACTAAAAGTATTGAAATAAACCGATTCAATGTGGTCAAAGCAGACTAGTACTTTATCACAACTTTACCACAACAAACACCAGACAATATGGATATCAACGGCATCAACCAAGTTCTGTACAGCGATGCCAAATTGCTTATAAAGTGTTGCAGCTTGAGATAAATATAAATATAAGGTTTATTTGAGGAAATCTTGCAATGTAACATTAACGTGGATTTTTAAATAATTCTGGTGATACATATAGGTGAAAACGTATCATAAATTTAAATACTTATTTAGGCACAATCGCTGCACGACTCTATTCTCGTAATTCGATTAAAAAATCTTTTCGTAGACTGGTCTTTCTTGTGCTAATTTTTAATGCAATATTTTAGCTTACCACTAATTTAGACACATTACAAATTGAAGCAGTGTTCTTTTACAGGCGTATGTGCTCACCTAAAACAATCGGATGTCGTTAGAATTTTTGACTAACACAGTCGCGAGCCAACCTCCTTAAGGACAGAAACTAAACTTTAGTTATTTTCCTACAAACGGAAATTTATTTTTACTTTATTTATTTATTTTCACTGCGGCCCTTCCGATTGGTCCGATGTCTTACGCCAGTCTTACACCACTGGCCGAAGAATCAAATCTTTCATTCCAGTTACGATCTGCCAAGTAGAACTCCTCTTCCCTTAAAACCAAACCCACAAAAAAACAAACCCCCTTTTCCTTTAAAAACAACCCCATTCTCGAGCTATGGGCACGAGAAGTAAAGCATCCATCTTTTACTGCCCCGCTCACAGAATTACTAAATATCATAACTCTTTTTTGCTTAGATCTACAAAATTATGGAATATACTACACAAAGATCCGAAGAACCTGCAAAGCACACAAATCATTCAAACTAAAACTTCATCATTACCTTAAATACACAGAAATAAAGTTCTAATTTGTTTCGATAATGTACCTACATCACTGTCTGCTGTTTACTTAGTCCTTTGTTGGTCTGTTGATGATTCAACAATTTGTGTTGAGTTTATAGCTGTTTTTTACTACCTAAATGTGTTTAAACATTTATTTCATCTGGAAGTTCATCTATACTACATCATTCATACTATATTAAACCACTTCATCGCAGTTTTGTAATTAATAATTAAAATGAATTACTTGGTTATAACTCACTTTATTACGAGTTTTTGGTTTTTAATTACGCGTGCAAATGACGAAGGACATTTATAAGAGCGTAGGTTAAAGTACAGATTAAATCTATTAGAGAAATCTCAATCGGATAGCTTTACTGAAGATGTTAGGCACATATTAAAAAAAAACAGCGTATTCGACCAGAGGAATAAGATTAGAGAGATAGATTGTCGTACCGATAGATTCAAAATGGCATTTTTATCCCGTACTATAAGAGAAGAGAATAGGCAGCATAGCAAAGGGATAGGTAGGGGAAATATTTTAGAGTAGTCTGTAGTGCATGCATTAATCCCTTAATTACTATGTAGATGCTAACAATCTATTTGCATGTGACCCTATAGTTGCTTGCTTGCATGTCAATAGAGCATGGTTGGTGATCTTCACCCCCTGCCACACACCCTCGCGGTGGCTAGCAGGGTTATCGCGTAGATGTAGATGGATGGACATTTCGGCTGGTATTGCTTAAGGAGCCTCGCTGGAGCGGAATCGTCCTCGAAAGTTAAGGGGGGGGAGGGGCAACAAGACAGGGCGATGACTTGTGAGTGCGAGAAAAGGTACGTAATGCCTGCCACGCCATCGATTCACTGCGCAGACGCAAAACCTCTCCCGAGAGAGAGAGAGAGAGTCAAGTCCGTTCCCAACCCACCCACCTGAGAATTTCGAACTCGTTAGCGGAAGCCGTCTAATTGATGGATCCGTACGGCTGGAAACGGTAACCCGTCCCCCCTTTCCACCCACACCTCTCGCTCTCATTCGTAACAGCTTCGCCTCTCATCGTCAATTCCACGATATCGTTCCGTCAAAACGTCCGACTACTCTCTTGAAGCACACGATTCTCCGCAAGTGTCAGCGACGGGTCGGTCGCGAGCAATCGAATACGGTCATCATCATCATTGGTCAATAATCCTAGGATTGGTCTGACGCAGCTTTCCACTCGATTCTTCTATCGGCCAACCTCTTCATTGTGACGTAATTCTTCTCTTTTAAGCAGCCTTTACACGTAGCAGTTGACTGTTATGACAGTTGCGAGAACTATATCGCTACATCTACATCTACATAATACCCTGCAAGCCACCATAAAGGTGTGTGGCAGGGGGTAAACTCTCACCAAAATATGCACTACATATCAAGCATAAAAAAGGATTAGCACTTGTATAGGTACTGTTCAAAACTACACTATTTAAAAAAAGATAAAAATAGCAAAGCATACATGCAAAAACATGCTGTTAGTTGGGTTAGCTCTAAGTCCTTATACCAACATGCAGCTTCCAATGTTATCCATTGGTACACTCGTAGATACTGGATATATTTACCGTTATTCATATCCCTAATTGTACGAGGAAAAAGGACATTTTGAATCTGTCAGTTCGGCAATCAATTTCTCTAATTTTGTGATCATGGTCCAGTCTACCATAGTAAGGTGGGGTCCGCAAAATATTTTTAACATCATCACTGAAAACATGGTCTTGGAATTTGTTTAAGAGATTAAGTCTAAATTTCAACCTGCGATCTGACCATGATTCCCAATTTAATTCATTTAATACACTGGTTACGCTAATACGGTTATCATACCGCCCCTTTACAAATCTTGCCGATCTTCGCTGCACACGTTCAAGTTTGTTATTTAGACCGCTTCTGCTATGATGCGTCTGCATCAATTTCTATGCAGCTTAATGCCACTATTTAGGCGTTGTCATAACAAATAAAAAGCGTTTCATTTCAATAGTGAATTTCGCTTAAATTTTCATTAAATTCATCAAGCAATAAATTCCAAAGACGATTATCTTTTGTTCCCATTCTTTAAAGAGTAGAATCTCCCCTTTTGGGGAAGGATATCCTTGTTATTATATCCAAATACCGTCGTGTATTGCTTTCCGTTGGCGATTGTTGCGATTGTGTTTGATACATTTCCGCTGGAAAGTAGACGGGCTTCAACTTTGCTAATAGCTCGAACGTGGATCGATAGTGTTCGACATGTGTCCAGTGTCGACCTGAACTCGCATCGCAGTTGCTACTTACACATTCGAGTGAGGCTTAATAGTTGTAAGCAGTTGACTATCTTTTGCAACCTGTTCCAAGTATCTCATATAAAGCCTGCCTTTTCCATTCTTCCCGTTCACTCTTCCCTCGGCGATAGTCTTCATCAGGCCATCGTGTCTCAAGATATGGCCGATTAAGTTGTCCCTTCTTCTTTTTAGAGTTGTCAGCAGACTTCTCTTTTCTCCCACTCTTCTTACGACTTCCTCGTTACTTACTCGGTCGATCCATTTAATCTTCAGCATCCTTCTGTAGCACCACATATAGAATGCTTTTACCTTTTTCGTCTCCGTCGAGTACGGTATACTCGCAATTTTCCGTGCTAATGACTGGCAAAAGGGTCCAATGATAACCGGGAAACACCTATAATACGTTGTTTGTTTCATTCCGGATTCATTTCTCTATACGGTGCGCCGCCAAAATAAATAAACTCCCCAAGATAATAATGCAATCTGCCATTGAAAACTTCCTCACTGTACATCATTTTATGACAAGAAAGTATCCGGTAGAAGAGCTGTCCCGGTCGCAATTAAATGTTCGCTCAAGCCATCGAGATGCCAGTCGGAAGGGCCGTAGTGAAATATGCGGCCGAGCGAAGAGAAAGCTAGCATTTATAAAAAGAGTACTTGGAAAATGTGAGGAGAAGACAAAAGAGCGATGTTACTTTTCACTAGTTAGGCCCCACCTTGAGTATGCAGCCAGTGTATGGGATCCTAATGAATTAGGTTTGATCAGAGAACTAGACAATGTGCAGCGTAGAGCAGCTAGGTTCGTCAAAAGGTGTTACGATAGGTTGAGTAGTATATCAGAATTAATACAAGAATTAGGGTGGGAATCATTATCAAAGCGTAGGTTAAAGCACTGATTAAATATATTAGTGAAATTTCAATCGGATAGCTTTACTGAGGATGTTGGGCACATATTAAAAATACCAGCGTATTATGCTAGATTCGACCAGAATAATAAGATTAGAGAGATAGATTGTCGTACCGATAGATTCAAAATGGCATTTTTCCCCCGTACTATAAGAGAACAGCATAGGCAGCATAGCAAAGAGATAGGTTGGGGAAATATTTTAGAATAGTCTGTAGTGCATGATGCATGTATTAATCCCAATGCTTAAAAATACTAACAATCAAGTTGCATGAGACAATATAGTTGCTAGTTTGCATGTTAGTAGTGCATGATTGGGGGTCTTCACCCCCTGCTACTCACCCTCGCGGTGGCTTGCAGGGTATCGTGTAGATGTAGATGTAGTGAAAGTCACGATTGGAAGAAAATGACATTAGTTTACTCGCCTTTGAGACCACTGCCAATTCACTTGAAATAGATTGGCGATGCACGGATAATCCTCAGCCCCGGATAACGCGCGCACGGATAACTGGGAGTTTGGGTACTGTAAAAAGACAGGCGGACAAGTTGGATCCTGCAGATGATAATGATGAATTTTATTTGCTCCGGGCACAATACCGATGAGAGCATCAATTGGAAATATGCATGAAATTTGTTTCTCTAAGATTAATGATGTACTTGATGCGAAATTTTCTCGCAAATGTAAATATGTAAGCCAAATTTTTCTACGCCCTCCACAAAGATTTTTAAATGATATTAAAATGTTCCCGGAAATCGACGAAAGTCACGTGACCTGAAACGCCATCTGACGTCACTGCATGGTATAGGTTCCATGTTGCTATGGAGATAGACATTTATATTTAAAAGAAAACGAAGTGAATATATATTGTTTTGAGGTTTTTAGCCGTTACTCGAAAGAAACGATGACTGAAAAAATATTTAAAAAAGCACATTCTGATAATTTCCTTTGATTGTCTCTTTTTATGGCGGCGTTCTTCTTAAAATACCAGCGATTGCATAGACGTAGTAGAAATTCTTGGGCACTAAACAGGCATTATATAATTAATCGACGATTTGCTCGTTACATTCCATACTACGTATTTAAAAATTCGCAATACAATCGTTATTGCAATAAACAAATGAGATAAATACATACGATATCACCAAGTATTCATTTAACAACTTACCCCCACGCATGAACAGATAAACAACGCTCTTAGTGATACCGTGCCGTGACGTCATGCGATGACGTCGTGTTTTTAAGCTGCCGAAAAATTACAATTTCAAAGAGTAATATCTTTGTAACGCTGCTTAATTCTTCAGCAAAATTTTCACCAAGCACATTTTAGCTAATAAACTTCACATTCAAAGAGTTATAAAAATAGTGCGTGTTCCCCATTGTAAAATGTGTGGTGAGATTAAGTGCACAAAAATAAAAAAAATTTAAATTAGATATATGATGCATGGCATTAGCGTCAATTGACAAAGGTCAAAATCTTAGGGCAATCGATTTTGACCAAACGTAGCGAGACGTCATTCGACAAGAAAATGAAAACCTAAAAGCTGTTTTGCGAAGCATACGACCGTCTACGAGAAATCGCAACGTTGCAAAATTCGAATTTTGCAAAAGTGACTTCACATTTTACGCGATATCTCCGAGACTATTAAAGATAAGGACGTGCAAAAGGACTAATTTTAAAGGATTTGATTTGGAAAAATATATTAATTGATTATATTGTAAAATACGATCAATGTTTTTTTTATTTTCAACAATTTTAATTTTTCAAATAATTTTTTTACGATGCACGATGTTTGTACGTAAATTAAAGTCTCCAATTTTTTTCAGAAAGAAAAACACATTTCTTTGCAATAAGTTGTACATCGTTCGAAAGCATGTACTGTTTACTATTTTTCTGCATAACTCCCGTTGCGATCGATGTGTTTATGCATGCGTTGTAGCATTTTTCGTGTACCCGTGTCATAGAACTCTCCCGCCAGGGTGTGCAGGTAGCATACGACCTCCTCATTCAACTTCAACTCCTCGTCTGTCCTGAAATTCGTCCCACCCAGGTGTGACTTCAACGCAGGAAAGAGACGATAATCACTTGGTGTTTGGTCCGGGCTGTTGGGGGGATGTGTGACGTTTTCCAATCCAAATTAATTTTGCGATATAATGCGAGGTAATGCGATATGAATCGATGTAGTCTCTTCTAGATAAAACGGGATAATGCTAGGTAAGACGAGTTGATTCTTGCATATTTGATACGAGTTAATGCAATGTGTAACGAGGTAGCGTGTTACTAGCTGAAACCATGCATTACGAGATGAAACATTGATATCTGTCCACTTTATTCCCTACTTGCTGAAAGATGAGTAATTTTAAGCATTCAATACTAATAAAATACCTACTTTACCCCTGACCCAGCTTTCCATGATGCAAGATGCGTAATTTCAAGCGCTATGATTGTAACAAAGTATTTTAAACTTTTCTGTTGAAGTTATTGGATTGATAACCCGATGAGGGGGGTGATTCGTGAATCATTAATCAGGGAATACCTCCCTGTCAAATTTCGTCAGCATTCTAACATCAGACTAGTGTCAGCATCGGACACTCCCTTTCTAAGTTTTTAGACTGTTCTGAAAAATATTTCCGTCGACATGAAATTCAAGGAACTATCATAATCTTATTAATCAGACATCTACAGGAGCCAATCTTAATACATACCTATATAGAAAAATATATGTTTCAACCTAAAAATACAATAGGAATGCATAACTTGTTCATCGCCTTTCGTATTAAGATATTAAAATTTTCGTGTTGGCTAGGAAGTAAGTAATCAACATGGACAATCGAAACTCAAGTGTTCGATAAGAAAATCTTCATTAAAACTTTATTTTGAAATTAGTGTAATGTTGGGATAATTTCAGTTGAACCTTTTCAACTCAATGTACCCGTAACAACCACGAGTATTGTTTAGGTAAATATGGGGATACACCTTAGTCTAGATTTCGACCCAACCTACACGAATAATTATATAACATGTGCTATATGCGATTACAAGACATGTACATTTAAGGCCTCCCAAACACTGCTAACTGAGAAGCAGGGACATCTCGGGTTCCAATCTGGAAGTGGAAGACATTTTTCATTGGCAAACGGCCCCCTACTTGAATGTTTTGTGGAGAAGATTGGAGTACAGTATTCCATTCATCAGATGGGATGTTCAGCTGTGGTCCCGTTGGTGCTTTTTCGTTAAGAGCAGACTAATGTCAACACTGTTTTTTTCTCCAGTCTTCCTCCTCTCCCTTCCATTCCTATCCTTGTACCTTCCCTCCCGACCTGAAGAGCCCTTTAGAACAGTTGAACAGAGTTGGAAACACATGTGAGAAACTCAGTATTCGTTCATCTACACAAGTAGAATGATTAAGTGTCGGTAGATATAACTATAACAGAGATGGGAAAAATACATTTCAAATTTATTTTAGATAGGTACCAAGTACCATTTACTCTCAAAAACTGTATATGAAATACCTAATATTAATTACTAAGGAAAAATTTACCTATTTTTGATACAATATACAAAGGTATAATTTCAAAACACATTTTTCAAAATACAAAATATGTACATTCTTTCCCCACACTTTTAAATTAAAAATTCTTTGTGACTACTGTAGATTGAGTCACTAGGCACACACTATTAGCAAGTGAAATATATTTCTTTTAAATTGAGAGGCTGAAGTATTTTTACCACGCATTTATAAGAAACTGGTTGTTGATCCATTTTCCATGGTAAAATAAAAGGCAATGTGAAGAACATATGCTGAACAATTAATATTTTCACAATTTTACGAAAAATGTTTGTTTCCTTTTATTAACAACAATGTTTTTCATTATAGAGTCTGTTAAATTATTTATTTTGCAGCTGTGGATAAATCCTGCAAAAGAAAATTATAGCTTCACGTGAGAACTGGATTTTAGGGCAGAGTTGTAATGCACAAATAACTTTTTTATCACAGGATTTCCTTTCAATAATGAAATACATTTTGATTTGTCGCTAAGAAATTGCAAAACTTCAATTTAATTAATATTTTCAATACAAAATGAATCTCTGTTTTCATCTGAGATAGCAAAGAAGTCCTCTTCAGAAGAATCTCCATCACTTTTGGAGCAGAGGACTACATCAAGTAATGTGGATATTACTAATCCAAATAAACACTCATCACGTTCAAGCTGAACAATGGACAAGGAAATTTGCCTCATTATCTTGCAGTACTCCCTTAAATATTCCAATTCCATTTCCTTAATTTTGATGTTGGCCCCCAGTACTTACACTAAAAACAGCAGGCAACTCTTCTTTATGTTTCAATATCTGACCAAGAGCATCATACAATTAATTCCACCTGGTGACACCAGGATAACTCAGTTTCTGTCCAAGATCAGATAATATCCTCTGGAACACTTGATTATCATTTGCAAAACCAATGCCTTACATCTCAGAGAAAATAATATGTGTTTTGTTTTTACATGTATTTTGACAGTACAAAATATGCTTTAAATGTATTTTCAATAGAAAAATGCAAAATACACTCAGAATCTTCAGAATACATGTATTTCCAATAGAAATTACAAACTACAAAAGTATCAAAAATACTAGTATTTCAAACTATGTATTTTTGATACTGCCCATCTCTGACTGTGTATTTGAGAAATAAGGCATGTACCTATTTATATACATATAAGGTTTTTAGATATCACTAATTGAGTTAATTTTTACTATTTTCTAATGCTTTGCTGGTTTGAAAGAACTATAGTTTGGTTAATATGGGAAGACAATAGAACTGAAGTAAGTTGGAGCTAGTGAGAACTACTAGAAACTAGCAGGTAACCAGGTTATTTTGAAACAGTTTTTTTAAAAGTCGGGAATAAGCTGATTTAAAATAATAACAATTTTTTTGTTCCAAGAGGCCACAAATACAATGGAACAGGAATCCATCAAATGCAGTTATCACATAAAATGCAAAATACATAAAATACATTTAATATTCTTCATCTGAGGCAAAGAATATTCATATATACCCTCAAACATAGCCATATAAATATGCAAAAGTTATATTGGTACTTTTTGGGGCAAGAGAAAATCATTTAAATGATAAAAATTTTTGTGGAAGGGATATATACTCTTTCAGGGCAAATTTACAATTTTTGAGAGGAAAATATTTTATATGCACAGGCAGTTTGTTGAATATCTTAAATGCCAAATACACAGGTCCTGCAAAAGGTGTTGCGATACTTCATCACATGAATATTTTCACGATAATCCATTACATGAATATCTTCGTGCCTTCTAATTTGGTGACTAAGTATATTACTGTTAGTGACAAAACAGTTACGGTTATTTTTAATGAAGACTGAGCAGCTAAGTATATATGTACTAAAGATTTGTAATACCTTAAACAGCAGTCTACCAGGTGATCTTACAGATAAACCAGCATTGGCTTATACAGTAAAACCTCTGTTAATCGAAATTGAAGGGACCGAAATTTTGGCACTTCCATATAGAGAGGGTCACATTAAAGAGGTTACACAGACTGGAATTTTTTAATGGATATTTGAATAAGTTTGGCAAAATAAAAGAGTCATTATCTAGCAATGGTACTGCCCAGTACTTTTCAACCAAAAAATAACTCATTTGAATGCAATTGTAATGTTGTTGAGCTTTTAAAAATTAACTTAACAATTGCCAAGTACTCAAATAACAACAATAATGCAGAGGAACACTAGTATTATGTGGCTTTCTGTTATTAGCTGTTTATGTTTAATACAAACAGTTCTACATAATGATCATTTCAATGAAAAAATGTGATGCATGTACCAGAATTATATGAATTACCTAATAATAATAAGTTCAGGATATGGAATTATGTATATAAATATGTATGTTAATTTGGTTTAAAGGAATATGGATGTACTCATCATAATAATTATGGGAATACGTAGAATATTCACTTTATTTGTGAATCCTTTAAATCCTTATGTTAACATTTGGTCAAAATATGTTGCACTGTCTCTCTCTTTCATTTTTGAAATATATTCTGCTCCAAGAGCTTTCTCTGCTTTGTTAAGGAGGCTTAAATTATCAGTACTGTCTTTGCTCTTTAGAAAAATATACTCCAAAGTTCTTAAAGCTTCCTGAACCTCCTTTTTATTTGGAATTGGAATACTAACACTTGCATGCTCATCTTCACTAACCATCTCACCTGTTACAGTACACTTGGTTTCAGGATCACAAGTATCTAGGTCATCATCAGCATACATATAAGTAGTCTGTATATGAGACAGAAATATTAATTTCTTGAGTGAATGCAGACCATTCCTTTAGTTCATCTGAAATGTTCTCATGTGCATCAGCAGATTCAAACTCTTCCACAAAAAATCCATACTTATGAAAACATTTCGCAATGTATAAGCTATCCACTCTGCAGCGTTTCCCGATGGAAAAATGAATTCACGAGAAACGCTCGTCCAGGGGACAAAATTCTTTCCAAACTCGGGTGAGCAAGATGAGGTCAAAACAGAACAAAAAACAAAAGTATGAGATTCTAACTACAACAAACAATGTATTTCAACAAAAATAGACAAAGCAAGGACAAACTAACAATTGAAACACTCTTCCCAATTCAGGGAAACCCTAATAACTTTCAACAATAGACCAATAGACCTAGGAGACTCTCGAGAATGACGAAATCTCTCGAGACCAGTGGACGTAGCCAAGAAAATGAACTCGTTGCCGTCTCGACTCGAACAGAGGGCATGAGAGGGGAGTTATTCTCTGGCATAAGGAGGGGGTGTATTTCGGCAAGGTCAAAGTGGAATGGGATTTAACGTAGAAATCGTCGATAGGTAGATTTGAGAGGAGGGAAAGTGGTATGGGTGAAGTGGGCGAGGTGGAAGTTTATCATTGGAGCATCAGGAACTCTTTTCTGACTCCAGTGAGAGAGCACCAAATAACGGCTTGTACGATGGTCAAACTTCTGGTCTTCCTCTGCAAGTCAGGGGGCTATATAAGTGATGGCATCCCCGGTGAGGCGGCGGCACGGTATGGTGGCATGATATGGCGGCGCGATTTGGCGGCACACTTTGTTGGAATGCTGCAGTCCTGAATCGATGCATTTTGGAATCGTAGGCATTTTTGGCATCGTTGGCTCCGCCTGTCGTTAGCTACGCCTGTCGTTCCTTCGGCTAAGTCTGAAAGTCAGGGTAAATAGTCTGCCGAGGGGTAACGTCCAACAAGGGGAAAAGGGGGGGGGTTACAAAAAAAGCCACAACTCCATTCCAGGAATAACACAATTTATGCATTGCCTGCAATAAGTTCCACATTAATTTACCCAAATCTACTGCATTTCCCATGTTTTGAAGAAGATATCAAACTAGCTGAGCCCTTTATGCCCTTTTAACTACTGAAATCACTCCCTGGTCCACAGCCTGCAGCTTACTAATACAGTTGGGTGGGGGGGAGGAGAGGGGGAAATAATCTTAATGTTCTTCAACCTTCCTACATCTAGTTTATGAGCTGAACAACAACAAAGACATAAAATTATCTTCCGATATCTGGCCCTCATTTTTGCATCGACCATAGTAATTCACTCAAAAAATATAGATGTGGTCATCCAGGAGTTCTTAGAGCATTTATGGAGGCAGGGCAGCTTCCTAGCATTTTTGAAGCACCTAGGTTTCATAAATGTTCCTATCACAAGTGTGGCTCAAATTTTTCACTGCCATCAGCATTGCAGCAGAAAAGAACTGTGAAACAGACCCTTGCTCCTATTTCCTCCTGGTATTATTCCCATTTAGTAGCCAAATTCCTATCAGTGAGTAGGTTATAAAAAAGCCTGCTTCATCTGCATTAAGTATGTCTTTTTTGACATAACCATTGATGAGTTCAGCAAGGCTTTCCTTCCACTTGTCTTGAGCATCAAAAGCTACCGATGCCTCACTTCCACATATTTTCAAAGAGCTTAGGTTCCACCTCATTTTGAACTTGCCCAGCCATTCATTTGAAGTTTGAAAATCCTCTAATCCCAGCTTTAATGTTTCCTCTCGAGCTTTTTCTTGGAGGATAGGTCCAGATGCAGGAACATTTTTCCTCCTGGCTTGCATAAGCCATTCATATGTTAGTCTATCATAGTCTTTGTTTGTAGCTGAACGAAACTTTTCCTATTGGGACCAATTAGTGCCAAGACCCAATATGGTCTCTTTTTTTCAAAATGTATCCCAGTAAACACAAAATGTTGCAGCAATGTTGCAGACAGGTTGAGCGAGGTAGCAGAGGTTGCAGCGTTATTCAGGTCGCTTTGCAACGTCGCTGCAATGTAATAATTACGTCTCCAATAGTTTCGAGAACAAAATTTTTATAAGTTCGAAATAGCTGATGCAGAAATTGCCTCAGACAATGTTGTTTTATATGCGCTTCTTTGTCATATGAAGTGAATTAACAATTGCCAGAAGGATATATTTTTAACTCCCTATATGAGAGGTCTTGGGGCATTGAAAATATTCTCGCGGGGATATCAATAGAGCGTTCCTCTGTAAGCCTAATTTATTGTTGCATGAGAAACCCAGGCACAAGTATTTTCCACTTAAGTCGTTCATTTAATCTTGTATGAGAAACCTAGCGTCATAATTTCCCCACTCGAAGCGCGATTCAGGTCGCATTGCAACGTTCCTGCTACGTAGTAATTACATCTCCAATAGTGTTGAGGACTCAGAAAAAATTTAAGTTCGAAATTTTTGAGCCATAAAGTAACTTGGAAAAAGTTTATTATACGCACTTCATTATCATCTGGAGTGAAAAAAAATTATCAGAAGGACATAATTTTTGAAATGGCACAATTATGAGTATTATTTAAAGGTTGCAGGAAGGTCGCAATAATGTTGTGTGACAGGTTGCAATAATGTTGTGAAGACGTTGCCAGGACGTAGTAGGGAGGACATTTGGAGGATTTTACGACGTTGTCATAACGTTGCAGCAACCCCCATTAGGTTGCAGTGAGACGTTGCTGCAGCGTTGTGGCAACATACACGGTTTAAAGGGATGTTAAGGTCTCTCCCCACGCCCCCCTTTCAAATTGCAGAAAATCTGGCAACATTTTGCGAAAGCACACACCCCCACCTTTCAAACTCATGTGCGAGCTCTGCAGCAATGAAGCACTTCGCGTTCTATGTTGCAAGTTTCAAAATCACGGTGAAAAAAGATCGCTATTTTAACATGATCAACCCGGAATATTTCTAGTGTGCAATAATGAAAAATGGAAAGCTTTTTCTGCGACATTAATTTGGCCAGTATAGAGATGGGTAAATTACCATAATTATCAATTGAGGTAAATTACCGTGGTAAATTACGGTAATTTTCGAAAATTACTGTAATTTTACGGTAAATTCAAGTTTTGAGCTGCAAATCCTTATCAGAGGACTCCAAACAAAATCAAATAGCATAGAGATATAAATGCCGACGTTTATATCAAACATATCACGATGTTTATCCATAATAACTCATTAAAAAATTAAAAGAAAGTTGGCAGCAACACGCAATTTGCCTCCTCCAAAAATTTCCTCCAGACCTTTTCCTCCCACCCTTCTTAGGACTTCTTAATTTGTCACTCGGTCAATCCATTTATCTTCATTATTGTTCGATAGCACCATATTTCGAATGCTTCCACCCTTTTCTTCTCCGCTGCTGTCAACATCCATGCCTCACTGCCGTAAAGAAACATGCTCCAGATATATGTTTTAATGAATTGCTTCCTTACTTCTAAGCTTGTATTTCCAGGAGTAAGTAGATTCTTCTTTTGAAAGAATGTCCTCTTTGCCTGGGCTATTCTACTCACTATTTCTTTCTTGCTTCGTCCATCATTGGTTACTCGGCTTCCCAGGTAACAGAACTCTTTCACTTCTTCCAGTTTCTGTTTTCCTAGCATAACGTTGGTTTAGGCATCTTCTCTTTTGCTGCGCACCAATATCTTAGTTTTCTTCTTATTGATCTTCAGCTGATGTATGGCCATTGTCCTTTCCAGGGTCGTTAGCATCTTATTCAGCTCCTTCTCTGTCTCTGCTATGAGAGCTATGTCATCAGCGAATTGTAGCATACTGATTGTTTCTCCGTAGATGTTCACTCCAGAACATTTCTCCTTGACTTCATTGACGGCTCTCTCGATGTAAACATTAAAAATTACGGGAGACAGTGAACAGCCTTGTCTCACTCAATGGTTGATGTCAGACCTAATTCCTTGTAAAATGAACCTATCCTCCCACTTGTCATGCAACCTAAAGCCAAGCAGATGCAAGGTACGGCAAGCACCCCTCCTCCCACTTCCCCCTTTCCCACAAACCGGGGAGGGTCACTATTTCACACAGCATACAACCAAGTTAAGTGTTGAATGGTAGGAGGTGCGTGGTGGGTGATGACAGTGGCATAAGCAGGATTTCTTTCTGGGAGGGGTTTCATTAATATGTATTTATGTGCATTATCATAAAATGATATTTAGATTATTATTCGCCAAAACGATTATTAAATTGACATTCTCTTTCTGTGAATACGATTCAACTACAAGCAAAAGTCTAAATGCTAGTACAAAATATAGTAAATTAAGGGAATGTTTTTGGAGGGGGTTTAAACCCTAAACCCCCCCTGTCGGTACACCACTGGGTGATGGTGGAGAAATAACACCTGAATCACAGACAGCCCATGAGAGCAGATGTTGGCACAAATGTAGAGTGTGATGAATGAAATAAATCACACACTAATGATTGATTATACTCATCCTATAGTTTTCTTCAAAAATCCCTGTCAATTCAGCGATAGTCCCTAGTACCACCGATATACTCACAAATGTAATTCTTAATTTGGAACCAACTACCTTTTAAACCATGTATGTTGCCACAACGCTGCAGCAACGTCTCACTGCAACCTACTGGGAGTTGCTGCAACGTTATGACAACGTCGTAAAATCCTCCAAATGTCCTCCCTACTACGTCCTGGCAACGTCTTCACAACGTTATTGCAACCTGTCACACAACATTATTGCAACCTTCCTGCAACCTTTAAATAATACTCATAATTGTGCCATTTCAAAAATTATATCCTTCTGATAATTGTTTTTTCACTCCAGATGATAATGAAGTGCGTATAATAAACTTTTTCCAAGTTACTTTCTGGCTCAAAAATTTCGAACTTAAATTTTTTCTGAGTCCTCAACACTATTGGAGACGTAATTACTACATAGCAGGAACGTTGCAATGCGACCTGAATAATGCTTCAAGTGGGGAAATTATGACGCTAGGTTTCTCATGCAAGATTAAATGAATGACTTAAGTGGAAAATACTTGTGCCTGGGTTTCTCATGCAACAATAAATTAGGCTTACAGCGGAACGCTCTATTGATATCCCCGCGAGAATATTTTCAATGCCCCAAGTCTTCTCATATAGGGAGTTAAAAATATATCCTTCTGGCAATTGTTAATTCACTTCATATGACAAAGAAGGACATATAAAACAACATTTTCGAAGTCACTTTCTGCCTCAGCTATTTCGAACTTCTAAAAATTTTGTTCTCGAAACTATTGGAGACATAATTATTGCGTTGCAGTGACGTTGCAAAGCGACCTGAATAACGCTGCAACCTCTGCAACCTCGCACAACCTGTCTGCAACATTTTGTGTTTATGGGTACACTACACACCCTCCTCATTCCTTCTCCCATCCCTATGATTGTTTTGTTTCATTATCATTTTCAACAGGCAATTGGGTGATTTACCTTAAGGTTCTGGCTATGGCTTTGAGGAGGTACACTAGGTATGGCTGGGAAGAATAAGTAGTTATTTGATGAATGCATATATGGAAAGAGAAAGTGGATAGATAAATATTTAGGAGTGCACACAGTGATATTAGATGATATCATGAAAGAAGATAAGTCAAGAAGAAGAAGAAATTGAAACTGTGAAACTGTGTTCGCCTGCCGTGTTCGCCTCTGCCTGTGTGACATAGATGCCCGTGTGCCGGCCTCTAGTATCTTTATCTCTCCTGTTGAGCTTGAAGGAGGGGAGGGGGTGGGTGGATGGAGTCATGGAACGTCTGTGAGGTTCCTTCTTCTTCGTGGCTAATTGGAACCGCCCCAGGTGTTGAGTGGAATGGGGAGGGTCAGGGATGCGGCGTCCTTTGTTATCAGGGTCTTCGACCCCTCCCTTCACACTCTGACACCTCTAGACCATCCCCTTCACTTCCCTCCCTTCCCCCCATTCCCCCATGCACCATAAAACCAAACTTCCGACCGTCATATTGAGGAGATGATGCGGAAAATATGCCGAATCACGCCCCATTTGTCATCAAGGTCTTAGTAGTAGAAAAGAAACAATATTACCTCCCAAGATCATTTATTCTACTGACCATTGACAGAAGACGCTGCAAGTAATAACCTGTGAATGATTTTTTTCTGGAAACGGGCTTACTTCCGTGCTTTTTTATAGCTATGATTGGGCGATAGAAGACAACTAAAGCACGGATGGGCCAGCTGCCATCATAACAGCGTAGATGTATGAAGCAAATGTCTATTTTTAGCATCCATACTAGATTCCCGTCTCTACTGGCTATTCCGAAAATAAACTTCTTATTACAAAATGTTCAACTTTTGTTTTCTATATGTTTTCGATACTGAGACAAAATTTTGCCAACACTACGATCGCCGACTTAAAAGCATTGACATAGTAGGTACTTATTTTACGATATTTTAAGACATGTGTCTTTTAAGAATGCTTTCATGAACGACCACAAAAGATATACAGTGTTGCCGAAAAGAAGAAAAGTTGGAGAAAACAAAGATAACATTTTTTTCACGACTTTTTAAAAATATTTGAAATTATGAAGTGCCAATTTTCCAGTCGGTTGACTTCGTATTATCGAGAGTTTACTGTAATATTGAATAACTACATATGATTATTTTCAAATGATGTTTGTACTATGGTCAAATAAGTTTTATGTATGCATACATTGAATATTAGGATAAAGTGAAGGGATGGAAGGAATGAAGAAGAAGAGTTGTACAATGGAAGCTACCTTAGAGCGGAAGTAATCGAAGAGGAAAATGAAGTCGATAAGGATGAATTGGGAGCCCAAATCTTAAGATCAGAATTTGATGCAGCTGTAAGAGATCTGAGGATAAATAAGGCTTTGGGAATAGATGATATTCCTGCCGAACTAATAAAAAACACCAGAGAGAAGACATTTACTCAGCTATACAAAACCATATTCGATATGTACTCAACAGGAGAGATACCCACAGACTTTGAGAAGATTATCATCATCCCTATTAACAAAAAGAGGAGAGCTGAGAACTGTGAAAATTTTAGGACCATAAGCCAGATGACACATGCCTCGAAGATATTGACCAGAATCATCTATAGAAGAATAGAGCGAAAAGCGGAGGAGTTCCTGGATGAGGACCAATTCGGGTTCAGAAGAAACAAGGGCACAAGAGAAGTGATTTTGGCCCTCAGGCTACTTATCGAGAATAGAAAAGAGAAGAATCTACCGAAGTTTGTTGCATTTATAGATTTGGAGAAGGCATTTGACAACATGTGTTGGAACATGATGCTAAAGCTTCTGAAAGAAATTGGAGTATCATACAATGACCAAAGAGTTATCAACAGCTTGTATAAAAACCAGGTGGCCATAAGAAAATCAGGATCCAGCAGTACAGAAGCAAGCATAAAGAAAGGAGTGAGGCAAGGATGTGCACTGTCTCCCATATTATTCAATGTCTACATCGAGAAAGCCATCCAAGAAGTCAAATAAAAGTCTCCGGGAATGAATATCCACAGGGAGAAAATCAGCAATCTACAATTTGCTGATGACATAGAAGTCGTGACAGAAACAGAAGTAGATTTAAAGAAGACACTAGGGAATATGGAAAGAACAATGACCAGATATCAACTGAAGATCAATAAAAAGAAATGTAAATAAATTCACTTTTTAAAATTCCACAGATTTATTAAAACCGACCTAGGTTTCGACTTACACAGTCTAAGGGTCATTTAAGAGGGGAATCAACAAGGGGGAGTTGAAAATGATGCTTATTCATTGAAATCGATCTGGGAACATGTAAAGCTGTGTGGAAAGTACAAAGTCTATTTCATTCACCATGTTTAACGTTCTCAATTTCCACGAAGTATCGCCTTCATCCATTAATTTAATAATATGAGACCTTCTTTGCCATTCTTCCCATCCACTTGTTCTTCAATGATCGCTTTTATCAGCACATCATGTCTCATGATGTAGCCGATTCAGTTGTCCCGCCTTCTTCTTAAGGTATTCAGAAGTCTTCTCCTTTCTCCTACTCTTCTTAGTACTTCCTCGTTACTTACTACTCAGCCAATCAATTTAATCTTCAGCATTCTTCTGTAGCACCACATTTCGATGCTTCCACCCTTTTCTTCTCCGCTTATCCCCTCCAACCCTCTCCTTAGCCCCCGTCAAGTTAGCTGTCGTTGTATTGACTTACTAACACTTCTG
Organism: Platycnemis pennipes; assembly: GCA_933228895.1. Classification (NCBI taxonomy): domain Eukaryota; kingdom Metazoa; phylum Arthropoda; class Insecta; order Odonata; family Platycnemididae; genus Platycnemis; species Platycnemis pennipes. Next base: position 11,384,870 of record OW121850.1, on the reverse strand, counting down.
CTTTGAAAAAATAAATTGAGATCAGTCAGGGAAAGGAAAACACTCTTGACTTAAAAAAATCATCATTCAACCACCACTATTTCCTCAATTTGATTACTGTACTTTAGTACTCAGTGACCTTTCGCATGAACTGAATAAGAAATTGCAAAGGCTGTTGAATTCCTGCATTCGGTTCATTTTCAAACTTCGCAGGGACAAGCACATTTCCCCTTGCAGGGAAAAGCTCCTTTGGATGGATATTCCATCTAGAAGGAAATATCTTCTGCGTGCCTTTTTATTTTCTTTATTTAAAAATCAAAAACCGACATTATACTCCCTGGACCTCTTTTTCCATCCACCTGAAAGTAGGACAATGTTAACAAGAAGTAACCCATCCAGACTTTACTTACATGCTCACGGAATTACAATTTACCACCATTCCTTCATTGTTACATCTACCCACATGTGGAACACATTGCCAAATGAATTAAAGACCTGCAACAATGTCCACACCTTTAAAAACAAATGTTTTAATCTCATGTTTAACCAAAATTCAAGTAAATAATAATACTGAAATTTGTTTCTACTGTTGCTGTTACAGTGTTTCCACTGCTACTGTTAAATAATGTTACTGTCACTGTTAAAATACTGTTTCAACATCCCTGGTGAAAATAAACCGTGACAGACAGTGTGACAACAATGTGTATCACACTGTGCAAGTATATTAGCCACAGTGTATGTACACTGTGCGCACAGTGTGCTCCCTTCAAAGTGTGATGGACAGTGTGACCACAATGTGCTGCACACTGTACAAGGCTATTAGTCACAGTGTACGCACACTGTGCTCCCTTCAAAGCGTGATGGACAGTGTGACCACAATGTGCAGCACACTGTACATGGGTATTAGTCACAATGTGTGCACGGTGTCCTCACACTGTGTGCACGGTGTCCTCACACTGTACCATCACAGTGTCTGTCACGCTTTCTGCACGCTTTTGAGTCCCAATTTACGCTTTTGTCACGGTGTATGCACACTGTAATCACACTCTTGTCACATTCTAAGGACACCGTGTTCACGCTTCTGTCACATTGTCTGTCACACTGTCTGTCACGGTTTATTTTCACCAGGGATATGATTGAAATTATAAAATTTAGTGTTTTGTTAGTATTGTGTTTTTCATTTGTAAAAAAATTGATTTATGCATGGAATTTTTGCTCTTGAGGCAAATGTATACATTTCTATTTTCATTTTTTGTATTTGTTCCAGGAGACAAAATGTCCCAGAACATAAATAAAAACTTAATAACTTAGCTTAAAACTCAACTCTTTGTCTCTATCTAGTATTAGGTATAGATGCTAGTGTCCTGTCACAGAAATATCACAATGATTATAATCTGTCACTTTTGCTCTCTTCAAATTGCATATCCTCTGGAGTGCTTCTTCGCTCTATGTATCAGGCAGGCTAAATTGCCTTTTCTTGAAGACATGCTCAATATACTGGTCTCCAATTAAGGGTTGTGTAGACACACTGTTGCTGGACCTTGTTCAACCGTTCCCAGTGGATTTGGAGATAGGAGAGCCATGCTTTCCAGGGTGCTGAGGACCTGAGGGTCTAGGTCATTGGTTCCCAACCAGTGTGCCATGGCATTGCAGAGTGCTAAAATAACATCAAGGGGTATATTTAGTTGTTAAAGGTTTGACTGAATTTTATACTATAAATGTAGAGAACTATACTCCCAATATTCTGAATGTATTCAAAGGACATCACTAGAAATAACTCATACATTCCTGCATACCAGTAGCTTAAATTTTCCCGCCATTACTTTAAAATTGTTTTTGGTGACTGATTGTTATTATAACAGTGTAACCCCGATATAGTGTGAGCCTTGGTTGTTACCCCGGACCAACGTTATAAGCAGGAAATTTTATATTAATAATAATAATTTATTTGTTCTGTGGGATTTCTACAAATCATAGAACATGTCAAACATAGACGTAAGTTTAAACAACTTTTACATGTGTTTCAAACTCGGTCAAGGAATAATACCTCTCCTTTACCAGAAATGTACATAATTCTTTCTTAAATTTTATTAAATTATCAATTTTGACCTTGACCTTGAATTTGAAATTTTGAATTTGACCTTGTTATTAGAGTTCAGAATTATTTCATCATTTCTCATGATTCTATCTTTTGTCACACATTTGTTGAAGTGTCTTTTAAAAGCTTTGTACATAAGAGGAAGTTGTACATTATTTCTTTTGCAATCATTGTGCCAGTGCTTAAGGCGCTGACTCATATCATAGAGATAGGGTGAAAATTTATTACAAGTTCCCTGTCTTACGTGAACTAGCTGTTTTGGGGAATAGTTATTGAACTGTGCTATGAAATTTTCTCGGAAACTTTTTACCCTGCTATTAGCGTTATGTTCCTCAGCATCGGCGGACCAATCTATAGACGTAATAGCATACATAAAATCACCCATGTTTGATTTATTCATTTGTCTCCTCAACTCCTTTCCATGCCTTGTGGCCGATTAATTAAAACATACAGGATCAATTTGTAGAAACTGTGCATAATGATGTGCATTATGTGCGGGTATGAATGGAAGCAGAGTACTTTTAAGTTAGAGGGGCTAAAATAGGTTTTTTTGCATAAAAATTTATTTTATTTTACTTCCTCCCATTTGCGGCCAAAGGTGCGAAAAATTAACCATTTTTGTTTTTGTTAATAACAAATTCATTATGAAGAGTTCTCCACCTTTTCTTTTATTTATTCTTTTATAAGGTCATACACTTATTTTTCAAAGTGTTTTATTTTTGATTCTAGCAAATGTCCGTTTGTTATTGATTTTTAAGTTTGCTAAAATTCAGGTTCAATGGAGGGTGATAAAATAATTTTTTTTATAAAAATGATAATGCATGCATATTAATAATTGAAGTCGCCAAAATAGAGTACTCATAATCCCACATCACATAATTATTCATGCAATCATTTATTTTGTCAATGAATACAAAAAATTGTTTGTTGAATATAATGGTGTGTTTTTGCACCTTTGACGAGAGCAGTGTACATAACAACAGACAGATTCTGGAAGGAAAGATTGGCAACCATGGTCTTATAATAGTGTTTATCATTATGTAATGGCATCTAATTTATTTATAATCCATACAATGTTAAAGTTAAACTGACATTGTTAGGTTTACACATAATTTTTTATACCAAGTGCTCTCAAATGCAGCAGAGTTGTGTTGGATTTTTGATAGATGATGCGAAATGATCTCATGAAAAACCAATATCAAACCCTAAGAAGTTATCTCACATTTTATGGCAGTTTTTTTTCAGAGCTGCCTGATATTATGCTTGGAAGATATTCCTTCTGCCAAGGAGCTGGGTATAATGGTGGTTTCATGGGGGAATGTAGGAAAGACACGCGACTCTCCTGACCAACTCATTCCGGGAAATTCAGCCTGAGAAGAAGTCCTTGGTCATTCTTATTCCTAGAATATCAGGCACAGAAGGGCACCTATGTCACCGTCAAACAATTTGTATTTCCATCCCTATTCTCACCCTTTTGGCGATATGAGGGGTGGGTTTTTCAGAGAGCGCATGGTGGTGGTATCGGTGCAGAGACCACATGAGAAAATAACCTGAAGAATGAACCAGAGCAATTAGGATTTCAGTTATGGTGTCTCTGCTCTTCCGAAGGGTACCTTTTCCAGGTGTTTCCACATGGAGGGGCAAGGACAAACCCTGATGGGCTGCAGTTAGGTTCGGGAACTCAGGTTGTTTCAGATTTCTTGAAAGTTATTCCTGATCCGCCGCATCAACGATTTTCATTCATACTTTTTTTTGCTCTCCTTGTGTCGTGCCTATCTTGAAAAACTGATATTTTTTGCAACTTGCTAGGTTCAAGGAAATAGTACCTACTGGATAATGTATGCCAGAAGATTCAAAGACCGTCGGATAAAAACCTTGTGGATCTTTTGATTATGTATATGATGCAAAATCTAAATGTCTGTAGTGAAATGGAATTATGATTCAGTTGTCATTGTCACAAGCAATAATGTTCCAGTTTTTCCACGACGAAGTGCAAAAAGATTTAGCTGAAACGAGAGGCTTTTATTCCCCCACCTCATGTGATAGGAAAGACGATAAGTAGGATATGGTGGAGTAGGCCTTCACAGCAATGCAAATGCGAACTACCGAGTAACAATCAGGGGAAAGAAGTGGTGGTGGCCATTATTTATTTATCAGTTGGCCAGTGTATGTACAAATTCCTGGAAAATATACCGAAAAGCTACAGGGAATAATATGTCACAAGTTGAGTTTACATCGTATTTTGAACAATGAAAAGGATGTCTCTCCCACCAACTCTAGCTCTTCATCATTCGTCCTCCTTTCGACCCATTTTATGCTTTGTTCCTCCTCCTGAAAACTGAAAACTCCTACATTCACCCACTTGCCCACCTATCACCTCTGGCTCCCTATGTCCCTAGTTGTCGGTCGGTCCTCCAAATAACTACGGATACAATGGTCATAAACATCAAAACGTTTTCCATCAAGCGGAACTCCTTCAGTTGTGTCATCACCATCATCTGTATCTGTGTCCTCACTAATAGGAGCCTCAGACCAGGATAAAAGCTAGTAGGGTGGGAATGATTGGAGGTTCTTGTCCATGTCTGTAGCGTCGGGAAAATATTACGGGAGAACAATAATTTCAATAAAGAAAACGCTGCATATCAGACTCTCCTTTATTCTTCCTCTCCCAACCAAACCAATAAACCCAACAATCCCCCCACTTCACTCCCCCAGCAACCCACCAACATCTTCCAAACAAAAAAAAAAACAAATATCAGAGGTTACAGAGGAAAGGTGGAGAGAAACCCGGTGTCGGCATTAGCCTACTCTTAATGATGAGGTGCCATGGGAACCACGTCCCGGCGCTCCAACTCCAGGCACTTAGCCAGAAGTTTGCTTCGTGGTGGGTTAAGTCTGGTGTAGCATAACTTGATACAAATCAGCCTCGCCCGTTTGGTGCCGACATGTCAAAAATCTCTTCCTTCAATTTTCAGTGTTTGGTACTTACTTCAGCATTACCCATATACCTCTTTCTTCTCACCGGTAAAGTTCATTGCTTACCATGTTATGAAGCAGTTAATTTGACAGGCCCCAGAACAGAAGTTCAACGCATACATACATATCAGATTGAAAAGACATACTATTAACCACACACAAGCATCAGAATAGTGATCATGTTTCAAGACACTAAACTCTTGAATTATATGCAGCGGAATCCGGATAATCATGCCCAATCAAAATCAGAACAAGAAAATTATGGGGAAAAAATTTCTCAGAAATAGGCCGGGCGATACCACGATATGTCGTCGACGATACTCGATATGCACTTGATATCGAGAGTCGATATTTCGAAACGCGATATCCCGATATGTCGATATCCCAAAATGCCGATATCCCGATATTTCGATATACCGGTATGACGATATCCCAATATGAGGATATACCGGTATGACGATATCCCGATATGACGATATCCCGATATGACGATATCCTGATCCCGGTGTTTTTTTTCTGTCGCCCTTAATAATGTCTCCATTTAGCGCAATTTCTCGGTAATGGTTGATCAGATTGAAGTGCTATAAACGGTCACTTCCTTATAAAATATTACACTTCCCCGATCGTTAATTATATATTTTAAATTGTCTAATTTGTCATTGTTATTAACTATAACTTTTTATCATGAAATTTGGATGTGGGGAATGGAATGGCCATGGTGCGATTTCATCACTGAAAACTCGAATTCAACAAGAAAAGTTCTAATTTGTTTATAAAATTATTGTTTTTAAACCATAATTTGGAATTTAAAAAATTTTCACCGTTCGTCCACCAAGGAAAAATGGTTATATTTCAGCTCAGTTGGGCCGTATAAAAAAATTGAAAAAAAATCTCTATTACCTATATAAAATTATATGCTCTTTCGCCTTAACTTATTATAATATAAGACGATATCCGACATCCCGATATGTAGATATACCGATGTCAATATCCCGATATGGCGAACTCCCGATATGTCGATATCCCGATATGTCGATATCCCGATATGTCGATATGTCGATATCCCGATATGTTCATATCACGATATTTCCTTTTTATATCGGGAAACCGATATATCGGCGAATCCGCGATATCAGAATGATATCGTCGTGCGATATTCAAAACAGCAAATCGCACAGCCCTATCCAGAAACAAACCCTCTCCCCCGTGGCTACGGGCCTGCATCCGATGGACAGAGTATGCACTACACTCGATTGTTCTACACAACACGCTCAAGTAGGGGCCAGTGTGCATAGTGAAAAATACATTCCACGGACGGGATTCGAATCCGAGTTCTCCCGGTGAGATGCCAGCACTCAAGACTCTGCACTAATAACCCGGCTCCCTTCAGTTGCGTCACGAACCTACAGAATGTGATTCGATGGCCCGAGACTTCACGAAAGGTCACAGAGCTCGCACTAACGAGTATCCCATAGAGCTGCTGCTCAAGTGCGTCAAGGTTTTGAGTGCAACCCGCCGTAAGTGAAGCGATGCAGTTGCACAGCGTTGTTCCAGAGCACGATGCCGAAGCATAATACTAGCATATCGACTGCGCATGCGCAAAGCCTGCCTGAGGCGCTATCTAACGAGAGTTGGTGGCCAAGCCTTCCAGCTACGGCTGTGCGATACCACGATATATCGTCGACGATACTCGATATCGGGAATCAATATTTCGAACCGCGATATCACGATATGTCGATATCCCGATATGACGAAATCCCGATATGTCGATGTCCCGATATGACGATATACCGATATGACGATATCCTGATCCCGGTGTTTTTCTCTGTCACCCTGAATAACGTGAATTTTAGTGAAAAAATTAATCTTTTAACCAGAGCCATTCACTCATAAATCAAAAATTAAGATGAGCAAAAGATGACGCTCGCCGAAGAAGCGGCTTAGATACCATTGACGTCATTTTCCTCCCGTCCTTGACTGCTTTTAGCGCATTTTCTCGGTAATGGTTGATCGGATTGAAGTGCTATAAGTAAACGGTCTCTTCCTTAGAAAATGTTACACTTCCTCGATCGTTCATTATATATTTTAAACTATCTAATTTGTTATTGACTATAACTTTTTTTATCACCAAATTTGGATGTAGGGAATGGAATGGCCATGGTCCATATCCCGATATGTCGATATCCCGATATGTCCATATCACGATATTTCCTATTTATATCGCGAAACCGATATATCGGAGAATCCGCGATATCAGAATGATAGCGTCGTGCGATATTCAAAACAGCAAATCGCACAGTCCTACTTCTAGCACTTTCGGCAGGGTGAGACGACTCTATCCGGGGTGATGGGGATGGGGGGGGGGGGGGGAAGGGGGAAGGGGGTAGTGGGAAGGGGGCTGGTGGGGAGGGGGGAGAAAGGGGGCGTTTACTCAGAGCCGAAATCGCAATTTTGTACACGAAATCGTTCGATTGAAACGAAAAATGAATTTTAGTGACAAAATTAATCTTCTAACCCGAGCCATTCACTCATAAATCGAAAATTAAATTAAGCAATAGGTGACGCCCACCGAAGAAGCTGCTTTGATGTCATTGACGTCATTTTCCTCCCGTCCTTGACTGCTTTTAGGGGAAGGGAAGGGAGTAGAGGGGAGTTCTCGGAAGGTCTGCTCGCACAGATCCTGTCGATGCGGGTTCGATTCCCGGCAGTGGCGGATTTTTCATTGGCAAACCGGTCCCCACTTGAGTGCCTAATGGAGGGAATTTCAGGTTCAGTACTCCATCCGTCGGATGGGACGTTAAGCCGTGGTCTCCTTGGCGTCTGTCGTTAGGCTAATGTCGACGCCGGGTTTCTCTGCACCCTTCCTCCTTTTCCTGAAAACTCCTACCGTTACCCAATCGGGGGTCGTTTACCATACTTTTGTATTGCCGAATATGATAAAGTTTGTAAAATAAAAAGACCCTTATTTTTCCGTTTTTTTGATCCGTCAATTATTTCTCGAGTTATAAGCGGCGAAAAACTGATGTTTTTAACCCTTTCGGAAAAGTGGGCGTGGCGCAACCTCCGACGTATATCGATTTCGCCCAATCACAACTGAGCCAGCGAAGCTACTTTGCCATATCGCAATGTGGGGGAAACAGCTGATTCTGCCAATAGGAGCAGTTGTGACAGGATCTGCGCGAGCAGACCTTCCGAGAACCCCCCTCTACTCCTTTCACTTCCCATAAGAGCAGTCAGGGACGGGAGGAAAATGACGTCAGTGTTATCACAGCAGCTTTTTGGTGGGCGTCACCTTTTGCTTATTTTAATTTATGAGTGAATGGTTGTGGTTGGAAGATTAATTTTTTCACTAAAATTCATTTTTCGTTTCGTTTCATTTCGTGTACAAAATTGCGATGTCGGTTCCGAGTAAACGCCCCCCTTACAGTTGACCACTTCCCCCCTCCCAGTTGCTATTTACACATGCGAGTTGGGCTTAGCAGCTGTTAGCAGTTGACTGTCATAGCAGTCAACTGCTACGTGTAAACGCTGCTTAATGTCAGCCCTACGGAGTATCCGAGAGATCCGTTCGGTTGCCCCGGCGACGTTGGGATGATGGCGCCTGCCCTTGGCTTCTGGAAGTCACCTGCCGATTGCTTCGTCTTGACTTCGAAATTCCGCCGCATGTATGACTCCGAGTAGCCATTTTTCATGAGGGCGTTATGTATATGTTCCTCCTCGGTCTTGAGCGAAGATTCGTCGCAAAAAACGCGGTCCCTGTATATTAGAGTTTTAGCCAATGCCGCTTTTTGTCTGGGGTGATGGTGGGAGGCTGCGTGGAGGTAGAATAGAACAGTAAAATGGAATAGTATTTATTTCAAGAACCTTGTCCTTTGGACTCTAGGTTCAACATATGTTACAGTTATGAAATAAATGCACTCTCCCAGTTAAAAAAAATTACACAGTTACATTTCCAAACAGTACAGAAGACCAATACAGAAATAAAGAGTGACATGTGTGAAATAATGAGTGAATGGTTGGCTGGGGTACCAATAAAAAATAACAATCCTCGTCACCTACCTCCATCGCATCAACTTCCAACCCAATAAGTATTACTTTCTTGGTGCAACTTTTAAGTTTACACATTTTGGAGATATTTTATCGTACAGTTGGTAATATGCCAGATGAAAAAAAATTACTTACACCATTTCTCATCACTTTACAAATACTAGTACAAATACAAGAAGTTTACACATTTTGGAGATATTTTATCTAACGCTTAGTAATATGCCAGATGTACAAAATTACTTTCACCATTTCTCTTCACTTAACAAATGTAAGTACATATTATTTGAATTTTCCGTTAGGTGCGAATCTAATTTCTAGGGATGGGTCGGTTCGGTTCTTCGGTTCTCAGTTCCTCCGGTTCTTGAGCTTAGAACCGGAACCGAGGCCGAAAATAATCGGTACCGAAATAATTGGCGCGAAAACCAGTTTGAAACCTACTCACACTCCGAAAGTGGAGGCTTCACATTAAAACCTGGTGAAATAGTGTACTTAGATGCTTCAAAGTCGCGAATTATTCTAATTCAGTCTCTGAAAATGATTATTGATTACCTTATCTTACCATTGAGCAATGCAAAGTAAGTGGTAAATGAAGAACCGGAACCGAGAATCGGTACCGAGAACCGAAGTTAAGAACCGAACCGGAACCGAAAAAAAGTGGAACCGACCCATCCCTACTAATTTCCAATGGTATTGTATACCATATGCGGGTTGCCTGTACCAGAAATGAATTACTGTAAGAAGTAGTTCGGTGTTGTGTTAAGTGTAGGTTGTCAAGCGGGACGCGTGTAACTCTTGTTTGATTTCTCCTGAGAACGTAAATTGTGTGTATAGATATTGGGGTGTTTTCGTAATTAGTATTTTACGGGTCAAATTTGCAATGAAGTATGTTCTTCTTGTCTTAGCTTTGAGTAGTTTTGCTTTCTCGTAATGTATACTAATGTGATTATATTTAGGGATGTTGTAGATAAACCTAACACATGCATTCATGGTTTTCTGCAGCCTATGGTTTAGGTTCTTGCTAAGGTCATTGTATACTGCACAGCAATAATCAAAATACCGGTACCGGTCGGTGTGTGTTTTCTTCCGGTAGACACTGTGCTGCTGGAACCCATTTGCTCCCCTCTGCACCAAAACATGTAGGAATGTTAGGCATCCACCCTCTTCCAACTCCATGGTTGAATTGTATCGACGGAAGTATAGAGTTGAGTTCTTTTTTGAAGGTCTCCAGTCTCTCTCCTCCGTGTGGCCAGATGACGAATGTATCGTCCACGTAACGGATCCAACATGAAGGTCTCAGGCTGCAAGCGGCGAGGGCATCTTCCTCGAAATGCTCCATGAAGAGGTTGACCACGACGGGGGAGAGTGGGCTGCCCATGGCTGCTACATCTTTTGGCTCGTAGTAATCACCGTCCCACAGAAAATAATTACTCCTCAGGTAGAAATAGGCCAATTTAGGGACATCCGCCGGTAGACCGTGGTCGACTAATTTCCTCAGGATTCGCACGGAGTCATCTATGGGCACCTTGGTGAAAAGAGTGTCGTACGAGTCTTGATTGTGGGAAAATAAAACTCGAAATACATCCGAACTATTCAATGAGCTAAAGTTCTCACTCTAAAGACACAACTCAAAACAGCGGCACAACTGAAACTAAACAGCAGCATAACTCAAAACGAACCGCTCCTCGACTCAAAACGAAGTGCTGCTCTACTCAAATTGAAGTGTGACACGACTCAGAACAAAATGCACAGAGCGCGCGACACCGACCTCTATTTATACGTCCATACTGCCTGGAACATTCTGGACTCAGGTTCGAGAAAGGAAAGTAAAGTTCCAGGAGTCGGCATGGCGCAACAACCAAAATAGCACATGAGAAAACAAAAAAATACACAGACGTGAACAATGAAAAACAATGAAGAACGCATAATAAATTGCTCCATAACAACAGAGAGAAATTACTCCAGATTTTCCGGGAAACTGACTGGTAAAGGGCAGCGGCATCGGAAGTGGGGGGCAGGAGGGGCCAAAGGCCCCCCCCCAGAATTTGCCCCGGGCCCTTATAGTCTAAGCTGGTACTTTCTGACAAACATTATCACACCTTTATATCCTCTTTTATCGAAATTCTAGTACCTAACCCCTCCTATCCGCAAAAAATTCGTATCCTTTTCTTATATGCCGGGCCCTTTTTCAATGTTCGCCCCACCCCCACAGTGAAAATAGTTCCGACGCCCCTGGAAATTAGTGTATTAAAGATAAGGATTACAAAGGGAAAAATTGACGACGAGATAAACAATGAAATCCGAAGACCCTTGATTCTACAGTCGAGAACGCTAACCAGTACACCACTCTTTACCAAAGCGAACCGTAACAAAGAACGTCCCATCTGACGGATTGAATACTGTACTCGAATGCTCTCCATAAAACACCTAGCAGGAGCTGGATTACCAATGAAAAATTTCTTCCACTGCTGAGAATCGAACCCGGGCCCTCTCAATGAGAGGCCAGTGCACCAAAAACTAGACCAACTTCACTTCCTCAATAGGTAGGAGATTATTATCTTCCCATTTCTTAAAAAAGAAAGGTCTTGACTGCGACTAAAATTAAAACATAGGAACCTACCACAAGCAACGTATTGTTGGTTGTGGTACTATATATACAAAGCCCAAGAGACATCCATAAAAATTTTTCAAGTAGTGAGATAGGTAATTTCTTGAAAGGGATTCCTCAATAAGGTTTGTGAGAAGGAGAAACTAAGGTAATTTCTTGAAAGGGATTCCTCAATAAGGTTTGTGAGAAGGAGAATCGACGTTCTCAGCCTCCTCAGTATTTTTTACGTGTGACGTCAGGAATATCTCGACCATCTCGACTGATCTCGATGGTATCGACGAATGACATTTCTGTGGATTAGCCTCTATTAAATTTTTTTAATTGGTTTAGGAGGAACAAAAAAATGGGAATCAGAGAATTCGATAAGAAACTAATTAAGAAATCAATCGTCTTCAGTTTGACTCGCCGAAAATAATTGTGCCCAGAAATCTCTATCGGCCGAAAATAAAATCAAATCGTGCTACCAGTGCTACAAAGACGAACAAAAGAACAGCGCTATTCGAGGAAGCGCGTGAGTCGGTGTCGTTCATAAATGTGTGTGGTGATTGCAGCTGATTTCATTGTGATAGTGCACGTGCCGTACGAGTGAACTCATTAGTGGTGCAGTGTTGTGCAAATAGTGTTGTGCAAGTAGTGTTTAAACTCTTCGCAGCTGTCGGATAATTCAAATCTGTGGTTCCTTCAGCTGTACGATGTCTTCGCCTTTTCAGCCTTGCTCATAGGACTCTTGGAAATAAGGTAGGTATTGTATTTTGTCGGGTAATGTCTTGTTTTATGTTTGTTTCAACTCAAGAAAGATCGTTTTCGTGAGGTTTTAGGGAGTCTGATGCTTGTCATTCGGTATATTTTGCTCAAGTTGGTACGTATACCTACTATACCTAGTATGTTCGATGATTAGGTGGATTAGACCTACTGTTCGATTGTTGTAGTCCTCAGGCCGAAGTGTTAGTGGGAGTAATGTCGAAGTGGATTGTGTTATTGCACTATAGTATACTTGAGCCAAATATAGAATTACAATAGTTGAATATAGTAAGCATTTTACTTTTCCCGTATTTGTAAATATGCTTTTACCTATACTCAAACTTACATTCGCAAACTTGCGACAGAACTTTCGGCCTCTTTGACGTGAGACAGAGTAAATAAGTCTCGAATTTGCATGTTGATGCAGTGAACTAACTGCGCGTGCACACAACGTTTCTCTACATCACGTCGCTGAGGCATTGCTAAAGAGAGTTCGTGAAGCCTTCCAGCACGACTCTGTATAGGCGACGGCTCACAACGAGGTGGTGAGGGGAGATTGTAATTTCCAGGGAACTTTGTCAGATCCATAAAATTTGCTTGTACTCGCCGAGTTCATTACATGTGTAACGAAACCATTTCAGTCACTCTGTACTGCTGCACATCAATAGGTGACATCCATCTGAGCTAAGCTGCCTTCTCCGTTCTTATCAAAGGACTCAATTTCGCCTTCTCGCCGCACCAAATCTCCCGCTAATAGATCGTTACTTGGGGTGTTATGTTTGACACCATCGGGATCAACTCGAATAGGTAACCAAGGAGTCACGTGGTATAAACACGAATGGTTCGCAAATTCTTTATGTTAAAACCGCGGATTACAACCTCATTCATTGTTTACCCTAGTGTTTTATCTCGCCTGGGGGATCTATAGTCGAGACAGATGAGAAAAACTCAAGTGAAAACAAGTGATGATGCTGTAACGAGTGATTCAGACACACCGAATTAGCAAACCATTCTTGTTTGTACCACGTGACTCTTTGGTTACCTGTTCGAGATAATCCCGACGGTTTCAGACACACCCCCCGGGCGTAGAAGTTGCTCTCCGCCGGTTGCCACAGGACGTTGCTGAGGATATGCGACAGGATATTTACAGTATTTTGATGAAATCTAAGCCACCCCGGGCTGACTTACCTTCAGACCAAAGACGAATTAAATTCTAATCCTGGAATTCTGATTTTACCCGCCGACAACGGGAATGCCACTGTCACCATGACCAAGGGTGATTATGACGCCGAGGTTAACACCCTTATAGAGCGAGAATTAAGAGAACTTATCAAGTGATCCTCCATACCGCCCGATCAGCAGTTTGCCTTACCTACCTCGGCGTCTAGATGTCTTCGCCCTCACGGTCTCCAAGAGATATGCAAGGAAGGCGCATCCTCTTGACCTGTTGTCGGTTCCAGTGGGTCTCCTACCTATGGCACGCCATAGGTGGCACGTCATTGGACAAACGGGAACCTTGAAGAACTCGTCGTATTTTGAAACAGCTGATAGTCAACGAAGGAGGAATTCTCGTCAGTTTTGATTCGTACTCCCTTTTGACCATCGACCCATCAAGGAATCTGTGGATATAACTAATGAGTAAAAGTGACCGAGGTCGAATTGTCACCCCGTACTTCTCAAAATTAGCGGACTTTGGAGCAGCTACTTCCTGTGGGATGGAGGACCTCTAGATCAGAAGGATGGAGCAGCTATGGACAGCCCTCTCTCCCCGGTCGTCGCCAACTTATTCACGGTACACTCCGAGGAGGACGCCTTGTCTTCCAGCTGTCTGAGAACCACATGCCGGATAAGGTACCTAGGTGGACGACACTTTTTGTCCTCTGGCCACACAGGAGAGAAGCGCTGGCCCCCTGTTGAGCCAGAGTTCAACACGGATTGTCGTGATGCGTTAGGGCCGTTTTACACGTTCATTGTAACTGCGCAAGTTGATGTTGATCCAGTTTGAGCAGTCGTCTGCGAAAGTCCGTGACGCAGAAAATTGCGAGGACGCTTACTCGACAGCCTTCACACGGTGCAATCGTCGGTCCATTATGACAGTGACAATATACCGTTCAGTAGCGGTAATACCGTCAATATATCGCATAACGTCAAGATCTGTGAAGTAGCAATTAATTGAACGTGAAAGATGCGATAAATTACCACCACTTTAAAATGTTTTAACCCATAGTCTAAACATAATAGTGGAGACACTAGTCACGTATACGTAGCCCAAAATTTGCACCACGAACGAACGGATGTGGGCCAAGGTAGCATGTTCTTCCTTTACGCACGAAATTTAAGCTTCCACGTGATTAATCGTCCAGCTCATCATTACTGCACTTTATTCACTGCCTAAGGAGTTGAGTGCAAACAAAAACAACCAACTCAATCAACAACAACCTATTTAATTGCTAGAATTCCGTGGTATTTCGTTGCCACTACATCTGCACCATCTAGTGAGAGAAAATAACTTCAAACTTGCGCGAACGGATGTATCAGATTAGAACACGTTCCAATTTGCTCGCAAGCGTTCGCGCAGTGGCGCTGCCTGTCCTCGCAAGTCGTCGCTTTACACGGTGCAATATTTCTTGCGCAAGAGTTCTCGCAACAGCCTGCGCAGTATCAATGACCGTGTAAAACGGCCTTTAAGAAAGAGAATTCAATGTCTCCCTTTTTGGCATAAACGGGCGACTCACCATGGTTAACGAGGACCAGAATTGGACCCCTGAAGTAGTTAGCTTCTCACCTCAACAGCCTGCATCCGTCCATTCAGTTCACCATGGAAACGGGTCTCTAGCCTTCATGGACGTGCTGGCACAGGTTGGCCCTGGCTGCTTCCTGGAGCATTCGGTTCGCTGCAAGAAAAAGCACACCGACCGGTACCTGGACGTCGATTCCCACCACCATCCTCAGCAAAAGGCGGCACTCATTAAATCACTCTTGCTAAGGGCCACAGCGGTTACCGACGGAAACCGCCATTGAGGGTTGAGGAGTTTTACGTTAGGGCAGGGCTCCGATATAACGAATATTCGACCTAAATCCTTCTTCGATCGCTAGGTACTCCAGGGGCATAGGTCCTCCCTGTCCTTAGGTTACCAAAAAACCCACTGTCTCTTACCATTCGTGGCGGGGACTACCTACCGAAAGGATTTCCCGTACAACTGAGGAGTGGAGGAATGGGGAACATGCACTATTTTTTATAACTCTTTGAATGTGAAGTTTATTAGCTAAAATGTGCTTGGCGAAAATTTTGCTGAAGAATTAAGTTTTGTTACAAAGATATTACTCTTTGAAAATTGTACTTTATCGGCAGCTTAAAAACACGACGTCATCGCATGACGTCACGGCACGGTATCGCTATGGGCGTTGTTTATCTGTTTATGCGTGGGGGTAAGTTGTTAAATAAATACTTGGCGATAGCGTATGTATTTATCTCATTTGTTTAATGCAATAAACGATTGTATTTCGAATTTTTATTTACGTAGTATGGATGGTAACGAGCAAATCGTCCATTAATTATATAATGCCTGTTTAGTGCCCAAGAATTGCTACTACGTCTATGCAATCGCTGGTTTTTTTTAGAAGAACGTCGCCGTAAGGGAGTCAACCAAAGGAAATTGTCGGAATGTGTTTTTTTAAGTATTTTTTCAGTCATCGTTTCGTTCGAGAAACGGCTAAAAACCTCAAAACAATATATTCACTTCGTTTTCTGTTACAAATAAAGGTCTATCTCCGTAGCAATATAGAATCTATACCGTGTAGTGACGTTAGAAGGCGTTTCAGGTCACGTGACTTTCGTCGATTTCCGGGAACATTTTAAATTCATTTAATAATCTTTGTGGTGGGAGTAGAAAATTTTGGCTTATATATTTAAATTGGTGGGAAAATTTCGCAATAAGAAGCAAATTTCATTCATATTCCCTGCGCGGAACAGGACACTCACAGAAGTGAGAGATTTTTTTTAAACCCTCGGCCAAGGATCGCCTCCACCCACTCAACGCGGAAGTCGTGCTCTTAAATCCTTCCTCCTGCGGGAAGGCTTTTACGTGGGGAAAAGCGGTCTGAAAGAACAAGACGCAGTTAACCCTAGGGGCGCTTTACCGCCAACAATTAATACGTGAGGCGATTGAAATTCGAAAATTGGCATCTTAAATTTCTGTCCGGTCGACGGCATCGAACTCAGCACAACGTGGAAGCGGTTCTTCCGAAGGATAGAGACTCCGGGAAAGTTCCCTAAAGAATATGAACACAATAGCATGGCCGTACTCGACCGTGACGAAGGACCCACTGCCGTGAGTCACGTGGACACGGCTAAGTTCTGGGGGGGGGGTCCTCTGACGTCAAAGGCCACCACTGGCAAGGGGAGGGGGGTAAAATTCGGTGACCTGACCTTATAAATACATATCCGTTTTCCGATTTCAAATTACAGTCAAACTCGGATATAACGATATCCAAGGGACCAAATGCTTTTGCTCGTAATATCCGTTACTCGTTATATCCGTTACGAGTAGCAATATGTACTGTCACTAACTGTCTTTCCCTCTCTCACGCACACGAGCGCTCTCACACACATAGAGATGGGCAAATTACCGTAATTTTCAATTGAGGTAAATTACCGTGGTAAATCACGGTAATTTTCGAAAATTACCGTAATAATCCGGTAATTTTACGTTTTGAGCTGCGAATCCTTGCCAGAGGACTCAAAACGAAATCAAATAGCTTTGACATATGAATGCCTATGCTTATATCAAACATATCACTTATGTTTATCTATTATAACTCATTTAAAAAATTAAAACGAAGTTGGCAGCAACACGCAATTTGCCTCTCTTTTGTTACACTATGAGAAATTTTCGTTCCAAAGACATACCTCTGTGCAATGTGCATTTGCAATTTTACTCTGAATTAGTTGGAATTAATCATGGACACAATGTAAACAAAATTGTTTTAGCTTCTTAACTTATAATGTCACCCATTCCAATGGTTTCTTCGTGAGGAAGAAATTTTCTGGAAAAGAACTTTTCTGAAAACTACCATTTATTACGGTAATTTTCAGGGGTGTTGGTAATTTACCAAGTTGCCCATCTCTACACACACATACTCTTTTTATGCAGAGGTGATAAAATAACAAAGATTAATATAAGATGATTGACATTACGAAATGAACAATTAATTGAGTAAACTATCCACATGCATGCTAAATTTACAAGAAAAAGTCCTTGGTACGACAGTACACAGTCACTGTTCATTCATTTGGACGAAAGATTTGCTCATTATAATCGTAAGGCTTTCTAATACAGTCTCGTTTTAACCGTTATATATTGCTCATAAAATGCATTATTTCCAAACAACCCTTCTCTCTTTCCTCGCAATAGCCGAGATCTCGTTTTAACCATGCTTGTTACAAATGAGTTTGACTGTATGTCCTGAAGATGTACTCAGCAAGGCCGCGAAAGCTTGAACACTGACAAAGTGTTATTCGCAGCTGAACATGAAAACCTTATTTAATTCTCCTAGCATGTTCACTACTTCTCCAAGCTTCAGCCATGATGATACCGTAGCAAAAAAACTCTTCTCACCACCTTTTTCATGGAGGTAATTTTCAAATAAAAAGCTTATTTCCGATTTCAAAGTATGTCCTGAAGATGCGCCCAGCAATGGCCGCAAAAGCTTGAACACTGACGGAGTGTTATACGCATATGAACCAGAAAATCTTATTTAGTTCTCCTCATCATCATCATCACATTGGTCAACAATCCTAGGATTGGTTTGACGCAGCTTTCCACTCGATTCTTCTATCAGCCAACCTTTACATTGTGATGTAATTCTTCTCTTATACATCCTTCACAACCTGTTCCATGTATCTCATACGAGGTCTGCCTTTTCCAATCTTCCCGTTCACTTTTCCCTCGACGATAGTCTTCATCAGGCCATCGTGTCTCAAGATATGGCCGATTAAGTTTTCCCTTCTTCTTTTTAGAGTTGTCAGCACTTCTCTTTTCCCCTACTCTTCTCAGGACTTCCTCGTTACTTACTCGGTCGATCCATTTAATCTTCAGCATTCTTCTGTAGCACCACATTTCAAATGCTTCTACCCTTTTCATCTCCGCTGCTGTCATCGTCCATGCCTCACTGCCGTAAAGAAACATGCTCCAGATATACGTTTTGATGAACTGTTTCCTTACTTCTACGCTTTTATTTCCAGCTGTAAGTACATTCTTCTTTTGATAGAATGCCCTCTTTGCTTGGGCTATTGTACTAACTATTTCTTTCATGCTTCGTCCATCGTTGGTTACTCGGCTTCCTAGGTAACAGAACTCTTTCACCTCTTCCAGTTTTTGTTTTCCTATTTTGACATTTGTTTTGGCCTCTTCTTTCTTGCTGCACACCATTATCTTAGTCTTCTTGTTATTTATCTTTAGCTGATATCTGGCCATTGTCCTTTCCATGGTTACTAGAGTCTTGTTCAGATCCTTCTCTGTCTCTGCTATGAGTGCTATGTCATCAGCGAATCACAGAATGCTTATTTTTTCTCCGTGGATAGTCATTCCAGAAGACTTCTCTTTGATTTCATTGATGGCTTTCTCGATGTAAACATTAATAATTATGGGAGACAGTGCACAGCCTTGTCTCACTCCTTTCCTTATTTTTGCCTCTTCACAGCAGGGTCCAAATTTAATCACAGCTACTTGGTTTTGTACAGACTGTGTTAAATTCTTCGGTCATTGTAGGACACTCCAATTCCCTTCAGAATTCCACGCAATGAAATAATTGTCTAAAACCGTCATTATCACCTCTTCTTTCAATTAATTTTCTTGTGCCATACACTAAATGAAATCATTATTCATTGCTCATAGTTGGCATTTATTTATATGAATATTCCTTGACTCTGCCATTGGTAAACCTGAAACGCAACTACATTTTTCTTATTGTTGCCTGTGTGGTTTTGTTAGGAGACTCCATTGGGGGCAATTATGCATGGACAAGGAGTAAATTTGTGAGTTGCTTGAAGATAATAACTAAAGTAACTTTACTACTATCGACTGTTACCCTGTGAGTGTTTTAATTTTTAATGAATCAACAAACATCAGTGGCATCATAAAATTTAGAAAATTTAATGTTTTGATGGATGAATGGATGTAATATAAAATGAGTAAAGAGCTTTGAGCCTGCCAATTTGAGGTGTTGTAAAGAGACCCCCAATGTTTTGGTCTTCCTCGAGACTGAATCTCATCCATACTGCTGAATCTTGGCATAAGTGCCAAGCATCATTATAATGAATGCCAATGATCATCATGCCAATGAATGTTGGCCATCGATCAAAATATAAAAATATTTTTTTTAAACTTAAAAATCAACCTTATCTGAAAAACCTACAACCCAAAACTTAAAAGCATTGTGATTTCTATTTTTGTAATAAGGGTAACTCCAGGGTAAGTGGATACCCTGAAATTAAAAATTTGTTTCTTCTTTCCTCCTACAAGTTTTCAGATTTTCATGCAAAATTGATTATTTGGTAACATCTCACTTAAATTATTGTCTATAGATACATAAGGTCAGTTTAGCTCAAAAATATTGTTAGAAAAAATAATTCCACTTTCGAAAATTCCATCTCGATGGTTCACTTGCCCCAGTTTTGGGGCAGGTGTGAATTCGGCTATTATTCACACAATTCAAAATATGTCATAGACTTTGGGATAGATTTCTCATGAGCTGCCTTTATAAAGGGTAAAATGACTTGAGATTTGTACCTATCTATTGATCATAAGAAGGGTAGTTTTGGATAAACGGACTCAATGACACTAAAAAAAAGGTGCTCAAATGGTTTTTCTAACAGAGTATTCTTCATTCTTCTGTTGTCAGAAGCAGTGTATTCTAGTGTTCAGAAAAACAGAGTCTTTAGGGGCCACTCTCAAACCTCAAGTATTTTCCCCATAAAAATGACTATTGTGGGGGCTTTTTCCCCAGAAACAGCATGTAAAACAAGAAATGTTTTGTCATCCTGGACCACTAGTCTCCTTTGCTAGATTCACTCCAACAGATCCTGAAACCTTTGCTTTGCCTGGATCTTTTAAAATGATGCATCTTCCACATTCCAATTTATTTTAGAATTCTCGCATAAATTTAGCTCTTCAATTTTTTCACTAAAGAGATCAGAATATTCATTAATGAAGAATGCACCACAACTTTGTCAATGTGTTAACACAAGTGTTTGAGACAATTGTCTCCTTGTTTCGAGCATCTGTGAAAGAAAACTTGCAGCAGTTTTTTGAACTGGAGTATCCAAAAATCACCAGGTAAACTGTCTTGGAATGCAGTTGGAATATTATTCTTTCTCTCATATCTGTGGCAATATCTAAATTTCAGTTCTTGATAAGCTAAAACCATATTTGTCAAGAGCTCTATTCCTTCCTATAATTTTTCTTCACTTGGGGGTTTAGCGAAAAGTTTGTGATTTCTTTCCTTACTGTAATTTAAGATGACCCTATATGCTAGCCCTTTTTTTTCCAAAACTTTAACCTTGTATTCAAAAGTTTTTTACTGGCTGAAGAAAATGTAGGGCATCATGCATATTTTTTCTATGTATACTTTTTCTGATGGCATTTTCAAACATTGCCTTGCCATGTAAGATTTGACGAACAACAGTGGGCAAAAGAAACAGTATCTGATAAATGAAGAGGCTGAAGATAAACTAAAAAAAACCACTACCGAAAAACAGAAAAAAGCTTCACAGGCACAAAAATTAATTATAAATTCATGGTTGCACTTGCCACATAGTTTAACTATGTGGCAAGTATAACTATAACAAGTGTAACCCTATAGGGTTGCACTTGCCCCGGTTGGGGTTTTAAGGAATCAATAATTAACAAGTTGATAATTTAATCTTAGTTAAAGATTGGAAAAAAACGATAAGTATAATTGATAGTTGCAGACCTATTGAAAACTATAATGAGTAATTACAAGTTTTCTGTTTACCACCTGAACTAATGGCAAATATAAACAGCAACACCTTCACAACATGATAATAATAATAATAATGTTTTATTGGTCAGACGTATTCAAAAGATACACAGACCTCGTCAGGAAAAAAAAATTGTACATAAATATACAAGAAAAAATTACAATTCATTAAAAAAATTACAATTGTGAAAAATTACAATTACAGTTTATAAGCTGCAAGTTAAAATACCATATCACAAGTGTTGTGTGAAAAAAACTCACCGACAGAATACAAAGCCTTTAAGGCTAGCCATGAGTGAATCACACTCTTGAATTTAGCCAAGCTAGACATTCTGGCTGAAATGGGTAGATGATTAAATAGCCTGATACCTAAAGTATACAGGGAAGATTGGGTTTTAGTTAATCTGCATTGGTTAAGGGATAAAAGATTATTATTTCTTGTACTGTAGTAGTAATGACATTTAATTACTTTCATAGCAGTGGCCTATTACTGAATGTTACTGATTGACATTGGAAACCACTTTAGTGGTGGAAATTGGCAAGATTGTATCCACTCATACTGCTACAGCTCGCTCTATGTCTGCATCCCTGCAATTCAATGCAAGCCGAAGCCGAACTTACCTGAAGGCCACACTTGCCCCAGCTCACTCGCTTTTGTACTTTTCACTGAAAAATAGCAAATAGGAGATCGGGTTGGTATGGTTGCTAGAGTTCCATCTTGAGGGTCTGGGTTCGAATCCTTGCACAGGTGGATATTTAATTGGTGTACCAGTCCCTAGTTGAGTGCTTTGTGGAAAGCATTCGAGTTCAGTACTCTGTCTGTCGGATGAGATGTCGAGCCCCTTGGTGCCTTTTGTTGTAGGGAACGTAGTGTCTGTGCCAGACTTCTACCCACACTTCCTATGTTACCTTGAAACTCTTACCTTTACCCAGTTACCCACCTATCCTCTGTGGAACGAAAAGCCTCAGTTGTCAGTTGCCACACCCAAATAACTCTAAGTAATTTTAGGGGGGCAGTTGTAGACAACTTTTTCTGATAGAGATCGAACTTAACACTTCATGAATCCAAAGGGGATGTAATGTACTCGACAGACTAACATGAAGTAGCATCAAAAAACTTATCGATGAACATCATCAAGGGTCAGCAAACCTAGGATTGGTTTGACGCAGCCCTCCACTTGATTCTTCTATCGGCCAACCTCTTCATATTAACGTAGTTCCGCTCTCTCACGTCCTTTACGACCTGTTCTATGTAACTCATACGAGGCCTGCCTTTCCCATTCTTCCCGTTCACTTTTCCTTCGACGATTGTTTTCATCAGGCCATCGTGTCTTAACCTTTTCCACTCGGGTGTCGAGTGATACTCGACACAGCATAGCTCACTACCAACTCGCGTGTCGAGTGTCACTCGTCATTCAGGGGCAAAATTAAGGGGCCTCTAATAATTATATTCCGAGTGGACTACTGGTATAGAAGGTGAAAACATCCGAACTCGGATGCCGACTGATACTCGACGCAGCGTAGCTCAGTACCAACTCGCGAGTCGAGCGTCACTCGACACACAACATGTGTAATCCAGGGGCATTTAAAAATAAATTCCGAGTGGACTACTGGCATAGAGGGTGAAAAAAATCGAGGGCAAAGGGATAAGATGTGGCCGATTAAGTTGTCCTGTCTTCTTTTTATAGTTTTCAGCAGACTTCTCTTTTCTCCCACTCTTCTTAGAACTTCTTCATTTGTCGCTCGTTCGATCCATTTTATCTTCATCATTCTTTGATAGCAACATATCTTGAATGCTTCCACCCTTTTCTTCTCCGCTGCTGTCATGGATGAACATGGATACATAAATAAATTGTTTATGTTGCACTAGAATATGGAACTTAAAGTGCTTTGTACCTTCTATATGGTGGTTAATTTGATAACCATTTCTAATCATCTGAATCGTTTAATATCTGGTGATAATATTTCAACGGCAAATATAATTTAAATAATTTTAGACTTAATTTATTTTATTTTACTGTGTTAAAATTTTTCACCCCCCCTTGAAATTCAACAGGCACTTTCTTCTAGTTTTCATACATTGGCAAATACCGTTTTAAGCTTTGTCATCTAATCCCTACTAAAGAGATTTATCTAACTAATAAGTCCTTTGAGATCTCGAATTTGACTCTGGAGAATGGGAGGAAAATATAGCATGAACATTGGATTGGTTTTGGGATAGTTAAAAACAGAGCTTATGTGGACATCTTGATCATCTTAGGATTAAGTAAACAAAACATGGCTGAAGCAAAATAAAGAGGAAGACGCTGCAACATAGGAGGTATTTTTCGATTTCACCAAGGAATTTAAAAGTTACCTACATGTCTACCCCAGTGTTATTCATAGTAACTTTGCTGCTTGAAATAAATGCTGAATGTCTCCCACTGTGGCTGTTGTCTTTGCAGATGTTCTCTCGATACTCTTGAAAACAATTTCTTTTTACCAAAGTATTTTTTTTTTACATTGTCCCTATAAATTTCAACTAACATAGAGGGTTATTCAGTAATGTTACTTTTCTGCCTATCCTCCTTTTACTGCCTTATTCTTGCTCTGTGAAATTTAAGTTTCACGTAACCATTATTTGGGCAGTTTGTATACATACCACCCTTATTTTACAGCATGTGAATTTTTGATTAGAGTAGTGAATCTACCACATTTGCACTTTATGAGTCAATTTGTTTCAATTGAAATAGACCATTATCATTATGAAATATTTTTAATACAGCAGTGCTAGATTTGAACATCACCAAATAACTTCTCCTTTAAGCCTCAGAATTCATATAATCAGTCAGAGTATTTAATAGCATGCAATACGGACATTAAGGAAGGAAATGGCTTCAACATAAAGTCATCTCCTGCTCATATGTAAATTTTCAAGTCTGTTTCCACTCTAAAGGGCACTTCAGATTGGGAGGAAAGGCACAAGGATGGGAAAGTAGGTGGAAGGGTAGAGAGAAACCCGGTGTCAGCATATGCCTGCTCTAACCGAAAAGGCGTCAAGGGGACCATGGTTTAATGTCCCTTCTGATAGATGGAGTACTGTACTTGAACGTTCTACACAAAACACTCAAGTAAGGGATGGCTTACCAATGAATGTTCAGACGCAAACGATCCAAGTGGTAATGCAAGGTACCTTCTTGCAAGTTTGGCAAGAGCAACATACTCTTTTTTTATTTTTTCAACATTCTAAAGCAGGGGTCATTTCCAACCTTTTAGCAACTGCGTACCACTTAAAATTTTTAGAAATTTTGGCGTACCAACAGTCCTATATTTTTTTAGAAACATATATTTACTGTCAGAAAAGTGCCCAATGACTTATTTTATTTTAATTAAATTACAGAGAAAACTTCATATTTAATTATTAATGCACTTATATTTCGGTTTTTTCAACCCTTTATCAAGACAGCAATAAATAGGTATAGATTGTCTGCACCCAGCAGATGGGCAGCAGAGTAAAGTTTGCGTGCTCACACACGCACAGAGGCCCTTACTAGTGTGGCATTTTTTTGGTATCCCCCCCCCCTTTCTCCCCTCGTTGGACATTACCCCTCGGCGGATTATTTACCCTCCGGACTTAGCCGAAGGACTTGCATGACAGGCATAGCTAATGACAAGCGTAGCCAACGACGCCAAAAATGCCTATGATTCCGAAATGCATCGATTCCAGACTGCAGCATTCCATAAAAGCATGCCTCCAAATCGTGCAGCCATATCGCACCACCATACCGGGCCGCCTCCTCACTGGGGTTGCCGTCATGTATATATCACCCCATCACTGCAGAGGAAGACCAGAAGTTTGACCATCGTACAAGCCGTTATTTGGTGCTCTCTCACTGGAGTCAAAAAAGAGTTCCTGATGCTCCAATGATAAACTTCCACCTAGCCCACTTCACCCATACCACTTTCACTCCCTCTCAAAATGTACCTATCGACGATTTCCACGTTAAAACCCCGTTTCACTTTGATGTTGCCGAAAACACCCCCTCCTTTTGCCAGAATATACCTCCCTTCTCACGCCCTCTGTTCGAGTCGAGACGGCAACGAGTTCATTTTCTTGGCTACATCCGTCGGTCTCGAGTTGATTTTTTGGAGACTTCGTCATTATCGAGAGTCTCCTAGGGGTCATTTTTGTATTGTTGTGAGTTATTAGGGTTTCCCTGAATTGGGAAGAGTATTTCAATTAGTTGGTTTGTTCTTGCTTTATCTGTTTTTGTTGAAATACATTGTTTGTTGTAGTTAGATTCTCATACTTTTGTTTTTTGTTCTGTGTTGACCTCATCTTGCTCACCCGAGTTTGGAAATAATTTTGTCCCCTGGACCAGCGTTTATTGTGAAATAATTTTTCATTGGGGAAATGCTGCACTAGCCTATTGCACATAATCGCTCGTATCACCCGCACGTACCACCTGAAACGTTCCCGTGTACCACCGGTTGGGAACCCCTGTTCTAAAGGATCATTTTCTATTGGAATCAGTGGTTACATTAAATAACTCTTTAACTCACCATCTGGCGTTTTTATAGACTACATTCCTTGAGGAAGGATTGCACTGTAAAATCAGAAACTGGATGAATTGGTAGTAAGAGGAGATGCCTTGCGATTAGATCGAACATTCGTCATCTCCTCTGCTGTTTAGGTTTCATTGTCAAGACTCTTTAAGCTTCCCAAGAAGTTCTTTTTTTGGCCTTTTCTCTGGATTCAGGGTTGGAAAAAACTAAGTCTTTAAAACGAGCATCTAGAAGTGTGGCAATTGCATAATTGGGTGAAATTTCAATGTCATGGAACCGTTTACGCAAGTTGTGTTACAAAGATTGACTAAGGGATTTAAATGGGGTGGTAAAGTGGCAATTCATCGAACTGATATTCACATTTAGACTGTGAATTAAGGGAATAATATTGGCAAAAGACATTTTGGAACTCTCATCACTTGTTTCAAGTGTTGCAGATCGGAAGGGCATCAGGATAGGCACAATATTCTCTAAGAGCTCCCATTCTTGACGATTTGGTAGGTTGCAGTAATATTCAAATTGGGCCCTAGACCACACATCAATTTCTTTTGCTCAAGAAATCTTTCAATCATGAGGAATGTGCTATCCCATCTTGTATTTTGGTCTCGAATCAATTTGTGTTTTGGCAAATGATTATTTTCTTGGTAAGTCTTGCGAAATTTGTTAGCACTTAATGATGGTTTAAAATGACTCACCACTCTTCTACCTTTTGCACAAAAATTTCCAATCTGTGTGTATTTGAGCACAGAATCTCTAACTACCAACTGTATTGTGTGAACTGCACATACTACACTGGGAAGTTCACAAAAATGAAATGCCCCTGCCATGTTAAAAGCTCCCTGATAAAAAGGTGTACACTTTCTTTCGCTATACCCCAAGACTCAAAGGTTCCAATCAAAAACTCTGCTATGTTCTCACTTGTATTACCTATATGTTGATCTGAAAAGAACAACTTCTGAACACACATTTGTCTTAACATAATCCTTGGTAATGAAATGTCCAGTCCAGGATAAATAATTATCACAACAGTAATAATTATCACAATAGTGAGATTACCATAAATCAGTTGTGCATGTTATGGTGTCTGCCTCCTTAATTTTTTGCATAACATTTTTCCATGTTCTGTTATACATTTCTGGTATCACTGACCGGGAAAAGGTCTGTCTACATGGGACAGTAAATCTTGGCTCCAAATATGTGATCAAATCTATGAAACCTGATACAGTAGAAACTCGAAAATACGAACTTCGAAATTACGAAATTTTGATTTTACGAAGCAAAATCTTCGGTCCCGACCAAAAGGGTATCTAAGTGTATGTAACAGTACGCGATATTACGAAATAACGAAGTTTTAAAATTACGAACCTCGGATCTTGGTCCCGACGTGAAAAAGTTACTCGTTTATACGAATCATGATGGATCACAGTAACGTTTTCCGGCGCTCCTTGTCAGAGTTAAACATCTAATTAATCATCGTCGCCGAATACAATCTGCACTGAATGTATTACCTGAACGATATCTCATTTTTCAATGCTACAATAGTAAGGACGACTTTGAATCGTAGGCATCGTAGCTCATAAAATATGAAACCAATCTGACATAAAATGCGTTCGGCTTTGTAACCACGAGTCCACAGAGTTGCCAACGAGTAAAGAAAACGTAAATTTGTAATTTAACTAAATACACATTCTCCCACATCGCCCAGCCTGACGCCTGTAGACGCCTGAATGAAACCACCCGGCCGCGTCGTCTAGCCGCGACGTCCAGACGCGACAGATGGACGTGGCCGCTGGACGCCCCAGTAAAACCAGACCTTAAGGACGACTTTGAATCGTAGGTATCGTAGTTCATAAAATATGGAACCAATCGGACAAAAAATGCGTTTTGCTTTGTTACCACGAGTCCACAGAGTTGCCAACGAGTAAAAAAATGTAAAGTAGTCGTGTACGGATATACTCGCCGGCGAGAGACTAATTGCTACAACCAGCATTTTCCTCTCATGATCCCTGGCATTTTTGTTACCAGTTTTCCCAAACATAAATCCATGATGAATATTCCTGGTATAGAAGTCGTTTGCTGCGCGTTTGCAATAACTATGACATGTATCGGAGATGGTGCTATGTTGTTCGAGCTGTAGATTCAGTCGTGAATATAACCCAAGGAAGCTTTTTTTCTTCTCACTATTTCAGACTTATTACACTCAACCTTGCTTGACGGCATAATTATTCCGGGTGGCAAAAGTTATCATCGAAGGACTCATGTTTAATTTACCGTCCTCATTGAGCGTTTTGATGTAGCCATCGAGCAAGGCTCTTCATACGCATTTCCCTTCCCTTCTTCCACCGCCAACAGCGAAGAAAATCAGAGAAAGTATGAGTTCGCATGGTTCATAGGGCCATTTAGTTTAACGCACATTAATTCTACAGGAAGACTAGTTCTGGGCGCATGCAAAATCAATGGGAAAAAACGCTCAAGCACCCATATATATATTTATATCGGAAAATGGTGTACCCTCCACCCCTTTTCACTCCAACATAGCGATCGAAGAAATATCCTAAAAGAGAAATCACTAGGCAGTCCCCACCAGGAAAATTCACCCAGCTCTCCTTCTCCTTTGCTCCACCCCTTTTCACTCCAACATAGCGATCGAAGAAATATCCTAAAAGAGAAATCACTAGGCAGTCCCCACCAGGAAAATTCACCCAGCTCTCCTTCTCCTTTGCTCCAAAACCTCGGCATACTCTCCCCCATCACCTTTCTCTCTCACTTGCGGCTAACCTATCCCTCCCACACTGGCTATATTTCCCCTTCAAGTGACCCTCCGTGTCCCCCCTTCCCGCTCTATGAGTGGGCACGAGCCATCCCCCTCACACCCGAGCCCCCCGTGCCCGCCCTTCGGGATATCAGGCCCCTTCGAGTGCCCTTCCGTCCCACCCCCTCAACGCTAGGCTAGCATGAGATGCCCCACGCTGACTTTGCAGGCCCCCCATACCAGCTCTTGGGCCCTTTAAGAAGTTCCCTCCCCAATCTCAAGGAATCTGTGCACGCCGATGGGTCTAACTCAGCGTAAATATTGTTTTGCGGGCATATCTTGATTCATGGTAAAAGCTCCACTCGCCAGAGTCATGTCTTCCCTCTCCGCCGACGCAGCAAATTGGGGTAAGGGAGGAGGAAGATAAGATGCGACTATTCGGGTGGATCACCCTCACAACAGACGTAAGATACTACGAGACCATGGGTCTCGCAGCTGTTTTTGTGAGTGGGCGAATGGAGTAACCCCCACCCACAGCGAGGGGGAAAGGAGGGAAAGAAGGTAGCTTCCAGCTTGATGCGTGGCCTGACCTGGAGCTGCAATGCTGGACGCAAGTCTCCTTGCTTGATCGTAAGCAAAGGAAAAACGATTAGTAAAAATATCCCACATTTCAATTCAATAGCGAATGTTTAAAAGAATTCTGAGATATAATGAATGAAGAGCAGGCAGGCAGACCTAATCTGAATAGAACCACAGCTGAAGCTTTCGTGTAGTAGAGTGAAAAACGAAAATTATTGATTTATAATGTTAGCATCGTTAGTAGCCGATGAAGTGTAAAAGGAACTATCAACCTTCACCGTTGAAGTGCGTGGCTTGTACACCCTACTTCTGAAAGGAGGTACACAGCTGGACTCTTCTATAAGCTCTTCTTTCAGCTCTATCATCTCGGAAATAACCACGCACAAATAAGCTGAATCCAAGGGAGAAAAACGATTGTTATTTCGGGAAATTAATGGGCTTAGCATTATTTATACAAAATACATAACGTGTATCCATCGCATAGAATCCGCGAGAGAATCTCATTTTCACTGTCTTAGCTTAACGTAGGTAGATACATATATTATGCCTGACGCGGAGAAAGGGCCATCTTCTAACGAAATTTTATTCCTCTAATTTCAATATCGGGTGCCAATGATCGCGCAAGTCGCACACTTCCTTATTGTATGCATCAATCAGTAATACTAATGATGAAACATCGCTCACGCCTCAGTTGAAGTGTTCTCCAGTTAGGAAATAATATAGAAAAATGCGCTATGAAGCTTCATAGGCTTGTTCCAAACTGCACAAAAAATTGGGCAAAAGACGCTTCATTGCCTAATCATTCATTGGAAAAAAATAACGGCAAGTCAGTTGTCGCGATGTAAATTTCCGCGGGGCTTAGATGGGAGTTTAATTCTTCCGAGTTTCGGGATTTCCGCCGTGAAAAGATGGAACGATGTGGTGGAAATCCCGAAAATCGGAAGAATCAACCTCCGACAAATTAGTTGCGTTAAACTGTTTGCACCTTGTGGGCATGAACACACATTTAAGTATACTTTTATGAATTATAACTTCGTAAATCATGCAAGTACGTCGCGAGAGTTCATCTTAATTTAAGGAAACGACAAAGAGCTTCATCGCGATGTTTTTGAAAGATACTCGTTGATACGAAATTTGATATTACGAAGTGCCGATTTTTCCGGTCCCGTCGACTTCGTAATTTCGAGTTTCTACTGTAGGAAAAAGAGAAAAAATTGTTAGTAAAAGGCTATGTTGGCTTAAGCTTGAGTGTATAAATGCTATTTTATTAGTTGTGCATAATTTTCATTTAGTACATATGAAACCGTGCCAGTTGTTTACATACATATTTTAAATATAAACATCAATTCAAGGTGCCTTAATATTTTATTAAGCACTCCAGCACAGATGACCCCGATATTCAACTCAAAAGCTCACAATTGAAAGTGTTACACAAACTAGTCACAAAAGAAAAAACTCTAAATTAAAAATAAATCATTTGCACTTACTTTTACTTTCAGTTTTAATCTAAATGGTTGGAAGTTTTCAATCAGCATCCGACCAATTTACTCCAATATCTTTTTGCAATGGCAGTAGTTTCTGGTCAGTGGTTTTTCCCAGCATTCTCCCAAGGTTGTCTGAAGTTGCATTTTTTTTACTGTCACAGAAGGAGTTTCCGCAGGTGATGAGAAAGGCACTTGCTCTCCAGAATTACTGCTACAAGTTGGAGATGAAGGCTGGCCATCTAGTAGTTCTTCATTCTAAGGCGTGGAAATTGATATCAGAGACAGTGGCGTAGAATGAGATATTGGTGCTCCAGGTGGAGACCGAAAACTTTGCCATTCCTCAATGTCTTTTGCAAGGAAATTCTTAAGATGAATTTTTAAATCTGTCACAGTATATGAACGGGAACTATTCCCACCACGAGGCACATGGATGGCATGTATCCCGCAAGACACATGACTTGGGTCTGGTGAATTCTTTTCAAAATGCTTACAAATATCTGACATGATGCTATCTTCTGTCAGGTAATCACGCTAAGATATAATCACGCTAAGATATAATCACGCTATTTATTTTGGACAGGTATAAACTTTTCCTCGTGGCTGAGCTTAAAGCCACCGAGTGCGTCCACCGGGTTGCGGATGGTGGGTCGACCTCTAGATATAGAGGTTAGCTGCGAGATAAGCGAGTTTACTCGTCGAATAAGCAGTCGTGGACAAAAAGCGACGGCATTCCAAGGGGGTATTGGTCTATCCCTGGGTAAGATAGGCCTCTGAATAATACAGAACCTGTGAAGATGCCGTGACTTGGCGACGGGAGGCCGTCAATAATTACGCTTCTCATCACGCGGAGGAGAGGGCAGCAGCTCTTCTTCACATGAGTGAAGGTGGAGACCACAGTGGTCGGTACAGCGACACTCATTTCACTACAGGCGTGGTGACATTTACTTTAACGGCTGTAGTACTGCGATGTGGAAGGCAAGGGGAAACCACCACATTAATATCCCGAGGAGTCGCAGCTACTCCACTCTTTCCTTTATTATCAAGACGTGATGGCAACCTCTCGAGTAAAATATTCCGGAGGTAAAATAGTCCCCCATTCGGATCTCTGGGCGGGGACTACCCGAGAGAGTACATCAGTCAAATGTGATACACTTTTTAGGGTAGGAACATGGAACGTGAGATCGCTTCGGACCTGTGGAAGACTGGAGAACCTGAAGGTAGAAATGCGAAGAATGGACCTCGACGTATTAGGAATCAGTGAAATGAAGTGGCCTGAAGAAGGAGACTTTTGGAGTGGAAGCTACAGGATTATACATATAGGATCATTAAATGGTAATGCTGGAGTAGGGATCATGCTCAGAAAGAGCGCCGGAATGCGTGTGAAGAGCTTCCTGCATTACAATGAAAGGATAATAATGGTGAAGATCGAGACCAAACCTGTAGATACCGTGGTGGTGCAGGTTTACATGCCTATGACGGACTATGAAGATGAAGAAGTGGAAGACGTCTACGAAGATATCACGGAAGTTATAAAGCAGGTAAAAGGAGAAGAAAACCTAATTATTTTAGGAGACTGGAACGCTATTGTCGGCGAAGGTCAAGATGGAAGAATAACTGGAAAAAACGGATTGGGAAACCGAAACGAAAGAGGAGAAAGGCTGCTGGAGTTCTGCACTCAACATAAGTTAGTGGTTGCCAACACATTGTTTAAAAATCACAACCGAAGAAGATACACATGGAAAATGCCAGGAGACAGAAGAAGATGCCAAATAGACTACATTTTAGTGAAGCAGAGATTTAGAAACCAAGTGAAGGACTGCAAAAGCTACCCTGGGGCAGACATCGACAGTGACCATAATTTAGTGATGATGAAATGCCATCTAAAATTCAAGAAATTGAAGAAAACAAAGAAGAATATATGGCAAGTAGAAAAACTAAAGGATGCTCAACATCAACTGGCATTTCAAAAAGCAGTGGGAAACAACATAGGAGAGAACCTGAATGAGAAATCAGTGGAAGAGCGTTGGGAAAACATTAAATGTGGACTACAGGAAGCCGCAAAAGAAGTTCTTGGAAGAAGAAAAGTTGCCAAGAAGAAGCCATGGATCACGGAGATAGTCTTAGAATTGATTGAAGAAAGATGAAAGTACAAGAATGCGAAAACTGAAGAAGGGCAGCTCTGCTACAAAAGAATAAGGAACGAAATAAGTCGCAAAGCAAGGAAAGCTAGAGAGCTGTGGTTGAAAAATCTTTGTGAAGCTGTACAAAGCAACCTTGCACTTGGAAAGGTGGAAGCGGCCTACAGCATAGTGAGGAACCACTTCAAGGAACGGAGCGCAAGATGCAATGCCATAAGGGACAAGAATGGAAGAATTTTGATTGAAAACGAGGACAAAGTGAAGAGATGGAAAGAATATCTGGAAGAGCTATACAATGGAAAAATCTCAGCACAAAAGCTATTGAAGAGGAAAGCGAAGTGGAAATGGATGATATGGGGGCATCAATATTAAGATCGGAATTCGACGCTGCAGTAAGGGATCTTCGGATGAATAAGGCCTTAGGTATTGATGATGTCCCTGCAGAACTAATTAAAAATGCAGGAAAGAAGACATCAATTCATCTCTACAAAACCATTTGCGACATGTATTCAACAGGGGAAATTCCAAGGGACTTCGAGAAAAACATCATCATTCCTATTCCCAAGAAGAAGAGAGCGGATAAATGCAAAAATTTTAGGGCTGTAAGCCTGACGACACATGCATCGAAGATACTGACCAGGATCATCTACAGAAGAATAGAACGAAAAGCAGAGGAGTTCCTGGATGAAGATCAATTCGGATTCAGGAAAAGTAAGGGTACAAGGGAAGCAATATTGGCCCTTAGGCTACTTATAGAGAAGAGAATGGAGAGGAACAAACCGACATTCATTGCATTTGTGGATTTAGAGAAGGCCTTTGACAACGTGGATTGGGATTCAATGCTTGGAATTCTGAAGGGAATTGGAGTGTCCTACAATGACCGAAGAATTATACACAGTCTGTACAAAAACCAAGTTGCTGTGATTAAATCGGGACCCAGCTGTGAAGAGGCAAGAATAAGGAAAGGAGTGAGACAAGGCTGCACACTGTCTCCCGTAATTTTTAATGTTTACATCGAGAGAGCCATAAATGAAGTCAAGGAGAAGTGTTCTGGAGTGAAAATCCACGGAGAAACAATCAGTATGCTACGATTCGCTGATGACATAGCTCTCATAGCAGAGACAGAGAAGGAGCTGAATAAGATGCTAACAACCATGGAAAGGA
This sequence comes from Platycnemis pennipes, assembly GCA_933228895.1. Lineage (NCBI taxonomy): Eukaryota > Metazoa > Arthropoda > Insecta > Odonata > Platycnemididae > Platycnemis > Platycnemis pennipes. The sequence continues at coordinate 11,350,762 of OW121850.1, read as the reverse complement.
CTGTGGCCAGATATCAGCTGAAGATCAATAAGAAGAAGACTAAGATATTGGTGTGCAGCAAAAGAGAAGAGGCTAAAAACAATTTCAAAATAGGAAAACAAAAACTTGAAGAGGTGAAAGAGTTCTGTTACCTGGGAAGCAGAGTAACCAACGATGGACGAAGCAAGAAAGAAATAGTAGAATAGGCCAGGCAAAGAGGGCATTCTATCACAAGAAGATTGTACTTACAGCTGCAAATACAAGCGTAGAAGTAAGGAAACAGTTCATCAGAACATACATCTGGAGCATTTTTCTTTACGGCAGTGAGGCATGGACGATGAGAACAGCGGAGAAGAAAAGGGTGGAAGCATTTGAAATGTGGTGCTACAGAAGAATGCTGAAGATTAAATGGATCGACGGAGTAAGTAATGAGGAAGTGCTAAGAAGAGTAGGAGAAAAGAGAAGTCTGCTGACAACTCTAAAAAGAGGAAGGGAAAACTTAATCGGTCATATCCTGAGACACGATGGCCTGATGGAGACTATCGTCGAGGGAAAAGTGAATGGGAAGATTGGAAAAGGCAGGCCTCGTATGAGATACATGGAACAGGTTGTGAAGAATGTAAAAGAGAAGAATTACGTCACAATGAAAAGGTTGGCCGATAGAAGAATCGAGTGGAAAGCTGCGTCAAACCAATCCTAGGATTGTTGACCAATGATGATGATAAACTTTTCCACTCAAGTTTTAACTCAACATAGGCCACTCACTCCACATCTCCGTGAACTACTAAACACCTCCTTGCAGTACTCTAATATCAATTGTTTGCACCAAAACAAGTGAAATTTGGAATCAGCTGCGGTCCAGCCACTTCGATCCATTTGTATGAGGTGATACATCTCTCTCTGGGTTCCATAGCCATTCCATCTCGAGAGACTATTATGCTTGCTATGCATTGAAGACTAGTTATTGTTTTTATGGGATTGTTTTCTTTTGACACTATACAAGAATTGAGCATGATACAAGCAATCACAGAAAAAACAACATTCTTTCAAAATTTTATGGTACACCTTTCATTTAAGTAAGAATGGGGGCATTTACTTGGAACCAGAATCACAATTTTGTGCATGAAATCGTTAGATCGAAACAAAAAAAGAATTGTAGTGAAAACTTTAATCTTCTAACCAGAGCCTTTCACTCATAAATCAAAAATCAAAATAAGCAAAAGGTGACGCCCACCGAAAAAGCTGCTTTGATAACATTGACGTCATTTTCCTCCCGTCCTTGACTGCTTTCAGGGGAGGGGAAGGGAGTGGAGGGGGGCTCTCGGAGAGTTTGCTCACATAGATGCTGTTGCAACCGCTCCTAATGGCAGAGTAATCTGTGTCCCCCCCCTCCCCCCCCCCATTGAATGGTCACGAATTTATAATTAAGAACTTCTACTGATATGCTATATTTATACATTGTATCAATTCTAACATAAGCATGATCCAAACAAGTTGCAGATGATCTCACTATTCTTGATGGATACTCAAGCAACGAGTGCAATCTGCTAGGGCATCAAATTATTGTAATCATTTGATAGACTTGTGTTCATCATCATCAATCACCAATCCTGACGTTGGTTTGACGGAGCTTTCCACTCAATTCTCCTATCAGCTGATCCCTTCATATTTACGTATTTTTTTCTCTTCCACATACTTCATCACTTGTTCTATGTATCTCATACGAGGCCTTCCGTTGTCAATCTTCCTATCCACTTGTCCTTCGATGAAATTGTCTTCATCAGGCCATCATGTCTCTTGATGTAGACCACTAAGTTGTCCCATCTTCTTCCTAAGGTATTCAAAAGACTTCTCTTTTCTCCCACTCTTCTGAGGACTTCCTCGTTACTTAAAGAAAATGTAAATTGGAGGGGTGGGCGGGAGACTTCTGGAGCCCCCCCGGCACTTAGACCTCTTTAGATCCATCGTGCCAACCCACATTTAACCTGCCCGCCACTTGCTGACAGGGGACTAGAGCACCACGGTAGAGGTATGGAGGGGGGCTACCCATCCAACCTACGTCCGGGCCCAACGTTGCTTAACTTCGGTGATCTGACAGGAACCGGTGTATCAACGTGGCTAGGCCCTTGCCCTCCTCGTTACTTACTCAGTTGATTCATTCTTCTGTAGTACCACATTTCGAATGCTTCCCCCCTTTTGACTTTTCCGCTGCTGTCATCGTCCATGCTTCACTTCCGTAAAGAAACATGCTCAAGGTAGGTATAAGTTCTGATGAATTGTTCCTTACTTCTATGGTTATATTTCCAGCTGTAAGTTGATTCTTCTTTTGGTAGAATGTCCTCTTTGCCTGAGATATTGTACTATTTCTTTCTTGCTTCGTCCATTGGTTACTCCGCTTCCCAGGTAACAGAACTCTTTCACCTCTTCCAGTTTATGTTTTCCTAGTTTAACATTGGTTTTGGTCTCTTCTCTCCTTCTGTACACCAATATCATAGTCTTCTTCTTATTGATCTTCAGCCTATATCTGGCCATTGTCCTTTCCATGGTTATTAGAATCATATTCAGATCTTTCTCTGTATTTGCTATGAGAGCTATGTCATCAGCGAATCACAGCATTCTTATTTTTTCTCCATGGATAGTCACACCAGAAGACTTCTATTTGATTTCATTGATGGCTCTCTCGATGTAAACATTAAAAATTATGGGAGGCAGTGCACAGACTTGTCTCACTCCTTTCCTTATTCTTGCTTCTTCACAGCTGGTTCCAGATTTAATCACAGCTACTTGGTTTTTATACAAAATGTGGATAAAACTTCAGTCATTGTAGGACACTCCAATTGAAGACCTTAGTGCAAGAACCAGATAATGACCACTTTTTGCGAAAATGATATTTCCACATACACATGAAGCCCTTCCTGCCTTTTAGCAGTAGACATAGTCATTTTCGATGGTAAGTTCTAAATAAGTTCAGTAGACATTGTTGGAATTTTACGTTCTGCTCTCTGAGTGCAAGAACCAGATACGTAATAGCCGGAGTTTTCTGGAAACTTCACTTTTGGTTATTATCTTGTTCTTGCACTCAGGTCTTCAATTACTTTTCGAATTCCGAGCACTGAATTCCAATCCACATTGTCAAATGCCTTCTCTAAATCCACAAAAGCAATGAAAGTTGGTTTTTTCTTCTCCACTCTCTTCTCTATGAGCAGCCTAAGGGTCAATATTGCTTCTCTTGTACCCTGACTTTCCCTGAATCTGCATTGATCTTCATCCAGGAACTTCTCTGCTTTTCATTCTATTCTTCTGTAGATGCATGTGTTGTCAGGCTTATAGTTATTACATTTTCGTGCATCTCTGCACCTTTATTTTGTGAATAGGAATTATGATGTTTTTCTTGAAGTCCCTGGGTATTTCTTCTGTTGAGTACATGTCGCAGATGGTCTTGTAAAGATGGGTTGATGTCTTCTCTGCTGTATTTTTAAGTAGTTTTGCTGGAATATCATCAATTCCAGAAGCCTTATTCATTTGAATGTCCCCTACTGCTGTATCAAATTCCAATCTTAATGCTGATGCTCCCATATCATCCTTCTCAACTTCAATTTCCTCTTCGGTCATTTTCGTACTGAAATTGTTTCCGTTCTACGTATAACTCTTCCAGTTATTCTTTCTATCTCTTCCTTTTGCCTTCAGTTTCAATCAAAAGTTCTCCATTCTTGTCCCTCATAGCGTTGTATCTTGTACTCAATTTGTTGAAGTGGCTCCTCACTATCCTATAGGCAACTTCAACCTTTCCAAGCCCAAGGTTGTTTTTTGTATCTTCACATTGATTCTTCATCCACAATTCTCTAGCTTTAAGATGTATTCTTCTTATAAGATAACTTCATATGGGTATTCCTAGGCTTGTGTGATGACCCATTTTTGTCATCGATTTTCGATGAAAAAATTTCATCGAAATGCTTTGATGACGATGGCAGTCATCCATCATCGGATAGAGTGTACATGATAATCGATGACTATCAATGAATTACAACGATCGATGACTATCGATGACCTACGATGATCGGTGCAGATGTCTCGATTGGCAGTTTGATGTGGCTATTAAGTGAAGATTTAATTGGGTCAAACGTAATTGAGAAGGACTAGGCCAATTTATTAAAGAGTGAATCAAGAACCAAGTTACAACTTAAGCAACAACTCTTTGTTGTGGTATAATACAATTTTCATAATCTTTTTAATCGGTGAGTACAAATCGGTCGTCCAACGCAACGTTTCCTGCATCGCTGAAGAAACGCTCTAATGACGTCAAAGTGGCAGGAATACAAAGGTATTTTCTCGCATACTTCTGAAGGCGGGGATACTCATCCTTCCTGTCCCTATACCAATGTAGGACGTCCGAAGATTTGGGTAAAGCTGGGACCTCCTCGTACTTGTGGAGCACCTCCAGGAAGGGGTTGTCAGCAGTGGTAGAATTTCTCATGTCAGCAGCACATCACGACTCATCGACATCAATGATTCGCATTGACTAATGGACATCGATGATTCTCATCGACTCAACGCAGTCGATGGTCGATGATATTCATTGACTCATTGCACAAGCCTAGGTATTCCTATCGGTATATATAATCTCTAAGAGGCTTTAATATGAGTCTTAGTTGTATTTCTAAGTAGCCTGAGGTTGAAATGTAGCCATTAAGGTCAACCGACCCCACGACTTCCCAGTGCTGCACATAAGCAACATCTCTTAACATTTAAGTAACACCTTTGTATCCTCCAAATGTACCACTAAAACATGAGAATATCCAGCAGCCATGAAACAATTATTCAATTTATCCTTTAATAGTAATAATGTCAAATTTGAACAATGGTAGACTATAAAAATGTGAGAAATTTAAAAAAAAAACTGACACGAGATGCATGTCCATTGTTGAGAGGTGACTGGACCATCTGCTTCAGCCGCCAGGGTCACAATGCTGAGCATGAACATTTGATGAGTGGTGGGAGCTTGTGTATCTTTTCTAAACCTATAGAAGCCCGAATTGGCACCATGACATTTCTTAGAAACGAGCGCTTAGCTACCTTTGTGACACGTTTGCACTGTTGCATAGATGCAATGCTGGGTGCTCCAGAGGGTACCTTAACCCTTCCAGCGTGTGTGACACAGCATATGTGTCCACTCAACCCCATGCCTCTAGAGTGACTTTAATCGGAGGGATTTGAATAGCTCAGGGTGCTTTTTTTTTTCGCAAGCATCGAATATTTTGTGCAGGCATTAACTTAAATATTTATATCATTGTAATTGCAATTTTAAAATGGCCAAAAAAATAAATTAAGTTTTGAATTTTTTATGCTTTATTATAAATTTTTACCTAGGTACTTACATTTGCTTTTTACCTACCTACTGGTTTTTTTTCTTCTCTTCGTAACCAGTGATTAGTAGTTGACCTGTGTGTGGTATTGCTCAAAACAGGGGTCTAGGCAGAGAGACAGTTTTTAGACTTGTATCTCAATTCTTTTCTCTTTCCGTTTTTTGTACACACCACACACTTTCCTCTTCCAACTTTATAAGTTTTGGTTTTTGTATTTTCTTGAATGAAATGCTGACCTGACAATCGTGTACATTCCGTGTCGTTATCTGAGGGCCATCCTTTGCACTTTTCTAAATTCTGCCAATGGTACATGGCTATGATCTTGTTCACTAACTCTATTCGGTATGACAGATGGTCTTTCTTGTTTCCAGACTTGCAATGTTGAATGTAAGCATTCAACACAGCCATATTTACTAAGTGGTTGAATAATTTTTTTGTACCACACCTTTGTCTTTTTCCTTTCTAGCAAGAATGATTCTAAAAGCTGATCTTTCAAGTCTACACCTCTCATGTGTATGTTATATACTCTATTACGCATGCAGGTTTATTCACAAATTCTAACCCACTCTTTCAACAAACGGGTTGCATTTCATCTGAATGTTTGGTAGTCAGCACTGAGACATCGAGCTTATCCTTCCACGTCAAAGGCACCAATTTCCCATACTTTGCACTAACCACTTCTCCTTTCTTCAGTTTCTTTTTTATATGCATCGGCATACCTTTGCGTGTAATTCTAACTGTTCCAACAGCATCTGTTGTCCTATGAACCTCTGGAAAAGATCAGGGCTACTATAATAATTGTCCATATATACACTAATTCCCGAATCTAATAGTTGCTCCCTCAAACTTAGAACAACTTTTGAGAAAAAATCTGTCTCTTTGGTGATTTCATTTTGTCCCCAAGCCACTTTAAATTATAAAATTCCATAAATAGGTATCCTGCAGAATCACAAAGTTCAAACATTTTTATGCCAAACCGGGAAGATTTCATGAGAATATACTGTTTCCATGAAAGCCTACCTTTCCATAACAACAAAGATTCATCAACACTGACTTCTTTACCCTGGTTATACACTTTCTGGAACTTATTTTTCAAATATTCACTAGTGGGCAGAATTTTATGCAGTTTAGGATCTCGATTTGAAATTTCCTAATTGGTGTTATCAACAAAATGGAGAAATTTAGTCATCAATGAAAACCTTTCTTTGCTCATTACATTGGGAAAAAACTGGGTTTCTAATTATGTTTCCTACCAAAATACATTCTGAGGCTTGGTTTCTGAATTATTCCCATCAACATAAGCAAACCTAGGAATACCCTGAGTTCGTTCGTAGCTGTGGGAACCCACTTTTGAAAGCACTGTTTATTTTGGACCAAGATTTTTCTTTCTCATGAGCTAGAAACTGTTCTGCGTTACGATTTGTTTCAGTCACTATGATTTTAATTAGATTTTCGTCAAAAAATAGCTCAAAGTATTCCAGGGGATTATCTGCTCACCTAACTGGCACTATTTGCTTCCCAACTAAATGGCACGGAAAAGGCAGAGGAGGATTAGCACTGTCGATCTCTTCCCAAGTATTCTCTTGAATATTCACAGAAAGTTGAGGAGATCCTTCTACTTCCTCTTTGGAACTTGAGTCCAGAGTGTATCCACTTGAATTCTCAGAAATTGTATCTGAACTTGCTGTGCACTCTTTTCTTCCAAAACATGACGCACTTGCTGGTCAAACAACTCATGAGAGCTAGATGCCATGGTAAACTAAAGAGGGGTTCAGCCAAGGGACGGTCCCAGGGTAGAAAAAGATAAAAAAGCCACAATTATGGCTACGGTCATTCGGCATTAGGCATCAGGAAACCTCGACCCTCAGCTTCAAATATCGTAAACAAGATACCACACTGCAGCGTTTCCCGAAAGAAAAATGAATTCACGAGAAACGCTCGTCCAGGGAACAAAATTCTTTCCAAACTCGGGTGAACAAGATGAGGTCAAATAAAGAACAAAAAACAAAAGTATGAGAATCTTAACTATAGCAAACAAAGTATATGTCAACCAAAAATAGACAAAGGAAGTACAAACCAACAATTGAAATACTCTTCCCAAAATTCAGGGAAACCCTAATAACTTACAACAATACACCAAGGCCCCTAGGAGACTCTCGAGAATCACGAAGTCTCCAAAAAAGTAACTCGAGACCAATGACGAAGCCAAGAAGTGTTCTCGTTGCTGTCTCCGAGTGCGTGAGAGGGGAGGTATTTCCTGGCATAAGGAGGGGGGGTGTTTTCGGCAAGGTCAAAGTGGAATGGGGTTTTAACGTGGAAATCATCGATAGGTAAATTTTGAGGGGAGGGAAAGGTGGTATATGGGTGAAGTCGGCGAGGTGGAATTTTATCATTGGAGCCTCAGGAACTCTTTTTTTGACTCCGGCGAAAGAACATCAAATAATGGCTTGCACGATGGCCTAACTTCTGGTCTTCCTCCGCAGTCTGGGGGTGAGAGCAGATGTGGTGAGGGAAAGGAGCGGCTGAAAGGAGATGCTGAAACTAGCTGCTGAAACGAGCGGACGAAACGATGCAGATGAAATCGATGCATTTTGGAATCATAGGCATTGTTGGCGTCGTTGGCTGTCGTTAGCTACGCCTGTCGTGCAAGTCCTCTGGCTAAGTCCGGAGGGTAATTAATCCACCAGGGGTAATGTCCAACAAGGGGAGAAGGGGGGGGGTACAAAAAAAATGCCACAACACGATGACAGATCTTACTAGGCTGCGAGCAGCATTGTGTGACCATGCCTGGAGGGATGATACTTACGTGAGCATTTCCATGATGAAAGAGGAGGGAGAAATGTTTACTCAGAAATGAAGATATGTACCAAGGAACCCCAGAACGAAAGCAGTCAGCATCAACACGCACATATGAGCTCTCTGAAAGCAATAAATCAGAGCACGAGTGGAGATATCGGTTCGTATCCACTTCACCATACGCTGTGTCGTGAGCATGGGCGTAGCTAGGGGGGTCCCTGGGGGGGCCCGGCCCCCCCCAGAAGGCTCGTGGCCCCCCCCAGAAAAATTTGACAAATCGAAATTGTGGTGGCCACGCTTCACACAGCGCTGGCAACCGCTCGCCTTCGGCCGAGCCACAGCACGGCGGTGCGGTCCCTTTGGCCCCGTTCACACTACTAGGTTGGAAAGCCAGTAACCCGTACCTATATGCTAGTAACTTGAGTATCAAGTTCGTCCTATGAACGCAGGTTGGAGAAACGCTGGTAAACTGATTTTACCAGCATTGCGTTACTAGGTTTGGCGCAGGTTAACTGAATTTGTGGCTCGTGTGAACGCAAGTTAGTAAAGAAGGTAAAGAAGAAGGTTAAAAATACAAGATGGACGTGGTGAAATGGAAAAACCTGGAATTGTCAGGGAATTTCGAATTTCTGGAAAAATCAGGGAATCCTCGCATCAGTCAGGGAGAAACTGGGATAGGAAATGGTCGTTATTTTTCTACCATTACGTTTATCGCCCAGTCTTTCCCGCCCTTTATTTCACCAAGTATGTGTTACCAGTGTATGATGTTAAAACCAGCTGATGTATTTCACCAGATGTATTTCACCAGTGTATGATGTTAAAAATATTTTACGAACCCCAACTTACTATGGCAGACTGGACCATAATCATAAAGTTAGAGAAATTGATTGCCGAACTGACTGATTCAAAATGTCCTTTTTCCCCCGTACAATAAGAGATACGAATAACGGTAAATATGTCCTATCGGAGAGTAGCAATGAATAGCATTGGTAGCTGCATGTTGGTATGAGTACTTAAAGCTAACCCTACTAACAGAATGTTTTTGCATGTTTGCTTTGCAATTTCTATCTTTTTTAAATAGTGTAGTTCTGACTACTATATTAATACTATTCCTTTTTTATGCATGATATGTAGTGCATGTTTGGTGAGCAATCACCCCCTTCCACACACCCTTGTGGTGGCTTGCAGGGTATTATGTAGATGTAGATGTGAAGTAAAACTAATCTCCGTCGCTGACGTGCATGGAATAAGCTCCATAACCGTTAGCCGTAGTAATTTGTGGAGCATTCAGTGGTGAATCTTAGAGTTATTTAGTTGTGAATCAGACGTACAATCCCTTTTGTATACCCGAGTTGTGATATTTGCCTATTTGTGTTAAAATTCATGATCACAATGTATTTCGCTCATAACAAGGAATCCGAGGCTATGTTGTTCTGAAAATTTTACCTCTCTTTTTTTAACTTCCGAGACTCAGGTCTAGAGGTAGCGGGAGCACACTAGCTCGTAGTAAATACATTCTTGCTGTTCTAAAAACACCATTATTATTAAAATGGTAATACAAGTATGATCTCATGTGTAAACATAATCTTACGCAAGATCATCTTCGATTCCCATACTCCCCTTCGTGAGACAGTAAGGAGAGCCCTCCTCCCCTCCCCACCTTTCACTAACAATCCCTACTCTTCTTGAAAGAAGAACAGTTGTCAGAAGTTTTGAGGTACGTAAGAGGATTGGAGCCCAACGAAAGGTTTCTGGGTTTCTTAAATTGTTCCACAGCAAGAGATTCCGAGTCGCTACGCCAAATGATTCAAGATTTTTTAACGAAATACAGCTTGGACGATATACCAATGATTGGCCAATCATACGATGGTGCCAGCGTAATGTCAGAAAAGAACGCAGGTCTCCAGGTGAAAATGAAAGAGTTACACCCACAGGCAATTTATATCCACTGCTTAGCTCACAAAGTAAATTTGCCGTTGTCTATTCCTGCAGCGATATCCAGTCAGCTTACATTTTCTTCAATACTCTTGAAGCCCTCCATATGCACTATTCACAACCTGGTAATAATGCCATCTTAGCAGAGATTCAAAAGAAGCTATGCATTAAGGGTGGGTGATAAATGGGGTGCTTAAGTAGTACAAGATGGTGCTGCCGTTAAACAAATTGTAACGTTGTAATAAATAACTTCAACGCAATCGAAGAAGCCCTTGAGGAGGAAATCAACGCTGCACGAGATGGGGGTATGGTGGAGGCCATCGGTTTGTTGAGATCTATCGCACAACCTGAATTCGTTGTTAATCTTTTCGTAATCCATTCAGTTTTATTGGTGACCAACGTGCTGAGTAAGTATTTGCAAGGCCCAGATGCGACGCTCGGGAGAGCAAGTTCAGTTTTTTCCAGCATTCAAACTACTTTCGCAGAGAGCAGAAATAATTATGATGGTTTATGGACCGAGATAGTAGAATTTGCGAACAACAACGACATTTTGCTAGAGCCTGTGTCTGTCTCAAAGAAAAGAAGGCAGCAGCCGCCCACAAAAATGAGCGATTACTATGTTGAAACTACCGAAGGAAAAAGCCAGCTGACTGACCTACCATTTGACACCAACCCCAACACTCGAGATTACTGGAAAATCAATGTGTACAACAGGGTTTTGGATAACGTTATTTCACATTTTCAGCACAGGTTTGAGTCCGTTCCCCTGGCAAAGGCAGCGGATGCCTTTACACAGTTGAACTTGACTGAAGCTGAAGATTTCATTAATAATTACAAAGAAATTTTGAATATTGATACCCATTCCTTAAATGCCGAGGCAACAGTATTGAGAAATATATTTAAAAACAAGGAACTAGAGGTCAAACTTAAAAATGTCAGAGCAGAAATAAATGAAGATATCATGCCGAATGCTTACAGACTTCTCCAAGTAGCAATCGGCCTGCCCGTCAGCTCGGGTGGATGTGAAAGAAGTTTTTCAGTCATGCGAAGAATCAAGTCGTGGGTTCGGTCTACAACCAGCCAATCAAGATTTTCAAATCTATCCATTCTTCACATCGAAAAAAAAAAACTTGTTAAAGAGAGGGTTCCCAGCACTACCATCATTGAACATTTTTGTCAAAAAAACAGAAAATTCCTTTAAACCAAATTTTTTGTTTCTTTTCTTTGTTTTCACTTTAAATTAATATTGAAGTTGTGAAGATTTAATTTATTAGCAGAAAACCATCCCAAAATTTACTATGATCCCTCTGAAAATGTGTGAATCCTCGTTGAAAATAAAAACTCGGTGTGATCATTTTCTAACCTACAACAATCCCTTTCTGTATTTTACAAAAATGTCATCAGCAATTAGGCTTAATTTCAGTTCTGAGAAGGTTAAATTAAAAATCGTTTCCGGGGGAGAAACACCCCCTCTTAAAGTATGGGTACCCCCCAGACCCCCGGAGGGTGGGTGGTCCCATGGCCCCCCCCCAGCCAAATGCCCTGGCTACGCCCATGGTCGTGAGTAAGCAGGAACCCTATTAGGATGTTTGCTGACGATTGCATTATTTATGGAAAGATGGAAAAAGTCGATGATGGCGATATCCTACAAAGCGACCTAAATAATTTGGAGAAATGGGCAGACGAAAACGGTAAGGCAATAAACGCAAGTAAGACAAAACTCATCAGATTTAGAAAGGAAGGAGTGTTATTTTAAACGATTAGGTACTACATAACAGGCAAAGTGCTGAAGGAAACAAATCTCTGCAACTACCTTGGAGTGACGCTATGCAGGGATTTGCAATGGGGACCGCACATTGAAAGAACTACTAATAAAGCCTTTAGAGTATTACATTTTTGATGAGAACCCAGGGAAGAGCTGTACCAAAACAAAAGATTTTGCCTATAAAACATTCGTTAGGCTTGTTTTAGAGTATGGGGCGTCAGTCTGGGATCCTTATTTGGGAGGGGAGAAAAAACAACTGGCAAAAGTTCAGCATTTAGCCGCAAGATTTGCAATGGGAAATTTTAAAAGGAAGGCTAGTGTAACGGATATGATGAAGGTATTGGCCTGGACATCACTCGAATCGATGAAAGCACGCCTTAAATGCATTCATAAAGCATATGTTGGTGATCCGGCGTGGAGGGATATATCAGAATGACTGAAAAGACCGAGTTATCTGGCAAGAAAAGACCACAATTACAGGATAGAGCCTCCTAGAGGCAGCTCTCAAACACACTGAAATCTTCCTTCCTGCATCGGGGGATAGGGGATTGGAATAGTTTACCCGAGGAAGTATTGGATCCCTTCACAAATGAAACTCGGGTGTTTATGACGAGGTTAAGAAAATTGTACTGCGAGGGTTGTTTTTGGTACTGTGGATGTTTTTATTGTACTGTGAGGATTTGTGCACTGTGGGGTATTTTTTCTATTGTCTTTTTGATGTATTTTGGCAGTCTTTTTTTATGGATTTTTTATTTAATTGGTTCATACCGATTAAATCCAAATTTGCTATTGCAATGTTAACAACCATGGAAAGAACAATGGCCAGTTATCATCTGAAGATCAATAAGAAGAAAACTAAGTTATTGGTGTGCAGCAAGAGAGAGGAGGCTAAAACCAATGTCAAACTAGGAAAACAGAAACTTGAAGAGGTTAAAGAGTTCTGTTATCTAGGAAGCCGAGTAACCAACGACGGACGAAACAAGAAAGAAATAGTCAGCAGAATAGCCCAGGCAAATAGGGCATTCTATCAAAAGAAGAATCTACTTACAGCTGGAAATGCAATTGTAGAAGTAAGGAAACAATTAATTAGAATGTACCTACATCTGGAGTGTGTTTCTCTATAGCAGTGAGGCATGGACAATGACATCCGGACAATGCGGAAAAGAAAAGGGTGGAAGCATTCGAAATATGGTGTTATCAAAGAATGATGAAGATAAAATGGATCGACCGAGGGACAAATGGAGAAGCCCTAAGAAGAGTGGGAGAAAAGAGAAGTCTGCCGAAAACTATAAAAAAAAGACAGGACAACTTAATTGGCCATATCTTAAGACATGATGGCCTAATGAGGACAATCATTGAGGAACAAGTGGAAGGGAAGAATGGCCAAGGAAGGCCTTGTGTGAGATATATGGAACAAGTGATGAAGGATGTGAAAGAGAAGAAATCTGTAAATATGAAGAGATTAGCCGATAGAAGAACTCAGTGGAGAGCTGCATCAAACCGATCTGATGATTGATGACCAATGATGATGAGTAAAGGACATTAGATGGCAGGGTAATTCCATTCAATTAACACAGAAATGTAACATTTTCAACCGGACCATATCAGATTTCTTTAAATTTGGCATGTTTAATGATTCTGGTAAAAGATAGAAAACTGCCAATTTATGGAGGCAAATTAAAAATTGTAACAAGTACGTTACAGGTCTAAAGTTTTGAAATTGGTTGACATTTAAACCTGCCTACATCAAGATAAATTGCTATGATTATGATTTAAATTCTGGTACAGCAATAAAACTTATATTATTGGAAAGGTAATATGTTTAGAGCTTTACATTAATATCAGCATGAGCTATTTCTATGAATTCCCATATTGGTGGTCATTGACCTTGACAGATGAGCATGAATATCTCAAAACTACCCTCATGAAATCCATGAAATCTCCCTTTAATTTTTGTGAAAAAAAATATACATACATATATATTATTTCTTCTGTAAGCATGGCAAATGTCAAGGCGGAACACCTAAACCATTATACCCAAATACTTATTTCATCTTTATTATCACACAATCGAAATTTAATTAGCAATACTTAAATATGAAACACCAATTAATCACCTGAACAATTCATAAGTAATGTTGGACAGAAATATGGCTATATGTATCATTGAAGTTCTACTGCAAATTATGTGCAGGGTAGCTTCAATGAAAAGTGGATACAACTCACCTCGCATCATTGTCACTAGTCAGCAGTCCTCGCATTGGTTTGGCATAACTCTCCACTGAGTCCTTCTATCGGCTATTCTCTTCAACTCACCTCACAAGTTTCCAATTAAATTATTAATGTTCACCTGATTTGATGCAGGGATATTTCATGCCCTCCCAGTGTGTGTCACTGAATTGAATCTTGTTTGAAATGCACGTATTTTGATAATATGAATGTCTGACTCGGTAGAAAACACAATTGATGAAGATGGTTATTTTGCATGAAAGTAGCTCGTCTGTACTAAATAGATATTAAGTAATGAAGTTCATGAGCACCTGAAATCGTCCTTACATTTTTGAAACATTGCTTCAGCTTGGTAATGTCTTCATCATAATGGGAAACCGAGGTGTAGTGGAAGACACATGAAGGGTTATTTCCTTTACCTTTTATTTCCTTTAAGATTTCTTTGGATTAACATCTGACAGTATGCCTGCTAAACCATTGATGGAGGGCGAGTTTGCCATGGTTGCTAGTGCGATTTGTTTTTTTAGAAGCGAGAGTGAAAAGATTAATGATAAGAGGTATCTGGTCTATCATAAAGTGTCCGAGTGTTTTGGAAGATCGTTATCGACGGTTAAGAGATGTGCCACTGCAATGAAAGAAAATCTTTTTAAGTTACAATGCAACAAAAATGTATGGATTCTACACATGGAGATGGATGGTGTCGAACGTGGCAACGTCGCACGGAATTCCAAGGCCATTGGTCTGTTTCCTCTCGTTCGCTTCACTCCGCTTGTTGTTGGAAACACCGAATTAAATGTAAGCGCACATAAAATAAACAACTAAATAAATTCTAAATATCGAGAACCGATTAGCCTTGTATTACCATAAGCTCCATGACAGGACAAGATTCGTATCGATATGACCACGCAGTACTGAGAAAAACTTGTTTCACAAAATTTACAAGAACAATTTTATTTAAACTTCGATTATCTTAAAACTTTGTACATATCTTAACATCAAGTTCCTTTATGTCTCTTTAAGTTTGGCTACGATCCAATGAGTACTTTAAAAGTTATGCATTTTGAAAGTGAGCATTCCGTTTAAAACGGTGAAAAAACCGGCACTTTTTTTGTTTCACAGACAATAAAATTTTAACAAATTAAAATAAAATTTTTCACTTTATACAGTTAAACGCAGAATTAAATTTGCTAATTTTTGATATAACTTGTTTACATGTGGGACTACGCATACAACTGTCATTGACTTGTAAACTCGAGTGTCATGACTTTTTTCCACGACAGTAGGCACTCCCGTGGGGAATGGTTTTCCACTGAAAAATCCGCCACTGCCTGAAATCGAACCTGGTCCCTCAGGATGGGAGACCAGTACTCTAGCCACCACACCAACCCGATCCCCCTCTATTTCATTGTGATGATCCTTCTCTTTCTATGGAATGATATTTCAATTTTGGTTACCTCATATCATTCGACCACACTTTCTTTTGACCAGCACAATTGGTTTATGTTTTGATCCAGCTAGCTTGAAGACTCTTTGCAATAGCGGAATAGTTTTGATGTAAATCTATTTGGATATACTACATAGATATTTTTCTGGGTCCTTGCTTGCTTTGAGCCATTCTCTTGGCATTAAATCATGTTGTTTGACCTTGCATTTCTCAGCATTGCTTTTCTCCAATACTCTGCCAGTGTTAGGTAGTCAATGAATCTCCAATATTGGCCGATATTGGTTGCCATCATTGGGGACATTTGGGCCTTCAAAGTCAGTGGTTTAAACCTCTTCCCCAATACTTTTCGCACAGTTCTGGCAACCCGTGAATACTCAATGTTGGCCATTATTGTTTGGCTACTAGTGGAGCTCTGCCCTACTCACTGTCAAAAGACTGTAAAAACCACAGTACATGGGATTAAAAACTCATCTCATTGCCTTTCCTTTTATTACTTCCAATATATGTCCTTGTTACAGATATAGCATCTGTTGTTCTATTTCAAACATTAATCCCTAATGCCTAATTGAACCTCAGGCAAGGGATTCTATCATCATTCTATTTCTATCTTTGACTATAGTCTCATAACCCTGCAGTATACTGTCATGGTTCTGCCATGTTTGAAATTTCACTTAGCATTTAGAAGTGTAACGTCATGCCACACCCTAAATGGAGTAGTGATTGCATTTGTTTTCGTTAATGTTCGAGGCTCTGTTTTATTGGTTGTTTTGTGTTGAGTTAATGGTATTTTTTGTTTCTTTTAGATATGAAACATGTTTTTTTGATGTTTTAAATGAAATGTTTTTTTTGATAATTGTTGAATGTTTATGTAGTGAAAAAGGTTACTAAGCAGTTGTTGATAGAGGAGAGATGGGATGATTGTTGTGTAAGATGCTGGAGGGAGAGGGTCAGAGGCATCAGTATCTTTACTAATAAAGAGGGTCTGAAACCGTAAAATATAAATAAATTGTTGAAAAGAGAAGGTCATGACATCACAGAAGGTATATAGAGGGTCTGTTTAGGGTTGCACAAAATCTTTCTCAATATGTGTTTTTGCCTCATTTATTTGCTATTCAATTAATTCTAAAACAAAAATCAAGAAATCCTGTCAGAAACATACAGAAGAGGTTTTTAATGGCATAAAAACTAAGAAAAGTTTTATATTTTAAATTTTCAGTGCCCTCAGTCTACTCCTTTGCTTATCTTGTATTTTACAAGTTACAGATCATCAAAACGAGTGGATGGTTATCACTGAGTCATGTGATTATTTTCCACTTTTATCAATTCCCCCTGCACTTAAAATGGTGTACAGTTTTGTATCAATACTACACCATGTTAAGCATGACTTGACAATTTTATTTTTATGCTTATTATTTGTGTTCAAATCATTTCTTAAAGAAATCATCGAGATAAGATGGTGTGTCGACCTATTTCAAGACGTTTACATTTTTTTTTTAAATTCTGAGTGAGAATATAAAAACCACCCATATGAAATACTGAGTATTTCATATGGGTGGTTTATATATTGTCACCTATCCTATCCTTATACTCTCACCTATCCTCCTGGCCTTGGAGATACCAATGGTACGCTCGCTGGCAAAATAAGTCCGATACTGGCTATGAGGGACTGAAAAAAATCATCCGTGGATCGATGTTCAATCGCAAGATCGAGAATCGCGTTTAAAATCACACTTCAGGTGTACTTTCACTCACACCGATCCTCCTGGCCTTAAAGAAATTAACATTATTTGAATATTATTTTAAAATAATTTCATCATAATTTTGCGGCTCATTTTAAAATAATTTTGAAATGATATCAAAATTGTATTGAAATGATATCAAAATATATTTGAATGTAAAATGCTTGCACCATCTTTTTATGCAATGAAAATGTCTCAGTTAGTATTCCTATAGTACATGTTTTCAACAAAACGAAAGAATGATACAGAGCATAAAAAGAGCAGTACTTAATACATTATTTTAAAATTATTTTAAAATTATGAAAAACTCATGAATTTTGCTGTCTTATGACTTTTTGATTTTAAAATATTTTAAAATCATTTTTCTATATTTTTTTGCTACTTAATTGGATCCATCCCTGTTTTGAGGTACTGCCCACATAGTAAGTGGAAAATTACCATCTGAACTGATAAGATGTATAAACATTTTCCACTAAGAGTGCACTAGTGGAAGAATCTGCCTTGAAACAGTCTTGAAATAACTGTGCTGAACCACTCTTGTAACTCTCTTGGAAATTGAAACAGGATTCCAACACAGACTCTATTGAATCTTCCTTGAAATTCTGTGTTGGGACACACTTGAAATTCTGATTTGGGACACTCTTGAAATTGTGTTGGGACTCTCTTGAAAGTTTGTGTTGGGACTCTCTTGAAATTGTGTTGGGACTCTCTTGAAAGTTTGTGTTGGGACTCTCTTGAAATTATGTGTTGGGACTCATAATTAAAAAAAATAAAGTTAGAGGTAAATGCAGTATGCTTGCATAATATATGGTACACAAGATTAACTTCTCGTGCATACAACTACAATTACCTAACTACCTACACTTAAGCCCTGCCTATCCTATCATCCTTCGCTAAGCGACCTGACATATGTTAAAGCTGGGAGACTGGTAAGCCATATATATACAGCTGCTGGCTGGCATTAAGTTGTTTGTGATAACTAACTTTACTAAAAGATTGACATGGGTAATTGGCACCGATAAAACATTTCTCCGATAACCATTTTGTGGATAAAAATAAGCACGACCATTATGAATATACATAACGTATATTCTTTGAACTCCAGAAGAGATAAATAAGAGTTTCGTCCGACTGAGAATCTCTTTTCTGGCGAGTGCACCAGTACTTTCCCTAAGTTAGACACCGTCCACGAAGGACTGAAAAAAATCATCCGTGGACTAATGTTCAATCGCTTTTCAAGATCACGAATCGCACACATATCTAATGTACATAGGTATATCATACCCATGGGTAAAAATCCACTATTAGTGGATCCACAATTCGTGGCGGTTTCGGTATCCACAAAAATTTTAGTGGATCTGCAAATGGTGGCGATATCGGAGCCCACTAAAATTTTAGAGGATCGACATGTTGAAGCGGATAAAAGAAAGCAATATCCACAAGCATTGGAACTGGTTAAGGCGCAAAATTTGTCGTACTCTGGGGTTTTCACCTCTCGCTGTAGCTTTTTCCTTGGGCAATCATCCTCCATGCTACTTCTGTAAACTTGGTACCCAGTGTTTTTGGACTCCATTATTTTTTATTGAAGTTTTTTACGAAAGATATTGGCACTACCGCCTTTCCACTCTCTCTGCAAAACGTTGTACATAATCAAAGCTCGCCATGGCTTTATGTGAAATTCCTCTGATGCAACAAAGATTACCAAAACAGAAGTAATGTTTTTGTTAAATTCAAGTTATATCGGTGCAATTTCGACTGTGTTTGTGAGGCACTTTATATTGCTGTTGCAAAAAAAATGTCGCAAAAATGTCATTCAGTCTATTCCAGATAATCCATTCATTTTTGAAGCTTTGGAGTCTAAATATAGCACAAGTATTCATGTTAACTGCATAACAAATGTCTGTGTCTCAAGGGTTTGCGGGTTCCTCTAGCGTTGATTCATCCTGCTGGACGACAGTTTTGCCGGCATTCCAGTCGGTATCTTCAGGTCCGAAGTGAAGAAATGTCTGTGTTCGTTCAGCGATAGCAGGAAGATAATACTGCTCGCCACGTATAAACCATGTGAAGGCAGAATGATATGTGTTCATACCATGAGTTTTTCTATTTTTATTAAAATATTTTTCCAAAAAAGTTGACCCTGAATAAGTCTTATATAAATTGGTTGACCTATTACTGCCAAGGGTGATGGCAGGGGAGCAAGGACTAAAGTCATAATGGAGTATCTCTGCAATTAAATGGAAAAGTAGATAGAAAGGTAATAACTATAGAGCAGGTGGTTTTCAACCTTTTCTGGCTTGCGTACCTCTTGGCAGACACTTTCCAACACCTTTATCATGGATAATAAAATAATAAGGATTGGTGACTCCGCAGCGTAATACGTTAGGTCTCTGTTGTCGACGCCTTCCGCCCCCACCG
This sequence comes from Platycnemis pennipes, assembly GCA_933228895.1. Taxonomy (NCBI): domain Eukaryota; kingdom Metazoa; phylum Arthropoda; class Insecta; order Odonata; family Platycnemididae; genus Platycnemis; species Platycnemis pennipes. The sequence goes on along the minus strand of OW121850.1, from coordinate 11,331,097 downwards.
CATTCAACTTTTTACCACTTGGAGGCGCTGGTGTCACGCTCTGGGTGGCTATGCCTAAGTTTTAACGTGTTTTTATACGGGTGAGAGTGTTTATTAATTTATTTTGTGTCGTTTAAGTATGGATATACTCGAAAGATTTGAAAACGGTGAATACTGCGCGACATGTGCTTGGTCATGGATACTCCTCCAGGTAGAAGAAGATCCGAAACTTGTACGCCAACATGGGAATTACAAATTAAAATTTCATCAAGCTAGCGGTAAGTTTCCTCTATGTGACACTAATATAACAGCATGTATCTTGATCATCTGATAGTCTTCTTTCATATATATTTGCTCTAATGTTTGTCCGAATGTGGGTATTAAATATACTTGTGGGAGTGGAGAAAGGTGAGAGTGGAAAAATGTGTTTGCTCTCTGACCTCGTCGTGTGTTTGTTTCGGTGTCAATCGCCACACCATTGTATATTAAGTTGCCTCGGTGAACATTGAGAATGATTTAGAGAATATGGTGTAATATTTCCGGGATAATTACCGTAATTCCCAGCCGATGAATGATTCTCTACTCCTTTACCGCTTTAAAAGACACGTGGTAATGAGGCACGTTTTATGGTCGCCCCTCTGTCGGGCATTGTTAATGGTGACGACGTATGCTTTGGCGTCTTTTGTCCGTTTAATTAACTGCAAACCATTATTTTGCCTAATTTTTCTATTTAGTTTATGAGGTGAATGATAATATTGAATTCTATATTTCATTCTGATGTTGAAGTGATAGTTGAATACAGTAACATGCATATGCTGTAAAAGATTTCTTGTTTATCTTGCAGGTCGGCGCCGCTTCATTATGCAAGCCTCGGCATCCTATACTCTACCCTGACGTGTGCCTCTTGTGAACATGTGTGTGATCAGTGATTGGTAGTGCCAGTGTGGTGTTCCCTCCATTTCCCATTTTTATTACCAGTTTAAAGCCATCCAATTAGGTTGTGAACTTAACTGCTTTTATGTAGTTATCGGGAGAACTTTGTCAGATTTTCATAAGTATTTGCTTCGGGAGTGATTAAGGTGTTTTTCAATTTATAGTGAGTTCAAGTGGGTACTGTTTACATATATTTTAATATCACATTTATTCCTGGTCTTTGACATAAGTTGTGAGTAGTTTTCTCAGTTTCACACTGTTGTATCGTGAATTTACATTTTGTTTGACTACTTTTTATAGTGAGTGCTAGTGGGTACAGTTTCAATTTGTTTTTTCTTAAGTCTCGGCATTTGCGTGGAATCAGTGGTATGAGGTGAGTGGTAGATGAATACTTTGTTTACAGTTGATCCTAGTTGTCTCACATATTAATGCTTTTATCAATTCCGTGTAATCCTCTGTCTTCGTGAAATAAACGAATTGTAGCAATGAATTTGGAAGTTGTTTCCTCCTTCCTGTTGAATGACATTTTCTTTTTTTTTATTTGATACACTACTGTAGGCTCTTACTTAGGACTTTGGAATGTTCCCCGAAGTTACTTTCGAATAGTGGTGTTCTGGGTATGCGGTTATGAAATTTTCTGCACTATCAGGGAACCAGTATTGCAGTTATTTCACTATAACGTGGTATTTTATCATCGGAATGAGATTTATTTATTGTTTTAAATTACCGTTAGGTTAAAAATAATTGTACGTGCGCGTTATTGCAGTTCATATTGCATGCGCCGATTTTCTAAGCGATTGACTTTTGTCAACAATAATGTTATTGCATTTTACCAGCCAGATCTCCTGAACTTTAATTGGACGATCAAAGTCGTCAATCATGTACCGCTTTAGTGGATTTTATCTCATGAGTCGTCTTCGGCAGGCGACATGTCCGACAAGACCGATGCTCGCGGACGAGTGCACTCGTCCGCGAGCATCGGTCTTCAATATTCTGTCCCTTTCCGAATTGCCTACGTCCTTTTTGTCACCCCCCGCGCAATTGTATTTTGGAAAAAAATTGTTCGTAGGTTTTGCTTTCCTTGTCACTACAATATTTAAAGCTTAATAATCGAAATATTACGCCTTGATAATTTGCGAGTTGCAGCAGACGACAAAAGAAAGGCAGTGCTAAAATCGTCTCGACGACCATCTGGTATATTTTAAACCTACCTGCTTTGCAAATGAAGACTATAATGGAAACTGATATTTCAATCCTCGGATCCTAGTCCTTCAGAAATTAAAATATTACATTATTTATAAATAGTTTCTCTCCCTTCATTTGAATGCGAAATCGACGTTGTAACCCGTAGCCGAGCCTCCGCACCACCTACCGGTCGACAAAGAAACCTCTTTCCGGCGGAAGGTTTCGGTAACACCAATCAGGTGGGACTTTCCCCTCCTTTTATATAATCTCCGTGACCTTTATCCCTTAAGGGATATAGGTGATGGAATTTATGCACTAAAATGTTTGTAGATTTTAGAAGTTCCGACACTACTCCACTTTTTCATTTTCCACCACTGACTTAGTGGAACAGATCATATTCCAACTCCAAGCACATTTAGGAAAAGGTTGATACATCATGAGAAGGAAAAAAAATTAATTGGAAGAGTCCCTGGTAGGAAAAACTAATGGGAAGAGTTGGAATTCTGTTTTTACCAGGGAAGGGTCTGGACTGAATTAGGAGAGTACGGGGTAGAACCATAGAGCTTACGGGTACCTAATGTAAGCTATATGGGTAGAACAAATTATGTTAACGGCGAGAAAGTAATTGAGCATCGAAGAAGATATCCTTTTGCTACGATAAACACCAACAGATGTTGGAACATATCTGGCTGAGACACAGAATTAAGAACAACAGTGTTTCAAAAGAGAAGCTGCATTAAGTACAAGTGAGTTTCAACGCACTCCAATGTAGTTAAAAGACACTTAAAAACAAGAAAGTTCCATAGAGCTATTTTCAAGAGAGATCAAGACAGATTTCAAGAGAGTTTCAACAGTGAAATGATGGTGAATTGAGTACATGTGAGTTTCAATGCACTTCAAGGTAGTTGCAAGACACTGAAAAACAAGGCAGTTCAACAGAGCTATTTTCAAGAGAGATCAAGACAGATTTCAAGAGAGATTCAACAGGGTTAAATGCTTGTGCCCAAGGAACAAGAGAGATCAACAGAGTTCAAGTTGGTTTCAACAAAGTTTAGAGCATTTCATCACAGTTTCAACACTGGTTCAAGGGACTTTCAACACATTTCGTTTTATATGGGTGATTTCATATCTTTTAGTCATTGAATACAGGGTAAGGTAAAAAAATTACTCTCCCTACACTTGTTAAGAATTTCCCTGAGTTAACTCAGATCATGGTGATATACAATCGTATATCACCATCAGATAAGATGGCAAGAGAGTTTTGACGACTTCACTCTAAATTTAAGGGTGTCATGCTCTGAAAATATCAGGAAAAATTAATTTGATCTTTTGTTAGTGAATTGCAACATTTATCCAGAATTTCTTCGACATTTTCTCTTTCCCATTTTCACAGCTAAACTGCTTTTCTTCAATCTTTAGCAGTTTAGAATGAGTTTGTTTTTGTCCTATACTTCAAAGAGCTTTTTTTCATAATTTTCCTCTAGTTTTTATAGAATTATTCTTCATGCATCCTGTCAAAGCAGTTTCCCCAAACATTCTATTTGCCTTTTTTTACCGCATTATACCTTCATCCATTAATCATTTATCTAGGTATATTTTATGCATTTCCTTTCCACATTGACGTGGTAACTCGCCTTTCATTTCTGGGTGCTCAATACTGTGAGTAATCAGTATTTTTGCGCAGAAATGGGTTTGAAATATGTTCCGAAATATAAAGATAGCATTAAAATTTGGAAATTTGATCCGAAACGTCAGAACACCTGCGGTGTAGTAAAAATGAAAGATTTTCACTTATTTTTCAAATAATAATTATAATGGCCTTCTAAAAAGCGTATTGCAATAGGTTTCTGAGAAAAGTTTGATAGATAAAAAAACTACCCATGCTTGTACTCTGTGTATCTGAGGTCCCACACCATTTCCTCGAGAAGCTGTCAAACTCGTCAGCATCTTTGGCTTTAATATCCACGTAAAATATTTAAAAATCTTTCTCGGTTTTTCTCCGGGGTCTCTTATTGTCGGCCTTCTTTTGTTCCTTTACGTACCGTTGCCATGGCATCGAGATGGAAGATGAAAGGGTGCCGAATTAACGGAACTTCATGGGAGGCCAGTACAAAGACTCATCATTTGTCCCCTCCTTGGCTTTGGAATGAAACCGTTCTGCGAAAACCACGAACCGACGACGTTTGTGCGCATGCTCGAATGGGCGGGAATAAAAAAAATTCTCGCACTCTGATCTTGAAATGGGAGACGGAGAGATTCGATGGAACATGGAAATAGCTGTTTATGCTCTGTAGAGGTATGAATTTCGCTGGATGAATATAATTTAAGGAGAGAAAACTGAGTTCGAAAAATCTGCTTCTTACTTAAGGAGGCTCCACCGAATTATGAAGTAATGTCATTTTTGTGAAAATTTAAGGACATCTAATTTTTTGGCCCTTCCATCGAATGAAAATATAATAATGAGGCCTTTCCAATATAGATCTGAAGAAATATATATTGGACGTTTAAAATTAGCTATAGCTGATTTTAAACGTCTTTTATCTTCAAATATAAAATTTAAAATCTTCAAATTTAAAACAAGTCTGGTAAGGCGAGCACTTATTTACAATGCTAAATTCTACATAAAACTGCGCATCTACTATTAGTTTTTCGTCAAAACGATATTTCTATCTACATAATTAGTCTGCAAATTTTACTGCAAGAGCCATGCTCTGCCGTATAGCCACGTATAAAATATCTGATTTTCAAAGTCTTTTTTCTCCAAATATACGATGGAAAGGCCTCATTATTTTATTGCCAATTGGTATAAGGGCCAAAAAATGATGTATCCTGAAATTTTCATAAAAATGACATGTATACGTCATCCACCTCCCGTCCTTGACTGTTTTTAAGGAAGAACGGGAAGGGAGCGGAGGTGGGGGGAGGGGAGGTCTGCCAGAAGAGATCCTGTCGCAACCACTTCCATTGGCAGAGTTAGCGCTGTGTGCCCCCCATTGTGATCGAGCGAAGGAGCTTCGCGGTCTCAGTTGTGATTGGACGAAGTGGATGACGTACAAGTTGTTTACACACCCACTTTAAAAAAAGTATTAAAAGCATAAGTTTTTCGCCGCTTATAACTCGAGAACTAATTAACGAATCAAAGAAATTAAAACACGGGTCTCTTTATTTAACAAGCTCTTTCGGATTCGGCAATCAAAATATGGTAACCGACCCCATTACGACGAAAGTTGGAATTAATTGGTTGGGCTGCCAATTAATTGGGATGCGAAAGCTCCTTAAAACTCTCGCGATAAAAGGACGCCATCGTCTTTGCAAGAGAAATGCCCGTTTCTTGGGCTCCGTCGTGCTGAAATCTTAGGTTTTTTTTGCAGCGATGAATGTTGATATTTTTACGTTTTTCGGGAGCAGCCGCGTGATTCATTTGTTTGCGATTAAGCTTTCGCAGCCTTCTGCGGTAATACGATAAATGACTTAAGGAGGTTGGCTCGCGACTGCTTGAGTCAAGTTGTCTGAGGAATCTTATTAATTTAATTACGAGTATATGCCTGCTAAGTGATCCTTACTTCACAAAGAAAATTACCTAAGCTATTGAAAGTCATAAGTATCACAAGAAATACGATATAAAGTCGAAGGATTTCTTTTTTATGATAATTTTAATCAGCTCGACGATGGAGTCATTCAGCATTTACTTTAAAGAAATAAATTCATGTACTCAATGAATTTACTAAATAATAACACCAGAACATTACTATCAAACGTTATGTTATAATATTTTTCTGAAATATGCTCTAATATCTCATTAGTAATGATATTATTCATACGCCATGCATTTTGGCTGGAGCTACCGCAGCACCACTTGAAGACAACTACGCATTTCGTCTGCTATAAGCGCAGAAATTGGTGGATTTAGCGAAAAATACGGTAGGTTGATGCCTTTTTTTCGTGTCATTTTATTTCTTGTGAAATTACGTACAAAATATCAGTGTTTTGCAAAAATGACATGTCACTATGGTATTTTTAAACGTTATATTACCATGTGATGGGCATTCTCGCCGTTAATCGTATGTAATTTCAAATGCAATTTGTGGAACAAGGAGCATGGGTTGGTGTAATTATCTTCACTTTATTAGATAGAGGAACTTTAGTTCTATAAGTGCTGAAAATATAAAACAAATGACATGACACTCACTTTTCGGATCAACCTCCTTAAAAAAGAGAAGGACTGCACTTAGAAAAATTTAGAATGGGACACTCGCCAAAAGCCACTGGTACGCTTCGGCGGTCAGTCAGCCAGGGCCAGAATGAGCCCGGGCTGAATTAGTTATAAGCTGAAATCGAGAGAAGCTGGACGAAATACCAGCAATGGATTTTTCAATGTGGAAGTTGAAATTTTGCACGAATACTCTCCTTCTGTTGGTGAATGTGATTTGTGATTTTATTTTTCGTATAATAGCGAATTAACAAAACGCAAGGGCTTAACGTCGAGCCTAATGTGAAAAAAATGGCGAAATTCAATTTTCGCTGATCATCATCAAGGGTCAACAACCCTAGGATTGGTTTGACGCAGCCCTCCACTCGATTCTTCTATCGGCCAACCTCTTCGTATTAACGTAGTTCCTCTCTTTTACATCCTTTACGACCTGTTATATGTAACTCATAAGAGGCCTGCCTTTTCCATTCTTCCCGTTCACTTTTCCCTCGACGATTGTCTTCATCAGGCCATAGTGTCTCAAGATATGGCCGATTAGGTTGTCCCTTATTCTTTTTAAGTTTTACAGTAGACATCTCATTTCTCTCCCCCTCTTCTTAAGACTTCTTCATTTGTCACTCGGTCGATCCATTTTATCTTCATCATTTTTCGATAGCACCATATTTCGAATACTTCCACCCTTTTCTTCTCCGCTGCTGTTATCGTCCATGCCTCACTGCCGTAAAGAAACTAACTCCAGATATACGTTTTGATGAATTGCTTCCTTACTTCCAAGCTTGTTTTTCCAGCTGTGAGTAGATTCTTCTCTTGATAGAATGCCCTCTTTGCCTGGGATATTCTACTCACTATTTCTTTCTTGCTTCGTCCATCGTTGGTTACTCTGCTTCCCAGGTAACAGAACTCTTTCACCTCTTCCTGTTTATGTTTTCCCATTATAACATTGGTATTTTCGCTGAATGTTTCCGAAATGAAGAGGTTTCAGAACCTTTTGTTGTAGCTTCACGGAATAAAATAGGATGAAGTATTTTACATGGCAGACCTTAATCTTTGACTTTTTGTAATTTTTATTGATTTACAGGGGTATTCTCTATGCAAATATGTTGAGATGTGCAATTTTAAATGGTTTGTATCGATGTTGTTAATAAATAACAACAATAGACCAGGGGCGGAATTCTGTACATCCTAGCTACACCTATCCTTGTCGCTAACTCCCCTGACCGACAAATATCGGTAAGAGCGATTCCGGTGACGCATTCTACCGACACTTGCCGTCAATTTTACCGATGTTTGTCGGTAACTACGAGTATGCATGCCGACGATTTCCAAACCCTCGCTAGGCCTTACCGACATGTATTTCTTCTCGTCGCCAAATGCATGCTGGGGAAAAACAGTGAAAGATCGGTCTACGCCTAGCGACAGACATATGTTTATGCATGTTCGTGTGTTTATGTATGCATTGAGTAAGTGACTTGTGCAAATTGGTAGTTTCTCTGAGAACTGTGATCGCCCTTTATTTACATACATTTTCATATTAGCATTAAGTGGCAATATTAACGATATAATTCTCACTAAGTTATATTCGTCTTTAATTTGCAAAATTAGCGCATCCAAAGCAAGTTTACTTTAAAGTGTCCAACGTGTGTAGAGTGATAGGTGATTCAAGTTCTTCTAACCTTTATTAAATAAAAATAGATTTATTTTAACTTTTCTATGTACTTACTATGTTTTTACTACATTTACTATAATAGTTATATGGAATTGCAGTTGTATATATTTAAATGCTTCACGATAGAGTAGTAATGTAGAGTAGCATTTTATATCAGAGTTGCTGGTATTTTTAAATTATCAGCCGAAAGAATGGCAGAGGGATATCTTGCTTTAGACCAAATGTATATGTAATACGGAGAAAGTAGACTTGAACGTCGTGCCGGGAGACGAGAGTGGTGGGAATCCCACGACCCGTTTGAGGTGGACAACGATGAGTTTATCAATTTATTTGGTCTCTCCCCACACGTTAATATGGCTCTTATTGAAACACTTCGACCGATATTGCAGCGGAAGCGGTCGATCGCCATTACGAGTGAGCAGTGTATTCAGTTCATTCCAATGTATTTTCAAACGAACGAAAGTCATTATTCACATCACAGTTTCTTTGTCTGGGTCCCTTTTACTTCCGTACCAACTAGTGGTTCTAATTCTTAAGGTTGCCTCCCAAAAACAAATTCTTACTCGTCTACTGACTACTACCTACTACTGTGTCTCTTTTATTTGTAATTTCGACGAAGATGTTTAGACGATTCTACCATGTAAGCTAATAAATATCTATATTATTATTACATTCCTCCCCCCTGTAGCAATTCCCTCTCGTCCTGACTTGAACTTCTCAACTAATGCTTGGACCATCGTATGTAATCAATAACAAAGTATGAATAAATATTTCATTCAAATAGCATGCATACCCCTCAGTTTCAACTAATCCCACCTTTCATCCTGTCTTAGGTATTAGCTTCTCTTCGATTTTAAGCATGATCCTTGAATGAATGTGAATTACAAATGATCCACGTCAAGTCCACTGTGGATTTCAAATGACACTACTACGACAAGTTCAGATGGAATAATTCGCATTCCGATTGTGCACTTTTTCTGTTTGTATCAAGCTATATCATTGGTCAAAACTTTTAGCCCCGCGCGCAGATGCTGCTTCCTTACCGACAAGTGCATGACGTCAGAGTTTCGTCGCTTGCACCGACGACTGTTGGTAGGTGGCGTGTGCAGAATAGCTCGACCGTCGATGCAAGCGACCACTGTCGGTAGCCACCTATACCGATAGGTGTCGTTAGGCGTGTACAGAATTCCGCCCCAGGTTTTTGATCGGTCGTCATGCCCTAGAACGGACGTAAATTGAAGTCGCTGGCTTTTATTTAATTCTCCAGAGACAGAAAGTAAGGTTCAAATAACCAACAAAATAGGACAATATTGAGGACCTTATTTTCCACAGATTTTCTACTTCTGGGTGAAAAAATAGTTAACATTTATCTGGATATACAATAATAACTCACATAGTAACTAATATCACAAGTCTTACGTACGCTTCAAGAGTGTGAATCTGTTCAAAAATTTGCGACCGCTCGCGACGCCAAAATTAAACTCGATTATTTGGATCGTTCGATCCAAGTCCAACCTTGCGCGCCAGCCAATGGGGAGACAGTGACACGGTGAGCACACACAGTAGACCCATGAACTTAATTAAGGTGATATTTGAACCTTATACACATATTGTTAAGTACTGCCAAAGAAGCTATGGTATTGGCTTGAAAAGGGTACTTGTTCTCCTTCACGCTGTCACAGAGTTGCCTCCCTTCGAATTCATTCTAGGAGCGAATTCTGTAATTCCACAGTAAGATTCTACCTCCAAGACTTTCCCCTGGGGATAAGGTTGGCGTGGTGGCTCTAATAATGGCCCCCCATCTCGAGGGCTCAGTTTCTAATCCAGGCCCTGTCAGAATTTTCGTGATTCTACGGTCGGCATTTGATTTCTGTAATAGTTCGGTACTGCAACCGTCAGATGGAGCATAAAACTATGGAACCTTTGGTTAAGAGCAGGCTAATGCCGACGTCGGGTTTCTCTCCACTTTCAGAACTCCTTCTGCCACTCTCATCTATACCTATTGTCCGAGCCAATATCTTGCAGACTCGAGTTTAAACCTCAATAACTCCGAAACCTTTCATCGGATTATCACGTTATTTACATAGTAATTTAGATAATTTTGTTGTTGACTGACTTCTTTGTTAGAATAATTTTTAAAACCACATTTTGGACCTGTTTCATACGTTAGAATAAAAAAGGGCCCCTTTTTTTTAGCGCTACGGCGCCATGCGTCACTTTGACGTCTAATAACTTCCTAGCAAAGCGTTTGGCTATAACAAATTTTTAATACAAGGTGAATTATAGATCTTTATTATTACGTCTGCAAAGTTTCAAGGTTTTAACTTTAGTACTTATTGGTATGCGATTCCATTTATAACCGCACTTTTTCTCGGCAACTATGCACCATGGCGCCACGAGACTAAAACTGTCATCTTCCTCTTTAAATTTCCAGAGCGAATCAGATACTATCATTTAGCTGAAGTTAGCACCTTATTTTATAACGAATTTTATGTTTCCTGAAAAAACGCGCGAGCAGAGACGCCAGAGCAGGACACTCCACCGGCAACGCTGCGCTTTTTCTGTGCTGCATTTTTTCAGGAAACATAAAATTCGTTATAAAATAAGGTGGAAATGAAATATATAAATGAAATATATAAATTACAAAAAATATATAAGAATGACCTTGGTAACGTAATTCCTTAATTAATTTAGTAAATAGGCTTGTAAGCACGTTCCGTCACAAGTATCGTTGTCAATGATAACAACATGCTGTAGCGCCATTTTCATGTAACTAACAATAAGACTTTTCTGCTTTTTTTCGAGCAAACATGTATTAATATCAATTAAATAAGTTTGGTGAGGCCAGCACTTATTTATAATGCTAAATTATACATAAAATTGCGCATCTTGTATTAGTTTTTCGTCAAAACGATATTTCTCTTCACATTATTAATCTGCAAACTTTAATGCAAGAGCCCTGCTCTGCCGTATAGCCACGTATAAAATAGCTGATTTTCAACGTCTTTTTTCTTCAAATATATGATGGTAAGGTCTCATTATTTTATCGCCAATCGATAGAAGGGCCATAAAATTATGTATCCTGAAATTTTCACAAGAATGACATCTACTTCATAATTCGGTGGAGCCTCCTTAAGCGCCTAATAGTGCGGAAAAAGTCTTAAGAACACAGATGAGTCTTCCGACATAGCGTTGGCGACTGTGTTCTCGGCAATCTTCTTCCAAAGCATTCGCTCTGGTCTCTCTCGGAATGATGCGGAAATTGAGGGTTTCTGGCATTGTTTCATTTTTGACCACCCCCGTATTCATCACATGAAACGCCGCTGACCCGCAACTGCCCTTTGGGTCAACGTTCGGGCCCATCGCCACCCTTGCGGAACCCTCCTCGCCCCACGGGGTCGGCCCCGTCCTCGCCAGGGACTTGACGTGTGTATGGTGCAAGTTCCCTGGAAACGCACACCCCCCCTCCCCTTCACCCCCTCTCTTTGTTTTTCCGCTTCGCAGCTGTTGGAACTGAGCATTCCTATTGTCTCCCATAATGCCCCTCTCGCACTGTCTCCATCCATTCATTTTCCTCTGTATCTCTCTCTCCCCTTTATTCCTCGTCCCCTTTGTTTCATTCTCATTCCTCGTTTTGTTTTCAATGTTGGCGGCATTGCGGCGTTTTGCCAAAATGCTTGTTGGTCCCTCCTCACCATTGCTCTGCTCCACGCTAACATTTTCCCGTCTCATTTTTTACGAATATTTGCGCACAATAACCACCAAACGTTTTCCACCACTCTCCGCTTGTTACATTTCTCCGGGAAGGTCAGAAGGGATTTGATTGCGTTTTCTGCTGTGCCCACATATATCGACCAACATGCTGGGCGTTGCAAAAGAGCGTTGCTCTCCGCTGTTATGTCCAAACATTACTATGTTGGCTAACGAAGATTTGTTACATTTTCATCTCTTGACTTCTGGAACGTGAGCATTTTCTGCTGGTAGAAACACCCTAGTATTAATGGACATTCGATTCATTAGGTAACACACGTACAGGGGAGTTTTGTTTGAAATCGTCGGGATCATCTCGAATAGGTAACCACGTGATATAAACACGAATGTTTTGCAAATTTACTGTGTTTGAACGGCTCATTACAACCTCATTCATTGTTTATACTTGTATTTTTAACTCATCTGGGGGTTATATAGACGAGAAAAATGAGAATAACTCAAGTAAAAACAATTCATGATAATGTAACGAGCGATACAAAGGCACACTACACCAACAAACCTTTCGTGTTTATACCACGTGACTCCTTGGTTACCCATTCGAGACAATCCCGACAAAGCGCATCCCCCAGATTTTCTTCTTAAGGAGGTTGGTCCGAAAAGTGCAAGTCATGTCATTTTTTTTATATTTTCAGCACTTATAGAACTTAAGTTCCTCTATCTAACAAAGTAAATATATATATACCAACCCATACTCCTTTTTGCACAAATTGCATTTGAAATTACATACGATTAACGGCGAGAATGGCCATCACATGGGAATATAACGTTTAAAAGTAACATAGTGCCATGTCATTTTTGCAAAAAACTGATATTTTATGCGTAATTTCGCAAGGAATGAAATGACACGAAAAAAAGGCATCAACCCACCGTATTTTTCGCTAAATCCACCAATTTCTGCGCTTATAGCAGACGAAATGCGTTAGTTGTCTTCAAGTGGTGCTGCTGTCGCTCTATGTAAAATGTATGGCGTATGAATAATATCATTACTAATGAGATATTAAAGCATATTTCAGAAAAATATTATAACATAATGTTCGATAGTAATATTCTGGTGTTATAAATTAGTAATTTCATTGTATACATGAATTTATTTCTTTAAAGTAAATACTGAATTAACTCCATAGTCGAGCTGATTAAAATTATCATAAAAAAGAAATCCTTCGACTTTAAATCGTATTTCTTGTGATACTTATGACTTTCAATAGCTTGGGTAATTTTCTTTGTGAAGTAAGGATCACTTAGCAGGCATATACTCGTACTTAAATTAATAAGATTCCTCAGACAACTTGACTCAAGCAGTCGCGAGCCAACCTCCTTAATGTCAAACAATTAAAAGCATATAATTTTAATCACTGCTGACAAATTACTCGGTGTCACACCGACTCAGAGATACAGAAAGGCATATTTGAATGTAACTTTCATCTTAATTTCGAATACCGCGTCGAAAAATATCAATGGTAACCATGACATTTTTTATTTTGTTACGTCATAATATGCTCTTATAAAGGCAAAAATACAATTAACAATTAATGCATAGTTTCCATGTACGGTTCCGTTTAAGGAGGCTCCACCGAATTCTGAAGTAGATGTCATTTTTGTGAAAATTTCAGGGCACATCATTTTTTGGCCCTTCTATCGATTGGCAATAAAATAATTTGCCTTCTCCATCATGTAATTGTAGAACAAAGACGTTGAAAATCAGATATTTAATACGTGGTTATACTAGTGATGGAAAAATCGATTTCGATTAAAATCGAAAATCGAGTTTTAATAATCAAAGATCGAGGAAATCGAGATCGAGCCATGATCTTCGAGTTTCGATCCAAACTCGATTTTTCAACTTCGATCTTGACCATTTCGTTTGATTTCAGCAGCGCGTAGTAGTCAGTAGAGGTCCTCGATGAACTGCCACTGCCTCTTGTTAGAAGTAGATGCCAGTAGAAGTTAGGCAATACCTCAACAGGCCACCCGTCCATAGGAAAGTCAACCCCAATCCTCTGGAAGTCTGGGAGGAGATAAAGGGTGAATACCCCAACACGTACCGTTTCCCGATCAGACTGCTAAGTATGATAACGTCATCCGTCCCATGTGAAAGACTTTTCTCCAAGGCCGGTAAAATCGGAAAGGCACGCCCTAGATCATCAAAAAAGCATCTCAATCAGTTGATCTTTCTTAAAAATTTTAGTGAAGCCGAATGGTTTCAAGCGGTGATCCACATTAATGTAAATTGTAAATTTTTACGACTAATAATTCAAGAATGTTTTCTAAGTACATTTTTAGGGATTTTTTATATTATTCAGATATGTATTATGAGAATTTTTCAAATGAATAATAAACATGTTTTTGTACCAACTGCATTTTTTTCAAAAATGAACCGTAGATTTTTTCGATTAATCGATCTTTTGGTTCAAATTTCGATTTTTGCTGAAAAGTCGAGCTTTTCATTTCGATTAAAAATCGATTGCTCGAAAAATCGATTTTGATCGACATTTTTCCATCACTAAGTTATACGGAAGAGCATGGGTCTTTCAGTAAAATATGCAGATTAACAACGTAAAGATCTATGTCGTTTTGACGAAAACCTAATATAAGATGCACAATTTTATGTAGAATTGAGCACTGTAAAAAATGATGGCCTTGCCATACTTGTTTAATGGATATTAATAAATGTTTGCTGGGAAAAAAGGAGAAAATTCTTCAGTTACATGAAAGTGGCTCTACAGTATGTTGTTAACATTGGCAACGATAGTTGTGACGGAACGTGCTTACAAGCCTATTTGCTGACTTATTTTTAAGAATATACCTTAACGAGGTCCTTTTTATATTTTTTATGTTATTTAAATATTTCTTTGGTTATCGACATAGTGCAATTAATACTAATGCTTCCAAATGGTAGCAGCGTCATTGTTGCCAAACAGTAAACAAAAATATCAGTATTAATAAAATTAAAAAAAGAGTTTTATTTGCGAGGAATAGTTTGAAACTAAGTAAGAAAATACTTAACCTATTTTAGAATACGTAATACAGGGAATGAGCATGTATTCTCACTTCATAAATTAAGCGTGGCAACAACACGTCAGCCATGTTCCGAAGTCAAAATGAGTTAAAAGATCTTGTAAAATATAGAATGACACTGCAACGTGCTATATAATAGCAAACTCATACAATTATTGTGTATATGTTATCACACTATAGATGAATTTCCATATATCTATGGGTTTTTCTGGATCGGTATTTATTCATTAAATAGCATAGCTCTTTTACGGGATTATTAATCGCGGAGTCACGGTGGAACCTCCTCAATTAGATGCACTTGGATGTAATTTGTTCCTTATATGTTTTCGAAGTACTTGAAAAATTATTACAATCTGCTCTCAATGACACAAGGTTACCGCTGCAGCCTCCTTTAGGTTTTCGCGGCAAGTTTGAAATCCTTGAATTCGAGTCAATTTTCTTTAGGAAAAATTGTATGTACATCGTTACACCGCTGTGGTATTAGAATGGAGGCAGTGATTCAGGTATCTCGAGGATTTTAATATCGATGGAAACAAAGACGTTCATATTTATTTTACTGAAACCTCATCTCTGTGGAAGCCTCAGCTCTGTACGTTACGATAGTAATAATAATATCTTTATTAATCAATCAATGTGTTTAAACATTACAGATGTCGTCAAATTAAAACAGCATAAAAAAGAAAAAGCTTGTAATAGGGCAGCCAACATTTACTTGCGTGAAGCACTTAATTTTGAAAAAGCACTTCACTTACACTGAATTCATCTACAGAATGCAGCTTGTGTTGTGAGCCAAGTCAATTGGACTCTACTGAATTTCTCATTAGAGACAGATCTGGCTTGGGATAGTAAACAGTTAAAAATGTTCATACCAACTCTTTCATGGTAAAGATTTCCTGAGCCTGCAGTATGCAGCATTAAAATGATCTTTTCTCCTTGTGTTATAAATATGTACATCTGATGTAAAAGAGTATTCAGCATGATTATCCTTCATATACCTATCTAAGGATTTTGTGCATGTAAATATGTACCATATATTGTAGGTATGCCTAGCTTTGTAAAAAGAGGCCTACAGGAATAATCCTGGAGAGGAAAAAGTGATTACTCTGGCAGACTTTTTTAGGAGGAGAAAGATTTGCCTTACGTTCAGGACATTTCCCCATAGTTCTACTCCGTAGGTGTTATGGAAATGAAACAGAGAAAAATACACGGTGTTGAAAAAGCTGGCAGGAATCAGAATTCTTAGATTTCTAAGCATAAACAAGGCCTTAGAGAGTTTCTTTGTTGTCACAGATATGTACGATATATGCGTTGCTTAGTCCAGTAATTTGGCGTTGCATTTCCCTCTTTCGCAGAAAACGAGAAATGCGTGTAAGGCTTCGGTTTGCTTTCATCGCTTTTCTGAGAGCGTTCTACTCCTCGTCCCATCGATGTTCATCAAGATGGAAAGCAAATCTCGCGATCTGAGGGGAGAATTTTTTCGGTGTCTCAGAGATTGTTTCCCTTTGAAGAAAGCTCTCAGCTCCAGATGCTGATGTGTCGCTCTAAAATATGTATTCATCTTCTCCTGAGGAGCGATTGGAGAATGGATCAACCGTCACTCGCGCTGTGCCGTGACGTGGCCAAAGATCTCTCTCGAAGAAGAATTCTCGCGATGCTTCTAGAGTTTTGAACGGTTCTTTTCATCGCAGTAGATCTTTAAAGCAACGTTTACACGTAGCAGTTGACTGCTATGATAGTCAACTGCTAACAACTGTTAAACCCTACTCGCATGTGTAAATAGCAACTGCAATGCCAGTTCAGGTCGATACTGGACACTGTCGAACACTATCGATCCTAGTTCGAGCTATTAACAAAGTTGAAAGCAGCGTTTACACGTAGCAGTTGACTGCTATGACAGTTGCGAGCTTCGCGATGTATCTATATCGCTACTGCTATGATGCGTCCGCGTTAACTTTTATGCAGCTTAAAGCCCCTATTTAGACGTTGCCACAACAAATAAAAAGAGTTTCATTTTAATACTGAATTTCGCTTAAATCTTCATTAAATTCATCAAGCAATAAATTCCAAAGACGATTATCTTTTGTTCCCATTCTTTAAAGAGTAGAATTTCCCCTTTTGGAGGGGGATATCCTTGTTATTATATCCAAATTCCGTCGTGTATTGCTTTCCGTTGGCGATTGTTGCGATTGTGTTTGATACATTTCCGCTGGAAAGTAGACGGGCTTCAACTTTCCTAATAGCTCGAACGTGGATCGATAGTGTTCGACATGTGTCCAGTATCGACCTGAGCTCGCATCGCAGTTGCTATTCACACATGCGAGTGGGGCTTAGTAGTCAACTGCTACGTGTAAACGCGCCTGAAGCCCGTATAATTTCCAGCGATAATGTATCCAACACAATCGCAACAATCGCCAGCGTAAAGATAAACACGACGGAATTTGGATATAATAACAAGGATATCCCTCCCCAAAAGGGGAAATTCTACACTTTAAAGAATGGGAACAAAAGATAATCGTCAATGGAATTTATTGCTAGATGAATTTAATGTAAATTCAAGCGAAATTCACTATTAAAATAAAACTTTTTATTTGTTATGACAACGCCTAAATAGCGGCTTTAAGCTGCATAGAAGTTGGTGCAGACGCATCATAGCAGTAGCGTTATAGATATATCGCGCATCTCGCAACTGTCATAGCAGTCAACTGCTACGTGTAAGTAACTGTACAGTAACATACAGTAACTGCTTAAAGCAGCGTTCGACGGCATTCCGTAGGTGTATTGGTCTATCCCTGGGTAAGGTAGGCCTCTAAATAATACAGAACCTGTGAAGATGCCGTGACTTGGCGACGGAGGCCGCCAATAATTACGCTTCTCATGACCCGGTGGAGAGGGCAGCAGCTCTCATTCATATGAGTGAAGGTGGAGACCACAGTGGTCGGTACAGCGACACTCATTTCACTATAGGCGTGTATACATATAGTACTATAGACATTTACTTTAGCGGCTATAGTACTGCGATGTGGAAAGCAAAGAGAAACCACCACATTATTATCCCGAGGAATCGCAGCTACTCCACTCTTTCCTTTATTATAAGACGTGATGGAACCCTCTCGAGTAAAATATTCTGGAAGTAAAATAGTCCCCCATTCGGATCTCCGGGCGGGGACTACCCGAGAGAGTACATCAGTCAAATGTGATAACACTATCGTCGAAGGAAAAGTGAACGGGAAGATTGGAAAAGGCAGGGCTCGTATGAGATACATGGAACATGTTGTGAAGGATGTAAAAGAGAAGAATTACGTCACAATGAAAAGGTTGGCCGATAGAAGAATCCAGTGGTGAGCTGCGTCAAACCAATCCTAATATTGTTGACAATGGGGAATACGCATGGAATCTGTTTCTCGAAGATTAATGATGCACTCGATGCGAAATTTTCTCACCAATTTAAATACATAAGCCAAGATTGTCTATGCCAAACACAAAGATTATTAAATGCTATTAAAATGTTCCCGAAAATTGACGAAAGTCACGTGACCTGAAATGCCTTCTGACGTCACTGCACGGTATAGGTTCCATATTGCTACGGAGACAGACATTTATTTTTAAAAGAAAACGAAGCGAATATATTGTTTTGAAGTTCTAGGCCTCTTCTCGAACGAAACAATGACAGAAAAAGCACATTCCGACAATTTCCTTTGGTTGACTCCATTATGGCGGCGTTCTTCTAAAAAAAACGAACGATTGCATAAACGTAGTTGAAATTCTTGGGCACTATACAGGAATTATATAATTTATGGACGATCTTGCTCGTTACCATCCATACTACTTATATAAAAAATCAAAATACAATCGTTAATTGCATTAAACCAATGAGATAAATACATGCGTTTTTGCCAGGCATTCATTTAACAGCTTACCTCCACGCATAAACAAATAAACAACGACCATAGTGATACCGTGCCATGACGTCATGTTTTTAAGCTGCCGAAAAGGTACAATTTTCAAAGAGTAATATCTTTGTAACAAAACTTAATTCTTCAGTGAAATTTTCGCCAAGTACATTTTAGCTAAAAAACTTCACATTAAAAGAGCCATAAAAAATAGTGCATATTCCCCATTGATGATGATGATGAATATTCTGGTTACGCCAATTTAGTTTTATGCTCTTCCAGAGAAAGATGGTAACTCGCCACCTATATTTGATCAGGCACAATGCTAACAACACCCTGCGTTGGGACACGTTTTCGCATTAGTGACGAACATGTACGAGAAATCAACTACTTTTCCCTTGTTATACCTCATTTGGAATACGCTGCCAGTGTATGGGATCCCTACGAAATCGGTCTAAATAACGAACTTGAACGTGTGCAGCGAAGATTTGTAAAGGGACGGTATGATAACCTTATTAGCGTAACCAATCTATTAAATGAATTAAAATTGGAATCATTGTCAGATCGCAGGTTGAAATTTAGACTTAATCTCTTAAACAAATTCCAAGACCATATTCTCAGTGATGTTGTTAAAATTATTTTGCGAACCCCAACTTACTATGGTAGACTGGACCATAATCACAAAATTAGAGAAATTGATTGCCGAACTGACAGATTCAAAATGTCCTTTTTTCCTCGTACTATTAGGGATATGAATAACGGTAAATATATCCAGTACGAGCGTAGCAATGGATAACATTGGTAGCTGCATGTTGGTATAAGGACGTATAGCTAACCCAACTAACAGCATGTTTTTGCATGCATGCTTTGCTATTATTATCTTTTTTTAAATAGTGTAGTTTTGAACAGTACCTATACAAGTAGCAATCCTTTTTTATGCATGATATGTAATGCATGTTTGGTGAGAATTCACCCCCTACCATTCACCTTTATGGTGGCTTGCAGGGTATTATGTAGATGTAGATGTAGTGAAGCACTTAACTCGATTTGCGGCCTGGCAGATGTGTATATAGGATTAGGTACTGAAAGGCCTTCCCCATAAAAAGTAACGACATTCTGCTCGGCGACCCTCTCAGAAAACTGGAGGGCCTTCGCTGCCCCATCTTCTGTGGCCTTGGGACTGTCTCCGAATCATCCCTCTCATAGCCCACTTTCTCCTCATTTCCGTCCTTCGCATTTCTTCCATTATTGTCCAAGGTCTTCGGCACAGTTTTTTCTTTAAGGAGGTTGGATCGCGACTGCTTGAGTCAAGTTGTCTAAGGAATCTTATTAATTTAAGTACGAGAATATGCCTGATAAGTGATCGTTATTTCACAAAAAAAATTACCTCAGCTATTGAAAGTCATAAATATCACAAGAAATACGATGTAAAATCGAAGGATTTATTTTTTATGATAATTTTAATCAGCTCGACTATGGAGTCAATTCAGTATTTACTTTAAAGAAATAAATTTATGTACTCAATGAATTTACTAATGTATAACACCATAATATTACTATCAAACCTTATGTTATAATATTTTTCTGAAATATGCTTTAATATCTCATTAGTAATCATATTGATCATACGCCATACATTTTGGCTAGAGCGACCGCAGCGCCACTTGAAGATAACTAACGCATTTCGTCTGTTATAAGCGCAGAAATTGGTGGATTTAGCGAAAAGTACGGTGGGTTGATGCCTTTCTTTTCGTGTCATTTTATTTCTCGTGAAAGTACGCATAAAATATCAGTTTTTTGCAAAAATGACATGTCACTGTGGTATTTTTAAACGTTATATTCCCATGTGATGGCCATTCTCGCCGTCAATCGTATGTAATTTAAAATGCAATTTGTGCAAAAAGGAGTGTGGGTTTGTATAATTATCTTTACTTTATTACACAGAGGAACTTTAGTTCTATAAGTGCTGAAAATATAAAAAAAATACATGATGAATAATATCATTACTAATGAGATTGAAAAGCATATTTCAGAAAAATATTATAACATAACGTTTGATAGTAATATTCTGGTGTTATACATTAGTAAATTCATTGAGTACATGAATTTATTTCTTTAAAGTAAATGCTGAATTGACTCCATCGTCTAGCTGAGTAAAATTATAATAAAAAATAAATCCTTCGATTATACATCGTATTTCTTGTGATACTTATGACTTTCAATAGCTTAGGTAATTTTCTTTGTGAAGGTAGGATCACTTAGCAGGCATATACTCGTACTTAAATTAATAAGATTCCTCAGACAACTTGACTCAAGCAGTCCCAAGCCAACTCCTTAAATGCAACGTCTGTGGATGGGCACAGTGTTTGGAAAACATTCTGAATTCAGAGAATAAATTCAGTGATGAAAGATTGCATGAGATGATTGAGTTAGCGAGGGGGGATACAGTTAAGTTTTCAATTTGGATTTGAAGGGCCCGAATTTGAATCCCGGTGGCGACTGAGAATTTTCAGTGGCATAGCGATACCTACTGATGGTCATGCGGAAAATTTTTCGTTCAGAACTCATTCAGTCAGATAAGACGTTAACAAATGAGCCCTTTGAGCTCTAAATAAGTAAAAACGTCACGAAAAAACCCTTAAAAAAGAAGTAATGTGTATCGTGAAACCGAACCACTCGCTTTAATAATTAGGCTAAAATGTTATCTAATTGCATTGGAAACTTAGGTTAAAATTCTAAACAACTTATTCAATAGTTTTTTGGTTGTCATAATTGAGATCTAGGTCTAAATGCCATTAGCAGCTGTGACTGGTTTAAAGAAAGATATGCATGCATTTCGGTATTCGCTTCTATGAGGTCCAATTTAGCTTAAACGTTCCTTATTCTCTTGTAAATACATATTTATTTTCAATAATTCTCAAAAACGAGAGAAATCGCCGTTGGTTTAAACATTTGGTGGATAAAGTAGTAGTATTACACTCAGAGAACTTGATTGGAATGAGAATACTTGGTTGTTCCACATAAAAATTTTTATTTCACAACACAACACGACTTAGGTTTCGACGATAAAACGTCATCTTCAGGTGAAGACTCTACAGAACATCAGTATTTATATAATAGCTTTCGGGGATTATAATTATACTGACGTTCTGTAGAGTCTTCACCTGAAGATGATGTTTTATCGTCGAAACCTAGGTCGTGTTGTGATGTGAAATAAAAATTTTTATGTGGAACAACCAAGTATTCTCATTCCAATCATGATTCAAGGTTCCATAAAGTTACGGCTGATACCATCAGTTACTCAGAGGACTTTTTTTTGCAGTATTTGTAAGGTAGCGTAACTTACAAAATCAATAACTTCACTTAATTTCATGTCGAGCACCTGAAATGTATTTCAGCAGAACTGGTATAGTAATTGCTAATTTTATGATGCCTATCCTTTAAACCACTCTCGCGCGCAATCATTTCAATTTGCTGTTAACAGCATCTATTATTATTATTTAATGTTCTGGGACATTCTCTCCCCTGGAACAAGTACAAAAAATAAAATAGAAACTTATACATTTGCCTCAAGACAAAAAATACCATACATGATTCAATTATTTTACACAATCGCAACACAATACTAGCAGAACACTAAATTTTATAATTTCAGTCAAATTTTGAAACATAATTTTATAACAGCAACAGAAACAGTATTTAACAGTAACAGTGGAAACAGTTTAACAGAAACAATTGAGACGAATTTCAGTACGATTATTTACTTGAATTTAGGTTAAACATGAGATTAAAACATTTTTTTTAAAGGTTTGCACATAACTGTACGTTTTTAATTCATTTGGCAATGAGTTCCACATGTGGGTAGATGTAAAGGCCGTTGTACACGGTACAATTTCTTGTACAAGAACTTGTACCATAAATTGAACGGCGAGATTGGACCAGGATATTGTACAAGAAGTTGGTTCACGGTCGTATACGATCAAAGATTTTCGTGCAATTTGTGCGCCAATAACATGCGCAGATATCGTTTTCTGTCCAACAGCTGAATCGCGATATCCGATGACGACAGTATTTTGAAAATGCTGCCATGGGTACAATGGCATGCTACCATTAATTCTAGCATTAATAAGATGAAATTTTACGATTGGTTACTTGCTCTCTTTCATCGGCTCATAAAACCCATCATTTATCGTCCAAACAGCATGTTTTCGCTCGTTGCATATATTTATTTTTGGTTCAATAACGTCATCTTAATTTCATTGGGGTTTAATGTTTGCCAGTGTGTCCAGATCATCTTTTGAGAAATAGAACACTTCTAACGCGACTGACGAATATCATAATATGGAAGCAACAAAGAATATCACCATATGTACAACAAAAATGGAAGTTTCGCCATGCTTATAGGAATAAAAGTGATCGCAAACAGAACACCAACCTTACGAATTTTAAACGAACGCATCACTACCGTCACATGTCATGCGCAGAAGCTACTGAGTGGATCTTGGACAGTTTCATCCAAAAATATAGAGCATGATCTAATTTCTTGTACAAGAAATTGTACGAACCCCTCGTACACGATACAATTTGCGCATTGTACAAGTTCTTGTCCAAGAAATTATACCGTGTACAACGGCCTTAAGAACGAAGGGATGGTGGTACATTATAGTTCTGTGAGCAGGTAAGTTAAGTCTGGATGGGTTACTTCTTGTTAACATTGTCCTACTTTCAGGTGGATGATGAAAAAGGTCCAGGAGGTATAATGTCGGTTTTTAATTTTTAAGTAAATAAAATAAAAAGGCACATAGCAGATATTTCCTTCAAGATGGAATATCCATCCAAAGGAGCTTTTCCCTGTAAGGGGAAATGTGCTCGTCCATGCGAAGGTTGAGAATGAACCGAATGCAGGAATTTTGCAGCCTTTGTAATTTGTTATTCAGTTC
Source organism: Platycnemis pennipes (assembly GCA_933228895.1). Classification (NCBI taxonomy): domain Eukaryota; kingdom Metazoa; phylum Arthropoda; class Insecta; order Odonata; family Platycnemididae; genus Platycnemis; species Platycnemis pennipes. Next base: position 11,307,508 of record OW121850.1, on the reverse strand, counting down.
ATGCGAAAGGTCACCGAGTACTAGAGTACAGAAATCATATTGAGGAAAAATTAGCGTAGTAATTAACATTTTTCTAGTGTGCAAGGGTAGAATTCTTCTGTGAGTTTTAAGCTTATATAATATTCCATGAACTCTATTAGAAATTGTATTAACCTGGTCGTGCCAAGACAAGTTGTTATTCATGATAATACCCAAGTTACGAACAAAATTGGAATGCAGAATGACAATGTCATCAACTCCAATCCGTACTGGTAGTTTTCCGTACTAATTTAATCTATGGGGATCTTGTGGTGCGAATGATAATTTTGATATCATCAGGGTCTTTTAGAACAGTGTAATTGCACTCACTCTACGGATACGCCGATTATATTTTCTCAGCTCTTTGCAGGGCACTTGCGAGGAAATGCTAGAAGATCCTCAATTCAAGGCGGACGCAAAGCCACCTAATCAAAGGAGTGTGAAGTATCGTTATTCTTTCTGAGCGTGATTCTGAGCGAATGCTCCTCACGTCTTGTTTATCCGATCACGTCTCCCGAGGCCGCAGTCTTCCCCCACCTACTCCTCCTTATCGGTTTATTTCCGGTTCTGCTTCTTCATGATTGAGGGAGGCAAGGGAGAGAAGTGGTCGACGTCAAGGTCGTGCTAAACGAACTATTTCATCGATCGCTCGTTCGATGAAATAGACTATCGCTCACTTTCCTCAACCGTTTGGGATGCATTTATCCTTAGCAGCGGCATAAAGTGCAAGAGTCTTTTTATTTCAATATTTGCCAATTGCCCTGACGAAGTAAGGGCGTTTCAAGTACGTTGTTCTTCACGCAGTGTACCGCGTTGCAAACTCGTTGCAATTGTGTTTCCGTTACCTCGAATAGTGCCTTGTAACCTTGTAATATTTGGACAGAGTCAGTTGTAAACGCGTTGCAAATGCGTTATAACCACGTTGCCATCATCGTGTACGTGTGTTGTGGGTACAGATGGGGAAATTACCGTAATTTTTAATTGAGGTAAATTACCGTGGTAAATTACGGTAATTTTCGAAAATTACCGAAATTTTCCGGTAATTATAAGTTTTGAGCTGCAAATACTTATCAGAGGACTCAAAACGAAATCAAATAGCATTGAGATATAAATATTGAAGCTTATATCAAACATATCACGACGTTTATCTATTATAACTCATTTAAAAAATTAAAACGAAGTTGGCATCAACACGCAATTTGCCTCTCTTTTGTCACACTATGAAAAATTTTCGTTCCAAAGACATACCTCTGCGCAATGTGCATTTGTTATTTTACTCAGAATTAGTTGGAATTAATCATGGACACAATGTAAAAAAATCGTTTTAGCTTCTTAATTTATAATATCACCCATTCCAATGGTTTCTTTGTGAGGAAGAAATGTTTCTGAAAAAGAACTTTTCTGAAAATTACCGTTTATTACGGTAATTTTCAGGGGTGTTGGTAATTTACGAAAAATACCACGGTAATTTACGAAAATTACCGAGGTAATTTACCAAGTTGCCCATCTCTAGTTGTGGGTCCGTTTTTGTGTTCAAAAAATGGCATTGTAAGCGCGTTACAGCCGCGTTGCCTTTATCATGTATGTTGTGGGCACACATGCCCGTGGAACTCTACCTATATAGCCTATCGAATAGTTAATACAAAACACTCTAGAATACCTTGCATGAGTGCATCTACTAACTTATAACAACTCCTTTTATTTTTAAGTTATACACTGGAAACTTACCGTATGCATAGAAAACATGTATATCTAAAACTATTTACACTTTGGTTGCAATTGAACGACTTGGCATTGATTTACGGGTCATTTAAGTCGGTGCTTCGCTCGAACACCGTCAAAAACAAGCACTTTTTACGTCACAAACGTTGTAAAAAATATGAAAATACGTTTTAAAAATTTAAATTTGCCACTCAATAACGCAGAATGAAGTAAGAAAAGCTACGGTGTGATTAGTTTTTCTGTAAGCCTAGCTATTAATTTGTTATTTGTATTCAAACTCGAGTGCACATAATTTCTGCGCCGACAGTAGTACCAAAATTTGAAAAAAAAATATTGCAAATAGAGAGTGATAAGTTTTTAGTTGCATAAGATAAGTACACTTTATTTTATTCTTTTTACATTTTTCTCGTTCATTTTGAAACAACTGCCTAAACTGAATTCCTATCATCCACCCAATTAATACGACCTATCTCCCGTCAGCTGAGTAAGCTTTATGGCAACAATGGCTGGTCGGGAGGCCATATATATACAGCTGCTGGCTGGCATTCAATTGATTGTGATAATTAGCCTACTAAAAGAAAGCCACTGGGGTGTTTTGCGGTCTTAAAATATTTCCCAAATGACCATTTTGTGGAGAAATTTTTGCATGACCGTTGAGAGTATACATAACGGGTGTTATTTCAACTCCAGGAGAGAAAAATAAGAATATCTTCAGTAACGCGGCAATCCATGAGAACAAACTTCACAACGAGCTTTCCCATGTTACCAATCATTAGCGGGCTGCGCTAGAAATTGCGTCCAAAGTACGTTTTCCCCACATACCTACAACGTGGTCAACCACGTTGGATTCACCTTGTAACTGCTTTGTTGAGGGTGGACAAAAGTCCGTTGTAATGGTGATCTCACATCATGCTTACAACGCGCTTTGTCGCGTTGCAAATGCGGTGCAACTACGTTGGAAGTGAGTTATAAAGGAAGTGCGTTGTAACGACGTTGTGAATCTGTTGGAAGTCTGTCACAACACGTTTACAACTTATACAACAAGTAATCATTGTGCACAAAAACCTGAAGACCTATAATACCCTCCAACTTCTCTTTCACTTGTCGTACCTATCCACTGATCGTATTGAGTGTGGTTAAAATACTTCGGTCAGATTTTACCGTCTCTATTTTGGGTTTTAGTTAAATAATATTTAGCAAAATATTCTTGGCCGATTGTAGGCTCTCATAATATCTTCTTGATATCTCTTTTTTATTGCGTCAATGGAAGATCTGTAGCAGAAGTAGACTTGAGTTTTAGTTGTTCTTACGGCTAATGTTATATCATACCGCATAACCTAAGCTCAGACTAACTTGAGGCTGACCCAATACCCATGTCCAAAACAAGAATCGAACCCTATGACACTTGCCAAAGAAGCTGATGATCACCCTGGCTACCACAGCCAGTGTAAGACGCCCATTGGATAAATTTTCCTTCACCATCATCATCATCGGTCAACAATCCTAGGATTGGTTTGACGCAGCTTTCCACTCGATTCTTCTATCGGCGAACCATTTCATTGTGACGAAATTCTTCTATTTTACATCCTTCACTACCAGTTCCATGTATCTCATACGAGGCCCGCCTTTCCCATTCTTCCTGTTCACTTTTCCCTCGACGATAGTCTTCATCAGGCCATCGTGTCTCAAGATATGGCCGATTAAGTTGTCCCTTCTTCTTTTTAGAGTTGTCAGCAGACTTCTCTTTTCTCATCTCTTCTTAGCACTTCCTCGTTACTTAACCTGTCGATCCATTTAATCTTCAGCATTCTTCTGTAGCACCACATTTCAAATGCTTCTACCCTTTTCTTCTCCACTGCTGTCATCGTCCATGCCTCACTGCCGTAAAGAAACATGCTCCAGATGTATGTTCTGATGAACTGTTTCCTTACTTCTACGCTTGTATTTCCAAATTTTCCTTGCTGTGTGGAATTGTAACTAATAGCACGCAGCAAGAAAGAAGAGGCCAAAACCAATGTAATACTAGGAAAATAAAAATTATAGAGATGAATGATTACTGCTAACTGGGAAGCCGAGTTATCAGAGATAAACTGAACAAGAAAGAGATAGTCAGTAAAATAGCCTAGGAAAAGAGGGCATTTCAGTAAAAGATGAATCTACTCATAGCTGGGAATACAAGTGAGGATGCGAGGAAACAATTCAGCAAAATGTACTATGGGAGAAAAAAGTTTCCCAACAAATGGAGAAATGGAGCGCCGCCACTATCGCTCTGAGAGAAAATCGGATTCCTTTCTGACGGTACAATATTCTTTGGTCTAGGCCACCACGAGGGAAGTTCAAACACGGTAAGGTGATGGACTCATCGCCCGAGTATGTGACGGAATGCCGAATGCTTGTCTGCCCCTAGCTGTAAACGTGCTGGCGTCCAGAACGGACGCAAATTATTCCTTGCAAGCATTTTAAACACTCCATTTAACTATCTCGTTCTCGCCGAACTTCACTCCGCATTCTCCGTCTTTCCTCCCTTTTTCTTTTAGGCCTCGCTCCTTGTCTCGCACTCAGGCAAGGTCCTGGGATTCACTCTTTCCTCTCTTTCTCCCATATGAAAAGGTTAACAAAAGACGAGGTAGAATTTTTCCGCGTCCATATAAACCATTGAATAGCTCCTTTAATATCAGTAGGGAGTGTTCGACCTGTATTGTAAATGACTGGCAAAACGACGTTTTCAATTCGAGACCTGAAGATAGCGAATGTTTTTCGTTCACCACTTAGTTATTTTACGTAAGCACTAGATACATATTTTTATACAAGACACTTTAAAGGAATTTTCTGTTATTTTTTACCCTCGACCCCTCTTTCACCATGGAAACCTATGTTTTGCCGTTAAGGTGGCTGGTCGGGTAATCGTTAGTCATTGAGGAATTTAGTTATTTAAATTTTAATGCTCGTTTAAAATTTCAATAATGGGTCTCAGTTACACTATATTCAGTAGGAATGACTAATATCTTAGGTACAATCTGAAATATTGTGCTTTAACTTTACACATTGCCATAAAAATTTGCTTAAATGCAGACTTGATTCATTTCTTAAGTCATTCTTGCGAAATTAATTTTCCGAAAACAGTTCTCACCCGTGGCCATAGAATTCAAAATAAGTATTTTAATGAAGATACATTGTCACTCGAATGCGAACTAGTATTAAAATATGTTTCTATAAATTATTTAATCTTTCGTTTTTAATCCGGCAACAGCGTCCATTCTGCAACACGCTGTAGGCAGTTGTTTGTTCCAGTAGTCGTGACGACAGGTGTCACTTACGTCGTTGTTTACATTAGTGACCAAGTGCTTCTTTGGTGGTTTCTTGTGGTTTGCAACGCTGAATTACTCGTAAGATTTAGGTGCTTTTCACGTGGGTCTGCCCAAGTTAGATCTGTTCGTCATGTCTACGTCTTTTCGAAGAAAGGGAAAGCTCATTCCCCCAAAAAATATAATAGGAGAGTAAATCAGTCGCTCTCCATGAAGGCAAAGTGGGAAGTAAAAGCTTCATCTGGTGCACACAATTCGTCTACGCAGCTTTTTAACGTCGGAGGTAGCCGTTTGATTGATATTGCATTTGCTGGCGAGCAGCTTCTCTACTCTGCTAAACTCTAAACTGCTCTAGACCTATAGGTACCAATATGAAATTAGCGGGGGTATTTTCATACTTCAGCAAAGCTTTTGATAATATCACAAAAAAAATTTTACTTTGTAAACTGTATGAATCTGGAAACCAAAAGTAAATGAAAGTGATAAGGTTTCCAAGAACGAAAAAGGATTTAATTTAAGAGTAGGAGGCCATAAGTTAGAGCAGGAGGAGAAATTTAATTACTTTGGTAGCATGTTGTAGGAAATAGGGTATAGTACGTGTGAGGTTCATTGGAGAAAAGCATTGGCGAAAGAGGCATTTACTCCTAGTAGAGAGCTTACTACAGGAGCTTTGAGTAGGGATGTTAAGAAAAGACTGGTGAAGAGTCTAATATGGAGCGTGGCACTCTATGGTTTGGAAACATGTGCTCGGATGGAAAAGGTTAGGTGGATGGATAGGAAGATGAACGAGGAGGTGTGGGAGATGAAATTCATGACCTTTGTCACAAGTAGGCATCAGGAATAGGCACCATTATTCACTATGAATCATAATTCACTTGAAAAATAAATACAATAATTGTAAGCTAACAAATTTTCAGCATTTCTCTCGTACAGGTTCTACTGTGAGGAGGAGGTATCCATATATGCATATTGAGTGGCAAGGTTTTCTTAGTTATGAACTGTAGGAATATTTAAGGCTTTCAATATGTTCTTTGGAGTCAGTATAATGACAATGACCTCAGGAATTAGTGAGAGGGACATGAGAATGATTCCCAGAAAAAGTGCAAAGGTAAGTGGAAAGATGGAGGTCAGAGAGGAAAGTACATTTTTTGAGATGATAGGTACAAGTTCATTTCATACTGATAATGCCTCATTTTATTATAAATTTTCCATAAAAATGGATCGCCTACTTCCACCTAACACGATCAACTGTCACGTCACCTCAAACCAGGGAAGTTAAATTCTTAGTACTCATGGATTGGTATACTTGTCAAAATCTTATTATCTTGGAGTAATAAATGAAATCGAAATAATTTTATTAGGAAAGTATTTATCTAGTTAGATTGCAATGTCCTTAGTGCTCTACAATAATTGGCAACACAATTCACTTGTTTGAAATATTCTACCTAAATTAGAAGAAGCACCTAAGCCCATCGACACCACTGGAAATTGTATCTAGAGTATGCTTGAACATTGTCAGGGAAGTGATCAAGAAATAAGCGATCTTCTATGCTACTCATCACAGATCCTCAATTGCTCTTCTCATCGCCATATCGACTTCTGCATTAGAATCTTAAAATCATTACGTTCTACTCCCGATAAATACTAAATTAGACCACTGTTTCTAGAATTTTAGATAGGACTTTCAGTTTATGCAAACTTCGTATTTTTTTAACTTCACGATAATATGCTTGCATATTACGAGCGAATATTAACCATTGACCCATTGGGGAGTAATGTTCACAACCGCGATAACAGCATTTGACTTTATGTTATCAAAAGTGCTTTGGTTTATATTGCATATAAAGTAATTTTATAAGAGATTTTCTCTTCACAATTCGTCTGATTAGCATGTCCTGTACCTTCGTGTGCCACGTTGCCAACTGTACACCACATTGCCGCGCGCGACATTTGAAATGCTCGCATACATATTTTTTAATCGTATTTACGAAAAATTTCAGTCCATAGTATTGAATGATATTTTCAGAATAGATTTTAATTTATCAGAGCTATATTATATCAGTTTTTGGTAAAAATCTGTTCAGTAGGAATGGAGAAAGTGCGTTATTTATCCTATTGGAATGGGGAGCGCCATAAGGCTCCACGTTAAAAGAATCTAAAATATCGCAAAAACTATGTCGATGATCACCCGTTTTTTCTTCGATATTCCATAGAATATCCAAAAAGGAACATATTTGGAAATTTTTAAGAAAATCTGTTCACTTTGGTTTTTTAGACCAGCCACCTTAAAGCGAATTTGGAACTGATCTCATGATAGGTGGATGGTCTACTGCTGCAATCACTTTCCGTATTTCGCTGCTTTAAGGGAAATTCTCCGGGAGAGTAGGTAAAGAAACAGTTTTTATGTCCAGCTCTTTGTCTGCTGGTCTAACGGCTTCCCGAAAAATTTCCGCCCTCCCTGAACTGGATTTGAGCAAGAATATTATTTCACTTAACTTGCTTGTGATTATTACTGTATCTCTCTCTTTTGCTTATCGAATTGTCGATGCTTGTCGAAACTGTCAGCTATCGAGGTATCTATGTGATGGGGTCGTAAAATATTGAGTAGGAAGATCATCATTCGATCATTCATCCACAGCGGCCATGCAATATTCAGGCCGCATGATGACTCTTTGAGGCCTACAACTTTATGATAATGGGTTTCCAACTTTCTTTTCGTTTTCCAACGTTGTGCATTTTTGATAATTTGAAAATACATCGCTCGATAAAATTTTTAATCCACCTGAATTATTGTAATCATTGTTTTCTTAATGCAACTAATCAGCTCAAACATTTTCAAGATAATAATTTTTCAATGATTTTCATCGTAGGTGTTTAATTAATTACTCATTATGGAATATCTCGCTGGATCATCTTCTACAGTAAAATATTCTCTGATCACTAAGTCGTCACCGAAACAGACTGTTAGATATCCAGAATCGACGGAGTTTCTTATGGAAGTGACTTTTTCGACATAATGATGATCACACAGTCGAAATCTTCTTCTTTGCAATTCTCTCCAAATGTGGCAAAATCCCACTAGTACCTAAAACTATATTAAAGTATTGAGGACAAGTGTAAGAAAATGTTGAAGATGTATTTTTCAACCTTTTTATTGAATGAAACCCTACCAGTATCGACACTCTCGTGTCATTGTCAAGGGTACTCAGATACAATGACACGAGAGTGTCGAAACTGGTAGAATTTCACTCAATAAAAAGTGTGAAAAATACATCGTCTTTTACAAAATTTTACAAAACACAAGTTTTTCTTTTACCATGTCACGTTTTCACCTGATTCTATTCAATGCTTGTGGACTAATCATAAATTTTGCTAGTTAAGGGCAAATGTGACCACAATAATAAACAAATAAGAATATTCTTCCAATACCAAAGCCAGAAATAGTTCTACAACATTACCCTGAATTTGTGATCTATAAGGGGTGTGAGTATATATAAAGCAGAATTTTAGCGAACGATTCCTTATTGCGGAGAAAAAATAAGGAAGTATGTATCGGCCAAATAAGTAAAATGACCAATTCAAATACAGATCAATACTGAATATGTTACTCTAGAACACTTCTGATTTGGGTATTTGTTTCCAAAGGGTGTCCGTGGGATTTGGCTCAAAAGTGAAAATAGAAGTTGAAGAGACTGTTTTCAAACTTTTGTTACTCGCTCATAGGCGGGGAAGCTATTAAGCAATACACATGAACAGTATTTGAATTTTTGACCAAGAGTTTATCCTGTGCGTAAACAACTATGATTTCCTTCTGTTCATTAAGTCTTGGGTTGGGCAAACCAATATTTCTCTTTTTGAATGAAGGATTCATGGACGATTCCAGCCAACCAACTTACACTTTACCACCAGAATACACTCATGGAATACCACGAAATACCACCGAAATCATTCCAATTTCTAAGCCGCAGGACATTTACTTCTATAAGCCAGTCGAAATATTACTTTTTTCTATCCAAAATTTTTCATACTTTATGCATAGAAAATGAGATTTTACCAATGGAAATGATATAATTTAAATCCATACCCTACTTCATCAACAGCGTTTGGCCTCAGTGTTCAGCCAATATACGCGTGGTTTCCCTCAGGACTCTACAGTGAAAGACAAGTTTTGTAATGTAAAGCAAGTTGTAAGTCCTGACGGCTTAATGAAATCCAAATGTTGTCATAGATTGTCATAGGTGTAACAATCACTAAGGATTTATCGTGGGGAAGACACATTCGGGAAATATGCGGCCGAGCGAAGAGAAAACTAGGATTTATAAAAGGAGTACTTGGGATATGTGATGAGAAGACAAAGGAGCGATGTTACTTTTCACTAGTTAGGACCCACCTTGAGTATGCAGCCAGTGTATGGGATCTGAATGAATTAGGTTTGATCAGAGAACTAGACAGTGTGCAGCGTAGAGCAGCTAGGTACGTTAAAATGTGTTACGATAGGATGAGTAGCGTTTCAGAATTAATATAAGAATTAGGGTGGGAATCTTTATCAGAGCGTACGTTAAAGTACAGATTAAATCTATTACAGAAATTTCAATCGGATAGATTTACTGAAGATGTTAGGCACGTATAAAAAACAGCGTATTATGCTAGATTCGACCAGACAAATAAGATTAGAGAGATAGATTGTGGTTACTGATAGATTCAAAATGGCATTTCTCCCACGTACTATAAGAGAACAGAATAGGCAGCATAGCAAAGGGATAGGTAGGGGAAATATTTTAGAGTAGTCTGTAGGGCATGATGGATGTATTAACCCCTTAAATACTATAGATACTAACAATCTAGTTGCATAAGACTTTCTAGTTGCTTGTTTGCATGTTAGTAGTGCATGCTTGGTGATCTTCACCCCCTGCCACACACCCTCGCGGTGGCTTACAGGGTATCGTGTAGATGTAGATGAAGATGTAGAAATGCAAAAGTGGAACAAAGGGCTCCACCAAGCTGAAATGAAGCTGTCGCCATGATTGGTGTATTGAACTTAAGTTTGTATTTACATGTACTAAGGGAAAATCATAGAGGTCTGTTAACTGTATTAGTATGCCACATAATTCGCTAAATAAATCAATGTGTTCGAAGCAGTAATTAGCGGCAGCTCTCATAATATTTACTAAACAATATAAACTTCTTCACTTTTTCAAACGAGAGAAAGAAAGCGAAGAGGCGAACACCGTGAGAATCCCAGGACCTTGCCAAAGGACGAGGAAGAAGCGAAGTTCGGAGGGAACGAGATAGTTAAATAGAACGTATAAGGAGGTTGATCCGAAAAGTGAAAGTCATGTCATTTTTTTTTATATTTTCAGCACTTATAGAACTAAAGTTCCTCTGTCTAATAAAGTAAAGATAATTATACCAACCTATACTCTTTTTTGCACAAATTGCATTTGAAATCACATACGATTAACGGCGAGAATGGCCATCACATGGGAATATAACGTTTAAAAATACCATTGTGACATGTCATTTTTGCAAAAAACTGGTATTTTATGCGTAATTTCATGAGAAATAAAATGACACGAAAAAAAGGCATTAACCCACCGTATTTTTCGCTATATCCATCAATTTCTGCGCTTATAGCAGGCGAAATGCGTTAGTTGTCTTCAAGTGGCGCTGCGGTCGCTCTAGCAAAAATGTATGGCGTATGAATAATATCATCACTAATCAGATATAATAGCATATTTCAGAAAAATATATAACATAACGTTTGATAGAATTATATTCTGGTGTTATAAATTAGTAAATTCATTGAGTACATGAATTTATTTCTTTAAAGTAAATGCTGAATTGACTCCATCGTCGAGCTGATTAAAATTATCATAAAAAAGAAATCCTTCGACTTTACATCGTATTTCTTGTGATACTTATGACTTTCAATAGCTTAGGTAATTTTCTTTGTGAAGTGAGGATCACTTAGCAGGCATATACTCGTACTTAAATTAATAAGATTCCTTAGACAATTTGACTCAAGCAGTCGTGAGACAACCTCCTTAAAATGCATGCGAGGAATAATATGCGTCCGTTCTGGACGCCAGCGCGTTTACAGCTCGGGGTAGACAAGAATTCGGCATTCCGTCACATACTCGGCGACGCTCCATTTGTCGGGAAACTTTTTTCTCCCGCAGTACATTTGAAGCATTTTTAATATTGGTAGTGAGGCATGGACGATGACAGCTGCAGAGAAGATAAGAATGGAAGTATTTGAAATGTGGTGCTACAGAAGAATGATTAAGATTAAATGGATCGACCGAGTGAGTAACGAGGAAGCCATCATGAGAGAGGGAGAAAAGAGAAGTCTTATGAAATTCTCAAAAAGAGGAAAGGAGAAATTAATTGGTCATATCATTTGACGTGATGGCCTGATGAGGGCAACGGGGAATATGCGTGAAATTTGTTTCTCGAAGATTAATGATGTACTTGATATGAATTTTTCTCACCAATTTAAAATACAAGCCAAATTTTTCTACGCCCACCACAAAGATTATTAAACGACATTAAAATGTTCCCGAAAATCGACTAATGTCACGTGACCTGAAACGCCTTCTGACGTCACTGCACGGTATAGGTTCCATATTGCTACGGAGATAGACATTTATATTTAAAAGAAAACGAAGTGAATATATTGTTTTGAGGTTTTTAGCCGTTTCTCAAACGGAAAGATGACTGAAAAAATACTTAAAAAAGTACATTGCGACAATTTCCTTTGGTTGACTCCCTTATTGCGGCGTTCTTCTTAAAAAAAACCAGCGATTGTATAGGCGTAGTAGAAATTCATGGGCACTAAACAGGCATTACATAATTAATGGACGATTTGCTCGTTACAATCCATACTACGTAAATAAAAATTCGAAATACAATCGTTTATTGCAATAAACAAATGAGATAAATACATACGTTATCGCCGAGTATGCATTTAACAACTTACCTCCACGCATAAACAGATAAACAACGCCCATAGTGATACCGTGACGTGACGTCATGCGATGACGTCGTGTTTTTAAGCTGCCGAAAAATTACAATTTTCATAGAGTAATATCTTTGTATCGCAACTTAATTCTTCAGCAAAATTTTCGCCAAGTACATTTCAGATAATAAACTTCACATTCAAAGAGTTATAGAAAATAGTGCATGTTCCCCATTGTTGAAGAACAAGCCAACGGGAAGAATGTCAAAGGGATGTTTCGTTTGAGATGTGTAAAACATGTGATGAATGATGTGAAAGAGAAGAAATACGAAAACATGAAGAGATTTGCCGATAGAAGAACTCAGTGGAGAGCTACGTCAAACCAATCTCAGGATTGGATACTTTCCCGTCTAATGGTGTTTGTGAAGTCTGTTCGGGTACTCTACCGGGTCATACTCTGTATTGCTGCCGACTTTTCGGTGGTTGAGTCGTCCATCATCTTCAAGGCTTCATGTCGTGCGAACCTGCCTGGAATTATAATGCCTGGATATATTTATATTTATTTATTGTGTCTGAGGTCAGGTGACGTCTGATTTGCTGGCTAATTCTCATATTTTTCCTTTCGTCCGTAAGGACAGCAGAGTTTGACCAGGTGTAGTATCCGAACAGCATATATAACCTCAGGATTGTGGGGCGACGATAATGAATGGAATGGGGAACATGCACTATTTTTCATAACTCTTTGAATGTGAAGTTCATTAGGTAAAACGTGCTTGGCGAAAATTTTGCTGAAGAATTAAGTTGCGATACAAAGATATTACTCTTTGAAAATTGTACCTTTTCGGTAGCTTACAAACACGACGTCATCGCATGACGTCACGGCACGGTATCACTATGGGCGTTGTTTATCTGTTTATGCGTGGAGGTAAGTTGTTAAATAAATACTTAGCGATAACTTATGTATTTATCTCATTTGTTGAACGCAATAAACGATTGTATTTCGATTTCTTATTCACGTAGAATGGGTGGTAAAGAGCAAATCGTCCATTAATTATATAATGCCTGTTTAGTGCCCAAGAATTGCTATAACGTCTATGCAATCGCTGGTTTTTTTTAGAATAACGCCGCCGTAAGGGAGTCAACCAAAGGAAATTGTCGGAATGAGCTTTTTTAAGTATTTTTTCAGTCATCGTTTCGTTCAAGAAACTAAAAACCTCAAAACAATATATTCACTTCGTTTTCTTTTAAAAATATATGTTTGTCTCCATAGCAATATGGAACCTATACCGTGCAGTGACGTCAGAAGGCGTTTCTGGTCACGTGACTTTCGTCAATTTCCGGGAACATTTTAATATCATTTAATAATCTTTGTGGTGGGCGTAGAAAAATTTGGCTTAAATATTTAAATTGGTGAGAAAAATTCGCATCAAGTAGTACATCATTAATCTTCGAGAAACAAATTTCATGCATATTCCCCGTTGTGAATTAGTTAAATGAGTGAAAAAGTCTCTTAGTTAAATTTTGTCAATTTTACTCTGTAACTCCCTTCAAGAGACCGATTCCGGCCTTTTGATACAATCTAATATTAAAAATAATCAAAAGGATAGTATTTTATGTATGGCTGTGTATTGTTCTATTGTGGTTTTAACAGGGCCTTGAAAATATATATTTGAAACTATTAACTTGGACGAAATACTTAGTTATTGATTTTATGTATGAAATCTCCCCGAAAGTCTTTTGGTCATAGAAATTCGTGTTTAGACTCATTAAGGGTAACGGATAGGTTTAGAACATTGAATAGTTGAGCCGTCTTGAGTGTCCTGATAATTGCTGGTTTTATATAGATGGTGCAATCACTTTGATGAGAGAGGCGATCGTTGAACCTGGGATTACTGCGGAGGGGGATACAACTCTACTCGGCGCTATCTGCCTGTAACATCCAGAGTCTTCTGGATTGACATACTATAACTGTGAGGGAGTAGTGTTGAGAGTGAAATATAGAGGACTCTGTTCACTCAGTTTCTCAACCATTGAGGTATGTTCTCATTGTTCTCAACTGTGGATTGGTGGGAGGGCTACGCTTTCCCCCTTGCATACACACTTTTGCCGAAGGCTTCCGGTAGATGTGGCTTTCATCCGTGGATTAGGTAAATAATATATTGAAATCTTTACACAACTGTAGTATTTTCCTCATATTTTTTGACTGAACGCTAATTTAATCTAGTTTCTTATTTCCTGAGTAATAATTTCAATAAAACAATAAGTTTTTCATGTCTTATGCTGAGATTTTAAAATCTATTTTTTTAATTAAAGCATCCTTCTCGTAAAACGCCAGCGCTGTATTTGATCGAGGATAAGTCCTTGGTGTGAGACAGCGGGTAATCCCCTGCCCTGCTCCAGGCGTTTTATAGCTCATAAACAAGGAGAGAAGGGAGGCATAAAACTGTGATAGCAGTCGATGTGTCGAGCTTGCGATATGGGGGAAAAGGAAATCAAGGCTGTTGAATATTTTAGAGTGGTGCTCCTGGTTTGAGTGGATGAAAATGAGGGACGAATTGCTTGAATGAAATAAGGAGATGGAACAGGAATTTGATTGAGAAAATTGAGTGAGAAAACGGCTCAATTCTCAAGTAAGTGACGCAAAAGAAAATATTTTTGAGTTACGGGTTTTTGGATTATAAATAAACTTCCGATTATCCGGGCTGCGGTTTATCCGTGCATCGCCGATCTATTTACTTTATCGGCAGTGGCCTCAAAGGTGAGTAAACTTTTGTCATTTTCCTCGAATCGTGACTTCCACTACGGTCCTTCCGATTGGTCCGGTCTTTCCTACGCCAGGCTTCGTGCCGAGGCTTTCGAACATTAAATTGCGGCCGGGACAGCTCTGCTGGATTCTATTTTCTCATAAAATGCTGTCGTGTACAGCAAGGTACTTTCCACTGGCAGATTGTGTTATTTTCTTAGGGAGTTCATTTATTGTTTTGCGGCTTACCGTCATTATCATTGGTCCTCAATCCTCATATTGGTTTGACGCAGCTGTCCACTGAGTCATTCTTTCGGCTAATCTCTTCATATTTACGTATTTATTCTCTTTCACATCCTTCATCACTTGTTCCATATATCTCACTCGAGGCCTTCCTTTGCCATTCTTCCCGTTTACTTTTCCCTCGACGATTGTCTTCATCAGGCCGCCATGTCTCAATATATGGCCGATTAAGTTGTCCCTACTTCTTCTTAGAGTTTTCAGCAGACTTCTCTTTTCTCCCATTCTCCTTAGGACTTCCTCGTTACTTACTCGGTCGATCCATTTTATCTTCATCATTCTTCTGAATCACCACATTTCGAATGCTTCCACCCTTTTCTTCTCCGCTGCTCTCATCGTCCATGCCTCACTGTCGTAAAGAAACAAGTTCCAGATATACGTTCTGATGAATTATTTCCTTACTTCTACGCTTGTATTTTCAGCTGTAAGTAGATTCTTCTTTTAATATAATGCCCTCTTCGCCTGGGCTATTCTATTCACTATTTCTTTCTTGCTTCGGCCATCGTTGGTTACTCTGCTTCCCAGGTAACAGAACTCTTTCACCTCTTCCAGTTTTTGTTTTCCTAGTTTAACGTTGGTTTTGGCCTCTTCTCTCTTGCTGCACACAATATCTTAGTATTATTCTTTTTGATCTTTAGATGTTATCTGGCCATTGTCCTTTCCATGGATACCAGAGTCTTATTCAGATCCTTTTATGTCTCTGCTGCGAGTGCTATGTCATCTGCGAATCGCAGCATGCGGCGTACCGTAGAGAAATGAAATTGAAGTGACAGAAAAACTGATTCTCCGTAATTCCCGATTATCCGTAAGCCGTCTACCAGTCATCAGCACGGAAAATCTGGAGTTAACTGCATAAATAAACATGTTGTGCAGTCTAAGCGGGGGTAAAAGGCATCAGCAAATGCGAATGGAAGATACTAGGATGAAACCTTTGAGCATTGCTATGCTCCCCGAATTAATCAAGGTAAAGTGCATTGACAGGTTTATGCTACAAAAATTATCAGCTATTATTCAGAAGGCACATGTACGTACGTTGGTATTATACCTAAATTTAACCCGGTGGAAAGCCCGAGAAGACTTCACGAAAATACATGGACAATGCCGGAAATCAGGGGGTCCGGATTCGAGTCCCGGTCAAGGTGAATGATTTTTTTCCCTGTGAAATATTATCTATTGTGCAGTTTCAGCTGGTAACGCCGCTGAAGTTTTCACGGTTAGTTCGTGAACTTTGAATTTGTCTCATGTTTAACATGAATAACAGAAGTGGCGAAGAAAAGCGTGGTAGCATTCAAAATGTGGTGCCACCAAAGAATTATGAAGATTAAATGGATAAATCGAGTGACAAACGAAGAAGTCCAAAGAAGAGTGGGAGAAAGGAGATGTCTACTGAATACCCTAAGATGAAGACGGGAGGGGATCGGGTTGGTGTGGTGGCTAGAGTACTGGCCTCTCATCCCAAGGGTTCGGGTTCGAATCCCGACAGTGGGGGATTTTCCTTTGGCAAACCGGTCTCTACTTGAGTGCACAGTGGAGGGAATTTTAGGTTCAATACTCCGTCCGTCGGATGGGACGTTAAGCCGAGAATACCTTGGCGTCTGTCGTTAAGAGTAGGCTATTGCCGGGTTTCTGTCCACCCTTCCTCCGTTCCCTGAAAACTCCTTCCGTTACCCAATGGGGTCGGTTACCATATTTTTTATTGCCGAATCTGATAGAGTTTGTAAAATAAAAAGACCGTATTTTTTCCGTTTTTTGATCCGTCAATTTTTTCTCGAGTTACATGTTTTTAACCCTTTCGGAAAAGTGGGCGTGGTGCAACCTCTTGACGTATATCGACTTCGTCCAATCACAACTGAGCCCGCGAAGCTACTTTTCCTTATCGCAATGGGGGGGGGGGGCACAGCTGACTCGGCCAATCGGAGTTATTGCGACAGCATCTGTGCGAGCAGACCTTTCGAGAACCCCCTCCACTCCCTTCCCTTCCCCTAAAAGCAGTCAAGGACGGGAGGAAAATGACGTCAATGTTATCACAGCAGCATTTTCGATGGGCGTCACCTTTTGCTTATTTTCATTTTTGATTTATGAGTGAATGGTCGTGGTTAGAAGATTAATTTTTTCACTAAAATTCTTTTTTCGTTTCCATCTAACGATTTCGTGTACTACGTTGCGATTTTGGTTTCTAGTTAACTCCCCCATTGCATACCTATTCAAATTGGCGCAAATGACCTCAACTATAGGTCGCCTCCCCTAAATAACGTAACATAACATGAAGATTGGACAACTTAATCGGCCACATTTTAAGGCACGATGGCCTTATGAAAACAATCGTTGGATGACAAGTGGACTGGAAGAATGGCAAAAGAAGGCCTCTTATGAGATATATGGAAGAGGTTGTGGAGAATGTGAAAGAGAGGAACTACGTGAATATGAAGAGGTTGGCCGATAGAAGAATCGAGTGGTGGGCTGCGTCAAACCAATCCTACACTGTAAAAAGTAGATCTGATTTTAAGGTACAAAAGCGATCTGAATTTCAGATGCAACAATTTTAAGACAGGGTATGTTGAATTTCAGTAGTAATATCTTGTCTAAAAATAAGGCAGGTGAACGACTGAAAATCAGACCATCCAGAATTCTGCTTCCTCTGCTTCCTGCTTAACTGCTCCTGCACCAACCATCCATGTTCCTGCCTCTTCCGCACCTTGCATCCGTGTTCCTGCCTTAAACCAGACAGCGCTTAAATTCAGATCGCACTGAAAATCAGATCAACTTTTTACAGTGTAGGATTGCAGGATATTTCCAGCCTGCCGCGTGAACGGCAATGAAATTCACAATAATAGCCATGCTAAAAAAATAACCTGGACCGGGAATCGAACCACGGACCTTTGGCTTTCCGGCCACTGAGCAGACCGCTAATCTACCCAGGATCCCTAATTCTTACGGCTATTTTACCGAGGTTCAAGGTACTAGATTTTGAGCACTCGTGGCCCATTAAGGATTGCAAAGCGAGGGAGAAAGGGTTTGAACCTCGGCAAAATTGCCATGAGAATGGGGGCGTTTACTCGGAACCGAAATCGCCATTTTGTACACGAAATTGTTAGATGGAAACAAAAAAAAGAATTTTAGCGAAAAAATTAATCTTCTAACCACAACCATTCACTCATAAATCAAAAATTAAAATAAGCAAAAGGTGACGCCCACCGAAAAAGCTGCTGTGATAACATTGACGTCATTTTCCTCCCGTCCCTGACTGCTTTTAGGGGAAGGGAAGGGAGTGGAGGGGGGTTCTCGGAAGGTCTGCTCGCGCAGATGCTGTCGCAACTGCTCTATTGACTGAGCCAGCTGTGTCCCCCCCATTGCGATAAGGCAAAGTAGCTTCGCGGGCTCAGTTGTGATTGGACGAAGTCGATATACGTCAGAGGTTGCACCACGCCCATTTTTCCGAAAGGGTTAAAAGCATCAGTTTTTCGCCGCTTATAACTCTAGAATAATTGACGGATCAAAAAACGTAAAAATACGTGTCTTTTTATTTTACAAGCTCTATCAGATTCGGCAATAAAAAAATATGGCAAACGACCCCATTAGGGATCCTGGGTAGCGTAGTGGTGTGCACATTGGCCCGGAAAGCCATTGGTCCGTGGTTCGATTCCCGGTCCAGGTGAATTTTTCCGCTTTGCAATTATTGTCAATCCTAGGATTGTTGTCCGATGATGATGATGAAATTTTTACGGACCCAAATGTGAGCGGTTGTGGGTAAGAAAATTAGGATGCATGACGTGTTTGCGGAGGAACCAGGGAAGAACTCCAAAAGAAAATTGTGGCAAACGAAGGACTAGATGTGACTTTTTAAATATGAGTGTCCTCCTCAGTGTATTTAAGTGTAAGCTCAGTATTTAAAACACGCCGCTGTCCCAGATTTCTCCAGAATGTTTATGTATCTTAATCTGGCGTGTCCGTGAGCGCGGAGCTCGCAGATTCCTTAGGGCATGCCGGGAAACCGCAGGTGGCTCTGGGGAAGAAGTTGCTCCCTCTTGTTATTCTAAACCGTGATTGCGTGAATTTCGCGCGGCGCGACTTGTTACAGGCCTCCGCGCGCGCAGCCTTCCTCAAGAGGGAGCAGTAATCTTAAGTGCTTAAGCTAGAGCGGCAATGCGAGAGTCACATCTTAGGGAGAAACGCGGCTGAAGTAACGAAGTGGCCGGCGTTAGACCTAACCTCATTTTACTCCCCCTTGTACTCCTGAACGAATACCTCTCCTCGAGAAGCCCTTCCTGCGACTTCACTTCACTGCAGGGATGTGACCCGAAAAGGCACTTCGTGCTGTACCTGGGAGGCACCCAGGCTCGGACTCCGAGCCTTGGCATTGAAGGAGACCCAACCCTTCACCACGGGTGGTTTATAGCACCAACTGACCAGTCACACTATAGTTTATTACTTCTTGAAGTTAAACATAAATCACAAAGCTATGTTCGTCTTCGTGTTGCACTAGTCACGCTGATGAAAATGGTTTTTTAAACACAGTTATACGATATATATGAACCAATTTACGCGTATTAGTAAACCAAGCCAGTTAAATGTACATTAAAATACTAAAGCATGTAAATTGGTTAATATCTATCGGATGACTGTGAGGTGAATTATATCTTTATTATTGCGTCCGCGAAGTTTCAAGGTTTTTACTTTAGTTCTTATTGGAATGCTATTCCATTAATAACCGCACTTTTTCTCGGAAACTATGCATCATGGCGCCACGAGACTAAAACTGTCATCTTCCTCTTTAAGTTTCCAGAGGGAATCTAACATTATAATTTAGCTGAAGTTAGCACCTTATTTTATATCGAATTTTATGTTTCCTGAAAAAAACGCGCGAGCCCAGAGCAGGACACTCCTACGGCAACGCTGCGCTTTTTCTGCGCTGCTTCAGCTAAATGATAATATCTGATTCGCTCTCGAAATTTAAAGAAGAAGATGACAGTTTTAGTCTCGTGTCGCTATGATGCATAGTTACCGAGAAAAAATGCGGTTATAAATGGAATAGCATACCAATAAGTACTAAATTTAAAACCTTTAAACTTCGCAGACGTAAGAATAAAGATATAATTCACCTTGTATTTTCAAAATTTGTTTCAGTCAAACGCTTTGCTTGGAAGTTATTAGACGTCAAAGTGACGCATGGCGCCGTAGCGCTAAAAATAATGGGCCCTTTTTTTACTCTAACGTAAGAAACAGGTCCAAAATTTGTTTTTAAAAATAATTTAACAATAAAAACAATCAGCAAAAAAATTATCTAAATTATTATGCAAAAACTTGAAAATCCGATGAACGGTTTCGGAGTTATTTAGGTTTAAATTCGAGTCTACAAGATTATGGCGGGGACAGTAGTTTCATGATTGCCAACTTCATACTGACAACATAAAGAGGATGACTGTTTTTATTTGTTGGTGTAACACGTGCAGTGACACAGGTTGTGTCAAAATGTCGTCCTATCCCCCCAGTATGAGAATGTAGCTTTGAATCTCGTTGGGAATTCTTAAACTGATAGAGCCTATTCAAATAATAACCTTACGAGATCTCAGTAATCAAAATAGCACAGGAAAAACTGGAGTCCAGCACAAAAAGAGGCAAAAAACACAGATTACTGAGTCCGGGACGGTGTTAACCTCGAATCCCTCCGGATCCTCGTTAAGGATTAAGACATGTCAAGAAGAAGTAATGTCTTCGAAGGAAAAAGCTGATTCCTTCACAACGTGCTCGTCATCAATCTCCTTCAATCTTGTGGAGCTTGAGCCAATGATTAACTGGTTTTAATCAATTGTTAACTCGTAATTGCAATATTGATTCTAGTTATTAGGCGTTAGCTTCAAATCCTTTCAAATCAGCGGTAAAGGATGAAGACACGGCACGAAGGAAAAGGCTGATTCCTTCATAACGTTTTCGTCATCAATAGATATCCTTAAAACTTGTGGAGATTGAGCCATTGATTAAGTGGTTTCCTTGTAACTTTTGTAGCATATTTTTTCCAGTTCTGTTTTCACAATGAATCAAAATGAAATTTATTACATCACATACAAAAAGGGTATCTGGAGAAAACTCCTTATCTAACTCTGTTTTAACTTTATTTCTGCACTGAAGTTATGCATACATATTCGTTGATTTGTGTTGACACTCGCCAAATAATAGCAATTTCTCTTGTCTCACCCATATCATTATCGCGTATTTAAAACATTTTTTTGTCCTGAGTAGAACTTAAGATCGCTGTATCGCACGTGTTCGAAAAAACATCGGAGAATTTCTTCGCTGAACATATTGTCAAATGACTACTTCTGAGCATCATATTCTGGCGGATGCATGAAAGTGAAAATGGAGAATTTCTTTTTGTCAAGGCAGTGGTCATTTCTTTGTGTCAAGGTAGACTTTGGAAAGTTTTATCCATGTGCTGTTCGCTCATCAGACGAAAGATGGAAATATGGGATACACTCTTAGAGAATTAAAACCAGGGTGGCGATCGTCAGGGAAAACCGGGGAAGCCTGGAATTGTCAGGGAATTTTGGGAATCTGGAAAAGTCAGGGAATAGTCAGGGAATTCTAGTAACAGTCAGGGAGAAACTGGATAAGGAAATTCTCGTTATTTTTCTACCGTTACGTTTACCGGGCAGTCTTTCCCGCCCTTTATTTCACCAACTAAAAATAATGTCCGTCGCCGAAGTGCATAGAATAAGCCCCGTCAATTCGTTGAACATTCAGTTGTGAATCTTATTGTTAGTTATTTAGCTGTGAATCAGTCGTACAATGTATCCCTTTTGTATATCCTTAATGCGATATTTGCCCAGTAGTGTTAAAATTCATAATCACCGTGTGTTCTGCTCATCACAAGGAATCCGAGGCTATGTTTTTCGGAAGATATTACCTCGCGTTTTTTTTAACTTCCGAGACTCGGGTCGAGAGGTAGTTGTAGCACACTAGCTTGTAGTTAATACGTGCTTGCAGTTATTAAAATACGAGACGATGGTTATTGAAACGGTAATACAAGTACGATCACACGCGTAAACAAAATCTTACGTGAGATCATCTTCGATTTCCATACCCCCCTTCCAGAGACCATAAGAAGAGTCCTCCTCCCCTCCCCACCTTTCACGCTCGACGTAATTATTGAATAGCCCCCTTAGCTCCCTCTCGAAGCAATTTAGTCAAGTCACAAACCACCTCAAATATGGCATTCCTAAATATGATGCTGCCGTTGCTAATTACCTCATGTTTTCGCTCACAGTGGCGCGATTACGTTTTGTTTGTTTGTACAAATATTTTTACATTTTTGGTTCCCTCTTACAATCAAGGGGTTATGACCACGTTAATCAAGTTGTTATTCGATTTTAAAACTCGTGCCATCCGATTTTGGTCCAGTCCAAGAACTTGGCTTTGGTTTGTGTTTTTCGCGTAGCTTAGTGATACCTGTGCCGGAGTCCGCCAGTAAATTGGCCATAAACTTTCCCTTCGATGCCTTTTCAGTAATATTCAACTTACCAGAACTACCACGACACGCCAACTCTTCCTTGAAGAATTAGACATTTTCAATTTGTAATTTTACCGAAGGAAATATACACAGTCACGGAAATACGATACACGGCCGCGAAAAATATATTAAATGTGTGTACATTCTGTTTGAACGCTTAACTTGTCAAGGTTTAATAAGTATATATTTTTTCATTAGGGCGGAGGTTCCATATATATTTTCCTTCTTATAGCTTTTAATGTATTAATTTCGGCTTTTGACGAGTTTTGACGAAAATTTAATTCAGCAGAAATAAATTATTCCGATGATAGGAGACCTTTTGGCGATCGATCAGGGAAATTGGTAAAGCCATCAGGGAAAAGTCAGGGAATTTGAAAATTGATTATCAGTAGCCACCCTGTTAAATGTACACAGCGATGTGTACATTATATGGTAGTTACATGCATCAGAAAACCTCATCTCATCCGATTTCATGATTTTACTAAATTAGTGTTGAGGCAAATTGATACCGTTTATATTATCTTGAGCGAATCTTATAGTAAAAATCTGAAAACTAAGAAAAAAACTCATGTGAACGCTTTTCATTCAGTCGAAGGAACTTTCTTTTTAAGTACTGAAGTAATTACATATTTGAGGTGAACTTCTTTCGGGGAATACTTTTTGGATTTATCCTTTTAGAATGTTGACACATGAATTCAACAAAATAAAAAAATAGACATTCCCTTGTTGCTAAATTTGAAATAGGAAATAATTGATCGAAAGTGTCGGAGAAGGTATTACAAGCTACAGGTAAAAGGAAAATACATTTGCCGTGTTCCTAGTATCAGTATCTGCAACGAAACTATTTTCGTGAAATTTTCCTGTTTAAGTGCTCTAATGGAAACTCATTTGTTTTCTCCTGTATGTCAAGACATAGACACTGTACAATACACTGATATTATTTGCCGTCTCTCAGAAATCAGTTCGCATTTCAGGAAATTCCTGTGTTTATGTGCTAAGAGATTATGCTGCGTTTAGTCCAAATGCAAATTCCTGTAATTAGACGACTAGATAATAATGGGGGCGTTTACTCGGAACCGAAATCGCAATTTTGTACACGAAATCGTTAGATGGAAACAAAAAACGAATTTTTGTGAAAAAATTAATCTTCTAACCACAACCATTCACTCATAAATCAAAAATTAAAATAAGCAAAAGGTGACGCCCACCGAAAATGCTGCTGTGATAACACTGACGTCATTTTCCTCACGTCCTTGACTGCTTTTAGGTGAAGGGAAGGGAGTGGAGGGGGGTTCTAGGAAGGTCGGCTCGCACAGATGCTGCCGCAACTGCTCCTATTGGCACAGTCAGCTGTGTCCCCCCTTTGCGATAAGGCGAAGTAGCTTCGCGGGCTCAGTTGTGATTGGACGAAGTCGATATACGTCAGAGGTTGCACCACACCCACTTTTCCGAAAGGGTTAAAAACATCAGTTTTTCGCCGCTTATAACTCGGGAAATAATTGTCGGATCAGAAAACGGAAAAATACGGGTCCTTTTATTTTACAAACTCTATCAGATTCGGCAATAAAAAAAATATGGTAAACGACCCCATTGCGTCTTTTCTGTATATCACCAGTGCTTGTCATTTTAAGTAGGTCAATGAAACTTTCGTCCTAAAGAACACCGTGTATTCTGAATGCCGTCCATTTTCCGTATTCTAATTGGAACCTATAATTAAAACATAAATATTGGTGTGTAGCAAGAGAGAGAAAGCCAAAACCAACGTTATAATAGCAAAACAGAAACTGGAATAGGTGAAATTGTTCTGTTACCTGGGAAGCCGAGTAACCAACGATGGACGAAGCAAGAAAGAAATAGTGAGTAGAATAGCCCAGGCAAAGAGGCCATTCTATCGAAAGAAGAATCTACTTACAGCTGGAAATACAAGTTTGGAAGTAAGGAAGCAATTCATCAAAACGTATATCTGGAGCATGTTCCTTTACGGCAGTGAGGCATGGACGATGACAGCAGCGGAGAAGAAAAGGGTGGAAGCATTCGAAATGTGGTGCTACTGAAGAATGATGAAGATTAAATGGATCGACCGAGTGACAAATGAAGAAGTCCTAAGAAGAGTGGGAGAAAAGAGAAGTCTGCTGACAACTATAAAAAGAAGACCGGACTACTTAATCGGCCACATCTTAAGACACGATGGCCTGATGAAGTCAATCGTCGAAGGAAAAGTGAACGGGAAGAATGGAAAAGGCAGGCCTCGTATGAGGTATATGAAGCAAGTTGTGAAGGATGTAAAAGAGAGGAACTACGTTAATATGAAGAGGTTGGCCGATAGAAGAATCGAGTGGAGGGCTGCGTCAAACTAATCCTAGGATTGTTGACCCTTGATGATGATGAATGAAAACATACGGTTGGTTCTCTTGCTTTATTTTCACCACTTACCCAGCATCCTTTTACGGGGGACATTTTGAATCTACCAGTACGACAATCTAACTGTCTAATCTTATATATTTGGTCAAATCCAGCATAATACGCTGGTGTTTTTAATATATGTCTAATGCCTGCTGGAATGTCTTTTTCGGGCAATCGGTTTGCAGTGAGGATTAAAGGCTCTGACCTCCTACCACGAGGGTACGAGTTATAATCCCGACAATGGCAGGGCTTTTCGGGGTTTGGAATTCATTGGCATCCCTTATCCTTTTCTGACTGCCTTATGAAGGGCACATCATGGGGAAGGGATCCGTCGGTGGAATAGGACGTCTTAAATTGTTTTTTTATGGCAGGGGCAACCGTTCTCCACTTTCATTAATAGTAGGGCAAGGTTGACGCGGACATTTCTGTTTCCTCTCTCCCCTCCTTTAAATATCCTGTTAATACCTGCATTACTCTTCTATCCTTAATGGCACAAATTTCTTTAGATCTCGGTTTCCTATCCTTGAAGCTATAACCACCGCCCTCACGACTGCGGAAAAGCGTTTTCTCGATTCAAGCTCAAATGATTTTCCTTCCGCCAGTATTGTTTTCCTATGTAATATTTTCAGGCCAAAACTTTGTTGTAAAAGATCTAATACCGATATGCTACGTGATTAATCCTTTTTTCTTCGGTTCACCCACAATCAAACTCCATTCTGCAAATTCCTTTGTGCGTTCTCTATTTTGTATCTTAAATAAAATATCAAGTCATCATGTAAGCCGCTATTTATCTCTATACGAAGTAGCGGAATGGTCTACATGCACTATTTTTTATAACTCAGTGAATGAGAAGTTTATATCGCTGAAATTTGCTTGTCGAAATTTTTGTTATAGAATTATGTTGTGTTATAAAGATATTACTCCTTAACCATTGTGCGTTCGCAATCGTAGTTTGTTTTAAGAAGGATGCCACAGTAAGGGGGTCAACCAAAGGCAATTAGTCGGATTGTGCTTTTTTTAAATCCCTTTTCAGCCATTTTTTTGATCAAGGAACGGTTAAAATCCTCAAAAATATCCTTCGTTTTCTTGTAAAATAAACGTCAATTTTCGTAGTAATAATGAGCCTATACCGTGCAGTGTTTCCAGAAGATGTTTCAGGTCACGTGACTTTCGTCAATTTTCGAGAACTTTTTAATAGCATTTGGTAATCTTTGTGCTAATCGTAGAATATTTGGCTTAATTACTTTAAATTTGTGTATTTAAATTATCGAATTTCGAGCCGGATCCGTAAAGATGGGAAACGTATATTCCGACCACCACAGAACTCGATTCCCAACCGATTAGTGGGAGCCAACAGACAGTCAAGATCATTGATATAACAGGTGGGAATTGGCTAGAGCTTTGAATGTTTTTTAAGCTATAATGGAGAGAATGGGCGTTAGAATGATCCTGGTCCTGACGAAAGGAACCAAGGAGTCCAATTGTTTGGCATCTCACCCAACAGACGGAGTATTAAATTGCGTACCTTAAGGTGGGTTTACGCGTAGCAGTTGACTGCTATGACAGTCAACTGCTAACAACTATTAAGCTCCACTCGCATGTGTAAATAGCAACTGCGATGTGAGTTCAGGTCGATACTGGGCACATGTCGAACACTATCGATCCCAGTTCGAACAATTAGCAAAGTTGAAGCCCGCCTACTTTCCAGAGGAAATGTATCCAACACAATCGCAACAATCGCCAACGTAAAGCAATACACGACGGAATTTGGATTTAATAACAAGGATATCCCTCCCCAAAAGGGGAGATTCTACTAGTTAAAGAATGGGAACAAAAGATAATCGTCAATGGAATTTATTATTTGAAGAATTTAATGAAAATTTAAGCATCAATCACTATTGAAATAAAGCTTTTTATTTGTTATGACAACGCCTAAATAGCGGCTTTAGGCTGCATAGAAGTTGTTGCAGACACATCATAGCAGTAGCGATATTGATATATCGCGCATCTCGCAACTGTCATAGCAGTCATCTACTACGTCTAAACGCTGCTTTACACAAGTAGGGATCGGTATTCCATCGCAAGAAAAATCTGCCGCAGTGTGTATTAGAACCTGGTTCTCGGGGAGGGAAGCCATTAGCCCGTACACCTTCCAGGCCTAACCTACAGCCACATCTACGTAATACCCTACGAGCCACCGCGAGGGTGTGTGGCAGGGTGTGAAAACCACCATACATTTACCACTGACATGCAAATAAGAGCTACTGTGATACAACCAAATGGAAATAATGTATGTATAGGAGTCTCGTTCAGTTAGGTAGATGTAATTAATTGATGATGGTAATTAAATGAATGATGGGTCATTCCACCTCAATTCAACAAACCTTTGTCCCTTAGGTCTTTCAGACTTTGATAAAAATTGGAAGTATGGGTACAAAATCAACTCAAACTAAATACCGTCAAACCGTTTTGTTAAAAAAAATTATTTGAGCGAATTATGCCTATTTAAAATTTTTCGCATTTTTAACAAAAATCCTTGCCTTAAGTCATATTATCACTTATATCTCCGTTTGTAATTGTCGTACAGTAATGATTAATAGCTCTTATTAAAGCTAAACCTTTATTGAATGCAAATATACCAATAAAAATTATTTTCTTCCATACCCTATTGTTGTTAATGACTAATGTTTGAAAACATTTTTAATAAACTTTTTTCAGTTGTGATTGGACGATGTCGATGTACGTCAGAGGTTGCGCCACGCCCACTTTACCGAAAGGGTTAAAAAAATCAGTTTTTTTGCTGCTTATAACTCAAGAAATAATGGACGGATCAAAAAACGGAAAAATATGGGTCTTTTTAATTTACAAACTGTATCAGATTCGTGAATAAAAAACGTATGGTAAACGACTCTATTGTGCTACCAGTCATCCAATACAATTAATGTGTGGAGTATTTTAGAAAGTCTTTTTTTCCGTCAGTAATGTATCAGTACGACTGAATGTATAATATGAAAGTGTAATATTATACATTCATCAAACCATTTAAAAATGAAGATACCTGAAGAATGAGAATAGAAAAGTGAAAGGTTGAGGGCCAGAGTAATACAGGTAAACTTAACGAAGGGTAAGTGCCAGTGAAACTGGAGGACGAGTGCATTAAGTTTCTCTTCTTACGTAAGAAGCGCTTTAGTCATTTTAGGGAGCTTCTGCGAAGTATGGAGGATGATGACTGACATTAACATCGGAAATAAAGTTATAAACATTTTTCATTTATGACCATTTAGCCTGTTATAATGGACGATATAGCTACGAATATATTTTCCCTAATAAACTGGGATAAATGCTGCGAAAACAAAGTCGAGTACCCAGGAAAAGATTGTAATATCTAATTTATTTCGTTAGTTGTTACCGCCGTCTGCTGCTATGGAAACTGGAAAACCTTCAATTTATCAAAATTGTTTCATCCCCAGCTAGCTCAATTAAATACACTTCAGATATTACACTTTTCAAAATATGTCACCTCCTTTCTGATGTCACTCACCCAAAACAAATCACAACACAATAATGCCCTTCTTAAGGCGCGTTTACACGTAGCAGTTGACTACTATGACAGTCAACTGCTAAAAACTGTTAAGCCCTACTCGCATGTGTAAATAGCAACTGCGATGAGAGTTCAGGTCGATACTGGACACATGTCGAACACTATCGATCCACGTTCGAGCTATTAGCAAAGTTGAAGCCCGTCTACTTTCCAGCGGAAATGTATCCAACACAATCGCAACAATCGCCAACGGGAAGCAATGTACGACGTCTGATATCGGGAATTTGGATATAATAACAAGAATATCCCCCCTCAAAGGGGTGATTCTTCTCTTTAAAGACTAGGAACAAAAGATAATCGTCAATGGAATTTATTGTTTGAAGAATATCATGAAAATTTAAGCATCAATCGCTATTGAAATAAAACGCTTTTTATTTGTTGTGGCAACGCCTAAATGTCGGCCCTAAGCTGCATAGCAGTTAACGCGGACGCATCATAGCAGTAGCGATATAGATATATCGCGCATCTCGCGACTGTCATAGTAGTCAACTGCTACGTGTAAACACTGTTTTAAAATACAAAGAAACTATCATTTTCTTCTTTCTTCAGGCTCTCGTTTAAGTAGGACAGGCAGGCCATAGATCACTTTATCACTTTCAGAGCCGCTTCACTGATCACTGACACTCGCATACAAGTAAATAACCCTCTTAAAATTAATAAATACAGGTTTTAGTCAGGAGTGGACCACTTAATTACTCGCAGGATCTCTGATGTTTCCTCGTCTGTCTCCTAGAAGTCGAAATAGCTGCCTCCGTCTGCAACCCCGAGATTTCTCAGCCCAGATGGTTGAAGACCAGCTCCGTGTTTCCTATTGGGCCGCTATACCGGAATTCTGTCCTTTGCATATTTTCAACAACTCCGTGACGTGGATTTATCTCCGCATGGACACTTTGTTAATATTTCTCCGACTACTCCGACGTGGATTCACCTCCATAAAGGACCGATTGTTGAATTCCGACTTCTAGCGACGTGGATTTACCTCCAAATTGACCGATTGTTAATATCTGACCCCTGAGTCGTTCTACTGTCCCCTTTATATTGGGTGCTTTCCATTCAAGCGACTCATGCGTCGTCTTGAGTTAACTCGCGGAAACTCAAGTCGACTTGTGTCTTCACGAATGGAAAGCAAGTTTCAGATGCGCAGTAGCTGATGCGCTAAGGATTTTCACGGGGACTCGTGATTGGTGCGTTTTTGTGGGAAGGAAATCAGGAGCTTCCTTCTATTTGACTTATTGTTAGCATTGCAAATCTTGCTATAGCAAAATCGTTACCAATGAACAAAAAAATGAGTTGTAGGATGATTAATTAAGAAAATACTTAACTTAAACATTTGTTCTGATTTATAGGTTATTTTCAATATGCCTTTTGCAGACGTATTGTGATTTAGAGCTTGCGCCGTCCTTCCTTCTTTTTTCAGTAACTCACCATATCCGGTGTGTCACCGTGTGTCGACTCGCGTTTGACACACTAGCGACACACACTGATTGGAAAGCACTACACGCGACACAAGTTGACTTGTGTCGACTTGCGTCGATGATTGGAAAGCACCCATAGCGAACTCCGCCCATTGTTGAAGTTCGGCCATGAATTAATTAACTCGCGTTTCTGACCGTGACAACTAACAATCAAAATTTGTTTCAGTCCATAGTTGAGTCTGATATTCGCTACTGTCTTGACCAACGCGCTAATTATCATATTCACCCATTGTAGAGGCAGGCGCCATATTTTCCTATGTCTCTGTAGAAAAGCAATGATGAAAATCAAAGATGGCGGACCCCTTGAATTTCATGCATAAAGTTTACTAATGAGTGAAACATCGCTTGAAAACGACATATTACAAGACGGAGCAATAAAGAAATAGTCAGTGGAATAGGCCAGTATAAGATGGGATCCTGTCAAAAGGAGGATCAAATTGAGAAAATCAGGCCTAGAAAGTATTTAGAAGGTAAGGCATTCTTGGAAAAAATATTACGTACTCATGATGAAGTTGTTCCAAAGCTTTCAAATGTAGAAAACTATTATATTTCAATTAAAAATGTTCGTTAATTCTCTATTATATTAAATAACGCGATATTTTAGATTTTTCTGCGCATTTCTCTCCCGAGAAAACACAATTTAGAAAAACTCGGACAATTTTACGCTAGCGACTTTCATAAAAGAGGACGACATAGCTCCGAATATATTTTCCCTAATAAACCGCGATTAATGCTGCGAAAAAAACATCACGGCTACGGCATTTAATTAGCAGAATGCGGGATAAAACAAGAAAATTGGGAGAAGTTGCTTGTTGCGGTAAAGAGTTCATGGCAGGTTCTCATGTTAAGGGTATGAGTAAATGGCTGAAGTGTGTTTTGAGTGGAGCGTCATGTTTTAAGGGTTCTGAACTTGGGCAATTTGGAGAGAGGATAATAGGAGGTAATTGGTGTTTGAGATGTAGATGTTGGCAGGGGCGCGGAAAGTAAGGAAGTAGAGTGAAAGGAAAAAGAAGTTGAAGGACATGGATGAATCTAGGGAAGTGGAGACGTATGCAGGTGGGAATAAAGGTTGAACGAGAAAGTCGATGGCATGGCGTAATTACAAAAAGTGGACAGTTAAAAAAGAAAGTAGGTGATAGAACAGGGAATGCTGGGTAAACGCGGAAGAGGGAAGAAGAGAATAGAGTTTTTGTTGGGACAAGATTACAAAATTAGTAAATTCCCTCCCTTGTGAGATGAAAGCTTTTAGATCGAGAGATCCTTATTACAATCATATTTTTTTTGCAATTATGTCTTTTGTCTTTAAGGGATTCCTTTACTGCTGCAGTTGTGCAAATGGGCAGAGTGTTTGTGTCACACTCAAGTATGCGTGCTATTATGATGAAGATGAAATGGATCGACTGAGTGACAAACGAAGAAGTCTTAATGAAGAGTGGGAGAAAAGAGAAGTCTGCTGAAAAACTATAAAAAGAAGACGGGACAACTTAATCTGCCATATCGTAAGATACAATGAAGACAATCGTCGAAAGAAAAGTGAACGGGAAGAGTGGAAAAGGCACGCCTCGTATGAGTTATATAAAACAGGTCGTAAAGGACTCGAAAGAGAGGAACTACGTTAATATGAAGAGGTTGGCCGATAGAAGAATGGAATGGAGGGCTGCGTCAAACCAATCCTAGGATTGTTGACCAATGATTATGATGATGCGTGTTATTTCGTATTATCACAGTTTAGAGTGTTTGCTGAATATCAATCCATATCTTCGTAGCCTTATTTTTTTACCGTATTGTGACAGAGGCGATGAGAAATCGGATGTATTTCTCTCCAAACGTAGAATTCATCGAGAGAAATAGGTTCCAATGATTTAAGCCGTATACTGTAAAAATAAATGCCTGTTGATCACCCTGTCCCACTTTTAAAAATGTGACACGGGCATTACTCCAAATACATTTAAAACGGTTGGCCTTCATGGGCATCAATGACAAAATATCATTTAATTCTTTCCCGGCGAATTATTTTGGTAGTCTTCTCTGGATTTCCACCGGGTTAAATAATTATGTAACACCAACGTTTCAACGTAACTCCTCCTTTTTATCCAAATTTCGAAGATCCTTCCTGCCAATCAGGAGTACCCTGATTATTGCAACCGCTTATATATACCTCTCAACGGCTTTAATTTACTCACTCACCCTGAATACGATGGACGAGTCGTCCGTTGAAACGTTGGTGTTACATAAATATTTAACCAGGTGGAAAGCCCGAGAAGTCTAAAGGAGGTTCCACCGTGACTCCATTATTCAAAATCCCGTAAAATATCTATGTTATTTAATGAATAAATACAGATCCAGAAAAACACCAATATGGAAAATTATCTAAAGGGTGATAACGCATACACAATAATTATATGAGTATGCTATTATATAGCTCATTGTAGTTGCATTCTATTTTTAACGAGCTCTTTTAACTCATTTTGACTTCGAAACATGACCGACGTGTTGTTGCCACGTTTAATTTTTAAAGTGAGAATACATGCTCAATCCCGCAAATACGTATTCTAAAATAGGTTAAATATTTTCTTACTTAGTTTTAAACTAATCCCTTCGAAATAAAACTCTTTGTTTTGAATTTTATTAATATATGTATATATCTTTGAAAATTGTTTGGCAACAATGACGCTGCTACCTTTTGGAAACATTGGTATCAATTACACCATGTCAATAACCAATGAAATATTTAAATTACATAAAAATTTAAGAAAGACCTTGGTAAGGTATATTCCTAAATTAAGTTAGTAAATAGGCTTGTAAGCACGTTCCGTCACAAATACCGTTGTCAATGATAACAACATACTGTAGCGCCACTTTCATGTAACTAAGGCTTTTCTGCTTTTTTAGAGCAAACATTTATTAATACCAATTAAACAAATGTGGTAAGGCGAGAAATTTTTTTAAATGCTAAATTCTACATAAAATTGCACATCTACTATTAGTTTTTCGTCTAAACGACATTTCTCTTTACATATTTAATCTGCAAATTTTACTGCAGGAGCCATGCTCTGCCGTATAACCACGTATAAAGTATCTGATTTTCAACGTCTTTTTTCTTCGAATGTATATTGGAAAGGCCTCATTATTTAATTGCCATTCGATAGAAGGGCCAAAAAATTGTGTGTCCTGAAATTTTCACTAAAATGACATCTATTTCAAAATTCGGGGGAGCCTCCTTAAACATCAATGACAGTATTACGAAGACGTATTGATTTCGGTTTTTTGAAAGCATTAAGTTTTTTATCTTTACATAAAGCACAGCATGATGGTAAAGCATGGGCACTTTTTCGTGCCCCGTATTTTGTAAATAAATAAATGCTCAAAGAGTATCAAGTCTTAATCCATTTTACTCAGAGCGTTTCCTTCACTTAACGACCAGGGTTTTTTTCCGAAGCCTATCGAGAAATGGATGTGCGAATTCCGTCGAGCGAATCGGGGTCATCCCACGTTGTGAGTTAGACCGACTATCTAGACCGAGGAAAAGTTGTCGAATTTCCTTGCCTGCACTCAGGCGATGGTGAGTGGTAACTGCGAAATAACCTTGAGAAATCATCGGACTTTAAGGGGTCTTTAAGGATGTGATAAACTTCTCAATTGCGCGAGCGATGTGCTTCCTGCCTGAGTGCCTCTGGCTCTTTAGTTGGCGATGTCTTCGGGTGAATGTAGTCTTAAGCCGAGTTTACACGATGCATTTACCCGTGCAAGTACGTTGCTGGACAGATGCGCGAATAGATGTCTGGACAGATGCGCGTTCTCGCACCCGAGGAGTATTTATACGTGCTTTTGTTAGCGCAATTGTTCGACCATTTTCTAGATACGCATTACGCGATTGCTTTTGTTTTACTAGTATTAAGCGCCACTTCTACGAAACAGCCGACATCATACCTGAACTTCAGTTATTGTTATTGACTTCTTCACTGCTCGTCGTGCTTTCTTGTGATTTCTGTTGTTCTGCTTGGAGTTGTTATGGTCGAATTTCGTATATTAACGTCCAGGGAAACAAATGAATGAAGCAGCGATCCGTAAAGAGTAGTCCAAGAAGAGCAGGGTTCAAATAGGTAGAATCGGTAGAATAAATGTTCAGACAAAGCAAGGCTTGAAATATAAAAAGCAGTAACACGCACGTAATCACAAAGAAGCACAAACGAAAAGCCGCCAACAATCGAATGAATATGTCGTTTATGATAGCTACCACCAGATGGCACTGCGAAACGACTACAAATTGCTCGCACACATTCACCAAAATAGAACAGGGGCTATTTTCTGTCCACGTATTCACGCATTTTTGCAATTTTGAGTGTTTACAAGTGCAATTGTGATGTTGAATGTGTTCACGCATCTACCCGCGCGTGTAAATGCATCGTGTAAACTCGGCTTTAGCAATGAGGCGAGGATATTTTCTCGGACCAATCCAATTGTATATTCTGAGCTAGCTATACATAAATAGGCGTTAAATGGCTTAGTGTATCACATAGACCCTAGGAGCATGAACGAAGGCTTATAATTGTGGCCTGGGGTTTAAATGTACTTGGTCGAGTTGCCTTTCTGCTTTCGTTCACGGTTGCGTGGTTTTACTTTCCACGAACATTTTTCTGTGTTCTTCGAGGTGAAATGTCTCCAATTTTGCAGTTTCCAAGAAATTATAGCTATCCTTACGGTCCTACTTTTAGGATACCACGGCGAGAATTCACGAATTTGACGCTGTAATAAGTTTTTGAAAATCATTTGCTAGAATTTCCTACCATCGTGTTTTCACGGTTGCGTACGGGGAAAAATATTATTTGTTGAAGTATCATTTATTGGGTCCTGTATTTGCTTGGGTCGTGTCAGTGTATCTGCTTCTCCGACCATCTGGATTCGAGGCACTCATTGTAAGCAGTTGTACGTTCTGCAAATAAATAATTTCTTGTTCTCCTAACTCCCTTAATCGTCATTTGCATCGTATTTTCGCACCCATCACTGTGCACACCTATTTCAGCCTCGGCACACCCCATATGCTTTCAGGAACGGAACGCATGGTTTGCAAGGGAGGAAAAATCGTCCCCATCGCGTCAGCCGAAAACGTGCGGCGAATTTAAAGTGGGTGCTATGGATTTTGTCAACGCCATCGCGTCGAATTGACCCTTCTTCTGCGGAAAGGGGTTTGAAGGCGATATCGCGAATCGGCGGGAGTGGAATGAGTTCGCTCACTCCTGGCGTGATTTATCGTGAAACCTGTTAGCGGAGTTTTTACATGGAAGATTGGGGAGCTTTTAGAGCTCCTATATCTTTCGCGTTATGGTAATGCACGGCGGAGAAAAAAAACATGCGTTCAGGGTGGAAATGATTTGTTGCGCAACCTAATGAGACTCGAGAAGCAACTTTTCCATAAATGGACGCGTTCTTCCCAAAAAAACGTGTTTCCGTCCTTTCCGTCCGTCAATTTCCATAAAGAGTGAGCTAACTTTGCTGCGCAACGATTTTCAAGAAGAAAACTTCGTATCCAGCACCAAAGATACATCGTGCACCTTATAAGACTCATTCTAGTGAAAACATGGTGTTGAATTCGTTATTCATGATTAGCTCCGTTTACCATGGATTGCGATATGGGCCTTTAGTCCATAATAATGCCACGTTGGGTATATGATTTTCCTTCCCGTGTGCATCTACATCTACATCTACATAATACCCTGCAAGTCACCATGAAGGTGTGTGGCAGGGGGTGAATTCTCAGGGAATTTAGCCAAACGCTCTGCTTGGAAGTTATTAGATGTCAAAGTGACGCCGTAGCGCTAAAAAAAATGGGCCCTTTTTTATTCTAAAGTAAGAAACAGGTCCAAAATTTGTTTTTAAAAATTATTCTTACATTGAAGTCAATCAACAAAAAAATTATCTTAATTACTATGTAAATCACGTGAAAATCCGATGAACGGTTTCGGAGTTATTAAGGGTTTAAACTCGAGTCTACAAGTTTTTGGCGCGGACAGTAGACCTCTTTAGATCCTTTGCGCCAACCCACATTTAACCAGCCCAACACTTGCAGACAGGGGGGAAGAGGTACGCGGTAGAGCGGTCACCCATCCAACCTCCGTCTCGGCCCAACGTTGCTTAACTTCGGTGATAGGCGGTTTAGCAAAGGGTTAGGAAGGGAAAATATTGCTAGAGTAGTCTGAAGATGTTAATCACATATTAAAAAAATCAGCGTATTATGCTAGATTTGACCAGATGAATAAGATTAGAGAGATAGATTGTTGTATTGATAGATTCAAAATGGCATTTTTTCCCCCGTACTATAAGAGAACAGAATTATAGGAAGAATAGCAAAAGGATAGGTAGGGGAAATATTTTAGAGTAGTCTGTGGTGCATGATGCATGTATTAACCCCTTAAATACTATATATACTAACAATCTAGTTGCATGAGACCCTATAGTTGCTTGTTTGCATGTCGGTAGTGCATGCTTGGTGATCTTCACCCCCTGCCACACACCCTCGCGGTGGCTTTCATGGTATCGTGTAGATGTAGATGTCTGTACTGCATGTGCATTACTAACACGTGTATGATAGGGGAAGACCGATAGATGTAATTAGGAAAATGTTTTTTCTAGCCAGTATAATCAACTCATTAATGTGTAGTTATTAACCACCTAGTACCACGTGACACTGCATCTCATAGTTGCGTGTAAGTACCTAGTGCATGCATTGTGATCTATACCCCATGCCCTACACCCTCGCGGTGGCCGTCAGGCTATTATGTAGACGTAGACGTGATGGAAAGCATTATAAAATAAGATTGGCTATTTTCCTCAAAGAATACTCTACTCCGACCGGTTTCCATCTCATCCGATCTCTCCGAAGACCAATTTTGTCACCTGATGATGATGTATCACATCGAAACCGGTCGGAATGAAGTATTCTCTGTGGAAAATTACCAATCTCATTTAATAATTTTTTTTCCACCACATCACGCATGAAACGACTCTTTTTATTGGCAAGAAAGCAATGACCCGTTCCGCCGGTCACTGCACCCGCCTTCGATCGACGAGCGGTTCATTGACTGAAGAGGGAAAACTTAACACCCTGATCGCGCGGACAATCTAGGAGCGGAAACCCTTCTCCAATGCGGAAAGAGGAGCGGAAATGCACCCAGGGTGACAAAAAAGCGGAAGTAACGCGATGTGCAAGCACACCATCACCCCTGCATCGCGGGCCATAACCACAAATATCACCAGTTCGCGACGTCCTGTCAAAACGACCCCCCCCCCCCCCCCAAAGCCAATGCATTTCCCACACGTCATGCAAGGGGGGGGGGGTCGGATATGAAGGCACGGCTCCCACCAGTACCGCCGCTGTCATTTAAACTCCCTGGAATCCATCAGTGGCCGATAAGCATCGGTCCGCGACGTCAATTGCTTCCCAAAACGGGGTGCTATATTATGAGGACCCATCAGATCAGGGCCGATCAGCATGTTTCTCCCGAAACGCGATATACTGCACGACCACCAAATTTATTCGGCGCGTGCAGAGTGCTTCAAAATGAGCTCGTCATTCACCCAAATTTATTTCCCCGAAAAGACAAAAAAAAAATCAGGATAAATACCAAGAGACTGAAATAAAAAAGCACAACAAACGCGAGTTTCTTGTGCCGAAAATTGAGTGGTCGGGTTGGTGTAGTGTTTAAAGTACTGACCCTCCACGCACGGGCCCCCGGGTTCGAATCCCGGGTGTAGTGGATGACATTTTTCATGCGTAAACTGGTTCCTACTCGAGGGCTTTGTGGAGAGCAAGTTCAGTACTCCGTCCTTCGGATGGGACGTAATTCCATGGTCCCCTTGACACCTTTAGTCAAGAGAATGGGTGAAAAGCTAATGCGGAAGTCGGGTTTCTCTCCACCCTCCCTCCTAGACCTTCTATTTCTACCCTTTTTACAATTTTTTCCAGGTCTGAAGCGCCAATTAGTGCGGATGTGGACTTAAACACAGATGACGATGCTAAAATTTGCTCACCATATGTGAGCATGAATAGTTCATGAATGTATTATTAATGTATTGAATTAAGAAGATTTAACAACTTGATGCAGGAAATCACGCCGGCGAGAGCAGCACAAAGGTCAGACATAAGTAATAGTGAGAGAATTTCCTTATCCAAGACCTTAACTCATTAATATGATAATGGCTGGAAGATTATTGATTCAAAGTGTTGAAGATAAAGCCTATGTAAATATCCTCTTCTTCCCAACTCTCAGATTAAGGAACCGAATCGCAACTTAGATCGTAATGGATATATCGGCATTACACAGGATCTTTTTACTGGTATGTGAAAGAAGAGCCTGGGCACATTTGGGACACAGTAGTTCTGTATTTATAACGCAGTAATATTTAATGAAAAAAATTGTTTTTAATTGGACGGTAAACATTTTTTGAAACTACCTGCAAAAAATCCAAGGAGGAAGGGCCAAATAAATACGCATTTAGGATAATAGGTATTAAGATGTAACTAGGTTAACATCGAATAAGGGAGAATGGAGACTGCAATTATTCAATCTTTGGATTTACATTCAGTGGATGAAAAAAATTTCACATTGCAAGAAATATTAAAGGTATCGAACTATGAAAATTCGAAAAACGGGGAAGAGCATGGAAGAATGGGAAAAGTAAAAAAAAGCATCAATGATCTCGGACACAGATTAAACAAAAAACTTTATTTAATCTGCGAATTTAGGACTTTTAAGTCCTCTAATACAATAAACATATTGGACGACACAAATATATGGGCATTTAATATACATCCCGGACGGGATTTGAACCCGCGATTCCTCGGAACGACAGGCGAGGTATTTACCCCGCCAAGATTATATGTATAGAGTGATAGAGGCATAGTTCTGTTACCTCGGAAGCAGAGTAACCAGCGACGAACGAAGCAACAAATAAATAGTGAGAAGAATACACAGGCTAAGAGGGTGTTCTATCAAATTGAGAATCTATTCACAGCTCGAAATACAAGCGTAGAAGCAAGGAAACAATTCGTCAGAACGCACATCTGGAGCATGATTCTTTTTGGCAGTGAGTCATGGACGATGACAGCAGCGGAGAAGAAAAGGGTGGAAGCATTCGAAATGTGGTGCTATCGAAGAATGATCAAAGATAAAATGGATCGACCGAGTGACAAATGAAGAAGTCCTAAGAAGAGTGGGAGAAAAGAGAAGTCTGCTGAAAACTATAAAAATAAGACGGGACAACTTAATCGGCCATATCTTAAGACACGATGGCCTGATGAAGACAATCGTTGAAGGACAAATGGATGGGAAGAAAGGCAAGGGAAAGCCTCGAGTGAGATATATGGAACAAGTGATGAAGGATGTGAAAGAGAAGAAATACGTAAATATGAAGAGATTGGCCGAGGGAAGAACTCAGTGGAGAGCTAGGTCAAACCGACCTGAGCATTGATGACTACATAATGATGATGATCAAAATGTTAATTCAAATTAAGAAAAGAAAACAATTAGTTGCCATGGAGGGCAATTCTGTTTACACACCACTTGAAATTCTCAATTAAAAGAGACAACAACAAGATTTGTCGCAAACATCATTTTACCTTAATCAGTCTGTGAATTGAGTTTTTCAGTAAAGTATATTCAATAAATACAAATAAACTACTTGAAGGGAAGGAAACACTAAACATGATACAATTAGTTACAATTCGATAGCCACTTCTATGAAGACAATTGTCGAGGGAAAAGTGAACGGAAAGAATAAAAAAGGCAGACCTCGTACGAGATATATGGAAAAGGTCGTAAAGGATGTAAAAGAGAGGAATTGCGTCAATATGAAGAGGTTGGCCGATAGAAGAATCGAGTGGAGGGCTGCGTCAAACCGATCCTGGGATTGCTGACCAATGATGATGAAAATAGGCATAGGCTAGGGTGAACTGTTTAGAGGCAGAATTCGCCAGTCTCAATGGCGGAACAGTCCTGAGGCGGGGGGAGGGGAGGGACTTACTTCAAAAGGAACAGTCCTTACTGTAGGCCGCTTATAATGAAGACCAGTTTCTAAGTGTTACAAAGGAGTAATGAGTCCAATGAACTTCATGAAAGTAGAACGAATCGCCGTGACAACCAGAAAAAAGGCAATCTGTAAAACGGCCCATAGACGTACAATATTATTGTGCAATGTGAGTTGCACAATATTTTGACGGCGGCCCCTAGACGGTCAATATAATTGTACAATATTTCGGTTTGTGCAAAAGATTGTACCGTATGGAGGCGATATTGAAAGTTGTGCCATATATTGCGCAATGGCGAGCACAGACGTACAACCACATTGTGCAAACAGTCCCTGCCAGAATTTCATGAAGTCAACATGTTGAGTGAAAGTGAATTGTGTTGCGTGATAATTGCTGTGGCCGCAAATCGTAAAAAAGGAAAGAAAGTTAAAGGTATTTTTCGCGGTACTTTTCTATCAGCAAATCGTACTGCTCCACCTTTTTCGCACGATTACTATAATCTTTGCACTTCACATCCCACAGAGCTGGAAGACCACGATAAACCTCAATAAATTCAACAATAAAATCTTTTTCGGCTTTCTTGTCACCCATGATAATAACGCGTGGTTGAGACGACTAGTTCAAGCGACCGCTAGAGACCAACTGACAGGATATTGCGCAATATTGCCAACAGACGGCACAATATTATCCCGTTTGCACAATATATTTTCAAGATTTTGAAAATCACACAATATATTGCACAAATTTTCAATATTGCCCACATACGATCAATTATATTGCACAAACCAAAATAATGTACAATAATATTGACCGTCCAGGGGCCGCTTAAGAATGGTGTAATGAAACCGCGGTCCAAGGACCTAAAGTATTTCTAAGCGCTCCAAGTCACGATAGGATTCCTATATGTCCTACTTTTACCCTTGCATGATTGTGTTTTCTGCAAGAATATAAAATTATTTCGACCTCCATCATTACATATTGCGGGCCTAGCATTTCTTTCCTATAATTGTATCAGCGACTACTTTTTCAATAAGCTATTTCCGCCATTCAATCCACACATGCATCCACTCACGCCAGGAGTGTGCATGTCGGTAGTGCATGCTTGGTGACCTTCACCCCCTGCCACCCACCCTCGTGGTGGCTTGCAGGGTATCGCGTAGATGTAGATATGTACTCTCCGCTTCAAAATCTTGTACACTCGAGTTTAAACCTAAATAACTCGGAAACCGTTATTCGGATTTTCACGTTATTTACATAGTAATTAAGATAATAGTAATTAAGATAATTTTATTTTCGAATGACTTCATTGTAAGAATAATTTTTAAAAACAAATTTTGGACCTGTTTCTGACGTTAGAGTAAAAAAGGGCCCATTTTTTTGCGCTACGGCGCAATGCGTCACTTTGACGTCTTATAACTTCCAAGGAAAGCGTTCGGCTAAATTAATTTTTAATTTTAAATACAAGGTGAACTATATCTTTAAAATTACGTCTGCGAAGTTTAAAGGTTTTAACTTTAGCAATTATTGTTATGCTATTCCATTTACAACCGAACTTTTTCTCGGCAACTATGCATCATGGCTCCACGACACTAAAACTGTCATCTTCCTCTTTAAATTTCGAGAGCGAATCAGATACTATCAATCATCGCGTTTTTTCCCCTCGGATTTATTTATTTATTAAATCTTAAGATGGTGGTGCTCGGCTTATTCATTGTGGTGAGCTCAATATGATAGCTTCCCATTGTATGGATAGAGTGGCAAGAATTTTTGAAAACTCCTTCGTGATTTTGTGGCAATTCAAATCCCTCCCGATTAGACAAACGCAGTGAGTTTATCGCGGTTGAACTTGTTGAACTTTGTATCATCCGATATTTCCCCGATCTTCTTCATATCATATTTCCAGCCAAAATTAAGCATCATTCGTTTCATCATCATCATTGGTTAACAATCCTAGGATTGGTTTGACGCAGCCCTCCACTCGATTCTTCTATCGGCCAACCTCTTCATATTGACATAGCTCCTCTCTTTTACATCCTTTACGACCTGTTCTATGTAACTCATACGAGGCCTGCCTTTTCCATTCTTCCCGTTCACTTTGCCCTCAACGATAGTCTTCATCAGGCCATCGTGTCTCAAGATATGGCCGATTAAGTTGTCCCTTCTTCTTTTTAGAGTTGTCAGCAGACTTCTCTTTTCTCCTACTCTTCTTAGCACTTCCTCGTTACTTACTCGGTCGATCCATTTAATCTTCAGCATTCTCCTGTAGCACCACATTTCAAATGCTTCCACCCTTTTCTTCTCCTCGCCGTCATCGTCCATGTCTCACTGCCGTAAAGAAGCATGCTCCAGATGTGCGTTCTGATGAACTGTTTCCTTACTTCTACGCTTGTATTTCCAGCTGTAAGTAGATTCTTCTTTTGATAGAATGCTGTCCTTGCCTGGGCTATTCTGCTGACTATTTCTTTCTACCTTCTCTTGATATAAAAGCGTCGTGATAAATTTTTATGACAAGTGATATATTTCTTTATTGAGAAAAAGTCACTTATGTTAGTGTAAGCTCCCACCTTAGCGAAATTGAAAGATCACGTCCTCGCCGTGAAAACTTTAGCGGCGTTACCCGATGAAATTGCACTATTCTGCAATATTCCACAGAGAAAAAAAATCATTCGCCTTGACCGAGACTCGAACCCGAACCCCCTGATTTCCGGCCAGTCTACCAGTTGAGCTGCCAAGGCGTCTTTTTACTCTGTATTTCCACAGAGTCAAGGCGAATGATTTTTTCTCTGTGGAATATTTACTCTCACCTTAGTTTAAAGTAGTTTTCTTCAATAAATTAGCTTTAACTTTATTGATTAAGCGTGATGAATATCCATTCTAATGCATTCGTGTGCATCAGATGAATATATCTTCCTATCTTCAGCTGAATTTGCAGAGGAAAAAAGGAATTCACGATTTGGGTGTGCACAAGGGTCTGAAAAACGCACTGACGCTCTCGATTAACACTTTCCGTCGGCGAGGCGCATGTGAGGCTGGAATAATACGGGGACGCTTTAAACATTGAAGCGATGGAGGAAATGGGTGGCTGGATATCGGCTCCAGGGAGTTCGTTGGTCGATTTATAGTAATTCATGAGGGTTAATCCTCGTTGGGAGTGATATAGATAAACGTTCACGAGTACGCCGCGGCAAAAACGGTACCAGCGTGGATTATGGAAGGGCTAATCGCCTAGAAATTCAAGGAAGGTAAATTTTCCTTCGGAAATTATCTCGACTTCCCGACGAAATTTATCGTCTTCTGGAAAACCCTCCTCCGCAGGGGAAAACCTCTTAACGTGGGAACATTTCGCACTCTGGGTCCAAATTGCATTCTGGCCGAAATTCAGGTCAACTTTGTCTAGAATTCACAGATTCAAGAGCCATGCTTGGGCCTTTTTAAGGAATGTGTAGTTATAGTTTTCAATGACGCTGACCGATGTATTCGAAATTTATCAGTGTGCCCAAGAAATTGAGAGTGTATTATTTAATTTCTATGAATGTTCAGTTTTTAATTTATTGAGGCTTGGCTAGTTTTTTTCTTCTGCATAGTTATAATTTTTTTTTGGCTTTTCCGGCAGATGATGGCACTCATTAATAAAGATGGCAATCCATCCTTATTTATTGTAAGTAATATCCACCCTTGTGGTTGTAATTGCTTTGTCCCCGTTGCCTATTTTCATCATGATAAACACAATCTTCACTTCACAGAAGATAGTTTGAAGCACAAATTTTGACGATGATTTCTCAATCATTCGATTTAATGTTTCGTAACGGAAGATAAAAGGATTAAAATTTGTTAAATTCACTTTATATTTAAATAGGCACGACTCAGGTTTCATAATGTAGTAACATCTTCAGGTGACTGATCATACATACATCATCTTTATATACCAATTATGTATGTTTGATCAGTGTATGTATGTATGCATGAAACCCTGGTAACATAATAAAGTTTACATTACATTAGGGTAAATGTGACGATCATGTACGAGAAATCAGCTACTTTTCCCTTGTTAGACCTCATTTGGAATATGCTGCCAGTGTATGGGATCCCTACGAAATCGGTCTAAATAACGAACTTGAACGTGTGCAGCGAAGATTGGCAAGATTTGTAAAGGGACGGTATGATAACCTTATCAGTGTAACCAGTCTATTAAATGAATTAAATTGGGAATCATTGTCAGATCGCTGGTTTAAATTTAGACTTAATCTCTGAAACGAATTC
This sequence comes from Platycnemis pennipes, assembly GCA_933228895.1. Taxonomy (NCBI): domain Eukaryota; kingdom Metazoa; phylum Arthropoda; class Insecta; order Odonata; family Platycnemididae; genus Platycnemis; species Platycnemis pennipes. The sequence goes on along the minus strand of OW121850.1, from coordinate 11,263,195 downwards.
CAAGACCATATTTTCAGTGATGATGTTAAAAATATTTTGCGAACCCCAACTTACTATGGTAGACTAGACCATAATCACAAAATTAGAGAAATTGGTTGCCGAACTGACAGATTCAAAACGTCCTTTTTTCCTCGCACTATTAGGGATATGAATAATATTAAATATATCCAGTACGAGTGCAGCAATGGATAACATTGGTAGCTGAATTTTGGTATAAGGACTTGAAGCTAACCCAACTAACGGCATGTTTTTGTATGTATGCTTTGCTATTTTTATCTTTTTTTAAATAGCGTAGTTTTGAACAGTACCTATACAAGTACTAATCCTTTTTTATGCATGATATGTAGTGCATGTTTGGTGAGCATTCACCCCCTGCCACACACCTTTATGGTGGCTTGCAGGGTATTATGTAGATGTAGATGTATTGATTGCCACTACGTCTACTTTCTCCAGTGGTTCTTTGTTTAACTTTAATCTTGGTTTTCTTTTTACTAATAGTCAATTTCATGATTCTTATGCGAATGAGGGTTTTGTCCTTATACCGCTATCAAACAGCTTAGGAGTCCAAGATGTTTTTTTTCCGTTGCAATCGGTCGAGTTCTTCTCCGGAAATTAGATGGAATTGGAAGGAAGTGCGTTCGATGGAAGTTTCGAACGATGTCTCCCCAGACAGCGTCGTCAGGTTATCGTTTAAGATCCTCATCTCCGCATCTTTTTTCTCCGCCCGAATTTCAACTCCGTGACAATTTTCTTCCATCCCAACCTCTCTCTCTCCATTTCCTCACGCTTCTCATTCGAATGCTCGCGAGGCCCTAAAATTCATTTGTTTTTTTCATCTCCCCACCGCCACAATGTGTTCACCACACGGCACTAAACTTTTATTCTGCCAAGAAATGAAGTCAGGCTCTCTCTAGAATGGGGAACTCATTCGGAGGAATGGAATTTCCGTCTTAAAATTCATATTATTTTGCGTCGCTTAAGGATCTACCATTTTCCAAGTGAAAGCTGCAGTCTTCAGATGAAAAACACTGCAGCCTAACATTACATTACCGTTACACCTGCACGTCAGCGCTTAAAAATTTAAAACTAAGCTCAATGAAAGTGGTGTCTGAGGACCTTTGATTTCTACCCTATGGTTCGGAAAATCCATGCTGCATTCATAGAATGGTTCAAACGGGATGTGCAATTCTGCGTGAAGATTTTTATCGAATCTTGGCGATCTAACAAGTAAGCTTTTCAATAATAACAACGAAAAACGTTGTGACTTCCACAATTTTATTGAAAGAACGACCGGTTTCGGCTGTCAAGCCATCCTCAGGTACATTAAAAATTGTCAGCAGAACACAGGTTTATATACTCTGGGAGTGCTATGGGAGGGGGAGGGAGAAAGGTGGGGAGGGGGTTGTCGTTGGCTGAGTGTGGGGACGAGGAAATCACGAGGGTTGTTTGGGGGAGAGGGTGGAGAGGGGGTAAGGGAGGGAGGGAGAAGTGTTTAAGGTGATGACTAATAAGGGGGATGGGTTTGGGAAGGTTCATCTACATCTACATCTACACGATACCCTGCAAGCCACTTCGAGGGTGTGTGGCAGGGGTGAAGATCACCAAGCATGCACTACTAACATGCAAACTAGCAACTAGAGTGTCTCATGCAACTAGATTGTTAGTATCTACATAGTAATTAAGGGGTTAATACATGCATCATGTACTACAGACTACTCTAAAATATTTCCCCTACCTATCCCTTTGCTATGCTGCCTATTCTGTTCTCTTATAGTACGGGGGAAAAATGCCATTATGAAGCTATCGGTACGACAATCTATTTCTCTAATCTTATTTATCTGGTCGAATCTAGCATGATACGCTGGTGTTGTTAATATGTGCCCAGCATCTTCAGTAAAGCTATCCGATAGAAATTTCTTTAACCTGTACTTTAACCTACGCTCTGATAATGATTCCCACCCTAATTCTTGTATTAATTCTGAAACGCTACTCAACCTATCGTAACACCTTTTAACGAATCTAGCTGCTCTACGCTGCACACTGTCTAGTTCTCTCATCAAACCTAATTTATTAGGATCCCATACACTGGCTGCATACTCAAGGTTATGTCACTGAGTAGGTCTTTTCTATTAAGGCTAATCTCCCTAATCTCCAAGGCATCCATCTTCCATCCATCCTTCATTCATCCATCTTCCTTCCCTTCCCAGTAAAATGCAGTATTTCTGGGTCAAAACTGCTTCGGTGCCCCGTCTCCAAGAGGTGTCGGGAGAAGGCAGACGAGTCATCCTTGTTCCTCCAGCATGTCTTATGTTCTTTAATTCTGCACTTGAAGTTTCGTCCCGTTTGGCAAATGTAATGACATTCACAATCATCACATTTTAACTTGCATATGCCTGATTTAAAATTAGGGTCTAAAACGTCTTTGGCATTGTTCAACAAGTTGCCTACGTTATTGTTGTTGTAAAGATACTTTAAAATTATTCTTCGGGATTCGTTTTGCTACAATATAAGGCAAGGGGCCGATAAAGGGTATTTTGCACCATTTGGTTGCCTTTCTTGGTTCATAGGGTAGCAAGGAACTTGAATGAGAGTAGTTAAAACTTCTAAGTTTCCTATTTAAAATCATAGTAATTATGGATTGCTCGTATTCGTTGTTGTGGGCAATTTGTCCTATAATATTTACGTCTACATCTACGTAATACCCTGCGACTACCCCGAGGGTGTGTGGCAGGGGGTGAAGCTCACCAAACATGCACTATTGGCGTGAAACTAGGATATATATAAATCTACATCAACATAATACTCTATAGGCCACCACAAGGTGTGTGGCAGGGGGTAATTTCTCACCAAACATGCACTACATATCATGCATAAAAAGGAATAGTATTAATATACTAGTCAGAACTTCACTATTTAAAAAAGATAGAAATTGCAAAGCAAACATGCAAAAACATTCTGTTAGTGGGGTTAGCTTTAAGTACTCATACCAACATGCAGCTACCAATGCTATCCATGCTACTCTCCGATTGGACATATTTACCATTATTCGTATCTCTAAATGTACGAGGGAAAAAGGGCATTTTGAATCTGTCATTTCGGCAATCAATTTCTCTAATTTTATGATTATCGGCCAGTCTGCTATAGTAAGTTGGAGTTCGCAAAATATTTTTAGCATCATCACTGAAAATATGGTCTTGGAATTTATTTAAGAGATTAAGTCTAAATTTCAACCTGCGATCTGACATTGATTCCCATTTTAATTCATTTAATAGACTGGTAAATTTTATTCATTTAATTTAATTCATTTAATAGACTGTATACATCGTACATCAGAAATTTTATATCCTGCTCGTGCTGGAGTAGTAGCACGGCTCAGTAATTTCGCAAACATGGAGCATAACGATAACATTTTATCAGAATAAATTGCCATGTGTGTTAGTTCTCATGTTTTTTTATCTCTCCGCCGTGACGTCACTTCAGTACGGGTTCAACCCTCGCCGCTTAAGGTATGTTTTCGCCACTCTTGTTGCGAGGCTCTTTGTAAAGCTTTTGGGTAAAGAACATGTTTACCTGGGCTGGTTATAGACCTTGAGGATGAAGAAGTTTTAGCACACCGAGCAAACGTTGTTGAATCCGGAAGTCGTAGGCAACTTCCCTAATCCTGCAAAGACGAAGGCAGAAGGAGTATATTTTTACACTGTTTTTGTAAACATTGTTAATTTTGGTGATGGACCTAGAAAGTATTTAATCAATGAAATTCCTCCCGAAAAGTCATGTTTTGAAGAACCTTATGCTAAAGAGAAATATTTTTACGTCGCCACTGATTAGATTCTATAGATATTATCTATAGCTTGTATAATCAACAAATCTCAAGGAATAGGAATGTTAGAATGGAAGAGGAATCGCTCGCTATTTCACTATAATTTGTTCGCTTATCCACGTTTGTAGCAAATACTTGATTCTTATCTAGTCTGAGTAGCAATGCGGGACCACTTCGTGATGAAGGACCATTTTCTTTAAGGCTTTTAGACTGGGAAGGAAATAATATTGAATATTATTCTTGAAGATGTGATAAATACAAAGATACCTCAAGAGTTTCGACTCTAATAAAAAAGATATGCAAATGACATTTTTGAAACTTGTAAATATGTAAGTAATAATGCTTAATGAATTATGATATCAACTTAGCATACTTTGTTCATCTTATATTTTTTCTTATAGGAGGAAAGGTATAAGTTTCTTTTCTTTAATCAAAGAACGGAAAATGAATCATCTACAGGGCTAGAAGATGCCCTACTAAAAAAATAATAGTTTCAATTTGTTGGGGATTTTTATTACTAATTGTTCATCTTCTCACGACCAAGTGGAGCAGGAAAGCGTATGGTTGTCAAAAAATAATATTTCGCAAAAATAAATTTAAACTTCCATGGGATATCTGTTTATCCAAAGTAGTACGCGTAGTGAAAAAGAGTACAGCTCTGCTACAGATTTGTTTTTCCTACTAAATGCAGGCATACGCAGCGTGGATTATATGCATTTGTCTTTCTCTAGAGCATCTGCATCTGGGGAACGTGCGCTTAAGCTTGCGCGTTTAAGACTGATAAAAAATATTCGAAGTATTAGAGGATATTTATTATGGAGGATAAAGAAAATAGCTTGAAGTATAAGAGGATATTTATTGTGGAGGTTTTATCCCTCTCCCTTCCTATGCAGGCCGTGGCGCTACACTTTGCGTTTTCTGGTTCCTTGTGCTGACATCAAATGATGAGGCCGACTGGAAGTATTTACATTTCTGCGAACCACCATTCTGGAGTATTTTTATGGATGCATAATCTCCATAGCAGTCCTTAACCCAATTCGAATCATCCTGGTGGAATTTGAAGGGCATATCATTGTACACTTATGGTATTTTATGATAATTAGAAATGTTTTTCGTCGGTAAAGCCCGAATCACACGATCATTTTTCTCTTCCCTTTTAAAGAGATCATTTAAGCTATAGCTTTCAGGGACCGCAAAAATTTCGCATTTCACCGCTCACACGATGTTTTTTACCGTCCCTTCTCTTAGTTCTCTAATTCCATTAACTTTTGTGCATTATTACGTCGTCAATAACAACAAATTATAAATAAACATTATCATGATATCTGTGAATATTGGAATGGTGGTCCAGTCCCAAAGAATACATATGTACGGCATTAACCCTCTTTACTTAAATTTGTGGAGGAATACATTTCTGTTCGCGAGATATTATCTTTTAATTCGGTAAACTGCTCCGCTCTTTCCGAGCGTGCGCTCCGATTGGCTAAATGACGGAAGCACCTATAAGACCCGAGGGACGGAAAAAAGGACGTGCTCAAATGACGAAAAAAGGGATAGCGATCCGAAATCATTGCCGCTATCCGTGAAGTGATCAAGTCAGACGATCATTTTTAAGTAATAATAATGAATAATAATGTCTTTATTCATCTGAAGCACAACAAGAATTGTGGTAGATGTCGTCAACATTTACACTCCTCTTGTGAGGATACAGAAAAAAAGAAATACACTGAATACACAACACAATTATACAGTAATAAGTAAAATGTAGATATACAATGAGAAACAGAAAATAAAAACATTCAGAATCACAATGCAAGTATAGAATGAAATGCTTATTGTACAGAAATCAATTTCAAAGTATTCCTCCAGTGAGTAAATAGGTTTAGAGATGAGCCATTTCTCTAGGGCCCTGCGGAAGACTTTGTTGTCAACCATTCTTGCTGAATTGGGCAGCATATTGAAACACTTGATAGCCAAGTTTTCATAGTTAAAAGACTTGACCAGTCTACAGTGAGGCATATCTAGTTTATGATTTGCTCTAGTGTCATAATTGTGTACATCAGCTCTTGTCAAGTACATTTGTAGATTTACCTTGACGAACAACAGTGTGTGAAATATATATATGCTGTAAACAGTCATAATGCCTAATCTAACAAAAAGTGGTTTACAGTGTGCATTAAATCCAGAGTTAGAGATAACTCGAACCACCTTCTTTTGGAGTATTAATAGCTGTTTTACGTCTGAAGTATGCCCCCAGAGTCTGATTCCATATGAAAGGTGAGATTGGAAAAAAGCATAATATGAATTGAGAAGATAGTCATTGGTCACACAGCACTTAAGCTTCCTGATTAAGTACATGGATCTAGCGAGTTTTTTCCTAATGTTTAAAATATGCATATTCCATGTTAGCTTGGGATCAAGGTAAAAGCCAAGAAGTTTAACAACTTTATTGTCGGGTGTAATTTGTTGAAGAGAACAGGTTAAGAATTGGGTTTTCGTTGGATTCATAAAGAATCTGTTTACTGAAAACCAAACACTTGCTTGTGCCAGTGTGTCAGATATCAACTTAGCTAAGCCTGAAAGCCTGACTTAAGCTATCCCTGAAATGGACGTAAAAAATGATCGTGTGATTCAGGCTTAAATATATCCCTGTGCCCAAGAAAAAGTGGCGAGACATAAATGAAGGTTTTACATTGAGAAGACTCTTTGATGAATGAAATCCTTAGGAGATGCTATCTAGAATCATAAACAGAGGGAGGCAACGAAGGATAAAAGAGTTGGGTGGTGTGGTTGCAAAAGTACTGTTATCCCATTCTCAGTGCCTGATTTAGAATCGTGGTATAAGTAGAGAGATTATTTTTTCCATAGAGTTTTGGTACTTAATTCAGTGCTGTGATGATATAAATCACATGAGTTGGGGTCAGTGCTCCTTTCGTTGGGTTGGACCTCAAACGGTGAATCCATAGGCGTTCTTCGTTAAAAGGAATTTAATCCAGGCGCCGAGTTAAAGTACTGAAGGATGAAATTGATCTCCGGTAATGTTAGCATTTCCTGTTGACATCAAATACTACAGAGAAGTCCTGAGTAAGGCAGAGATTGATTTAGAATAAGTAAGGGCGTGAGATATTTTGATTCCTAGACTTCTCGTGAAGAAAGTAGTGGATAAGGGAAGCCCACATAGAATGGGGGCGTTTGATCGGAACCGAAATCGCAATTTTGTACTCGAAATCGTTAGATGGAAACGAAAAACGAATTTTAGTGAAAAATGTAATCTTCTAACCACAATCATTCACTAATAAATCAAAAATTAAAATGAGCAAAAGGGTGAAACCTGCCGAAGAAGCTGCTTTGATGTCATTGACGTCATATTCCTCCCGTCCTTGACTGCTTTTAGGGGAAGGGAAGGGAGTGGAGGGGGGTTCTCGGAAGGTCTGCTCGCACAGATGCTGTTGCACTGCTCCTCTTGGCAGAGTCAGCTGTATCCCCCACTTGGCGATAAGGTGAAGTAGCTTCGCGGGCTCAGTTGTGATTGGACGAAGTCGATGATGTCAGAAGTTGCACCACGCCCACGTTTCCGAAAGGTTAAAAACATCAGTTTTTCGATGCCTATAACTCGAGAAATAATTGACGGAACAAAAAACGGAAAAATACGGGTCTTTTCATTTTACAAATTCTATCAGATCCGGCAACAAAAAATATGGTAAACGACCCCATTGTTGGATAAGAAGAAAATATTTGACCAAGTCGTCTGGAATAAAATGTGTCGACTTTTGAACGTAATTGGGTGGTCGAGAGTGAAGCATGATCCTCAGGCAACATGGAGACCAGGCACCTGTGTTAAATTCTAGACATTTTCTTCAACGAGAGTGATCGAGGAAACTAAGGGAAACTCTGAGTGCTTATGTCTACTTCAAGAAAGGATTTAATGAAGTCAGCGTATTAGGAGGAGTTGAGAGAAAACTGTCATTTTGGTCACTTCAGACTGCAATGACCGTACATAACTCATCCCATCGGTTTGTTCTCAAGTCTGTATCCGCACTATCTGACCCTTAATCTACATCTACATCTACACGATACCCTGCAAGCCACCGTGAGGGTGTGTGGCAGGGGGTGAAGATCACCAAGCATGCACCACTACCATGCAAACAAGCAACTATAGGGTCTCATGCAACCTGATTGTTAGTGTCTACATAGTATTTAAGAGGTTAATACCTGCATCATGCACTACAGACTACTATAAAATATTTCCCCTACCTATCCCTTTGCTATGCTGCCTATTCTGTTCTCTTATAGTACGGGGGAAAAATGCCATTTTGAATCTATCGGTACGACAATCTATCTCTCTAATCTTATTTATCTGGTCGAATCTAGCATAATACGCTTGTTTTTTTAATAATTGCCTAACATCTTCAGTAAAACTATCCGATAGAAATTTCTCTAATAGATTTAATCTGTACCTTAACCTACGCCCTTATAATGATACCCACCCAAATTATTTCATTAATTCTGAAACGCTACTCAACCTATCGTAACACCTTTTAAGGAACCTAGCTGCTCTACGCTGCACAATGTCTAGTTCTCTGATCAAATAAGACCGGACCTTTCGGTCCTTCACACCGGAAGGAAGTGCATAAGGATGGGAATGAAAGGGAAAGGAGGAGGGTGGAGAGAAACCGGGTTTCAGCGTTAGCCTACTCTTAACATAAAGCGCCAAAGGGACCATGGCTTAACGTCCCATCCGACGGACGAAGTAGTGTTCTCGACTGTTCTCCACAAAACTGTCAAGTAGGGGCCGGTATGCCAATTAAAAATATCTTCACACCCGGGATTCAAACCCTGGTCTTCCCGGTAAGAGGTAAGTACAATACCCAATGATCCACTCAAGCCCCTTGAGAAGCGGTTAATTCAACGATTTCATTGGCGCTGACTAACCATGTTGGGGCAAACGCAAAATGTAGAGTCTTGAAAGATGGATGAATCTAATCAACTTTTAATGAGTGTGCAGGTATTGCATAAACATTATTGGCACAAGAAACAAAAAATCTTGAGAATATGGCTCGATATTTATTGCGCAACTCCCGATTTATTTACTTTTTTGTTATTGCTTTAAGATGAACTTTATTTTCATAACGAATTTCATGCGGTTGAGGGAAAGTTAATATTACTCTATATTCTTTCAGGTGGAGGCAACGCTACGACGACGGACGGCAATTGACCTCAGCAAAGGTAGGGATCGTCCCAAGGGTTTACCCAGAATTAAGAACTGAAGGAATAACAAAATTGTGATGGCATACTTAATACAGCGTAAGCTTTCTTTGTGCTAGAATGTTTTTTAAAAAAATATTCTTCTCTGCCATGCCAAATTCTGCAATCTGTTTGCTGATGTAAGTGATTATTCAGGTGGTATTGTTGATTTTCTTAAGTTTCTAATTGGATAATTTCACCACCACTCGCAAATTAAAAATAAAGTCATAAAAATTAGGAAAAAAGAAAAATTTAAATTTAAATTGTTTAGTTTTGGCGTTGCATCGATTAACATGTTTTAATTTAGACCACCTTGGCCTTTAATTCTTGAATATTTTTCTGTATTAAATTCTTATATCAATCCATATAACTTTAATCGATCGTGGATGCTAAATTAAATAAGTTGAACCAATGAAGGATGTAGAATAACTATTTCTGGGTACACCCTTGTAGAATTTACTTTCCTACCTATCCCCGCTCTTTTTCAGGTTACCTATCTGTGCATGCTATGCTTTTTTAGTTTTTTTTCAGGAATTCAATGAATACATGCACAAATACACATACATTCAGGTGGTAGGGACATAGCGCAGACAAAATACAGTTGATTCTTCTACCGGAACATTCTCTGAAAGCATCTTTATCTTAATAGTTTTCTAGTGAATGATCATATGTCAGAATTCCTGAGAATACGTCACCGATGACACATCATTTGATGCCGTTGATTAGTCCGGTTTATGATGGTGCGATTGCGAAAATGTGTTTTAGGTGGTAGGGCATTTGAAATACTTTTCCTTTACCCTTTGACGTTCCAGGAGCGTTGTCTTCGGTTGTGAAAATACTAAAGTATTTTAACACTCTAGTTATAATTGTGACTAACACTCATCAATAACGAAACGAAATGATAAACTTATATCATTTAAAGCTGCCTTATAATGCAACCTTCCTCCCTCTTGTTAGGTTTATCTCCTTATTACTAACCAAAAGCCACATTTGTGAGCTTCTCTTGGGGAGGGGGATGTTTTTTGAGGGTGTTTTTGCAGGACAGCTTCATTGGTAGCACGGAGGGAAAGCAACTTGACGCCATCATATTGTTTCATCGACATCAGCTGTGATGTCCCTTCCTTTGGTGAAATCCGGACATTTTCAGCTCTTTCTTGCCTCCTGTCACTTATTGGAATGGGAATCACACTCCAGCTGAACTCTGCGCGCATGGTAAATATAAATGTTGAGTGAAATTTAATTTGTAATATTTCTCTTATCTGATTAACTTTCTGTACGTTAGACAGTGGCTGAAAATGAGTTAATATAATGGATATAATTTTCTACTAATCATGCGTGTTAATTTGAGTTATTCGTTTTTATTACCGAAAAAAAATTTAAGTCGTCAAATATCTTTTAAATGATGATTTTTATTTATTTCAAAAATTGACGCATATTATTATCATTTTGTGGAAATTTTAGACAAGTACATGTAACTTTAAACAGTTGATAACATCGGTGTGGATAACCAACCTTAGTCATACAGCCAGCCCACGGCTTTAAATATACTAGATGCGTTTCAAACGCAGTTAATTACATACGGTATGAAGATAAATCAGAAGAAAACGAAATTAATACGATTTTAGAGAACAAAAAGGCTAGTATAATTATGAAAGTGTTGGTTAGAAGCTAGAGCGGGTGCAGCAATTTAGTTATCTAAGCATTGAAGTGAATTGGAGAATCAAATTGGCAAAAGAAGCTTTTACTCGTAGGCGTGAACTTATGACAGGGGCGTTGGGCAGGGAAGCATGGGCGTAGCCACGGTGGGGCAGGGTGGGGCGCTTGCCCCCCCCCCCCTGGCTCATGAAGACAAATGAAAAATTATAGGTCAACCAGCTGAAGGTGTTCGTTGAAATTCAACGAGAGGGAGAAATATAATAAGTACAAATTGTATTAAGAAATTTAAACATTTTTCATGAAGGGGAGAAAACAAACTTGTGGTATGGAGTTAGCTATGGCTCCAAGTCAGTATTGGAACCATAATTCTGGGGAATGACCCAGACCGCCTAACCCAAGTAATTTTATATCTTAAACAAATAGGCATTTTAAATTTGATTTGACAGTTATTTTTATGTCATGCTTTTTGACAGCACTGCAATTTAACATACCTTTCCCTAATGTAATTTATCACTTTATCACTTGCGCGAGGTGCGAAATGACCAATAGCCGTCGACGCACCCTGTAAACGAAATTATATCTATCTATCTGGAACCATAAATATAATTTAAACTTAATGTAAACATATAATTGCTGCCTGGACTCATGTCTTAACCTTTAAAAAAACAGTATAAAAAATTTCAGCGGAAGAAACGAAGGAGGTTGGAAAGGGGGCGGGGGCTGTGTAGGTGTCTGTCTGTTGTTGTGAGGCCAGATTCGGGTTTTTGGGAATGGTACGACCCCCCTCATTGGCAAAAGAATTTTTCTCAGGCCTTTTATGTATGTTATGTTCGTCTCAATTCTACAACTTCATGACAGTGGCATCAACGAACTTCCCACTGATAAGTATTAATGCATTTCATTCCGAATGCAGTAAATTCTATTCTTTTTACATGGTACAGATTTAGCCTACTTAATCCAGGTACTTGTCGCTCGGTTGCATATATATTCACACCTTATATTGTATATTAGATGTACAACTATATTAAAATATGCAGGGTGATTCAAAAAGAATACCACAACTTCGAAAATCTGTATTTAATCAAAGAAACATGATGGAACCTTGGGTAATTAATCAATGTGAAGAGTACTGACAAAGTTTTTTTTTATTAGAAAACAAGTTTATAGATGTTCAATATGACCCCCTCCAGACACTCGAGTTACATCAACTCGATACTCGAACTCGTTCCACACTTTCTGTAGCATCTCCGGCGTTAAGGTTTGGATAGCTGAAGTTATTCGTGCTTTTAGCTGTGCTGTGTTAGCTGTGCTGTGTTTATACCAACGTTTGATACACCACCTATCAGGAGGTTGAACACCATGCTTGACTCGAAATCCATGCTGAACATCTGTCACCGATTCCCTTCTGCCATGCTAGATAACACAAAAAGCTTTTTGTGGAACAGTCTTCATCTTTGCACTAACAACAGAAATGGTTGATATGTGGTCAACAGCGATCATAGCGACAAAATGAGCAACTTTAGAGCTTCCTTAAGTCGACGACAGAAAGCGCTTAGCTCTCCTTTATTCTTTGCAGAGTTCTCAATTTTCAAAGTTGTGGTATTCTTTTCGAATCACCCTGTAGTTTTAGTTTTACCGAATGCAAACCTACTTGAGCAGGCAGTGGCGGAAAAGTAAGCCTGTATGATTTTCCGAATGAAATGGCCGATCTAGATTCAAGAATTAGCGGCGATACCTCTTTTAGTACCTTTCAATATCTTCACGGACAGAGCAATGCTGTTAGCGGCATCTCTTATGGACGAACGTTATTAGAATCATTAGAATAGCATCGATGAACATCCAACGGTTACGTAATGAGACATTATGTTCCACTGGGTTTTGAATTTTATTCCCTGGTTTTTGTTAAACTATCTCAAATCTCAAGATATATCAATTGACGACGATTTCGACAGAGTTCCATCTCTTCATCTCTCAGGTCGGTTCAAATGCACAAACGATTAAAGTAATAAAAAAATTCACAATGTGAACACCACTGAAGCATTCATTTAAATACTCCTAATTTTAACAGAATGCAAACCTTCTAAATCCGTGGGGGGCGCTAGCAGTCAGCACGTATATTTGTGCGGAAAAATATGGCTGACCTTGCTTCACCAATAGCCTACAATGCCTTCAGTACCTTCCTTAATCCTTGTGAGAAGCACACTGCCGGTTACGGCATCTCTACGACGAACTGTTTAAGCATCAATGATGTTTTAATTTTGGTTTTCTCAAAAATATAGAGGTAACGCCACTTTCAAGGAACATTATGTGCAAATTGTTTTGACGCTTGGAAAACTATCAACAGACGGTATCAATGCAACGAAAAAAGTTATTTTAAAATACATTGCGCTGCTAAAAAATCAGAATTATTTGTTATTATTTGTCTCATAGCAAAATATTCGGCACTCTTGTAACGGGTGGTAAATGCTCTAAAGTAAAAAAGTGTGGACTTACTTCAGTGTGCAAATCACATTAAAAAAATCATAGACATGAATAAACACTGTGGAAATGCAGTTGTTGAAAGTGGAAGTGTTATAGCAGAGGCTGAAACAATCGTCGAGCATCTTGGAACAGATTTCAGTATGCCTCGAGTCATTAATCAGCAGAAGCATCTTGCGAATACACCGGCACGACTCCAAGCGAGTTTTGGAGAATATCACTACATTATTCCGTACATGGATTCATTAGTAATGTATAAGGAACGGCGTTTTTTTTTGAAGAACTTTCCCGCATTCTCATTGCTTTCGTCGAACTCTCACATAATGGTTGATATGACATATTAGTATTTTTTCAGAAAAACTACAAGTTTTTGTAGTCACTACAATTTGAATGAGTTCTTCGGTGAAGCTGACCTTTGGTACAACCAATGGAAAGGGCAAAATGGGCCAAATGCGGAACTGAAGGAGATAGAACTAGCTTCACTAGTTAAAGAAGCCCAGTTGTTCCACCCACCCGTAAAACGGGCGCTGCTTATCTCACTTGCACAACCCTGCACAGTATGCACTATCGAAAGATCCGTCAGCACCTCACCCAGGATAAAAACTTGGTTATGGTCAGCAAGGACAAAAAATCGGCTAGTCGGTCTTTTTATGATGAGTGTGCATAAAAAGAGGGTTCTGGTAGCTAAAAATAAATTTGAGAAAGATTTCTGTCAAGATGTAGCCAGAACTCTGGTAGGCTAGTGCTGAAAAAAGATTTAGATAGGTTTGGAATAGCATTTCAACAGAATAATTTTAGCATTTTCAAATATTCAAACAAAACAATTTAAAAAAAAAAAACGTTAACTTATATCCCCCCCTGGAGAGCATCCTGGCTACGGCACTGTAGGGAAGTATAAAGGATAGTCAAAAACTTTAACGTGGGGTGTGACAGTATATGGTGAGGAAACATGGGCTTTATGGAAAGAAGATAAAAATAGACTAAGGGTTTTTGAGATGTGGGTGTGGAGAAGGATGGAGAAAGTAAAGTGGGTCGAAAGGAAGACGAAAGATGAAGTGCGGTAATTGGTAGGAGAGGAAAGAGTATTGATAGATGAAATTAGGAGAAGGCAGAAGGTGTGGATGGAAAAGGTAATAAAAGGGGATGGTGTTTTGAAGGAGGTGATTGAGGGAAGAGCGTTGGGTAAGCGGGGAAGAGGGAGGAGAAGAACGGGAGCTTGGATAGAATGATGGGAGGCAGAAGGTATGAGGGGCTGAAGAGGAACATCGTGTGAAATTCAGGGGTAGATGGGAAAAATTACTTCTCCGTTTAGACCTACCTTCACCGGTAGAAAACTAATATTAATAACTTTAAAAGTTCCGTATCTGCTTATTGCGCAATTGCATTCTGTTTAGGAAACAGATTCTAGTGTCATCTTATGTTATGTGTGATTCTTATGGGTTCTTGTTTTAATAATCGTTTAGTGAAGGACCCATGGAAAGATTTTAAACTATCATGCGATAATGTACGTATTGAAATGTGCGACAGACGGCATCATCACAGAAACACTTGGTAAATTTCCACAATAAGTTTATTTCACCGACCTAGGTTTCAGCAAGTCATTACCATTGATATGACCTTGATAAGTGTTTCTGTGATAATGCTGTCCGACCAATGGAAAGTCGAAGTTCCACAAAGTGAATTCGTCAACAGTCAACATTATTTTGGTAGTCATTCGTGCTGGTTGCAGTTGGGTTAAAAACTTAAACCACGTCATGCAGGAATTACATATGAAAAAATAACTAAAAGTCTTATCATAAGCCTTAATTATTATTTAATTGGAAAGAGTTGGGAGTCATTCGGGCTGGCGTTCAACTTCCAACCATCATGCCATGAAGTTGAGGTGGGAGCTGGGAGAAGGAGCAATTAGTGAAACCACTATGACTAGCTGGAGAACAAAAATTGAATTATCGGCATCAATTTTCAGAAGACATTGGACGTCAGAGAGATACTAAAACACAGGAACTCGTCATAACCGCAACTCCAGAGGGGGGAGTAATTACTGACACATTTTCTAGCTTAAAATATTGTTTGGCTGTAAATGGGGTCGTTTACCATATTTTTTTATTGCCGAATATGATAGAGTTTGTAAAATAAAAATATCCGTATTTTTCCGTTTTTTGATCCGTCAATTATTTCTCGAGTTATAAGCGGTGTAAAACTGATGTTTTTAACCCTTTCGGAAAAGTGGGCATGGTGCAACTTCTGACGTATATCGACTTCGTCCAATCCCAACTGAGCCCGCGAAGCTACTTCCCCCTATCGAAAAGGGGCGGGGAAACAGCTGACTCTGCCAATAGGAGCAGATGCGACAGCATTTTTGCCAGCAGACCTTCCGATAACCCCCCTCCAATCCCTTCCCTTCCCCTAAAAGCAGTCAAGGGCGGAAGGAAAATGACGTCAATGTTATCACGGCAGCTTTTTCGGTGGTCGTTATCTTTTGCTTATTTTAAATTTTGATTTATGAGTGAATGGTTAGAAGATTAATTTTATCACTAAAATTCTTTTTTCGTTTCCATCTAACGATTTCGTGCACAATATTGCGATTTCGGTTCCGAGTAAACGCCCCCATTACTCTGTAGTGTGTGAGGTCCCAAGAGTAAGTGCTTGTAGCTGGGTTAGTTACTTCTTTCCAGCGGGAAATCCATTTCTGTTTGAGAGGCACGTCGTCGCCGAATATGTTTACGTCCCAAACGTTGGAGTACTGACCTCCCGGTCGGTGTGCTTTCCAGGACAGGTCGCGACCCCTACTGTCCTCCTCCTCTGTACTGCATCAAATTCAAATTCAAACTCAAATAGGTGTTCATTTGACCAATGTATAATAAAGCAGAAGGTGTTAAAAAGTATTACAAAAAATGATCAACATGGTCTCCCTGTTTAGGCATTGGCCTCTTCAGGGTAGCGTTCAAATTAATAGAGTACATTAAGATTTGGAGCATGTAGCAGATATATTGAAGCAGATAACTCTGGAACTCTTTTTCTCCGGGAATGGCTTAATGGCTCGGCATTCATCCGAGGCGTGAGGGAAACCGGCAAAACCTCACTCGAGCCGACTTACAAGCATTTAGTGACTTTATACAATGTGTTATTCTTCGTAGTAAGGTCCAGAGTCGAGCGTTGGAAGATCGAATCGAGGCAAAGATGACGTAGGCGATGTTGATTATCAGGTGAAGCAGGTCCTTCATTCCTTGATGTTCCCAGACGACGATGATCCGTCCTGCAGTCGTGGCGTCCTTCAGGTTTCTCCGTGTCCCAGTCCAACGATGATCCTCGGCGAATGCTATTGTACATGAATGCGGAGAAGAGTATTAGTACAGTTATCATAGGAGCGGTGCGTAACGCTTTGGTTATTAAGTAGTAGGGCAATTGGTTTAGCAGTAAGTTGAAGGCGTCCGCCGACAGGACTAAGTGCGAACGGCTGTTAGCGGACTCTACTGCATCCCAGGGCTCCACTTTTATTCCTGATCCGGAAATCGACTTTTCATGTCCAGCGGGCGTCTGCTCTTGATCCGCGGGGATGCGTCAGGTTACCTGAAATATTCAAGGGAAGGAAAAGAGGAGAGGGAATGTATGTACTCTCCACGTCACCTTAATTCGCGACCTCTCTAGCTTCGAAACAACTTGACCGCACCGTTCCACCGAGAGAGTCTTTTGATCCACTAGATGTCATGCTTCGTACAGGGCCGGGCAGGGGATTCGCCCGGGACAGGGCCAGCGGCATTATCAGCACCATTTACGTTTTAATACCAAAAAATACTATAGAATATCGCATCAGCATTGTTTGCAGTACTGGCTTGCTATAATCAAGTGACTTAAAAGTTCTCTTCAAGAGAATGGGACAATATCACAATCAAGAGAGTACAAATTCGTCAGAGGCATCGATCAATGGCAGCCAACGAGTTAATGGGGAACATGCACAATTTTTTATAACTGTTTGAATGTGAAATTTATTGCCTAAAATGTGCTTGGCGAAAATTTTGCTGGAGAATTAAGTTGCGTTACAATGATACTCTTTGAAAATTGTACTTTTGCGGCAACTTAAAAACACAACGTTATCGCATGACGTCACGGCACGATATCGCTAAGGGCGTTTGTTATCTGTTTATGCGTGGAGGTAAGTTGTTAAATGAATACTTGACGATAACGTATGTATTTATCTCATTTGTTTATTGCAATAAACGATTGCATTTCAATTTTTATTTACGTAGTATGGATGGTAACGAGAAAATCGTCCATTAATTATGTAATGCCTGTTTAGTGCCCAAAAATGTCTGCTACGTCTAAGCAATCGCTGGTTTTTTTAAGAAGAACGCAGCCATAATGGAGTGAACCAAAGTAAATTGTCGAAATGTATTTTTTAAAGTATTTTTTTAGCCATCGTTTCGTTCGAGAAACGGCTAAAAACCTCAAAACAATATATTCACTTCGTTTTATTTTAAATATAAATGTCTATCTCCGTAGTAATATGGAACCTATACCGTGCAGTGACGTCAGAAGGCGTTTCAGGTCACGTGACTTTCGTCGATTTTCCAGAACATTTTAATGTCATTTAATAATCTTTGTGGTTGGAATAGAAAAAATTTGGCTTATATGTTTAAATTTGTGAGAACATTTTGCATAAAGTACATCATTAATCTTCGATAAATAAATTTCATGCATATTACCAATTGGCATTTTATATTGTTACCGTTAGCGAATGGAGTAACGGGTAATTATCCTAACCTGGAGGGTGGGGGTGTCTTTTTGGAACCGTAGGTAGCCAAGGAGTCACGTGGTATAAACACGAATGATTTGAAAATTTAGTGTGTGTGAATCGCTCTGTACAATATCATTAATTGTTTTCACTTGAGTTTTTCTCTCCTGTCTCGACTATAGAGCTCCCAGATGAGATGAAAGACGAGTGTAAAAAGTGAAAGAGGTTGTAATCAGTGGTTTCAACACACCAAATTTTCGAACCATTCGTGTTTGTACCACGTGACTCCTTGGTTACCTATTCGAGATAATCCCGACAGTTTCAAACACAACTCCCTTGGGGCAGTGTTACGTACTTTGGTTGGTATCTATCACCAGTGATGCCTTTATCTATTCAAATTCTGTAATTGAGAGGTGAAGTTTCTTCATGAAGTATTAATGGAAATTTCTGAGATAACTTGATATGTTGCTGGCTGAGATCATACTGTAAGGAGAGACTCATGTATCATAAGGTCATTAGGCTTAGCAACCAAAATAATACACCCGGGACTGCTAATATGTAAATAAAACGCTTGAAGTAATCGTAGGGATGGCTTACCGAGTGTAAATATAACTTTATATAAGTTGAAATCATCACAAAACTAAGATAAATAAATTCAATAGTTAGTCGGTAAACATATCTGTTGGTTAAGCAAATAAATAACTCTTCCCAATTGTGACACTTGGCAACCAAAAAACTATAAACAAATCAACAAGGCATGAAAAGTCTACTTTATAATAACTATTATATTCACGTTCCATCGCTTCCTATGCAAAGTCATCAGAGTTTCTAAGTTAATTCTAATTAAGAGACTCTCGTGGTGCTTGTTTCTCCTAAACAAAGATTTGGAACCACTACAATTACAGGGGTTATGAGATGAGGTTTACTATTGAGGCGGTAATGTCGTATAACCTTGTTTTAGACAAAGAACATAATTTCGTCACGTTGCAGTAAACGGAAGAGTTGATGATGCATTACCGGTAGAGGCTCATCAACGGTGTTAGGGGATATGGAATCCGTACGCCACCTGGGAATGCGTCGTGGAAACACTATGTTTATCCTCTTTTGTAAAAAATTGAGCAATCATATAAATCGCCTCGGAAATGCCAAAAAACTACATCAATAAAACGGAAAAATAAGAAATATGAATAGGAGAATACCACCCAATCATTCCCAGATAGCGCAGATGCAATCGTATGCGATTCATATCCGGATAGTATGCATTGACAAGAAAGATTCGCGTATTCCTAGAGTCATTTCGTCAACGTATACCATCCATTGGCCGAATGACTGTGGAAGAACAAGATATCGACCATGCAAATGTCGTCTACGAATAATATACGAAAGAGATACGAAAGCGCAGGAATACAATATGGTGGCTGCTGACTAGGTTTCCTATGCTACTTTCAAATATATATTGTCGTTGGCTCTTACGTTTCGTTGTAAAACTTACCATTATAATGGTTAAATTAATTAAGGCGATACATCAGATGATTTCCCTAGGGCCACGCAAATCAGCCTTAACTGTTTCACTAATCAGTAAATGAACCATATTGGAGCAATTCACGTAATAATAATAATAATAACATTTATTTTCCAAGTGACAAGTATTATAATATATTGCATATGGCACATAAAAAATATGAAGACAAAAATAAATGTATGGTAAATAATTAAATATAGTTGTCAAACAAATACAAATATATAGCTGGCAAACAAAACAGAAGACAATATAAAAGTTATCTCTCATGACAGCGTTAAGATCATTTCACATTTCTTATGATGTCTCGTATTTGTTTCCTAGGTTTAAAGATTGTCTTTATATCGTAATCCTAGGAAACAAATACGAGGTATCATAAGAAATGTGAAAGGAAAAGAAAAATTAGAAACAGAAGGAGATTACTTGCTGAAATGCGAAACATGTGATAAGATCTACGTGGATGAAACAGGGCGGACGATTAAGACGAGAGTCAAAGAGCATAGTGCCGCCATACGCCTAGGGTACCAAGAGAATTCGGCAGTCGCCGAGCATACAGTATGAGCATATAAATTGATGTTTAACGCTCTGGTCACTCATTAGCTCAATACATATGAGATAAAACCGTCATCATCAAGGGTCAACAATCCTAGGATTGGTTTGACGCAGCCCTCCACTTGATTCTTCTAATGGCCTCCCTCTTCATATTAACGTAGTTCCTCTCTTTCACGTCCTTTACGACCTGTTCTATGTAACTTATACGAGACCTGCCTTTTCCATTCTTCCCGTTCACTTTTCCCTCGACGATTGTCTTCATCAGGCCATCGTGTCTTAAGATGTGGCCGATTAAGTTGTCCCGTCTTCTTTTTAGAGTTTTCAGCAGACTTCTCTTTTCTCCCACTTTTCTTAGGACTTCTTCATTTGTCACTCCGTCGATCCATTTTATCTTCATCATTCTTTGATAGCACCATATTTCGAATGCTTCCACCATTTTCTTCTCCGCTGCTGTCATCGTCCATCAGCAGAAGAGAAGAGGCCAAAACCAATGTCAAACTATTAAAACAGAAACTGGAAGAGGTGAAAGAGTTCTGTTATCTGGGAAGCAGAGTAACCAACGATTGACGAAGCAAGAAAGAAATAGTGAGTAGAATAGCCCAGGCAAAGAGGCCATTCTATCAAAAGAAGAATCTACTTACACCTGGAAATACAAGCTTGGAAGTAAGGAAGCAATTCATCAAAACGTGTATCTAGAGCATGTTCCTTTACGGCAGTGAGGCATGGACGATGACAGCATCGGAGATATAACCGACCGCATCAAATAAATCAAATTTTAAGGAAGGAAAGAGTATTGCTGTTTAGATAGCCACGTGACTAGCGATGGACGATGTATGAAATAAATTGTCAGTACCTACAGCAGCCCAGACTAAATGGGTATTTTGTTAAAGGAAGGTTCTACTTGCAGCTGGAAATACAGGCGTAGATTTAAGGAAATATTTCATTAGAACATCTGGAACAAGTTTCTTAATGGCTGTTGCAAAAAGTCAAAACTGGAAGCATTTGAAATGTGGTGCTATCGAAGAATGATGAAGATGAAATGGATCGACCAAGTGACAATCGAAGAAGTCTTAAGAAGAGAGGGAGAAAGGAAAAGCCTTTTGTCAACTTTGAAAAAAAGAGATAAAAATTTATTTTCCGTATCTTTGGACATGGGAATTCTACTAATGAGGTAAATGAGATGGATGGAAATGTAGTGAGATGAAGTTAATCATTGAGAAAATGTAAATGGAAAGAATAGAAATAAAAAGGCCTAGCATGATATATGTGGGGCAAGTAGTGAAGGATGTGAAAGGGAAGGATTTTGTTATTATGAACAGATAAGCCAATAGGAGAATCGAATGGAGAGATATGTCAAACTTCGCAGCAATCACTGATGGTGGTAACTAATTCAACCTTGAGAAAGTACTGCAATTTGTTTTTTTTAACGGTAACATGTCTCAACCACAGAGATATGCATAAAAACACGAATTTAGATACAATTTTTCATTCCTCATCTCATCTGTCAACTCATTGTGGAAGCCTTCCATTTTAAACTCATAAACTTTTCCTAAAATATTTCAATCCCCATTGCTATATTTTTAACGATGGTTTTAATGAAAATCATCTAATCTCTTCCTGCATAATAGAAGCTGCGACTGGTGAAAAAATTACGTGGTATGTTTTTACGCTTTTAAAATACTTTGGCTTTAGAGTACCTACCCTTAATTTTTAAAGCGAACGATCACCTTGGGAATTTGGGTGAAAGGTTTCCACCCATTTGCTTCCTTTTTTTAAAAAATATTTCAATTCTGATTTTTGAGATTTCTGTGTACCAGGCACTTGCAACCATTCCATGGGGCCCATTGGGATATCATTTGAATGCTGCTGAGAATTATTTACGAGGGAGAGAGCTTTCCCGAAAGGAAAACCAGAGTGAGACGGATTTATTCATAGTTTAGTATTTTTTTTCAAGCGAGGCACGTCGATATTTTGGTGATATACCATCCTGCGTTAGCTTTACGTTTAAATTATTATGTTGAAATTATTTATGCATTGAACATATAAATTTAAATGTATAAGAATATATTACCGTTTTGTTTTTGTTGTGAAATGAATGATTGTGGAGAAAACGGGAAAATATATCTTTTATGGTTAAGGACTTGACTAAAGTAGTTAATTTTAATATTTATGGAGGAAATATTGGTTAGCTTGCTGGCGTATCTTGAGTGTCGTTAGCTCGTCTTTGCAACTTTATGGCATTATTTATTCATAAATAATGCCATTTTTGGCTCAATTTGCATTTGCATTTGGCTCAACCACATTTCAATTAATGCACGGAAGGGTAGGATTATGAGAAATTTGTTGTTAAGATTTGATATATAGTGAGGACTTGCCGAAGGAAATTCGAAGTAGGAAGAAAAAGTGGAAGCAGCAGCACTTAAAGCAGCGCATGATGGGTAAGAAAGGGAGGGTAAGGGAACGGATAGGGGATGTTAATAGTATTATAGAAGGTAAAACTCGTGAAAAATGTTAGAGAAGTGTAGTATAGGGTCTAGGTCACCTATAGGGCAAGTATAGTACAGGGATAGGAATGACCATGGGCTAGGAATAGGTAGAGCAAGTAAGAACTGTCAAAGAGCCTACCTCTCTATCTGTGGGTCAGTGAAGGTAATGAATAATCGTAACTCCTTAGTTGTACTCGTCCATAATTCTAAAATAAGATCTACTTGGTTCATATTTGAAGCAATCCAATTTTTGTTAAGTTTTGAATCAATCATTGCGCTGCAATTGTTAAAAAGTATTAGTAATGTTAGTGTCGTATACTGCCTCGAATACAGTCTGTCGTATGGTCTCAATTTCACATTTGCGTACTTCTCCTGCCGTACTGTTTACAAATACTCACCGATATATTCTAATGTTTATTGGGAAATTGAATTCCAGACCTCTTCTTCAAACATATGGATGGTTTTTCGGGAGTTTAGGCCCTTGTGAAAATGAAAACATTTTTAACTCTTGGCCGACGTTTCGGAAAATATATTTTTTCCTTCTTCAGGTCTTTTAAGTTCTTTAAAGGTGAATTTGTTTTTATATGTGTTTAAAGTTATCTTTAAAGATATTCTAACAGTTTTTAAAGTTGTTTAAAGGTGAACAAATTCACCTTTAAAGAAGTTTAAAGCCCTGAAGAAGGAAAAAATATATTTTCCGAAACGTCTGCCAAAAGTTTAAAATGTTTTCTTTTTCACAAGGACCTAACGTCTATTGCAATTCACAGAGAGTTGTGGTGGCCTAGTGGGTAGAGCACTGAGCTACCCACAGAGGGTTCAAATCCCGGGCTAGAGGCTTTTCTGGACGCTCCCACCTAAAATCTTCGCGATTCGATTTTCTGCGCGTCGAACCTAGGGGGAAAGGAACTGCCCCCCCTACCCTGAATGCGTGATTATCACAAGTCTAAGTACGAGATGAGCTCTACCCTCACCTGTCAAAAACCAACCTTCGAGTTGAACTTACATTGCATTGCATTTATATTGTGATTCAACTTATGAAGCAATAGTTATGCATAGAATCACTTACTATTTTGGAGTGCTTGTACTTACTACAAGTATTGAGGAATAATTTTTGCTTGAAGGTTTTCGCAGCTTCTTGTATCTACAACTGTAGCTGTGCCTTTTGGGAAATGCTGCGAACTATTCATTTTTTGACTCACCTTTTCGCTCCTCTTCCTGGGAGCGTTATCAAGAGACTAACTCTTGATAACGATAGCCTAACGTCATGGTGACCAAAACAAAATAATTAAAGGATTGTTAGGAGAGAGGCCATATAGTCAGGTAGCTTGATACCTTGGAGGAATTAAGTGCCAAGTGATATTGGAATTTCATTTAATGAATCGCTTCGACACGTTAACCTTCTCCATACTTCTCCAACCCCAAATCTCAAAGGCATCCTTTTTTCGCTCTTACTCAGCCTTCTTAATTTACACGTTTCCAATTAATACTTTTGAATAATATCCAAGAAATTTAGCTTTGTATCTCAACTCAGAGTTTCTTTAATCCCTTTCCTACAGATAGCAAACTCTCCTTCCTATACGAAAGGTTTATTCTCCGATTATCTTATGCACTTTTCTCATTTCCGTTGAAGAAATACTAACTTACTAAATTATTCAGTCGTTAATAATTTGAATTCATAATTGATATGAAATTAATTTTAGGGTAACATTTTTCTCTTTTTATTTCTCTGATTTGTTGGGTTTTTTTCTATCAACCAGAGTTATCCCGCACACTTAAGTTACCTATAATAAATTAATTCTCTTCTTTCGGTTAAAGGTCACTCAAGTTTCTTTGAATGGGTGTCAAATCCTATTCCGGCTTTTAATTCCTATGGACGCTGTACGAGATTACACATCATATATTGTAATGAAACTATCGCGGCGAACCTCACTCGGGCGATAGCCAACAAACGGGAAGAAATCCCATCTAAACTAGGGTTCCCGATGCCGTTTGGGGTTTGCACGTGCGAACGAGAAAGCAAGGATCACTTAAAATTGAACAACAGGATTTATTGTAGACAGGAAACACCGCTGCGAGGAGATACTTCAGTACATAAATTGGCACGAATAATTTGTGAAAAAACATTTTTAATCAGAGACACAACAAAAAAAACTGGCCTGAACGAAATGTCATTCAGTCCTACTCGAGCCACTAGCGAGAACATAACATAAATTAGCACGAATAGTTTATGAAGAAACATTGCCAATCAAACACACAACAAAAAAAACTGGCCTGAACGAAATGTCATTCAGTCCTACTCGGGCCACTGGCGAAAACTTAACATAAATAATTGATTCTCACTTGAACACAAAAGGATTGGCATGATTAGAATGCCAGAATTACAAAAGTGCTCACTCAGTCCAATATTGTGACCGATAACTTGGCACAACACAAAATTTAAAAAAACTGAAGTGGAACACACTAGATCCGAGCAGGGGACAAGCGAGGGCCAGAGTAAAAAGAGAGAGAGCGAGAGTATCTCGTACACGCCCTTCTGCACATTAAAATGATTATGCTATGTTTTAAACTGAAACCAAAATAACGCAAACTAGAAAAATAAGCTTGCCTTTCGTTGCTATCGATAGTCCATTTCTTTCATTATAAAACTTCGTACTCGAAAGGATATGATTGGACGTGGAAGCCTGACAGACAGGGATAAGAGGTGACAACCTCTTCTCCCGGCTCGAACTAGTGGCGCCGCGAACCCAAACAGTCGACAGTCATAATTCACATCGGCACCTCCCCCCGGGAGTTTAAATATCCCCCGGAGGAGGGACAATTGGGTTACAATATCATAATATACGATAATATTCAAATCACTTTTTAATGTTGTCCGCTTTATCACCTCAAAATTTAATTGTGGATAGATACTATACCTGTTAATGAGATAAGGTCATATTTTACGCGCCTGACCACTTCATTCTGAGCTTGCCATGAGAGAACACCTCTCGCACAATTATCGTGACAAACTTCGATGTTCTCGTTGCC
Organism: Platycnemis pennipes; assembly: GCA_933228895.1. Taxonomy (NCBI): domain Eukaryota; kingdom Metazoa; phylum Arthropoda; class Insecta; order Odonata; family Platycnemididae; genus Platycnemis; species Platycnemis pennipes. Next base: position 11,237,681 of record OW121850.1, on the reverse strand, counting down.
GTCGCCACCTGTCGTTACAACTTCAAAATCTCTCTATCAGTCGAGGTTAAAATTTAAGTGCTGCTGATAACGGCATGCAGGGGTTTCCATTAGGTTGGGGAGGGAGACAGGAGGGATCAGGGTATCCGAGAAAGTCCCTAGAAGGAGGAGGGGAAAGAAGGATTCCGTGGGAAAGAGTGCGCGAAAGAGGACGAATCCAACTCAAGAATGGGAATCTTAATGAGGAGTTACTGGGAGGAGGGTCAATTTTTTGGGACGGCAGCCAAAACAGGGCCGAGCCCTTAATGAGGGAAGATCTAGATAATGGGGCGCGCCGTTATCAACCACTCGAGCTAAGCGCGCTGAGGAAAGTTCGTCAAAGACCCGGAGATCATGACATGAGCGATTTCCTCAGTTCTAATCTGACCAACAGATTGCCCCATTCATCCCTCGCAATCTCCCATTCAAAGGAGAATAGGGTGGGGAAAATGCCCTCCCTTGACAACCACTGAAAAATCTAGACAAACCCCAACAATTCTTGAGCGCATCAACACGATGGAAAACCCTATTCACCTGCTTGCGAAAAGCACAAATAATTTGGCAAAAAAAAATTTAGGGACACAATTTGAGGACACTGGCGGTAAGTGGGAGTCCAGGGAAATGAGATGATGTTTTAGTCCTCAAAAGTTTCTCTGGTGTTCAAAAGCAGCGGCGTTCTCCATTACGACCAGAGAGGAGAAATTCCGACAAGGGTGAAAGAGAGAGCTTTGTGAGACAAATGGAAGAGGGGTGGACCATTTTGGCACCAGGTTTGAGGAAATATTTTATTTTCCTCTGCAATCGCATGATGTTATGAAATGCGCACCCAAATCTAATGTTTAAACGGATCTAATTAAGCATGATGGAGAGATAAATAGAGATAAGGTCATCGTTATATAGCCTAACGTCGTGGTAACAAAATGAAAATACACTAACTAACAAATGAATTTATAAAAAGGAAATGAATGAAGAGAAAGGAATTATTTAAATGTGATTCTGGTTATCAATGGGGAGTATGCATGAAATTTGTTTCTCGAAGATTAATGATGTACTTGATGCGAAATTTTCTCACCAATTTAAGTAAATAAGCCAAATTTTTCTGCGCCCACCACAAAGATTATTAAATGAGTTTAAAATGGTCCCGGAAATTGACGAAAGTCACGTGACCTAAAACACCTTCTGACGTCACTGCACGGTATAGGTTCCATATTGCTACGGAGGTAGACATTTATTTTTAACAGAAAACGAAGTGAATATATTGTTTTGAGGTTTTAAGCCGTTCCTCGAACGAAACGATGACTGAAAAAATGCATAAAAAAAGCACATTCCAACAATTTCCTTTGGTTGACTCCCTTATCGCGGCGTTCTTCTTAAAAAAAACCAGCGATTGCATAGGCGTAGTATAAATTCTTGGGCACTAAACAGGCATTATATAATTAATGGACGATTTGCTCGTTACCATCCATACTACGTAAATAAAAATTCGAAATACAATCGTTTATTGCATTAAACAAATGAGATAAATACATACGTAATCGCCAAGTATTTATTTAACAACTTACCTCCACGCATAAACAGATAAACAACGCCCATAGTGATACAGTGCCGTGACGTCATGCAATGACGTCGTATTTTTAAGCTGCCGAAAAGGTACAATTTTCTAAGAGTAATATCTTTGTAACACATCTTAATTCTTCAGCAAGATTTTCGGCAAGCAGATTTCAGCTAATAAACTTCACATTCAAAGAGTTATAAAAAATAGTGCATGTTCCCCATTGTGCATGCATCAAGGTTAGCTGAATGGAGAGGAAGGTAAATGAATAAGTTTAAGACATGTTAGGAGAGGAGTGAAGGTGGAAGGGAGATATTCCAAGAAGGACATAGAATGAATGGAGGGCACTATGAGAGCCTGCGGTGTTCCGAGGACGGTGAAGGAGGGTAAGCACGGTAGAGGGAAGAAGATAGCATCATCCCTGTATGGACAAACGGACGGCGTGGAGATTTAAAGACGGATCGTAGAAACAACCTCGGTCTTTACTTTGTGGAATTTTTCCAAAGTTGAGAAAAGAAACAAAGATTTGTAATTTTCCACTCAAGTTTTAATGATCCTACCGGTTTCTACACATTTGTGTCATAATTACATCTACATAATACCCTGCAAGCCACCACAAAGGTTTGTGGCAGGGGGTGATTTCTCACCAAACATGCACTCCATATCAATTATAAAAAAGGAATAGTATTAATATACTAGTCAGACCTTCACTATTTAAAAAAAGATAGAAATTGCAAAGCAAACATGCAAAAACATTCTGTTAGTAGGGTTAGCTTTAAGTACTCATACCAATGCTATGCTACCATGCTATCCATTACTACTCTCCGATTGGACACATTTACCGGATCGTTAGCTAGGTTCGTTAAAAGATGTTACGATAGGACATTTTGAATCTATCAGTTTGGCAATCAATTTCTCTAATTTTATGATTATTGTCCAGTCTACCATAGTAAGTTGGGGTTCGCAAAATATTTTTAACATCATCACTGAAAATATTGTCTTGGAATTTATTTAAGAGATATAGTCTAAATTTCGACCTGCGATCTGACAATTATTCCCATTTTAATTCATATAATAGACTGGTTACGCTAATATAATTATCGTACTGTCCCATTAGAAATCTTGCCAATCTTTGCTGCACACCTTTAAGTTCATTATTTAGACCGATTTCGCAGGGATCCCATACACTGGCAGCATATTCCAAATGAGGTCTTACGAGGGAAAAGTAGCTGATTTCTCGTACATGATCGTCACATTTACCCAGTACTCTTTTGATGAATCCCAGTTTACGATTAGCTTGACCCATTATTTCACGCATGTGTTTACCCCAGGAAAGATCATGTGTCAGTCATATTCCGAGAAAACAATGATGAAGATAACAGAGCATTGGGAATCTAAGAAACTTACCTTCCTAGGCAATATTAGCAAGGTAATTGCTAGACCAAACATATAACCAAAGATGTTTTTAAAGTCCATTTTTATAACCCAATAATACTAAACAAATTACTTTTTCATTCTAAAGACTAAATTGATGTACAGCGTAAAGTTGGTGTGTGTCTTAAAGTGTGTGTTGTGTGTCTTAAAGTGTGTGGTGATTGCAATGCGGTGTATGTGGGTCAAACTGGGAGAAGATTTGTGACCAGAGTAAATGAACATGAGCACTGTGTTAGATATTCTAATGAAACTTCAATGTACGCTTAATATCTTTTAGAGACTGACCACCGGGGAAACTTCAGCCCACAAAGTTATGCATGTCCATGATGAAGGCTTTAGAATTGACTTCTTGGAGAAATTTTAAATTGCAATAACGGCGGTGTTCACCCGGTATAGTCATTTTAAATGATTTGACAGATTTTAAATGTCTCCCGCTGACCTCTTTTTCTTGTGCATCCCAACATTGTTTCCCCTTGTCAGACCTCATTTGGAATATGCTGCCAGTGTATGGGATCCCTACGAAATCGGTCTAAATTAATAACTTGAACGTGTGCAGCGAAGATCGGCAAGGTTTGTAAAGGGACGGTACGATAGCCTATTTAGCGTAACCAGTCTATTTAATGAATTAAATTGAGAATCATTGTCAGATCGCAGGTTGAAATTTAGACTTAATCTCTTAAACAAATTCCAAGACCATATTTTCAGTGATGAAGTTAAAAATATTTTGCGAACCCCAACTTACTGTGATAGACTGGACAATAATCATAAAATTAGAGAAATTGATTGCCTAACTGACAGATTCAAAATGTCCTTTTTTCCTTGTACAATTAGAGATACGAAAAGCGGTAAATATGTTCAATCGGAGAGTAGCAATGAATAGCATTGGTAGCTGCATGTTGGTATAAGGACTTGAAGGTAATTCAACTAACAGAATGTTTTTGCATGCTTGTTTTGCTATCTTTATCTTTTTAAATGGTGAAGTTTAGACTAATATATATGTATATAAATATTAATGCTATTTTATGCATGATATGTAGTCCATGTTTGTTGAGAATACACCCCCTGCTACACACATTTATGGTGGCTTGCAGGGTATTATGTAGATGTAGGTTAGGTAGACGCCACAGCCCAATATTTGACCTAACCTTTTCGTATAGATTCCCTCCTTCCTCCTGTGATGTATCCCCATTCCCCACTTCCCTTCCCATGTTAACCTCCAACCTGTTTACACCTCAGCGTTCCTTCAAATTTCTTCCCCTCCTAAAACAAACATTAACACCCCCAGTCCAGTGCACTATTTGAGACCTCCCCAATGCTCTGTCATTTCCGTCCCTTGATAATGACACGACTGTGTTGAAACCGGATGGGTCATTAAATGTTGGGAGAATAAATACCAAGTTTTGTTCTTAATCCCAACTTAAAAGAAGAGTTTCATCATCAGTGTTTTGAAGTCTGTTTGCGCACTAATAAGACCTGGAGGAAAGGTACAAGGATGGGAGTGCTTAGAAAAAGGAGAAAGGGTGGAGAGAAACCCTGCATCGGCATTAGCCTGCTCTTAATGAAAATGTGCCAGAGGGACCACGGCTTAACGTCCCATCCGACGGACGGAGTGCTGTACTGGAATGTTCTCCACAAAAAAATCAAGTAGGGTCTATTTACCGATGAAAAATATCTTCCGCCACCAGGATTCGAACTTGGACCGTTCAGATGAGAGGTCAGTACTCTAACCTAAGGAATTTAAGGCAGGAACGTGGATGGGTTTAGATGTAAAATTGATGGCAAGTACCTATTCTTGCAATATTGCCTATTCTTGCAATAAAACAATTGGAGAAACGCAATCTAAACGTTACAGGCAGATTGTGTTAGTTACTCATTCAGAAAATAGCTTGGCTTAGCTTAAACTGGACGAGGTAATGGAAGTCCGAAAAACTAATCAAAATGAACAAAATTAAACTCCGATGCTGGTATATCGGACAGTAAGGTGACAATCAACATGGAATCAGATTGAAACGAGGTTCCATCTTGCAGAAAATTACGCGTAAAAGTATAAAGAGAGTATTTCAAGTAACTCTTGGCAATTAGCTACTGGGAAAAATGAAAGGACACGGGAGAGTGGGGAAAATATGAGGAAAAGTTTTAAATCTTCCGTCCGAATTGGACTGGATAAAATGATCTTTTGCCGGTAGTTCAATATTTTGTTAATGCATTCACTCAAAAATACGCTAAAAATCTCCTTTGATGTTTGCTATACTTTCTGTTGGCCAATGCTAGATTTCCGCCTATATTTATTGCTATTTTGGATTTTGTGTTTTCTCTGAATATTAGTGTATTCTTAACGATCAGTCGATGTATTGTGTGGATTGACTATTTTGCGAATGGTTTAGAAAACAGCCTGGCTAGAAAGGATCTCTGGATCGAGAGTTGAACCGCAGACCACATTCTTGAGGAGTCAATGCACAAATCACTACGATACACTAGATTCCATATGTTAATGACGTTATTTTAAGTGGAATTTATAGGAATAAGTTCTGTGGTGCCATTTGGTCCTTCAATGATATAATCATTAGTAAGTTAGAAGTGGCCTCATAGAAGGTGGTCGCGTGATCCAATGGTTCGATTTCCTCTTCAGAAGATTTTTGCCCTTCCAAAATCACTCATCTTCGTCCATGATGGTAGTGAACATTAACTTCAGAATAAATTTTAGCGGAAACTTTAAAAAAAATATTGTTTTAAGCTATGGCTCGTCCATGATAGTAGGGAACATTAATTTATGAATAAAATTTAGCGGAAACGTTTTAAAAAATATCGTTTTTAAGCTATGGCTCGTCCATGATCGTAGGGAACATTAATTTATGAATAAAATTTAGCGGAAACTTTAAAAAAAAATATTGTTTTAAGCTATGGCTCGTCCATAATGGTAGGGAACATTAATTTATGAATAAAATTTAGCGGATACTTTAAAAAAAAATATTGTTTTAAGCTATGGCTCGTCCATGATCGTAGGGAACATTAATTTATGAATAACTTTGAGCGGAAACGTTTTAAAAAATATTGTTTTAAGCTATGGCTCGTCCATGATCGTAGGGAACATTAATTTATGAATAAATTTTAGTGGAAACTTTTAAAAAATATGGTTTTAAGCTAATGCGCAGATACTGTTATTTTGCCGCACCCCGCTAGCCGTGTTTTGGCGGCCCCTTCTGCCGCAGTCAGCCGCTACGTAGCGCTTCTTCGCTCTTCACACTTGCAAACTATCGCCGGACTTGATTACCCTTGCGTGGAAAAATCCTTTCCGCTGGATGTGTTCCTTTCCTGGAAACTTCCTGGACGGATGGTGGCTTAAAGAATTCTGGTAGTGATGCCATTGGGATCCTTGTAGATGCACCTCTTAATTTCCGACTACAACGCTTTCTTATTCATTTTTACTTAGACGCCGCGAAATTATTTCCGGTCATTTGTCAATCACTGCTGCGCAAGTTAAGATATTTGATCAATGATAGTAATCACCCAGAGAGGGGAAAAGACCATGCAGAAGACATTCATGAACTAATTCAGAAGTAGTCCACGGCTGAACTATCCGGAGCATACAGCCACAAAACGTTCATTGTATATTCAAGTGTGAACTTTTCATTTGAGACTGTTCATAGATCGTTGATTTCCAGTCCACAAAGTATTATTTAAAAAATGCTCCCTGGTCGAACATTTAAAGAACATCTTTAAACCATGTATATATGAACTGTCTGATGACAATATTTATTCTATTATATTCTAGGAATATTCCAAATTAACATACGAAATTATTTCAAAAATAATTTCTGCAGGCGATATCTCATGATGTCTAATGAATTAAACTATTGATTTGTACCGATTCGCACTGAGCTGTACGCCTATATGAAAAATGTGCATCCCCATATGAAAAAGTTTGGGATTCCCTTATTTCCCTTCACCCTCTCCTCCTCCACCCCGAACTGCACCCTACGTCTTTAATACCCGAGGAGGGTGGCGCGGAAAGGAACGTTTTATGGCAATGTGCACCCTAAAAAAAAGCTTGTCTGCTTGGCAAGTTACAACTTGTTGTTACTCCTCATTATATGACTCTTTGATTCGCCAGAAATAATATTAGTGGATACTCTCCTACAAATAACTTGGAACTGATAATCTATAATAATTAATATTTAATATTAAGGAATTACCTCATGGGTAAGGATGCCGCATCGGGGATACAGCTCGTGTCCGTGACTACTGTCGGAATAAAAATTATGGATACCCGAGTTTGCAGCCTGATAGTTAATGAACGAATTTACGTATATGAACAATAGTTACACCAACCTTTGGCTTATTTATTTTTGCATTAACTTATATAAGCAAAAAAATTATTTGATTATCTCTACTATTTTTTATGGCACCGAGAATAAAAAAAGTACCGGTTTTTTGACGCCTTTCAACCAAGCTTCCACTTTGAAAATGCGTAACTGAAAAACTTTTCATTAGATCGAAACCAAACTTTAACATAAGTTGGTTACAACTGTTTTCTAATGTACTTTTAAGTTTCAGATTTTTATCTTTAACCAAAATAAAGTTATAATCCGATAACTAAATGCACTTTTATTCTTGACTGAAATGTCACACGAAAGCGAGATTGGTCGCGTAGCGGAGCGTAAAAGATGAAATACTCACTGAAATCATTCTGTGTGTTATAGTAAAAACCAGTGTTTTTACATTGAGAGTTATTTGAAAAGCCGGCCGCCTGCAAGGGTTCACGAAAATGCATTTCAAATAACTCTCAATGTAAAAATAGTTTTAGTAAAAACCAGTATTTTTACATTGAGAGTTATTTGAAATGCGTTTTTATGAACACTAGCAGGCGGCCGGCTTTTCAAATAACTCTCAATTCATTCATCAAACTATCAGGCTGCTAACTCGGGTATCCATAATTTTTATTCCGACAGTAAGAGCGGAGCTAATAAGGGTATTATACTGACTCTTAGTCAGCCCCCTTTTGATCAGTAAGGACAAAGCCTCCTCAATTGACGTCTCCGTCAGCACATCAAGACTTTTCCTCCATTTTGAAATCATTCTCCTTGCCCTACAAGGAGTGGTTGAGATTGAAAATGATTCCGAAATTTATCCAAAGAAAAACAAATTTACCGCAGTTGCGAGTGCATTGATCCATTCTCTCGATCAAATATCCTCGCAAAATCTTCAGTATAGAATCTTTATAAATCAGTGACAGCATGCAGAGCCTGAAAAAGTATAATTCGAGTAGTTAATATCCACAAAACATGAGTAGTCCAACGGAGTCTCGGTGTTTCCAGGTCCCGTTGCGCAGAGCCGGGCCGCGACTAGCGATAGAAAACTCGAGTTTATTTTCGATCGAGTTAAGATTGAGTTAATTATCGGTGACTCAAACTTTTTTCAAATATTTTTACGGAATAACCTAGAAATATCTGCAATTTATACTCTGTCATATCCCAGAGACCGTTTTCCGAGTAAGGATTATATTATCTACTTTATGTAAAATTTTGTCTAAAAAAATGGTCCACTATTTTGTGACGTAATTGCACTCAAATGTAGGCAAAAATGTCTTAAACTTATGGATACGATAAAAAGAGTACCCTGTTAACAATTGGTAATGTTTTTTGTTTCATAAAAATCCTTCAATTACTCCTATATCTGCCAAAATTTAAAGATTTTGGAAGAAAAATGAGAGTGGGCGCTTTTTTCGAAATTTGGTCGTGTTTGATCCTCTGTATCTAATTAATGGGTAAGACCTATGAGAAATGACTTCCCATTCCATAATCACCAATAATTTGTGTGTGTATATGTGCCAAGTTTCAAGACGCTATCCCCAAAATAAAAGCCGTTTTGGACTTTTGTTCAGCAGTTTTAAATTTGAGCCCACTGTGATACGGTTTTTTTTTAATCTAACATATTCGGCGATTAAAAAAAATATGGTAAACCACTCCATTATGGCGTCCTCCAAAGATTGTAACTGTTCGTTGAATTTCCCCCTTTGTTCTGTCTGGTTTTCCCTTATTCACTCTCCGCAGCATCTCCTCGCTCTCTCTTTGCTCTCTCATCCTCCATCTTCTGCTGCATTCTCCCACCCCCAAGCACACGCAGCATCCCTCCCCTCCGCACCACGTGCTCAACTTCCCCTCCTCCCCCTCCCCCTCTCTCCGCTAGGGGGGGGAGGGGGGCCCTCTTTCGCTCAGTTTCCTCCCCTATCTCTCGCACGCCGGTCTGTCTCCGCGAACGATTCCCTCTGCGCTCGCCCTGCTGTGTCCTCCCCGTCATCGCCAACAACAACCCTCGGACAACCCTCTCCCGTCTCTCCCTCTCCAACCAGCAACCCCGCGACTCCTTCCATCTCATCGAGGTAAGTACGGTCTCCTTAAGTTTTTCTTCGACTTCACGTGCGTCCACGCGAACGGAAGTGTGTCGATCGTGTTCAGCGCATTCTATTAGTTTTTTTTAACGAAGTTCACACCAGAGTCTTGAATCTTTCGTTCATCATCATCATCAAGGGTTAACAATCCTAGGATTAGTTTGACGCAGACCTCCACTCGATTCTTCTATCGGCCAACCTCTTCATAATGACGTAGCTCCTCTCTTTTACATCCTTCACAACTTGCTCCATATACCTCATTCGAGGCCTGCCTTTTCCATTCTTCCCGTTCACTTTTCCTTCGACGATTGTCTTCATCAGGCCATCGTGTCTTAAGATGGGGCCGATTAAGTTGTCCCGTCTTCTTTTTATAGTTTTCAGCAGACTTCTCTTTTCTCCCACTCTTCTTAGGACTTCTTCATTTGTCCCTCGTTCGATCCATTTTATCTTCATCATTCTTCGATAGCACCACATTTCGAATGCTTCCACCCTTTTCTTCTCCGCTGCTGTAATTGTTCATACCTCACTGCCATATAGAAACATGCTCCAGATATACGTTTTGATGAATTGCTTCCTTACTTCCAAGCTTGTATTTCCAGTTGTAAGTAGATTCTTCTTTTGATAGCATGCCCTCTTTGCCTGGGCTATTCTACTCACTATTTCTTTCTTGCTTCGTCCATCGTTGGTTACTCTGCTTCCCAGGTAACAAAACTCTTTCACCTCTTCCAGTTTCTGTTTTTCTAGTATAGCGTTGGTTTTGGCCTCCTCTCTCTTGCTGCACCCCAATATCTTAGTTTTCTTCTTATTGATCTTCAGCTGATGTCTGGCCATTGTCCTTTCCATGGTTGTTAGCATCTTATTCAGCCTCTTCTCTATCTCTGCTATAAGAGCTATGTAATCAGCGAATCGCAGCGTGCTTATTTTTTCTCCGAATCTTTCGTTACTCACCGGATAAATATTTAAATTTCGTTACCACCGAAAACGTCATATTTTGTTATCCACGTGGATAAACGAATAACTCGAAACGAATGACGTTATTATAACGACAAATTTCATTCGTTATAGCGTAACGAAAGATTCAAGACTTGGGCCCCAGGACGAATGTTACTTCTGTTTACCTTAATCTTTTCCCTGCCTTCCGGAGGAGGGAGGATCTTAATTGAGGAAATCCCTTTCCGCTCCTCCTCCATTTTCTCAAGACGTGCATCATCTCCGCGCGAAGAAAACTGCGCTCCCTCACGTGCTACTTGAAGATTCCTTCCGAAACGGTCCAGAGGTGTTCGAAAGAAAGTGTTCGCCTACTTCGTCGTTCTTTATGCAAATAAACTTCAATCGCTTCAAGATATCTTCGTTTCCTCTCTCCGATGAGTTCCTGAGTTTTTTTGTGTTTTTTGAAGCCCGTGATTTCGTGCAGTCACGCATTTTTTGGTGATTGTGTTGTCGAAGAGGATCGTATATCAGGAATCCTGTTATCCCATATCTGCTGTCTTTCGCAAATCCTATAATTCCTATCCGATGAATCCTATTCTTTTTCGCTGATAAGGGACTATTTCTAAATTCTGAAAAGCATAGATAGGCTCTGTGATCGTGAATGACGCTGTGTGACTGTGATTAATCTTGCTTGTGCCCTATTTTCGATGCCTTCCTGCTATTGGTTATTGGATCTGACATCGATGCGTAGCATTAATCTACCGATTTTCTCTACAGAAGAATTGCTATGGTAACGGTGACAAACAATCTTTTTATAATGTTTGGCGTTTTTGACTAATCGATTTGCTGGTTTTTATCCTTATAGCTCAAATACATTTTATTAATATCCGCCACCTGACACGTTCTTGATGCGCCGTGTTAATGTTAGTTAGTGATTCTGTCCATCTGTAGAATTTGCCGTTATTATCTGATGTTTGTGTAATTTTTATATCGTGGTTGACGTCATGAATTGAATGAAATATTGTTAGATAACGAGTAACAAAAGTGCCGCTGTGCATGTAAAAAGATTTAAGATTTGTTTGAATACATTCTGTTTGCTGATTAGGTATCTTAGGGGGAAGATTGGAGATCTATACATCTGTCACGTATTAAGAAGAATGCAATTTCTGTTGTCTATATCCTAATTAAATCATTTTCTAGTCTCTTCACCTAATCTAAGAATTGTAAACATTCCTCATCTTAAAAATCATCTTACAGTACCTGAGGACATCTTAGATGCCATGGCCGATCTCAAATTTGTCTTCCACGTGGAAGGTGATAGTCGAATCCATGACCTTATCGTTCGACAGTCTTCCGCCTTACATCTACATCTACATAATACCCTGCAAGCCACCATAAAGGTGTGTGGCAGGGGGTTATTTCTCACCAAACATGCACTACACATCATGCATAAATAAGGAATAGTATTAATATACCAGTCAAAACTTTACTATTTAAAAAAGATAGAAATTGCAAAGCAAACATGCAAAAACATTCTGTTAGTAGGGTTAGCTTTAAGTACTCATACCAACATGCAGCTACCAATGCTATTCATTGCTACTCTCCGATTGGACATATTTACCGTTATCCGTATCTGTAATTGTACGAGGGAAAAAGAACATTTTGAATCTGTCAGTTCGGCAATCAATTTCTCTAATTTTGTTATTATGGTCCAGTCTGCCATTGTAATTATGGGTTCGCAAAATATTTTTAACATCATCACAGAAAATATTGTCTTGGAATTTATTTAAGAGATTAAGTCTAATTTCAACCTTGAATTTGACCCACATGTGTCCCCAACTTTTTCTGAAACACTAGATGTGGATTTGCCGCTGGATATTCTCTGTCGTCCGTTTCATTTTTTTTGAGGTCTCATAGCGCACCAAGCTGTTATCGCTCACCTTATCAGACCAGCTCTGTTCGTACCCGCGATTATTATATCCTACTTCGGAAAAATATCGAAAAACAATGTTTGCAGACGCTTTCGCCCAAAGAAGTGGATAATGTCTGCGTATGCATTCACGTAATGAAGATGTAATAGGGAAAATTATTTAAGTCGTAAATAGGAAAGGTTTATTGGCATTTTCAAATGATGAAAATTAATGATATTGTTGGTTGGTTGTGGAGGGGAGGCGACCGACAGCTGAGTTCATTTGCGCCATTAATAGTATAGGTGGGTAAATGGGTAATGGTAAGAGTTTTCAGTGTACGGATAAAGGGTGGAGAGAAACACGGCGTCGGCATTAGCCAACTGTTAACTGTGAGTATTAACGACAGGCACCAAGGGGATTACGGCTGATATTGAACTTGATGTGCCCTCCACTAGGCTCTCAAGTGAAATGAACTGAAAAATCCGTCACTGCCGGGAATCGAACCCGGGCCCTCGGGATGGGAGGCCAGTACTCTATCCACCAGACTAACCCGATCCCCAATTAACAATATATTGGCTTAAGAACACTCATTTGGAACTATCTTTAAAAATGTTGTTATTCGTTGAGTGTCACGCAGTCAAACTGAAAGAATCTCTGTAGTCGGAAGGAATCTTCAATTTACAAGATCCAAATGCATGGATAGTGGATCAAGAGGCTACTTTCACGGTATAACATTACCAAGTAGTCTTTAATATAAGAGTTAAATTCAGGATTTGCCTGTGATGAAATGTTTTAATTGCTTCGAGCAGTGTGAGATATTATAAATATAACTCTCTCTCTCTATAGAGGAGTAGACCCACCGCTCCAGATATCGGTGATTGCTTCAATCGGTTGCTGTAAATGATAACAAAAGCTCCTACCACGTGGTTGGTTTTCTACATCTACATAATATCCAGCAAGCCACCACAAAGGTGTGTGACAGGGGGTGAATTCTCACCAAACATGCACTACATATCATGCATAAAAAAGGATTAGTATTAATATAATAGTCAGAACTTCACTATTTAAAAAGGATAGAAATTGCAAAGCAAACATGCAAAAACATTCAGTTAGTAGGGTTATCTTTAAGTACTCATACCAACATGCAGCTACCAATGCTATCCATTGCTACTCTCCTATTAGACATATATACCGTTATTCGTATCTCTAATTGTACGAGGGAAAAAGGACATTTTGAGTCCGTCAGTTCGGCAATCAATTTTACTAATTTTGTGATCATGGTCCAGTCTATCATAGTAAGTTGTGGTTCGTAAAATATTTTTAACGTCATCACTAAATATATTATCTTGGGATTTATTAAAGAGATTAAGTCTAAATTTCAACCTGCTATCTGACAATGATTCCCAATTTAATTCATTTAATAGACTGGTTACGCTAATATGGTTATCGTACCGTCTCTTTACAAATCTTGCCGTTCTTCGCTGCACACGTTCAAGTTCATTATTTAGACCGATTTCGTAGGGATACATCAAAAATTACGATTAAATATTTAAGTACGTTTAAATTTATGATTGCGGAAGAAAAGAAAGAGCTGGAGTAAAATTGAAAGATACAAAAAATGATTTAGATTGGATTGTTGAAAATTATGTTGAAGACAAAAGAATCACAGCAGTTGATATTTCTTAAAGTGGCCCAGCTTTCGGCTCCCGACACCTGTTCATAGGATAACTTATTAGAATGAAATATAGGTGCACTTTTCCACAACTAATTTATTGATGCGTACGACGCGTTTCGGGTCATAGAGCCATCATCTGGTACAAGACACTGACGTACATGTTAACATCATATTTATACAAGGAGGAAGAGGTGGGGGGGGGGGGGGGGTAGGAGGCAGAGGGAGGGGAGCAAAGGTACGGTTTGGGGAAACAGTGAGAGACGGAAAAACCAAGTAGGTATGGAAAGACCGGGGGTAGGAGGAGGACGTGAGGAAAAACCTGTAAAAACGGGGGTAGAATAGGCAGGAATAGGTGGATGAAGGGACGCGTGTCAAAAGAAAGGGATACGAGGAGGCAGTTAGCGAGGTAAGGAGGAGGTGTGTGGGAAGTCCCCGAAAGGGAAACTGGGAAAGGAGCAATGATCATCATTTTTATATGGGTCATTCCACCTCAATTCAACAAACGTTTGTCCCTTAGGGTCTCAGATTTTGATAAAAATTGGTGTATGGGAACAAAAGCAACTCAAACTGAATACCCTTAAACAGTTTTGTGAAAAAAAAAATTTTGAGCGAATTATGCATGTTTTAATTTTTTCGCATTTTTAGCAAAAATCCGAGCCTGAAATCATATTATCACTTATATCTCCACTTGTAATTGTCATACATCAATGATTAATAGCTCTTTTTAAAGCTAAATCTTTATTGAATTTAAATATATCAATAAAAAATTAATCTCTTCTAAACCTTACTGTTGTTAATTACTAATGTTTAAAAAATTGTTAGTAAATTTAGGAAATTTTTAGGTTTGCATCGCGTGTTTGATGCATGTATTCCAAAAGGGGGAGCCGACGGACCACGAGAGAGAAAATTGTAAATGTTTAAATATTTATAAAAAACGCATTTATGAATTACCACTAAATTTTATTTTTGAAATAGGTTAGCAGGGTATGTTTAGATTACGGAACAAAAGTTTCGGCCGATTCTGGGATGGAGTATGTGAGAAAAGTTTATGAACAATTTTTTAAACATTAGTGATTAACAACAACAGGGTTTAGAAGAAAACAATTTTTTCTTGATATATTTGCATTTAATAAATATTTATCTTTAAAAAGAGCTATTAATCATTGATGTATGACAATTACAAGTGGAGATATAAGTGATAATATGATTTAAGGCTCGGAATTTTGCTAAAAATGCGAAAAAATTAAAACATGCACATTTCGCTCAAAAATTTTTTTTTCACAAAACTGTTTGAGGGTATCCAGTTTGAGTTGATTTTGTTCCCATACACCAATTTTTATCAAAATCTGAGACCCTAAGGGACAATCGTTTGTTGAATTGAGGTGGAATGACCCATATATTTTATTCTAATATGTCAAACTTCCACTACATCTCGCCTGAATCGGTTGATTTTATAGGATAACTTGTTTGTTTTCTTTTAGTCTGGGGACTTAAGTTCCCCTCACTTCATGTTCTTCCTGACGACCGATGTTGGTCATTATGGTGAATTAAGGTAATATCTGTTTCTTTGAGCTGAATGGCGCAGACATTATTTAGAGTAAATTGAGTGCTGTTTGAATCGTAACGCTTTCGATGTAGCCGGCGATGGGAACAATTATTCGTGGGTTGTGTAAGTAGGTAGGGACCAATTTCAGGTATGCTAAAATTTACAGCACTAATATGACGGTCATGATTAACAATTGGAAACCTAATTGAATAAATTTTGATACCTATTGGAATCATCTCAGGGAATTATCTCATTTGATATTTTATGTTTCGAAAATGACTTCCAAAACGTGCGTGACATGTTCTAATTTGTGCATGTTTTTGAGATATTATTCCGGATTTGGATGTAATTTTTCTCTCTCCTTGAGAATCCTTTTTTTTTAGACAATCAAAGATGGTGTTTAATGCATGCCTACTCCGTCTATTTTTATGGTTACCCTACCCGCCATGTTAATTTTATTTTTTATTCTAATATGTCTATTATGTCTATATGTCTATATGTCTATTAATATTCTAATATGTATTCTAATAGCTGTTTGCTTCAGGAATCACTTTGGAAGTCGGCACACATCTGAGGCTATTTGCGGCATTAAGCTTTAAGCGGCTAACTTGCTTCCGACGGATGCGGTTTTATGGAGAGAGATAAATTTTTATAAGGGCGCGGAAGAGCATGGCATATACTTCAGTTTTCTCTAGACGACTGCATATTCCACGAAATCCTCTGGCTGAGACGCGGAAAAGGACTCTTCTCTCGCAACACCAGAAGGAATCGCAGCATCTACCGTTGCAAATCCCGCTGCAATCTGAAATTTTGAATATACACTCAAGCATTTATTAAGTAATACATATCTACTTTAAAACTAAAGTGAAATGTTGCCCATTACTTCCAGGCATAATGGGGGTGTTTACTCGGAACCGAAATCGTAATTTTGCTCACGAAATCGTTAGATGGAAACGAAAGATGAATTTTAGTGAAAAATTAATCTTCTTACCACAACCATTCACTCATAAATCAAAAATTAAAATAAGCAAAAGGTGACGCCCACCGAAAATACTGCTGTGATAACATTGACGTCACTTTCCTCCCGTCCTTGACTGCTACTGAAAAGTACGTATCTCTTTATTTTGCAAACTCTATCAGATTCGTCAATAAAAAAATATGGTAAAACACCCCATTCACAAAATAATGTAATGAATAATAAATAATTAAATTTCCTTTTTTGCTTCTTTCCTCAAAAGATACAGATTGTCTTCAAATCTCTAACATTCCCTGATTAATCAACAAATTGTTTCATCATCATCATCGGCATTTCAATCCTAGGATTTGTTCACTGCAGCCCTCCATTCTGCCCTATTCAGTGTTAATTCTCTCACGCCCTCAAATGTTTTCTCTTTCACGTCCTTCTTTATTTGCCCTATATACCAAGGGATAACCCTTGGTCTATCTCACAGGACCTTCCCTTCAATCATCCCTTCTATTATATATCTAACTTATTCATTGTGCCTCAAGGTATGTCTAATCCATCAGATTCTTCTTTGCCATAGGGTTTTCCATATTGTCCTTTCTTCATCTGCTCTTCTGTACACCTCTTCGTCCCTCACTTTATCTATCCATTTAATCTTCAACATTCTCCTCCAGCACCATGTTTCGATGGCTTCAATTCTTCGTTGGTCTGCTTTCCCGATGTTCCATGTATCTGATCCATAGAGTGCCACGCTCCATATGAACGTTTTGATGAAGTGCTTCCTTGTTTGCAGGCGTAGGTTCTTTGAGCATGGTAGATTTCTCTTCTTCATAAGCGCCTCCTTACGTTGTGCTATTCTTCGCTTGATGTCCGTCGAGCTTCTTCCATCCCAAGTTGTAGTGCTGCCGAGGTAGGTGAGGTTCTCCACTTGTTACTCCTCGAATTGTGATATTTGCCCTAAGCTTCTCTCTTCCGCACACTAGGATTTCAGTTTTCTTCCTGTTGATGTGCATATTATATTCTCGAAGTACTTGGTTCATTGTGGTGAGGGGTGCTTGCAGGTCCGCTCGACTTACTGTCACAACTGCGATGTCATCAGAAAACTGGAGCATGTTAATTTCTTTAGCATGTTTATTTCTTCGCCATTCACCTTGATGCCCTTGATACCAATTTCCTCTGCGACTATTATTGCTTCTTCCATGTGTCTTCAAATCTCACTAGCTTTCTCATTCATCTTATTGTCGCCAATTTTTAACCGTATACCAACTCTTTGCCCGTGCATATCGCTATTTGCTTCGCCCAGGTGTGACCACAGCCTTAGGAATTAAGAAGAGCGGCACCTGGCTTTATGGCGGTCGGCCTCGGAGAGCAATAGGCAAACCTTGTCTCGTCTTCGGCTTCCGATGCTACTGATTGTTGTTACATTTTTAAAAATTGATATTTACTTGATATAAAGAATTTTTAGGAATAGCAGATGTTTGATCCAACGATATCCAAGCCTTATTCAAACTGATTAATGATTTTTTTCCTGGACGTACCGACTCCCAGTTTTTTTCTCAAGATTTCATTAGTCCTGCTTTCTTTCTCGGCACTAATACATGCCGCTTAAACATTTGATGAGGAAAAATGTAGTTTTCATTTAAGTATGACAAGTGGGTTCCAAATAATTATCACTACACGTAGCGCCCAAATTCTCTCTCGTCGACTGAAGCCAAATACTGTTTCAACTCATCCTCTTGAGTTCATTATGCGGTTATCTTGAGTCGCTGGACGAGACGTACGACACGCTAACTTCCTACTCGTATTTATGTTCCAGGTGAATTGCAACACAGCTTCCATGTTATTCTCTGGAATAAGGAAACAGAATTCGTGCATAAAGCGTGACATCGAGCGTCGTCCCAAAAGGAGCGTGTCATCATATCACGGCTCCATGCGCTCACAAAACTGTATGGAATTCACTTTATTGATAAACTAAAGGGTATTTAAGTGTAGAGAATTTGAAGCGAATACGTCGTAGGTGCTGATAGGGTAACGTGTATCGCTCAAATATAAAATAAAATTGAAAAATGCGAATCAGCAACTTTCTCATTCCCTCAAAAGTAATAGACAGCAGTTAAAATATATTTCTACGTCGTCACTTGATGAAGACAATCGTCGAGAGAGAATTGAGAGGGAATAATGGAAAATGCAGGCCTCGTATAAGATTTATTGAAACAGTTTAGAAGGATGTAAAAGCGAAGAATTGCGTAAATATGAAGAGGTTGGCCGAAAGAAGAATCAAGTGGAGGGCTCCGTCATACCAATCTTAGGATTGTTGACCGATGATGATGATGTTGTTACATACGTTTAAAGATTCAGTCGCAGGTCATTTATAAACATAAAATAAGAGAGACAGTCCAACGGAAAGAACTTACATTCCATTGTGTCCGCGTAAAATAAGGAATGATACTGTATGTGGGTCATTACAAGTCAATTCGACCAGAAAATAGGCAAAAATGACCCTTATAGGATCACCGATTTTGACCAAATTTGGCAAAACGCCTCCATTTGATAATAAAACGAAAACCCCAAAGCAGTTTGGTATAACACGCAGTCGTTTCCGAAATATTGCAACGTTGCAAAATTCGAATTTTGCAAAAGTTACAACACATTTAACGATACATCTCCAAGACTATTAAATCTACGGACATAATTAAGAACTTATTTTAAAGTCCTTGAATTGGACAAATATAATAATGGATTACATTGTGAAACATAAACAATTTTATAAATGGATAAATGAAAAATCGTAGTGAACTCCACAGTGAATTTTATTGCGACGACCTAGGTTTCGACACGTGGTGTCATTACTTGAAGTGTATAAGTTACGTGAATATGACACCACGTGTCGAAACCTAGGTCGTCGCAATAAAATTCACTGTGGAGTTCACTACGATTTTTCATTTATCCATACGGGAAAACTTCCGCCACGTCTCGCCCTAATTAGTATCCTCAATTTTATAAAGTTTATAACAATTTTAAAGTTTAAAATCTAATTTTGACGATGTACCTTTGCCTTCGATTTTGCTCACTTTTTTATATGTAGTAGACACAACCCTCATCTACAAATTGAAAAAAATTTCTTGAGGTAATATTTCATTTAAGAAAGAAAAATATTTTTGAGTGGAGGAGTGACGCCATCCGGTCACCGCGGCGCCCGCTTACCGGCCGACCGTATGGTCTCTGGTGTCTTCAGATCTCTGTAACTTTCTCATTTATCATCTTCTCACCAAATTTTAACCGTATACCAACTCTTTGCCCGTGCATATCGCAATTTGCTTCGCCCAGGTGTGACCACAGCCTTAGAATCTGTGAAGAGCGGGACCTGTCCTTATAGTGGTCGGCCTCGGAGAACAACAGGCAAACCTTGTCTCGTCTTCGGCTTCCGATTCTACTGATTTTTTACGTTTTTTTTTAAAATTGGTAATTACTTTATCGAAGTAATTTTTAGCAAAAGAGGATGTTTGATCCAACGATGTCAAAGCCTTGTTCAAACTGCTTAAAGATTTTTTTCCTGGACGTACAGACTCCCAATTTTCTTCCCAAGATTTTATTAGTCCTGCTTAGAAAGAAAGCAGGACCCAAACTAAGACCCTTAATATGTATTTCCTAAAGTAGCACCGTATGAAGGTGCAGCTGCGTCATAAACGGTTCTCTGGTAGTTGTCCTCGGAGGCATGCACTGACTATTATTAATCCATACACTATTGCTGGCCTATTACCTAAGCCATCTTTCTCGCCTTGCTGAATTTTCCCACACCCACTTCACATGGTGAAAAATCTTTCAAACAATGATCTCAGGAAAATTTCTGTACTTTAACAACTCAGCTTAAGTTTCAAAAAATGTTCTGCGGGGTTTTCCCTGAGAATATTATGTGAGTACGACGGCATGACTATATTGCTCGTATGCAAATCGTATATTACTTGGTAGTCAGAGACAACCTGAAATCATGTGAAGTTTTCTTTGCTGGCGATATTTCCGAGACATTTTCTTTTCTGCACCAAGATTCAGTGAAAGGTGTGCACAAGAGAAAATGACATCTTTGATTATTCCAAACAGGGTATCTTTTGCTTTGACCCCGAGTGCCTTGACGATTTCTCCATTTATTTTGTCCCCTCCTGGTGCCTTGTTGTTCCTTAGGTCCTTCACGGCTCTGTCAAATTCGCTTCTCAGTATCACGGGCCTATTCTATTCATCTTCATCCTCACAGATTTCTTCTTCCGTTAAGTTAGCTTCCAGTGGTTTGGGTGCTTGATAGAGCTCTTCAATGTATTGCTTCCATCTCTTCCCTATGTCCTCCTGTTCTAGGAGTATGTTTCCATTCGAGTCCCTTAGGGTAAAGGGGGGTGAATCGGGCCACAAAAAGGAAAATCGTCGATTTCCTCGTTTGTGTAAACAGTGACATTCTGAAAGCATTATCAGCAAAGGACTTGATGTTTTTCCAGTTTAAAACGCAATTTTCAGCGTGGTTGCTCTGAATAGAACGGTCCTGGAGCAATTTCTTCAAGAGACTGCATGGTCCTATTCGCCCGACGACTTGGAGGGCGAATCGGACCAGATTAGAGGCTGAATCGGACCAGTAAAATAACGTTATAAATTTTAGTTTTCTTAAGTTTTATTCCATAAAATTTTGAAATTTTGCATCATTGCTTTTAACAATGTAGTGCAGTCTGGAGATATTTCGACGACACCTTCTTAGAGTCAAACATAACTTTACAAATAGACATACATCACCAAATCTGAACATATAGAACAAAATAGAACAAATTTACCAAAACAATTAAGCACATTTACCACAAGTAAATTTATCTCGCCCCTTAGCACCTACACACAGCTCATGGTACCAACAATTACACTTCATGCACTTAATCCAGTCTCTAAACTTTGACGAATTCGCACAATTATAAGACTTGGAGCAGAAGCCACAAAGCGTATCATCAGCTGAGTTTTCCCCATTCTCAGTATTGCCGTCCCTATCTGAAGATGATTCATATAAGTTTCTGCAAGTTCCCTTCGCGTTCCTAATATTTTGTTTCTTCAGTCGTTGCTTTGTTTCTTCTATTACAGCTGGAGAAGTAAGTATTTGAGCAATTTGCTTTCTTGACCTTTTCACATTGACTTTCATTCTTTTTTATGGTGTAGGTAGTAAATTATGGAAAGACCTACCCAAAGTATTTGACGATTCCTCAGATGTTGATGTCGAGGATTGGCTTTCTTCATAGGGACTGGCAGTTAATTTTTGATCGGAAGATGAATTTGTCGAAAAAGGAGTTGATGCTTGGGCGTGTGAGCTTCCGAGATTAGAAGGATGAAGATCTAACTCCGTCAGGATACCCGGATTCAGAGGGAATATTCCTGTTGATCGGAATCCATTTTCAGCGTTGCCGATTGTTGCGGCTTTGCTCCATGCATTTCGAAAAAGCCGACCAAAATTAAATTTAGTCATCTTTCTATCCCCCTTACAAACTGTCATATACGCATTTGTTTCAATATCGTAGTATGTCTTTAATGGTTTATAAAAAGACCTGTCCAGAGGTTGCAACCTTTGTGTAGTGTGGCTGGGCAGTGATAAGAGAGTGATCTCATTCCTTTCACAGAACAGTAGAACAGGAAGAGTCTTGTGTGATGCGTGGCCATCGAGGACTAAAATGCATCGGCCAGGAATCCTGTTTGCTTGAAAGTGCGTTAGCCACTCCAAAAAAAGATCCTCTTTTATCCACCCTGAATCGGACATAAAAATTTTAGATCCCAACGGAAATCCATCCTCCCATTCCTTATGGAACTTTTTCCCCTTAAAAATTACAAAAGGTGGTATGTAATGTCCACTTGCATTGCACCACGCAACAACTGTCACCAATTCCCCCTTTTCCACTGACGTCTGTTTTATGACTACCTTAGATCCTGTTCTTGCAACATTATTTTGGGTTTGGCGATTATTTAATACACATCCCGTTTCGTCAACGTTGTATAATAGGTGGGGCCTATCCATAACTCCAGCCTCAGCCATCGAAATAGTTAACTTTGAAAAAAAATCGTCTACATCTTCCTTATTTAAACCCTCAGCTCGAGCCACTGACAAACCTTCGGGTTTTCGAAGACTTAAAGGATGTCTAGATATAAAATTCAAGAACCAATCCTTGCCTGCTCGTTTTTTTAACGCACAGAAATTGTTTTTTATGTTGTTTTCAATGGAAAATTCATATGCCACCTTCATGACATCATCTCTTGTCAATCTGAACCCAATTTCACATAACCTAAGAATTATTCTAATTAGTGCTTCCTCTTCTTCCACTGAGAAGACATTTTGCCCCCCTCTTGTCTTCAATTTTTCCGTATCCGCTACTATCCTACGATAGAGGCAAGTACGGGGAACATTGAAAAGTTCGGCAGAATGCCTCATGCTTCTTCCCTCTCTGAAAGCTTTCAGCGCCATTCTCATATCCTCCTCTGTCCATGTCTGTTCCGTTTTTCGCCGGTACTTCCCCATCTTAATCCAAAAGGAAAAACATTAACGGTAAGCGAAAATTATCACTTTTATAAATACGTTTTAAATGAAATTTTGCTAATGTTACGCTATCAAAAGGAGGTTGTAAGGCGTTCCACAACTAATTCTGTTGCCATATATAATATTTAATACTCTGGCAATCCCTCTATCACGTACATTATATCACCTCCTTTTCTTTCAGATTGGAAAATATAGACCACTGAGTAATGTAGAATGTATAGGTATGGAACTCAATGTGAATTAATAACAATAAATTTCCATCACGAAATGCGTATGCTTTATGATATTGTTTCAGCGAATAATTGGTTAATATATATGGAACAGTACACAACATATGTTACATCAAACGAAGGTAGCTTACCTCTCGCTCAGCCTGTAAATCGTGCTCGTCGCCGTAATAATTCACCTCTATGACGGGGAAAATCTCTTTCCTCCTCCTCGTTATACGTAGTAAATATCTATAACGTGATATAGAATAGCATTAAAATAGGTTTATTCCGTTAAACTTCTTATAATACTTAAATAAAAGAGTATGGCCTAAAAACAAATTTTTAGCCACTTTCGCTCAAACATTCTTATAAACATTTGATGTTTTTAATGTAAACCATTAAGTGTATGTAAGCAATTTATCAATGTTAGTTGTATATCTACTTACTTTTCAGTAGCAGAAGGAATTTTTCCAAGTGTCAGTTGAGTATAACTGGTTCAATGCTTCACCCTCGACCAGCGGCTTGGAACTGAACTCCTGCGCGTGCTGGTCCTTTTCACCCGACTAAGTAATATGATTTTGTATCATGTTTGGTAACTCCGATATTCATACAAGGCTCAAAAAAGTA
This sequence comes from Platycnemis pennipes, assembly GCA_933228895.1. Lineage (NCBI taxonomy): Eukaryota > Metazoa > Arthropoda > Insecta > Odonata > Platycnemididae > Platycnemis > Platycnemis pennipes. Next base: position 11,213,884 of record OW121850.1, on the reverse strand, counting down.
ACCTAATGTGGCAGCTATGGTATTAGATTTCCTTTCAGGAAAGAAAAACTTGAAATCTGAGTAAGCGCTACAATGTCACCTTACTTTGAACCTATACGAGGTTTTCTAAATACCCAATTTCACACCTCTCTCGTATGGTAGGCTTCCATTCGACAGAGTATCAATTGCTTAAATTCAGGCGTCGAGTTCTCGTTTTCACTCATCTAGAAGGACAAGATTACAAAGAAGCAATTCCTAAAACGTAGTCAGTCTCAAGTGATACCGTTTCGGGTCTGAGCGCACTTTTTGAAAAGCGTTCCTATTCACCCGCTGGTCCGATTCACCCCCCTTTACCCTATGTCGTGGGATCTTGTTTTCCTTTCTCCGAATTGTCTCTTCACTAGTTCATAGGCCGTTTCTGCGTTTCCTTTCATTATTTTGTTATTTACTTCTTCGCAGCAGTTTTCTATCCATTCTTCCTTGGCTTTCTTGCACTCTCTATTTACTTGGTTTGTCAACTTCTTATATTGGGCCTCCTCAGTTTCATTTCTTGGATTCTTGTATTTTCTTCTTACCAGTATGAGGTCTCTTATTTGTGTCGTTATCCTTGGCCGTTATGCTTCTATCTCTTTACTCTCAAGTTGCTCATCTGCTACCTTTGTAATGATTTTCTTTATTTCATTCCATTTTCCCGTAACGGTTGTCTCCTTCCATTTTAGTTTTCATCGATGGCTGAGGTGAACCTTTCTCTTACTTTTTTTTCCTCCAGTGTCTTTGTGTTCCATCTTGATTCCTTAGTAATTCTCTTCACCTTCTTGTATCGCAGGCATCTGGTCCATGATCACCAGATTATGGTCACTATTTATATCTGCTCCGGAGTATTTCTTGCACTGCTTAACTTGGTTCTTAATCTCGTTCTGAAAAAAAGGAGTATCTGTAAAATGTAAAAATCTGGTATCTCCCCCTGTCCCCCTGCATCTTCCATGTATATCTTCTTCGCCGATGTTGCTCGAAGAGGGTGTTGGCTGTTACCATGGTCTTTTCTTTACAGAACTCTACCAGCCTTTCTCCCATGGCATTTCTTTATCCCAAACCGAACTCACTCACGTTACTTCCTTGTCGGCCCTCTCCGACTACTGCATTCCTATCTCCCATAACTATTAGGTTCTCCTTTCCTTTTACTGTGTCTAAGACCTCTTCCAGATGCTCGCACATTTCTTCTATTTCCTCTTCAGAGGGGCTCGACGTCTGAATAATCTCCTGCACTATCACTGTGTCCGTATGTTCTCCTTCTAACTTGATCATCAGAATACTTTAGTTGTATTGCCAGCAGGACTTCAATCTTCTTGACCAGTCTTTCTTGAGTATGAATCCCACTCCCTCTACCTTCTGATCATCTCCTGAGTATGTCACCCTGTAATCGTCGCTCCAGAAGTTGTCGGCCCGAGGCCACTTTATGTCGCTCATTTCCATGATGTCTATCCCTAGTCGGTCAATCTCCATCTTAACGTTCTCCAACTTCCTACACACTCCTAGTGATCTTACGTTCCACGTCCCAATTCTGCATTTTTTTCTCTTGACTGATGTTCCCCTCCCAAAAGTCCCCACTCGGAGATCCGATTGGGGACTTTTTTATTGGGGACTATTTTACCTCCGGAATATTTTACCGGAAGGAATGCCATAGCGTCATGTTGAATGCTGCTTCTTCTATGGACAGTAATGTGGTGGTTTCCCGTTACCTTCTACTTATTGTTTACGACTAATTAAATGGACGGTGCAACTAGTTTCAGTGCCTCTGCGCCATCATCAGGTTTATAATGAAATTAACATTTGATGCCTGCTTGCTGTGATATTTAATTAATGTCATCACTTTTTTGTTAGCTCTTCACAATACATACAAATATTGAACATGTTTCTAGATTACTTTGATTCCCAAATTTCATGATGATTAAATTACTTCCTGCCGTTCTCTCTAAGCAATTATAGAAAGAATTTATTCTAATTTTCACCCGCATCGTATTTTTCACCATAATGTATTTTCCCTGGTCTTAGGGAAATCTTTCCTTAAGAAAGTTTTTTTCCTTTCAAAATGAAATATTTTCCGTATGACTAAAACTTCCTAGGAAAATAGGGGAACTTCTGGAAGCTTGTGCCATGGGTGGCATTTATTTTAACACCTAATAAAGAAGTATTTATTATACATTGAATTGAAAAAAAATCCTCGAATTCATATAATTCTTTCGGGATTGAGAAGAAGTTTAAATTTTTCGAGTTTTGTTGGCAAAGGTTTAGGAAAAATTACATTAAGAACTAACTGTCCTGCTGCATTAAAGATTCTGTATCGTTTGTTTTTTTCTGATCTTTGGAGGAGTTTTTACTATCCAGAATTTGCTTCCCATGCTCTAAATCACATTTTTAGAGGTCAATGTCTTGCAGCGTGTCACAGCTTCATATATTTGGTCAATAGAGATTAATTTCAGCTTCTCAGAAGTTTGTATTAAATATTTTATAGCGTAGGGGAATCCTGTTAAGTGATCGTCCTAAATTTTCTTACATTTTTTCTTGGTGGTGGTTGATGATGACTATGATTCAGTGTAGAAATTATTTAAATGCATCCAAATGCTGTTGAGATGTCTTTCGTCCTCCCACCTAAAAAACGCGCTTCCACGCGTTTGAGAGTGCGTAGCTATCTTCCCTATTGATATTGTTGTGGTTTTTTGTTGGCTTCGATGGCTTCTCTCATTATTCGCGGGAAGTATCGCTTTTCTTGCGTGATGAACTTTGCCTCTCCAAATTTAATATTGTGTCCATGCTCTGCTATGGCAAAGAGTCTCAGCTGCCTTTTCTTGGTCGCCCTCTGATCTACATATACACGATACCCTGCATGCCACCGCGAGGGTGTGTGGCAGAGGGTGAAGATCACCAAGAAGGCACTATTGACATGCAAACAAGCAACTATAGGGTCTCATGCAACTAGATTGTTAGTATCTGTAGTATTTAAAGAATTAATACATGCATCATGCACTACAGACTACTCTAAAATATTTCCCCTACCTATCCCTTTGCTATGCTGCCTATTGTGTTCTCTTATAGTACGGGGAAAATATGCCATCTTAAATCTGTCAGTACGACAATCTATCTCTCTAATCTTGTTTACCTGGTCGAATCTAGCATAACACGCTAGTGTTTTTAATATGTGCCTAACGTCTTCAGTAAAGCTATACGATTGAAATTTCTCTAATAGATTTAATCTGTACTTTAACCTACGCTCTGATAATGACTCCCACCCTAATTCTTGTATTAACTCTGAAACACTACTCAACCTATCGTAGCTAACGATCCGGTAAATATATCCAGTACGAGTGTAGCAATGGATAACATTGGTAGCTGCATTTTGGTATAAGGAATTAAAGCTAACCCAACTAACGGCATGTTTTTGCATGTATGCTTTGCTATTTTTATCTTTTTTTAAATAGCGTAGTTTTGAAAAGTACCTATACAAGTACTAATCCTTTTTTATGCATGATATTTAGTGCATGTTTGGTGAGAGTTCACCCCCTGCCACACACCTTTATGGTGGCTTGCAGGGTATGATGTAGATGTAGATGTAGCTGCTTTACGCTGCCCACGGTCTAGTTTTCTGATCAAACCTAATTCATTCGGATCCCATACACTGGCTGCATACTCAAGGTGAGGCCCAACTAGTGAAAAGTAACATCGCTATTTTATCTTCTCATCACTGCTGATGCACAGCACGTCTGATGATCCTGTAGACGGCATTTGAGTGCTCTGGAGGTCTGCCCAATGTAGCTACTCCCTCAGGTACATTCCACCTGGTACACCTCACTCTTGGATTCCATTGGAATCCGGTCTTTTGCTCTAACCAGAGGATTAGAGGCCTTGGAGACACAATTGAATCTCGTCACTATGTTGTGTTAACTGAGATATTACAGAGATATAAGCCGTATCCGAAAACCAAGTATACTTCGGCAAAGCAATCTTGGTGAAGACGTATTGCTGACGTACTATGAAGCATGCTTGGGAAAGAATAGTTCATATTCGGACAGTCTACGGTAAGGAGTGACGTTAAGCAGTAGTGGCAACTTAAAAAACCACTAGGTATAGTGATACACGATAAAGGGCAACATCTATCAAATGTTTTGATCGGAGGAAAAAGAGCGATTATATGTAGGTATATTAATCTTATCATTGATATGTGTGTTAATAATTATGCAAATGTAATGTACGAAGTAAAAAAAATAGATGCTACACACATTTATAAGTAGGCAACGGCTCCGCCATCTTTTTTCATTCTCGTCAACAATGCTTCTAAGCCTTAACAATGGAAGCGTGCTTCTGTGCTTTGGCTTCGTAGCATGCTTCCCCCAGAGTACTTCGCGTTCGGACATACTTCGGGTGTTTCCGACGGTACTCCCCTCCACTTGCAAGCAGGCATTATAGTATGCTTAGCGCTAGAAGCATACGTTTCGGGCAGGGCTGTAGACTTTTGAATTACATTAGTGTCTTCATATACAGTTAGGGAACAGGCAGTGGAGGGGAGGGGTAAGAATGTAAGGGTGGGGATCGGGAAAGGGACTAGGGACAGGTTGAATAAGTCGTGGGTAAAACAACTGAAAGCGGTGAAGGGAGGTTGAAAAAGCTAATATTATTCAGCAGTCCAGGGTCCTTGAAATTGAGGCCGTTCCCTGTCATCCAGCGTTCTACCCTTGGGGGCCTAATGCAGGGATTTGGGGTTCACAGAAGCTGCGGTGACCCTCTTCAATTAGGTGTTGTACGAAGCTGGAGGTCATATCACCGTTTCGGAAGCAGTTCTTATGCTATTCCGTCCTTGTGGAGAAGTTCCTTCCCGTCTGTCCAATGTAGTAGCTGGGGCAGTATTCCCACTTGATTTTATGTACTCCGCTCTTCCGATTGGGGTGTTTTTAAGCCGGAAAAAAATAATGCAATCCAAACGATGTTTTGATCTGATCGATCATTCACCCGTTTACGTTGATTGCGTCCCAGCCATTAAGCAGGGTTTACACCCAGCAGTTGACTGCTATGACAGTCGCGAGATGCGCGATATATCTATAACGCTACTGCTGCACCAACTTCAATGCAGTTTAAGGAGGTTGTCTCGCGACTGCTTGAGTCATGTTGTCTAAGGAATCTTATTAATTTAAGGACGAGTATAAGCCTGCTAAGTGATCCTTACTTCACAAAGAAAATTACCTAAGCTATTGAAAGTCATAAGTATCACAAGAAATACGATGTAAAGTCGAAGGATTTCTTTTTTATGATAATTTTATTTAGCTCGACGATGGAGTCAATTCAGCATTTACTTTAAAGAAATAAATTCATGTACTCAATGAATTTACTAATGAATTACACCAGAATATTACTATCAAACATTATGTTATAATATTTTCTGAAATATGCTTTAATATCTCATTAGTAATGATATTCATGCGCCATACATTTTGGCTAGAGCGACCGCAGCGCCAGTTTAAGACAACCAACGCATTTCGTCGGCTATAAGCGCAGAAATTGGTGGATTTAGTGAAAAATACGGTACGTTGATGCCTCCCTTTTCGTTTCATTTTCTTCCTTGTGAAATTACGCATAAAATATCAGTTTTTTGCAAAAATGACTTGTCACTATGGTATCTTTAAACGTTATATTCCCATGTGATGGCCATTCTCGCCGTTAATCGTATGTAATTTCAAATGCAATTTGTGCAAAAAGGAGTGTGGGTTGGTATAATTATATTTACTTTATTAGACAGAGGAACTTTAGTTCTATAAGTGCTGAAAATATAAAAAAATGACATGAATTTCACTTTTCGGATCAACCTCCTTAAGCAGGGTTTACACGTAGCAGTTGACTGATATGACAGTCGCGAGATGAGCGATATATCTATATCGCAACCGCTATGATTCGTCTGCACCAACTTCTATGCAGCTTAAGGTTGCTATTTAGGCGTTGCCATAATAAATAAAAATAGTTTTATTTCGATAGGGATTGATGCTTAAGTTCTCATTAAATTCTTCAATCAACATATTCCATTGGAATTTATTTTGTGTTCCCATTCTGTAAAGAGTCAGCATTGGAGATTGACTGAGGTAAGGAAATCCTTACGTCTTAAGTGCTTACGGCTTACGTCCATTGTAGAATGGAATTAAGTTGCTGGATGCCCCGTTGTTTTAGTTTTTTTTGTTACTATGTTATGCAAGATGGATAACAGTTCTACGTCATGTCCGTTATTGAAAGTGTAACGTCGGACAAATACTACGAGAGAACACTAATTTCAATAAGGAAGACGCTACTTCTCACATTCTTCTTTATTCTTCCTTCTCCGCACAAAATCAACAACCGATCAACAACCCAACAATCCCCCGCTTCACTCCCCCAGCAACCAAACAACATCTCTCAAACAAACAAAACAAATATCAGACGTTACAAAAGCGATTTGTTTTTAAATTTGGATTTCCGTGTCAAAGCTTTGGGAAGGGAGGGGAATGTTGATTAAAGTGGTGGACCATGGAATGGAAAACGGAACCTACGACGTATTCTACATTCCCCTCGTGGAAGCCTTCTTCCCTGCAGAATACCCCCCTCCCCTCCGCGAGCCCCATTCCCCCCCATTCCCCCTTCCCTTAGCGCCCGTTGGTGCCACTTCCGCCGCGAGGCGTTTGTTTGCGGTGCTGTGCGTCTCCGGGCTGCGTTAATGCCGTATCCTCCCTCCCCCACCCTCTTGATTACCCCTGCTTATTCCATCCCGCGTGAATTTTAAGTTGGGGGACTGCCTGACGTCCTTCCGAAGGTCAACAAGGGTTTCTGGGCTGCTTTTCCAGCAAGTTGTTGATCCTGCGGTAACCAGACCTCTTCGCTTTCTAACGCGGCTCAATTTTGTTTCGTCTGCGTTCGGTTTCACACCTAGCTTTTAATTAAAGCGATTTTTGAAAGGTCGTACTTTTTTATTTCGAAGCGGTTGCAGAAATTGATTCTTCTTCAAATTTTCTTGACCTCCAGCATTGTTATTTTAAGCTTATCATTCATAATTTAATTTGATTCATAGTTTTCATATCAAGTCGGGGTGCTATTTTGTGCTTAGGTATCATTTTATTCCTAATATTCGATACAAGTTCGATTATCGCACAATTTTCCTCTTCCTGTTGGATTTTACTCCTCGCAATAAAGAGAACTTTAAAAATATCAACATTCTGGCTGGAAAATTAATTTTTATTTGATGTACTACATTTTGGTGAATCTTTTTTTTCTAATTTCCTTCAATTCCGTACCTTGAAATGTATTTATTTTATGTGTTTAAATAAAATAATTAGTGATCGAATTTCCTCAGAGGAAGTTAGATGTTCAATTGTCATTTAAGGAGTTCTTGAATGAGAGAAAAACTCCTTTCAAAGACAACATTTCAGGAGATGGGTAATTTAGAGCATTCCTTCGTTGGCATCCTGGAGTAACCATTCGTGCAAGTGAAAGTGTTACAGTTGCAAGTGCCTCTGTTGGAGAGATATCCGGAAATGGTAATAACGCTGGGTTGGTGTGTGGCTAGAGTATTGGCTTCCCATCCCAAACACCCGGCTTCGATTCCCGGCAGTGGCGGATTTTTCAGTGGAAAACCGGTCCCCACTTGAGTGCCTAGTGGAGGGTATTTCAAGTTCAGTATTCCGTCCGTCGGATGGGACGTTGAGCCGCAGTCCCCTTGGCGTCTATCGTCAAGAGTAGGCTAATGCCGACGCTGGGTTTCTCTCCACCCTTCCTCCGTTCCCTCAAAACTCATGACCATTACCTGCAATTACCCACCTATCCTATTAATGGCGCAAATGACCACAACTGTCGGTCGCCTCCCCTAAATAACCAACCTTGTGTTCAAACCGCCATTAAGTTCGTCGCCAGTTTAATTCATTTTATTTGTTATTTCCTCCCTTAGTTGTAAATAAATATTTTCAAAAGTGTATAATTGATTTTCTTCGACTTATAGTCAATTAATCTTCCATAATAATTACTTCTTTTCTTAAATTGTTTGACAATGTTTTAGCCAAAATGTGTTCTTGGTAGTTTGGTTACTCAGGGGAGGCGACCGACAGCTGAGGTCATTTGCGCCATTAATAGGATAGGTGGGTAACTGTAGGTAATGGTTAGGAGTTTTCAGGGAACGGAGGAAGGGTGGAGAGAAACCCGGCGTCGGCATTAGCCTACTCTTGACGAAGGGCGCCACGGGGATCACGACGTAACGTCCCATCCGACGGACGGAGTACTGAACTTGAAATGCCCCCTACTAGGCAGTCAAGTAGGGACCGATTTTCCACTGAATAATCCCCCACTGCCGGGAATCGAACCTGGGCCCTTGGGATGGGAGACCAGCACTCTAACCACCACACCAACCTGATCCCCCAATGTGTTCTTACATTAAACAAAAACTCAAAGTAATCTCTATTATTGCAGTCAAAGTTTCTAAGGCAAAAGGGACTGAGTCGATATATACTATATTAATGTATTTTTGTTTTAAAGATTTCATCATATTTTTGCCAACTATGTTAAATTAATAGTCCCTCTTTCGGTATATCCAATTCTAACGATAGAGTTATAGCCTGACGTGATGTATTCAAAGTTGTGCGCTCACGTGGGCAGAAAACCAGCATTTTAATATGCTCTCACTCATCCGTTAACCCCTCTGACTGATTTGACAGATGCGGGCAGAGTTCCTCTCACTCTCAGTGGAAAGACGTGTGGCATGCTGGCATTCAGGGATGAATAGGGAAGCAATCCATTTCCCTCGGGCACTTGTGATATGAATATATACTGGGTTTTTACGGCCTGGCAACCTTCCTGTCCTCTACATTTGTAACATCAGAGCTTCAGATAGTAGACAGGTATTTTAGGTTCTTAATGGTTAAGGTTAGGTATACCGTACGGTCCAACCTAAGATCATAAACCTAACACAAACTTAACAACGATGTGCACTTGGATTCAAACCCGCCACCCTCGAGTTGCAAGGCCAGCTCGTGGCAGACGTCTACACAATACCTTGAAAGACACCATAAAGGTGTGTGGTAGAGGGTGACTTCACACAAAAAATGGATAACATATCATGCATAAAAATGACGTTATAATATACTAATCTTAACTTCAAAATTTAAAATAGATAAAGATAGGTAAGCAAGCACGCAACATCATACTGTTAGTAGGGTTATCTTAAAGTCATTATACAAACATACAAATCACCTACTCATTCCACTGATACATTTTTATTGAACTGTTGGTTATATTTATAGTTTCATATTCCTATTTCAATTCATATTCATATCCCTAATTTGACGAGGAAAGAAGGACATCCTGAATCTGTCAGGTTATAAAATAATTTCTCCAATTTTATGATCAAACCGGCCAGCTCAGAAATTTAGCCAGAACATGAAAGACGAGGGAGTTATTAAAAATGAATTTATTCTTCATCACATTGACATAAATACATTTAGTTTAAAATTCCCACATTCAAAATTGTCGAAGGTAGGTTGAAGGCCGCTTAGCGTCTTATTGCAAACGACTTTCTGAAACTCTCAAGTCACAGGATATTGAGGCCACAGTGAGGTATAGCTGATTTAAATGCCACAGTAATAACTGTGCTACTGATGAATCTTGTACAGGTAGGAGAAAATGGGGTCGTTTACCATGTGTTTTCTATTGCCAAATTTGATAGAGTTTGCAAAATAAAAAGAACCGTATTTTTCCGTTTTTGGATCCGTCAATTATTTCTCGAGTTATAAGCGGCGAAAAACTGATGTTTTTAACCCTTTCGGAAAAGTGGGCGTGGTGCAACCTCTGACGTATATCTACCTCGTCCAATCACAACTAAGCCCGCGAAGCTACCTTGCCTTCGTAACGTAAATTCAATAAATACAAATAAACTACTTAAGGGGAGGGAAACACTAAACATGATACAAGTAGTTGCAATGGGGTGTTTACCATATTTTTTAATTGCCTAATCTGATAGAGTTTGCAAAATAAAAATACCCATATTTTTCCGTTTTATGATCCGTCAATAATTTCTCGAGTTATAAGCGGCGAAAAAATGATGTTTTTAACTCTTTCGGAAAAGTGGGCGTGGTGCAACCTACATTCATATATAATATATAACACATCTACAACCTATATTTATGTATGCTAGGTATATTTCTCCCCTCCCCTCCACTCCCTTCCCTTCCCCTAAAAGCAGTTAAGGACGGGAGGAAAATGACGTCAATGTTATCAAAGCAGCTTTTTCGGTGGGCGTCACCTTTTGCTTATTTTGATTTTTGATTTATGAGTGAATGGTTGTGGTTAGAAGATTAATTTTTTCACTAAAGTTCATTTTTCGTTTCCATCTAACGATTTTGTTCACAGGATGGGTAATATGCATGAAATTTAATTTTCGAAGATTAATGATGTACTTGATGCGAAATTTTCTCACCAATTAAAATATATTAGCCAAATTTTTCTACGCTCACCACAAAGATTATTAAATGATATTAAAATGTTCCCGGAAATCGACGAAAGTCACGTGACTTGAAACGACTTCTGACGTAGCTGCACGGTATAGGTTCCAAATTGCTACGGAGACAGACATTTATATTTATAAGAAAACGAAGCGAATATATTGTTTTGAGGTTTTTAGCAGTTTCTCGAACGAAACGATGACTGAAAAATACTTAAAAAAGCACATTCCGACGATTTCCTTCGGTTGACTCGCTTATGGCGGCGTTCTTCTTGAAAAAAACCAGCGAATGCATAGACGTAATAGAAATTCCCTGGCACTAAACAGGTATTATATAATTAATGGACGATTTGTTCGTTACCAACCATACTACGTAAATAAATAATCGAAATACAGTCGTGTGTTGCATTAAACAAATGGGATAAATATATACGTTATCGTCAAGTATTCATTTAACACCTTACCTCCAATCATAAACTGATAAACAACGCCCATAGTGATACCGTGCCGTGACGTCGTGATTTTAAGCTTCCTAAAAAGTACAATTTTCAAAGAGTAATATCTTGGTATCGCAAATTAATTCTTCAGCAAAATTTTCGCCATGCAAATTTTAGCTAGTAAACTTCACGTTCAAAGAGTTATAAAGAATAGTGCATGTTCCCCATTGCGATTTCGGTTCCGAGTAAACGCCCCCATTCTTGCCAAGCAGTCTTTGAGAGGGACCCGCATGTTATTCCTGGGTTTCACCACTCCGCAGGAGAAGGCCCTTGCTCGGAGTGAGCAAAGGGGCTGTTGGAGGCGGACCACTCTTCGATGTTGGGCACTGCAATCCCTCGTAAATGGTGAAAAGGGGAAGATTTGATCATCCAGGGTCGTCTTCGCGGTGTAAAGGAAGGATTGGTTGCGATTGGCTGAGGTCCAAAGTGTGTCGAACTGAAGATGCGGTCGCAGTAGGACAGAGGAAAGGGCATTGACTGCATATCTTGAGTGGAAGCATGTTCAGGAGAAAGGTTGGGTAGAATTGGTGGGACGGACTGTCAGCCACTTGGATTTTAATAATTGGGGGCCCTAGTGTAAAACGGAGTGGCAGGCAGGATTTTCTTGGAATAAGACTGACACATGATCTTTCCTGGGGTAAACACATTTGTGAAATAATGGTTCAAGCTAATCGTAAACTGGGATTCGTCAGAATAGTATTGGGTAAATTGACGATCATATACGAGAAATCAGCTACTTTTCCCTTGTAAGACCTCATTTGGAATATGCTGCCAGTGTATGGGATCCCTACGAAATCGGTATAAATAATGAACTTGCACGTGTGCAGCGAAGATCGGCAAGATTTGTAAAGGGACGATACGATAATTATATTAGTGTAACCAGACTATTAAATGAATTAAATTGGGAATAATTGTCATATCGCAGGTTGAAATTTAGACTTAATCTCTTATATAAATTCCAAGACCATATTTTCAGTGATGATGTAAAAAATATTTTTCGAACCCCAACTTACTGTGGTAGACTGGACCATAATCACAAAATTAGAGAAATTGATTGCTGAACTGACAGGTTCAGAATTTCCTTTTTCCCTCGTAAAAATAGAGATACGAATAACGGTAAATATGTCCAATCGGAGAGTAGCAATGGATAGCATTGGTAGCTGCATATTGGCATGAATACTTAAAGCTAACCCCACTAACAGAATGTTTTTGCATGTTTGCTTTGCAATTTCTATCTTTTTTAAATAGTGAAGTTCTGACTAGTATATTAATACTATTTCTTTTTATGCATGATATGTAGTGCATGTTTGGTGAGAAATCACCCCCTGCCACACATCTTTGTGGTGGCTTGCAGGGTATTATGTAGATGTAGATAAGAGAATGTGTGTGTGTGTGTAGACGTATCATCTTTGAGTTGGATTGTCTGAAGGCTTGTTCGATTTTCTCAGCTCAGGAGGGTAAAGGAGTGGCAACCTAAACGGTTGATTCATAATGGTCCTAGGAGTTCTTTTGTCAGTCGGGAGCAGGATTTTATCCGTATGCAGTATCACTTGGGTACTCAACTTTTTCTTTGGAGTTATGGATGCAAAGGGTGTTTGGTCTAGGGAAGGAAATTTAACCGTTTTACCTGAATGAAAAGATGCGATAGTGTGAAGCATCTATTGTTTGACTGGTTTAAAATGTAAAAATTTTTCTGAATTATAGCTAGATTTTGTATAAATGTGTGGAATTTGCTGCTTATAAGCATGAAACTTTTTTCTAAAATGTGTTAATCGAAGACGGTGGAAGTGGAAGGATCTGCGGAAAAACCTCAGCAAGAAGAGGAATAAAAGTTACAGTTTTCATACCCTTGGGGGTAGTTAGGAAAATACTGTGAATAAATCCGACCCTGAATTGGCCCTTTAGTTTTTTTTTTTGGTAATGGTTTCCGAGGTGATACATGAAACGTTTGTTGCACGATGGTGCCGGTCGTGTAACCATGGAGATGTTTTCGGCCTTTGGTAAAAAATTAACCATTAAAGGTGATGGTGTTTTTGTTAATAATATGTCTGCCAAGCACACTACGAAATTAGTTTTGTATAAGGAGCTGAGGAATTTTAAGGTGGGTTAGATATTAGGCCTTTTTAGTGAACCCTTCTACATCACTTCTATTATCTATGACTCATCAGATATAAAAAGAAATTATTTCCATCTTTGAGTAATTTGGACTCAAAGAAAGTCATTTCATTACGAAATTACCATACTCTCTTCCTCCTTTAGATTTATGATCAATCTCCCATTGTTGCCCTCTTTGTCTGTGATTCTCGAGGACTTTCTAACAGGCACGTTCGTTGCCACGAAGGTGTATTCTCTGGCATAACACTAGAGTTTATTTATTAGGAATATCTCCTTAGAATTTTTAGCGTTGTGATCGGTTGTTAGGGGTTTGATGCCCTGCCAAAGAGCGCGGAATTTGGAAAATAAGCGTTTCCGGAAGGTTACAAGGTCTAGTGAAAAAGTTGCAGGGCAGTTTGAATGGTGTCGTGAAACATTTTTTAATTGCTGAATATGATAGAGTTTGTAACATAAAATCACCCGTATTTTTGTCAATGCCGTCAATTTGTTTTTGAGTTATAAGCGGTGAAAAACTTATGTTTTTAACCCTTTCGGAGAAATTGACGTGCAAAGGACTAGTACGTCATTCACTTCGTCCTGTAACGTACTCAAATCAAGGCTGGATCGCGCGAGGGCATGTAAGTGTATTTTATTTTGGGCCCGGCAACCAAATTATACAGGGGGTGGCGCGGATTGTGCCAGTGTGTTGATTTTTATCGTGGTAGGAACACCAGCATTTTGATTTCACATCCATTTATTTGTATTTTAAGTTTTGGAATATTGCGCTTTCGTCCATGTTGGACACCACGCGACGAATTTCAACAATCAGAAAAGACCGGAACCACGCTAAATTTCAGAACGATCTAGAAAACCGGAAGGTGTGACAATATCTAAGGTTTTAGAAGCTTCTAGAAGGACAACAATACCTCAGCAAATCGCTATATAATCCAGTGAGACAACGAGCGTGAGGGCAGTCTAAAAATCCCAAGTGCAGCCGGTGTTAATGCTAGAGAGTAAGACTCAACAAAGAAGAAGTTTATTTTGCCCAGTGTCGTGAAAATAGAAAGGTGACGTGATTGGTTAAACAGTGCACCTTCAACCACCTCCAGCGAAGCGGGTTAGCAGGGATCAGCGAATAAATCACCGCTAGGCAGTCGAGACAGTGAGACAACGAGCGTGGGGGCGTGATGCTGGAATTTGACGATAAACCTTATGACACCTAAAAAAAGGTATTTTGAAGGGGGCTATTCTCCCGATGTTGTGACTTTTTCTGTCATTTGTGTGGTATCATACCGTATTGAATGTCATTACGTGTCGGGGCAAGTGACTTAAGTGAAGGGTATATTATTTTTTAATGAGATGCATAATATGTATATCAGGGTTTATAGGAAGCTGGAAATCCTGGAAAACCGTGAAAAGTCAGGGAAAATGAAAACAGCCATGGAAATCCTGGAAAAGTCAGGGATTTTAATGTGTGGTAAGGGAAAAATCGCAAAACGTTCAAATTTCTGAATTTTTCACCTGAAAATGCCAACAGATCAAAAACTGCGCATAGGAGCGGAGGGCAGGGCGAAGGAGGGGACGACTGGCCTCAGGCTGGCTTCGCTGTGGAGGAGGCAGCCCAGAGGCCCTATTCTGGTTCTTTCTGGCTATAGCCTGCACAATTTGGCGAAAGGTGTGTGCATCTCATTTTCATTCGCTAGCGATTTTGCCAGGAATGCTTCGCTTTGTCCCTCTGGTGACAAAAAAGTAATTCTCAGTCGAATTTGATTTCACTTAGCCAAATTTATAGAAGGATGTGAGGAAGAAAAAATCAAGATTGATTCAAAGAGCTACTTTAACATAACATCAGGTTTGAAGGAAAAGCCAGGTTAGCCCTCTTTGCATATATTTTTCTGAAATTAAAACCCTTTCTGAAGGCATATCAATGCAAGTAATCGTAATTTTTATTTTGTGGACTTAAAGTTGTTGATCTCTTATTACGTGAAGTTCACATGATTAATATGAAAATAAACCTACAATTTTTCATAAGTTTAGACTTCTCTACTTCCTCATTACCACATTTATGTCTATAAATGACCAAAATCTTGGAGTTTTCAGGCGCTCAAAAGTCAGGAAAAATCACTAATAATGGTCTGGAAATCCTGGAAAAGTCAGGGAAAATGAAAATGAAAACCCCTATAAACCCTGTATATCTTTTAAGTGAAGGATATTTTTTTGTTTATGGGTACATCAAATGTAGTCACCTGTGCAGTTAGGACGGGGACGAATTAAAAAATAGTTTGTTAAATAGAACCACGATCGCTCTGATTTGTATATAATAGTGTTACCCAGAATCTCCCGTGTTGAACATATTATTGTTGTAAAGGGGAAAGGGTTACAGTCCAATCACAACAGAGACTGCGAAGCTCCTTCGCCTTATCACACTGGGGGACGCACAAACTCTGCCAGTGGAAGTGGTTGCGACAGGATCTGTTCGGGAAGACCTTCAGCCCCCACCTCCACTCCCCTCCCTTTCCCTGAAAACAATCAAGGAGGGGAGGTAGATGACGTAGCTATCCTTAACGCAGCTCGTTCGGTGGGCGTCACCTTTCGCACATTTTAGTTTTTCATTTATGGCTCTGGTTAGAAGATCAATTTATTCACTAATATTCGTCGTGAAAATATGGTCGTTTACCATATTTTTTATGATCTAACCTGATAGGGGTTGTAGAATAAAACTTCTCTGATTTCTCTGTTTTTCGATCCGTCAATTACTTCTCTAGTTTTAAGCGGCAAACAAAGTGATGTTTTTAACCCTTCCGGAAAAGTGGGCGTGCAAAGGACTAGTACGTCACCCACTTCGCCCAATCACAACTGAGACGACGAAGCTTCTTCGCCCAATCACAATGGGGGCACACAGCTGACTCTGCCAATGGAAGTGGTTGCGACAGGATCTCTTCAGGTAGACCTCCCTTCCCCACTTCCGCTCCCTTCCCGTTCTTCCTCAATACAGTCAAAGACTGGAGGTAGATGACGTAGTAATCCTTAACGCAGCTCCTTCGGTGGGCGTCACCTTTTGCTTATTTTAATTTTTGATGTATTAGTGAATGGCTCTGTTTTTTGGGTTAATTTTATCATTAAAATTCATTTTTCGTTTCTATCGAACGATTTCGTGTAGAAAATATCGATATCGGTTACGAGTAAACACCCCCATTTGTTTTTGCTTAATTAATCACGAAGCAGTTCCATTAAGTCCCGGCGGAAACATTTTCTCAACATTTTGGTTGCATATTCCTACTTTCTTTTACTTTTCTCTAGTTATTTATTTTTATGCTTCGTTAGAGTGTTGCTAATTATATTTTTCATTCCTTTATTTGTATGCAATACAACTCCGTTACTCATGATGCCAATAATTCTTTAGCAAAATTATTTTCTTTCCCGGTTAAATATGAATGTTTTTCCATGCCTCCTTGGGTAGATTTACTTTATGGTGATGGAGCCATACCAGTTATTGGACAACAAAGCCCAAACAAAAAAAACCATCCCTCGTCACCTCCTGGACAATCATAAGTCGCCAAGGCAACCGAAGACGTCCTTTTTTTTCCAGCCACCTTTCTCTTCGTCCTCAGGCATTCACAGAATGCGCCCATTTATCGTGGCGTTCTTGCCGTGCACGCGTGTCGAAATCCATTCAGTGACCTGCGAAACGCATTCACGCGTACCTGTTCCCTACTTGTTACTTTCTGCAAAACGTTTCGCTTCGCATCCTGACAGACTTCTTTCTGCTCTTCTCGAAACTTCCCCACCTTTCCTCTTCCGTTGTTTTTCCGCATGGGTCTGTCCTCCTCGTTTCCCCTCGCTCCTTTCTCCGTGTCATTCTCCTTCCCACAAGCACCCGCTCTCTCCCCCCATCCTCTTCTTCTCTCCTCCTTTTCTCTCCTTCGTTCTTCGCGAGGCCAACGCTTTTCCGTCTCCTCTCCTTTCCTTCCAACTCGACAAACCCCTCCATCTTTATTCTCCGCCGCGGTTGTCACACTTCACGCTCAATGGACCCACGCCTCGGAAGGGGTGGGGGGAGAAGGGGATGGGGTGGTCAGGAGCGGAGAAGAAGGGGACAGGGGACGGATTATTTAAAGAGGATAAATCATTCCGCCATCTCGTTTCGGAATTGGACTCTCTCAAGGAGTGAGGGAGGAGAACGCAGGCGAAAGAGAAAGACTAATACGTATCCTTAACTCATCATCATCATCATTGGTCAACAATCCTAGGATTGGTTTGACGCAGATTTCCACTCCATTCTTCTATCGGCCAACCTATTCATTGTGACGTAATTCTTCCCTTTTACATCCTTCATCACTTGTTCCATACATCTCATACGAGGCCTGCCTTTTCCAATCTTCCCATTCACTTTTCCCTCGACGATAGTCTTCATCAGGCCATCATGTCTCAAGATATGGCCGATTAAGTTGTCCCTTCTTCTTTTTAGAGTTGTCAGCAGACTTCTCTTTTCTCCTACTCTTCTTAGGACTTCCTCGTTGCTTACTCGGTCGATCCGTTTAATCTTCAGCATACTTCTGTCCTTAACTCATAAGCAGCGTTTACACGTAGCAGTTGAGTGCTATGGCAGTCGCGAGATGCGCGATGTATCTACATCGCTACTGCTATGATGCGTCTGCATCAACTTCTATGCAGCGTAAAGCCTCTATTTAGGCGTTGCCACAACAAATAAAAAGAGTTTTATTTTTGTAGTGAATTTCGCTTCAATTTTCATCAAATTCATCAAGCAATAAATTCCATCGACGATTATCTTTTGTTCCCATTCTTTAAAGAGTAGAATCTCGCATTTTGGGGAAGAATATGCGTGTTATGATGTCCAAATACCGTCGTGTATTGCTTTACGTTGGCGATTGTGTTGGATACATTTCAGGATAGTAGACGGGCTTCAACTTTTCTAATAGCTCGAACTAGGATCGATAGTGTTCGACATGTGTCCAGTATCGACTTGAACTCGCATTGCAGTTGCTATTTACACATGCCAGTGGGGCTTAAAAGTTGTTAGCAGTTGACTGTCATAGCAGTCAACTGCTACGTGTAAACGCACCTATAGAAGTGGCTATCGAATGGGGGCGTTTACTCGGAACCGAAATCGCAATTTCGTACACGAAATCGTTAGATGGGAACGAAAAAAGAATTTTAGTCAAAAAATTTATCTTCTAACCACAATCATTCACTCATAAATCAAAAATTAAAAAAAGCAAAAGGTGACGACCACCGAAAAAGCTGCTTTAATATCATTGACGTCCTTTTCCTCCCGTTCTTGACTGCTTTTAGGGGAAGGGAAGGGTGTGGAGGGGGGTTCTTGGAAGTTCGGCTCTCACAGATGCTGTCGCAACTGTCCTATTGGCAGAGTCAGTTGTGTCCCCCCCCATGGCGATAAGGCAAAGTAGCTTCGCGGTCTCAGTTGTGATTGGACGAAATCGTTATATGTCAGAGGTTACACCACGCCCACTTTTCCGAAAGAGTTAAAAACGTCAGTTTTTCGCCGCTTATAACTCGAGAAATAATTGACAGATCAAAAACCGGAAAAATATGGTTCTTTTTATTTTGCGAACTCTATCAGATTCGGCAATAAAAAAAGATGGTAAACAACCCAATTTTAACCACTTGTATCATATTTAGTGCTTCTCTCCCTTCAAGTAGTTAATTTGTATTTATTGAATTTACCTTAGTGAATAACTCAACTCACAGACTGATTAAGGCATAAAGCAATTAGTGACAAATCTTGTTGTTGTCTCTTTTAATTGAGAATTTAAAGTGGTGTGTAAACAAAATTGCCCTCCATGGCAACTCATTGTTTTCTTTCCTTAATTTAAATTAACATTTTGATCATCATCATTTGTCATTAATCCTCAGATTGGTCTGACGCAGCTCTCCACTGAGTTCTTCTATCGGTTAATCTCTTCATATTTGCGTATTTCTTCTCTTTTACATCCTTCAAAACCTGTTCCATGTATCTGATACGAGAACTGCCTTTTCCAATCTTCCCGTCCACTTTTCCCTCTACAATTATCTTTATCAGGATATCGTTTCTCAAGATATGACCAATTAAGTTGTCTCTTGTTCTTTTTAGAGATGTCAGCAGACTTGTCTTTTTTCCCACGCTTCTGAGGACTTCCTGGTTACTTACTCGGTCGATCCATTTACTCTCCAGCATTCTTCGGTAGCACCACATTTCGAATGCTTCCACCCTTTTCTTCTCCGCTGCTGTCATCGTCCATGCCTCACTGCCGTAAAGAAACATGCTCCAGATGTATGTTCTGATAAACTGTTTCCTTACTTGTACGCTTGTATTTCCAGCTGTAAGTAGAGTCTTCTTTAGATAGAATGTCCTCTTTGCCTGGGCTATTCTACTCACTATTTCTTTGTTGCTTCGTCCATCGTTGGTTACTCAACTTCCCAGGTAACAGAACTCTTTCGCCTCTTCCAGTTTTTGTTTTCCTTGTTTTACGTTGGTTTTGGCCTCTTCTCTTGTGCTGCAAACCAATACCTTAGTTTTATTCTTATTGATCTTCAGATGATATCTGGCCATTGTCTTTTCCATGGTATTAATTAGTTTATTTCTTCCACAGTTTTAAAGTAGTTCATGTATATAAGGAAGTATTCAAATGGTGGAATCGTTTCTTATCCAAAATTGCGGAAGAGAAAGGGATCAGTAAAATTTCCTCGATTAATTTCACTACGGCCAAGGTTTTCATCTTGAGTGTACTGAATGTAATATCGGTCTCCGTTTATTTGTCACTAGTTTGGGGATGAGATGGAAAACTGAGGTCATTGGCGCCATTTGAAAATTGTGGGCGATAGGATAGGGGTGGGAATTTACGGAGAGGGGAGGAAGGGTGTAGAGAAACCCGTTGTCGGTATTAGAGGTATCAATATGACACTCAAGTGGGGACCTTCATACCGAGGAAAAAACGCTGCTACTACAAGGTTTGAACCCAGTCCCTCGAGATGGAAAGACACTACTTAAACGACAAACCCCCACCCTGATCTCCGCATTCTTGTCTGTTTACATGTATCTCTAATTCTACACTAGATTATATATAGAAGCTTATATGCTTATTTATGGTGCTTTACCTTCTTAGCTTTATAAATTTATTCTTAATTAACTTTTTCATTCTTTCATCTTGTTTACCTAATCCTAGTGCTGGAAACTTTCTATTCCAATACCAATTTTTAGAAGCAAAAAAGAAATTGTCTGTTGAATAGCCCAGGCAAAGAGGGCATTCTATCAAAAGAAGAATCTACTTACAGCTGGAAATGTAAACTTGGAAGTAAGGAAGCAATTCATCAAAACGTATATTTGGAGCATGTTTCTTTACGGCAGTGAGGCATGGACGATGACAGCAGTGGAGAAGAAATGGGTGGAAGCATTCGAAATGTGGTGCTATCAAAGAATGATGAAGATAAAATGGCTCGACCGAGTGACAAATAAAGAAGTCCTAAGAAGAGTGGTAGAAAAGAGAAGTCTGCTGATAACTATAAAAAGAAGAAGGGACAACTTGATCGGCCATTTCTTAAGACACGATGGCCTGATGAAGACTATCGTCGAAGGAAAAGTGAACGGGAAGAATGGAAAAGGAAGGCCTCGTATTAGATACATGGAACAGGTCGTGAAAGATGTGAAAGAGAGGAATTACGTTAATATGAAGAAGTTGGCCGGTAGAAAAATCGAGTGGAGGGCTGCGTCAAACCAATTTGAGGACTGATGACTAATGATGATGAAGATACTGGAATTTCAGGTACCATCATGAGACTATCACGAAACGAAACCTTGGAAGGTTTGAAATAAAAAAATATGACATTTTACTAGAGTATCATCAATGGCTTGCAGTTTTACTTTGTGGTAGTTCATGGTCGAGATTAAAATCAAGTAAAACTTGAATATTACCACACTATTTATTGGGTACAGCCCCACCCGTTTCAACATTTCTGTGTAATTCTCAAGGACTATAAGCCCTATATTGTCCCTTGAGAATGTCACGGAAATGTTGAAACCGGTCGGGCTATACCCTATAAATATGTAATGAGGATTAACAAGGTTTACTCCAATTTAGTCTTTTAATTTTGTTTATCTGAAGAAATGTCAATCGAAACTTTGGTTCTCCATTCTAAGTGATTGCCCACAGTTGAAAACTAAGTTGTAAAGGAGTTTTAAGACTCATTTTCGTATTTTCTTGGGAATTTGTTACCCTGGCTGCCCAGCGAAGAACGAACCATCCGCATTGAGCGGCTCCAGAAACATTCAAGTTTCTTGAAGGACTTCCGGAGCTTAATTGCTAACGGGAGTCTTGAGTCTCGCGGTGCGGACCAGAGAATGCGTTACGCCTCTTCTCATGAGTCGACCAAGGAGGCGGGTCAGGATCTGTGACAATCCTTTGAGCGTCTGGAATTTCTTTCCCTTTTACTCTTAGGCCGGATGTCGCCAAGATGGAATATCGATCACAGTCCGGCGGGAACGCGAAGATGGGCACAACTCGATCTGCTTTCGTTCGAAAAAGGAAATTCTCTGGGGAGTGGGATGAGCATCCATTGTAACGAATAAAGTAAACCATTTTAAAGCTAGGACATAATCAACGTACACGGGTGACGTGAGACGTTGACCGTAAAACGTGAATAGAGGTGGCGCTTGCGTGGGAGAACGGAAACGGACACAATAAGTGCGTAACGTGAGACCGTGTACGTGGGAGATCTCCCATCTCTTATGTTTCACGTACACGGAGAACCAATGAAAACAGTCTCAGGAGTTGATGATAAGGAGCCACCTGTGGGGAATTATAGAAGTAAAAAGTGGAATCGTGCCTCAGAACTAAAATTTTAGTCTCAGATATGGTAAAACTTATTTCAACCTTTAGTTCCAGCAAATGGAATTTCCTGTATTTTTGTAATAAGGGAATCAATGAATTATTTGAAGTTATTGTGTTTTCGTGAGATTTTACAAGGTAACTAATGACATGAAAAAAAGCTTGCTTGCGATTGTTGCCATTTGTTAGATCGTGAAAATTAAGTCAGGGAGAATTAAACACGGTTTCTGGAATTAATTCTTGTGAATTATGATGAACAAGGGATCTGGTAACTTCATTAAATGCATAGAATACGTAAGTACCTCTACAGTCTTAAAAATTAGTTGTTAGCTCCTGTTTACATTCGCTGCAGATTTCCTCTGCGTCAGATTTCGTCAGTCAATTGTTCCGGACTCGCGATCTTCGCGTTCTCGCGTTCGCGACTTCACGTTGATTTTGTCGCGGCCTTAAAGGTTTTATTTTATTCGTTACTGTGGATATCACGAAATTCCAAAAAGTGACGCCTTCAGTCCCATCTGGGATGCGCATCGTTGGAAGGAGGAAATATTGAAGCGTGAGCAGAATATCCAAATCTTAGGACACGTTTCCTCGGGAGAAACGTCGAGGAGCATTGCGCAGCCGAAGTCAGTGAATGTGGAAACACCTTGTAATATATTCCTTTATGTATTATATATCACACATTTATAACAAGAAACATGCAAAACATATTGCCCTCACGAAATGCACTTTAAAATTTAATCAAACACAAACAAACAACATACACTTCTCTCCAAGCTCGCACTGGCCATACACTTTTACACTTTCTTTTCTTTCGAGCCACTTCTTAAATCAAATCAGACACAACACAACAACACCAATAATCTCTCTTCCCTCACGAATACTTATTCACCCACACAGACACCAACTAGCTCACAATTAATGCCCTTTCTTACGCCCGCGTCACTTTTGCGTCTCCACACCTCCGCGTCTAACACACAACTCCCCGATTCTCCCTCTCTCCTATTGTTCCTTAATTACCAACGCTTGTTTACTTCCATTATTACACCTTGCATTGTTGATCTCGGCGGCTCAATTGTTACGTTACGACCTCATTGAAGCGTAATTGGGCCTGGAGAATTTTTATGCTCGGTGTGGAAAATTCACTCGCTACAGGCAATGTAATCTTTTTCCTCTCTTCTCTTGTGTGCTTACTTGCCTACTCTGTTTCTGTCATAAGATTGGCTTACATTCTAACTCTGTGCATTGCATCTACAATACTCATACTCTTCCTCCATATGACACACACTACTCATCTACATCTACGCCCAAAATAATGGGTCAAGCTAATCGTAAACTGGGATTCATTAAAAGAGTACTGGGTAAATGTGACAATCATGTACGAGAAATCAGCTACTTTTCCCTTGTAAGACCTCATTTGGATTATGCTGCCAGTGTATGGGATCCTGACGAAATCGGTCTAAATAACGAACTTGAACGTGTGCAGCGAAGATCGGCAAGATTTGTAAAGGGACGGTACGAGAACTATATTATCGTAACCAGTCTATTAAATGAATTAAAATGGGAATCATAGTAAGATCGCAGATTGAAATTTAGACTTAATGTCATAAATAAATTGCAAGACCATATTTTCAGTGATGACGTTAAAAATATTTTGCGAACCCCAACTTACTGTGGTAGACTGGACCATAATCACCAAACTAGAGAAATTGCCGAACAGACAGATTCAGAATATCCTTTTTTCCTCGTACAATGGGGAACATGCACTATTTTTTATAACTCTTTTAATGTGAAGTTTATTAGCTAAAATGTGCTTGGCGAAAATTTTGCTGAAGAA
The DNA here is from genome assembly GCA_933228895.1 of Platycnemis pennipes. Lineage (NCBI taxonomy): Eukaryota > Metazoa > Arthropoda > Insecta > Odonata > Platycnemididae > Platycnemis > Platycnemis pennipes. Next base: position 11,190,145 of record OW121850.1, on the reverse strand, counting down.
TTAAGTTGCGTTACAAAGATATTACTCTTTGAAAATTGTACTTTTTCGGCAGCTTAAAAACACGACGTCATCGCATGACGTCACGGCACGGTATCACTAAGGGCGTTGTTTATCTGTTTATGCGTGGAGGTAAGTTGTTAAATGAATATTTGGCGATAACTTATGTATTTATCTCATTTGTTTATTGCAATAAACGATTGTATTTCGATGTTTTATTTACGCAGTATGGATTGTAACGAGCAAATCGTCCATCAATTATATAATGCCTGTTTAGTGCCCAAGAATTGCTATAACGTCTATGCAATCGCTGGTTTTTCTTAAGAAGAACGCCGCCATAAGGAATTCAACCAAAGGAAATTGTCGGAATGTGCTTTTATAAGTATTTTTTCAGTCATCGTTTCTTTCGAGAAACGGCTATAAACCTCAAAACCTATATTCACTTCGTTTTCTTTTAGAAATAGGTTTATATCTCCGTAGCAATATGGAACCTATACCGTGCAGTGACGTCAGAAGGCGTTTTAGGTCACGTGACTTTCGTCGATTTTCGGGAACATTTTAATATCATTTAATAATCATTGTGGTGGGCGTAGAGAAATTTGGCTTATATATTTAAATTGGTGAGAAAATTTCGCATCAAAGGCATCCTTAATCTTCGAGAAACAAATTTCATGCATATTCCCCATTAGGGATATGAATAGCGGTAAATATATCCAATACGAGTGTATCAATGGATATCATTGGTAGATGCATGTTGGTATAAGTCCTATATTCTAAATCAACTAACAGCATGTTTTTGCATGCTTGGTTTTCTTTTTTTCTCTTTTTTAAATAGTGATGTTTAGACTAGTATATTATTACTAATCCTTTTTAGGCATGATTTGTGGTGCATGTTTGGTGAGAATTCACCCCCAACCACACACCTTTATGGTGGCTTGCAGGGTATTATGTAGATGTAAATACTCGTATTTGACATAGCCTTGCAATATATTAGTACATACGGTACATACCATTACTTGAAGTTATGTCACATAATAAATAGAAATATAGTGATCAGTAGGTGTTCTACATTGTATCTTTTCCATCAGTCCTATTTTCCGAAGTCATCAGCCTGTGTCATCAACTGAACCGATCGTGGGAGACTGGACCATAGTCACAAAAGTAAAGAAATTTATTGCCCAACTGAAAATCTCCTTATGTTCTTGTACATTTAGGGATATGAATTGCGGTAAATATATCCAACACGAGTGAAACAATCCATAGCATTGGTAGTTGCATGTTGGTTTAAGGGGTTTAAACTAACCAAACTATCTGTATCATATTGTATGCTTGCCTTGCAATTTTTATCTATTTTAAAATATTAAAATTTACACTAGTATATTATTTCTAATTTTGTATTCATGATATGCAGTGCATGGTTAGTGAGAATTCACCCCCTGGCACACAACTTTATGATGGTTTGCAGGGTATTATGTAGGCGTTGTCGGATGTTCTAATCATCGCAACCCTACTAGACCCTTGCTGTAAAGGATTTCACCCGACCCTTTTCTGTTCTTCCCGGTGTTTAAGTGGAGTGGACGCACCGAGGCATTCCCAAGCGATGTGTAGTGAAGAGAAGAAAATCGCGTCCTTCCCCCTCCTCCTCCGTGGGTCGTGTCTTATACAATCTTTCAAGCATTCCTTTAGAGATTGTGTGAAAAGAAACCGTTTCTTTTTTGTTGTTCGCGGGGTGGAACGAGTGGAGGGGTGGTGGGAGCAGAAGCGCCTCTCGCGGCACTTGTGCGCAGCGGTGGAGTCGAGGGCACTCCTCGTCTTGCCTCGATTGTGACCCTGACAAGAGGAGGAGGTTGGGCAACAACCCCTTCTTGCCCAATCAACGCGGTCCTGACAGCAGCGTGACACGCGGATGACTTATTCTTATCCTTTCTCGCTGTTTCATTGTTTCTATTTCTCTGTCTCTCTTTTGCTAACCCACGACTGTGATTTCATCGTTTACTTTAAGCTTCTCACTCTTCTCCATCTACATCTACATAATGCCCTGCAAGCCACCATAAAGGTGTGTGGCAGGGAGTAAACTTTCACCAAACATGCACTACATATCATGCATAAAAAAAGGATTAGTACTTGTATAGGTACTGTTCAAAACTACGCTATTTAAAAAAAGGTAAAAATAGCAAAACATACATCCAAAAACATGCCGTTAGTTGGGTTAGCTATAAGTCCTTATACCAACATACAGCTACCAATGTTATCTATTGCTACACTCGTACTGGACATATTTACCGTTATTCGTATCTCTAATTGTACGAGGAAAAAAGGACATTTTGAATCTGTCAGTTCGGCAATCAATTTCTCTTATTTTGTGATCATTGTCCAGTTTACCATAGTAAGTTGGGGTTCAGAAAATATTTTTAGCATCATCACTGAAAATATGGTCTTGGAATTTGTTTAAGAGATTAAGTCTAAATTTCAACCTGCGATATGACAATGATTCCCAATTTAATTCATTAAATAGACTGGTTATGCTAATAAGGTTATCATACCGTCCCTTTACAAATCATGCCGATCTTCGCTGCACACGTTCAAGTTCGTTATTTAGACCGATTTCGTAGGGATCCCATACACTTGCAAACCACTGGGTGTATCACGATCAAGGAAAAGAAAAAGAAAACGGTAAAGCAGCGTTTACACGTAGCAGTTGACTGCTATGACAGTCGCGAGATGCGCGATATATCTATATGGCTACTGCTATGATGCGTCTGTACCAACGTCTACGCAGCTTAAAGCCGTTGTTTAGGCGTTGTCATAACAAATAAAGAGCGTTTTATTCCAATGGTGATTGGTGGTGAAATTTTCATGAAATTCTTCAAGCAATAAATTCCATTGACGATTATCTTTTGTTCCCATTCTTTAAAGAGTATAATCTCCCCTTTTGGGGAGGGATATCCTTGTTATTATATCCAAATTCCGTCGTGTATTGCTTTCCATTGGCGATTGTTGCGATTGTGTTGGATACATTTCCGCTGGAAAGTAGACGGGCTTCAACTTTGCTAATAGCTCGAACGTGGATCGATAGTGTTCGACATGTGTCCAATATCGACCTGAACTCGCATCGCAGTTGCAATTTACATATGCGAGTGGGGCTTAATAGTTGTTAGCAGTTGACTGTCATAGCAGTCAACTGCTACGTATAAACGCTCCTTAAAGGTCTTAGATCATCATCAAGGGTCAATAATCCTAGGATTGCTTAGCGACGCAGCCCTCCACTCGATTCTTCTATCGGCCAACCTCTTCATATTGACGTAGCTCCTATATATTACATCCTTCTCAATGATAATAAAGAAAAGAGTGGAGTACCTGCGACTCCTCGAGATAATAATGTGGTGGTTTCCCCTTGCCTTCCACATCGCAGTACTACAGCCGTTAAAGTAAATGTTACCACGCCTTCAGTGAAATGAGTGTAGCTGTACCGACCACTGTGGTCTCCACCTTCACTCATGTGAAGAAGAGCTGCTGCCCTCTCCTCCGGGTGATGGGAAGCGTAATTGTTGGCGGTCTCCCGTCGCCTAGTCACGACATCTTCACAGGTTCTGTATTATTTAGAGGCCTATCTTACCCAGGGATAGACCAATACCCCCTCGGAATGCCGTCGCTTTTATTCCATGACTGCTTATTCGATGAGTAAACTCGCTTATCTCGCAGCTAACCTCTATATCTAGAGGTCGACCCATCATCCGCAACCCTGTGGACGCACTCGGTGGCTTTAAGCTCAGCCCCGAGAGATCTTAGATAATCTCCTAACAAAGCACAAGCACACGATAAGTACGGTGGAAAGCACTTATTTCTACTGAGCAACCTGTTGAACCCCTGGTTTTTGACTTCATTTCCAATGTCTCCTTAGCAACCCGACTAAACGAACCTTCTTTCCAAGCTCGAGTTCATTCTTTAAAAAGGGGAGTTCATATTTTATTTTACGTTTTCTCTTCGCTTACCAATCGTTTGAATCGGAGGAAATTTCTTGCCTTTCTATCTCCCATCCCACTGTCGGGCCCTTCCTACACAGTCGTATTTTAAGAGGAGTTTATCAACATTTATCGTAAATGTACCTCACCGAAATATCAGTAAGAAAAAGAAATTTCAACAATAAAAAAAGAAAAATCAGAAATTACACATTATTATTTTTTCAAGGATTTTTTCGTTTCAGATGTCCGGATTGTAGAAAACAGGTCGGCTCGAGCAATTGGCTTCTGAAGTTAAGATCTTGAGTCTTGAATCGGCCATCACCTGCCTTAAATATTCGGGGTGCGATTAATTAAGATAGTAAAAATAATTAAGAAAAGCTTATTATAAAACAATCTTTAAGAATACTGATCATGGGTCGTTACCAGTAACACCCGGCTTATCCTTGTGAGTCAAGCGTGAACTTTTTATGTTTAGCGTATTTCCTCAGTTCGGTTAATATTTTGTCCTTTAATCTGGAGATATATACAAAGCGTAATTTTGCATCATATCAAGTTATGAAGTCAGAATTCTCAATTGGCTAATCCTGAATAAATATCCTTAATCGGGGGTTGTGGTGGCCTAGTGGGTATATCGATGGTCGAAGAGTCCCGGGATCAAATCCCTGGATTCAATTTTCGGCGTGTTAGAACTTCGTAGGAAATCAGGGTAAGAAACTACCCTGAACTACCCCCCCCCCCAGCATAATGTAAAGGTTATTATGATTTATAATAGAACTCCTAGAATTCAACAATGCAGACATATTGACGTCACTTTTAGAGTTTTATGAATCCAAAGAACTGGAACAATCAATGCAGTGTACAAATTTTCTGAATTTCCTACAGAGAAATCCAACCACATAATATGGGTGGATATCTGGATGATATAAGGTACCTACGCTATATTCCGACACGGGAATAATTTCGACACCCGGGTGCATTGCTAAAAGTACTGAAATTGGTGGACGGTTGTCATTAAATATGGGACTGGAGTCTATCAACGAGGAGACACAAAAAGTTACCTTGTCCCAGGTGTGGCGCTGGTTGTATTAGAGCAAATTTTGTGTTCTAGTGCGAAAGGCGTGCGTCTTGAGGTGTCATTTTAACCAATTTTCTGTGTTTCATTTTTAGAAAGTGATATATATTTTATATCGCTTAGCAGCCTATTGTTGCTGTTTAGTGCAGCATGCATAGTTAGGAGAAGTAATGGATACACAGTGAGAATTTCAAGAATGAGTTAGAAAGATCGTGGATTCCCTAATTCCGACAGGTGTCGTAATAAGGACTAGCGGCTCTTAATTTTCGTTTAACTCGCACATAACAGTACCGGAGATCGTTGAATTATGTGCAAATTTTGTAAACACCTATTGTGGTTGTTCAGACCTCTATGATTAGCTGTTTCCTAACATAAAAATATTTAATGAGAAGAACGAAAATTCATTGAAATAACTGTTCCAAGTTATGCACGAAGTTTCTTAATTCAGAAAATAAAATCATAAAAAAATATCGGTCGTCTGCTCTTTTGGTTTGTGATCAAGAGAAGGAATTATGCCGGAGAATTTTTTTTTCGGAGAGATAGGGATGCCGGTAACTGGTCGACTGAGAAGAAGGGTATATGCCTACTGTGAAATCAATGGAATCACACATAATGTCGATGAAAACGCAGGATTATCTGGTAGAAAGTTGATGAAGTTATTTTTGAATAGACGCATGGATGTATCAAAGAGAAGGGCTCAGAGAATGAACCAAGGTAGAGCCATGATATTAAAACGCATGCTCATGAAATATTACTTTGAAAAGCTAAAAAGTATCGTGGTTGAACACTATGTTATGCAAATGCCAGGAAATAATTACAACATTGATGAAAAACCATTCCGGAAAAAATAAATCCTGAACTGGAGACGCAGGCAAGCCGGGTGCTAGTGAAATGCCTTCCAATAAAAAAGAGCACCGGTATTTCACCATTTTCAGAGAGGACAGGGTGCCGATATTAGTCTGTGCAGCGTTTGCATAGACTAATATCGGCACAGTATGTCCATGAGGAATGTGCAGATGCTAAATTTCGTAGAATTTTCTTCTGTCTGCTATGACTAGTAAAATATTTTCAAGTATTGTCATGAACGCTTTATTATGAAATTATTGCTTTCTTTCGCGTAAATAAAACTTATTTCATTAAAGTTTCCTACTATTTTTTTGCTTTTTAGCTCTTAAACTTACGAACCACACGCTGTCGGAATTATAAGCATATCTGTGTCGGAATTCGAGCCATGGGGTCCAAATTCCGACATTTTAACATATTTTATTCAAACTGTTGTAACTGTGAAAACAGTGCATATATTACCAAGCAAATCATTTCTGAGTATTGTGCACAGCACGGGAAAAATTTCGTACAAATATGGGTTTTTTACTACAACAGTTTTTTTTTATTTTAACCTTGAAACCTTAGCGTGTCGCAATATAGATCAGTTACATTATAATAGAAATACGATGAATCGTTATTTATGGTTATATATACGTGAAATGCCACGAAAAAAATATGGCTTTAATTCTTAATATAACGAGGCTGAAGATGAATGTGACAACAGTACACCACACTTCTTTAGGCATTGTCCTTGTTTTCTTTGACAAAGAACTCACAGTGGCAATAGCACAAGAGTTGGAAATGTTTTCTTGCTGAAATAGCCACAAACTAAATTACGCTAACTGGCCACTAAATAATGAAACAATTCATTACTAACCGATGTTTTCACATGCAAGCAATGCATCCAGAAAAAATTCTAGCATCGCTAGGCAGTAGCGACAACTGGTGGCGAAACACTGAAACCGTACACGAATGGTACGCTTTCGCTATAAGGAGATAGCATTAAGCTTCAGAGGGCTGGTACCTACGCAGTGAGCTCTACTCTCATCTATCAAAAAACCAACCTTAGGGTTGAACAGAATTTTATAATTATGTAATTCAAAATTCATTCTGAAAGAATAATTATCTATATATCTATATCTACGACATACCCTGCAAGCCACCTCGAGGGTGTGTGGCAGGGGGTGCATCCACACCAGGAACAATGACATAATAAATAAAAATGAACACTACAAAGCAAACACTACACCTTTAAAAGTAATAGGGGAAAAATGAAGAAAAACTACCAAATCCAAATCATGTAGGACACACCCATGAATACCATGCATGTCTTGAAACCCTACACCAATTTCATAGATACTCATGATGCAAAAAAAGGCATTGCATGCAAGTCACACGTTGATTTCAACATGCAGGTAATAAAAAAAAACTATCGACCTACTCTGGATATTACCTCTATAATTATTACCGATTTACGCGATGTTTAACGTTCTGATCACGAATCGTACGCGGAAGAAATGACTTTTAAACCTGTCCGTCCTGCAATCTATCTCCTTAATTTTATTAGAATTATCGAGCCTACCATAATAAGTCGAAGCCAGCAATATATGATTAACGTCATTAATGAAATGTCCCTCCTTAACTTTTCCCAGAAGATTAAGTCTATAATTCAGCCTGCGTTGTGACAGCGATTCCCACCCCAACGCGGCTAACATACCAGACACACTGCTTTTCCTATCGTAACACCCTTTTACATATCTCGCCGCTCTTCTTTGTACTCGACCTAATTCGTAAATTAAACCTGCTTCATAAGGGTCCCATATGCTCGCAGCATATTCTAAGTGTGGTCTAACAATTGAGAAATAGCAACGTTCCTTGACCCTCTCTTCACTTTTCCCTAATATTCTTTTAATAAACCCCAACTTTCTATTTGCTTGACTGCATATTTCCCTGGCATGTTTCCCCCATGATAGATCCTGAGTAAGTGTTACACCTAAGTACTTAACTGATACCACGTTCACTAATTCCGTTCCTTGAATCATATAGTTTCTTTCTATCGAGTTTTTTCTTTTCCAAAAATTTATTGTCCCGCACTTTTTTATGTTCAGTTCTAGTTTCCATTTATCGCACCACGCCTGAATCGCTACGAGGTCCTTTTCTAACGATGCCTTGTCTCCCAGACTACTGATTTCTCTATACACTACTGCATCATCTGCGAAAAGCCGAATTCTACTATTTACTACAACACTGCCGAGGTCATTGATATATAAAAGGAATAAAAGTGGGCCTATCACACTTCCCTGGGGAACACCTGATGTGACACTTACTATATTGGACATGATACCGTCTATAGTAACTCCCTGTTCGCGGCCAACTAAGAATTGATTAATCCAGCATACTACGTGTTTATCTATGCCGTAACTTTCTAGCTTGAAGAGCAATCTGTCATGAGGTACTCTATCAAAGGCTTTTTTAAAATCGAGGAATATCGCATCAACCTGAGCATTATTTTCTCCCGAAACTAAGAAGTAGTATACAAAGAGTGCCATTTGCGTTTCGCATGACTTAGATTTTCGGAAACCGTGTTGGTTATTAAATAACAAATTTTCTCTATCCAAGTGTCCCATATTCGAATTAACTATTATATGTTCCATTATCTTACACGATATCGATGTTAGTGAGATAGGTCTGTAGTTGCTAGGATCTTCTCTATCGCCGAATTTGAATAAAGGTGTAATATTAGCCATTTTCCAGTCCTTGGGGACCACTGGCTCAGATAACGATTCACGAAATATTATTTCTAAGTAAGGTGATATTTCTGATGCTAGTGTCTTATAAACGCGTGCCGGAATTTGGTCAGGGCCCGGGGATTTATTGGTGTTTATGTTTTTAAGTTGATTCTCTATACCGCGAGACTCAATAGCGATTTCAGGCATCGGATGTTTGAAATGTTTATTTAGTTGTTTCAATTGGATAGTTTAACTCACAGATATATACTACTATATGTAGTATATATCTGTGGTTTAACTTATCAGCTTTTTCCAGACTATCATTTATTTTTTCTCCATTATCATCCCTAAGAGTTTCTATAGTAGATTTATTTCCTTGAACTTCTCTTACATACGAACAAAATGCTTTTGGATTTTCATTCAAATAATTCCCTAGAATTTTACTTTTAAAGTCAGCTAAGGCTCTTCGACATTCTTTTTTCGCTAAGTGTTTGTAAGTTTTATAATTTATAATGATTTTGTTAATCTCATGAGGGGGTGTTTTTTTCGCGCTTTTTTCAATCTAGCATGGCAAATTCTCTGTTGTTTTAAAGATTTCCGTACTGCCGCGTTATACCACCGTGGCTCTGCATCCATCTTTTTTAATTTACTAGGTATATACATGTTAACTGCTGAGTGAATAACTTCGAGGAATATATGCCACAAGGTCTCAGTATCTTTCCTTAAACTTGCTTCTTGAAATTCGCCGAACGAATTATGCAACTCTGTTTTCATTCCATCGTAGTCCGCCCTATCGAACCAGTATATTTTTCTCTTGGATTTGTTATTTTTGTTAGTTCTAAAAGAAAATGTTGCTTTTACAATTTTATGATCACTGATTCCCTCATCGGTACTTATATTTACAATCTGTTGGGGTATATTTGTTGCGAGGAGATCGAGAGTCTTTTTTTCTCTGGTTGGGGCTGTTACTAATTGATGAAGTGCATGAGAGGAAAAGGTGTGCAGATGTGTCTCACAGAGCTATTTGTTCTTCCCCCCGGTGATGAAGCTACACGTGTCCCAGTCTATGGATGGAAGATTGTCTGATTGTCTTATAATATATTGTCTTAAATAATTGCCTTAAACCGAAGAAAACTAAATAAAATTCCAGCGGTATATCTTTCACTAACCTGTGACTTAGGTAATTTTCTATGAGAATCTTCTTCGGGAGTTCGTATTGAAGATAAAAACATTAATTTTTCGACCTTTCTCCGCTTTTTCTTCACGATTGCGGATGTACATCGTCTGTTTCAAGTCCGGAGAATCGTACAGTGTTTTCCAAGTACTGCCAAACTTATACCCATCAGCTCCAGCTATATAATCCAACGATGGGCCAGACATACTTCTGGGAACCGGAGGTGATCGCTGAATGTTTATCCATTCCTTGTGATTCGAGCACATTCTATGGGCTGTGTAGTCTCGTCTGCAGTTCCCTTTCGTCCCTAAATTCCTGGATTACAGACGTGAACGCGAAACTGAATCCTCCAACGTTTGCCTCATGCGACACCCAGGGTTTTCAAACGTCCGGCTGTCCGCGAGACGGAATCCCGGCGATTTCGTGGCGTAGGACCCTCGCAAGTTGACATGGATTCCCTGGAATTAGTGCTTCGTTCCTTCGAACCCTGGATGGTTAGAGAGAGAGGGAGTTAATGGCCTGGAACGTGCCAACGGACGGATGTGAACCTTCCCCGTGAGCGGTTACGTGTTTCCCCCTTGGGAATTCGTCGTCGCATGGAGACCGAATGTTGGTTCTTTGCCAATCACATTCCTCAGTTAATACGTGTAGCTACCCCGTATGTTTTCTCCTTCTGAGATCACGAGATGTGTTTTTAAACCGGCGTTATTTTAAAAAGAACGAGTGCCAAAAGATTAAAACCCGAAGAAAATATCAGGTTATTGCTAGGTGTTATAACATATAGTATAACCGAACGAGTACAAAATCTACGTTGTCAGGGTCGTAAGTGAGGAGGGATAGAGGTAAGTTGAAGTTGAGGTTTTCTTGCATGTTGAGTTTGGCAAAAATATCTGATTTAATTACATATAGTAATTCTATTTTCCCTTAAATGTGCGTATAAGTTTTTACGCTCGTAATGTGGACATGGTAACTTAAACATCATATTTTTAAATGGAAGAATGATATTTAAGTAGAGGAAAGTTACTGAAACCCTCTAATTTATTTATGTTGTGTTTCTTAGAGTTAAATAGTAATTTATGCTTCTCTAAACTGCAGCGGATGAGTAAGATCATAGGGATATAACGTTTCTTTATTCTCCAAGTTCTCTTTATAAAGATTTTATTCTCCAAGTAGCCACTCTCAATGGAAAAAAATCATGGACCGCAACAAGCAATCATAGCAACACTATAACATTTAAATACTTTTTATGTTATGATAGCACTCTCGGTATTATGCATAAATAATTAACCTACGTATCCACAAAACACTGACAAATGAAATCAAAAAGACCCTAATACACGACACCATCATAAATTAGAGTAATAGTCACTCACATACACTTAGTCAGCTGAAGCATCTTTGAAAACATTTTTGCCTTTGGTCCAGACAAGGATTAAGCCAACAAGTCAACGACATACTCAGAAGAAAAAAATTTGGTTAAAAACAATTGTGCCTACTTCCACCAATTCCCTCAGAATGTGGAACTTCAGACTAATATGTTTGCTCCTGTCAGACACCTAATTATTTTCTACAACACACATTGACCCTCCATCGCCAATAGGCATAGCACATGGCTTTGACACATATTCGCACAAGCCAATTTCTTCCAAAAATATTTGTAACCACAATAACTCAGCAATAGCATCATACATGGACATGTATTCAGCATAGGTGGCGGAGGTTACTACAAAGCTCTGCTTCTTGCTCCGCCAGTCTACAGCAGCTCCTGCCAACTTGATTGCATAGCCAGATATATGAACTTTTCATCAGAATTTTCCAAGTATGTGTAAGCATACACCTCAACAAGTCTCCCACTTTTGATGTACCACAGGGCACTATCCCGGGTCCCCTTCAAGTAACGAATCTACATCTACATAATACCTTGCAAGCCACCATAAATGTGTGTGGCAGGGGGTAAAATCTCACCAAACATGCACTACATATCATGCATAAACAGGATTAGTACTTGTATAGGTACTGTTCAAAACTACGCTTTTTAAAAAAAGGTAAAAATAGCAAAGCATACATCCAAAATATGCTGTTAGTTGGGTTAGCTTTAAGTCCTTATACCAACATGCAGCTACCAATGTTATCCATTGATTGGATATATTTACCGCTATTCATATCCCTAATTGTACGAGGAAAAAAGGATATTCGGCAGTCTATATTCTGTTCGGCAATTTCTCTAGTTTAGTGATTATGGTCCAGTCTACCACAGTAAGTTGGGGTTCGCAAAATATTTTTAACGTCATCACTGAAAATAATATCTTGTAATTTATTTATGACATTAAGTCTAAATTTCAACCTGCGATCTGACAATGATTCTCAATTTAATTCATTTAATAGACTGATTACGCTAATAAGGTTATCATATCGTCCCTTAACAAATCTTGCCGATCTTCGCTGAACACGTTCAAGTTATTTATTTAGACCGATTTCATACACTGGCAGCATATTCCAAATGAGGTCTTACAAGGGAAAAGTAGCTGATTTCACGAACATGATCGTCACATTTACCCAGTACTCTTTTCACGAATCCCAGTTTACGATTCGCTTGACCCATTATTTCAAGTATGTGTTAACCAAGTGTGTATGTTTCACGTATGTGTTTTCCAATCACCTGCTTTACATACTTATCTTCCTTCTGAGTGGGCCTCTCACGGCATTGGCTCAGTTTGCACACTCAGTATGACTAGTCTCGCCTTGTTCCATCTGCATGATATAATTGAGATTACTTCGACGAATTTAGATATCAAAACTTGCCTCACACACATTTTATTTTTTGCATATGGTAGTCTCCTTCATCAAAGAAAACAGAATTCGTTGCTTGCGATTCATGCCCTAATATAAGTGTATTCATTTCACGCAAAAAAAAGTTGAGTTCAGAAATTCCAGTTTACCGCAGAATTAAATGTTAATTTTGCGACCATTTGAAAAAGCCCAAAAATGGCGGGGTGCTCTGCCTTCTAGCTGACGTAACAGGTATGTAGCATGGTACTAATAAATTAGGTAGGTCGCTCCCGCGGACGAAAATGCGTCCGTTCTGCGCAGCTACGCTGTGACGTACTGTGGAGGACAAGCAGCGGCGGGCGTTTAAAATGGAGCCTAAAGACCGCTTTGCACGATAAAATGTTTTGTACACCTTCTTGTGCAAACCATTGTGTAAACTGAACGGAATTGTATGTTTGTCTGAATGGAATTAGAACAGGTTCTATTTTCCGTATAGTCACTCAGACATTCGCAAAAGCGTTCACACAATGTTTCCGCTTTACACGGTACAATTTCCTCATACAAGCGTTTGTACAAGAAATTGTGTCGTGCAAAGCGGCCTTAATACAGTTAATAGTAAAAACGTATTTGGCATTATGATATTGTGCATCTCTTAGATAATGCTGAGAATTATGCTATGATATTACCGTGCGTGTTGGTGAAAGTCGTACTTGAAAAATAACTCGCAATGCACAAAAACACAAAGGTTGAGTTGAAGAAGTAGTACGGTGGTTGTGAGGCCATCGCGAACTTATAGTACTCACAACAAACTGAGTGAATGCCAGTTTTATTGTTGGTTTCGAAATATATATTTCAAAAGAATGCAGCAACGATATTTTAGTCAGTGCGTGGAAGCAAATTGCCCATATTAAAAAAAAAATTGTCAGCTCGTTAAGAACCACTACTGTACGATATAAATACTGACCAAATCTCCAGATAAAATAATTTTTGTCAATGACATAATATCGAATTACCTGAAGACTATATTTTGTACTTACATTATTTCATTTTCACTATCAAAGCACCTGGAAAAGAGCCGTTTTACCTCTCTTAATGCACGTTTATACTCTAGTTAATTCGAAAAGATTCATGCTGCTAAATTTACAATAAGACCATATTATTTTGTTCGTCAAGGAAAAAAATTCAAACAAATATTTATTTAAAGGCAAAAAACAAAAACATTAATTCACAATACAATAGTCAGCATTTTCAAGTACAAGATTCAACTTCTTTGGCTAATTAACATCGAATGTAAATATATACAATGCATGAGTGAGGTCAAAAATGGAAAACCGATCTGCAAGCAGCATAACACGATAGCAAGTCACAACTATTTCAGTCAGAAACTGCCACTACGTATTATTGATTACAGGAAAGTAAATGACAAATGGTTTCCAGAAATGGCTTAATAAAAGGTCCAGCAAACTCACAAGTCTATCCTGAAAAAAATGAAAGGCTGGGTGACAAGTTCTAGTTTTAGGAAGTAAAAAGTCCACATATTTCCTAATAAATAAGCATTATTTTTGGAAATTTACCCAAGCAAAAAAGGTTGTAATAGATTATGGAAACACCTCAACACATGACAAATTTTTACCACAATGAAACCACTTTATTTCCCTTCGAGTAGAAAATCAAGGGAAAGGAACAGAATAATGGCCAGATTGAGAGACTCTTTCAACAACAAACAACACAACACAAAATCCAAATATGTTTCCAATACCACAGGATTAAAAGGTCAACGGAAACCTGAAAAAATTATGTTAAATTAGATAAATAAGAATTGAAAAACTTCACAGAATTCAATTCTCCAATTAAAAAACTTACTACAATCCATTTTTCACAGACGAAAGTAATATGTAGTATCGGTATAATCCATGATATAATAATTACCTTCATTTCTTGTGAACACATAGGAATGCCAACAATGTTTGGGGACATAATAAAATAAATATAAATGTAAACCTAATATCAGATAACTGAAAGGATATACAAATTTTTGCCACATAGGTAACCAGTACACAAATCCTTCATCCTACACTGCTGCACAAAATATCAGCATCAATGCTTTCATGTTTTCCATCATACATGGCTTAGTAAAATAAGAACAGAGATCAATTTCACAACCAATAGGTATAAGTTTCATTCCCATGAAGATCCTCGAACAGGCAACAAGTACACATTGCACCGAAACTCATTAATATCCAACGAGAAAATATTAGCTGGTACACTCGATGCCAGAAAATTATTCAGGGTACCCATTTTTAATTCTTCGAAATCCAACATCCACAACCAGCACAATAGTTTCTCAGCATACGAATCTCGGTAAAACCTGGGAAATCTTGGAAAGTGTGCATATCAAAAAAGCATACACATAGAATGTTAAGATTCTCACAATTAGTGGACAAAAAATAGGAATTGAGAGCTCCTTATAACAGACAACATTTTGCTCCAACAAAATGAAGAAATGAAATAAGATTGATTCCACTCAAGCAATCAGCATAAATTACTCATTCTTCAACAGCAATATCCAGGATTAAAATTTTCTCTACTTATTAATCTTAGTAAGATACTGATCTTGGCAAGATCTGAGCAATCAACTACAAGTCCAATAACATAGCACCACCAGCAAAAGCACCTGGAAAATTTTGAAAGAGTGAATATCATACAACCTTCATCATCATTAGTCATCAATCCTGAGATTGGTTTGATACAGCTCTCCACTGAGTTCTTTTATTAGCTTAATCAAACCACATTATACCAAGAATTTGATCAATGGACAAATGCCTTACCATGCAGTAAGAATAAAATCTCCTTGCAACAAATAAAATTCAGCAACCACAACATGATGAAATCAAATATTTTTGATTCCACTCACGTATTCGGCACACAGTACTCATTCTTCGACAGCAATAACCAGCATAAAGAGTTCTCTGATATGTTCTTGTTAAATCCTGGAATATTTTTAAGCTGTTAATCAAACAACTTAACATCAAGAATGTAAAGTTCCACGCAATCAAAGGACGAATAACTTACCCTCCAGTAAGAATAAAAGCTCCTTGTAACAAATAAATTTCAGCAACCACAACATGAAGTAAAAATACCCCCAAAAAGTGACTCACCATTCAAAATCCACAATGCTCAACACACGGAATTCACTCGGTCTGTCCTCCACACTACGTCACACAATCGAAAGTGAGAGGTATCGATGTATGACCGAGATGCGCAATGGCCTACCTAATGTATTAGTACCATGGTATGTAGTTTACGTTACGAGGGAAATACGAAATATTCGTCTCCTGAACTCATCATTGTATTTCGAAGCCCCTTCACTTCTGGTGAATATGTATTAATATTAGCCTATGACAACTATAAAAGATCAAAAAGTCCCCTCCGTTAAACATGATGTCTACAGTCGTTTTATGTGGCCCAGGGCACCCCGCTCGTGAAGTCCTCTCCAACTTCGAAGCAAGGCGTGATATTCGCGGACCAACTTCATGATGCGCTTAGTAAAATATAAAACTATTTTTGAATGGATAAACTGAATAAACTATTTCAAGTAAGTAAATAAAAGTTAATCGCAAAAAATTAGCTGAATAAATTTACCGCTATTACATGTTGTTAATAAGCTTCAACGGAGCACACTTTCTGTTTGGAAGCGTTTGCAGCATCACTTAGTGGCAGGCTGACCAAAGAGTGTCACGTCACATGTACACAATTTACCGGCATTCAATAGTTTGCCAATCGTTTTCGAGCCAATTTTTATCTCTTTTTGTTTAATGAGGAAAAATACTTTACGTCATTTAAACATCGAACGGCATGAGATGCGTACTCCAGATGCTAACGTTTGTTAACGCGTAGCAGTTGACTGCAATGATAGTCAACTGATAAATCCCCACTGGCGTGTGTAAATAGCAACTGCGTTGCGAGTTCAGGTCGATACTGAACACATTTCGAACACTATCGGTCGTAATTGGAGCTATTAACAAAGTTAACCCACACTGAAGCCTATGTATGGGACATGTATGGGAAATATATGTAACTTATATGGGCTTCAGTGTGGGAAAGCCCGCCTACTTTCCAGCGGAAATCTATCCAACACAATTTCAACAATCGCCAGCGGAAAGCAATACACGACGTCTTATATCTGGAATTTGGAAATAATAACAAGGAAATCCCTCCACAAAAGGGGAGAGACTACTCTTTAAAGAATGGGAACAAAAGATAATTGTCTTTGGATTTTATTGCTTGAAGAGTTTCATGAAGAGCATCAATCACTATTGGAATAAAACGTTTTTCATTTGTTATGACGACGCCTAAATAGCATCTTTGAGCTGCATAGAAGTTGGTGCAGACGTATCATAGCAGTAGCGACATATCGATAAATCGCTCATTTCGCGACTGCCATATCAGTCAATGCTATGTGTAATCGCTGCTTTAAAGTCTTTCGGTCAATGAGTAATGAAATAACAGAATACTACATTGTTGTTAAACTCTAGAGAAGTAATGACCCCTTTTCAATCCAGCATATTAAAATCATTCGAAACATTTTTAATATTGGCTCTTGGCTCACAATCAATAAACCCCACTTAGGCTTCATTCCACTAAGTGATAACAGATCTTTTACCTCACCAGTATCTTTAATTTAGTTCCCTTGAGTATTTTCCTATAAATTCATCAATCCTTCCATTTTCTCCCCACTGCAATTATGTCGTCAACATACACGCCACGGATAATTCTGTTACCAACGTAAACGCAAGGATCTGAAACAAATCTGATTGGTCCAATTTTTTCGAGCAGTCATGTAAATAAACGTTCCAGTTTCTTCTTGATTGTTTCAACACAAATACTCTTTTAAACAAATAAAGATCAAAACGATCTGTATTTTTACCAGATTTAGCATAAAATGGTGCCTGCCCCGTGCAAACAGTTTCAGTCAAGTGGTGAATTGATGCATGCCCCTACTCGATGCTCCAGTCCTTCTCGATAGCAGCTGCCATCAGTAATCTCACTGATTAACTGATTGTACACTGTAAAAAGTTGATCTGATTTTCAGTGCGATCTGAATTTAAGCGCTGTCTGATTTTAAGGTAGTGGTCTGAATTTAAGACTCATGATGCGTGAAAATCAGACACACCTCCGTCTTATTTTAAGACCATAACCACTGCATGTTGAAAATAAGATGGTTGTGATCTGAAATTCAGATCACCCGGGCTGAAAATAAGCACGCCTTGGTTGGCTCCGCAATTGGAGCTAACCAGTCAATAACAGAGACTGATGGGCGGAGCGTAACCAGGGAGCAGGATAAACAAAACGCAGTGTTTTTCATTCAACCTCAGGGAGCAGGATGTCAACAAGAATTACGAAGCGTAAGGAAGTAAAATTCGAAGTCTAGTCAAATTTCATTGTAAGTAGGTGAAATAAGTTTCGTGCGATGAATTAATGGTGTGAGAATGTGGCAATGATACTTAGTTTATTTGCAGAAGGGAGCCAGTTGTGTCTGAGTGAAGTATCCTGAGAGTAAACTTCCTTATTTTGTCTACGCGGCAGGGTTGTAAGAACTAAAAAATAGTCGCCCTCATCAAGTGACAGTTCCTGCTTCGGTTTGAAGATACTGGCTCACATCTGTGGTATCGAAGACTTTGTATGGATTACTTTGTTTCCAATAAAAGTACACATTTTCATATTATCTTTGAAGTTATTGTCCATGTGTTCCCATTTCAGTCCTGGAATCTTTTTCAATGGAAATTCTATGACTTACGTTTGCTCTATTGAAGAATTTAGTCAGTGAAACAGTATCATCGAATAAAAATATGAAAAGTAGGCTTTGTTTCAATAGAAACCCGCATTGTTACGTGGTACTTATTTTCAGATAGGCCCATGCTGAATTTAAGATAGCCCTGGTCTTAAATTCAGCATAGGCCTACCTGAAAATAAGTCCACCTGGTCTGATTTTCAGTCCAGCCCCTGCCTTAAAATAAGACATCCCCTCAGAGTAGGCTTGAATTTCAGTAGCAACCCGCATTATTACCAGACCAGGGCTGTCTTAAATTCATCGTAGGCCTATCTGAAAATAAGTCCACCTTGTCTGATTTTCAGTCGTTCACCTGCCTTATTTTTAGACAAGATATTACTGCTGAAATTCAACATACCCTGTCTTAAAATTGTTGCATCTGAAATTCAGATCACTTTTGTACCTTAAAATCAGATCTACTTTTTACAGTGTAGTAACTTGCTTAACTGGTCGCAAAATAGTCCACCCCTTCAATGCGTCTAAAACATTGAGCAATCAATCCAGCCTTAAAATTCAATTTACCCAATTTGTCCCCTTTTTACTATTTAAACTGACTCCCAACAATATTCACTCCCACAGGCCTCTCCACCACTTCCCAAGTTACCTTGTTCCCTCTGGTGGGCAAGCTCTTCTTCCGTTGCCATTTTCAATTGAGAAGCATGAGGCACTCGAAGGGCCTCATTTCCCAGGATTTAGCTACGGGGGATATCTAGGCCGGGAAGCAACAGAAATCATTAAAAAAAACCGAAAATGAAACCAGATTTTTGTTTGCTTCATTTTTTCTTTAATGCTATATTTTTAGGCAATTAACAAAATATTATGGAACTCAGGTACTGTAATCAATAAAAATAATTTTAAATTACTGATATAATAATCATCTAAATAATTTCAAAGAACAGTATTCTTTATAATTTTAGTCAATTCTAACGATTCTGTAAAACTTTTTTTTACCATTGTGAATGGAACCTTAAAATCGTCATTGAAACGCAGTCACATAAAGAACAAAACGCAGCAAAAAGGTCAATAATATAGTTCGTGATACAAGTAGAAAAACTGAAAAATAAATGGAAAACGCAAATATAGGACAGTATAAACAAGGCCATAGTGCAAATGGAAACAAAAATACACAGTTCATTCAAGATAATGAAAGCTCCAATGTACAATTGTAGGTGCAGTATTGTATGTACTGGTATGACACATTGTTACGAACATTCCGAACTAGTCCAGTGTAATATTGGCAAATATTTGTACTTGTAATACAGCATAAAAAGTGTCTGTAATGCCGAATAAAAACGCTTCCTTTCGTCAAAATATAGCTTTAAAAATAATTTCTTTCGTTCGGGCGCCGTACTGAGTCGTTTATGACCGAAAATATATCCACGCAAACGAATAGAAATTAGTCCATGAAATTAGGAGAATTATCAAAACGAAGAGTTGTTGAAAAGTGTAGGTAACCAACTTATATCTTTGAATTTCAAGCAATAATAACCTCTATGAGTAGTATGTTAAACTGTACTCCTTTTGCTTATGCTGGGTCAAAACCAACATTTAAGTGGCTAACTACTCACCTATTATGCAGCTGAAAAGTAAATATAATGTACTTTATTTTTCTAAATTAGGAAACTAGACCAACCCAACAGACTTGCAGCTATAAACATTCAGATACGTGGAGGCTAGGTACTTGTTTCAAAGCGGCAGTTTCAAATTCACTCCTTCCACTTCCTTGAAGTGTATGATGCATGTTTAAATACCTCTATCACGTGTATAATAGGAAAATAACGATAACTGTATTTCGGAAAATATTTTTTCCAAGCCAGTAGGTACGTAATCAATTCATTATTGTGTATTTACCAACCTTATAACTATACACATTGGTAAATACCCAATTGATTACCTACTGGCTAGATAAATATTTACCGAAATACACTTGTGCACATGACCCTAATATGTAACATGTGTTTTGAAGAAGTAGCACTGCATCAACAAGTTGCATGACAATAGTGCATGTTTGGTGATCTTCACCCCCTAGCACACACTCTCGCGGTGGCTCTCAGGGTATTACGTAGACGTAAAACCAATGAATTGAGTGAAATGTAAGGAGGTAGGTACCTTATTGATGTGCTGATCATCAGCATGGGTAGCTGCATGTTGGTATAAGGACTTAAAGCTAACCCAACTACAGCATGCTTGCTTTGTAATTTCTATCTTTTTTTAAATAGTGAAGTTCCGACTATTATATTAATAGGCACCAATCCTTTTTTATGCATGATATTAAGTGCATCTTTGGTGAGAATCAACCCCTTGCCACACACCTTTATGGTGGCTAATCTCCTTCTTCAGGGCTTAAGTTCAATTACTATTGAACTTAAGCCATAAAGAAGGAAAAATACAATTTCCGAAACGTCGGCCAAAAATTTAATAGTTTTCATTAAAAAAAAGATCTAAACTCCCGAAAAATCATCCATATATGTTATAATTATTGTGAAATATAGTATTTTATTACAAATCATCAAATATTTCATAAAAATATGCCTGAATGCGGTCAAATTAATTATTAATTTTGAGAAACCTTTGCCTTAACATCATAGGCTTTAATTATGGCTGTCGTACGTTCCTCCACTCTGTGGTGTCCCTTAAAGACAACAGTCTCTCCAGACATACTGCTGGCGTCCGAAGTGACGAGCATTGAGAGGGAGTTTTCGGAAGAGGAATTGCGAATGTTTGCTCAGAGCCGCGTCATTCGCATAAGCCTCGAGGAAGATTCTGTGTTCCTTTCCCCCGCCTCCTCTCGGCGTTAATCGTTTTACGACCGCACAATCCACAACCCTTTTGATTCTGATTACCCTCCCCTCCCCCACGCACATCGCATAATACCCTGAAATCCACCATAAAGGTGTGTGGCATGGGGTGAATTCATATCAAACATGCATTGCATAGCATGCATAAAAAAGAGAATAGTAATTATACTCCAGTCTACTCTTCTACAATGGGGGCGTTTTCTAAGAACCGAAATCACAATTTTGTACTCGCATTCGTTAGATGGAAACAAAAAATGAATTTTTGTGAAAAAATTAATCTTCTAACCACAACCATCATCATCATCATCAAGGGTCAACAATCCTAGGATTGGTTTGACGCAGCCCTCCACTCGATTCTTCTATCGGCCAACCTCTTCATATTGACGTAGTTCATCTCTTTCACGTCCTTTACGACCTGCTCCATGTACCTCATACGAGGCCTGCCTCTTCCATTTTTCCCGTTCACTTTTCCCTCGACGATTGTCTTCATCAGGCCATTGTGTCTTAAGATATGGCCGATTAGGTTGTCCCGTCTTCTTTTAATAGTTTTCAGCAGACTTCTCTTTTCTCCCACTCTTCTTAGGACTTCTTCATTTGTCACTCGGTCGATCCATTTTATCTTCATCATTCTTCGATAGCACCACATTTCGAATGCTTCCACCCTTTCCTTCTCCGCTGCTGTCATCGTCCATGCCTCACTGCCGTAAAGAAAAATGCTCCAGATGTATGTACTGATAAACTGTTTCCTCACTTCTACGCTCGTATTTCCGGCTGTAAGTAGATTCTTCTTTTGATAGAACGCCCTCTTTGCCTGGGCTATTCTACTCACTATTTCTTTCTTGCTTCGTCCATCGTTGGTTACTCTGCTTCCCAGGTAACAGAACTCTTTCACCTCTTCCAGTTTCTGTTTTCCTAGTTTAACATTGGTTTTCGCCTCTTCTCTTTTGCTGCACACCAATATCTTAGTTTTCTTCTTATTGATATTCAGCTGATGTCTGGTCATTGCCCTTTCCATGGTTGTTAGCATCGTATTCAGCTCCTTCTCTGTCTCTGCTATGAGAGCTACGTCATCAGCGAATCCTAGCATGCTGATTCTTTCTCCGTGGATGTTCACTCCAGAACACTTCTCCTTGACTTCATTGATGGCTCTCTCGATGTAAACATTAAAAATTACGGGAGACAGTGCACAGCCTTGTCTCACTCCTTTCCTTATTTTTGCTTCTTCACAGCTGGGCCCAGATTTAATCACAGCTACTTGGTTTTTATACAAACCGTGGATAATTCTTCGATCATTGTAGGAAACTCCAATTCCTTTTAGAATATCAAGCATTGAATTACAATCCACGTTGTCAAAAGCCTTCTCTAAATCCACAAATGCAATGAAGGTCGGTTTTTTCTTCTCCATTCTCTTCTCTATAAGCAGCCTAAGGGCCAATATTGCTTCTCTTGTACCCTTACTTTTCCTGAATCCGAATTGATCTTCATCCAGGAACTCCTCTGCTTTTCGTTCTATTCTTCTGTAGATGATCCTTGTCAGTATCTTTGATGCATGTGTCGTCAGGCTTATAGTCCTAAAATTTTCTCATTTCTCTGCTCTCTTCTTTTTGGGAATAGGAATGATGATGTTTTTCTCGAAGTCCCTGGGTATTTCTCCTGTTGAATACATGTCGCAGATGACATTATAAAGATGGGCCAATGTCCTCTCTCCCGCATTCCTTAACAGTTCTGCGGATATATCATCAATTCCAGAAGCCTTATTCATCCGAAGGTCCCTTACTGCTGCGTCGAATTCCGATCTCAATATTGATGCTACCATATCATCCTTCTCGACTTTGCTTTCCTCTTCAATCACTTTCGTGCTGAGATTTTTCCCGTTGTATAACTCTTCGAGATATTCTTTCCATCTCTTCACTTTGTCTTCATTTTCAATCAAAAGTTCTCCATTCTTGTCCCTTATAGCATTGCATCTTGCGCTCCGTTCCTTAAAGTAGTTCCTCACTATCCTATAGGCAGCTTCCACCTTTCCAATGGTAAGGTTGTTTTGTACATCTTCGCACAGATTGTTCATCCACATTTCTTTAGCTTTCCTAGCTTTCCGAGTTACTTCGTTCCTTATTCTTTTGTAGCTAAGCTGTCCTTCTTCAGTTTTCGCATTCTTGTACTTTCTCCTTTCTTCAATCAGCACTAAGACTTCTTCCGTGATCTATGGTTTCTTCTTAACAACTTTTCTTCTTCCAAGAACTTCTTTTGCGGCTTTCTGTAGTCCACATTTAATGTTTTCCCAACGTTCTTCTACTGGTTTTTCAGTCAGGTCCTCTTCTATGTTGTTTTCTACTACTTTCTGAAAATCCAGCTGATTTTGAGTCTCCTTTAGTTTTTCTACTTGCCAAATGTTCTTTACAGTTTTCTTCAATCTCTTGAATATAGATGGCATTTCATCATCACTAAATTATGGTCGCTGTCGATGTCTGCACCCGGGTAGCTTTTGCAGTCCTTCGCCTGATTCCTGAACCTCTGCTTCACTAAAATGTAGTCTATTTGATATCTTCCTTTGTCTCCTGGCATCATCCACGTGTATTTTCTTCGGTTGTGATTTTTAAACAATGTGTTAGTAACCACTAACTTATGTTGTGTGCAGAACTCAAGCAGTCTTTCTCCTCTTTCGTTTTGGTTTCCCAATCCATATTTTCCAGTTATTCTTCCATCTTGTCCTTCGCCGACGACAGCGTTCCAGTCTCCTAAAATAATTAGGTTTTCTTCTCCTCTTACCTGTTTTATTACTTCAGTGATATCTTCGTAGACGTCTTCCACTTCTTCATCTTCGTAGTCCGACGTAGGCATGTAAACTTGCACCACAATGGTATCTGTAGGCTTAGTTTCAATTTTAACCATTATAATCCTTTCACTGTATTGCAGGAAGCTCTTCACACGCAGTCCCGCACTCTTCCTGAGCATTATGCCTACTCCAGCGTTACCATTTAATGATCCTGTATGTATAATCCTGTAGCTTCCACTCCAAAAGTCTCCTTCTTCGGGCCACCTCATCCATAACGTAAAAATATCCTTACCGATAAAAGAATCTAAAGTCCTCACATTCATCTTCAACAATTTCAATATCTTCCTAAATAGACTGCTCGGAAGCACTGCTGTGACTGCCCTCTTCAATGACTTCACTTTTGTAATCCACGTCTACTGTGTCATCGATCAAGTCTTCATCTTGCTCATCTTCGGAAAAATCTTGTAGGCATCCATCACGCCTTGATATAAAGAAAAGAGTGGAGTAGCTGCGACTCCTCGGGATATTAATGTGGTGGTTTCCCCTTGCCTTCCACATCGCAGTACTACAGCCGTTAAAGTAAATGTTAGCACGCCTGCAGTGAAATGAGTGTCGCTGTACCGACCACTGTGGTCTCCACCTTCACTCATGTGAAGAAGAGCTGCTGCCCTCTCCTACGGGTGATGAGAAGCGTAATTATTGGCGGCCTCCCGTCGCCAAGTCACGGCTTCTTCACAGGTTGTGTATTATTTGAGGCCTACCTTACCCAAGGATAGACCAATACGCCCTCGGAATGCCGTCGCTTTTTGTCCACGACTGCTTATTCGACGAGTAAACTCGCTTATCTCGCAGCTAACCTCTATATCTAGAGGTCGATCCACCATCCGCAACCCAGTGGACGCACTCGGTGGCTTTAAGCTCAGATTCACTCATAAATCAAAAATTAAAATAAGCAAAAGGTGATGCCCACCGAAAAAGCTGCTTTGATATCATTGACGTCATTTTCCTCCCGTCCTTGACTGCTTTTCGTGGAAGCAAAGGGAGTGGAGGGTGGTTCTAGGAAGGTCTACTCGCACAAATCCTGTCGCAACTGTCCTATTGGTGGAGTCAGCTATGTTCCTCCCATTGCGATAAGGCGAAGTAGCTTCGCGGGCTCAGTTGTGATTGGACGAAGTCGATATACGTCCGAGGTTGCACCACGCCCACTTTTCCGAAAGGGTTAAAAATATCAGGTTTTGGCCGTTTATAACTCGATAAATAGTTGATGGATCAAAAAACGGAAAAATACGAGTAATTTTATTTTACAAACTCTATCAGATTCGACAATAAAAAATATGGTAAACGACCCTTTCAAAAAGGATAAAAATAGCAAAGAAAGCATGCAAAAACATGCTGTCATTTGAGTTAGCTTATGTTGCTTATACCAAAATGCAACTACCTATGCCTAGTTAACCATTTATACACTTGTATTCATGATATTGGATATGTTTATGCCCATTTATATCCCTAATTATACGGGGAAAGAAGGACATTTTGAATCCGTCCGTTCGGCAATCAATTTCTCTAACTTTTGTGATTGTGGTCTAGTCTACCATAGTAAGTTTGAGTTCGAAAAAATATTTTGACGTCAGCGGTGAAAATATTATTTTGGAGTCTAAATTTCAACCTACGATCTGACAATGATTCCCATTTTAGACCATCTAATAGACTAGAATATACTAAGCCTGCCGCGTGAACGGCGGTGA
The DNA here is from genome assembly GCA_933228895.1 of Platycnemis pennipes. Lineage (NCBI taxonomy): Eukaryota > Metazoa > Arthropoda > Insecta > Odonata > Platycnemididae > Platycnemis > Platycnemis pennipes. The sequence goes on along the minus strand of OW121850.1, from coordinate 11,164,468 downwards.
AATTCACATTAATTGCCATGAGAAAAAATTCACCTGGACCGAGAATGGAACCACGGACCTTTGGCTTTCCGGGCCACTGCGCAAACCACTAAGTTACCCAGGATCCGTAATTCCCATGGCAATTTTACCGAGTTTCAAGGTACTAGATTTTGGGCCCTTGCGGTCCATCAAGAATGGCAACACAAGGGAGAAAGGGCGTCAAAGAAGCCGCGGCCAAAGGTGAACCCCATCCAGCGCTAAAGCCGCGCTTGGTGGTAAATGTAGGATATTTCAAGCCTGGCTTTCCGTGGTTCGATTCCCGGTCCAGGTGAATTTTTTCTCATGGCAATTAATGTGAATCTCATAGGCTGTTTACGCTTCAAATACAAATCTTTCCGATCTTTTCTGCACGCGTTCAAGTTCATAATTTCGGCCTATAATTCGTAAGGGGTCCCTTAGTGCCCTGGCAAAGAGCATTCTTAATGAGGTCTAACGGACGCAAGCCGTAGACGGAAGGGGGTGCGTTCGTGTTTTCCCTTTGAACCTCGGACACCCTGAGGGTGTGCCCTGTTGTGGGATAGGGTGGGGGAGGGCGCCTCTCATTTTTTTCCCTTAAGGTGGCTGGTTCGGTAATCGTGAGTCGTTGAGAAATAGTGCTCATATAATTTCAATGGCACTAAAAAATTGCTTGGAGGTGATTAAATTACACGACATTTTAACCGGATGCCTCAAATTCTCAAGTCATATTGAAACATTGCCCTTTTTAATTTAATTATTGACATGAAACATAACATAAAACTTGACTTGATTCGGTTTCTGGCAACCTGAACGTTGTCACTCTGTGCATATCCTTTGACCTTGGAGATGTTGGTTTTGATGTATGGATTGAGAAAGTATGTAATTTTGTGCTATGGGTATTCGCATACTTTGTAGTGACGAAATAATTGTGATTAAACGCTTAAACATTTATAACATTTGTTTGAACCATTTATGTAATCTCCCTTTTTTACTCGGCAACAACGCACATTCTGAAATTCGGCACCGCTGTTGTGTAGGTAATTGTTTCTGTGTTTCAGCGGTCGTAACGGTAGGTGTCGTATTCGTCTATTCTCAAGAACCATAGATTAAAGCACGAATATTACATTTTGTGCAAGTAGCCTCCTTGAATTAAAGAAGAGAATTCTTATTTCTTCTTTAATCTATGTCGAGAACTCTGTCAAGGGGACTACATTGTAATATTCGCGGACTTTGTGGTGTGATTTGTTGTGGTTTCTCGCGCGTTCGCCTTCCCTCGTCTGATTCCACGTTGCCAAATGCACCTCAAAACTTCGCCCGCGATATTTGAAAATTTAAGGAATATTTTATTTCTTTCATATATACGGAGGAAATAAGTCGATAACACTGGTTGATTTTCTCAGAATAGAAATTGTTGGCTAATATCCACATCATTTCAGTTTTTGGAGAAAATCTGTATGGTAGAAACGTAAATAATACATAATTGACCCTTAAGAAGCGGGGTGCGCCATAAGGCCCCATGTTAAAAAAACCTTAAATATCTCAAAAACTACACCGAAAAACCCCAAAAAAGTTTCTCGTAGAATTTTAGAGCATAATTAAAGGAACAAATATTGCAATTATGAACAAAATCTATACACCTGTAAATTTCGACCCAGCCACCTTAAGTTTCCCTCCCTCCCTTTCTTCTCACGCTGTGGCGACTGGCACGCCGAGGGTTCATCGTCCACGGCGGGTCACCTCGAAACCACCGCATGGGTCGCGCGAGTTGTGGGTCAGAATAAGAAAAACGGCGAAGAAGCTCCATTGAGTGGTTGCATTTTTATTTTTGCAGAAGTACGCTCTCAGTGGCGAGTGGACGCCGTGATGAGAAGTCTTGCTGAGAAAAAGTACTCTTTTACGTTCTTCCAAAATAATTTATTTTTAGCTTGACCACGATTTCGGTGTCCCAGCGTCGCATTTAAGATGACTTTTATTTAAATCCAGGAAGCTTATTTGTCATGTTTGAGAGAATTTAAAAAAAACAAGATGCAACGCTAATAATTTCATTTTTTTATTCGGACTAAATTTTCTCTTTTCGCAATTACAGCCTCATTTACTTCACCTACCCCACTACCTTCCCTTAAATGGGTTCTTTCCGGTAAGGTGCGAAAGGTATTGGGTACCTGGATATACAGAATTATGCTACGCATATGTATACGACCAACTTCAAAGCTGCGAATGAATCTTACCTGTTAATTAACATGACAGTAAAAACATTACGTTAGCATCAAGGTCTATGTCACGTTAATTTCAGTTCACTAAAAATCGTTTTCTCCGAAGCACTGAGCTCTATCTTTCAAAGTTCCTTATTGCACTCATTCCGACACGAAATAGCTATATACAACTTTCATTTTTGCCTTTTTCTGTATGGTTTTGGGTCCATTGGATATCCTGGTCCGTGGGTGTATTACCTTTTCAGAGGAATAAGTAGGTGGTCACCCGTCTACTTTGATGACGTGACCATTTATCAATAGTGGCATACTTTATAATGCATTTCTATGTCGATGGAGGCAGGCGATACTTGGTGGAACTTAGTAGCTCTGAACATGTTAAGAAAAACAACTTTGCACAATTCCACAATCATATAATTGTGGAATTATACAAAGTTATTTTTCTTTAGAAAACTTGTGAACTAATTCGCCATTGAACTTTGGAAGAATAATTCGTTTTTCCGTAAGGAGGCTCCACCGAATTATTAAGTAGAAGTCATTTGTTTTGAAAATTTCAGGATACATCTTTTTTTGGCCCTTCTATCGATTGACAAGAAAATAATTTGGGCTTCCCATAATATATTCGAAGAAAAAAGACGTTCAAAATCAGATATTTTATACGTGGTTATTCGACAGAGCATGGCTCTTGCAGTAAAATTTGCGGATTATTAATGTGTAGAGAAATGTCGTTTTGACGGAAAACTAATATAAGATGCGCAATTTTATGTATGTACAATTTAGCATGTAAAAAAGTGCTCGCCTTACCACAATTATTTAATTGATATTAATAAATGTTTGCTGGAAATAAAAGCAGAAAAGCCTTAGCTACATGAAAGTGGCGCTATAGTATGTTGTTATCATTGGCAACGGTACTTGCGACGGAACGCGCTTAAAAGCTTATTTACCGACTTAATTCAGGAATATACCTTTCCAAGTTCCTTCTTATATTTTTATGTTATTGAAATATTTCATTGATTATTGATATGTTGTAATTAATACTAATGCTTCCAAATGGTAGCAGCGTCAATGTTGCCAAACAATTTTCAAAAATACGGATATTAATAAAATTCAAAACAAAGAGTTGTATTTTCATGGGAATACTTTAAAACTAAGTAAGAAAATATTTAACCTATTTTACAACACGTATTGTCGGAATTGAGCATGTATTCTCACTTTGTAAATTAAACGTGTCAACAACACGTCAGTCAAGTTAAAGAAAAATTATGACTCATTCACTTGAATTTTCAAATTACTTCATCCTAAAGCATATTCCAGATGCGAAGTTCACGTGTGAGTCTAAACCCAGGGGGAGCTGAGGTTCCCGCAGCCAATTACACGTATCTCTCAAGCTACCAGTGGGCTCAATAATTGTAGTGCAGAAAATGACATGTTTCTGCGACTTTGTTTTCAGTGCTCAAAGACGCTGCTATGAGATTTCAGCCTGAAGTTGTCCTACCGGATCTTGAATAAAAGTTTTACATCCTGGGGCTCACCGTTAATATTTTTTCCGTAATATTCCACGTAAATGAGTATGCAACTAGTTGTAATCCCATTACGAAATAGTTCACGTACAGTGTTAAATATAATCCTTGTAAGAATGAGATAAAAATGAGTCTTTTAAGTATTTTCTTCCTCATCATTATTAATCCTAGTGAGTTATAATAAATGCATCGGTAGACTTCCCTTAAATGCTTTTTCCAGAGGAGTTTGGTTATCTGTTGCCTTATATCCTGGTCTGTTAATGCAAAAGATAAGAAGTGGAGGGGAGAGATATGAGAGGTTAGAACATCCGTGGGATATAGTTTTTCATCCATTATCTTATTGAAGAAGATACTATGAAACAATTTCTCCGTGTACAAAAATTTTAGTTTGGTACAAGTCCGTTGTTTCAGGCGTGACTTCATGGAATTTGTTTAGCATATTGAATGAGAAGCAGTAACTTTGTAATTCCACATGTATTTATTGCAAACGACCTAGGTTTCGACGTCAGGTCACCTGATGACGACGTGCTACGTCGAAACCTAGGTCGTTTGCAATAAATACATGTGGAATAACAAAGTTACTGCTTCTCATTCAATTTGGTACAAGTCTCTTGAATTTATTGCCACCTCTTGCGGAAATATTTGGACGTTATGATTTTTGAAAATTGTTGATTGTTATGCTTCATTCCACTTCTGTGTCGGCGATGAATCGATCCTACCCCCTTTAAGCGGTAGCAAGGGCGCGCAGGGAGAATGACGAGGGTTAGTTAAATCGAGTGTGTGGGAAGGAGTTAGCGTGGAGTCCTTGGGTCAGCGATCATTTGCTCTATTTGGTGCCATCGGCCTTCACTATGTTCCCTTCGGCGCAGGAGGAGAACCGCGAGTCCCCTGGCATTTTCACTCACCGCGTCCAGTAGTCGTCCGGTCTTACTTGAACTAGTGATGGAAAAATGTCGGTCAAAATCGATTTTTCGAGCAATCGATTTCTAATCGAAATGAAAAGCTCGACTTTTCAGCAAAAATCGAAATTTGAACCGAAAGATCAATTAATCGAAAAAATCTACGGTTTTTTTTTAAATTAAGTTGGTACAAAGACATCTTTTTTATTAATTTGAAAAACGCTCATAATACATATTTGAATAATTTAAAAAATCCCTAAAAATGTACTTAGAAAACATTCTTGAATTATTAGTCGTAAAAATTTACAATTCACTTTAATGTGGATCACCGCGTGGAGCCATTCGGCTTCACTAAAATTTTGAAGAAAGATCAACTGATTGAGATGCTTTCTTGATGATCTAGGGCGTGCCTATCCAAGAAAAGTCTTTTACATGGGCCGGATGACGTTATCATACTCAGCACTCTGATCGCGAAACGGTACGTGTTGGGGTATTCACACTTTATCTCCTCCCAGACTTTCAGAGGATTGGGGTTGACTTTCCCGTCCACGGGTGGCCTGTTGAGGCATTGCCTAACGTCTACTGGCATCTACTTCTAACAAGAAGTGACCTCAGTGGCAGTTCATCGAGGACCTCTACTGACTACTACGCGCTGCTGAGATCAAACGAAATGGTCACGATCGAAGTTGAAAAATCGAGTTGGGATCGAAACTCGAAGATCATGGCTAGATCTCGATTTCCTCCATCTTTGACTATTAAAACTCGATTTTTGATTTTAATCGAAATCGATTTTTCCATCACTAACTTGAACCACGGAGAATAGTGGGATTTTACGCCATTTTGGGCATTGATAGGTTAATGCTAACAATTTTTAAAATAACTACTTTTTTTAGTGAAAAAAAGTAGTAATTTTAATAAAATTGCTACTCTTGTATTATAACCGTTTTTTAACTCTATTCTGGAATATTCTGTATTCTTGTATTACACCCGTTACTTAACCTCACTTTGCACATCTGCAGTCTATACTTTTGTTTAAAATGGCTCAAAAGTTACCTAACAAAGAGGTTACAATATGTTTTTCATTAGTAATCATTACAGTGATTTTATATATATATACAGAGTGTCCCATTGATCGTGTGTCATTTCCAACCTGTAATTTTAGACACTTCCTTTCGAGCCACAACGATGAAATTTGGTACCTGGCTAGAAAAAGGATGTAAGTTTTGTTGAGTCTAAGAAAAATATGAAAAATATGACCTTTTGACCCCAGAAATAGGGTCCAACCTAAAATCCAAATTTTGCCTTATGGGCTTTCAATGTTAAAATATTCGAAGTACAAAAAAGATGGAATTATTTAGCGAAACTTTCGACTAATAGGTTTTTGGACACGAAGAACACGATGGAAGAACTATTGAGGTCAGAAATTGCAACTGTGACCCCAAAGGTCACAGTCAAGGTCACAGGAGTTACAAAAAATGAATCACGGCTTCAAACCTGTCGAATCATAGGTTTAAAAAGGTGCCAAGGTCGATTTTAAGGTCTTCATATCCCTCTTTTCATCTCATGACCTTCAAGGGTAACTCAGAGGTCAAAGGTCACAGGGATGGAAAAAATGAATCCTGGCTACAAACGTGTCGAGTCATAGGTTTAAAAAGATGCCAATGTCGATGGAAAGGTCATAAGATTCCTCTTTTCATCCCTTGACCTTCTAGGGTAACTCTGGGGTCAAAGGTCACAGTGATTACAAAAGGTGAAATGAGGCTACAAAACTTTCGAATCGTAGGTTTAAAAAGATGAAATGGTGGATTTTAAGGTCTTCAGATCCCTCTTTTCATCTCTTGACCATCAAGGGTAACTCATATGTTAAAGGTCACAGGGATGGAGAAAGAGAATCCAGGCTACAAACGTGTCGAATCATAGGTTTAAAAAGGTGCCAATGTCGATGGAAAGGTCGTAAGATCCCTCTTTTCATCTCTTGACCTTTAAGGGTTACTCAGGGGTCAAAGGTCAAAAAGGTGACAATAAGTGAAATTAGACTAAACGTATCGAATCATAGGTTTCAAAGAGTACCCATTATGATGGCCAAAGATCACAGGGATGGAAAAAGTGAATCCAGGCTACAAATGTGTCGAATCGCAGGTTTAAAAAGTTGAAAATGTCGATGGAAAGGTCATCAGATCCCTCTTTTCATCCCTTGACCTTTAAGGGTTACTCAGGGGTCAAAAGTAAAAATGGTGACAAAAATTGAAATGAGGCTAGAAACGTATCGAATCATATGATTGAAAAGGTGTCAAGGTCGATCGTAAGGTCTTCTGATCTCTTTTTTCTTTCCTTGACCTTCAAGGTTGACTCAGGGGTCAAAGGTCCTTGGAGTGACAAATTTCGAAGCGGGGCTACAACAAAGCATTTGTTTAAATAGTGCCTAATACGATGGTAAAATCCCTCCAGGTCTCTGACCTGGAACGGTTGGGCAGGGGTCAAAGTCCACCAGGTGTCGTGAAAAAAACATTTTCGGGCATTGAAGAAATAAAGAAAGAAATTACAACGTGTGTAGAGTCCACATCTCCGGATACGCTGGAAGACATATTCACACACGCTTTTATCGGGCAATTTCAATTGTGCCTGGCATGGAATATCGGGTACGTAGAATGAATAAAAATTGATTTTCATTCTTACTGCTTCGATATTTTCATTTTAAATTATAATATTGAAAATGTTTTGGATAACACCTAAAATACTTTTTTAAATAAAACGTATGGTTAAGTATTTTTAATTGAATAAAAGTAATTAACCTGAAATTACAATTGAATTTTTTCATTGATTAATACACTCTAAATCAACGACTGCCATATGACCCAGAGGGTTAAAGGGATGGAAGTTATGATCTGAATACCTTCAAATTTACTTTGGCAGCCTAAATAATGTCATTTATATTATGTGTTTCACGTCTTGGCATATTTTACATCTGTGACCAATAAACTCAGTGTAGCCCATGGAGGTCAGGAGAAAACAAACAGGACCAAGTAATTTCATCCAATTCTTCACCTTTTCGAAGCTAGAATTCGACGCGTCTAATGCCCTAAATCTAGGATACACCTAGTTACCTTTTGCCCTCTCCCAACCGTTCAATGTCAGATAATTCCTGGAGGGACGTTACCATCGTATTGGGCACTCTTTGAAACCTATGATTCGACACGTTTAGCCTAATTTCACTTTTTGTCACCTTTTTGACCTTTGACCCCTGAGTAACCCTTAAAGGTCAAGGGATGAAAAGAGGGATCTGATGACCTTTCCATCGTCATTGGAACCTTTTTAAACCTATGATTCGACACGTTTGTAGCCTGGATTCCCTTTCTCCATCCCTGTGACCTTTGACCTCTGAGTTACCCTTGATGGTCAAGAGATGAAAAGAGGGATCCGAAGACCTTAAAAACCACCATGTCATCTTTTTAAACCTACGATTCGAAAGTTCTGTAGCCTCATTTCACCTTTTGTAATCACTGTGACCTTTGACCCCAGATTTACCCTTGAAGGTCAAGGGATGAAAAGAGGAATCTTATGACCTTTCCATCGACATTGGCACCTTTTTAAACCTATGATTCGACATGTTTGTAGCCTGCATTCATTTTTTCCATCCCTGTGACCTTTGACCTCTGAGTTACACTTGAAGGTCATGAGATGAAAAGAGGGATATGAAGACCTTAAAATCGACCTTGGCACCTTTTTAAACCTATGATTCGACAGGTTTAAAGCCGTGATTCATTTTTTGTAACCCCTGTGACCTTGACTGTGACCTTTCAGGGGTCACAGTTGCAATTTCTGACCTCAATAGTTCTTCCATTGTGTTCTTCGTGTCCAAAAACCTATTAGTCGAAAGTTTCGCTAAATAATTCCATCTTTTTTGTACTTCGAATATTTTAACATTGAAAGCCCATAAGGCAAAATTTGGATTTTAGGTTGGACCCTATTTCTGGGGTCAAAAGGTCATATTTTTCATATTTTTCTTAGACTCAGCAAAACTTACATCCTTTTTCTAGCCAGGTACCAAATTTCATCCTTGTGGCTCGAAAGGAAGTGTCTAAAATTACAGGTTAGAAATGACACACGATCAATGGGACACTCTGTATATTACCTCTAGTGTACCTCAGGGTTCAGTCTTGGGCCACGTATTGTTTTTGTTATATATTAATGACTTTTGTTGCCACGACTTTCGTGATCAGGTTATTGCCTTTGCGGATGATTTTGCAATATGTTACAGTAATTATACATGAGAACGTCTAAGATATGATGTGCACACTGACTTAAATTACCTAAGACTATGGTTTTTTCATTACAATTTATCTATGAATGTACAGAAAACTATATCATTCTTCAATATCATGTGCCAATCTCTTGTTCTGTCAATTTATACACATTTTTGGTCACATTTTGTTAATTTTTATTATTCTCATATTTTCATTACGCCTTGTTTTTGAATGTTCAGTACTTGAATTCTAACACTTTTGTTTCTGATGGTAGCTTTTTTCAGGTTTTCCCTTGTAAGCTACCTAAAGCTCAAGTATTCATTTATTATATAATTATATGTATGAATTTTGAGCATTAAAAATATCTACTACCCAGGAGTTCAATTGTATTTTACGTAGAATTGGTTAATTTTCTGGAGTAGTTTGGTCGATAAGAGAAAACACTAATTTTACAATAAATAAAGCTAGAGAACTGACTCACTCATTGATACTGATTCCTGGGCGTTTCCACTCGAGCTAGGGTGTTCAAACTTTCAGGGAATGTATGTACATATAGGCCTGGTAAGTCAGGATCAAATCGAAAATTCAGAGTCCAGAGAGAATTTCATGATTCAAATGTCATGAAACTGGGGAAATTAAAACTTTTCGTGTAGCAATATTCTCTTTTGCTCATTTGAATATGAAAAAAATTAAGGCAAGAGTGTGATTTATGGACCAAAATTAAGTCAAAAATTCGTATATGTAAAGTTTTGCACTTTATTTTATTTTAATTCGTGATAAACTGAGTATCTGTGGCATTTTTTTATAAAAAATATATGCATTTTTTCTGCTTTTTTCACTTTCATTGCCATGGATATTTTTCACTCGCATCCTGCCTTGGAATACGCAATGCAATTAAGGGTACATTTAAAAGATTTTAACTTTCACGACGCGTATTTTAATGAATTTTGTAATGGAATACAAAATACCTTCTCGCCTTATCCGTTATTAGAGGTGATAATAGCGCTTTTCACCGACAATGACATAAACATAAATAAGCTTCGGAAAAAAATATTTCAATATCAGGAATTTCTTCTTTGGATGGTTAATGACCACTTTAATAATATATGTGTTAATTTATGGAGGTTTGGTCGTATTTTTCAAACAAAATTTTATCTTGGTTTTCCATTTTGTTTTTTTTTTATGTTCATTTTTTAATGTTGATTTTGTTACTAGGAGGAAGTGTGTGTTATTGTGTTACCATTGTCGCAGTAAAAAAGTTAATCCTTGAAGTACTAAATTTATATTTGAAAACTCCTTTATCTTTGTAATATTATAATTTTACCAACTGTATTCCTTACATTGTACTGTAGCCCTGATGAAGCCTTAATTAAAAGGCGAAACGTTGGCAAGAAAAGGAAGTTGAATTTCTTGAAAAAGACGACCAAACCTCCATAAATTAACACATGTAATATCAGAAATACATAGTTATTTTCTTTGCTTGCTTGTTATAGGCATCTAAAAGGCTATTTATAGGCATTAAATACTTACGCATTCAATTTTAATGCTTTAAAATTGAAAATGAGACAAAGTTCAGCCGCTTGCGAATCGCAAGCACAATTTTACTTTATGATATACAATTAATAATTATAAATTGAAGACTCAAGGCATTGAAATCCATCTTTGGAGATTTTAAAATGAAATTTAAGTGGTATGGTCCGATAAAAATATTTTTTTTAATCATGACCCGCATTAAATTATACTGAATTTGTTTGCAAAAACTCAACAATTTTCAGTTTTATCATGGTTAATGAGTGGTTCATATCTATAGGCTAAAATTTAGATGATTTGTATTCCATGGAAGAGATTTTTTAGCGATGAAAAACTAATGTTTATGTTTCTGCAGAGAAAGTCCCGAATCTGCGTCTTAAAAAACATGAGTAAAAACAGAAAATATTTTGGATTTTGGTCCTGTTGCATAGCTGGATGACTAGAAGAAAGTAAGATTAAAACAGAATTATAATAGCGTGCCGAAGTACTTACCGTATTTACTTGTGTAATCCACGTATCTTCTTTCTCGAAACCCCTGTGATTAAAGGGTATGCGCGACATAAACTTATCAATCGGATTTTTGTCGTAAGTCTCGCATACATCTTTCTTCAAATTCATAGTGTATGCATCTAAGATATATTTCCAAGTTTCCTATTTCCAGTTTTTTTAAACATCTTCCTATTTCATAAATTTTTAATAAAGAACGTTCAGATTATGACGAAAAGTAGCAGCATCAAGGGCAGCAAATCAATATTTTGGCGTAAATATTTTCTTTCCTCGCGAGCCTGCCCTAAAGTGGGGTTGTTTGGGATAACCGAATAAATAAAGTATTAAATTTCATATTTAGTAATGTTAACAGTGCCTAATATATCATCATCATCGGTCAAAAATCCTAGTATTGGTTTGACGCAGCCCTCCACTCGATTTTTCCATCGGCCAACGTCTTCATATTGACGTAGTTCCTCTATTTTACCTCCTTCACAACTTGCTCCGTATACCTCATACGAGGCCTGCCTTTTCCATTCTTCCCGTTCACTTTTCCCTCGACGATTGTCTTCATCAGGCCATCGTGTCTCATGATGTGGCCCATTAAGTTGTCTCGTCTTCTTTTTAATGTTTTCAGTAGACATCTCTTCTCTCCCACTCTTCTTAAGACTTCTTCGTTTGTCACTCGGTCGATCCATTTTATCTTCATCATCCTTCGGTAGCCCCACATTTCAAATGCTTCCAGCCTGGACTTATCTGCTGCGGTTATTGTCCATGCTTCGCTGCCATTAAATAGAATCCTCCGGATGTATGTCCTAATGAAATGTTTCCTCACTTCAACGCTTGTATTTGCAGCTGTAAGCAGAATCTTCTTCTGGTAAAATGCCATTTTTTCCTTGGGCAATTCTGCTGGCAATTTCTCTTTTACTTCGTCCATCGCTGGTTACTCGGCTTCCCAGGTAGCAGAACTCGTCCACCTCCTCGATTTTTTGTTTTCCTAGTTTAACATGTCCAATATTTGCGCCATTGTTTTTCTCCGTGCCTCTCGCTCGAAAGTTAGCTCATCAAGGAACTTCAAGGTAACGGAGAAAAGGCGTTGATTTAATTCGGCTCTTTGAAAATTTGACGCTCTTTGATAACTTGGTGAGGATGATTTTGGAAATTTTTTGCTTTCTGTTGCATTGTCGTCTTGTTCTTAACTTAACAGATTGTCGTTTTCTTCCCTCACCTTGGTGTGGAATCACGGATCTATCTTTCGCGTTATCGCAATCTTTATCGTTAACGCTTACCCCTAGAGTAGCGCAGGGTAAAAAATAACCGTCTATAAAAGTCGCTCCACTGATTATAATAAGCGATTTGAAGTGCTGTGATTGAAAGAAAATGAAGAATGGAGATCACGTTCTCTCTGACATAAGTTAAATCAAATAAATTGCTTGTTTGCATGTTAGTAGTGCATGCTTGGTTATCTTCGCCCCCTGCCACACACCCTCGCGGTGGCTTGCAGGGTTTCGTGTAGATGTAGATGTAGAAATAAAAAAAATAACGATAACGCTAGCGCACGCGTTTTGCAGATCCATGATCGAGGCCCTGAGTTTATCCCATTTCACCCACTTTCTTCTCGAACACCACTTTTTCTCTCTCTCGCCTTTCTCCACCCTGATCCCACCTCTGTCGGAAGAGAAAGCCTGAATCACACGATCGTTTTCTGCGTCCATTTTCAGGGATAGCTCAAATTATATTTGAAATGATAGCTTAAAAATGATCGTCTGACTTGATCACTTCAGGAGTAGCGGCAATGATAGGGATCGCTATCCCTTTTGTCGTCATTTGAGCACGTCCTTTTTTCCGTCCATCGGGCATTATTGGTGCTTGCGTCATTTAGCCAATCGGAGTAGTTTATCGTATTAAAAGATAATATCTCGCGAACAAAAAAAAAACAGTATTCCTCCGCAAATTTTAGTAAAAAGGGTTAATGCCATACGTATGTATTCCTTGGGACTGGACCGCCATTCCAATATCCACAGATATCAAGGTAATGTTTATTTATGTTTTGTTGTTATTGACGACGAAATAAATACACAAAAGTTTTGGAATTAGAGAAATAAGTAAGAGAAGAGACGGTAAAAATGATCGTGTGAGCGGCGAAATGATAGCTTGAGCTATCATTTTTGCGGTCCCTGAAAGCTATAGTTTTAAATGATCCAGGTTTAAAGAGACGAGAAGAATGATCGTGTGATTCGGGCTTAAGGAAGTTCTCTCGCGCATTCGCGGAAAGAGAGAGAGAGTGCGGAACCATATTCGCCCATGCGGGAGAGCGTCGCGGCGGCGGCCGATAGCGTCGCTCCACCGAGCAGCCGCAATCTCACACTCCGGTCCGAAGCACGTCGTCGCCTGCGGCGGAAATACACCTGAGAGCACTCACTCTCTTGCGTCCCCAAATACCATTCTATTCTTCACTCAATCCTCTTCTACGATGACTTATCAGGGGGCTGGTTCATTGCTGTGGCAGTTTTGAATATGAAACCGAGTTGTTTGCGAAAATCCTGGGAATAAATTCATTTCATCACCATCGTCAATCAATTATCCTTGGGGAGGTTTTTATTTGAAACCTTCGGGATTATCTCGAATGGGTAACCAAGGAGTCACGTGGTACAAACACGAATCGATCGCAAATTAGGTGTGTTGAAACCGCTGATTGTAATCTCATTCATCGTTTAGGCTTGTGTTTTAATACATGTGTGGGCTCTATAGTCGAGACAGATGGAAAAAATTAAAGTTAAAACAATTAATGCTATAGTAACCATGCGATTCAGACACACTAAATTTAGAAACCATTAGTGTTTGTACCACGTGACTCCTTGGTTACCTATTCGAGATAATTCCGATGGTTTCAAACACCCTCCCTCCGCGCGCTGAGATTGGTTGGACGCACCTCTCCAATCCATTCTCATTTTGGCTTATGCATTCACGTTTACGTATTTTTCTGTCTGACTAAAAATATTATCATTGTTCATTAACCGACTAAGGTTCGTCATCAGCCTGGCTTGGCATTTCGGAGGTCGAAATGAAGGCCGGCGTTTTTCGAGGAATATGTTCAAGTTTGACTGCTGGGAACATCGTTCACATGTGAGAGCTACGACTTGTAGAAAGCGAATTACCACGAGCCAATCATTTCCGAGTGAGCATACGATAGATTTAGTGTGATCGCTGCAAATGACCATTCATCGTCACTATAATATTTAGTCAGAAATCGTGATATTGGTTTGACGTAGTTCTAAGCTGAATTCTCCACTATCAGCCAACCTCTTCATATTGAGGAAGCTCCTCTCTTTTACATCCTTCACTACTTGCTCCATATACCTCATACGAGGCCTGCCTTTTCAATTCTTTCCGTTCACTTTTCCTTCTACAATTGTCTTCATCAGGCCATCGTGTCTCAAGATATGGCCGATTAAGTTTTTCCTTCTTCTTTTTATAGTTTTCAGCAGACTTCTCTTTTCTCCTACTCTTAATAGGACTTCTCCGTTTGTCACTCGGTCGATCCAGTGCTCGGCAGGTCCTAGATAAAACTTTTCATCTATATTCTTCTTATAGCACCACATTTCAAACGCTTCCAACCTTTTCTTCTCCGCTGCTGTCATCGTCCTTGCCTCACTGACGTAAAGAAACATGCTCCAGATGTATGTTCTGATGAATTGTTTACTTACTTACACACTTTATTCCCATAACACTTTTTTCTATTATTTGATAACGTATATAATTATAAAGTACTCATTAAGTGTTACAGTTGACATTAATAGATACAAGTTTGCATCACGTTCAGGAAAAGTACAACTTTTTCATTTCAATATGGATAGTAACCGATTCCACGAAGTGTAGCCTGATTCAGTTGAGTGTATACAAGTCTTTTGCTTCGTTGTAAACATTATGCACTGGTTCCACTCTGAATTTTCTGCGACCCAAACAGTCTCTTTTTGAAAGTAATGAAAGAGGATCCAATATTTTTATGGTAACTCGAAATGCCCATTATGGTGAATGCTAATATTTTGATATTTCAACATTGACATTTCATGCTGGAGGTTAAATTCTAAACTATTTTCCAGGCAGACGGAAAACTTGTGTGCGTAGCTACTTAAATTATAATATTGTAGCAAGTAGTGCAGCATTCAGTAAATCCTAAAACATGAAGTTCTATTAGAATCCTCGGCAAAGTGATAAGCGGTGCAGTGTTTGCACGGCACTGCTTCGCCGTACTGTGTTTTCGAGTTTTGTACCCGAGCAACGCGGGAGATTTTACGTTGGATAAGCGGTTCTTTATTGGATGCAGAGTGGATAGCATTCTTAATTCGGAACTCCTTCTGTCGGATGTCAAGGAAACCTGTGGAGTATCTCTTGAGAAGAGCCGGCTGTTAAAGACGCTGGCTCATCCATTTCAAGAATAAGAATTATGTGGGATATTTCAAGCCTGCCGCGTGAACGGCGGTGTAATTCACATTAGTTGCCATGCGAAAAAATTCCCCTTGACCGGGAATTGAACCAAGGATCCTTGGCTTTCCGTGATAATAAGAAAAATAAGAATAAATAAGAAAAAAATAAAATTGCCATGCGTATTAGGGATCCTGGGTAACGTAGTGGTCTGCGCAGTGGCCCGGAAAGCCGAAGGTCCGTGGTTCGATTCCCGGTCCAGCTGAATTTTTTCGCATTGCAATTAATGTGAATAAGAATTAGTTTACAAGTTTTATGGCCCTCCTACTGAATAGGCTATTTCGCGCCGTGTGAACAAAATTAAACGCAACATTAATGTTAACGCGAATACAAGCGTGTGTGCATTCTTTTTTATGTTTTTTAAATCTCGCTCCTTTATTTTGCTTCTTCATTCTTGCTTCTTTAATGCTAGATCCGTTTCTAGGTGACCACCATACATCCAATGGTGGTCGCCTGGTTTCTAAACAAGCCACGGATGATTTTTTATTAATTGTATAGTTCTCAAATTTCTTTTAATTATTGAACTAGTTACTTATCTATGGTTCATATAAGTATCAGGTAGATGTAATTAAAACTGTACCCAGTAGTGAATGAGCGTATGTATCTAAGGTGGCATTCAGAACCGCGACCTTCACGTTATCGGATCAGCTCTTTACCGACCTGACTTCCTTTTTTCCGAACCATGCCTTCCCTTCTTATATGTTTTGAATTGTATTATTCTTCTATTCTCCCCAGCAATATCGTCAGATGTGATATATTCTATAGTTTCGCAGAACTAAGATTTTCATAAGGTTTGCGAAGAATCTCTCTGAATTAAAATGCTAACTCTATGTCAGTAGTTTGTTGTGGGCAAGTTTTTTTGTTCGCATTGTTTCTCGTTCACTTGGAATGATAGCGCAACAAATTAATTGGTCCTTAAAGATGAGTTAATTACGACTAGCTCTTTCCTAATCCTACCAATATTTCTTCTTATCCCGGTTATAACTACTCATCTTCCTTACCATTATCTCAAGCTTGTATTCCCTAACTTCCTCTCATCTACTATTTTGTTATTTCTCATGCTTCTTTACTACTGGGTCCAGTTATAATTAAATCTACTTGATTTGATAATTTGATAATTTTATCAACCATCATCAGGTACCAGAGGCGCAGAGCGCTGAAACTAGTTGTACAGTGAATAAATCTACTAGTGGAATATACGTTGTCATTAGAAACCAGGCCACCACCATTCCATGTGTGGTGGTAGCCTAGAAACGGATCTAGCGGTAAAGAAGCAAGCATGAAGTAGCAAAATAAAGGAGCGAGATTTAAGAAACATAAAAAAGAAAGGAGTGGGACATGGTTGTGCACTGTTTCCCGTAATTATTTAACGTTTACATAGATAAATGTGGCGATACAGGGCAATAAAGGAGATGAAATATATCGGCCAGGGGACCAACAAGGAAATTCGGGAAGGGAATAGATGAGCGGGAGATCAGAGAAACCAACTGAAAGCTTTAAAAAGAAAATTGGACAAAGTAGTCGGCCGCATCTTGAGACATGAATGAGGAGGCCGATGAAGACAATGGGGTCGTTTACCATATTTTTTACTGCCGAATCTGATAGAGTTTGTGAAATAAAAACACCCGTATTTTTCCGTTTTTTGATCCGTCAATAGGGTAGTTTCCTTCATCAAAGAAAACAGACTTCATTAATTGCGATTTGTGCCCTGCCATAAATGTATTTTATTTACGCAAAAAGTTTGTATTGAGAAATCCCATTGAGAATTAAATGTTAATTTTAAGGCCATTTGAAAAGGCTCTGAAATGGCGGGGTGCGCTGCCTTCATGCTGACGTAACAGGTAGGTAGTTTACGTTGCGAAGCATAGGAAAATTCGTCTCATGAACTTACCGTTGTATTTCAGGGCCCCTCAGCTCTAGTGAATATTTATTAGTATTAACCTGTAAAAACTATCAATGTTGGAAAACAATTCTCAGTTAAACATGGTATTATTAGTCAATTTATAGGCTCAAGGACGTCCTGCTCGCTGCGTCTTCTGCTACGACGAAGCATGGCGTGAAGGTCGTGCGGCGATAGGCGAACTACATGATATGCTTGTGAAAGGAATACTAACTGATTTTAAATGAATCAACTGCATAAGTAATGTTAAATAAATAAATAAAAGTTAATTATAATTAATTAACGGAATAAATATGCCTACAATACTAGTTAATAAGCTTTAACGGAGTGCAGCGTCTACTTGGAAGCGGTCGCAGCACTACCTGGTGGCAGGTAGAGGAAATAGTTTGACTTCACACGTAGGATTAACCGGCATGCAATAGTTTGCCGTCGCGTTTTCGCGCCATTGATTTTTTTCACTTTTTAATTAATGAGGAAAAATACTTAACGTCATTTAAAAATCGAACGGCTTAAAACACGTACTCCAGAGGTTATAAACTTTCGATCAAGACAATAAAAAAATAATAGGAAACTACCCTATTATTTCTCGAGTTAATAAGTGGCGAAAAACTGTTGTTTTTAACCCTTTCGGAAAAGTGGGCGTGGTGCAACCTCTGACGTATATCGACTTCGTCCAATCACAACTGAGCCCGCGAAGCTACTTCACCTTATCGCAAAGGGGGAGACACAGCTGGCTCTCCCAATGGGAGCGATTGCGACAGGATCTGTGCGAACAGACCTTCCGAGAATCCCCCTCCACTCCCTTCCCGTAAGAGCAGTCACGGACGGGAGGAAAATGATGTCAGTGTTATGACAGCAACTTTTTCGGTGGGAGTTACCTTAAGCTTATTTTAAGTTTTGATTTATGAGTGAATGATTGTGGTTAGAAGATTAAATTTTTTCACTAACATTCTTTTTTCGTTTGCATCTAACGATTTCGTGCACAACAATGCGATTTCGGTTCCGAGTGAACGCCCCCTTTGACGTTGGGAAATCAAATGGGAAGAAAAGCAAAGGCATGCCTCGCGTGAGGCCAGAAGGGAGCAATTAAGTAAATATGAATTCGTTTGCTGTTACGAGAATCGAGTGCGGAAATGCGTCTGTTCAATTTAAGGATTGCTGACTGATGGTGATGATTTCTAAATTTACCATTGTACGGAGATGCGGATGATGAACGGGAAAGGTCTGAATATCAGTCCAAGATCCAAGGAAACTCTTCGCTCCGTCACATTATATCGGTTCTTCCTTCTTTAAACCTCTCGTTCGACCTGTCTCCGGCATCCACCCCTCCCCTGCTCGTGTATGTATCCTCTTGTAGCATAACAATGGAGCCGCAGAGATCAACAATGCAAGGTGTAATAATGGAAGTAAACAAGCGTTGGTAATTAAGGAAACAATAGGGGAGAGGGAGAATGGGGGAGTTGTGTGTTAGACGCGGTGGTGTGGAGACTCAAAAGTGACGCGTGCGTAAGACAAAGGGTATTATATGTGAGCTAGTTGGTTTCTGTGTGGGTGAATAAGCATTCTTGAGGGAAGAGAGATTAGTGGTGTTGTTGTGTTGTGTCTGATTTGATTTAAGAAGTGGCTCGAAAGAAAAGAAAGTGTAAAAGCGTATGGCCTGTTAAGTTCGAGCCTGAATAGAAGTGTATATTTGTTTGTTTGTGTTTGATTAATTTTTAAGTGCACTTCATGAGGGCAATTTCTTATGTTGTGCATGTTTTGTGTAATAAGTATGTGAGATTAATACATGAAGGAATATATTACACTCTCCTACCACAGGTCTTCTCCGCTATGGTTTTAATTGTAATCGTCTATATCGTCTTTAAAATATTCACCTACTTCAACCATAATAATACAGCAGAATCACCTCAGAGAAAGAGAATTTCAGCTGGTGACTTCGCTAAGGATTTCGCGGCCAGTCTGCAACCTTTGAGTTTATTTCAACGATAATATTTTAAATAATAAGTCGTTGAGTAGTAATAAAACACGAGTATTGATCTCTACGGAGGATGCTAAGTGATGGTATTTTTTGCCAATTAATATTAGCAATTAATTTAGAATGTGTGCTGAAAACGCTAAAAAGAAAACGGGGCGACTAAGTCGGCCATATATTAAGGCACGATGGTCTGACGAAGACAATCGTCGAGGAAAAAGGAAGCTGGAAGAACGGGAAAGAAAGGTCTCGTATGAGATATATAGAACAGATCATGAAGGATTTGAAAGAAAGGAATTATGTTAGTGTGAAGAGGTTTGTCGACAGAAGAATCGAATGGGGTCAAACCATTCCTAAATTGTATTGTTGACAGATGATGATGATGATGATACTGTGGAAATGTTATCGAAAGCTGATGCATAGCACATTGTTGGAGGTTCCAATAAGTATAATTTTAGCACCCTATAGATACAACAACAGGGAGAAATACTATTCCACGTAAATAACATTATGAAATACCACTATATGCTAACAAAACTTAAAGGGCAGGAGTTGTGGGTTTGGTTGAATTGAAGATAAGCCTATAATGTCGGCTGCGCACAAATAGAACACAAGTTTATGGTTTTACACCTAAAAATGATGAATTACAGTGAAAACTATAGTTCGTTAAAGTTTACGGCGAATTTAATTGTCTTTTCATTAAGCTAAAATTTTTTCCTAAAATAGATGGCATTTTAAGGAGGTTCCACCCAGAGTCCTCTGGAGTACCAAATAATAACTAATTATTGACTATATAGTTTATTATTGGCAATCCAGAAGACTCTGGTTCCACCGTGACTCCGCGATTCAAACTTCCAATAAAAGTGCTAGGTTATTTAATTAATAAATACCGATCCAGAGAATCACCTATACGGAAAATCATCTATAGGGTGATAACACATACACAATAATTCTATGAGTATGTTATTACATAGCGTGTTGTAGTTGCATTCTATTTTTTACAAGCTCTTTTAACTCATTTTGATTTCGGAACGTGACTGACGTGTTGTTACCACGTTTAATTTACAAAATGAGAATAAATGCTCAATCCCGCTAACACGCATTCTAAAATAGGTTAAATATTTCCTTGCTGAGTTTTAAACTATTCCCTTGCAATTACAACCCTTTGTTTTTCATTTTCTTAAGATTCATATTTTTGAAAACTGCTAGGCAACAATGACGCTGCTACCATTTGGAAGCATTGGTATTAATTACTCCATGTCAATAACCAATGAAATATTTAAATTGTATAAAAAATATAAGAAGGAATTTGTTAAGGTATATTCTTAAATTATGTTAGTAAATAGGCTTGTAAGCACGTTCCGTCACAAGTACCGTTGCCAATGATAACAAAATACTGTAGCGCGCCACTTCCATGCAACTAAGAATTTTCTGCTTTTTTCGAGCAAACATTAATTAATATCAATTAATCAAGTTTGGTAAGGCAAACACTTTTTTACAATGCTCAATTCTACATAAAATTGCGCATCTTATGTTATTTTTTCTTCGAAAGGACATTTATCTTTACATTATGAATCTGCAAATTTTACTGCAAGAGCCATGCTCTGCCATATAACCACATATACAATTGCTGACTTTCAACGTCTTTTTTCTTAAATACATTATCGAAAGGCCAAATTATTTTATTTCCAATCAATAGAAGGGTAAAAAATGCTGTGTCTTGAAATTTTCACAAAAATGATATCTGCTTCATAATTCGGTGGAGCCTCCTTAATTAATCGTAATGCTTACTCGTTGTAATTACCGTCGTAGATATAATTATAGACTTCTTTACCAGTCACATTGAACCCTTGAAGATGAGATTAAAGATAGTTTTCCGATCAAGTTCCGTCATCGCTTGGACCACCACGTCTCAATACGTAGCGTCTCCAATTTAAGTTTTGGCAGAAATGTCTCTGGTTTCGATCTTAAATCGTAAGACCGTGGGGAGCATTTGGAAGCCAATTAGGTTTTAAGGCGTCGCGTTTTCTTCGCAACCTCTCCTGCGGATCTGTTGACGAGCCCTCCCTCGCGTGGCTAATTGCGGAAATGAAGTTGGAGAACGGAATCTTTATCGATCATCTCCTTATCCAGTCTCCGGGAGGGAAGACAGAAGCGTAGGCGTACGAAAAGGCGAGTGTCTTGGAAGAAATCAAATGCCACGTCTCCCCCACGATACTGTTTTTGCTCCTGTTAGGTGAGACTTAAAGGAAATGTAGAAATATTTCGGATAATTCGATGCAGCGGCTTAAAGGTAACTCAAACCTTGGGCATTTTATATAACTCATAACAATCTTTATGGTGTATCTGAAAAGTAATAATAGAATAACTATAGTACTTTCTTTTAAAAACAATACAAACTTTTTGTTATCAGTTTTCAACCGGTGAAGGTAGGTCTAAATAGACATGTAATTCTTCCCACCCACTAAATTTCACACGATGCCCCTTCTTCATCCACTCATACCTCCCATAATTCCATCCTAGATACCCGATCTTCTCCTCCCTCTTCCCCGCTTACCCAACATTCCTCCCCCATTCACTTCTTTCAAAACACCATCCCTTTTTATTACCTTTCCCATCCACACTTTCTGCCTTCTCCTAGCCATCGTTCGTCCTTTTTTCGGCCAACTATACCTTCTACGTCATTCCCCGCACCCACATCTCAAAAGCCCCAAGTCTATGAATAAGTCAATCAATGGCAAGAGCGTTGAGTATGGAAGTAAAGTAAAGACTAGGGAGAAGTGTTACATGGAGCGTTCCCACTATGGTGTGGAAACCTTGGCTTTGCGAAAGGAAGATGAAAATGATTTGCTTTTCATTGTGACGTGATGGGGTCGTTTACCATATTTTTTTATTGCCGAATCTGATAGAGCTTGTAAAATAAAAAGACCCGTATTTTTCCATTTTTTGATCCGTCAATTATTTCTCGAGTTATAAGCAGCGGAAAACTGATGTTTTTAACCCTTTCGGAAAAATGGGCGTGGTGCAACCTCTGACGTATATCGACTTCGTCCAATCACAACTGAGCCCGCGAAGCTAATTTGCCTTATCGCAATGGGGGGGACAAAACTGACTCGGCCAATAAGACAGATGCGACAGCATCTGTGCGAGCAGACCTTCCGAGAACCCCCCTCCACTCCCATCGCTTCCAAGATAAGCAGTCAAGGACGGGAGGAAAGTGACGTCAATGTTATCACAGAAGCTTTTTCGGTGGACGTCACCTTTTGCTTATTTTGATTTTTGATTTATGAGTGAATGGTTGTGGTTAGAAGATTAATTTTTTCACTAAAATTCTCTTTTTGTTTTCATCTAACGATTTCGTGTACAAAATTGCGATTTCGGTTCCGAGTAAACGCCCCCATTCTTCTCTTTTACATCCTTCGCAACCTGTTCCACGTATCTGTTACGAGACCTGCCTTTTCCAATGTTCCCGCTCACTTTTCCCTCGAAGATTTGTTTTCATCAGGCTATCGTTTCTCAAGATATGGCCAATTAAGTGGTCCCTTCTTCTCTTTACAGTTGTCAGAAGACTTCTAATTTCACCCACTCTTCTTAGGACTACCTCGTTACATACACGGTCGATCCATTTAATCTTCATCATTCTTTGATAGCACCACATTTCGAATGCTTCCACCCTTTTCTTCTCCGCTGCTGTCATCGTCCATGCCTCACTGCCGTAAAGAAACATGCTCCAGATATACGTTTTGATGAAAATCTTCATTACTTCCAAGCTTGTAGGTATTTCCAGCAGTAAGTAGATTCTTCTTTTGATAGAATGCCCTCTTTGCCTGGGCTATTCTAATAACTCTTACTTTTTTGCTTCGTCCATCGTTGGTTACTCGGCTTCCTAGGTAACAGAACTCATTCACCTCTTACATGTTTTAGATTTCCTAGTTTGACATCGGTTTTGGCCTCTTCTTTCTTGCTGCACACCAATATCTTAGCCTTCTTCTTATTCATCTTCAGCTGACATCAGGCCATTGTCCTTTCCATGGTTACTAGAATCTTGTTCAGATCCCTCTCTGTTTCTGCAACGAGTGCTATGTCATCAGCGAATCGCAGCATGCTTATTTTTTCTCCGTGGATTGTCACTCCTTTCTTTGATTTCAAAACAATATGCACGTACAAAAATATAATTTCGTAGACTCGTTTACGGAACTCAACGCAGGGATCACTGCTGACATAGTCGGGATGGAACTGAAGAAAATATCTTACATTTACATCTACGGAATACCGTTGTATCAACCGTGAGGGTGTGTGGCAGGAGGGGAAATTACATATACGCACTCCTGACATGCAACTAAAAACTACAATGATACTGCTACTGCTTATTATTATTTATCTTCAGCTGATATCTGGCCATTCTCTATTCCATGGCTACTAGAATCTTGTTCAGATACCTCTCTGTTTCTGCTATGAGGGCTATGTCATCAGCGAATCGCAGCATGCTTATTTTTTCTTCTTGGATACTCACTCCAGAAGACATCGCTTTCATTTCATTCGATGTTAGATGCCAATTTAAAACACGACTGTTGAGGAATGGATGGTCACTGTTATTTGGGATACTGAGCTTACTACAGTAATTGGGAGTAATATTAGCAGCCTTTTTACCTGAAACTTGAGCCCATGCACGTGTATATCAAGTCACCACTTTTAACGTTTAGATGCGTGTACTCAGTATCTCTTTTATTTAACGAAATCGTGATTCCATGTGCTGACAGGCCTTGTTATTAACTCCTCCCAATTTGCATACGAATTCGTGTTCTCATTGCGCCACCACGAATTTATCTCTCAGTAACTGAATGCGTTCCCGACTGCTCTTGGTCATTTCCGTTTCGTGACGCTGAGCACGTGTCGTCATATTTTAATTTTTTTCCTTCATTTAGTATTATTCGATACTAGTTTTTTTTAACTGGTTTCCGTGAATATTTATCCTATTTTCCTCATATTTCTACACCGATATGACTCATGGGCTCTGAAGGACATGGAAGACACATCCGGGAAATATGCGGCCGAGCGAAGAGAAAGTTGGGATTTATAAATGGAATACTTTGGAAATGTGATGAGAAGACAAAAGAGCGATCTTACTTTTCACTGTTCAGCCCCCAACTTCAGTATGCAGCCAGTGTGTGGGATCTGAATGAATTAGGTTTGATCAGAGAACTAGACAGTGTGCTTCGGATTAGTGAAACACTTTATTTTCGGTCCGTAAATACGAAAGCCCGTTAAGACTAAGATATTACTGAGAAACGATTTACCCCAATTGGGACGCTGAACATAGACGTCGACGTCATCAGTATTTCAATCCTAGAGTTGGATTACTGCTGCCATCCCTATTCAGTGTTAAATCCCTCGCACCCTGATAGGTTATCTGTTTCACGGCCTTCTGTATTTGTCCCGTAAACTTGCTCTTTGGTCTTCCCCGCGGGCCTTCCCTTCAATTTTCTCTTCTAATATACTTCAAGGTAGGTAGAC
Organism: Platycnemis pennipes; assembly: GCA_933228895.1. Taxonomy (NCBI): domain Eukaryota; kingdom Metazoa; phylum Arthropoda; class Insecta; order Odonata; family Platycnemididae; genus Platycnemis; species Platycnemis pennipes. The sequence continues at coordinate 11,139,711 of OW121850.1, read as the reverse complement.
TAGCATTTATAGGGTGCGTCGACAACTATGGTCATTTTGCGACACGCACAATTTAATTTTTATCAATAAATATGCATAAATATAAATTTAGAAAAAGGTAGGATTAAAGCCCAAAATATATCTATGAAAATATATTAGATTTTATATTTTAGTTTATTTTCTTTTAAAAAAGTAATGATCTGGCATAGACGATCAGTTTTCACTAGTTAGGCCCCACCTTGAGTATGCAGCCAGTGTATGGGATCCTAATGAATTAGGTTTCATCAGAGGACTAGACAGTGTGCAGCGTAGAGCAGCTAGGTTCGTTAAAAGGTGTTACGATAGGTTGAGTAGCGTTTCAGAATTAATAAAAGAATTAGGGTGGGAATCATTATCAGAGCGTAGGTTACAGTACAGATTAAATCTATTAGAGAAATTTCAGTCGGATAGCTTTACTGAAGATGTTGGGCACATATTAAAAACACCAGCGTATTATGCTAGATTCGACCAGATAAACAAAATTAGACTGATAGATTGTCGTACTGATAGATTCAAAATGGCATTTTTCCCCCGTACTATGAGAACAGAATAGGCAGAATAGCAAAGGGATAGGTAGGGGAAATATTTTAGAGTAGTCTGTAGTGCATGATGCTTGTATTAATTCCTTAAATACTATTGATACTAACAATCTAGTTACATGAGACCCTATAGTTGCTTGTTTGCATGTCGGTAGTGCATGCTTGGTGATCTTCACCCCTAGCCACGCACCCTCGCTGTGGCTTGCAGGATATCGTGTTTATGTAGATGAAGGTGTTATCAAGACGGGCGGCTTATATTAGGGTCCAAATATTGACTTCAGAGAAAAGTTATATTCTGAACAGTCAGGCGTCAAATGGGAGGGGAGATCAAACAACTGGAAAAAGTTCAGCGCTTAGCAGCAAGATTCGTAATGGGAAAAATATAAAGGGAAGGCTAGTGTAATAGAGATGATGAAGACATTGGGCTGGACATCACTCGAATCGAGGAAAGCACGCCTTAAATGAAATAAATAAAGCATACTTTGGCGATCCGACATGGCGGTACATATCCGAAAGATTGAAAATACCGAGTTATCTGGCAAGAAAAGACCACAATTATAAGATAGAGCCTCCGAGGCTGCTCTCAGACGCACTGAAATATTCTTTCCTGCATCGGAGGTTAGGGGATTGGAATAGTTGACCCAAGGAAGTATTGGATCCCTTCTCAAATAAAACTTGAAACTTATGACGAGGTTAAAAAAAATTGTACTGTGAGGGTTTTTTTTGTACTGTTCCTGTACTGTGAGTTTTTTTTGTTCAGTGAGGTCTCTCTTTTCCCTATTTTTTGCCACTGTATTGTCTTATTTTTGTGTTTTTGACAGACCTAATTTTTTGTTGATATTTTTTTGGATTTACTCGGCTCATGCCATATGGTCGACTTGTAACTATTCTATTAATAATAAAAATGGGGCCGTTTGCCATATATTTTGTTGCCGAATCTGATAGAGGTTGTAAAATAGAAAGACCCACGTTTCGCCGTTCTTCGATCCGTCAATTATTCCTCGAGTTATTGGCGGCGAAAAAGTGATGTGTTTTATCCTTTCGGAAAATTGAGCGTGCAAAATACTTGTACGTCATACGCTTCGTCCAATCACAACTGAGACCGCGAAGCCCCTTCGCCCAATCATATTGGGGGACACACAGTTGACTCTGCCAATGGAAGTGGTTGCGACAGGATCTCTTCAGGCAGACCTCCCCTCCCCCCACCTCCGCTCCCTTCCCGTTCTTCCTTAAAAACAGTCAAGGACGGGAGGTGGATGACGTAATAATCCTTAAATGCGTCTCGTTCGGTGGGTGTCACTATATGCATATTTTAATTTTTTGATTTATGAGTGAATGGCTCTCGTTAGAAGAATACTTTTTCCACATAAATTCAAGCTTCATTTCCAAACTACAATTTCGTGCACAAATAGCGATTTCAGTTATACATTATATTGAGATTGCAGTAATTCCATATTTGGACGTGAGCTAAATCTGAAGTGCTGTAATATCTGTTTTGATGGATCTTTTCTGCTCTCTCCAATTTTATCCATCTTCTTCTTTTCACTATTTCTTTAGTGAGCCATTCATTTTTAACTTATATTTCCAAACAATGTAGTTTTAGATGTAATTACATATATTTTCATTGCTAAGTCTATGTGAAAGTTAAAAGGAAACCAAAGTTAAGTTTTCAGTGATTATCTCCACAGAATGTCCCTTATAAGTTACATCTACATCTACATTTACACGATACCCTGCAAGCCACCGCGAGGGTGTGTGGCAGGGGGTGAAGATCACCAAGCATGCACTACTAACATGCAAGCAAGCAACTAAAGGGTCTCATGCAACTAGATTGTTAGTATCTATAGTATTTGAGGGGTTAATACATGCATCATGCACTACAGAATACTCTCAAATATTTCACCTAACTATCCCTTTGCTATGCTGCCTGTTCTGTTCTCTTATAGTACGGGGGAAAATGCCATTTTGAATCTATCAGTATGGCAATCTATCTCCCTAATATTATTTATCTGGTCGAATCTAGCATAATACGCTGGTGTTTTTAATATGTGCCTAACATCTTCAGTAAAGTAATCGGATTGAAATTTTTCTAATAGATTTAATATGTACTTTAACCTACGCTCTGATAATGATTCCCACCCTAATTCTTGTATTAATACTGATACACTACTCAACCTATCGTAACACCTTTTGACGAACCTAGCTGCTCTACGCTGCACACTGTCTAGTTCTCTCATCAAACCTAATTCATTAGGATCCCATACACTGGCTGCATACTCAAGGTGGGGCCTAACTAGTGAAAAGTAGCATCGCTCTTTTGTCTTCTCATCACATTTCCCAAGTACTCTTTTTATAAATCCTAGCTTTCTCTTCGCTCGGCCGCATATTTCCCTTATGTGTCTTCCCCACGATAAATCTTTAGTGATTGTTAAACCTAAATATCTTACGGTTTCAACGTTTTCGATCTTCGTGTTATTAATTCTATAGGATCGCTCTATCGAATTATTCCTCCTCCAAAAATTGATAGCTACACACTTTTTAAGGTTGAGTTCTAACTGCCATTTGTCGCACCACTCTTGAATTGCATCTAAATCCTTGCTAAGTGATTTCGTGTCCTCTTCGTTCGATATACCCCTGTACACCACCGCATCGTCTGCAAAAAGTCTAAGGTTACTACTAACTACGGTACCCAAATCGTTTATGTATAAAAGAAATAGAAGCGGACCTACTATGCTACCCTGGGGAACTAATATATGTGACTTCGATTGTGTCCGACATGATACCATCTATGACAACCCTCTGCTCTCGCCCGCTTAAGAATTCTTTTACCCAACATACAACGTCTTTATTTATACCAAAACTCTCTAACTTCAAGATTAATTTGTCATGAGGAACTTTATCGAAGGCCTTTTTATTTTTTAGTTATTAGTCCGCAATAATCTCCTTGAAGTGTTAGCGCTTTTATGGCATCCCATTAAAACCACATGAATGCATTCTCGTCTCAACTCAATTAAGCTGGTGTTAAATCTTTTATTGCCATGGACCATCAAGAGTATCCTCCGCGTTTTCTCATCTATTCAAATCCAAATAATCACCGTGTTCGTAGAAAATTGAGTATATCTGAGACAAGTATTGTGTTTGGCGTTTCCTGCAAGTTTTAGTTTAATTCCTACGTTATAATTTACAGCGAAGTGGAGCGACCGCTTTCATTGCCTTGTCGTATCCTAGCCTCTACTCCTCCCAGGGTATGGTGAGCCAGGCAGGGGTCAAGAATGGAATATATACGAGGGTATTTGAGAAACATTATATCATCACGGAGTACAAGATGTAAACAGCGAATCAAGAAATAACATAAGGATCATTCAGATAGTTTGCTAGGACAAGCAAAAATGCGTCAAAAAATTAAATAAGGATTGTTTCTCAGAACTCGCCATAACCTATGTCATAAATCACCCAAAAATATCTTTTCATCACCAGGCTAAAAGTTTTATACTACCTTCAAACCGATTAAATTGTATCACGAAGCTGATTTGGGTGATAGAGCTTGCGATAGCTAACCTGGGTTGTAACCGGCCAATAGCAGAACCGGAATAGGAATGTTCACCCTGATTGGCGGAGCGTAACCTGTGAGCGGGAGTTCAACACGGATTGCGTTGCGATAAGGAAGAGAATTCAACGTCCCCCCTTTTGTGATAAACAGGCGACTCGCCCTGGTTACGAGGCAGGTTGCGAGAACCAGAATTGGGCCCCTGGTCGATGTAGCTTATCGCATCGCCGTTGGCCCCTCAGGGAGGGGGGAGGGGGGGGGGAGGGGGACGTCTCATCTTCGGCCCGCGAATTAAGCGCCACCATCCGCGCCATAATGCGGCAAAGCTTTTAGTTGCGCCCTCCTCATTTCAATTTTGTGATCACTTTACTCTCAGTCCGCGGGTGTTATTAACACCCTTGAAAAATATCTCGCGAACTATTTTGCTCATGCACCTGAAGGGTGCAATGTAACAAATTATTGATCGCTAAGATATGTTTGAACCTTTCTTGAGTCCGCATGCTTTTGACTTCTCTTCATATTGTTTAAAAAAAACTCCCTCAAAAAATTGAAACTACGATCTACGCTCTACCACCACAAGTAGATGGATCAACCTAATAAATATAAGGGAGCCATAATGAGGTATCTTGTAATAAGGAAAGGGTTTTGTCTAATTTTTTCTCCACATGTAAACATAGTCACAGTATCCAGCTACTAGAGACTGGGATTTTACAGAAAAATTATTTCCGCTGCCAAGTTTTGAATCAAGACTCTCGGAATGGGAAACCAGTACTATGGTTTTTAAGCCGGCGAACAGCTTTTAAACATCTTAAAATATAGATGTTACAATATACTTTGCTGGGCAATAAGGGTAAAGATTTCAATTATATTCCAAATTTAACATTCAAAATTTTCACTTTTATGACAGTCATTTCCATGTCATAGGTTAAAATGCTTTGATTTCATGGTTTCATACTTTACTACAGAGATATTAAGAACACTCAGAGTTTTTATTAATAGGAAAGTAATTCCTGTATTTTACGTGAATAAATTTCGACTTAATATCAATTTTTATTTTTTCACCTGGAGAGTGATTTTAGTAGGTGTTAAAACTGCCATTCCAACATTGTCGTGTGGTATCTTTATTCATTAATCTGCCGTGAAATTAGTAAACCTTTTGAGGATTTCCGTTTTATATTTTATTATTCAAGCCAACTTAGGTGTCTTGCCAGTTATTCCTAATCAAGAATTTCATGACCAGTTAAATCTGATTAGATGTTCACTCATGCATATGCTGGATATTTGTCTAACAACATATTGCAATACTACACAAGGCAACGTGTAGTTTTTTTATCTATTTAATGTTGGTAATACCTACTTAATTCTCCGTGTAATTTATATTGACGAAATATCCCAGTAGTTATATTGATTTAAAGGGGAAATGTCTACATAAAAGTTGCTCAAATTTGAGACAATTTCTCTTCTCTCCCGCTCCTTGAAACATTTGCATTTTTAACAAACCCCTGAAATATGAGTGAATGCTAGGGTGAGGTGCTAAAAGAATTTCAGGATAATTAAATTTGCTTTGAGTGTTAATGTGTAATCAGTCCGGTACAATGAAATTTATAATACGATGACATCCGCAAGGTTATCTTTAAAGCTGCTTTAATATTGTGTTAATTTATATTTTTTTGTGTTAGCCTTACTCTGTAGCTATATCGTTTTCTATAAAAATTCATTTAAATATTGATAAGAGCTATTTTAATCGTATCTTTAAATAGAAACTAATAGTGATATATCGGAGCTATAGAAGTAATTTATTGCTTTTCACTGATTAAGAAGATGTTTTGAATATACAGGGTGCGATCCGAAAGTAATGCAATTATTATTTTTTAAAGTAATTTATTGAACATATTTTCACAAACACTTAAAATTCTTCAAAGTACTGTCCTTGGGCCTCTACACATTTTTTCCAGCGACTCTGCCATGACCGGTACGTGCCCTGGGAGGCGTCTTCGGGGACCTCTCGCAAGGTCTTCGTCACAGCTAATTGGATGTCTTCTATGGACGAAAAACGGTTTCCTTTCAGGTCTACTTTAATCCAAGGGAACAAAAAGAAGTCTGCTGGGACGACGTCAGGACTTTAGGGGGGGTGTGGCAGCATTGGCACCTGGTTTTTGGCCAGGAGCTCGCGGACTCGAAGTGCGTTGTGGCAAGGCACGTTGTCGCGATGGAGTTGCCAGGTAGTGGAGATGTCTTTTCTCGTCCTGACGGCCCTTTTTCGGAGTCTTTCTGGCACATCCACGTAATAAGCAGTGTTCACTGTCTGTCCTTGAGGAACAAACTCCTTATGGACCACTCCTTTGCTGTCGAAAAAGACAATGAGCATTGTTTTCATTTTTGATTTGCTCATTCTTGCCTTTTTGTGCTTGGGGGACTGGTTGGTGTGCCACTCAGAGTTGGTGTGCCACTTTAACCACCTAAAAACTTTTGAGTAGGACAGAGTTGAGTCCTAGAGTCCCCGTAAGCCTCACAAATCATTTTGTTAGTCTCCTCAAGATATTTTTTTCAGTTAAGCACAAAACTTAATCACGTTACATTGCTCGATCGTCGATTCCATTTTTTCCGTGACACGGTCGGCGCGCAGAGGTTTACAATAACTGATGTCCTGCAGCTTTCACAGCTTGGAGAGCACTGAGACCGGTATTGCGGCAAAGCTTAGCGTCCCCACCACCTATTCCAAGTGGTCCGATCCCACTCGGACCAATAGGAGCTGCGCTGGAAATTCAATTGCATTACTTTCGGAATGCACCCTGTAAAATGATTTTTAATTTTTCTCTTTTGAAACCTTGTTCACCTGAGAACTCCTACAAATTAAGAGTAATAAAGCTTTGCTGGTATATAAGGAAGTGGCTGGGATGAGAAATTTTAAATTTTGCGATGATGAAATTACAAAAAGAAATAAATAGGGGACATATTGAGGTATCGTCTTAGCTTATTTAAAATAAGGCAGAATACATAAGGGCCGAATGATGTGCTCGAAGAAAATGGAATTTTTGAAAAGAGTGAAATTATCGATCACAGACAGTTAAGAAGCCAGGTATCAAACTAAGGGGGTTTTGAATGGTGTTCCCATACATGCAATGCCTATCATGATGATGGACCTTTCTATGCTTTTGTCATTTAAAAATCCTCTCATCCTCTTGCGATTAAACCATACGAAAAAATAGATAGCATTGGCAGTTACTTTGTTTATTCGCTTCATCATGTCAGATTCAGTGACTTGGTTTATCTACAATTTCTTTACTATCGCATAGCCCTGATGATGCCACGATGCATGGACCCAGGGTCGTCCGATAATAAAGAAGATAGGGCAACACCAAGACAATAGCCGTATCCGAAAACCAAGTATACTTCGGCAAAGCATTCTTGGTGATGACGTATTGCTGACGTACAATGAAGCATGCTTGGGAAAGAATGTTTCATATTCGGAGAGTCTATGGTAAGGAGCGACGTTAAGCAGTAGTGGCAACATAAAAAACCACTAGGTATAGTGAAACACGATAGAGGGCAACATCTATCAAATGTTTAGAATGGAAGAAAAAGAGCGATTATATGTATATTAACCTTTTCATCGATATGTATATTAATAATTATGCAAATGTAATATACAAAGTATAACAATAGATACTACGCACATTCATAAGTAGCCAACGGCTCCGCCATATTTTGTTATTCTCGTCAACAATGCTTCTAAGCCTTTAACAATGGAAGCGTGCTTCTGTGCTTTGCTTCGTAGCATGCTTATTCCAGAGTGCTTCGCGTTCGGACATACTTCGGGTGTTTCCGACGGCACCCCCCTTCACTTGCAAGCAAGCATTGTAGAATGCTTCGCGCTAGAAGCACACGTTTTGGACAGGGCTGGTGAATCAGTCTTCCTCAAATTTAAGGTGCAAAGGAATTAAGTACATGTGATCCCGGGCCATGAAAATGTATGATTTATAATACATTCATCACAAAATAATGTAATAATAGTTTACGTTTCTTGTCGCAGGCGAACTGGCGTTATAGACATCCTTTGATTATACAATGGCACACTACTTAGGTTACATCAATTGGAGAAGTACTATCAATTTACGTCTTAGAGGGAGCGAGGTGTCCTAATGGGTAGCTTGGCTAGGTGGGCGCTTGGCTACTGATCGAAGGGTCCCGGGTTCAAATCCGGGTGAAGCCTTTGGACGCCCCCAAACGAACGAAAATAAATCCTGTGAGTGCGAAGTGGCCCAGGGAAAGGAACTGACCCCCTTACCCTGAATGTGTGAAATTCACACGCCTGTTGTTTAGTCCGGGGTGAGGTCTATCGTCACCTATCAAAAACCAACCTTCGGGTTGAATCACTGAGTGATAGTGAGTTACGTCTTAGATGTGCAAGAAAAATAAAATAAGTATAAGGGATAGGAAGGTCAGAGAGTATTTATCACCTGTCAAGTCGCCGAATAAGTCAAACATATGGAAGGGGTGACCATAAATGATTAATACAAAAGAAGAGTGCAACATCTTGTACAAGTATAACAGTATGCAGGCATAAATATAATTGGCAAAAAGTCTGGATAATGTGAATATATAGTGATTGAACGCAATGAAATACATGTTGAAATGGTAATGATATAAATAACAAGTTAAGGACATATAGTTCTAGATATCAATAGAGTAACATACGTCGGCAGAAGATAGCACTTCAGCGTAGAAAACCACGTAATGTTTTGAGTGTTTCGGATAAAATTAATTCTGTGCTGAATCGGTGGTCGTCCTCCAAATCGTTATTCTCTGTTACATAAGAATATTGGCATTAATAAAATCAAGTATATTTTTAAAAGTTTGATGAATTTACATGCCTTTATTTCATCCAGCAGTGAGTTCTATCTGCGAGATATCGATACAAAATGTATACGATTTGTGGTTCGACTCTGTCCGATGGTTTGGGATGAGCAACTCATAACCGTGGTACCTTGTAGGACGCTTTCCTAAGTCTCTTTTAAAAACAAAGTTATTGAAGATATAAGGGGGAATACCAGTTTTTAAAATTTTATAAGACGTCATTAAGGAAAAGTAGAGCCGTCTTCATACAAACATAGGTAATGCTAGATAGCTAAATGCTGCGTTGATTCTATTCTTCGTATGTTTAAGGCCGGGATTACGATGAACGTTTTCTGACGTGACGGAAACGGACGGTGGCGGTGAACGGCAACGTAGCGGCTCAATTGTTGGTGGTGTATCACGATTGACGGTAGACAGGAAACACTGCCGTTTTCCAATATGGCGGCGAGGCGAACAGTCACCTCTTGGGTTCCAATTGGTGTAAAACCGTAAGTTTTTACCATTTTCCAAAACTTTTCAAGCGTGAGTGAAGTGTGAACATAGCAGGTTCTGCTGTGAAAATTTCTTTGAAGAAGGACGATTTTCAGTGGTCGAAAAATAATTTTGAAAAGTGTCATCCTCATCAGAACATTTACCCTCCTCCCCCCCCACTTGATTTTCAAGTCACTCGTGATTGGTCGACGGAAATCAACGTGACGGGAAAGCTAGACCTTGACAAGCTTTGCTCAACGTAGGTCGGCGGCACGTCAACGTCCGTCCATCGTGCTTAGCTTCATTGCGTTCCCATTCTCCTAACTTCAACAACGCCTCCGTCCGTTTCCGTCACGTCAGAAAACGTTCATCGTAATCCCGGCCTAACCCTACGGTACTCGTGCGGGCTACAGACGTAGCACAACTGCTTTGTTTTGCCACAATCTCAGCGCGCCATAATGTCTGAGTCTCAGTACCTTCAAAGCAATAGCTGGCCATCCGGGTCAGTGTGCTTTCGCGCTTCGGAATGTAAGAGGTGTCTTTAGTTCACCGGCAGAGTTGTCTGGGCTACACCTGTACCCCGCTAGAGTGTTTGTGATGAGTCATCCAAAGAGTGTTCGGTTGTGTGACGGTGATATTTTGGCTGAACTAGCCAACTATAACAGCTCCGATGATGACGATATTGTGGAAGCCGACAGTGACGACCAGTCGGAAGAAGACATTTTGGAGAAGCAAGTGCACTTATCGGACACAGAAAAAGCTGAATACGATCCAAGCAGCTAATCAGGTAATCCAGAATTACCTGCGCAGTTTCCAGAAATCGTCACTTTTTATAACCAGAAAAAAGTCGGTGACCAATTTAGTTGATCAATTGTGTGCAGAGTATGATGTTTCTAGGAACACCAAGCGCTGGCCGATGCAAAATTATGTTGGCCTTGTGAATGTCGCCGCCTTGAATGCATCACGCATACGCACATGGAACAATCCCGTAGGTCAACCAATTCCGAGGCGGGAGTCTCTTGAAAATCTGGCGTGGGAACTAATTTATCGTTTGATAAGAAAAAGACTAGAAACCCCAACTCTGCCTGTGCATATAAAGACACGAGCCAAGAAAATCTTATATTTTATTATTCGCGAAAAGCCAAAAAAAGAGGAATCGAGAAACTCCCGTGCCAGTCGCTATCTAGGGACAACAGGGTGGGGTGCTACTTCATGTGTGGGAGAGCACGAGATAAATCCAGAAGAAAGTCGTATTACAAAGGTGGTCACAAGAAATGTCCAGAACATGTCTTGTATGCCTACTCTGTATGAATACAACTGACTAAAAACCAACATATTTTTAGCATACTCTTGCAAATACATATGTATAATTACACTCCCTGAATGTGCAATATTTCAATGAGGTTGATATTTTATAATGATATTTGTAATTTCCATGACAAATGTTTATGCCAAAACGTTCGCAATTAATACGTATCTCAAATATTTCAGTACCATTATTTGGTAACTTGCAAAAATTTGAGTTTTGGGTGGTCAATATTAAAGTCAAGTTGCCAATATTAACAACTAGAAAAAATACAAAAACTATAAAATATTTTAAAAACTTTTAAAAATATTTTTGGGCCTCAAACATTTTTGCAATCACAACTATGAACATCGAAGAAACAGATATGTAAAGCAAATTAACCTTTAAATGTTTTATTTATCTTACTTACAAGTAAAAAAAATAACCTTTAAATTCTAACTCATTCCTTTAAAAAAAATTGTTGTGGGCTACAACAGTAGCCAGAGCGAGTGTCGACGTCTCAGATACTCGCGCGAGTACCACAGGGTTAAGGCTTTGGGAAGCAATTAAATTGGAAACAATCAAAATATCGTAAAATTTAAACACAAACAGCACGTGACCGCGGGGGGAAACCCTATTGGCTATGCGGCTGAACAACCGGCTGCCGATTGGAAATAGACGCTCTCCTATCCTTCAATTGAGACCCATAGTCGAGAGCTGGTTTGCGGCTGATTGGTGGACGGCGCATTTGTCACCGGCAACTAGGCCTGGGCGATATATCGATATATCGCAAAATATCGCGAATCCGATTTTGAGTTTTTAAAATTGACGATATATCGTTGCTCGATAAGATACCGGGGAACGATAAATATCGCGATCACGGTAAATATCGCGATAAAATATCATGATATTGCGCCCCGATGAAATATCATGATATTGCGCGTTAGGCTTAGCTTTAGGCTGGAGCAAGTACGTCACCTATCTGTCCACGCAAGTACTTCAACTATCAGATCACTGGAATTGAGAGAGAGTGAACTGCTGAGAATTTGAACTGGCAGATGGCAGAATGGTAAGTTTTCAAACGTACCTGCTCCAGCTTAAGCGAAGGCCAACTCAACTGCTGCCTTTTTCCAACACGATTAACCGGCGCAATATCACGATAATTCATCGGGCGCGATTACGCGGTATTTGAACGAGCGCAAAATCACGATCTTTTATCGCAATATTTATCGTGATATTTTATCGGGGCGCAATATTATGATATTTTATAGGGACGCGATATCATGATATTTTATCGCGATATTTTTCGTGATGTTTATCGTGATATTTATCGCGATATTTATAGCGATATTTATCGTACCTCAGTATCTTATCATGCCCCGTTAAAATATCGGGGCATGATAAGACGATATTTATCGTCACGATATGAGTTATCGTTATCGCCACCTTACTATGCTAAAATTATCGTATCCCGATATTGAAGTATCAATATCGCCCATGCCTACCGGCAACCGCGACGGACAAAGGGTATTGCGATGCAGGATTTAACCCTTAAGGGAGGTCGCGCATGGTCTTAGAGACCGTGTTGATTCTTCTAAATGCAAACATTTAACAATGGTCTTCTTTGCTAGTCTCTTCTTTTCAGTAGGTACCTTATTTCTGAACCTTTTTCTACAATCTGACAAAATATTAGGACTGCTTGCACTGGAAATGCGGTGTAATTAATTTTTTAACACTGCAGGTCGTTAGTTTCTAGCTACCACCGAGAGATGGCGTTACTATTTCATTCCTCTTGGCACGATATTTTACTGTTATTCTTTCGCAGAGTGATTGCTACTACACGATATCATATTGTCGCATAATGGTATCTATATAAATATTAATTAATTTTAAAATTTATGTTACTTTAACTATATTTTTTGTTTCTGATTAGCAACACTTGCTATCCTAGGTTTTTCGTAGCTTTTATATCTTTAGTAAATCATAATGAATTATAAAAAATGTCACATAATTATTTTCCATCAATCAAATCATTATTTTATATATTTTTCATCAAGTAAATAGATTATTAATCACATTTACACTTCAAGTTATCCTGAATTTGGATGAAAAAACGTGCATTTGCCACTTCAATCCGATCTCTCTCGTCCCAATATACCACGCGATCTATTAAGGGTTAAAGAGGGCGCCTCTCTCGGCGCTTCGTGGAACAGGGGCGGTTGCGGTGACGAAAGACCGCGCTTGGGCCTCGCCAACAAACTTGACGCTTAAAGCAGCTGCGTCAACTCCCATGAGTTCTTGCGCATGCGCGTAATGAGAGCGCTCGTCGCAGGGAGGAAGGAGGGGATGCATGGATGTCGGTTAGGGTGATTGAACGCCCCAAAAAACATTTCGATAATTGATCGCGGGAAATTTAGATGGAAGTAACAAAGTATAGCTGTTGGTTGAATCAGTATTCTCTTTCGTCGTCGATGTTGTTCATTATTCACTAATTTAAATAAAAGATGGCGCTGTATAATTCTGATTTGGATGTTGCTGCTAAAGTGCCTTAGAGGTGATTTTTTACACGAAGATTTAAAAAAACCTCGTCAAGATATTGGAATTTATTAGGTTCCGGGTTATTTTATGTGGACTTAAGTGCTTTGATTTCATCAAACGCTTTAGTATTTGTAGAGTGTTGCTCATAAATTATCGCGGAGATAATATATTTCATATACTTCGAATATAATTTTTGCTATAAGTCAATTAAGTGAACATGTGTACCTCAAAAGTATTCGTATTGATCGTCTACGATGCTTACTTCACGATCCAAGAATTTTCAATTTTCTACTCTAATAGTCTAAGTTGTTCCTTCTTGTTAATTACCAAGTATGATATGAATTTTCATTTTATAACTTCTCCTTGTACAACCCATTTACAACCACGGTGAGGCAATACGTTTGAATCTTCTTTAAATTTATTGCTTTATTTTCTTAGGATTCATGGCTTAATTCTGAGAGCCTGACGTTTTATTTTTTCCCGATGCACATGTAACGGCTACTTCATTCTCTAGTGCACCGATTCTAAAATTCGTTCACCGTCGACCTCCATATTTATACGCTAATGTGGCCTGGCTAATCATTCAGATAATGCCATAGTCTGGCGTGACTACTACTTATTTCAACCTAAAGCTGAGTGCATTTTCCCCTTCTGCTTGTTTGCGAATGTGTTGCAGAGATTAACGTATTCTGGCTACTGTAAAGAAATTTTGTTATTACTCCGTCGTTGGGATGTTTTCATTTGACTGTTATGCCGTAATTTTTCATGTTAGCTGTTCTGTTCTTTAGCGTGAATTTGTCAAGTGAATTAATAAGGTAATATTTTCGTTTCCTACCTTGAAAACAGGTTTTAAGCCATTCTATTTAGATGAGTAAAAAACTTTAGCACTTTTCCACAATATATTTAACATTGTAAAATTACACAGCACGTGTTTCGGCTTACTAAGCCATCATCAGGTGTACTCTCGTGTAATTTTGCAATTTTAAATATATTTTGGAAAAGTGCTGAAGTTTTTTACTCATCTAATGTGTCTCACTTCCACTATATGACTCCTGATACTGTGAACACCATTCTATTTGTTTAATTCTCACCTAAAGCTTAAACTTCATAAATTATAGAATATAATTATACCGATTGAAATTTAAAGCTAACCTGCATGCATAATATTTGTTGTAGAACGTGCGGACAACCATGCGTTGAAACTTAACACCGCGAGTGCTTTTATTTCGATGACACAGAATTCGTAGAAAATGCAGAATCTCGTCAGAGGAGGAGTTCATTATTGGCCTTGCTATGATAGTCCGAGGTGACTTTATCTCTTTGCCCCTGTAATCACGTGCCTTACAGTGCGCGAATCAATTTGCGGGTAATAATTCGATCGCAGCATTGGTGTGTTAGTAAATGCTCTGTTATAGTTGCCAGTTCGATGCTGTCACAACTGGAGTGAATCCATAGCAAGCAACCAAGCACTCAGTCAATTCCGGAGTTTGGTATCTTTTTTCGTGTATGTTCCTGTGTTTATAGCACTCATAGCAGAGACAGAGAGGGAAAAAACTGTAGTAACTGTAATTCTACAATTCGACCATATATCTCACGCTTACCAACAAGCAAATTTTCCTACAACACGTAACCGTAGGAAATTCCTTTTAGGTTCCCTCATTTTCAAAATCCTCAAGTTTAAACAACCTGGCTATTTAACTGAATTATTTTCATACACTTCCGAGGTTCGAAACAGAAACCTGCGCACCCCTCCTGATGCTCTTTATATTCCAACCCATAGGATCAACTCTACTCCACAACTCCTTCCCGGTAGAAGCAGTTAGACTATGGAATTCACTCCCCTGTGGTATTCGTCAAACATAAACAAAACATCGGTGAACTTATTCCAGACGAAATTATTCAACTACCTTCTTAACCCCACTCTGTCTTTCTCAAAATATCTGTTACGTTTTTCTGCTAATAAACTGATTTGTCCAATTTAAATAATGATCTGTCATCGGGTCGAGTTGTATTTTGTGAAACATGTATTTTACTTTTTATTATTCGATTTGAGAAATGAAACGTTTCACTTAATGTAGTTGTTAACGTTTACGCCTGTTTTCAATTGATATATTGTCTTTTGATGTCTTTTTGGTTTATTTTTGTTTTCAATATTTGTTTAGATGCCCTTCGAGGCCTTTATCATTAATTATGAATTAAATTCACAATGCCTTATGTATCCACCTGAACCTAGGGGAACATGGGATCCTAGGTTATAAATAAAAGTTATTCTATTATATTCTTAATAACTATGGAAAGGACAATTGCCAGATATCAACTGAAGATAAATAAGAAGAACTCTAAGATACTGGCGTTCAGCAAGAAAGAAGAGGCTCAAACCAATGTTACACTAAGAAAACAAAAACTGAAATAGGTGAAAGAGTTCTGTTACCTGGGAAGCCGAGTTACGATTGGACGGAGTCGGATGGGCGAAGCAAGAAAGAAATAGTCATTGTAGAAGCCCAGGCAAAGTAGGCATTCTATCAAATTACTACTTACAGCTGGAAATAAAAGCGCAGAAATAAGAACACAATTCATCAGAACGTACATCTGGAGAATGTTTCTTTACGGCAGTGAGGCATGGACGATGAGAGCAGCGGAGAAGAAAAGGGTGGAAGCATTCGAAATGTGGTGCTACAGAAGAATGCTGAAGATTAAATGGATCGACAGAGTAAGTAACGAGGAAGTGCTAAGAAGAGTGGGAGAAAAGAGAAGCCTGCTGAAAACTCTAAAAAGAAGAAGGGAAAACTTAATCGGCCATATCTTGAGACACGATGGCCTGATGAAGACTATCGTCGAGGGAAAAGTGAACGGGAAGATTGGAAAAGGCAGGCCTCGCATGAGATATATGGAACAGGTCGTGAAGGATATATAAGAAAGAGGAACTACGTTAATATGAAGAGGTTGACCGATAGAAGAATCGAGTGGAGGGCTGCGTCTCTAAGCAACCCCACGATTGTTGACCGATGATGATCTTCCAGTGTTTACTCTACCCTATTTAAAATTCGGAAATGTAGAATACCGTCTGCAACTGGTACTTAGCGGGAGATGCACCCGCTCTGCTCCAAAAGAACTCCATTATTTATTTGTTTGGTACCAAATGTTATTAAATGTGAGTTGTGACTGTTAACTCTGTGATAAATGTATACATAACATGGAAGTAACCTTGAAATAGTGAAATTTAATCACTGAATTGATAACGTTAAAGGGAATTATTCAATTAATATGGGGAATTTCTCCTTGATAACGTTTTCCGTAAGCCTGAAGATTTTCCCTAGAGCAGCGTTTTTTCTAGGGAAATAATTTCCCAAAGCTTAAATGTTCAAAAGAAAAGAGTTATAGGGAAAAAAATTCCGTAGTCAATGAGGGATTTCCCTAGAAAACAAATTTTTTCTCGGGAAATTTAAATTTTTCCCCTTCTTTTCCCTACGTTGTAGGGAAATCTTGTAGGGACATTTCCAACAGGGTACCAAATGTTGTTAAATGTGAGTTGTGACTGTTAACTCTGTGATAAATGTATACATAACATGGAAGTAACCTTGAAATAGTGAAATTTAATCACTGAATTGATAACGTTAAAGGGAATTATTCAAATAATATGGGCAATTTCTCCTTGATAACGTTTTCCGTAAGCCTGAAGATTTTCCCTAGAGAAGCGTATTTTATAGGAAAATAGTTTCCCAAAGATTACATTTTCAAAAGAAAAAATTTCCCTAGAGCAGCGTATTTTCTATGGAAATAATTTCCCAAAGCTTAAATTTTCTATGGAAAAAAGTTCTAAGAAAAAATAATCCGCACAGCAGTGTTTTTTCCTAGGGAAATAATTTCCCAAAACTTATATTTTCCAAGGAAAAGAATTCTAGGGAAAAAATTCCCTAGATTATGATGGATTTCCCTAGAAAACACATTTTTTCTACGGAAATTTCAATTTTTCTCTTGCTTTTCCCTACGTTCTACGGAAATCTTGTAGGGAAATTTCCGACGGGGAAAAAACGGATGGTGGTATAAAAATATCGTTTTGGATTTGGTGAAATTTGCGCTGGCCAAAAAGAGAGAGTCCAGTGTTATATGGCGTGAGTTTGCTCGAATGTGTATCTGCAGTCGTGGATCGATGCCTTTGGGCCGCGTGTTGTAAGTCCATGCGTCGAACGCAGTGCCTCAGCAAGGGCGGGGGAGGCTCATCTGTACTCGTGGCGAAGGGGGAAGATTGAGTTGAGGGAGATGGGAGGAAGCGGACTTTAAGCGCGGTAATATATCTCGTGTGAACTTCTTCCGTTTCTTCATCCGCGCGTCGGATGAAGTGATGATCGTGATGTTCTACGTGATTGATGGTGCATAATAAGTTGGTCGGATTGCGACTACTGCGCACGGCAATGCGGCATGAAGAGGGTGATACGTTTGTGTTCATCCACGCAGGAGAACGTTAGCCGCAACCAATGCCTCTCTACTGTAATATGATTGCTCATTTAGTGAATAGGGGTGTGGATTAATGCTCTCGTGAACATCAAAATTGAAAATGTATTTAAAGAAAATATATACACAGAAAAACGAACAATCTGATATAATAATAATTGTATCAGAAAGAAGATAAACATTTGCAATATACCACACAAAAACACCACATGAAAGGTTGTAAATATGTTGTTTTTATGTGGTAAATTGCAAATTTTTGTGATTGATCATTTATAGCATAGGGTGTGGATTAATGCTCTCTTGAACATCAAAATTAAAAATGTATTTAAAGAAAATACACACACAAAAAAACCAACAACCTGATGTAATAATAATTGTATCAGAAAGAAGACAAACATTTGCAATTTACCACATGAAAGATTGTAACTGTGTTGTTTTTATGTTGTAAATTGCAAATTTTTGTGATTGCTCATTTAGAGGATATGGTGTGGATGAATGCTCTCATGAACTTCAAAATTAAAAATGTATTTAAAGAAATATATACACCAAAAAAAACCAACAATCTGATATAATAACAATTGTATCAGAAAGAAGACAAAAATTTTCAATTTACCCCATAAAAACACTACGTTTATCACATTTTATGTGCTAAAGTGCAAATTTTTGCCTTATTTCTGATATGCTCGAATACCATGCAATATCGCCAGAATATACGGAATTCAATAACTGCATCGCATCGGAGTATGCACATGTTTCCGTGCAGTAACCTAGTGCCTGTCAGTAGTGCATGTTTGGTGATCTTAACCCCCTGCCACACTCCCTCGTGGTGGTTTGCAGGGTATTACGTAGATGTAGATATAGATGAGTTCTAACTGGGTGTTCGTTAATACATTGCATCAATTTAATGAAAAATACTCAAGATTGTCGGTGTTGACGACCTTATTTTTTTATGAATACTTGTCCGCTAGCGTTCCTTTGCTGTTTTGGTCATGAAGATCTGGCTGGAAAATGATTTTAGGATAGGATCATGAACAGCCTAAACATTTTTTATGCTGAGCATTTGATGCTTTGCTTGAAATGGAAAAGTGTTTGATATGAGCTATTAGTGTGACGAAAGAATCTTCTGTTTTCTTTTCTCGTAGTTATTTGAGGAGTCATTCAATGTTCGTGATAAGTAACATCTTTCAATTAGACTTAGGGGTTATATTTGATTCCTCAATATCTTTTGCTCCACATATCCTTGACATAGCTCTCTCAGCTCATACGATATTGGGTTTTGTAATTTGAGTCTCAGAAATCTCTCAAAATGCTGTTTTAATTACTCATTACTATTTAAAAATTACTCATTCCAAATTATTTCTATTCAGATTATTTTTATTAAGAGTATAAAGATATGAGATGTAAATTGGAATATGCTTCTATAGTGTGGAAACCTCACTGTAAGAAATATGTTCAAATATTGGAGAGGTTACAAAAAATGTTTTTACGCAATCTATATTGTACCCAATATAATGTTTATCGAATGCATGATAATTATGTTAGCTGCGAAACCTTAATAAAGGTGTTTGATTTTCAATTTTTGCAAAAAAGAAGAACCGTGAGTGATCTATCTTACTCATATAATTTACTTAATACTGGAGACAATAGTTACTTAAATATCAAAATTTATTTTGTAGTGCCTAGTAACAATGTATGGTTAAAAAGGAAATTTAAGTTGAGCATGGTAAAGTCAAATTACTGTGAATACTCACCACTGAATAGAATGTGCCGATCCATTAACATGTACTGTGAAAAAATTGATTTATGTCAACAAAGAAGTCTCTTTTTTAAATTGATACATGATATAGTTTCTTGATATGTTTCGAAATTTCTGTATTCAATTGATTCCAATGTGTTTTGTATTTTTTTTGTTTTGTTTGCCCTGTAATTATTTTGTTGGGCAAACGTTAAACTCTATAAATAAATAAATATTTTTCATGAGCACTTAATGTCGACTCGAGATTCCAACTACACTCTATCGGACTTTACTCGGAATAGACTTAATTAGACGGAAAAATATGATATTCCAAATTAATCGCTCATGGAATTTTTATTCATGGCGATTGAAATGTTTAGCAAACAATCGGAAGGCAACTGCAGAAAGCTAAATAGTGTAGTTGTTGGTCCAAGTGCAAATCGTAAAGCAGGCATCAAATCGTCAGTTCTGAAGGTGTAGTTTATTTTCACGTTCTGCGCTGAGAGTTAAATTTTAATGGATAATTGGAAAATGAGGAAGGTTCAGGGACTAAATAAAAACCTTAAAGCTGCAGGACTAGAGATCTTTGCCACTCAAAGTTCATCTTCTTAAAGAAAAGTAGAAGGAAACACAAAGACAGGATCGCATGCGACGTCTATCCGAGGAACGGCGACCAAGATGCTGAAGCAAACGCCCAAGAAGCCACCTTCGTCTACATCTACATCTAGATATAAGCCTGCAAGCCATAGTAAAGGTGTGTGGCAGGGGATGAATTCACACGAAACGTGCATTACATATCTTGCATGAAAAGGATTAGTAATGGTATTCTAAAATTATAGTCTAAACTTCAAAATAAAAAAAATGAAAATAGCAAAGCAAGCATGCAATAACATGCTGTTAGTCGGGTTAACTCAGTTCTTATACCAACACGCAGCTACCTATGATATCAATTGATACACTTATATTTTTACTATTGGATACAACTATTCATATCCCTAATTGTACGAGTAAAGAAGGACATTTGAATCTGTCAGTTCGGCAATCAATTTACATAATTTTGTGATTATGGTACAGGTTGGTTGGTTGGTTATTTAGGGGAGGCGACCGACAGCTGAGGTCATTTGCGCCATATAGGATAGGTGGATAATTGGATAATGGTAGGAGTTTTTAGGGAACGGAGGAAGGGTGGAGAGAAACCCGGCGTCGGCATTAGCCTACTCTTAACGAAAGGCGCCAAGGGGACCACGGCTTAACGTCCCATCCGACGGACGGAGTACTGTACTTGAAATGCCCTCCACTAGGCACTCAAGTGGGGACCGGTTTTCCACTGAAAAATCCGCCACTGCCGGGAATCGAACCCGGGCCCTCGGGATGGAAGACCAGTACTCTAGCCACCACACCAACCCGATCCCCTAATATGGTACAGTCTACCGTAGTAAGGTAGAGTTCGTAAAATATTTTCAACGTCATCAGTGACAATATTGTCTTGGAATATAGTTAAGAGATGAAGTCAAAATTTCACCCGACGGTCTGATAATGATTCCCATTTTAATGGACTGGTAACGCTAATATAGTTATCATACCGTCCCTTTACACCTCTTGCCAATCTTCAGTAAACCTATCCGTTTTAATTTCTGTAGTGTATTTAATTGGTATTGCAACCAACGATCTGATAATAATTCCCAACAAAATCCTTCTATTAATTTTGATGCATTGGTAGATGCTCGGTAGCACCTTTTCAGCCAACCTAGCTAGGCAGTGTGCTGCTCTGCGCTGCACACTGCCTGGCTATCTGATCAAACCTTATTCATTCGGAACCCATGCCTTGGCTGCATAATGTACTTGAGGTGGGGTGGGTAACTGATGAAAAGTAACATCGTTTCTTCACCTTGCTCGAAGACAACAATCGAATGATTCATCTCGACGCGCTTTCAGCCATAACATGGAAAATGTCAACGCAGTCACCATGAACAGATATTACGTGCGTGAAAAAATGTCATAACGTACTGGAAGTTGAACGAAGGATGTCTGGAATGCCAAGCCAAGGTTTACATCGTAATATACTTAAAATTTCCTGGGCAGAAGGCCGAAAATATACTCTGAATTCCTGATTTTCGTAGGTCCTGAAGCCACTAGCTCGTCACCACGCACAGTGGGCTAAAATCCAAAATTTTAGGACAAAATTCCAAAATGGCTTTTTTGGAGATAGAATCATGAAAGTTGGTACAAATACTCAAAATTGATTGGCAACCAAGAAATGTCATTTCATTGGCCATGTTTTGTCGCCGTTACCGAGATACAGGGGATCAAACGGAACCAAAATTCCAAAATTACTCCCGACTTAAGTTTTCTACGAAAATCTTCATATTTAAGTTAATGGTGACGCTTTGGGAGGAATTTGATCGGTTAAAATACATATAGGTCTGTTAAAACCACTCTTTCCCGTGACTATGCTTAACCTTGGGAGTTTTTTTCCTAAATTAAGGTGATGTTACGTAACAAAATGGCGGACGCTATTTTCACGCTAAATTTCATAGTAAGTAGTCAATATCTAGCGTTTTACGAAAGTGCCTGTCAAGTGACTCATTTCATATCAATTATTGAAGCTTTCTAAAGGTATATCTGAAATAAAATTGAAAATTTGTTCGCGTCGCCGAAAATTACATTTGATATTTCGTACACACGTCCGGAGCCGGAGACGCGCGCCGGGAGCTGGAAATGCCGTGACCAGAGTAAGTTTTTTCAAGCCATAAGGAACACAACGCTTCCAGTTGGTATTTTTAAAAATATATGTGCATTGGTATCGATGGGTATCGATGCAGAGTAGGATGGTGGTCTTTCGTACCTACCAGTGGTCTACCACCTCGCATGTGTTCCTTGCAACCTGGAGGTAATAGTGTCCAACTTTTATTAAGTTCCACCACTAATGTTCTAATGCTCCTTCTTTTTTAAAGGTATCATTTTTGAACAAATTCCGTGTCGAATTTAACTGGCGGTTCTCAAAATTCAAACGTTAAGTGGGAAAATTGCCGTAACGTCACCGTTTAATGCCTTCATCCGTTAAATATTGTTCTCATCAGATAAGAAAAAGTGTTAATGTCCTTCCTGTTTTCCTTCATTCCTTTTTAAATGGAAAAGTGCTTGGAAAAATGACAAATTCCATGAATATATTCAACCGGGAAGACTAACAACGTAAGTAATTTTTTTGAGAGGAGTTTGGTTGAAAGCAGTATACTCACTCACTCACTACTTAACCTATAGCTTGGAAGCATTCTCAGATTATTTTCAATCCCCGGCAAAGAATAAATTTTCAAAAATTTTCAGAGTTCCCGTAAGTTCCTGAAGGTTCTCAAAAATGTAAAATTCTTCTCTGATCTTCAAAATTCACTTTAGAACAAATTCCAAAGGAATAATTAAATACGCTCAATCATCTTCTTGCTATATTTTGTTTCAACAGCTAATTTTTTTAATTTTTATTGCTTAGCACTGTAGCGAGTAGAGCTTTTTAGTGTCGTTCAGTCACTGATGCTGAAATATTTTGATTTACTATGGAAGATTTTTCAGGTTAAATGTTCTCAATGATCTTGTTCTCATCTTTACGCAAGGCATGAAAAGTACTGCAGAGGCTTTTAGGCAATGGGGGTGTTTACTCGGAACTGAAATCGCAATTTTGTACACGAAATCGTTAGATGGAAACGAAAAAAGAATTTTAGTGAAAAAATTCATCTTCTAACCACAACCATTCACTCGTAAATCAAAAATTAAAATAAGCTTAAGGTAACTCCCAACGAAAAAGCTGCTGTGATAACATTGACGCCATTTTCCTCCCGTCCTTGACTGTTCTTATGGGAAGGGTGGAAGAGTGGAGGTGGGTTCTCGGAAGGTCTGCTCGAACAGATGCTGTCGCAACTGCTCCTATTGGCAGAGTCAGCTGTGTCCCCCCCATTGCGATAAGGAAAAGTAGCTTCCCGGGCTCAGTTGTGATTGGACGAAGTCGATATTCGTCAGAGGTTGCACCACGCCCACTTTTCCGAAAGGGTTAAAAACATTTTTTCGCCGGTTATAACTCGAGAAATAATTGACTGATAAAAAAATGGAGAAATACCGGTCTTTTTATTGTGAAAACTCTATCAGATTCGGCAATAACAAATATGGTAAACGACCCCATTCCTATTTATGGATGACTTTCCGTATTATACCCTGATCAGAGCAGTTTTTGGGGCGCCTTCCACAGAATGAACTTGCAACGTATCTTTGCTTGTACCAAGTCTTAGTTAGTGACAGCACTCGGAAACCCACTTGCCAGTTGAGAAATTAATTATATATTAACAACTCATATCAGGTTAAAAGCTTCATCTACATCCACGTAATTCCGTACGATCCGCCGACATACAACGAAGAGCTACAAGGCTACTCAAGGCTACTACTTTATGAAAACATGTCAGATATATCAGTCACATGCAACAAGATTGTTAGTATTTACATAATAACGAAGTGATAAATGGTTCGAGAGGCACGCTCTAAATATACTTATTAGCATTTCCCGTTGTGTATGTGTACCTTCCCATCCCTATTCCTTCCTATTCTAATTCAACTTCAGCCTATTCAGGCAAATTTCATTCTCATCATCTTCATTGGTCAACAATCCTAGGATTGGTTTGACGCAGCCCTCCGCTCGATTCTTCTATCGGCCAACATCTTCATATTAACGTAGTTCCTCTCTTTCACGTCCTTTACGACCTGTTCTATATAACTCATACGAGGCCTACCTTTTCCATTCTTTCCGTTCACTTTTCCCTCGACGATTGTCTTCATTAGGCCATCGTGTCTCAAGATATGGCCGATTAGGTTGTCCCGTCTTCTTTTTAGAGTTTTCAGCAGACTTCTCTTTTCTCCTACTCTTCTTAGCACTTACTCGGTCGATCCATTTTATCTTCAGCATTCTTATGTAGCACCACATTTCGAATGCTTCCACCCTTTTCTTCTCCGCTGCTGTCATCGTCCATGCCTTACTGCCGTAAAGAAACATGCTCCAGATGTATGTTCTGATGAACTGTTTCCTTATTTTTATGCTTGTATTTCCAGCTGTAAGTAGATTCTTATTTTGATAGAATGCCCTCTTTGCCTGGGCTATTCTACTTGATATTTCTTTCTTGCTTCGTCCATCGTTGGTGACTCTGCCTCTCAGGTAACAGAACTCTTCCACCTCTTCCAGTTTCTGTTTTCC
This sequence comes from Platycnemis pennipes, assembly GCA_933228895.1. Taxonomy (NCBI): domain Eukaryota; kingdom Metazoa; phylum Arthropoda; class Insecta; order Odonata; family Platycnemididae; genus Platycnemis; species Platycnemis pennipes. The sequence continues at coordinate 11,115,042 of OW121850.1, read as the reverse complement.
TAGTATAACGTTGGTTTTTGCCTCCTCTCTCTTGCTGCATACCAATATTTTAGTTTTCTTCTTATTGATCTTCAGATGATAACTGACCGTTGTCCCTTCCATGGTTGTTAGCATTTTATTCAGCTCCTTTTCTGTCTCTGCTATGAGAGCTATGTCATCAGCGAATCGTAGCATACAGATTGTTTCTCCGTGGATGTTCACTCCAGAACACTTCTCCTTGAGTTCATTGATTGCTCTCTGGATGCAAACATTAATAATTACGCGAGAAAGTGCACACCTTGTCTCACTCTAATTCGACGAAACTGATTATAAGAAGTGACCTAAAGTTAATGTCATTCTTTCGATCTTCTTTCATTCTTTGCCATTCCTTTTTTCTTGTTTTCCTCTCGTGACTTGTGATTCCTAACTCCCTGATACTCACCATTAACGCCATGGCTTATAAGGTCACAAATATATTTAGGTGCCGTGTACTATTTTAAATTTGCATGGCTTCATACTGGTATAGGGTCCAGGTGTATTGCTCGACTAGATGTTTGAAGAAAATGGTACACTCCAAAGTATCCAATAGTATAATCCAATTTCCTGTTCCAATCACCAGAAAAAGTTGCTTTTTTACCGAATAGAAATGATTACCTCGATACGTGGAGTAGACGTAATGATTTTGTGCGTAGAATTATTGTGTCCTGTATGACCATGAGGATTTTGAACTTTATGTATATACTTTTAGAAGTCCCTGCAGGAGAGTAATGTGGTGACATTTAGTAGTAGTATTTGGAGAAGTAAACTTAAAAATCGACCATGTAAAGAGACCTTAAAGGCAAAAGAAATCTTTACAGTTACATTTACAGTTGGCTGTTGCGGTCATGCCAAGGTTAAATTACAAGAGGTCCCTTTGATTGCAACTGCTGGGCCATCACACTCTCTCTGCATTATTAGCCGTTGGACCATTCATCTCTATATCTACATAATACCCTGCAAGCGACAATGAAGATGTGTGGCAGGGAGTGAAATCTCACCAAAAATGCACTACATATCATGCATAAAAAAAGGATTGGTATTTAAATACATTAAATGTGGACTACAGGAAGCCGCAAAAGAAGTTCTTGGAAGAAGAAAAGTTGCCAAGAAGAAGCCATGGATCACGGAGGAAGTCTTAGAATTGATTGAAGAAAGAAGAAAGTACAAGAATGCGAAAACTGAAGAAGGGCAGCTCTGCTACAAAAGAATAAGGAACGAAATAAGTCGCAAAGCAAGGAAAGCTAGAGAGCTGTGGTTGAAAAATCTTTGCGAAGATGTACAAAGCAACCTTGCACTTGGAAAGGTGGAAGCGGCCTACAGCATAGTGAGGAACCACTTCAAGGAACGGAGCGCAAGATGCAATGCCATAAGGGACAAGAATGGAGAAATTTTGATTGAAAACGAGGACAAAGTGAAGAGATGGAAAGAATATCTGGAAGATCTCTACAATGGAAAAAATCTCAGCACAAAAGCTATTGAAGAGGAAAGCGAGGTGGAAATAGATGATATGGGGGCATCAATATTAAGATCGGAATTCGACGCTGCAGTAAGAGATCTTCGGATGAATAAGGCCTCAGGTATTGATGATGTCCCTGCAGAACTAATTAAAAATGCAGGAGAGAAGACATTAATTCATCTCTACAAAACCATCTGCGACATGTATTCAACAGGGGAAATTCCAAGGGACTTCGAGAAAAACATCATCATTCCTATTCCCAAGAAGAAGAGAGCAGAGAAATGCGAAAATTTTAGGACTATAAGCCTGACGACACATGCATCGAAGATACTGACCAGGATCATCTACAGAAGAATAGAACGAAAAGCAGAGGAGTTCCTGGATGAAGATCAATTCGGATTCAGGAAAAGTAAGGGTACAAGGGAAGCAATATTGGCACTTAGGCTACTTATAGAGAAGAGAATGGAGAAGAACAAACCGACGTTCATTGCATTTGTGGATTTAGAGAAGGCCTTTGACAACGTGGATTGGGATTCAATGCTTGGAATTCTGAAGGGAATTGGAGTGTCCTACAATGACCGAAGAATTATACACAGTCTGTACAAAAACCAAGTTGCTGTGATTAAATCTGGACCCAGCTGTGAAGAGGCAAGAATAAGGAAAGGAGTGAGACAAGGCTGCGCACTGTCTCCCGTAATTTTTAATGTTTACATCGAGAGAGCCATAAATGAAGTCAAGGAGAAGTGTTCTGGAGTGAAAATCCACGGAGAAACAATCAGTATGCTACGATTCGCTGATGACATAGCTCTCATAGCAGAGACAGAGAAGGAGCTGAATAAGATGCTAACAACCATGGAAAGGACTATGGCCAGATATCAGCTGAAGATCAATAAGAAGAAGACTAAGATATTGGTGTGCAGCAAAAGAGAAGAGGCGAAAACCAACGTTAAACTAGGAAAACAGAAACTGGAAGAGGTGAAAGAGTTCTGTTACCTGGGAAGCAGAGTAACCAACGATGGACGAAGCAAGAAAGAAATAGTGAGTAGAATAGCCCAGGCAAAGAGGGCATTCTTTCAAAAGAAGAATCTACTTACAGCAGGAAATACAAGCATAGAAGTAAGGAAACAGTTCATCAGAACTTACATCTGGAGCATTTTTCTTTACGGCAGTGAATCATGGACGATGACAGCAGCGGAGAAGAAAAGGGTAGAAGCATTTGAAATGTGGTGTTACAGAAGAATGCTGAAGATTAAATGGATCGACCGAGTAAGTAACGAGGAAGTGCTAAGAAGAGTAGGAGAAAAGAGAAGTCTGCTGACAACTCTAAAAAGAAGAAGGGAAAACTTAATCGGCCATATCTTGAGACACGACGGCCTGATGAAGACTATCGTCGCGGGAAAACTGAACGGGAAGATTGGAAAAGGCAGGCCTCGTATGAGATATATGGAACAAGTTGTGAAGAGTGTAAAAGAGAAGAATTACGTCACAATGAAAAGGTTGGCCGATAGGAGAATCGAGTGGAAAGCTGCGTCAAACCAATCCTAGGATTGTTGACCAATGATGATGATGATGATGATGATTTAAATACTGTTCTAAACTACACTATTTAAAAAAAAAGATAAAAATAGCAAAGCAAACATGCAAAAACATGCCGTTAGTTGGGTTAGCTTCAAGTCCTTATGCCAACATGTAGCTACCAATGTTATCCATTGCTACACTCGTATTGGATATATTTACCGTTATTCATATCTCTAATTGTACGAGGAAAAAAGGACATTTTGAATCTGTCAGTTAGGCAATCAATTTCTCTAATTTTGTAATCATGGTCCAGTCTACCATAGTATGTTGGGGTTTGCAAAATATTTTTAGCGTCATTACTCAAAATATGGTCTTGGAATTTATTTAAGAGATTAAGTCTCAATTTCAACCTGCGACGTGACAATTATTACCGATTTAATTCATTTAATAGACTGGTTACGGTAATAAGGTTATCGTACCGTCCCTTTACATATCTTGCCGATCTTCGCTGCACACGTTCAAGTTCATTATTTAGACCGATTTCGTAGGGATCCCATACACTGGCAGCATATTCCAAATGAGATCTAACAAGGGAAAACCTGTAATATAGGTGGCAACACTGTGTCTGCAATGTATGTGGCTGCACTTCTGACACCATGTATCGGGATTGTTCTTAATGATCGTGACAACCTTCAGGTTTGACGATCTTTATTACTCCCTGGAACAATGCTCAACAACCGGGTTAGGCCGGCACACAGTAGGTACTGCCATCTACAATACAGGCACAGTGTTGCCACATATATTGCAAAACCATTGTGACGTTTCTCACATCACTTTCCCTCATGTCGTCGGATGTACGATCTTGATTACGTTTGAAATTGAATTGACGCTAGCATACTTCCAGTCCATCGTCAATAACCGCTCTTGGCGCGAATTACGATGCCTAATCTGTCGTTTCAACTCCCTCTCTCTTGACAGAGAGGACGCGTGGCGATAATTAAGCCCTCAAAACATTGCTACTCTCTCTCTCTCCCTTGATGTCTCCCAGTTCTCGTGGAATAGCGTGCCAGGGGTGAGGAAGGGGTGGTGCGAGGATTCTGGGAGGGATTTGCATTTGAAATCGGCACCTGCGAACAGAGAGGCGGGTGAGATCCCCTTTCCCGCACCTGCATCAATTTGTCTTAAATTTTGAATATCTTCCGAGATTTCTGGGGAAAAAATAGAAGAGGAATGCAAGCGTTGAAATAAATGATTATTACCCTGCCCTTAAGGTGGCCCCACCGAATTATGAAGTGGATGTCATTTTTGTACACATTTCAGGACACATCATGTTTTGGCCCCTCTATCGATTGGCAATAAAATAATTTGGCCTTTCCATAATATATTTGAAGATAAAAGACGTTGAAAATCAGATATTTGCTCTTGCAGTAAAATTTGCAGATTATTAATGTAAAGAGAAATGTCGTTTTGACGAAAAAATAATATAAGATGCGCAATTGTATGTAGACTTTAGCATTGTAAAAAATTGCTCGCCTTACCAAACTTTTTTAAATTCATATTAATAAATGTTTGCTCGAAATTAAAAGCAGAAAAGTCTTAGTTGCATGAAAATAGCGCCACAGCATGTTGTTATCATTGGCAACGGTGACGGAACGTGCTTACAAGCCTATTTAATAAATTAATTAAGGAATTACCTTACTAAGGTCATTCTTATATATTTTATGTAATTTAAGTATTTCATTGGTTATTGACATGGTGTAATTAATACCAATGCTTCAAAATGGTAGCAGCGTCATTGTTACCAATCAATTTTCAAATAGATGTATATTAATAAAATTCAAAATAAATAGTTGTATTTGCAAGGGAATAGTTTAAAACTAATTAAGAAAATCTTTAACCTATTTCAGAATACGTATGAGTGGGATAGAGCATGTATTCTTACTTTGTAAATTAAACGTGGCAACAACACGTCAGTCATGTTCCGAAGTGAAAATGAGTTAAAAGAGCTTTACCTTACTCTTACCAAGGTCCTTCTTATATCTTTTATGTAATTTAAATATTTCATTGGTTATTGACATGGTGTAATTAATACCAATGCTTCAAAATGGTAGCAGCGTCATTGTTGCCAAACAATTTCCTAAAATATCGACATAAATAAAATTCAAAACAAAGTATTTGCAAGTGAATAGTAAGTTAACTAACTAAGTGAATAACTAGTAAACTAAGAAAGAAAGTTTTTAATCTATTATAGAATACCTACGTATTAGCGAGATTGAGTATGTATTCTCATTTTGTAAATTAAACGTGGCAAATACACGTCGGCCATTTTCCGAAGTCAAAAAGAGTTAAAAGCGCTTGTAAAAAAATAGAATGCAACTACAACACGATATAAAATAGCATAGTCATACAATTATTGTGCATGTGGTATCACCCTATAGATGATTTTCCATATAGGTGTTTTTCTGGATCGGTATTTATTCATTAAATATCATAGCTCTTTTACGGGATATTGAATCGCGGAGTCACGGTGGACCCACCTTAAATGTGCTACGGCAGGTCTTATGAAACTAATATACTGAAAACGTCTAGGCTGACATCAGCATTAGCAGCGACAACGTGGAGAGACCAATGTAATTATTTCGGTGCAATATTCAGTGCCTTATTAAGACTGTGACACAATCATCGTAAACGGGTGACGTGAGTCGTTCACGTAAGATGGGAACTTTTTCTCTAGTGGACACAATCGGCACACGCGACCCTCAGGAAAAAGTTGACTGACGATGGCGCGAAAGTGAATCCGTAGCAAATGTAAGCAGAAGCTAACGACTAATGTCTAGAGCAGGCCCGCTGCCTTATTCCATTGAGCAATTAGGAAATGAATCGCTTGCATCGCGTGTCTGCTGCATGTATTCCAAATGGGGGAGCCGACGGGCCGCGCGAGAGAAAATTGTAAATGTTTAAATATTTATAAAAAACGCATTTATGAATTGGCACTAAATTTTATTTTTGAAATAGTTAGCTGGGTGTGTTTAGATTACGGAAAAAAAGTTTCGGCCGATTCTGAGATGGAGTATTTGAGAAAAGTTTATTAACAATTTTTTAAACATTAGTAATTAACAACAATAGGGTTTAGAAGAGAATAATTTGTTATTGATATATTTGCACTAAAAAATATTTAGCTTTAAGAAGAGGTATTAATCATTGCTGTTTGACAATGACAAGCGGAGATATAAGTGATAATATGATTTAAGGCTCGGATTTTTGCTAAAAATGCGAAAAAATTAAAACATGCCTAATTCGCTCAAAAAATTTTTTTTCACAAAACTGTCTGAGGGTATTCAGTTTGAGTTAATTTTGTTCCCATACACCAATTTTTATCAAAATCTGAGACCCTAAGGGACAAACGTTTGTTGAATTGAGGTGGAATGACCCACTGACATTCCTGAAAATAACTTTTTACAAACTTATAAATATTTTTATGTTCACCAACAAAAGGATCCATAAAACTAAACTCACTAACACTATTTTCCCAATGATAAAGTCTGTAATTAATGTTTAACTAACTTGGCGAGATGTTTGTTAGTAGGAAATGGTCCTCCTTGCTTATTAATTTAAGACAGTTACGTTCAGAACGACAAGCTTGTACGTCCAGATGGATTCCGGGGAAACAACTGTCAAGTACTGAACGTAACTCAGCCAGGCTTACAGGCACTTTTCATAAGCACTGCGTTTGCAGAGAGAAATAAATGATTATTTTATAAATAGAGAAATCGGTCCCACTGTAATTATCCTGTGTCTTTGTACCTTTTCCTACTCCATATTTTCATTAAATGTTGTCTCCCACACCCAAAAACCACGTTTTTTGCATTTTTCTCTCCACCACAAACTGCTAAAACTCCAAAACTACAACCAAATCATTGAGACATAGAATCCACACTCAACGCACCAAACCTCACTCTTTTAGCTCACAACTTGGGAGAGAGCAAAACAAAACGGATTCAGAATGAACTGACTGACACGCTACAAAATTAATATATATTCGAATTAACCTGCTGATTTAGCAACAAACATTAATACATTATAAACGTTTAATACCTTCTTTCAACAATTAGAAAAGTACTTCAAAACGCCTAGCTTTGAAATTCACAATTCATACACAAGATGGGGGCCGGTATGCAAAAATTGTTTTATTTCACTATCTGCACATGGAAAACGTCAAATAATAATTTCATACTTACAAAATTGAATGATGAACTAATTCCACTTTCTTCACCTTCTTCAATCCAATTTTTGCCCCTTTACCGAAAACGTAAACACATTTAATTAGCAACGTAAACAAATTTGCATAGCAACGGGTTTACCATGTTAAATGATGGGGAAAACACCATTTTTCTCTTGAATTTTTCTCTGTATCACAAGCTGCTAAAAAACCAAAATTACTACCAAATCATTGAGACATAGAATCCTCACTCAACGCACCAAACCTCACTCTTTTAGGTCAAAACTTGGGAGAGAACAAAACGGATACAGAATGACGGACGGACTGACTGACACGCTACAAAATTAATAAGTATAAATAGACTCTAGAGGTACCCACGCCTTATCCATGCCGTTAATGAAGTTACCAGATCCCTTAAGTTTATTATCGTTCGGTAATTAATTTGTGAAAACCGTGTTTAAACCTCCGTAACTAAATTCTCACGATCTTACCAATGACGACTATCACAAGCAAGCTGTTTCATGTCATTAGTTCTCTTGTTGCTTTTAATGCTGATTTTATCCTACAAGTTTCTTAGTATATTAGTTTCATTAGCCCTGCCGTAGTACATTTGAGAGCAAGGTAATTAGCATTTATTTGAATGCTCGCGTGCCTCAGGAATTTCGGAATCAATGCAAAACTTAGACCATCTTTGACATGGGCCCACGTTTCACATTCTCCGGCTCAGGAAGAGGCAGTAATCCATGCGCCCTCTTGCCGCTGCAGTTAAACAAGCCAGGGGTTGAGCAGGGGAGGGGGGAAGTGTCGTTTAGCATTGAAGGCACGGACGTGCGGGAGGAATCCGAGGAACGTCGCTCCTTCGGAAATTCGTCGAGCCTGCTTCGGGAGGATCTTCACGCGTTACCGTGGGGGGTACCGTTCGGGAAATCCGATTGCACATAGTCGACTGCGATGCGGAAACGTAGCTCCACGATAGTATCTGGACGAAAAATATGCAAGTGCTAGGGCTGAAGGCTATATTGCTTCTATTTTATATTCTACTAGTCAAGATTTTGAGAGAGTACTCTTGATATGTTTCCCTTCTTCTCCACCTATTTTCTTCAAGTCTTCTTTCCCTACACCATTTCTTTATAGTACGGTTGGTATGCCTTGAATGTCTCAAAGGAAGTGGAGAATGTTTTGTTGGAGTTCATTTCTTTTCCTGAATATACAAAAAAAACAAAAATAATGTATCAGTATGCAGAAAGAGAAAATAAGCCAGGATCGATGTTAAACAAATGAAAGAAAAAATCGAGGAGGTTGAAGTGTTCTGTTACCTGGGAAGCCGAGTAACCAGCGATGGACGAATAGAAGAGAAATTTCCGGTAGAATTTCCCAAGCGAAAGGGTCATTTTTCCAAAAGAAAGAAAGAATCTACTTACCGCTGGAAATACAAGTGTAGAAGTAAGGAAACATCATCAGAAGATTCATCTGGACATTCAATTATATGGCAGCGAAGAATGGACGATAACAGCAGCAGAGAACTTCAACTGTTGCAGTCTCTACTTTGTGGAATCACGGCATGATGGGAGAAATGATTCCCTTTGTACTTAGTCCACGAATTTCTTTTAACCCAACTGGTTTCGACGTCATCATCAGGGGTACAATCTCCCTGATTGTACAGATTGGAGTTGTACCCCTTGTACCCTGTGTTGGATTGTACTGATTGGAGGTTGTACCCTGATGATGACGTGCTAACGTCGAAACCGGTTGGGTTGAAATAAATTCTTTGGAATAAGTGCAAAGTGAATCATTTCTCCCAGCAGCAGAGAAGTCCAGGCTGGAAGCATTTGAAATGTGGTGCTATTGAAGAATAATGAAGATAAAATGGATCCATCGAGTGACAAACGAAGACGTGTTAAGAAGAGTGGTAGAGAAGAGATGTCTGCTGAAAACATTAAAAAGAAGACGGGACAACTTAATGGGCCACATCTTGAGACACGATGGCCTGATGAAGACATATTGCCGAGGGAAAAGTGAACGGGAAGAATGGAAAAGGCAGGCCTCGTATGAGGTATATGGAGCAAGTTATGAAATATGTAAAAGAGAAGAGTCAATATGAAGAGGTTGGCCGATAAAAGAATCGAGTGGAGGGCTGCGTCAAACCAATCCTAGGATTGCTGTACGAAAGCTTGATATGGTGAAAGAGGTTTTGCTTCTTGGGTAACAGAATAACCTACGATGGACAAAACTACGAGGAAATAATCAGTAGATTGGCCCAAGGAAAGAGAGTATTTTTCAAAAAGATGAATTGACTTACGGCTGAAATCAATGATAGAAACAAAGAAAAAATCTTTCTGGAACTTATATATTAGGCACACTCCATATTGGCAGTGATGCATGGACTGTAGGAAAAGGTAATCTAGGAACAGTCTAATTATTGTGTTATTGAAGATTATTTAGGTTAAAATGGATATATTGACTGTGCAACGAATAGATTCTTAGAATAGTAGAACATTTAAAAAATTATACAGAATATTCTGAAATGATGCCGGGCATACTTGACACGTATCGTGAGGAGATATGCCTGATCAAGACAGCCGTCGATGGAAAAGAAAATGAGAACAGTGGAAAAGGAAGGTATGATAAGAGATTGATAGAATAAGACGTTAGGTGTGAAAGACAAGTTTAGTTAATTTACCGATATTGGCCAGTAAAAGAATTAAGTAGCTAATACATCTTTTCGTTCTCAGACATATTGTTTAGAAAGAGGAAAAGGAAAGACTTAAATATTTTATATTACCAATTTTAAACGTTATATTGTTCTATCCTTCTGAAGAAATTAATTTGGATAATTTTTGTAAATAAATAGGCATAATTTTCTATTGAATATGTGCAAGAATATTTAAAGGATTTTCAACTATAATTAAATAATGGTGGAAATTAGAATATGGCAATTAAATTATTTCGTAAAAATTAAAATTCTTCAGCTCCTTCTTTGATTCAATTGCTGAATATCATTGAGAATCGAACTGGAGGATTGGAACAGAAATACTTATTTTGAACACCAGCCTGAGAAATTTCCTTAGGATACCGTTATTACTACTGCTGACAGATAGTATTTGGAAATTAATGTGGTCTCAAAGTTTTAGCGGGTGCCCCATACTTAAATGCGCATACTTAAGACGAGAGAAAAGGTATAAGGTTGGAATGGAAGGGAAAGGAGGAAGGGTGGAGAGAAACCCGGCGTTGGTACAGCCTGCTATTAACGAAAAACTCAGAGGGCTCTGCGGTTTAACTACCCATCCGATGAAAGGGAAGGGAATTGAATTGATTTTCTGTGCTTTATGCTGTACAATTAACAGTACACGAGCATCAATGTGAACGCCAAAATCACATAGGTGAAAACGAATATGAAAAAATCATAGGGTTCATGGTAACAAATAAAATAAAAACTTTTAGTCCATTCCACTCTTTTTTAACAACCGACATATGTTTCGACAAATTTTGTCATTCTCATGGTTTATCACGATTTCTCAAGGTCATTTAAAAAAATTGTCGAAAGTAAAGTAAAGTAAAATTAATCGAAATGCAATTTCGCCGTTTTTTCCGGACGAATTTTATATTTTTGTTTCAATGAAAGGGACAAAGATATGGTTCAAACGGATGACGTTTTTTTTTTACTGTGCGTGCGCGATTCGAGAAAATTCATGAACGTATTATTGTCGATCTCTGGGGAGGAGTAAAGGAAAGCAAAAGGCTGGGCATTGCCTTCGTCCATTGTGTCCTGTAGGCGGTGCTAGAAGGTGGCCTTCATTCCCCATCATATATTATCCTTCCAGCATCCGTGTCTCCTCTCCAATCCTTCAAATTTATCCTTCGCTCCACTCTCAATGGTGTTTGTGGTCCATGCGGCATACCATCGGCTGACTTACGTGACGTAAATTATGCAGACCATCTTTCCCCATCCAATCGCTCGCCGCTCCTTCTCCACTCCCTTGTTTCGGGCCTTCTAGCGGGCCCACAGACACCACACCACGAAGTCCCTCAGAAGAACCGGACAGAAATATGCATTGCGGTTTTCATAATGCCATTTTTCCCGAAGTTTTTACAAACTCTCCTCTATTTTTTTTGTTAGCCTGTTTATTTAATATAGCAGCGTGCTTGGCAAGACCAATGCACTAAAATATAATATTAATCATCTTCATAATTGGTCAACAATCCTAGGATTGATTTGACGCTTCCGTCCACTCGATTCTTCTATCGGCCAACCTCTTCATATTGACGCAGCTCCTCTCTTTTACATCCTTCACGACCTGTCCAATATACCTACCTTTCCCATTCTTCCCGTCCACTTTTTCCTCGGCGATATGTCTTCATCAGGTCATCGTATCGTAAGACGTGGCTTATCCCTTCTTCTTCTTATAGTTTTCAGCAGACATTCTTTTCTCCCACTCTTCTTAAGACTTCTTCGTTTGTCATTCGGTCGATCAATTCTTCGTTAGCACCAAATTTCAAATGCTTCCAGCTTTGACTTCTCTGCTGCTGTCATTGTCCATGCTTCGCTGCCATATAGTAGAATGCTTCAGATGTATGTCCTAATGAAAAGTTTCCTCACTTCCACGCTTGTTTTTGCAGCTGCAAGCAGAATCATCTTTTGGTTAAAGTCCATTTTCGCTTGAGCAATTCTACTGGCATTTTCCCTTTGCTTTGCCCATCCCTGGTTACTCGGCAACCTTGGTAACAGAACTCTTCCACCTCCTCGAGATTTTGTTTTCCTAGCTTAACGTTGGCCCTGGCTTTTTTTCTCCGACTTCTTACTAATACCTTTTTGTTAGCCTGTTTATTTTCTTATGGATGCGTAGTTAAGACGATAAATATGAGATAATATGATTTAAATGCCACTAAAAACATCTAATTATGTTAATACTTTTCCGAAATTGCTATTTTCAATTGGTTTAGATAATTACGCTTAATGCCAATGAAAATCGCTTCTTTTTAGCTAATGATCAAACTCTTGGCAGTATCTGCAATGGTTTATCTTTTGTGTGGATGTTGAATATCTGCTACTTTTTTGCTTTTTACGCAGCAGGTTGGAAATTGCATAAACTCCTATTGAAAACTCTGAAACTAAGAAAATTTAGTGATACATCAGTATGGCAGTTTGAATAATATGTGATTACACATGTTTGTACGAGGTTAATGTATTTTCTCTTTGAATGGAGGCTCTTACAATCAGTGGCTATCAATATATATTATTTATTTTGGAATAGTGGCCGCAAAAAGTCGTTCTGAAAAAGTATCACAGAATATATCTCAACAGTGCATTGGAAAGCAGTATGCCTCACACGAAATCTATTAGTTGTAATCCTGATTCCTCATAGCGTGAGCGTTCATTTTGGCTTCAAGTTTCACGTGAAGGTAAGGAGATGGAGAAGCTCTCTCTATACCTTAGCTAGCTGTGAAGTACAAGATGGACGCGCGAACCAGCCCATTTTCACTAGTCCATTCCATTACGTGATATCCATGTTAGACACAATTTATTTATGTATTGAGTTTAAATTTCAAAGATATCTCTTTGCTTGGCACCCTTGTTTCTGATTATGTAAGTAAGAGGTGATACATTCCCGAGGTAAATGGAATCAGTATTTATTACTACTCATCTCGTATTTATAGGAATTTATCCTTATTCCTACGCTATTCCATCCTATTCCTCGTCCAGGGGCACTATTTATTAGTACTGCTTCCGTATTCCACGGAGTACTAGGAATACGAACAGCGCAGCCTGTCAGTATTCCTTGGGAAAAGTATCTTATTTATCAGTAGTTGGGATGGTCCAGTATTGGTAGAGAATTGCATCGTATTTCCCACGACAACCATATTCAAACAATTTGGCGGAAATCTTTTATTCATCTGACGAAGAACTCGTAGTTATTCTCTTTTATTTTATCTTAAGGTCATTCAAAAACATCCGTAAGATTAGTACGAAGGAAATATTAACATTTGTATGGAGTGTACATTCCGTTTTAGCTTCGGTTCGAAACAGGCTATAAAGGCTGAAGAAATGGAATTATCCACTGTCACCAATAAATCAGCCACTAACAAGGTTTGATACCATAAAGCGGGAAATTATAAGGTAAGTTACATTTTAGTAGAACTAAATCAGAGCGAGGTTGAAGGAGCAGATGATTTTACTGAAAATGGCTAGAACATGTTGGTTCCCGTAGTCACTTTTTAGACCACACGTGAGTTCCCGTGGACTGAAATAGAATTAGTATTCTTTTACAAATTTTAGTAGTTCCTATTTAAGTATTTTATTGTCCGATGTTCTCACTGTGATACTAGACAACGTCCTTAGTAGTCTTAAATACTAGTCGTAACGGGTCTTAAATTAAAATAACTAAGCAAATTGTATCTTTTTAATAAATACAACGATATCAAGCACAGGTTAACATATAAACGCTAAAATGACGCATTTTGAAAAAGCTCACATGAGATTAGGGGAGGGGGTTGAGCCAAATCTCTCGACATCTCACCAAGGGGGGAGTGGAGGGGGGATTGAAAAATCGCCTCACGTAATTAACGGATGCCACCTTATCACCCTGTATTTTAATTTTGTCATTAACATGTGATTAGAAATTTATAAATTCAGACATTTAATTGTCTCAATTTTTTGCTGTAAATCAACGTAGATGCTAAATAAATGCGTATAAATTTTGCCGTAAAGAATACCGGTAAGTACGTAAAGAATACCGATAAATACTTTCAGTGAAATACCTATTAATGCATACATGAATACCAGTCAATACTACTGGGTAGTATTCCTGCGTCTCGGTGGAAATACTTTTGCAATATTAATAAACACATGAATACGGAATACTGATAAATGCCGTATGAATACTGTTGCCATTTACCTCGGGTTGGTTCTGGTTCTAATATTTATGACCTTTTTGAAAACGAATTTTCTTTGAGGATGCGCTAACTGCGTTTAGAGACCTACAAGAATTTCTGGAACTTTTCTTCATACGTTTCTCGGTTCGGATCAGGTCTTCAGCCACATGTGCTCTTCACAAGGATCGATAGGTGGATGGAGCCATCTGCTCCCCATGAGTTTGAATATTTCAGCCTCAGCTTCGCCTGAAGCGGAGAGAACTTAATGGATTGGGAGAATTTGCATACACCTCGCGCCTTATCGATACGGAAAAGGATCGTAATGCATCGATCCTGTGCCTTATGGAATTTCTTCTTCCTACTGGCACTTACATTTTTACTCCCTCTCTCTCTCTTTCATCCATTTCTTCATTTTCATCATTGGCTAGCACTCTTTTATCAATTTTCTCTGACAACGAAGTATATTTTAACTTTTATAGGTTTTGTGTATCTTACAAATTAATTATGCATTATTGTAACATATTAAGTTTTCAAAAAGAGTTGCAAAAGAGAAACATTCCATAATATTTAAACGATATGATGTGTGAAAATCGCCTTTTTTTTAAGCTAGGAGTATTCATCATTGGTCAACAATCCTTGGATTGGTTTGACACAGCTTTCCACTCGCTTCTTCTATCGGCCAACCTTTTCATTGTGACGTAATTCTTCTCTTTTACATCCTTCACAACCCGTTCCATATATCTCATACGAAGTCTGCCTTTTCTATTCTTCCCGTTCACTTTTCCCTCGACGATTGTCTTCATCAGGCCATCGTGTCTTAAGATTTGGGTGATTAAGTTGTCCCTTCTTCTTTTTAGAGTTGTCAGCACACTTCTCTTTTCTCCTACTCTTTTTAGGATTTCCTCGTTACTTACTCGGTCGATCCATTTGATGTTCAGCATTCTTCTGTAGCACCACATTTCGAATGCTTTTCCACCCTTTTCTTCTCCGCTGCTGTCATCGTCCATGCCTCACTGCCGCCGTAAAGAAATATGCTCCAGATGTATGTTCTGATGAACTGTTCCCTTACTTTTACGCTTGTATTTCCAGCTGTAAGTAGATTCTTCTTTTGATAGAATGCCCTCTTTGCCTTGGCTATTCTACTAACTACCTATTTCTTTCTTGCTTCGTCCATCGTTGGTTACTCGGCTTCCTAGGTAACAGAACTCTTTCACCTTTTCAAGTTTTTGTTTTCCTAGTTTGACATTTGTTTTGGCCTCTTCTTTCTTGCTGCACACCAATATCTTAGTCTTCTTCTTATTTATCTTCAGCTGATATCTGGCCATTGTCCTTTCCATGGTTACTAGAATCTTGTTTAGATCCCTCTCTGTCTCTGCTATGAGAGCTATGTCATCAGCGAATCGCAGCATGCTGATTGTTTCTCCGTGGATAGTCACTCCAGAAGACTTCTCCTTGACTTCATTGATGGCTCTCTCGATGTAAACATTAAAAATTACGTAGACAGTGCACAGCCTTGTCTCACTCCTTTCCTTATTCTTGCCTCTTCATAGCTACGTCCAGATTTTTATTTATTTATTTATTTTCCATTACCGCCTAAAAACAGCACATGTGGCCTTTACATCGGGGTATTTAACATATAACAACGGACGAGCACACACAACCATGTCCTGAGTGGTAAAAAAACCCACTCAGGCGGGACTCGAACCCGCGACCCTCGGGTTAGCAGGCGAGGAATTAACCAGCTACTTGGTTTTGGTACAGACTTAGTATAATTCTTCGGTCATTGTGTGACACTCCAATTCCCATCAGAATTCCAAGCATTGTAGCAAATTAAGTTTTCTAAAAGAATTGCAAAAGAGAAAAATTGCATCATATTTAAACGATATTATGTGTGAAAATCGCTCCTTTTTAAGCAGTGAGTTATATTTGGCGTTAATGGTCAGAAAGTTCAAATATTTATCTGAGGAAACTTATAAGAGCCAGAGTGGCGATGGATGATTCATTTAGCAGAAGCAAGGTAACCTTCTTGGTGTTAGAATGAAGAAAGTTGGGTAAGGGAGGGAGGCTAAGAATTGAGAATGGGTCTTGTTTGGTGGAAGTTGGGTAGTAGGAAGTTGGGGCAAGAGTGGTCAAAGATATGATGCGTATAGCCAACAATAGGGTCCATGCTGGAACTCTCCTAGAGTTCATTAATTCAATGGATCGCAAAGACTTAAGTGTTGTCAATAGATTTTATTTTTCTTAAATTCTGGATGTTTAAAGGCCGTTATATTTTCTTGCTAGATTTTTTCAATTGGTGCATATTTTTTAACCAAATTTGGACTGGCGTAACTTGCTTTTTAAATCCCATTTCTCCCTCCGGTCATCTTTGGAAAGTATTATTCAGCTGGATTGGCGGAGTTAAGAACTTTTCTCATGCTCCTCGCTAATTGGTTCATCACTATTATTGGTCATCAATCCTGAGAATGGTTTGACGCAGCTCTTCACTAAGTTCTTCTAATGGCCAATCTCTTCATATTCACGTATTTCTTCTCTTTCACATCTTTCATCACTTGTTCCATATATCTCACACGAGGCCTGCCTTTTCCATTCTTGTGGTTAACTTATCCTTCAACGATCAGGCCATCATGTCACATGATACGACCAATTAGTCTGTCCCGTCTTTTTCTTAGGGTATTCAGAAGACTTCCCTTTTCTCCCACTCTTCTTAAGACTTCCTCGTTACGTACTGATTACTTATTGGTTAGCATAACATTAGTGACCGTAGAGTTGCTCAAAGGGTCATATAAATTATTCTGGTGTTCTGGTATGAATAGGGCAACAGTATATTAAACTTTTTACTAAAATACTTTCCTACTGACTCCTGGAGATGAACTGAAGTGCAATATAGAAGCGGAGTTGATGATCCAGATATCACTCACTCAGTGATTCAACCGGAAGGTTGGTTTGGATAGTGGTGAGGGTAGAGCTCACCTCTGACTAAACCACAGGCGTGTGAATTTCTCACATTCAGGTGGTATTCCCACCATAGTGGGGGGCCAGTTACTTTCCCTGGGCCACCTCGCACACCGAGGATTTTTCGTTCGGGGGCGTCCAAAGGCTTCACCCGGATTTGAACCCGGACTCCAGATATATGAGGATGATAACCTTTGACTGTAGTCGAGGTTAATCTAGGAATTCACATTCACACTACAGGTTTTTGTCCATAATTTACGTCTTCTCAACGTACCTTCTTCTATTTTATCTCAAAACACTCATTGTCTTCTCACATTTCTTTCGAACTATCCTCTATTATTCATGATTTATGCCTTATAATATAACTACCGACATCCAATTGCATCTCTAATTTTCCTTTGTCTATTTCTCCGCCTAGTACGAAGTTCCGGAAAACTTTTCTTGGAAACGCGTTGCTGCAATTCATGTCTTTTAACAAATGGGGTCGTTTACCACGTTTTTTTTATTGCCGAATCTGATAGAGTTTGTAAAATAAAAAGACCCGTATTTTTCCGTTTTTTGATCCGTCAATTATTTCTCGAGTTATAAGTGGCGAAAAACTGATGTTTTTAATCCTTTCGGAAAAGAGGGCGTGGTGCAACCTCAGACGTATCTTCGTGTTCGTCCAATTACAACTGAGCCCGCGAAGCTACTTTGCCTTAACGCAATGGGGGAACACAGATGACTCTACCAATAGGCGTGATTGCGACAGGATCTGTGCGAGCAGACCTTCCGAGAACCCCCCTCCACTCCCTTCGCTTCCACGAAAAGCAGTCAAGGACTGGAGGAAAATGACGTCAATGTTATCCAAGCAGCTTTTTCGGTGGGCGTCACCTTTTGCTTACTCTAATTTTTGATTTATGAGTGAATGGTTGTGGTTAGAAGATTAATTTTTTCCCTAAAATTCTTTTTTTGTTTCCATCGTGCACAAAATTGCGATTTCGGGTCCGAGTAAACGCCCCCATTAGGACCGCTGCCAAACGTGCAGTTCCCCTTATAATCTCTGACCCTAAAATGTTTCGCTGTACGCGGAATTCCCATCACAACAGCCTTACGCTCCGATGCAATGTTTTCGCCCAAGTTCTATTCGTACGAATGACGTGTTGCTGTCGAAATCGGGAGTAACTTGATATCCCGGGCGCCCAGATAAATTTTGCAGTCCTCCGTTCTGAGCGCGGATCACTGCAAATCCAATTTCGAAATCGGCCAATGGCACCGCTGCGTCTTCCGCTCACGCGGAGCATGCCGGGACGGATACGATGCGTTTTTTTTCTTCTTTTCTTTTGTGTCCGCTTGGACGGTACTTACTTGGCCAGCACTTCGTGGACCGCTGTTTTTCTGTTCCGCGCGACTGATTGGTGTCCATTATTGTATGGTCTGCTTTGGAGGACACGAAACGGTTAGAACAACTCTGCGGAAATAGGGCAGTTCCATGCCCTTCATTACACCCAAATTTTTATTCTTTATACTTTGTTGTGATTTCTAATTTAAGGACTCTGTGTTCTATTAAGAAAGAGAAAAAGCAAACTGTTTCTTAGCTGGTGGAAAGTATTATAATATATCAAGGAATGGAACTCGTAACAATAAGCTCTACTATCGGCGCAGATATTATGTGAACTCAAGTTTGAATACGAATAACAAACTGATAGCTACGCCTACAGAAAAACTAATCACACCGTAATTTTTTTTATTTAATTCTGCGGTATTGGATAGCAGAGATACATTTTTAAAACGCATTTTCATATTTTTTACACCAGTTGTAACGTAAAAAGTATCGGTTTTTGACGGTGTTCCAGCAAAGCACCGACTTTGATGACTCGTAAATCAATAATAAGGCATTCAATTGCAACCAAAGTTTCAATAATGATAGCTTTATATGTTTTCCATGCACTCTGTACGTTTCCAGTGTATAACTTTAATAGGAGAAAAGTTGATATCAATTTTATAAATCGTTAGCATTTCAAAACTGGGGTGACGTAGAGTTTCATTCTTG
The DNA here is from genome assembly GCA_933228895.1 of Platycnemis pennipes. Classification (NCBI taxonomy): domain Eukaryota; kingdom Metazoa; phylum Arthropoda; class Insecta; order Odonata; family Platycnemididae; genus Platycnemis; species Platycnemis pennipes. The sequence goes on along the minus strand of OW121850.1, from coordinate 11,095,974 downwards.
GTCGCGTTATAATCCACATGTCCTGAACGTATCCAATATGTAATTATCTAATATTTCAACACATGCGTTTAATTTAACTCGATTGGTATTAATACTGGCGAAAGTGAGCTCCCTCTGCAAGCGACCGGCGTGGTTTAAACCATGCAGGGTTATTTTCAGATTCAGATTTTAAATTTGTTTTCAGAAGACTGAAGAACTTGTGGTTAAGAACTCTTAAATATTTTATGGCTTAATATGTATGCTTTTCTTATTCTTGTGCATATTTTGTTTGCATTGCACTTACTTAAGATCGATACAGGATAGTCATTACCCCATAAATCGTAATTGGTCTTATGTTAGTGAAAAATATATCTCCTATTTTGGTCGCCACAGTTTGTTATTTATGAGTAATTGGACCTCAAGCTATTTACATTCCTTAACAGAATTAGGTACCTTAGCATCGTTGTGCTCCATTAGTTTTCCTGATCTCCAGCTAGAGAGATTTCTAGCTTGTGCTGTAATGATGACATCATATCCATGGCCACCATTCTGGATCCTAGATTCAAGACTGCACCATTTAAAAATATGGAATCTTTAGCCTCAGCTAGACAAAATCTTTTGGATCAAATGGCCAATTTTTCTTGTCAGAGCCCTGCCAATGAGGAATGTAGATTAGCATCACCTGTTCCATCTACCTCACATAATATCTGGGTGAAATATAAAAATGCTTTTTCGATTCCTTTGGTAGGACCTTCACAAGACAATATCAGTGCTGAAGATGAGCTAAATTTGTACCTCTCAGAGAGAATCATTAGTCCTAATAGCGATGCAGTCATTATGTCAGGTTCTCTATTAACTTCAAAAGACTGAAATGCTTAGCAATGAAGTATCTCTGTGTTCCTCCTGCTACTGTTTTTATTGAGAGGTTGTTTATAACAGCTGGCAATATATGTGACAAAAATGAAACAGACTTGATCCAGAAATAGTGAAAATGCTGGTGTTTTTGAACAAAAATTTTAAATGAGTGCCACTTTCCCATAATATCATTCAAGTACGTATTTATTAGTTTTTGCAATATTTAAGCAAAAGATTTATTTAATGGAGTTTATTCCCTTAGTATTATTAGGTGTTTTTATTTTTGTGTATAGGAGAAGTTAATGGTAACGAGTACAGAACCACAAGTGCTTGAGTTCTATAAAAATTTTCACGTAAAGGGTAAAAATGGATTAAAATTACATAAACACAAAAATATAATGAACTATTCTTTTTAAAGCAGTATTTCTCTGAAAATGATTATTGATTATCTTATCTTACCATTGAGCAATGCAAAGTAAGTGGTAAATTAAGAACCGGAACCGAGAGTCGGAACCGAGAACCGAAGTTAAGACCCGAACCGGAACCGAAAAAAGAGAAACCGACCCATCCCTACCTATAATCTATAATTTATCCTTCTAAGCTGCTAGTCATATTAGTTCAAGATCTTTTGATAACGAGGCCAGGACGAAAAGAGCGGAAAGCGTTAAATTTTATATATTATGGAAAGGCTATAGTTGGTTTTCTTTACTATCATCAAAATTTTGGTATTTGAATTAGAATAATATTTTTTCTCATTGATGTAGATCTAAGGTACGTGCAATGGACTGAACTTCATTTCTTTCACGCTGTAGTTCCTTTTACATTGTATGATTCTTTTAAAGGTGTGGCTTCTTGCACCACTATATGAAACAAATTCACGCATTTAATTAAATATATTTGCAGTAAGCCCGTAAAATAAATTTGCGATAGTTATGGAAACAATGTATCGTAAGGAATTGGTATTGTTAAGTGATTCATTGGTCGTGGAGAGATAAAGCAGCGAAAATAGAAAATTTATCGTCGCTCCACGTTCTCAAGAATGGATGCCATTCCGCAATTTCTCGCATTGCCCTCTTAAATTCTTTCCATCTGGCTTCAGAGGATTTAGAATTTTAGGGTGACCCCTATGAGGTGGAATATCACCGATTGCATTTGCGCAAAACTCATCGGTGAATCCTAAACCGTTTCGACGTGCCGCGTGAGTATCATTGGGTTCACTCGGAACCGAAATCGCAATTTTGTGCACGAAATCGTTAGATGGAAACGAAAAATGAATTTTAGCGAAAACATTAATCTTTTAACCACTACCATTCACTCATAAATCAAAAATTAAATTAAGCAAAAGGTGACGCCCACCGAAGAAGCTGCTATGATATCATTCACATCATTTTCCTCCCGTTCTTGACTGTTTTTAAGGGAAGGGAAGGGAGTGTAGGGGGGTTCTTGGAATGTATGCTCGCACAGATCCTGTCGCAATCGCTCCGGTTGGCAGAGTCAGTTGTTTCCCCCCCATTGCGATTAGGCGAAATAGCTTTGTTGTGATTGGACTAAGTCGATGACGTCAGGGGTTGCACCACGCCCACTTTTCCGAAAGGGTTTAAAAAGATCAGTTTTTCGCCGCTGGTAACTTGAGAAATAATTGATGGTTCAAAAAACCAAAAATTACGGGTCTTTTTATTTTACTAACTCTATCATATTCGGCAGTAAAAAATATGGTAAACGACCCCATTACTCCCTCGCCACTTTGACTAGATCATGGGAGCAGATTGTGCGGGCATTTAGTCTCTCTGGTACCCGCTACATTTTTCTGAAGCATTCATCCTGTGTGCTTCATTTCCTGCCGTTTTGATGAAGGACAATTGAAAGTTTCATTAAAAGACCGGAAAGATTGAAGATGAAAGTAAATTGTAGAGTATTCAAACTCTTCTTTGCTCACTTCTCTTTTTTCCTCAAAACGAAGCACTTTTAAGTTTACAGAGGCCTTTAAAATCTTTTCTTAACAGCCACAAGAAAAAATGGCTCATAAATAATCTCCGTATTGAATCTCTACGTTTGAGGAAGTTAATTTTTTTAACGACAAAATCCTCGGTCTTTTCTTTTTAATGTCAATTTGACAATTAGCTGAGATATTATTCAAACAGACCTGTGAATTAAATTTATTATGAAACAATGGAAGTGCCCTTTGAATATATATTTCTTATTAATCCAAAATGCTAATGAACTGGATGAACTCTCTTGTGAAAGGTTTATTTTAAGTCGAAGCGCTGAAGAGGGAGCAAAAGAATAGGAATGTTAAAAAAGAATAATGGTGCAAGATGGAACAACGTACGAGGGATTTCATGCAGCGGTAATTCTTTGCCTGATGGGAGAAGGTAAAAAGATGATATCATTTGGGTGGGGAAGCTAAGACTCCTCAAATATGCCACATAATTTGTCATATTTCATACAATGATGATTTTGATGCAGGAGATTTATTTTAATCCGGGCGCATATATCCTCACGGTGATCCCGTGACACTTGTGAGAAGGTTCGTTCCTTCTTTCTCTCCGCTTGTATTATCTCCGGTTTTTCCAGCATGACTCAAGTGTTCAGCAAAAATTTTGAATAAACAGTCGTCACAAAATAGCTTGCTTGTATTCGGATATTGATTTGTGCATCGAGCGTGAAGCTTCAACGTCACTCATTCTTCTTTTAACTCTGCCAAAACCTTCTGTTTTTATTCGACATGTGTGGTTGGGTATAAGTATGGAAATAATTGCTGTAATTTTAATATGTATATGAAGTCATCATCATCATTATCGGTCAACAATTCTAGGATTGGTTTGACGCAGCTCTCTACTCGATTCTTCAATCGGCAAACCTCTTCTTATTGACGTAAATTCTTCTCTTTTACATCCTCCACGACCTGTTCCACATATCTCATGCACTTCTTTTCCTTCATTGTCCGTTCCTTGTCCGTGTCCAGTCCTTCCTTTGCCGTTCTTTCCGTTAATTTTTCCCTCTACGATTGCCGTCTTTTCCCGTTTTCCAGTCGTCTTTGTAAGTTTTCAGCTGAATACTCTTTTCCCCCACTTTTCCTAGGACATCCTCGTTATTCACTCGGTCAAAGACGATTGCAAATGAGTGTCACTACGTAACTGATGTGTTACAAAAAAAATCGTATGGGTAATTATGAGGAATTGTGCGGAATAGAGTTTTGCATCACTGAGAGGAAAGTTACAGAAGGTGTAGTTGTTCACTTGCTTCGGAAGCTGTTAATTTCAATTTCAGCCGTGTATCCTGTACGCTGTGAACCTATGTGCCTATACATAACAATGTATATATGAGCCTATACACAACAATGCAGTGAATGTTTGGTGAGAATGGGGAACATGCACTATTTTTTATAACTATTTGAATGTGAAGTTTATTAGCTGAAATGTACTTGCGGAAAATTTCACTGAAGAATTAAGTTTTGTTACAAAGATATTATTTTTTGAAGAATGCACCTTTTCGGCAGCTTAAAAACACAACGTCATCGCTTGGCGTCACGGAACGGTATCACTATGGGCGTTGTTTATCTGTTTATGCGTGGAGGTAAGTTGTTAAATATATACTTGACGATAACGTATGCTTTTATCTCATTTGTTTAATGCAATGAACGATTGTATTTCGAATTCTTATTTACGCAGTATGGATTGTAACGAGCAAATCGTCCATTAATTATATAATGCCTGTTTAGTGCCCAAGAATTTCTACTACGCCTATTCAATCGATTGTTTTTTTAAGAAGAACGCCGCTAAAGGGAGTCAACCAAACGAATTCTCGGAATGTGCTTTTTTAAGTATTTTTTCAGTCATCGTTTCGTTCGAGAAACGGCTAAAAACCTCCAAAAAATATATTCACTTCGTTTTCTTTTCAAATAAATGTCTATCTCCGTAGTAACATGGAACCTATACCGTGCAGTGATATCAGAAGGCGTTTTAGGTCACGTGACTTTCGTCAATTTCCGGGAACATTTTAAATTCATTTAATAATCTTTGCGGTGGGCGTAGAAAAATTTGGCTCATATATTTCAGTTGGTGAGATAATTTCGCATCAGGTACATCATTAATCTTCGAGAAACAATTTTCATGAATATTCCCCATCCTCCCCCTGCCACACACCTTTAGATAGCTTGCAGGGTATTATGTAGATGTAGATGTGATGTGCATAGGGGTGTGGGACATTACCTAAACACCGTAGAACGGAACGTGGTACTTATTGAATCAAGATGCGGGGACCAGCAAATTAGGAGATGTAGCAAGAATAGTTCCTCTATGACCTGAGTCTCAATCAAGATGTGCCTAGATTATTGAGCCGAAATACAAATGAAAAAGCAGCAATGGAGGGTTATAAAGGGAACTAATCTTATGATTGAAACACTTGCTACTTGTGGATTTAAATGGCCACCTTGATTGGAAGATAGGGTGTTCAGCGATAATTTGTGTAGTGATGGGATAATCTTTGAGAGATGATATCTCTCTATTCCCAATGGAGTAATTTCATGGATCTATATGATTCATTTATTTTTCTGTCCTGCCTAGTTTCCTATCAAAAATATTACAGTGGAAAACGTGGTCGAAAAATATTGGAGCGACTCCATTATTCGGGAACAAATTAATTGAGATATCTTCCTTAATGATGTAGCAAAATTGAAAAGAAAATGAATTTGCTACTTGCCTTAAAGTTACCGAACTGATAGCTTGAGTTTCTTTTCGTAGGAATGTCCATAAAACGTCAAATTATTACCTATAAATTGAACTACGTCTATTTATTTTTGCTAACGAATAATTCAACATTTTCTTAAGGTAACTCACTAATTTAGTCATTGTCGTGATTAAAAAGATACATTAGTCTACAAATTCAAAGCTCGCGAGCTAGCCGCGAAAAATTTAGCAGAGTTAACCGCTAAAATGCACGATTGCAAGATATTCCACAGAGAAAGATTTCGGCTGCTCTGTGACATAATATGTCCAGCAGTCCGGCAACATCTAGCTTCTTTTAAGCCTCTAGAATTTCCAGAGAGAAAGAGGACGCCTTGGTAGTTCAACTGGTAGAGCACCTGGCCGGAAATCAGGGGGTCCGGGTTCGAGTCCCGGTCAAGGCGAATGGTGTTTTCCTCTGTGGAATATCTTGATACATTAGTCTATCTTGGGACAAGAATTATAACATTTAAAGAGCCAATGTTTGGATAATTTATTGCACATGTATTGTTATTTGGAAAAAAAGTATAGGAAAGCTATTTTACTACAAATTAAGTCCACTTTTTCTCATAACGTATTTACCGAAATTATAAGTGAGTTTATTTAGAACTCATGAGGACCACTTAGTATTATATTCAATTCTATCGGGGTGAGCTCTGGGATCTATTTGGCAACACTGTGCCCACGCAGTTGCTCTCTGGATCCTCAAGCGAGAGTGAGAAGTGTTCGGGGGATGGCGGGGAGTGGGGCGAAGTGGGGGTGGGGGGCGGGGGGTGCGAAAGAGGAAGCGGGTGGAAGTGTAACGAAACAAGGCACGGAAAAGGTCTCTCTCTCTCTCTCCCCGTCCTTCTCTCTTTCCCCCTGTCATCCCCGTCGTTGTCAGAAGCTCCTCCTACCTCCCTCAAGCCCCCTCTTTGCCGTCTCTTCGCTCCGAAAATAAAAAAAAACACTCCACAAATGAATTCCTCGTCTATTATGCAAGCCTATAAGATTCCCGTGGAGATGGATCGGGAAGGGAAGGTGGGCGCACAGAGAAGGAGTTGAGCTGAGTGACAGTTGCGGGGGGTAAAGTCGAAGGTTTAAGAAAGCGTGAGTGAAAGAAGTACTGGTGCCTATCTATTGTCTCCTAAGAAGGGAGGAGAAGAGTGGAGGGAGTTTGGTGAGGTGGCGGGAGAGATCGGAAGGATAAGATATTCGGACGGATTGATTTGAAGCGCAAGATAGGATGAGATCAATGCTGTGGTACGTTCCTGCGTTGTCATGGGACAGAACTGCCCTGACTAGGTGATCGAATAAGGATTTAATCAAGAACTGTTCAAGATCAAGTCTTGAATGTAAAAAAATATTAATGTGGCAATAGGGTTGTTTCCTATTATTTTTTTATTGTCTTGATCGAAAGTTTATTTCCTCTGGAGTACGTATTCTAAGCCGTTCGTTTTTTAAATGACATTATGTATTTTTCCTCATTAATTAAAAAGTGAAAAAAAATCAATGGCGCGAAAACGGGACGGCAAACTATTTCATGCCGGTTATTCCTACGAGTGACGTCAAACTATTTCCTCTACCTGCCACCAGGTGGTGCTGCGGACGCTTCCAAGTAGAGGCTGCACTCCGTTAAAGCTTATTAACTAGTATTGAAGGCATATTTATTCCGTTAATTTATAATAATTAGCTTTTATTTATTTATTTAATATTACTTTTGCAGTTGATTAATTTAAAATCGGTCAGTATTCCTTTCACAAGCATACCCCGTAGTTCGCCCATCGCCACGCGACCTTCACGCCATGCTTCGCCGTAGCAGAAGACACCACGAGCAGAATGTCCTTGAGCCTATAATATAACGACTAATAGTACCATGTTTAACTGAGAAGAATTTTCGAACTTCGATAGCTTTCACAAGCTAATACTAATAAATATTCACTAGAGCTGAGGGACCCTGAAATACAATGGTAAGTTCAGGGGACGAATTTTCCTATGCCTCTAACGTTAACTACACCATGTTCTGTTACGTCAGCAAGAAGGCAGCGCACCCCGCCATTTTAGAGCCTTTTCAAATGATCTTAAAATTAACATTTAATTCTCTCGTAAACTGGGATTTCTAAGTCCAAACTTTTGCGTAAAATATATACATTTATGGCAGGGCACGAATCGCAAGTAATGAAGTCTGTTTTCTTTGATGAATTAAACTACCCTATTGAATTTTCTATGTGCTGGTGCATAGGCTTATATTTAGGTTTTGCACTTTTAACGCCTCCACTCAGTCCCCATGTATATTCATATGCTTCTATGTGGAAATTAGATCTAATGTCTGACTTTGCTGGAGTGTAACGACTAAAAATAAATGGTTTATAAAAAATACGATTTTTAGTCATTCTTTCAGACGTCTTTATTTCATACTTACGAAATATTTTCAGGTAATCTGCTTCTTTCGTGTTGGCCTAGTGTTGACCTACAGACCAGCGAGTCCCGAGTTCTAATCCCGAGCAGAAACTTTCTGGACAGACCCACCTAAAAATCCCAGAGTTTCTATTTTCTCTGTTTAAGAATTTCGTAGGTAATCGCAGTTGGCCCAGGGAAAGGAACTGACACCCCTACCCTGACTGTGCGAATTTCAGACTCCCAGGGCTTAGTACGGGGTGAGATCTACTCTCACCTATCAACAACCAACCTTCGGGTTGAACACCGCTTTTTTAATCAAAATATTTTCCCTAGTATGTATGTCACTCAACTGTAGAACCTGCTTTTCTGTGCTTTCCTTTTATTGTACTGCTTTGCGTCTTCAGGTCATACTTTCATCTAATGCACGTCTCTATAAATAATACGATAAAATGGCTCAACCCTCTCTTGAGGAATGAAGTAAAATTTGTAAGCTAAAATTTAGTCTCATGGACTCTTACTTAAAGATTAAAGAGCCCTAGTTTAGTGGACTGTTAGGCCCCAATTTGGATGGTCCCCTAAACTGAAAATGGGAAAACACGTTTCTTTGTTGTGCCTTAAGATTATACGTGAGTGCATCACCTGCAACTACTTTTTCCATTTAATGGTTATGCCATTGGATTATTCCATTACTTATTGGATTTTTTTCTTTTTTATTGTTATTATTCGGTACATTCCTTATCGATAAAACCTCCGGAAAACTGACCCCACCCTATTTGTTTCGGATTTTAAACTTTTTACTTTTCTTCACGTAGCTTGCCATTAAAAAAGTTTAGCTCATACTTTTTGATGAATAATTAAATTTTCCCTTTGTATGTTTCATATTCATCAACCATCAATCTTAACACTGATATGACTCAATCACCACTTAATAATTAGTCGGGTATCATCGCCCTCAAGGAACACGAAATAACCGAGAAAAATTGACGAAGTCACCTGCTGGTATGCACAATTGTGTAAGAGGGAAATTAAGGAATACGGCGCGAAAGCGAGGGATCCATGTGCAAATATCAGTTGAAGTAAATAATTTTCCTATGTGGAAACCTTGATTTGCAAGGTCTATAATAGTAATATACCCCGTATGCTGAGCATGTATTATTAAGGGGTATTTTTACTCAAATTATGAGATTTCGTTCTTCCAAAAAAAATAGGAATTCGAGTAAGATTGACGTCTTTCATGAATTAAGGGTCATTGAGGATACAACAATAGGATTCAACAAAAATATTTTTCAACAACATTAACATTAATTTCCAGCCGTAAATTATTGGCTTGTTGGAAAAGACAGTTACTCCAGGGACTCAAGCTGAGTGTATTTCCCGCATGTTGTTCGCAGTAATCTCTCATTCAGTAGTTTTTAAAACATCAGTGTATGTTTGGAGACAAATCTCCACCTGCCACATAACCTTGAAGTTGGGATTAGAATAAAGTATGAAGAGATTAAGTCATGTCATCACATCTTTTGCAAAGGCATCAACAGGTTGCCCAATTCTGTAGCTTGGAAATGCAATAAAATAAATATTAAGGACTTGTCTAAAGGCATTAATGCTTAAATACTATCATTACGGAGTACTTTTCCCGCCTCTTTATTTTTCATTTCTTTCCCAGAATTCTTGCGTACCTACATTTAATTTGCATTTCCAAATTTTGAACTGTTTCGCCACTCTCACCTGCATCTAAGTCCAAAAATGTTTTGTGCACTCCCTCAAAACATTGCGTTATTAAAAAATTACGCTAAATTCTTTAAAAACGTTAGGGCCTGGTTGCTCGGTCAGAAAGAGGTAGGATACCTAATTAAAAAGATTGTGTAATTTTGTATGTATTATATGTACAAGGTCTACATACCTACATTTTTCTATTGTATTTACTAATATTACAAAATATTGCTCAAAAAAACTCATACGTACATGAAATGTGAATATTTAAATACAGCAAGGACACCATATCATGTATTCAGTGTACTTAAATGGCACGTAGAATGTTTTTTTGATCTACTTATGTTATATTAGTTTAGCTGTGAAAGAATCGGTAACCCGAAAGCAGGAAGCTTTGTTTTCTAAGGGGTACCTATATTCCTCGATTAAATGAACTACTATTAATGTTTATTCAATGTATTTATTTATTATTTCAAATAATAACATTATTATTATTATTTCAAAAATTTTCTAGTTCTTTTTTCCCGTGAAAACGTTTGGTGAATTCCTCAACTACTAATTGGAATGAATTTTTGGATTGATGCATTTTCTGCTGGGTGATAAGTAATCATTAACAATGGTGGGGGCTTCGGAGTAACCGAAAAACGGAATGTCAACAAGACCAAGGGTGCTTAGATCACAGCGCTTAGGGAAATTCGATCCGCTTAGCGGAATATCAACGCGATGTATACTTAGAATCGTTGTGGAATAAGTGTCGATGTATCGTTCTATTTATGTAGGTTGATATTATGTAATCGTGTATTAAGTCGTTAATTATTGCTTACATATAATAATAATAATAATGTTTATTACTGCATATTAATTACAAACAAAGACATGTACAAAATGTAAGGAGCTTTAGGTAACGCAGAAGGCGGACCTGTGTTTAGGTTCCCATCATTATATAATAATCTTCCATGCATTGGTTTATAAATAGTGGAAAAAAAGAACATGTACCAACATTAACAAAATATAATATCTTTGACTAAATATAATATATTTGACTAAATATATTATTATAATTATGAAATTTGATTTGACAAAGTATTTCATCAATTTTAGGATAAGTAAACAGCCAATTTTTAACATTTTTTAGAAACATATGAAGATTTACCGCACTTTTGTGCTCAGATGGTAATAAGTCGTAGACTTTTGGCCCAACCAATGTGAAACTTTTTCTAAACGGTGACAATTTGGGCCCCGGTAAGGGTTTCAACACCCTACGAAAATACCACTTGCCCGGCCTATTTGACACCGGTACTTTTTTGTTCCACTCCTCACAAAAAAGAGTCCAAGTACTTTATACAGATACATACATACATAAATCGCGCGATAGCCACGATAATACTGGCTGAATATCAGCTTCGCTTTGCGGCATCGGTTGATTGTCGCCGCCGGCACGCTGCAGTATCGCTCACCCCAAGCGAGACACAGGATTGCTCGGGGCGAGGGATGCCCCGTCTCCAAACATCATCCCCCTTCCCTTGTCTCATTCACCCGAATCTCTCCGTCCTTGCGCGCAGCCTCCGCGACCAATCACCTAGCACTCTCCCCAACCACCCTCTCTCCATCCCCCCTCGATCCCCTTCTCCTCCCTACCCTTCAGGGGTTTATATTTTTGGAAACATTCCCTTTTTCCGGACGTCGCCCTCTCCGTCCCGTCCTCCTCCTCGTCAAGTCAAACCCTTTAGTCCCTGAACCACACCCCCCGCCCAAATCCCCGTCCCAAGGGGAGAGACAGCGAATCTTTCCCTCCTCTTCAACCCCTTCGTCCCTTCCACTTTTTCCCCCTCGGAATCCCTTCTCCCAACCATCCATCTGGCGTATCAAAATCCCCCTCGCTCCCCACCAAACTCAAAAAATGTCCTGCTCTTCTCATCTCCAGTTCTCTCTCACTCAAATTCTCCCTACCTCTCTCCGTCTTTTGTTGAACTCTTGACGCCATTTCTTTCTCAAAGTTTTCCTAATGACTTCGCTGTTCCTGGAATGCCATTTTTCCAGCAGGGTGCGCTGGAATTAATAATGAAAATGTTTACGCTGTGACTTGGAACGAGAAAACTCTTTTCTTTTTTTTAAACTCTTACCTGTATCCTGGTTACAATTATGAAAGGTTCATGACTCTGGGTACATGATCTGAAATGAAGAAAATGAGGGAGGGATGGAAATATGTAAATCTGAGAATGGAAGTGATTGTTTGACAACTATCTCACCAACAGCGATGTGTGAGGCAAAGTTACGTGCACAAATGATTTGTGAATAGGAAATTCTATTGAGGAATCAGATTATACACAATTTCAATCTCTAATGGACAGATTTTACCTTAAGCACTGAAGATATGAGAGTTAGGACAAGAGCTTAAGGTGGCTCCACCGAATTATGTAGTAGATGCCATTTTTGTGAAAACTTCATGACACATCATTTATTGGTCCTTCTATAGATTGGCAATAAAATAATGAGGCCTGTCCATTACATATTCGAGAAAAAAGGCGCTGAAAATCAGATATTTTATACGTGGTTATGCGGCAGAGCATGGCTCTTGCAGCAAAATTTGCAGATTAATAATGTAAAGAGAAATGTCGTTTTGACGAAAAACTAATAAAAGATGCGCAATTTTATGTGGAATTTATCATTGTAAAAAAGTGCTCGCCTCACCACACTTGTTTCATTCATATGAATAAATGTTTGCTCGGAAAAAAGCAGAAAAGCCGTAGTTACATGAAAGTGGCAAGAAAGTATGTTGTTATCATTGGCAGCGGTACTTTTGATGGAACGTCCTTACAAGCTTATTTACTCACTTATTTAAGGAATATACCTTACCAAGGTCTTTCTTATATTTTTTTGCAATGTAAATATTTCATTGGTTATTGATGTGGTGTAAATAATACCAATGCTTCAAAATGGTATCAGCGTCATTGTTGCCAAACAGTTTTCAAAAATATGAATATTTAAGAAATTAAAAACAAAGAGTTGTATTTGCAAGGGAATAGTTTAAACTGAGCAAGAAAATATTTAATCTATTTAAGAATACTTACGTAATAGCGGGATTGAGCATGTATTCTCACTTTGTAATTTAAACGTGGCAACAATAGTCATTTTCCGAACTCAAAATGAGTTAAAAAAAGCTCGTAAAAAATAGTATGCTACAGCAACGCGCTATAAAATAGCGATCTCATACAGTTATTGCGCACGCGTTATCACCCTATGGATGATTTTCCATGTAGGTGTTTTTCCGAATCGGTACTTATTCATTATACAACATAGCTCTTTTACGGGATATTGAATCGCGGAGTCACGGTGGAACCTCCTCAAAGAACGATAACATTGTGCCCAGAATTGAATAACAACGAAACAAAAATTTGTAATTCCACACGAAATACGCTTTGGCCTGATGATGCTGCACCGCCCTGAAACCAAGGACGTCACATTAAGCCTATTCTTATGTGGAATTATCACGATTTATTTCCTTTATATCCAGCATGCATATATCCCACCGAGTTACGCTGGAAACCATTAATTGTGCCCAGAAGGTTAGTAGGTATGACGATTACTTGGAAATAGGTAACCGTCCATAGAAGGAATAGACCGTAGAAGTAGCAATGTTGTTACACATTAAAGGATCATTGCGAGAGGTAAGTGTTATTAGCAGCAGAAAAGTATTAGCAGCAGTATTAGAATTGTCAAGAGACCAAAAGATGTTCCTAAGTAAATACTGATAGAGAATAATGAAGCAATAGTTAGTTGAACATTATACTTACAATTAACATTAACATAATATAACATTAACAGGATGCGAAATGTGGTACTACCGAAGAATGATGAAGATAAAAGCCAGCTCCCTACTCTAAAAAGTAGACCGGACAGCCATGTCTTGAGACACGATGTCCTGATGAAGAAAATCGTCGAGGGAAAAGTGAACGGGAAGAATGGCAAAGGCAGGCCTCGTGTGAGATATATGGAACAAGTTGTGAACGATGTGAGAGGAATTACGTTGATATGAAAAGGTTTGCCGATAGAAGAATCGAGTGGAGGGCTGCGTCAAACCAATTCTAGGATTGTCGACCGATGATGATGATGATGACCTATGATACATATTATAATTACAGCATTCACCTTAATGCTTGGACCCAATCACTCTTGTTAAATGAGAACGGAAACGTTTGGCTGAGTCGGAACAGAATGAGCGAAATTTCCTATGATTGAGCGAAAGTATGATGTGCGAATAAATCTTCGGATCCAAGTATGCTATTTTGTGAAGACTGTTTATTCAAAATTTTCCTGAGAAGTCTTGAGTCATGCTGAGACAACCGCAGATAATTCGAGCGGAAATAAAGAAGGAATAACCTTTCCCACAAGTGTCATGGGAACATGCCTAGCATATACGCCAGGAATAAAAGAAATCTACTTCATTAAAATCATCATCATTGTAGGTAATATCAAAAAAATCAAAGGACGTGATTCGGGAGTGCTTCGCTGTACCTTCCCCACGTAGGATGTAAAAGAGAAGAATTACGTTAATATGATTAATTTGGCTGATAGAAGAACCGACTGGAGGACTACGTCAAACCAATCTTATGGTTGTTGACCCATGATGAGTAACATTAGCAAGAAACTGGTACATCTCATAGATCATAGCAGATCAGTCACTTTGTATTTCAGTCTGAACTGGTAGGAGATTGGAGAAAGGATGGGTAAAGGGAGGCTACCAAAAATTATGGAATACTGGTATGAAGGTACATTGCTAGCTTATCTATTATGAAATATATATTTCTATAAGAATTACGAAAATATGAAGAGGTTTTCCGATAGAAGAATCGAGCGGATGGCTTCGTCAAAGCACTCCTAATATCGCCGGACGATGATGATAATATATTTTTACATTTGAGTAAGTACCAATTATGTGGTTGGACCAGTGGTGATGAATAGAATCCAATCTTCCTACAGCTAGTCACCGTGGAAAATATCCGCAAATGCAGTTTAATAATGGATGCTTAGAGCGAATAAGTCATTTGTGATGGTGTTCGCCTCGGGGATCCCAAGGCAGTGTCAGTCGGTCTTGATTTCCCAAATGATGCCAAGGTGTGTATCAATTCCAGTCATAAATTTTCATCCCGTGCCTATCTTACAGAAGTTGTAGTTCATGATTTAGGCCCTTGCTTGGAATATGGCCACATCTATTATTCATCTAACGCATGTGATATCTTCTAAATTCTCTAAATATCTCGTGATTTCTCTAAATTTATTGCTTCATAAAAGTTGTAACTTGATCGGCCAAATCTTGAGACATTAAGGCCTGATGAAGACTATCGTTGAGGGAAAAGTGAACGGGATGAATGTAGAAGGCAGGCCTCCTATGAGATATATGGAGCAAGTTGTGAAGGATATAAAAGAGAAGAATTACGTCACATTGAAAAGGTTGGCCGATAGAAGAATCGGGTGGAAAGCTGCGTCAAAACAAGCATAGGATTGTTGACCAATGATGATGATAAAAGTTTTCGAAGGGAGAAAACAGCGAATTTCATTAAGAAGAGTTCTCATTCCATGTTATCTACTGAAAAGTTTTACTTTTCAATAGATAGATATATTTTTAATGCTCAAAACTCATACATATAATTATACAATAAATGAATACTTGAGCTTTAGGTAGTTTACAAGGGAAAACCTGAAAAAAGCTACCATCAGAAACAAAAGTGTTAGAATTCAAGTTCTGAACAATCGGAAACAAGGCGTAATGAAAATATAAAAAATAAACAAAATGCAACCAAGAAATATGTATAAATTGACATAAAAAAAGATTGGCACATGATATTGATGATTGATAAAGTTTTCTGTACATATAGTTTTCTGTATGCATAGTTTTCTGCACATTCATGTATCTATATAGAACATATAGTTTTCTGTATATTCGTAGATAATTTGTTATGAAAAAACGATAGTCTTTTGTAATTTAAGTCAGTTTGCATAACATACCTTAGACGTTCTCATGTAAAATTACTGTAACATAGTGCAAAATCATCCGCAAAGGCATTAACCTGACCACGAAAGTCGTGGCAACAAAAGTCATTAATATATAACAATACAGGGCCTAGGACTGAACCCTGAGGTACACTAGAGGCAATATGTATAAAATCACTGTAATGATTTTAGTAGAAGAATAGAGTATTACAGAATTTTGTTTCATTCCCAAGGCCTCACGTTTTTGTTACCCCTGGATGTCATTGATACATCCTGTTCCCTGCAGTATCCACATCCTCTCCTTGGCCCTCCAGTTGCGCTATAGGATTGAGCGACACCCCTTTTTCTTTCTCCCGGACATGAATTCACCCACCTTCTTCTTTTCTGACTGGAAATCCCGACCTGTTCTCGGCGATCGCTTCTCAAGCAGATCTTTCCTCTCTCGTGGGTGGCAGGGAACCGCATTAGATTTTCAGATTATTTCTCCCCCGGGGAGAGGGATACCCCGAGAAAGAAAGAACCGAATCATTCGCTAAAGCTCTGGAGATTTAAATCGGCCTAAAATGCTGTTAACTTGAGTGACGTCAGACCGGGGTATCATGGGACCAAAAAAAATGCAAATCTCTGGCACGGTGATACGTCGCTCACACTCTCACTTTCTGATGCGTTTGGTCATTTTTTGGTGGGTTAGGGTGCAAAAATCTCTTAGGATGGAGGACTGTGGGCCACCTGGAGTTATGTTTAAAAAAAACTATTTTTCTCCGAAAAATCTGGCGTACAAAAGATGTTTTTAATATGTCGATTTCTACCTTCCGCAGCATCACGCCAAAGAGTTTCTTTTATTAATGACTAGGAGTTATTTGTTACTTCCAGATACTGTATTTCCTTTGGATGCCCACAAAGAAACTGGTAACTGATTGAATTCCAATGGAGGCAAGAAAATGCGTTGATTTTCACTTTTTCTCAAAACTACTTATTGCTCAAATCCGTAATTATTTCTTTCTTTGGTTGATTTAATGGTAGAAATACCGATAAATATTTAACTTATTGCGAGCATTTGAACCATATGGTCTGGAAACGTTGAGATGAACGTGAAAATTCTCGATCGTGGAGTCAATTTATCAGTTGGCATCCTTTAATACGGCGCGAAATGCTCTTTCGAGAGAAAAAATCGATTCCGTATTCGAGTCATGAATTCTTCTTGAGAGAAACCTCCTCCTGCTTCGGCTAAGCGTCGATAGCACGTTCTCCCCAGCTTATTTATGATTGGTATTCCCGTTTCCCTGGCTCTTTATAGGCCATTACTATCAGGCTTGGACGCCAGACTCTTTCAAACGGCGATTTTCTGAGCGTTCCGTGAAAGCCATCGTGAGGTCATCAGCCTTCGGTATCGGCATTCGATTGAATCGACGCGGAATCTATATCACTTCAATTTTTGGCGACTATTGCTCAACCACTTCGTTTGGCTTGCCTTATTAAAAATATTTACTTGTACACCGAAACCGGTCAAGTAAAATCCTTATTCTTGTGGAAAATTGCCAGTCTTTTTCTTTCACAATGATATTCCACCAAATCAAGCCTGAAACAACTACCTTTATTTGCCACACTTATTGTTTTTGATATGCCGTAAATTTATTGTAGATTTAGCTTTCAACAGCGATCACTGCGATTTGATTTGAGACTTCCGATTGGGAGAATCTCGATAGATGCTTTAAAAACAATGGCTGCCTTAGTAAGGACCCAAGGTTCTAATAAAAGCAGTTATAAAAAAAATCCTCGACCGTAAAAAAAGGCAGCGTATTGGTGACAGTTAAAGAATATGTTGCTCTGAAGAGGAAAATTGGGTTGGGAAGCCATAAAAAAGTGAGGCAAAAGTAAATTATATTGGTCCAGCAAAAATTACTGAACCGTTAAAACCTTCGATGATTTGTAGAGCACCATGTAATGACGTCAGTATACTGCCGATTATCCAGGCATAGTTTATCTGTGCGTCGCTAGGGTGGTCCATATCCGCAAAGTGGGCGTGAATGTGAGGGGCGGACTCGTCAAAAGTTTCGTTTTTACATACAGATGTCAAATCCAAAACCAGGAAGTCCGCGCGATAGGTTTTATTGGTCGCGCAGTACGCTGGACATTTTGAAATACTGAATTTGCCCAAAATGGCACCTTTTGCCCTTCAGAGCTAAGTTATTGACCGTAAAAAATTTTTTTTACGGTCAATAACTTTTTATTTTAGGGCACTATACTTTACTATAGGGTAATGGGGATGTTTAACATGTTTTTACTGCTGAATCTGATAGAGTTTGTAAAATAAAAAGACCCGTATTTTTCCGTTTTTTGATCCTTCAATTATTTCTCGAGTTATAAGCGGCGAAAAACTGATTTTTTTATCCCTTTCGGAAAAGTGGGCGTGGGGCAACCTCTGACGTATATCGACTTCGTCCAATCACAACTGAGCCCGCGAAGCAACTTTGCCTTATCTCAATGGGGGGGCACAGCTGACTCCGCCAATAACAGCAGTTGCGACAGCATCTGAGTGTGCAGACACCCTAGAACCCCCCTCCACTCCCTTCCCTTCCCCTAAAAGCAGTCAAGGACGAGAAGAAAATGACGTCAATGATATCAAAGCAGCTTCGTCGGTGGGCGTCACCATTTCGTTATTTTAATTTTTGATTTATGAGTGAATGTTTGTGGTTAGAAGATTTAATTTTTTCACTAAAATTATTTTTTCGTTTCCATCTAACGATCACGTGTACAAAATTGCAATTTCGGTTCCGATTAAACGCCCCCATAATGAAGCAATCCTAATTCTACAAGCTTAACCAATTCAGTGTGGGCATGTGAGAGGATACACTCTCGGTGACTCAGTATTTCATCTACATCTTCATAATACCCTGCAAGCCACCATAAAGGTGTGTGGCAAGGGGTGGATTCTCACCAAACATTCATAAAAGAGGATTAAGAATAATATACTAGTCTAAATCAGTAATAGCTACTAGTCTTAATCAGTAATAGTAGGGGGCGTAACTTGGTGGAAATCCTTTTTAGTTGGAAAATTCGAAGAAAAATCTACTTGGCTGTTTCCACATGTAGTTTTAGATATTTTGAAATAAAAATACATTTGTTAACTGCTAAGTATACATTTTTTTAGACGCTCCAGCTACTAGTCTAATCTTCACTTTTTTTTTTAAGTTTAAAATAGCAAAGCAACGTCGTGCTAACGCTTCAGTTTCTGCATTTTTAGAGACAAGCAATGCTGAAAATTTCCATGCAAGCAATTTTTTCACACAAGCACAGTGATTTTAAATCATATTTCCGTTATATTATCTAGAATGTGTAGAAAATTATAATTGGACACTTATTTGAAGAATGCTTTGTAGCAGTTAGGCATGGGTAGTAAGAGCAGCTAGCCGTGGGGAAAAGCGAGACGGGGAGCATGTTGTGTGCTTCAGGAGAATTGTTCAACGATTTGTTTCTGGAAAATTGTTGAGGTTACATGGAAATTCCAAGCTTACTAATTTTGAGATTTTCAAAATCGGAAACCGGGAGTGATATCTTCTCACATGCCCCCACTGAATTGGCTAAGCTTGGAGAATTAAGATTGCTTCATAGTGGGGTCGTTTACCATGATTTTTTAAATTGCTGAATCTGATGGAGTTTGAAAAATAAAAAGACCCGTATTTTTCCGTTTTTTGATCCGTCAATTATTTCTCGAGTTATAAGCGGCGAAAAACTGAGGTTTTTAACCCTTTCGGAAAAGTGTGTGTGGTGAAACCTCTGACGCATATCGACTTCGTCCAATCACAACTGAGCCCACGAAGCTACCTTGTCTTATCGCAATGGGGGACACATACAGCTGACGGTGCCAATAGGAGCAGTTGCGACAGCATCTGTACGAGCAGACCTTCAGAGAATCCCCTCCACTCCCTTCGCATCTTTGAAAAGCAGTCAAGGACGGGAGTAAAATGACGTCAGTGTTATCACAGCAGCATTTTCGGTGGGCGTCACCTTTTGGTTATTTTAATTTTTGATTTATGAGTGAATGGTTTTGGTTAGAAGATTGATTTTTTCACTAAAATTTTCTTTTTATTTTCATCTAACGATTTCGTGTAAAAAATTGCGATTTTGGTTGCGAGTAAACGCCCCCATTACCCTATAGTGAAGTAAAGTACCCTAAAATACTCTAAATAGACAGATATCTCACATAATTCTGGAACGAAATAAAACATGGCACCACTTGTACTATGGCAAGTTGATGGTATTTATCACTTTTGTTTCAGAATCTGTTTCCTTTCGGGCAGCTCATGATAAACTTACATAAAGCTTATGCACTTACATGATAAATCGCGTGTATCAACTGCAAAACAATTTGGTGAGTACTAATGTACAATTCATCGTATTCGTAGCAGTGAAGGTTAATATGTCGTTGGAAAAATAATCCTCTATCACTGTCTTTATTAATTTAGATTTTGAATCCAAGTATAAGATTCAGTTTGCGTTTGAGAAGGGAGTATTATCGCTCTCTAATATTTTGGAATCATTTTTTCCAAATGATGTTTACGCAAATGCTTCCTTCATGTCTATCCTTTGCCTCATTTTAAATTCATTCAAGTGAGGATTTAAAGTAAGTGCTTTCTCCAATTGAGAAAAGAGAATCGGGTTCATTTTCAGTGCTTTGCTCGGTGGGAATCTCCTCTTTTTGGCCGCGAGTCCATTCACCGGGAGAGGATGGAAAAAGGAGCGCGTCTTTCAACCTCGCCTCTGCATCTCCTGAGTCGTCTCACCCCTCTAATTTCTTTCTGCGCGTACCTACCCCCTTACCCTTCCTCCCAACCGCCCTTCTCCCTCCCCGTCGCTACATTGCACCCCTTTCCCTACTGAATATTTCCGTCCGCTTTCTCCCTAACTTATGAATGCACGAGTCGAGCGCATTACGGCTATCCGCAGAAATATCTCTCTCTCCTCTTCCAACTTAACCCTCGCCTTCCCCCAACCCTCCCCTCTCTGATCCTCGTATACGCGTCAACCCCTTCACGCACAAACACAAGCTCCCCGAGTGCTTTTTCAAGCTGCCTCCATTTCATCCTTTCCTTTCGTATTCCTTTTCTTTTCTTTCCCTCCGTTCCCTCTCGATTTTCCTTTTCCTCGCTTCCTTCCAATTAGTGAGCCACCTTGGGCCAATCCATGGGGAGGAGCAGAAGGGACGTAATCCGCTCTCATTCCAGAGGTAGTGCGCTTGACACCGTGCGTCGGGATTATCTCGAACGGGTAACCAAGGAGTCACGTGGTACAAAAACGTTTGCAAATATAGTGTCTCTGAATCACTCCCTATTATTAACTTTTTACTCTTGAGTTTTTCTCATCTGTCTCGACTATAGAGTCCCCAATTGAGAGGAAGCACTAATGCAAACAATATATGAGGTTGTATTCAGCACACCAAATTTGAAAACCATTCGAGTTTGCACCACGCGACTCCTTGGTTACCTATTCGAGATAATATCGACGGTTTTTCGAACACAGCTCCCCAGGGGGGGTCGTGCTTGAAACCGTCGGAATTATCTCGAATAGGTAACCAAGAAGTCATGTGGTACAAACATGAATGGTTTTTAATTGTATTGTGTCTGAATCGCTCGTTACAATGACATTTATCGTTTTCACTTGAGTTTTTGTCATCTGTCTCGGCTACAGAGCCACCAGATAAGATAAAACGCAAGTGTAAACAATGAATGACGTTGCTGGGTGCTTTCGATTAGCGGCTACAGCAGGCGATAGACGGCGATCGCCACGCCGCGGTGCTTTCGATTTAGCTAGACGGCGCGGCGCGCCGTCTATTGCCGGGTGCCGCCGATGACTCTGCTCTGAGGAGAGCCGAACAGATGAGAAGCTATTGGCGTAACATGATGTCGTCACGTCAACCAATGTAACAACAAAGTATCAGGAATATTTTTTTGTAAACACGCAGACATAGGAAAGGTATTCTACGGCATTTATCAATCAGAACCCCAAAAATACTGTTATTTCATTCCACTAACACACGAAAATAATTACTAAAATTAATCACAGTACCTTTTACCAAGCAAAATTGGTGAATCGGTTGGCTGATTCGAACTTTATCGGGCGATTCCCTTCGTTGCTGCTTTGTAATTTACATTCCAATTCACTAAACTGACTGCGCAAGCGCGAAAATCCGGTGCTTCATTTCATTTGCATCCTGGCGGACAACTGCTCCTACGTTCGATAATCAGCTATAGCCTTGCCTAAATGAAAAGCACCCGTAATAAGTGGTTTTAATGCGCCTTATTTGTGACACATTCGTGTTTATACCACGTGACTCCTTGGTTACCTATTCGAAATAATTCCGACGGTTTTTCGAACGCACCTCCACAGGTCCCTTCATTTCCTCTCCATCTCACCCCTTGCCTCTTTGGGTGTTCCCACCTCTCTTCTTGGTGTGCCGTCCTTGTCCACCAGTTGGAAATCTTCCATCCCCGGTAAACGTGAGACGCGAGATTTTCCCTGTCCTTCCAAATCAATGTCTTTGGCGCCATCTGTGCGCTTCTTGACTGCTATCATCAATCACTCTCGGCAGTTATTGCTTCCGTCAAAATGTTAATCTTATGATCCGTGGAAGCAGAATACACCGGTTGATGCTCCCGTAGTTGTTTTCTGTTTTTCTTCAATTGTAAAACTAACACATTGGCTATTTTGGGCGGAAATAATTCAGTATAAAATTTAGATTGGCGAGGTGTATACAAGCATAGAATTAATATAACAATGGGGGCGTTTAATCGGAACTAAGATCGCAATATTGTACACGAAATCTTTACATGGAAACGAAAAAAGAATTTTAGTGAAAAAATTAATCTTCTAACCACAACCATTCACTCACAAATCAAAAATTAAAATAAGCAAAAGGTGACGCCCACCGAAAAAGCTGCTGTGATAACATTGACGTAATTTTGCTCCCGCCCTTGACTGCTTTTCGAGGAAGGGAAGGGAGTGGAGGGAGGTTCTCGGAAGGTCTGCTCGCACAGATGCTGTCGCAATTGCTCCTATTGGCACAGTCAGCTGTGTCCCCCCCATTGCGATAAGGCGAAGTAGCTTCGCCGGCACAGTTGTGATTGGACGAAGTCGATATACGTCAGAGGTTGCACCACGCCCACTTTTCCGAAAGGGTTAAAAAATCAATGTTTTGCCGCTTATAACTCGATAAATCATTGACGGATCAAAAAACGGAAAAATACGTGTATTTTTATTTTACAAACTCTATCATATTCGGCAATAAAAAATATGGTAAACGACCCCATTCATCACAGCATGCATCTGGAGATTTTTATTTATGAGTGTGAGACATTGGCGATAACAGCAGAATATAATTCAAGTATGTTATTCATTCAGAATATATTTTACTACAGAGGATTGATAAATTTAAAATAGATCGACCTACTGTGTAACAAAGAACATTTTCGGTAAGTTAATGAAGACATTTCTTATAATCATGAGCATTCCATAATTTTTTGTGAATCATTTAATTTAGCGATTTCGTTCATAAAAACATCCTATATTTGTTTATCATATTGTTGTTAACAGAATTCAAATGGCAACGGAGACAATGTTTTCGCACGCACGGGTTCAGTATTGTGTAATTATGATCACAATTTCTTCAACTTTGTAACCATCATCTTTGACCACCTTAATATTTTCAGTGTCATTCATTAATGAATTAAAGAGGAGACTGCAAACCGATGATTTCATCCAGCAGGAGGCAAAAAGAATGAACGTGTATGCTAATAAAAAAATGTAATCATGCTGCTAAAAAAGAAATAAATATTTGTGAATTTGAGTTCTTATCTTTCTAGGGAAAATTAGAATTCCCTACAATTATTTTCTAGGGAAAATGAGGGTTCAATTTTCTAGGGAAAACCTTACACTTGTGCAGGGAAAATTTGTAGGAAAATTTTCGAAAGGGAGGTCTCGTTTGAGATTTTCAGAGCAAGTCGCGTAAAGATGAAGAGGTTAGATGGTAGGAGAATGGAGTGTAGAGCTGTGTCAAATCTATCTAAGGATGTTCGACTGATGATGATGAAGTTGATGAGGACATGGATGCATAGAAAATATCCCAAATTTTAACATTTTCTGCATTCCGTGCGAAGGAAAGCACCCTTCATAAAGATTTATAAAATGCCTTTGAGAAGTAGTGGCAGTGTTTCTTATCACTCGGTGTTTTCTCTACGTCTCTACTTTCTTTCATTTTGCACATTGTAAGAGGAAGTGCCTGGCATCAATTTTCTCCCAAGACGGCGAGATGACTTTGCTGCCTCATTCCATATTCTTCCCCACTCTCTTTTATCACCAACATTGTTTCTCTCTGCTCTCCGCTAAGACGTTCCCAGTTATTGCCGACATAGCCGACCGCAGTGTCATTTCAGGGAGACTCTATGCAATTCTTATGTTGAGAATTTGGTTACTGCTGTCCAGGCATTCATAAGCAAACTTCCAAGTTCGCAAAGCGAAGTTCTCGTGGAAGCTCTTGGTTTTTCAAGCCATTCTGTTTTGTAGAAAAAGTGAATAAGGAATGGTAGGGGATCCCTTAGTATTCTTTTGCATAGCAACAGGTAATTTTAACGATTGAATAGCGTTACTTGTCTCTTTAAAGTCACTTTCAGGGAAGATGGGAGGAAGGATTTTATTCCGTATGCTATTGTTTGGCGTGAGGTTAAGAAGGGCATGTTGGTGTATTTTTCTTTCCAATTGAATTTACTCTGACAGTTCTATGCATTCACTTCTCTCAATCCTTTACCTTTATGCTAATTCACTATTGCAGTATTAGTTAATAAAACCTCTCCATAGGTTAAGCTTTCCTTGTTATTTATCTACTGTGAGTTACGTATTATGGAGAAAAGTATTTGATTATGCATCAGCAGTTTCTTCACCTTCTACCCAGTCGCCCCTGTTTCTGAAGAACCGACGAAAATCATCCGAACTTCCTTTGATGAACCTTAGCTCCCGATTCGCAGGCCTACTCCTACTTCCATCATCTATCACGTACTTTTTGTCCCAAAACCAACTCAGGAGTATTTTTATTCCTTGGTCTGCTTCTGAATGTCCTGGTCATCTCTTGATGTTGTGAAATCAGGAAGCTCCATCGACTCGAAATGATCATTTGAAGTTTCGTTTAAGTTTCTCACTGCCGTCCTTGGAACACTTGACAAATACTATTGTGATCACAATGACTAATTTACTACCTTCTTGCTTGCAGAATTGTGGTAAACGCCTGCTCATAATAGAAGAATATTGCATTTGTGTTATACTGATACACTGTTGCTTCATTAATTAGTTTTAAAGATGCTAGGTGAAAAAACGAATGAGGGTTGTCGCTATGCGACGTCTTAGCAATTAATAAGCTGTGCTTATTGTAATGCGTCTGGTCGTATTTTAGCAGTAGGTTGAAGGCCGGGATTACGATGAACGTTTTCTGACGTGACGGAAACGGACGGTGGCGGTGAACGGCAACGTAGCGGCTCAATTGTTGGTGGTGTATCACGATCGACGGTAGATAGGAAACACTGCCGTTTTCCAATATGGCGGCGAGGCGAACAGTCACCTCTTGGGTTCCAATTGGTGTAAAACCGTGAGTTGATACCATTTTCCAAAACTTTTCAAGCGTGAGTAAAGTGTGAACATAGCAGGTTGTGTTTTGTAAATTTCATCGAAAAAGGACGATTTTCAGTGGTCTAAAAAGATGTTTGAAAAGTGTCACCCTCACCAGAACATTTACCCTCCTCCCCCCCACTTGATTATCAAGTCACTCGTGATTGGTCGACGGAAATCAACGTGACGGGAAAGCTAGACCTTGACAAGCTTTGCTCAACGTACGTCGGAGGCTCCGTCATCGTCCGTCCGTCGTGCTTAGCTTCATTGCGTTCCCATTCTCCTAACTTCAACAACGCCTCCGTCCGTTTCCGTCACGTCAGAAAACGTTCATCATAATCCCGGCCTTATGTTATCCTAAGAGAAGCATATTCTTACCGACTGGCAAAGCCCTTAAATGCTCATGACATAGGCACAGAATTTTGTTCATGTTCACTACCGTTAGTAACTCTTTCCTTGGAAACACTCCTACAATGTTTTTAACTCCTACAGAGCTATTTGAATACCAGCATTTATACCACCTGGTCTTCGCCACCACCTTTCTCCCATTGATCATCCTTTTCTTAATTTATTCGGATGTTACCATACTTCTAACTACTTCGCTGCCTCATCGTCTTCAAACACGAATATGTGAGGTGATATAACTTCATTCTTTTTCGTTCTTTGGCAAGGTACTTTGGTATTAAAAAATTCCACCCTATTCTGCGTTTTGGGGCAAGTTTTGGTAAATCAACTGCTCACGCTTCCGTCCGGTAATGGGTTGCGTCATTATTTTTCTTATTTTTATAAGTTTATATTCCTGTTATGAAATTAAGGAGGTTTCCCCGTTACTCCGCGATTCAAACTGCCGTAAAAAAGCTATGTTATTTAATGAATAAATACCGATCCAGAAAAACACCTATATGGAAAAATCATCTATAGGGTGATATCGTATGCACAATAATTGTATGACTATGTTGTACAATATAGCGCATTGTAGTGGCATTGTATTTTTTACAAGCTCTTTGAACTCATTTTCACTTCAAAACATGGCTGAAGTGTTGTTGCCACGTTTAATTTACAAAGTGAGAATGCATGCTCAACCCCGCTAATACGTATTCTAAAATAAGTAAAATATATTCTTACTTAGTTTTAAACTATTCTCTTGCAAATACAACTCTTAGTTTAAAATTTTATTAATATTCATATTTTTGAAAATTTTTTGGGAACAATGACGCTTCTACCATTTGGAAACGTTGGTATTAATTACACTAGTTCAATAACCAATGAGCTCTTAATATTACATAAAAAATATAAGGACCTTGGGAAGGTATATTCCTTAATTAAGTTAGTAAATAGGTTTGTAAGCACGTTCCGTCACAAGTTCCATTGCCAATGATAACAACATAGTGTAGCGCCACTTTCGTGTAACTTTCGTGTAAGTCTTTTCTGCTTTTTTTCGAGAAAACATTTATTAATTTCAATTAACAATTGTGGTAAGGCGAGGACTTTTTTACAATGCTAAATTCTACATATAATTGCGCATCTTATAATAGTTTTTCGTCAAATCGACATTTCTCTTTACATTATTAATCTCTAAATTTTACTGCAGGGGCCTCAAACTCAAGCTCTACCGTATAGCCACGTATAAAATTGCTGATTTTCAACGTCTTTTTTCTTGAAATAAATGATGGAAAGGACTCATTGTTTTATTGCCAATCGATAGAAGGGCCTAAAAATGATGTGTCCTGAAATTTTCACGAAAATGACATCTACTTCATAATTCGGTGCAGCCTCCGTAAGGACTCTTTAAAGAATCGGTCTCTGACGGACATGGACAAGAAATAGGCGCTTTATTTTCGTCGGCGTTGAGAGTTCAATCCGCTGTGGTTTCCCACCTTTCTCCCCCTTTAACGTCTTCCGTCGCTTCAACCCTCCTTTTCTTCCCCTCTGTAGCTCTCCCCCCGCCCCCCCCCCCCCACCCTCCATCCCCTCTCCACGTGACCATGACAACAACGAGGCCTCCCTCGAACAACTACCAGCCACCCCCGTCATCTCCGGCGGTAATTACTCGCCTCAAAACAAACCCCCTTTCCTCCCTCATGTCCTCCCTGCTCCGCTGCTACACACCCTCTTCATCCCCCGTTCCCTCGATCTGATGTCACTCCTCCCTTCTCCTCTTCCCTTCTCCTTCCGCAAACAGCCTCCAAAAGTCTTACCCGCCTTTCTATTGTCGGAGCTAAAATAGTGCAGATACAAGGATTAACCTTTGGATTTTAACTTCCCAAGTATTTGATCTTATTTCAGAATTTTGCTAAAATATTTAATTTGTCTTTGCCGATAAAGGATCCCAGTACATTTGCAGGTTAGTGTTTCATCAAAACGACATTTCTCTTTACATTATTAATCTGCAAATTTTACCGCAAGAGCCATGCTCTGCCGTATAACCACGCATAAAATATCTGATTTTCAACGTCTTTTTTCTTCAAATATATTATGGAAAGGCCTCATTATTTTATTGCCAATCGACAGAAGAGCCAAAAAATGATGTGTCCTTAAAATTTTCACAAAAATGACGTGTACTTCATAATTTGTCGTTATCCTCTTTACTCATATATACTTTATACTCATCAGTCATTGAGGTCTTACTTTGTCCCCGTGCTGTATTCGTTTCCCGGTCCGAAATGAATTATTTCTGGTGAGATTGTATTTGAAGGTGACCCATCTGATAAGATTATACGGTGGCTTCCAACCCATTTTTCGAAAATTTAAAACAAAAACGACAATCATGGTCGAGTTGGAATACGAATCCACATTTGTTCAGTTTTTCGGCTGCCATCATGATAATAGGCTAGTATCCTTCCATCAAAGAAAACAGAATTCAATTATTGAGATACATGCATTCTACAGTAAATATATTCATTTTACAGTAAATATATTCATTTTACGGAAAAAGTTTGGATTGAGAAATCCCAGTTTATTAAAGAATAAATTTTAATTTTAAGTTCACATGTAAATGTTCGTGGTGGTGCGACTGCGCAGATTTGTTGATGATAACGCAACAAGTACATATTTTACGTAACAAGGCATACTCATCATTCGTCTCCTGAACCTACCATTGTATTTCTGAGTCCCTCATCTCTAGTGAATATGTATTAATAACTGCCTATGAAAATAATCAATGTTAGAAAAGTCTTCTTCATTAAATATGACATTAATAGTCGTTTTATAGGCACCTACGCTTCCTGCTCGTTGAGTCCTCTACTACCGTGAAGCATGACGTGAAGTTCGCGCTACTGTAGACGAACTTCATGAGATGCTTAGTTAAATGAACACTTATTGTTCTTAAGGAGGCTCCACCGAATTATGAAGTAGGTGTCATTTTTGTAAAAATTTCAGGACACACAATTTTTTGGCCCTTCTATCGATTGACAATAAAATAATAACCCCTTCAGTCACATATATTTGAAGAAAAAATACGTTGAAAATAAGCTATTTTATATGTGGTTACACGGCAGAGCATGGCTCTTGCAGTAAAATTTGCAGAACGATAAAGTAAAGGGAAATGTCGTTTTGACGAAAAACTAAAGACGCGCAATTTTATGTAGAATTTAGCATTGTAAAAAAGTGCTCGCCTTACCACACTTGTTTAATTGATATTAATAAATGTTTGCACGAAAAAAGCAGAAAAACCTTAGTTACATGAACGAGGCGCTACAGTATGTTGTTATGATTGGCAACGGTACTTGTGACAGAACAAGCTTACAAGCCTATTTACTGACTTATTTTAAGAATATACCTTAACGAGGTCCTTCTTATATTTTTTTATGTTATTTAAATATTTCTTTGGTTATCGACATAGTGCAATTAATACCAATGCTCCAAATGGTAGCAGCGTCATTGTTGCCATACGATTTTCAAAAATATGAATATCATAAATACAAAACAAAGAGTTTTATTTGCAAGGCAATAGTTAAAAATTAAGTAAGAAAATATTTAACCTATTTTATAATACGTATTGGCGGGATCGACCATGTATTCTCACATTATAAATTAAAACTGGCAACAACACATCAGTCATGTTTCGTAGTCAAAATGAGTTAAAAGAGCTTGTAAAAAATAGAATGCAACTGCAACGCGCTATAGAATAGCATAATCATAGAATTACTGTGTATGCGTTTTCACCCTATAGATGATTTTCCATACCGGAGTTTTTCTGAATGGGTATTTATTCATTAAATAACATAACTCTTTTGCGGGATATTGAATCGCGGAATCACGGTTGAACTTCCTTAAATGAATTAGCTGTGTAAATGTACCTCAGGCAATTGTAAATAAGCATCCGCGGAGTTCACGGCGTGCTTAGAATAGAGGCACTAAATTTAGATACAGTTAAACTTGTGATGACGACAAAAGGAAAATAGAAGGAAACTACCATATTTCATCATTGCTGGAAAGAGTAGAACGAAAGCATTCCAAAGTTTTTTTTACATGAATATGTGTGGGTGAGGGTAGAGTTAGTTATTCAAAAACACATCGGTGCTCACAAGGCACAAGTCTCTGCCACTGCGATGGTGGAATTAGTGTAAAGTCAATAACAATGCTAGTTTTTAATCAATAATTACTTATTATTAAACAATCAGATTCCTTTAAAAGCTTCACATTCCTGCATCACTTTGTACCATGCGGGATTTTAAGCTGTCAATTTCCCATAATAGCTTAAGGTAGGTGAAATTAGCTGAAAGGGGAAGCAAAGAGCAAGTTACTCATTACTACCATAATAGAGTATTTGCACTACTTTTGGAAACTACGGAAAATATACATTTGGCGTATAAATAGCATAAATTACAAATGTTTGCCCATTATACTACGTACTTATTTAAATATAACGGATTAAAAATCTTATTTGGAACCTTGCGCCCAAACGAACGTCGGCCATCTTCTATACCATGTGACGTAATCAAACCTATACAGCCATCGCTGCTAGCTACCGGAACTTTGTTTACATTCGTAGGTACGGTATTTAGTGACTTTGTGCCTTTAGCTGTGCTGTAAAATCGTTTTTACGAGCAAAGTAACGTTTAAGTACGCAATGGGAGAGGAAAATAATACGTGTTTCAAAGTGAAGGTTTGCAAAAAGGGATCGAAAGAATACTGTTTCGTGCCATTGTGCACTAGCACAATGAAATCAACGCCGGATAAAGTTTTTGTAAATGTACCTATCAAACCGGATTTGCGGAAGATGTGGTTCTTAGCAGCACGAACAGATTTAAACAAGATTCCTTTGTTAGCATCAACCCATCTCCGCTGCTGTGCTGACCATTTTAATGTAAGTAAATGGAACATTTTTTCAAATCGATAGTAAATCATCCTTTCAGGACTTAATACAATTAATGAACTACTACTTTCAATCCAATAATTATTTAAGACTATTAATCACTACGTTCTCAGTGTAATTACAATTTAGCATGATCTTTGCTCTCGTTGGCATAGTGAAAATACAATCCATTCAGACCAATTAAGTTGAAATATTAGGGTTCTCGGGGTAGAATCCACATTCTTAGCAGTTCTTTATGGTATTAAAGTATTAGTCTCGCAATCAATTAACTCGTACACGAAGGGTTTTTCTTGAAAATGAATAACCACTAAGAATTTGTCGAATAATTATAGTAATTAATAAGCAGTTTGAAACATAGCCATCGATTTAACTCTGCGATCATAATCATCAATTGATTTCTGTATTTAGTATATTTTTCACAAATGACTTGCAGTTGGAAGAGGATGCAGAAAACTACATGTACTGGTAAATGATGGGTGCCCTTTGAGGATAAATAAATCAGTGACGCCTCATATATTTGAATGCCAGAATCGGAACAGCCTAGTTTCTCCAGATCGACCCGTAATCAGGAAAAGAAAAATTCTCGAACTCCCCCAGGTCCATGCAGAGCCCAAGAAGGTCCAAATGGACCATGCTCTCCCCGGAAACGGACGTCTTGGTAACTCAACTGGTAGAGCACCTGGCCGGAAATCAGGGGGTCCGGGTTCGAGTCCCGGTCAAGGCGAATGATTTTTTCTCTGTGGAATATCTTGCCTTAGGGAAGACTTGATAAAAATCAGTTGAATAGAGAGCATATATCACAATGAATGATTGAAAAGAACTCAAATTTACCAATGTTTATTCATTTTTTAGCAGCATGTTTACATTTTTCATTAGCATACGTTTATTCTTTTTTCCTTCTGCTAGATGAAATCCTCGGTTTTCAGTCTCCTCTTTAATTCATTAATGAATGCACCTGAAAATATAATGGTCAAGGATGATGGTTATAAAATTGAAGAAATAACGATCATATTTACACAATACTGAACCCATTCGTGCGATATAACAGTCTCCGTTGTCATTTGAATTCTGTTAACCGCAATGTGATAAACAAAGACAGCATATTTTTATGAACGAAATCGCTAAATTCAATGATTCACAAAAAAATATGGAATGCTCATGATTATACGAAATGTCTTTATTAACTTACCGTAAATGTTCCCAACCTCGAAGAAAAAGGTGTACTTCCGAAATTATCACTGTTGATGCTGCTGATTCGCTTGGCTTCAAGCACTACAGCGATGCGTGTTAGCACATATTTGTTTGGTACCAAATGTTATTATATGTGAGTTGTGACTGCTAAATCTGTGATAAATGTATACATAACATACAAGTAACCTTGAAATGGTGAAATTTTATCACTAAATTGATAACGTGAAAGGGAATTACTCAAATAATATGGGAAATTTCTCCTTGATAACGTTTTCCTTAAGCCTAAAGATTTTCCCAAGAGCAGCGTTTTTTCTCTGGAAATAATTTCCCAAAGCCTAAATTTTCAAAGGAAAAAAGTTCTAGGGAAAAAAATTCCCTAGAGCAGCGTTTTTTCTAGGGAAATAATGTCCCAAACCTTCAATTTTCTAAGGAAAGAGCTCTAGGGAAAAAAATTCCCTATACTATGAGGGATTTCCCTAGAAAACTCATTTTTTCTAGGGAAATTTCAATATTTCCCTTGCATTCCCCTACGTTCTAGGGAAATCCTGTAGGGAAATTTCCAACAGAGAAGACTTCAACATTTATATCACTTCACTTTGTTTTATCTAGCACGTACTCTATTTCGTGAAACATCATAAACCTCTAGGTCAGTTGTCTTCCTACTGTTTTGGAAAGTAAATTGGAGGAAAAGTTCTCCGGTTTCCCACCGGGTGCCAAGGTAGTTTCGCACTGACTTATCGAAGGCTAAGCCGGCTGTCTTCATTCAAAATGAAGACGATGGCAGACTTAGCCTTTCCTAACTTAGTCGGTGGAAACTAAAATGCGACCCAGTGGGAAATCCGAGCTCTCTTACTCCAGTCAATATGCCGGATAAACCTGAGATCCCTAAAGTAGTTATTTCTCAAATAAACACTTTCCGAAACACTGTAAATTAATTATTGAAAACTAATTACCGTCCAGAATTCTTAAAACTGAGGGTTACTCATTAAAAAAAAGGTTTCCCCTCACAGTGTTTTGATGTTTTCACCATCCTTGCTTGTGAGGGGTTGCTCCGGCTATTACGTATATGTGATTTAAAGCGCATTTTCATCCCGTGTCGTGGAAATATTTTTTCTAACCCCTTCGTTAGCATCTTTTTCGCTCTTCGTGGAATTCCACGGCGTTGCTTCCTCTTCTCCGCTTCATGTTCATCAATTCGAAACTCTCTTCTCGATTCTATTTCCCTAAATCCCTCGCACACATCTTGTTCGCACTTCGCCGACCGAGGTGGATTCTATATACTTCTGCCTTTCAACAACCGTCCTCACCTTCGCGTCGCGCGAAAATTAATGAAATGGAAGAAATGAGAGGAAGTTGATAGGGAAACACTCTGCGAAATAAAAGTGCGACGAGGGACATTTATTTCTAAAGCGGAAAGGGGTAAAGGGTTTCGGGTGCGAAACTTTTTATCTGACGACGGTGGATTAAGTGCGATTCGAATGTTATCCCTCTCTCTTTCCCTAAGTCGTCCTTTTTCAGAACCCTTTCTCTGCTTTGCGTCTGATTCGTTCAACCTAGCCTGACTCCAGCCAATATGCCGGTAAAACCTGTGATCCCTAAAGTAGTTGTTTCTCAAATAAATACTTTCCGAAACACTGTGAATTAATTATTGAAAACTAATCACTGCCATAAAATTCTTAAAACTGAGGATTACTCATTAAAAAAAGTTTTCCCCTCAAAGTATTTTGGTGGGTTCGCCACCCTCCCTTGTGAGGGGTTGCTCCGGCTATTGTTTATCTGTGATTTAAAGCGTATTTTCATCTTGTGTCATGGAAATTTTTTTCTAACCCCTTCGTTAGCAAATTTTTTTAAAACTGAGGATTACTCCTTTAAAAAAAAGGCGTTCCCTTAAATCTCTGAGCATTTTGATGTGTTCACCCTTATGAGGGGATGCTCCGGCTGTTTTGTATCCTCTTCTAGCCCCTTTATCTGTCCCCCTCTCTTTTAGCCTTCATTCCTCCGTATCTTTCCTTCCTTTTTAATCATCTCCTCCGTCTCGAGCATACCTTGCGTGTCCTCCTTCCTCATCTCTCGCTCAACTTCCGAACACTCCCCGTCATTTGTTTTCACGTACTCCGACCAGATGGAGAGTCCTCTTCTCATTTTTAAATGGAGGCCTTCCCTTCCTTATTCTTTCTGTTTCTCTCTCACGTGATTTCACAATTTAATTTTAAATTTAAACTTTGCTATTGAGCTCAGGTTTTATCAACTCTTTTTATCTGAAACTGTGTGGCTAAATGACTTCCTTTTAAATGGGAATATGCGACTTCATACAAGCGTTATCAATTCGTAGCTAAGCTAATCAAGCGTAGCTAAGCTAATCAAGCTTAAAGCAATGCAAGGAAATACAAGCGTAGAAGTAAGGAAACAGTTTATGAGAACATACATCTGGAGCATGTTTCTTTACGGCAGTGAAGCATGGACGATGACAGCAGCGGAGAAGAAAAGGGTAGAAGCATTCGAAATGTGGTGCTACAGATGAATGCTGAAGATTAAATGGATCGACAGAGTAAGTAACGAGGAAGTCCTAAGAATAGTGGGAGAAAAGAGAAGTTTGCTGACAACTATGAAAGGAAGAAGGGAAAACTTAATCGGCCACATCTTGAGACACGATGGCCTGATGAAGACAATCGTTGAAGGACAAGTGGGTGGGAAAATTGAAAAAGGCAGGCTTCGTATGAGATACATGGAACAGGTCGTGAAGGATGTAAAAGAGAAGAATTACGTCACAATGAAAAGGTTGGCCGATAGAAGAATCGAGTGGAAAGCTGCTTCAAACCAATCCTAGGATTGCTGACCAATGATGATTGCGACTGCATAAATGTAAAGTTTGAACTCCTGCTAATTTTAAGTGTAAGATTTTTCCGTTTCATTCCCGTCCTTATATCTGTCCTCCCGGTATGAATCGCCTATTAGTCCGTAAACAGACTTGAAAACACTCATGTAATAAAATTTCTGGTTGAAAAGTCGGGTTGGTTTAGTTAGTTAAAGTACTTACCACTCTCTCAGTGGGCTCGGGTTCATATCACGGCAGTGGAATTTATTTTAGATGGTAAACCGACCCAGTACATAAAAATGCATTTTGTGGACAGTAATCGAGGTTGGTACTCCGTTCGTCGGATGGGACGTTAAGCCTATGGTCCTCGTGGCACCTTTTGTTAAGAGCAGGCTCATGCCGACACAGGGTTTTCCTTTCTACATACCCTTCTGTTCCCATCATTGTATGCACCCTTTGCTCCCGGTCTGAAGCGCCTATAGATGCAGATATGGACTTGAAAACACAAATGAGATGAGACGAAAGATAAGGAATTAAAATTTTCTTTTTCTACTAAAATTCAACTATTCTTTCACTTTTTCCTCCTTTCTTCCAACCCTTTTTTCGCTCTTTTTACCCTAGGCATTTAAACCGTCTTTTAAAAAATTGGCTCACAATAATTCTTGATTGAAAACACTTTTATAGTTTATTATATGCCTTCCTCTCTGCTTCCTTGATTCCTTTTGAGATAAATATGACTTTTCAACTCAGTTTTCTCAAAGATTTTCTTTCATTACAAAACTGCTTGCTTGTGGTTCTCGCGGTTTTCTTAAAATGACAGCCAAAGGAACGGCGGCCAGCTGAATTAGTTATTTTTACGGAGAAAAGAAATCTCTGCATAATCTATCCCACTATTACTTAGAATATATCCCACTGTTACTTGTGATACTATTTCGCCCAGATTATGTCAATAGCTAACTTTTGGCGTTATAATTTTGTACGAATAAGCTAAAAAAATATTGGGAAAATTCTTTTTCTTTCTTTCACAAAAGAGAGTAGAATCATTCGGGTGCCAAGTTATAATGGGCGTCATAAGGGCGTTCATCTCATAAAGTGCACTTTGGCGTGGCGAATGGAACATGTGAAGAAGGTTGAAAATATTATGGAAACGTGAAGAAGGAAATATAAAATTTACTTGAGCATAAAGAGTTTTATTAAATATAGTAGTAATCGGTATTTAGACATGTTTTATGTTATCTAAAAGAAGATAATTTCCTTTATTTTAATTTTTGAGCGTTCCAAATATACTTAATGACGTTAATGAATTCACTTTGTAAAATTCCACAGATTTGTATTAAAACCGACCTTGGTTTCGACTTACACAGAACTGCACTGTTTCAGGCGTCACTTGGTGGAACTGCATGTTTACGTAGAAATGAAATAAATTACTATGTATAATCCACAATATTTTAATTCGCCGACCCGGGTTTCGTCTACTCCGTAGACATTATCAGGGTCCCTGACCCTGATAACCAAGCAATCAAATTTGCGCACATTATAAAAATAAGCTTTGCGTGAATATATTGCAAAGTCAATATGAAGAAAAGAAATCATTCAGTTATTGCCTACTTTAAGTGGTAACCCAATTATTTTGACGAGAAAATGGATGAACTTCACCCAAGGGTGAAATTGACTTTGGTATTATCGCCTTTGCCATCGGCATAGCGTTTCAACTTTCTTTTTGGGTACCATTCCGTGCCTGTCATGTGCTTGCATTGTGATATGCACCGGTGGACCCCTTTTTTTGGATACTATCCCTCCCTATTTTACGCCTCCCTCTTGCTCTCCCGATAGTAGTCCAGCGCTCCTTCCCCGCATCCCTTAACTGGAAACAACCCCAATTCCGTAACGCTTCCCCTTCAGCGCCCCCCTCCAATCCTTTTAGAATTCCTGGCGCCTCCTCTGCCCGCATCAGTTGCATATGGCGAGCAACAGTGCGTTCAAGACGCCCCCTCGTCCCCCCATCCCCCACATTCAGATGTTGCTTGGCGTGATCGGACGTTCAATGAAGTCCGGCCGCACTCGGGCAGTGGAGTAGAGTCTATTCCGCTCCCTTGCTCTAGTCCCAGTGAGTCGTGGAATACTAACCCGAAATATCACACACCTGCGTCACATCAGCCCAAGGTCTGCATTGTATAACGGAATGAGAGAGGCAAGCAACATATTTTTATATCTTATGGCTCATTATGCAAAGTACTAAGAGTCCGACGCATCCATTATTGATAATTATTAATTATAATTAATAATCATACATTATCTTAGTTAATGCATTTATTATTCCGGTAGAGCTGTAATTACCTGATACCTGATCCACAAATTGCTAAATAAAAAAGTTTACCAAAATACAATTAAATCTTCAACTTCCCTTCAAGATGCACACAGCGATAAAACCACAAGGTGGTGTAAATTCCCCCATCTCGGCCATATTTCCCACAGAATTTGCTCACATATTCCGAAGGACAAATATCGAGTGTGTTTTTACTCTCCGACTACAGTAGGGAAAGTGCTTTTTAATTCTAAAGACCCAGTGGAAGTGTTAGACAAAAGTGGAGTGTATGCTCTTCATTGTGGTGAGTGCAACGGAGTGTATGTGGGAGAAACGGGTAGGAAATTTAAAACCCGAATCAACGAGCATAAACTAAGTGTCAACCAAGTGAGTGCAAATCTTACTTCGCCCAACATCCCCTTGAAACTGGCCATAAAAGTGAATTTAACGTAAAAATTTTGCATTCATGTGAAAAAAGTTTTAAGTTAAATTATTTAGAAATCATAGAAATTTTAAGACATTCCATTTCACCTGATGTATGTATTTTAACCGACTTAACTAATTTTAAATCCTCGCAGATGTTTTTAACCGTTTTAAAATCTGATTTGCTCGCCTACCCTAATTCCCGCCACAATACCCTCACCACTAATTGTGACCCCACTGCTGTCCTTGACGGTACCCAACTCCCTCTCCCCCTCACTCACACTACCACCCCCCTCACTCCCATCCATTACTCTCCCTCCCCCTCAGTTTGAGTCCTTCCCCCACTCCTCAGTGTACTATATAATGCCTTGGTTTGAAATGTTCTGGCAGTAGGTCCCCCTTGAAAATGACGCTGAGTCGTCGAAATCGATCGGGGAACTTATAAAGCTTAAAGTGGAAAGTACAAAGTTGTTTCATTTACAATGTTTAACGTTCGCAACTTCCACAAAGTATCACCTTCATCCATTAATTTATAGTAGGCTATCTATGGAGTTTGATTCGGACAGTAAAAAGCCAACCCGACTGAATTTGGATCGAAGGCAACATCTTCGGTCACATTAGCAACGCTTGGAAAGACATTGAATTATCCGTTGAAGGTTTTTTACAATTTTCATTAAAACTTCCAATAGTATGAGGTATATGGAGCAAGTTGTGAAGAATGTAAAAAAGAGGAGTTACATTAATATGAAAAGGTTGGCCGATAGAAGAATCGAGTGGAGGGCTGCGTCAAACCAATCCTAGCGGTGATGATATTAAAACATGTAAGAAAAACTAAAATTAATTAAAAAATATCGGGGTACAACCAGAACATAAATTAATTACTAAAACTGAACGAAATTGGTCAGTGTCATAATATCTTACTGAATGGCATCATGAAAATTTCACAGTGGAAAGGTAATGTCGCATTTAAATCAATTCAATCATGTAATCCTGCAGCTAAGCCTAAAAAATATAATATTTTCGCAGATTTTAGTAGGTTCTACACAACGTGCAGTTTATAACACATATTTGAGTAAGGCTGAATCTGAGATGGAGTCACGGGAATATGCATGTGGTTGTACATAAAAAACAAGAACTGTAATGTATATCACATTGTGGATAATTTAAAGTTGCGTTGTTAAATATTATCAGCAATAAAATGGCATCAATTACGGTGTGTCATAATGTAAATCCTGAAAATTTTGGGGATGTCAATTTCTGAACCTCTCTGGACTGTTTTCCAGTTGTGAATGCATTAATACTCTTCGGAAAGATGCTTTGGTTATAAGTATTGATGACGGTATTTTGAAGAATTTAA
Organism: Platycnemis pennipes; assembly: GCA_933228895.1. Taxonomy (NCBI): domain Eukaryota; kingdom Metazoa; phylum Arthropoda; class Insecta; order Odonata; family Platycnemididae; genus Platycnemis; species Platycnemis pennipes. Next base: position 11,057,277 of record OW121850.1, on the reverse strand, counting down.
GCAATGTCATCACTGAATCGATACATTTAATATCCGCCCATTAGAAAATAAAAGCGATACCATTAACAACGTTCCAAGTATCAGGTAGTTACCATCAAGTCGGTGCCTTCGCTCCTTCCTAGGCTTTTTTTTCTTCTAACCGAGAATGAGTTGTGAAGATTGCCCATTGGAGACCAATCCCTCCCTCCGTCCCTTCTGTAGCATTGGAGGGAAACGCCCCTTTCTCTCTCTAGTCTCTTCCCACCGCCGCAGCTTCGGAATCTTCTCTTCATTACATCCCTCGCCTTCACCCGCTTGCCCTCTCGGCCCTAGCGTCAGTTTGAAGATAAGGGAAAGGGAGGAAACTCCAAGGGATGATCTGGCCGGGCGCCTGGAGGGAGGGAGAGACCGTTTCGCTGTGGGCGCGTGTGTGTATTTTTTGCTGCGTGCATATATATGTGCACTTCTAAATAACAATCCCATTCACAGTAACGAATTTTCTTATCTTTGATTTTGCTTAGACTCAACAAAACTTACAATCTTTTTCTAGCCAGAAACCAAATTTCAATCATGTGGCTCGAAAGGAAGTGTCTAAAATTACAGGTCAAAAATGACACACGATCAATGGGACACACTGCATATATCACATTGTGGATAATTTAAAGTTGCGTGGTAATTAATTATTAGCAGTGAAACGGTATGAATTACGGTGTATCATAATGTAAATCCTGAAACTTTTGGGGATGTCAATTTCTGAACCTCTCTAGACTGTATTCCAGTTGTGAATGCATTCAGAAAGATTCTTTGGTTACAAGTATTGAACCGAAGATATCGGTTCAATACTTGTAACCAAAGTATTTTGTCACTTTTGTGACTAGATACTTTGATTATTTTATGAGGGATAAATATTAACTCTTTAGTTAAGATTTAACCCTCTTCGTCAAACGGACCAAAATGTCAACAGCCGACGGCTGCATTGACATTTATCCCATCCGTTGTTGTCATACTGTCATTTTACTACCCCCACCCCTCTCCACCTCCAATTCCCCTCTCACGTCCTCCCCCTCTCTTCTAATTAATTATCGACCCCCGTCCCTTCCTCTCCACTCGGAGAGGGAGGCTGGGGGAAAAATATGGCCATCCGCCGACTTTTATTCCGCCCTCTCTTCCTCTTCCGCCCTGTTTTCATTCATCACATACCCTTCCTCTCTCTTCTTTTGACCCCGCCCTCTCTTCCTCTCCACTTAGATAATCCCCCCCCCCGTCCCACCCCTTCCCTCTCTCATTCTTACCTTGCGCATCGTCGGCTATCAGAAAACGAGATTTGCATTTCGACATTGTATAGTCGCCAATTTCTAATGGGGTCGTTTACCATATTTTTTTATTGCCGAACCTGATAGAGTTTGTAAAATAAAAGGACCTGAATTTTTCCATTTTTTGATCCGTCAATTATTTATCGAGTTATAGGCGGCCAAACACTGATGTTTTTAACTCTTTCGGAAAAGTGGGTGTGGTGCAACCTCTGACGTATATCGACTTCGTCCAATCACAACTGAGCCCGCGAAGCTACATTGCCTTATCGCAATGGGGGGGGACACAGCTGACTCTCACGATGGGAGCGATTGCGACAGCATCTGTGCGAGCAGACCTTCCGAGAACTCCACTCCACTCCCTTCCCATTAGAGTAGTCAAGGACGGGAGGAAAATGACGTCAATGATTTCAAAGCAGCTTTTTCGGTGGGCGTCACCTTTTGCTTATTTTAATTTTTCATTTATGAGTGAATGGTTTTGGTTAGAAGATTAATTTTATCACTTAAATTCTTTTTTTGTTTCCATCTTAACGATTTCGCGTACGAAATTACGATTTCGGTTCCGACTAAACGCCCCCATTCCAGCGTATTTCTGTATCGTCTCCTAGATTTCTAGGGTCCCCATTGTCCCTTCCTCGATACAAAATTCTTTTATGGTGTTGGTGCGCATGAAAATGTCGTTGTTACTCTTTCCTTTCGCTTTTGATGTGAACTCTTTTGAGCTGCCTCGGTTGAAATAAGATGTTTATTCATTAGCAATAAATTGGAGAAAATAAATGTCTACTGAAAACCTTAATAAGATGACGGGACAACTTAATCGGCCATATCTTGAGACATGATGGCCTGATGAAGACAATCGTCGAAGGAAAAGTGAACGGGAAGAATGGAAAAGGCAGGCCTCGTATGAGATATATGGAGCAAGTTGTCAAGGATGTAGAGGAGAGGAGCTACGTCAGTATGAAGAGGTTGGCCGATAGAAAAACGAGTGGAGTGCTGCATGAAAGCAATCCTAGAATTGATGACCAATGATGATGAACAAATTGGTTGGTTAACGAAGTTATCATGATGCTAACAATAAATTATAATGGGGATGAAATATTGCTTAAAGTTGTTTCTTGTGTTTACTGTTGACGTCATCTCTTTGCATATCTAATGGTGGACAAGGGTTATAAGCGTGTTAATTATTAATTATCTTATTTATTCCTTAATGAATGCCATTTCAAGAATTCTTTATGTTATTTGGTGGTGAATGTTTTTTTCTTTATTATCTAGAATCAAATGTTGACTAAATTATCCAGTCCAGTTATCTTACCAGTTAAGGCTTAGATAGAATCTGAAAAAACGGTATTGTAATTCATAATCTGGAGAAGTTAATTACATTTGCTCCGCCTCTTGGGAGTTGGAATGCTTAATGTAAGGGCGACGTATGAAGTCATATTCCTGGCAAGTTCTCTGACTTTTAATACATCAACGGGAGAATCCAGAAGTAATTCCTATCTCTGCATTATAGAAACTGGGTCCCATAAAACCAGCCATGCGGATATTCCTTAAAATAAAAGTAAAATAATATTGCGTATGAAATAATATAAATATCTCTTCTTGACTACGCCGCATGCTTCTGGGGTCCGACGCCGAAATATTTGATTCTGAATTAAGCAAAGCCAACAATGAAACTGCACGTCCAAATTCCTGCCTTACGAACCGATGGAGTTACATATTCACTGCAGAGACTTCGATGGGAGCCATTGGGTGACCTGCGGTTACTCGTTAGAGACTTATGTTCCTGAAGCATGAAGAAATGAACATATGCCGAACATTGAAGTAATCAAGCAATATATTTGTGTTGATGTTTTTACTTCGTGGTCCGGTATGGCAACGTCCTGATAATACCAACAGCATTCGGCACCAGCACGTATATTTTCATTGTTCTTACCGGAGGTACTTATAAATATTAACCTTTGCAACACTTGCTCATTATATAATGCGTTTCATTTACATAGCCTTTGACCAACTGTAATAGGTTTCATCTTGTAATGGAGTTGTTTTCATGTCGCCGAATTTAAAGTATGGCTGATAACTTCAGGCTTAACTATGTCATACCTTTCCATAATGGAAGATAAAAGAATTGAACTGTGTTAGGTGATCTGAAGACGTAACTACATTATGAAACCCGGGTCGTGCCTATTTAAATATAAAGTGAACCTAACAAAGAATTTGAAGTATTTCAGTAAGTGTTCACATAGAAGCGGGTCAAGCGTATCTGCGATATGTTAAGTATGCTATCAAGTGAGAAACTTACTAACGATGTCAGACGGTACTATTCACGTCTAATGATATAGGACGTGCTTCAGAAATTGAGCTTTAACATACAAAAAAAATACTTCAAAAACAGAATGCGTATTATGCAGGTTAGGTAAGCGCTGTATTCGTGACTTGGGAGACAGAGGGATGATCAGGAATACGAGTTTTTAATATAAGTTTGTAGCCCTTACACCTTTTCAACAATATTATGCTCAACACAGGTTATTCTGGGAAATACTATTAAATACAAATCAGAGCGATCGTGGTTCTATTTAAGAAACTATTTATTCGTCACCGTCCTAACTGCACCGGTGATTACACTTGATGTACCCACAAGCAAACAAATACCTTCACTTAAAACACATACATATTATGCATCTCATTAACAAAATAATATACCCTTCACCTAAGTCACTTGCCCCAACACATAATGACATTCAATACGTCATAAGAAAACACAAATCACAGAAAAATATTATGCATCCCATAAACAAAATAGTATACCCTTCACTTAAGTCACTTGTGCCGACACATATGGCATTCAGTACGGTGTAAGACAACACAAAATGAAAAATATTATGCATCCCATAAACAAAATAGTATACCCTTCACTTAAGTCACTTGCGCCGACACATAATGGCATTCAATACGGTATGATACCACACAAGTTACAGAAATCGTCGTCAAATTCCAGCTTCACGCCCCCACGCTCGTTGTCTCACAATCTCGGCTGCCTAGCGGTGATTTATTCGCTGATCCCTGCTAACCCGCTTCGCTGCTGGTGGTTGAAGATGCACTGTTTAACCAATCACGTCGCCTTTCTATTTTGTACAGCACTGGGCAAGATAATCTTCTTCTTAGCTGAGTCATACCTACTCTCCAGCATGACGACCGGCTGCACTTGGGATTTTTAGACTGCCCTAACGTTCGTTGTCTCACTGGATTATATAGCGATTTGCTGAGGTATTGTTGTCCTTCTAGAAGCTTAGATATTGTCACACCTTCCGGTTTTCTATATCGTTCTGAAATTTAGCGTGGATTCGGTCTTTACTGATTGTTAACATTCGTCGCGTGGTGTCTAACATGGACGAAAGCGCAATATTCCAAAACTTTAAATACAAATAAATGGATGTGAAATCAAAATTCTGGTGTTCCTACCACGAAAAATCAACACACTGGCTCAGTCCGCGCCACCCCCTGTATAATTTGGTTTCCGGGCCCAAAGTAAAATGCACATAAAAACCCTCGCGCAATCCCGCCTTGATTTGAGTACGTTACAAGTTATAGCTACGTACCTGCAGTGGTTATATTTTGGATGACCGTGCGGTAGAAGCGGGATGAAATTGGAGTCATGATAAAAGCTCGTTCCTGGTATCTTGACGAATGCGAAATCCGTGAACGTCGGGAAACAAATGAAATAACAGGATGGATTAAGGGTTCCACCTGGTGTGTAGCTCATACCTACGGGCTATGAAAGTGTGGTAATCTGCAGATAGGCATGGAATAACTCCGTAGAGAATCATGGATGCACGAAATTTAGATTAGGTTTTGGTGGGGGATGGAGACCATTGGAGTTCTAGGTTCATTATCAGCTAGAGTATACGTACATGCTCTAAATTGTCATTTAACATTTCAATTCAATGACATATTTGCTACGTGTTTCAGAATTCCTTAACGTTCATCATCATCATTGGCCAACATTCCTAGGATTGGTTTGATATCTGCCCTCCACTCCATTCTTCTATCAGCCAACCCCTTCACGTAATGTAATTCCCCTCTTTCACATTCTTCACGACCTGTTCCATATAACTCATACGAGCCCTGCCTTTCCTATTCTTCCCGTTCACTTTTCCCTAGACGATTTTCTTTATCAGGACATCGTGTCTCAAGATATGGCCGATTAAGTTGTCCCGTTTTCATTTTAGAGTTTTCAGCTGACATCTCTTTTTTCCCACTCATATTCTCTTCTTCTTCCCACTTCTTATAGACATCTTCGTTTGACATTTGGTCGATCCATTTTATCTTCATCATTCTTTGGCAGCACCACATTTCAAATGCTTCTAGCCTTTTCTTCTCCGCTGCTGTCATCGTCCATGCCTCACTGCCGTAAAGAAACATGCTCCAGATTTATGTTCTGATGAAATATTTTCTCACTTCCAAGCTAGTATTTGCAGCTGTTTGCAGAATCTTCTTTTGGTAAAACACCCTCTTGTCCTGGGCTACTCTTCTGCTTCGTCCATCGCAGTTTACTCGGTTACCAAGGTAACAGAACTCATCCAGTTTAGGTTTTCCTAGTTTTAGATTTGTCCTGTCTTCTTTTCTTCAACTTCATACCAATACCATAGTTTTCCTTTTTATTGATTCTCAGGTGAATTCTGGTATTAGGGTGGTTTTCTGTTATTTTTAATTGTCTTAATCAAAAGTTTATAACCTAAGGAGTACGTGTTTTAAGCCGTTAAATTTTTAAAAGACGTTAAGTATTTTTCCTTATTAATTAAAAAGTGAAAAAAAGCAATGGCTCGAAAACGCGACCTCAAACAATTGCATGCCGGTTAATCCTACGTGTGACGTCAAACTATTTCCTCCACCTGCCACCTCGTGGTGCTGCGGACGCTTCCAAGTAGACGCTGCACTCCGTTAAAGCTTATGAACAAGTATTGGAGGCATATTTATTCCGTTAATTTATTATAATTAACTTTTATTTATTTTTTTAACATTACTTATGTAGTTTATTCATTTAAAATCAGTAAGTATTCCTTTCACAAGCATACCATGTAGTTCGCCTATCGCCGCACGACCATCACGCCATGCTTCGTCGTAGCAGAAGGCACAACGAGCAGGACGTCCTTGAGCCTATAAAATGACTAATAATACCATGATTAAAGGGAGAATACTTTTCCAACTTTAATAGTTTTTACAGGCTAATACTAATAAATATTCACTAGAGCTGAGGGGACCTGAAATACAACGGTAAGTTCAGGAGACGAATTTTCCTATGCCTCGCAACGTAAACTACATACCTGTTACGTCGGCAAGAAGGCAGCGCACCCCGCCATTTCAGAGCCTTTTGAAATGCCCTTAAAATTAACATTTAATTCTCTAGTAAACTGGGATTTCTCAATACAAACTTTTTGCGTAAATTAAATAAATTTATGGCAGGGCACAAATCGCAATCAATTAAGTGTGTTTTCTTTGATGAAGGAAACTACCCTATTCCTAATGTTCATTCTAGATAAAAGGGAATCTTCGCTCAAGCACTCGCTTCCTTTGCCTGAAGATAAAAGCGGGGGAAGGATGAGAGTTCCAAAGACTATCAGTGATTCAAACTCTCTATGAATCCCGACGCTAGATGGTTTTGGATATGAGCCAAGTTCTGTTCCGGCGGGAGGGAGTCCCTTAGGGTTTAGCGGCAGGGATAAAGGGGAGGTGAGAGGGATTGAAGGAAGGGAGAATCCCTCCGGCCTGCGATGTACGCCGCTGAAGGAGAGAGACTGCACGGAGAGGAGAAACGCCTTGTCCCCTTCATTTATTCAGCGCAGGATGGTGTCGTCAATTAGCCATACGTTCGGCGACACTAGAGGTATCTCTCTCCATTTCAGAGTAGAGGTTACCGAAGGCTCAAGCTGTCAGCCAATTGCTTACCACTCTAACCCGACGATTTTGGGGGTTATTTTGTAATCTCACCTTTTTAATGACTCTTTGCGGGAAGGCGGGAGATCCGTTTCGCTCTCTTAATGATCGGCTCACGAACGGTTCGTGAATTGTCGAAGTCTCTGTAGGTAGCACTATCTGTTGCCGATCTCGGTGTGCTGAGGTTCTTCACGTTGTGCAAATTCCAAAAATACAATTTAAAATCGTTTGTATCTTTCTCGCTCTTGCTTTTTTTCCAACTCAAGCTTCAAGTGAAAACGATGGTGGCTCCATTTCACGTTCTTTATGGAGATGAGATGGGAACTAATGGCAGGCGGAGATAATGAAACGGATCAAGAGTCGAAAGATACAGATCAAAGAGCGGATGAATCGTCTGAAAGACCAGCACATGACCGACAGTTCACCGCTTGAGATCCGAAGATGGTCACGCCGCCTGAGTGGCGGAGTTTAACTACGAAAAAGTGACTTTTTATGACTTAGGCCCGTATTCATAGTCGTTTTCGCAGGGGAGACATGGGTCTCCCCTGGCTGGAGGACACCTGGGTGTCACCTTCACTACGCGATTCATAAACCACACCTAGGTAAGATCTGGGGGCCGATTGTATAACTTTACGTTCGAACGTAAAGAGCCGTATTCCGTGGTGTTGTGGGTAATTCTTCGAAAACAATTGAAGGCGCGATTGTGTAACTTTACGGTCGAAGGTCGATCGAAGGAAACCCGTGGACTGCTATATACTTGACGTTACGGCCATTTTCAATCGTTGGAAGGTTTGTTTTTGTTGGCATTTTCATGTATAAGTGATTAATTATCGTTGTGAGGAACGTTGTTTGAACTATTACGGAATAAGAATGTAATTTGAAGTATCAAATTGCTTAAAAAGCTGTGTATGATGTGACAGAGTGAATTAATTAGAATAATTATAGCAACGTTGGGTGGGTGAATGTAATGAATAGCAATTTAAAACAAGCTATCGGACTGTTACATATAATTTCAACTTTTAATTTCAGCATTGGCATCAACAGTTTCACTTGACCAATGCCACTTACGGTGAGAATAATACATAGTGAAGATATAGCGTGTGTTGTGACTACACATTGTGGCAATTCAGCGATTGACAATGTTTTTAGTGAACTGTGAAGGATTGCATGTATTATAGTATCTATACAGATGTCAGAGAAAATTGTTGTCGGCAATTATTTCGTCGTTTAACCTATTGCCTTAAATTAAGATTTGCAATCTATGTGAATTGAAGTGAGGGGGATTTCTCTTGTCTTGTAAGTGTGATTGTTTACGTCCCAGTGAAAGTGGTGAAAGGATAAACAGTGTAGTGCTTTGTTATTCTTCATTCAGTAAAATTTCCCACCCCAAGTGACATCTTTTTATATCATTGCATAGTGGTGTCCAATGTGATTGTGTTGAAATAATTATTCCGTCTACGTTTAAGGCAGGTAATGTCTAATTATCAATAAGCATTACGTATTGCCCTCGTAAGGGATTACTGTGTTGTTTGAGAGTGTTTTAAATTATGACTGTTGTTGTTTACGTCCAAGTGAAAGGGTGGTGATTTTTATCGACTTATGCAACACATGCTGTCTCGTTTTGCTTTATTCATTAAATTTTGCCTACTCAAAAGATAATCTTTTCATTCACTCGCCTTGATGTCATTAGCCATAGGATTGTGCCTTTATTTGTGTGCCGCTGAGTGTGCCTGGAGAAATTGTGGAAATTATTTAATGCTGCCTTATATTATATCTCACGGTAGGTTATCGTGTACCTACGTACAAGAAATATGGTTATGGGAAAATAGGTATGCTACAAGAGAGACAGGCGACACGGAATTTTAAAAGAGAGTTTCATAGGTATTTATCTTTGATGTGATGGAGAACGCTGTGAAAGTGTTTCAATAGTAATAAAGGTTGACTATTGCTTTAATGCTGGGGACTAGATTGAGGATAGTATTTAATTGTGTATCTATAAATAACCTAATCAATTTCTGTCTGAAGATGCATATATATGTGCCAATACGTTGAGCGTAGTTTTGCTAAATGATATTTACAGTGAACCGTAGAACATTAGTTAAGTTAGATGACGAGAATATCCGGAGTGATAATATAGAATTTCAACATGACGTACCATTTTTTATGCATTATCAGCAATAGAGAACACAATTTGAGTGATAATGAAATATTATGAGTTGCGAATTAAGCAGACGTTTTTGATAATTATCTGTGAAAGTCAGGGTATGACAAGTAATTATGAATTAATTTATCTATTGGGAACGCATTGAGGCCACTGTATAATACTCGTGAGGAAGTTATCTTAAATTTTCAGGCATTGTAATGTTTATTATTAATTCTTGATTTTCAAAACAAATGCAACCACTTCAAAATAAGCTCTTTGCGCATGCGTACAAGAGAAACAAGTGCGGAATATGCTGTAAATCTGACAACACCGTAACTTTCGATTGCCTGCTGACGATCGAGCTTATACAATCGCACTTTTCATCCTCGTTCGAAGACGGTGAGCTCGATCGAGAGTGAACGGGTCACTAACGATCGAACGTTAGCCGAGTTACACAATCGGCCCCCTGACCAGGGGAAGTGATTCAAGGAAAAGATCGGGTCAACCCGGTCGTGAACGGTTCCGCACGTTTTTCGATGCTCTATTGTCATGATAAATTGCAACAGGTCACCGCGGTGAACTATGTAAATAAACATGGCAGCCTCCAACGGCAGAAATGTTGCATTTACAATCACCGAAAAAAATATACTGTGTGATTTGGTCTTGCAGTATAAAGACAAAATTGAAAATAAGCGAACCGATGTAACCTCTAATTCGGAGAAGAAGAAGGCATGAGAAGATATTAGTCAGGCGTATAATGCGAACAGAGATGAAGCAAATAGGACTGGATCGCTTGTGTTACTTGCGTTACTTAATTGAGTCACACATTAAGTAAAAAATATTTAGTAGAAAATTAAAGAACCGATGATACATACAACCGCGACAGATATGGCATAGTTGGGCATACGTGAGGCATTACTTGAATATATAAATTGCGGTGGACCGGAGTACCGTCGTGACTGATGTATTAACGATAGCTTGTTATTGCAAGAATTCTATCCGAAACTACAATTTAGGGGAATGATATCATCAAAATAGAATTTTACTCGGGAATGCTACGTTTTAAAGGCCTCCACAGCAGTCATATTCAAAAAATCAGCTGTTATTACAACCTTCTTGACGTTATTTCACACACTTTTTTTTATAAGAACTGTTTTTTTCATGCCTCATAACAATCCCTAATCCATTGAATGGAAAAAAACAGCTTACCGAATAATATTTTAATTTACAGTACACCACAACAGAAATGTAAACATCGGGTAGCAATTCTCTCACTCTCACAAATGCAACTTAGAATGTGATTGTCTACTGGCCACAGTTTATGGTTTCATAGCAAGAGATGGTACAATTTTCTTTCACAGTCAATTTTGAATTTCACATAGAAACCCATCCATCATCTCTAGGAAGAGAGGATGTGGAGCATTTGCAACTGTAATCCAGATTTGGTTCACTAACATCAACTCGGAAAGTACTGGGCTAAATTAGTGGCGGGAATTCAATATCACTTATGTATGGCTATATACACAGTAATGCAGGATAGTCGCTTATACTTTGAAGAACACTCTCTGCTTCCCAGATGACGTTCGTTTCTTGAAACTCATGGTGAGTTAGAACGATCTCTCCCTTTTGCCGAACTTCATGACGATAAGGGACACTGTTTACTATCACATATGAACTTGATACGTGTTGTCGTTGCACTTGTCGTATATCGTTGCAAAGATCGCGTTCACTCATATTGATATCAGATACGTGTCATGCACAGTACGAGGAACATTGAAATTCCACATTATAATACCCACACGTAAACGTCCACTCGGTAATAGCATCATATTAACTGCCGTATTGTCGTGCACACCGTAATCGTCCATATTCTTGAAAGCCTCGCAGTATTTACGAAACAAATTTTAGTTAATTTGTTGCTTCTCCTCGCGCCGCTCCGCCTTGTTTGTTGACAGCAACGAGTGTTGTACTTTTCCGATCGAAATTCTTTACAAATTAGTGATTGTTTGATTTAAATCATGACGCGGGAGAATTATTACGACCATTCTGCTTTTTATAACATTCTTCATACATTGAACGCCTCAACATTCTGAATCAGAGAGTTAAAAGAGGAAAATTTATTGTAATATAATGCATTAATCCGTATTTTATTCTTATAACAGAGAAATAAAGGCATTATATTCCGTAATCAAGATTCATAACTCAACTTTTAATTCATTACTCACAATTATTTCTTGAAAATTGGTTGTGTTGCACAAAATAATACGGGAAGTTTAGAGGATGTTTAATGTAATTTGCATTTTAAAGAAAATTTACGTCACATTTTCAATAATTCCCATCCGCTCATTAAAAACTAGCATTACTAAAACTAAAATTCATGCGTGTAAGTCGTTTCATAAGAGATATTTCATTTATAATACCTAAGGTGATAGCGGCGGACATGTTGAAATTACATTAGGGGAGCTCTGGGTGAGCCTGAAGCCGCACCCAAGAAATCGGTAGCCTAGGGGAGTGATGGGTGACATCTGTCCCCTTCATTGTGACTATGAATACACTTTCTGAGCTAAGGGGTCATCCAGCGAACGGAGGACACCCAGGTAACGACTATGAATACGGGCCTTATTCTCACTAAAGCGAGATTACAAAATAACCCCATTGCGTTCATGAATTGCGTCCATTCAATACTTCCAAATTTGAGGCAGAAAGGGGGCGTTTGCTCGAAACCGAAATCGTAATTTTGTGCACGAAAGAGTTAGATGGAAATCCTGGATTGGTTTTCATTGGTTTCCGTGTACGTGAAACTTTAGAGATGGGAGATGACCGTCTCCCACGTGCACGGTCTCACGTTACGCGTTAATTGTACCCGTTTCCGTTCTCCCACCTCATCTCTTAACGTTTTACGATAAATGTCTCACGTTTACGTATGCGACCCAGCCTCAAAAATCTTTTACAGACTTTACAGACTGCGTTAGTCCCATTAAAATGTAGAAAAAAACGGAACACTTGAAGGAATGTTGGCGTTTACTCGGAATCGAAATCGCAATTTTGTACGCGAAATCGTTTGATGGAAACGAAAAAAGAATTTTAGTGAAAAAATTAATCTTCTAACCACAACCATTCATTCATAAATCAAAAATTGAAATAAGCAAAAGGTGACGCCCACCGAAAAAGCTCCTTTTCTCCCATCCTTTACTGCTTTTAGGGGAAGGGAAGGGAATGGAGGGGGGTTCTCGGAAGGTCTGCTCGCACGGATCCTGTCTCAACCGCTCCTATTCTCCGCAGATTCATCTGTCCTCCCCCCTTGCGATAAGGAAAAGTAGCTTCGCGGGCTCAGTTGTGATTGGACGAAGTCGATATACGTCAGTGGTTGCACCACGCCCACTTTTCCGAAAGGGTTAAAAACATCAGTTTTTCGCCGCTTAATAACTCGAGAAATAATTGACATCAAAAAACGGAAAAATACGGGTCTTTTTATTTTACAAACTCTATCAGATTCGGCAATAAAAAAAATATGATAAACGACCCCATTATGGAAAAAAATTGCTTGCCGATACAGAAATTGTAGGACTAGGGACTTCGTTCTCTTTGAGGTCTAGGTGATACGTAATTGATAATAAATGTGGGATTTTGGGTGTGCATTTAAATAAAGACCAAAAGTCGAAGGATTATTTGGGTCTAGCATTCCAATTAGTCATATTATACTGAAATGTTTCCTTCTCTTTTGGAGATGTCATCAGAGTTGAAGGTATTATCATCTCACCCTGTCCACATCCATATTTCAATGAAAAATGATGGAATGGAGTTGCATGTCCTATAGAAGGGATTGATCCAGGCGTAAAAATTGTTGGCCATTGTCCTGCGTTATATTTTGTTTGTTTTGTTTTGTTTGGCATAAATTTTGTTTTCAAACCTTGATGGGTTAGACGCGAGGAACGGGTTGGTGAGCACTTCATTGAGGAGCATGACTCTGTGTAGTTCATAACTAGAAATCGGGTAGAAATATATTGTTGCAGAAAGAAAGTGGTCTTTGCAGTCCAGGGTAGGAGAAGAACAAAGGCTGTGAGGTGGAGTAAGAGAAAGACGAGGAGAAGTGTTGGGTATTGTAGTGTTGAAATTTAAGAAGTTAAGGCCCGTTTACACTTAGTAGTTGACTGCTACTGCTATGACAGTCAACTGCTAGCAACTATTAAGCCTCACTCGCATGTGTAAATAGCAACTGCGATGCGAGTTCAGGTCGATACGGGACACATTTCGAACACTATCGATCCACGTTCGAGCTATTAGCAAAGTTGAAGTCCGTCTACTTCTACTACGGAAATGTATCCAACACAATCGCCAACGTAAAGCAATACACGACGGTATTTGGATATCATAACACGCATATCCCTCCCCAAAAGGGGAAATTCTACTCTTTAAAGAATGGGAACAAAAGATAATCGTCAATGGAATTTATTGCTTGAAGAATTTAATGAAAATTTAAGCGAAATTCAGTATTTAATTAAAACTCTTTTTATTTGTTGTGGCAACGCCTAAATAGGGGCTTTAAGCTGCATAGAAGTTGGTGCAGACGCATCATAGCAGTAGCGATAGAGATACATCGCGCATCTCGCAACTGTCATAGCAGTCAACTGCTACGTGTAAACGCTGCTTTAGAGGACATTTGAAGGCTGCGAGAAAAATGGATGACGCAACAAGGCACAATTTGATCTAAAAGTTCTCGATGGAAGATAAAGTGTCATGAGACCCAAAATTAAGGTTTAAGATGTAAGAATTTGTGCGGATAGGAGGTAAGAAGTAGTGCAGATATAATGGTAGTGCAGGATAGTGTTACATGAATTTGTGTTAAATAGAAATTTTCTTAGACGGTAAAAGTTATCTTATAACTTGCATAAAAAATAGTGAATACCATGGATAGTAGGAAATGAAACAAATATAAGCTTAATTGTGGTGAAATTGTGTGGTGTTGACTAACTCAGCTTAATGCCTGGGATTTGTTTTACAAATTGATATACCGGTATTCGATAATCGATGTTAGTATAATCACTCCTCAATGTGGAAGGTGTCTCGCAACAGCGCGGTAGCTTAGCAGTAGGTAGTAAATAAATATTTTAAGGCTGCAAATTCAAAAGGTTGGATAAAATGGGCATTGAAAAAATGATTAGTATATTATATGGCCAAGACCTATTGTGGTGCTCTGAAATCAGCAGGTCAAATTCTGTTTGTATTATTTTTCCAATGGATACCCACGGAAAGAAAACATTGAATTAATTTGACTCCCGTCTTTTGCACATTGAATCTCGTGTACACCTTTTAAAAGGAAGGCCCTATTTTAGAGCTTGCTATCCGTCATCGACATTTGTGATACACTTTTATCTATTTACGTTGATATCACCTGGAGAATCGTTTTCCTAGTTCATCTAGCTTCATATTGACGCATTTAGTTCCACATTAACTTGCAATAAGCGTAATAACAAATATTTTGAGAAAACGAACTGTTTCGGGGGTAACTTTGTGAAATATTTCCATGGTGGAGAAAACAAACTTTGCAAATTTAACTTAATAGATTTATTTCCTACCATACCTCAACAAAGATTTTCTTGAAATTTCGTACTATTAACCAGTATAACCTATTCTAAATGACCTTAGCCGTTAGTCGCCTCCCCGAAATAACTTAACATATGCACTTTGGTAGAATTTGCTCATGAAAAATAATATTTTTCCAAAGGCACCACTTTATTGCTGGAGCTAATGAATTTCTTTCCAGCATGGCATTCCAAAGGATGTGGTTTGGAATACCGCTATTTTAATGCTGCATTCATCTTAAAATTTAAATTATTAATAAGTAGGGGATCGGATTCGTGTGGTAGCGAGAGTACTGGCTTTCCATCCCGAGGGCCCGGGTTTGATTCCCGGAAGTGGCGGATTTTTCAATGGCAAACCGGTCCCCAGTGTAGTGGAGGTTCAGTACTTCGTCCATCGGTTGGGACGTTAAGCCGTGGTGAACTAACTGAAAAATAATAAGTAAGATTAGACGATGCTGTATGATCTAATTTATCGTGGAACCATAAACCTAATTCTACTATCACTCGTAAAATGTAATATCCTAAGTGAAATTACATGGAAAATATTTTGCTTCAGCCTATTATTTTAATGATGAAACTCAACCTAATTGCGGGTGGTAACTTTAGCATTTTTTAAACGTAAATATCTAAAATACCTTGTTGATTATTAGGTTTTAGCGGCGTTGAACAGTTGAGACCAGAATCCTTAAGGATTGCGTCCACGTACGTTATTTTTCTCACGTAACCCGAAAGGAGTTTTGTCACTTACTAACTTATTATAATTTTAATACAATTCCTTATAGTGTAAAGCGTGCGTTATTTTCCTACGTAACCCGAAAGGATGTTAGTCTCTTCTCTACTAGCTTATTATAATGTTGTTACAATTCCTTATAGTTTAAAGTAATTATTTATTTCATTTTTTTCTACTTCCAGTTGAATTCGAGGAAGCAGTGAAGTGTTGAAGTGTTGGTGACCGAGTGAAAGGAAGGGAGTCGTTCTTCGTTGAGCTCAGCGCTTTTCCCCGTGGAAGTAGGTACCCGTCTGGAAACGCACCAAATACCTTTCGGACCGTACCGAGGCCCTTGCACTCGCAAAAGGGCCCAGTGACACGCCCCTAAGCAGCGCGCCCCCGTTCCATGGGCGCTCCCTGGTCGCTCCTGGCCGGGAGCACCGTCGTTCGAGCACCAAGAGGATGTACGGCGCCGTGGCGCACGGTGGCGCGGGTGTGGGGCGCCGTCGAAGCGCCAGCACCACCACGGGCGGCACCAAGGCGGTGGTGCCCAGGGCCAGCGTCACCCAGCCGACGACCCCCACCAACCCCCTGGGGCCTACGCCCTCCATGCACGCCCCCCCGCGCATCACCGCGCACCATTCTTCCTCGAGGTCATCGTCGCGCTCCTCGTCGACCCTCGCAGCAGAGCCGCCCGTGCACCACCGGCAGCGCGTCGGCAGCAGCCGTCGGGAGTCCCTCTTCCCGTTCGCGGGCCGCTCCGGGCGCAGGGAGTCTGTCGCCGTGAGGCTCTTCACATACGTCAAGCACCAGTTCAGCCAGGACAAGGGTGAGTGAGTCTCTCACGGAATCGTTCGCTCATTTATTTTTTGAAAACATTTTATTCGAAATTAAACTCGATTGATTCGTATGTAAGAATTTGTGGTAGATAATATACTAGGGATTACTCAAATTTATTCATGGAACCCTTTAAAACGATAGGGAATGAAAAAAACACGCTCCTGATTATAAAAGAATATTTTATACATTTTTAGGGTAGATAAAGAGCGTTGAATTATGGCTGAGATAAACGGTGATTTTTTTTGGTGGTAATTTATGGGTCTAACAAAGTAAGTGTGAGGAATTTAGCAGCAGTCTCGTAGCAAAAACTCACCGAGTTCTCTATGCAACGTACGATATAATTCTCGTATTCATTTTATTAAAGGCGGTCACCCACTTTTAGCACTCCAAAATCTTCTGCATACTACCCTGCCAGCCACCATAAAGGTGTGTGGCAGGGGGTGGCATCTTGTAACAACACTACAAATGCATTCCCTTTGAAAGGGAAAGCAAACTTCTATAAATACATTCCACGTCATCAAAAATATGAGATTTGAGATATGAGATTTTATTCAGCCCGAAGTTCAAATCGAGCTTTCAATAAGCTCTAGTGCAAAATTATTTTGTTTTTGAAGATGAAACTCAGCAAGGGCCGAATTCTATTAACCTATCGAAAATTCCTGTTGAAATATAATACGAAGTAGCCTGATCTCCCATATGGGCCTTTCATCGGATATTTGTGTGCTTTGGAGTAATTATTGAGCGAAATTTCTCCAACATCTTCTAGCTTGAACTATTACGTTATAACTTGCTATCAAGATGCGATTTGGCAAAAAATCCACCGTCGTTTGCATGCATGAAATTCTTGGTCCTGACATTGTTGATACAATTTCATTCTTAAACTTTAGAGACTATATAATTTTTCACTAACGGCATATTTTCCTCCTGAATCCTGAAGTTTCTTGTCTTACTAACTCTCAGTCTTCAATGTTCTCCATGTCACTTGGATTTTTTAGGAAAAATGCTTAGATAGCAGCATGTAATGGTCATCTTGATTAGGTGTTCACTGACTCCAATCATCAATTGATGTGCCATGCATCATACTTTTTGGCTAATATCGTCGGTCCTTGTCTACCATCAACATCTGTATCCAGGATGGTCGTCAATTATACTCTATACATAATTTAGGTTTTAGCTTAAAAAAACTGCGTGTTGTTAACAGTAAGGTCCTTAATTTTAAGATTTTTAATGTTAAGATCTAAATATTAAATAGGATCTTTAGATAAGATTAAAGGTAATGATGTCTGGATCACATTGTGGAATGACTACGTTGATCAGAACAAGATATATCTGAACATTTCTTGGCTTAAATATTGGTCGTATGGTATTATATGTTGCTGCGAATCAGGGTCCTCGATCATGGATCTTCATAAGGCGTGCGATATTGTTAACGTTATTTTTTTATTTAATTTATGTCAGAGAGAACGTGATCTCCATTCTTCATTTTTCACGCTGCACTTCAAATTTCTTATCACAATCATTGGAGCGAATTTTATAGACGGTTATTGTTAACCCTGCGCTACTTTAGGGGATAAGCGTTATCGATACAAATTGCGATAATGCGGAAGAACCATCCGTGATTCCACACGAGACCACACATATTCCACACCACCCATCACGTTGACGGTCGACCTAGACCTTAAAGAGTTTTAGCTATTAGAAGCTGCATTACTTAGATAAATAACTCATTATCCACTAGCTAGTGATGCTTGAAAATGTTTATCTAACACGGTGTTCATCTTCCTTTCACCGGTGCTTTTTCTGGAAAAGTTGGATTTATCTCTGAATAGCGCATTAGGAATGATACGGGGTGAGTAGTGCCTTCAGGTTGTGGTTCGTAAGCTTTTCCCAACATCAAGCGCCCATGTGGAAGTCCTCATGTTTTCTCCTCAGTTTCAGCTCTCAAAATTTAAGCCAATCAAAAGACACTTTAGTTTTACTCAATTCTACGTGATTTCGGACTGTGACGTGCTTGAATTCATCCGTGAGATTCGGTTGAAAACTCTTAAAGATACAGAATTGAAGGGTGTATGTGAAAATATATATTTTGATGGGTCAATAATGGTTGCTGCGTACTTCGCGCTGATTATCCCATCGGAAGGACTTGTTGAATATATAAGTATTTGAACGGGAGGTCGTCTCTGTTCTGTTTTGGTGACATTGTTAAATTCCATATCAGTCGCCTTCTTTTCAGGTCAGGGATTTATACAAATAAGGGTAGAAGAAACGAATAAAAATATCAAATTATTAATGTTCAGCCTTTGATTTGATTTATTTAATATTTGAACTTTATTTATTATGCCTATTTCAGTGCTACTTATCACATTTGCGGTTCTGAGGTGTTCCGTAATGTGCTGAGGATAATACTAGTTTTAAATAGTTTGATCTTGGACGACCTTTAACTTTTCACTATCGCGTGTTATTTATTTTTACCAAAATCTTTTAGAGCAGGTATATACGATATATTAGACCTGACAATTCCTACAATTATAAATAATTTATATACAGTTGTTAATTAACTTTAAATTCAGATCTGAATGAGATAAAATTCAATTCAAATCATTTCGTGAGTAACAATGTGGAAGTTCATAATGAATAGGTAAAAATCATGTTTGAATGCACCAAATTTCTAATGCTACGACTAGTTTCAAACGATTGGCGTCATTGATACTGATGATGGTGATCCCTAGCGCTCAAAACTAGTCGTACCATTAGAAATTCAGTGCATTCAAACTAGGGGCGGTTCCGACTATTGGACACTAACGATAGTTGTACCACCACTATCGATAGTCAGTTGCAGAAAAACTTTAACCTCTTTAACCACGTGGGAAGTTTATGCACAGACTTCGTTTCGCTACGGTTTCTTGCGTTCTTAATCACATTAATGTTTACGTTTAATCTTGTCCTCTTATAGAATGTCTTTTGTGGTGCAACGGCTCTAATAATGCCAAAATGTAACATATCGCAGGTGTGGAAATGGTTTGAACGAAGCAAAAACAAAAAAATTGCGAAGTGCAATACCTGTGGTAAACTTCCTACCTCTCCTTTTGGTTGCTCATGGGAAACGAATTGTAATCGATTTCATTTGCGAAGTGAGTTCATAAGCTCACGTGGGTTCTACAATGACAAGTAAATAATTTTTTCAACTCCATGGTGCAAAATATTTACAACGCTGGGCTATGTAAACTCAACCCAATAATGTTTCCAACGATGGGCTATGTAAACAAACAGATGCGACTGCTGAGATCGATAGTTCAATATCGATATTTTCAGACCGTGTTGGTAAACCAGGCGATCTCTGAGCCTCTGACCTTTCAGATTGGTCGAAGTTCACATCGATCTGAGTCCGACTGGTAAACGTAGTGAATATCTCGAACGGCCTAACACCAACGGTGAGCCTCTACTCTTTTGGAAGGTGAGCTCTTTTATACTAATATTTTATTACCAATTTCTGCTGAAATGCTGCAGAATTCTATTTCCATCGTACTTATTACACCAATATTTTTTATGTAGATGAATGGCCATGAGTTTGCTTCACTTCAAAGATGTGCACTGAAGTATGTACATACCTTTGTGTTCATGCCCCTTCAGTGCCATCAGAACGAATTTTCAGCAAAGCTGGACTAATCGTATCAAATAGAAGATCCAATATTACACAGACAAACGTTGATATGTTATTGTTTCTTAATCAAAACAATTGTGGCTTATATACTTTCTTTAAGTTTTGCAGAAGAAGATTCATGGTTTTGTAATTTTATTTTTAAGTAAAGTTATTTATGCAATTTATGTCACTAAGCATAAATTTACTAAATATATACGACTTTGGTGTAATCCATTTCCCTCATTCGATAATTTTACTAGTCAGTTCAAACGAAAAAGATACTTTCTTTTAATTTAATATATAAATTGGAATTTTTTCTTAAACTATCGATAGTCAGAAGACTACCAATCGATAACTATCGATGGTCAGGACTATCGATAGTTTTCCGCCTCTAATTCAAACATAGAGGATTTTACTCATTCGAGTTAACATTCATATTGCTGTGCTAATGTACTCCATTAAAATTCTTTTTATTTGTATTGCGGGTTTAATGGCAAAAAGTTAGAATACCTACTTTCAACAAAAAAATTACTATATGGTTGAGGAAACATTCATGGTTATTTTTATTGTATGGATCAAGATCGTTGCAGCAATTACTTGAGCATGAATGGAAAGAAACCAATTTCAAGATATTCATCATTTTATGAGCATGAGTATCAGTCCATTCATGGATCATCGACATCCATACATAATTTTCGCATAGCATGGAAGCTAACCGAAGTCAATGACGCCTATGGGTAAATTTTCTAACTGTACTCCTTATTTCCAAAGTAAAAGTGCCCCTATATAATGCAGAATTAATTATTTCTCAAGTACATCCATCAGTTTAATATTTAAGGCTCTTATCGACTGAGTGGCAATACATAGTGCATGTCACTAAGAAAGCACAAGCTTCAGCGTGCATATACTCGTGATCAACCCGTAAATATAGGCAACCCCGTGGCATATATGAAACGCGGGCTGCGTTTTAGTAATGATAGGCGCTAGTTGTGGCGGACAATTGTGTGGGCTGAATCCATATGAAATTTTTTATTTTATTTAATTAATTTTGGGATGGAAACATTTATTCACTCGAGTAACTTTATTGGCATTATACATTAAAATCGTAATATTTGATTGGAATTAGTAATGATAAATTAGTACTGGGTTGATAACTTATGTGTGGCTCTGATGCTTTAACTTGCATTTCATGGTTTAACTTTCTTTATAAAATCTGCGATTCCAATATCTGGCTGATTCCTATGCTCAGGGCCAAAGTAAGTTTTCTTACTTACAATTAGTGTCGTTCCCTTATTTTTAATCATATTTCAAATTCTAACATTAACTCAATTATACGAGGGCAGTTTTTTTGTCAACCTCCGATGGGACATTAATAAAAGACAGTGAATTTAAAAAATGCTTTTATTACTAAATGTTATGTACATTTATGGCTACTTTTCGACATAATCACCGTGACGTTTGAGGTAATTATCGTACCTGTGGATAAGCTTTACAATACCTTCTTCTTAATATGTTGCCGCCAATGAATAACAGTGAGTCTTGACGTTGTCTTGAAGCTCCTCGTTATTTGGAAATTCTGTACTCCTAGCCACTTCTTCAGTTTAGGGAAAAGATGGAAGTCACTCGGTGCTAGGTCGGGACTGTATGGCGGGTGATCGAAAGAGTCCCTTTGGTATTGGCCAAGGAGCCGTTGGGTTGCCCTGGCAACGTGAGGTGGGGCATAGCCATGGATCAAAACGATTCAGGAAGTCAGCATGCCTCTTCTTTTGTTTTGAATGGCTTTCCGGAAACGTCGTAACGTTTCACAATAAAAAACGGCATTAATCGTTGTTCCCGGCTGCGTGAACTCCACAAGCAACACACCTTTTTGGACCCAAAACACGTTAACCATAACCTTTCTATTGTTGAAGGATTGTTTGCATTTTTTTGGTTTCTTTGGTGATGTGTGTGCATCCATTGTTATGATTGTCGCTTTTTATCGGGTGTGAACTGATACTGAACCCACGTCTCAACTCCGGTCACAATTGATTTCAATACGTCTTCTCTCTCAGCGGCATAATGGTTAAGGAACGTCAAAGCCGAAGCAATTAGGCGAGTTTTGTGGCTGTAAGTCAAAATGTTTGGGACTCAGAGAGCACAAAGTTTTTTGTAGCCTAAATTTTCCGTAACGATAGAGTTCAGAGAAGATATTGAAACTTCCGGAAATTTCATAGACCAAGCACTTATTGTGAACCTACGATTTTCTCTAACCACTTCGTCAACTCGTTGAACAAGGCCATCTGTAGCGACAGACTTGCGCTCTTGACCCCCCTCATCATGCATATCAGTTCGGACGTCTTTGTTTTTTCGACACCATTCGCGCACAACAGCTCAATGTGAATAACTCAACAACACATTACTATTACTTCTAATTCCGCCCCTTCAATTCACTCCACATAATTGAATCGTGTTTGTATTTACTTTAATGTATGATGTGTTCAAGGTTTTATAACCTCACGGACCTCAATTTTATCTAAATATTCCTCGTTCTTTTCTTGTTTCCTGTGATTATCTTGTCCGCTTCTTTTACCGTCGCTTGTATGCATGGATTTTGTTTGAAAGCAACCGACAGCCAAAGTGTTGCCTTCCTCGCTGCCGAAAGTGACATCTGTTCCAGCTATCTAGGACTTACATTTAGTATCAGTGATTGTGCTGTCCATATCGATGTACAGGAAGATAACGTGGGATAGATTCTCGTTGTAATCCCAATTAGTGTTTTTATATCCACGTATCTATATCCTTGAAGATTATCTAAATGGAAGCATACAACTTGCTGGAAAACAAACGCTGCGTTGACTGTATTAAGTTTTTTTTTGTTACCATTAGACCGAGTAGGTTTTCCTTGGCAAGGGCCACAAACACCCCCTGCAAGCCAATTTTGTTCTCAGGATATGTGAGAATACTCAAGACCTTGCTGCAAGCCTTTCTATTATTGCGAGGGTTACCTGGCACCCCTTAATGTTAACACCCTTATGAACTTCGCTAATCTAGGCCGTTCGGTTTTATTTTTTCGGTTGTTTGACTCTATTCAAGGCTTTCGATTTGAAATTTCAGCTGAGTTTTCAGCGCATTTAATTCTTGTGCTGAATTAAGATTGTGATCTGTTGGTGGTCTGGGGATTTTTTTCGTCTTTACTTCAACAAGAGAACTGTTCCGATCAACACTTTAAATTCAAAAAAGAATTCCTTCGAAATTGGCGAATGAAGCAAATGACCGGAGCGTATGTAAATATGTGGAGTGTCGATGCAAGGCAATGCGAAGGGGATTTTATCCCACCGAATTTTTGTCAAACCTTATTTCTTTTTATTTTGACGAAATAATTAATTCTTTCATTCCAGACTACCCGCCTGCCATTGCTTGCCTAGTGCAAGCAGACGAATTTGTGCGTGGGTCATTTTTTTTGCGCGCGTGAGTCCCAATCGCTCCGGGATTCTCGGGTTTAATCCCTTCCTTGAGCGCATGCGCAAAAAAAACATTAATTTTCCGAGGGTTCGTAACCAACGCGTCGGAGCGGCTGCTTCGCTAGAGAGGCTTCGCGGCGATTTCGGCGAGGAGAGGGGTGAGTTTGTGTGGGGGGGATGGAGGGGGTGGATTTACGTTTCATTTTGAATTTTGCGCAATCAAGTCGCTCCGGGTTTATTCCCTCACCCTCCCTCCCCCTTCTCTTCGGGGGGAGGGTAAAGTGGAGAGAGAGAGAGAGAGATATGCGTGCTGGATTGCGCCATGTTTCTTCATAACTCGTATCTTTGCAATGAACCAGCCAAAGGTAAAATGAAGAATGCATTACCTCCGAAATTGTTTGCGGTGAAGGGCGTTGCCGATGAAAATACGCGAGGGGGTGCGGTCGATGTGACCCTCAGGGGAGACGACCCTTACGGACTCCTGGGAACGAGGTATTGTGTGAGAAGGCCAAATGAAGGAATGAATATAAATGCAACAACCTAATGAGATTTAGGGCGAGGGAAATGTTGAAGCAGGGGTTAGATATGCAGTCACTCACTATCTTACTCCATTCTATTTTTTTAATTCTTCCTTCTCTAAACCGAAACTTAAGGGCACGGTGAGTGGAGTACAAAATACTTATGGTTTAATAAGTTCTTCATCATCATTGGTCACCAATCCTCAGATTGGTTTGACGCAGCTCTCCACTGAGTCCTTCTATCGGCTAATCTCTTCAAATTTACGTATTCTTCTCTTTCACATCCTTCATCACTTGTTCCATATATTTTGCACGAGGCCTTCCTTTGCCATTCTTCCCTTCCACTTGTCTCTCGACGATTGTCTTCATCAGGCCATCATGACTCATGATGTGGCCGATTAAGTTGTTCCGTCTTCTTTTCAGTGTATTCAGAAGACTTCTCTTTTCTCCCACTTTTCTTAGGACTTCCTCGTCACTTACTCGGTCGATCTCTTTAATCTTCATCATTCTTCTGTAGCACCACATTTCGAATGCTTCTACCCTTTTCTTTTCCACTGCTGCCATCGTCCATGTTTCACTGCCATAAAGAAAAATGCTCCAGGTGTATGTTCTGATGAACTGTTTCCTTACTTCTACGTTTGTATTTCCAGCTGTTAGTAGATTCTTCTTTGGATAGAATGCCCTCTTCGTCTGGGCTATTCTGCTGACTATTTCTTTCTTGCTTTGTCCGTCGTTGGTTACTCGGCTTCCAAGGCAACAAAACTCCTTCACTTCTTCTAGTTTCTGTTTTCCTAGTTTAACGTTGGTTTTGGCCTCTTCTCTCTTGCTGCACACCATTATCTTAGTCTTCTCCTTATTGATCTTCTGCTGATATCTGGCCATTGTCCTTTTTATGGTTATCAGCATTTTATTCAGGTCGTTCTCTGTCTCTGCTACGAGTGCTCTGTCATGGAATATGTTCTTGCAGGAGTGATAAAAATATAGTAAGATAGGAGGAAGTGTTCTTTTAAGCATGCCTTCTCATATTATTTAATGGTGTACAATTTGTTGAAGTATTCATTCTCTTCATCGTTTTCTCTCCCTTCTTTGAACTCTTCCTTACATTCTATTTTTCTCTCTCTCTCTAATATCAAATGTTCTACACCTTTTTATTCCATTTACATATCTAATCTCTTTCATCCCCTTTATAAAATTTGCTCGAGTTCTTCCTTTAGAATTCCTCTGTCTTTCAATTACATGGCACACTCATCTCTGCGTGTTCTCCTAATTTCCTTCATCAATCTATTTTTATTGCTACCATCTTTGACATTAATTGGGATATAACTCGCGCTTCCTAATGTTGGATTTAGTTTCGTTTGGTCGTTCAAAATTCATTGGAGCGACGGCTAAAACATTCAAATCATGATCTGTATTTTTATAATGTACGTTTTTTTTGAGAAATTCAGGATCAGTTTTGAACTGTGGGAATTTATGGATAGGAATGAATTAGAACGCGGTTTGAAATTCCACAAAGGGGGATTTTAATTAGTAACGGGACACCTCCCCTGGGAGCTGCTTTTATGATCCCTATGGACTTGTCCCCACCCACCGCGTCTCCTAGGACAACTACCCAGGATCGTGTCGCGAGTTTCACTCCCAACGAAAATCTCCTCCGTTCGTAATTTCCATCCCTTCCCTCCCTTTCATCTTCTCCCCCTCCCCCATGGATCTTCCATCTCTCTCACCATCTAGTTCCCATGGGAATGAAATTCCATGATCCTACGTGGAATAATATCAATAAGGTGGTAAAAAGCAAACTTCGTCTATTTGCCGATGACGCAGTCGTGTACAGGAAATTTCTAAGCCCAAACGATAAAGATTATTTAAATGATCACCTACAAGCAATTGAAAATTGGTTTGAAACATGGCAGTTGAAATTTAATTTTAAAAAATGTTTAGTAATGAATTTTTGGAAAAAGAATATTTCTCCTCCTAGCACATTCAAAAAAAGTAATAATGATATAACAAACGTGGAATTCATTAAATATCTTGGAATAAGACATGATCTTTCCTGGGGTAAAAACATACGTGAAATAATGGGTCAAGCTAATCGTAACCTAGGATTCATCAAAAGAGTATTGGGAAAATGTGACGATCATGTACGATAAATCAGCTCCTTTTCCCTTGTAAGACCTCATTTGGAATATGCTGCCAGTGTATGGGATCCCTACGAAATCAGTCGAAATCATGAACTTGAACGTGTGCAGCGAAGATCGGCAAGATTTGCAAAGGGACGGTACAATGATGATATTAGCGTAAACAATCTATTAAATGAATTAAAATAGGAATCATTGTCAGATCGCAGTTTGAAATTTAGACTTAATCTCTTGAATAAATTCCAAGACAATATTTTCAGTGATGATGTTGAAAATATTTTTCGAACCCCAACTTACTATGGTAGACTGGACCATAATCGCAAAATTAGAGAAATTGATTGCCGAACTGACAGATTCAAAATGTCATTTTTTCCTCGTACAATTAAGGATATGAATAACGGTAAAATGTCCAATCGGAGAGTAGCAATGGATAGCATTGGTAGCTGCATGTTAGTATGAGTACTTAAAGCTAACCCTACTAACAGAATGTTTTTGCATGTTTGCTTTGCAATTTCTATCTTTTTTAAATGGTGAAGTTCTGACTACTATATATATACTGATCATTTTAAATGCATCATATGTAGTGCATGTTTGGTGAGAAATCACCCCCTTCCACACACCTTTATGGTGGCTTGCAGGGTATTATGTAGATGTAGATATACGTCCTCTTTTTATCCAAGCTTGTGTATTCCCACCAGAATGTTGCTCGCGACAGGAAACGGCCAGGCCAGTCGAAAGGATCAGAATCGAGAAGGATCAAGCATTATCGGAGAGGGAAGGTAGCGTGGTGAGACGTACAATTTGCTAAGCTAGGGCGCAGCGCAATTTCTGAACCAAAATTTGATGCAAAAGTGGTAGCACATTGGATGTTGGAAGTTTAAAATTTCTGCCAACGAAATATTTAACCATATATTTTTACAACATCACATGAGATAAATGCCATGTGCTAGACGATGCGATGTATTGGGTATATTTATAACTATTCATATCCCTAATTGTACGAGGAAAGAAGGACTTTTGAAATGTACATTAACGCAACACCTCGCAATATACCGTGCGGATCTGTTGCAGGGGGTGAAGACCACCAAACATGTACTACTGGCTTGCCACTAAGCTACTACATGGAAACATGTCAGATAATAGAGTCACGTGCGACTAAATGGTTAGTATCTACATAGTAATAAAGAGATTGGTTGTTAATAAATGCATCATGCACTACAGACTACCCTATCAATATTTTACCTACCTATTCCTTTGCTATGCTGCATATTGTGAATTGTCGTATAGTCCGGAGGAAACATATCGTTTTAAATCTATCGGTATGACAATCTATCTCTCTTATCTTATTAATCTGGTGTAATCTAGCATAATACTCAAGGGTTTTTAATACATCTAACATCTTCAGTAAATTTTTCCGGTTTGAATTTATTCAAGAGATTTGATCTGTACTTTAACCTACGCTCTGATAATGATTCCCACCCTAATTCTTGTATTGATTCTGATGCACTACTAAACCTATCGTAACACTTTTTAACGAACTTAGCTGCACTACACTGCACACTGTACCTATAGTTCTCTGATCAAACCTAATTCATTCGTATCCCATACACTGGCTACATATTCAAGGTGGGGCCTAACTAGTGAAAAGTGACATCGCTTTTTAGTCTTCTCGTCACATTCTGTGAGTACTCATTTTATAAATCCTAGCTTTCTTTTGGCTCGGCCAAGTTGATAGCTTTCGCTTGGCTCGGCGTTAACCGTTGGCTTAATACATTCAACCGCTCTTCAAGGGCGTAAATGACCTTGGCTATGAGTAGCCTCGGTGCATTAACCATTACTGGTTAGAAGGCATCATTATTTGACCAAGTTTCGAGGACATAACTGGTCGAAAAATAACCGGTCGTGAGTCCTAGTTGGGAAGGAGATGAAAGATAGGAAGACTTTGGATGAGGTCCTGTAACCTCCTCCCGGTCACGTTTTTCTTTCTTATTTAAAACAAATTCAATAAACCTTCGCTATTACACAAACACTTAATGAGCTTACCTCCTTGCTGAAGGGATTAATGGTTATTATTATGCAACACATAAATAAAAACACTTCGTTCAATCATTTAAATAGTTTAGCATTTTCTTTTAATGAGAAATTAACTTTTGTGTAAGCAACACCAATATTTAGAGCTTTGTAAAGATATATTGGGCCAAATTTACATTGTTAATCCTTATGCTCCTATCTCAATTTACGTTATTTTTCAGACAGCAAAAATTGTAGCTAAGGGGTTTATTGTTTTTATTTCTTTTATTATCCTTAAAGGGTACATTTATCGGTCGCTGGGGATTTCTGCCTTCACCCCTACGGCTGCAAGTATGGGTTCGCGGTCTGTCTCCTTCCTTATCTTCAGATTTCTAGGGTTTATCTCTTGGATCTCCTGCCCGATTCCTTCCTAGCCTCTCTATAAATTTTTGGTTCCTCTTTCGTCACCTTGATACTGCCTGCTATAGTCTCCGCTTCCTGCCGTCTTTATTCCCCAACTTTTGTACTTCTTCTTTCCTCCTTCGCCTGCCTTTTCATCTTCACTTCTCCACTTATCTCCCCTGACTCCCCACTATTAACCTTCTCTCCGCGTCCCCCGTTACTTATTGTTACTTGTTTATTATTTTTCGTCGTCCTGGGGCCCTATTCTGGTTCTCGTAACCTGCCCCGTAACCAGGGCGAGTCGCCTGATTCTCGCAAAAAGTGAGACGTTGAATTCCCTTTCTTAACGCATCGCAATCCGTGTTAAACTCCCGCTCACAGGTTAGGCTCCGCCAATCAGGGAGCACATTCTAATGCCGGTTCTGCTATTGGCCGGTTACAGCCAATTTTATAGTTTTTTTATATTTTATAGTTAACAACCAGGCAAATTTATAGTTTATTGCTACTAGAGCAATGCATTTCCTCAAGATAAATAAATATGTCTGTGTATGTTACTGCTTATAACATCATTGTCAAAGCCTATTTGTTTCTATATGAACATAATAATTGACAAAATATTCAAAAAAACATTAAATTTCTAATTAAGTGAAAACAATTCTATACCTAATGGTCTAAGTGTGATTAATCATTTACTTCATCTTAGGCATATTCTATGCACATTCATATGTTCAAAATGCTGAAGTATAGTGTCATCACTTGACAAGGAAAATCCATGACATGAATTTATTTGCATCGAGTTATAATTAATCTCTTTTTCTGCAATGTTGAATACTGCGTTGACCTGTCTTCTATATTTCCAAGAGTTATAAAAAAGTTGGAATCCTGTACTTAAGAAATATTCCTACAGGGGCACATCATTCGATGAGTTCTTTCAATATGTTAACCGCTATTGACTAATACTTACTTTGCTTATTGCTTTACATGACGTTCAATTAACTTAATTCTCGTAATTAGTACAATGAACATTTAATATGGTTATTTAATATGTATTGCTTTCTATTAACAAGAAGTATATCGGCGTGGGTAGGAAAACAATTATTTGTTTTTGCGACACGGTCTTCTTTAGGTTTCTTTGGGTTGATCACAACTTTTCGGCAGTTGACTTTGTCCTTCGGCATAAGATAAGAACTATTACGAGATATATTCACCCTACCTTATCAGTAGACGATTGATTAGATTATTATTCAACAACTCATAATGATGAAATTTAATATATTAGTATTTCGAAAATAAAAACATTTGCAAATTCTTAACTAACATTATGGATGATGACTTACTGTAAACAAACTGTAAACTTCAGTAAACAAAACGACGCATACCACATTTCATTGCTCATCTGTTCCCTCACCCCTCCTTGCCATTGCCGGATTGGCCAAAATTGATGACGTATTTGGTATGTCGTCATGATCAGCGGAGAGTCCCCGAAGCTTATCACTTGGGTGATCACGCGAAATGGGAATACGCGGCAAACGCAACCTCGGTTACGCTGAACGCATGGTAACCTAAGTCACGGGAACATCGAGAATAGGGGGCCTGAACTCCCCCGATGTAAATATTGATTTATTTTAGGCGTCCCTAGTTACCTATTGTTATCTGCTATTTTATTATGATTCATCTACTATTAATTTTAATTGCGATTTTATTTTCGGATTTTATTTATGGTAGTTTGGTTACAGTCCCTAATCCTAAACCTTCTTCAGGTGGAAGAAGATGCTGCTGAACATTTGCATCTCAATTGCTCTCTCTCTTGAGTTTTCTCGACCAATACTCTCAGGAGCGAGATTGCTTTTCTCGTAAGTTAGATTGAAGATGAGGATTGAGGACTTTAGCCGGCGTTTAACGTATTATCGCGACCGGAGGCTGTTATCTAATCATTGGTAGTTTCACGAGGCGCAACAGGTAGTGGATGCAAGAGTTAAAGTGAGTTACAAGGTAGTGTCATGCCGATGAAGTACGAGAAATTTAGAATGGCAGGCACGCCATCCGTGGTAGATTAGAGTAGAGCCTGCCTGTAAGGATGGGCATAAAATACCAGTATTCGGTAGTACCGAGTACTATTTTGGTTTACTCCGGTAGTACCGGCCAGTATCTTAAATCGGTACTACCGAAGGTACCGGTACTTGGACAGCGCTGCCATCTTATGTTTTATCAATCAACTAAATACTAAAACAAATGAGTGTTGACAATATTTCAAGCGAAGTTGATGTTAATGAACAGTACTATCCATAACAACGGCATAAATAACAAATTAACAGTATTCATGAAGAATTGGCGAAACGATTATGATTTTTCCTGTATGAATATAATATTCCATGCCCACTTTGAAGTATCAATTAGAAATAAAAACTTTCGAATTAAATATAACTTGCACAGTAATTTTACGAGAATCGGAGCCAAAATTCTAATTGTAAAAAAGTTCAAAAGTGAGAATAAAATATGAATGAATGAATTATTATTTTTTCATCAAGTACTTATTGAATTGGCTAATTTGATAAAGGCCGGTATATTATTGCCATTGCTTTATTATTTCATATAGTGTTCCATAAATAGTAGTTTCCTAGAGAGTCGGACTCACAATGCTCACCGCACACCACTTCGTGCTTAAAATACACCAGGAAAACACCAAAAATTAAAATGTATCTGC
The DNA here is from genome assembly GCA_933228895.1 of Platycnemis pennipes. Taxonomy (NCBI): domain Eukaryota; kingdom Metazoa; phylum Arthropoda; class Insecta; order Odonata; family Platycnemididae; genus Platycnemis; species Platycnemis pennipes. The sequence continues at coordinate 11,025,934 of OW121850.1, read as the reverse complement.
CGAAATCGTTTGTATGACGTTTGTCAACGGCGTCGCTCTCACCCATCTCACTATTGGATAATCGAGCCTCCGAAAAATTTTTCCGATGAATTTCCTTAAAAAAATGCCTGTGGATGACTTTTTCAGTGTATTCTTTCTGTTTGGTATTTTAATTTGCCGAAATACGGGATAATTATGGTAACTTTCAACTTTTTAACATATTTAATCAATCACAAAAGTACCGGTATACCGGTATTTTTTCGCGGGTACTACCGGGGGAGTACTATTATTGCTTTTTAATACTCATCACCAAAATACCGGTACTTTTTTAAGTACCCCTCATGCCCACCTGCCTGGCAACCCTCAACTTGTGGTTTAAAATACCGTCTAGTGCTATATTCTTGAACTCCTTTTGGGATTAGGCTCACTGCTAAGGTGAAATATTGTGATTTAATCCTAGGCAGGTGATACTTTAAATAAAGACAATGAAAAAACGTTGTGACTTCCACAATGTTTTACGAACCCCAACTTACTATGGCAGACTGGACCATAATCATAAAGTTAGAGAAATTGATTGCCGAACTGACCGATTCAAAATGTCCTTTTTCCCTCGCACAATTAGGGATACGAATAACGGTAAATATGTCCTATCGGAGAGTAGCAATGAATTGCATTGGTAGCTGCATGTTGGTATGAGTACTTAAAGCTAACCCTACTAACAGAATGTTTTTGCATGTTTGCTTAGCAATTTGTATCTTTTTTTTAAATAGTGTAGCTCTGACTACTATATTAAAACTATTCCTTTTTTATGCATGATATGTAGTGCATGTTTGGTGAGCAATTACCCCCTACCACACACCCTTGTGGTGGCTTGCAGGGTATTATGTAGATGTAGATGAATGTTATTAAAAGAACGACCGGTTTCGGCTGTCAAGCCATCCTCAGGCACATTAAAAATTGTGAGCAGAGGGAGTGCTATGGGAAGGAGAAGGGTGGGGAAGGGGTTGTCGTTGGCTGAGTGTGGAGACGAGAAAATCACGAGGGTTGTTTCGGGGAGACGAAAGAGGGGGGGGGGGAGAAGTGTTTAAGGTGATGAGTAATAAGGGAGATGGGTTTGGGAAGCTTATGCCATTGAGAAGGCTCTTTTCTATTGAGGCTAATCTCCCGAATCTCCAAGGCATCCATATTCCTTCGCTTCCCAGTAAAATGTTACTTTAAAGCCTAACTATACTTTCACTGCACCAATGGGAAATATGCGCTATTTTTATAACTCTTTGAATGAGAAGTTTATTGGCTAAAGTGTATTTGTTGAAAATTTTACAGAAGAATTAAGTTGTGATACAAAGATATTACTGTTTTAAAATTGTACGTTTATAGAAGTTTAAAAACAAGATGTCATCGCATGACGTCACGGCACGGTATCACTATGGGCGTTGTTTATCTGTTTATACGTGGAGGTAAGTTGTTAAATGAATACTTGGTGATAAAGTATGTATTTATCTCAATTGTTTAATGCAATAAACGATTGTATTTCCAATTTTTATTTACGTAGTATGGATTGTATCGAGCAAATTGTCCATTAATTATATAATGTCTGTTTAGTGACCAAGAATTTCTACTACGCCTATGAAATCGCTGGGTTTTTTAAGAACGCCACCATAATGAGTCAACCAAAGGAAATTGTCGGAATGTGCTTTTTTTAAAGTATTTTTTCAGTCATCGTTTCGTTCGAGAAACGGCCAAAAACTTTAAAACAATATATTCACTTCTTTTTCTGTAAAAGACAAATGTCTATCTCCGGAGCAATATGGAACCTATACCGTGCAGTGACGTCAGAAGGCGTTTTAGGTCACGTGACTTTCGTCAATTTCCGGGAATATTTTAAATTCATTTAATAATCTATGTGGTGGGCGTAGAAAAATGTGGCTTATATATTTAAATTGGTGAGAAATTTTCACTTCAAGGGCATCATTAACTTCGAGAAAGAAATTACATACATATTCCCCATTAAAGAAGGACGAGAGTGTGAAAACATACCAGGGCATGAGGGAATTAACACTGGCTTATCTGTTTATACGTGGCAAGAGCTTATCTGTTTATACGTGGAGGTAAGTTGTTGAATGAATACTTGGTGAAAACATATGCATTTATCTTACTTTTTAATGCAATGAAAGAATGTATTTAGATGTTTTTTATTTAAGAAGCATGGATCGTAACGAGAATATCGTCCATAAAATGTATAATAACTCTATACCTAGTGTTTTGTTTGCTTTCACCCCGCGAGTCTGTACTACGACAAGGTAATCGTTCTTTTTTAGAAGAAAGCCACCATAAGGGAGTCAACCAAAGGCAAAGTGTCGGATTCTGCTTTTTTAAATCCCATTTCAATTATGGTTCCGATCAAGAAACGGCTAAAATCCTCAAAACAATATATTAGCTTCGTTTTCTTTCAAAATAAGTGTCTGTTTCCGTTGCAATATTGAACCCTTACCGTGCAGTGACGTCAGAAGGTGTTTCATGTCACGTGACTTTCGTCAATTTTCGGGAACATTTTAGGAGCTTTTATTAATCTTTGTGGTTGGCGTAGAGAATTTTGGCTGAAAAATATTTCAATTTGTGAGAAAATGTCGTATCAAGTACATCATCAATAGCCGAGAAGAAAGTTTCACGCATATTCCCCATTGCAACCCGCAGAATTCCACCAATTAACATAATGCCTTGCTTTGTGTGTACTGTGACCAGTATCTAATTTTGAGGACAGTGTTTGAAGTGGTGCGAGAATTCCTGTACAGCGGTTGATTCAGAGAGAGAGAGAGAGGGCGATACAAGAAGAGCAGACTCGCGTTTGATGTGACCCCGTTTAATTTTGAGCGCCAAGTCCACAAGGTGGAGAGAGAGAGAGAGAGAGTCGGGTGGAATTTGCTGCGTATTTGTGGCTGGAAGTAGACGCGAATGAGATTTCAGTACGCAGTCGTCCTCTCAAGGGAGACGACTCTATCTCAGAGTGCGTGATCCTTAAATGCTGGGACGTGTTGGGAAAGTTGAGTCATTAGCTTTTAAGGAATTAAGAAGGTTGATCCGAAAAGTGAAAGTCATGTCATTTTTTTATATTTTCAGCACTTATAGAACTAAATGTCCTCTATGTAATAAAGTAAAGATAATTATACCAACCCATACTCCTTTTTGCACAAATTGAATTCGAAATTACATACGATTAACGGCGAGAATGGCCATCACATGGGAATATAACGTTTAAAAATACCATAGTTACATGTCATTTTTGCAAAAAGCTAATATTTTATGCGTAATTTCACAAGGAATAAAATGACACGAAAAAAAGGCATCAACCCACCGTATTTTTCGCTAAATCCACCAATTTACGCGCTTATAGCAGACGAAATGCGTTAGTTGACTTCAAGTGACGCTGCGGTTGCTCTAGCCAAAATGTATGGCGTATGAATAATATCATTACCAATGAGATATTGTAGCATATTTCAGAAAAAATATTATAACATAACGTTTGATTGAATTATATTCTGGTGTTATAAATTAGTAAATTCATTGAGTACATGAATGTATTTCTTTAAAGTAAATGCTGAATTGACTCTATCGTCGAGCTGATTAAAATTATCATAAAAAAGAAATCCTTCGACTTTCTATCGTATTTCTTGTGATACTTATGACTTCCAATGGCTTAGGTAATTTTCTTGTGAAGTATGGATCACTTAGCAGGCATTTACTCGTACTTAAATTAATAAGATTCCTCATACAACTTGACTCAAGCAGTCACGAGCCAACCTCCTTAAAAGAGGGTCAGGGAGAGCAGAATGTGCAGTGAAGAAGCTTTCGATGGCAGAAAAAATTCTGGACATACGAGCGGGAACCATTGTTATATCTATAAAACACAAGCTGACCCGGCCACGCGTTGCTGTGGCTCAATCTGGTTAAATGGAAAGCGCACGTTTATAGTATGTTTAATTTCACAATTCTTATGGGTATACAATATATCTCAGCTGATCAATTGTTTTGCAGCTGGACACGCATATTTGTATATAATTTTAACGTCTTTACATGTCGTCACAAAGTAGAATATTTCAGGCAAGCATTTATTTCATCCGCTAGTGTCAATCGAGGAATTACAGGTAATGTTTGCCTGAAATGTCGTGCAAGCAATATTAATGCGTTCTCAAATGGTCTCAGGATTCAACGGAAATCTTGCAATGATCGATCCAGAGCCTCGAGCGATGCTTTGTGCACCATTGTGCATTCATCCCAAGCAATAAGTTGGCATTTCTGAAATATTTGTCCCATGCCGGATGATTTGAATATGTTGCACGTGAGTGTTTCAATGAATTGCAAGTTCAATGGGATGCACATCCCGTCTCCAGTGTCGATATTGTATTCTCGATATTGTACAAACCTTCATGGAGTGAACAAAACAACTAACCCAAGCGTCATGGAAAATGGATGAATGATGTGGTAATGCATGAAGTTATCAATATTGTATCGATACAGTATCGATATTGTAATGATACTTTATAAAACTTTGATAAAAAACACCTAAATATTTTCACCTCAATTTTGTATCAACAATGTATCGATGTATCCATATTTTATCGATATTATATCGATACAGTATCGACATTGAATTATCGATTTTGTAGAAACCTTCGCGGAGCGTACTCAATAACTTTCCAAAGTTTCATGGCGATCCGATGAATGGTGTAGTAATGCATAAAGGACAAACACATTATATACATTCGATACAGTATCGATATTGCAACGATACATTCCTTTTAAAAAAATAAATAATTTCACCTCAATTTTGTATCAATAATGTATCGATTTATCGATACTTTTGCGATATTATATCGATAAAGTATCGATATTGTAATATCGATTTCGTAGTCCTCTTTCCGGGAATGTACTCAACAACTTCCCAAAGTTTCATGGTGATCCGATGAATGGTGTAGTAATGCATAAAGGACATACAGACACACACACATACATTCATTTTTATATATATATAGATTTAGATACAAATTTTTTTCTCTATCTTTAATTTAAAAAAAAGCTTTTACAGCCAGGTAAGAAATTTAGTGATATAATCGTCCGTCAACGTGAAATATATGGGTCCGAATCTCTTGTGGGTGTTTAGAGCTAGTAGAGGTATGAAATCGCATGCCATCGGGAAAAATATGTGTCTTATAACGTAGCCTATTTCTGTCATACCATCGCTAACAGGATGGAGGAGAATAATAATATTCTTTAATGTCCTGTCGGTTATGCAAGTACAACATAGGACTTAGTCATATAAAAAATACATACAAAAATACATGCAAAGATGAAACAAGCAGTAAAAATATAGGCTACAAAAATCTATCACTCAAAAACTCATCAACGCTGTAGTAGCATTTATAAATAAGCAGTTCTTTTAATTTATATTTAAAAACATTTTGGCTGGCTAATCGTTTAATTGAAATAGGAATCTTATTATAGATCATCGAGGCTGAATGATGAGGACCTCTCTTGCTTATTTTTCGTGGCTGATTTGCAAGATGAGCATTTTCACTACCACGTGTCTCATTGCAATGAATAGCAGAATTTGGCAGAAAGAGGTGTCGATTACTCCTGACAAACATGGAACGATTCAGGATATAAATACCTGGCATAGTGAGTATCAAGAGTTTCCTGGGGGGTTGTTTTGAATTCTCACTTTAGTGAGAACACGTCATAAAATGTCACTTTTTCGTAGTTAAACTCCACCACCCAGGCGGCGTGACCATCTTCGGATCTCAAGCGGTGAACTGCCGGTCATGTGCTGGTCTTTTAGACGATTCATCCGCTCTGATCCGTATCTTTCGACTCTTGATCCGTTTCATTATCTCCGCTTGCCATTAGTTCCCATCCCACTTCGTAAAAACGCGAAATGGAGCCACCATCGTTTCCACTTGAAGATTGAGTTGGGAAAAAAGCAAGAGCGAGAAAGATACAAACGATTTTAAATCGTATTTTTGGAATTTACACAATGTGAAGAACTTAAATAACGAACTGTATATCATCAAAAAATGATTTTTTAAGAAAACTATTAACGTAAAATGTAGAGAGAAACAAATGCAAATTCCAATCTTGGCACAAAGGAAATTATCGGACATGAATTATCTTGGCAGGCCATCGGAATAATTAAAATCATAGGGACAAACAATTTTTCACTCGCCTTCACCGTATTCCTCCATTACAGAAGCTTCGACAATTCACGAACCGTTCGTGAGCCGATCATTAAGAGAGCGAAACGGATCTCCCGCCTTCCCGCAAAGAGTCATTAAAAAGGTGAGATTACAAAATAACCCCCCTGAACAGTGGTCTTCATGGCGTCCTTATTGAAACCCTTAACATTGGTTTAACAGCCCTCTTTTGCATAGAAAATGCCTTGGCAGCTACGCTAGCATTTCCCCAGAAGACAATTACGTAGGCTAAATAGTAGGGATGGGTCGGTCCCACTTTTTTCGGTTCCGGTTCCGGTTCGGTTCGATTCTTGGTTCCGGTTCTTAATTTACCACTTACTTTGCATTGCTCAGTGTTAAGATAAGGCAATCAATAATCATTTTCAGAGACATACTGCTTGAAAAAGAATACTTCATTAAATTTTTGTATATAGTAATTTTAACGACTGAATTAGAATAATTCGCCACTTTGGAGCATCTAAGTACACTATTTACCAGGTTTTAATGAGAAGCCTCCACTTTCGGAGTGTGAGTAGGTTTCAAACTAATTTTCGCGCCAATTATTTCGGTACCGATTATTTTTGGGCTCGGTTCCGGTTCTCAGCTCAAGAACCGGTGGAACCGAGAACCGAAGAACCGAACCGACACATCCCTACTAAACAGGAATGAATTTTGACGTAGTAGATAAGACTCAAAGTCTGTATAGAGAATGATGGAGATTAAATGGACAGTAAGGACCAAAGAGGTGTACCGCAGGGCAAATTAAGAAAGGACAATATGGAAAACCCTACCGCAAAGAACCAGATGGATTGCACATACCTTGATACACAATGGATTAGTTAGAAATATTAATATAAGGAACATTAATGGGAAATTCATGCGAGGGAGACCGAGGTACAATTGTATATGGCAATGGGGAACATGCACTATTTTTTATAACTCTATGAATGTGAATTTTATTAGCTGAAATGTGCCTACCGAAAATTTTGCTGAAGAATTAAGATTTGCTACAAAGATATTACTCTTTGAAAATTGTACCTTTTCGGCAGCTTAAAAACACGACGTCATCGCATGACGTCACGGCACGGTGTCACTATGGGTGTTGTTTATCTGTTCATGCGTGGAGGAAAGTTGTTAAATAAATACTTGGCGATAAAGTATGTATTTATCTCAATTGTTTAATGCAATAAACGATTGTATTTCGAATTTTTATTTACGTAGTATGGATTGTAACGAGCAAATGGTACATTAATTATATAATATCTGTTTAGTGCCCAAGAATTTCTACTACGTCTATGCAATCGCTGTTTTTTTTAAGATGAACGCCCCCATAAAGGAGTCAAACAAAGGAAATTGTCGGAATGTGCTTTTTTAAAGTATTTTTTCAGTCATCGTTTGGTTCGAGAAACGGCTAAAAACCTCAAAACAATATATTCACTTCGTTTTCTGTTAAAAGTAAATGTCTATTTCCGTAGCAGTATGGAACTTATACCGTGCAGTGACGTCAGAAGGCGTTATAGGTCACGTGACTTTCGTCAATTTCCGGGAACAGTTTAAATTCATGTAATAATCTATGTGGTGGGCGTAGAAAAATTTGGCTTATATATTTAAATTGCTGAGAAAATTTCGCATCAAGTACATTATTAATCTTCAAGAAACAAATTTCATGCATATTCCCCATTCAAGGATTTTGAACTATCCTTGAATAAAATTGACTGAGTCCGGCGAGATGTAGTGGAAAGTATACATGTTTGTTATAAAACAAGATAGCACTTTTTCCACAGTTTTTATGTCGGTACGAAGCGTTTCAACCGTTAGGTCATTATCAGGTACATACATCTGTGAAAGGTCTGTGAGCCTATCCTTGAATATCAGAAAGAAGACAAAAATTTTCAATTTACCTCATAAAATTTGTAAATTTTATTTTTGCGGTAAATTAAAATTTACCACATAAAATGTTGTGGTAAATAGGAAATGATTTTCTTCTTTCTGATATGTTCGGATACCACGCAATATCGCCAGAATCTACGGAATTTATCCACAAATACTTTAGCGGAGTCACTCGCTGAAATTCACGAAAGCAGAGTTTCGCTTAGTGTTTAAAGCCTATTTGCCGGTGTCGCAGTAGTGTACAGAGAGATTCTATGCCCAAATGATAAAGAATATTTAAATGATGACCTACGAGCAATTGAAAAATGGTGTCATACGAAGGACGAGAAAGAGAAAACATATCAGGGCGCGAGGGAATTAACACTGACTAGGGCAGAATGGAGGGCTGCAGTAAACCAAACCTAGGATTGAAATCTGATGATGCTAAGAGAAATCCAAGCAGTGTATCTTCTCTTTTCTATCTACCGGATAATAAATCATATCCAATGATTGTGCAGGAAATGATTAAAATGCCTAAGCAATCGGCAGAAGAATACAGAGGGAAAATGGGGAAAAAATAGCATTAATATTTGTCAGGGATTTCACTCGTTCCGTGGACCGCATTGTTCGACCGTTGGATCCGCCAGGGGTGCAAGAGTCGGGAAGGAAGGAAGAGTGACGGCTGGAAGGGCTCCAGCAAAGGGAACGATTGAGGGTTGAGTTGGGGGTGAGGGGTATGACAGAAATGGGGGTGTGACGGATGAGAGAAAACATGTTATTTTCGAAACTGCGATGATTGCCTTGATGTGCCAATTTGAGTGGAAAAGAGAGATGTGATGATGATCTCTGCCAGCTGGGAAGTAAGAGGCGCCGAAAATGGTATCAATTTTGGATGATGTGTGCCCCTCTTCACTGCCTTCAGATGCAGAGGAAATAACCCCCGCCATTCCAAACATTTTCTCTTCGATATTTTTACTTTATAACGTCTCATATCAGCTGAAGATTAATAAGAAGAAAGCTAAGATATTGGTGTGCAGCAAGAAAGAAGGGGCCAATGTCAAACTAGTAAAACAAAAACTTGAAGATGTGAAAGAGTTCTGTTACCTGGGAAGCAAAGTAACCAACGATGGACGAAGCAAGAAAGAAATAGTGAATAGAATAGCCCAGGCAAAGAGGGCATTCTTACATAAGAAGAAACTACTTACAGCTGGAAATACAAGCGTAGAAGTAAGGAAACAATTCATCGAAACGTATATCTGGAGCATGTTCCTTTACTGCAGTGAGGCATGGACATTGACAGCAGTGGAGAAGAAAAGGGTGGAAGCATTCGAAATTTGGTGTTACAGAAGAATGATGAAGATAAAACGGATAGACCGAGTAAGTAACGAGAAAGTGCTAAGAAGAGTAGGAGAAAAGAGAAGTCTGCTGACAACTCTAAAATGAAGAAGGGAAAATTTAATCGGTCATATCTTGAGACATGATGGCCTGATGAAGACTATCGTCGATGGAAAAGTGAACGGGAAGATTGGAAAAGGCAGGCCTCGTATGAAATACATGGAACAGGTTGTGAAGAATGTAAAAGAGAAGAATTACGTCACAGTGAAAAGGTTGGTTGATAGAAGAATCGAATGGAGGGCGAGAACGAACCAATCCTAGGATTGTTGACCAATGATAATGATTAACGTCTCATCTCCTTTCTTTTTTACATGTGCTTTCATATCTTATGTATCTTTCATATTTATTTGTTTTATATGTTTTTAATCTTTTATTTATATTTTTAATGTCTTTTATATCCTAATATACTCTCTTCTCCTTTATTTTCTTAATGCCTTTCTCTACCTAAAGGTTCTCATTTGTCGAGCATATTATCTTCCTAAGTAAAGCTCCACCTGGCAGATATCGTATATATTTAATGATTTCATCAATAATTAGTGGTATTATACGTGGTCACTATTCCATAAAGTGACCTTATTTTAAGTGCTTTGATTGTGTATTCCTTATTTCAATAGCTTAATAACATATTTATCTATGTCTGTCTGTAATATATCTTCTCTAGAATCTGTTGCATCACATCGTACTACCTCCTGTCTTCCTAACCTCCTCTGCGCAATATTCATCTTATTTTGGTCTTCTGGGTGTCTAATAATCAGCTAATTTATTTATTTATTGAGTTTAACGTTCACCCAACATAATTATAGGGTGAACAATCAAAAGATATAAATATAAAGAGTAATCTGGTCGCAGTCACAAAAATAATAACAAACAAATAATGATAACTGAAAATGCCAAATAAACAGGTCACAGCCAAAATAAAAATAACTTAACTTCCTTAGTCACTCCACAAACAAATTTTTTACTTCCTTCAAAAAGTTGTCTTTCCTGACATAGAGGTCTAATTCATTACAATACTTGTTATGAGTAGCACATATCCTTAGCATTGGTGAATTTGCACCATAATTAGTGTTCACCTTTGATATGTAAAATGTCCTTTTTGACCTACTATTAACATTAGGAACTATAATTTTTATTTCTTTCGATAACTCATTAGATATTCCCTTATTGATGACATCATGAAGAAATAGTAGATCTTTTACGCTTCTTCTATCCAGTAAGGTCTGGAAATTAAACTCTTTTAACAATTCATTATAACAAACATTATTGTCGAAAAGCGGATACACATGATATAATACAATACATAAATATCTTAAAAATCTCTTTTGTACATGCTCAAGCATAACAATATATTTGTTTATATATGGATTCCATATAACCGATCCATATTCCAACTTACTTCTTACATAAGAGTACTACATTGTTTCAAGTACCATCTCAGATTCGAAATATTTTGGCATGCGGTGTATAAAAGTCTAATGAGGGGCTTTATCCAAGCATTGACAACTGAGATGTTGGCTCATCAAACCACCCCTCAGCAATGAAAGCAACGGGAAAGCATTAACTTCGCAGGACGATTCAAAATTTCGTGCACTTCCAGGCTTGGCATCATGTAGTTGCGGTGATTCCGTCCAGGTGGCAGCATCCATCTCGGAACGTGGAGTCGCGACATCGATCAGTTTCTGAGGTCACCCGCGCAGCATAACCTGTCGGCAACCAAGATTATCTTTGGAACTTGGAACTCTACGCGGGTATTTTTTTTAGAAACTACATTATTGATTTCACAAGTCATTCTATTTACCGCTGGACACTATTCGCGTGTCTAATAATCTTTAATTTTTTATACAAATGATTATGCATCATTTTATATTTGAAACCAAATATATTATTAAAGTGTGCTTAGGAAGTTGCTAATTTTTTCAAATTTGTGTATCCATTTTAGGCATTGCATATAGGCAACCTTATAAGGATGCTCAACTGGCGTCTTTATCACTTTGCTACGAAGATTGTGTAGTGTAGCAAAATGACCTAGCCGTTGACGCATCCTACAACTTTAAACCTACCACTACCCGAACAGATGCACCGAGTTCAAGGTGGCCGGTCGACTGTTAGTTATAGTTTTAGCTATGTAAAGTTGTGAAAAAATAGAGTTCACTCACCTAATAGGCAATGTTGATTATTACGCACGGAATTTGAAGGGTCAAGAGTTAATTGTTTGAAACAATAGACCTGCCAAATGTTAAAGGAGTAGCTAATGATTTCGCGATGTGAAGCCAGTAAAAAAATGTGTCCTATCACCTGGAGATAGTGCTAGACCGGTCGGATAATGTTGGCAATGGAAATTGGAAGGTGATGTTGGTGGAGGTGATGTCAGAAATGGACGAGGAGCTATTTCTTTTCGATCAGGATGAAATTGATTAAATAAATTCGGGTACCAATCACGATCACGATTCACAGGGGTCTTCTACATCTACATCTACTTAATACCCTGCAAGTCACCATGAAGGTGTGTGGCAGGTGGTGAACTTTCACCAAACATGCACTACATATCATGCATCTTGGGGTCACAGACGTGTTTAGGAGGCTACGATTTATATCAGTGCGCTGATAGCTTCATCATCATCATCATCAAGGGTCAACAATCCTAGGATTGGTTTTGACGCAGCCCTCCACTCGATTCTTCTATCGTCCAACCTCTTCATATTAACGTAGTTCCTCTCTATAACGTCCTTTGCGACCTGTTCTATGTAATTCATACGAGGCCTGCCTTTTTTATACTTCCCGTTCACTTTTCCTTCGATTATTGTCTTCATCAGGCCATCGTGTCTCAAGATATGGCTGATTAAGTTGTCCCGTCTGCTTTTTGAAGTTTTCAGCAGACTTTTCTTTTCTCCCACTCTTCTTAGGACATCTTCATATGTCACTCGGTCTATCCATTTAATCTTCATCATTCTTCTATAGCACCATATTTTGAATGCTTCCACCCTTTTCTTCTCCGCTGCTGTCATCGTCCTTGCCTCGCTGCTGTAAAGAAACATGCTTCAGATATAACCATGGACTTATAAACGCATTTTGTGAAGATCATGTATACTCTCCCTGATGCTAATATAAAGGATGGTACAATTGGGAGAAGCATGTGCGGATAGGAAAATTGATAAAGATTCAGAATTTAATTCAGGAGAGGTGACGACCATTTGTACGGATGATAAGGGTAGTTGTGGAGAGACTGACATAAAAAAACAGGGTAAATTTGGAAAAGAAGGAGGTTAATAAAATTGACAGCAATTCAGGGTGAGAACACACAAAGGACAAAAATAAACAAAGCATTTGTTTGGGCAGAGGTTGGGTGACGATGGGAATCCACGATTTATAGTGTGATATATATAGGAGGACAGTGTTTGCATCTCGCCTAATTACAGAGAAGGTTATGGAAGGGTTGTGTGTTATGGGCATGGGTTTGGTGGTTTTGAGGATGCCAGAGAAGTTCTGGGGGGGGGGGGGGGGGGGGGGTGAGTTCGGTTTGGAGGTGAGATATTAGCATTCAAAAGTAAATATTTTTCTTGAGTGGGTGTGGTCCAGGTATAGTAAACTTCATTGGCAGATGAGAGGACTAGTCTGCAGTGGAGACTACGGATAATCAGAGGGAACGTATAAATTTAGGACGATAATGGATTTTCGATCGAGGTAGGAACCAGCCCCCTGAAGCTTAATGCTATCGCCTTATAGGGAAAGCGTACCATTCGTGTACGGTTTCAGTGTTTCGCCACTAGTTGTCGCTACTGCCTAGCGATGCTAGAATTTTTCTGGATGCATGGCTTGCATGTGAAAACATCGGTTAGTAATGAATTGTTTAATTATTTAGTGGCCAGTTAGCGTAATTTAGTTTGTGGCTATTTCAGCAAGAAAACATTTCCAACTCTTGCGCTATTGTCACTGTGAGTTCTTTGTCAAAGAAAACTAGGACAATGCCTAAAGAAGTGTGGTGTACTGTTGTCACATTCATCTTCAGCCTCGTTATATTAAGAATTAAAACCATATATTTTTCGTGGAATTTCACGTATATATAACCATAAATAACGATTCATAGTATTTCCATTATAATGTAACTGATCTATATTGCGACACGCTAAGGTTTCATGATAAAATTAAAAAAAAACTTTAGTTAGTACAAAGCCCATATTTGTACGAAATTTTGCCCGTGCTGAGCACAATACTCAAAAATGATTTGCTTGGTAATATATGCACTGTTTTCAAAGTTTCAACAGTTTGAATAAAATATGTTAAAATGTCGGAATTTGGACCCTATGGCCCGAATTCTGACACGGATATGCTTCTAATTCCGACAGTGTGTGGTTCGTAAGTTTAAGAGCTAAAAAGCAAAAAAATGAGTAAGAAACTGTAATGAAATAAGTTTTATTTACGCAAAAGAAAGCAATAATTTCATAATAAAACGTTCATGACAATACTTGAAAATATTTTACTAGTCATAGCATTAACCCTTAAAGGACCAACCTTTTTCCGGTTACACCCTGGACCAAGGGAGGGTCAATAATTGTCCACTTGAGTTTTTTTCGTTTTTACTACTCATGAAACAGAATATATCTTCATTAATTGCTTTCTTAGATTGGTAAAACATTCTCACAGTGATTTATGTTGCTAAAAATTATAAAATCGCATTAAAAATATTGAAATTTTTAATTCTTTATAAACTCGTCAAAGACGAAGTTATGATAAAACTTCTTCTCAATGGTTGCGGGTTCAATGCTTTAATTTGGAAAATAAGTTTCGAAATCACCGTTAGTTATACTTATACGTCAACAAGAAGACATTATTTTTAAATCTATATTCTGCAACCGTACTCTAGAACTATAATTTTATTATTATAGAAAATAAACCTAAAATTTTTCTCTCCATTTTCACTTACATGATTTACAAGTACATGATCCATCAAAATACTTCTCGTGATTTAAAAAAAATTGCAAAATATCTTTTCCTAAGTATTTATTTATCAATTAGCATATCATTCCAATAAATTTATAAAATTATTAACATTAGCAAGCAGTCGTGAAAGATCGACTTCAATCTTCTGATGAGTCAACATTATTGTAAGTATTGCATACATTAGTTTTTATGCTATGTTTACCGCAAACATACCTATTACATTTAGCGCATATAATTGTAGTTTTTGATAATTTGTTTGATGTCTCTCCTTTTGATGTGGCTGCGTTTCTGCACCCGTGGCACCTGCCTTTGCCATTTACTTTCACAGCAACATCTGACATTTTCGGCGTTTGTATTTTTCTACCCAAAACCCCTTCCATCGCCTTTAAAATTTAGTTATGTAAACCTATTGTGTTTTCCAACCGATGCTCTTTTGTGGCCGCACGAGTTCAAGGCCGAGTTCCTGTAAATAGAGACGTCACCTATTGCTTCTTTTGATATTCCACTGGGGAAAATTTTGGGTGAAATGAGCGAATCCATTTAGGGCAGCAATGTCGATTAGATTAAAGAAAACAGGCATCGGCCACCTTCTTGTAGACCTTTTAGTTGAATACTTACGTACCATCTGATCAATAGCATCAACTCCTCCTTTGGTGTTGTTGTAGAACAAATTTACATCAGATTTCTTTTTACAACTATTACTGATATTTCTATCGGCGTACTGAGTGGAAAGAAAAATGAGATTTTTCTAAGGCTTCTCTCTGGTGATGTATGATATCAAAGTCACCGGTGGACTTCCAAAGCTGGGGTCTGTAAATACAAACAAACTTGAATAAATCTCCCGATCAGCTATTGCTTTCAGTTCTTCAGGAATATATTTTCTATTACTCTGCATAGTTCCCACCACAGACAATCCAAAATCTTCATAAAGTTCTTCTGCTAGCTCCACAGACGTATAGTATCTGTCCATAGACATATTTCACCCGGAATTCTAGATTGGGACAACCAGGCGTTTCACAATTTCTTTGGGACCTGTGCTTGTAGATGGTTCGTTATTTTTTCCGGCATAAACTTCCATATTCAGCACATATCTCTCGTCGCAGTTTGTAAGCATCCTTATAAGAATTCCATACTTCCCTGGTTTTTCTTTCATGAATACTTTGAATGGTCACCTTCCCCTAAACAATGATAACATTTCATCAACCACCATGTTAGATCCAGGAATGTAATATTTGGGGAATATCGCATTGACCATTTGGAATATTGAACGAATAGGCGCAAATTAATCTTTTTCTCTCCGTATTTTCCCAGTAGACTTGTCATCAAACCTAACTATAGTCAATAGTTCCCTAAATCGGTTTCGACTCAATGCTTCCGCCTTCCGAATTTTTGTGACCACAAATCATGCAAATCTAACCTGCCATCATCGTTGGCACCGATCAATATCAACACTCCAACGAAGGGTTTTAGTTCTACCATATCCGTTTTAGACTTCGTTCTGACTTGAGACTAGCTCGTTCTGCTTCTTCATTTGTATGCTGTAAAATCATGTCAAGAATTTCAGGAGTGAAACATTTTTCAAAAGTCTCGCGGATATCCTTTACCTTACCAGCCGCTAGTAATCCTTTCTTTTCCCGCAATATATTCTGAGTGGTTCGCTTTGTCACACGAGGAGGATCACTTACGTATTTACTTCCTGTTTTTGCTGTGTACTCGGTATTGTCACTACTGCCTTTTTCCCTACAAAAATCACTTCCTTCATCTGCTTCACTTTCATCTTTCGAACTGATTTCACTAACATGGTCTTCAGTTTCACGCACTTCTTCATTACTGTTTCCTTCTGTGTCGCTTGTAATTTCCAATTCTCGTTCAACGTCACTCTCAGTCAAATAGTCATTCATCATTGGCAATTGAAGACACAATAATAATTAAAATAATGATATAAAATAGGTGTCACTATATATTGGTCACTATATATAGATATCACTGTGCATTTCACTATTTCCAAACCTTCCAGTATCTGTAAAATTTTCAATACAGCAAAGATGATTATCAAATACACCAACTGGAATATAAATACAATGGGCTAAAATGTATATGATATTGCCACAACGCTTGAATAGTTTTTTTAATGTCGTTAAAGTGCTGTGAAGGTAAAGCGGAAATATGCCTCAAAGTATGAGGTTCTTAAAGTTATAAAAGGATACTCTTTATCAAAGTAATGTTATAACACTATCACGCATGTTGAAGACAAAACTCAAGCTTATGTTTTTATTAGGCACTACACTTATAATTGGCGTTAAATGCGTTTAAATTAAATTGCAATAGCGCGTGTCAACTTTTCCTTAAAGGTTCGAATTTAAATAATTGAAATTTACTGCTTAAAAATGCTTATTTTACTTGAATATTCTGATGATGTGATATTAAATATATATACTAAAATGTCCTTCCGTTGGTATTATCTCCTGTTAACAACACTTTGCCTCTCTGTTAAACTTACTTTGATTTTTAAGGATTCCGCAAACCCCTATGCACCTATTAATGTCACAAAAAATTGGCGCGACTCCTATGACCTAATCATACGTAACAATATGAAACTTAGAGAGAATAAGAAACAAACTTAGCAATGATCAAACGCTTCTCTGCATTATGACGAAAGAAGCTGAGATAATTTCAAATCCACCATAATGTGTTGTTCCAAAAATGCAAATATAGATGCGAGATTTGTGCACTTGTCACCCACGTTTTCCATCCACTTGCAACGTAAAATTAATTTTTTTCGCGGTGGATAGAAATTGAAAAATTAGTACGAGTAGATAAGGTGTACTTTGCTTGGGTTTCAAATTTTTGGGAACCATATTTTCATTCCTGCAACTCTTTAAATTAGGTTAATTCAGTGCAACGCTCAAAAGCTAGCATCACTAGATGCTAGCGACAACTTGCGGTGGAAGAAGGAAACCGTACACTAAGGGTACGAATTTCTTTGTTGACATTCCTATCCTATATAGTAATCCGTGGTAGGAACTAGCGTTAGCCAAACATTTCCAAGGAAGAGAAAATTGGAAAAATACTCTTGTGCATAAAATGGAGCTGAGAGGAGATTCTCATAAGGAGATTAGCACTGAGTGATTCCGAAATTCAATTGACGCAGGCCCAAGAGCTTCCGAGAGGGTGAGGATGGGTAATCAAACTCACCGATAGCTATCGATTATTGATATAATATCCATTATTATCGGTATGCTACAGAAGAATGTTGGAGATATATTGGATGGATCGGTTGACTAACGAAGCAGGGCCTCAATCATGGATCTTAATAAGGCGTGCGCTTGCGTTATCGTTAATTTTTGATTTAACTTATGCCAGAGAGAACGTGATCTCCATTCTCCATATTTCGCACAGCACTTCAAATTGCTTATCGCAGTCAGTGGAGCGAATTTTATAGACGGTTATTGTTTACCCTGCGCTACTCTAGGGGTAAGCGTTGACGATAAAGATTGCGATAACGCGAAAGATGCATCCCTAATTCCACACCTGTTCTAAGAAAAGTGGGAGAAGGAGAAGTTTTCAGAACACTTTGAGAAGTAAATGTTAACAACTTAATCGACCATTTGATGAGACATTATGACCTGATGAAGACAATCACTGAGTAAAAAGTGAATTAAAAAAAATGAAAAAGAAAGAGATGAGAGCTTCGGATGAGAGACATATGGAGCAAGCAGTGAACGGTATGAATTAGAAGAATCATGTAGATATGAAGAGATTGGCTGAGATGAGAATCGTGTGTAGAGCAGTATAACAACCCAATATTAGGGATTTTTGCTGATGATGAATCATGATAAATGAGGTTACTGCAATTTTCACTTATGAACAGCGGTATCTCTCAATGTTGGATAGTCGATGGTAATATAATTTGTGATTGATTTCTTGTTTAATGGCTTACAGATTTTGAATTCCATACTCGATATTTTCCCCTAAATTCTTAAATTCAATACTCAACTCTAAAAATAAGTTTTTTAAACTAAACATTTTAGCTTATACTATTCATTCTGGAATCCCTTTCCGACCGCACTCCGAATGGAATATGTTTTGGGAAAACTAAAAATATTTATGTTTGTTTTCAAATGCAGATGAATATCAGTTTTATGTCCGAATAATGTATATAATAAAACATTATTTTTGGCGCCCGTACTACTTTGTCACTAATGGAATTTTGAGCACAGAAATCTGTCAAATTAATTATAGTTTGCTGAAAAACTTTAATTCTAGCTAAATAATTATCACTAAGATATTTTTTTCAACATTTCAAAACGATCGTTCATCGTAGGTCATATTTAAAGATGTGGCCGATTTAAGATTAAGTTCTTCTTTTAAAGTTTCCAAGAGACTTCTTTTTTCTCCTTCTCTTCTTAGGACTTCTTCGTTAGCTACTCAGGCCATCATGCTGTTAAAAATAATAACTAGAAGTTTGCTCATTCAAGCAATTAAAAATTCTCTTGCTGGGAACAGGAAAAATGAGAATGGTGTTGTGTAGAGAAAAGTAATAACCTCTTCGATAAGGATTGAGTCTTGTAGGATTAGTAACCAATTGTATGTGATAGTGCTGTTTTTACACATGATATAGTGTTGAAAGTTTAGTTTATGAAAAGTTTATAATCCGCATGCGAGTGTTGCTCTGTCTCATCAAGACATGTCAGAGCGCTATTAAAAATTACTTCATGGCTGAGTTGAGGGTCTCGCGGTTTCAAATTAAGCCTCAAGGTTAATTATGCTTTGAACGAACACGATGTTTAAGAAAAATTAAGAGAAACATGAGCTTCGGCTAATTGAAGTTTATGATATGAATATCCCCTCTTTAATGTCTAGTTCAAGGTAGAGAAATTATGCACAAGTTTCGTTAAATGTTGACACGCCAATTTGGTGCACGTTAATTTGCTCTTTTCGATATTGCTAATGGAAATCTTACAAGATGTAGTTGTTTATTCTTGAAATCCCGAGCCTCGGAAAAATTATTTAGGATTTAGCGAATTAAATTCAGAGATTTATTTGGAAGTCTTCAAGTGGATTTTGTAGGAATCACTCGTAATTGCTACGCTTTGAATTGTGACTTTAACAGAAGCTCGATTGGGGAATGTGACAGCATTAGTATTATTATGCACCCAATACTTACAAACTATGTACGAGCTTTTTTGATATCCGGGACATATCCGGTAACTGTGCGCGAATTTCGTTTCTCCCGTTCTCCAGGCATACTGCAGCCGTTTGCAAGCAGATAGTGTTTTATTTTTCTACGGCTTCTAGGATGCACTCCCGGAAGTTATGGCGCTGGAACATCATTAAGGATTATCGATTTCCAGTTAAACGGAATTGCATGTGAACAGTTGCATTGCTTAATACACTGCTACATAATCGAATAAGTCATGGAAATAATCTGTTACTTGTAAATTCATTAAATTTTTTAAAAGTAAATCGATGATGTTGCCATAGCCAGCAGGAGAATGAGTCTTCGGTCAGTTTATTTATTTCCGTTAGTACGAGAATTTCACGAGAATGTTGACAATGATTTGTGTTATTTTACTATCTCATGTACAACTATCTTTTATCCTGTGAGCAGATGCAACAGTGTGTGGCTGAATGTGGTAGATCACTAGCCTAGAGTTCATCGCTAAAAAATAAGTTTGTTTAAATGAATTATGGTTTGTACTGTGCGTGAAAGATTTGTCGTTTTAGCTGAACGTCCGTGTGTTGCGTGGAGAAAATGGATCCTTGTACCGCCAGGTCCACCACATGATGTCCCTTGATTTGTTGTTTCTCTCAGTTTTGCTGATTTGATAAGATGTTCATTTTGAATACGCTGCTAGAATAATGGGACCATTGCGAAACAGGCCTAAATAATGAACTTGAACGTGTGCAGCGAAGATCGGCACGATTCGTACAGGGACGATATGATAATTATATAAGCATTACCAGTCTATTAAAATAACTAAAATGGGGATCATTGCCTGATCGTAGGTTGAAATTCAGATGTAATATCTTAACTAAATTCCAAGATAATATATTCACTGATCAAGTTAAACTATTTTGCGAACTCCGACTTACCACGGTAGAATGGACCATACTCATAAAATTAGAGATATTGTTAGCTAAACTGACACATTAAAAATGTCCTTATTCCCTCATACACTTAGGGATATGAATAGCTGTAAACATGCTCAGTAGTGTATCTATGCAAGTGTATCTACGAATAGCTTAGGTAGTAGCATGTAGGTATAAGGACCTTAAGCTAGCCCAACTAACAGCATGTTTGTGCATGCTTGCTTTGCTATTTTTATCTTTTTCAAATAGTTGAGTTTAGACTAGAATATTATTACTAATCCCTTTTTTATGCATAATACGTGGCGCATGTATGCTATGACTTCACCCCCTGTCACTTACCTTTATGGTGGCTTGCAGGGTATTATGTACATGTGGATATACCCTTGGTGATGATTAATCCTCTGACACATACTATCCTTGTAGTTAGTTTAGTTTAGATCTTAGGTTGCTCGAAATGTTGCTAATATCAGTTGAGAATGAGTCTCCTGAACCTTGTTGGTTGATTTCATCACTGAAAATTTGAATTCAACAAAGAAATTTCAAATTTGTTTACTAAATTATTGTTTTTAAACCATACATTGAATTTAAAAAATTTCACCGTTCCTCGACCAAGGAAAAATGGTTATATTTAAGCTCATATAGGCCGTATAAAAAAATTGAAAAGAAACTCTCTTATCTAAAATTATATGCTCTTTCGCATTAAGTTTTTTATGTGTTTATGTTTAACGATTGAGGAAGTGTAATATTTTATAAGGAAGAGACCGTTTATAGGTTTGTCCAATCAGCCAAATTAGAGAAATTGCTCTAACAAGATAATAATAATAATTTCTTTAATGATCACAGGTGACCCCAAATACGATCATTTTAATATATATATGGACAACACATTTAAAAACACCCATGCCCTGGACGGTTGACTTTTACCCAGGCGGGACTCGAACCCGCGACCTTCGGAATGGCCGGCGAGGACTTGACCCCGCCGCCACCGAGGTCGGCGAGGTCAAGTCCTCGCCGGCCAAGATGAAATGTAAGAAAGATATCGTCGATTTGTCGATAACCCGATATGTCGATATTCCGATATGTCCATATCACGATATATCCTATTTATATCGCGAAACCGATGCATCGGCGAATCCGCGATATCAGAATGATATCGTCGTGCGATATTTAAATCAGAATATCGCACAGCTCTACTCACTAACCTTCTGAAAGGGTACTTAATGAATTATTAATTACTCGGTTCACCTGATGGAGGCAAGCGTTCGTGAAATTCTTGATAGTTTGGAGACATGTTTAATGTATTGAAATTTGAATATTGTATGGTCCACTGCTAACTTCCTCTAAATAGATGTAGATTTTAATATATAATCGGCATCTGGGTCAACACGTCCTTGATACTCGAAAGTCAAAGCCTGGATAATGTCCTGAGCTGGCTTAACAATTTTTAGCGATTGGTACCGAGCTCTACGAGTTATCCAGCCTCATTACGCAGCGCTACACCATCTGCATCGTATAGATACGCATATGGTACCGGAAGCACATCGGGAAAGTTCTTTCTATCGGATAATTTGGATGTCTCACTTTTGAAACTTTGAGGAAGATTAACTCCAAATAGTACCATCACCTTTCTTCACAGTATCGCTTCATGTTTTGAGTTTTGGGACATTCAAAACAGTTGGTATGCGTACGTTCGTTATAAAAAATATGGCATTCGTGCGTATGAATGTGGATAAGAGCGTTTAAAAAATTTTCGCGAATTTTAACCGAGAATGAAGAAGTTGAGCGTATCCAGCGAGCGTACGGTTCTAGCTTTTAAGGTAACTTTGAGTTCGCTGCGAGGGATTCAGTATTAATTATACGCGTGCGCTGGGTGATTACCAAGGGCGCTAGGGCCTCACTCGTGAGCTCGTTAAAATTCACTCTACGAGTCCCTTGAGGGAGGGGAGGGTGTGGGGATCGTCTCCAGGGCAACCCAAGGGATGTGGAAGGGGTATGGGGGAGGGGTGATTCCAAGGAGTAAACTTCCCCATGAAGGGAACAATCACGTAATTTGCCCCTTTGCCTCTTCCTAGCACCAAGACTCGTATCAAGCGCATACGCGTATATGTATACATGCATACGCTCGCGCTATACCGCTGCGCTTTGAGATTTTGTTTTGTTTCTCTTTTACGCGAGTTGGCGTCGCTCACGAGGGGAATGAGTGAGCGAGGAAGAGGTCGTACTTGCGCGAACACGGCGCGAGGAGCTAACCGGCGAATTTCATGCTCTCCTCTTGGCAAATGTCTGTATCTTTACTTCCCAGGTGGAGATGGGTGTGGGGTAGCTTTGAAGCGGGGTTTGGGTGTCGAAGTCACTTGCATCCCTCGAGTATGGAGAGGTTTCGGGCGATGTTACGGTCGGCGTATTCTCCAGCCAAAACGCGACGCCACTTGGGGGGCGGTTAGGAGGGTTTGAGGTGGCCTTTATACCCGCATCTTGACGCAAATAGGTGCGTGCCAAGTAATGGGGAATATGCATGACACTTTTTCCTCGGGTATTGATTATGTACTTGATACGAAATTTTCTCACAAATTGGAATATTTTTTAGCCAAAATTCTCTATTACTACAAAGTTTATTAAAAGCTCTTAAAATGTTCCCGAAAATCGACGAAAATCACGTGACATGAAACGTCTCCTGACGTCACTGCACGGTAAAGGTCCAATATTGCTACGGAAACAGGCGTTTATTTTGAAAGAAAACGAAGCTTATATATTATTTTGAGGATTTTAGCCATTTCTTAATCGGAACCATAACTGAAATGGGATTTAAAAAAGCAGAATCCGACACTTTGCCTTTGGTTGACTCCCTTATGGTGGCTTTCTTCTAAAAAAACAACGATTGCTTTGTCGTGGTACAGACTCGCGGGGTGAAAGCAAACAGATCACTAAACAGTTATTATACGTTATATGGGCGATACTCTCGTTTTGATCCATAATTCTTAAATAAAAAATTTAAATACATTCGTTAATTGCGTTAAAAAATAAGATAAATACATATGTGTTCACCAAGTATTCATTAAACAACTCAACCTCACGTATAAACAAATAAACAACTTCCATAGTGATACCGTGCCGTGACGTCATGCGATGATGTCATGTTTTTAAGCTTCAATAAACGTACAATTTTTAAAGAGTAATATCTTTGTACCACAGCTTAATTCTTCAGCAAATTTTCAACAAGTGCATTTTGGTGGATAAACTTCTCATTCAAAGAGTTGCAAAAAATAATGCATGTTCTCCATTGTTTCCTTCGGATGGAGGCAATTCCGGAAAATCAGTGATACCTTCCTAATGATTCTGAAATTCTCCTGCCACTTTCTAGTTAATCTTTTACTTATTCATTTCTGAAAACCTTTGAGTGATGTGAAAAACTCTTCCGACGCCAATCTGAGGACATTTTTTGATCCACTTTGAGAAAGGAAATGAGGATTTTATTAAAATGCTTTGACGACATCAGTAGGAAAGGTTTACCGAAGGGAGTTACTCAGTTAGTCTTCTGGTAATCTCAGTATAAAATCAAATATGATCACGAGATTCTGTCGTAAATGCGTTTTTTATAGCAAAGAGTAGTTGGAGTTGAGTATTTTTCTCGGACGGAAGCACGAAGAAAATCCAAAAGATGGAGATAAAGAGATTCAATGTTTATTTAAGTATTTCTATGGTCCTTGAGGCGTTGAAACTTCCATTTGAAGTGCGAAAATGGTGTCGCAGTTTTTGGATGTTTCATTTTCTTGAAATTTTTCTGTGTATTAGGACAGTTGTATTTATGTCTAATCCACCATCTTCAGTTTGCTTCATGTTTGTTAGCAAGGATTTGCGTATTAATCGCAGACACTGACTTCACCGAAAGATGATTGGGGATATTCATTTTGTAGGGCCAAGCGTACAGTGTTATAACACTTTTCGTCGTGACTAAAGTGTTTTTGTGCTCATAGTAAAAATTGATTTATAAGCTGTTTCCTCAAGTTTTATCCCCATTGGATAGGACAAAAGTTTACTTATTTTTCACTTCGAGATCGCAGGTGTACTCATCAGTTTGAACATTTAATTGGGGAGTCATCCATTTTCCATCTTTAGATCACTGATGATTTTGGTTTGAGATGATGTTATTATACATTGAACATAAAAGAGAAAAAATATGTCGAATTCTTCTTATTTTAATCAATTTCGGATTTCGGAATGGATATCGAAAATAGTTTTCAGGTCGTTATTTATCATTGTTAATCATTTCAAAGACATTAATAAACAACGATAATTTCTAGGTGAACAAAATTCAAACCCGTTTACCGCAAAATTTCTAGGTGTTAGAACTTGAACGAAAATCCCTGAATCTCCTTGTGATAGTTCCTTATTTGAAAAAGCCTTTATCATTCAAGGAGGATGATTTCTTAAAAAACCCAATTCCTGACGCAAGAACGATATTTATTCAATATTAAGGTAGGTATAGCATAAGGTTAAACATAACGAGACAAGTTCTTGTAAATAACGTTTAGATACTTGTCTGATAAGCAAAATAATTAAACAGCCAGGAGTGTGTTATTTCCATATATCCTGGAAAAATTCCGTTTTTTGGCAAAGGCCATTAGTTACGTTGATGTTTGCTAAGTCATGAGATTTTTCAATGGTGCGTCTTTCGTTTTGTCTTCATAGTTAGGGATGAAAATTCCGGACATAATCATCAATACAAAATTAACGCTAATTCAGTCAAAATACGGCAAGTGCTGAAATGCATGCAGTGCTTCCTCGTCAGTTTGTGAGTAGCAAATCGGCAAATATTGTGCGCCTAGACTACACGTTAACATTTAGAGGAGCGCTATTCAACCTGAGGATAAACATAACAGGAGCTCAGGGTAAACACTTCCCAGGGTCTATTGTGCCGCGTTCCACCGCCGTTGTAAATTTCATTCAAGGATGTGGAACTATGGGACGGAAAACATGTATAGGATTGCACCAAAATTAAAAGCCCGTAAATATTTAACTATGATTTGCTCACAATTTTATACTCTAGCACGCATTTGAAAGCTTGTGCACCATGTGGTTAAATACCTGGCGTGAATTTCCTGGCTACGGCCGTCGATTTGGGATGTACCAAGGACTCCTGTGCCCCCTCTCCCTCCTTCCTTGCTTATTTGTTCTAATATATTAATTAAACATACCACTAGGTTGCAGCAAGAAAGAAGAGGCCAAAACAAATGCCAAACTAGGAAAACAGAAACTTGAAGAGGTGAAAGAGTTCTGTTTCCTAGGAAGCCGAGTAACCAACGATGGACGAAGCAAGAAAGAAATAGTTAGTAGAATAGCCCAGGCAAAGAGGGCATTCTATCAAAAGAAGAATCTACTTACAGCTGGAAATACAAGCGTATAAGTAAGGAAAAAGTTCATCAGGACGTATATCTCAGCATGTCTCTTTACGGCAGTGAGGCATAGACAATGACAACAGCGGAAAAGAAAACGGTGGAAGCATTTGAAATGTGGTGCTACAGAAGAATGTTGAAGATTAAATGGATCGACCGAGTAAGTAACGAGGAAGTGCTAAGAAGAGTAGGAGAAAAGAGAAGTCTGCTCACAACTCTAAAAAGAAGATGTGACAACTTAATCGGCCATATCTTGAGATACGATGGCCTGATGAAGACTATCATCGAGAGAAAAGTGATTTGGACGATTGGAAAAGGCAGGCCTCGTATAAGATACGTGGAACAGGTTGTGAAGAATGTGAAAGAGAAGAATTAAGTCACAATGAAAAGGTTGGCCGATGGAAGAATTGAGTGGAAAGGGCGTCAAACCTATCCTAGGATTGTTTACAAATGATGATGACTGCTAGGTTCACCCTTTCTCACTGGTAGCAAAATGAGAGACATCATAGACTTAATCAAAACATTAACTCAGCCACGCACTAGAAAAAAATCATAAAGTACCTTAAGTATTCCTTCTTAATCTGCCGGTCATACACGATAAAAGGATCTCAGGGTTTTGCACGTTTAGACTTATGTTTTAATAAAAGTAGAACTAATATAATAAAGCTAATAAACGAAAGGAATAAGGTAATTATTGCGTTTCTAAGTCTACCATCATGAAATAAGTAGGTACTTTTAGAAGTAACTTGGATAAGATTACTTCCATTAAATGTCAATGTCTCATTATAAAATACCAACATTACGGAGTAACGTGAATAAGAATACCTACCTCGATAAAATAAAAATGTCTATTAGCGTTCCAGTGAAGGTATTAGCCTCAAGGTAGGGAATACTGATACAAATTCGTTCATTACCTCATATGAAGTTTTGTTGGGCGTTATTCCCTTTACATTGCACTTGGCTCTATGTTTTGCCTTGTAACCCCATCAACATATCGTTGTTATGTTATCGTCTAACATAGTAATCGTCTGTTTATCTTTTAGATTTGAAATAAAAGCAATTATTTCGTTTTTGCGGTGCTCAAAATGCTGCGTCTCTAAGCCATGTAAGATGTCGCTTTTTCTTGGAGGCTATTGCAGGAGGTAAAAGTGGGCAAAAGAGGGGATTAGGTACTGGAAAGCAGGAATGGAATAGGGAAAAATCGTTGCAAATAAATGTCTCTTAGTTAACGCCAAAAGGGACTTAGGTTTTCCATACAAACCGCTACTAAAGCTTTGAATACCACTAATGGGGGCGTTTACTCGGAACGGAAATTGCGATTTTGTACACAAAATCATTAGATGATAACGAAAAATGAATTTTAGTGAAAAAATTAATATTCTAACCGCATCGCTCATAAATCAAAAATTAAATTAAGCAAAAAGTGACGCCCACCAAATAAGCTGCTTTGATATCATTGACGTTATTTTCCTCCCGTCCTTGACTGCTCTTATGAATGAATGAAATATTTATTAATGCTCTGGGGTAACCCATAAGAGCAAATACATTATAACAAAAATGCACATTCTGCTCAAATAAACACAATTCAAAATCACACATACATAATTAACATAATAAATACAGAAATTAGACCAGTTAAACGCCAAAATATATTAATGAACGAAATTGACACAATTTAATGTCGATTATTTAAATAGAAATACAATTTCATTTTGAAGGATTGGAGGGAGGAGGAGGATTTAATGTGGAGGGGCAGCGAGTTCCAAAATCTGGAAGCCGTTATAAGGAAGGAATTAAGGTAGAGGTTGGTACGAGCATATGGAATGTGAACTTATGGGAAGGGAAGGGAGTGGAGGGGGGTTCTCGGAATGCCTGGTCGCACAGATCCTGTCGCAACCTCTCTGGTTGGCAGAGTCAGCTGTGTCCCCCCCTTTGCGATAAGGCGAAGTAGCATCGCGGGCTCAGATGTGTTTGGACGAAGTCAATGACATCAGAGGTTGCACCACGCGCACTTTTCCGAAAGGGTTAAAAACATAAGTTTTTCGCCGCTTATAACTCGAGAAATAATTGACGGATCAAAAAACGAAAAAATGTCTTTTTATTTTATAAACTATTATATTCGGCGATCAAAATATATGGTAAACGACCCCATTCTTTCGATTTCTTATACCTCTCTGCAATTTTCCTCTTTGTCCCCCACTTATCTCGTGTCCTTGTTGGTGGCTCGTTGAATATACTTATCAGTCGGCAAAGTTTTGATCACTCCTTGCTCACTGTTACTCCCCTATAAATGCATTAGCTCTATAATGGACATGGACGCTATCTCATCCTTCTACCGCGGGGTCAATATGTCAGCAGACTCAAACCGCTCCTGGTCACTGAGCGTGGATTCAAGGGCGATGGTGCTTGAGAGATAGTTCCCCGATTGGTGCCCGGCAGGTGCGCGCTGATAGCAACCCTCTCCTCAATGCCCCTATCGCGTGAACCGTTGAAGTTTCGCTTCTATCTCCATGGCTTCTAATTAACATTAACATTCTAATTGATTTCTTTCATCAACATCAGAGTACTTTCTCGCCCTCCCGAACTAACTCACTACTACACATGACTACACCTAGGCTATCATTAATTAAACGCTCTCTTTTCTTCCGTCTATCCATCCTAATAAATTCTCTCCCTTCTGATGTTGACCCCTTTTCTCTATCCCTTAAAACTTTCACTGACCTTGCCTCAGCTCATATTATTAGAAACAATTCTTGTAAATAATAATCAGTACATTTTATCATCTAGCTTTTGTTTTTTTTTGTTATTATTTGATTTTTCTCTGTTGTTTACTTTATTTTCATTGTGACTGTTATTGGTGCAATTTAAATTGGCCAAATTGCTGTGTATGTACCATTTCTTTAAAAAAAAATTAAAAAAAAACATCCATCGCCCCAGTGATGAGCGGATCTCTTGGTTTTTGCTTTCCTTGGACGCGGATTCATTAAGAAATGCAGCGATCGTCGTTAACCAGCTCGTTCCTTAGCCAGGTAAACCTAGGGGGAGGTATCTCGAGGAATGTTCTTTGATTAAATGCCCTTTGTGTCTTTCGTGGTTTAGAGAATCAGAGTGGAACACGACTTCAGTGCAGAAAACGTCAACGGGGTCTTTAATGTACCTGCTCTTTTGCATTTCAATTAATGTTCGCCTGACCTACTTTGTCCTGGGTTATGAAGTAATTTTTTAAGAACATTTCAAGAACGGTATTTTCTTCTCGCGGCTTGAAAATATTAACGCAGAGAGCAACAAGTCTATTTGCTCAGCGAGAACAGAGTTGAGTGTGGCATGATGGGGAGCGAACTTTCAATATAATATAAAATAGAATAGAATTATATTATTCCAGAACGATTTCGTCCCGTAGGAACACAAATGATTGTACATAATTAATTCATATCCACAGCCATGAAATTAATTCCGTAACAGGATAACAGCACATTAATATAAACGAAAGGTAACAATATCAAATCCCTTATTATATTGCAACAATATTGGAATGCAATAAGCAGAGACTGCCAAAACAAGAAAAAAAAGAAACACTATAAATGTAATATATTTTAGGTGCTACACAAAGTGGCACATTCATTGACGCAGATGTAACAACAGTTTATAATATTCATTTTTAAATCTATTGACATTTTTACATTTTTTAATTGCTTCAGGTAAATGGTTCCATGTATCACAAGAGGTGACATGGAAAGAACTAGCATATAAACAGATGATCCATAAAGGGGTACATAAATTTCTTCCATGTGGCGCGTTGGGCGTTTATTTGTCGCAGCATTTTACACCCGTCCACAATAAAAAGTTACCACCTCGGAGATCGAATTTTTCTAAGTTCCGAGTTGAAGGAGATTTGACAACAGTGCAGCTCTCTCCCTTTAAATGCCCCGACCATGAAAAACCGAAAGACAAGAGGCATGGTTCTCCTACCCTTGCCATGGTTTGGGATGAGACCCTTCCTCAATGACCTGGAGAGACATTTTTGGAGGGGAAGGGCCGCAAGGGTGCCCTGTGACAATTACTCGGCTCCAAGGAGTGAAGCCTCCCGAAAAAAGCCTTCTTTTAGATTGCTGCTCGGAGTTACTCCCTTGAAGATAGGTCGCGTAGGTTTCCGCGACTACGGCTCTTGAGAGAGTGACTACCCATATGTAAATGCTGCTCGAAGCAAGAGTTGTCACTAACACTGTTGATATTTTTTAGTCTATGTCTTTTCCAAAACGTTCCAAAATACTCAGTTTTTGCCTTTATTTCGTCGTACGAAATAATTTGATCATATAACATGATTAACATAGATGATTATTGTTATCAGCATTTATATATCTATTAACGATCGGTGTTATTTTTTAAATTATCGGTGAATTTTATTTGACTGCGCGATGAGCTCGAAAACTGCGCTTGTATAGAAAATGGCAAAAATACTTACGCTACAACTGACACATACAGATTTCAATAACAATAGAGAAGACGTATTGGACGTCTTTACGGAATATAAGTATTAAGTTCCAAGCTTAATTGGGTAATAAATGAGGAAAATTTATCGCGGAATTATTTAGAATTTCTTTCAAGTTACACACAATCCTGTTTGTCAGATTCATTCGTTAGATTCGCTGTACAATACATTCTGATACAAGTATGTGGGGAGTTTTGTGGTTTTTATTTTGTAAATGGAAGTTGTCTTATTGAATATACTGAGTGATGTAAATATATATTTTTAGTTCAATTCCAAAGTTATTACTAACATAAGTAATTAAAATTTACTCACAATATAATTATCTATAGATTAATGTAAAATTTATTTCATATTTCTATTCTCACGATAAGTTGGTCCTCAGTGGGATAAGGACTGCTTGTTCAAAAATCATTTAGGAAATTTCCCTAAATAATGGGTTAATTTTGGATTTTTTTAACCAGTGATTTTCAGTCAGTAAAATCAGTGATTTTTTCAGCATAATCCATGACTTTTATTTTTCATAGCCACAGTCCTAACTGAACTGGGACACAATGTGTATGCTGTTGAAGTCGTGCAGAGTTGCCTGATTTTTTAAACTATGGATTATAAATCGTACATTCCTAAGTAAGTCATTCCGATAAAATATCCATCCGAATCAGAAAGGCGGTCCAAATCGGTCAGCACTTTAAACTAACATTTTTCATTTAACTTACATTGGAGAGTGCTTATCGGAATGGCTTCCACTCGGCCTTCATCGCGTCAATATCTGCCTTTTTTTATCCGCAACCGTCGATCACGGAGCCAGATATTTTTTGGAGATTGCTAGCGGAGAATATGGATTGGGTCATGGGGTTGTGAAATAATGGCACTTCTCCTATTCTCTCTATTTTTCCAGAGCTCCAGGATGATTGCAATCGCTCACTCTATGGAAATCAGATCCTTGAATTCTTATTATCTCATCGTCCAGGGGAAAAATCTCTATTTTTCTCGGGGCAAATAGTTAAGTTGTCCTCATCAGCGAAATGAGGTCGTTTACCATGATTTTTTTATCGCCGAGTCTGATAGAGTTTGTGAAATAAAAAGACCCGTATTTTTCCGTTTTTTGATCCGTCAATTATTTCCCGAGATATAAGAGGCGAAAAACTGATGTTTTTAATCCTTTCGGAAAAGTGGGCGTGGTGCAACCTCTGACGTAAATCGACTTCGTCCAATCACAACTGAGCCCGCGAAGCTACTGTGCATTATCGCAATCGGGGGACACACAGCTGACTCTCCCAATTGGAGCAGTTGCGACAGCATCTGTGCGAGCAGACCTTCCGAGAACCCCCCTCCACTCCCTTCCTTTCCCCGAAAAGCAGTCAAGGAGGGGAAGAAAATGACGTCAATGTTATCACAGCAGCTTTTCGGTGAGCGTCACCTTTAGCTTATTTAAATTTTGGATTTATGAGTGAATAGTTGTGGTTAGAAAATTAATTTTTTCACTAAAATTGTCTTTTTGTTTCAATCTAATGATTTCGTGTGCAAAATTGCGATTATGGTTCCGAGTAAACGCCCCCATTACCTAGTTTCATTTTGTAAGGAAATTACCATTCACTCTGCTTCTCCTTAGTGCCAAGAATTTCACATTTAGTTTTTTGAGAATAGCAGCTCTCTAGAACTTTAATTTTTCAGTGAGGAAGTGTAAAAAACTTTAACGATGAGATTTTCCGTTTTTGCTGCCTTTTCATCGAACTCTCCTGAAAGAGTAGGTTTCCTCTGGTTTTCACAAAATCGCATTCTTGAGTAGATTTCGTTTAGTTTATTTCATCGTTTGTCTTTCATCTTAGGAATCTCATTGTAAACAATGGTATTTTAACTCTATTAATAGGTATGATAACATTTGATCCAGTGGAGAGAGAGCACTTTGGTTAATAAACTAATGTCCCTTTTTTGTATTTTGTTGTGAGGTTTCTGTGGAGGAAAGTGTGCTATACCTGTATTTTACTTCAATTTTGAAATATTTTTCCATGAATTATTAGGATGAAAACTATTTTTATTGGCCTTTGTCTTATATTGCAAGCTATAATAGTTTATTATAGATAGCCTTATTTAGTGCGGCCTTAGTCCTTACCTCTTAATTTATCCATTAAACAGACAATTCAATCAGTTTAGTGAATCTTAACAAGCTTTGAAGTAATCCCTCAACTGATCGCTTCTCATTAACATGTTCTGATTGCATAACTGTCCTTCACGATACATTTGGGGAGTTACTTTAAATTTTTTAAGCTCAACACCTATTCCTTGGATTTGTTTCTACCTTCAATATCATTTTTTATGATGTGATTGCTGATATATTTTATTCCTTAATTCTAATGTTGTAATTACTAATAATTTGCACAGCTCGATATTGTTACCGTTGTCTTATTTGAATAAAGATCACTTTTATGATAGACGTTGAGAGTGGCGTTGTATACTTTTGAAAGCCCGCCTTGGAGAAAAAAACGATTTAAATAGATAATAGCCTTTTGAGGTACAGGAAAGTTTGAAGAACGTACAGAGGAAGGAGAGAAATGGTAGAGGTACTTATGGTGGTAATATATCAATGAATGGTTCTCACGAATATGACAATATGGAGCAGAGTAGATTTAATGGGCACATCTGGGTTGCATCCTTCACACTCCTCAGGCAGTTTCTTATTTTTAAATGTGGCTTGAACACAGCTTTGATTTCATGTTTGCGGAGGACGTTTCCTATTCTATCGGTTACGCCCCGGACTTAAGGAAGGAAGGCTCTCTTGGGTGCAGGGGTGTCTGTGTCGGGAGTCCCAATTTCTTCTTTTGGGCCGTCCTTTGATAAAGTGACCAGCAACGGACACGAAACGTCAGGCATCACACCTGGTATTAATAAGTGGGGTACACCCGAACAACGAACATATACATCTATGTAAACTGAATATCAAAATTGCTACACCATTTTGAGCATTATGAAATGGAATTGAATTCCACAATCATCGATGAGAGGTATTTGTTTAGGCCATGACCTTGAAGTCACTGAAGCCCCGAGGTGTGGGTTGAGGCCAGTGACCACGCTGATCTGCTTTGCTATCAGTTCACAGACATAGCGTGTCGAAATTAAGTTTTATTATTTAGAGGGCGGGGCAAATTAATGGTGGTAGGCCTTTAAATCCAGCGATAATATCACCGATAAATTTACCCATGGCTCTGCATGTTAAATTTGGCTCTTATTGACCTGGAAATGAACGTTATTATTGTAATTAATATCCGTTGGGAGGCTCGAGACGTAGAAAAAGTATTATTTTATTTTGATTTTATTTATGCACAGTGGGATTAGTTATATTTATTGCTCTTTAAACCTTGGTTTCGAAATATAATGAGTCGTTAAGTGCTGAAAAAAAAACCTTTCCAAAATAATCAAGCAAGCTTTTAAGCAAATAACGCCCAAGACAGCGATTAAAATTGTATTTTGTTGATGAACTCTGGATTTACTTAATGGTTTTGCTCTCACTAGGGCAATGGTTTACACCTATATTTCATACCCATGTCGAATACATTTTGCTTGCGAATGAATATAAATTCCTGTTTACATCGATGTATTTTACTTAAACTTGATTGCTGTGTAACACGGAAAGAAAAACACGAACCTAATCCATGATTGTTATAATTAGACGATATGTCTATATTTGGCCAGAGCGCATGGAGTCAAACATAAACTTCATACTTGTATTGACGTATAGCAAATGATTTGATTACAATGTTCAGTGTGTCCCTCAGCGAAACTGTATCACTGAAGACTGACATTAGTGAGGCACTGATGTGGCGTGAGAAATGCCGAGATTTCTTGGCAACAAGGAGCTCTGTTAACATAATTATTGAGTATATTATCTTTAAGGCGATAGATAGATAAGGTGTTAGATAATTTTGATTCTTTTGTACGATAATAGTACATTTTTGACTTGTGTTATTAATTTTTTTACCTGCACGTGAACATTTAAATAGGCACAATATTATTCGAGCAAAGCCTCCATCTAATGACTGTTGATAACGTTGAAGTAATATTGTAGTGAGATTTTCTCGATCTCCGATTAAGATTGCTTTATAACTTGCTTCCGGCCATTTGAAATGAACATAAAATTTCCCTTGATAACGCCAAAGATTCTACAAGGCATTCTTGAATGTTATGGTTTTATAGACTTCGTCGATGATTTCTTGAAATTTAAAGGCAATTTAAAAAAAAATATTCTTGCGATTTGAAGGCAAGAACCTATTTTTTTATGCGTTGGGGCAGATTATCATTTCGGGTTTTAATCAAGATGCGTCATCGATTACTCCCCTAAAGCAGCGTTTAAATGTAGCAGTTGACTGCTATGGCGGTCGCGAGATGCGCGATATATCTATATCGCTACTTCTATGATGAGTCTGCAGCTCAAAGCCGCTATGCAGCTCAAAGCCGCTAATTTGGCGTTGCCACAACAAATAAAAAGAGTTTTATTTCAATATTGATTGATGCTTAAATTTTCACGATATTCTTCAAGCAATACATTCCATTGACGATTATCTTTAGTTCCCATTCTTTAAAGAGAAGAATCTCCACTTTAGGGAGAGATATTCTTGTTATTATATCCAAATTCCCGGTACCAGACGTCGTGTATTGCTTTCCGTTGGCGATTGTTGCAATTGTGTTGGATACATTTCCGCTGGAAAGTAGACGGGCTTCAACTTTGCTAAAGGAGCGTTTACACGTAGCAGTTGACTGCTATGACCGTCAACGGTTAACAACTATTAAGCCCCACTCTAATGTGTAAATAGCTACTGCGATGCGAGTTCAGGTCGATACTGGACACATGTCGAACACTATCGATCCTAGTTCGAGCTATTAGCAAAGTTGAAGCCCGTCTACTATCCAGCGGAAATGTATCCAACCTTAATCGCAACAATCACCAAAGTAAAGCAATACACGACGGAATTTGGATATAATAACAAGGATATCCCTCCCCAAAAGGGGAGAATCTACTTTTTAAAGAATGGGAAAAAAGATAATAGTCCATGGAATTTATTGCTTGAAGACTTTCATGAAAATTTAAGCGAAATTCACTATTAAAAAAAACTCTTTTTATTTGTTGTGGCAACGCCGAAACAGCGGCTTTAAGCTGCATAGAAGTTGGTGCAGACGTATCATAGAAGTAGTGATATAGATACATCGCGCATGTCGCGACTGTCATAGAAGTCAATTGCTACGTGCAAACGCTGCTTAAGAATTAGTCTTCTTTCGCTGTGTTAAAATCGATTGTTCCCCGCGCCAGTCTGCCTCAATATATTTATTTACGCTCGCGTCTCGGCAGCCGATTCCGGGAAAGAGATAAATATTTGTTATCCGCCCCAGGCGATTTGGATCTGGGTCCATTAACGGGGGTCGCCCTCCTTACCGTTTTAACTCAAGGCACTTCCCACCCCCTTTGTCTCAAGAAAATGGAGGGGGGGTTGGGGCGAGGTCACCTCCCCTTTATCACCTCCTCCCTTCCTTCGTGCCCAGTCC
This sequence comes from Platycnemis pennipes, assembly GCA_933228895.1. Classification (NCBI taxonomy): domain Eukaryota; kingdom Metazoa; phylum Arthropoda; class Insecta; order Odonata; family Platycnemididae; genus Platycnemis; species Platycnemis pennipes. The sequence continues at coordinate 10,990,022 of OW121850.1, read as the reverse complement.
CACACTGACTAGACTTCGGCGTCCTTCCTTACCCAACCTATTTCTCCAATGAACCTTGTGGCCCACTGCCCTTGTTCGATCTCTCATTTTGACGCCCGGCCTTCCCTAAAATAGGCTATTTCCCTGTTTTTTTGTTATCGCCTTGCTCGAAAGTTTCTGGAGTACGTAGCCGTTCCGTTGAATCTGTTGGATGTTTTAAATATAACGCTGAGTATATTTCCTAATCAAATATTTGGTCGAAAAATTCAAAGACGTGAAAACGCTACGTCAAATTATTGCATTCCTGTGAATTCCTAGTGTCTTGCCAAGTGCGCACCGTGATTCTCTCTAGTAGAAGACTCCAAGAGTAGGAAGAGTAGGAGCTTATACTACAAATATTGATATACTGCTCAGCGATTTTCCTAACTGTAAGAATTGTCATGGACTTAGAGCGGTCTCCTAAGATCTGGGACTCTGAAAGACTGAAAAAATTGTAATGTTCAGGCGATGGACAATCCCTATTGCAATAATACCTGTTACGTCAGCGACAAGGCTGTTGCAGTACCACCATTCATGAGATATTTCGAATGAACTTAAAATTAACATTTGATTTTCTAGTACACTAATATTTCTCAATCCAAATTACATTACTATTTCGTATAATGTATGCTTATATGGTGAGGCACGAAACGCAATTAATGAATTCTGTTTCCTCTGAAGAAGGACAATGCCATATTCTCCAAACTCCTTTCCCTCTCTACTCCCGAGTGATCTTCACGATCTCTACCACGAGTTTCCCATTCTTTTTCCTTCTTTCTCCAAATTACCGCTGAAAGGCGTATGCTTCAATGTAGTAGAAATTGAAAACAATAAGCTATAATCATCATCGGTTAACAATCCTAGGCTTGGTATGACGCAGCCCTCCACTCGATTCTTCTATCGGCCTACCTCTTCATTTTAGCGTAGTTCCTTTCTTTCACGTCCTTCACGACCTGTTCTCTGTAACTCATACGAGGCCTGCCTTTTCCATTCTTCCCGTTCACTTTTCCCTCCACGATTGTTTTCATCAGGTCAACGTGTCTCAAGATGTGGCCGATTAAGTTGTCCCTTTTTCTTTTTATAGTTTTCAGCAGACTTCTCTTCTCTCCCACTTTTCTTAACACTTCTTCGTTTGTCACTCGATCGATTCATTTTATCTTCATCATTCTTCGGTAGCACCACATTTCGAATGCTTCCAGCCTGGACTTCTCTGCTGCTGTCATCATTCATGCTTCGCTGCCATATACATTATAGCCGTATCTGAAAACCAAGTATGCTTCAGCAATGCATTCTTGGTGATGACGTATTGATGACTTACAATTGAGCATGCTTGGGAAAGAATACTTCATATTCGGACAGTCTACGGTAAGGAGCGACGATAAGCAGCAGTGGCAACATAAAAAACCACTAGGTATAGTGAAACACGATAGAGAGCAGCATCTACCAATTATTTAGATCGGAATAAAAAGAGCGATTATATGTATATTAACCTTTTCATTGATATGTATTGTGACGGAACGGGCTTGATTCTCCTTTGCCCGTTGACTCGCCGCAGTCCTTACGCCTTCGAGTACTGGAACCCTTACCTTTGCCTCGACACCTCGTCTCCTTCGGACTTTCCCGGGTGGGAAATGGTTTTGAGAAAAAGGGATATCGCGACCTTTGTCGCGTGTTTGAGAAGGGCGCCACCTCAAAACCGCGGCATCGGACCAGCTCAGCCAGCAAAGCAAGGACGATCCAAATTGTTCGAGGGTCGGGGGGACTTTAAGCCAGGGCGGACGGTAAAACAGTGAGGGCCGTATGACGTGAGCGCGGGAGAAATTACGCGAAGCGTAAGAATGAACCTCTGCCTTTTTTTTACAATTAACACAAGCAACATTTATTCACTGAAATGAGCATGAAAATGAACACAAAGGCACTCTACAGCTAAATAACACAGGTCTTAATGACTAATGAGGGATGAAGAGGTGAATGAATGGCGAGACATAAATGGAACGAAATTAACCACAATGAAATAATCACCCTGTAACACTTTAAACAAATAAATGACCAAACATAATAAAATAAAATAAAATAAACTACTAAATGGAAAGAATTACACGCTCCTCGTCCTTTTATGAATACTAATGATGAGGACGGGAGTAAGTGATACAGAAATATGGTCCCGTAGGACTATGATCGTCCACTCTTGGGATCAGTTTGACTCTTCTCTTGACCTGAAGGGACTTTAACTCTGTTTGGATATCTCGTACACCACTTATTCTGGCGCACACGGGTTTCACAGTGGGGAAGCGTGACTAAGAGGGTTGAAACCACTTAGGATTGGGGATATACGGGTGTGGCGATACTTATGTATGAGCTGGTGTGGAGCTTGACGGCGAAATCCAGCGCGGAGAGACTGCACCGTTGAGTTTTCGGTATGGTGGCGTGGAGAACGGAATTCAACAACTCCTGTTGAAATAATGCACCTTCCGACTGAAAGGAACTCGTCCAACCTTTGGTTCCGGGGATGCGGCGACCCGCTACCTTTTGCGGTCTGTCACCCTTATCTACCCGAAACCGCACCTCCTCTTTGGGGTGCCGGGATCGAGGTCCGCTGCGTCTGGTTCCTCTTCTGGGGCAGAACGCAGGAAAAACCGCTAGGGAATGACTTTATCAATTCCTCGTGGAAGTCGTGGTGATCTCCGTCTCCGATTATCGCCTCTCTCTCCGTCCACACTCTCGCCTGGCTTCACCAGCACACCTTGAGCTTCTGTGCTCGACTCCCAATCACCAACTGCCAACTCATATCTCCCCCGACTCCACCGTCGGCGTCCTCCTTGTAACGCTCATCCCCATCATACGTGACTTCAATTCAAAAATCACCAATAGATTCACGGCTTACACTGCCCAATGACCTGGGTAGACACAAGTGGCGTGATTCTTACTCTTAAGGAATCCAATGCACAAGACAAAGGAACATTTTACCAGATATCCACGCAGAAAAAGGCAGGCGTTCATCTCGCTTACGTAACGGGGACCCGGCTTGGGACGCAAATGACCGACGCGCGGGAGGCGCGACCAGGGAAAAACAAAGATAAGACGGCCAATCCGTCACAATTAATTGCATAATTAACAATTATGCAAATGTAACGTACGAATTAAAACAATAGATACTACGCACATTTATAAGTAGCCAACGGCTCCGCCATATTTTGTTATTCTCGTCAACAATGCTTCGAAGCCTTTAACAATGGAAGCGTGCTTCTGTGCTTTGGCTTCGTAGCAGGCTTCTCCCAGAGTTCTTCACGTTCGGATGTACTTCGGGTGTTTCCGACGGTACCCCCCTCCACTTGCAAGCAAGCATTGTAGTATGCATAGCGCTAGAAGCACAAGTTTCGGACAGGGCTATTAGCATGCTCCAGATATGTTCTTGGATGAATTATTATGAGGTGAACTCCTTTCATAAAATATGACGGTACTGCATTTTGCATGTTCCCTAACCTGAGTTAAGGGATGATGCTGTCTCTAAATAAAGATGGTTAAGAAGATATCAGTTAATAGTTATTTTTTCGGAGTATCGTGTGATATGGATTAATACGTAGCTCTTCGAGGGTAAAACGAACTAGAAGGGTATGAGAAGGCAAGAGGAAAGTCCAGAGAAGTAAAAAAAAGAAAAGGTAGAAAGTTTGAATGATCCAATATATCATTCCCTCCATCAAAGTGGGGAGAAGAAGATTGAAGGGGTATTGAAGGCCACAATCGAGGGAAAATTTTTGCATAGGAGGTGAACGGAAAGAATTTATTTGCATTTTATGGTTGGAATCAATATTGGTCTGCGGTATTAGCTGAAGGAAGGCAAGTTCTACAAAATATTTGGTTTCAATGGAAACGGATATTTTAGACATAATATCTACAGCTACATAATAACCTGCAAGCCACCATAAAGTTGTGTGGCAGGGGGTGAACTCTCACCAAACATGCACTACATATCATGCATAAAAAAGGATTAGTACTTGTATACGTACTGTTCATAAGTACGCTATTTAAAAAAAGATAAAAATAGCAAAGCATACATGCAAAAACATGCCGTTAGTTGGGTTAGCTTTAAGTCCTTATACCAACATGCAGCTACCAATGTTATCCATTGCTACTCTCCGATTGGATATATTTACCGTTATTCGTATCTCTAATTGTACGAGGGAAAAAGGACATTTTGAATCTGTCAGTTCGGCAATCAATTTCTCTAATTTTGTGATTATGGTCCAGTCTACCATAGTAAGTTGGGGTCCGCAAAATATTTTTAACATCTTCGCTGAAAATATCAATGTAAAGTCATATATTTATTTACTTGCCATTATTCACAACAACTAGACATTTGGAGATCAACAATAATGGGATATACTACAAGGAATGTAATCGCAGCGAGACCGCTATATTATCTCTCTCTTAAGCCATAATTTTAGAATTTGGTTTTAACCCAAACACTTTTGTTAGAGTAACGTAAAATGCATATTTAATTTAATCTTCTTACCCCAGTATTTGCGGCGCTGTTTATTGTGAACTTGCCAAGATTAGAAAGAACCCTCTTTTTTCAGATCACGTTAACACCTTAGGTTTCCATTTTCTTTGAAGTTTTACATTTTAAATATTTTATTTAGGCCATCCTTTGAGACGTTTTCAAACTGTGATGCTAGCCCACTTACTATAATGGTTTCTATCTCCTCTTTCATGAGCTGAACAACATAGTCTACCCAGAATGATTTCCTTCCTGTAGATGCTGTGTTTGGAAGTTTGCTGCACCCTTGACTATCTCGCGTCTAAAAACCCTATTCTACGGGGATAAGAACTAGTGCTTTTAACGTTTTCGCCCCACGATTTAAGTCTTGGTAGTTTGCTTATCCAGCATCATTTTTTTATTGAAAATCCTAGATATAACTGTGGTGGGTAAGAAATGGAAAGTACATGTGCCAATCTTCCCGTTGAACAATTTATCGTAGAACTTGAATCTATTTTAGTTTCACTTCACAATATCTTGATACTAATTGGAGATATGAATGTTAATATTTTGACCTCAAATAACAGCTCCAATATGCACATGGATTTAATGAGCACATTTGGTGTGTCCTGCATAATTGAAGTTCCTACGAGAGTCACTGGAGTTTCTTCAACCTGCATCGATCACGTATTTGTTAGGCTTTTCAACTCATTTCTACTAGACATTAAGGCTAAGTACATGACGTAGCTATCACTGACCGTTGCTTGATTTCTCTCGTTCTTGTTTGTAAAAATATGCGTTCTATACCCATGAGAACTAGCAATGAATTAGTCAAAATAGGCTATAATATTTTTCAACTCAGCGTTAAGGAGATAACTGGGATTGTGTTTTAAATGAATCTAATCTTTCTTTAGCTCTTGATATATTCCTAAGTAAATTAATGCAATGCTTGTCTTCCTCTAAGTGCACTGTTGCGTCAAATCAAAGGAAAAATAAGGTAAAGCCCTGGTCATCGTCTAATTTGCTTAAACACATTGATAGGAAAAATTATTTGCTAAAGAAGTTTAGAAGGAATCCAAACAACAAGAACTTAGAACATGCCTTTAAAAATGTAGAAATAATCTTAGAGAGAAACTGAGGACAGCATTTGATAAGTATTATATGCTAAAATTTCAATTATCTTCTGGGAACTCCAGGGGAAAATGGGACATTTTTAGAGGGTTAACTGGTGAGTTCAAAAAATCCTCCTTAAAAATGACCTTGGAAGAAAATGGAAATTGAGTTAAAACTGAGTTAGCTCATAAATTTAATGAGTATTTCACCAGTTCCTTCAAGGAAACCACGTCAAATAGCGATGGAATTTCTCGATTTATAAGAAGTATCTATTACACTGTAAATGTAGGTAATTCTATGTTTTTTTGATCCTGTTTCTTCGAATGAAATGGTATCTATAGTTAAATCTCTTCCTTCAAAAAAAGTACCCGGAATTGATGGATTCAATAGTACATTACTAAAACTAATTATTGATGTTATCGCTCCCATTCTCTCCCATCTTTATAATTTAACTTTCATGAAAGGGATCTTCCCCGATGCTTTATAAAAGGCTGTTGTTAAACCTATCTTTAAGAAAAGGTGGACGCCATGAAATAAAGAACCATAGGCCTATCTCACTTTTATCAATATTTTCTAAAATTCTTGAGAAGCTTGTAAAGTAGATACATTTTTGGAGAAAAGGAATTTACTTAGTGTAAATCAGTTTGGTTTCAGAAAGGAAGAAGCATAGAAGATGCTCCTCAAAATTTTACGAGTTGCGTATTCAAATCTGTCAGTGTAAATAAACGAGCATCTGGCCTTTTTAGTGATATCTCGAAAGCTTATGATACACTGGACCACGATATTCTATTATTTTAATTGTATTCAGCTGGTGTTCGAGGCATACCATATGAATGGTTCAAATGTTACCTAACAAAGAGATCACAATGTGTTTTCATTAATCATCATTATAGTGATTTTATATATATTACCTCTGGTGTACCTCAGTGTTCAGTCTTAGGCCCTGTATTTTTTTTTGGTATGTATATTAACGACTTTTGTTGCCATGACTTTCGTGGTCAGGTCAGGCGGATGATTTTGCACTATGTTACAGTAATTTTACATGGGAGCGTCTAAGATATGATATGCAAAATGACTTAAATAACCTAAGGCTATGGTTTTTTCATAACAAATGATCTTTGAATATAGAGAAAACTAAATTCTTGTGTCTTGATATTGGTAATCCCTACTCAATTGAATGGAATAAACTTTTCCATGATGCTGACTGTGATTTAACCAAATGTAAAAATTGTGTACCAATGCTTAAAGTTGATACATTTGGTTATCTTCGAATAGCTTTGGACCATACACTGAGATGGCACCACTATTTATTTAAGTTAAAAAATTATCTGCGGTGTGAAACCGCTAAATTTTATTTTATTCGCAGCAAGTGTGAAACGAATAATTTAAAAATTTTTCTATAATGCTCTAGTAAATTCAAAGCTTAAGTATGGCATATCAGTATGGGGTGGTGCTTATCAAAATGCAAGTAGACCGGTGCTAAACATGCAAAAAAGTATTATAAGAATCATAGCCAAGAAAAAATGCCAATATCCAAGTTTTCCTCCATTTCTTGGTCTAATGTTTCTCCCTGTGAGACATTTGCGTATATATAAAATTTTACGTATCTTCTTTGTCAGAAGTGGTAATACATCTACACTTACGTTAAAACCACATATTGGAGGAGGTAATAGGAGGCTTTTAGTTCCCTTACCCAAGCCTAATATTTCGATTTTCAAAAGAAGTTTTCTATATATTGGCCCAAAATCATTAAACGAACTGCTGCGTCCACTTAAAACAAATTTAATCTTACCTACCTTCCTCAATAACTTAAAATATTGGCTTTTTTGTTTTTAAAATGTGGAATTTTTATTAATGTAGCTTTTTATGCTTTGCTAATTCAGATCTATTGATTCGAATAATTCTGTATTCGTGTATTATAACCTTTACTGCACTCTACTTCACTTTGAACATCTACACTCTAATTTTTGTTATGTTAATTTATACATATTTTTGATTGAATTTTGTAAATTTTCATATTTTTATTACACATTGCTTTTGATTGGTCAGTATTTCAATTCTAACAGTATTATTTCTGAGGGTAGCTTATTTCAGGTTTTTCCCCTGTAGGCTACCAAAATTCAAGTTTTTCATTCATAGTACATACAAAACATTAAACGAAAAAAATGCGATTTTAAAGAAAAAAAAAGGCCAGCTTATCTATAAAAGTAGGAGACCAAAAGCTAGAGCAGGTGGAGAAATTTAGCTATCTAGGTAGTGTGTTGGAGGTGTACAGCAGCATTGTAGTGAATTGTTGAATCACATTGGCAAAAGAAGCTTTTGCTCGCACGCATGAACTAATGACATGGGGCGTTGAGTAGAGAAGTAAAGAAAAGACTAGTAAAAAGTTTGATGTGGAGCGTTGAACTATATGGTACGGAAACGTGGACTTTGCGGTAGGAGCATGAAAATAGACTTTGGGCTTTTGAGATATGGGTGTGGAGAAGGATGGAGAAAGTAAAGTGGGTCGAAAGGAGGACGATGAAGTGCTAGAATTGGTAGGAGAGGAAAGAAAATTGGTGGATGAAAATAGGACTAGGCAGAAGGTGTGGATGGAAAAGGTAATAAAAGCGGATGGTGTTTTGAAGGAAGTGATTGAGGGAAGAACGTTGGGTGAGCATGGGTGAAGAGGGAGGAGAAGAACGGGTAGCTTTGATTATTGAATGATGGGAGGCAGGAGGTATAAGGGGCTGAAGAGGGACATCATGTTAAATTTAAGGGGTGGGAAGAATTAAATTTAGACGTATCTTCACGGGCAGAAAACTAATAATATTAATGGTCCTTATTGGTAACCCTAGTGACTTGGACTTCGTTGACTATTAAATAATGTTATCCTCTCCCGGTGAAAACGCTTGATGAATTCACATTACTACTTTCTCATCATAAGTGATAGCTCTTTTTTATTTGAATTTGAATCTTCTTTGCGGTTCAATTTTATACAGGTGTCAAGAAATTAATTTCTTGCTGTTGATTTCATATTTTTTGCCTTACTGTCTGCCTTTTTCAACAGATATCTGACTGTGTTTCTTATAATGGAATTAAATAACAATGAGGCACTGTCTTGTGGAGATTTCTGAAGTTGCCAAATATTCAGTTTGTCTTGAATATATTCTCATTCAATTCTTCCATTATTTAACCTTCCTTATGCGAATCCAACCCGCCTTATGTGCGTGGAAATACTTATGGGCAGAGAGAGAGATATTTTTTGGCGAATGGGTTCGCTCCGCCAACATTTTCCTCTATGAGCCCGCCAACAATTCCCCAACTCTTTGGAATGATTCCTCCCTCACCCTCCCGAACCTCGTCTCCGAAAGTTACGTCCTGGAAGTGCATTCGTTCCAGTCGAACGGCCACGATCTCTGAGCGCGCTACACCGGATGGACCTCCCCGACTGTGGAGAGGGGAGGATTTCAGCCGAGTTGGACCCTCTCCTTATCGAAGGATGAGCCACAAGCCCCAGGCGGCGATGGTCCAGGACTGGGGGGAGGGAGGTGGGGGGGGGGGGGGGAGGGGAGAACCCTTCGACTTGAAAAGTAGCCGTGTCCTGAAATGAGATGGAAAATAAGAAGAAGGAAAAATAGTCGGTCTCTTCTCTGCTGTCTTCATCCCTTACTCGCCTTTTCACCACCCCCCCCCCCTCCTCCTCCTTCAACCCCCCAGCGTGCGCACCGTATTGCGAGATAGCTCGCCTTATTACGTCCCATCTTCACCCCACCCTACTCACCTTACCCCCTCCCCAGCACGGACTCCTTTTGTATCCTCTTTGCCCGAGGGTCTCGGTGGATTCGTTTCGAGGGAGAGAACGACCCTTTCCCGGCGTTTGCTCCCTCTGGAAGAGGATACACTCCATCTGCTTCTTTTTCCTCCTCTCTATCTAAACTCGCAAAAGTCGAATCGTTAATTAAATTCTATTCATGAGGACTTTAAAAACCGTAATTAGCTGTGACTGTTCCAAAGTTTCCAAGAGTAAATGTATTTTTTATTGTCGAACCTGATAGAGTTTGTAAAATAAAATGACTGGTATTTTTCCGTTTTTCGATCTGTCAATTAGTTCTCGAGTTATAAGCGGCGAAAAACTGATCTTTTTAACCCTTACGGAAAAGTGGGCGTGGTGCAACCTCTGACGTATATCGACTTCGTCCAATCACAACTGAGCCTGCGAAGCTACTTCGCCTTATCGCAACGGGGGGAACACAGCTGACTCTGTCAATAGGAGCAGTTGCGACAGGATCTGTGCGAGCAGACCTTCCGAGAACCCCCGCCACTCCCTTCCCCTCCCCTAAAAGCAGTCAGTCAAGGACGGCAGGAAAATGACGTCAATGTTATCACAGCAGCTTTTTCGGTGGGCGTCACCTTTTTACTTATTTTAATTTTTGATTTATGAGTGAATGGTTGTGGTTAGAAGATTGATTTTTTACTGAAATTCTTTTTTTGTTTCCATCTAACGATTTCGTGTACAAAATTGCGATTTCGGCTCCGAGTAAACGCCCCCATTATAACTGCCACCGGACAATGTGCTATTTTTCACAAGCAGCGGTGGAAATTTTAATTTCTAGGGATCCGTGGAAAGTTAAGATTTGCCTCTTACGATTCCATTAGATTTTAATTCACTTGAAAGATTAGAAGTATTGACATCCTTGAAACCTAACATCCTAACCTCATTTCAGATTTCATCTGTGCAGATCACCTGACCTGCATTAAAGTAGTACTTTCACCTGGTGTAATGATTTTGGTGGAAAATATTCCTTCAGTTTTTGTTTCCGTGTAATTTTACCACTTTGCGTATTTATCATACCGGCATCTTCAGCGTGTGAAAAAACTGTCGTTTGGTTTCCCATTCAGGGCCTTCATATTGCGACCGATATTTTGAAACATAAACAGTTGGCTCTTGGATAGTTATTAATCGTAGTTTCCCACCTTAATCGTCATTTTGGACATAATATGCACTTAACCATCATTATATTGAACAACTCCTAAAGGCTTCATATTTCGTCCTTTCTTAAGGAGGTTGATCTGAAAAGTGAAAGTGGTGTCATTTTTTATATTTTTAGCACATATAGAACTAAAGTTCCTCTATCTAATAAAGTAAAGATAATTATACCAACCGATACTCCATTTTGCACGAATTACATTTCAAATTACATACGATTAATGGCGAGAATGGGCATCACATGGGAATATAACGTTTAAAAATACCATAGTGACATGTCATTTTTGCAAAAAAATGATATTTTATGCGTATTTCACAAGGAATACAATGACATGAAAAAAAAGGCATCAACCCATTCAATTTTTCACCTAAATCCACCAATTTCTGCGCTTATAGCAGACGAAATGCGTTAGTTGACTTCAAGTGTCGCTGCGGTCGCTCTAGCCAAAATGTATGGCGCATGAATAATATCATTACTAATGAGATATTGTTGAATATTTCAAGAAATGTTATAAAATAACGTTTGATAATAATATTCTGGTGTTATGCATTAGTAAATTCATTGAGTACATGAATTTATTTCTTTAAAGTAAATGCTGAATTGACTCCATCTATCGTCGACCTGATTAAAATTATCATAAAAAATAATTCCTTCGAATTTCCATCGTATTTCTTGTGATACTTATGACTTTCAATAGCTGAGGTAATTTTGTTTGTGAAGTAAGGATCACGTAGCAGGCATATACTCGTACTTAAATTAATAAGATTCCTAAGACAACTTGACTCAAGCAGTCGCGAGCCAACCGCCTTAACTTCATTCAGAATTATCAATCTCCTCCTCCCTCTTTCCTGAGCCCCTACAAATACTCTCACATAGCATGGATGTGGTTAGTTCCGAGTATATAGATTGCAATGAAACTATGAAACTATCTGCCTCGCCCGGAGTCGAACCTAATCTATGACGAAGGAAGGATCAAACTCAATCACTTACCTACTTTAATTATTGAACTTCCGGCGTGGAGGAACGCGTAACTGGGGACCATTGCTCTGGTAGATGGGGCCTTGCGATTAGGAATGCCTTTAGTGGAGGATTCAAATTATGGGAGGTGGAAGCATTGTGTAGCTTTACCTGTGCTAATAAAGATTGTTTGATTGCGTCAATAGTGGATAATGACGCAAAAAATTCAGTTTTGTGCTTTTTTTTGGCAGTTCTTTATTGGAATACTCGTATTAAGATGTGAGCTTTTTTTGGCAAACTTATCAATCGCCCGCAAAAATTTATTTTACTCTTTTTTTGGATCGCTTCTAAATGATTGAAGAGCTGTCTTTAGCCTATGTTCTGCGCAAATTTTCTCTGGGATTAAGATCTTAAAGTAACTAAATTTAAATAGGTTGAGGTCAAACGGATTGTGATACCAATGTATACACTTAACATCAGATGGTGAAGGTATTTTAAAATTTATTAAAATTCAGTTCCATTCCTTTTTCTTAAGAATAAACGTTCAAATGGTCATTTCAATTAGCGATTCCCGATACGGCAAAGATTAATTATGGATATAATTGGAAAACTCCTGAACCTGCCTGGAATATCGCCAATTCTCACGCGATATTTTCTTTGATTGGATTGTTTTAGTTTTATTCCGATACATCTGTGTGTTCAGGCTTAAATTTAGGCTTTATTCTGTCGTGGTCGACTTTTGGGACAACTTGTTCCATTAGATATGAAATTATTTTGTTTTCAGAACGTTGTTGGTGTGAACGTTATCGACAACTTGATATGGCTACTCACTCATTTGCGCAGAGAAAAGCGGAATATCTCCGGAAAAAATACTACACTGCCTCCATCACTCTTTTAATGGTGTTTTTGTTTTACAATTTCTTTGTTCATTATTTTTCCTTCTGGGTGGAAATTTACAGGTGTTCCCCTGGTAAAAGTTCGCAAATTTGTTGCAAAAATCCGTGTCCAGATATTACTGATAATATATTTACGAAGGTTCAAATGGTATATTACGTCGAAAACCAATGTTGGTGTTACGTGCTGACTGACGTGCACTTTCAATTTCTTCGTTGGTGAAATATGAAATGGTATTGGTTCCATGGCACGCGCACCATCGCATCTAATCGGACTTTGTTGCAATAAGCAAGGTATTCTTTTGTGTTCATCTCACCCGAAATACATTTTCTTTCATTTAGCAGCGTTTACACGTAGCAGTTGACTGCTATGACAGTCGCGAGATGCGCGATATATCAATATCGCTACTGCTATGATGCGTCTGCACCAACATCTACGCAGCTTAAAGCCGCTATTTAGGCGTTGCCACAACAAATAAAAAGAGTTTCATTTCAATAGCGATTGATGATTAAATTTTCATGACATTCTTCAAGCAATAAATTCCATTGACGATTATCTTTTGTTCCCATTCTTTAACTAGTAGAATCTCCTCTATTAGGAGGGATATCCTTGTTATTAAATCCAAATTCCGTCGTGTATTGCTTTCCGTTGGCGATTGTTACGATTGTGTTGGATGCATTTCCGCCGGAAAGTAGACGGGCTTCAACTTTGCTAATAGCTCGAACTAGGATCGATAGTGTACGACTTGTGTCCAGTATCGACCTGAACTCGCATCGCAGTTGCCATTTACACATGCGAGTGGAGCTTAACAGTTGTTAGCAGTTGACTGTCATAGCAGTCAACTGCTACGTGTAAACGAGCCTTTACGTTTTATTTGAGCACTAGAGGATAGATGGCGAGTCTAATTATAGTCGTCCTTTGCGTTACTGCAGTGAGGAAACCTTCCGTGCTTGAAATGGACACTTATCTCGTCTGCTCCCCAGTGTATTTCTCTCTCTCTTTCCTATATGTCCGGTAGTTCTCTCTTTATCCGTCCAAGCATTTCATTCTCGTTTTTCAAGCTCGTCATTTTAACTCTCCGTCCTTTTTATTTCCCCCACCTATGCCAAACTGACGTTTCCACAACGACGCGAATGTAAACAGCCTTCAAATCTAATAGGTCCCTCGGAATGTGAGACCGGTATGTTCATCGCTTGAGTGTATTTACTCGTTCTGTTAATTGTTTTTATTTTTTGGCCGAATAACGATTCGTGTGCGACGCTAAAACAGCGCTACCTTTGCTGCAATTAGGTGAATTTTTTCGCACCGTTTAAGGCGAAAAGTTATATATTTCCGACGAAACGTCGTATTTCACTGACGTCAGCTAATGGGATGGTAGTCAGGAAATTCTAGCGGAATGGTAGACAAAATTATTTCACAGCTGTTTTTATCCCTCGTTAATGGGGTCGTTTACCATATTCCTTTTATTGCCGAATGTGATAGTGTTTTTAAAATAAAAAAGACACGTATTTTTCCGTTTTTTGATCCGTCAATTATGTATCGAGTTATAAGCGGCAAAAAACTTATCTTTTTAACCCCTTCGGAAATGAGGGTGGGTTGCAACCTCTGACGTCATTGACTTCGTACAATCACAACTGAGCCCGCCAAGCTACTTCGTCTTATCGTAAAGGGGGGGAACAGCTGACTCTGCCAATGGGAGCGATTGCGACAGGATCTGTGCGAGCAGACCTTCCGAGAACCCCTCTCCACTCCCTTTCCTTCCCCTAAAAGTAGTCAAGGACTGGAGAAAAGGAGCTTTTTCGGTGGGCGTCACCTTCTGTTTATTTTAATTTTTGATTTATGAATGAATGGTTGTGTTTAGAACAATAATTTTTTCACTAAAATTCTTTTTTCGTTTCTATCTAACGATTTCGTGTACAACATTGCGATTTAGGTTCCGAGTAAACGCCCCAATTCCTTCAATTGTTCCGTTTCTTTTAATACCAATGGGACCAGCGCAGTCTGTAAAACATTTTTGAGGCTGGGACACAAACATAAGCGGATGACATGATACGCTTACCATAACACGTTAAGGTGGCTGGTCTAAAAAACCAAACTGAACAGATTTTCTTAAAAATTTCCAAATATGTTCCTTTTTGGATATTCTATGGAATATCGAAGAAAAAACGGGGGATCATCGACATAGTTTTTGCGATATTTTGGATTCTTTTAACATGGAGCCTTATGGCGCTCTCTATTCCAATAGGATAAATTACGCACTTTCTCCATTCCTACTGAACAGATTTTTACCAAAAACTGATATAATGTAGCTCTAATAAATTAAAATCTATTCTGAAAATATCATTTAATACTATCAACTGAAATTTTTCGTAAATACGATTAAAAAATATGTACCCGAGAATTTCAAATGTCGCACGCGGCTATGTGGTGTAAAGTTGGCAACGTGGCATACGAAGGTACGGGACATGCTAATCAGACGAATTGCGAAGAGAAAATCTCTTGTAATTGTAAAATTACTTTATATGCAATATAAACCAAAGAACTTTTGATAACATGAAGTCAAATGCTGTTATCGCGGTTGTGAACATTACTCCCCAATGGGTCAATGGTAAATATTTGCTCGTAATATGTTAGCATATTATCAGGAAGTAAAAAAAATACGAAGTTCGCATAAACTGAAAGTCCTATCTAAAGTTATAGAAACAGTGGACTAATTTAGTATTTATGGGGAGTAAAACGTAATGATTTTAAGATTCAAATGCAGAAGTCGATATGGAGATGAGAAGAGCAATTGAGGATCTGTGATGAGTAGCATAGAAGATCGCTTATTTCTTGATCCTTTCCCTGATATTATTCAAACATACTCTAGATACAATTTTCAGTGGTGTCGATGAGCTTAAGTGCTTCTTCTGATTTAGGTAGAATATTTCAAACGAGTGAATTGTGTTGCCAATTATTGTAGAGCACTAATGACATTGCGATCTAACTAGAAAAATACTTCCCTAATAAAATTATTTCGATTTCATTTATTACTCCAAGATAATAAGATTTTGACAAGTATACCAATCCATGAGTACTAATAATTTAACTTCCCTGGTTTGAGGTGACGTGACAGTTGATCGTGTTAGGTGGAAGAAGACGATCCACTTTTATGGAAAATTTATAATAAAATGAGGCATTACCAGTATGAAATGAACTTGTACCTATGATCTCCAAAAATGTACTTCCTTCTCTGAACTCCATCTTTCCTTTGCACTATTTGTGGGAATCATTCTCATGTCTCTCTCGCTAATTCCTGAGGTCATTGTCATTATACTGACTCCAAAGAACATATTTAAAACATTAAATATTCCTACAGTTGATAACTAAGAAAACCTTGCCACTCAATATGCACATATGGATACCTCCTCCTCACAGTAGAACCTGTTCGAGAGCAATGCTGAAAATTTGTTAGCTTACAATTGTATTTATTTTTCAATTGAATTATGATGCATAGTGAATAATGGAGCCTATTCCTTATGCCCACTTGATACAAAGGTCATGAATTTCACCTCCCATACCTCCTCGTTCGTCTTCCTATCCACCCACCTAACCTTTTCCATCCTAGCACATGTTTCCAAACCATAGAGTGCCACGCTCCATATTAGACTCTTCACCAGTTTTTTCTTACCATCCCTACTCAAGGCTCCTATAATAAGCTCTCTACTAGGAGTAAATGTCTCTTTCGCCAATACTTTTCTCAAATGAACCTCACACGTACTATAACCTAATTCCTACAACATGCTACCAAAGTAATGAAATTTCTCCTCCTGCTCTCACTTATGGCCTCCTACTCTTAAATTTAATCCTTTGAAAACCACATCACTTTCATTTATTTTTGGTTTCCAGATTCATACAGTGTACAACGTAAATTCTTTTAGTGATTTTATCAAAAGCTTTGCGGAAATATGAAAATACCCCCGCTAATTTCATATTGGTACCTGTAGGTCTAGAGCAGTTAAGATTTTAGCAGAGTAGAGAAGCTGCATTGCAAATAGCGCACTCCATTTGCTCGCCAACAAATGCAATATCAATCAAACGGCTACCTTCGACGTTAAAAAGCTGCGTAGACGAATAGTGTGCTCCAGATGAAGCTTTTTCTTCCCACTTTGCCTTCATGGAGAGCGACTGATTTACTCTCCTATTATATTTTTTTGGGAAATGAGCTTTCCCTTTCTTCGAAAAGACGTAGACATGACGAACAGATCTAACTTGGGCAGACCCACGTGAAACCACCTAAATCTTACGAGTAATTCAGCGTTGCAAACCACAAGAAACCACCAAAGAAGCACATGGTCTCTAATGTAAACAACGACGTAAGTGACACCTGTCGTCACGACTACTGTAACAAACAACTGCCTACAGCGAGTTGCAGAATGGACCCTGTTGCCGGATTAAAAACGAAAGATTAAATAATTTACAGAAACATATTTAAATACTAGTTCGTATTCGAGTGACAATGTATCTTCATTAAAATACTTATTTTGAATTCTATGGCCATGGGTGAGAACTGTTTTCGGAAAATTAATTTCGCAAGAATGACTTTAGAAATGAATCAAGTCTGCATTTAAGCAAATTTTTATGGCAATGTGTAAAGTTAAAGCACAATATTTCAGATTGTACCTAAGACATTAGTCATTCTTACTGAATATAGTGTAACTGCGACCTATTATTGAAATTTTAAACGAGCATTAAAATTTAAGTAACTAAATTTCTCAATGACTAACGATTACCCGACCAGCCACCTTAAGAGATGGGGTGGGAGAACTGAAACGGATACAATCAACGCGTAGCGTGAGTCCGTGCACGTGGGAGACGGTCATCTCCAATCTCTAACGTTTCACGTACACGGAAAACCAATGAAAACCATCTCAGGATTTGGCAATAAGGAGCCAACTGTGGGGAGTTACAGAAGTTACAAGTGGATGCAGGTCTCTTATGAACTAAAAAGGGGGCGTTTTCTCGGAACCGAAATCGCAATTTTGTGCACGAAATTGTAGGATGGAAACGAAATTTAGCGAAAAAATTAATCTTCTAACCACTACCATTCACTCATAAATCAAAATTGAAATAAGCAAATGGTGATGCCCACTGGAAAAGCTGCTGTGATAGCTCCTGTCATGTTTTTAAACGGATTCCGTGATTGCAAGAGGGGGAGGCCCATACAAAACGTGGACGCTTGATATGGGGATTTAAAATATGGAATGTTTGGTTTCAACTATGTAATATAATCCTTATGTATATATCACACACATTTATTACATAAAATATGCACAGACAATAAATTTTCCCTCACGAAATGCACTTCAATTAATCAAACCCAAACAAACAAAATACACTTCTCTTAAGGCTCGCACTTAACACGCCATACACTTTTTCACTTTCTTTTCTTTCGAGCCACTTCTTAAATCAAATCAGAAACAACACAACAACACGAATAATCTCTCTTCACTCACTAATAATTCACCAACACAGACACCAAGTAGTTCACAAAAAATGCCCCTTCTTAAGCACGCATCACTTTTGGTCTCCACACCACATCGTCTAACACACAACTCCCGGATTCTCGCTCTCTCCTATTGTCACTTAATTACCAACGATTGTTTACTTCCATTATTACACCTTGCATTGTTGATCTCAGCGGCTCAATTGTTATGTTACAACTAAGCATTACGATTCCATTAATTCTAGGCATTATTGTGGAAAATTAACACCAGGGGGAGTTAGAAAGAAGTGAGAAATAACTGCTGGATGGTATAAATAGTCTTAGATTTGAGGTTTATCCTTGAAGGTTGGGAGATGGAAGAGAATTCTAAGCAATTTACAAATAAGAAACTAAAGGACATGGTTATTTATGGCCGAATAAATACTGGTAGGAGGGGCTCAGCTTAGTAATCAATTGGGGTTGAATAGTAGATGGCACAAAAATATAGCAACGCAAGAAGAATATTTTTAATTCCCCTCGCCGGAATATTTTACGTCAGTAGATTGCCCATTACAATAATAGAAAACTCTGGAAGTAGTAAAGACGGTCGAGAAGTTGACTCGGTGAGAATATATGAATCTCAAACGTATCTTATCTAATTTCAACTCATCCGTATGATGTGGCGAATTTATATTTGAGTCGGAATTTCCATTTAGCAAGTGTACTTGACAGAACTCCCTCATGCCTGCCGGATAACGTAACAGTTCTCGCATCCTTTATGACACATGACATCTCTGTTTCAACGCAGGGAAGACACAATGCCCTCATTTCCATGGCTCCGACCTCCTCCCTAGCTACCTCTCCTTGGTGACTCACCCGTAGCAACAACGCATTGCTCGCTTTCTCTCTCTCCACTTTCCCATCATCCCCTTCGGCTACTTCTGGCTCTTCCATCTCTCCCTTTTTTCTCTAACCATTTTTAAAGCACTCACTAGTTTTTTTTATATTTTCTGCCTCGTTCTGTTGCTTTTTGACGACACCTATTGTGTATTACATGCAGAACTTCCTTTTCCACTCCAGGGAGAAGCCCGTCTTGTTGCCGGCTTGAAGTGGAATGCCTTGAGGAGCAGCTTAAGCTCGCTATTCCCATTATCATCTCACTTGCCTTGTTCTTTGAATTTGAAATGCATGTTAGGTACTTTTCGGGCTTCTTGCTGAAATTCTTTCTGCGTTTCTCGTTAAAAGCAATTTACTTATGTGAATATTTGAACTGAAATGTGCTTAAAGAGCTTGGGGCCTTTATGCTCTAACGTGGTTTACGAGGAATCAGTATTTGAGTACCTATCTTTAGAGAATGGAATTTATGATTCTTGAAATATTTGCAAGCATGGAGGCATCTCTCCTCTTGTCTGAGGATAACTATCCAATTAATGTATGCATTTTTCATATCCCAGGTGAATTTTGAGTATGAACTCCTGGTCTTGACGGGTTCAATGCATGAATGTTGAGTGAAGTTCGCAAGTCGTCATACTCAATCACCCATCTGACATTTGGCAGGGCATCTGCGAGTCATCTGTGTCAGGTGAGTAGGCATTTCTTTGCCAGTGGCACAATAACTTGCATACGTGTGGTTTGAAGGTTCCTTTGTCCCCGTTTAGTGACTTAATAGACGATCACAATTAATTTCTATAAAAAATGTTCTCTAAGGTCCATTTAACTACAAGGTGGTATTGATGCTTACCAGATATATTTGACATGTGCTATTGGGAAATTTCAGTGGGTAACGCCTATATTTGAATAATAATCTACATTTGGTTTATTTAGAGCTTCCTATTTTCTTGATTGACGTTATTTAGAAAGCTTTTTACTTACACCCCAACTTAAATGTCACCATAATGATTCTTTGTTTAACATACGGCCTAATATTCATCAGAAGCTTTCTCGAAAATCATGAATTTTAATGTATAAATGGATAATTTCTATGGATTAGTTTGGTCGTTAAGAGAAGGACCAATTTTCGCCAACGTTTCGCCTCTTTATTGCGGCTTCATCAGGGCTATTTGTTGCACAATGTAAGTTTTTACATTTTCATTAATGTTTTACAGACTAGGATCAAAATGTAAAAAGGGGAAAAAAAAGATGGCAGAGCAATCTTGTACATACCTTTTGGTGACAATTTTTTTTTTTAACAACAACAACAATGTTACGCTTCTTGGTTACATAAATTCATCACAAAATTTATTATATAAAATCGAAAACAACCAAAATTTTAAAATTAATACATAAAGAATATTTTAAAATGATGCTTATAAAAATTTTTTTTCACCAAAAGGTATGCACAAGATTGCCATGTAATCATTTTTTTTCCTCTCTTTAAATTTTGATCCTAGTCTGTAAAAAATTAATGAAAATGTAAAAACTTACATTGTGCATCAAAAACCCCTTATGAAGCCGCAATAAAGAGGCGAAACGGCGAATTTTGGTGTTTCTCTTAACGACCAAACTACTGCAGAACAATTTTCAATTTCTACATAAAAATATAGTGGTCGATAACATACTTCATTAAAATGAATTTTAATCACCCCATTCCCTGTTTCTTTCTTAAAGGTATTTACTTGGATTGGATGGATTCTTGTAGGTACAATTATTATGACAAACTATGAAATATAAAGTTCAAAGGATTAGTTATTAGTTAGGATTAGTATGGAATTTGACATTTGCCAAGCACTCCAATTCGATATCGTTTTCACTCTTGCAAGCCTCTACTGTTTTTGATGAAGGAAGTTTCTTTGATAGGCATTCGCTGGGAGTTTCTCTGTCCTTGAATATTTAATTAGTTGTAGCGGAACGGGAGATTGACTTCCGAAAACCACTCAAAAACTACCAAACTCCAGGGCTAAAGCTTTTTGATGCCTCATTTCATTTCGGAGCATGCGACGGAGAAACGTGAAGATCACTTAGGGAGCTAATATTTTCCTCGCGAGGCCATGTTTGGGAAGTGGCGGGCCGCCCTGAACAATTTTGACCCACATTGCAAATGGGGTTCACTGAGGACATGTTTCATTCCGGCCGTCCAGCTGTAATTACCGAAGCATCAAGTGGGGGAGTGAGCCGGGTGAAAACGTAATCGCTTCCCTTCCTTATTTTATTCATTGCGGTTGCATCAAGTTTGTTTTGAGGATAGGAAGTGAACTCTATCACGCGAAGCCAACAGATGAGGTCTCAAGTTTTTAAATGTTGGCGACTCTATCCCATTGCCATCACATAATATTTGAGAGTAACCTTATATGTTGCGAAATTATTCTGATTTAGCGATAATAAAATTCAGTACAACTCAGTTCTTCTGATGGCTACTGTCTCAACAATCAGTAAAAACCTTTTTTATTTTACAGTATTTTTTACAGTTCTTATGACAACCGTTTCCTTCTAACCAGTTGACCGGAACACATTAATTTAAATATCTAATTTCAAAATTATATACTTGCCTAATATATGAAATCCATCGTTTTATTTGACTAATTTAGTTCCTAATCACCTTCGTAAAGAGATTTTTCTGTAAGGAGCTTGCAAATCGTTATAATGTATATAACTTAAATTGAGTTTATTTTTTCAATATTGTATCTAAAGTTTTAGAATGGAATACAGTTGTACTAGTGTAGGTTCATACATCGAATGTTCCCTTTAATTAATACGTTTATTAAATTACTGTTAATGGCTAGATTAGGTGGCAAAATATATCAAGCCAACTTAGCGTTATATGTAGGCTTGGTTTCATTTTAATCAGAAATATTGACGTACTTTTTGATAGCTTCTAATCGTTAATAGGTCGATGAGGAAATGCGTTCTTTGGGAGTCCGTTGATCAGACTGGAAAACAAAGTCATACATAATTTACATTGAGTTTATTTTTGCATTATTGTATCAAAAGGTTTAGAATATAATACAGTTGTACTAGTGTAGGTTCATACATCGAAAGTTCCCTTTAATTCATACATTAATAAACTGTAATTACTGTTAATGGATTAGGAGGGAAATTATATCAAGCCAGCTTAGCGTTACAAGTAGGCTTGGTTTCATTTAAATCAGAAATATTGATGTACTTTTTGATAGATTCAAATCATTAATAGGACGATGAGGAAATTCGTTCTTTGGGAGTCCGTTGATGAAGCAGGAAAACAAAGTTGGTACAGAATGTTGTATCCACAGATTCTCTGGATTCCCCGTCTTGCAACTTTTCGAGATTTTAAAAATTTTAAATTTATGAGAAAATATGATAACACCGTTTCTTTATCTGTGTATAATACATCAATTTCATTTTTCTGTCAATTTTAATGGAAAGGAAAATTCTATAATTTCTAAGGAAGTTAAGAAAGATCATTGCCCAGGATGATTGCCTAATACAGGAGGAGGTAATGCATGTGCTCAGTGCTCAAGTAAATTAATTATAATGCCCAAAATCAGCTTCAAAATTATGGCTTTTATGACTTTTATCTCTGTCTTAAAATAGAATACCGAGTAACGGCGATCAGTGGCTAATGCAATGTCGTTTTGTCGTCCGTTTGCGTTGGTGTCTGTGACGAAACGACATTTAGCTCTGGAAGGCTGGTTACTAAGTAATAGAGAAGCTGGAAGCGTAATAAAGGGATCTTTCAGTTGATTGAAGAGGCTTGAACGTAGTGCCCGGATGGATAGACATTTTTTTCGCAGGGAATTAATCGATGGTACGAACGGATTTCCATTCAGCAAGTCGTGGAGGAGGTGGAAAAAAAACTTAAAAATGGATGTGGCTTCGATTTCCAGAGAAATTAGGGCCCAAAAGAAACGGTGAAAGCCTTTAAATAGTGAAGTTTTGAAAAAAAAGATGGAAGAATTCAAATGAAATGGGGGCAAGATTCAGGAAGCAGGTGATGTGGGAGGAAAACTTTTGATAACGGGAGTGAAAATGAAATCGACTGTTGGGATAGTGACCATCTCATTTATAAGAGACTAAAGTATTTCGATGGATGCCGTGTTCGAAGGTATAAAAGGCAAGCAGAGTATACGGTAGAAAAGAGAATGGTTTTCACTACGCATTGAAAGGCCTGGAGCATCGCTTGAATTTTATGGGGCAGTAATTTAAGGGGATGGCTTCTATCGTTCCTGAGGTACGTCTTAAATCCTGAAGTGCTTGAAACATATTAAATTTTAAACCTGAGAAACTCAGCCCTGCCTGGTTTAATGCATTTCTAATAAACCATCTGAACGATTGTGCATTTTCGTTGGTAATTTACTATGCTCTTTTCATATTGCATGCAAAATCCAAAAATCACATTTACCAGAAACTTTCTTACAATTATAATTTAAAGCATATGTAATATCAGCATAATTCTTAACCCTCTACAGCAGGGGTGCCCAACTTTTCTGTATATAAGATCTACTTTTTATCTTAAAAGTGTGTCGCGATCGACTTATTGTCATAAGTCGACTACCTAAGGGGGAAGAAGGGGTGTGAAATGCATACTATGTTTATACACTGTGTTTCAGCATAAGGTACATTCCAACGAGGTATGGGAAGATAAGTAAAATATATGTTCAAAACTATCTTTTATTTTTAAATCACTTATTAAGTTTTCGAGATATAGGGTCATGAAGAAAATTAATTTCCAGACCTATCTTTTGATAGCAGCATTCCGTACATGCGGTACCTAAAAAATTCGATTTTCCGACACTTTTTCGAGATAGATTTTTACAAACTTAAAATGCAATTTAATTTTTTTATCAACTGCAATGGAACAAAGTAAATTCTAAATCTGTATTTATCTGTGGCTACTTTGAATTAATAAATATTGTTTATAATTATCCATGTTCTTTTAATTCCCCTGGACGGGATTTTTTGGCCCTTTAAATAATTATTGTTGTTTTTTACGTAGGTAGATAAGCCGTATATCTATATTTCCGTACGAGGTGTACTTAGCGAGCTATTGATAAATTAGCAAAAAGTAAGTCATATTATTCTCTCATGATATATTTTCTTGGCCAAAAAAAAAACGAGAAAGTGAAATATTGTAATCACTTTATCAACCATACTGTGCATTTTTATAACAACTTCTTTATATTTACGAAGAAATAGTACAACAACTTATACATTGCAGTTGATAAAAAAATTAAATTGCATTTTAAGTTTGTAAAAATCTATCTCGAAAAAGTGTTGGAAAATCGAATTTTTTAGGTACCGCATGTACGGAATGCTGCTATCAAAAGTTGGGTCTGGAAATTAATTTTCTTCAGGACCCTATATCTCGAAAACTTAATAAGTGATTTAAAAATAAAAGATAGTTTTGAACATATATTTTACTTATCTTCCCATACCTCGTTGGAATGTACCTTATGCTGAAACACAGTGTATAAACATAGTATGCATTTCACACCCCTTCTTCCCCCTTAGACTACACCTATGACAATAAGTCGATCGCGACACACTTTTAAGATAAAAAGTAGATCTTATATACAGAAAAGTTGGGCACCCCTGCTGTAGAGGGTAAAGAATTATGCTGATATTACATATGCTTTAAATTATAATTGTAAGAAAGTTTCTGGTAAATGTGATTTTTGGATTTTGCATTCAATATGAAAAGAGCATAGTAAATTACCAACGAAAATGCACAATCGTTCAGATGGTTTATTAGAAATGCATTAAACCAGGCAGGGCTGAGTTTTTCAGGTTTAAAATTTAATGTTTCAAGCACTTCAGGATTTAAGACGTACCTCAGGAACGATAGAAGCCATCACCTTAAAATACTGCCCCATAAAATTCAAGCGATGCTCCAGGCCTTTCAATGCGTAGTGAAAACCATTCTCTTTTCTTCCGTATACTCTGCTTGCCTTTTATACCTTTTCATCGCCCAGGGGGGTTGTGTGTGAAACCTTCGGAATTATCTCGAATACGTAACCAAGGAGTCACGTGGTACAAACACGAATGGTTTGCAATTTTATTTCCCGGAATCGCTCGTTACATTATCAAAAATTGTTTTCACTTGAGTTTTTCTCATCTCTCTCGACTATATTTCCCACAAATGAGAAAAAAACACAAATGTAAAAAATTAATTGAGTTTGTAATCAGCGGTTTTAACACATCAAATTTGCGAGCCATTCTTGTTTATACCACGTGACCCCTTGGTTACCTATTCGAAATAATCTCGACTGTTTCAAACACAACCCTCCAGGACCCGTTCAACTGAAGGATTGCTGGAGGAGAATATGGCGGTCCCTTTTCCTCGGTCCAAGTTGGAGAAGATGATTTCCTGCGCGAATCCCCTCTCTCCTTCCGTTCTTTCCCGACGTCTGAACCTCTCTTGTCCGCCTCCCGTCTCTCCTTGGGGCGATTGCCGCCTTTTCTTACGCTCTCCACCCTAATTCCTTTCCTTTGCTGCCGACCACTATCCTCTCAGTCACCTTTGAGGAGCACCTTAGCCAGGCCCTCACCACATGCGGACCCCCGGGCCAGTTGCGGCTCGCTAAGGCCCGCTTTGACCTTAGGAAATCATGCTTGAATATGAAGAGGGGGTATTTTTTTCGCAGCAGTAAGGGACCTTCGGACGAATAAGGCTCCTGGAATTGATGATATCCCCGCAGAACTGATAACGAATGCGGGAGAGAGGACATTGTCCCGACTCTACAAGGCCATCGCGGGAGAAGTCTTAGTGCCGATTGAAGAAAGAAGAAAGTACAAGAATGCGATAACTGAAGAAGGGAAGTTTTACTACTAAAGAATAAGGAACGAAGTGAGTCGGAAAGCCAGGAAAGCTAGAGAAATGAGGATGAACAATCTATGCAAAGTTGTACAAAACAACATTTCCCTTGGAAAGGTGGAAGCAGCCTATAGGATAGTGAGGAACCGCTTCGAGGGACGGAGCGAAAGATGCAATGCTATAAGAGACAAGAATGGAGAATTTTTGATTGAAAATGAAGACAGAGTGGAGAGATGGAAAGAATATCTGGAAGAGTTATACAACGGGAACAATCTCAGCACAAAAGCTATTGAAGAGGAAAGCGAAGTGGAAAAAGATGATATGGGGGCATCAATATTAAGATCGGAATTCGACGCTGAAGTAAGGGACCTTCGGAATGAATAAGGACTTCAGGTATTGATGATGTTCTTGCAAAACTAATTAAAAATGCAGGAGAGACGACATTAATTCTTCTCTACAAAACCATCTGCGACATGTACTCAACAGGAGAAATACCAGTGAACTTCAAGAAAAACATCATCATTCTTATTCCCAAAAAGAAGAGAGTGGAGAAATGCGAAAATTTTAGGACTATAAACCTGACAACACATGCATCGAAGGTACTGACAAGGATCATCTACAGAAGAATAGAAAGAAAAGCAAAGGAGTTCCTGGATGAAGATCAATTCGGATTCAGGAAAAGTAAGGGTACAAGGGAAGCAATATTGGCCCTTAGGCTGCTAATAGAGAA
Source organism: Platycnemis pennipes (assembly GCA_933228895.1). NCBI lineage: Eukaryota > Metazoa > Arthropoda > Insecta > Odonata > Platycnemididae > Platycnemis > Platycnemis pennipes. The sequence goes on along the minus strand of OW121850.1, from coordinate 10,963,673 downwards.
AAGAATAGAGAAGAAAAAACCGACCTTCAGTGCATTTGTGGATTTGGAGAAGGCTTTCGACAACGTGGATTGGAATTTAAAGCTTGGAATTCTGAAAGAATTTGGAGTGTCGTACAATGACCGAAGAATTATCCACAGTTTGTATAAAAAACCAAGTAGCGGTGATAAAATATGGGCCCAGCTGTGGAGAAACAAGCATGTTCCTTTACGGCAGTGAGGCATGGACGATGACAGCAGCGGAGAGGAAAAGGTTGGAAGCATTCGAAATATGGTGCTATCGAAGAATAATAAGATGAAATGGATAGACCGAGTGACAAACGAAGAAGTCTTAAGAAGAGTGGAAGAAAAGAGAAGTCTGCTGAAAACTATAAGAATAAGACGGGACAACTTAATCGGCCACATCTTAAGACACGATGGCCTGATTAAGACAATCGTCGATGGAAAATTGTACGGGAAGAATGGAAAAGGCAGGCCTCGTATGAGTCACATAGAAAAGGTCGAAAAGGACGTGAAAGAGAGGAACTACGTCACAATGAAGAGGTTATGCGATAGAAGAATCGAGTGGAGGGCTGCGTCAAACGAATCTTAGGATTGTTGACCCTTGATGATGATGATGATGGTATTTTTTTTTAAAAAAGGAGAACGAAAGAGAGTAATAACAAATATGCATACGAGTTGAAGGTTGCATATGTGTGCTTAATCAAAATTTTATTCATGATATTATACCAGCCACATATTCTTTGTGAATTAAAAAAAAATGCCATTTTCACACAATGACTGCTTCCTCATATTCAAATATCTTCTTCCTCGGGCCGAGATATATTGCGTCAAATTCATACTGTGCTTTTTTTTCAAATTATGCAGGCCTGATTCAAGTAATTAAACGATTCAGGCATGTAACTTCTGCGTCTTGCGACTTTCGTGAAAAGTGCCATGGGGTAGTGAGTTGCTGCAAAAAATGCAATGCGTCGATTTTGATGCATCATCGCACATCTAGGTCGTCCGGCGATTATCGATCATCGGCGAATAAAATATCGATGCGATGTCAAAGAAGTAGGGTTGCTTTGCTCAGCAATCGTTTGCCGTTTCCGGCTCATCAGATCCGGAATCCCTCGAAGCGAGAGGGAGAGTAGAATGGTAGGGCATATGGGTATCGCCTTGATAATGTAATTCCCGTCCTATCGCCTCTGAGGTGATTTGCTCTGCTGCGATATGTTTGCAATTCACCGTATAATATGCACGTCAAGCCGGTCGTACGCGTCGCTGGCTAGCAAGCCAAGATATGCATCCAGTTAGCTCTGTGTGACGGGATTCTCAAAATGGAAACGGCAGTTGCAATCTGATTAGCCGGGGACATACACGCCGCAGGGGGCCGTAATGTGGCCGCTTACCATATTTTAAGAAGAATAATAACGCTCCTCCGTCAATACTTTTAGTACGAAAGTCCTTTCGACATCCTCCGCAATCCTAATCATTAATGGTAATATAATTTCCATATTGGAATGAAATGGGGTCGTTTACCATATTTTTTATTGTCGAATCTGATAGAGTTTGTAAAATAAAAAGACACGTATTTTTCCGTTTTTTTATCCATCAATTATTTATCGAGTTATAAGCGGCGAAAAACATGTTTTTAACCCTTTCGGAAATGTGGGCGTGGTGCAACCTCTGACGTAAATCGACTTCGTCCAATCACAACTGAGCCCGCGAAGCTACTTTGCCTTATCGCAACGGGGAGACACAGTTGACTCTGCCAATAGGAGCAGTTGCGACAGCATCTGTGCGAGCAGACCTTCCGAGAGCCCCCCTCCACTCCCTTCCCTTCCCCGAATAGCAGTCAAGGACGGGAGGAAAATGACGTCAATGATATCAAAGCAGCTTTTTCGGTGGGCGTCACATTTTGCTGATTTTAATTTTTGATTTATGAATTAATGGTTGTGGTTAGAAGATTAATTTTTCGCTCAAATTCTTTTTTGGTTTCCATCGAACGATTTCTGGTACAAAATTGCGATTTCGGCTCCGAATAAACGCCCCCATTCTAGCATCTAATAGCACTTGGCGGATTCAGAGAAAAATATTTTCACTCTCCGCCAATTTCACAGCCAAGTTCAATGTGATAGTAGTATTTTTCAATTTTCTACGACCACAGGTTAGGAAATGTTTTCTGTCACGTGTCTCTGCCATCTCTTAAGTTTTCGCGAAGTATGTATCCTAATCTACTTTAATTTGAAGAGTTCAGTCAATGTTGCGTTGGAATAGGAAAACTAAAGGAGAAAGATACCGCGCTCACGTTTGTGTTAATATTCGTGCTTCGTGCTCAGCGATCCCGGATCACTTTAGTGAACCGCGGGGACGGTTTCGCTTGAGTTGCTGAAAACATGACAGCAAATACAAAACTAATGGTAAACCTCGGTCAGATTTCTGTAAATAGACCCGATCGAGCAAATCTCACCACAGAAGCAAGACCTTCCGAATGGCCCTTTCGGTGTTGTATTATTACTTGTACGCAGGATACTTTAAGTATTTATCGCCGTTAGGGAAAAATACAATATGACAATTGTTTTGAGGTAAAAAATGTATTATAAGTCATCTTTTAGTCTCTTTTTGTACTTTTATTCAATTTGTCTTGAGAAAATCTTGAAAAGGAGCCGGCGGTATGAAGCAATTTTCTTTTTTCCCCTGAATAATGTTATAGTGCAAACATTCAATTTGTTATTTACTCTATTGAAGTCGCCGACCCTTCGCTAATTTGTTGGCAAATTTTCACAACTTCTCATACCTGCCAAATGTCAGGGTATGGTCAAACAGTATTTTAAAATATGATGGACACAAGTTGATGACTTTATCTCGGGTATTCTGAGGCTGTATTGTCAAATAGTAGTTTTGCAATGTCATTGCCTGTATGAAAAAACATGGAATATATACTGTAGTATCCACGCTGTGTTTCTTTGCTGATTGCATTCATTTTCCACATTTGTCATCAATGTCGCGGAATTATATCCTTATGAATTATTTTAAGGTAGCTATTGGGTTTTTGGAGCATCAGATTTCAGAGGAGATTCATGTGCGTAAAGCACATGAATCTCCTCAAAAGAGACCGAATTAATGACATGGAGTCCATAATTAAGTATATCAGCCTATAAAAAGAGATAGGGGCTAGTTAAATTTGTAAATTATAGCTTGTAATTTTCCGCTGATTTGAAAACAATTTAATTAGGACTAGTTTTGAGGATGTTAAAACATTTTCAACACTTGAATATGCTGTCAAATTAATTAAATCAACGTAATTGGTCGCCAGTAAAACTAAAAAAAAATGAAAAATTGCAATTTACGATTAAAGATAAAGCAGTTACACCACCTTAAGCCTGGAAGAGTTGTAAATACTTTAGTTTGCTTTGCTATGAATGGCGAATGTATTTGATTGGCCATTTAAGAAATTAATATTTTTTTAAAATTATAAATGTAAGACTTGGTTGAACATTTTTTAGGGAAGATTTTTATTCGATGTGTTCAAGTAGAACATTAGTGATCTCCTCCTGAACATTCAACGCTTATCTTTCTTCATTGTTAGAAATTTATATTTTCTAAATTATTGTTCAGGGTCTATTTTCAGATCTGAAGTCGAAGAAATTATTTGATTTATTACTATTTCAAACCGATTTATTTGAATAAGTGTATTTTTCTTATTTATCAGGCCTTTTTCCTTCCGTTAAATGTACGTTGATGTCTCTTGGTCACTTCTTACATTTTAACGAAGCATCTGCGTTGAAAATACTGCAACTTTTCTTTCTTTGGCCAATTTCGGTGATTCCACAGGGCGTGTTGGTAAGTGATTATACCGTATTTACTTAACATATTTAAAAATATTGCAAAAGGATTGTAAATTGTCAATTGAATGTTGGGGAGGAGCTCGTGACCTAGCATCTTTTTTTAAACCTCTCACCTAATATGGCTCCTGGAACTAGCGCCTAGGCAAATGGGGTGGGAAAATATTGCTGACATTTGATCGGTAGGTTTGGAGGAAATTTGATGAAGTTTGCTGGACCAAAACGAAGGTGAATGGCGAAATTCTTGTGATGGTGGTGGAAGAAAATAAGCTCTTGAGGCTGATTATTAGCGGTGGATGGAGAAGTTAGTTTAGGCCGATGGTATTCTGAATGTGATTTCATAAGAATGATAGATAAAAAGTGAGTTATAGATAAGAAGGGAATGGACATTTCGCATGGCATGAAAACAAAGTAAAAGTAAGTTATATTGTGGGGAAGGTGGTATTCAATAGAAATTTGTAGAAAGAAATAAATCATAGTATGTTACAGAAAGCCTACTCTATCAGCAGGGCACCAAATAACAACGATCGTAAAAATATAACTTACTTTCAGTGTCAGTGAACACTACATGTAGAAAGTTTTAAATACAAGAGAAGAGAGAAGAGTGGACATGCTGGACTGCGTATTCAAAAATGATTTCGCAGCAAAATTTCTACGTCGCCTGCGCTTAATCATTCCTCCTTTTTCCACATTTACCAGCAGCATAAGGAGATTTCATGCCACTTGATTTTTATTTCTCCAATTCGCCGGAATAACGCAGCATTCCTATTTCTAGGAATTTTATTTTAGTTACGTACTGGGTATAAATTAGAATCCTGGGAGCGTGAACTGTTGTCTAATCTCACAGCGCAGCCCGAGGTACAAAAATAGAAAATCATGCTCAAGTAATGAGCCATGATTTATTCCCTGCAATGCGTAATGAAATGCACATGTTCTTAAATACATGTGGAATACTAATGGCCATGGTATCCAACTCAACGGGAACAGGGAATAGGAGCAGAATAGTTCTACTTTTGCTTGCATGACGTTATCACGTTATCGTAATGAGTCCAGGTCACGAAAAATCCTCTAAATTGGTTCTCATTAATACTTCTCAGGAATCAATGGAAAATTCCCAAAATCGCAAAACAGCATTGGTAATAACGTGATTCAATGGATTTATCTTTGCCTTAAGACCTTCATCTTTTAGAAAAATATTTTGCAAACCCCAACTTACTATGGCAGACTGGACCATAATAACAAAATTAGAGAAATTGATTGCCGAACTGATAGATTCAAAATGTCCTTTTTCCCTCGTACAATTAGAGGTACGAATAACGGTAAATATGTCCAATCAGAGAGTAGCAATGGATAGAATTGGTAGCTGCATGTTGGTATGAGTACTTAAAGCTAACCCTACTAACAGAATGTTTTTGCATGTTTGCTTTGCAATTTATATCTTTTTTAAATAGTGAAGTTCTGACTAATATATTAATACTAGTCCCTTTTTATTCATGATATGTAGTGCATGTTTGGTGAGAAATGACCCCCTGCCACACACCTTTGTGGTGGCTTGCAGGGTATTATGTAGATGCAGATGTAGAATACCCTATCTAGGTTTCCCTTATGTAATAATAGTTTACAGGGACTGACATGATAATGTAATAGGGATTTCTTATCCATCTATTTTAGAATGCTGATAGAGAATAAGATCATTTACCACAACGCTCGAATAGTATTTTAGCCGTAATTTCATATAGTATTACATTTAGTTAAAGAAATTTGATAACTTTTTTTGAGGTTGCAAGTCAATTTGCAGTATGATATGATACCTATTAACGACTGCTGAATGGAATCGGTTTTGGAAACATTTGTAGATAATACGTTTGGGAGGAGGTGCAGTGTGGATTGGTTGTGAATAAATGGTATTGGAGTAGCAAAAAGCTCACTGATTCGTTCAGATCTCTTTTCAGCCAAATCACTTGGCAGAATTCAGTGGTACCTTGGAGATTCAGTGTGAAACATAAGGGATGATTGTAAATCATAAGAAAATCAGTTACCAAAAGTTTTCTTGAAGAATGAAATAAATGCCCGTTACCACGAAAGTGTGAACTAGAGCACAGAAAAATATCTGAAACCTTTTTCGCCAATTCATTCACATTCATGACTCGAGAGCCATGGAACGAAATGGATGCTATAGCGACGGCGTTAGCACTACTTGTAGAAAGAAAAACCTTACTAACGTAAGGCCGGGATTACGATGAACGTTTTCCGACGTGACGAAAATGGACGCTGGCGGTGAGCGCTGACGCAGCGGCTCAATTCTTGGTGGTATATCACGATCGACTGCGGTACAATATGGCGGCTTGGCGAACACTCACCTCTTAGGTTCGAATTACTGTAAAACCGTAAGTTTTTACTTTTTTCCAAAGATTTTCTAGCGTGAGTGAATTGTGAACACAGCAGGTTGTGCCTTGAAAATTTCATCGAAAAAGATCGATTTTCAGTAGCCGGTATTTTTTTTGAAAAGTGTCACCGTCATTTGAACATTTACCCCCAATTTATGTTCAAGTCACTCGTGATTCAGCAGTGCAGCTTCAGCAGTGCCACCGTCCGTTTTCGTCACGTTAGAAAACGTTCATCGTAATCCCGGCCTAATAAAGCTGATAAGGGGGTCATTGAGAAAGGGTTCATTAGGAAAAGACAACTAGCCTAGCCAACAAGCAGTCTCTTTGTCCCTGCTTCATTTCTTGGCCTCTTGGGCTAGGACCATCTATCTTTGTCTTAAGACCTTCATCTTTTACAAATCGTGGTTAAACTGGTTGTCCTATCGTTTTGTTAGCATTCTGAGGGGTCTTCTTTCTTCTGGGTTATGTTTTCACTTTTGTTCATCATGGCATCTTCATATTTTCTGCTGACGTGACCCACCAACCTAAAACTTCTTACGTTTAGCTTTCACCGTTAAATCTGGTGCGCTGAAGAAGTTTCACGTTTGATCCTCCACGCATTCCCCTTCCATGTTGTTACAAAGATTGGAGACTTGTCAATCTGTCGATATGTTGCTATCAAACATAACCAAACTTTTCTATGTGCTCTTGTATAATTCATATGACTTGGCTCAGTAAAAAGCGATTGATATTATCATAGCAGTGTAGTATGATTGTTCTGATACATTTTAATTTTGTTGTGATGCGGTTTGTTGTATGGGTTTTGGAGTTTAGCATGTTGTTCACGGTACGCAAAATTTTGTTGGCTGTGGCTGCGTAATTCTCAAGTCCGATTCGTTCATTGTACTGTGAGCTGAAAATAATTTTAATAATATTTAGGAAGTTTTTAACCTTTTACTGTGGAAAAGATGAAGTGAAAGAGAGCAATGAAACTGGGTTCTGAATGAAAATCGGAACGAAGATACCAATTGGTACTTTCCTTCCTAGATTTCGTTGCATTACTTGCATCGGAGAGAAAAGAAGTACATGCACGCGATACCCTGCAAGCCACCGCGATGGTGCGTGGCAGGGGGTGAAGATCACCAAGCATGCACTATTGCCATGCAAACAAGATACTGAATGGAAACATACTACATAATAGGGTCTCATGCAACAAGATTGTTAGTATCTACATAGTAATAAAACATTAGAGAATTATCACAAACATGCTTAAAACTTATTGGGATTTCATGCAAGAATGCTCAAATTAAAAAATATACAACATATAAATTTCATCTCTGTTTGTCCAACATATGTTCATCTCTGTTTTGTGCATAAAACCCCGAAAGCCACCGCAAGGGCGTGTGGCAAGGGGTGAACCATCACCAGTCATGCGTGATCTTCACCCGCTGCCACACACCCTCTTGGAGGCACCACAAGGGTGTGTAGATACATTTTAAATCAGGGAGTACTTAATTTACACCCACCGTTTATGGTGGCTTGCAGGGTATTTTGTAGATGTTATGCAGGCATGCAAAAATACCAGACCGCGCAGACAACTACCAAAGTGCAACCGGGAGTCAATACCATCACTTATTGTTAGCGGCAAATGTCAGACATGCATTCAATAGACACTTGAAGTGTTAGGCATCAATTACACTAAATTGTTAGTACATCTACATCTACATAATACCCTGCAAGCCACCATAAAGGTGTGTGGCAGAGGGTGGCAAGTACTAGCACTCTCAAAGGTTTTAATTGAAAAAACAGGGGCAGTTGTCCTAAGGATCAATTTTCACGGAATGAAACCAACTCACGCTGCATGTGCTATTAAAGATAAAAGAAATTCCACAGGGAAGTAAGGACGCTTGTTGGAATCAGACAAACGCACAATCAACGGATTGAAGTGGTAAGCAGGAACAGTGAAATATTTGAATTCGTGTTTTTAAGGGATGATATCAGCTTCGGGTGAAATGGAAGGAAGAAAACTGGCTCTTGAAGAAGAGGGAATTAAGAGAAATGAAGAATATTGGTGGTTTGTTTAGCTAAAGTTAAAAATTGTCTAATGATGTGGTCAAAGGCCTATAAATCTGTCACTGTTTTTCAACCGAATTTTTTCACTACAAAAATGTTAATATGACTTTAGGTATAAATATTAACAGCAAAAAAAACATTTGCCATGTTTTAACGTTCGATATCACCCCATCCAATTCGCCAGATGCTGATTTCAGGAACTCAGTTAAAGTCATTTTGAGCTTCTAACTTCCGCGCATTTCTCTCTTTCGGCTAATAAGTATGTAAATTCTACTTAACTAAATTTTCTGCCAGGTGCTTCTCTAACTACTCAAGACTTCAGGTTAATTTATTATGTTCGCAAGCAGTTAATACTATGGCTTATTTTTTATCCGAGCATCGCCAAAGTTGATGATGATAAGTGAAATAAAATGTTTATAATCTTTCACCCTCTGCATCTGCAACCTCAACTGGTTACAACGCGTCTGCGTCGTTTTCAAGTGGCTTTTTTACGTAGATATGAGATTAGGAGAAATTTCGTGAAAATTACGCAGATTTTTTGGAACTGGCTGAGGTAGTAATATCCAATGTGGAAGATTACTGAGTATTTAATTTATTTTTAGCACGGAATGTTGCAATTAAATTTGCATTTACCTACAACTCTACGGCAAACTTCGCAATTTTTTTAGTGAAATTCCTTCGCGTTATTTGAAGCGTATCCAATGTTCTCGCTACCCAGTTACTTCAACGCTACAAAAACAACTTTTTCAAGCTTACGCGTTTTAGAATTTAACTAAATTTCTTGCTTATATGTTTTTGTAACATTACTTCTCTACTCTTTGTACCTTTAGTCCTATTGCCCCATCTTTTCCCTCGCTTTTCCCTGTTTGGTTTACACCACTCCCTAATTCTCTTTCGTTTTCTAACAGTTTCAACGTTGGCATCCTCTGCCTTATATTTTTAGCGACTACTCACTGACCCGGGAAGCCAAACGTCGATTCCGGTCTAGGAATACTATTTTTCTCGAAATTTTCAAGACAAGTAAACGTTTGCTTTTCATTTTCTGCCGACCCAATATTCCTTTGAGAAGCATCGTTTAAAAATTAATGGTAATTTATTCTGCTTTCATAATCTATCGAAGTTGTAATATTTTCTTTTATGTATTATATCACACATTTATTACACGAAACATGCAAAACATAAGAAACTTCCCTCACGAAATGCACTTTAAATTTAATCAAACACCAACAAACAAAATACACTTCTCTTCAGATTCGCACTTACAGGCCATACACTCGAAAGAAAAAACTGGCAATTTTCCACAAGAATAAGGATATTTAATTTGACCGGTTTTGGTGTACAACACCATCTTCAGGTCCACCACCACCACCATTCACAATCACCACCTGAAGATGGTGTTGTACACCGAAACCGGTCAAATTAAATATCCTTATTCTTGTGGAAAATTGCCAGTGTTTTCTTATGCTATGATATTCCACCAAATTAAGCCTGAAACTACTACCTTTAGGCCATACACTTTTACACTTTATTTTCTTTCGAGCCACTTCTTAAATCAAATCAGCCACCACGCAACAACCCAAAAGTGCACGTGTCACTTTTGCGTCTCCACACCACATCGTCTAAAGCCCGATTCACACGATACTTGATCCAGCACGAGACCTAGTAGTGTGCTGGCCGCTACTTGATATTGAGGACGGTATCACACGATCATCGACCTTGTGCTTGCTATGAATCGGTTATTCCATATGATTCCATACGAATTAAAAAACAAGAAGTTCGCACAGCGTCTGTAACGTGACTTGATCGGTCAATGGCTACTGGGTCCTACTAGAAGTCTAGGGCCGCATCAAGTATGAAATCCAGTAGGTCAGCGAGTATACTAGCTAGCATGCTTGCCAGCCAGTATACAGGTTCTTTTCACACGATACTGGAAAGCTAGCATACTAGCGAGTATACTAGACCTAGCACTGGATCAAGTATCGTGTGAAACGGGCTTAACACACAACTCCTCGACTCTCGCTCTCCCCTATTGTTTCCTTAATTACCAACGCTTGTTTACTTCCATTATTGCACCTTACATTGTTGATCTCGGCGGCTCAATGGAGAACATGCACTATTTTTTATAACTCTTTGAATGTGAAGTTTATTAGCTAAAATGTGTTTGGCGAATATTTTGCTGAAGAATGAAGTTTTTTATAAAGATATTACTCTTTGAAAATCGTACGTTTTCGGCAGCTTAAAAGCACGACGTCATCGCATGACGTCACGGCACGGTATCACTAAGGGCATTGTTTATCTGTTGTATTTATCTCATTTGTTTATTGCAATAAACGATTGTATTTCGATTTTTTTATTTACGTAGTATGGATGGTAACGAGCAAATCTTTCATTTATTATATAATGCCAGTTCATTGCCCATTAATTTCCACTACGTCTATGCAATTGCTGGTTTTTTTTAGAAGAACGTCGCCATAAGGGAGTCAACCAAAGGAAATTGTCGATATTTGCTTTTTTAAGTATTTTTTCAGTCATCGTTTCTTTTGAGAAACGGCTAAAAACCTCAAAACAACATATTCACTTCCTTTTCTTTTAAAAATATATGTCTATCTCCGTAGCAATATGGAACCTACACCGTGCAGTGGCGTCAGAAGGCGTTTCAGGTCACGTGACTTTCGTCGATTTCCGGGAACATTTTAATATCATTTAATAATCTTTGTGGTGGGCGTAGAAAAATTTGGCTTATATATTTAAATTGGTGAGAAAATTTCGCTTCAATTGCATCATTAATCTTTGAGAAACAAATTTCATGCATATTCCCCATTACCAAGTCTTGTTTACTTCCATTATTGCACCTTACATCTCGGCGGCTCACAAAGTCTATTCCTATTATCAAATGTACTCATAGATTTTTCTTATTTTCTATATTTTCTTCATCGTCTTCTCGTTTTCATTTTGTTCTTTCCATGGCCATCCGATTCCTCTTGCCCGCAGTTGTTATTTCATAGCCTCCACCACCATTCATAGAGCACAGACGACTCCGGTGACTGAACTCTCCCATCGGGCTATTTCTAAACGCTGGGTTCTCAATTCGCCGTCTCCCTACATTTCTTTGGAGGGCCAAGTAAATTAGCTCATCGTAGTATTCCTTCTCGTAGTACCAACTCTATAAAACCTTCCCCTCACTGGATGCAGTTACCTCATGTACAATCCGGCACTTCGTAAATTTCTTTCATCCTCCGCCATGTTCTGGATTAATAGGGTAGTTTCCTTCATCAAAGAAAACGGTCTTCATTACTTGCGATTCGTGCCCTGCCATAAATGTATTTATTTTACGCAAAAATTTTGGAGTCAAAAATCCCAGTTTACAAGATAATTAAATGTTAATTTTAAGATCGTTTGAAAAAGCTCTGAAATGGCGGGGTGCGCTGCCTTCTTGCTGACGTAACAGGTAGGTAGTTTACGTTGCGAGGCATAGGAAAATTGATCTCCTGAACTTACCATTGTATTTCAGGTCCCCTCAGCTCCAGTGAATATTTATTAGTATTAGCCTGTGAAAACTATCAAAGTTGTAAAAGTCTTCTTAGTTAAACATGGTATTATTAGTCATTTTATAGGCTCAAGGACGTCCTTGCTCGTGGTGTCTTCTGCTACGACGAAGCATGGCGTGAAGGTCGTGCGGTGATGGGCGAGCTTCACGGTATGCTTGTGAAAGGAATACTGACTGATTTTAAATGAATCAACTGCATAAGTAATATTAAATAAATAAATAAAAGCTAATTATAATAACTTAACGGAATAAATATGCCTTCAATAATAGTTAATAAGCTTTAACAGAGTGCAGCGTCTACTTGGAAGCGTCCGCAGCACTACCTGGTGGCAGGTAGAGGAAATAGTTTGACGTCACACGTAGAATTAACCGGCATGCAATAGTTTGCCGTCGCGTTTTCGCGCCATTGATTTTTTTCACTTTTTATTTAATGAGGAAAAATACTTAATGTCATTAAAAAGTCGAACGGCGTAGAATACGTACTCCAGAGATAATTAACTTTCGATCAAGACAGTAAAAAAATAATAGGAAACTACCCTATTAGGCTGAACGGACTTGCATGAAGCCAAGTACGTAATAGTGTGACAATATGATTGCCGAAAGAAAATCCATGGCGTGTTGTACTTTTTATCTTGGATTTATCTTCGATGTTTAGTTACCTAAGGCTGACCACCTTCATGATGAGGGTTTGATTAATTTAGATCCATTGTGAAAGTGATATAAGACCTTTGCAACCCTTTTATTTTGTCAAAAAGGTTGTAACTTGATATTCCAAGAAATTTGCTGCCATACGTGATTGAAAAACTTCAATAAGATGAGTTATCGAATCAGAATAAAACTCCCTGTAATATTTAAACGAAATATATTGAAGATGGGATTTTACCAGAGTACCTACATAAGGAAAAGACAATGCTAAATATTCATTGGATCAGGCAGTAAAGTACTTCAAACAGTACCTACGTAGCTTGTGTAGATGTAATGCGTGGATTGTCGTATTGATCGGATTTCTGAACTGCAGAAACAAAAAGTGGATAGTAATTTCGTTAAAAATCTGTTTTTTGGTTGATATAATTCTTATGAGCGCCAGGAATGACGAATGTTAAAGAACCTTTAAATGTAATTGGAATCAATAAAGCTTGTTCGGATAGGTCTTCGTGGTAGCTATGAATGCGCTCGTGTTGAAATATGGATGATTCTGGCAAAGTTGTCATCGCAGAAATAAGATAATTGCGGATACTTTGCGAACACGCCTTTATTCGCACCATCGAAGTTATAGAATCATACAGTACAGTTAGTGCGCATGAATACATAATAGAGTGCGTCACATGCACAAGACAAAAAGAAAAACAAAATACTCACTAAATTTACCAGCAATATAGATTAACAATATAGATGGAAATATAGATTAACAATACAATTCAACAGTTCGTTATTAATTATTTTATCCTAGATAATGAGTCTAGTGGCCGTCATCGAAGCATTATAACTTTAAACGAATGACCCTGCGTGTCTAAGCAAGAAACTGATTTGTATAGACTGATTTGCATTAGAAGAATAACAATCCCTATCCTTACACCTTTCCTCCCGGTCTGAAGCGCCTATTAGTGCGGAAACAGACTTGAAAACACCCATGAACGGACACAATACTGAGAGAACGGATTTAAGGTTCAGAAATATGATTTTTTCTGTTGTTAGGTGATCTTTTTCTCCTTCGTTTTTCTGTATTTTGATGCTGTGACGTTGGTACCTTGTCGTGAGAGAATGTCTACTCCGAGAGCAAAGATAGAGATTGAAAAATATATATGTATCTCAATATACGCTAAAATGCAAGACCAAGGGGACACGAAAATTCATGATGACGCGTGTTTACGACCATTGTTGCACCTTACATTGTTGATCTCGGCGGCTCAATTGTTATGTTACAAAGTATATTCCTATTATATCAAATCTACTCCTCGATTTTCTTATTTTCAAAACTTTCTTCGTCGTCTGGGCTACTAGGTCAGATTGATGGCTCTAATAGATCAAGTACCAATTGTTCCAAAGTGTTTTATTGACCATTTATTCGTGATAACTTTGAGGATAATTGCAAAGGTAGCGCGATAAAAAACGTCGTATATATTAAAAATAAAAATTTTAATAAACCATCCATGCGCTGAAATATGCGCCGCTGGAAATGCATCTTTGGATTTTCCAGGGAGAGTTTTTAAGTCCCCATTATCGCTTGCACCGGGAAGTCTCATTCTCCAAACTTTGCCTTTTCTGGGCGCCATCTTGCATCCCAAAGTTTTGGACTCCCGCGGTGTCCGGCGAAACTTTAAAGTTTAAAGTTTGATAAATTCTGCTTTCGGGTGAGTAAATTCATCATTCTTTTATTTTTTTCGGAAACACAGAATTACCTACATTAAGGGTCTAAAATAGAATGCACGAATGGGGTAAGATTTTTTTTATCGCCTCATGCTACTGTCCAGGCTGAAATAATTCAATGCTGAGTAGCCTTACATCTACATCTACATAATACCCTGCAAGCCACCATAAAGGTGCGTGGCAGGGGGTGAACTCTCAACAACATGTACTACATGCATAAAAAAGGATTAGTACTTGTATAGGTACTGTTCAAAACTACGCTATTTAAATAAAGATAAAAATAGCAAAGCATACATGCAAAAATATGCTGTTAGTTGGGTTAGCTCTAAGTCCTTATACCAACATGCAGCTACCAATGTTATCCATTGCTACACTCGTACTGGATATATTTACCGTTATTCATATCCCTAATAGTACGAGGAAAAAAGGGCATTTTTAATCTATCAGTTTGGCAATCAATTTCTCTAATTTTGTGATTATGGTCCAGTCTGCCATAGTAAGTTAGGGTTTGCAAAACATTTTTAACGTCATCACTGAAAATATGGTCTTGGAATTTGTTTTTAGAGATTAAGTCTAAATTTCAACCTGCGATCTGACAATGAATCCCAATTTAATTCATTTAATAGACTGGTTACGCTAATAAGGTTATCGTACCGTCCCTTTACGAATCTTGCCGATAAAAAACGGTTAAAATCAGTAATGGGGGCGTTTACTTGCAACCGAACTCGCGAAAATGTACACGAAATCGTTACATGGAAACGAAAAATGAATTTTATAGAGAAAAATAAACTTCTAACCACAACCATTCACTCATAAATCAAAAATTAAAATAAGCAAAAGCTGATGCCCACAGAAAAAGCTGCTTTGATAACATTGACGTCATTTTCCTTCCGTTTGACTGCTTTGAAGGGAAGGGAAGGGAGTAGAGGGGGGTTATTGGAAGGTCTGCTCGCTGAAGATATGGTCTTGGAAGTTGTTTAAGAGGTTAAATCTAAATTTCTACCTGCGATCTGACAATGATTCCCATTTTAATTCATTTAATAGACTGGTTACGCTAATATAATTATCGTATTGTCCCATTAGAAATCTTGCCAATCTTCGCTGCACACGTTCAAGTTCGTTATTTAGACCGACTTCGTAGGGATCCCATACACTGGCAGCATATTCCAAATGAGGTCTAACAAGGGAAAAGTAGCTGATTTCTCGTACATGATCGTCACATTTACCCAGTACTCTTTTGAGTAATCCCAGTTTACGATTCGCTTGGCCCATTATTTCACCTTTTCAGCCTTATATAATATCCAGGACGTTGTTTCATCATACGTATTTTTTCCATGTGAAAATTTTGTACTTGTCTCCTCCTTATGATGATATTGTTGAACACTACTCATCCGGTTCCAATTATAACATCTATGAAGATATTTAATTTTTTTGACAAGGTTTATTTATCGCTGCTGAACTCAATGACAAACATTTTCTTCGGCTGTTAAACGTAATTAGAAAAATTCCATTAATGTGTTTGCATTAGAAAAAAGATTCTTCAGAAATATAGACGGCTGGGATTACCATCATGAGTGACTGCTTATTTGGTTTTACCGTGTCCTTTGGATGAAGCATTTTACGGCTGTTGGTCCACGTAGTATTATCATATTTTATTATTCATTTGTCAAAAACAAGAAAGCTAAAAATCAACGATAGCTACGGAATTTTTCTGAAATTTTTTTTTGGTAGCGAATATATAATTGGCGTAGCCACACATTTTCAGATTTCCATAAAAGGCTTTTATACATTTATTCGAGTTTATCGGTTTTTAATTCAAACTTATTAAATTAAAAAAAGGAACAATTTCATTTCATAAAAGTTAATCGATTAAACCTCATTATCTGCATTTTTTAGTAGCTTCAGTACATCCGGAGGAGTTTCTTTGTTTTTTTAAATTTGATTTTTGGGCATAATGTGGGCGTTCACTCGGAACCGAAATCGCTATTTTGTACATGAAATCGTTAGATGGAAACGAAAAATGAATTTTAGTTAAGAAAAATAATCTTCTGACCAGGACTATTCACTGCTAAATAAAAAAATTAAAATAAGCAAAAGGTGACGCCAACCGAACGAGCTGCGTTAAGGATTATTACGTCATCCACCTCCCGTCCATGACTTTGTTGAGGAAGAACGGGAAGGGAGGGGAGGTGGGGTGGGGAGGGGAGAAGGTGTGGGATAGGAGGGGTGGGGTGGTTGGGAGGGGAGGGGAGGTGGAGAGGGGTGGTGGGTAGGGGAGGTGGGGACGGAATGTCTGCCTGAGGAGATCAACCACTTCCATTGTCAGAATCAGCCCCATTGTGATTGAGCGAAGGAGCTTCGCGGTCTCAGTTGTGATTGGACAAAGTGGATGACGTACTAATCCTTTGCACGCCCACTTTTCCGATAGGGTTAAAAACATCAGTATTCCGCCGCTTATAGCTAGAGACGTAAGTATAAGTACGGTAAAACACAATTCTTTTTATTTTACAAACTCTATCATATGTTGACTTGTTATATGTTTTTTGGGTTGTCCGCGTCTTGTTAACTGGTTTGAGGGTGGCCGACGTTTCCTCTCCTTTGCCGGAGACTTCCTCAGGGCTACTGATTGACCGGAGTGGTTATGCATCTATTTATATGAATTTGGGGAGAGGGGGGGGGGAGGAGGGAGGAGGAGGAGGGGAAGGGAGTTGTGGAACATTCTGGGTTGTTTTATTTCTCGCTAAAACTGGAAGCCAGGAACTGCTGATAGCTTGTCCTTGGGCACGGTTAAAATTGCAGGGGTGTTTCTTTATTTCTAGGGCTTCTCTAACTAGCCTTGTTTTAAAATACCCTTTCTTTGGCAAGGATGATCGGCTTCTCGGTTTCGATTTCGTGGCCTTTTGCTGCGTGTTCGGCGACTGCTGATTTGTCTTGATGTCCGAGGCGTATTGCAGCCGCATGCTCTCTGACTCTCGTTCTAATTGTCCGTCCTGTTTCCCCCACGTAGACCTTGTCGCACGTATTACATTTTAGAAAGGATACGCCCTCTGTTTCCAATTTTTCTTTCCCTTTTACATTCCTCACAATGCCTCGTATTTGTTTCTTCGGTTTGAATATTGTCTTTATTTCGTATTTCCGTAATATCCGGATATCCTGTCTGTAGTTCCCTGAATATACGGAAGGTATGCTTTTTTCTGATCTTTTTAGTTTTTCTCCTCCGGTGGCTGGGGCCGAGGTCCTAATTTTTGTGAGGTTGTTGAGACATGATCATGATCTGTAGGGTCTATCATACGTGACAGTAAAAATATATGGTAAACGACCCCAATGGCATGTACAAACTTCGTATTTCCGATTCTAATACTTTATGAAATTTTTTTTTTTTTAAGAGTATTGCTCATTAACGTGAGTGCTGAGCGTAATTTACATCTGACGCCTTTTTGACGCAGTCTGCAAATTATTTATCTCGGATTCGAAATGAGCGAGTGATTGCAGACTGCGAATTTTTTATTGGCTTCCATTCCCGGATCGTCCGACCTTCGTGTGCAATAATCGCCCGTCTCTTCATTCGATGCTTCGAGAGCAGACTGGGATGAGTAAATGCACAAGTGTTCCGTGAATCGATTACGAGCTTATGCAGCCTCGTGCAGCGTATCTTCTCGTTCCAATTCTCCGAAGCAAACTCTTATTCCTCCTGCCCGCTCTCTATTGCATTTGAGAGGACAAAATACGCGATGAAGATGGCGGACTAAATTCTTTAAAATTCTCCCACTAAAAAGGATGAATTAAGGAGGTTCTACCGTGACTTCGCGATTTAAAATAGCGTAAAAGAGCTATGTTATTTAGATTATTTAACGAATAAATACAGATCCAGAAAAACAACTACATGGAAAATCATCTATAGGGTGAAAACGCATGCACAATAATTGCATGAGTATGTTCATGTATAGCGCGTTGTAGTTGAATTCTATTTTATACAAAATCTTTTAACTCATTTTGACTTCGCAACATGACTGATGTGTTGTTGCCACGTTTAATTTATAAAGTGAGAATACATAATAATTCCCGCGAATGCGCATTCTAAAATAGGTCTACTTTCTTACTTAGATTTTAACTATTCCCTTGCAAATGCAACTCATTGTTTGGAATTTTATTAATGTTGATATTTTTTAATACTGTTTGGAAACAATGACGTTGCTGCCATTTGGAAGCATTGGCATTAATTACAGCATGTCAATGACCAATGAAATATTTAAATTATATAAAAAATATCAAAAGGACCTTGGCAAGGTATATTCCTTAATTGAGTTAGTAAATAGGCTGGTAAGAACAATTACCATTGCCGATGATAACAACGTACTGTAGCGCCACTTTCATGTGACTATGGCTTTTCTGTTTTTTTTTCGGGCCAACATTTATAAATGAATCGTGCATTTCCCAAAACGTTGTAAATGCCAAAATTGGAAAATATTACTTTTCATGCTAAAACACGTTGTAAATGCCATATCTTTCCTTGGCAATACAGTTTGTCTGGAAAGTCTGACTCTCGCGGGAGAAGACCGAACTAGAAGTAGCAGTGCTAGTCAAAACGTTGTAACGTCCAGTCTGCAACAACGTGAACATCAATAGTTTTTTCTTCTTCCTGTACAATTTTACTTTTGGCACTTACAACGTTTTGGAAATGCACGATTTAAATATCAATTAAACAAGTGTGGTAAGGGGAGCACTTTTTTACATTGCCAAATTCTACATAAAATTGCGCGTTTTATATTAGTTTTTCGTCAAAACGACAATTCTCTTTTCATTATTAATCTGCAAATTTTACTGCAAGAGCCATGCTCTGCCGTATAACCACGCATAAAATAGCTGATTTTCAAGGTCTTTTTTTCTTAGAATATATATGATGAAAAGGCCAAATTATTTTATTGCCAATGGATAGAAGTGCCAAAAAATTGCGTGACCTGAAATTTTCAAAATAATGACATCTACTTCACGATTCGGTGGAGTCACCTTAACAGCATAAATTTCAACAGCAATCAAATATCATGACCTGAAAATCTATTCACTCCAGAAATGATGGTTTCCTGTGCCAAAGATGACTCATCATAAGCGTCACGTAACCTATTAATGATGCTTAAATTAGAGTAATAAAATTATCGGGCTACACTGTTTGGAACTAATTCGCAGAATAAAACTAATAACCTTGCTTTAGGTGAATTCTTGTCGGATTTTTCACTGGGTCAGGTATTCTACTGCCTGGAGACCTATTACCCGCAAAATCAGAGAAGCGAGGAGGAAGAGGGACAGCAGCCAATCAGAAGCCACCTGACCCGATCGGGAGCCGATATATAAGGGCAACAAATTTTTGAGTTAGCCATTGAAACGTCGGCAGCAGAGATGACCCGGTGGAAAGCCCGCAAAGAATTTACAGCATCAGTTCTCCGGGAAAGTACCTAGTCCTATGTAAGTAATAACTTTGTACTATAATCCGCAATTAATAACTTTGCTCACAAATGAAATTTTGTCTGAAGGTCGGCCAAAATAGAATCTATAATGTAAAAATTTATAATTATTTTCCATTTTCATATTCATTGTATTTTATCCCAGAGTGAAATAGAAGAAGAAGAAATGACTGATTATATCTCTGATGCATTTAGGACAATCTCAAAGCGTCCTATGATGGCTGGTCAAATGCATTCCTGGCCTTTTTTGATCGCTATTGCGAAAAGGGTTCCATCTTGAGTTACGTTATCCTACCTAGAGGCAACCCTAGTTAGGTTATTATGATGGAAAATGTTTCCAATTCCAAAGCAAAAACCAATATCGTTGAGATGGCTGTAACATTTTTTGTCCTTGTTCAGATTTGCTTCACACTTTATATGCGTGTCCTTAATAGTGACAACTTATAGCTATGGGTAAATGTGGAATGGTTTTCTCCAGGTAAAACTGTGAAAATAAAAAACAGCAGTTCCTAGCCAATGTTTCGGAGTTTAATTATTCCATCACCAGGGACATCCATATGTGTGCACTGAAGGTCAACACCAACGATAAACTTCAGCAAAACTCAATATATCAAAAATTTAAATGGTTTATCGAAGCATATCCTCACTTAAATTACTTTAGAATAACATTAAAATCGTCAACTTCACTTCACACAGCAATTTTGGTACCATTTTTCGGATATCCATGATTTTTAGCACAAGCACCATCAAGCATCATTACGTTAGCTCTGCATTTATTGCACTGATGTCCGTGTTACCTAGCCTTCTTTATAAAAAATAGAACTTCACAAATATCCACACACTCTTGTATAAAATCAATTGAACGTCATAATATATCACTACGGTATACAAAGATAAAACAGATTTACAATGATAGTCATTCAATGAAATGATAAATACAATATATGTAGTATACAATACGAATCATTTTTTTAAATTGATTACAGAAGTTTATATCGACAGTACGCCGAGGAATAAAGTTTATTAATCATGGTTTAATATTTTATTAGTTCTGTTATGTAACACTATACCTATTGATGTTAAATGTTGCTATAGTCCTTGTTAGGTTTTGCAAAATCCGTTTATTTTGCTGCAAGTATTGGCATTTCTGGAATTATGAATCTTTTCTTTAATTTGTCTTCTTTCCTATTGAATTTATAATAGAGAATGACGGCCTTTTCGAAATCGAAACTATATTCATGACACAACAAATGTTGAACTAAATAGCATGCGCATAGCACGGTGAGCTATGGGTAAAAGTGTTCAAAAATGCACGTCACCGATTCTATTTTTTTGACAATTTTCAACGCTTTTTTAACTCGTAAACTTATCGTATCTACAAGAGATATATTTCGTTATAATGCGATGAAACATATTTACAGATTTTCTTCTAAGTGTAATATAATGAATATTATTCATTTCATTTACCATTGGCAAGTAGGTATCACGGTGTCTCACTGGATTTAAAGATAAAAAAAGCATATTTAAATATAACTTCCACCTTAATTTCGTATACCACGCCGAAAACAATCAATGGTAACATGACATTATTTGTATAGATAGTAAGTCACGCTTAAAGTAAGGAAGTAACTACATTTTACAATTTATATATATTAATGTTGTAGCGTGTCAGTCTGTCATTCTGTGTCCGTTTTGTCTTGTTTTGTTCTCTCCCAATTTTTGCGCTAAAAGAGTGATGATTGGTGCGTTGAGTGTGGATTCTCTGTCTTTACGATTTGGTAGCAATTTTGGATTTTTAGCAGTTAGTAGTGCAGAGAACAATGCAAAAGAAAAATTTGTGTTTTACCTGTCTTTTAACATGGGGATTTAGT
The DNA here is from genome assembly GCA_933228895.1 of Platycnemis pennipes. Classification (NCBI taxonomy): domain Eukaryota; kingdom Metazoa; phylum Arthropoda; class Insecta; order Odonata; family Platycnemididae; genus Platycnemis; species Platycnemis pennipes. Next base: position 10,942,163 of record OW121850.1, on the reverse strand, counting down.
TGCTATGCAAATTTGTTTACGTTGCTAAGTAAATGTGTTTACGTGTTTGGTAAAGGGACAAAAATTGGATTGAAGAATTTGAAGAAAGTGTGATTAGTTTCATCAATCAATTTTGTAAGTACGAAAATATGAATTGACATTTTCGATGTGCAGATAGTGAAAGAAAACAATTTTTGCCTACTGGCCCCGATGTTGTGCATTGTGAATTTCAACGCTAGGCGTTTTAAAGTACTTTTATCATGGTAGAAAGAAGGTTACGAAACGTTTATTATGCATAAATATTTGTTGATAAATCAGCAGGTTAATTCGAATATATATTAATTTCGTAGCGTATCTGTCAGTCAGTGAACCATTCTGTATTCGTTTTGTTTCGCTCTCTCCCAAGTTTTGAGGTAAAAGAGTGATGTTTGTTGCGTTGAGTGTGGATTCTCTGTCTGCATGATTTGGTAGTAGTTTTGGATTTTTAGCAGTTTGGGAGCAGAGATAAATGCATAAAACGTGGTTTTTGAGAGTGGGAGACAACATATAATGAAAATTTAGCGTAGAAAAAAGTACAAAAACATTTACGATACTTAGAGTGGGACACATTTCTCTATTTATAAAATAGCAATTTCCTTCTCTCTGCATATGAAATTCTTATGAAAAGTGCCTGCAAAGCACGCAGCAGACCTGCTAATCCTTCCATAATGACAGGAATGGTACCGTATAGTTAATTGTGCTACAGTGGTAATAGTATTTTTTCGACTTGCCTAAAAAATTAACCGCTAAATAAAACCGCTCCAGAGATCTTGAGAAAATAGCAGGAAAATGTATTTCCCCAATGGGGAATATGCATGAAATTTGTTTCTCGAAGATTGATGATGTACTTGATGTGAAATTTTCTCACCAATTTAATATATAAGCCAAATTTTTCTACGCCCACCACAAAGATTGTTAAATTACATTAAAATGTTCCCGAAAATTGACGAAAGTCACGTGACCTGAAACGCCTTCTGACGTCACTGCACGGTATAGGTTCCATATTGCTACGGAGATAGACATTTATATTTATAAGAAAACGAAGTGAATATATGGTTTTGAGGTTTTTAGCCGTTTCTCGAAAGAAACGACGACTGAAAAAATACTTAAAATAAAGCACATTCCGACGATTTCTTTTGGTTGACTCCCTTATGTCGGCGTTCTTCTTAAAAAAACCAGCGATATTACAGACGTAGCAGAAATTCTTGGGCACTTAACAGGTATTATATAATTAATGGACGATTTGATCGTTACCATCCATACTGCTTATATAAAAAAATCAAAATACAATCGTTCATTGCATTAAACAAATGAAATAAATACATACGTTATCTCCAAGTATTCATTTAACAACTTACCTCCACGCATAAACAGATAAACATCACCCATAGTGATACTGTGCCGTAACGTCATGCGATGGCGACGTGTTTTTAAGCTGCCGAAAAAGTACAATTTTCAAAGAGTAAAATCTTTGTAACGCAACTCAATTCTTCAGCAAAATTTTCGCCAAGAACATTTTAGCTAAACAAACTTCACATTCAAAGAGTTATAAAAACAAGTGCTTGTTCCCTAATTGGCGATGGGCACACCACGTTGTGTTGGATATTAGAAGATGAATAGGAGCGGGAAAGAGGTGCGTATTCGACGCGCCCGTCCATCTCCACCGTCATTTGTTTTCTCCGTTCTCTCTGCTCCCGTTCCCCCACCCCCAATTCCCCCCCCTCTCTCTCCACCCCCTCCTTCTCTTCCCACCCCCTACCCCCCTCATCCAGATCACCCCCCCCCTCATCCAGATCACCCCCCCCCTCCGGCTCATTCTACGGCGCCGTGCCATTCAACAGTTTGTTCTTGACTACCGAGCGCTGCGGAGTCTCTCCTTCATCTGTCGCCCTCTCCACCCACGCCTTCTTTCTCGCGTGTAAACGGTGAATTCCCAAATATTCCTACCCACCCCCGAGAGATTTGGCTGCAATAAATATTCCACCCCCGCCTCTCCTGCCGATAAACGGTTCGTTAGAGGGCACTTTTAATAGCTCGTCGGCCGCTTCTCGCCCATCCGAAGATCCACGCGTTTCGTGAGAAAGGAGCCTGCCTTCCGGTCGCCTTGGTGGTAGGAGGTGGGACATCCCGGCGAAGTGCTTAAAAAGGGAAAATTCCAGGGTTCTCTGGAGCTTCCGGTTCCCGGGCTAGTGTTGTCCGCTCCGCCCCGAAGCGAAGATCCTCCTGTTGATACCCTTGGATCGCCGACCGCTCCCAAACTATCGACACAAGCCGCCTCTTCCCTATTATTTTCTGTATTGAGAAGGACACGACTTACGACACCAGCATCTTCTTCTCTAAGAGTGAACAGGTGCCGCGACTTGAGCTTGAAGGAGTGTTTCTCTGTTCTCATTCGAAGGAAAGTCGCGGTCGCCGACGGCACCAAATTTCTTCTCGGAATCGGTAAACATATTTCTTATTTTTTTATAATTTATCAATTCACTTTTCTTCCTCCTGTTGCCTGTCCATGTGTAAATATAGGCCTCCCATTGCATTTGCATTCATTTTTTCACTCATGTTTACCCCCTAATTTACACTCCCTACATGTTGATGCTTGTCATTGGATTTAGATCTTTTTGCTTTTATTTCAAGAGAGGTTTATGAAAAAATGAGCCACGAATGATTGATTACGTGATGTAGAACGCAAAACAACGTAATACTTCGACATCGACGAAATACTTCTACAACTTTTATGTTGCTGGAATTTCCGCCAGAAATCTGCATTGTCTATGAGTTTCGTAGTATCCGTGATAGAGATAGGTCTACGTCGGATGTGAAATAGGAGGCGTATCCAATTCTTTCTAATGGGTTTTTGGGCTTTCATACTATAATTAACACCGCAGAAAGAGCAGTATTTCAGTATATAGATTGAATAAAGGTAGAATGTTATCGTGAGGTTTTTATGTGGAGGTAGCACTTTACTTCCCTTTCGATATGCAGATATTCTCGCATGCAGTTCTGTCTTAAGTTAAGCATTTCCTTCAATTGGTTGTATTCCTCCTGCTTCTCCGGTAATGTGTTTCCGTAGATCATCATAATCATCATCTATAGTTAACAATCCTAGGATTGGTTTGACGCAGCTCTCCACTGAGTTCTTCTATCGGCCAACCTCTTCATTGTGACGTATTTCTTCTCTTTCACATCCTTCATCACTTGTTCCATACATCTCATACCATGCCCACCTTTTCCATTCTTTCCGTTCACTTGTCCTTTAACGATTTTCTTCATCAGGACATCGTGTCTTAAGATGTGGCCGATTAAATTGTCCATTCTTCTTCTTAGAGTTTTCAGCAGGCTTCTCTTTTCTTCCACTCTTCTCAAGATTTCTATGCTTGTCACTCGGTCGATCCATTTTATCTTCATCATTCTTTTGCAGCACCATATTTCGAATGCTTTCACCCTTTTCTTCTCCGCTGGTGTCATCGTCCATGCCTCACTGCCGTAAAGAAACGTGCTCCAGATGTACGTTTTGATGAATTGTTTCCTTACTTCTACCCTTGTATTTCCATCGATGATTCTTTTAATTCTTATCCAGAGCTAATAGCAGCTTACAATTATGCATGCACATTCATCTACATCTAAATCTACACGATACCCTGCAAGCCACCGCAAGGGGGTGTGGCAGGGGGTGAAAATCACCAACCATGCACTACTAACATGCAAACTAGCAACTATATTGTCTCATGCAACTGGATTGTTAGTATCTATAGTATTTGAGGGGTTGATACATGCATCATGCACTACAGAATACTCTAAAATATTTCCCCTACCTATCACTTTCCTATGCTGCATATTCTGTTCTCTTATAGTGCGGGGGAAAAATGCCATTTTGAATCAGTAAGATAATCTATCTCTCTAATTTTGTTTTTCTGGTCGAATCTAGCGTAATACAATGGTGTTTTTAATATGTGCCTAACATCTTTAGTAAAGCTATCCGATTGAAATTTCTCTAATAGATTTAATCTGTATTTTAACCTACGCTCTGATAGCTCATATTAGCAAGATTCACCATTTTGCTTCATGCATTGTTATGAATTGTTCATTTTTGCTTGTCTATATTCCTGTGTATACTGCTGCATCTACATCTACATAAATCCCTGCAAGCCACCACAAAGGTGTGTGGCAGGGGATGAATTCTCACCAAACATGCACTACTTCATGCTTTCATCCATTTCGTGAATTTTCAGCCAGTCACCTCGGCTTTGTGGGAGACGTTAAAAAAATATCAGACCATTGTGACGTAATTTATGGATGCTCTCTCCGTAGCTCCATCTCTAAGCATAAAACATCTTGGCCTGCTTTCTTCTTCAACTCTTCTTCTTCTTCTTCAATCATTCCGCTTGATTTATCACACTGCTCGTGTGGACCAGAATTATTCCCTTCCCCGCCCTCTTCGCATTACCCTTATTGTCCCCCCCCCCCCCCCCATTTACATTCCCTCCCCCCTCTTCAGAGGGTCCTGATCAGTTTCGTATCCTGGAATTGGGGCGGAGGGAGGGGGGGATGGAGTTGAAGGGCCTCCTCCCGTTTTTGCCCCTGGAGAGGGGTCCCCGGGGTTGGGGAAGGGCCCCTTCCCTTGCGCCTGACCCATTTCCCTTAGCCGGATCACACTTCCCCTCTCGCCCCTCCCTTCTCTCTCTCTCTTCCCATCCCCACTCTCCTCATTCCCTCTCTCCCCACTCCTCATCGCTCATTCCTTCATCCATTTCTACGCAATACCCTGGGAGCCACCGCGAGGGTGTGCGGCAGGGGGTGAAAATCACCAATCATGCACTACTGACATGAAAATTAAGAGTTACAATGATAGTACTGTTGGTTTCTCTAATGCAGACAGTCTGTTGATAAAGCTACTTCGTGTATTTATTGACACATTAACTGAATAAACCTATATAACAGTTTTATTGTCTTATACACTTTTCATGGCAAGAATTTATCATGGCTACCCGACGCGACTCACAACAATGAGGTTGGTTTGACGAACAGACATACACAAAGATTCCTTGAAACATAAGCATCACAAAAATCCAACCTTCACAATGCTTAATACTACGATATACTCAACAAGTACTACATGGAAACAAGTTAGGTACAGTAGTCACGTGCAAATAGATGTACCTATAGTGTCCACATGGTAATGAAGTGATTACTGGATAGAAAGATTTTCACTAAATGTATTTATCTCATGTCCTTATAATGTCCTTGGGTCAGTAATGTTAAAATATGATTCATGCGCTACTCCACTAATTTTTACCTCACTATGCCTATGCCACGTTTCCTGTTGCCTTCTCTTAAGGAGGTTCCACCGTGACTCCGCAATTCAATATCCCGTAAAAGAGCTATGTTATATAATGAACAAATACCGGCCCAGAAAAAGGCCTATATGGATATTCATCTATAGTGTGATAACGCATGCACAATAATTGTATGAGTATGCTATTACATAGGGTATTTACAATGGAAAATAGCGCTTTGTAGTTGCATTCTCTTTTTTACAAGCTACATACATGCATACAAGCATACAAGCTCTTTTAACTCATTTTGAATATGACTGACGTGTTGTTGCCACTTTTAATTTATAAAGTGAGAATACATGCTCAACCCCATTAATATGTATTCTAAAATAGGTTAAAATTTTCTTACTTAGTTTTAAACTATTCCCATGCAAATACAACTCTTTGTTTTGAATTTTATTAATATTGATTTTATTAAAAACAGTTTGACAACAATGACGCTGTTACCATTTGGAAGAATTGGTATTAATTACACCATGTCAATAACCAATGAGATATTTAAAATACATAAAAAATATAAGAAGGACCTTGGTAAAGTATATTCCTTAATTAAGTTAGTAAATAAGCTAATAAGCACGTTCCGTCAAAAGTACCGTTGCCAATGATAACAACATACTGTAGCGCCACTTTCATGTAACTAAGGCTTTTCTGCTTTTTTTCGAGCAAATATTTATTATTATCAACTAAACAAGTGTGGCAAGACGAGCATTTTTTTACAATGCTAATTTCTACTTAAAATGCGCTTTTTATATTAGTTTTTCGTCTAAACGGCATTTCTCTGAACATTAATAATCTTCAAATTTTACTGCAAGAGCCATGCTCTGCCGTATAACCACGTATAAAATAGCTGATTTTCAACGTCTTTTTTCTCCAATAATACGATGGAAAGGCCTCATTATTTTATTGCCAATCGATAGAAGGGCCAAAAAATGATGTGTCCTGAAATTTTCACAAAAATGGCATCTTTTTCATAATTCGGTGGAGCCACCTTACAAATGAATTTTTAAATCTATCGGTACAACAATCTATCTCACTGATCGTGTTTATCTAATCGAAACTAGCATAATACGCAGGGTTCTTTCGAAATTACATAAAAGGTTTAGCCTAAATTTTATCCTGCCTTCTAATAGTAATTTCCATCCTAGTTTTTCTATGAACTGAATATTTTTTGTAGTTCCATTGTCTGTGCAGATAGAGATTGTCTGGTTTGCCAACTGTAGAACACGCAACATACACGTAGAACACGCAACAAAATACACGTAGGTACATGTGAGAAGCAATCCGTGTCTAGATCTAAACCGCATAGTTCTAAAGAATGGCCCAGAGCTTTGTTGATGGTGAATGCAAATACCAATCGACTTGGGAATACAATCACTTAAATTGAAATGGCATATCTGTTGGAATCATAGGAATGCGAGGAATGAGGACATCTTCGCCTTTGAATGTTCCTGTCCAGATTGTGTATTTTACGACGTTGCTCATTAATTTATTTACTGAATGCCGTGTGCCGTTGCTAAGCTTTTGCTGGTTGATATTTAGCAACGTGATAATTGGCACGCCGATTTTCAATCGCAGTACGTGCCGTGGCATCTCTGGCAGATCGAGTAAATTCAAAAATTCCGTTCGATAACCAATTGCTTCATCTGCTTCCACAACAGTGTCGACGGTCTTGTACATGTGCCTGCGTCGCTTTGAGTGTTAGACTGAATAATATTGTTAAGTTCTTACAAGTCTTTGTTCTTGGCCGCAAGAATAGCTCGTTCACTTAGCCACTCGTGATCCTTATGATTGATTTGAATATTGGGAAATACTTTTTCAACCATTTCTTCTGTTGACGTCACTAAATTGCAAAAGTTATGAGGCAATGAAATTTTCCCTGAGACCAGACCAACAGGCACCTTTCCGTTCCCAATTCCCAGCATTTCATGTGAGTATATCTGAGCTGATCGATTGTTTTCCCGTATCCAGTTTCGATATTGTATTCTCGATATTGCACAAATCTTCATGGGAGTGAACTAAACAACTAACCAAAGCTTCGTGGAAATTGGATGAATGTTGTGGTCATGCATGAAGTTATTAATATTGTATCGATACAGTATCGATTTTGTAACGATAATTTATTTTTAAAAAAATAAATAAAATAATTTCACCTCAATTTTGTATCAATAATTTATCGAATTATCGATATTATATCGATAAAGTATCGATATTTAATTATCAATTTTGTAGAAACCTTCGCGAGAGCGTACTCGACAACTTCTCAAAGTTTCATGGCGATCCGATGAATGGTGTAGTAATCCATAAAGGATAAACACAAACATACATTTATTTTTATATGCATACATTGTCATTAAAACGTACCTTTTTGTGCATCTTCCATGAGAGCTATATTTGTTTGCATTGCTCCAGCCAACCCTAGTTGTGTGTGATATGAAGTTTAATGGTTTAAATCTTTTAAATATCCGCTCTTACTCGTATTATTTATCACCTTGCATGACCAAATTGTTCAACGATATCATCCCGACTCATGCTCGTTTTATCAACTCATCTGCTTGCTCATGAATTGGCAACTGATATTTATTGATGTTTCGAGATGATGATGGAAAGCAGCGGATCATAATAAGCTGAAAATCAAAGTCCCGCATTATCGTAAGTTTGGTAATTACTCCCGTTTTAATTAACGGCAGTAATTACCAAAGGGCTAATTTTCAAGCCGTTCATTTTATGAGTACTTTTGAATATAACTGAATGGTTAGCAGATTTGCTGAGCGAGTGGTAGACGCTTTGTTTAGATACGTTGAGCCTTCGTTTGTCGGTTGTTTTCCCCGTGGAATTCGGCCGCTGATTTTCCCTTTTGACTCTCGGCTCTCTCTCCGATAACCTGACTTCGGCGAGGAGTTTTTGCATCGATTGGCAACGATCTCTATTCCTTTTAGCCCTGAGGCACGGTTGCCGTGGTTTTTTTTTTATATCCTCCCAACGTTGACTCTGCCTGGCAACCGAGGCTCTCTCAAGCAGTCAAACGCACTGAAAATCTCTAGGCTCTCTCTCCCTCTCTCCCTGACCCGGGATGATTTCTCCATTTGCTTAATTGAATTTGTGCGCATTATGATGCACGACTTTTACTTCCTTTTGTCACATTGAGGAGGAACGCTATTTTCAAACCCTATTTATTACCCGAACTAAATGGCTTTGCCAGATGAAATCATTTCTGCTAATGATTTCTCTCATCATTTAACAGGCTTTTAAATTATCCGATTAGGTATTAGTGAAAGACACTACTGAATGTTTCCTTTCCGAAGCATGACTTTCCCTTGAAATGTTTGAACATTCTTTGGGAAAAGGAAGTAGTGTTGACAATTAACTCGAAAGAAATGTGAGGAAATTGAACTCCTGAGAGTTGCTTCTTTGCGTTGTTATTTTATTGAAGTTATTATAACATTCCAGAAAACGATATTAGAAAACCTCGTTCCTACTCTATTTCTACAGTCCATATTTTTTTTCAAATCGTTGGTTCAGCTATTTATTTATCTAAGGACATACTAGCGTTGAGGACTACTAGCATCTGCAGTGAGAACGTGTCCAAAATGATCCGTAATTTATTCAGGTGCGATGTAATATTATATTGGTAGACAATTATTGGTTGATAATCTATCTAATGGGGTCATTCACCATATTTTTTGTATTGACGAATCTGATAGAGTTTGTAAAATGAAAAGACCCGTATTTTTCCGTTTTTTGATCCGTCAATTATTTCTCGAGTTATCTGCGGCGAAAAACTGATGTTTTTAACCCTTTCGGAAAAGTGGGCGTGGTGCAACCTCTGACGTATTCGACTTCATCCAATCACAACTGAGCCCGCGAAGCTACACCACCTTATCGCAATGGGGGGGACAGCTGACTCTTCCAATTGAAGCTGTTGCTACAGGATCTGTGCAAGCAGACGTTCCGAGAACCCCCCTCCACTCCATTCCCTTCCCCTAAAAGCAGTCAAGGACGGGAGGAAAATGACGTCATTGGTATCAAAGCAGATTTTTCGGTGGGCGTCACCTTTTGCTTATTTTAATATTTTTGATTTATGAGGGAATGGTTGTTGTTAGAAGGTTAATTTTTTCACTAAAACTCATTCTTCGTTATCGTCTGTCGATTTCGTATACAAAATTTCGATTTCGGTTCCGAGTAAACGCCCCCATTGTTAGATTAAAACAATAATGTGTTTCTTGGATTTTCATCAAGTTTGCTTTCATGCCCCAAGGTGAAAAATGATATGCTCTCCTCACCAATGGTTCCAAGTCTGTCCCAAATTTAAAGGTACCTCAGTCCTGGAGGAAGGAGGCAAGGATGGGATTGGAAGGGAAAAGAAGAAAGGATGGAGAGAAACCCAGCGTAGGTGTTAGCTGGGTTTTGATGAAGTATGTCCAGGGTTTCACATTCGAAGGACGAAGGTTTGAACTTGGATTGAATCATCTCTCCCAAGGTTCGATTCCCGGCAGTGGCAGAAATGTTTCATAGATATAAGGGCCCATACTTAAGGTGCCGTGTAGAGAGAACTTAGAGTATATTACACCGTCCGCTGGATGAGAAGTTGCATCGTTAACCCCTTGGCGCCTTTCGTTACGAGTATGCTGAAGCCGTCGTAGAGTAAGCCGACTGAGGGTTTCTCTCCGGCCTTTTCTCCGTACCCTGTCAATTTCCTATCCCGACAGAAACATTCCCTCATTCTCAACGGTGCAAATGGCCTTATCTTTCGGTCGCCATCATCGTGGGCAAGTGGGCAACGGAGTGAAATATCAGTCTGTATTAGCACGTTGATCCGTAAGGTGGAAATGGATCACATTCACCCTTCTAATTCGAATTTTCATATCTCAGAGCGTGACAATAGAAGAGCTATTGAGTCTAAAATATATATTTTTTAATGGTATCTACAAAATGCAGCACCTACCTCACTATACCCTACGAAATCGGTCTAAATAACGAACTTGAACGTGTGCAGCGAAGATGGGCAAGATTTGAAAAAGGACGGTACGATAACAATATTAGCGTAACCAGTCTATTAAATGAATTAAAATGGGAATCATTGTCAGATAGCAGGTTGAAATTTATGCTCAATTTCCTAAATAAATTCCAAGATAATATTTTCGGTGATGACGTTAAAAATATTTTGCGAACCCCAACTTACTATGGTAGACTTGACCATAATCACAAAATTAGAGAAATTGATTTTCGAACTGACAGATTCAAAATGTCCTTTTTCCTCGTACTATTAGGGATATGAATAACGGTAAATATATCCAGTACGAGTGTTGCAATGGTTAACATTGGTAGCTGCATGTTGGTACAAGGACTTGAAGCTAACCCAACTAACAGCATTTTTTGCATGTATGCTTTGCTATTTTCATCTTTGTTTAAATAGTGTAGTTTAGAACAGTATATATATATACTGATCCTTTTAAGTACATGATATGTAGTGCATGATATCTAGTGCATGTTTGGTGAGAATTCACCCTGCCACGCACCTTTATGGTGGCTTGCAGGGTATTATGTAGATGGAGATGTATTTTGGTTTAAGTGCTCCTGGATTATGTAGGACATGGAGCAACACCACGTATGGCCATTGGGATACATAGGCATGGATCTAGTGCATCTTTTTTTCCCGGTGAAGAATTCTTCATGGCAGATTGTGTGCATGTTTCGTGTCCTAAGCGCGCGCTCTATTTTCCTCAAGTGAGTAGCCTCCGCCCCCCCCCACCCTCCCTCAATCTCCGATCTCTCCCACTCATGTCGCTTTGAGTGATTTGTTCCGCTCTGATCTGCGTACATCTCCTTCAGTCGTCGAACGCTTGCAGCTCGTATCCGAACCCTGCCGCTCTCTGTTGCGTAATTTCCGTTTCGACCTATTGTGGCTAATCTGGTTATCTCGACGGGAATGAGGGCAGGGGTGAAGATTGTTAACTTCGGATCGATGTAGGCCAAGGGAAAGTCCACGAAATATTTTGGAGGCCGCATTGATCCCAGATATCTCTCCCAGTTTTTGTTGTAAGATCTCTAGATCCCCGCCTTTATCATAAGCAAAAAAAAAATCGCCTGAGAATTTGCGTGACGGAATGAGAGATTTGCAGTGTGAATTGGATCTTTAGAAAATAGTTGGTTGAGCATCCGCTACTTGATGTGGCGTAAGAATAAACTAAGTAGCCAATTTTCCCTTGTTAGACCTCATTTGGAATATTTTTATACAGATAGCAGGATTGCAACAGGTCCGAAAAACCTGGAGAACCGGGAAAAGTCAAGGAATATGAAAATGGTCATGTAAAACAAGAAAATATCTAGAGAATATGAAAGACAACCCGGAACATTTTTAAGCTTTCATCTTGAAGGATTCATTTTTAAAAACTCATGCTTTAGTTTTCGATTTTTCAATACTTTCAAGTGATCCATCAAATGTTTTACAATGATTGCGTACCAAGCATAAATTATGGTGTTATCCCCTTTAATTAAACAACTGCATAGCGAATCCGCATTGCCGAACAGCTCATGATAGGTAGAAATACATAATTCTGTACTTATCGTGAGATCAATGTTTAGCTATTTTTATATTACCCTAATCTGCCGACTCAAATCACGTTTAGGTGCACCAACCAAATGGTCATGCAGTGAGAGCACAAAGTACCTTTATACATATTCTATGTGGCCCGTCTCTCGTACTGGGAAGAAATTATTTTTACGGTTCTTAACATTACCCAAGAAACGCCACGTGGCGGTGACCGTTATTCGTTTCTCTTTTTAACTTCTTTTTCAAACCTTAAGAAACATCAAACACGGGACCCTTGGGACTCTGGGCCCCTCTTATACAGAATTTATTTCTACGTGTTATCATGGGTCTGCAGAAAAACGTGATATTTAAGTGCTAGAAGCTTGAATGTTCTTTGAAAATCAAAGGACATTCACACCGATCTCTGGTTGTCAAGGAAATATGCTATTGTTGATTTCAGAGAAAAATGTGAGATTTTTTAGCTAAAAATGTGATTTTAAGACAAATACTAAGTGTAATAGAAAATTGATTGAAAGAATTAGAAACTTCATTTATTCAGCCACCCGATAAAAAAAAATCCAGCCCTCTGTCTTGAATGAAAGTACTTTAAATAAGCAAAAAATGAGACCACGGCACCGAACTCAATACCAGGCACCACCAGGATCCACCTAAGGGGCTTTTTGGGGACCCTAAGGGTATTTTAACATAGCCTATGTTCTGCGCAGACACATTTCCTGTCTACATACCAAATTTCAGCTCAATCCGTCTAGTAGTTTTTGTGTGATTGAGCAACAGACAGACGACAGACAGACACCATTACATTTTTATATATTAGTATGGATAACATGAAACCAATGTATCAATGGATAGAATAAGGACTTTTAGCTGACCCAACTAACAGTATATATTTGCATGCTTGCTTCGCTTTTTTTATATCCTTTTTAAATTGTAAGTTGAGAGTACAATATTATTACTAATCCTTTTTGTGCATGATATGTAATGCATGCTTGGTGTGAATTCACCCCCTGCCACAAACCTTTAAGGTGGCTTGCAGAGTATTATGTAGATGAATAATCATATCCCGCTTGCAGGATCACTAATTTTTCGGAAATCCAATCAACATTAATAAATCATCATCAAGTAGCAGTAGTTGGCCGTGGCTGTAGCTTAAGGGTTTTGGCCAAGGTTTGCTTCATCTGGTGTTACTTTTTTTTCTCTCTTCCATTAAATTCTATTTCTGTTTCCTCACCATGTCGCATTATGTGATGAATCGCAAGATTTTAGTGGCCGATGTAATGGGGAATATGCATGAAATTTGTTTCTCGAAGATTAATGATGTACTTGATGCGAAATTTTCTCACCAATTAAAAAATATATAAGCAAAATTTTCCTACACCCACCACAAAGATTGTTAAATTACATTAAAATGTTCCCGAAAATTGACGAAAGTCACGTGACCTGAAACGCCTTCTGACGTCACTGCACGGTATAGGTTCCATATTGCTACGAGGATAGACATTTATTTTTTAAATGAAAACGAAGTAAATATATTGTTTTGAGGTTTTTAGCCGTTTCTCGAAAGAAACGATGACTCAAAAAATACGCACATTCCGACAATTCCTTTGGTTGACTCCCTTATGGCGGCGTTCTTCTTAAAAAAAACAGCGATTGCATAGACGTAGTAGAAATTCTTGGGCACTAAACAGGCATTATATAATTTATGGACGATTTTCTCGTTACAATCCATACTATGTAAGTAAAAAATCGAAGTACAATCGTTTATTGCATTAAAAAAATGATATAAATACATGCGCTATCGCCAAATATTCACTTGGCAACTTATCTCCACGTATAAACAGATAAACAACGCCCTTAGTGATACCGTGCCGTGACGTCATGCGATGACGTATTGTTTTTAAGCTGCCGAAAAAGGTACAGTTTTCCAAGAGTAATATCTTTGTCACGCAACTAAATTCTTCAGCAAAATTTTCACCAAGCACATTTTAGATAATAAACTTCAAATTCAAAGAGTTATAAAAAATAATGCATGTTTCCCATTGTATACTGTTGATTGGGAAGACTTTATCAAATCAGTGCAGAGCCAGAGAAATTATTTGCGGTAAAGGATGGATGGAGATCTAGACAAAACATGGCTGTCTTTTTCGAGACGATGGTAGCGTGTCTGTTCTTTTCCTTCGCCGGTCTGGGATGGCATTTTTCTCATTTCATTTTTTCCCCATCACGGTGCAGGCGGCGGTGTTTTGATTGCGAGATGACTCAAGTCCACAGATGCAGTGTAAACTCTCCCTCACTCGCTGCCGTGTTTCTAGGCTAGTGTGTTTGCGGTCAGCTGACGAGGAAAACATCCAATCAATCAGCGTTCCCCTTCTCTACTCTCACGACTAGGGCTGGGCGATACCACGATATATCGTCGTCGATACTTGATATCCACTTGATATCGGGAGTCGATATTTTGAAACGCGATATCTCGATATGTCGATATCCAATATGTTGATATCCCAATATGACAATATCCGATATGACAATATCCCGATAAGTCGATATCCCGATATGACGATATCCTGATCCCGGTATTTTTTCTGTACCCTTAATATGGTCTCTATTTAGCGCAATTTCCCGGTAATGGTTGATCGGATTGAAGTGCTATAAACGGTCTCTTCCTTATAAAATACTACAATTCCTAAATCGTTAATTATATATTTTTAATTGTCTTATTTGTCATTGTTATTAACTATAACTTTTTTATCATAAAAATTGGATGTAGGGAATGGAATGGCTATGGTGCGATTTCATCACTGAAAACTCGAATTCAACAAGAAAAGTTCAAAATTGTTTATAAAGTTATTGTTTTTAAACCATAATTCGGAATTTAAAAAATTTTCACCGTTCTTCGACTAAGAAAAACTCTTCACGGTTATATTTCAGCTCATATGGGCCATATCAAAAAATTGAAACGAACCTCTATTATCTAAATTGATGGGCTCTTTCGCCTTAAGTTATTATATTATAGTTCGATATCCGATATCCCGATATGTCGATATCCCGATATGTCGATATCCCGATTTTCTACATTCCGATTGTCGATATCCCGATATGTCCGTGTCACGATATTTCCTATTTATATCGCGAAACCGATGTATCGGCGAATCCGCGATATCAGGATGATATCGTCGTGCGATATTCAAAACATCACATCGCACAGCCCTACTCTCACAACCCTCCCTCCCCTCCGTTCGCCCCCATTTCCCCTCCCCCCCTCCAACCCCTTCCCGTCCCCCTGCACGAGTGCACCTCTCCGCGTGACACTCCCTCCGTTTGGAGGGTTCCGTGCCGCGATGCAGCAAATGCACGAATCCACTCCGTGCGTCGCGGTGTTAGACCACCCCAATGTAAACACTGTTCCGAGCTTGACGCTGCCGGTCGCATGGTTACACGGGGAGAGTTCCCTTTCCAAAAAGGGGTACAATTCCCCGGGGATTCGTAGAATGATGCTGCGGCAACTGCGTCCTTTCTCACCTATATAAATAATGGATTCTCCCCTGCAGTTGTGTTCCTGTAAGGTGCACCTAATGACAGTTTGTTACCAGTGAACTCGACAGAGCCCTGAAGGGGAGAAATCCCAAACGGGGCCGTGACCGTCGTTTCGTTCTTTTGTTTGTTATTACTTATTAGTTGTGTTTTTGTTAAGTTTCGTAAATATTTTAATTGTTGGTCATACATAAAGACACCTTGAAATTCGAAATTCCATACAGTTAGTTATTAGCAGAAGGCGACCTTCTGCTTTATTATTATCTGCATCTATCTACGTTATCATCTACGTAATACTTGCTAATGATACAAATGATAAGAATATGCTAATTTTGTTTTTTTTTACTATTGCAGTTTAGACTAATATATTAATACTAATCCTTTTAAATGCATGATATGCAGTGCATTTTTGGTGAGAATTCACCCCCTGCCACACGCCTTTATGGTGGCTTGCAGGGTATTATGTAGATGTAGATGTAGATACCCTGCGAGCCAACACGAGGGTGTGTGGCAGCGGGTGAAGTTCACCAAAACATGCACTATTGACATGCAACTAGGATATTTAATAGAAACATGCTACATAATAGGATCACAAGTAACTAGAGGGTTAGTATCTACGTAATAAGAAAGGTATTATTAGTTTTTATTACATACATCATGTACTACAGACCACTCTAACAATATTTCACCTCCTTTCGCTTTGCTACGCTGCCTATTGTTCTCTTTATGGTACGCGGGAAAAATAACATTTTAAACCTATCGGTACGACAATCTATCTCTCTGATCTTGGTAATCTGATCATACCTAGCATAATACGCAGGGATTCTCAATATATATCTAACGTCAAGTGTGAACAAATCACTTTCGAATTTACTTAAAAGGTTTAACCTAAATTTTAACCTGCGTTCCGATAGTAATTCCCATCCTAGTTCTTCTATTAAACTTCTATCACTTACACAATTATCATAACGGCCTTTAACAAATCTAGCTGATCTATTTTGCACACGCTCTAATTCCTTTATCATACCTTCCTTATACGGATCCCTTAAACTAGCGGCATAATCTAAATCCTGAAAGTGTAAAGTAGTTTCTTTGTCGTATTCTCTCATCGCATTTGCCTAGTACCCTTTTTACGAATCCCAGTCTTCGGTTTGCTACACTAGTTATTTTTCTTATGTGTTTCCCCCATGACATGTCTTCAGTGATGGTGACGCCTCAGTGTATAATTGATTCTACGTTAGATATTTTCTTCTCTTTGTTGCAACAATTATTCCGGGAAGAGCTATTAATTTTTATAAAGTTCATTATCGCTTATAATCTCCTCTAATTGTTCAAGTCTATTTCCGCACTATAAAGCGCTTCAGACCGTTAGGAAAAGATCAAGGATGGGAATGGAAGGGAAATGAGGGGGGAAACCTGGCGTCGGCATTAGACTGCTCTTAACTATTGGACGACAAGAGGGCCACAGCTTAACGTCCCTTCCAACGGACGGAGCACTGTACTCGAATGTTCTCCGCAATACACTTAAGTATGCGCCGGTTTAACGATGAAAAATACCTTTCACTGCCGTAATCGAACCCGGTCCCTCCCAGTGGGAGTACAGTAATGACGTTGTATGTTGGGTAAAAGAATTCTTAAGTGGGCGAGAGCAGAGGGTTGTCATAGATGGTATCATTTCGGACACAATCAAAGTCACGTCGGGAGTTCCCCAGGGAAGCGTAGTAGGTCCGCTTATATTTATTTTATACAAAAACGATTTGGGTACCGTAGTTAATAGTAAGCTTAGACTTTTTGCAGACGATGCGGTAGTGTAAGGGGTATATCAAAAGAAGAAGACAGGGAATCGCTTAGCAAGGATTTAGATGAAATTCAAGAGTGGTGTGACAAATGGCAATTAGAACTTAACCTTAAAAAATGTGTAGCTATCAATTTTTGGAGGAGGAATAATTCGATAGAGTGATCCTATAAAATTAATAACACGAAGATCGAAAGCGTTGAATCCATAAGGTATTTAGGTGTAACAATCCCTAAGGATTTATCGTGGGGAAGATACATCTGGGAAATATGCGACTGAGCGAAGAGAAAGCTGGGATTCGCTAGATAAAGCTATTGGAATCATGTTATTACCATGGAATATTGGAATTTCGGGCACGCAGTCAGCCTAAGATCCCTTAAAGAACACGTAAACTCATATTGTGTATGGCAGAAAAGACTACAATAGCATAAACCTAATTTCAAATTGATGAATGTTCAGAAACTATGCTTCTGTGAATGAAAATGCTTCGCATGGTCAAACGTTGAGCCTTAAGGCCGTTTTACACGGTGAATAATCATGCGAATGAAATCATGCGCATGAAGTTCATGCGTCGTGTAATACAGAAATCTCCTTGCATGAAATTCATTCGCATGATTCCTTGAATGATCACGTGATACGAGCGCACGACGTCCGTCTTTGTTTTATGAGCGGGTAGAAGAGTATTTAAATTATACAATTGCAGGACGAAATGCAATTATAATTGGTTTTCATAGATTTTCGTACTTATAAAATTATTTGGTGTGCCAATGGAGTATATATATTAGTATGTAATTCTTATAGGTAATTTATATAGGAACCTGGTGAAGTTCTTCAATTAATCACGTTTTGGGCGAAGGTTGAGTTGAAAATAATATATTATGCAAGTATTCTAAGATTTTGATAATTCATGTGACAAGCAGGTATACTATCTTCATTTCAACATAAACCTCAGCATCTAGAAAGCTTCGTATAATGAATATTATAATTACTAAATATACACCATACTTTATTTTATCTATCACGCATATCCGACGACACGGACGACGTAAACAAACCATTCCGACCGATTTCGAGCATCGACACGGCTGTGTTGGTCGGAAATCTCCCGTGAATCGATATGCACTATCGATAGGCTTACCGCTGCGCATCTTTTCTGCACATAACATTCAAGGAATTAATTCGAATGATCATTCACCGTGTAAAACACCCTAAACGGAAACAATTTCAGGCCATCACTTAAATTCATTCGTGAATGCATTCATTCGCATGATCATTCACCGTTTAAAACGGCCTTTTAGGGAATCATTTTATTACGAAGGATCAAGCAGCACTTGCTCCATGAATGTGGGTTTATTTTGGGATTTTCCTATGCTTCATGCCTAGTCTAATAAGACGTTCGAATGCTGGAGCTCTCGTGCTGGAAAAGCTGTTCGAATGACGGTCGCGCTGAGGAATGGGAGTGGGTATTCCCTTGTTTTCGCATTCGCGGGAGAGCCGCTGTCACCCGTGTTTCCCTCTCTCCGCCCCGAATATCTCTCGAAATCGTCCCCATTTCCGCGCCTCCTGCAACTCAATCCTTCCCCAATCGCAGCGGAGGGTCGGAGAGGGATGGGGGAGGAGGTCGAACCCTCTTTGTCCATTATCCCAGAACCCTATTTTCCCCTCCAACCAATCATCCCGCGCCGATAGAGTGGCGTGTTTTCCTCCCACCTCCTCCGCTCGCCTCAGCCGCCCCCTTGCAAGAGCCCCCATCCCTAGCCGGACCCCACCCTCGACGCGTCTATTTCGACTTCCACTCTCAACGCTTATCTCCCTGTACGGCTCCTCCGAACAACCAGCTCATGCGCCAGAATAAGTGAGAGGATTCGGTACTGAGCTCAACTTCGGCTTATCAAACCTATTTTCTGGTCGATCATAGAACGAATGATGACGGCGTATTTCTCCCACTGAACGATACTTGATTCATTTTTCCCTTCTCTTGGTTAAACGAAGAGGCAATAATACAGTTCTCTTCTTATAGAAACCTGCTTATTTCCTGCAACACCACTGCTACAGTACACACTTATGAATTTTGATTGAATGCATGATATATATAGGACTAAAAAAAATGCTTTCTTATTTATCCAAAAGCTTCTTTTTAGATTTTCATTAAATATTTAGTTTCCCAACTATAGCAATATTGCTATATATATATAGAAAGTCTATATATATAGCAATCCCAACTATGGCTATATATATATAGACTCCTAGCAAGAACCATATTTGATGGAATTGGCTATAAGATTTTTTTTGTTCTTCTTAAAATAAATGACCAGACGTTATTAATTTATTTCAACACGCGTCTTAGAAATGAGCTAGCTCTTAGAAGTAATTTACTTCTGAAGTATCATCATCATAAAGGGTCAGCAATCCTAGGATTGATTTGACGCAGCCCTCCACTCGATTCTTCTATCAGCCAACCTCTTCATATTAACGTAGTTCCTCTCTTTCACGTCCATTACGACCTGCTCTATGTAACTCATACGAGGCCTGCCTTTTCCAATCTTCCCGTTCAATTTTCCTTCGATGATTGTCTCCATCAGGCCATCGTGTCTTAAGATGTGGCCAATTAAGTTGTCCCGTCTTCTTTTTATAGTTTTCAGCAGACTTCTCTTTTCTCCCACTCTTCTTAGGACTTCTTCATTTGTCACTCGTTCTGAAGTATATTAATTTTTATAATTAGGGACGCCCAATTTCCTTGATTTCTTGATTCCATGAACTTAATGCACTTGAATACATTCACAGTTAATAATAGGACTCTAGGGTTCCTGACTCAAATATTCGAAAGTTAACGTTCTCATCATATTCCTTGTTGAGAAAAATTATAATTCATTACGTGAATTGCTATAAAATTCATTTTTATATAATTAAATAAATTGGTATTTTGAAATGACTACATTTAAATAACGCAAGAAAATAGCGTTGCCATCTTAACCTGAAAGAATAGATAGAAAAAATAAGGAGGAGGAGGTAAGCTTGAGGTAGAAGATGATGACTAATAAAATAGTAAACTGTAATTCGGAAAAAAATGTATAAAGCAAAGGTAGCCTGGTGGTGTAGGGGCTTCGTGGCGAAATGGAAACAGTGAGAAGTAGAAATAGGCGAGCTTTGGTCATACGCTATAAGCTAGGTCAAATGTTCGGACTGCAACTGATTCCATCTAATGAGTCAATACTTATGAGTTGATGATCCCGAACCAGAGAGAATTCCAGTATGATGGTGGTGTGAGTGAAAGGACTGCATGAAAATGAAGAGGTATGCCTGTGCCAATAGGACAATACACTGTAAAAAGTTCATCTGATTTTAAGGTGCAAAAGCGATCTGAATTTCAGATGCAACATTTTTAAGACAGTGTATGTTGAAATTCAGCACTAGTATCTTGTCTAAAAATAAGGCAGGTGAAAGACTGAAAATCAGATCAGGTGGGACTTATTTTACGCTAGGCCTATGCTGAATTTAACCTGACCAGTTGCTACTGAAATTCAAGCCTACTTTGAGGGGGTCTTATTTGAAGGCAGGTGTGGGACTGAAAATCAGACCAGGGGGGGTGTGCTTGAATCGTTCGAGATTGATTCCGGTACGGAATAATCTCGAACACAATGTAAAAACATACGAGTGAGTCCTTAGTTACGTACCGGAATCAATCCCAAGCGATTCAAGCACCCCCCCCCCCCCCCCCCCCCCCCCCCGGGACTTATTTTAAGATAGGCCCATGCCATGCTGAAATTTAAGACAGCCCTGGTCTCTAAAATAACCCACACATAAGACGGAGGTGTGTCTGATTTTCACGCATGTTGAGTCTTAAATTTAGACCACTACCGTAAAATCAGACAGCGCTTAAATTCAGATCGCACTGAAAATCAGATAAACTTTTTACAGTGTAGAAGGGTTTTCACAGAGAAAATAATTCGGCTTGACCGTAACTCGAAACCGGAACCCACTAATTTCCGGCTATTAGAGTAAGTGCTTTAAATACTTAATCTACCGAGGCGGTCTACCTCTCGATGGCTTTCTAGAGTCTTCAAAAGAACAAGGCGTAACGGAACTGCCGTAATTACTATGTCACAAAGCAGTCGTAATCATGCACAGAGCGAATAGTATTTCATGGCGAGTTCGCAATCTTTGGTTACATATAATTAGTAATAAAATAGAAAAGGATGTAGAATGGGATAGGTTGGAAGTGATTAAAGTCACAGGAGTTGATTGAATTACTATATGCCTAGGGAATTACTGGAGACCAGAGGGGAAAATAGAAGATTGGGAACTGTTTAACTCTTAATCAAAGAGTTTGAGAACTTATGAAAATACCTTTAATCCCTGACACGGAAAAATGAAAAGCATAAGTTTCTCTTGCTCTTGGGCACTAAGCATAATCTCTTGCGCTACAAGCTAGGAAAAGAACCAAGTCTTCTAATTAGAAGATAAATTTGGTATGCAGGAAGAGCACGGTAATCCTTGAATCCATATTCTTAACGAGGGTATTAGTTCATTGGCAGTAATGGAGTACATACTGGCTTTAGAAAGATGTTTTTTGGATTGGCATGCAAAAATTTAATTGGGAAACTTCGGAATAGCGTTCAATTATAATTATTTGCGAATACTGCAATAATATACGAAAATGTAATGACGTCAGTAGCAAACTTTGGAGTTGCAGTTAACTAGACACAATTCGTATTCGGCAGAATAAAGACGAAGAAGACTCTTGGAGTCTAGTCAAGGTCTCTGTGTAAAAATACTGAGTAGTAGATGTAGCCATTGTTTCATATGCATATTTCCCTAAGGAAATTAATATAAAAAAGCTTTAGCATACGATGTGGTATAATGAGTAAGTCTTCACTAGTACGGATGGGAATAATACTTACGGGCACGGCACATACATGAGGTAGGTATAATTATTTAAACGTTTGCGAAATACACAAAAATATTATATTAGACGCCTAAAAGCTATTCTTGTATACCGTTCTCAATATTTTGCAGTAATTAAGGAGCAGGGTAACAATCGCAAATTCCTTCCCGTTATCTCTCGCTTGCAAGTTAACTTGGCGGGGACTTTCCATCGAAAGAGAACTAGCTTAGAGCTGGAACTACTTTTAATCCATTAACACTCACAAGGGGAGTGTCCGAGTTCCGGGTCTAGGATTTTGACGAAATATGCCAGGCAGGTAGTCCTTGATGAGTTATTTACGAATCACCCCCCATATAGGGTTATATATCCAGAAACTTCGTCAAAAAACGAGTTTGAAATATTTGATTGCAAATATAAAGCCAATAATTAGCCAAATTTAATCAGTGCAGATTGGCTTAGGGGTAAAGTACTCGCATGACAATGCCGACGTGCCAAGCTCCAGACTCTTCGTGTCCAATTTTTTTTTCATCGCAATTTCGTCGTACGGCTTTCCCTCGTTTTACATTTTTTAATCTGTTTACCCGGGATGCATTTGAACTATTTTACGTATTAATTACGTAATTTGCTAAAATTACGTAATTAGTACGTAAAATAGTTAATTACGTTATTTACCTAAATCACGTAATTAGTACGTGGCGGAATTACTTCCGCACGCCCTGTCGTTTTTTGTGTATGAAATTAACGGAAGAGCATGAAGTGTGATCGTGATTTTGAATTTCCGTATCTTTGGCCACGCAGTCCCGACTCACGTACAACACTTGTTCTAATTTGCCTGGTGCCGTTATTGTCCAGCGCTGTGCTTTTTTGGAAAAACTAATCGCAAGAGAAAAAAAGAACTTAAGCTCTGTAATCATATAATTGTAAGTATCTACCGAAATGTTCGGGTGATCGGGCGAAATATTCGGGTGGGAGAGAGTTTCGAATCAAGGACGTCGCTTGGAAATTGATAAAAAACCAGCGGTAACAATTAATTTTGAAGAATTAATGTATTGCACCTTTTCAGCAGCATGTTAGAATCACCTGAACATTTCGGTAGATACTTACAATTATATGATTACAAAAACTAAATTCTTTTTTTCTCTTGCGATTAGTCTTTCCAAAAAAGCACAGCGCTGGACAATAACGGCACCAGGCAAATTAGAACAAATGTTGTACGTGCGTCGGGACTGCGTGGCCAAAGATACGGAAATTCAAAATCACGATCACACTTCATGCTCTTCCGTTAATTTCATACACAAAAAACGACAGGGCGTGCGGAAGTAATTCCGCCACGTACTAATTACGTGATTTAGGTAAATAACGTAATTAACTATTTTACGTACTAATTACGTAATTTTAGCAAATTACGTAATTAATACGTAAAATAGTTCAAATGCATCCCGGGTAAACAGATTAAAAAATGTAAAACGAGGGAAAGCCGTGCGACGAAATTGCGATGAAAAAAAAAATTGGATACGAAGAGCCTTGAACTTGGCACGTCGACATTGTCAAGCGAGTACTTTACCCCTAAGCCAATCTGCACTGATTAAATTTGGCTAATTATTGGCTTTATATTTGCAATCAAATATTTCAAACTCGTTTTTTGACGAAGTTTCTGGATATATAACCCTATATGGGGGGTGATTCGTAAATAACTCATCAAGGACAACCTGCCTGACAAATTTCGTCAAAATCCTAGACCCGGAACTCGGACACTCCCCTTGTCAGTCGTATACGACAGCGGGAGGTTTTGACAGTCATTTCAAGTCATTGTATTCCTCCTCCCTCGAGTCTGTGAAATTCTCCCTTAGTTTTATCGCATTGGATACGCGATCAACTGATGTTACCCTATATATTTAAATCCCTGACAAAAGCCACCACTTTGTTCCCATCACATGATTAATAATAAATGAATAAATACATTTGAGGGGTGGGCGGGGGCCATATGAAGCCCCCTGGCATTTAGGCCTCTTTAGATCAATTGTGTGCCAACCCACATTCAACCTGCCGGCCACTTGCAGATAATAGCACCACGGTTGAGGTATGGAGGGGGGCCACCCATCCAACCTCTGTCCCGGCCCAACGTTGTTTAACTTCGGTGATCTGGCGGGAAGCGGTGTGTCAACGTGGCTATGCCTTTGCCCCCATCACGTGATTATTTTCGTTATTAATTCCTCCTCTGTGTTTCAAAGCATTCACTCCCTCACTATCATTTCTGCCTGGGTGGGTTGTGTTTGAAACCTTCGGAATTATCTCGAATAGGTAACCAAGGAGACACGTGGTTCAAACACGAATGGTTCGCAAATTTTATTTCTCTGAATCCCTCGTTACACTATCAAAGATTGTTTTCACTTGAGTTTTTCTCGTCTCTCTCGACAATAGATTCAACAAATGAGATAAAACACAAGTGTAAACAATGAATAAGTTTGTAATCATCGGTTTTTAATCATCAAATCTGCGAGCCATTCTTGTTTATACCACGTGACTCCTTGGTTACCTATTCGAAATAATCTCGACTGTTTCAAACACAACCCCCCTGGGACGTAATCGGTGCATTAAAGGGCGATGTCTCAAAGCGTGAGCATTTCCCACCACCCTTAAGCCATCCACCCCCATTGCCCACCCTTCCCCTCCGTCCTTTGCATCCACCCTGAGCAAGGCCTGCCGTTCCCGGGGGGTGGGGACGTGAACTCTGGCGTTCGAATTTGGGTGATTGCCAGTATTCTCCCCCTCCCCCATCCATTACCCTCTCCCCCATCCCTCTCCTCTCTCTCCAACTCGTCGTCCAAAATCCATCTCCGCGCGCGACGGAACCCTTAAACCCTTGGAGATGATGCCCCCTGAATGTGCACCCTTCCGTCCCCAGCTCGCTTGCATTGGAGATGGACGGCCGAGTAGCCACTCTCCCCTTCCACCCTTCCCGCCCCGCTGCACCCAATGGATTCTGGGTCTGTCAACTTCCCTGCGTGCCGAGCGGAGCTTGAAGCGAGCGGCCGGATTGGCGCGGCTGAGGATTGGTCCTGCACTTCCTCCGTGCCGCTCCGCCGCGCTTTCCTTTCCGCACCCATCCCACTCTGGCGAGGAGCAGAATTTGGGGAGTGTGCCCTGGGAATAGCTGCAGCTTCTTGTGCACATCTGTTCGTTCGAACACACATTCCTCGTCAAATCGCTTCACGAAAGTGTTCCCATTCGGCTTAAACCTCGGGAGATGTAGAAAATACTTCTTGCACTTCACCACCACTTGATTATTACCGCTTAAAATATAGTACCTTGCACTAGCCTCATTCATGAACCTTTTAAAAATGTTGAAATTTATGCTAAGCCTCTCTGAGAAAAAAGGTTTTCCAGGTATTTTTTTTATGGGTGAAGTGGCTCATAAAACATTTTCAGCGATTTATAGAATCGAATTTATTTAGAAATCTACCTTTCGCAGTCTAAAATCTGTTCACATATGTATCCCAAATCGGGCATTCTGAATATCATGCTTGTCCTAAGGCTTAGCAGAGCATAGGGGTTGACAAAGTAGCAGTAGCTACTGCTCTTTGAAATACATTTATACTTCTACTTCTTCCTCTTTTTCTTCCTCGAATTGTTTTTTCCTTTGATGAACATATATTATCCTCATATTTCCTGAAAGAGGAGCGAGTTTTTTTAAGTGCAAAAAAGTACTTACAGAGTTCAACACATAATACTTCCCCTCAAGAAAATTCTGCCAACATGCTTTAGATATTCAATAGCATTATGACATACTTTCGTTGAAATTGAGAAAAATAGATCTCCTTCCGTCTTCTTACGCAACCATTCGTTCAATTTACAAAAGCAAGTAACACCTGAGCCTATTCTCTAATTATAGCTGTTTATAATCCTTTCATTTTGCCCTCCTTTCTGATGTATTAGGGTCATTACATTCCAATGCAACCAGGTGATTGCCCTTAGGGTAATCGATTTTGACCAAATTTGGCAAAGCGTAATCGGTAGGTAGGTAGGTTGGTTTGATTTAAGGTGCATCGACAACTTAGGTCATACCGCACCTTCGCATGCTTATTCCTGAATATTACTTATAACAAAACAATTCTTTCATTTGCTATTATAGGTCTGTCTATACACAGTATATCATGTGTGTAACGTATAAAAAGGGGAAAATCTGGTCATATTTTTGTGATGAGATTGGTCTCGCGGAGGAACGTTAGAACTTTGTCAATTTCCTTTGGGCCATCACCCAAAATAGTTTTTAGTTCTCCAGACATTTTGAGACGGTTCCGGATATCTTGGTACTTCGTGCAGTCTGTCAGTATATGTTTTACCGTCAAAATGGAATCACAGTCTGTGCATATTGGAGGTTCCTTCTCCATAGAGAAGAGGAAAGAGTGAGTCAAGCCTGTATGTCCGATTCTGAGCCTTGTGACTATTACCTCCTCCCGTCTGTTGTCCCGGATCGAAGACTTCCAGGCTCGTGTGTTGTCTTTTATGTGGCGCAACTTATTCGATATTGTGTTGCGCCATGTCGTGTTCCAAATGGCGAGGAATATATTCTTTAAGTATAGTTTTAGGTCCTGATACGGGATAGTTGCTGAATTAATTTCTTCCCTATTGAGGGCTTCTTTTGCCAATGTGTCCGCTGCTTCGTTCCCGTGAACACCAACATGGCCTGGAATCCAGAGAAACCTAACACTTACTCCTTTGGCGTCAAGCGACATGATGGTGGAGAGAATGTTTTGGAGCAAGGGATGAGTTGGACAGCCACTATGAATGGCTTGAGTCGCACTTTTGGAGTCGGAGCAAATCAGAAATTGTTTATTCCTTGCTATTATGGCGTCCAGCGCAACTTTGATCGCGAATAACTCCGCCGTGTAGATAGTGCACCATGGGTGCGTAATCATTTGATTAGAAAATGAAAACCCCAAAACACACAACCGCTTACGAAAAATTGCACGGGAAGTAATTGGCGAATGGCTCGGGCAAAGGGGATTTGAGAGGATGTTTACGGTTGAAATTGGTGAGAAGAAGGTGAAATATACTGTGTACCGAGATCCGAAGACGCCAGAATATCTTGCGGCCGTGAACCGTGAAGCTGACACCGTGGCCACTAGAGGGTGTTTAGCTTACACTCAAAAATATTTTTCTTTCTTAAATGAAATATTACCTCTGTCAAACTTCTTTAATTTGTAGAGGTTTGTATCTAGAACATATTTTTAAAAATGAGCAAAGTCTTGTTTATAGGTCATCGTCATAATCATCATTGGTCAACAACCCTAGGATTGTTTTGATGCAGCTTTCCACTCGATTTTTCTTTCGGCCAAGCTTTTCGTTGTGACGTAATTCTTCTCTTTTACATTCCTCACAACCTGTTCCATGTATCTCACACGAGGCCTGCCTTTTCAATCTTCCCGTTCACTTTTCCCTCGACGATAGTCTTCATCAGGCCATCGTGTCTCAAGATATGGACGATTAAGTTGTCCCGTGTTCTTTTTAGAGTTCTCAGCAGACTTCTCTTTTCTCCCACTCTTCTTAGGACTTCCTCGTTACTTACTCGGTCGATCCATTTAATCTTCAGTATTATTCTATAGCACCACATTTTGAATGCTTCCACCCTTTTCTTATCCGCTGCTCTCATCATCCATGCCTCACTGCTCTGCACTGCACTGCAAGAAACATGCTCCAGATGTATGTTCTAATAAACTGTTTCCTTACTTCAACGCTTGTATTTCCAGCTATAAGTAGATTCTTCTTTTGATAGAATGCCCTCTTTGCCTGGGCTATTCTACTCACTATTTCTTTCCTGCTTCGTCCATCGTTGGTTACTCTGCTTCGTAGGTAACAGAACTCTTTCACCTTTTCAAGTTTTTGTTTTCCTAGTTTGACATTTGTTTTGGCCTCTTCTTTCTTGCTTCACACCAATATCTTAGTCTTCTTCTTATTTATCTTCAGCTGATGTCTGGCCATTGTCCTTTCCATGGTTACTAGAATCTTGTTCAGATAGTAGGTGTTACTTGCTTTTGTAAATTGAAATGGTTGCGTAAGAAGTTGGAAGGCAATCTATTTTTCTCAATTTCAACGAAAGTATGTCATCATGCCATTGAATATCTGATGCATGTTGGCAGGATTAACTTGAGGGTAAGTATTATATGTTGAATTCCGTAAGTACTTTTTTGCACTTTAAAAACTCGCTCCACTCTCAGGAAATATGAGGATAATATATGTTCATCAAGGACAAAAACAATTTTAGGTAGAAAAAGAGGAAGAAGTAGAAGTATAAATGTATTTCAAAGAGCAGTAGCTACTGCTACTTTGTCAACCCCTATGTTCTGCTTATCCTTAGGACTAACATGATATTCAGAATGCCCGATTCGGGATTCGAACTCGCTGACTTAAGGTTTCCACGCCCATAGGTTATCTTCCCAACCAACTTGGCCAACATGAAAGGGTGAAGCTATCTGCGGCTGTTCTTGAAGTATTCTCCACTCCCTCCCAACTAAAGAGAGCAGATTCCAACTGAATAAGCAATCCGAGAGCTCCGAGACTCAAATTTGGGTCAGGTTCCAAAATCTTGGGAAAATCTCATCATTCAGGGCCATTTCATGACTTGGATTTGACCGCGTATCAGGACCTGATGAAGGCATTGCATTCCTTCCCCCCCCCCTCCTTTCCGCCCCTGAATCCATTTCTCCGTGCTGAGGGGGTGCCAGGGATATCCCGCTTCCCTTGGCCAAAAACGCAAGCATTTCTTCCCATTCATAACTCCTCTACGCCCTGACCGCGACAATCTCCTCCTTAATAATCTTCCCCCCTCTTCCTCTCTCTCCAATTGAAAACGCTTCTGGGAGAAAGGATTCCACCTACCCTTCAGAGAGATATCTTTCCGTTCCAATAAGTCCCTCTCTTTCTTGAGAAGGGGGATCGGGCGGGTGTGGTGGCCAGAGTACTAGCCTCCCATCCTGAGGGCCCGGTTTCCATTCCTGGCAGGGGCGTTTTTTCGGTGGAAAACCGGTCCCCACTTGATTGCCTAGTGGAAGGCATTTCAAGTTCAGTTCTCCGTCCGTCGGATGGGACGTTAAGCCGTGGTCCCCTTGGCGCCTTTCGTTAAGAGTAGGCTAATGCCGACGCCGGGTTTCCCCCCACCCTTCCTCCGTTCCCTGAAAACTCCTACCATTACCCTATTACCCACGTATCCTAAAATGGCGCAAATGACCTCAGCTGTCGGTCGCCTCCCCTGAATAACCAACCAACCATTTTCTTGTGAATTCTTGGTCCGTGTGTGCGAGGGTGAGGAATTCCACGTCCAAAAGGCTTCCTTCCTACTCTTTTCTTGATCTTTGACCATCTCGCAGGAGGGACCATCCTTGCATACTCTGGAGAAAACTAAAGAACGGGTCATTACTGTGGGCGGTAGAAATCACGTCATTTGAAAATTGCAGCTTTTATGTGGTACATATATAATTTTTTTCGCCAAAATTGAAGTATCATCTCGCTTTTTATGTGAAAGCTATATCTAGGATACGCTTCATACAGCTAGAGTATCAAATTTTCATTTTCACTCATAACAGTAATAATTTCTACCAACTATTAAATCTTTATGTCGTATATGCAATCTAAATAAAATAATATAAAAAAAATATTTTCCAAATCATTCATTCGGGGAATCAATATTTCTAGTCTAAAATAATACTTAATGTTACTAAATATTTTATTTATATTCCCATTCCTCATAAATAACTTCAATTTATTGAAAGGTGTCTCTTCCTGATAATTCGCCGGTACTTGGCGCACCCAGGTTATAAAGAGTTGATAATATTTTGTAGTATGCTGCTCGTCTAAATAAACCTTATTTTATGCCAGTATACAAAAGTATTTAATGGGGTCGTTGACCATATTTTTTGCTGCCGGATTTGATACAGTTTGTAGAATAAGAGACCCGTATGTTTACGTTTTTTGATCCGTCAATTATTTCTCGAGTTATAAGTGGCGAAAAACTGATGTTTTTAACCATTTCGGAAAAGTTGGCGTGGTGCAACCTCTGACGCATATCGATTTCGTCCAATTACAACAGAGCCCGCCAAGCTACTTCGCCTTATCACAAAGGGGGGGTACCAGAGCGGTTGCGACAGGATCTTTGAGAGCAGACCTTCCGAGAACCCTCTCCACTCTCTTCCCTTCCCCTAAAAGCAGTCAATGACGTGAGGAAAATGACGTCAATGTTATCAAAGCAGCTTTTTCGGTGGGTGTCACCTTTTGCTTATTTTAATTTTTGATTTATTAGGGAATGATTGTGGTGAGAAAATTCATTTTTTTTAAAATTCTTTTTTCGTTTCCATCTAACAATTTCGTGTACAAAATTGCGATTTCCGTTCCGAGTAAACGCCCCCATTCTTTCTGATTGAAGAAGAACATGAATGATTCATAATGGGGAACATGCACTATTTTTTATAATTCATTGAATTTGAAGTTTATTAGCTAATATGTGCTTGGCGAAAATTTTGTTGAAGAATTAAGTTGCGTTACTTAGATATTACTCTTTGAAAATTGTACCTTTTCGGCAGCTTAAAAAAACGACGTCATCGCATGACGTCAAGGCACGGTATCACTATGGGCGTTGTTTATCTGTTTATGCCTGGAGTTCAGTTGTTAAATGAATACCTGGCGATAACGCATGTATTTATCTCATTTGTTTAATGCAATAAACGATTGTATTTTGATTATTATTGGGATAGTATTTTTTCAGTCATCGTTTCTTTCCAGAAACAGCTAAAAACCTCAAAACAATATATTCACTTCGTTTTCTTTTAAATATAAATTTCTATCTCCGTAGCCATATGGAACCTATACCGTGCAGTGACGTCAGAAGGTGTTTCAGGTCACCTGACTTTCGTCAATTTTTGGGAACATTTTAATATCATTTAATAATCTTTGTGGTGGGCGTAGAAAAATTTGGCTTATATATTTAAATTGGTGAGAAAATTTCGCATCAGGTACATCATTAATCTTCGAGAAACAAACTTCATGCATGTTCCCCATTGGTACACGTTGTTATGTATCTTACTACAATATGGCCCAATTGCATTTGGATGTTTTTACCCAAATCCTATTCTTTTCTGAAGAGAATTCCACGAACTAACCATTTCGAAGCATCAGGCCCTTGGACGCTGATAAGTCTCCCCTTCGTGCATGTTAAATGGAGGGAGGGATATTAATTGGGGGGGGGAAATACATTTTGGAACGCCTCCCTTCGCAAACTCCGCATTACCCCTTTCCTCCCCCTCTCCCCCACTCCTCTCAATCCCCACTTATCTCAGTGGAGAAAATATCATCCTCAGCCTTTGATCCTCTGAAGTGCCGCGGGAGTCCTCTCTAGGAAAGACGATCGTCTTTACATTTAATGCCTTTCTTTCGTCTTCCTCCTTCGAAATTACGTTTCTCTTTGGAAAGAAGTAGGCCTCGGTTATGCTTATTGCTCTCCCAGAAGGATACCTGTTACATTGGCAGCCCTTAATTTGCACGCTTACATTCTAAAAGCATGATTATACAGTCCTCCGTAACTGTGTGCATTAGCGCGACGTTGACGTCTGGTATGGATCGATAGCAACTATCTGACGCGTTGAACCGTTCTGTTGACCTTGAACAACGCTTGCTATGTAATAACGTGGAAATCCATGGTGTTCCAACCAGAAGTGATGAAAATTTGATGGAAGTAGTCAATAATATCTGTGCTGCATTAGACGTTGAATTAAGTGAAAGCCAAATCGATTACTGCTACCGGTCAAAACAGAAGCCAAATGGGGAACCAGGAGGAATCCATGTTCGTTTTCTAAATCAGCACGTAAGAGATAACCTGTTGGCCAGGCACCGAGTCAAAAGAAACTTTTCTACTCAACACCTGACCTTTGACACCGTATCTCATAGGGATACGCCTGTTTACATCAATGAGGCCCTTTGTCCTGGCAGGCGTAAGGTATTTAATGCTGCTAGACAAGCGCAGAAAGAGAAGCACTATAAGGTTCTGTGGATACGTGGTGGCAAAATTTATTTGAGAAAAGTGGAAAAGGAGCGTTCAATTATTGTCACATGTATGGATGATGTAAACAATCTTTGATCTCCGCATTTGTAATACACCATGACCAATACTGACATATTGTTTAATACTATAGATAATGTCATTGTTATTCAACAGAATATACGGAGTATGAGGTCAAATTTTGATGTATTCATGTTACATGTAAATAATTTAACATTTAAGCCAACAGTAATGGTTCTCTCTGAGATATGGATAAAAGAATACGAAATTTCTCTCTACAAAATAGCTGGATATAACTGCTTTGCGCTATGTAAAGATGAAGAACGATCCAAAGGTGTAATGGTGTATATCTTGGACAGTATAAGTTGTACGACAAAACCAGTTACTACGGTAGCTTCGGATTGTGTCTTGCTTACTTTAAAAATAGACCTAATATCATTTGATTTATTATCCGTATATAGGCATCAAAATACATCTGAAAAACTTTTCTTTAGTGAAATGGAAGGCATTTTTAAAATTTGCAAAGGTAATCTAATAATTGTTGGAGATATGAACATAAATATATCTGCCACAACTAGTGTAACAGATGACTACAACAATTTATTGTCGTCGTATGGATTGCTTTCTCTAATTAACTGTCCAACCAGGATAGCAAGATCCTCAGCTACCTGTTTGGATCATGTACACGTCAGAATCGCCAATATGTACAGATATAATATAACTGCCGATGTTATTCACTTAGATATTAGTGATCATTCAATGACCAAATTGTCTATCTCAGCGAATGTTGACCATGTTGCAAACCGAGCAAATGTTAATCCCCATAAAACTAGAATAAACTTTGAAAATTTCAAAACTCTTGCTGACAACTCGGATTGGACTTGTATATTAAATGAGACAAATGCCACTAAAGCATTCAATACCATTATAGACAAATTAAAGCTGTGCCTTCAGTTGTCGACTTACATTTTCACGGAGGACAAAAAGCCCTTAAAGTTAAAGCCGTGGATGACAAATACCTTGCTCAAGATGATTGAAAGGAAAAAATACTTATTTGAAAAAAGTAGACGTCATTCCAGTAATGTAAACCTGAGAAATAACTACTTAAAGTATCGGAACCAACTGAGAAATAAACTTAGAGAAGCTTCCAATACCTACTACATGAATTGCTTTGCCTTGTGCCACAAAAAACCCAACTTACAATGGAAAATCTTCAAAGAAATGACAGGGGAAGAGAAATCAGGTGTAACTCTTCGATCCCTAAAAGTAAACGGTAAAGTCGTTGACGACGATCTGGAAATGGCAAGTGAGTTCAATACCTACTTTACCAGCGTTTCGGAATGTGCTAAATCCAAACATGACGCTCTCAAATGTTTATTTGTTACAAATCCATGTGATAGGAGGAGTATTTCTAAATCATTCTTCTTCGATCCTATACTTCCAGACGAAATAGTAAAGACGGTAAAATCCCTCAGAAATGGTACCTCTCCAGGAATTGATGGCATCAATGGAAATGTTTTAAAACTAGTTATTGAAACAATAGCGCCAGCACTGGCATACGCTTGTAATTTGAGTGTTACTACTGGCGAATTTCCCAATGGACTGAAAAAAGCTGTAGTTATTCCTGTCTTTAAAAAAGGTGATCGAAATGAAATTCAAAATTATCGCCCTATCTCACTACTGCCCACCATATCAAAAATTTTTGAATCATTAGTTAAAAGGAGGCTTATTAGGTTCCTTGAAAAAGAAAACTTCTTTAGTAAGAACCAATATGGATTCAGATGTGGAAGGAGTGCGGAAGATGCCCTTATGAATTTTATGACAGAAATATACAATGAAATCAATTCAAATAATCGCACTGGGGGCCTATTCATAGACATAAGAAAAGCTTTTGATACCCTAGACCATGAAACACTACTGTCAAAGCTAAGTGACGCCGGAGTTAGAGGGTGCTCGTTAGCTTGGTTCAAAAGTTACTTAACAGAAAGATCTCAGTGCGTACGGGTAGGTAAGGCCTCCAGCAATTTTAAATTGGTGGAGACAGGGGTACCCCAAGGCTCAGTGTTTGGGCCTATTCTATTCCTTATTTACATAAATGATTTGTGCAATTATGAATTTCAAGGATCAGTTACCGCTTTCGCCGATGATGTGGCCTTGTGCTATAGTGAAAGTAACTTTAACACCGTCGCAAAAAATGCACAAAGAGACTTAAATGTTCTACGTAGATGGTTTGACTACAACGGCCTTGAACTAAGTGATAAAACCAAATTTATGGCATTTGATCCAAGTAATTGTTATAAACTTATAGTTAATTTAACGTATCATGATGTAGACTGTCCGAAACAGGGTTGCGGGTGTAAAAATATCGACCAAGTAGACAGTATAAAATATTTGGGTATCACCATTGATACATTTCTAAAATGGAAAAGCCATATAAATGAACTAGCAAAAACTCTCCGTTATTATGCTTCTAAATTGTACTTCATTCGAAACAGATGTCCTTTACCATTCCAAAAAACTCTATACGAAGCACTTGTAGGCTCGAGATTAGGGTATGGACTGATTTGTTGGGGAGGAGCTTACAATAATTCCCTGCAGCCGGTCGTTTCAATGCAGAAAAAGATAGTTAGAATTATAACTAATAGTAAGAAGTGTGAACATACATACCCAATATTTGTTCAATTACAGCTTCTACCCATAAAACATATGTTTATTTTTAAAGTGTTGAAAATGTTTTACTTAAAGAGTGGCAATTTGCCTGCGATAACTGGAAGTGACCATGTTTATGATCTAAGAAGAAAACTAGTTATACGACCTCCGAAACCAAATCTCACTCTGTATAAGAGATCCTTTGTATTCTTAGGTCCTAAAATATTCAACTTTGTACCGGAACATATCAAAACTACAGTTAATATAAACAAAACTTTCAGGTTGTTAAAAGAATGGATATTGTCACATGCCAAAATTGAAAATCTATCAGAGTTGTAATAATTTCTTACTATGTCAATTCATACTCACTGAATATCATGAATTAAGTTGTAACAAATTAAAATATTTTATGTATTATTACTATTAATGTACATACATGCAAAAGACAAAATTGGGTGTAGTTTCAGTAATGTAACAAACTTCCAGAGATTTATCATGTTGTCAATTACGAAATAATATATGGATATTATGTTTTGCATCAATGTACTTTACTATCTCTAAATGTTATTACCATTGTAAAAATGAAAAATTTACATTATGAGCAAAGTTTAAATGTTCC
This sequence comes from Platycnemis pennipes, assembly GCA_933228895.1. Classification (NCBI taxonomy): domain Eukaryota; kingdom Metazoa; phylum Arthropoda; class Insecta; order Odonata; family Platycnemididae; genus Platycnemis; species Platycnemis pennipes. The sequence continues at coordinate 10,906,741 of OW121850.1, read as the reverse complement.
TAGCTGTTTTTTTTTCTTATGCTTTGGAAAACTGATTTTGTAAATTGCCAGCAATGCTATTTAGTTACGGAAGGCAGTCTCCACACAGGTGACACCTTTGAGACTGCCTAAAGCTCCAAATCACCTGTTTAAAAATTATGTATGTAACTGTGGAGTAAATAAATATTATTATTATTATTATTATTATGTCATGTTCTCACCCTCCGTGTGAAATAGAGCTGATGATATGTCAAACTGGAGTTGGTAGTGAGGCGGAATTTTTAAAGGAAAATTGGTGTCGGGTAAGTTGTTAGAAAATAAGATGAGATAATTAGTCAGGTTTCAACCAGGAAAAAATCGTCTGCCTTGCCACAAGGAAGTCGAGAAGTTTGTACGAGAAATCAGCTACTTTTCCCTTGTTAGACCTCATTTGGAATATGCTGCCAGTGTATGGGATCCCTACGAAATCGGTCTAAATAATGAACTTGAACGTGTGCAGTAAAGATCGGCAAGATTTGTAAAGGGACGGTACGATAACCTTATTAGCGTAACCAGTCTATTAAATGCAGTAAAATGGGAATCATTGTCAGAACGCAGGTTGAAATTCAGACTTAATCTCTTAAACAAATTCCAAGACTATATGTTCAGAGATGATGTGAAAAATATTTTGCGATCCCTACCTTACTACGGTAGACTGGACCATAATCACAAAATTCGAGAAATTGATTGCCGAACTGACAGATTCAAAATGTCCATTTTTCCACGCACAATTAGGGATATGAACAACTTTAAATATATCTAATTGTAGTTGCTGCATGTTGGTATAAGGACTTGAAGCTAACCCAACTAACAGTATGTTTTTGCATGTTTACTATGCTATTTTTATCTTTTTTAAATAGTGAAGTTTAGAAAAGTATAATAATACTTATCCTTTTTTATGCGTGATATGTAGTGCAATTTTGGTGGGAATTCACCCCCTGCCACACACCTTTATGGTGGCTTGCAGGGTTTTATGTAGATGTAGATGAAGTCGTAAGCCTTGATTTTTTAAAGCGCCTGGTCAGACATCAGGGTTATCCGGGCTCGTAATGTGGTCGTAGGTAAATAGGGGTGAAAGAAGAGAGTGTGAGGGTGAAATGAGACTGCTGGAGAGGCCTAAAGAGTGTCGACTTCAAAGGAAGTAAATGATTTATGCAAACATCTCTTCTTTCACCAGTCCTTTCTCAGCGACTCACTCATTTTTATAGCTCTAAAATAAATATTAATATTCTACTAAATGATTCTATCTGCTGAATATTTATCTATAACCACATAGTTCCCTGCAAGCCAATGTAAGGGTGTGTGGCATGGGTTGAACCATCATCAGACATGAATTATCAATCACAGAAAAAAACCACTTATTACCATGTAGACGTGCCAAGAAACTACCCCGTTTAAAAACTACTTTTGTGAAATCAAGGGTGACAATACTACCACCCTGAGTAAAATATTAAGCATGCAGTCACGAAGCATGTGAAATGTTGGCTGATTTTTTGTCTTAGGCCAAAGTAATGTGACACAAAATGTGTATTTGCGCTCATCGATGGTGTATGGTTTTATCGAGTCCATTTTACCTTCGCGATCGGCATATCTTGAGAATTTGACAAATGAATACAAGTATGCCTAGCAAGTATTTTTCTTTTCGTTTCATGATAGTAAAGGTCTTAGCGACAAGAGACTATATGAGGCATATAGTCATAGAAGACATAGAAAGCATTCGGTATGTGGACGGTGCTAATACTAGGTCCTTACAGTATTTTGCTTTAGTACCAGTCTACTGCACCGTGTATAGATGCTAAGATTTTGCTCTCGCAATTTACTACATCACGGAATTTCGAGGACTTCAAATCATGTTTATAGAATCTTTTCCACGTACAAAACCTATACCTGTCTCGAAACGGAGTAAAATTGTTAGTCGAGAGAATTATTCTAAGAGCTTACCTATGCATTTTTTCCACCCAGCATGTAGACTTTAACATATTTGTTGCCAGCCGGGAATATATATAAAGGATTTTTTACAGCCATATTTCCAGGCGTTTTGGACTCTTTTCTTGTTCAATCAAGGTCGCATATCAGTCCTTTCATGGATCATATATTTCCATGCTTTCTATTGAAATTTTATTTGCACGGATGCCTTTACTTCAATGTTCATTTTTCCATTAATATGATTTATTTATAATTGTAGGATTTTGTTGGGATATTTATTCTCAAAGTGAATTCCTTCCTTGTGCCCCTTTACGTCCTAAGATATTCCCAATCTTAGCTAACTCTTTCCTCTTGCTTTTGACGGACTTTGAACTCCAGATTTTCTCCCATACTATCTTCTAAATTTAATCCCATGTAAGACGATGTTATCTCCGAAGTATTTTTCTTGCACTTACTTAACCCTCTTCCATTATTCTCATAATACTGCTGCACTTTTTCAGTACAGTACAGGCGTAAGCCATATTTGGAATTTGAGTACAGCTCTCTCTGCAATCGAGCATTTGTCATGTGCTTTCTCTTCTTTTTGCTTGAAGATCGCTCCTGAAATAGTTCACTAGACGCATCGAGCGCCTTATCTGGTTAGGGATTCACTCTTTTGATGAGACGAATTTTTCCTGGGAATCGAATTCGATGGAATTCCTCATGACCCTTTCCTAAGACCTCGTTTGAACCGAATCAAATCCTGCTTCACCAGTTCGAATGGAATGTGGAGATGAGGGAGTGGGGGTGGGTTGCTGTGGGGACGCGGCACCCATGTGTCGCTTAGAGGAAACAGATGAGACCCTAGAGAGGGTGGGGGATCCTTAATGTGGAGGGTTGGTTGCCATGAGCGGCTAACGACACAAACTCTCTTCTATGTAGCGTTCTCCTGTGGCAATTATTTTTTGGCACATACATATAAATGTAGCATATTTTCAGTGATAATGTTAAAAATATATTGCGAACCCCAACATACTATGGTAGACTGGACCATAATCACAAAATTAGAGAAATAGATTGCCGAACTGACAGATTCAAAATGTCCTTTTTTCCTCGTACTATTAGAGATATGAATAACGGTAAATATATCCAGTACGAGTTTAGCAATGGATAACATTGGTAGCTGCATGTTGGTCTTTTCAAGACTGTTGTCAAGAAAAGTTGTCAAGGACTTTTAGCTAACCCAACTAACGGCATGTTTTTGCATGTATGCTTTGTTATTTTTATCTTTTTTTTAAATAGCATAGTTTTGAACAGTACCTCTACCAGTACTAATCCTTTTTTATGCATGATATGTAGTGCATGTTTGGTGAGAATTCACCCCCTGCTACACACCTTTATGGTGGCTTGCAAGGTATTATGCAGATGTAGCTTTTTTATCTTTTCGCTTTGTTGCCGCCTAAGAGAATCGTGCTAAATATTCGCGTCGATGAACTATATTTGAATATTTGCATGGCTTTTATACTTTTTTCGCAAACCTTACCTCCCTATTTTTTTACAAGCCCCACTATGTGCCTAACACCAGCCTATTCCTCTTATTTACGAAAGAAGGCATCTTCCTTATCAAATAAGTTTAATAATAAAAAACTTATTTAATTATGTTATTCCACCATATAACGCCTGAAACGTCTCTTTTTAAAGGAATCTTCCGTTTTATTAAACACAATGAACTGAATTTTAACGATTTTCCTGGTACATGGAGTTCCTTTTCAATTCTCTTTTGATGTCCACTTGTATCCTAATTAATTTAATCTTGATAACTTATGTTGTATATCTTTAAGCAACGTGTCGGTAAACTACACTCGCATTCTTGGAGTAGTTCGGGGGAAATGATAATCTGGCCTCGTAAATTATTCATAATTTACTGGTGATGTAAAATTTAATTTAAGAAAATATCCTGTTTTCCTTTTATTTTTTACTGCTGCTATAGGGCACTACAATGCGTGAGTTTCCCTACGGGCATAAACCTACATCTACACGATACCCTGCAAGCCACCACGAGGGTGTGTGGCAGGGGGTGAAGATCACCAAGCATGCACTACCGACATGCAAACAAGTAACTTTATGACTTTACGTAAAACTTCAACTGTTGCAGGGTCTACTTTGTGGAATGACGGCATGATGGGAGAAATGATTCACTTCGTACTTGTTCCACGAATTTATTTGAACCCAACCGGTTTCGACGGTAGCGGTAGTCATCATCAGGGGTACAATCTCAAGGGTCTCAGAGGTCAAGGGGAGATTGTACCCCTGGTGATGACGTGCTAACGTCGAAACCGGTTGGGTTAAAATAAATTCGCGGAAAGAGTACAAAGTGAATCATTTCCCCCATCAATCAACAATAGGGTCTAAGGGTCTAGGGTATACCTTGGAAACGTGTCAAAACCCGTACGACATCGTAACCGTTCAAAGAGAAAACAGCAGACCGCACCGGTATTCAAACAGCCTGTAAGATCAAGTTATTGAAAGCACTCAGTTCAATCAAAGCAAGCTCTATAGCGACCAAAGCGTGCGGAGTTGAAGGCTTTTTTTAACCACCAGAAATAGGTATGCGATACTAAGGAAGAATACGAAGGAAGTCATCCGTATTTGTGGTCCACTACCTCTTGTCTTCACTGAGTATATCAACAACAAAAGTGATCCATGCGAAAGGTGCGCATTTAGAACCAGCCACTTTGAAATAATTTAACTTCTTCTCAATTGAATTGAATTGAATCAACTCCAGCGATGGGAGCTCCGTCGTTCGTCAGCCCACTCGGAGCATATATCAAGCGTTCGTCCATCGTGAATAATCTCTTAAAGGGGTGAGCGCATGCCCATCAGCGGCATCCGCTCGGGCTATAAAATTGAATTAAGGTGGAAGAGTTCCTGCGATCGTTGAGTATTATCTATGCTTGGATGAAGACCGCATCTCGCAATCGATATCTATGAGAAAAAATGGAACATACACTGAGCCTTTATCTTTCGCATAGCTCCTGGGTGAATTGTTCGTCACCGCGCTACAATTTCAGCAGTAATTTAAGCATCCTTATATTGATATTGGGAATTTTCATTGTACTTTTTAGCGAAGTTCATTTATAGAATTTAATTATTTAATTTCATCATCATCAAGGGTCAACAATCGTAGGATTGGTTTGACGCAGCCCTCCACTTGATTCTTCTATCGGCGAACCTCTTCATATTAACGTAGCTCCTCTCTTTCACGTCCTTTACGACCTGTTCTATGTAACTCATACGAGGCCTGCCTTTTCCATTCTTCCCGTTCACTTTTCTTTCGACGATTGTCTTCATCAGGCCGTCGTGTCTGTGGCCGATTAAGTTGTCCCTTCTTCTTTTTATAGTTTTCAGCAGACTTCTCTTTTCTTCCACTCTTCTTAGGACTTCTTCATTTGTCACTCGGTCTATCCATTTTATCTTCATCATTTTTCGATAGCATAATATTTCGAATGCTTCCTCCCTTTTTTTCTCCACTGCTGTCATCGTCCATGCCTCACTGTCGTAAAGAAACATGTTCCTGACATACGTTTTGTTGAATTTTTTCCTTACTTCTGAGCTTGTATTTCCGGCTGTAAGTAGATTCTTCTTTTGATAGTATGCCCTCTATGCCTGTGCTATTCTACTCACTATTTCTTTCTTGCTTCGACCATCGTTGTTTACTCTGCTTCCCAGGTAACAGAACTCTTTCACCTCTTCCAGTTTCTGTCTTTAGCATAACGTTGGTTTTGGCCTCCTCTCTCTTGCTGCACACCAATATCTTAGTTTTCTTCTTATTGATCTTCAGATGATAACTGGCGATTGTCCTTTCCATTGTTGTTAGCATGTTATTCAGCTCCTTCTCTGTATCTGCTATGAGAGCTATGTCATCAGTGAATCGTGATTTCGTCAGGGAGGTGCAAGGCCATAAGTCTACCGTACATTTACTAAAAAATGATAGAGGTGAAATGACCACAAACACACTCGACAAAGTTAACTTGCTAAATTCCTTCTTCCAAACCGTTTTTAACCCACCTTCCGGCGATCCAACTGTCGTGTTACCTGACCTCTTTCAGCGGCTGATGCAACCAATAGAAATTTCCTGTAATGGTATTGAAAAGCTACTCAAAGATATCAGTCCCAACAAATCTCCTGGCCCTGATCAAATTCCCTCCCGCGTGTATAGTGAGGTAGCTTCCGAAATTTCTCCCTACCTTCAAATAGTATTGGTTAGAGGTACTCAGGTGGGGACTACCGACGGTCAAGCTTGCTAATGACGGTCATACCTCGACTCCGAGCCTAATCCGACCCTTCGCGAGCGACCCGAGACCCTCACCGAGGCCCGTCTCTCCACGGGTGGTCATAAGGCTGAGCTCGCCCGATTGCAGTTAAATTTTAACTTCATAAACTATAATTGTTGTAAACCATGTATTAGTTTTTTAGTGCTCTCCATTTCAAATAGATCACATTCCTTTTTTGATCGATCCTCTACGATAAAAAATAAGATTTTTTGTAAAATAAACGGAAACCATAGTTCAAGCTTGGCAACGCTGTAGCGAAACACGTGGTTTTCCCGAGAGAGAGATGATCGGAATGGAACGAAGGAATCTCACGGGCCTAGGAATCTTACGGTGTAAAGGAGGAGAAGAGAATGAAGGTAAATGTGGAAAATTAAGTACCTACTACGTGCGATGCATGTGTTCAAGTGTCTACTAATAAATTCTTTTCCCGAATTAAAAGAATACCCTGCAAGCCAACATAGAGGTGTGTGGCTAGGGGTGAATGCACACCAAACATACATTACATATCATGCATGAAATGGATGCAAACTCATATTTTATTCGTATTTATACTATTGGATATGTCCTATATGGTAAGTCGAAATCACCGATATAGATATGGTTGAAAGTCACTAAATACTGTTAAAGGCATCGGTTCAAATATTGTCTTGGAGTTCAGTTAAGAGAATAAGTCCAAATTTCAACCCTAGATCTGATAATGATTCCCAGTTATTTAAGCCTATTTCGTAGATCACTGTAGGTCTTTTTTAGAATAGAGAGTAGGGCAATGAGTAGGTGAAATAGTGGGACATTACATAACTTACCATTCACCTGGAAAGCAAGGAATAACGAGTTGATCAGGCAACACAGTAGAGGTTTAGCGGGACGGAAGAAAGCAGAGAAAAAAGAAAAACATATAAATCAAAATAACACCCATGCGTTTCCAAACCGTAACTTTCCCAATAATTTAGAAAACAGTAGCCCCACAAATACAATAAGCGGCCATATTAAAATATAGGAATTTCCAGTAGTGGTAGTTAACTGTCGTAGTTTAATAAGCTAGATATCCGAATTCTGACACCTTATAGAGAGTACTAATTCTGCCAGCAATATAGGAACGGAGAGTTTGTTAACAAGCGATATTGCTGATAGTGAAATTTTTCCCGTAAATTTCAGGGTATACAGGAGAGATCAAGAGGGTCGGCCGGGAGGGGGAGTATTTATCGCAGTTAAGAACACAATAGTCAGCAAAATGGAAGTGATTCCAGATAATATAAAAGAAAGTGTATGGTGTGGTGGCTAATGGTGGCTAAATCGAAAGTGTTATATGTTTGTGCCTCCTATAGACCACCCCATTCCGATGTTCACTCATTATTTGAACTCGAGAAACAGATCAGGTTTCTCGAGTTCAAATATCATATTTCCCATGGCAACGAACGACAGATTATTTTATGTGGAGATTTCAATACACCATCGATAGATTGGAAAACATGTAGTCATTAGTCTGGGAAGAGGGACAAAGAAATCTGCGAGTCAACCTGTTCGCATCGTACGCACTACATCAGATTGTCACCTTGCCTACACTGTAAAAAGTTGATCTGATTTTCAGTGCGATCTGAATTTAAGCGCTGTCTGGTTGTAAGGCAGGAACACGGATTTAAGGTGCGGAAGAGGCAGGAACATGGATGGTTGGTACACGAGCAGTTAAGCAGGAAGCAGAGGGAGCAGTATTCAGGATGGTCTGATTTTCAGTCGTTCACCTGCCTTATTTTTAGACAAGATATTACTGCTGAATTTCAACATACCCTGTCTTAAAATTGTTGCATCTGAAATTCAGATCGCTTTTGTACCTTATAATCAGATCTACTTTTTACAGTGTAATAGAGGGGAGGATGTTCTCGATTTACTTGCCACAATTATCCCTTAAAAATTATTAAAGTTGAAAATGTCGATAAAATAAGTGACCACAAGGTAGTATACGCTAAATTTTCCCTCAATACTGAAAAAATTTTTAATTGAAAAGAAAGATTTACCTTTTTAGTAAAGCAGATTTTAACGGATTTAGGCGTGACTTACAGAGTACTTTTCAAAAATTCGAGAGCATCAGCAAAAATAGTGATACAAACAATACATGGAAACAGTTCTTCCAAATTACGCGGTCACTTGTCACTTCTTACAGATAAATGCCTCATTAGTATAAGAGTGAGAATAGGGAACCAAGGTGGTACAACGCGCAGGTTAGAAAATGTTTAAAACACCGACAAGTTAGCCACGCGAAACTAAGAAAATGAAGAAAAATGTGGCTAATAGCAATCTAAAAAATACTATCGAACATTTTAAAATGTGTAAAGCAGCTGCATGAACAGCCCTTAGAAAAGCCTTTAGTGAATTCAAGAAAAGAGTACTCGGGAGAACAAGCGAAATCCGAAAGCATTTTGGTCATATGTTAGGGAAGTAAAAGGAACTAAGAGTCAACGGTTAAGTCCTTGAAAAATGACAGGGGCGAAATAGCAACTTCCAATTTAGATAAAACTAATTTGTTGAATTATTTTCTCAGAGCGTTTTTAATCAATCTAAACTTTTGTACAAATTCCTTTTGTACATTAATGATATCCATAAGGTGGTAAAAAGTAACCTTCGTCTATTTGCCGATGACGCAGTAGTGTACAGGGAATTCTATGCCCAAATGATAGAGAATATTTAAATATTGACCTACAAGCAATTGAAACTTGGTGTGATACATGGCAGTTAGAATTAAACTTTAAAAATGTCTTGTAATGAATTTTTGGAAAAAGAATAGCTCTCCTCCTAGCACTTACAAAATAAGTAATAATGAATTAACAAACGTGGAATCCATTAAATATCTTGGAATAAGACTGACACATGATCTTTCCTGGGGTAAACACATTCGTGAAATAATGGGTCAAGCGAATCGTAAACTGGGATTCGTCAAAAGAGTACTGGGTAAATGTGACGATCATGTACGAGAAATCAGCTACTTTTCCCTTATAAGACCTCATTTGGAATATACTGCCAGTGTATGGGATCCCTACGAAATCGGTCTAAATAACGGACTTGAACTTGTGCAGCGAAGATCGGCAAGATTTGTAAAGGGACGGTATGATAACCTTATTAGCATAACCAGTCTATTAAATGTATTTAAATTGGGAATCATTGTCAGATCGCAGGTTGAAATTTAGACTTAATCTATTAAACAAATTCCAAGACCACATTTTCAGTGATGATGTTAAAAATATTTTGTGGACCCCAACTTACTATGGTAGACTGGACCATAATCACAAAATTAGAGAAATAGATTGCCGAACTGACAGATTCAAAATATCCCTTTTTCCTCGTACTATTAGGGATATGAATAACGGTAAATGTATCCAGTAAGAGTGTAGCAATGGATAACATTGGTGGCTGCATGTCGGTATAAGGACTTATAGCTAACCCAACTAACGTCATGTTTTTGCGTGTATGTTTTGCTATTTTTATCTTTTTTTAAATAGCGTAGTTTTGAAAAGTACCTATACAAGTACTTATCCTTTTTTTATGCATGATATGTAGTGCATGTTTGGTGAGAGTTCACTTCCTGCCACACACCTTTATAGTGGCTTTCATGGTATTATGTAGATGTAGATGAACCCCTGCGCATTATGCGAGGTTTCATCACATTAACAAGATTAAGGACATACATTGTCGTACGGATTAACTTTTTTAGACTGGTTAGACTGACAGAGGATATTTATGACTCAGAAATGTGTCCCAACTCTTTTAAAATATATGTAAAATACAGACAAAACCGGAATGTGGTGGTGTTTTCATTCCAGTCAAGAACTCATTATTAGCAAAGCAGTAATATTTCCCGACAACCTCTTGGAATATGTTTGGTGTTCATTAACATGCACTACATGAAAATCAATATCTTTCTGCGCATTCTATAAGCCCCCAAATACTGATGTTGTTTCACTATTAGAACTGGGAAGGCAGATAAATGCTATAATGTCCCGTAAGAGCGAGCGTAATATAATAATAGGTGGAGATTTTAATGCTCCCTCCATAGATTGGATCACTCACTGCTTTAAAGCTAGAGCAAGATTACATCTACATCTACATCTACATAATACCCTGCAAGCCGCCACAAGGGTGTGTGGCAGGGGGTGATTTCTCACCAAACATGCACTACATGTCATGCATAAAAAAGGAATAGTATTAATATATTAGTCAGAACTACACTGTTTAAAAAAGATAGAATAGATTGTAGGTCAATATTTAAATATTCTTTATCGTTTGGGCTTAGAATTTCCCTGTACACAACTGCGTCATCGGCAAATAGACGAATCTTACTTTTTACCACCTTACTGATATCACTAATGTACAGAAGGAACAGGAGTGGACCTAACACACTACCTTGTGGGACACCCGAAGTGACTTCAATTTTCGGTGAGGTTACACCGTCCAAAACAACCCTTTGAACCTGATCATGTAGAAAATCACTTATCCATGATAAAATGTTACTGTCTAGCCCATAAGACTTTAATTTCAAAATTAGTTTGCTATGAGACACCTTGTCAAAAGCTTTTTTGAAATCTAGAAAAACAGCATCCACTGGAATATTATTTTCGCCAGAAACTAAAATATCGTGGGAAAAGAGAGCAAGTTGAGTTTTTGAGAGAGGGAAATTCTAAGCCCAAACGATAAGCAATATTTAAATGATGACCTACAAGCAATCGAAAATTGGTGTGATACAAGGCAGTTAGAATTAAACTTGAAAAAATGTGTAGTAATGAATTTTTGGAAAAAGAATAGTTCTCCTTCTAGCACATACAAAATAAGTAATAATGAAATAACAAACGTGGAATCCATTAAATATCTTGGAATAAGACTGACACATGATCTTTCCTGGGGTAATTTTCACAATATCAACTGAAACAGACGTTAACGGACTCACAATAGAATCACAATAACCAGAGAACATTAACATGGTTAACTGCTATATTTGAATAATTACTGACTCGTTTTGGCTGAGCAAAATTATGAATAAGGATAGATTTTAGAAGTAAACACGGTTTTTTTTTCTTTCAATTGATATTCAGAATTTCTGTATTTTGGTAAATATATATCATCGCTCATCAGAACGGCAATATGGCGAGACCATATTTCCATTATGTCCAAGATATCTCCTGTACGTTTTAACATATTGAATGAATGAATGAATGAAATATTTATTAATGCTCTGGGGTAACCCATAAGAGCAAATACATTATAACAAAAATGCACATTCTGCTCAAATAAACACAATTCAGAATTACACATACATAATTAACATAATAAATACAGAAATTAGACCAGTTAAACGCCAAAATATATTAATGAACGAAATTGACACAATTTAATGTCGATTATTTAAATAGAAATACAATTTCATTTTGAAGGATTGGAGGGAGGAGGAGGATTTAATGTGGAGGGGCAGCGAGTTCCAAAATCTGGAAGCCGTTATAAGGAAGGAATTAAGGTAGACGTTGGTACGAGCATATGGAATGTGAAAAAGGCTAAGGTCGGTGCGAGTTATTCTTTGAGAAACACATGACCTAGGAGTGAAGAGGTTAAGTAGGTACTCAGGATTTCGATTGCGGAAGAGGGAGAAGAGGAAAGACCCCATGAAGTATTTCCTTCGGGAGTCAAGTGGTAGCCAATTCAGCTCAGCTGCGTACTTAGATACATGATCATCTCTGCGTAGGTCGAATATAAATCTAATACAACTGTTAAGTAATCGCTGAAGATGCATATTTAGAGTATTTGTTAAATCACTATAGACTAATATACAGTAATCCATAATTGGAAATATAAGTGAAGTTACAAGCATAACTCTGGTAGAAAAAGGAAGATTTTTCTTATGCAACTTGAGTAAATAGAGAGTCTTATTACCTTTATTACATATTTCAAGAACATGCTGATCCCAGGACAAGGTTGATGATAGAGTAAGTCCCAGGTAACGAACAGTCTTTTTGATTTGAACAGTAGTCGAACTAACACGCAAAGGTGGAAGGCGATCATAAACAATACTGTTTAAAAGTCTAATATTACCAAAAATGATTGCTTGCGTTTTGATTGGGTTTAACTGAAGGCAGTTGATTTTGGCCCACTCGCCGATAGAACAAATATCACAGTTAATTTCATCGATGTAATGTGGGAGTTCATCAAGAGGGGAATGAATGTAAATTTGTAAGTCATCCGCATAAAGCATATACTTAGAATATTTAATACTTTTTGGCAAGTCAAGGGTGTACAATGTAAACAGAAGAGGTCCGAGGACAGAGCCTTGTGGGACACCGCATGAGACCGGAAGCCAAGAGGATAACTCGTCTCCGGGGCCCTTTACAGCTTGAGTTCTCCCGGTCAAATATGAATTAAACCAATTTAAGGCGGAGCTGGAAAGATTCAGGGATTTCAGTTTGCGTAAGAGTAATGTATGATTGACACGATTAAAGGCCTTACTAAAATCGAATAAAACCATTATTGTTACCAATTTTTTATCAGTGGCTAGACGAATATCATTTGTAACCTTAAGAAGGGCAGTCTGGGTACTGAATCCCTTACGGAAACCCGATTGGAAAGGATCAAGTTTACCAGATGATATAAGGAAATCAGTAAGTTGAGAGTGAACAATCCTTTCCAATACTTTCGATAGAGCACTGAGAATAGAAATAGGTCTGAAGTCAGAAGAAGTAACAGGTTTCTTTACCTTTTGAAAGGGAATAATAATTCCTTTTTTCCATGCAACTGGAAATTGACCATGTGACAAAGAATAATTAAAAATCTCAAGGATACATGGAAGCAGGACTTCAGTGGCTTTATGGACAAACAGTATTGAAATTTGATCATTACCTGGAGAGTTAGATTTAGTCTGCTTTAAGTACTTCAAAGCAACCTCCCATGTAATGTGATGAAAATAGAAATTATTTGAATCGAAAGGGACGTGGAGATACTCTGAAGTTAAATCATCTGAAGGAGAGCTAGTAGTATCATCTGACAAGGAAATGAAATATTGATTTATTTCATCGATGGAAATTTGACTCGGGAGTGTATTTGACTGCTTGCGTATCAGTCCTAGGTTCCTGAGTTCACGCCAGGCAGTCTTTTGGTCCACGACTTGAGTGAGTTTTAGGGTGTAGTATTGACTCTTTGCTTCGGTAATGCGGGCTTTGACCAAGTTCCGAGAAACCTTGAACGCTTGAAGGTTGGCAGGTGTTCTAGTACGATTATAGGCACGACGAAGTGTGTTACGTACCCTTATTAATTTTTGGATTTCATCATTAAACCATGGTGCTTGTATGCGCTTAGGATAGCATGTCACTAGAGGAGCTCGGACATTAATACATTTCAACAACTGTGAGTTAAAATAATTTACCTTCACATCAATGCAGTCGGACTTGAAAATCTCACTCCAGTCCATAACCGCTAAATCGTTTTGGAAATGTTGTTCGTTGAAGTTTTTAAGCCTTCGATAATTGAAGGGCTTAGGGGGAAAAGAATAAGATTTAAAACGATAGGAAATTTGGATTAGATCATGTGCTGACAAAAAAGGAACAGGCATTTGAGAGTATGAAGTAACTTTATCAGGGTCGTCGACAATAAATAAGTCAAGTAGCGTATGACTTGTTGCCGTGTGGTGTGTCGCTGTAAAAGGAACAATGTGAAGGTTATTAGAAAAGGTAAAATTTCTAATGAACTGACTATCAAAATTATTCTTAAGGAGATCCGCATTGAAATCTCCGACTATTACAACATTGTTATAAGTAGGAGTGAAACGAAGACATTCATTTTCAAATACACTCATATGTCCAATTTTAGGGGGACGATAAACAACACATAATAGTAATTTTGAAGAATTCAGGTTAGTGATTTCGACAATCAAATATTCAGGTTGAGAGCAATACACTGGAGGGGAGGCAGCTAGGACAGAGATCTGGAGATCATGGCGAATATAAAGGCCCACCCCACCTCCCAATTTGCCGAGACGGTCGTGCCTTATAAGATTAAAATTTGGCATAGACACTAATTCATCCGGGATATTTGGATTTAACCATGTTTCAGTGAGGCAGACAATATCATAGGAAGAATTTGAAAAATTAAATACAAATTCATCAATGTGGCCAAACAAGGATTGACAATTTACACAACATATCTTAATACAGTTAGATATAAGGACATCACGCACACGATGGTTACCGGTGGAACAATTACTTATATCCTATTTCAGCTTTTCAATATCTTCTTCTGAAGAAATGGTGATACGCTCGGATCCGTCTTCTTTCCGGGCATATATTCGACCATTACGCACCCATAAGAACTTAATTTTCCCACTTCTTTTTAATTCACGTGCCACTGAGTATAATTTTCGGTAATAAGAGGTGAAAGATTCGTTCACATATACTGGTACCGCTGGGGAGATAGTGAAGCCTATATCTGTAGAAGTTAAGTTCCTTTTAACCTTGCGAGCAGCAACGATCTTGGTGGCAAATGCATTCCGAAGAAAGCGGACTATCACAGGGGTGGATGAGCCGGACCCATTGCCGCGAGGTTTAGGACGGTACGAGTAGTCGAGGTCAGTGACATTGATTTCCACACCAAGCGCACGGCCAATGTTGCACACGATTGATTCGATAATTTCACCTTCGACGAAGGGAACACCACGAAATTCAACTACATTCCGTAGACACTCTTGCTCGGCCCTATTAAATTGAATTTGCAGATTTGACACTCGGTTTGAGATCAAAACATTCTCATCACGCAGGTTGTCCAAACGTTGCGTGAGACTAGTAAGGGAGGTCGTGATACCTTTAAGAGTTTCCGCATGATCAGTTATGGACTTCTGGATGTCGGAGAGGGTCGATTTCAAGTCCAAGTAATCCACTTGGAGTTGCTTCACCCTGTCAAGGAGCTCCTTGACCAGGGCAGCCAGGGATCCATCAGAGCTTCTCTCCGGGCCAGTTCTTATAGGCGTCGAGTCACTGCGAGAAGCACGCAACCGGGAGGTGCAGGAATCGCACACCCAGGCTTTTTGGAGATCTTCAAGCGCTTGCAAGTCTCCATCGGACACAGCAACACAGGGCGGATGGAAGTAGGTATTGCACTCGCCACAGTTGAATATTCAACCCAAGCGAGGGATAGTTCACGTACATCTACATCTACATAATACCCTGCAAGCCACCACAAGGGTGTGTGGCAGGGGGTGATTGCTCACCAAACATGCAACACATATCATGCATAAAAAAGGAATAGTATTAATATAGTAGTCAGAACTACACTATTTAAAAAAGATTGCAAAGAAAACATGCAAAAACATTCTGTTAGTAAGGTTAGCTTTAAGTACTCATACCAACATGCAGCTTACCAATGCTATTCATTGCTACTCTCCGATAGGGCATATTTACCGTTATTCGTATCTCTAATTGTGCGAGGGAAAAAGGACATTTTGAATCGGTCAGTTCGGCAATCAATTTCTCTAATTTTATGATTATGGTCCAGTCTGCCATAGTAAGTTGGGGTTCGTAAAATATTTTTAACATCATCACTGAAAATATTGCCTTGGAATTTGTTTAAGAGATCAAGTCTAAATTTCAAGCTGCGATCTGACAATGATTCCCATTTCAATTCATTTAATAGACTGGTTACGCTAATATAATTATCGTATCGTCCCTTTACAAATCTTGCCGATCTTCGCTGCACACGTTCAAGTTCATTACTTAGACCGATTTCGTAGGGATCCCATACACTGGCAAGCGTCCATTCCTCAGCGAGGTGGCTGCGAAAATGTGTTTGACCCCTGACAATGCGAATGATTAAAACTACGGTGTCCCGTCAAAATCACCACTGGAGAGAAACTGGAGATAAACCATATCCGTTACTCATCCCAGGAATGGTGATAGAGTTAAACGATGATATAAATTGGGAGCAAATGCGGTAGGCGAGCCAAATGCATTGAGGTGGTTATCGGGCCACTGGGGAATTAAGGCCGCTGCGGTCCTCATCGTGCTAGCCCCTTGCTCAGAGATGTGACAAGGGCAGGCATAAACAAGAATAAATCTACATCTACATAATACCCTGCAAGCCACCATAAAGGTGTGTGGCAGGGGGTGAATTCTCACCAAACATGAACTACATATCATGCATAAAAAAGGATTAGTATTTATATAGGTACTGTTCAAAACTACTCTATTTAAAAAAAGATAAATATAGCAAAGTATGCATGCAGAAACATGCTGTTAGTTGGGTTAGCTTTAAGTCCTTATACCAACATGCAGCGACCATTGTTATCCATTGCAACACTCGTATTGGATATATTTGCCGTTATTCATATCTCTAATAGTACGAGGAAAAAAGGACATTTTGAATCTGTCAGTTCGGCGATCAATTTCTCTAATTTTGTGATCATGGTCCGGTCTACCATAGAAAGTAGGGATTCGCAAAATATTTTTTTTACATCATCACTGAAAATATGCTCTTGGAATTTGTTTAAGAGATTAAGTCTTAATTTCAACCTGCGATCTGACAATGATTCCCAATTTAATTCATTCAATAGACTGGTTACCCTAAAATAATTATCGTATCGTCCCTTTACAAATCTTGCCGATCTTCGCTGCACACGTCAAATTTATAATTTAGACCGATTTCGTACGGATCAGCAGCACTGGCAGCATATTCCAAATGAGGTCTAACAAGGGAAAAGTAGCTGATTTCTCGCACATGATCGTCACATTTACCCAGTACTCTTTTGACGAATCCCAGTTTAGATTTGCTTGACCCATTATTTCACGTATGTGTTTACCTTTTTTTTTAACTTTTCTGTGATGAGGATGGAATTGATGAAGATAGGTGCTTGGAACGTTGATTCTGTAATGTTGGACCACTTGTATCCAATTCTGTAATCCTCGGTAACATGCGAGAACAGCCGACCGAAGCCGAACTTTTTTTTCGCTCTCTCTTCCCTAAGTCATCCAACGATTCCCCTCTTCCCGTCAACCATCTACCTAACAGCCAACGGAATAAAAAGAATTTCAGCAATCTAAAAAGCGATTCTTTGAGGCAAAAAGAACATAATAAAATAAGAAGAACAAGTACCAAAACACCAACACAAAATGTGTGGTTGATAATAGGAGAAAAACTTGGCATTTTTTCTCACAACATTTAATGACCCAACCGGTTTCAACACAGTCGTGTCGTTATCAAGGGACTAAAATGACAGAGTGTTGGGAATGCTTTAAATAGTTCACTTGATTGGGGGTGTTTATGTTTGTTTTAGAAGGGGAAGGAATTTGAAGGAACGCTGAGGTGTAAACTGGTTGAAGGTTAAGATGGTAAGGGAAGTGGGGAAATACATCATAGGAGGTAGGGGGAAAATATAAACAACAGGTTAGGTCGAATATTATTGGGTCGTGGCGAATAATGGAGTATACAAGAAAATGAGGTCAGAGGGGGATATTTGAAGTCTGTCAAATAATCTAAAAGGACAATATCGAGTGAATACCGTCGTTTAACAAATTTAAATTTCTCCAGGAAAAGAAGTTTATAACCTTTATCATGAGCATGTCAAATGCGTTTTTCCTTGAGTGCTAGCTTGCTGCATTTCGTGCGTGCTACTAAGCGGGCGACGAAGTTGGCTCCTAAGCTGGCTTCGCTAATGGTTGTCGGTTCACACGCAGCGAGCTATCCTCCTTGCTCAATCTTCTTAGAGTCTCAACACGAAGATGTTTAATGTGGTAGTTCCGATTACAAACTGCATAGAAATAAGTTCCGTCTCTATATGCTTCGAGAAGCACCACAACTTGATCCCTAGTCTATAGATTTGCCATCATTTTTAAACACAATATCAACCATACAATGCTATCAAAGGCAGAACCAGCCAGAACCTCTATTTTGATCACGTGATACAAACCTGAACGATGATTGGCCGGCAACAATAGCCATCAGCAAAACACGCAAGGAAAATAGCAACGGACCTAACCTCGAAATCAAACAAGCTAGCCATCAGGGCAGTCGGACAGCAGTTTCAGCGTTTCCAGCAAGCGAGCACGCACGGCACCCATCAGCACTCCACGCTAGAAACCCATCCCGGAAAAACGCACCGTGTGTACCAGGCTTAACGCAGTTCTCGTGTTCATTTACTCTGGTCACAAAACTTCTCCCAGTTTGACCCACATACACTGCGCTGCAATCACCACACTCTGTCAAGTAGATATCACTTTCATGTTGCATGTCAATTTTGTCTCCAGAATTAAGAAGTAATTTACTTATTATTGAGTTATAAAACAGACTTGAAAATATCCTTGGCTATACATCTAGCTATTACCTGGTTAATATTGCCTAGGAAGGGCAGTTTAAACCATTTCTTAGATTTTTTGGTGGAAGAGGAACACGAACAAATGGAAACCGGTAGGGTCATTAAATGTTGTGTGGAAAATTACAAGGTTTTGTTCATATTCTCAACTATGGAAAAATTCCACAACATAAAGGCCGAGGTTGTTTCGAAGATCAAATGGGTACCTATTGGTTGTCTAGAACAAAATTGGATGATGAGGGCAGGAGAGTTAAAATATATTGTCAAAGAGATGCTCAAGGGAGATAATTATGTGATATGCCTGAGCGGAGTGAGATGAAATTGAAATTTCAATGAAAAGGACGAAAGTGAGCGAGGGTCGGAGCTGGGCGTTAAAAACATTTAGAAACTGTGTGGCTAATGAGGACCATGAATAAGCGAAAGCCAGTGAGGAGGTAATAAATAAGCCAAAAGCATATCAAAATTTAATCCATTCTCGCGGAAAAATAAAAAATACATTTGTCTGTCCATCTAAGACTGAACGGTCGGCAGCACAGTGTGAGTACAAGGGCCACAATTGGATAGATCTGCCACTTCTTCGGCTAATAAGCCTAAGGAAACTCCTTTTCGGAATGGCAATGTATCTAGACCTGATGAGAGTTAGAGCACTCTTCCAATTGAGATCAATACAGCGCCAACATATTTACAAATTAAACGACGACAGAGTTCGTATGTTGAGAGAGAGATTCGTCAGTCACCGTTTGGAGAAGATAATGAGAGAGCTTAGGTAGCCACAAAGTAGGTTGTGGAGGACGAAACCTTTCATTGTAGTAACTGATTGGGGCGCGTTGGTCGGCGGAAGCATATATGGTGATAAGGTGCTGAGAAAGAAGGTTTTGGGGAAGAGGTTCGAGAAGTGACAGCGGCGAGGAACTCCCCTCGAATTTTGAATTAGCCTTGCTAATCGATGACTATTTTTCAAAGTTTTGATATTGAGAAGAGTAATAACTTGAAAAGCTTTCAAAACATCAGGCGTCACTGCGAAGGTTATATTTTTTCCAGTAGCGAGGTGATATGCTGTGTATCTTCCTTTTCTAACGTGAAGAATCCCACATTTCATCAATTTTTTGGTCCGGCACGGCGTTTCCGAATAGGCAGTACTAACCCCTGTTGCAGGAGATGGCCCCTTTTTTGCGAGGGTCAGGTCGTTCCCCGGGCAACGCATCCGGAGCAGGCGAGAGTGCATTCCCGCGTCACGCGAACCTCCAAATGCTGCTTTCATCTACATCTACACGATACCCTACAAGCCACCGCGAGGGTGTGTGGCAGGGAGTGAAGATCACCAAGCATGCACTACTAACATGCAAACAGGCAACTATAGGGTCTCATGCAACTAGTTTGTTAGTGTCTATAGTATTTAAGGGTTAATAAATGCATCATGCACTACAGACTACTCTAGAATATTTCCCCTACCTATGCCTTTCCTATGCTACCTATTCTGTTCTCTTAAAGTACTGGGGTATAAAGCCATTTTGAATCTATGGGTACGACAATCTATCTCTCTGATCTTATTTATCTGGTCGAATCTAACATAATACGCTGGTTTTTTCAATATGTGCCTAACATCTTCAGTAAAGCTATCCGATTGTAATTTCTGTCATACTCAAGGTGGGGCCTAACTAGTGAAAAGTAACATCGCTCTTTTGTCTTCTCATCACATTTCCCAAGTACTCTTTTTATAAATCCTAGCTTTCTCCTACACCTAAATATCTTATGCTTTCAACGCTTTCGATCTTCGTGTTACTAATTTTATAGGATCGCTCTATCGAATTATTGCTCCTCCAAAAATTGATAGCTACACACTTTTTAAGGTTAAGTTCTAACTGCCATTTTTCGCTCCACTCTTGCATTGCATCTTAATCCTTGCTAGGTTGCAAATGCAGCTTTATAGCCAGGATGGCGACGCAGACGAAATATCCGTAGCGTTTTACGCGAAAGCGTGTCGCGCGGCGACGAAATTTGATGGGTGGTTTTTAAGAGATCCGCGCTGAGGTGGGATACGACGCGGTGAGATGGACTTTCGGAATTGGGTCAAAACGTCCCTTTGCTACTCCACGAAGACGACCGTTGGCCGATAAACTTCGGTACGCGCCGAACGGCGTAGCTTAAACGATGTTGTTTGACTTACGGCAGAAGAGGATATTAGCGATGCAGGATAAAGCTCAAATCGGAGACCAGCTTAATTCACTCGCTGCAAAAGTACGATCATACGGTCAACTGCTTTTGATCCAGACTTCGGTAAGTCCCCAAGTCACGACAGGTCGTTATTCTAGGGCCCTTACAAGATTTAAGAGGATACATAAAAAATTACATTGAGTAACTTTTTAAATGAAGCCACTTGAAAGCATACAAAAGTCTTTTCACGAAGAAAGTTCAGAATTAATTCCTGCAGAGACAAAGGTGTGAATGCTTTCAACATCTCCTCAAAGGTTAGATGATAGAATCGAAGATCTGCCAGCACGTAGAAAATAAGTAATCATGAATTAACAAACGTGAAATCCATTAAATATCATTAAATCTAATATAATAATTAAATGTATTTGTGATTTGAAGTCACTTCGTGTGTCCCACAAGGTAATGTGATAGGTCCACTCCTATTCCTTCTGTACATAAATGATATCCATAAGGTGTTAAAAAGTAAGCTTCGTCTATTTGCCGATGACGCAGTACTGTACAGGGAAATTCTATGCCCAAATGATAAAGAATATTTAAATATTGACCTACAACCAATTGAAACTTGGTGTGATACATGGCAGTTAGAATTAACCTTTAAAAAATGTCTTGTAATTAATTTTTGGAAAAAGAATAGCTCTCCTCCTACCACTTTCAAAATAAGTAATAATGAATTTACAAACGTGGAAACCATTAAATATCTTGAAATAAGACTGACAAATGATCTTTCCTGGGGTAAACACATGCGTGAAATAATGGGTCAAGCGAATCTTAAACTGGGATTTATCAAAAGAGTACTGGGTAAATGTGACGATCATGTACGATAAATTAGCTACTTTTCCCTCGTAAGACCTCATTTGGAATATGCTGTCAGTGTATGGGATCTCTACGAAATTGGCCTAAATAATGAACTTGAACGTGTGCAGCGAAGATCCGTAAGATTTGTAAAGGGACGATACGATAACCTTATTAGCGTAACCAGTCTATTAAATGAATTAAATTGGGAATCATTGTCAGATCGCAGGTTGAAATTTAGGCTTCATCTGTTAAATAAATTCCAAGACCATATTTTCAGTGATGTTGTTAAAAATATTTTGCGGACCCCAACTTACTGTGGCAGACCAGACCATGATCACAAAATTAGAGAAATTGTTTGCCGAACTGACAGTTTCAAAGTGTCCTTTTTTCCTCGTACTATTAAGGATGCGAATAGCTACCTCCGCCATAAATGTAAGGCGGTGGTGCCAACATCACCTCGATTAGATCCTATGCCTTTGGACTCGCGTGTGACGTCATCATCCGGAGGCCGAACGAGCCGGGTTTACGTCAAGAAGTAAACCGACCCTGAACTCTAAAATATTTCCCCTACCTATCCCTTTGCTATGCTGCCTATTCTGTTCTTTTATAGTACGGGGGAAAATGCCATTTAGAATCTATCAGTACGGCAACCTATCTCTCTAATCTTATTTGTCTGGTCGAGGATAATACGCTGGTGTTTTTAATATGTTCCTAACTACTTCAGTGAAGTTATCCGATATAAATTTCTCTGATAGATTTGATCTTTATTATTATTGTTAGAATTCGTATTTTAATTTTTGTTTAGTAGTTAGGTACCCACTATTTCTGTGAATTCGCAAATAATAAATTATTACATGAAGAAAACCAAGGTGAATCCCTCCTCTTAATATCATGGCCGGTCGAGTTTATGTCAGAACGTGAAACTAAAATCTTAGATATCAGTTAAATATTGGAAACTGTATTAGTTTTCAGTTTTTTGCGAATATTTTGTATTTGCGCGTCTCTGCTTTCGCATATTTTGCTTTAAAATACTATTCTATATTCGTAATTTTGATAGAATAATACACGGTCACGTTCTATGCACAAGAGAATAATTAATGTTTGAAAATCAACCGCAAAGCCAAGCACGTTTTCCACCACGAAGATAACTTGGCCTTTAGCCACAGGGGGCCTGATTTCCCAGCAGAATCCAACAATGGAGGGGTTCACCGAAAGAAAGTAATAACTCAACCCCTCTCCTCACAGGGATGCCCTCTCTTCGATTGGGTAAAGGCGCTGCTGCTAAGAGACCGCGCTGAGATCAAGGAGCAAGGGATTGAGGAAAGGAGTGTTAAAATGGCTTTAGGGCCTTGGGAAAACCGGGGGCTGAATATCCTTTTGTTTATTTCCAATTTTGCAAGGCGTAAAAATGAAATGCAAATCAGAGCGTGAAGCAGAAGAGATGAGTGATGGTCGCTTAAATGTAAGACAAATGAACCTTCAAAAAATGCAGCATTCGTACTATTTTCGGAGCAGAGGTGGCAAAAATTGGCATAACAGGAAGAAAATAATCAGTTTAAAAGCAGAATGGAAATTACTTTGCACCGAATATAATTTGCTTGTAGCTGGAAAAGGAAGAGTGGAAGAAAAACCAAGCTTCGTTAGAAATTGCATTTGGATCCCGGTCCTTCACTGGAGTATGCCATGGACAGCCGTGTGCCTTGAAAGTACTGATGATATTGATTCACAGGATAATGAAGATCGTATGAATTGATGTAGTAATTAACGAACAGGCTCTAATGGGGTGAAATAAGTGCAATGAGCACTTTGAACCTTCGGCGATCCAGCCGTATTTTGAGACATGATGGTCTGATGAAGGCAGCCTGATTTTCAATAATTTACTCTCTTAACTATCACAATCGTGTAGATTTTGCTGGAAAATCGAGCAAAAATGAGTTTAGTAATTTTTACCCTCGCCGACGTATGTTGAGAACAACGCCCCATGGCAAAGCTTGGCGTTATTCAGTTACGATTCAGGAATGGGGAATATGCATGAAATTTGTTTCTCGAAGATTAATGATGTACTTGTTGCGAAATTTTCTCACCAATTCAAATATGTAAGCCAACATTTTCTAAGCCAGCGACAAAGATTATTAAATGAATTTAAAATGTTCCCGGAAATTGACGAAAGTCACGTGACCCGAAACACCTTCTAACGCCACTGCACAGTATAGGTTCCATATTGCTACGAGGATGGACATTTATTTAAAAAAAAAACGAAGTGAATATATTGTTTTGAGGTTTTTAGCCGTTTCTCGAACGAAACGATGACTGAAAAAATACTTAAAAAGCACATTACGACAATTTCCTTTGGTTGACTCCCTTACGGCGGCGTTCTTCTTAAAAAAAACCAGCGATTGCCTAGACGTAATAGAAATTCTTGGACACTAAACTGGTATTATATAATTTTTGGACGATTTGCTCGTTAATATCCATACTATGTAAATAAAATATCGAAATACAATCGTTTATTACAATTAACAAATGAGATACGTACATACGTTATCGCCAAGTATTCATTTAACAACTTACCTCCACGCATCAACAGATAAACAACGCCCTTAGTGATACCGTGCCGTGACGTCATGCGATGACGTCGTGCTTTTAAGTGGCCGAAAATACAGAAGTGCCCTTCTGTATTCTTTTCATTAATTATTTTCGGGAAAAAATTCCTGAAACGTATGCACCATCATCGTCATCATCGGTCAACAATCCTAGGATTGGTTTGACGCAGCCCTCCACTCGATTCTTCTATCTGCCAACCTCTTCATATTGACGCAATTCCTCTCTTTTACATCCTTCACAACTTGCTCCATATACCTCATTCGAGGCATCAAATTGCTATGCGTAGCGTAGTGGTCTACGCATTGAGCCGTAAATACAATCTTCAAAGAGTAACACAACTTAATTCTTCAGCATAATTTTCGCCAAGCACATTTAAGCTAATGAACTTCACATTCGAAGAGTTAAAAAAAATAGTGCATGTTCCCCATTACCTTGAGGAGTAAAATATTTTAATACATTTTGGTCCAGAAAAACCCTTTAACCTTGTGCATAATGGATGGTGCCGCGTGGAGACGAAGCAAGGTGTAGCCCGCGGGTAGCAATAGGAAACTTGTCATTTACAAAGGTACAGAAAGTGTATCCGAGTATTCAAGCAGAGCAGTAATCCAGAGCCTAAGTGCGGAGCAGTGAATTCAGCAGAATAGGAAGAGTACTTTGATGCTCTTTTTTGCACTATTAACCACCGAAGCATCAACCTTGTTTGACGATTCGTACTCCGCCGATGTCAGCTCATTTTCTTCATCATATTCTCTACATCCTCTACATCTATGTTTGTGCTATTGTTTCCTGTCAAAGGAATCTCTAATTTTAATCAGGTAGTGCAATTAGTCATCATAATGTATCATCGGTTGAATTTAAAAGCAATGATATCACAGCGTTAGATATCGTAACTCCTAACACGGTGGTTATACCTATAAAGAGATTATCTCCATAAACCAGGCACAATCAATTTTAAACGGCATTTCAGAGCGAATTTAGAGCCGCCTCATAAAAAAATTAAAGGCTTCTAGCCCTATTCAAGGTGCAAGTTGCTCGTAAGTGAAATATATTAGAGCGTGTAGAGCAGACGTCTGGTAAAATCTTTTATTTTGGAATAAAGTTAAAAGTATGACCACCATCCACAGTTATCTTAATTAACAAATACAGCCACATCTCATTTTGGAATGGAAGTGGAGAAAGTGGTGCTTATTTATAAATTGTGTTAGCGTTTGTCAGTTGACTTAGTGTAACTACCTTCCTCTGTTTAATAGAACGGTACTTCTGTTTCAGAACTTTAAGTCACTAAAATACTGAAATCTTCATTCTGAAAAACACTGTGAGATGGAACTCTTAGTACACTGAAAATTATGTGGAAAAGTGCGATAGCTCTTTGATTGAATTTGCGATCCTCCCTCTATACTGAACCTAAATATGTTCAAATTTAACTTATTCTCAATCATCCTCTCTAATCCCAGCGGTATTTTGAATTCGCTTTATTCATGGGCTGCTTTTATCTCGTTATGATGCCCTTCTGTATTCTTTTCATTAATTATTTTCGGGAAAAAATTCCTGAAACGTATGCACCATCATCATCATCATCGGTCAACAATCCTAGGATTGGTTTGACGCAGCCCTCCACTCGATTCTTCTTTCTGCCAACCTCTTCATATTGACGCAATTCCTCTCTTTTACATCCTTCACAACTTGCTCCATATACCTCATACGAGGCATCAAATTGCTATGCGTAGCGTAGTGGTCTACGCATTGACCCGTAAATCCAAAGGTCCATGGTTCGATTCCCGGTCCATGTGATTTTTTTCGTATGGCAATTAATGTGAAATACCTCATACGAGGCCTGCCTTTTCCATTCCTCCCGTTCACTTTTCCCTCGACAATTGTCTTCATCAGGCCATCGTGTCTCAAGATGTGGCCGATTAGGTTGTCCCGTCTTCTTTTTAAGGTTTTCAGTAGACGCCTTTTTTCCCACCCTTCTTAAGACTTCCTCGTTACTTATTCGGTCTATCCATTTAATCTCCAGCA
Source organism: Platycnemis pennipes (assembly GCA_933228895.1). Lineage (NCBI taxonomy): Eukaryota > Metazoa > Arthropoda > Insecta > Odonata > Platycnemididae > Platycnemis > Platycnemis pennipes. The sequence goes on along the minus strand of OW121850.1, from coordinate 10,880,530 downwards.
TTCTTCGGTAGCACCACATTTCGAATGCTTCCAGCCTGGACTTCTCTGCTGCTGTTATTGTCCATGCTTCGCTGCCATGTAGTAGAATGCTCCAGATGTATGTTCTGATGAAATATTTCCTCACTTCCACTTGAAGCTGAATATCTGGAATGGGTTACTTGAATTTTTCTATGCAAAATGACACTTGGACATCCACAATCAGCCATGATACCACGATATCAGTTAAATGAGACTTGATATGTTTAAATCACCTCGTTTTCTTCTGAATTATTGGTATTCTATAAATAAGACGGAAACTTATTTATAAAACGTCGTATTGCGAGCTGGCTCTTTAATTAATAGGTGCGCCATTACAAGCGATTATCTCATTTTTATTTTAGCCTCTTAACCCAAAGAACAATGCATTACGACTCGCTTTATTTTTTCTCCGTCTGCTGTAAGTCCTCCCCATGGTGAGGGGAACTCTAAGGATATCAAAGGAATGCTGGGATTTCCCCCTTCCTTCGAATGCCGCAATTACTTTGCATTTCCTCAGCAAATTGAGGACGACCTTGCTTGCTCACAAATGACTTCCCGCTCGCAGTTACGAACCGTCCCAGACGCTTAAGCTCGAACTCTGGCCGAACTGTGGTTATTAATGCAGTGTGTGCAGAAGTGGCAGCACCAGATCCACTCCTCCACACACCCACTTGATGATTGATTGAATCCTACAAACGTCGTGTTGAGAGGATATTTTCAAAATAATACTTAGCTAATTATATAGAAGCACTCCATTGCAAATCTTGGGAGGTTTATAAAATAGGGTCGTTTACCATATAGTTTACCGAATCAGGTACAGTGTGTAAAATAAAAAGACTCGCATTTTTTCGTTTTTCGATCTGTCACGTAGATCACGAGCTACATCTAAATTTACATAATTCCCTCCAAGCCATCATAAAGGTGTGTGGCAGGGGGTGAATTCTCACCAAACATGCACTACATATAATGCACTTAAAGGGATTAATATTGATATATTAGTCTAAACTTCACTATTTAAAAAGATAACCATAGCAAAGTAATAATGCAAAAACATGCTGTTAGTTGGAATAGCTTAAAGTTCTTATACCAGCAAGCAGCTACTAATGTTATCCATTGCTACAGTCGTATTGGATGTATTTACCGTTATTCATATCCCTCATTGTACGAGGAAAAAAGGACGTTTTGAATCTGTCAGTTCGGCAATCAATTTCTCTAATTTGTGATCATGGTCCAGTCTACCATAGTAATTTGAGGATCGCAAAATATTTTTAACATCATCACTGAAAATATGGTCTTGGAATTTGTTTAAGAGATTAAGTCTAAATTTCAACCTGCGATCTGACAATGATTCCCAATTTAATTCATTTAATAAACTGATTACGCTAATATAATTATCGTATCGTCCCTTTGCAAATCTTGCCGAACTTCGCTGCACACGTCCAAGTTCATTATTTAGACCGATTTCTTAGGTATCCCATAACCTGGCAGCATATTCCAAATGAGGTCTTACAAGGGAAAAGTAACTGATTTCTCGTGCATGATCGTCACATTTATCCAGTACTCTTTTAACGAATCCCAGTGTACGATTTGCTTGACCCATTATTTCACGTATGTGTTTACCCCAGGAAAGTTCATGTGTCAGTCTTATTCCAATTTATTCTATGATTCCACGTTTGTTAATTCATTATTACTTATTTTTTTAAGTGCTAGGAGGAGAGATATTCTTTTTCCAAAAATTCATTACAAGACATTTTTTAAAGTTTAATTCTAACTGCCATGTATCACATCATTTTTCAATTGCTTGTAGGTCAATATTTAAATATTCTTTATCCATTGAACTTAGAATTTCCCTGTACACTACTGCGTCATTGGCAAATAGACGAAGCTTACTTTTTTCCACCTAAAAACTTGGCAGTGAGGAAGCACTTCATTCAGACGTTTTATTTGTCGCATGTTCCTTTATGGCAAGGACGTTTGGGCAGTTACAGGCGCAGTAAAGGCGCAGCTGTCTTAGTATTTGAAATGTGGAATACAAAAGAGTATCATGGCATTCAAATGGATCAGTAGATCGATATGCTACAGTGAAGTAGTATTATATGCGTGTTTATAAAAAAACGCCTTTTAGTTATTTCCTTAATCATATTGGAAGTGGATGGCGAGGATTGAAATTTTAATTACTCATTAAATATAATTATATAATGTTAATAAAATGATTTACCCTTCCTATAAGTTTGTTATGTATTACATATTATAACCATTTATACTTTGAAAATTATGTAAAATAAATATTTATATTATGTGTAATATAAATATTTAATTGTCCATTTTCTAACTTGGGACGGTTAGTTTAAGTGATAGTTAGTTATTCAAATTATACTATCAACGGCATCATTATGACATAGGTAATTAAATTCGATTTAGTCAAACAGAAATGTGCATGTCAATCATATTGAGTAGCTGACTTGGTATGCGTCGTTACCTCGGCATTGCATTCGTCAAAACTCATTCTTGGCACTTTTCCGAGCTGCATTTCTTCGCTGCATCCTCAAGTCACAGATGTTTGCAGTTAAGTACTTATACCGAGTCGGTTTTTTTTAAGCCCACTCCTTCATTTTTGTCCTTATTTAATCATTCAACAAGTCGTTTCGTCTTGGCGGGAATATTTCCCACCGCATCTGCTTCGCAGTAAATCCCAGGCAGGCACAGAAGGCGGGAAAGGGTAAGATGTGTCGAGCCAGAGAAATTCAAATACGCCGACCCTAATTCCAGTCTCCTTCCGCTTACTAGGTCTTCCAGTCGCTTGCGCGGGATTTGTCACAAGTCTTTATGGAGCAATTAGTGCAGACGCGTCAAAAAGTGCTTCTTTTTTTGCCAACGTCACATGCAAATGAACGTGAATATTCTTGCTTGGCGCTCCCAGACCTCATTTGTTCTGAATTCGGTGCGACGTCTGTGTTGGCCACCCAATGTAGTGACGTATTTGATAGCAGGACGATCCCTCGAACGACGATTGCAAAGTGGATGGAGCGATGCGTGAAGAAAGCTAAAGTGAAAAGCATGCTTCCTTCATTTTGGTGCACAGCAAACACGTATGTAACAACACATGAACCTCCGCCAATGTAACTGGAAATCGAAATAATATGGCAAAAACTTGGCATTTGCGGAAGGATTAACATTGATTAAATATTGTGTTATATTTCTCATCTCCATAAATAAATGTGCGTTCTTGAGTGTTAGCTAATGGAATCTTTACATATCTTCAGCTTCGAAAAATATGGCTATCATTATTTATTTCCTGGAGCAAAAATTAAAATACATGATTCATCCAAGTGTTTATTTTTTTATAGGTCTGGGGAATTAATTTTACCGTTTTGGCACTTGTATTTTCTGTATCACTCAATCTGGGATGCCGGGATATTGATGAATCCATTAACATATGAAGTATTTGACTTGATTAATAATATCTCTCACTTATTTTGATAATAATAGTAATTATATCTTCAAAAACAATTTGATTATACATTTCATTATAATCATAATACATTTTTTAATAAGTTCATAATATTAAGTTCACCAATAACTGAACTTTGTTCTCATTCCCGCCGAAAAATTAAAGTTCGAAACTCCGAGGAAATATGAGGAATATTAACAAGAGATAAGTAAACTTTAATGAAATACTATCAATTTGCAATTTCACAAATTTTATTTAGAAACGAATTGGGTTTCAATGGCCAGTGTCATCTCCAGACAAATCATCTTACAGAAATTCATCATTTACATCTCATCTACATCTACACAATACCCTGCAAACCACCGGGATGGTGTGTGGCAGGGGGTGCAGATCACCAAGCATGCACTATTGACATAGAAAACAAGCAACTATAGGGTCTCATGCAACTAAATTGTTAGTATCTATAGTATTTAAAGGATTAATACATGCGTCATATACTACAGACTACTCTAAAATATTTCCCCTGCCTATCCCTTTGCTATGCTGCCTATTCTGTTATCCTATAGTACGGAGGAAAAATGCCATTTTGAATCTATCAGTACGACAATCTATCTCTCTAATCTTATTTATCTGATCGAATCTAGCATAATACGCGGGTGTTTTTAATATGTGCCTAACATCTTCAGTAAAGCTATCCGATTGAAATTTCTCTAATAGATTTATTCTGTACTGTAACCTACGCTCTGATAATGATTCCCACCCTAATTCTAATTCTTGTAATAATTGTTATTACTGTAGCTAATGTTGGCTTGATCCTTTTCAATGATGTTTTCAAAATCGATGCGTAAATTGCATAATATATTCACCGCCGCGTTTCAGCCTCTGTTTGTCTCGCCCTACATTCCTGCCCGCATTCTAGCTCGCACCACTACGCATACCCCCTCGTTCATCGCCCCGCCGCCGCCCCCTCGCCCTGTCGCCATTCACCCTGAGCCACCCCATCCCACCGCTTGCTCTGCCGGGGGAAGAAGAAAAGAACGCCGCCGTGCGCACGGTCGAATCCCGTTCCGGCCTCTCGTCACCCTACCTCCTCCTCCCAGCTCTTTCCATTAATACTATCCCTACCTCTCTATCGCCACTCTCTTCCACCATCGGTGAATAACCATGCGGTAAATAATGGGTCATGGGATTCATCAAAAGAGGACTGGGTATATGTGACGATCATGTACGATAAACCAGCTACGTTTCCCTTGTTAGACCTCATTTGGAATATGCTGCCAGTGTATGGGATCCCTGCGAAATCGGTCTAAATAATGAACTTGAACGTGTGCAGCGAAGAACAGCAAGATTTGTAAAGGGACGGTACGATAATTTTATTAGCTTAACCAGTGCATTAAATGAATTAAATTGGGAATCATTGTCAGTTCGCAGGTTGAAATTTAGACTTAATATTGTAAATAAATTCCAAGACAATATTTTCAGCGATAATGTTAAAAATATTTTGCGAACTCCAACTTACTATGGCAGACTGGACCATAATCATAAAATCAGAGAAATTGATTGCCGAACTGACAGATTCATGATGTCCTTTTTCCCTCGTGCAATTAGAGATACGAATAACGGTAAATATGTCCAATTGGAGAGTAGCAATGTATAACATTGTTAGCTGTATGTTGGTATGAGTACTTAAAGCTAACCCTACTAACAGAATGTTTTTGCATGTTTGCTTTGCACTGTTATCTGTTTTAAATAGTGAAGTTCTGACTAGTATATTAATACTATTCCTTTTTTATGCATGATATGTAATGCATTTTTGATGAGAATTCACCCCTTGCCACACAGATTTATGATGGCTTGCAGGGTATTATGTAGATGTAGATGTAGGTGTAGATTGGTGGACTCGGATTACACTGAGAAGTCGGGATGTAGAATCACGCCGTACAGTTTTGTGCGAACTCCAACATTCAGTGAAGGAGTAGTAATATGTACTCGGGGCAGACTACCAACAGCTTATAGGTCATCTGCGCCCTTTTAAATGCTTGGCTTTATTGAAATTCAAAAGGTTCTTTACTGTTCTGGGACTATAAGTCCCCTGGAACATCGAAAAAAATATTACATGCCAAAAAGGAAGAAAAAAGATAAAGCGAATGTAGTCAAGGCAACAGCAGTACGATTGCATACTGGAGATATATAGTACGTATAAATTAACATAGATACTAGATAATAGATACGAATGTAATGAGTACATAACCATTAATCGGTAAAGAGTTATTTGTTAAGCCATTAATTGGTCGAACCAATAATTACATAACCATTACAATCAAAACCACTACAAAAAATTGAAGAAAACACTTTAAGGAAAAAGAAATTTGTCATTGTCCTTGCCATGGTTACTAGAGTCTTGTTCAGATCCCTCTCTTTCTCTGCTATGAGTGCTATGTCATCAGCGAATCGCAGCATGCTTATTTCTTTCCGTGGATACTCACTCCGGAAGACTTCTCTTTGATTTCATTGATGGCTCTCTTGATGTAAACATTGAAAATTACAGGAGACAGTGCACAGCCTTGTCTCACTCCTTTCCTTATTCTTGCTTCTTCGCAGCTGGGTCCAGATTATATCAACGCTACTTGGTTTTTATACAGACTGTGTATAATTCTTCAGTCATTGTAGGACACTCCAATTCAATTCAGAATTTCAAGCATTGAATCCCAATACACGTTGTCAAAAGCCTTCTCCAAATCCACAAATGTAATGAGCGTCGGTTTGTTCTTATCCGTTCTCTTCTCTCTGTTGCACAATAAAATGAAATATGGAATGTGACAAAACCTTAGTTATTACCAACATTCTTAACCATGATGGATATGAGTGTGAATCACGTTCAATTTCTGCGATAGAATGGTGGAAATATCATAAGTTTTCAAGCGTAAGATCATTATAATTAATGAAAAATGACGAATACCACGGATATTATTTATTGAACCTCCCGTAAATATTGTGCTCACGCTGCATGAAACCTTTTGTGTCCTGAAAACGGGTTTTGCATTGTTCTCATGGCGGAGAACAGACCGACTAATGAGACAGACTAATGAGAGAACTGAAACACCTAACTGTGGAAAAAAATTATAATTCGCGTAAGATAGCATTAGTTCTCTTTTGCTATTCGGGAGCTACGAGGGAGCTGTGAAAGTAATTGAAGGTGAGGCGAGAGTGCTATGGAGCGTGGCTTTTTGTATCGTCGGCACATTAGGCACTCTTTATGGAACGAAGCGTTGTTTACCTTCCTCGCTCTCTCTGACACACACTAATGATGCACTCGAGATAGCGCAGGGAGAATATTTGAAGCCATTCATACATTTTATCATTTTTTTACTTTCCAGAAATCTTCCTCTCCATGGGAGGTGTTCTCAATAAATAAGATGGTTCTAAAGGCAGCTCTTTGCTTATTAATGTTCCTTACGAGGATTCAGCTCCTTCATCATCATCATCATCATTGGTCAACAATCCTAGGATTGGTTTGACGCAGCTTTGCACTCGTTCTTCTATCGTCCAACCTTTTCATTGTGACGCAATTCTTCTCTTTCACATCCTTCACAACCTGTTCCATGTATCTCATACGAGGTCTGCCTTTTCCAATCTTCCCGTTCACTTTTCCCTCGGCGATAGTCTTCATCAGGCCATCGTGTCTCAAGATATGGCAGATTAAGTTTTCCCTTCTCCTTTTTAGAGTTGTCAGCAGACTTCTCTTTTCTCCTACTCTTCTGGGCACCTCCTCGTTACTTATTCGGTCGATCCATTTAATCTTCAGCATTATTCTGTAGCACCTTATTTCAAATGCTTCCACCCTTTTCTTCTCCGCTGCTGTCATCGTCCATGATTCACTGCCGTAAAGAAACATGCCCTTATTTATCTTTATTGATTTCAAATTGTAATATTTTCTGAAGATTCAGGCGATATGGAGTGGAAGCGAAACATGATAACACAGAAGGAAAAAACAGGAGCCAAATCCACAAAAATAAACTTTACTGCGACCCGGGTTTCACTGTATTACAACATCGTCAGATGCTTGTAGATGCACTGTATTACACCTGACGATGCTGTAATACAGTGAAACCGGGGTCGTTGTAAAGTTTATTTTTGTGGATTTGGCTCTTGTTTTTTCCTTCTGTGTTATCTTGTTACATTTCATTCAAGTTTTCTAAATCCAATGCATATTTTATGCATGGTTTTAATCTTTAATTGATCATGCTGGTTCTTTTCTATTGAGCAAATATAATAACGGATAAAAATCACTTGTAAGATGCGGTGCTTAATTTTGTCGTTTTGGATATTATCTTCGAAGATTTTTGACGTTTCGTAGATTAGTGGAAGAGATGTGTGTGTCATAAGGTGAACAATGTCTTGAGAGAGGCTCAAACCAATGCGAGAAAAGATAATTCAGCGTGTAAAATAAAATCAGCAAAATGTGGTTGATATCAATATGGCTCGTAAAATAACAATGTGTGTGTGGTTACTTGGCTTTCATCTTTCTGAGCTAATGCATGATTTTCAAACTGTTTAGCATCTCCTCTTATTTTCTATATATTCACTGAGGCGTTTGCAATTCCAATGGTAAAGTTTATATATTTATAATTTTATAAAACGGGATTGCTTTAAACTCGTCTTCGGTAGAATGTCCTGGCACAATATTCGATCCCCCAAGTACTCCACTACTACCCTGGATTGTCAAGTTGCACTCCCTAGTATTTTAGATCCCTCTATACTCGCTACTATCCACCATGCGATCGTGTGAGATTGATTTTATCAAACTGGGTTGGTTGACAAAAGTGGCATTAGTGGTTTAAGTAAACTTGGGTGTAGAGATATCATTTTGATGAATAGTCTTAATAGCACTCGAGATGTCCTTTGTCACATCAGATACCTATCACCATGATTATAACCCTACACTACGAGTTATGTCGTTGAAATGAGTATTTCATTAACCTTCATTTAATTTTTCTCAAGAAGTAATTTTAAAGAAGGAAAAACAAACATTTTATATAAATTGATACTGGATATGTCCACTATTCACTAATAAAACACTAAAGAACCACACAGTACCCAAGGATTGGAAAGTAGCTAACATTACACCTATATTTAAAAGCGGTGATAGGGAAGAACCTAGTAACTACAGACCCATTTCACTCACGTCAATCTCTTGTAAGATATTTGAGCTTATTGTAGTCAGTTCGATCATGGGGCATTTGGATAGTCAGGGATTACTCATAAACAGCCAGCATGGGTTCCGGAAAGGTAGATCTTGCGAGACACAATTAGCTTTATTCGTACACGATATTTTAGTTCACGGCGAAACCAGTACTGAAGTTGATGCGATATTTTTAGATTTTAAAAAGGCTTTCGATAAAGTTCCTCATGACAAATTAATCTTGAAGTTAGAGAGTTTTGGTATAAATAAAGATGTTGTATGTTGGGTAAAAGAATTCTTAAGTGGGCGAGAGCAGAGGGTTGTCATAGATGGTATCATGTCGGACACAATCGAAGTCACATCGGGAGTTCCCCAGGGTAGCGTAGTAGGTCCGCTTCTATTTCTTTTATACATAAACGATTTGGGTGCCGTAGTTAGTAGTAACCTTAGACTTTTTGCAGACGATGCGGTGGTGTACAGGGGTATATCAAACGAAGAGGACACGAAATCACTTAGCAAGGATTTAGATGCAATTCAAGAGTGGTGCGACAAATGGCAGTTAGGACTCAACCTTAAAAAGTGTGTAGCTATCAATTTTTGGAGGAGGAATAATTCGATAGAGCGATTCTATAGAATTAATAACACGAAGATCGAAAACGTTGAAACCGTAAGATATTTAGGTGTAACAATCACTAAAGATTTATCGTGGGGAAGACACATAAGGGAAATATGCGGCCGAGCGAAGAGAAAGCTAGGATTTATAAAAAGAGTAATTGGGAAATGTGATGAGAAGATAAAAGAGCGATGCTACTTTTCACTAGTTAGGCCCCACCTTGAGTATGCAGCCAGTGTATGGGATCCTAATGAATTAGGTTTGATGAGAGAACTAGACAGTATGCAGCGTAGAGCAGCTAGGTTCGTCAAAAGGTGTTACGATAGGTTGAGTAGTGTATCAGAATTAATACAAGAATTAGGGTGGAAATCATTATCAGAGCGTAGGTTAAAGTTCAGATTAAATCTATTGGAGAAATTTCAATCGGATAGCTTTACTGAAGATTTTAGGCACATATTAAAACCACCAGCGTATTATGCTAGATTCGACCAGATAAATAAGATTAGAGAGATAGATTGTCGTACAGATAGATTCAAAATGGCATTTTTCCCCCGTACTATAAGAGAACAGAATAGGCAGCAAAGGAAAGGGATAGGTAGGGGAAATATTTTAGAGTATTCTGTAGTGCATGATGCATGTATTAACCCCTCAAATACTATAGATACTAACAATCTAGTTGCATGAGACCCTTTAGGATCTTGCTTGCATGTTAGTAGTGCATGCTTGGTGATCTTCACCCCCTGCCACACACCCTCGCGGTGGCTTGCAGGGTATCGTGTAGATGTAGATGTATTCTTCTTTGCCATAAGAATAATTTTTAATAGGCTCATTTTTGGCGAGACTTATACGTTTTATGTCACGTATGTAAACAATGAAATACTTATATAAGACACGAGATGTAGTGAGTTCAATTCTTGATTTGAAGGCCAGGAACAGCCATTTGGTTCAATTCTGCGTATTGGTCTGTGCATAGATCATAAACTGGTTTGATTTGCACTTCCAATCCAGCACATTCCAGTTGATTAGTTTTATTTAATTATTTTGTAACTTTTGTTTTGGAGAAAATGACGCGAAGAATTCCAAACCAGAGGCATGATCATACGGGGGTTACACAAAAAGGGATAAAAATTGAGGTTCTATTCGAATGCACCACATAACCAGCTGGTGTCATCTACATCTTCATCGACACGATACCCTGCAAGCCACCGCGAGGGTGTGCGGCAGGGGGTGAGGATCACCAAGCATGCACCACTACTATGCAAACAAGCAACTATAGGGTCTCATGCAACTAGATTGTTAGTATTTATAGTATTTAAAGAGTTAATACATGCATAATGCACTACAGACTAGTCTAAAATATTTCCTCTACCTATCCCTTTGCTATGCTGTCTATTCTGTTCTCTTATGGTACGGGGGAAAAATGCCATTTTGAATCCATCAGTACGACAATCTATCTCTCTAATCTTATTTAGCTGGTCGAATCTAGCATAATACGCTGGTATTTTTAATATGTGCCTAACATTTTCAGTAAAGTTATGCGATTGAAATTTCTGCAATAGATTTCATCTTTACATTAACCTACGCTCTGATAATGATTCCCACCCTAATTCTTGTATTAATTCTGAAACACTACTCAACCTATCGTAACAGCTTTTAACGAACCAAGCTGATCTACGCTTCACACTGTCTACTGTCGGCGCAGAAATTATGTGCACTCGAGTTTGAACACAAATAACAAGTTAACAGCTAGGCTTACAGAAAAACTAATCACACCGTACCTTTTCTTACTTCATTCTGCGTTATTGAGTCGCAAATTTAAATTTTTAAAACGTATTTTAATATTTTTTACAACTGTTGTGACGTAAAAAGTGCCCGTTTTTGACGGTGTTCGAGCAATGCACCGACTTTGATGACCCGTAAATCAATGCCAAGTCGTTCAATTGCAACCAAACTTTAAATAGTTTTAGATATACATGTTTTCTATACATTCTGTAAGTTTCCAGTGTATAAATTAAAAATAAAAAGAGTTATTATCAATTTTATAAAAAGTTAGCAATTCAAAACTGGGGTGTCGTAGAATTTCGTTCTTGGTGGCGTTACAATTCGCATGTCCTGAATATATTCAATACGTAATTGTCTAATATTTCAACACATTTATTTAATTTATATCGATTGGTATTTATATTGGCGAAAGCGAGCTCTCTCGGCAAGCGACTGGCATTGTTTAAGCCGTGCAGTGTTGCCGCGTACATCCTCTCCTGGCCGCCAGCGCCTGGCTTCGCTTGTTTTATGCGAACAGATACAATTGTGCATCTTTCACATTTCACATTAGGTTTCCTCATGAGGGCCTTGGACCTCCAATGGCAGCTTCAAAAACGTGTGCTTTTATTCATTTTTAATTTTTTTTTCAAAATATATGAGACAGCAATTAAAAATCATCATTTGATGGAATGTGGCACACAAAGTGTCATCCTCCTCGACTTCTTCACTATCAGAAGAGCTGTTTAAATCAATGTCGAGAGGTTTGACTTGAGGTATTTCCCCAGTATTATTCCTCAAGCTCTTCTACGTGTTTGATACTCTCCTTCCATAAATACTTAAATTAAAGCATCGTCGCAGAGATCTCTTAGCATGGGTTCGCTTTTCCCTTCTCTTCGGCATTTGCTCTGTTAACTTTTGTCACTTTATTCTTAACATGTGCCCATATTAGTTCGATTGTTCGATTCGATTCTATTCATGGGTAATATGGGTAACCATACTAATTCCACATCAGGCGCAACACTTCCGTAATTTGGTTAATTTTTTTGTTGTTTTAAAGTAGGGTTTAGCATGTTGAATGAGCGTGGCTTTGGTCAGAGATTCGAAGCTACTGATATCTCCAGGAAATGGAATCTTTCTCTCAATTAACCACGCTATTCTGTTAGCTATTAACCAAGCCACTGTATGGTTTTATTTATTTCAGGATCCAGCATTGTGTGATATGGAGCATGGTGGATGACAATCGCCGATTTATTTGAAATAACCCTTCGAAACCACTCTTCAAAATGCTGGTAGTTCATTTCCGTATGATAGTCACCAGACCCTTTCTTCCCAACAAAACACAATCCCGCACCTTCTAAAAATCCATCTCCACTCCCAACATGTAGGATAATTACACGGTTACCAGTGCCGAAAGGAACCTTGAAGCCGCTTTGCCAATCAAACACTTCTTGAAGCTGCCCGCGGTATTGGTCATAATTTGGGAAGCCATTATTCGATGCTTTAATTCGTTTTCTTGCCAAGCGTGATGTTGACCGCACCATGTTTTGTGTGTGTAGAAGATTTCATATCCTTCATTCCTCAGTCCTCTTATTCTTCTGAGAAATGCTTGACGAGATGCAGCAATAGATTTTTAGTCCATCAGATGGGCTTCTTATTTAATTTCTAATACTGAAATTCAATATTTTTGACAAATTCTCGTGGCTTGGACAAATAACATTTTTGGAAAGTCCTGTAAATTGTCCTCCAATTTGGCTTTACATTTTTCAATGTTTGGAAATAATTTTCTGACAAAAAAGCCATGAATCGTTCGCCAAGTTACTCCTTTTGTAAACTGGTTAATGTGAACCAATGGGCGCTCAGCCTCTTCCATGGTCCTGAGTTTACCTCAATAATGTTCTCGCTCTTCTCCGAAGATACTTTTTACACCGAGCGAAGTGATACGCCAAGATAATCAGCAACTTGCTGGTAAACCGGATAGCACTTATCACTAATTTTATTTCTTGCTTAAAAAACAAATAGCTCTTAATAATTCCAATTTCGTACTCAGAAAACGGTGGTCGGAGGCATCTTGAGCGATATATACTCCACAATAACCAGAGAGAAACTATCGTACACAGTAAGCTGGCGGCAGTGATAAACCAGTGATTTCATGAGTGGTGAGTAGTACTCCTTAGACTCAGAATAAGGGTATCATGGAAAATTGAAGTAAAAGTTGGTAGGATAAGATTACATTATCGTTGATATCCGCTGACAAGCGAAGCCAGGCGCTGGCGGCCAGGAGAGGATGTACGCGGCAACACTGCACGGCTTAAACAATGCCAGTCGCTTGCCGAGGGAGCTCGCTTTCGCCAATATAAATACCAATCGATATAAATTAAACAAATGTGTTGAAATATTAGACAATTACGTATTGAATATATTCAGGACATGCGAATTGTAACGCCACCAAGAACGAAATTCTACGACACCCCAGTTTTGAATTGCTAACTTTTTATAAAATTGATAATAACTCTTTTTATTTTTAATTTATACACTGGAAACTTACAGAATGTATAGAAAACATGTATATCTAAAATTATTTAAAGTTTGGTTGCAATTGAACGACTTGGCATTGATTTACGGGTCATCAAAGTCGGTGCATTGCTCGAACACCGTCAAAAACGGGCACTTTTTACGTCACAACAGTTGTAAAAAATATTAAAATACGTTTTAAAAATTTAAATTTGCGACTCAATAACGCAGAATGAAGTAAGAAAAGGTACGGTGTGATTAGGTTTTCTGTAAGCCTAGCTGTTAACTTGTTATTTGTATTCAAACTCGAGTGCACATAATTTCTGCGCCGACAGTAGTTCTCTCATCAAACCTAATTCATTAGGATCCCATACACTGGCTGCATACTCAAGGTGGGGCCTAACTAGTGAAAAGTAACATCGCTCTTTTGTCTTCTCCTCACATTTTCCAAGTACTCTTTTTATAAATCCTCGCTTTCTCTTCGTTCGGCCGCATATTTCCCTCATGTGTCTTCCCCACGATAAATCCTTAATGATTGCTACACATAAATGTCTTATGGTTTCAAAGTTTTGATCTTCGTGTTACTAGTTTTATAGGTACATTCATAGAAACCCCAAATCTATACTACTCATTCTATCGAATTAGTCTTCCTCCAAAAATTGATAGCTTCACACTTTTTAAGGATAAGTTCCAACTGCCATTTGTCGCACCACTCTTGAATTGCATCTAAAACCTTGCTAAGCGATTTCCTGTCTTCTTCTTTTGACATACCCCTATACACTAACGCACCGTCTGTAAAAATTCTAAGCTTACTGCTAAGTACGGTACCCAAATTGTTTATGCATAAAAGAAATATAGTGGTGTTCCCTCAAAGATGTCATGTTCACAGACTGCCATTCCATTTTAGATCTTAGTTCTTCGGTCGGAACAGTGGATCCTTCGCTCGTCGGTTCCTTTAATCACGAGGAGGCCCTTGCGATAGATCTTCCTCCATATATCTCCATTCCCTAAAAATGAATCCACCACTGCCCAACTCCTCACCAAACCTCCATAATAGCACGAATTACCTCTACTTTCGGCCGCCTAACCCACTGACTACTTTAATATTTTAAATCGAGCTCATTATAAGCTTTTACGATCATCCATTACGCTCCAGCTGGAGTCCCGCGTGAGGAGATATAACTTTATCTACGACATACCCTGCAAGCTTGCTTGAAATTTAAACATCTCGCTCACCCTTAACGAATCGTTATTCTTCTTCTCTTTTTCATGCTCCATTTGGAACAGGGTACAGGATAGCAACATAACATCAGCAACGGGGAATATGCATGAAATGTATTTCTCGGGTATTGACGACGCAGTTGATACTAACTTTTCTCACAAATGAAAATAGATAAGACAAAATTTTCTATGCTAACAACTGAGATAATTGAATGTTATGAAAATGTTCCTTGCTAAGCGATTTCCTGTCTTCTTCTTTTGATATACCCCTTTGCACTACCGCATCGTCTGCAAAAAGTATAAGCTTACTACTAACTACGGTACCCAAATCGTGTAGAATATATGTAATGAATATATATATTTTTATTACAAGATTACTGACCCCGTTGCGGTACTGAATACTTCAAATATCGGTTCTGAGCAATTGAGGAGCAACGCTGTCCGTTCACATCCCTCTCACTCACGTACTCCAAACGTCTCGTCTGGTTCTACACGAATTCCTTGGCCTCCCCACCCCCCCCCCCCATTCATAACACCCCCCTTCATCTCGCCCCTTCCATGCAAGGCCTCCTTATTGCCCCTCGCTCGGGGCATCCCTCTTCCCGTGCTCATCCTTCGTCGAGCCTCTCCTCATGTCACTCTCTTTATATCCTCATCCAGCCTGGAATACCCGCCTCGCATTGCGTTCCTCGTCAGAGAACGGCGAACACCACTCCAACCGGAAGGCCTCCTCAAGTGGGACCAAGGGGAATGTGTTTGAAACCATCGAGATTATCTCGAATAGGTAACCAAGGAGTCACGTGGTATAAACACGAACGGTTCGCAAATTCGGTCTATTGTAATCGTACATTACAATCTCGCTATATTGTTGTACACGAGTTTTACCTCATCTGACTCAAATATAGAGCCTTAGAGCGAGAAAAACTAAAAAAAATCGATTATTGGCATTGTAATGAGCGATACAAACACACCAAATATTCGAACCCTTTCTTGTTTGTACCACGTGTCTCCTTGGTTACCTATTCGAGATAATCTCGATGCTTTCAAACACAACCCTCCAAATGCCTTCATCCTCTCTCTCTCTTTCTGAATCGCCACGAGCTGATTTGCGTCGAGTCTGTGCAACGTTCGAGTCAATAAGGACAGACGGGGTGGGGAAACTGGAAAAGCCGCTGGTGCACAAGCCCTCGTCGGTGCATTGATGCTTCCGTTGGCAAGATTCTCTGGATGTACGGGCACATTCAGATCTGCAATAGTTAGACACTATTTGTATATACACTTCTAAATTTCCATGAGCAATGCTGGCGGAAGATAATGAAATGAATTGCTGCTTAAAAACGAACATACGTTTGCATTAATATCAATTCATCATTGCATTAGTGTTTACTGAAACTCATTACCTTTTACTCTTAACGAAATTAAGTCGTTATCGCCACACATTTCTGTAAGTTGGAGGTTTTTTTCAAATTTTTGGTTTACACAAGATTTTCACCTGACAATGACCACAAGGGCGTTTACTTGGAACCGAAATCGCAATTTTCAACACGCAATCTTTAGATGGAAACAAAAAATGAATTTTAGTGAAAAAAACAATCTTCTAACCAGGGTCAATTCACTCATAAATCAAAAATTAAAATAAGCAAAAGGTGAAGCCCACCGAAGAAGCTGCTTTGAGACCATTGACGTCATTTACCTCCCGTCTTTGACTGCTTTTAGGGGAAGGGAAGATAGTGGAGTGGGTTTCTTGGAAGGCATGCTCGCAAAGATCTTGTCGCAACAGCTTCCATTGGCAGAGTCAGCTGTGTCCCCCCAATTGCGATGAGGCGAAGTAGCTTCGCGGGCTCAGTTGTGATTGGACGAAGTCGATATACGTCAGAGGTTTCACCAAGCCCACGTTTCCGAAAGGGTTAAGAACATCAGTTTTTTGCTGTCGGAATTGAAATTTAAATATCTCGCTCACCCATCACGAACCGTCATTTCTCCTCTCTTTTTCATGCTCCATATGGTATAGGATACAGGATAGTAACATGGCATCAGCAACGGGGAATGTGCATGAAATTAATTTTTCGAGTATTACCGACGCAGCTGATACGAAATTTTCTCACAAATTAAAATATACAGGCCAAAATTTTCTATGCTAACCACTGAGATAATTAAATGTTAACAAAATGTTCCCGAAAATGGACGTGAATCACGTGTCCTGAAACGCTTTATGACGTCACAGAATGGTATAGGTTCCATATTACTACGGAAACAGACGTTCATTTTAGAAGGAAACGAAGCGAATATATTGTTTTTTGAGTCCTTTAGTAGCCGTACCTTGATGGAAACAATGACTAAAAGGGTTTTAAAAAAGTGGAAACCGACAATTTGTCTTTGGTTGACTCCCTTATCGTGGTATCCTTCTTAAAACAAACAACTGTTGCTTATTCATGGCAGATATTCTTGGGCACTGTACTGGTATTGCATAATTCATGGACTTACTGGATTAAGGATTATTAGTTTAATTCTGCAGCGAAATTTTTGGGCGAGAACATTTTAGCGATATAAACTTCTCATTTGAAGAGTTGTATAAATATTGCATGTTCCCCATTTGACTCCGGAGCGATGTGCAATGCTAATAGCATTCTACAATTTATCACTGGCCACGGGGAATTCAATAATTCAATTAATCTTGGCTCCAACGGACGAAATGGGGCGAAGGAAATATTGAAAATTGTATATAATTGGTAATTTTGTCTATGAATCTATTTTCACGTACTCTTCATAAAAATGCTCTTTCAATAAGTTTTAATAAATGCTCTGCCAACATTGGCATGAAATAATGCAACTGATCGTACAAAATATTTTCTGCACTGCACCCTATACACGAAAGTTTCTACAAGATTTCGTGGTTCACACCAGATACACATTATCGAAGAGTAAAAGGCCATTTTTTCGGTAACTACACTTCCAATTTCTATGCTAAAAAGTAATTTACGGAAGGATGACGGTTGATTCATATGAAATCTACCTTCTTCCCAGTGGAAACGGGAGCGACGAGGAAGTGTTGCGGGAGCGTCCGAGGTAGTGTTCTGGAAGTAGCGGTCGAGTGCTGCGGGAGTATTCAGGAGGTGTCGCGGTAGTGTCCGGGGAGCAGATTATGGCCCACTGGGAGCGTTTTCGGGAGAGTTTCGGAAGTGATAGGGGAGCGTCGACGCTGGTCCGCGGTGGAGCGGTCGGCCAGCTGCCTGGGAACGTCGACGCGCTCCTGAGTGCGCCGAGAGGCATTCACGAGCCGTTCACGAAATGGTTGACTAGAGCAGGCAATTGTACAGCGGAGCCGTGCCTATTAAGCGTAACAAATCAGCTATCATAAATAAGGCTAATATCACAAAAAATTAACTCAACTTGCATGGTTGCACCTAGCACCAAAATTGCAAAATAAAATGATCACGTTGATTTATGTTTACTCAAACCATATTTCTCGTTCACACACGTACAATTCAAAGCTACAACCTAGCCCTAAGATACCTATCCGCCAGCATTAATCGACCTGTCAATATCAGTCTTTCGTTAACGACTGTTTCTCGCTTTTCCGTTAGGAGGTTAGGAGGCCCTATATATACAGCTGCTGACTGGCATTAAGTCGTTAGTGATAATTAATTTACTAAAATATTGACACTGGAGTATTTTGCGCTCTGAAATCAATTCCTCAATAACCATTTTGTGGTTAAAAATAAGCATGACCGTTATGAATATACATATTTGATATTCTTTATACTCCAGGAGAGATAAATGAATGTTTCCTCAACAACGTGGCAATCGTCGGACGAGCCACGGGATCCTAGGAACCGGGGAGGTGACGGAGAGCGTTTGGTTCGCTCCAAAGACAGTGTTCGGGGACGGACTCCGAGAGCGATCATAGAGCGTTTCAACCAGGGATATGATCCGAAAAGGCACTTTACGTTTCGCGCCGTACCAGGGAGGCACACGAACTCGCTCGGCCATTCAAACCCGAAGCCTCGGCTTTGAATGAGACCGAACCCTTCACCGCGGGTGGTTTATAGCACCAACTGACCAGTCACACTATAGTTTATAACTTCTTAAAGTTAAACGTAAATCGAACAATTATGTTCATCTTCGTGTTTTACTATTCACGCTGATGAAAATGGTTTTTTCATCGCAGTCATACGATAGATATTAACCAATATACATGCTTTAGTAATTTTATGTACATTAAACTGGCTTGGTTTACTAATGCACGTAAAATGGTTAATATATATCGTATAACTGTGTTTAAAAAACCATTTTCATCAACGTGAATAGTACAACACAAAGATGAACATAATCGTGCGATTTATGTTTAACTTTAAGAAGTTATAAACTATAGTGTGACAGGTCAGTTGGTGCTATAAATCACCCGTGGTGAAGGGTTGGGTCTTTTATGGTCACATCCCTGGTTTCAACCAGAGAATGTCGAGGGAGCATCTGGTATGCGAAGTGTCGACTGTGGCGGAGTGCTCGGGAGTGTCCCGGGAGCGATCAAAGAGCGTTTCAACCCGGGAGTGGCGAGGGAGCGTTCGGTTCGCTCCAACGACAGTGTCTGGGGAGTGTCCCGGGAGCAATCAGAGAGCGTTTCAACCCGGGAGTGGCGAGGGAGCGTCCGGTGTCGACTGCCGCGGAGTGCTCGGGGAGTGTCCCGGGAGCGTCCCGGGGACGTCCACATACTGCTGAACGCTCCCAGTATACTCCCGCAACACTTCCAGAACACTCCGCCGGACGCTCCCGTTTCGACTGGGTTACCTCAAACTTAACATATAGCGAGAGAGATTTTCCTGGAATCTTACACAAAAACATCATGGCCATTGACCATCGGTATTCTTTCATTAATTTGAGGAGGCTCCACGGAATTATGAAGTAGATGTCATTTATGTAAGAATTTCAGGACACTTCATTTAATGGCCCTTCTATCGATTAGCAATAAAACAATGAGGCCTTTCCATCATATATTTCAAGAAAACAGACGTTGAAAATCAGATATTTTGTGCGTAGCTATACGGCAGAGCATGGCTCTTGTAGTAAAATTTGCAGATTAATAATGTAGAGATAAATGTCGTTTTGACGAAAAACTACTATAATATGCGCAATTTGATGTAGAATTTACCATTTTAAAAAAGTGCTCTACTTACCGCACTTATTTAATTGGTATTAATAAATGTTTGCTCAAAAATGCAGAAAAGCCTTAGTTACATGAAAGTGGCGCTACAGTATGTTGTTATCATTGGCAACGGTACTTGTGACGAAACGTGCTTACAAGCCTATTTACTAACTTAATTTAGGAATATACCTTCCCAAGGTCCTTCTTATATTTTTTACATAATTTAAATATTTCATTGGTTATTGAAATAGTGTAATTAATACCAATGCTTCCGAATGGTAGCAGCGTCATTGTTACCAAACAATTTTCAAAAATATGAATGTAAATAAAATTCAAAACAAAGAGTTTTATTTGCAAGAGAATAGTTTAAAAATGAGTAAGAAAATATTTAACCTATTTTAGATTACGTATTAGCGGGATTGGACATGTATTCTCACCTTATAATTTTAACGTGGCAACAACACGTCAGTCACGTTCCGAAGTCAAAATGAGTTAAAAGAGCTTGTAAAAAATAGTATATAACTACAGCACGCTATATAATAGCATACTGGTACAATTATTGTGTATGCGTTATCACCCTATAGATGATTTTCCATGTAGGTGTTTTTCTGGATCGGTATTTATTCATTAAATAACATAGCTCTTTTACGCTATTTTGAATCGCGGAGTCACGGTGGAACCTTCTTCAGGGAAATTCGTATTTCTTAAAATATTTGAAAGACTCCACGCCGTACGAATTGTGATTCGGAACCCCTTTCAATTCCCCCACCCCCGCCGCCCCCATAATCCCCCCTCTCGCAATCGTCTGCACACTACGCTTCCGGCTTGTCTCGTCTATCCCTCGCCTCTCCCTCCCCGCCAGCTGACGCCGGCGCCAACACACAGACACACATACTCCACCCGCACTCCGCCGCCGACGCTGCTACGCTTCCGGAGTCGGTGGGTGTTTGCTTACCTGCCAACCTAGTTCGTGCTCCGGCCGCGGGGCGCGACGGACGAGCCCGCTTGATCTGAGCGCTATCTCGGGGGCTAATCCAACTGCGAGCGGTGTAAGAGGAGGAGAAGCGAGAGGTCGGTGTGATTGGCGGGCAAAGGGATTTCTTGACTGATTATAGGGGTATCGGGAGCGTCATGCTATGTACCTGCTCTCAATTGCTCGCCGTGACATCGCTTCGTAATGGTCGCAGTTGCATTGCACCTTAATAGCAAGTGGCGTTTACTCGAAACTGAAGTCGCTATTTAGCAGGTACACGAAATCGTTACCTGGAAACTAGAAATGATTTTTGGTGGAGAAATTAATCTTCTAACCAGAGCCATTCATTCATAAATCAAAAATTAAGATATGCAAAACGAGGCGCCCACCAAAAGGATATATACGTCTGCCACCTACCGTCCTTTACTGTTTTTAGGGGAAGGGAAGGGAGCGTAGGTAGGGAGGGGAGGATATCCTGCCTGAAGAGATCCTGTCGCAACCACTTCCATTGGCAGAGTCACCTGCGTGTCTCCCATTGTGATAGAGCGAAGGAGTTTCGCGGTCTCACTTGTGATTGGACGAAGTGGATGACGTACTAGTCCTTTGCACGTCTACATTTCCGAAAGGGTTAGAAACATCAGTTTTTAACCGCTAATAACTGGAGAACTAATTGACGGATCGAAGAAAGGAAAATTACGTGTCTTTTTATTTTACAAACTTTATCTGATTCGGTAATTAAAAAAATATGGTAAACGACCCCAATCAGTAATTCCAGTAATTAGCTTAAAAATTTCAGATCGGATATTTTCTATGTCCTCCATTCCGAAAGGGGTCGTGGTGGCCTAGTGGGTAGAGCACTGAGCTACTGACCAAAGGGTTCCGGGTTCAAATCCCGGGCAAGAGCCTTTCTGGACACCCTCATCCAAAATCCTCGCGATTCTATTTTCTTCGTGTCAGAATTTTGTAGGAAATCGCAGGTGGCCCAGGGTGAAGGAAGTGGCCCTCTACCCTACCCCAAATGTGTGAATTTCACACTCCATTGGCTTAGTACGGGGTGAGCTCTACTCTCACCTATCAGAACCAACCTTCGGGTTGAATCACTGAGTGAGTAAGATGTTTTACCCTATCGTTTCTTCGCCAAGATCTTTTCTCATCTTGGCATCTCTTAAGACGCACCGAAATCGCGCCAACAGATGTGAGTTTGTCATTTTTTTAACGTGTGCACCGTTTAAGGACGGCGTGGAAGACGAATATATTAAATTAGCATGCTGGATAGAGGATAGAGACATTGCGGTGGGTGGCGAGGAACACTAGCAACATGAGAAGAAGGTGATTGAAGAAATCGGTCAGAGTGAAAGGAGGAAGGGAGTGCTAATTTTGGGGAGCGGGCGATTTTCTCCTAATGTAATACAGGAGAAAACGTCTGTAAATCAGCAGAATTTCCTCAGGGAAACACACCATTCATCAATTGACCAGGACACGAACCCGGCATCACATCGTTAAAATATTTTTACATGACTTGCAGTGGTGAGAAATGACCAATCTTCACTTGAATATAATATATAATTCTTAATGTATTAGATCTGCGTAAAACTTTCTGAATATCAATTAGGCCTCCCTATTGAACTTTCCAAGCTCCGAATGTCTTCCAAATAGATGTTTGCAAGTATAAATTCATCCCAAAAATAAACTTTAAATGGAGAATCTGCAACGTATAAACATTGAAGTATATCTTTTTCGTGGTAAATTGTAATGCTTTCAATATAATACACGCATGGTTTATCTCTTCATTTGAAATATGTATTCGTTAATTCTAGTAATGAAATATGAGGTGAGATTACAAAGATAACAAAGGAAGGAGAACATGGAAGTGAGACTTGGGAGTTCTGATTAGAACAAAGCGGACGAAATATCAGTATTGACAAATGAAAATGCATGCAAATGGTGGACAAATGCGGGAAAATGTATGAAGGAAGAGGAGGAGACTGGAATAATTTAAGTTGAGCGGGAAATAATGAAGACGGACGTAACAAGAGAATTCGAGAAAATATTTGGATTAGTAGACAGTAGGAAGATAATTAAGCCAATGCTGACGGTGGGCAAGGTGGAAAAAATTGAGGAAAGGAGTTTATGGAACAATGAAAACGCAAAGCTAGGCAGAAAACGATACAAGAAAATAACAATAGACATAACTGGGAAAAAATGATATGAGAGACAAATAGTGGATTTGACTCCGTGAGGAGATGGATAGAGTCAAGATCAAGGGTTAAATAGGCGCTCTGAAAGCAGAGGTTAGCATATTGTGGGGCATCAAGATTGGAAAACGGTCTCGTGCATCAAAGACTGAAGTGGAAGTTCAGCGATGGAACCAGAGTGGGTTCAGCATCAGCGGAAGGAATGCGTGGAAGAACTGTAAGATAGTGAATATAGAACTAGGAGTTAGGACATAGAAGGTATACGGATGGCTCTAGGAAAGAAGGAAGAGCGGGAGCAGGGGTCTACAATTGTAGCACACCAAGGAAGCTCTCAATCCCTCTGGGAAAATATGCTACGGTGTTCCAGGCAGAGGTATATGCACTTCTGACCTGCGCGTATGACATTAAGGAGATCGGAATGTTTAACAGACCGATACACATATTCACGGATAGTCAGGCAGCTCTAAAGGCGCTGACATCACCATGGTGCAAATCACAGCTGCTGCAGGAGTGCAGAGAGGCACTCAATGATATAGGCAGATGCGGCAAGGTGGAGATTTTCTGGGTGCCTGGTGATGCAGGCATATCCGGAAATGAGATGGCTGATGAGTTGGCAAGGGTCGGTTCCATCCGAAATTCGATTGGACCAGAGCCAATCATACCTATTGCTACGTCAATAGGAATAGCATAAATTAAAGTGTGGGGCTTAGCCCGGCATTCTGAGATCTGGCGAACTACACCAAGTCTTAGACAGGCCAAACTACACATAGGAGAACCTAGACCTGGGCTTGCCAAAAGACTCCTGTCACTAAACGGGGGTCAATTACGAACGGTAGTGGGACTCTTCACGGGGAACTACCAGGTGATGAGGCACCTGCACATCCTGTGAATCATAAATTCACCTAGGCGCAGGTGGTGCGAAGAAGGGGATGAAACTACATCCCACATATTATGCGAGTGCCCTGCTGTGATGAGGACTCGAAATAGGTACCTGGGGTCTCCATTTTTGGAACCCAGGGAGGTAAGGGAAATCCCCATTGGGGATCTGTTGGCCTTTAGCAAGGCAATCGGCCTTTATGGGTGATTTCTTTAGAAGGGTGGTTGCCACAATGAACCAATAGGTCTAAGTTCCTCAGGGCCTCCTTGGAGGAACTCCACCGCAAAACAATCTATCTATCTATCTATCTATCTAGGATATAGAAGAGAAAAGTATGTAGAAGTTGAGGTGGGACCAGGAATACTGGTTAGTGAGATTGAGAAGGCATTGCGAGAAATGACGGCAGAAAAAGCGGTGGGAATTGATAACATCCCATCAGAATAACAGAAAAACCTTGGATGAGTTGGAAAAGAGAGATTTTGTGGGCTTATTCTTAGAATATGGGAAGAGCCGGAGGATTTAGTAAAAATCGTTGACTTCGTGAGTTATGCGGGCTTTATCCTCGTAGACGGTAGCGCAAAGCGCATAATGCCAGCTGCTTCGTGACATAAAACGTTTGTCAGCCGTCAGATCTTGTTCCTATTGCCTTGAGAAATCCAAAAGGAATGTTCATCAAAGCATCATTGTATTCAATATTTTTTTTTGAATGAATGAATGCCTTTTATTTTTTTGCATTAAAAAACTTGGTCCTTCTAAGCCATAAGGCTTGTCAGAAGGTTCCATGATTAAATTACATAGTGGCATATTACAAGCATAACATTTAATATTCAAAATAAAAATTACCCTGCTGGTATAATATTTACATTACGTTTATATTTCATTATAATTCTAATTTCATAGAAATAATTCGACGACAGAAATATAACATTAAAATTTATTAGGAATATTGAAATCAAAATAGGAGAAATCATTATTACTTAGAAATATCAGGTTGTTATAAGGTATTACATGTTCACAATTTCGCTAATTAACCATTGTTTCACTTTTTAAGAGATACTCTCTTAATTTTAATATCAAATTACTATGACACTCAACTCTAGCTATCTATAATGGTACCATTCGGTAGCTCAAATGGTCGATTAAGCGTAAAGTAGCTGTGAATTTAGTCAATTTCTGATCTATTCCTGGCCAAACTTAACTATTATTATTAGTATTACTACCTAGAGCTTTTTCTCGAATGTCAGCCGTTTGGTGTTGGTAAATTTAGATGAATTTTTAGCTTGATTTTTTTGTGTCGTCGGAGATGGTCTCTCGTTTCATGCGGAAATGTTGCTCTGCAAAATGTACAACTGTGACACTTATTCTCAAATAAGTCACTCATGCAATGTTTTAATTTTATGCGTTATCCAATAAATTTCTGGGATCCTATATATCCCATCCTTGCTACTTATTGTCATTGTCTCGTCGTATTTTGCTGATTTTAACCATACGCATGGAAACGTTTTAGACTAGCGCATCATTTTCTTAATAAAATAAAAAAAACTTCCATTGGTCTCAAGTATTTAAGTGAGTCAAAAGCTTGAAATATTGATGGATTGAGGACATTTTTTATGTCAACATTTTATTTTCATAAAACGCATAGGAAATCTCCCTTCTATATTTCTGATCGGCAAGGGAGATAATGAATGCTCTGGAAATTGGCCCAGGGTCTGCCGCAGGGGCTAAAGTATAACTCAGTGATGAATGGCCACATTTCCCAATAACGTTAATCCATATTTTATGAATTGAAGCCGTGCTTTTATTTTTCTCTTTGGATTGAGTGAACCTCACCTTATGTCAATGTCCGTGATCAAAATTCATGACATGGTGGCTCCACCGAATTATGAAGTAGAAGTCATTTTTGTGAAAATTTCAGGACACTTCCTGTTTTGGCCCTTCTATCGATTGGCGATAAAATAATTTGGCCTTTCCATAATATATTTGAAGAAAAAGGACGTTGAAAATCAGATATTTTATACGTGGCTATACGGCAGAGCATGGCTCGTGCAGTAAAATTTGCAGATTAATAATGCAAAGAGAAATGTCGTTTTCACGAGAAACTAATGTATGAAGCGCAATTTTCTGTATAATTTAGCATTGTAAAAAAGTGCTCGCCTTACCACACTTGTTTAATTTATATTAATAAATGCTTGCTCGAAAAAAAAGCAGAAAAGCCTTAGTTACATGAAAGTGGCGCTACAGTATGTTGTTATCATTGGCAACGGTACTTGTGATGGACCGTGCTTACAAACTTATTTACCGACTTAATTTAGGAATATATCTTCCCAAGATACTTCTTATATTTTTTATGTAATTTAAATATTTCATTGGTTATTCATATGGTGTGAATAAGACCAATGCATCCAAATGATAGCTGCGTCATTGTTGTCAAAAATTTTCAAAAATACGAATATTAATAAAATTCAAAACAAAGAGTTGTATTTGCAAGGGAATAGTTTAAAACTAAGTAAGAAAATACTTGACCTATTTTAAAAAACGTAATTGTGGGATTGAGCATGCATGCTCACTTTGAAAATTAAACTTGGCAACAACACGTCAGCCATGTTTCGAAGTCAAAATGAGTTAAAAGAGCTTGTAGAAAATATGATGAAACTACAGCGTGCTATATAAAAGCATACTCATACGGTTTTCCATATAGTTGTTTTTCTGGGTCGGTATTTATTTAGTAAATAACATAGCTCTTTTAAGGGATATCGAATTGCGGAGCCACGGTGGAACCTCCTTAAGGGATAATTATTATTTTACAAAATTTCCATTGAAATATTTCAGCAGTGGAAAATTTTAGCTTCCATGAAGGAACTGAGTGAAATTGAGAATGACACGCCGCTAGAGCTATCAAGTAATATTTAAGCACCAACGCTTATAGCGAAGCGTTTGTCCGGTTTTAGTCCGTGCAGCAAAATCAGCCACATGAGTAATTAACTCACGCGTCGAGCAACAAAATAGGTCACTATGCATTGAGCGGAATTGTTTTATTTCTAAGCGACCACTTCAGTCAAAAGCCCTCGCGTTTCCTAGAAAAGGGCTACTTTTCAGTGATTAAAAAAAATAGCTCGGCTTTATAATGCTATTGAGCTGTCACTTATGAAATTGTGGGCTACCGTTCATGAAAATCTATTCCACTTCCACTTGCAAAATATTGCTGTGCAACAAAATGAACTGCATGCAGTATGATCCCAAATTATATGATACCTTGGCCCCATAGAATAGTTAGTTTATGTAAGTACTAACGGTTGATGCATGATGAATAGCCACGAAACAAAGCATTGGTTATTCCACTTAAAAATTGGGTTTAATTCGGCTGGGGTTTCAAGGCCTAATGATGTTGGACCGCAGGGAAACCAAGGTTGAATTGAAGCCTCTTTTTAATCGGAATTACAAAGTTTTATTTCATTGCTATTCATCAATCATCAATTCCACCGCGTCACGCCGGAAACCATTAATTATAAATAATGATACTTAGTCAAGTAACAAATATCAGAGAATCGCACAAAAAACTTGGCGAAAAATATTTTCAGTTTTACTGTTGAGTTGCATTCATTAACTGATATTTTTTGCGTTGAGTTACTTATTGTTAGTAAATTCATGTCAATTTATAACATTTTTAGTGCAACGAGAATGGTTAATTAATTCATCAACTTGCGAAAATCGGCAAATGTTTATCGAGTGCGATTATTTTTAACAACCTACATCTTGAAATTTTCGCATAATTAGTTGATGCATTGGCAATGACCAAGGCAATTTAGAGCATTCGTAATGCCTTTTTATTATTTCTTCTTGGCGTTTTATGTCCGATTGCCCAAGGCATGGGTGATTTTTCTAAAATGTCCTTAAAGTAGTCTGTCTCATTCCGTCCGACTTTCAGAGACTTGAGGTCAGGAGAGTAGCCAAAGTTAATATTTTCGGAAGGCTGCATATTATACTTCCCTCCCTCCCCCCTTCCCTTACTCTCTTTGCCGCCCCCCCCCCTCCCTTCGCCTCCCCCCCATCCTTCCGTCCATTCCCTTTCTCATTCCTCCCCCCCCCCCCCAACAACGGATCTCCGCAGTTACATTTTCCGTGCCGCCTTCTTCATTTTTTTTCCCACTTGACCCCTGACTCGGCTCTTCATTCCTCCGCTCTCGCGGCTGAAAATCCCCGCCCCCTTTCCACCCTCCCCTCTCCCCTTTTTCCACCCTCCCACTCCTACGCTGCCCCCCCCTCTGTGTCTCCTTCCTCTTTCTCTCTCTCTCATCCCTATTTCCGTCCTGCGTATTCCCTTCTCCTATATCCTGATGAATATTCGCGATGCGAGATGTGAACCCTGCCTTCAGTGCGTTGCATCCCCTTTTTAAATTCAAATCCACTGCAGTTTATTCAAGACATACGCCCATCAGTGCTGTTGAAACGAACTCCAATCGCGAATTGTTTTAAATGCGTTTAAAAAAATCCACTGAGTCCAAACATTTAGAACGAAATCCGGGTATCAATGCTAACACTTCGTCATTAGGTGCTTCATTACAAATAATGAGTGTAATGCGTGTATTACTCATGTATGTTGTGGAGGGGAAATAACTAGACGCGAGGAGTGGGGGAGAGCTGGGACCCAATTCTGTAAAGTCGAATTCGAGATTCCGACGTCACAAATATACCCATATATGGAAAAAACCGTTCATATTTTCTGGCGAGCAGGCACTGCTATCGCGGTGAGCACCTATAGAAGCTGCGATTGTAGCAGACGACTTGTTGATATTTATCGCGCGGGATACTGGTGAGAATGCATCTAATTCTAACTAATGTTTAAATCTTTCATGCCTCCGTTTCTTTGCCACTTATACAGTTAGAAATATATAAAAGTATTTCTTTTGTTTTCAAATACAGAAGCTGGAAATATTAAACGGAATAGAAGACGGAAATACAGAAGCTGTCGATGCAGTCAATTGAATAAACCAAAACATTTCGTGATTTAATACCAAATGTGTACACTTTCAATTTTCAAAAGTTTCACTTTCTTAATAAGTCCGTCTTTATTCCATACCAGCATATATTGTTACATTTTAAAGCGAATAGATCGATTACAAACATCAATAGTAAGTCATGTTGATTAACTATGGTTAATTACCTCAGCTTGTTCCCTCCATTGTAATAATGGCGCGCTGGATAGACATAACGCTGGATAAACAGTCAACTGTTATACGTCATTACGGAGGTGAACGATGTTCGCGAATTGTTCGTCCCGGTGATCCACGACTCTCCATTGAGCCGAAAATTTTTCGACTTTAAAGAATAGGACCCGTGTGGAAGTATTAGTAGGCGAGATTGGGAGAGGATCAAGGTTTGTGTTATTCAGGTAGGTGCGGGTATCGTCAGGGGGAGAAGAATAGTTTCCAAAGGAGCAGGCCGACACTTTGTTGTGATGACTGGGGAGGAAGCAGGGAGAAAATATTCAATAAGGATCTTAAAATCAGAGTCACGTAGTCTTTTTGTTAATTTCAAGTCGTTCCAATGAGTTCCAAGGTCTATATTGGAAACTAATTGAATGTTAGTACGTTCCACATTTTTTCTTAATAATTGACCATGGTTTCGACAAAATAAGTATCAATATCAAGGTTAAGGTTACCTTGAAGATGATACAGATTGTGTCGAAACCATGGTTGATGATAATAAAACAGTGTGGAACGCAGTACTTATCAAATTTTAAATTCATTTCCTGTGAGTGAGTTCCATAAATTTAAGCGTTCAACTTTTAATCGTACTCCTCTATGAAAACTAAATTTCCTAATATTTTACGTCCAAATCATTTTTCTAACCTAACGTTAAAAAATGTTTTGCAAAATCTTTACCGTTTGTCGAATGGTTTGTGAAGAAACATATACATTCATAGGTTCATTGTTATCATAGGATCTTTGGTGCGAATTTCCTAGAAGTTCAGATGATAACTGCGATTTGTAGGCTTGGGATTCTTTGGAAAGCAAAGGGTAGTAGGGTCTTAAAATTGAGGTATAAATACGGCAATAATATCGAGAAAGCTCTGTATGCAAGTAAAATTTAGGCCCCCAGCTTTCAGTAAGAATCCTTTTTTATGCATGATATGTAGTGCATTTTTGGTGAGAGTTCACACACCTGCCACACACCTTTATGGTGGCTTGCAGGGTATTATGTAGATGTAGATGAAGAATCATAGAGGCACCAATGGTTGGATACCAATATCAATTTTCGTTGGTTCCTCTTGGAGTTCACCTTATTCTCACTGAATTATTCATGGGACTCTCTATTATTAAACAAGCAACGTTGTTTTTCCTCGTTGTTTTGTAAACTGTCAGTTATTTATAAATAATCAACATCCAGGATGAATATTTTAATATGGTTCGTCTAAATAATTCAGATAAATTCCGTCTATCTGAGAATTTTTCTGCAATCGAGAGATTATCTCCGAAATCCACCATATTTCGATTCGCTGAGCTTGAAAAAAATTCAAATGAGATTTTGCTGTTAGAATGAATTATATTTCGGTAGAATACGCTGCTAACCGAAAAAATCCAGTGGATCCTATGCAACGTGGAATAATCTCATTCCTGTGGTTCTCATTGAGGGCATCCGTAATCCGTGGTGGTTCCCTTGGCTGTCTCAGCATTTTCTCTGGATTAGCTGGCCATTTTTTCCGTCCCGAATAAAAAGTATATGTCCCACTCGAGGCATAGGGCAATTTTGCGGTCCATCTTATCTCATATATATTATATAATTTTTTTTGGAGAGCATTATTATTCAAACCGTGCAAAATCTGACAAAATGACTGATTTATAGGACCCCAGGAATTTTATGCTTTATGAAGCGGTGGTTCTCGGCTGCTGGCACTTCTCGAATACTCTTGGGAAGGGCATTAGGCTTTCTGCGTTGGAAAAATACAAATCAATTCAACGGAATAATGGTTTTCAGTTTCCATATACATCTACATAATACCCTGCAAGCCACCGTTGCCAATTGTCGCAAGTACCGTTGCCAATGATAACAATATATTGTAGCGCCACTTTCAAGTAACTAAGGTTTTTCTGCTTTTTCCAGCAAATATTTATTAATATCGATTAAACACGTGTGATAAGGCCAGCACTTTTTTAAAATGCTAAACTTGCATAAAATTGCGCACCTTATATTAGTTTTTCTTCAAAACGACATTTCTCTTTACATTATTAATCTGCAAATCGTACTGCAAGAGCCATTCTCTGCCGTATAACCACGTAAAAATTGCTGAATTTCAACGACGTTGTTCTTTAAATATATGATGGAAAGGTCTCATTATTTTATTGCCAATCGATGGGCCAAAAAATGATGTGTCCTGCAATTTTCACGAAAATGACATCTACTTCATAATTCGAATCATATTTTTAGCTCACTCATAAGGGTTAGTTGTTTTTTTTGCTGGTTTTAATGGGAATCCACCGGCCACCCCTTTGTTTGCTATTCAAGGGTACCCAGATATTCCTAGCACATATAGCGACCCTGCTGTGTTCATATTTCAATCAAATCGGTTATTTTATTACCTATATGTTCCCTCGGCCTCGCATTTTTCTGCCAATTATGCACGCCGTGTTGACTACTCTGATCTGATCGCCGGCTGCACTGTATCACGCAAGCCGTCACTCAGTTGTCAGGAGCCGTCGGCCCTAGAAGGCAGATTCAACAGGAGCTGAAGAGGGGTAATCATCCCCTCGAAAAGTGGGCTAAAATCCTTAAAATCTGGCTGGAATTCAAAAGGTGTTTCTTTTTTTCACCCTCGGCTCAGATATTTTTAACGATAATTTTTCACTGGTTGGTGAATTTGGTTTTCGCTCGCCATTTGTCGTGGTTCTCACACATCAACAATTTACACGGGGTCGAATTTGATCAATTTTGGCAAAAATCCGAACTCCTTCAATTTTCCCTGCAAATGAAAATATACATATAGCCAATGAAACTGAACCTTCGAAGGTAAATCTTTGGGACTAAACTCGCGCAAGAAAAAGTGGTCTAAACTTGTCTACAGTGACATCGTATATCGCCTCAACATCGTATCGAAGAAATCGATATATTTGTGGTACCTACATTTCAACGTCTATGGAGGTCTTTTTCAATTGATAAGACTCTGAAAATAAGCACAGTGAAGTTTATGGCACCGTTAATATGAACACTCTAGTCTCGACGGTATGCCCCTGTAGCCAGCGGGCAACGGTCTACGCCGTATTGTCAAAAAGACGATTTTATTTTCCATTGCTAAAGTTTTTATCGGATTCTAGCATCGGATACTTTCATAGATTCCTCTCTGAAGGTACCGCTGCAAACCGAGGTGGCGGTTTTCCTGATTGGGCGTATTTTCATCTGTTAACACATGCCTTATTTAAAGTTTTACTTTTTATAAGTGCTGGAGTCATCATTCATAATTTAGGGGATTGTCAGGATATTCGTTATATAGGAGGACTGGTTAATTATTTATCCTTAACTTCAAGATGTTTCTGTATTTCCAATTTGGCCTTATGTGGTATACCGTTTCTTGCTGGATTTTAATCTAAGGATTTAATTTTAGAAATTACTTCTATGAGTTTTATAAATATTATTTCTTTTCTATTCTATTTTGTTTCTCTTGGGTTGACTGCTTGCTATACCATTCGTTTACTTTATTTTGTAGTATTTGGAGACTCTAGATTGTCTTCTCCTTGCTGTGTCACGGATGAGGGTTGTCTTATACTTAAGGGTATGTTGGGAATGGTTTTTATAGCTGTTTTAGGAGGGAGTTTAATTTCTTGAGTTATTTTCCTACCCCTTCAATGTTTGAAAAATTTGGCTTTTTTGGCAACTTTTTTAGGAGGGGCTCTAGGCTACTTGTTTTCTGGCGGGTTATTAGGATACATTATATTACTTCTAGAGCATACGATTAGGAAATTCAACCCATCGTTCGTGCAGTCAGTTGGACTAAATATTTAGTTATTGCTCCCTTTCGTTTTTCGGTAGTCACCACTCAACTTTATTTAAATTTGTTTAATTGAAATTAAATTTGTTTAAAATGAAATTTATTTCCTGATCAATGAGAGTTTTTTGTTGTAGGCAGTTGTCTTACTGCTCTTCTCGGAGTTTCGGATAAACCTGTGACCTTAAGGAGGTTGGCTCGCGACTGCTTGAATCAAGTTGTCTGAGGAATATTATTAATTTAAGTACGAGTATATGCCTGCTAAGTGATCCTTACTCCACAAAGAAAATTACCTAAGCTATTGAAAGTCATAAGTATCACAAAAAATGCGATGTAAAGTCGAAGAATTTCTTTTTTATGATAATTTTAATCAGCTCGACGATGGAGTGTGTTCAGCATTTACTTTAAAGAAATAAATTCATTTACTCAATGAATTTACTAATTTATAACACCAGAATATTATTATCAAACATTATGTTATAACATTTTTCTGAATTATTCTTTAATATCTCATTAGTAATGATATTATTCATACACCATACATTTTACATAGAGCGACCGCAGCGCCACTTGAAGACAACTAACGCATTTCGTCTGTATTAGCGCAGAAATTGGTGGATTTAGCGAAAAATACGGTGGGTTGATGCCTTTTTTTTCGTGTCATTTTATTTGTTGTGAAATTACGCATAAAATATCAGTTTTTGCAAAAATGACATGTCACTATGGTATTTTTAAACGTTATAATCCCATGTGATGTCCATTCTCGCCGTTAATCGTATGTAATTTCAAATGCAATTTGTACAAAAAGGAGTATGGGTTGGTGTATTTATCTTTACTTTATGAGACAGAGGAACCTTAGTTCTATAAGTGCTGAAAATATAAAAAAATGACATGACTTTCACTTTTCGGATCAACCTCCTTAACGCTATACTGCCAGGAAGGTGAAATAAATCACCCAAAGGTTTTCTCATTTCTTCTCTACTTGCTCATGTATTTTTTCCTTGCATAATCTAACGCTTCCAACGTTATTTATCTCATTCATCTTATTCGCGCATTTCCCGTTTGGAACAGTTCCCTCTTCCAGTCCCTCTTCACGACTAAGTTTCATTTTATTACCCTCCTTTGGATGATTCTAAACGTTTAGGCTCAGTGATTATTATTAAGCTGATTTCCAGACCTCTTTAAAAATTACAAAATAGAACCTAAAAATCAAAAAAATCGTAAACTTATAGTATCAGAACTAAAATCTGAAACACTTGATCAGTTAAACATTAATGTCGTTCACTCAATACCATTTAACGATTGTAATAACTATATAGGCCAAAAATCACATTACTAAAAAAACAGACTTTCACATTGCAGAATATCTGTAAAAAATAAAATCCCATTCTGTGCATTGACAAATCATGCTATCGAAAACAACCATACTTGAATTTCGACCAAACAAAAAATTTTAGATACAGAAGAAAATTTGTCAAAAAGGTTATTTAAGGAAATGTATCATATTGCTAAAGACCAACATTATTGTAATAAATAAACAGTCATATCTAATTTAAGTAAAATATATCTTAATTTAGTGCATCAAAACTAACAATTAACACATACTATACTTCTGGCAACCAAATTGTAAACAATTCACCTCAAGAGAGCTTAAAGGTATTCAAAATCGATTTCGTGTATTCTTGGCGTTAAACTTTGTAAAAAACATTGCATTGTAAATAATTCTTGTATTGAAAATATTCTGTTGATAGTCAATTCACTTCTGTTGAAGTCAATTAACCTATGTTCATTGATGATCCATTCCATTTTATCCTTGATGAAGGAAAAAATAGAATTTCCGAAGCGTCGGCCAAATAGTTCAATCTCATAATTTCATAAGGTCCAAAACTCTGGAAAAAACAACATTTTTATGCATAATAATTATTCGATAGTAATGCATCTTCTATCGGTTGTGATCTAAACGGAACTGCAGCTTTCCTGCAACCTTCCTGCAGCTACGACCAACTTCCCATCCGGGGCATGTTGAGCCCGGTTCACACGGTGGTGCATTTTTCCCGGATGTATTTCTTGCGTGGAGTGCTGATCAAAATAAAGGCTGTGCCTGGTTCTGCTTTTAATAGCATTGCATGGTCGATATTTTGTTTAAAAATGAGTGCAAATCTATAGACAATGGATGAAGTTGTGGTGCTTATCGAAGCATATGCAGACGAAACATGGTTATATGCAGTTCGTAATCGGAGCTATCAAAATAAACATCTTCGTGTTGAGGCTCTAAGAAGAGCGAGCAAGGAGGATATCTCCTGCTACGTGTGAACCGACAACCATCACCAAAGCCAGCTCAGCGTCCATCTTCGTCGCCCGCTTAGTAGCACGCACGAAATCCAGCAAGCTAGCACTCGAGGAAAAACGCACCGTGTGAACTAGGCATTACACAATAGAAAACAAAGGGATTAACTGATATCACTACGCACATTGACAGCAACATGAACGAGGCACGCGAGGGATCTCATTAGTAACCCACTTAATAGAGCAGAGGCAAAACGTCTTATTCGCTTGAGTTCTGACGGCGGCAGTGCTATGATGCCTTAAGGAGGTTGGCTCGCGACTGCGTGAGTCAAGTTGTCTGAGGAATCTTATTAATTTAAGTACGAGTATATGCCTGCTAAGTGATCCTTACTTCACAAAGAAAATTACCTAAGCTATTGAAAGTCATAAGTATCACAAGAAATACGATGGAAAGTCGAAGGATTAATTTTTTATGATAATTTTAATCAGCTCGACTATGGAGTCAATTCAGCATTTACTTTAAAGAAATAAATTCATGTACTCAATGAATTTACTAATTTATAACACCAGAATATTACTATCAAACATTATGTTATAATATTTTTCTGAAATATGCTTTAATATCTCATTAGTAATGATATTATTCATACGCCATACATTTTGCATAGAGCGACCGCAGCGCCATTTGAAGACAACTAACGCATTTCGTCTGCTATAAGCGCAGAAATTGGTGGATTTAGCGAAAAATACGGTGGGTTGATGCCTTTTTTTTCGTGTCATTTTATTTGTTGTGAAATTACGCATAAAATATCAGTTTTTTGCAAAAATGACATGACACTATGGTATTTTTAAACGTTATATTCCCATGTGACGGCCATTCTCGCCGTTAATCGTATGTAATTTCAAATGCAATTTGTGCAAAAAGGAGTATGGGTTGGTATAATTATCTTTACGTTATTAGATATAGGAACCTACGTTCTATAAGTGCTGAAAATATAAAAAAATGACATGACTTTCACTTTTCGGACCAACCTCCTTAAGCGTGCAGTGCGCTGAAACGTTGATTGCGTTCTCCCCGTTTTGAATTTCGACAGCATTCGCGCCCTCGCTCAAAATGAGACAGCGTGCCATTCTTATTAAATTTCTAATTTTCCCCTTTCGGAGCACACCAGCGTTTCGTCGCCCTCCCCTTCCTGAACGCCGCCCCCCCCACCCCAATTCCCCCCACATCACTCCCGGCGTGCCCGGGAGTCCTTCTGCCAAGAGTGGCCAAGTGCCAACGCCGCTGCATCGATTGCGTTGCGTAGTCAAGGAAGGAACACACCCCCCTCTCTTCACCCTTCTCCTCTCCTTCCCCCCTTCGTCTCCCTCGCACGCGGTCTCCTTCTCCTCGTCGCCGTTTATCGTTTCTCTTTATTTTTTACCCTGAGCTTCTAATCACCAACATCACTGCTAGAACAAGTGTCAATTATGTATACTTACATCAAATTTGTAGGCTTGGTGGGACCACATTGCGATAGCTTGGATGTAATTTTTACTTAGTAAAATTCCATGACAAAATTTCATTTCTTCCGGCTTCCGGGTTTTAACTCTTTCACGTTGATTATGGCTGCGCAAAATTCGAAACCCTGAATTGGAAGAAATGAAACTTTCTTTGGAACATTACTGAGTGAAATTATTTCCAAACTATCGAAGTGTGAAATGGTAACCCTGCAAAATAGTGGGGACAACTTTTTTGATTTACTTGCCGCCAACATCCCTGGAAAAGCAATTAAAGATTAAAATGTAGATAGAATAGTTATCGCAATGTAGTAAACGTTAAATGTCTCCTAGTACCTACTGAAAAGAATCATCATCATAATAGGTCAACAATCCTAGGATTGGTTGGACGCTGCCCTCCACTATGGCTTCTGGACACGTCTCCTGAACCGAACGAGTGAAAAAGAGTGTTTTTTGATAATTTTATAAGAAAATTGCCAGAGCCAAAAATGGACAACTATGGAATAAACGTGGTTCTCAATAGAAAAAAATGTTGTTTACAAATGTTTGATAGGATTTCCTATTCCCTTTAATTTTTAATAATTTAAATTTCATTACGTTATTATGAAAAATGAAGGCAAAAATAAGGCTTAGCAGACGAATTTTTCTCAGAATTAGTAAATCTTATTCCTGCAGTCGTAAGAACAAGAATATTAAAGATGAAAATGTTAAGTTTTTGTAGTAAAAATTGTCCATATTGACCTATATTTGCTTTCCCGATGAAATAAATCGTTGATTTTTTATCGGCCAACCTCTTCTATCAACATAATTCCTCTCTTTTATATCCTTCACAACTTGCTCCATATACCTCATACGAGGCCTGCCTTTTCCATTCTTCCCGTTCCCTCGACCATTGTCTTCATCAGGCCATCGTGTCTCAAGATGTGGCCCATAAAGTTCGTCTTCTTTTTATAGTTTTCAGTAGACATCTCTTCTCTCCCACTGTTCTTAGCACTTCTTCGTTTGTCACTCGATCGATCCATTTTATCTTCATCATTCCTCGGAAGCACCACATTTCAAATGCTTCCAGCCTGGACTTATCTGCTGCGATTATTGTCCATGCTTCGCTGCCATACAGTAGAATGCTCCAGATGTATGCTCTAATGAAATGTTTCCTCGCTTCCACACTAGTATTTGCAGGTGTAAGCAGAATCTTCTTCTAGTAAATGACCCTTTTTGCCTGGGCAGCTATTTGCCTTTGCTTTTTGCTTTTGCTACTGGCAATTTCTCTTTTACTTCGTCCATCGCTGGTTACTCGGCTTCCCAGGCAACAGAAATCTTCCACCTCCTCTAATTTTTTGCTTTCCTAGTATAACATTGGTCCTGGCTTCCTTTCTACTACTGCATTTTAAACCTTAGTTTTTTTTTATTGATCTTCAGATGATATCTAGTCATTGTTCTTTCCATATTTCCTAGTGTCTTCTTAAAATCACCTTCAGCTTCTGCCATGACTGCTATGTCATCAGCGAATCGTATCATGCTTATTTTCTCCCCGTGGATGTTCACTCCCGGAGCCTATTCTTCGACTTCTTAGATGGCTTTCTCGATTTAGAAATTTCGTCATCTGTGGCACTGTTTTAAAATCGGTTAGATTTTCCCATAATATTAGCGACATTAAATTACTTTCTTTTGCCAATTGGTAAGAGTCAAACATTTAAGTGCCGTGTAATGATATTAAAAATATTTTGCTAACCCGAAATTACTATGGTAGACTGGACCATGATTGCAAAATAAGAGGAATTGATTGCCGAACTGACAGATTGGAAGTGTTCTTTCTTCCTCGTACAATTGGAGATATGAATAGTAGATACGTCCAACACGAGCGTATCAATGGGTAGCATAAGTAGCTGCATGTTGGCATAAGGAGTTGAAACTAGTACTACAAGGCAATAGTTTAAATCTAAGTAAGCAACTAGCACTTTTACGGGAGCTTGAATCACGGAGTCACGGTGGAACCTCCTTAATAGAATGTGTAGCCTTCGGAGAAAGCTTGCATTACCTATCAGACCTGCAAACGCTCTCGAGGACACCAGCCAACAGATGGTACAGCTACTTTTCCCTTGTTAGACCTCAATTGAAATATGCTGCCAGTGAATGGGATCCCTACGAAATTGGTCAAAATAACAAACTTGAACGTGTGCAGCGAAGATCGGACATTTTTGTAAAGGGACGATACGATAATTATATTAGCGTAACCAGTCTATTAAATGAATTAAATTGGGAATCATTGTCAGATCGCAGGTTGAAATTTAGAGTTAATCTACTAAATAAATGCCAAGATAATATTTTCAGTGATGACGTAAAAAATATTTTGCGAATCCCAACGTACTATGGTAGACTGGACCACGATTACAAAATTAGAGAAATTGATTGCCGAACTGATATATTCAAAATGTCCTATTTCCTTCGAACAATTAGAGATACGAATAACGGTAAATGTGTCCAATACGAGTGAATCAATCCGTAGCATAGGTAGTTGCATGTTGGTATAAGGACTTCAATGTAACCCAACTAACAGCATGTTTTTGCATGCTTGCATAGCTCTTATTATCTTTTTTAATACCTAGTGAAGTTTAGACTAGTATATTATTGCATACTAATCATTTTTAGGCATAATATTTAGCGCATGTTTAGGTAGAATTCACCCCCTGCCAAACACCTTAATTATAGTGGCTTGCAGGTTATTATGTAGATGTAGCTTG
The DNA here is from genome assembly GCA_933228895.1 of Platycnemis pennipes. Lineage (NCBI taxonomy): Eukaryota > Metazoa > Arthropoda > Insecta > Odonata > Platycnemididae > Platycnemis > Platycnemis pennipes. The sequence continues at coordinate 10,841,084 of OW121850.1, read as the reverse complement.
AAATGGGATCACGATTATGTGGAAAAATAAGTAGGTACTTAAAACATTTGTGACTCTACCCTGTTATAATCAAAAAAGTTAATTTTCAAAAATATAAACGTATCATAGATTCACGTAGAATTATTCTTTTTTTTTAGAATCATCAATGACGATTCACGCAGTATTGTTCTTTTTTTGTATTTGCTTTGCCTATTCAAAATGCTGGTCTGTGATGACTTTTGGGGATCATGGTGGCGCACGGTGGGCTGAAATCGGAAAAAACTGACCAAAAGTGACCTAAAGGGTTTTTCTTAAGTCCAGACTTTGAAACTTCGCATTTTGATTCTCCATTTATTGGTGAATTTGGTTTCACATGCCATTTAATCTAGGTAACACGCATTAAGAATTAAAATGGGGATGAAAGTTGGCCAATTTGTGAAAAAATGGTCTTCAATTTTTTCTGAAAATCTAGAATATTAAGTCGACGATTAACCTTGGACATAACACTTTCGCGTGCAAATTATTTTGAATTGAATAATGTAAAATAGTTTTTGTTTCCTTTAATTATGTGTAAGTAATATGGTCTTACAATAATATAGAACAAAATAATGGACCCCAAATTTTTATAAATATTTTGTCATAATGAAGGAAAATTGTTGAAAGCTACATCGAGCAACAGAAAATTACTTTCACGAGATTCTACAAAGTACCCTGAGCTAGGACTTTTGCGTCGTGGCTAGTACGTTGGTGTGCTATCAGATCTAAAACTTTGTTATGAGTATTTTCAAGGCATAACCCTCCTTTGATATTGTAATTACGATATTACATGAGTATCAATTCCTTAGATACGATATCCTGTGTCGATGTAAGTAGCTAAAGACCATTTTTCTGATTCGTTTTGGATTAAAATGCTGATATTTCATGCACATATTTTACTCCGCATTAAGGTGGCTCCACCGAATTATGAAGTGAATGTCATTTTTGTGATAATTTCAGGACACATCATTTTTTGGCCCTTCTATCGATTGGCAATATAATAATGAGACCTTTCCATCATATATTTGAAGAAAAAAGACGTTGAAAATCAGATATTTCATACGTGGCTATACGGCAGAGCATGGCTCTTGCAGTAAGATTTGCAGATTAATAATGTAAAGAAAAATGTTGTTTTGACGAAAAGCTAATATAAGATGCGCAATTTTATGCAGAGTTTAGCTCAGTAAAAAGTGCTCGCCTTACCACACTTGTTTAATTGATATTAATGTGTGCTCGAATAAAGGCAGAAAAGCCTTAGTTACATGAAAGTATCGTTACAGTATGTTGTTATCAACGGCAACGGTACTTGTGACGAAGCGTCCTTATGAGCCTATTTACTAACTTAATTTAGAAATATACCTTACCAAGGTCCTTCTTATATTTTTATGCAATTTATATATTTCACAAGCTGACCCGGCCACGCGTTGCTGTGGCTCAATCTGGTTAAATGGAAAGCGCACGTTCATAGTATGTTTAATTTCACAATTCTTATGGGTATACAATATATCTCAGCTGATCGATTGTTTTGCAGCTGGACACGCATATTTGAATATAATTTTAACGTCTTTACATGTCGTCACAAAGTAGAATATTTCAGGCAAGCATTTATTTCATCCGCTAGTGTCAATCGAGGAATTACAGGTAATGTTTGCCTGAAATGTCGTGCAAGCAATTATAATGCGTTCTCAAATGGTCTCAGGATTCAACTGAAATCTTACAATGGTCGATCCAGAGCCTCGAGCGATGCTTTGTGCACCATTGTGCATTCATCCCAAGCAATAAGTTGGCATTTCTGAAATATTTGTCCCATGCCAGATGATTTGAATATGTTGCACGTGAGTGTTTCAATGAATTACAAGTTCAATGGGATGCACATCCCGTCTCCAGTGTCGATATTGTATTCTCGATATTGTACAAACCTTCATGGAGTGAACAAAACAACTAACCAAAGCTTCATGGAAATTGGATGAATGTTGTGGTAATGCATGAAGTTATCAATATTGTATCGATACAGTATCGATATTGTAATGTTAATTTATAAAACTTTGATAAAAAACACCTAAATAATTTCCCCTAATTTTGTATCAACAATGTATCGATGTATCCATATTTTATCGATATTATATCGATACAGTATCTACATTGAATTATCGATTTTGTAGAAACCTTCGCGGAGCGTACTCAACAACTTTCCAAAGTTTCATGGCGATCCGATGAATGGTGTAGTAATGCATAAAGGATAAACACATTACATACATTTGATACAGTATCGATATTGCAACAATACATTCCTTTTAAAAAACTAAATAATTTCACTTCAACTTTGTATCAATAATGTATCGATTTATCGATACCTTAGCGATATTATATCGATAAAGTATCGATATTGAAATATCGATTTCGCAGTCCTCTTTTCGAGAATGTATTCAACAACTTCCCAAAGTTTCATGGCGATCCGATGAATGGTGTAGTAATGCATAAAGGACACACACACACACACACACACACACATACATTCATTTTTATATATATAGATTGGTTATCGACATGGTGTAATTAATACCAATACTTCCAAATGGAAGCAGCGTCATTGTTGCCAAACCATTTTCTAAAATATGAATATTAATAAAATTCAAAACAGAGTTTTATTTGCAAAGCAATAGTTTAAAAATAAGTAAAACAATATTTAACCTATTTTGGAATGCGTATTAGCGGGATTGAGAATGTATTCTCACTTTGTAAATTAAACGTGGCAACAACACGTCAGTCATGTTCCGAAGTCAAAATGAGTTAAAAGAGCTTGTAAAAAATATAATTCAACTACAACGCGCTATGTAATAGCATACTCATACAATTATTGTGCATGCGTTATCGCCCTATACATGATTTTCCATGTAGGTGTTTTTCTGGATTGGTTTTTATTCATTAAATAACATAGCTCTTTTACGGGAGTTTGAATCGCGGAGTCACGGTGGAACCTCCTTAAGAGAATACGTGGCCTTCGGAGATAGCTTGCATTATCTATCAGACCTGCGAACGCTCTTGAGGACGCCAGCCAAAAGATATGCTGCATTGCCGTCGCCTTCCTCCCTCGGTAGAAAGGTACATAGTCATTATTGATATTTTCGTTAATCAGTCAAATTATTTTCTGAAATCTCGGGATTTATTCAAGAATAATGGATTTTTTTCCATTTTTTTAAATTCCCCAATCCCACGGTAGAGAATTCCCTTTTGGCGATCTTTGGGGCTCTAAAAAATCATCCTCTCCACTCGCTGAATCCAAACATTTTTTCTCTACATCGCTCAGGTAGAAAACATTTCTCATCTGCGGTGGCTTGAAATCTAATATTTTTTAATTAAAAATCCATTAATTTTGGACGATATGGCTCGCAGTTTTTCCCTTAATATCCACAGCTAATGGTTACTATTAGGTTAGGACGTTCATCCTCGAGTTGTTGCTATATGTTCGATCAAAGATCGCTTTTGATAAGACATTCCCATCAGCATTATATCTTTTACACTTACCTACATATCCCTTTGCTGATCACCTCATTCTACGATATCTGTTCCTTTCCAATCCCTTTCCACTGGTTGCCCATTACTCTCTCTTCATTTTTGGACTTCAGCATCCTCTAAATAACAAGTTTTATTATTAACGGCGAACACATTAACACATTGATTAACGCATGGGTCTTTCAAGTTCATATTAAGTACATCATGGCAGTTTCATGCTCTCATGACCTATATTTTCTCTCAGTCCCTTTTTGACGGTCCAAAAAGTTTCCTATCACTAAAGTTGCCTGTGCCGTGTAGCCTTTTTTTTGTTCTCCGTCGAAGCCACCTGTCTAGGATCGGACCCCTCCATTGTTGCCTTCCCTCCCACGCCCCCTTTGGCCCGAAGCCTGCTCTGCCGCCCCTGGGTTGTATACGACAACCTGTAGGAAGCAAGCTAGGAGGAGAACTCCTTGTGGTAGTCCTTTATTGGTAGGATTGAGATCTCATTTAATTTCTTGCCCCTATAAAAAAAAAACGGCCAAACGCAGACGAGCGATTATATTCCTAATTACTGGTTTGAAGCAGATTCACCCCATTATTTGCGTTCAGCATATACTTATCTAACCTTTGTTTTCCATACTTCAGTTTATAACCTATGTCGAGCTCGCCTAAACTTCCGAAATTTATGGGGCAAAAAAGAAATGGGTATGTAGGCATTAAAATATATCATATTAAATTGCTATTAAATTAACCATGGCCAATTTAACGAAAATAATATACAAAGGAATGCCGTATTAACATATGAGACAACAGATACTGAAAATGGGATGCTAATTTGTAGCCGATAAAAAATTAACAAATTTTATCAAAGTTTAAAAATAACTTCCTGATAATTTGTCCAATAATATTTTTTTTACTAACATCAGTTATCATTCAATGATATGTCTACACAATGAGCATAGTAGAGCAATATGACCTACTTTGTTAAAAAATAACATCCCGCCAAGCCATTTAAGCTATAGGTACCTATAATTAGAATTGAAATCCCTTTTTTTCTCCAACCGAAGAAATTCATTAAGAAAAAAGTAAATGTGGTTGTTAGTAGGATTATTAACTACCATTATATCCAGTTCAAACGATAACGCAAACAAATGCAAGAGTGCAGAAAATCAGATAATAATATTTTAACTTTTGCAATATTTGATTCGGAATTTCAAAAAAACTAAGAAATCTTTCAAAATTTTTCAATTACCTAAACTAAATTTTGGAAGTTTTACTAAATTTAGGCCAGTTTCAACTTGGGTCGCCAAGTCTATATTTCAGCGCAACAAGACCTAGCCATCACACTATTCTGTTGACGTGTAAAACGAATGATATCCAATATTAAAATTATTCTAAAAATCTTACAAGTGCATCATAAACTCTTACGTTTGCTGGCTATAATCCAGTTTGCTTTGTCTTATTTTCTTTGCTTGAGGGCATAATCAGTTAGAAGGTTCACAGTCTGCGAGTACTCTCTCTGAGAACACACGTTAGAAGCTTGGGGTAGGCAGGCATTTTTCTTGGAATCCCCATATCGAGGTCGCGATGAATTCCGCCCGCCAAATAAGAAATTAAACCATGTATTCCTTTGGACCTTTCTTTAAAAGCTTGCTTAGTCCATATTGAATAGCATTCCTTTCTTCTTAGATATCATTCCTGAACCTAATCAACCTCCGTTCAAATGATACAAACTTCGGCCCCGTTCAAATAGAATGGCTCTCCTTATCTGATATACATTTCCTGAGAAATGTTTCTCTGAATCCATTCAGTTTCAAACTGCTGGATGCATGAACCTGCATAGTTAAAGGGAATATATAATTCATAAATTACGTACATACTTATATAATTCATAACTTACATACTACCGTCATCATCATTCGTACTTCATACTTCGACGTAATTCATACATGTTGGTGTGGTTACACTTTGAAATTTGGCGTTCATTCTCGTTTTCATGCATTCGTACATTGACTTGTTAATGTATCGCGTAACACAGAATTTACAATATCATTAATTGATTTCACATGAGTTTTTCTCATCTATCTCGTCTCTAGAGCCCCCAGATGAGATAAAACACGAGTGTAAGTAATGAATGATAGCGGTTTGAACACAATACGAAACACGAAGACACGAAATACGAAATTTTTAATTACTAATAGTTATCAACAATAGTTGCAAACCATTTGTGTTTATACTTCGCTTCTCGTTGGTTACCTATTCGAGATAATCCCGATGGTTTTAAACTCCGCCTTCTTCGGGAGAATTTTCAGTCCCAAGGACGTTTATATCCTTAATCCAGCTATTCGGCTATAGAGGTCATATTTGTCTCAAATTCGCTGAAAAATTAATTATATGTTTTATTCATTAAAGTTTATTATTGATATCCAATATAATATGAGCAGTAGGTGGAGCACCTAAAAGACGAATCCCGCCTATTATGTCGCATCTGAAGTCAACCTCCGATAGCTATTTAATCATCGTTCTGTTGGAGGGTTCACATCGACATCATCACCATGGGTCAACAATCCTAGGATTAGTTTGACGCAGCCTTCCACTCGATTCTTCTATCGGCCAAACTTTTCATTGTGACGTAATTCTTCTCTTTTACATCCTTCACAACCTGTTCCATGTATCTCATACGAGGCCTGCCTTTTCCAATCTTCCCGTTCACTTTTCCTTCGACGATAGTCTTCATCAGGCCATCGTGTCTCGTGATGTAGCCGACTAAGTTGTCCCGTCTTCTTCTTAGAGTTTTCAGCAGGCTTCTCTTTTCTCCCACTCTTCGGTAAAGGAATTACTCGCCCTTGGGGAAGGAACAGAAATACACGTGATGGGGGTCACTCAGGAGGGCCTGTGGAAGCCCAAGGACGAGGGAAGACAATAGAGTTTCTTTTTAGGAGGGAGGGAGGTTCACAAGGGGAGTCTAGTACCCGAGGCAAGGCAACTACGCCGTGACCAAGTTTTTTTTTTTAAAGTCACTTCCTTTATTTTGAGCATTCGAGTGTTCGCCGCCCTTCATCTCCCTCGATCGGAGAGTAATGAGGAGGGGAACAAAAAAAAGACGGAATACGAGAGGGAGATGAAACCCCGTTTGTCAAAGCACCTCTGCTCTTGTGCATGTCGTCACCCGTCGCTGTGGTAACGAGGGCGGACACTAAAAATAACGCACCGTGTCCATGCAACCGTGATTGCAAGGTCGCCGGCCTGCAGACCCTTCCGATCCCTTCGGGGCAACCAGGGAATACGAAGTTCGCCCTTGTTTCGGGCGAAATTGTGACCGCCCTATCCGCTCCCTCCTCCGAGCCACATTGTTTTCGTGCAAGGTGACACTAACAGTATCCGCTTATAATATTGAAAAAAATTGTTTTTTTTAAAGGAAACTAACCTCATAAGAAAAATCTAATACATTTTAATACATTTGCACCTTTTATACTACCATTGTTTTTTACATTATATTTATATTTCTACATATTTATTGGTTTTAATTAAATCGTGCGTGTTACTAAATGACCATAATTGTCGACGCGCCCTATAAATCCAAATCTACCCCTATCTAAGAATAGCAACACTAAATATTTTTTTAAATGTAATGCATGAATAGCTATATTTAGCAGTAAGTGTTTCAGGGTATGGAGATGGAGTTTAGCGGCTAAAATCAGTAATGGGGGCGTTTACTCGGAACCGAAATCGCTATTTAGTACACAAAAACGTTAGATGGAAACGAAAAATGAATTTTAGAGAAAAAAATTATCTTCTAACCGGAGCCATTAACTCATAAATCTAAAATTAAAATAAGCAGAAGGTGACGCCCACCGAAGAAGCTGCTTTAGGACCATTGACGCCAATTTACCTCCCGTCCTTGACTGCTTTTAGGGGAAGGGAAGGGAGTGGAGGGGGGTTATTGGAAGGTCTGCTCGCACAGATCCTGTCGCAACCACTCCCATTGGCAGAGTCAGCTGTGTGACCAGTCCATTGCGATAAGACGAAGTAGCTTTGCGGGCTCAGTTGTGATTGGACGAAGTGGGTATACGTCAGAGGTTGCAACACGCCCACTTTTCCGAAAGGGTTAAAAACATCAGTTTTTCGCCTCTTATAACTCGATAAGTAATTGACGGATCGAAAAACGGAAAAAATACGGGTCTTTTTATTTTACAAACTATCAGATTCGGCAATAAAAAATATACTAAACTTATTAATCCCTTAAATACTATAGATACTAACAATCTAGTTTCATCAGACTCTATAGTAGTTTGTTTGCATGATGATAGTGCATGCTTGGTGATCTCACCCCCTGCCACACACCCTCACGGTGGCTTGCAGGGTATCGTGTAGATCTGTAGATGAACTCTCTTCGTGCGCTGGAATTCAATCTGGGTGCCTCAAAAATGCCCCTTCGAATGACTAGTGCTGGAGTTATCATCCGTATGGTGATCCAGGGCCCCTGCTCGCGTACATAAGTGACTTTAGCCCATTAATGCCCAATAGCGTCCTACTTCGAAAAAAAATTATAGCTCATAAAATATTTTCGCATTTAGCCTTACAATATTTTTATTAGTTTGTTTAAACATTAAGCTGAAACCCCGTTTCGATAAAATTCCTCTAGATAAAGAGATTACTGCTGCTTAAAATCAACTAAAAAGATGCCGTATAAAGTTACACCCACAGGGATCATAAGTTGGAGAAGAATATTTGCTTTGTGCATTCCAACCAAACGATTTATTGGATTCTACCATGGTTTCGACTATTAACATTTCATTATCAACCTTGATGATGGCATGAAAATAGTTGAAACCGTGGTCGAAGCCAATAAAACGTTTGTGTGGCATGTACAAAGTGAATTTTTTTTTCTAATCTCGTGGTACCACGAGGTCAAGCCTCAAACGTTGAATCAGGGCCAGGGACAAACATATACTAAGTAAATACAGGGTGCATTCCGAAAGTAATGCAATTGAATTTCCCGCGCAACTCCTACTGGTCGGAGTGGGATCGGATCACTTGGAGTAGGTGGCGGGGACGCTAAGCTTTGCTGCAAAATCGGTCTCAGTGATCTCCAAGCTGTGGAAGCGGCAGGACATCAGTTATTGTAAACCTCTGCTCGCCGACCGTGTCACGGAAAAAATGGAATCGACGATCGAGCAACGTTACGCGATTAAGTTTTGTGCTAACCTGAAAAAATCTCTTGAGGAAACTAAGAAAATGATTTGTGAGGCTTACGGGGACTCTTAAGACTCTACTCTGTCCTACTCAAAAGTTTTGAGGTGGTTAAAGTGGCACACCAACTCTGAGTGGCACACCAACCAGTCTCCCAAGCACAAAAAGGCAAGAATGAGCAAATCAAAAGTGAAAACAATGCTTATTGTCTTTTTCTACAGCAAAGGAGTCTTACATAAGGAGTTTGTTCTTCAAGAACAGACATTTAACGCTGCCCACTGTGTGGATTTGTTCGGAAGGCTCCGAAAAAGGGTCGTCAGGACGAGAAAAGACATCTCCACTACCAGGCAACTCCATCACAACAACGCGCCTTGCCACAACGCACTTCGAGTCCGCGAGTTCCTGGCCAAACACCAGGTGCCAATGCTGCTCCACCCCCCACTACAGTCCTGACGTCGTCCCAGCAGACTTCTTTTTGTTCCCTTGGATTAAAGCAGCCCTGAAAGGAACCCTTTTTTCGTCCATAGAAGAAATCTAATTAGCCGTGACGAAGACCTTGCGAGAGGTATCCGAAGATGCCTCCCAGGGCACGTACCGGTCATGGCGGGGTCACTGGAAAAAATGTGTAGAGGCCCAAGGACAGTACTTTGAAGAATTTTAAGTGTTTGCGAAAATCTGTTCAATAAATTACTTTAAAAAATAATAATTGCATTACTTTCGGAATTTACATCTAATTGGAATTCAGCTTTGATTTCGGAACTTGTCTTGAATCTCGATATGGTGATAAGATGCCGTAGACTTTTTCCGAATCTAGATTACTCCACTTGATGACGGCATTTGCATGAAAAGTCTCACAAAAACATCCCTTACGGTGTACATATACATCTTACTCAATACCCCGCAAACCACCCCTTAGCTGTGTGACAGGGGGTGAATTCTCACCAAAACATGCACTACATATCATGCATAAAAAAGGAATATTTTTAATATACTAGTCAGAACTTCACTATTGAAAAAAGATTGCAAAGCAAACATGCGAAAACATTCTGTTAGTAGGGCTAGCTTTAAGTACTCATGCCAACATGCAGCTACTAATGCTACTCTCCTATTGGACATATTTACCGTTATTCGTATCCCTAATTGTACGAGTATAAAAGGACATTTTGAATCTATCAGTACGGCAATCAATTTCTCTAATTTTATGATTATGGTCCAGTCTGTCATAGTAAGTTGGGGTTCGCAAAATATTTTTAACATCATCACTGAAAATATTATCTTGGAATTTGTTTAAGAGATTAAGTCTTAATTTCAACCTGCGATCTGACGATGATTCCCAATTTAATTCATTTAATGGACTGGTTACGCTAATAAGGTTTTCGTACCGTCCCTTTACAAATCTTGCCGATCTTCGCTGTACACGTTCAAGTTCGTTAATTAGACCGATTTCGTAGGGATCCCATACACTGGCAGCATATACCAAATGAGGTCTAACAAGGGAAAAGTAGGGAAGTAAAAAAATCCTATTACCTTGACCCACGTATGAGTTTGCCCCAGGAAAGATCATGTGTCAGTCTTATTCCAAGATATTTGATGGATTCCACGTTTGTTAATTCATTATTACTTATTTTGTACGTGCTAGAAGGAGAACAATTCTTTTTCCAAAAATTCTATTTAAATTTAATTCTAACTGCCATGTAGAAGGGGGATAGACATGATAAAACATTTGCAAGGCACGAGAAACTAAAATATGAGTCTTTAAATACCAAAAATACTGTAATAGGTGCACAACTAGTACGTAAAACCTACCAACTTCACGGGAGAAGAATTTTGGTGGCTTACTGATCACGTTACACCTACACTATTTTTCTTTTCAAAAGAAAAAAAAAGATTCGAAGCTGTATACTGTCTCATTCCCTATTAAGATTTCTGACTAATCGTTACCTACGTCTCTTCTCAGGGACCCATTAATGAACTTCTTTCTTTTCCTGTGGACTTATTTAGCGATCCAACAACTTTTCAACATCAACCACTCATCCCAATGTTATCCTAAATGCTTTGCATACACCTGTTGGTTCCACTTTCAACAGTTTATTATCATCATCAAGGGTCAACAATCCTAGGACTGGTTTGACGCAGCCCTCCACTCGATTCTTCTATCGGCCAACCTCTTCATATTAACGTAAATTCTTCTCTTTCACATCCTTTACGACTTGTTCCACATATAACTCATACGAGGCCTGCCTTTTCCACTCTTCCCGTTCACTTCTCCCTCGACGATTGTCTTCATCAGGCCATCGTGTCTTAAGATATGGCCGATTAGGTTGTCCCGTCTTCTTTTTATAGTTTTCAGTAGACTTCTCTTTTCTCCCACTCTTCTTAGGACTTCTTCATTTGTCACTCGGTCGATCCATTTAATCTTCATCATTCTTCTATAGCACCATATTTCGAATGCTTCCACCCTTTTCTTCTCCGCTGCTGTCATCGTCCATGCATCACTGCCATAAAGGAATATGCTCCAGATATACGTTTTAATGAATTGCTTCCTTACTTCCAAGCTTGTATTTCCAGCTGTTAGTAGATTCTTCTTTTGATAGAATGCCCTCTTTGCCTGGGCTATTCTACTCACTATTTCTTTCTTGCTTCGTCCATCGTTGGTTACTCTGCTTCCCAGGTAACAGAACTCTTTCACCTCTTCCAGTTTCTGTTTTCCTAGTTTAACGTTGGTTTTGGCCTCTTCTCTTTTGCTGCACACCAATATCTTAGTTTTTTTCTTATTGATCTTCAGCTGATGTCTGGTCATTGTCCTTTCCATGGTTGTTAGCATCTTATTCAGCTCCTTCTCTGTCTCTGCTATGAGAGCTATGTCATCAGCGAATCGTAGCATGCTCATTGTTTCTCCGTGGACGTTTATTATTCCCTACCATATTTATTCTTCAATTTCTTCGCCTAGAGGGTATCTTCATCTTTACTCTCCGACCGTCGAGCGAATTACCCTTCACAGAGATTGGGGGTTCATTCTCACGAAGCATACTCAATCGTAAACTGCAATGTTTACTTTGAGAGTGAGTGAATTTCTCCAGGTGCCAGATATAGGCAATTGCATTAGTTTTCCTGATGATATCCTTTAGCGTCCTCCTGTTTATTACCTTTATCATAGCAAACTTTTTTTTCTAATTATGCTCCCTTCTTGGTTATTTTCCGCGCATGTTTCATGACCAGGGGTGAGAATGCAAACATCTGACAATGAGTCCAATGTTTTCCCCTAACAATCCGTAGCCTGAATGTAATGTTTACCCTAGAAGCGGAGACAGATCCACGGGATATTGCACTCCTTGCAGATAAAAAACAAGCACTGCAAAAACAGAGTTGTGTATTTGTATCTGTCCTCCCCACCTTCCGCCCTTTAAATTGTTTTCCCCTCCCGATATCGACCCCGCAAATCGCAAATCAGGCGCGATAAAAGTTTCGATTGTGGAGAGAGCTCAATCGACCAGCGCCGCGCGATTCGTCACGCCATTTGACCGACTACACATTGTTTGATTCTATGCTGAATCATGGTCGGAAGGTAAAAGTCGATCGAAACTGGTAAACATCCCAGAGAGTACTTGAGCGTCTCATGAATAAAAATTCATTTAATGAATCTGCTCGTTTACACAGTTTTTTATGTTTTTGGTAAGTTTCTTTTGATTTTCTGCGATTAAACTAAACTTTTTAGCAACAGTTTCGACGTGCTATTCTGCCGGATTCGTCTGGCATTCTAAATCAACAATGGCCATTTCATGTTAATTTTCATTTAGTTCATGACTTTAATTTTCATGAAATTTTGCTTCAAGCATGGCAATGCTGATTTGTGTTAGGGAACAACGTGTATAAAAATAAATATTTCTAAATGTTACTGTTGGGCAACTCCCCTATTGATCATAACAAGGTTTTTACTTTTTAGGGCCAATAATAGGTTTGATTTCAAACTGTACATCGTTAAGTCTTGCGTAGTTAATGATAGATCCTGTAGTGTGTGAAATATGCATTTAATTTGATCTCTGACTGACTGGATATTGATGGGTAGTGTTGTAAACATACGCTGAAGTGTGTATTGGTGTTAAACCAGTAATTTCACTTATTACTCAAAGCAGGTTGTGGCTGCTATATTTGCTGCCATGAAATGAAAAATTCTATTGTTACCATAGTAATTTATTTTTTATTTATTTATTTAATGTTTTTTTAATGTGAAATTTGGTCCACTGTAACTACCTCATTAAAAATTATTCATTGCAAGTTGATGCATTAGTGAACAATTAAAACAACATTTAAATTAAAACAGCAATAATTAAAGTCATGAAATAAAAAGTTTAGTTTAATCGCAGAAAACCAATAGAAACTTACCAAAATTAAAATGAACCGCGAAAATCTACGAAAAAAGTTGTTTATATTGTTCGTGGCCCGAACTTCCATCAAGCCCGTACTTCCATCAAACCCGCACTTGCATATTAAAGTGCAATCAACGTCACCGCCGGAGGTTTGCGCTGAAAATACGCACTGCAGTACTCGTAAAACCATGTTATTCAGTAAATATTGAAGATTCACTTCGCACATGTTTTCGGTTATACTTATTCCATCGGGGTATGCCTGATCGGGGATACAACTCGTGTCCGTGACTAAGAACGGAGCTTCTAAGGGTATTATACTGACTATTAGTCAGCCCCCTAGTGATCAGCAAGGACGAAATCTCCTCAATTAACATCTCCGTCAACACATCAGGACTTTTCCTCCATTTTGAAAGCATTATCCCTGTCCTACTAGGAGTAGTTGTGAAAAGGATTGCAAATGATTCCGGAATTTATCCCAATAAAAACAAATTTACCGCAGTTACGAGTGCACTGATCCATTCTCTCGAACCAATATCCTCACAAAATCCTAAGTTTCGAATCTTTAGAAATAGTGACAGCATGCTTAGCCTGAAAAGTTTAAATTTGAGGAGTTATTATCCACACGATATGAACAATCCAACGGAGTCTCGGTATTTCCAGGTCTCGCTGCACGGAGCCGGGCCACGACTAGCGATACAAAAACCGACTTTATCCTCGGCGTCGCAAACTATTTTCAAATATTTTTACGGAATAACCTAGAAATATCTTCAATTTATACTCTGATGAGGTATCTTAGAGACTGTTTTCCGGATCCGAAATCGGATCTAGATCGTATATTTTAAATTTTCGCGGCTTAGCGATCGAAGCGCCCGGTGAATGGAATGTAGGTGCGGTAGATATTGACAAGAAGAGGATATGTAACGTGGTCAAGAAATTAGGTGAAATGTTCCCGTGCAACTAGAAGCAAAATAAAGGAATGTGACTTTTCTCCCCATTACCTCGGTATCGCGAGAAAAAAAATACGCAGGATGTCACGCGGGAAGCCTACATTCGCCTAGATCAGGCTGACAGCGAGAGCTAGTGTACTTCTCGAAGTAGTTTGATTATTTTTCTTTCAGTTATTGCATTGTAAATGTCATCATCTATAATTTCAAACCATTACATCTGAATATTCACTTTATCATACTTTTGTTGTTAAAATTTGATATACAAATGCACCACTCATAAATTAAGGATGGTCGGGTCGGGTCCAAAGATTCATGGGACTTTCATTTCATTCGCTACTGAAATTATATCCGAAGGCATTATAAATTCAGATTCAGATCGTAGATTTTAAAATTTCGCGGCTTAGTGAAAGCAAGACGAATAGGAAGGTTCATTCTTCTTGCTAATTTTTTTATGTGTAATATGCAGTGCATGTTTGGTGAGAATTCACCCCCTGCCATACACCTTTATGGTGGCTTGCTTGGTATTAAGTAGATCTGTAGATTATATGTCTGAATTTACGGTTCACGCACGATCAAGGGATAGGCTTTTTTGCCTTTAGGGAGCTCGTGATTCACGGAATATCCCTGATTTCATTTTTAGATGACGACGGGGCAATGTGTTTTATTTCACTGTCTCAAAAGCTATAGCTTTCTCGAGAAAGGTTCGTGCAAGGGGTGGCAATATTCTGTTCCCCTTGTCTCGCGCGCATATCGGAAGTAAATTATAGAAGAAACGGGAAGGTTTTGGATACCGCACAATACCTACAAATAATAAACCTTTGGTTATCACGTTTGATGGGCGGAGAGATATTCAGAATTTTCGGAATAGAAGCGAAGTAGAGCACAAAACGAAATGGTTGGAATCAAATCGATGATCTAAAAAGGCATAATCCGGGCAGCCTGTATAAATAAATCGACATCGCCGACTTTTCCTAATCTCCAGCGTAACCTTGAAGGAGGTCTCTCCTTGTGTTATATTTTTGGAGTGGGGTAACATGAACACCGATTAGGCACGCGCTGGTTGATGACGATCGATTTCACACGAGTTTCAGATCCAATCAAATCAGATTCACGAATAAAACCATCGTGACTCCAGCGGATTCCTGTTTTTCTTGATATCCTCGCACCCTAATTTGAATCACGTGAAGTTTTCCTGATTTTCGGCATTTTGTTCTTTTGTATGCCATCACGTTCGCTACTTACCTTGAAGAGAAATCATTTTTTTTGCTGTGTTTTATTTGTAAGGCCCTTTACTCTGCGGTCCTTTAGATTCGAATTCTACTTCATGGTAAAAAGACAGACATAATTATTTTTCTATCCGCATCCCGACTTGGATTTTTATATCGGCGTCATCCATCCATTCATTAGCATTAGTAGTCATACAATCATGTTACTCGCAATTTAAATTGCTGTAATTCCAGATGATAGTATCAGCAAAATCTTCCTCTAACTAGGAACACAATGTCAGAAAAAATCAGTCTCAACGCTAAGGCGTCATGATGAAGTATATAGGCTGGTTTATCGTACATGATCGTCACATATACCCAGTACTCTTTTGACGAATCCCAGTTTACGATTAGCTTGACCCATTATTTCACGCGTGAGTTTACCCCAGGAAAGATCGTGTGTCAGTCTTATTCCAAGATATTTAGTGGATTCCACGCTTGTTAATTCATTATTATTTATTTTGTATGTGCTAGGAGGAATAGTTCCGCTGGGATTCTTCGGATTTGTGAAAATCTTCGTTTTCGGCCCGTGAATACGAAAGCCCGTTAACACTAAGAAATTACTAAGAAATGATTTACCCCAAATGGGACACGAAGGGATCGAATAACAGCGAAATACCGGGACACAGGCTAGGCATCAGCGGTGACCTAGAACCTAGGCAACTATGCTGATCGCCTATGCCATGTTATTACATTTTTAAAGGAAACTAATCTAATAAATAAAATTAATATATTTTCATATATTTGGGCTTTAATGCTGCCTTTTTTAAATTTATATTTATGCATATTTATCGATAAAAATTAAATTGTGCGTGTCGGAAAATGACCATATTTGTCGACGCACCCTATAAATGCAAATCTAACTACGTTGAAGCATATTAGAAGAGAAAATTGAAGGGAAGTCCCGCGGGGCAGACCAAAGGGTAAGTTTACGGGACAAATACAGAAGGTCGCGAAAGAGGAACCTATCAGGGGATGAAGGATTTGGCACTGAATAGGAATGGTTGCAGTAATCCAATTATAGGATTGAAATACTGATGATGACGAAATCTACGTTCAGCGTCCCAATTAAGGTAAATCGTTTCTTAGTAATATCTTAGTCTTAACGGGCTTTCGTATTTATGTACCGAAAATAAAGTGTTTCACTAATCCGCAAAAGCCCAGAGTCCTCTCCCTAGGATTCAACGTGGGCGTCCAATGTATATTCCAGAGTTTTGCATATTCAAATCACTACCCCACGTCGGCAGTTTGCTGATAACGCGAGTTAATTGAATACAAATCCGAAATTTAAACCTCTGCAATAACCCTGGATTTCACTCATTCTCCCTTTTTATTTAAAATTCAAAATTGAATTCTTTACCTGCCATGCGCCTTTAATCTGCTCATCCCTTCCTCACACGCAATCAGTCAATCGTAGCCCTGGTTCACGAAATAATCTTTTTCTCCTGATCACCCATTGCAGTGACGCTGTCCTATGCTCTCACTGTGACTGCGTTTTCTAAGAAATTTTAATTTTCTAAATCCTTCTACCACACACTATCATTTTACATGTCTTTCTCGCTCCTGTGTCGTTTCTTAAGAATTATAATTTAGTTTAGAGCTAGTAAGTGACGATAAAATAGAAGAAGTCATAGCAGGCGTGACCTCGTGGAAATTTTTAATATGCATAATAAAACGCAATGGTAATACACTAATTTAATAATAGTCGATCCGGGTTTCGGCAACTCAGTACCATTCTACATCTGCATAATACCCTGCAAGTCACCATAAAAATGTGCAGTAGGGGGTGAATTCTCACCAAACATGCACCACATATCATGCGTAAAAAAGAATTGGTAATAATATATTAGTCTAAACTGCACTATTTAAAAAAGATAAAAAAAAGGAAGGCAAACATGCAAAAACATGCCGTTAGTTGGGTTATCTTCAAGTACTCATGCCAACATTCAGCTACCAATGTTATCCATTGCTACACTCGTATTGGATATATTTACATTTACTGTTATTCATATCCCTGATTGTACGAGGAAAAACGGACATTTTGAATTTGTCAGTTCGGCAATCAATTTCTCTAATTTTGTGATTATGGTGGTCTCCCATAGTAAGTTGGAGTTCGCAAAATATTTTTAACATCATCACTGAAAATATGGCGTTGGAATTTGTTTATTAGATTAAGTCTAAATTTCAACCTGCAATCTGACAATGATTCCCATTTTAATTCATTTGATAGACTGGTAACGCTAATATATTAATCGTACGGTCCCTTTACAAATCTTGCCGATCTTCTCTGCACACGCTCAAGTCCATTAATGTCTCTACAAGTGAAAATTAGCTGATTTCTCGTACATGATCGAACATTTACCCATTACTCTTTTGATGAATCCCAGTTTACGATCAGCTTGACCCATTATTTCACGTATGTGTTTACCCCAGGAAAGATCATGTGTCAGTCTTATTCCAAGTTATTTAATGGATTCCATGTTTGTTAATTCATTATTGCTTATTTTGTAAGTGCTAGGAGGAGAGCTCTTTTTCCAAAAATTCATTACAAGACATTTTTTAAAGTTTAATTCTAACTTCCATGTATCACACCAATTTTCAATTGCATGTAGGTCATCATTTAAATATTCTTTATCGTTTGGGCATATAATTTCCCTGCACACTACAGCGTCATCGGCAAAATTGACGAAGCTTACTTTTTACCACCTTATTGATAACATTTATGTACACAAAGAACATGACAGGTTTCACCCCAACCAATTATCAAGGTACATATTCCTGTGACGGTTGCCAATGACCAATGAATTTAATGAAATACGAATTTTTTTAAAATGAAATACGAGATTTTTCGAAAAGTTTGAAATTGTAAATTCTTAAAATCTTTTTTGTGTAATGATCATGTAACTTTCTCCACCCATTCACCTGTCCTGAAAATCACTGTCCCCCCTCCCCCTCCTTCCCACAAACTTTGACCCTCCAGCTGATTTCCTTACCCTGGCTGCGAATATTCCTCCACAGAACAGCCTTACAGTGAGTCACTTTCCATTCCCGTTTCACCCCAACATAAACCACTCCCCGACCACCTCTTTCTTTCACTTTCACCTCCTCCCTTTCCCACCTTGAACCTATACATACCCAACCGCCACAGGACTATGTACCTACCTAGAAAATGGAACTGAGTTGCCTAAACCCGGGTCGACTATCATTCACTTAGGGAGGAGTATTTCCATTGCGTTTTATTATGCACGATGAAATACCTTATTCTCCACATTTATCATTTCAAGTTGGCGTGAAAACATCCGAGGAAGCTGTTCCATTATGATTTCGATCCGCGGCGCGGATTTTATTCGCACATGTGTATTCATTCCTCCCACATAACAGAAAGGCGCAATTATAATTGATCTAAATACCCAGTGGGGAGAGACCATGCAAAAGACATTCATGAACTAATTCAAAAGTAGTCCACCACTGAACTATCCTGAGCATACATCCATAGAATGTTCATTGAATGTTCAAGTGTGAACTATTCATTTGAAACTGTTCATAGATCGTTCATTGAATGTTCAAGTGTGAACTATTGATTTGAGGCTGTTCATAGATCGTTCATTTCCAGTCCACGAAGTATTATTCAAAAATGCACCGATGCTAGGTTAACCTCAAATGGCAATTTAAGAACACTTTAGTCATATTACATATATCGGTTAGGCATAAAAAATTGTAGTAAAGCCACGGCAGGGTAATACATTAGTAATATTTGAAAATTGTGAGCAGTAACGATGTCTATCTATTTACTCACCGCAATGAATTAATAGGCTATGTTCAACCGGAACGTATCAGCACCTTGTTAAGTCATGTTTCGATTGATCTATCCCTTCTATCCCTTCCATCCCTATCCTTATACCTTTCCTCCCGGTCTGAAGCGCCTATTAGTGCGGAAACAGACTTGAAAACACCATGAAAAGTCATGTTTCGCAGATCCATTTCTGTGGAATGTAGGTATCTGGGCTCATTAATTTTAATTACAGGATTCTTTTAAGAATTAAGAAATTCTACAAGTAATTGGTTTCACGAGAATATCTTCTTATAATATATCTTCATGCTTCATATGTTATTCATTCAAAAACAGTTCAGCCGCAATTCATTCAAGTTAAACATTCTATGAAGTATTCCAATGAATGTTCTTTGCACTATCTGTGAGTGCCATTTGAACGTTCATTGAATGTCCTTCTTGAATAATCTTTGAACGTTCAAATAGTCTTGACTGAACCTTCTTTGAACATCTTTTGGACAATTAATTCCCCACTGGGTAATGTAGATTGTCCCTTGCACTTTCACATTGCATTTCATTTTTTTAAGCCAAGCAAACTACTTTCAAAAACAGCTCTAAATATCTCTTCTCAGGCTCCAACTGTGTCTTCGAAAGCACCATTGAATGCACTATTGAATTGAATGCACTTTAGCGTCTTCGTGCGGAATGAAACGCTAATTTCTTATTGTAGATAGCTATTTTATTCAGCTCCACTCACAAGATTCTGTCTTTCTCTCCAACTCATCAACAACTCTCCGGTAACCAAAATCAGTATTGTTGCCCGGTTGGTATGAAGATGAATAAAATAATAAATAATAATAATTGATGATAAATAATAATTGATAATAAATAATAATAATTGATGATAAATAATAATTGATAATAAATAATAATAATATAATGCATGACTACATAATGAATATGATTAATTGCCAATGTGGCTGTTGTGGCGGGGTATCGCCACACTACTCCCCCCCGTGGGGAAAAAGAGGGTCGGCTGCAAATCGGTTTGGAGGACGGATGGTGCGGCCGAAGCGGGTAGAAATCGCAGGACCTGGTGGTGAAGATGCAGGCGGCGCCGATGGGGTAGGCGGTGGAAGAAGTGGTGCTGGTGTAGAGGCTGAAGGTGGAAGGTCGTCATGAAGAAGATGGGCTGGCTTGAGTCGGTCGATGGAGACAGTCGAAGGCTTGCCATTGATTTTAAGTGCATAGGTCTTCCGATCACGGCTGAGGACAGGATATGGTCCTGTATAAGGTGGTTGCAGGGCAGGCCGCACGGCATCTTGGCGAATGAAGACGTGGGGAGAAGTGGCCAGATCTTTGTGAATAAAGACTTGCCGATGGGTGATGTGGCGTGACGCTGGGGTTGGACGTAGTTGAGCCATGTAGTCACGCAGCTGAGAGACAAGATCCGTCGAGTTTGGGTGTTGCACGGAGTCTACGAAGAAGTCCCCAGGGAGACGCAGTTGTTCCCCAAAGAGAAGTTCGGCTGGCGTTGTCTGCAGGTCGGCTCTCCAGGTAGTGCGGAGGCCGAGAAGAACTGTAGGTAGGGCGTCTACCCAAGAGTTTGAAGAATGACACATAAGAGCTGCTTTTAGGACACGGTGTAGTCGTTCGACGAGTCCGTTGGCCTGGGGATGGTAACTAGTGGTATGGTGTAGTGATGTCCCCAGAGTGGCGCACAGACGTTGGAAAAGAGAGGAGACGAACTGACGGCCGCGGTCACACGTGATGTGTTTAGGACAGCCGTAGTGAGCGACCCATCCCAGAAGAAAGGCACGGCAGACGCTGTCTGCGGTGATGTCCACAAGGGGTTCTGCTACTGGCCAGCGAGAAAACCGGTCGACCATGGTGAGGAGGTAGCGGTAGCCGGCGCTAGGCGGTAGAGGTCCAACGATGTCAATGTGTATGTGATCGAATCGCTTGGTTGGCAGGACGAAGTCTCCGAGTGGCGTTGTTATGTGACGGGACACCTTGCAACGCTGGCAGGAGAGGCAGCTGCGAGCCCATGCACGACAGTCCTTACGCATCGATGGCCAGACATACCGACTGGAGACGAGTTTGATGGTGGAGTTGGCACCAGGATGACTAAGGGAGTGGATATTGTCGAAAAAGTGCCGACGATACGGAGGGGTAACGTAGGGGCGTGGTGTAAGCATGGAAGTGTCGCACCACAGTGAGACGTCTGTTCCGGGTATTGGCATCCGGGAAAGCTGAAGAGCTGTGCCGTCGTGGAGGAGTTTACGGAGTTCCTCGTCGTCGTCTTGGGAACGAGACAGAGCGGCGAAGTCAAGTGGGGCAGGGGTGGTTATGGATTCCACCCTGGAGAGGCAGTCCGCAACAACGTTGTCCAGTCCGGAGATGTGTCTCACGTCCGTGGTGAATTGCGAGATGAACTCGAGATGATTGAATTGACGTGGTGAGCAAGTATCAGTATTCCTGGTGCGTGGGCCAAAGGCATAGGACAGGGGTTTATGGTCGGTGTAGATGGTGAAGTCACGGGCTTCCACCATTGGCCGAAAGTGCTTCACCGCTTGGTAATCGGCGTAGAGTTCACGGTCATATGCACTCCACTTCTGTTGGGAAGGCGTCAGCTTGCGTGAGAAGAAACCAAGTGGTTACCAGGAGTTCACAGAAAGTTGCTGCAGGGCGGCACCGATTGCAGTTTGGCTGGCATCTACGACGAGAGCCAGAGGTGCAGAGCTGATTGGATGTGAGAGGGTTGCGGCCCGGGCGAGTCCAGCTTTACAGTCCTCGAAACTTTGTTGAAGTTCTGGTGTCCACGAAATTAGAGTGGTGCTTCTGATTTTTGGGCCTTCAAGGAGTGCGTTGAGCGGAGCTTGGGCAGATGCAACTTTGTCAGGCAAGGGTGAGCAGCCGTCTGCGCTGACATGGAAGCCGAGAAATGTGACCTTGGGAGATCCGAATACGCACTTAGCTGTGTTGAGGACGATACCGTAGTCAGAGAGGCGCTGGAATAGGATCCGGAGATGCTGAAGATGCTCTTCTTTCGACCGCGAAAATATCAAGATATCATCCAGATATGTAAAGCAGAAAGTGAGGCCTTCGAGAGCTTCGTCGATGAAGCGTTGCCAGGTCTGAGCAGCATTACGAAGCCCAAACGGTTTAAATAAGAATTCGAACAAGCCGAACGGTGTAATTATCGCTGTCTTTTCGATGTCTTCGGGGGCCATCGGGATTTGAGTGAAGGCCTTGGCGCAGTCTATGATGCTGAAGATGGTGCATCCTTGAAGATCATTGGAGAAATCCTGCAGATGGCGGACGGAGTAGCGGTCTGGAATGGTGCGGGCGTTGAGGGCCCTGTAGTCGCCACAAGGTCTCCAGCTGTTATCCTTCTTGCGAACCATGTGAAGTGGTGAGGCGTAAGGGCTGTGTGAGCGACGAACAATGCCTTCGCGTACTAGTAGCTCGAATTCTGCTTGTGCATCCCGAAGTCGATCCGGAGCTAGACGGCGGGCACGGTAATAGATCGGCGGTCCGGGTTGGAGGCGTATGTGATGCTTCGTGTGATGGTGGACTTCCCGAGGAGTGCCTGGAGGCCGGGTGATGTTAGGGAACTCGGCCAGGAGGGCATGATAGGGTGAAGATCCCGACAGAGCGCGCACGCTGTCCTGGGAAGATCGACCGCGATTACCCGATGCAGAATGGCCAGAGATTGTATCGACGAGCTGAGCGGTGACCATGTTAGGAACTAGGTGAAAATGAGTTAGGAAATCTGCTCCGATGATTGGCTCGGTGACGTCAGCAACGATGAATCGCTAAAGGAAGTCGCGAGGGAGGCCAAGCTGAAGGCGTAGAGGTAGTGTACCGTAGGTACGGATCCGGCTGTCGTTGGCGGCGGAGAGCTCGTAGTCCGTGCAAGTCCGGTGGTCGGTGCAAAAGTTGACTGGGTAGATGGAGAGGTCTGATCCCGTGTCTATGAGAAAACGTCGTCGGGAGTGGCGATCGGTGACGAAGAGGCGGCACCCAGTAGTAGGACGACTCGTGGCCACCGTTACGAGTAGCCGTTGGAGTTTAACGGGCTCACTGATTTGGCGGAGCAAGGCTGGGTGCAGCGTCTGGCTTCGACACCAAACCTGCGATGGTAATAACACATACCAAGTTTAGCGGGGCGCTGTGTAGTGCCTGTGGATTGCATGGGACGAGGCTGAGATCTATCCCGGGTCCGTGTATATGGAGGATTGCTAACACGATTTCGTAGATCTTGGACTTGCTTGGCGAGTTCCTCTATCCGTTGATTCAATGCCGAAATGTCAGGCGTAGAGCGTACGGCGTGGATGGCTGGGGCTATCGGAGGCGGAACGACGGCGACGATGCGATCGGCCATGTCTGCCAGCTGATTGAGCGGAAGTGTTGTGGCCTGCGCTTGGAGAATGGCCTGCGCGCTGAGCGGGAGACGCTGTAGCCACAGCGTGCGGAGGAAAGAGTCCTGCACTTGCGTGGCGCCGATGAGAGAACGCATGTGTCGTAGGAGTTGAGAAGGCTTGTGATCGCCCAGCTCTTCTGCTGTGAGAAGTTGCCGAACCCGCTGCTCCTCGGAGAGAGAGACGCGCTGTATCAGCAAAGCTTTAAGCGTCTGATAACGATTTTCGGCCGGTGGGTTTACTATGAGATCGCTGACTTCACTGGCGAAGCGATGGTCTAGATTTCCCACGACGTAATCGTACATAGTACGGTCCGAGGTGATGTTGGCCAGGGAAAATTGTGATTCTACCTGGGCGAACCAAACTGCGGGTTGAGCTGGCCAGAAAGGAGGCAGTTTCGGCGTGACGCGATATATGGCAGCAGGACCGATACCGGCGGGATCAGGAAGCGGAGAGAACTGCGGCGATATTTGCGGAGGTAGCGCTGCCTGATGCTCTTGCGGTGGAGACTCAATGTGCTGTTGCATATATTGCGCTTGCTGGGCCACGAGCTGCTGCTTGAGTTCCGCGAGTTGCGCCTGGAGTTTGTCGACTTCCTCTGCGTCTGCCATGGGTGCTTTAAGGACGTGCTAGGTACGCAGAATGCTGTGCGAGTAGCGCAGAGAAGCCCGTGTATTGCGGTGTGCGATGATGTCCGTAGAAGCTCGGAGGCCGATGAAAAGGTCGTCGTCAGGGGTCCGTTGTCCGTCGTGTTTTTCGTCGTCGGGGGTCACCAGTTTAGCGTCTTCGTGCGGAATGAAACGCTAATTTCTTATTGTAGATAGCTATTTTATTCAGCTCCACTCACAAGATTCTGTCTTTCTCTCCAACTCATCAACAACTCTCCGGTAACCAAAATCAGTATTGTTGCCCGGTTGGTATGAAGATGAATAAAATAATAAATAATAATAATTGATGATAAATAATAATTGATAATAAATAATAATAATTGATGATAAATAATAATTGATAATAAATAATAATAATATAATGCATGACTACATAATGAATATGATTAATTGCCAATGTGGCTGTTGTGGCGGGGTATCGCCACAGCACTATTACTTTCACCTCCAAGTCCGTGAATTTTTGCAATATTTACGCTCCTTATCTCATTATTTATTATTATTTCTACCGCTCCTCCTCGTTCTAAACATTACATCACCTAAGATTTATCGTGGGGAAGACACATCCGGGATATATGCGGCCGAGCGAAGAGAAAGCTATGATTTATTAAAATAGTACTTGGGAAATGTGATGAGAAGACAAAAGAGCGATGTTACTTTTCACTAGTTAGGCCCCACCTTGAGTATGCAGCCAGTGTATGGGATCCTAATGAATTAGGTTTTATCAGAGAACTAGACAGTGTGCAGAGCGTAGAGCAGCTAGGTTCGTTTAAAGATGTTACGATAGGTTGAGTAGTGTTGCAGAATTAATACAATAATTAGGGTGGGAGTTATTATCAGAGCGTAGGTTAAGATAGGTACAGATTAAATCTATTAGAGAAATTTCTATCGGATAGCTTTACTGAAGATGTTAGGTACATATAAAAAAACAGCGTATTATGCTAGATTCAACCAGATAAATAAGATTAGAGAGATGGATTGTCGTACCGATAGATTCAAAATGGCATTTTTCCCCCGTACTATAAGAGAACAGAATAGGCAGCATAGCAAATGGATAGGTAGGTGAAATATTTTAGCGTAGTCTGTAGAGCATGATGCATGTATTAATCCCTTAAATACTATAGATACTAACAATCTAGTTGCATGAGACCATATAGATGCTTGTTTGCATGTCGGTATTGCATGCTTGGTGATCTTCACCCCCTGCCACACACTCTCTCGGTGTCTTGCAGGGTATCGTGTAGATGTTCAAATGTCACGAGACGGGAAACGGTCACACCTGTTCCGTTTCCCACCCAGGAATTTCATCTGAAACAGCCGTCACTGCTTGGTCAAACACTCGCCTAATCCCAAGCTTCTCAGACGGAGCGGCGCTGCTTCTGCATGGAGAAAAAACACTTCCACAGCCTCCCTCCACCCACTTTCATTTGCAGGCGCTCTTCTTCTGTCTTTTCTTCCCTTGATTCTTCCGCCGTTCCACTCTCTCCATTCATTTTGTTCCCCTCCAAACCTTCCCTTGTTTTATTCTCTCCCTCCCCTAATTCATTATTCATCGCTCTCTCGGCCTTTTCTTTTCTTTTCTGTATCCCACCTTTTGCTTGTTTGATGTTGTTTCCTCCTTGCACCGCCCTCAAACTGTCTTTCACTCCCATCCCCCCTTTCATCCCTGTCTACACCCTGAATTACCTCTGAATTCCTTTTTTTCTTCTTCCCCGCGTCAATCTCGTCCTCCCTCCACCCTAATCCCTTTCCATTTTCTCCGCACACCACCAAAATGGGGAATATGCATGACATTTTTTTTCTCGAAGATTACTGGTGTATGTGATGTGAAATTTTCTCACCAATTTAAATATATAATCCAAATTTTCTACACTCACCACAAAGATTATTAAATGATATTAAAATGTTTCCGGAAATCGACGAAAGTCACTTGACCTGAAACGCCTTCTGACGTCACTGCACGGTATAGGTTCCATATTACTACGGAGATAGACATTTATTTGAAGTGAATATATTGTCTTGTGGTTTTTAGCCATTTCTCGGACGAAACGATGACTGAAAACATTCTTAAAAAAGCACATTCCGACTATTTCTTTTGGTTGACTCCCTTATGGCGGCGTTCTACTTAAAAAACCAGCGATTGCATAGACGTATTAGAAATTCTTGGGCACTACACATGAATTATATAATTATTGGACGATTTGCTCGTTACTATCCATACTACGTAAATAAATATTCGAAATACAATCTTTCATCGCATTAAACAAATGAGATAAATACATACGTTATCGCCATGTTTTTATTTAATAACTTACCTCCACGAATGAACAGATAAACAACTCCCATAGTGATACCGTGCCGTGACGTCATGCGATGACGTCGTGTTTTTAAGCTGCCGAAAAGGTACAATATTCAAAGAGTAATACATTTGTTACACAACTTAATTCTTCAGCAAAGTTTTCGACACGCACGTTTTAGCTAATAAACTTCGCATTCAAAAAGTTATAAAAAATAGTTCATGTTCCTCATTGGCCATTCTCTCTTTCTGGATCTCAGTTCGGGAGCCTCAGAAACGCCCACTACGCTTGCCTCTAAGTGGATAATAGTTGAATCATATTTCATATATTCATGTGAATCATGTTGAATTTGGAGGAGCGAAAATCGACACCAAGGTTGAAAAATGCAAACGCCGACTAATCCGCGAAGCCGTTGCGATGAGAAAGAGCAAAGAAGATTTCAACAGGGTTGGAGGCCTCAAAATCAGCCAGACATGGGAAACACAGTCATTATCATCGGTCAACAATCCTAGAATTGGTTTGACGCAGCCCTCCACTCGATTCTTCCAACGGCCAACCTCTTCATATTAACGTAGCTCCTCTCTTATACATCCTTCACATCCTGTTCCACGTAACTCATACGAGGCCAGCCTTTTCCATTCTTCCCGTTCCTTTTTTCCCTCGACGATGGTCTTCATCAGGCCATTTTGTCTTAAGATGTGGCCAATTAGGTTGTCCCGACTTCTTTTTAGATCTGGGGACAGTCATCATATTAAACTCTCCACCCTGCTCGTTCCTTCCCCCCTTCCTTCAACCTTTCCCCGTTTTAGTCCGGAAACTTATACAGAGAAAAATACCTTTTTAACCCTCGATTCGATACGTTTTTAGCATCATTTCACCTTTTGTCACCCTTTGACCTTTAATCCTGAGTAACACTTGAAGGTCAAGGGATGAATATAGGGATCTGAAGACTTTACCATCGACCTTTGCACATTTTTAAACCTATGATTCGACAGGTTTGTAGCATTGATTCGTTTTTTGTAACCCCTGTGACCTTGACTGTGACCTTTCAGTGGTCACGGTTGCAATTTTTGACTTCAAACGTTCTTCCATTGTGTTCTTCGTGCCCAAAAACCTATTAGTCGAAAGTTTCGCTAAATAATTATTGTATTTCGAATATTTTAACATTGAAAGCCCATGAGGCACAATTTGGATTTAAGGTTGAACCCTATTTCTGGGGTTAAAAGGTCATATTTTTAATATTTTGCTTTGACTCAACAAAACTTACAACCTTTTTCTAGCCAGATACCAAATTTCATCCATGTAGCTCGAAAGGAATGTCTAAAATTACAGGTCAAAAATGACACACGGTCAAAGGAACACTATAAGTACAGAGTAGCAAATGCAGAGGGCATTCATTCTCTTGAATAAGTGACCAGAACGGGTGTACGTAACGTCAGGCTGATACCAGACAAGACGCGGGAGAAACTATAAAATTCTTCTGCTTCACAATCAGCCGTGAAATTTAATACAGAATTTTTGGGAAAGGTTTTTCTGTATTTGTATCAAAAATAATAGTTGAAATTGTAGTTATAGTCAATATTTACATGTATGAAATACCTTTGATTGTGTCGTTAACTTGTGACTTGTCTCTTCATAGGCTACCCATTTTCTGGAACTTCATTTCAGAACTGTCCATGAGGTGTTTTTGATTAGAGAGCTCAAATATAGTATATGTATAAGCTTATATTTTGTGAGTGATGGACCATTCCGTCAGTCAATTTTGTTGCAGGAAGCTATTTTTCTAGATCAAAAATAAACTCAGGAAATGTTACTCGTGATGGGCTATATTTACTCTTGGCACTATATTTTCTGCTCGTAGCTTCTGTAATCCGGCTATTTTCTCCGTGAGCACGTATATCCCTTCCAATTTCTGAATGCCTTCATTTTAGCTTCTTGCTGACTTTTGCATTCCTTTTTTCCCACACTCTACCCCTTTCTGGAATCTTGGCTATCAAGAATCTTAGCCCTTCACCATTCCCTCAAGTTTAGTATAATCCCCTCTGGTAAATAGAAGTTTCATCTCCCCTAAGGCATTTCCAATTCTCCAACACTTCTTCTGCACACTTCCAGACATTTACCAAGTCTCCATATTCCAGAAGGTATCTGCAAGTTAAAGAGACTGAATTAATATGGTTAACGTACATGATCAGACTTGATATCAAACCTTATTTCTTACCAACAAGTTGTGAATAATCATACAAATCCCAGGTGGAAACTGATGGTGGAAATTCAGTGAAAATCAGCGATGGAATCCACGCGGGTTTGGCGAATAGCGTCAACTTAATTCATACTTGGGTTACAGGTTTATTTTCAAGATTTAAATCACTCCGGCGGGGAATGCATAATTTCCCCATAAAATCCACGCCTTTATCGCAAAGAATCATTTTTTACTCGCCCACCTTGAAATATCTTTAGGATTTCCGTGTCACTCCCTTGTGTCTTGTTTATTTCCAACGGGGAAGTGTTTCCATTTCTGGAAGAATAATTTATTACAATCACTATGCTAACAGATATGAATTTTAGCGTATTTGAGAACACTTTCGTTTCCATGCACTTTATTTCCACCTATGATTTTGGGATGGAAATTGCATCCTCAATTAGATTAGATTGTTTTGTGGTGGAGTTCCTCCAAGGAGGCCCTGAGGCACTTAGACCTATTGGCCCATTGTGCCAACCACCCTTCTAAGGAAATCACCCATAAAGGCCGATCGCCTTGCTAAAAGTCTACAGGTCCCCTATGTGGATTTCACTTACCTCCCTGGGTTCCAAAAATGGTGAACCCAGGTACCTATTACGAGTCCTAATCACAGCAGGACACTCGCATACTATGTGGGATGTGGTTTCATCCCCTTCTTTGTACCACCTGCATCTAGGTGATTCTATGATTCCCAGGAGGTGCAGGTACCTCATCACCTGGTAGTGCACCGTGAGGAGTCCCACTACCGTTCGTAATTGACCCCTGTTTAGTGACAGGAGTCTTTTGGCAAGCCCAGGCCTAGGTTCTCCTATGTGTAGTTTGGCCTGTCTAAGACTTGGTGTAGTTCGCCAGATCTCAGAATGCCGGGCTAAGCCCCACAGTCTAATTTCTGATATCCGTATTGACGTAGCAATTGGTATGATTGGCTCTGGTCCAATCGAATTTTGGCTGAAACCGGCCCTTGCCAGCTCATCAGCCATCTCATTTCCGGATATGCCTGGATCTTCATAAGGCGTGCGCTAGCGTTATCGTTATTTTTTGATTAAACTTATCTCAGAGAGAACGTGATATCCATTCTTCATTTTTCGTACAGCACTTCAAATCGCTTATTACAATCAGTGGAGCGAATATTATAGACGATTATTGTTAACCCTACGCTACTCTAGGGGTAAGCGTTAACGAGAAAGATTGCGATAACGCGAATGATAGATCCGTGATTCCAAACCAGGTACCCAGAAAAGTTCCAGCTTGCCGTATCTGCCTATAGCATGGAGTGCCTCTTAACACTCCTGCAGCAGCTGTGATTTGCACCATGGTGATGTCAGCGCCTTTAGAGCTGCCTCACTATTCGTGCATATGTGTATCGGTCTGTTAAACATCCCGATCTCCTTAATGGTATACGCGCAGGTCAGAAGTGCATATACCTCTGCCTGGAACACCGTAGCATATTTTCCCAAAGGGATTGAGAGCTTCCTTGGTGTGCTACTATTGTAGACTTCTGCTCCCGCTCTTCCTTCTTTTGTAGAACCATCTGTATCTAGACCTAGATCTATATCTGTAGACCTCGGTCCCAGAATGAAATTCTTTCCCGTATCCTCTAGCACACTGTTCCCTATCCGGGAAGCGGGTTTTGAAGTAGAGGGATGATTGGTTGAACTTGGCTATCATTCCATCACTGCCCAATAGATTCATCTACTATGTTGGTTTTCACATGACGTCCTTCGTGAGCGTGTTTTTTATGTTATGAGTGAACAAAAAAGGGGCCTTCCAAGCTTTCTCCTTCGTTACTTTTAATTCATCGGTAAAAACCATCTTAAATCAATCTTAATACGAAGTGGCTGAGTGTCAACATATGGTCTAAGGTTGGAGTGGAGGTTGGGGAAGTTAGGGTGTGAATTGACAGGAAAATGGAGTTGTGGTATGAATGGGGGTGTTTCTAATAGAGAAGCAATGGACACCAGGGGGGTTGTGTTTGAAACCATAGGGATCATCTCGAATAGGTAACCAAGGAGTCACGTGATACAAACACGAATAGGTTCAAAATTTAATATGTCTGAATCGCTCTTTACCAAATCATTAATTGTTTTCACTTGAGTCTTTCTCATCTATTCCAACTAAAGAACCCAAGTTGAGATATAACACAAGTGTAAACAAAGAACGAGGTTGCGATCAGCGAATTTAACACACTAAATTTGCGAATCATTCGTTTTTATACCACGTGACTCCTAGGTTACCTATTCGAGATAATCCCGACGGTTTAAAACACAGCCCCCCAGGGTTGAGTGAGGCCTCCAAGTTTAAAAAAAAACCAAGTGCGTTGACCGTTTCCCATTTAAGGACGTTGATTGGATGGAAATAAGAGAAGAAAGGGGGTGAGCGGGAGAGTGGGGGTTGGTGTCGAGAGGGTTGGAAGTGAAGGGTGATTAGTTGGGAGATGGTGGAGGGTAGTTAGTGTGACGGGTTCTAGAACATATTATCTTCACAGAGAGAGATAATTCCATAATAAAGTCCTGTATTCATTCCCTTACAAATTATTGGCAATGTATGAGTTCAGATGGCTTATCCGGAAGCAAAACCTCATCCCCCTCCCACCAATCTCAACTGTATATAAGTGACAACATTTCTGTAATTTGTAGCTGATGATGACGTTAATCATGGAAACCATGGTCGTAGTAGTGTGAGATAAACAATTGTGGAAATACAAAGTTTATTCTATCATTCATTATGCATGACAGCAAATTCCCTAAAGTGACGCCTGAAACCATCCAATTTATTTCATCTACATCTACATCTACACGATACCCTGCAAGCCACCGCGAGGGTGTGTGGCAGGTGGTGAAGATCACCAAGCATGCACTACTAACATGCAAACTAGCAACTATACTGTCTCATGCAACTTGATTGCTAGTATCTATAGTATTTAAGTGGTTAATACCTGGATCATGCACTACATAATACTCTAAAATATTTCCCCTACCTATCCCTTTGCTCTGCTGCTAGCATAGCAAAGGGATAGCATATTCTGTTCTCTTATAGTACGGGGGAAAAAATTCAGTTATTCAGTTATTCAGTAAGGGAGAACTTCATAGTCTTAAATTCGTTGAACAAATAATGGCATGTTTAACTCTTTAAAATTTATTTTAGGTGGCCAATGACTAGTCGCCGTTGCACGTACAAGCGATATATTCTGCTTTAGATTTTTCCAAATGGTCAAGTTGCATCTTTTCTTTCTTCGGTCGAGAATTAAATTCTGATCCACTTCAAACTATACGGGAATCCATTCCTATACCTCACTCAACCTTTCTCATGAGGCACTAATAACGGCTTCCATGCAGCATCGTATTTTCCCATATTTACTTCCTACACCCTTCTCTCATCGCAGCCCGACCCTGAATTCCGCCTGAAACTTTCTTTCCTCCCTTTCCTTCACCCCAATTTTAAAACTTCATCATTCTCCCTCCTCTCGGTTCGCGGTTCTCTTTCCGTTCCTTTCAGCACTCATGTCTCAAAAAACCTGTCGAGAATCCTCATCATTTCTCTCCCAAATACCAAGGATGGAATAATAATGGATCCTTCTCTCATATTGTTGGTTCCCTAGCAACGGAACAACAACTTCGGAATTCTTCGATCATCGTAGGACACTCCAATTCCAAGCATTGAATCTCAATCCACGTTGTCAAAAGACTTCTCTAATTCCACAAATGCAATGAACGTCGGCTTGTTCTTCTCCCTTCTCTTCTCTATGAGCAGCCTAAGGAGAAACCACAACAAATCACAGCACAAAGTCCAAGAATATAACAATCTATTCCGCTTGACAGAGTTCTTGAAAATAGACGAATACTACACCTACCGTTACGACCGCTGAAACACAGAAACAATTGCCTACACAACAGCAGTGCCGAATTTCAGAATGTGCGTTGTTGCCGAGTAAAAAAGAGATATTAAATACAAATGTTGTAAATGTTTAAGCGTTTAATCACAATTATTTCGTCGCTACAAAATATGCGAACACCCATAGCACAATATTACATGCTTTTTCAATCCATACATTAAAACCAACATCTCCAAGGTCAAAGGATATGCACAGAGTGACAACGTTCAGTTTGCCTAGAAACCGAATCAAGTCAAGTCTTATGTCATGTTTCATGTCAATATTTAAATTCAAAAGGGCAATGTTTCAATATGACTCGAGAATTTGAGGCATCCGGTTAAAATGTCGTATAATTTAATCATCTCCAAGCGATTTTTTAGTGCCATTGAAATTATATGAGCACTAGTTCTCAACGACTCACGATTACCGAACCAGCCACCTTAATTTATTTTTCCTCCACGACACTGGATTCCCCCACCACCACCTCTTCGCCCTCCTTCCGCCAATGGGGAGGAGCAAGTCGGAATCTCAGGTGGGGGTATGGGCGATGTGGAAAATGAGGAAAAAAACGGCTTCGGAATTCAATAACTCGCGCACTCACTCCGGTATTCCATCATCCGGGAAACACTTGGCACTTTCCGTGGAGTGCTCCGTCTCCTCGACACCCGCTTGGCGCCCCCTCCCGTGGTGCGGCAGCACCAGCACCAATCGCATCGTCTCCGAGCGCGCTCCTCCTGTTTGCGATGCCATCGAAAAGCTGGGAAGGATCCCTGGTGCATAACATGCACTTTCATCATTTGGTTCCGGGCGGTGAAAGCCCGTAGGAAGTCGTGAGGATAATCAGACCCATTTCACTCACCTGCTTCACTCCAGAGTCTTTCCCTTTTTTACATCTACATCTACATAATACCCTGAAAGCCACCATAAAGGTGTGTGGCAGTGGGTGAATTCTCACCAAACATGCACTGCATATCATGCATAAAAAAGGATTAGTCATTACATACTGTTCAAACTTCACTCTGCAAAAAAAGATAAAAAGAGCAAAGCAAACAAGCAAAAACTTGCCGTTAGTTGGGTTAGCTATAAGTCCTTATACCAACATGTAGCTACCAATGTTATTCATTGCTACACTCGTACTGGATTTATTTACCGTTATTCATATCCGTAATAGTACGAGGAAAAAAGGACATTTTGGATCTGTCAGTTCGGCAATCAATTTCTCTAATTTTGTGATTATGGTCCAGTCTGCCGTAGTAAGTTAGGGTTTGCAAAACATTTTTAACGTCATCTATGAAAATATGGTCTTGGAATTTGCTTAAGAGATTAAGTCTAAATTTCAACCTGCGATCTGCGATCTGACAATGATTCCCATTTTAATTCATTCAATAGACTGGTTGCTCTAATAAGGTTATCGTACCGTCCCTTTGCAAATATTGCCGATCTTCGCTGCACACGTTCAAGTTCGTTATTTAGACCGATTTCGTAGGGATCCCATACACTGGCAGTATATTCAAATTTTTGCGTGATATTCGTCTCTGGAGTGGGATCAAACAAATATTCTGCCTCTCCTTGTAACATGCAGGGTGGGAAGTGATGGCTCAGCCATCGTACTCTTTCAGAACCGCCCAATAAATACAAGAATTGACAAGGCATTTTTTAATGGGTGCACTGCGTATTCCAATGCATTTTCATTCGGATAACGTATATTTTTCGTAATATATTACCTGCTGTAATACATCCCCCGTACTCCGATTTTATTTTATCTTTGAAGATGATTTAATGGAAGCCTAGTTTTGCAGTCAATTATTGTTCCTCCCACTACCCCCCCTCCTCTGAAAAGATATACATGTGATATACACTCTTACAACTTTGTCTTGTACCTAATGATGGCTTTTTGAGCCGAAACGCGTTGTACGCAATTTGTGGAAAAGTCCAACTTTTTCTCTTACATTATGAACAACTTCCACGATATCTCGCCTCTATCTGAATTTAATTATAGTGACATTGGACGTGGAATTTAGTGAATAGTTTTGGCAACGCTGCTGCATTTGGAAGGCTAAAAGTTACAATTTTTCCGTTCTTCTTCCTATATTTAGTCCTTATTTTCATTTGGAAGCGAAATTTTATTTCTATTTCGCATTTCCATCAGTGTACGGTAATTTCTCCGGAATTTCACGCATTAAATTAATTTAAGGAGCTAACTTAATTAAAAAAAACCAAATGAAGTGCTTTGCATCACACCATCGAAGAAGAGAGTTCACCTTTGATGATTCATCCATCGTCCAATGGTGTCCTGCTGATGGGATAATGGGACTGAGGGGGACCTAAACGAAGCTGGAAGTAATTTATGTAATGCAACGGTAATAACGAATGGTGTCCCTACTGAAGGTGATCTCCATCGAAAAGCAAATATTATGGAACGAAATTGATTTTAAAAAACCCACTGAAATTCTTAATATTTTAGGAATGTTAGTTGGAGTAATTTAACTTCAAGATTACTTTCCTTTTTAAAAAAAATTGAAATATGTTCCAAATTTCTCCAAATCATGGCACATTTCGTCAATTCGTTCTCTTTTATTTTGACGGTAAAACATATACTGACAGACTGCACGAAGTACCAAGATATCCGGAAGCGTCTCAAAATCTCTGGAGAACTAAAAACTATTTTTGGTGATGACCCAAAGGAAATTGACAAAGTCCTAACGTTCCTCCGCGAAACCAATCTCATCACAAAAATATGACCAGATTCTCCCATTTAATACGTTACACGCATGATATACTGTGTATAGACAGACCTATAATAGCAAATGAATGAATAGTTTTCTAATAAGTAATATTCAGGTATAAGCATACCAAGGTGCGGTATGACCTAAGTTGTCGATGCACCTTAAACCAAACCTACCAACCTACCCTCTTTTTGCTAACGAATTTTTCTCCAACCAATAAGTGTTAGCTAAAAGCCCATATGTTAAGGAATACGTTTTAAAATTATGAGTAATTGGGTTCGTCATTTACTCACCATATTCTGCATTTTTTTAAAAACTGGTTTTAAAATCGTAATTCATTTCATATACCTAGTCAATAAATTGATTATCACGAGAACGTTAGCAAGCATAATGTTAATGTTAACAACAATGCTAATCAATTTATTTGTTATTTATGATGATTGTTTCCTCTCGTTTGATGTGATAATGAAAAAATGCATACATGCTGAGTGTCGATGTTTTTATATGTAGAAATGGAAAATTGTTCTGGAGTTGTTTGGTCGTTTAAGAGTAACACCAATTTTCGCCAACGTTTCGCCTCTTTATTGCGGCTTCATCAGGACTATTTGATGCACAATGTAAGTTTTTACATTTTCATTATTTTTTCTCAGACTAGGATCAAAATTTAAAGAGAGGAAAAAAAATGATTACAGAGCAATCTTGTGCATAACTTTTGGTGAAAATTTTTTATAAACAACAACAATGTTAAGCTTCTTGGTTACATAAATTCATCACAAACTTTGTTATATAAAAATCGAAAACAAAAGGTATGTACAAGATTGCTCTGTAATCATTTTTTTTCCTCTCTTTAAATTTTGATCCTAGTCTGAGAAAAAATAATGAAAATGTAAAAACTTACATTGTGCATCAAATAGCCCTGATGAAGCCGCAATAAAGAGGCGAAACGTTGACGAAAATTGGTGTTTCTCTTAACGACCAAACTACCCCAGAACAATTGTCCATTTCTACATAAAAATATAGGGGTCGATAACATACTTCATTATAAGATGTTTTTATATTAATTGAGTGTTATTTTCTTTCGTTTCATCATGTATTTGTTACTTATGAAGACAATTTCAATGGAAAAATGATTAGAAATTAAATGTTAACTACATTTATTGAGTGTTTAGATAGTTTATATACGTGCTTTTCGTACATAGCACTCGGCGGACGTATTACCAGAGATCTGAGCCGCGCGCGACCAGGAGTTCACCATTACCAACAGTGTAAAATGGTAGTGTGCATTGCCGCTGGGCGATTTTCGTCTTTGTGATGTATTTTAAGTAAGAGGAACAATATCAAAATTTCCTTACACGAAAAGTTTTGAAATATTTTTTCCATATAGCATACGTAACCTCGATATTCATGTACTTTTCTACACCTCGGAAATTTAAATCTAACCTTAGGCCATTTTAAAAATCAAAGAATGGGTAAAATTTAATTTTAAAAAATATTTGTAATGCGGAGATGTCGTTCTCTCTATAAAAAAAACAATGTAGTGCACCAATCAAATGTTTTGCCCGTGACGAGATGAAGAAGACGACCGTTTCGCCGTTCTCCTAGTTTTTCGCGTGTTCTTCTTCACTATTTCGACCGTAGAAGTTAAAATTTTACGTTTAAACACTTTTTAATGATTTGATGTTATGGTCAAATAAACAAGGAGTAAAACGATATATTACAGGACTCTATGGGGCTTTGGCAGAATTTCATGCAAATGCTTAAAGTTCAGCGTTCTACCTTTTTTGCGCCGTTAGTAGTTATTTAAAGCATTGATGCTATCACCATGGCTTTTTCTTTTGTTCTGGGAAAGGTGCGTTTCGTGTATAAGACTATATGCGAGAGAATCGGTTACATCCGTGGCCGTCCGCTTTGGACTGGATGACATGTTCATTCCAGTCTGACGCTTGCTTCGCTTTCGCTCGACGGTTTCACACTCGATTGCGTTTCCTTGGATACTTTATCTCCTTCACTGTCGGAGTTTATAAAATAACCAAAGGGCTGGACACCATGAGATAGGCCTGGTTGAAACCGCATTCAGATGAATAAATGCTGACAACATCTCCAAGTTTATCGGGCACATTTTTGCTGAAGAGGAAAGAGGTTTGCATAGTGCGTGTAGAGCAGTTAGGAACCAAAAACAGCCAAGTGGCTCTTTGGTGCATCTCCGTACTTCTTCCTAAATTTTTTTAGGAAGAGGTACGGAGATGAATCAATGAGCCATTCAACTTCAATATTACTTTCCTTTTTGAAAAATTTGAAACGTGTTCCAAATTTCTCTAAATCATTGGCACATTTAGACATTTAGTTCTCTTTTTGCTAACGTATTTTTCTCCAACTAATAAGTGTTAGCTAAAAGTCCGAATGTCAAAAAATGCGTACTAAAGTTATGAGTAATTGGGTTCATTTCCCAATTAGTCATAACTTTAAAATATGAATGTATAAATCATAAAATATATAAACCATAAAACATTTAAATCATCATAAAATATAAAAATAATGAATAATTATAATCATAATGAAATCATGATCAACTTCAATCTCTTTTAACGCCGGCTTTATAAATTCGACAGCTGCACATAGTATTCTCATTATTGGTATTTTAATTATGGCACAGCTAAATAGAAGTTTTAGTACATCGAATACGTCTGTCGATCACTCATGGCACACTGAGGTAATGGTACAGAATAAAACAAGGCTCTTTGCCTAATATTAACACCCGCATAATTGGGAAATGCTACGATGTACATATGTAGTGTCTTTTTTATTAGCATCACAATTATACGCCTACACAATTATAACTTTTTAAACCTATTATTCGACAGGTTTGAAGCCTCATTTCGCCTTCTGTAACCACTGTGACCTTTGACCCTTGAGTTACCCTTGAAGGTCAAGGGATGAAAAGAGGGATCTAAAGACCTTAAAATCGACCTTGGCCCCTTTTTAAACCTATGATTCGACAGGTTTGAAGCGGTGATTCATCTTTTGTAACCCCTGTGACTTTGACTGTGACCTTTCAGGAGTCACGGTTGATATTTTCGACCTCAAAAGTTCTTCCATCGTGTTCTTCGTGCCCAAAAACCTATTAGTTGAAAGTCTTTCTCTTTCTTTTTCTAGCCAGGTACCAAATTTCATCCATGTGGCTCAAATGGAAGTGTCTTAAATTACAGGTCAAAAATGACACACGATCAATAGGACACTCTGTATAAAGTCAACCGTTCATCTATCAATTTAATTTTTGCTTCAAATAATATTCATTTTTACCCACCGCGATAGCAAATTTGATCATATTTTAACCAGCTAAATCAAAGGGTTCAAATCCCCCCAAGGCATGAATGAATTTTGTGTGCTTGTCTCAGGATCAAGATCAAGATTGTGTGGTGTAACCTCAGCCGTTGGAGCACTTAAAACCCTAATCTACAACCCCTGCCATTTATTTTGACCTTCATCATCTGTACTCGTGATGTTCCCCGTACGGTCAAAATCACGTTTCTTCTCCCCATTTTCTGACGGTTCGATGAAATACGCTTCTCCTCCTACTCCACGACCATATCTCACTGATGTTTTGATTACCGTAGATTTTTTCAATTCTCACATGTTGTATAACACCGAATGGCAGTCGTCCTCACTGAAAAATAATTCCCACTTTCTAATGCACCAATGAGGGCGTTTCCTTGGAAACGAAATCGAAATTTTGTAAACGAAATCGTTAGATTGAAACGGAAAAAGAATTTTAGTGAAAAAATTAATCTTCTAACCACAACCATTCACTCGTAAATCAAAGATTAAAATAAGCAAAAGGCGACGCCCACGGAAAAAGCTGCTGCGATAACATTGACGTCATTTTTTCTACCATCCTTGACTGCTCTTATGGGAAGGGAGGGGAGTTCGGTTCTCGGAAGGTTTGCTCGCACAGATCCTGTCGCAATCGCTCCTATTGGCAGAGTCAGCTGTGTGTCCCCCATAGAGATAAGGCGGAGTAGCTTCGCGGGCTCAGTTGTGATTGGACGAAGTCGATATACGTCAGAGGTTGCACCACGCCCACTTTTCCGAAAGGGTTAAAAACATCAGTTTTTCGCCGCTTACAACTCGATAAATAATTGACGGATCAAAAAACGGAAAAATACGAGTCTTTTTATTTTACAAACTCTATCAAATTCGGTAATAGAAAACATATGGTAAACGACCCCATTTCCTCCACTTACCTCTTTTTCGTTTATTTCTACAACTCCTGTTCCTTGACTCTGCCCTCCCTTAACTCTCGCCCTGTAGCTCATTTGAAGCAAGGACGTCTATTTGCACTTTGCCCTCCAAAATCATTTTCTCGCGCCCCTAGCATCGCTTATCATCACCTCTTGATCATCGCCGCCCTCCCTCCTGGAAAACGCTCATGCTTCAACAATTATCGATCAGGGAAGCAATTAAAACGGCTATTTTGGAATTATAGGTCGTCGTTTGTACCTGAGAGACGAACTAGCTCCTTGAGCGCCGTATCCTCTCCTAGATAGGGCCTTCATAAGCGGGAATATCGCGGTGTTCAATAGGAGTTTCCTCTCCTCGAAAGCTATCGATTGGTCGCAATTAAGGCGGTGCCATGCTTAAGCTCGTTTCACCCTACGCTTGATCCAGTACAAGGTCTAGTATACTCGCCAGTATGCTAGCTTTCCAGTATCGTATGAATAGAACCAGTATACTGGCTGGCTAGCATGATCGCTGGCATACTTGCTGACCTACTTGATTTCATACTCGATGCGCTGCTAGTTTGCTAATAGCTCTCAGTAGGACCCAGTAGCCATCGACCAATCACGTCACGTTACAAATGCTATGCGATCTACTCTTGTTTTAATCAGTGTGGAATGGTATGGAATAACCGATTCATAGCAAGCACAAGGTCGATGATCGTGTGAAACCTCCCAGGACGGTTGTAATCATCCTAGATTCCGTCCTCAATATCAAGTAGCGGCTGGCACACTACTGTCGACGTAGAAATTATGTTCACTCGGGTTTGAATACAAATAACAAATTAATAGCTAGGTTTACAGAAAAACTAATCACACCGTAGCTTTTCTTATTCCATTCTACGTTATTTGATAGCAGACCTAAATTTTTAAAACTCATTTTCATATTTTTTTACGACAGTTGTAAAGTAAAAAGTGCCGGTTTTTGACGGTGTTCGAGCGAAGCGCAGACTTTGATGACTCGCAAATCAATAGTAAGACGTTCAATTGTAACCAGGTTTAAATAAAGATTAGTTTATTGAATTCAATAAGTGAGATAAATAATTACGTTTTCACCAAGTATTCATTTAACAACTTACCCCCACGTAAAACATATGAACAACGCCCTTAGTGATACCGTGTCGTGACGTCATGCGATGACGTCGAAGTTGCCAGAAACGTACAATTTTAAAAAAGTCATATTTTTTAAACACACCTTAATCATTCGGCGATAATTTCGCCAAGCACATTTTAGTGATATAAACTTCACGTTCAAGGGGTTATAAAAATGCATGCATGTCCCCTATTGGGGGAAATTAAAATTTTTCTCTTTGAATATTTTATGACAACCCTTATTTGATGTGTCTTGCTGAAATGGCTGAGTCTTTCGATTTCTATCCGAGCTCCAAAATTCATTCCTCGTGGCTTTTTTAATATCCCATAGAAGGTTATCTTCATGGCCATTTCCATCTCAAATCATACAGGAGGTGCGGGGTGACCATCATGGATATTTATCGAAAAAATATATGTTATGGACCAATAAGAGACAATCAAAAATCTGCCTTTTTTATTTTTATATATTGATTTTTTATGAACTTACAGTCATTTAAAAAAAATCACCTAAAATGGTCGTTTTAACAAGCAAGGGGAAAACGGTGAATTTTCTAATGTCTCTGATTCGGCCAATAATGAAACTAGGATGTTGAAGATTTTTTTGTTTTGCAGTGCTTTCTTTGTATTTGTATTCCACGCTTTGAAAGAAGTTGGGAGTTAAATGGGAAATTGAGTATAAATTTCAAAATTGTTTAAAAATCAGAAAATTTTTCCAGCTTGAACAATTTTTTACAGCATTGAAATGTGCTAAAAGATTAAAATTCAGTTTTACATGTATCATTTATGCATATTAGTGACAACATATTTTTAATAGCGTTTAGTTTTTTTTAGTGACATATTCCGTATGAATACTGATTATCACTCAAAGATAAATAACTGACCTTTTTATGTTTCGCACCACCCAAGTTCTTTGACTTCGATGTCCTATTAGCGGAGAAGAGGAGAAGGGTTTCCGTCAACTGTAGTGTTTGTTTTCATTTTCCCTTCATCCCTGTCAGAAACCTTTCTTTTTGGTGCCTCCTTTTGTTTTTCATTTATCTGTTTCCATATCCAAGCTGTCTTCTTCGTTTTACATTTGGGAGTCCCTCGCCATCATTCCTTGTGCCTTCATTTCCCCGTGCTACGATATTTTTTCCATCGTGCCTCTTTTCTCTGTGCTTATTTTCACGCACGTACGCATTCATGCTAATACATCTCCTTCCCTGCTCATCGTCTCTTTTCCCTCTCACGAACTTCAAAGGTGACGGGAGTCCTATGAAGAAAAGACGGAGTGGGGATGATGGATGCGCCGATGAAACCTTGTCTCGCCTCCCACCTTGCTAGGGATTGAGGCCCCCATCAAAGAGGTTTTATATCTTTCCATCTCTATATCCACGAGGGGTTATTTTGCCTCCAAATACAAATCCACTGAGAGACAGCCTTCGTTCCACTCTTAATGCATAGCTTCCCCACCACTTTCCACAAATTCTTTCGCTCGATAAGTGGATGGGATCATTTTTAAAACCTTCCTAGGATGCTGTGTGTGCTCTCGCGTCAGCAAAAACGGTATCGAATACCTTTCCAAATGATCTTCTATATATGAAGAAATGTACGAATCATCAGTTCCTGCTATGTTAAACTAAAGAGAACTTTTCCTATGCAAACTGTCGTTGTGCTCTCTCGACAATACAAACGCTATCGACAACTTTTCGAAAATATCAGTATTATAAAGAAATCTACCATTCATCAGTTGCTCTTTCGTGAAACAGAAGAGGAATGTTACAATGCACAAAGGTCTTCGCCCCCTGCTGGAGAAAGCAGAATTTCAAAGTGATGAATTTGGGAACGGAATGTGGCAAGGATAAGCAACTCGTTTTTATCGAAGCTCGGGTTGCTGTGGTGACCAAAGAAAGACCGTGTTTCCATACTGAGGGACCGAGTTGGAGTCCCGGCAATAGCAGAGTTTTAAGGTGGCAGTGAAACCCTTGAGTGCAGACCGCAAACGATCGAGTTTTTTTTTACCGCAGTAGTTGGGACTTAATCCAATTCCTTTTAGATTCCCTGAAGAGACGAGAATATTTGCCATTTCTACAATATTTTTATTCTGTGAATCCGTAAATAAAGTGGCGATGGGGGAAGTAAAAAAGGGTTCATTGAATAAAAGAACGTATCTTACGAATTATTTATCTGCCATAGAGTAAGTATAATAAATCGAGTGTTCACCGCATAGGGCCAAACTGTTAATCGTTATTGATGTAGTACTGGAAGGTTTTCATAGATGGCGAGGGAAGTATTTTTTGCTTTACGTCACAAACGATATATAATGCTTCCATCGCTTTCAATGTATGTTTTCTAATCGACTTAAGCAGAACAATCGAGTAGTGTTTTGTAGTCAGCTGCGTCTGCTCCTAGCAGCGATGTATTATGTGTTTTTATGAAATAACAAGGGATCCCCCTGTGACAAGATATGCTTGCTTTAATTGTGAGAAAAACGTGAGCCTAACCATGTTGACGTTTTACAATTACAAATTTATTTCTCATTGTAATGACTGGGGGCACCGGATAAGCTACGAAAAGCCAACAAATATAGGCAGATTATA
Organism: Platycnemis pennipes; assembly: GCA_933228895.1. Taxonomy (NCBI): domain Eukaryota; kingdom Metazoa; phylum Arthropoda; class Insecta; order Odonata; family Platycnemididae; genus Platycnemis; species Platycnemis pennipes. The sequence continues at coordinate 10,797,866 of OW121850.1, read as the reverse complement.
AAAGATGCAAAATCCTGATCTAGCTATTACTTTTTTGCATTATTTAGTCGTAATTGTCTCTCTTCTTTAATGCTCCTATATTTCTTAAATTCTCGGATATCATGAATTCCATTAATTAAATTGACACAGTTTCCGAGAGATTTTGTTTCAGTTTGTTAGAAATATTTTGAAACTCCAAAAAATATTCCAGCCTTTCCGTTAATTTGCATAATTTGGCAGCAAGAAATCATGAAACGCAGTATTTATCTGTCGGCTTTAACACAAACCTTATTTTATAGGTAACTCAATTTTGGAATTGGCAATTGGCAATTTTGGAAAACCAAAAGATCATCTATGTTTTATTATCTTGCTGTGTAAAAACATTTGCATATTGAAAAAAGCTATTACTTTTCACCCTATGCTACGCATGTCAAAGGCCGACATCTGTTGACCAATTTGAACTAACCCCTTGAAAAATTTTGCGAATAAAACCTTTTGTGTCATGAAATTCAATCGTTTGGCATGTAAATCTCTCAGCGATATTTTCGTGTTCACTATTGCGAAACTTCCAAGTAATCGGCTATGTTAGTGTAGTTAGATGTATGTTAGTAAATTTCTTTGTATATTGATTGAATCTAAACGTACATAGATAGGTAGCCTTACTTTAGTGGCAATCACAGAAGCGTGAAGTAGGAACGTAATGAGTAGCTCGATTAAGTACCTGAATTTGGGAGGTGTATCGTAAAAAAGTGATCGAAAATTGGTCTTTGCTAAGACGGAGACAAACTAGGAAGCCCTGGGAATTGAAGATGAGGACAGGAGGATGCTTCAAGAAATGAGGAAGATACCGGGTGATTCGATGTAAAGGATTATTTAGCTGGTGGTAATATTACATCTACATCTACATAATACCCAGCAAGCCACCACAATGGTGTGTGGCAGGGGGTGATTTCTCACCAAACATGCACTACATATCATGCATAAAAAAGGATTAGTATTAATATAGTAGTCATAACTACACTATCTAAAAAAGATAGCGATTGCAAAGCAAACATGCAAAAGCATTCTGTTAGTAGGGTTAGCTTTAAGTACTCATACCAACATGCAGCTACCAATGCTATTCATTGCTACTCTCCGATAGGACATATTTACCGTTATTCGTATCTCTAATTGTACGAGGGAAAAAGGACATTTTGAATCGGTCAGTTCGGCAATCAATTTCTCTAATTTTATGCTTATGGCCCAGTCTGCCATAGTAAGTTGGGGTTCGTAAAATATTTTTAACATCATTAATCAAAATATTGCCTTGGAATTTGTTTAAGAGATTAAGTCTAAATTTCAACCTGCGATCTGACAATGATTCCCAATTTAATTCATTTAACAGACTGGTTACGCTAATATAATTATCGTATCGTCCCTTTACAAATCTTGCCGATTTTCGCTGCACACGTTCAAGTTCATTACTTAGACCGATTTCGTAGGAATCCCATACACTGGCTGCATATTCCAAATGAGGTCTAACAAGTTGACATTCAAGTGAAAGAGGACTGAATATCTGGTAAGCAAGGAAGAGTAAAGAGAGTAATGGGCTGTTTAGGTGAAATGAAGGGAGGTAAAAAATATGGGGAGCTAATGAGAAGGGGGGCGTTTACTCGGAACCGAAATCGCAATTTTGTACTCAAAATCGTCAGATGGAAACAAAAAAAGAATTATGGTGAAAAAATTAATCTTCTAACCACAACCATTCACTCACATCAAAAATTAAAATAAGCAAAAGGTGACGCCCACCGAAAAAGATGCTGTGATAACATTGACGTCATTTCCTTCCCGTCCTTGACTGCTTTTAGGGGAAGGGAAGGGAGTGGAGGGGGGTTCTCGGAGGGGGGTTCTCACGAGTTTACTCGTCGAATAAGCAGTCGTGGACAAAAAGGGACGGCATTCCGAGGGGGTATTGGTCTATCCCTGGGTAAGGTAGGCCTCTAAATAATACAGAACCTGTGAAGATGCCGTGACTTGGCGACGGAGGCCGCCAATAATTACGCTTCTCATCGCCCGGAGGAGAGGGCAGCAGCTCTTCTTCACATGAGTGAAGGTGGAGACCACAGTGGTCGGTACAGCGACACTCATTTCACTGCAGGCGTGGTAACATTTACTCTAACGGCTGTAGTACTGCGATGTGGAAGGCAAGGGGAAACCACCACATTATTATCCCGAGGAGTCGCAGCTACTCCACTCTTTTCTTTCTTATCGAGGCCTGATGGAACCCTCTAGAGTGAAATATTCAGGAGGTACCCCTAAGAAACTCAATGGCTTTCCACTCTAACGTAATGTGAAAAGGCGATGGGGAAAGATACGATCGCAAACACAAGTGTGGGTTGCGTATTGCTCGGAGGATATCACTTTTAGTTCTTTATGTTTGCCATGATTAATGGATTTCAGGAGACGGATTTCTTTTAGAATTTTTCGGGAATTTTCAATTTTGCGGGGATTTGCTTTTCAAGAATTAACTCGCGGGCCGTTGGAAATCCATAAAGGCTGCTGGAGCATTCCATCACCTTCGCTTATTCTGCGGTACTTTTTTCTTCTCCTGTTTTCATTAAACGAGTGGGTTGAGTAAATTAAACGCTTGGCCGAGCTACTAGGAGAGATTTAAGTCAACATTTCCCGTTAAACATGCACGCTTCTAATGGACCCTATCTCTCTCCTTTTAGATATCCGCTTTCTTCTTTCCATCTTCAACCTCAGCAAAAACCTCAAATATCAATCATAATGGCCAAATTATTGATTGGTTGATTATTCAGGGGAGGCGACCGACAGCTGAGATCATTTGCGCCATATAGGCTAGGTGGGTGATTGGGTAATGGTAGGAGTTTTTCAGGGAACGGAGGAAGGGTGGAGAGAAACCCGGCGTCGGCATTAGCCTACTCTTAACGAAAGGCGCAAAGGGAACCACGGCTTAACGTCCCATCCGACGGACGGAGTACTGTACTTGAAATGCCCTCCAGTAGGCACTCAAGTGAGGCCCGGTTTTCCACTTAGAAATCTGCCACTGCCGGGAATCGAACCCGGTCCCACGGGATGGGAGGGCAGTACTCTTGCCAACACAAAAACCCGATCCCTCAAATAAATGATGTCCACTTAAAACTTAATGATTAATTTTCAAGGAAAATGTGAAAAGGAAGTATTCTGGGGAGTGGGAAAAAATCCACTGAATGAAAGTGTTGGCGACTATTCTCTTCTCCTTGGCAGGGTTAGGTTGTGGAATGTCTAAGTACTTTTCCTTCGTGGAGCGTGGAAATCGATATTTGCCATGATTCAAAATCATCATCACAAATGAACAATCCTGCTTAGAGGATTCCTGAGGCTTCTCCTATCCGCCATTCTCTTCATGCTGACGTAATTCTTCTCTTTCACATCCTTTACAACATATTCCATATATCTTATCCGAGACCTTTCATTTCCAATTCTTCAACGATTGCCTTCATATCTTATGATATCGCCGATTAAGTTATCCCGTATTGGGATCCGAATGAATTAGGTTTCATCAGAGAACTAGACAGTGTGAAGAGTACAGCTACGAGGTTCGCTAAAAGTGGTTACGATAGGTTGAGTAGTGTTTGAGAATTAATTCAAGAATTAGGGTAGGAATCATTATCAGAGCGTAGGTTAAGGTACACATTAAATCTATTAGAGAAATTTCAATCGGATAGCTTTAATGAAGATGTTAGGCACATATGAAAAAGACCAGCGTATTATGCTAGATTCCACCAGATAAACAAGATTAGAGAGATAGATTGTCGTACTGATAGATTCAAAATGACATTTTTCCCCCGTACTATAAGAGAACAGAATAGGCAGCATAGCAATCGGATAGGTAGGTGAAATAATGTACAGTAGTCTGCAGTGCATGATGCAGGTATTAACCCCTTAAATACTCTAGATACTAACAATCTAGTTGCATGAGACCCTATAGTTGCTTGTTTTACATGTTAGTAGCGCATGATTGGTGATCTTCACCCCCTGCCACACACCCTCGCGGTTGATTGCAGGGTATTGTGTAGATGTACATGTTCTGTTGGCGTTGAAATTATGCGTGGATTCGATCACCTCTTTCGCCCGTTTCAAATTGTCTCTCGATTCTCGCCACAATATCCGGTTTATCTGGCCATCCGGAGCAATTTATTCGTTAAGTGATTGGAAAACCAGGCAGGTTGAATCCTCAAAAGTCCAATTTGCAATGTAACGACCAGCCGTTGTAACTAGTCCAGATATTGAGTACATTGATATCGAACGGTGAGACAAATACTCGGTGGAGGTGATATTGCATTGACATCGGAATTAGCGTATCAGATGGGTGAAATGCTTCATTGGGACTGAAATGTTTTTGAGCGAGGTTGCGGGAACCAACTCCCCAGTGTTGAGGGCGCTTGGGAATTTGTTAATCCGCTGAAACAGCAGCTGCAGTTCCAACAAAGAGGAGAAGGGAGCGCGCGACGTACGTGACACGCAAGGTGAATTCTCATCCGCAAAATAGGTTCACGAGAATGACCATAGCGACATAATGCGAGAGTCACTTTTTTTAGATCAAAGAATTCACAAAACAGTTCCAGTTTATGTGACTGATTAAGAAATGTTGAAGAAGACGTGGCAAGAAATTAGTTTGGCCATATTACTGGGAGAGGAAAAGATTCGGCAGCGAAAAATTGGACACTTTTTTTTAACACATAGCCTTATCGCACACGAGGTACGTTTCGTTATAATTAGATAACACGTTTGCAGGTTTACTCTTTCGAATACCGCGCCGAAATATATCAATGGTAACTAGTGATGGCCGGATCGGATCCGTCGGATCCAAAGATCCGCGGATCTTTCGTTTTCCTCGGTTTCGGATTCGGCTCCAAAGACACGGTGCCAAATTGGATCCGAATCGTAGATTTTAAATTTTCGCGGCTTAGCGATCGAAGTGCCCCGTGAATGGAATGTAGGTGCGGTAGATATTGACATGAAGAGGATGTGTAACTCAGGTAACGAAATTAGATGAAAATGTTCCCGTGCAACTAGAAGCAAAATAAAGAAATATGACTTTTTTCCCCATTACCCCGGTATCGCGGGGAAAAATACGTAGGATGTCACGCGGGTAGCCTACATTCACCGGGATGAGGCGGACAACGAGAGCTAGTGTAATGCGAAGTTCGATCCCTATCGCAGTTAAATTTTTTCTTTCAGTCATTGCATCGAAAATGTTATCATCTTCAATTTTAAACCAGAACATCTGAATACTCACTTTATTACTTTTGTTGTGTAAATTAGATTTACATATGTACCATTAATAAATTAAGGATGGTCGGGTCGGATCCAAGGGTCTTTCATTTCATTTGCTACTGAAATCATATCCGAAGACAGTAAAAATCGAAATAAAAAAGATCCGGTTCGGACATTTTAAAATTTCGCGGCTTAGTGATCGATGCGCACCGCGAATAGAATGTACATATGGTAGATACTGCCAAGAAGAGGTTGTGTAACTCGGTCACGAAATGAGAAGGAGATTTTTTCCGTGCCACAAGAATGAAATAAAAAAATACTCGTCGTGAATTTTTTCTCCATATGCGAGAGATGCGCGAGAAAAAAAATTAAGCTGAATGTCACGCGGGTCGCCTACATTCGCCAGATTCCCGTGAACCTATGATAGCGTAGCTGTTAAAAATGAGGGCTAGTGTACTGCCGGTCGCGTTTCCGATCCTTAACTCTGCCGAGGAATACAGGCCATGCTGTTTTCCTAGGGTTGTGCAAGTAGGCAGTTTAAAAAAAAATAGATAATATTAAATTTTGGCGATAAAGTTATGATTGGAAACATTTTTTATTGCAGAATTAAATCGTAGAATCATTGTGTTAACTTTACAATGTATTTTGGAGTGACGCATTCGTATATCTAGTGTAAATGATAGAAGTACAAAAAAGTCAGTGTCCATATACAAAGGTTGAAATGAAGGATGATAAAGTTTCTGATTCAATGGCTGAAAGAAAAATTTTAAACAGCGATAAGAATCGAACTTCATTACCTGCAGTCCACTACCTCCACTCTGCTATTGTCGGCTTACCTGATTTTGGAGAATACGTGCTCCCCACATGTCATTATACATTTTTCTTGCAAACCCAAAAATGGAGAAAAAATCCGAGACTTTTTTAAATTGTGCTTATAGTAGCATGAAAAAAGGCTAATCTCATTTCAAGATCAGAGTTACACAACAGAGTTACTTAGGAGTAGAAAATTCTCAAATTTCACTTCAAAGGTTATTATTAATAAGACATTGCAAAATTACTACTTTAGCAGCTACAAATATTCTATAATAATTTTTTCGTCTTAGTAATGGAATCCCCGGATATTCCATAAATGGGATCTCTTGGCCGCATTAAAATATTTTGTGTTTCTAAAAAATATTTTGAAAGCATTCAAGGATTTGATTAATAATTGGAAAATAATTCCTTTTTTAATGAAAATAAACTTCTGGATAGAGGGTGATACAATATGGTATCACTAGGATCTTATATTTTGGAAAATAATTCAAATATTAATAAAAATGAACTTGAAATGAATGAACTGCACTCTAAAGAATAGTTGTACAGGTTTAAAAAATGTATTTATTGATGAGTATATGATAAGGAAGGTGATCTTTATATTAGAAGTAATAAGATATAGTTATTGCATCCGTAAATCTTGATCCAGGAAAATATTATCCACATAGATGGTAGGAAGTTGATTATTTCTACCAAAAATTTACTTGTTTTTTCGTAAATCTATTGTTGCTGTATTTATAGATTTATTAAATATCTAGGATTTGAAAATGAATGAAATTCAGAATCGAGTATCTGGAACCAAGGATTCGAAACCGAGATAAAGATCCGAAACCCAGGCAAGGATCCGGTTCCGGATCCGGATCCGACGAAAAACCGGGATTCGTCCATCACATATGGTAACCATGGCATTATTTGTTTTGGTAAGACAACAACATGATCTATTAGAGACAAAAATGCAATATAAATTTCTTGTATTATTTTCAAAATGGCATGTGAGTTTCCGTTTCATTAGTTGAACTGAAATGCGGTCCTAGAATCGTTTTGTCGTACTTGGAAAATTAATGCACTTTTCACCCAAAATGATCCGCGATTACAGCTCCAGTTGCCTTTAGGTTCACCTATGTTGCTCTATTATTTTCCGTTCCAAAATCCACTATTTGTCGATGTTGCTAATTATTTGCCTGCAAAACTCATCATTTAATCTCGATCGACTCTCCGTCGAGTTATATTCCGATCCCGCGGCTTTCGAAAGTGGATTTTCATCCTCACCGCTTTCTCATTTCCTCATTTCCTGTGCCCTCCTGTAATCGCTCATTAAAATTAGAAAACTGATCCATTATCCGCGCTGCCTTTGCTGGGCTTACGTGGACCGCGAAACACCCTTCCTAATGATTTCTTCGTAGACCCCCATTTGTAAAAAATGTAGGAACTAGAGTAATCCCTAAGAGTTAAGGATTAGCCAAATGCCGGTGAACAATCACTCTCCAATCCATCGTTGCTGTAAATATAGGCATGCATCACAGCTTTTTATCGTGCACGAGAGCTGCAATATATTTCTAATGTGAGTCTTGGATCGGCAGAATTCTCTAACAAGAAGACAAGTCTACTGAATAGGCCATATCTTGATATACGATGGTCTGATAAAGACAATCGTCGAGCAGGCAAGTAGCCAAAAACTTGCTTCTGAGAGGGGGGGAGGCGGGGGCTCAGCCTTGCGTAACTTGTAACAAATCAGCCTTGTCCATTCGGTGCCGACATGTTACAATTGTCTTCCCTTAATTTTCAGTGCTTGGTATTTACTTTTACAGTTCCCATACTTATCTCTTCTCACTGGTAAAGTTCACTGCTAAGAGAAGAGCAACAAAATTATTGGGAAAAAACTTTGGGGGGTGACTGAAGCACCCCCTGGCTACGTGCCTGTCGTCGAGGGAAATGTGAGCGGGAAGAATAGAAAAGGCAGCGATATAAGTGTACCAAGTTATGAAGGATGTGAAAGAGAAGACTCAACAGGCTTGACTTCTTTTACGTCAATACGGAGACGTTGGTCGATATAAGAAGAATCAAATGGAGGACTGCGTCAAACCAATCTTAGGAATGTTGACCGTTGATGATGAGGTCTTCGATGGAAAGCGGCCCATATTATTTGTTACTACCACCATCAACACCAGCTGTTCAATACATCATCACTGCTCAATTGTAGGAATATTGACGTCTTCCTAAATGGGGGCGTTTACTCGGAACAAAAATCGCAATTTTGTGCACGAAATCGTAAGATGGAAACTAAAAAAGAATTTTAGTGAATAATTCATCTTCTAACCACAACCCTTCACTCATAAATCAAGAATTAAAGTAAACAAAAGGTGACGCCCACCGAAAAAGCTGCTGTGATAACATTGAAATCATTTTCCTCCCGTCCTTGGCTGCTTTTAGGGAAAGGGAAGGGAGTGGAGGGGGATTCTCGGAAGGTCTGCTCGCACAGATCCTGACGCAACAGTTTCCGTTGGCAGAGTCAGCTGTGTCCCCCCGCCATTGAGATAAGGCAAAGTAGCTTCTCGGGCTCAGTTGTGATTGGACGAAGTCGATATACGTCAGAGATTGCACCACGCCCACTTTTCCGAAAGGGTTAAAAACATCAGTTTTTCGTCGCTTATAACTCGAGAGATAATAGACGTATCTAAAAACGGAAAAATATGGGTCTTTTTATTTTACAAACTCTATCAGATTCGGAAATACAAAAATATGGTTAACGATCCCATTGATGTCTACAACTAGGACTGCAAGTAAAATGTTTTGTCGCTGCTAGGCTCAGTTGAAACAATTTCTCCGTTTGAAAATCAAACCTCAGACCTATGACTTGCTGAGCTAATGAATGCACTGACCAACTGGCTCATCAGGATCTCAGTCCAAAAGGAAATTTTTAGGAGCTAAAATACAGTTTTCCTTAAATATGGTCCATCACATCTTGATAAAAAGAAAAGAGTGGAGTTGCTGCCTTTCATAGGAATGTGGTGGTTTCCGCTTGCCTTCCACAGTCCAAGCACAATCCAGTCTTAAGCGTGGCATCTTTGATGGCTCGTATAGATGAATGAAACTTAGCTCCTAAAAAAAAATTCTCTTTAAAGTTTGCCTTTGGGACTAAGATGGGTGATGCATTACATTTGCCCAGCAAGCCTAAGGTCCTTGGTTTGACTCCCTGCCCAGTAAACCTCTTTCCTCTGGCAATTTTCGACACTCTACTACAAGGATGTGTGGCAGGGGTGATTAACACCAACTGTGAGTTATCGGTGAGAAAAAAATATCCATTTACATCGACGCAATAACCTGCAAGCCACCAATCATGCACTATTGGCATCCAACTAAGCTACTACATTGAAAAATGTTACATAACATGCATAGAATATCACGCAGCACTCCCGAACAACATACGTATTCATCATGAGCCGCGAAAGCTTCAACGAACAAATCAACTGACACTCAATAAGTAATATGACTCAGCTGAATTTTCTTCCTCCTGCTACGGATTCCGATATCGGGGAATATATGTAGGGGAATGTCCACGAGAGGAATTTCCTGAACTTTTTTGTGCTGGACTTATTGTCTCCCTTTTATCTCCTTAGCCCGATCTTGTGTCTACCTTCTCCTTCTCTTGTTTTGTTTTCTTCGGTGGACTCTCACCTTCGGCGTTGCCGCAGCAATAACTCTTTTCCTGACCTCTCACCCCTCTTATCCCGCCGCCCCGTTCGTCTTACCCTCCCCTCCCTCTCTCTCTACTTCTCTGCTACCAATCACTTCGTCACTTCCTCTCATCCTCTCGAGGAAATGCTTCGATCAGCTCTCACGACCTCTTATATTTCCAAAGGCCATCTCTAAAACAACATAAAGATTAAAAAAGAACAAAGGTGTTTCATATTTAAATATGGAAATGGGTGCAATTCTTTTTTTTTCAATCAAATCAATTAAAGTCATAAAATTGATTGTGATTTTTTTCAATTCGATTTTATTGGCATCCATTTAAGAAAAATTGTGTTTAAAGTGTTGGTCCATATATATCTGAGTATTTTTTCTTTACTGACTGTTATTTTTGGAACTATAAGTAATTGGCCCACTGTAAATTAGAAGTTCGTTGTAATAAACCATATATCTTAAATACGGAACCAAAAATAGGTTTCTGAGGAATTTTGAAGGATGCACAAAAAGATGATGTGTCTAGGTAAGTGATAGGGAGCCAAATAGAAGAATGGTAGGTTAAACAGTCGAAATGAGGACCCATTAAGGATGATAGCATCCACATCTGCGTCCACGCGATTTCCTGCAAGCCACCACGAAAGTGTGTGGCAGGGGTTGAAGATCACCAAACATTGCACCATTGACATGCAACTAGGCTACTACATGGAATCATGCTACATAACAGAGTCAGATGCAGCTAGATAATTAGTATATACATTGTAATAAAGGAATTGGTTTTAAATGCATGCAAATTGCACTACAGACTAACCATATTCCACTTTGCTATGCTGCCTATTGTATTATCTGATGGTATGGGAGAAATGACTGTTAATATACGACATTATATCTCTCTAATCTTATTTATCTGGTCTAAAATAACATAATACGCTGGTGTTTTTCAAATATATCTAATATATTTGGTAAAACTATTCGTGTTGAAGCTGTAGTAGATTTAATCTGTAATTTAACCGACGTTCTGATAATGTTTCCCAACCTAATTCCTAAGGTGGGGTCCAACTAGTGAAAAGTAACATCGCTCTATTGCCTTCTCGTTACGAAGAGGGAGAGCAGATATGATATGGATGGTTATCGAGCCAATGGAATAGAGCCTACGAGGAAATGTTGCATGAGTCAACTATTGCATTGCATAAATTGTCAAGGGGCAAGGAAGTAATCGCTACAGTAGCGGAATATGACAACTGTAGACTAGAATGCATAGGAGGTGACAAAATAAGAAATTGGGAAGTATTATAGTAGAGACCAAAGATGCTAAAGCCAATACCATATAAGAAAAGAGAACAACTAAGGGAACACTTGGATCATACGACAATCTGGCTATACTTCATGCTAATTAAGGCACAGTACTAGTGCCGAAGGCCGGAAGACTGAATTCATATTAATACACACTTATATGGAAAAAATGAATCAACATTTTGTGAACAAATCAGAACAATGAACTTATTATACATTGCGTAAAAGTAGTAGTGGTCAAACCAAGTAAATACTTAAGAAAGAACAGATTTGGCACAAGTTAATAGAAATAAACGTGTGAAATAATAGATGTGCTGAGGCCTTGACAAAGAGGGGTGCCTTATATAATCAGGAGAGATTTAAGTTAAAATAATATACTTTTTACGGTTCACTAGGGAAATTTATTGAGTACAACCGGGGTTTCGTTACATAATAACATCATATGGTAGTGATTTTAATGTTTTGTGGATTTCCATAAGGCTTTCGACAGGGTAATTTAGGTGTAGTCATAGAAAATGTGGTAGACCTAGGAACTGATTAAATGGGTGGGTATCATTCAGGGCTATCTTTGTTTTGGCCCTCAGTCATGAGTTCCGAAAAGAATTGCTCGTCTGTGGAATACGCTGAGGAAACCCCATGTCTCATGTCATCCACTGGAAGAATCCAATAGCAAGATGGAGATGATGTTGGTGATAGTAAGCAATATTTGCAGTTAGTACTCAGGGTTAATATTTCATTTTGAGGAGATTCGTTTTTCTTGCGAATAAAAACCCAAACAATTTCCTATTAGCATTATTTGAGAATAGGGAGAGTGGCTAGGTACACTGAAACAGTGAGGAGTTAATTACGTCTGATGGAGGTTCCACCGTGACTCCGCGATTCAAACTCCCGTAAAATGAGCTCTGTTCTTTAATGAATAAATACCGATCCGGAAAAACACCTATATGGAAATTCATCTACTGTGTGATAACTCATACACAATGATTGCATTAGTATGCTATTAAAATGCGCGTTGTAGTTGCATTCTATTTTTTACAAGCTCTCTTTTCCCATTTTGACTTCGAAACATGACTGACGTGTTGTTGCCACGTTTAATTTACAAAGTAGGTTAACTATTTTCTTACTTAGTTTTAAACTATTCCCTAGCAAATAATTTGTTTTGAATTTTATTAATATTCATATTTTTGAAAATTGTTTAGCAACAATCACGCTGCTGCCATTTGGAAGCATTTGTATTAATTACACCATTAATACCGTGAAATATTTAAATCGCATAAAAATATTTGAAGAACCTTGGTACGGTATAATCCTTAAGTAAGTTAGTAAATAGGCTCATAAGGATGTTCCGTCACAAGTTCCTTTGCCAAAGATAACAACATATTGTAGCGCCACTTTCATGCAACTAAGACTTTTTTGATTTTTTCGAGCAAACATTTATTAATATCAATTAAAGAAGTATGGTAATGCGAGCACTTTTTTACAATGCTAAATTCTACAGAAATTTTCGCTTCTTATATTAGTTTTTTGACAAAACGAAAATTTTGCTGCAAGAGGCTCTGTGGTATAACCACGTATAAAATATGTGATTTACAACGTCTTTTTTTCTTCAAATACATGATGGAAATACCTCATTATTTTATTTCCAATCGACAGAAGGGCTAAAGTATAATGTGTCCTGAAATTTTCACAAAAATTACATTTACTTCATAATTCAGTGGAGCCTCATTCATATCGTAAAAGGGAATTGTTTTCATGAAAATAATTCCACTTTCGTATGGAGTGATCTAAATACATGTATTGGCCATGGTTCATTGGTTATTGGTAGAATGCTTATGAATTAATTAATTTATTTATTCCTTATATTAGAATGAATAAATTCAAAATCTCTTTGAAAAATTCTTTTAACAAAATCATGAATCGGAAATTATTAACTACACCATTAAGATGTGAGCTGCGATGCAATGCTCACTACCGGCAGGGAAAAAGAAGTTATGTAGTAAAAAGAAGTAAACAATTTTATCACTCTAAATGTCACTCGGTATTCTTCGTTGCTCTTCAACGGCCGATGTTTGGCCGGAGCCAAGGACAGTCATTTCCGGAATTAGAATGCTGTGCTTATACTAGTCGTTTCTTTCCCTGCAACTCTCCTTCCGTTTCATTCACTTCTGAATCAACTCACACCCGAGCAACTTCTCGATTATTCTCATCTCTTTTTCGTCCCATCTCGATGACCCCAAGATCCTTTTCCTCCTCCCTATTTAATTCCTTTGGCAAAAAACACAAAGCAGATTTATTCTCAGTCGAAAGTTTGCATGCCTTCCCAAGGAGAGAATAATCATTCAGTAATTTTTTTGGGAAAACTTTTGTTACCTGTCTTCTTTCACTGCAAAGGGAGATGACTTGTCGGCAATGTTGCACAAAGAGCAAAAATAATAATATGGCATTGTATCTAATGGGAATGTCTTTTTCGAGGGAGAGATTTAGCAAGTTTCTGAGCTCAAACCGTATTTCCTTAATACGATTGAGGAAAGACGGTAAATGAAGAATAGAAGCGTCCTTGGCTCAGCCGTGTCGTAGTCCTCTTTCCGAAGACGATCTTTGAGACTGCCTCTCCACAAGAACTGTTTTCGAAGTGGATTATTTTTCCTGTGGTTCCCCCTAAGATTCTCTCAAAATTTTTGCTTAAAATGATTTGTAATTTTCCTTAAAATTATTTGCACGTGGGATTGAAATTGGTTGTGGAAATTCGTTTCTTTCTGTGAAGAGATAAAGCTTTAGATGTCGTTTTTTAACTTGAAGTAATACATCTTTCTTCAGTGTTTCATCTACATCTACTCAATACCCTGCAAGCCACCGCGAGGGTGTGAGGCAGGGGGTGAAGATCACCACTACTAACATGCAAACAAGCAACTATAGGTTTTCATGCAACTAGATTGTTAGTGTCTATAGTATTTAAGGGATTAATTCATCTACATCTACAGACTACTCCAAAATATTTCCCCTACCTATCCCTTTGCTATACTGCCTATTGTGTTCTATTATATTACGGGGGGAAAATGCCATCTTGAATCTATTAGTACGACAATCTATCTCTCTAACCTTAATTATCTGGTCGAATCTAGCATAATACGCTGTTGTTTTAATATGTGCCTAACATCTTCAGTAAAGTTATCCGATAGAAATTTCTCTAATAGATTTAATCTGTACTTTAACCAACGCACTGATAATGATTCCCACCCTAATTCTTGTATTAATTCTGATACACTACTCAACCTATCGTAACACCTTTTAACGAACCTAGCTGCTCTAGGCTGCACACTGTCTAGTTCTCTGATCAAACTTAATTCATTAGGATCATCTACACTGGCTGCATACTCAAGGTGGGGCCTAACTAGGGAAAAGTAACATCGCCTGTCATTCTTCTTGTATGTCTCATTCATAAGGGTTTTCAGTTACTGATATAAGAATCTTTACGTAATTATAGTGTCATTTCATTCAACATAAGGGAACGAACCCCTTTCTTTCGTCAGCCAACCTCAACTATTAGCCGTAGAACTAGAGCATGGCCTCAGAAAATTTGGTCCAGGGCATCATAAATGATATAGTCACTAGGCAAAAAATAAAAGTTAAATCCTGCATCAAAATGATAGCAGAATTCCGGAAATATTGTTAATCTTTGTTGAATTCTAAGGGAATACTCTGGTATAACGTTTTCTGCGATCTGAAGCATTTGTCTAGAGTGCAGTAGGAAGATATTGATTACATCGGCCGAGAAACTAAGCTCGTTCCGGAGAGTTGACTTGGGGAGAGGCACAAGTGTTCCTCCGTCAAGAAACCTGCGTCCAAAGACCGTAGACGGTTCCTTTGGTAAGCGTTCAAGAATTCATTCTCCGAAGTGTTGAGCTCTCTCCTTCTCTCATCCATCAGCAGACGGAAAAAGCTCTCCCACACTCACTCTCTTTCCTTCGATGAATCGATCGATGGATCGACTTCAACTTCTCCACCTGCGTGCTACGGAACCCTCTCTCCCCGTTTCCAAAGGAGCTCGCTTTCACGCACCCTGCGTTCTCCCCTCCTCCGTGCCAACATGCCCTTTCATCACCCTCGCCCTCTTCCCCCTTGGAATGAAGCATTTTCCACATCGACAATGCCGAGCGGAAATTTTCTGGAAAAATGACACCGTGTTTTCAAGATGTGAGTGACTCGTTCGAATTCATGAGATGCGATACGTGATTGGTGTGTTAGTTGGCAGCTATAATTAAATTTGAAGAATTGTCCTCCTTAGAAGGAGGAGGCTAATTTTTAACGTAAATAAGTTCACTTTGTAAAATTCTACGGATTTATTAAAACCGACCCAGGTTTAGACTTACACAGTCATTATCAAGGTGACAGTTGTGCATCACCAACCCTTTGTGTACAGAATGGGGAACATGCACTATTTTTCATAACTCTTTGAATGTGAAGTTTATTAGCTATATTGTGCTTGGCGAAAATTTTGCTGAAGAATTAAGTTGCGTTAGAAAGATATTACTCTTTGAAAATTGTACGTTTTCGGCAGCTTAAAAACACGACGTCATCGCATGACGTCACGGCACGGTATCACTATGGGCGTTATTTATCTGTTTATGCGTGGAGGTAAGTTGTTAAATGAATACTTGGCGATAACGTATCTATTTATCTCATTTGCTTATTGCAATACACGATTGTATTTCGATTTTTTATTCACGTAGAATGGGTGGTAACGAGCAAATCGTCCATTAATTATATAATGCCGGTTAGTGCCCAAGAAGTTCTACTACGTCTATGCAATCGCTGGTTTTTTTTTAGAAGAACGCCACCATAAGGGAGTCGACCAAAGGAAATTGTCGGAATGTGCTTTTTTAAGCATTTTTTCAGTCATCGTTTCTTTCAAGAAACGGCTAGAAACCTCAAAACAATATATTCACTTAATTTTCTTTTAAATATAAATGTCTATCTCCGTAGCAATATGGAACCTATACCGTGCGGTTACGTCAGAAGGCGTTTCAGGTCACGTGACTTTAGTCGATTTTCAGGAACATTTTAATATAATTTAATAATCTTTGTGGTGGGCGTACAAACATTTGGCTTGTATATTTAAATTGATGAGAAAATTTTGCATCAAGTACATCATTAATCATCGAGAAACTAATTTTATGCATATGCATGCATTGTATTACGGGAGGGGGGGGGGAAGGTAAGGTTAGGAGAGGAGATTGGGAAGGGAGCATATCTTTCTGAATCATGAACACATCATGTGTGCTGAATGATATGCTGTCGTGTGGCCATTTTCAATGAACATGGAATAATTTTAATCGAAAATCATCCTATCAAACATGTTTTTTTTGTATCTGGCAAACCATTCTTTTCCGTGAAGTTTTATTTTTTTTAAATAGTTATTTATCCACAAAAAAATCTTCTCTCTGCCTTACACTCCCCTTTACTCAGCTCATTTTTTCTTTCTCTTTTAGCCTTCAGTGCATTTACTCGTATTTTCTTCGTAATTTTTCACTCCATTGCATGGAGAATGTCATCCAACCGCTTCCCCCAACTGAAATTTAGAGCACAAAAATGTTCTCCACACGTCAAGTAGATCTCGGAAGGGCTTTGGCTGCGATGGTTAACTTTTTTCGTATATTTTTCTTTATTTTTTAGTTTTTCCTGCGTTGTGCTTCCCACTTCCGCTCCACCTTCGAAGCCCATCCTAAGGGCAATATCATTTCGGTCCCCTTTTGACTGAAATAGAGCTGCGACTCAGTACCTCCTAATCGGTCCAAAGGCCATTCGTAGCGAAGAACCATTTGTTGATCAACTTTTCGTTGACGATATCCCGCGACCACTGCATTACGTAGCACAGACAAGTTGCCGGAAAACTTGCAACTAACTGTTTCGTAAATACGAAATTTCTTGAATGGTCAGTTAATGGATGAACGGCAACAATATATTGTACTTGTGATAAATAGTTATACGCAAGTTTACTACTATAGTACCCCTGGGGGGCTGTGTTGGAAACCGTCGGCGCTATCTCGAATAGGTAACCAAGGGGTCACGTGGAATAAACACGAATGCTTCGCAAATCTGGTGTGTTAAAACCGCTGATTGCAACTTTATTCTTTGTTTATACTTGTGTTATATCTCAACTGGGGGCTCTTTAGTTAGAATAGATCAGAAAAACTCTAGTGAAAGCAATTAATGATGTTGTAAAGATCGATTCAGACACATTTAATTTTGAAAACAATCGTGTTTGTATCACGTGGCCTCTTGGTTACCTTATAGAGACAACCCCGATGGTTTCAAACACAACCCCCGTGGCAACGTAATTCACACCTAAGTATTGTGATGGAGGCAGCATTCTTAATTAAATTTTAAAAATGACTTTTGTGTCGCAATTATCCGTAAAGTAAAGAGGTAATATAAGTATAAATTAAAGATGTGCGAGTACTACCCGCTAATAGTCGAATACCACGAATGCTAGAAAGTTTTTCGATATTCGAGACCTCCAATTATTATGCTAAAAGAAATCGATATTTGAGATCTCGAATAATTATGTTAATTACGCTCTATTTGGCGTGTTGAATGGACTACATCGTACTAATTCAAAACTGGATAGAGTATGGTTTATCAACAATTTCTGCTCACTTATTTATGACTCATAAAGGTTAAAGTATTCAACAGTCCAATAATTGGTAGAAAAAATACCATTTGATCACCAAATACAAATGAAACCAGAATTACATTACTTTAAGGACTTACTATTATTCTGCGCATCAAAATCCCATAAAAGAGCTATGTTATATAATGAATAGATACCGATCCAAAAAAGCACCTGTATGTAAAATCATCTATAGGGTGATAACGCAAACGTAATAATTGTATTAGTAGGCTATTATATAAGATGCTGCAGTCGCATTCTATTTCTTACAAGGTCTTTTAACTCATTTTGACTTCGGAACATTGCTGACGTGTTGTTGCCACGTTTGATTTACAAAGTGAGAATACATGCTCAATCCCGCTAACACGTTTTCTAAAATAGATTAAATATTTTCTTACTTAGTTTTAAACTTTCCCTTGCAAATACAACTCTTTGTTTTGAATTATATTAATATTGATATTTTTGAAAATTGTGTGGCAACAAAGACGCTGCTATAATTTGGAAGCATTGGTATTAATTACACCATGTCAATAACCAATTAGAAATTTTAAATTACATTAAAAATACAAGAAAACTTTTGTAAGGTATTTTTATAAACTAAGTGAGTAAATAGGCTTGTAAGCACGTTCCATCAAAAGTACTGTTGCCAATGATAACAAAATACTGTAGCGCCACTTTCATGTAACTAAGGCTCTTCTGTTTTTTTCGAGCATACATTTGATAATATCAATTAAACAAGTGTGGGAAGGCCAGCATTTTTTACAGGGCTAAATTCCACATAAATTTTCGCATCTTATATTAGTTTTTCGTCAAAACGACGTTTCTCTTTACATTAATAATCTGCAAATGTTACTGCAAGAGCCACGCTCTGCCGTATAACCACATATAAAATTACTGATCATCAACGTATGTGTTCTTCAAGTATACTATGGAAAGGCCTAATTATTTTATTGCTAATCGATAGAAGGGCCAAAAAAAAGTATTTGTCCTGAAATTTTCACAAATATGACGCATAATTCATAATTCGGTGTAGCCTCCTTAAGTGAAACAACTCGTGCGTTTCTACAGGCAACAAATTAATTTACAGAATAACATTTCGCGCAATCAACTTTCTATTCTAGTATTCGGGATATTCGAAATGCGAGGTATTCGCGAGATATTGATTTAATATTCTAATCTGTTATTGACCCTCTCTAGTATAAATTCATCCCTCCTATAATTTTTAATCGGAATATTAGGAATTTTATGAAGGCTGATTTTAAATTTCTGAGCAAATAGCATTTTTGTGGGGACATTCTTTATGTTAAACTCATCAAATTGTTTATTTAGAGAAGGATCTTAATTCACTAAGCTTTGATGATCAAATGGCGTCTATCTGGCGGAATGATAAGAGTGCTTAAAATACCGATAAGTAGCAGTTTATTGCGAACAGATGAGACGTGTTAAACTCTGTATGCTCCTTCATAACTAGAGATAGGTAAATTACCGTAATTTTAATTGAGGTAAATTACCGTGGTAAATTTCGGTAATTTTCGAAAAGTACCGTAATTTTCCGGTAATTTTAAGTTTTGAGCTGCAAATCCTTCTCAGAGGACTCAAAACGAAATCAAATAGCATTGAGATACGAATGCCGATGCTTATGACAAACATATCACGACGTTTATCTATTATAACTCATTAAAAAAATTATAACTAAATTGGCAGCAATACGCAATTTGCCTCTCTTTCGTCACACTATGAGAAATTTTCGTTCCAAAGACATACTGCTCTGCGCAATGTGCACTTGTTATTTTACGCTTAATTAATCACGGACACAATGTAAACCAAATCGTTTTAGCTACTTAATTTATAATATCACCCATTCCAATGGTTTCTTCGTGAGGTAGAAATTTTCTGAAAAAGAGCTTTTTTGAAAATTACCGTTTATTACGGTAATTTTAAGGTAATTTACGAAAATTACCGAGGTAATTTACCGAGTTTGCCCATCTCTATTCATAACTGGTTTGATTTATTTCACATTTTTGTAGAAAAAACACTGTATTGTGTAAAGATACTTGAGAAACTTAAGATTTATTGTCCGTTAACGTATTTTCACTTGTCACTGTGGCTCGGGATATTTTGTCATATTCAGATTTTTTTATTAATTCACATGATATTTTTCCTTCTCCCGCTCCATTCAGTCATATGATGGAGGCATGTATAACATTCTGCACTGTATAAAGAAACGGCTAACTTCTTTCCGCTCAGATTGAAAGCAGGCTCTTGAATATTCCTTCATTTGATCTTAAAGCTTTTATGGAGATGTCACGTCGCATTGCCTTTGAAGCAAAAAAAAATGGACGGGAGTTCGAAGGTCTTTGCTGTTGCCGGCCGAGTGTGGTCCAGGAATTTCCGAGGCAAATTTCCATAGCACTTGATATGTTCTGCATGGACTTTGTTTGAATACAATGGACGCAGTTGGCAAACGCGTTCAAAGTAGCTTCTTTTTTTTTCTATTTCACCTCTTTCTTTCTCTCCCTTGACGTACAGCGAGGAGAAAGACATTGGCATATTGGGCGAACTTCCTCTTTCGCACGAGAAGACGGTCTTTGCAAAGAAATTCGACGGCTGAAAAGCATTCCCCTCTTGGAAGAAGCCGCGGAAGTTTGCAGAGAAAAGTAGGACGGAGGTTTGGGAAGACTGGAAAAGGAGAGGAAGAAGACCCGGTGATGGTGATTGGGTGAGGGGGGGTTTGGTGGTGGTCCAGGGGGTAGGATATTTTGGTGGGAAGGGCACCAACGGGTGGGCTCTTTGTCGAGCGAAGGGTGCCCTGGGATTCCTTCGTGTGACTGAGAACGCGTGTGGTGTCCTTGTGAAGTTGTGTTGCGTGAGGAAAAGCGACTCAGCCCCTCTCCCCGCCGCATCCTCAAAGAAAGGAAGACAGGAAAAGGGAGGTCGACACAGCGACTCCTCAAGCGCCCACGCATTGGCAATGGTTGGAGGGAAGAAGAAAGGTGAGTCTGGGAAATATGCCACTCCTTCACCATCTTCTCTTGAAAAGTATTTCCAAGTACAGTCACTTCCAAAAAAAAGTTAACACTTCAGAGCCGAAATTTTTCAGTCCCGAGTTGACGGTGATTTGACAACGCTGCCTCAGGATAGGAGAGGGGGAAAGGGAGTTTGTTTTCGGTTAGAACTTCGCGAGGCTCCGCCAGAGGGAAGCCGTGAAGCAGCGTTGTCAATTCACCGTCAACTCGGGACTTGCAAAAATTTCGGCTCTGAAGTGTTGACTTTTTTTGGAAGTAACTGTACATATTTACCATCCCATTTCCTCAGGCTTATGAACGAAGGTAAACTAAATCCAATCATATCTCTCTCAGTTACGTGCATGTTCGGAGTCTTCTCCTCTTTCGATTCATAGAGTAGAGTATGTGTCAGGCTACGGGGTATATTCCATTAACTAGAAGCCTTTTCAGTTTTTTCAATATAAAGGCATATGATTGCCGCGGAGATGGTTGAGCTCTGCGCTCTCAAATATGAAAGGTAATGAATTCTCAAGTGGCCGTAATAGGTTTTGCACCACATGTAGGAGAAAAGGCAAGAAACAAATGAATAATGCGAAATTAAAACCCAGATGGCCTACCTGTTGTGGTTTACTGGAAGGTGAATTCCTCGCCAGTGACCAACAACAGGACCGATAAACTCAACCCAAAAAAATGGGACTCTTTCACATTTTCTGCGATTTTTTTTGCGGGGATATTATTTCATGCCCGTAGCAATCACAAAGCAATCAAACTTACAAAACACTCAATCGCTCAAATACTCGTGTGGAAATGTACGTGTGAAAACTCACTCAAGAGAGGGCAGTCAAAAACAAAAAGAATTTGAAAACTTTAGTAAAAACGAAAACTAGACCCAGTTGGCTTGTCTGTGGTGGTTTACGGCTCATCTACATCTACATAATACCCTGCAAGCCACCATAAAGGTGTGTGGCAGGGGAGTGAATCCTCACCAAACGTGCACTACATATCATGTATAAAAAAAGGATTAGTATTAATATGCTATTCTAAACTTCACTATTTAAAAAAGATAGAAATAGCAAAGCAAACATGCAAAAACATGCTGTTAGTTGGGTTACCCTCAAGTCCTTATACCAACATGCAACCACCTATGCTATCCATTGATACACTCGTAATGGCTATCTTTACCACTATTCACATTCCTAATTGTATGAGGAAAAAAGGACATTATGAATCTGTCAGTTCGGCAATCATTTTCTCTAATTTTGTGATTATGGTCCAGAGTACCATAGTAAGTCGGAGTTAACAAGCTATTTTTGAAGTCATCAGTGAAAATATTATCTCGGAATTTATTTAGGCGATTAACTCTAAATTTCAACCTACGATCTCACAATGATTCCCACGTTCATTCATTTAATAGACTGGTTATGCTAATATGTATAGTACCGTTACTTTACAAATCTTGCCGATCTTCGCTGCACCCATTCAAGTTCATTATTTAGGCCTATTTCTTATGGATCCCATACACTGGCAGCGTATTTCACATGAAGTCTAATTGTAAGAAGTGAAAAATTGACTGATTTCTCATACATGATAGTCACATTATTCCATTGCTCTTTTGATGAATCCCAGTTTACGATTCCCTTGACCCATTATTTCACGTATGTGTTTACCCCAGGATAGATCATGTGTCAGTCTTATTCCAAGATATTTAATGGATTCTACGTTTGTTAGTTTATTATTACTTATTTTGTAAGTGCCAGGAGGAGAACAATTCTGTACGGTTGATTCCCCACCTGTGGCTGTTTTTGACTTTTCTCCTTCAAAGCTATTACGTGGTGTAAAAAATATTACTATTACTATTGGAGTATTTATTGCCTTAAATGATTGTCATTGTTCACTGGAAGAATTCAATATCTAAAATTGAAATATATTTTGATGAACCATACCAAAATTGAAATAAAAGTTATTGTGACGGTACATACTGAGACAACTATTCAATAATTCCAATAATATGAGTGACGATTGAATATTTTGTTTGATAGCATGCTAAAGGTAAAAATGACTATTAGAAGAAAGAGAAACATCTTTATCGAAAGTACTTGGAAGTAGCTCAGCTGTTATCGGAGACACGGAAGCACAAATAGATGAGCCTGCTCATAAATCAACCTAATTGACTTATCTTCTCAATCCTAAGCTCTTAATCGCATGCAAATGTTATCGCTATAATTTTAAAAACATGCACCAATAAATACATGTCCTGTCCTGTTGGGCCATCCTATTCAAATCCCAAATCAGTGAGAGAAAGAAGCACGCTAAAGAAACTTCTAACTGAACTATAAGTCACTTCAAAGGAATGAATTGTTTATGCAAATGGGTTAAGCAAAAATTTAAAATCCAGCTTCCATTTCTTACATTTAGAATGCGAGGGAACCCTTCTGATTACTTGATTTCATAACATTTTAAGCATGACTATAAGGAGAGCTATCATACTTCCTCCATCATTTCCGGCCAACTTGAGGTCTACTATAGCATGGTCTGATAGTGGTATTTTCGCAATCTCGGCGCGACCCATACGCCGTTTAGTCTTCAACCGTTTCAGCTAGTTTGAAATGTGCGCTCCAGTGAATCTCTCCTTGATTTCGCCCGCCTGCAGGTTTATTCGGAGAAGATGTAACGCTAGTGTTCCATTCATGACTTGGGCAATTTTCAGTTTGGTAGTTGTCAACTTGATCCTGAGGGTGGAATGTTGGAATTTTAATTAACCCGGCGTTACTCGCGCGTGATTTCCGATCAAGGTTACTCGCGTGGGGTGCTCATGACACCCCAATGTAAATTTTCGTTTAAAAATGGGTTACACAGCATTTTATTTGTAAACACCATGAATATTATTTAAATATATGTTTTCACTTGTAGTTTTCATGCTGAGGAGGAGGAGTTGATCGTTTAGCCTCGTAATTTCCAAATGGTGGCGGATCGGTGATGAAGAGGGGGAAAATCCCCCACCAGCTGGTTTTATCTAATATTTTATTAGAGAGCTATTTTAGTTTAGTGTTTTTGTTTTCGCCAAAGTCTTCTTCTTTGTCTTAATAGTATATCCTCACAGGTCTACATCATTTACGGATGTCAAAATGTTGGCGACTCACTTTTCATAACGTATGTTCCCAAGCGACGCTCACGAAAATTGCTCCGCTAAGCGCGAAGTGTCGCTTGGAGATTTTTTTGTATTTTTTCCTTCTAATCTGCTATACTCAGCAGGTAGTAAACATTTACCTAGCATTTAGACCTAATTTCCAAGATTTATCTGATTAGTTCATAAACTAAAAGCCTTTCGTAAAGTCAACTTCTCAAATGGTTGTATCAACGGTCTTCTCCCCTTTTTGCGCAATATGTTGACGTTTAAGTTCCCTATCAAAACTGCTTCCTTCCTCCTCTATGTCTCTGCATTAATTATCTAAATTATCTATTATTTTTCTCTCTTGAGCAAAGTTACACACGTTATGCGCCAAAGGTACTCTATCTTCAAGGTGCAAATTTCACTCTAAATATGGTCTAGCAACATGAAGATAATAACCTGATAAGGCTAGTAGAAAATTATCAACCCTCAAAAGTAACCCACGTAAATTATACTTTGTTATTCGATTTGGTGTACCGCTTGTTCTGGTTTTTTAATTTGTTACTCATCCATATGTATTTATTGTGGACTCCACGAAGTCAATCCACTTTCTCCTTTCAGAGCTTCTCTTTCTTAACTCATGCGAAAGCTTTGCGTGCTGTCATTTTAGTTCGTCCATGGTAATTTTTTTGAAACCACGTTCCGTCTTGGGATATGTAAATACACAGTGTGCTGTCAGAAGTTGTGAGGAAATCGTTGAAACCGCTGAATGTTAGTGGAAAGAGCACTTACTTCGAAAATTTAATGAGCTACCCGAAGGGCTATCAAAGCTATAGTCATGTGAGTGCGTTTATTCCCGTGCTAACCCGACCCGGTGTGTTTTTAATTGGTTTTGGACGTACTTGTGGGGCCTTTAATGATTCGTCGGGACCGGACTGGAGTCGCGAGACAATGGAGTCCGCGTTGTGCGCTTTACCGCATCGGTTTTTTTTCATTATTTTCATTTTTTTTGGATTTGGAAGCTGACGCACGAAATGCGCACGCTTTCCGGCGGAATGCAAATGTCGTGTGATGTTTGTGCCCGAGGCTTGAGCAATCCGCGGTCTCGTGATGCGGTATTACGTAGAGCTGCTTGAAACTTAGAAAACATTTACATCCATCCACATCCACGTAATACCTTGCAAGAAACCGGGAGTGTGTGTGGCAGAGGGTGAAAATCACCAAACATGCACTGTTGACATGCAAACAATCTACTACATAATAATTATAATGTTTATTACTCCATATTATATACAAAACAAAGACATACAAAATATAGGAGCTTTAGGTAACCTAGAAGGCGGACCTGTGTTTAGGTTACCATCATTAAATAATAATCTTCCATGCATTGGTTTATAAATGGAAAAAGAACATGTACCAACATTAACAAAAAATAATATCTTTGACTAAATATATTATTACAATTATCAAATTTGATTTAACAAAGCATTTCTTAAATTTTTGGATTAGTAAACAGCCAATTCTTTACATTTTTTAGAAAAATATGAATATTTACCGCCCTTTTGTACTCAGATGCGGAACAATAAGTTGTAGAATTTTGTATGCCCAATATATGTGAAACTTTTTCTGTGCAGTGACAATTTAGGCCTCGGTAAGGGTGTCAACACCCTACGAAAAGACCACTTGCCCGGCCTATTTGACACCGGGACTTTTTTGTTCCGCTCCTCACAAAAAAGAGTCTAAGTACTTTATACACATACAAGTGTCTGAGAAGGAGCAATTTTTAGTTTTTGAAGAGCGGGAAAGACGACTCATAGTAATTCTGTTTTAGCATCACCCGAATAAGCCCCTTTTGTAGGGTTATTGCTGGTTTAATAGAGCTCAGATAAGCTCCACCCCATGCAATTATACCATATGACAATTTAGAGTTTACTAATGCATTGTAATATAACCTCAGATTATCTAATGAACATCTGTTACGAAGCCGATAAAATTGAGCTAGGGCATGCCGCAATACTTTAGTTACAGAGTCTATGTGTTGTGTCCACTTCTAACCTTGATCTAGGGTTATTCCTAGATAAGTTATACTATTTACACGTTCAATTACCATGGGATCACAGCATGTATCAGAATTACAGTTTATGTCATGATATTTCAAGTCTCAGTTAAAAGTAAAACGATTACAAACAGTAAAACATATGTATTTCGTTTTGTGAACACTCATATTAAGCTTGTTTGAATTAAACCATTTCTTTAGATAGTTTATGCATGCTATTTCTAACTTCTTCCCAGTTTGACTCATCATAACATAAGGCAAATGCATCAGCAAATGCTGTCACATGGCTTTTAAATGGCCACATGGGAACATGCTTAGATAATATGGTCACATGCAGCTACATGGCTAGTATCTACAGAGTGATGTTGGTTGTTAATACATGAATCATGCACTGCTAACTACTCTAATGATATTTCCCCTACCTATCCCTTTGCTAGGGTGCCTATTGTGTTCTCTTATAGTACGGAGGAAAAATGACATTTTGAATTTATCACTACGACAATCTACCTATTTAATATTATTTATCTGGTTCAATCTAGCATAATTCGCAGGGGTTTTTAATATATATCTGACATCATCTGTGAAAAAATCGGTTTCCAATTTACTTAAAAGGCATAAACTAAGTTTTAATCTGCGTTCTGATAGTAATTCCCATCCTAGTTCTTCTATTAAACTCGTAAAACTTATACAATTATCATAACGTCCTTTAACAAATCTATCGGATCTCCTTTGCACTCGATCTAATTGCTTTATCATACCTTCCTCGTACGGATCCCATGTACTAGCGGCATATTCTAAATGAGGCCTGACAAGTGTAAAATAGCTTCTTTCTCGTACTCTCTCATCGCATTTGCTAGAAACCTTTTTACGAATCCTAATCTACGGTTTTCTACACTAGCTATTTCTCTTATGTGTTTCCCCTATTACATGTCTTCAGTGATGGTGACGCCTAGGTATTTAATAGATTCTACGTTAGATATTTTCTTTTCTTTGATGCAATAATTATTCCGGGGAAAGCTATTCTTCTTCCAAAGAATATGTAAGGATGTGTGAAGTCATGATGTGTAAATGTTTTAAACATAAGTTAAAGGTGAACAATTTAATTTCAGCAAAGCTATCCGTTTAAAATTTCTCTAATAGATTTAATCTGTACTTTAACCTACGCTCTGATAACGATTCCCACCCTAATTCTTTTATTAATTCTGAAGCAATACTCAACCTATCGTAACACCTTTTGACGAACCTAGCTGCTCTACGCTGCACACTGTCTAGTTCTCTGATCAAACCTAATTCATTCGGATCCCATACACTGGCTGCATACTCAAGGTGGGGCCTAACTAGTGAAAAGTAACATCGCTCTTTTGTCTTCTCATCACATTTCCCAAGTACTCTTTTCATAAATCCTAGCTTTCTCTTCGCTCGGCCGCATATTTCCCGAACCAACAATACCTAGAAATCATGAAGCTTTCACCAGAAAAACCATGAACCATCAAAACGTAGAAACAGCTAGAGAGAGTTAGAATGGAAAACAGCGTGTTGGTCCTTGGACCTTTTTCCAAGGAGGAAGTTGTTGGAAGGAAGTGATTTTTCGCGTGGATGTTTGTGAGACAGCTAGAAAAATCCACGTAATAAGTCATCCTCAGACAAATTGGCTATCGCTTAAAAGGAACTATAATTTTCCTTGATAAACATCTCCGTCCTGTTGCGGAGTTACGGATTGCATTCAAATTCAATAAAATCCCTCAAAGACCATCATCAATTATTAGTTCCGACGTAGGCGTACCTTCAACTGCGGAGAGATGTGCGGTGACGCCCATTTCCATTCCATGAGAAGGTATTCATGCCCAGCACTCGTCTGCCTCAATATTTTACTCAAAGGGGCTTTAAACATTAGTAGAATTAAAAGATCAATATGATACTTTAAAACCTTAGAATTAGTGGGATTTCGTGCATGAATTACTCTCCATTTTATATAATAACATTAGGTATGCCAAAGGTGACATTCTTATACGTTAACTATGTGCAGACTCTTTTTGCGATATATATTTACGTCCAGTGAGACTATCTACTTGAGGAGGTTCCACCGTGACTCCGTGTTTCAAAATCCGGTAAAAGCGCTATGTCATTTAATGAATAAATACCGATCCGGAAAAACACCTATATGGACAATCATCTATAACGCGTACACAATGATTGTATTAGTATGCTATTATATAGCGCGTTGTATTTTTTACAAGCTCTTTTAATTCATTTTGAGTTCGAAACATGGCTGACGTTGATTTTCCACGTTTAATTTATAAAGTAGCATACATGCCCAATCCCGCTAATACGTATTTTAAAATAGCTTAAATATTTTCTTACTTAGTTTTTAACTATGCCATTGCAAATACAACTCATTGTTTTGAATTTTATTAAAAATGATATTTTTGAAAAATTTTGGCAACAGTGACGCTGCTACCATTTGGAAGCATTGGTATTAATTACACCATGTCAATAACCAATGAAATATTTAATTTACATAAAAAATATAAGAAGGACTTTGGTAAGTTATATTCCTTAATTAACGTAGTAAATAGGCTTGTAATCACGTTCCATCACTAGTACCGTTGCCTTTGATAACAACATACTCTCACGCCACTTTCATGTAAATAAGGCTTTTCTGCTATGTTTTCGAGGCAAAACTTATTAATATCAAGTAAACAAGTGGGTAAGGTGAGCACATTTTTAAAATGCTAAATTCTACATAAATTTGCGCATCTTATATTAGTTTTTCGTCAAAACGACATTCCTCTCCACATTATTAATCTGCAAATTTTACTGCAAGAATCACGGTATGCCGTAAGACCACATGTAAAATTGCTGATTTTCAACGACTTTTTTCTTCAAGTATATGATGGAAAGACCTCATTATTTTATTGCCAATCGATAGAGGGGCCAAAATATGATGTGTCCTTAAACTTTCACAAAAATTACATCTACTTCATGATTCGGTGGAGCCTCCTTAACCAAGTATTAGTGCTAATCTACTTTATATTTCATAGGCTAATCAGATCCATTAACAATCGAGGACAGAGAGATTTTTCATATTTGATCTTTCGGTGGTTTCCCTAGTATTGGTCAAATCAAACATGGATTTGTAAGATAAAAGGATTCTCATGACATTCCTGATGTACTAAAACATTAAATTAATTTCAAATTATCAAAAAAAATCAGACTTTGTTTTTTTAATAAGGGTCTGATTATAATTATCATCCGAATTATCTAAAAATGCGAAACTGTAACTAAAAACAAGAAGCCATATTGTAGAAGAATGATTAAACTATAATTTTCTCGAAGAACGGCATCCGATAGCAGGTGCGTGAATCAAGAAATGGGGTTTTAAACGAAATAAGGATGGTTGGAGTAATGATGAATTAAGTTAGGGTATCAGCAGTGTTATACTGTAAGAACGACATAAGGTTAAGTAGGAGGGAGTATATTAGGTAGGAGCGGTTCAGAAAATCATTCATTATTCGGTAGAACTCCGATGGTTAATAACATGAAGATCGAAAGCATTTAAACCATAAGGTATTTAGATGTAACAATCACAAAAGATTTATCGTGGGGAAGACACATCCGGGAAATATTCGGCCAAGCGCAGAGAAAGCAAGGATTTATAAAAAGAGTACTTGGGATATGTGATTAGAAGACAAAAGAGCGATGTTACTTCTCACTAGCTAGGCCCCACCTTGAGTATGCGCCAGTGTATGGGATCCGAATGAATTAGGGTTCATCAGAGAACAAAACAGTGTGCAGCGTAGAGCAGCTAGGTTCGTCAAAAGGTGTTACGATAGGTTGAGTAGTGTATCAGAATTAATACAAGAATTAGGGTGGGAATCATTATCAGAGCGTAGGTTAAAGTGCAGATTAAATCTATTAGAGAAATTTCAATCGGATAGCTTTACTGAAGATGTTAGGCACATATTAAAACACCAGCGTATTAGACCAGATAAACAAGAATAGAGAGATAGATTGTCGTACTGATAGATTCAAAATGTCATTTTCCCCCGTACTATAAGAGAACAGAATAGGCAGCATAGCAAAGGGATAGGTAGGGGAAATATTTTAGAGTATTCTGTAGTGCATGATGCATGCATTAATCCCTTAAATACTATAGATACTAAAAATCTAGATGCATGAGACCCTTTAGTTGCTTGTTTGCATGTCAATAGTACATGATTGGTGATCTTCACACCGTGCACACACCCTCGCGGTGGCTAGCAGGGTATCGTGTTGATGTAGATGTAGATGTAAGGAATGCTGCATTTTGACCGTAAACTTTGTTTCCTACATGGTGGAGCGACAAGAAATTAGTAGAAATGTTTGATTTAAATAGGGTTTGAATCTCCTGAAATCTGATGAAAAGATTAAGTAGGTCACTCTAGAAAGGCTAAGGCTTGCAGGGAATCGTGTAGATAGATGTAGGTGGTAATTATGATTCTTGCTAGGTATAGTTTCTTGCATATCACCGATTACACCCACACAATATCCAGAGCTGAAGCTGTTTGCGAAATCGCTATGAGTATAAGGAGCCGTGATAAAACTGTGCTCTTCGTGAAGAGCAGAGACTACCTACAATGCTTTCATTCCCACCCAATTGTATTCCTGTGCGCGTTTAAGTTATAACGCAGCGGCGGTATTCTTTTGTTCGTGAGCTCGTGATAATTAAGGCTCTCGCAGTGGCAGGCTCGATTCTAATTCGCAATTCGAGGAAACTCAACGGAACGGAAACGCTCGTAAGTCTAAAAACAAGAGCAACACGGAAAACGTTTTCATTCTGCAGAAAGGCACACTGAAGATTCCTCCACGGAGTTATAGTGTTCACCGCGAAGGGGAGAATTTTATTGTTTAAGTTCTCACAAAAGATTTCTGGGCTTTCAAGATGCACATAAACTGTACATAAAGAGCTGTATGAAGTTTCTTTTAAGATGAGTAAATGTGTAGGGCTGCTTTTCTAAGTGGAGGCTGCAGTAATGTATGAGATTTTTTTCTTGCTCTTCGGTGAGTGGATACTAAAACTGCAGTTCATAATGCCACTCCGGTGAATATTTTAATGTGACATACTCACTTCATGCTAGTGTTTTCTTGAATCTTTGATATTTCAAGTTCAACATCTTCCGTCTTGTAGCAGTAACTTCACATGAATTGATTTAAACATTTTCAAAGAACAACACTCTTCATTTAATATTTTCGAGCCGGAATTTTATCTGTGACAATGGTGAAAATATATGTTCTATTCCATGCATTTAATTTATTACCCCGCTGTAATTCAGGGCATATGTTATGCCCAATGCATTTCTAGCGCTGTTGGCCTGTTTATAAAAGTGTTAAACCTGTGGCCCCATCCTTAATATGCAAAAGTTTTATTTTACTATTTCACTCTGCCTTTTCTTTTATAATTCAGGTTTTTATGTTCACCGTACTTTAATTTGTCACTTGTCTTGGGTCATTAATTTCTTCCATCTCATTTGAAGTGGTAAAATGCCCTTAGTTGATCTTGTGTCTCCACTTCAAGGAATAATTGTTTGACTATTGTTAGCAAAAATGTACAGAAACATATAGCAAGTATCCTGTGTGAAAATTATGACTCCTATCATCGAAGTGGGGATCAGGTTGATGATATGTTCGCCAGGGCATCGATCATGGATCTTCGTAAGGCTTGCGCTAGCGTTATCGTTATTTTTTGATTTAACTTAACTCAGAGAGAACGTGAACTCCATTCTTGATTTTTCGCTCAGTACTTCAAATCGCTTATCACAATCAGTGGAGCAAATTTTATAGAGGATTATTCTTAACCCTGCGCTACTCTAGGGGTAAGCGTTAACGATAAAAATTGCGATAACGCGAAATATGCATCCGTGATTCCACACCAGATTACTGACCTCCCATTTACATAATGAGGGTTTGTAGCCCAATGGGGGCGTTTACTCGGAACCGAAATCGCTATTTTGTACACGAAATCGTTAGATGGAAACGAAAAAAGAATTTGAGTGAAAAAATGATTCGTCTAACCACTACCATTCACTCATAAATCAAAAATTAAAATAAGCAAAAGTGACGCCCACCGAAAAAGCTTCTTTGATAACATTGACGTCATTTTCATCCCGTCCTTGTCTGCTTTTAGGGGAATGGAAGGGAGTCGAGGGGGGTTCTCGGAGGGTATTCTTGAACAGATGCTGTCGTAACTGCTCCTATTGGCAGAGTCAGCTGTGTCCCCCCATTACGAAAAGGCAAAGTAACTTCGCGGGCTCAGTTGTGATTGGACGAAGTCGATGTACGTCAGAGGTTGCACCACGCCCACTTTTCCGAAAGGGTTAAAAAACATCATTTTTTCGCCTCTTATAACTCGAGAAATAATTTACGGATTAAAAAACGGAAAAATACGGGTCTTTTTATTTTACAAATTCTATATGATTTGGCACTAAAAACATATGGTAAACGACCCCATTGTGACAGACGTTTTAGTTTTACTCCGGTAGGGTAAGATCCGGGAGCTTTAACGGTAATCGAAGCATCACACCATATAAGTCAATTCAAAATATTGCTACTGGTTAAAAGCGGCTCACAGGGCATTACGCAGATGGAAATGTAACTGCATTGATTTAGATGCATCATTTCCGCAACTTTTTAAGAGCTAAAATTGTTTTTTTTTACCTTAGGTTTATAACGCAATCCCGGTTTCCTTGATTACGTTCAGCTTTAGCTACCAGGTTTTTTTCAGGTCAGCTGACCATGGTTGTAAAATTTAGCCACCGTCTGCTGTGACTTAATGGTTTCCATTAGGATCTGAGCGTAGTCAAGCCTGGCTCCCGGGGTAATCGAGCTCTATACAGCGTTGTATATATGTACACGACAAGCTGTGCATACACAATGCTCCATTAGTCCTTTCAAGCTCGTCCCACACGTCATCCCACATTTTGACACACATTCCAAATGTGTCTCAAACTAGGAAGCACATTACTGCCCTTTCACTGTAGTGGAAGGCATTTTTAGGTGCAACTGTGTGATGGTTTGGGAAAAGTAAAAATTTGATGAGGACCCCAGGTTTGAACTTTCCTGCTCTCACGAGAGGTGACAATATTTTGTTATCAACGTGAATATACGAATGACGTTATGATAAGGAAAAATTTCATTCGTTATATCGTAACGAAAGATTCAAGATTTGGGCTGGTTAAAAGGCTAACGTTTTCACCAAAGATCATTGTTAGTTTCCATTTTAGGATTTTGTGCATAGAATAGCGATTTGGGTCCCGAGTGAACGCCCCCATTCCCACGTTACGAGGTTCCTCTCCCACGCATCCCTTTCTTCCGAGCGATGATATAATTCCAGCACCCCCGCACAACCACCCCAGAGGAACACATTTATACTCACCCCCTTCCCATCTCCTCTCAATTCCGCCATCGCAGCATCCGGGTGCCGCAGATGCGTGAGCGCGCCACACCACCCTCGACTGTCACTCGTTTCCCCTCGACATGACAGCGGCGTCGCGGTTGCTGCGACGACCAAGTCGCTGTGACATCCACGCGGGAAGTTCATGATTGTGGAGGTGTGCCAGGGTTTGCCTGGCTGGAGGTTTGGGGGAGACCGCACCCTTGCTCGGTGTGTTGCCGAGACTAATTCAGGGGGAGGGGGTAAAGGGAACACGCGGAATGTTTTTCTTTTTTTTTTGGCCGAAAAGTTGACAAGAGCTTACGAACTGACGTATGGAAGTGATGGAGTGACGGATTTTATTTCCGAATGTCTTTCCTTCTGGATTAGTGTGACGTGCTTAATTCCTGCAACGGGACTTACTTCTATGACTGCGAGTGGACCCTCATGTTTCTAGCTTCTGAGGCCAGAAATATACTTTTTCCGCATCCAATAAAATATGGCCCTCCAATCAGCACCATCATAAACGTTTGCTCTCAATTTTCCTCCTTGCGGCAAAACATGTCCTGCTGTAAATTTTATTTCTGTTGTCCTTGGAAGATGTGTAACGTGAATATCGTACGACAAACTTGTTTGAATAGATAGTTGAGATCAAATTCTTTGTTCCACCGGAATCGCTACTTATGCATCGACTGGTTGACCCTGGTAGACAATTCTGAAAATAGTCTTCTCTATGAGACACGTTTGCTTAGCAATGATTTTCCCTTCTGAGTGATTTTTATATTTTTTACGTGACAAGTCACCATCTGCGGTAGTTTAGTCGCTAACGCCCGATTACTCTACGATCGCCGCAAAGACGGCTGAGATCGGAAAAAACTGGCCAAAATTCCAAATTTTTGTTGTTTTCAGTTTTGAAGTTGTAATTTTGCCTGTAAACTCTCTTGTTATTGGTGTATGATATTTATGACTTCATTTTTTTGTAATTATAGCGCATTTTTAATATACAAGGGCTAAAATTTGATCAAAATATACAAATACGTCTGAATTCAGTTTTTAATAACTATCTCCGAAATGAAGAGGTAGCAGAATCTTTTTTAGTAGATTTACGGAATGAAAATGGCAGTGATTTAGATAACCAAAATTAGTCTTTAAGATGTCATAATTGTGACTTATTTGCTGTAATATTTTTTCCTTTAATAGGACAAAATAGTTCACCCTATTTTTCACCGATTTTTTTTCTCTTGGTAGAAAAATATTAAATATGTCCACTGAAGTTTCGTAACTCATATCAGAAGATTAACTGAAGCTTCAGGAGTGTGTAATCTTTTAAAACATTATGCGACCTTCTGCGACGCCGAAAGTGAAAGCAATTTTTCGATCACGCAGCGGAATTGCGCGCCAGCCAATGGGAATACGGTGACGCGGTGAGTACTATCATATGCTTGTGGACTCTGTGAGATTCGAATTCCGACTCGGGCATAAGAGTTCTGCTCTTCAAATAAATATCAAAATTTACCTTATTGGAAATAGTTTTAATGAAGGATGTATATTTTATATGGCAAAGGAGAATATATTGCATTTCTACCATCAGAGACTTTTGCTAAGAGCAGATTTTAAATTATAACACTTAATGATTATGCAGCTCGCTCCATTGATAGAATTTTAGGTAAATAATTACGAAAATACACAATTTCAACTCAACTTTATTTTTGGAACTGGGTTTTCAGCTTTTTCAATCCTCTCACATTTCGCTAAATTCGTAGAAAAAGTGTGAGTCACAGCTCTTAAAGCAAGGGAAACATTCGTTCTAGAGAGTATTGCCCAACTAAATTTTGTTGCCCTTGTTTTTGTCTTCATTTATGTGGGTATGCTTGAAGACAGTTTGTGTTTTAGTTAACCAAAATTTTAGTTTTAGGAATATCTCGTACGAACGTCAGTTATTCTCACTTCTGTGCACATCAGCATCAATGATATTTCCTTATCTGCATAGGGCTTTGATTAATTCACCTTCGGAAGTGAAATTCTCAAAGATGATTTTATTTCAATATCACTTATCCTAACATCGAGCATAATGAATATCACCAATGACCTTCCGTAGTTAAGAAGTTACTGATAATCTCTGCGTGTAATAATACGAATGTGGAGCTTAAGAAATACATCCCTAGCTTTCATTGTATGGAAAATTGTATGCCCATCTACCTGCCTTAGCCAATTTAACACTAATAATAATAATATATGGATGGTTTTTGGTGAGTTTAGGTCTTTTATTTAAATAAAAACTATTCAACTTCTGGCCGACGTTTCGGAAATTGTATTTTTCCTTCTTCAGGGCTAAAAATGGGATGAACCACCAGTAACATAAAAATAATAAACATGATTTAAGGTATATTTACAGTGCCAAAAATGCTTTGCAATATAATTTTTACAAATTTTAACGTCAAAAGATTACATGGAATAAATTTTATATACCTATCTTCAGTTCAATAATTGAATTTGTTTACAAGTTGGTTGTTAAGGTCTATATGTTATAATTTTTTAATTTCCATGCATTAAATTGTTATATATTTAACTTAAATTACAAATGTCAGTTCTTTTATTACATGAATTTTGATCTTTACTAATATGATACATTTCTTTGAATAACCTTTTTGATAATTTTGTTCTGTGTCTAAAATTTTTGTTTGGTCGAAATTAAAAGTATGGCCGTTTTCGATTGCATGATTTGCCAATGTACAGAATTTTATTTTATTTTTTATGGATATACAAAGTTGTGAGTCTGTTTTTTTAAATATTGT
The DNA here is from genome assembly GCA_933228895.1 of Platycnemis pennipes. Lineage (NCBI taxonomy): Eukaryota > Metazoa > Arthropoda > Insecta > Odonata > Platycnemididae > Platycnemis > Platycnemis pennipes. The sequence continues at coordinate 10,761,792 of OW121850.1, read as the reverse complement.
GATGTTTGGCCTACGTAGTTACTATTACAATTCTTACATGGTATTGAATAAATAAATTCATGCAATAAAAGAAATGACATTTGTAATGTAAGTAAAATATATAATAATTTAATACATCGAAATTAAAAAATCATTTAAATAAAAGACCTAAACTCACGAAAAAACCATCCATATATTAATAATAAAGAGGTCTGGATTTCAACTTACCAATTAATAATAATAGCAATATTTAAATTCATGATGAAATGGGGAATGTGTGAATTTCCTTGCCCTAGAAGCGATCGCCATGAACCCACAATCTTTCATAATTGTGATGATATATTTTCCTTTTGCCACCATAATTTAAGGATCACAGCAGTTCATTCTCTAGTTGAATCGGTATAAATCGATGTTTAATTCGGCATTAATGGTGGACCTAAGCTGATGTTATTGAGCTCATAAATCTTTGCGAAGATTACTCTGACACCGCACGGAGGGATTCAGGAGTCTCATTAGATCATAGAATTTTGCACTTTGTCGTGTTAGGGCTCGTAAAAAAGGGTTCAACATATACGTAGATAATATTGAAAGAGTTGCTGAGGGCGAAGCAATAAATAAATTCTAGAGGGCTTCCAGATTACAAAGTTCCCTTTCCGTAATAATATTGCGTGAGGGGTGATTTATCTGGATTTTTTTCGCTGGAACGATTCCAGAGGACTTAGCGGCGCCTGTCTCAGAGCATGCGTCAACTCAGATGGTGTAATTGAAAATTTCGTGCATTCATGTTATCAACGCGCCTTTTTTTCAGAACAATCTGTAATCTCCCGTCCAATATAAGTCTCCCGGAGTATTCAGCGGTACCGTAAATTTTTCGTCCGCCTGTGGATCTCTGGGTCATCCCGAAATTCCACCAGATAATTCGAATAACGCTAAGATAATTCGAATAGTTCTACCCTTGGCAATTATTTGGATCAAGTTTAACAAGCTTAACATTATTGCTATGAAATCACGATGATAAATATTGGACAGGAGATTTAAAGAGTATTTTTGGCCACCTTTTGGAAGAAACTTTTCAATGCTTCGATTATGGGGAGGTCTTTTAAGCCTCAAAAACGTTACTTTATCAAGGGCACCGAATAATCCTCACAAAATTTGAGATTTTATGCATAAAATCAATGCGATTGTATATTTTGAAGCCAGCGCAAGGTTCTAGAAGGCGGCTAAATTTGAAAGTTGTGATCGTCAGGTTTGTCTCCAAGGTGCTTCGGAATTTCTCAGCAAAGTGGCCAATATATCTACCGTTGAGGTGGAAAGGATCCTATTTTTTTGTAAATTAGGGTAGTTTCCTTCATCAAAGAGAACAGAAATCGTCAATTGCGATTCTATCCCCACCGTAAATGTTTTACGCAAATTATTTCAATTGTGAAATCCCATTTTACTAGAGAATTTAATGCTTATTAGTGGTTTCAGACATTACTTGGTAGAACCTCATGATGAAAAGATTGTGACTTTGTGATTCTACAAAAGATTCCACGAAAAAACTTTTGTGGAATCTCGAATTCACCGAATTTAATGCTAATTTTAGGTTCATTTTAAAAAGTTCAGAAATGACGGGACTGTGGCAGTCTCATTATGTTTAATATATCTCTACCTTACATCACACTCCCCTAACTGTAATAAAGTTTTATACATTTCGTAAGACACTGTTGTGTATCGGTTTATCGGTTTTTTCTACTTTTCTTATTCAAGTATGCAATGACCAATTTAATTTCGTATAGCATCTTTAAAAAAGTTCTCTTTACAGTCTCAAATGTTCAGCATCCACTCAGATTCAGGAGAATTATATCAGGAGTAGTTTTCTTTAGAAAATGACTCCTACACATCAACAACTTCCGGAACAAAAGTGCAGACAGCCTTAACAAAGCTGGTGTACTGCACACCCCTTCAGGAAACCTGTCGAAATATCTCTATGAGCCTGGTGCAGTCCGCAACCGTTTCATTGGTCGTGAATATATGTTTTGATACTTTGCATTTCATCAAGTGCAACGTTTTGTTGAACCTGATTCAATCCAGCTTTGCCTTGTCTGTCTTGTCTCCTTTGCATCTCAAGATAATGTAATGCGACAGGAAGACGTCTATAGAAAAGCTTTCCCAAGCCTCTCCTGTCATTAAGTGAAAAAAATATAAATATTTTTTTATCTTTTCATCTCTTCAGTCTCCTCTGAGCTGGTTTATGGGTTTTACATGATTGGCTTTTGGATTTCGTGGTCCCTAGCGACTTACCGTATGATTTGAATGTCAAGGAAATCCTCAAGGGAAATACTGTCGTGCCTAGAGCCACTTTTGAAAGTATTTATGATTCGAGAATCATTTTGTTCGCATATAAGATGTTCCTCCCTTTTTTCCCAAGGACGATTTTTTTCTATCCATAATATTATTCATGTAAAAGGACATTTTTGGCTGTTACAGTGTTTCCTTAATCGGAGTATGTGGGCATAAATCTTTATCTTGTAGAATAGTAATAATAAGGTAACTATTTTTCCTCTTGAAAAATTACGTTTATAGAATGAAAGAGATTGTGGAAATGGTATTCACTAGTTTCTGAAATTATGGTGTTTGGCATGAAGAAGAGTTCATATCTATATCATTAGCAGAAAGGCTCAGTTTATCGTATCATACTCCAGATCTCATGTTAGTCATATCGTTACAGAGTAGTTATGTTTCAAGGGCAAAGCTTAAGGGAACCCCACATAATTTTGAAATAGGAATCATTTTTTATTTATTTTCTCCCTAAAACTTAACTCTGAATCAAGTGGCAGATAACATTTTCGATATTAGTATTGCTTGGTTTGTTAATCAATATATTATGAGTGGCATAGGAAAATAATTTGGCTTTACTTATAATGGTTGCGAAACATGTATTTCAAGTCATGCATGGTATTTGTGGGTGTGTCCTGCATGATTGGGATTTGGTATTTTTTTCCCCTAATTACTTTTAAAGGTGCGGTGTTTTGTGTTTTTCATTTTTGTTTGTTGCGTCATTGTTCCTGGTGTGGATGCACCCCCTGCCACACACCCTCGAGGAGGCTTGAAGGTTATGTCGTAGATATTGATATAGATATAACCATTCTGCTGTTTTTTTTAACTCCGTAATTCTTTCTTAACACATCGAGGCATTGTCCTTTCCTTTATAAATCGCAAATATTACTTCCGAATCCACAAATAAACTCAAACCTTCCTAAATAGTTTCATGCACACATAGGTCTTCTCATCTGATTTTTGAAGTCTGTTTCCGCGCCAATAGGCGCTTCATACCGTGAGGAAAGGTACAAGCATGGGAATGGAAAGGAAAGGAAGAAGAGTGTAGAGAAACCTGGTGTCGACATTAGTCTACTGTCCACGAAAAGGTGCCAAAGGGACCGCGGCTTAACGTCCCATCCGACGGACGGAGTACTGGACTCGAATATTTCTACGTATAACTCAAGTAGGGGCCATTTTACGTGCAAAAAATACCTTCCACTATCTGGATTCAAACTCTAACCCTCTGGATGAGCCGCCAGTCAATGCATTACAGTAGGGTTAATACTTCTCGTTCTTCGGTCAGTTCCTGATACTTTTTTTGCGGATTCCTTTTAGTAATTCCTTTATGCATATGTATAGTCGCCCGGCATATTATCATCTACAATTTTTAATTTTTGTGAAGTGTATGAATATGTACGTTCTAACTTTAAATCGTTCTTGTGCGACGCTGAGTTCATAATATTTCGTTATTTTCGTTAGGGCATGAACGCCATCCCAATCAGAATTTTAAAACTAATATGACCTATGTATTCTGAGGTAATCATTGTCAGACCGCAGGTTGAAATTTAGACTTAATCTCTTAAACAAATTCCAAGACAATATTTTCAGTGATGATGTTAAAAATATTTTGCGAACCCCAACTTACAATGGTAGACTGGACCATGATCACAAAATTAGAGAAATTGATTGCCGAACTGACAGATTCAAAATTTCCTTTATTCCTCGTACAATTAGGGATATGAATAACGGTAAATATTTCCAATATGAGTGTAGCAATGGATAACATTGGTAGCTGCATGTTGGCATACGGACTTGATGCTAACCCAACTAACGGAATGTTTTTGCTATTTTTATATTTTTTTTTAAATATTGTAGTTTAGAACAGTACATATATACTAGTTCTTTTAAACGCATGATATGTAGTGCATGCTTGGTGAGAAATCACCCCCTACCACACACCCTTATGGTGGCTTGCAGGGTATCATGTAGACGAGTAATCACGAAGGTGACAGTTTCGTCCCTCTTCGGCTGCTTCTTGTGCAGGACCCTGCTCGGATTTTGGCATTTCGAATTAGAGCCCCATGTTGGGAACTCTATCTTAAGTGATTGAGACAGCCCTAAACAACCAAACGGCAATGTCTACTGACAACCCGAATTACGAAGATAAAAAACACGGCCACCTGCTAAATGCACTCAAATTCAGAAACCCTTTGCTCTTCATCTACATCTAGATGTAGATCTACATAATACCCTGCAAGCCATCATAAAGGTGTGTGGCAAGGGGTGAACTCTCACCAAACATGCACTACATACCATGCATAAAAAAGGATTACTACTTGTATAGGTACTGTTCAAATACGCTATTTAAAAAAAGATAAAAATTGCAAAACATACATGCAAAAACATGCCGTTAGTTGGGTTAGCTTCAAGTCCTTATACCAAAATGCAGCTACCAATGTTATCCATTGCTACACTCGTACTGGATATATTTACCGTTATTCATATCCCTAATAGTACGAGGAAAAAAGGACATTTTGAATCTGTCAGTTCGGCAATCAATTTCTCTAACTTTATGATTATGGTCCAGTCTACATAGTAAGTTGGGGTCCGCAAAATATGTTTAACATCATCACTGAAAATATGGTCTTGGAATTTGTTTAAGAGATTAAGTCTAAATTGCAACCCGTGATCTGACAATGATTCCCAATTTAATTCATTTAATAGACTGGTTACGCTAGTAAGGTTATCGTACCGTCCCTTACAAATCTTGCCGATCTTCGCTGCACACGTTCAAGTTCGTTACTTAGACCGATTTCGTAGGGATCCCATACACTGGCAGCGTATTCCAAATGAGGTCTTACAAGGGAGGCTCTTAAGCTAACATGCCCTAGCTGTTTACATTGCTGCAAATATTGCTATGTTGGACTGTTAACTATCATGCTAGCAGGCCTGCTGACTGCTTTGCAAGCACTTTTCATAAGCATTTCGTATGCAGTGAGAAGGAAAATCCTATTTTATAAATAGAGATATTAGTCCCACTCTAATCATCCTCTGTGTTCGTACCTTTTTCTACGCCAAATTTTCATTACATGTTGACTCCCACTCTCAAAAACCACGTTTTTGCATTGTTCTCTGCACCACAAATTACTTAAAATCCAAAACTACTACCAAATCATACAGACAGAGAATCCACACTCAACGCACAAAACCTCACTCTTTTACCTCAAACCTTGGGAGAGAACAAAAAAAAACGTATACAGAATGACTGATTGACTGACTGACACGTTACAAAATTAATATATATATATTCGAATTAACCCGCTGATTTAGTAACAAACATTTATAAATAATAAAAGTTTTATTACCTTCTTTCAACTATTATAAAAGTAGGTACCTACTTCAAAACGTTTAGCTTTGAAATTCATAATTCACAAGATCGGTTCTGTAGGCAAAAATTGTTTTATTTCACTATCTGCACATCGAAAACGTCAATTCATATTTTCGTACTTACAAAATTGATTGATGAAACCAATTACTTTTTCTTCAAATCCTTCAATCCAATTTTTGTCCCTTTATCAAAAACGTAAACACATTTACTTAGCAACGTAAACAAATTTGCATAGCAACTGGATCCCCATGTTAAAATATAGATAAAACACCAATTTTTCTTTTGGATTTTTCTCTGCACTACTAACTGCTACAAATCCAAAACTTCTACCCAATCATACAGACTGAGAATCCACACTCAACGCACCAAACCTCACTCTTTTAGCTCAAAAATTAAGAGAGAACGAAACAAAATAAATACCAAATGACGGACTGACTGACACGCTACAAAATTAATATACCTATATAGATTCTCGTTTGGAATTTTTGTTGATCACATACTTCTGTAATAAGAGAGCCCCTTTTTTTGCAAAGCATGAAAAAAATATGTTTTTGGCTTCATTTTTTCTGATTTAATTGAGTCTGTCCTAAGGTTGTTCCTCAAGTCTTTTTCACTGTAATACGATTTAAAGTTACAGGCTTAACTTTATGGGACTCACTCACAGGAAATGAATTAAAATTTTGTACCTTCTACACTGTTTCATAATAATCGACCGTGGTTTGGACACAATTATCATTATCAAGGCACATACAGGGGCAAATTTGGAAGCATTAGATGTGCTTCTCACCCCCCCCCCCCCCTCTCTAATCGCTTCACCTATTTCCTCCAACCCATCTCTGATATATAAGGACGCTTCCGAAGTTGATCAAGTACCTTTATAATGGTACTAATTATGTCGAAACCGTGGTCTATAATAAAAAAACTGCGTGAATCGTACGCTATTTCAATTAATTTCTTCTCTCTTCCTCAAATGAGTGGTTCCAGAAAATTTACACTCGTGACTACGATCGTTATTGTTAAAGAAATAATGAGTTCCACTTATTTGTTCCTATCTTCTTATGCATTACGGGGGTACATATTGGACTTATTTGCCAATTTTGGCAACTATATAGGCTGCTGTGCCGAACTAATGCATCCGCAGTGTTTCTTGAAATTTCCTACTTTATTTACGTTCTTGATTTTTTTAACTGCCATTATCGGAAGGTAAGTCCTTACATGCATATGATGATGTGTTCAGCAAAAATCAATAGAGCTAGGACAGTAAATACGCCGTGAACTCAACAGTTACTTAATCCTTAACTAAATGCAGCCAAATGCCGTGGCTCCCTAAATATCCCTGCCATTACTTCTTTTCCAAGACTTATTACTTAACTACAGTGTAGTCGTTCGTACACTTTCAAAAGTCAAGACAATTCGTTTTGCATTCAATGCTGGATTCATATTTATCATTGTGTACTGGAAACGTTTCACTGTCGATACAGGAATACAACTGCATTTTAAAGCTGAAAGCTAAAGAGGATACCCTGTGGAGTTTCTCACAATGTTTAATGGGGAACTTTTTATAACTCTTTGAATGTGAAGTTTATTAGCCAAAATGTGCTTGGCGAAAATTACACTGAAGAATTAAGTTTTGTTACAAAGATTGAAACTTTGAAAATTGTACCTTTTCGGAAGCTTAAAAACACGATGTAATCGAATGACGTCACGACACGGTATCACTATGGGCGTTGTTTATCTGTTTATGCGTGGAGGTAAGTTGTTAAATAAATACTTAGCGATAACTTATGTATTTATCTCATTCGTTTAATAAAATTAACGATTGTATTTTGATTTTTCACATAATTAGTATGGATGGTAACAAGTAGACCGTCCATAAATTATATAATGCTTGTATGCTGCCCAAGAATTTCAGCTACGTTTATGCAATTGTTCGTTTTTTTAAAGAAGGACGCCGCCATAATGGAGTCAACCAAGGGAAACTGTCGGAATGTGCTTTTTCAGTCATCGTTTCGTTCAAGAAGCTGCTAAAAACCTCAAAACAATATGTTTGCTTCGTTTTCTTATTCAAATAAATGTCTGTCCCGGTAGCAATATGGAAACTTATACTGTGCAGTGACGTCAGAAGGCGTTTCAGATCACGTGACTTTCGTCAATTTTCGGGAATATTTTGTTAGAATTTAATATTATTTGTGTTTGGCATATAAAATTTTTGGCTTATTCATTTAAATTGGTGAGAAAATTTCGCATCGAGTACATCATTAATCTTCGAGAAGCAGATTTCATGCCTAATCCCCATTCCTGGCCAAGTGGGTTTTGCGGCTTGCGTTTTGTTTACTAGCGGACGAATCTGCTTTAGAACCGTTGACTGAGCAAACCATGGCAACGCTGAGTTCTCTCCAATCGGCTCAACCGGAAAGCTGTGCTCTTTTCCTGCCATACTCCCCTAACACACTCACCCCAAGGTTGTTTATTCGCTCGCACGCATTTGGACAACGAGAGGTACGAGGCATTCTCGCTCCTGGGTTTACAAATGTCCGTTGCAACTACCACAGTCAGAGCAAATGAGAAACTTCACGTGTTTATTTAGGTATGCCGACTCAAAAAAATACTTCATAACCATCCGACGAAAACTAAATTCAATATGCTTGAAATAACAGGATTGTTGGCCCCAGTATTTTTGTAATCAACTTTTCTGGCCGAAGAGGACAGCAGTTGCGTCACTATCGTTGAACTAAAGAATTCTTCTACGATAATTTAGTAACTTATAAAAAATGAAAGACGCGGAATGCCATGTCTTCGAGCCACCAAAAAAATATACACTAATCATTGCAGGGATCTCCCAGTAATCCGAAAGATAAAAAGAGTATCACCTTAGTCATGCAGTAGCTGTTTTTTTCCAAGGAAATGCTGGTCTGGTTTTTTTTCTATTTTTCAAAATATTTTCCTATTTTACACCGCAGGTTGCTGTTATGGAAACTAGAAACCTTTAAACTTAACAAAATAGTTTAATCCCAGACTAGCTCAAATAAATACACTTCAAGGGCGTTACTTTGTAATCTCCGTTTAGTGAGAATACGTCATAAAATTTCACTTTTTCGTAGTTAAACTCCGCCACCCAGGCGGTGGCGTGACCATCTTCGGATCTCAAGCGGTGAACTGCCGGTCATGTGCTGGTCTTTCAGACGATTCATCCGCTCTGATCCGTATCTTTCGACTCTTGATCCGTTTCATTATCTCCGCCTGCCATTAGTTCCCATCTCATCTTCATAAAGAGCGTGAAACGGAGCCACCATCGTTTCCACTTGAAGCTTGAGTTGGAAAAAAGCAAGAGCGAGAAAGATAACAACGATTTTTAATTGTATTTTTGGAATTTGCACAACGTTTGTTTATTCAAAGTAGACGAGATCGGCAACAGATAGCGCTGCCGACAGAAGCTTCGATAATTCACGGACCGTTCGTGAGCCGATCATTAAGAGAGCGAAACGGATGTCCCGCCTTCCCGCAAAGAGTCATTAAAAAGGTGAGATTACAAAATAACCCCCCAGATATTACACTTTTCAAATTCGTCACCTCCTTTCTGACATCTCTTACACAAAGCAAATCAAAACAAAATAATACCTTTCTTAGAATACAAAGACACAATAATTCTCTTCCATCTTCAGGCTCTTGTTTGAATAGGACAGGCAGGCCATAAATCATTTTATCACTTTCAGGGCCGCTTCACTGATCACTGACACTCGCATACAAGTAAATAACCCTCTTAAAATTAATACATACAGGTTTTAGTGAGGAGTGGACCACTTAATTAGGCGCAGGATCTCTGATGATTCCACGTCTGTCTCCTTGAAGTCGAAATAGCTGCCTCCGTCTGCAACCCCGAGATTTCTCAGCCCAGATGGTTGAAGACCAACTCCTCGTGTCTTATTTCGCTGCTATACCAGAATCCTGTCCTTTGCAGATTTCCCTTATTTCAGACGACTACGCGACGTGGATTTACCTCCACATGGACCGATTGTTAAAATTCCACTCCCCAGTCGCTCTACTGCCCCCTTTATATAGCGAACTCCGCCCATCGTTAAAAGTTCGGCCAAAATAAATTAACTCGCGTTTCTAACCGCGACGACTAACAATCAAAATTTGTTACAATCCATAATCGAGTTTGGTTTTCGCTACCTTATTGACCACATCACGAACTATCATTATCGCCCATTGTAGAGGCAGGCGCCATATTTTTCTATCTCTCTGTAGAAAAGCAATGATGAAAATCAAAGATGGCGGACCCCTTGAATTTCATGCATAAAGTTTACTTTTAAGTTAAACATGGCTTGTAAACGACACGTTACAATTCATTACCACGAGAGACCTTTCCAAACGCATCACTGCTGTTGGGAGAGGATGGGGGTTTCGAGCCGTCACATAAATAAACAGGGTCGGAGGGATTCGGTGTTTCAGCAGCGGAGGATACTGGGCACTCAGCCGCTTTCCTTTCCCGAGTCGCTTTGTGTGTGGGAGGCCTTTCCGAGACCGATACTTACCGACCCATTGTTTGACCTCTCCACCGACCTGCTGTTTGACCTCTCCCGTGCCCTGCTGTTTGACCTCCCATCTCCACCCTCCCTCCCTCCCCAAAATAATCTTTTTGCCCTGTCAAACCTGCGCTATTCCCTTCGATCTCCGTTTCAACAGTCCTGTAAAAGATGACGCGACGTAATGGCTTTCCATTTTCGCGTCCCAGCCGCTGGATGAGGGAATCATTCCCCTTCGCTATCGATAGCGCGGCTGAAAAATTGTAACCCTCCATTTTGCTAATGGTCAATGTGATTTTGTTTTGCTCGGATAGTAGCTGCGCCATTACGTTTATTGGCTTTCTTTGGCTCTCAATCTCTTCGGTCTTCATATCTAGTGAGGAAGTCAAAGAGAAAAATTGCCGTAGGGCAATTTTACACCGATGAGAAAATTTTATTGTGTTTTGCCAGACTGTCGTAAATGCACCTTCAAAAGAATTATTTTCAAACTGCAGGAATTTAGTGTAGAGTTCAGATGATAACTGGCCATTGTCCTTTCCATGGTTGTTGGCATCTTTTTAAGATCCTTCTCTGCCTCTGCTATGAGAGGAATGTCATCAGCGAATCGTAGCATGCTGATTGTTTCTCCATGGATAGTCACTCCAGAAAACTTTTCCCTGATTTCATTGACTGATTCGTAATCAACATGAATGTAAAATACTTAGTGAATTCCATGCTTGCCCAAAGTACTAAAATATTGTGCAAATTGACGATCAATTAAGCCACATCTGTCAATCTATCCAAATTTCGATTCCTCAGCTGAGCCCACTTCCTGGAGAAGTCACGTTCCTCTTACAAGCGCAGAGCTAAGCGCACTCACGACTTCAGACAGACATGCGTGCATTCATTCACCTGCGCGTAAGGCACAGCTAGAAAACTCCGCGGCGCTTGCGGTGATTATTTCAGCGTGCTCACACGTCGCCTTGGCAACGCGGCGGTGCCTTGGAAACCTCCCAGTCACATTTTTCGAGTCACCTCTCAGTCACGTCAAAAAAAATTTACAAAACAAAAGGAAGATTTTTTTCTGTTTTTCTTTTTGCTCTCTTCTTTCATCTCCATCTCTCTCTCCTTGCCTCTTGCGCGATACAATGGGAGCCGACGCGGGAAGAGAGAGAGATATATCGAGCAAGAGAGTACTGTGCTCTTTCGCGAGTTACCTGGCACGGTCTACTCCACCCCCGTCTGTCTCTGTAAGCACTCTCGCTCTACCCCAGTGAGAGAATGCACCGCGTCTACCCCCACACCCTACCCCTACTCACCCCCAAGAGTCCCGCGAAAAAAAAATAATAAAAATGTCTCTCTCTCTCTCTCTCTTTCCCATCCCTTCTGAATTTATTTTTGGAAACCTCAATACCTCAGAGTCCCTCTATCCTTCACCGCGTCGCAGGGCTGAGCACATCTCCGAAATACTCCTCCGAAATCTCTCTCTCTCTTCCTCAAAAACACACTCTCACACACGCGCGAGACCCCTTGTCTGGCGTTCCCCATCACGATCCGTGCTGAAGCGGATGCTGCACGGTATCTGAGAGCTATAGCTTCTGACGACACTTTCGCGTTTGTCGGAAAACGTTTTATCGAGTTCGCATGCAATTCAGAGTGCGGGTATGTCTCTCTCGCGAGCGTAATACCGTTGGTAACGGGAAGTAATCTCTCTTATTGTGGTGGTGACATCGAAAGGTTTGTAGACGTTCAAACATATCCAATACGAGTGTAGCAATGGATAACATTGGTAGCTGGTTTGTTGGTAAAAGGACTTGAAGCTAACGCAACTAAGAGAATGTTTTTGCTTTGCTATTTTTTATCTTTTTTTAAATGGTGAAGTTTAGAACAGTAAGTATATAAATAGTAATGATACGTAGTGATTCTAAACGCCAAGCTTGTAGGTATTTGCAGATGTCACTAGATTCTTCTGGTTATGGCATGCACACTTCTACATCTACATAATACCCTGCAAGCCACCATAAAAGTGTGTGGCAGGGGGTGAATTCACACCAACCATGCATCACATATCATGCATAAAAAGGATTAGTAATAATATTCTAGTTTAACACTCACAATTAAAAAAAGATAAAAATAGCAAAGCTAAAATGCAAAAAAATATCCCTAATTGTACGAGGAAAAAAGGACATTTTGAATCTGTCAGTTCGGCAATCAATTTCTCTAATTTTTTGATTATGGTCCAGTCTACCATAGTAAGTTGGGGTTCGAAAAATATTTTTAACATTTTCACTGAAAATATGGTCTTGGAATTTGTTTAAGAGATTAAGTCTAAATTTCAACCTGCGATCTGACAATTATTCCCATTTTAGACATTTAATAGACTGGTTACGCTAATATAGTCATCGTAACGCCCCTTTACAAATGCCGCCGATCCTCGCTGCACACGCTGCAGTTTCTTATTTTGGGTGGTTGCTTTTGAAACCGTCGGGATTATCTCGATTTTGTCACGTGGTATAAACACGAAAGGATCGCAAATTTGGTGTGTTAAAACCGCTGATTACAACCTGATTCATTGTTTATACTTGTGTTTTATCTTATCCGGGGGCTCTATAGTCGAGACAGATGAAAAACATTTAAATAAGAAAAAATAATGATATTGTGACGAGCGATTAAGACTCACGAACATTTGCGAACCATTCGTGTTTGTGACTCATTGGTTACGCATTCGTGATAATTCCGATGGTTTCAAGCACAGCCACTCGCCTAATTCGTAAGGATCCCATATGCTGGCAGCTAAGGCTATGCGATACCACGATATATCTTCGACGATGCTCGATATGCACTTGATATCGGGAGTCGATATTTCGAAACGCGATATCATCAAATTTTGATATCCCGATTTGTCGATATCCCGATATGACGATATCCCGATATGACGATATTCTGATCCCGGTGTTTTTTTCTGTCACCTTAAGAAATTCTATTTAGCGCAATTTCCCGGTAATTGTTGATCGGATTGAAGTGCTATATCCGGCGATCTCGCCCTGAAGACGACCCTCGAGTCGATGAGCGAAACGTTGCCGATATGGACGCCCTTACCCGAAGGACAACCCGATAAAACTTCTTGAAGCAGATTCGCCGGGAAAGCACCAATTCCTATAAACTGTCTTTCCTCATAAAATATTACATTTCCTCAATCGTTAATTTTATATTCTAAATCGTCTAATTTTTTATTGTAATTAACTATAACTTTTTTATCATAAAATTTGGATGTAGGGAATGGAATAGCCATGGTGCGATTTCATCACTGACAAACTCGAATTCAACAAGAAAAGTTCAAATTTGCTTATAAAATTATTTGTTTTAAACCATAATACGGAATTTTAAAAATTTTCACCGTTCTTCCACAAAGGAAAAATGGTTATATTTCAGCTCGAATCGGCTGTATCAAAAAATTGAAAAAACCTCTACTATCTAAAATGATATGCTCTTTCGCCTGAAGTTATTATATTATTAGTCGATATCCGATATCCCGATATGTCGATGTACCGATATGTCGATAACCTGTTATGCCGATATCCCGATATGTCCATATCACGATATTTCCTATTTATATCGCGAAACCGATATATCGGCAAACCCGCGATATCAGAATGATATCGTCGTGCGATATTCAAAACAGCATATCGCACAGCCCTAATGGCAGCGTATTCCAAATAAAGTCTAACAAGGGTTAAGGACCTTATCGTACAAAGTCGTCACATTTGCTTAGTCTTCCGATGAATCTCAGTTGAACATTCACACGTTTCTTCGTCCTCGGGAGTTGTATTATCACCGGCAACAGGTCTTATCTACATATACATCTACACGATACCCTGCCAGCCACCGCGAGGGTGTGTGGCAGTGAGTGTAGATCACCAAGCTTGCACTATTAACATGAAAACAAGCAACTATAGGGTCTCATGCAACTACATTGTTAGTATCTATAGTACTATAGGGGTTAGTACATGCATCATGCACTACAGAACACTCTAAAATATTTCCCCTACGTATCCCTTTGCTATGCTGCCTATTCTGTTCTCTTGTAGTACTGGGGAAAAATGCCATTTTGAATCTATCAGTAAGATAATCTATCTCTCTAATTTTGTTTATCTGATCGAATCTAGCATAATACGCTGGTGTTTTTAAGATATGCCTAACATCTTCAGTAAAGCTATCCGATTTAAATATCTGTAATGGATTTAATCTGTATTTTAACCTACGCTCTGATAATGATTCCCGCCCTAATTCTTTTATTAATTCTGGAACACTATCCAACCTATCGTAACACCTTTTAACGAACCTAACTGCTCTACGCTGCACACTGTATAGTTCTCTCATCAAACCTAATTCATTAGGATCCCATACACTGGCTGCATACTCAAGGTAGGGCCTAACTAGTGAAAAGTAACATCGCTCTTTTGTCTTCTCATCACATTTCCCAAGTACTCTTTTTATAAATCCTTGCTTTCTCTTCGCTCGGCCGCATATTTCCCGGATGTGTCTACCCCACGATAAATCTTTAGTGATTGTTACACCTAAATACCTAACGGTTTCAACGCTTTAGATCTTCGTGTAACTAATTTTATAGGATCGCTCTATCGAATTATTCCTCCTCCAAAAATTGATGGATGCACACTTACTAAGGTTAAGTTCTAGCTGCCATTTCTCGCACCTCTGCTGCCTTTATTTTAGGGCGCTTCGACTTGTGCGAGAGACATCTTCGTCCTTTCTGCAGTATGAGAATCGCGCGACCGTATCGCAGCCGAGTGCACTTCCACTCTCTCAGTCGAGTCGTCCTTCCGAGGGCAAGCGAACTCTTGTTCCAGAGTTAGTTCACCTGCTCCCTCTCTCTCTCTGCCGAGGACACGTGCACCCGCGAAGTGCACGAGTGAATGAGGACGCGCGCACTTGCTCGTAGCATTCCGACGTTTGGCAACAGTGGATCGGGGAGAAGTCGCGCGTGCGCGGAGCGAAGGCACTCCTCCAGTGCAGACGGAAAGCGCAGACGCTGTGTGGGCCTGTTCCGATCAACCGAATCAGGACATAGTTCAAAATTGCCGCAAATCTCACTCTAAAAGATTTCAACACTGGAAACGACCGTCAACACCACTTTTTTTTCATGAAATACTGCCATTTACATCGTCTTTTTTCGTTTGTTTCCTCACGATGATATCTATAATAAGCTGAAACAACTTTGGGTTGGTTGGTTATTCTGGGTAGGCGACCAACAGCTGAGGTCACTTGCGCCATTAATAGGATAGGTGGGTAATTGTAGGTAATGGTAGGATATTTCAGGTGGAGGAAGGGTGGAGAGAAACCCGGCGTCGGCATTAGCCTACTCTTAACGAAAGACGCCAAAGGGACCACGGCTTAACGTCCCACCCGACGGATGGAGTACTGTACTTGAATTTCCCTCCACTAGGGAGGGAAATTCAAGTACACTCTCCCTCCCCACTCCACTCAAGTGGGGATCGGTTTTCCACTGAAATATCCGCCACTGCCGGGATTCGAACCCGGGCCCACGGGTTGGGAGGCCAGTACTCTAGCCACCACACCAACCCGATCCCCCTGAAGCAATGTTTCCATGAGTGTATTAACCATGTATTAACCACCAATCCCTTTATTACTATGCAGATACTAACCATCTAGCTGCATATGACCATATTATGTAGCATATTTCCATGAAGTAGCCTTGTTGCATGACAGTAGTGCATGCTTGGTGATCTTCACCCCTGCCATACACCCTCGCGGTGGCTTTCAGGGTATAACTTAGACGTACAAATTGTTTGATGTGAAAAGCTAATGCTCTATTACATCGGCATCTATTCTTCTGGATCACAATCGTTGAAAATGTAGATGTTATATAAGAAACAAGTTAATACGGCATATCAATTGCATACGTGATGCTGAAAACGAGACATTCTTTGTTTTTTCTAACATGTAGTAAATGAAACAAATATATATAAAATAAAACTCCTGTGTTATTTCCATTATTGAATGCAACGTAATATCCACTGAAGGAACAGATGCACTCAGATGAAAGAACTCCAAGTCTATTTCCAATGCACTTGAACAAATATTGAAATGTACAAACATTGATCAAGGACTACCGCTTCAGCGACTTTGAGACTTCAGCTGGGCCTTCCAACTCTGGGCAGTTTCCCCGTTTTCATGAATTTTCACTCTGTGACCAGTACCAGTAGGTACTCCTTCCACTTCTTTCACCTTAATTCGTACACCACACTCAGTCCCAAGTTTGTCGACTATCCGCTATCACTCCCACACACGTCCGTCCACTCCTTATCCCTCCTCCACTCTACTCTCCCATTTTGTTTATACCATTGTTGTCCCCATTCTCGTCTCCACCGACGCTCTCCCCCCCACTCCTTCTCTCCTATTGTCGATTTGTTTACGTTGCGAATGAAATGCTACGCCAAATTTCTTTCCCTCTTAAAGGTTGTGACGTATGAGTAATTAGGACTCAATGAGCTCTCCTCTAATGGATCTAACCAAGATGTTATTTGGACGCTTCTAACACTTTCTGCAGCAGTTTATGCCGACATAAGTTCGAGGCATCTCAAAAAGCTTGATATAATAATGTACTACCGAAGTGATACTATCTCATCTGCCTTGTACATGCCATATTATTTTAGAGAGCTATCGTGTTTGATTGAAACATATTTTTTCACAAGTTATTAAAAATCAAGAAGAAGATATCCCACAAGTCAATTCATAATTACATAGTACACTCATTAATAAACAATCTTTCACTTACATGTATCGTTAGAACCATAGAACTCTCAATTTCCGAAGAACTATTATTTATTTGAGGAGTCTAATAAGTTTCAAGCTTGGTAGGGGCTACCGTATGGTATCATTAAAATTATGGCATTTTGTCCTATTATGAATCTTTCTTACTAAAAGATGCCATGTTTCTTATACAATATAAGAAAGACTTGTTAACTCAGTTTTCATTGGCTACTATTTGAAAAGTCATATCTCTAGCTGACATTTCAACCAAATAATAGCTATTCGGATGCGTTAGAATTAACATTGTAATTGAATTGAATTTCAATTTTAAGTGAATTTTTAAATTTTCTTCGAATTTATGAAATTCAGGAAGACCTCAGTATTATCTCCTCTCAAGATATAATAACGAAACAGAAATTGATTGTAATAAAAAATCAGCCATAATTTGAAGTGCAAATTTCTTAACCAATTCGTAAACATACATATTACAAATTCTTAAACCGTAATGCAAATAACTAAGTTTTGTACTTTGAATATTTTAGCTGTTTAACGTGAAAAAATATTTTTACCTACTGGTAAAAAAATATTTTTTAGCCTGGCTGTTTAACGTGAAAAAAAATTTTTTACACATTTTGCGTTCTAGATCATCTACATCTATCTACATCTACATAATACCCAGCAAGCCACCATAAAGGTGTGTGGTAGGGGGTGAAATCTCACCAAAAATGCACTGCTTATCATGCATAAAAAAGGATTAGTACTTGTATAGGTACTGTTCAAAACTACGCTATTTAAAAAAAGATAAAAATAGCAAAGCAAACATGCAAAGACATGCCGTTAGTTGGGTTAGCTTTAAGTCCTTGCCATGCAGCTACCAATTTTATCCATTGCTACACTCGTACTGAATATAGTTACAAAGAAAAAGATCTTTTCGAGAAAAAAGATCTCTTTTGAAAAAAGATCTAAGAATAGATCTTTTCGAGTCAAGGAATGAAACAAATACCAATTGTCTTTGGTAACAATTGGGGCTTTGTCGATCCCCAGTCTTCAGTTCCTCGTGCCATGAAATGCCTCAAGCCAGGGCAAAAGTATTTCTGGCTGTGATCCCTTACGAGATATTTATAATTGAAAGCGCTCCTGTAAATAAAACGGAAAGATTGCTCACTTTCCGGCTGAAGTGATGGCTCCCTATGCGTTTGCTACCCTTTAATTTTTAAATGGTGACCCGCAAAATGTCGCATTCAAAAAAGTGAATTTTCTTTCTTTTTGGGGAATACGGCGACAAGGGTTGAGGGTTGAAACTCTTTCGCTGCTTTTTTGTTTTCCTGTTTTTATTTTTTACGCTGAGTCCCCTTTTTCCCTTTCCATAGAAAAACAGCTGCCAATTAAACGTCATAATAAACCATTATCTTTACCAAAACTTTTGGGAGTAAAAAAATACATAATTATTTCCGCACGGGTAATAAAAAAAGGGTAAATTATATTTTTCTGGTGAATGGTACGTGTTATTTGTTTATCTGAGCTGTGTTTGAGATATCACGGCTCAAATCTGCTCATAATTAGCTATTGTAAATTGTATGCTAATACCTCATTTCTTTTGTATGACATTTCTGCTACACTTCACGTTAATCAACACTCTCCCACATCAAGCTTGAAAACTGTAGGAACAGACCTGGAGAAGGAATTTTGTTATTTTCTACAGTGCAGAACTTTTTTGCAGGATAAATTTATTCCTCCTGAAATGAGCAAAAATTTTCCTCACTAATTAACTTTTAAATCTTCGCGTGTTAATTGGCTGGTAATTAATGTGATATCATAACAGATTCGCAGTACACTCCATGACATTTGAGTAAACCGTGATTGGCTGTGATATATATTCATCATCATCATCATTGGTCAACATTCCTAGGATTGGTTTGACGCAGCCCTCCACTCGATTCTTCTATCGGCCAACCTCTTCATACCAACGTAGTTCCTCTCTTTCACCTCCTTCACGACTTGTTCCATATATATCATACGAGACCTGCCTTTTCCATTCTTCCCGTTCACTTTTCCTTCGACGATTGTCTTCATCAGGCCATCGTGTCTCAAGATATGGCCGATTAAGTTGTCCCTTCTTCTTTTTAGAGTTCTCAGCAGACTTCTATTTTCTCCCACTCTTCTTAGGACTTCCTCGTTACGTACTCGTTCGATCCATTTAATCCTCAGCATTATTCTGTAGCACCATATTTCGAATGCTTCCACCCTTTTCTTCTCCGCTGCTGTCATCGTCCATGCCTCACTGCCATAAAGCTACATGCTCCAGATATATGTTCTGATGAACTGTTTCCTTAAATCTACGCTTGTATTTCCAGCTGTAAGTAGATTCTTCTTTTGCTAGAATGCCATCTTTGCCTGGGCTATTCTATAAACTATTTCTTTCTTGCTTCGTCCATCGTTGGTTACTCTGCTTCCTAGGTAACAGAACTCCGTCACCTCTTCAAGGTTTTGTTTTCCTAGTTTGATCTTTGTTTTGGCCTCTTCTTTCTTGCTGCACATAATATCGTAGTCTTCTTCTTATTTATCTTCAGCTGATATCTGGCTTTTGTCCTTTCCATGGTTACTAGACTCTTGTTAGTAACAGCGTTAGCGTTTGAAAAATGTGAGTATTGTGAAGGAAGGTGGAACAGAGGCTAATTTTTTTTTGGTACTTTAGCACTTTGGCTAGCGTAATGTGTCTCAATTGTTCGAAATAGCTTCAGTCCCGATGCCGTCTGAAGAATAAGAAAGGAAATATTCCCAAGGCTTCAGAGGACACTCCCATTAAAAAAAAACTTTTCATCATATCTATCCTTTGGAAAAAACTTCCTATTTGGACGTTTTATCTTATTTCTTTAAACTTACGCCTTTGGAGATATCAAGTTAATTGCCGCCTCTTTAACTGAAGGCACTTCAGTTATGTTTACGCCAATTAAGATTTCCAAATTCAACCGGTGTCTCCCTCTCTTCTCAGGGGGGTTATTTTGTAATCTCACCTTTTTAAAGACTCTTTGCGGGAAGGCGGGAGATCCGTTTCGCTCTCTTAATGATCGGCTCACGAACGGTTCGTGAATTGTCGAAGCTTCTGTCGGTAGCGCTATCTGTTAACGATCTCGGTGTGCAGAAGTTCTTCACGTTGTGCAAACTCCAAAAATACAATTAAAAATCGTTTGTATCTTTCTCGCTCTCGCTTTTTTTTCCCAACTCAAGCTTCAAGTGGAAACGATGGTGGCTCCATTTCACGTTCTTAATGAAGATGAGATGGGAACTAATGGCAGGCGGAGATAATGAAACGGATCAAGAGTCGAAAGATACGGATCAGAGCGGATGAATCGTCGAAAAGACCAGCACATGACTGGCAGTTTACCGCTCGAGATCCGAAGATGGTCACGCCGCCTGGGTGGCGGAGTTTAACTTCGAAAAAGTGACATTTTATGACGTATTCTCACTAAAGTGAGATTACAAAATAACCCACCGGATCGGCCTTGATCATAGGTTTAAGGAGTGTCTCACCTCTGAGTTATTCCTCGATCTACATCCGCCTGCTCCAAATATTTTGACAACTTGTACTCACGCTGCACAACACATTCGATATTTCGTATGCCTTCCTCTCCGTGGATACAGCATTCTTCATTACAATTTAGTCTCATTGTAAAGAGTGTGATATATAATGAAAACACACGCATTTGTTACTGCGCTTATGCCAACACTACCTAGACACCAGTAATACGTATATTAACGTGTACGTATATTTTTTAAACTTACGCCTTTGGAAAATTCAAGTTAATTGCCGCATCTTTAACTGAAGAGACTTCAGTTAGTTCTTTTTTACGTTCACCTTCTGGCGCGTCTTCGCTTATTAGATTTTTCTTTTGGGCAAAAAAGACGTCGCCTGTGTTCAGTTACCTTCCGGGAATTAGCGCTGGAGCGATTCCGCTTGTTGGGGAAAGAGGGGAGATTTTCACCCCGAAGGAACTCGTTAAGTATTGAAAACCCTAGAGCCGTCCGTTCGCGACCTCCAACACCCCCCAACCCCCGCTATTTTTCCCCTCCCCCCTGTCCCTCGCCTTCAAAGGGTTCTCCGAGGAACGAAATCGGCTTACCTGTGAGCTCCCTTGAAAACATCACCCCCGAACCGTATCCTCATTTATTTTTTCTTTTGCTCCTTCTCCTGCAGAGAAGGACAGCCCCCTGGACTTATTGAATGCCAGGGTGTCTGAGCGGAGGGGTTACGACGACGTGAAGACTAGGGGGATCAGGGTCCACCTGACCTCTGACGTCATTTGTACGCCCGTGCATTATTCCGGCGATGATAAAAAGCAGCGGGGGGGGGGGGGGGGGTGTAGCTGCTGCGCGCGTGTGTGGAGATGTTCAACTACACGATACCCTGCAAGCCACCGCGAGGGTGTGTGGCAGGGGTGAGGATCACCAAGCATGCACTACTAACTTGCAAACAAGCAACTATAGGGTCTCATGCAACTACTGTAGATTGTTGATATTGATACTGTAGATTGTTGATAAGTAGATTATCAGTATCCATTGTATTTAAAGGATTAATACATGCATCATGCACAACAGACTACCTTAAAATATTTCCCCTACCTATCCCTTTGCTATGCTGCCTATTCTGTTCTCTTAGAGTACGGGGGAAAATGCATTTTGAATCTATCAGTACGACAATCTATCTCTCTAATCTTATTTATCTGGTCGAATCTAGCATAATACGCTGATTTTTTTAATATGTGCCTAACATCTTCAGTAAAGCTATCCGATTTAAATTTCTCTAATAGATTTAATCTGTACTTTAACCTACGCTCTGATAATGATTCCCACCATAATTCTTTTATTAATTCTGAAACACCACTCAACCTATCGTAACACCTTTTAACGAACCTAGCTGCTCTACGCTGCACACTGTCTAGTTCTCTGATCAACCCTAATTCATGAGGATCCCATATACTGGCTGCATACTCAAGGTGGGGCCTAACTAGAGAAAAGTAACATCGCTCTTTTGTCTTCTCATCACATTTCCCAAGTACTCTTTTTATAAATCCTACCTTTCTCTTCGCTCGGCCGCATATTTCCCGGATGTGTCTACCCCACGATAAATCTTTTGTGATTGTTGCAACTGAATATCTTATGGTGTCAACGCTTTTGATCTTTGTGTTACTAATTGTATACGTACGCTCTATCAAATTATTCCTCCTCCAAAAATTGATAGCTCCACACTTTTTAAGGTTAAGTTTTAACTGCCATTTGTCGCACCACTCTTGAATTGCATCTAAATCCTTGCTAAGCGATTTCCTGTCCTCTTCTGTCGATATACCCCTGTACACTACCGCTACGTCTGCAATAAGTCTAAGCTTATTACTAACTACGGTACCCAAATCGTTCGATGTCATCATATTGAAATCGTATCGCTGACAAGTACAGAATCCCAACCTTGTAAAGGTTGAAGAACATTGGTATTAAAAGAAAATTAACTTGCAATGAACGAAGTAAGACGGATAGAATCAGTAGGATTGCACAGACGTCTTCCCCACGTGTCTTCCCCGCGATAAATCTTAAGTGATTGTTGCACCTAAATACCTTATGGTTTCAACGTTTTCGATCTTCGTCTAACTAATTTTAAGGGTACATTCTATCGAATTATTCCTCCTCCAAAAATTGATAACTACACACTTTTTGAGGCTAAGTTCTAACTGCCATTTGTCGCACAACTCTTGAATTGCATCTAAATCCTTGCTAAGCGATTTTCTGCTTCGGGATGCTACGAACGGGGAAGGGTGGGAGGGGGTTGTAGTATTTGTGGGGCAGGGATGTGGTTCCATGCTGTTAGGAGTGTGTGAGAGCTCGTCGAACCCTTGCTCGGAAAGGATTCGCGTGAATTATGAAGAGTCGGACCCCATTTCGCAGGACGGGTCGTGTGTATTTGTGATGTGGTCAAGCTTTTCGGAGGAGCGGTCAGTCGTCCTTCCTTCCCCGCTAGTGCGACCGCGTCGTCCCTCGACGAACCTCGCGACCGCCACCCTACCCTTCCTCCTCCTCAAACTATTCTTTCCCTGAGACCACACAAGGCCCCTATTTTTTTCCTTTTTTATGCTCTCGCTTCCTTGCCCATGTTTTCCTTCTTGCAAGCATAGAGGGGTAGGCTTGTGCGATGATGGTGCAATCGGTCAATATTTCGATATTTGATTATAATATGATCGTGATCGATTTCATCGAAATGCTTCGATGACGATGGCTGTCATCGAATAGAGTGTACACGATTATCGATGAAATCGATGATCGATTAAATCGATGTTCGATGAATGTCGATGATCGATGAATGCCGATGATCGATGGCTATCCATGATCGATGACTATCGATGAGCGATTAATTACGATGATCGATGACTATCGATCATCGATGACCTCCGATGATCGGTGCAGATGCCTCGGTTGAGAGTTTGGTGTGGCTATTAAGTGAAGATTGAATTGGGTCAAACGTAATTGAGAAGGACGAGGCCTATTTATGAAAGAGCGAAACAAGCACCAAGTAAGAAATTAAGCAACAACTCTTGTGGTTGCTTATTTTGTTTTATTTTGTTGTTTTGAAAACAACTCTTGTTGTTGTCTTAATTTGTTGTTGCTTAATTTGTTCTGGTTGTGGTGTAATACAATTCTCATATCCGCATTTTCATCGGTGAGTACAATTCGGTCGTCCAACACGACGTTTCCTGCATCACTGAAGAACCGCTCTGATGACGTTGAAGTGGCAGGAATACAGACGTATTTCCTCGCGTACTTCTGAAGGCGGGGATACACATCCTTCATGCCCCTATGCCAATGTAGGACGTCCGAAGATTTTGATAAAGCCGGGACCTCCTCGTACTTGTGGAGCTCCGCCAGGAAGGGGTCGTCAGCAGAGGTAGCGTTTCTCGTGTCAGCAGCACATCACGACTCATCGACGTCAATGATCATCGGCATCGATGATTCTCATAGAGTCATCGACGTCGATGATTCTCATCTACTCATCGCAGTCGATGGTCGATGACATTCATCGTCATCGATTTCAGTCATATTACCGCGATGACTGGAATCACCGTCGATTACTTCGATTAATCGACTCATCGCACGAGCCTAAGGAGGGGAGTGAAAATCTTATGGAGGGACCCAGCCCCGCGACCCATCATTGCTTCAACCCCATCCCCCGTCGTGAACGCAATGTCATCATCCTGAGCATGGGTCATGAGCAAAGTAGGACTCGTGAGCCACATGTGGCTCTTTGGGTGTGTGTGTGTGTATACATGTGGCTCGATAGTAACATTGAAAATGGAAAAAAACTGTCTCGGTATCTTTTAAATAGCATATATAGGAATTTTTTAAATGGAACTAAAATAGTAGCAATAGATGCTTCCGCCTGAAAATCGTGTTTTGATAAAAAACACAATTTACAAATCCGACATTAATAAATTTTTTCAGAAAATCCTAGCTTACTGCACATTCAAAATGTACTAGAGTATTTTTTGAGTGATTTTTTTAAAATATAGATATAATCAATACTATTTATTTTTATAATATCACCATAATTTTTGTTGTTGAAGAAATATATTATGGCTCTAGAAATAAATGCAGGTCAGTAGCCCTGTCCGAAACGTGTGCTTTTAGCGCTAAGCATACTACAATGCTTGCTTGTAAGTGGAGGGGGGTACCGTCGGAAACCCTCGAAGCATGTCCGAACGCGAAGCACTCTGGGGGAAGAAGCATGCTACGAAGCCAAAGCACAGAAGCACGCTTCCATTGTTAAAGGCTTTGAAGCATTGTTGGCGAGAATAACAAAAGATGGCGGAGCCATTGGCTACTTTTAAATGTGTCTAGTACCTATTTTTTACTTCGTATATTAAATTTGCATTGTTATTAATATACATATCAATAAAAAGGTTAATATACATATAATCGCTCTTTTTCTTCCGATCTAAACATTTGATAGATGTTGCCCTCTATCGTGTTTCAACATACGTAGTTGGTCTTTTTATTTTGCCACTACTGCTTAACGGCGCTCCTTACCGTAGTCTGTCCGAATATGGAGTATTTTTTCCCAATCATGCTTCATTTTACACCCGTCCACAATAAAAAGTTACCACTCGGAGGCCGAATTTTTCTGTCCCGAGTTGAAGGAGATTTGACAACACTGTCCCTTGGCGTAGAGTTCAAATGCCCAGAGCTCTCGCTTCTCTCGCCACATATTGGGGATACCCTTCCCTCGAGAATAATTCCCTTTTCGTACGTCAGCAATACGTCATCACCAAGAATGCTTTGCCGGAGCATACTTGGTTTTCAGATACGGCTATTGTCAGGGTCAGGTTTGGCTCTGAGGATCGATGCGATCAAGATTGTTGGCAGGGGCCTCCAGCTAGGGTGCAAGGCTCCATTGTCGAAGGGCCTCCCGGCGTCGTCCAAATGATAAGAAATCAGGAGCTTGTCCTATTGATTATGGTTGCCTTTGATGGACATAAATATTCCCTCTGGATTAATTTATGGAGGTTTGGTCGTCTTTTTTAAAAAATTCAACTTCCTTTTCTTGCCAACGTTTCGCCTTTTAATTAAGGCTTCATCAGGGCTACAGTACAATGTAAGGAATACAGTTGGTAAAATTATAACATTACAAAGATAAAGGAGTTTTCAAATATAAATTTAGTACCTCAAGGATTAACTTTTTAGTGCGACAATGGTAACTAAATAACAAACTTCCTCCTAGTAACAAAATCAACATTTAAAAAAATCAACATTTAAAAAAACCAAAATGAAAAACTTAGATAAAATTTTGTTTGAAAAATATAATGAGTGAAATAAAATTATTTAAAATGAATAGTATAAAGCATGAATTTAACAATTAATTGTATCGTTACTTCAATTTTCGAATTTATATTACCTACATATTTTACGAATATAAAAGACATTCGTATTGAAATTCTGGAGAACACTATATATAACATAGAAAAAAGTTTAGTTATAGAAAATTAAATTATGATAGATTTTGCTTAAATTCTGTATATCCGATCTATGTTTACAAACTGAAGGAGTTTTAATGATGTGGACCATTTCTTTGAATAGTCTCTTCTGAAGGTTTGATTCAAAATCTATTGGTTTAGCTTCCTTAAACTTGAAATTGTGATTATTTTCTAGAGCATGGTTAGCCAAAGCACAGGTCCCAGAATTTGTTTTAATTGAAGATTTATGATTGTTAATTCTATTTTTAAGATACTGTGAAGTTTGTCCTATGTACATTTTGTCACATTCAAGGCAAGAAATGGAATAAATAATGTTGCTTTGTAATTCATTGGGGGTTTTGTTCTTTAATTTTGAGTAAACTGTCCTGTTTATTGTTTTTTGAGCTTTAAAAACAGTATCTTAAAAATAGAATTAACAATCATTAAAACTCCTTCAGTTTGTAACCATAGATCGGATATACAGAATTTAAGCAAAATCTATCATAATTTAATTTTCTATAACTAAAGTTTTTCTATGTAATATATAGTGTTCTCCAGAATTTCAATACGAATATGTCTTTTATATTCGTAAAATATGTAGGTAATATAAATGCGAAAATTGAAGTAACGATACAATTAATTGTTAAATTCATGCTTTATACTATTCATTTTAAATAATTTTATTTCACTCATTATATTTTTCAAACAAAATTTTATCTAAGTTTTTCATTTTGGTTTTTTTTATGTTGATTTTTTTTTAATGTTGATTTTGATACTAGGAGGAAGTTTGTTATTTAGATACCATTGTCGCAGTAAAAAGTTAATCCTTGAGGTACTAAATTTATATTTGAAAACTCCTTTATCTTTGTAATGTTATAATTTTACCAACTGTATTCCTTACATTGTACTGTAGCCCTGATGAAGCCTTAATTAAAAGGCGAAACGTTGGCAAGAAAAGGAAGTTGAATTTTTTAAAAAAGACGATCAAACCTCCATAAATTAATCCAGATATTATAAAAGTGGTCAATAACCATCCAAAGAAGAAATAAATATTCCCTTATCTTCATGATTCTCTTATAATCGTCTCCTACCTGTTTTTCTCCTCTAACCTCTCATATTTTCTAACTCTCACTATTACATCCAAACACACGCTGTTGTCTTTCTCCTTCTTCACTCGTTCGGAGATATTCCTTCTTTGCCCTCCTTTGCAGTTCATTTTACCATATCCGCTCTTTTTCATTTCCATATCTCATATGTGCCAGGATGCGAATGTCTAACAATATTGACTTGATGTCAACCCAATCATCTTTGTATGGATCAAAAATAGTATAAATTCTAACCTTTAGTGAAAATCTGATGTTTCATATGCAAAATTGAAATTTCTCAAAGTTAAGTTTACAATGAGACAATACTTTTAAAAGATAAATGTTAAACATATAATACATTTTTTCCACGAAAAGACTGTAATTGAACTGATGTCGAAATAAACAGTCTTCTTAATGATAAGCAACCAATATCTTCGGTACGGCTTTTGGCGTCAAGAGCATAGTTTTTTACAGAAAAGCAAATCTTGCAATTTCGGTATTGCAATTTCGATGATTAGAACTGTATTCCTTGAAATTTTATTTCTCATTTTTTGTTTTAGATGTCGTAAGGCATTTATTTCTAATTTATTTTTGTAATAGAAGTGAAGTCTTCCGAGGAAAAAATACTTTCCGTGAATTTCTATTGGTAGCTGGTCTGAGATGTTGGATGCTTTTATAAGGGTACTTTATCCAATTTTTTTCCGTTATATCGAAGACATTTGCTTATCTGGCGTAAACTTTCAATTCTGTGTCACACATGGAAGTGCTTAGGGAATCACCTTGTCACATGCTTTGTAGTTTTAATAGGTATAGATTTTAATATTCACAAAGTTTAAAAAATTGATACACAAAGTTATGAAAGTATCTTTCAAATACGACCGGTTTATACACCGTTTTTATCCTTAATATTACATTCATGCCTCATTTTTTATGAATATTCACGCAGTTTTACCTTCCATGAGGCCCATTAAGACTTCCGTTTTATTCCCTCTCTTCTCAGATCGGCCTTGATCTTAGGTTTAAGGAGAGTCTCACCTCTGAGTTCTTCCTCGATCTACATCCGCCTTCTCCAAATATTTTGATAGCTTGTACTCACGTAGCACAACAAATTCGATATTTCGTATGACTTCATCTCCGTGGATACAGCATTCTTCATTACAATTTAGTCTCATTGTAAAGAGTGTGATATATAATGAAAATACACGCATTTGTTCATCTACACCTACATAATACCCAGCAAGCCACCACAAGGGTGTGTGGCAGGGGGTGATTTCTCACCAAACATGCACTACATATCATGCATAAAAAAGGAATAGTATTAAAATAGTAGTCAGAACTACACTATTTAAAAAAGATAGAAATTGCAAAGCAAACATGCAAAAACATTCTGTTAGTAGGGTTAGCTTTAAGTACTCATACCAACATGCAGCTACCAATGCTATTCATTGCTACTCTCCGATAGGACATATTTACCGTCATTCGTATCTCTTATTGTGCGAGGGAAAAAGGACATTTTGAATCGGTCAGTTCGGCAATCAATTTCTCTAATCTTATGATTATATTCCAGTCTGCCATGGTAAGTTGGGGTTCGCAAAATATTTTTGACATCATCACTGAAAATATGGTCTTGGAATTTGTTTGAGGGATTAAGTCTAAATTTCCACCTGCGATCTGACAATGTTTCCCATTTTAATTTATTGAATAGACTGGTTACGCTAATATAATTATCGTACCGTCCCTTTACAAATCTTGCCGATCTTCGCTGCACACGTTCAAGTTCTTTATTTAGACCGATTTCATACACTGGCAGCATATTCCAAATGAGGTCTAACAAGGGAAGTAGCTGATTTCTCGTACATGATCGTCACATTTAACTAATACTCTTTTGATGAATCCCAGTTTACGATTAGCTTGACCCATTATTTCACGTATGTGTTTACCCCAGGAAAGATCATGTGGCAGTCTTATTCCAAGAAATTCCTACTGCGCTCATGCCAACACTACCCAGACACCAGTAATACGTATATCTCAGAACACTATTTTTATTTTTCATGGAATTTTCAAAGTGCTAAGAGGGGTATATTGCCCCTTTTGCACCCCGTGCAACCTGCCCCCTCCCCCTCAAAGGGTTATAGTGGGAAGGCTGCAAAAGGAACCTGGAAGTTGCAATCGTGGCTTTGAGCAGAGACAGAGAGAGACTTCTTTTGCGAGCGACGGAGTTAATTTTGGAGTCTGGAGCCTCGCGTGAAACATAAATGTCAAAGGTCACCAACATACCGGTAGTTTTTTTACTCCCGGGGATTTAGTACAGGAGTACAACATAAAGAGGTACAGAGCGAATAAACTCATTAAAAAATCCTTTCATTATTTATATTACCCGTTAAAGCCATACGCAGTCTACGTTTGCCTTCTTTAATTAATGCATGGCTGGAATTTACATGGTTGGGAATTTTGGGGAGATGAAAAAGTAGAGTTGGAACGGAACCTTTATTCTTAACGATGCTATATTTTTTATCTTACTTTATTTCATTTTTCTCGCTTTGCAAATTTGTTTTCATTCCGACGCGAAGGGATTCGCGACTTCAGCAGCTGGTTAATTAGATTTTACGAGCTTAAATCTAATAGTGAGCACTCATCCAAGATAACGCTTCATATCAGCTACTAAAGACCCAGTTGCGAGAGTTGCACTCCGCCGTTTCTCTGCGATAAACTTGCTGTCATTAGAAGCATGATCTCGTGAGCGCTAATGCCTTCGAATCAATCTCGGAGACCCCCGGAGAAATGTGCCCCCCCCCCCCTTCCTGTATTTGAAGTACACACCCCAGCCGCCGCGACAAGTAAGTTCATTTTGGAACCCATTCCGAATTATTTCGCAGGATTAGAAACTCGTATTTCGGAGGCTTCCCGAGTCTCAGGCGTTCGCCAAACCAGCTGTAAATCTCAATTTCCATTAAGCCTGCAATGTTCCGCGTCCTTTGTGAATGTAAACCATTCATATAAAATGGAGCACAGTAGCGCCATCCATTAATTAAACCAACGTAGTTGGACTAAGCCGGCGGTCTTTGCTCGCCTGGTTAGCTATCGAAGGTTGAAGTTTATTATGAATTATTTCCAAAGAATTTCACTAATATATTGGAACATGTTCAAAAGTGATTGATCCTTAACTTATCAGAATGATGTTTAAAAACTCGCGAAAATTATGACTTGCGAATCCTTGTAAATGTAGGACAAATAATTTTATTTATTTACTCCATTCTTAACGGAGTGAGACAAGGATGTGTACTGTCTCCCGTAATTTTTAATGTATAAATTGAGAGAGCCATCAATGAAGTCAAGTAGAAACAATCAGTATGCCTCGATTCACTGATGACATAGCTCTCAAAGCAGAGGCAGAGAAGGAGCTGAATAAGATGGTAAAAACCATGGAAAGGACAATGGCTGACAATACATCAGCTGAAGATCAATAAGAAGAAGACTAAGATATTAGTGTGCAGGAAGAGAGAAGAGGCCAAAACTAACGTTATACTTGAAAACAGAAACTGGAAGAGGTGAAAGAGTTCTGTTACCTGGGAAGCAGAGTAACCAACGATGGACGAAGCAAGAAAGAAATAGTGAGTAGAATAGCCCAGGCAAAGAGGGCATTCTATCAAAAGAGGAATGTACTAACAGCTGGAAATACAAGCTTGGAAGTAAGGAAGAAATTCATCGAAACGTATATCTGGAGCATGTTTCTTCACGGCAGATAGGCATGGACGATGACAGCAGCGGAGAAGAAAAGGGTGGAAGCATTCGAAATATGGTGCTATCGACGAATGATGAAGATAAAATGGATCGACCGAGTGACAAATGAAGAAGTCCTAAGAAGAGTGGGAGAAAAGAGAAGTCTGCTTAAAACTATTAAAAGAAGGCTTGACAACTTAATCGGCCACATCTTAAGACACGATGGCCTGATGAAGACAGTCGTCGAGGGAAAAGTGAACGGGAAGAATGGAAAAGACAGGCCTCGTATGAGTTAATTAGAACAGGTCGTAAAGGAAGTGAAAGAGAGGAAGTACGTTAATATGAAGAGGTTGGCCGATAGAAGAATCGAGTGGAGGGCTGCGTCAAACCAATCCTAGGATTGTTGACCCTTGATAATGATGATTCTTGACAGCAAGAGAATGAGAAACAGGGTTGAACAAATTTCACATTTTAATGTGTTTTTCGCAGAGCTACTGACCGGAGAGTCCCGGGTTCAAATCCCGGGCAAGAGCCATTCTGGACACCCTCATCCAAAATCCTCGCGATTCTATTTTCTGCGTGTCAGAACTTCTTAAGAAATCGCAGGTGGCCCAGGAAAACAACTTGCCCCCCTACCCTGAATGTGTGAATTTTACACGCCATTGGCTTAGTACGGTGTGAGCTCTACTCTCTCCTATCAAAAAAGCCAACCTTCGGGCTGAATCACTGAGTGAGTGTTACTACCTCAACTGAACGAATTCCCCCGTTCTCACCCGCTTGACGCTTTGTGTAATTGGTCTAGTCGTACGAAACTCTCAATATTCTATTTTCTGGGCTTTATATTCAACATATAAATATGCCGTTTTGTAAGTGCTGCAGCAAATATTTAGTAACCAGGCTATTAAATGAATTAAATTGGGAATCATTGTCAGATCGCAGGTTGAAATTTAGAGTTAATCTCTAAAACAAATTCCAAGACCATTATTTCAGTGATGATGTTAAAAATATTTTGCGGACCCCAACTTACTATGGTAGACTGGACCATGATCACAAAATTAGAGAAATTGATTGCCGAACTGACGGATTCAAAATGTCCTTTTTTCCTCGTACAATGAGGGATATAAATAACGGTAAATATATCCAGTACGAGTGTAGCAATGGATAACATTGGTAGCTGCATGTTGGTATATTAGGACTTGAAGTTAACCCAACTAACAGCATGTTTTTGCATGTATGCTTTTCTATTTTTATCTTTTTTTAAAATAGCGTAGTTTTGAATAGTGCCTATACAAGTACTAATCCTTTTTTATGCATGATATGTGGTGCATGTTTGGTGAGAATTCACCCCCTTCCACACACCTTTATGGTTGCTTGCAGGGTATTATGTAGATGTAGATGAATATTTCACGTAATCTAAAGAAAGCGTACTAAGGTTGGCACCGCTGGGATGGTGAATAAGCTTGAATAAAGGGGTTTGGCGTGCGAAAATCAGTCGGTGGTTCTAAGTCGAAGAGCCGAAAGACATCATCAGGGAATCGTGCAATATTTTAAAGAGACAAGCAAGAGCAAGGGATTTATCATTTTTTTTAACGAATAGTTTTTTTTACGAAAAAGTGAAACGTTCCATCGTTTCATGAATAATAAAAAATTATTTATAAAGGGTTGGAAAAATAATTTATCGGACAGATTATTCAATCACCGCAAATAAATTTTTTATTTTACCGCGTCGTGAAAGGAAGGTATGAGTCCCGAATGGAAGAGACCCAGAGAAAGATCCATGAATGAATGAAACGGAGGCACTGATCTCTTCAGCGTCCTTCGGTGCATAAAATGTCCGACTCCTTTCTTAAATATTTAATCCTCTACCTCATAATTATTTCAGACCGCGGCTTTGAAATGTCCGCCCGCCCCACGTTTTGGTCGTAGTGCTTTTGTTTATTGAATGGCAACAATTCCGTCGCTTTTCGAGCTTGCAAATATCGTTTTTTTTTGTTTATCAGTCTTCTCGGTTCGAAAGAAGAAGCGTGAAGAGTGCGAAAGCTGCTTCGGTGTCGTGGAAAAATAAAATTTTAGCAGCGCAATAGACTTACTTCCGTGCATTCATGTAATCCAGGGAAAAAACGTGCATCATCAAAGCGATCGCCATCCATGATTCACGACCCCGTGATGCTGGGACTCCAGAACAATGGACTTTCCCGTTCCGAATACAACAACGAGGTGGCGCATTGCGTGCAGAATTACTGGGTCAAACCGGAAGTGGGCGTAAAGAGTGAAAAAAAAGGTCCACACTGCGCCAGTCTCTGTGCATATCTTTGCTGTTTGGAAACTAAAATATTTGAACACGATATTGTTATGAATTGTGCCGGCTGTCTTTTTGGGAGGGATACATTCCTACGAAATATCCTTACACCAGCTTACACCTTGTTGTATAAAGGATCAGTCAAACCATTGAAACCCTCACCCCCGGTTACATTAATGTGTGCGTCGTCGTCCAGGTAGCTCATTTATATCTCACCGTCCACACACACTCTTACGCATAAGTCACATACATATATCAATGCACTTCAGTCACTGGCAATAAATAGTGATCAGTTGAGGAAATATTAAACAAAAACACTATTTATATTATTCATGCGTAATAAATAAAATTTAATTCTTTCAAATAAAAGATTGGGCCCAATTTACAACGTTTATAGATACACTTACATTAACCAATAATATAAAAAAAATCCTTCAATTTGCATATCCACAGTATTTTGTTATCATTGAGTACTTGAGTCATTAAGTACTACAGTACTTGTGACAGAACGTGACTACAAGCCTATTTACTAAGTTACTTAAGGAATATAACATACTAAGGCCCTTCTTATATTTTTTATGCAATTTAAATATTTCATTGGATATTGACATAGTGTAATTAATACCAACGCTTATAAATGGTAGCAGCGTCATTGTTGCCAAGAGTTTTCTAAAAATGTGAATATCATTGAAATTCAAAACTAAGAGTTTTATCCACAAGGTAATAGTTTAAAACTGAGTAATAAAATATTAAACCTATTTCAGAATACTAATTAGCCGGATTGAGCATGTATTTTCATTTCGTAAATTAAACGTGGCTACAACACGTAGGCCATGTTTCAAAATGTAAAAGATAGAAGGCAACTACAACGCTCATTATAATAGCATACTCATACAAATATTGTATATTCGTTATCACCCTATAGATGATTTTCCATATAGGTGTTTTTCTGGATCGGTATTTATTCATTAAATAACATATCTCTTTTACGGGATTTTGAATCGCGGGGTCACAGTGGAACCTCCCTAAATATACATCTACATCTACATAATACCCTGCAAGCCACCATAAAGGTCTGTGGCAGGGGGTGAATTCTCACCAAACATGCACTACATATCATTCATTTAAAAGGATTAGCATTGATATATTAGTCTAAACTGCAATATTTGAAAAGATAAAAATAGCAAACTAAGCATGCAAAAACGTGCTGTTAGTTGGGTTACCTTCGAGTCCTTACCCCAACATGCAACTACCTATGCTATGGATTAAATCACTCGTATTGGACATAATTACCGTCATTCATGTCCCTTATTGTACGAGGGAAAAAGGACACTTTGACTCTGTCAGTACGACAGTCAATTTCTCTAATTTGGCGATTATGGTCCAGTCTAACATAGTAAGTTGGGGTTCGCAAAATATTTTTAACGTCATCACTGAAAATATTATCTTGGAATTTATTTAGGAATTTGTCTAAATTTCAACCTGCTATCTGACAATGATTCCTATTTTAATTCATTTAATAGACTGGTTACGCTAATATAATTATCGTACCGTACCTTTACAAATCTTGCCGATCTTCGCTGCACAAGTTCGTTATTTAAACCGATTTCATAGGTATCCCATACACTGCAGCATATTCCAAATAAGGTCTAACAAGGGAAAAGTAGTTGATTTCTCGTACATGATCGTCACATTTACGCAGTACTCTTTTGACGAATCCTAGTGTACGATTAGCTTGACCCATTATTTCACGTTTGTGTGAACCCCAGGAAAGATCATGTGTCAGTCTTATTCCAATAATTATTCCATGGATTCCACGTTTGTTAATTCATTATTACTTTTATATTCCGTGTCCTGATAACATTTTTCATTTCTCCGCAGCCCTTGCTCATATTCCTAGAGTGCATCATCTCTTCAGTGCTTCACCCTTTTTTCCACGGGGGCAGCAGTTCTCCTGCTAGTTCTTCACTTCGGGATATCGCTCGTTTTGAAGTAAACGCTTCGATAGCCGGCCCCGAGAGGCCCATGTCGTCTTATCGGTTTCCAGGGCCTCCCAGGACCACTCGAGTTCAGCTGAGACCCTGCCTGCCTGAATGTATCCAACACATTCGACGACTATTAACGTTCGGACGAAATATGGGTTTTTTTCATCCCCCTCCACCCCCCCCCCCCCCCCCCCCACACGAAATCGATGTATCGGGCGTCGATTTCATCTCGTGATTTTCTGCTCCGTTTCTGATTCTCTCTCGAGTCGCTCATCGTTAAAAAGCGGCCTCGGCGTTGGAAAACCCAATGGCCCCAAAACCCGATGGGGACCAACCTCTTTAAGACGTGCATTTCTCACGCTTTATCCGGTGCCAAAGTTGCAGCTTCGAATTTGATCTCTAGACTTAGTAAGTTTATGCCCTTAAGTATAAGCTGTTTCCATTGAATTTTTACAATAATGAATGGATACTTAACATCGCAATGTGGGGGGTCGATATCAAACACTAACCTTAAGGTGTTTTTTTAGCGCTAAGAACAATCTTTTGCGTCAAACTACCAGACGCGCCATGGTTCTTCAGATATTCTTACATTCACGACAACTTAAAAATCCCGAAACTGGAGCTCCATCCTAGAAAAATTGCCGAATCCTTTCAGCGGAAATTAAGAAACCTGACCAAGTACACTCATGACAATAAAGTAATAACAAAGAAAATCCCCACTTCAAATACTTTAAAACAAATGGATACGGATGGAAGAAACCACAATGAGTTTTCGGTGTTTGCCAAAACAAAAAAACCATCAGGACCTCTATCACCAAAGCATCCAATTTGCCAAAATACCTTAAAAGCAACTTTTAAAGTAAAAGTTTTTTTTCCTTTAATCAGTTACTTTTTCAGAAAAGTAACTTTTAACTTTAACTATTTCCTTTTTACCGAGATTAACTTTAACCAGTTAATTTTTCTTTGGTAACTTCCTTTCTTTGGTAAATGGTGGAGTGGTACATTAGAAAATATGCTACAGCCGGTTTTATTTAAGCACAACTAATTTAATGGCGCCGTACATGCTATTATGGTAATTATACAAGGATTGCCATGAGAAAAAATTCACCTGGACCGGGAATCGAACCTCGGACCTTTGGCTTTCCGGACCACTGAGCAGACCACTACACTACCCAGGATCCTTAATTACCTTGGAAATTTTCCCATGGCACAAAGACAAAGGTCCTTGGTTTGATTCCCGGTCCAGGTGAATTTTTTCTCATGGCTATTAATGTGAATTTCACCGCCGTTCATACGGTAGGCTTGAAATATCCTACACAGTATAATGAATGTTTGTCTTAAATAAGCATGTTAGGATTCAAAAAAACAAAGAATTTCGTGGTTACAACTGGCAGTTTTCGGGACGATTTTCGAAATTGAGGCGAAGTTTATGTTTGAATAAGCATATATGTGCATTGTTCCTTCCTGTCAGTGTAAATCCGTGGCACCTGTAATTAGTAATTACAATAATTTTGTGACATTTACCATTTTACGTTTTGGACACGACATTTTAGAAAATCAGTGCATGAGTAATATACTTAATTATGACGAAATGTATCTCACTTGTATACCATAATCTTACGTGTCGAGAAAGGTTCGAATTGCCAAAAAATCAAATCGGTCAAGTGCACTTTTTTTTACAGTTTCATGCAAATAGCTATCACTAATAAGGACATATAAAGTTTCAGGCAAATCATAGATGGAAATTACTGAAGCTACCTTAAGATTTACAATATCTGGTCTGAACGACAATCGGATGCCCCAACATTTTGAAGGGCTGGACCGGGAAGAAAGAAGGTTCGTGGCAGAAAGATTTTTGTTGTGCTTGTATTGTGGAGGAAAAAATGTCAATTAATATTAATGTTTAACGTCAGTCAATGAGAGCAAGGTTTAATAAAAGATAAGAAGTATGTTAGTTGCCCGGAAATCACAGAATCATCAAATCATTAATCTCTATTGTTAACTATATAACTGCTTTCCCTTGATGAAATCCGTGCAAAGGCGTTAAAATCGCGAGCATAGTTAATTTATGAGTAAAATAGTACCTTCAGATGCTTCCGTACTGTGAATTTAAAGTTTTTAAAAGGGATTGGAAAGAAAAAGCCAGTAGTATAGTTCTGGCAAAGAGGGATTCTACCATCAGAAGAATCTACTTGCAGTTGGAAACACAAGAGTAGAAGTATGGAAGAGTTCATCGGTACATAAATCTGGAGCATGTTTATTGACGGCACTGATGACAGCTATGGCAGTATGATGACAGCAGCGGAAAAGAAAAGGGTGGAAGCATTCTAAATGTGCTGCTGCAGAAGAATGATGAAGATTAAATGGATCGACCGAGTGAGTAACGAGGAAGTCCTAAGAAGAGTGGGAGAAAAGAGAAGTCTGCTGAAAGAAGACAAAGGCAACTTAACCCTTTAACGCCGAGGAAATTTTTTTTGGCCGATTTTCTTGATGTTTACATATAACTATTTAGAGCACCTATATATAAATATCACAAAGGTTTAGCTAAATAGGATTAAAAATGGCTTAGTTATGGGGTGTGACCATATGGTCACGCTAGGCGCTTGTGAGGTCAATTTTTTTCCAAATGAAAACGGTTTATTTTATTATATTGAGGTTTATTCATCTTACACAAAAACACTGAGAAACAATATAATTTTCAATCATTAGTGATTTATCAATAATTATAAACTTCTTTTTTAACAAATGCACAAATATTTTCATTTTTAATTCAATTCGAACATTTCGAAATGCAAGAAAGTACCCAATAAAACTCGATGAGCATTACGAAGTCACTGAATATGAAAAAAGCTACGGAACAATGAAATTAAGCAAAATACAAGTTTTGAAATAACATAGGAAATTCATTTAAAAAGGTTCTAAATTACTGAATGACTTATCGCGGTGTCATTTTGTGTGAAATTCAGTAAAGCACTCATTGAGACTTCTTGACACAATCTTGAGACTCGATTCTCATCGAATTTGCCTGAAACCTTTTTTACGAATCCTTATCTGCGGATTGCTACACTAGTTAATTCCCTGAGGTGTTTCCCACATGGCATGTCTTAAGTGATGGTGACGCCTAAAATGTAAGAGATTCTACGTTACATATTTTCTTTAATTTGATATAATAATGATTCCGGGGAAAGGTAATCTTTTTCAAAAACTTCTTTAGCTATCATTTCTTCAAATCTAATTCTAGCTGCCAACTACCACCTATTTATCAATCCCATCTAAATCCTTTGCTAAATATTGACTGTCAAATTCATTCCTAATTTCACTCTCATTCATAATTCCACGTTTGCGTTGATATCCTGGCGAATTTTTGGAAATTACAACTTCAATCTGTGTAATTCAAAATGTCTGGTGCTTTCCTGGATGACGCTCCTTCAGTAGCTACTCCTTGTCTAATTCTATTTTTAAATTTAATTTGACATCTCTTAAGTCCCCTTCATTCGAAGCCTGATGTTGGTAATCTATATCTATATCTACGACATACCCTGCAAGTCACCTCGAGGGTGTGTGGCAGGGGGTGCATCCACACCAGGAACAATGACACGACAAACAAAAATTAACACTACAAAACAAACATACACCTTTAAAAATAATAAAACTACCAAATCCCAATCATGCAGGACACACTAATGAATACCATGCATGACTTGAAACCCGACACCAATTTCATAGATACTCATGCATGCAAAAAAAAGCATTGCATGCAAGTCGCACGTTGATTTGAACATGCAGGTAATAAAAAAAATACTATCGACCTACTCTGATAATTACCTCTATAATTATTACCGATTTACGCGATGTTTAACGTTCTGATCTCGAATCGTACGAGGAAAAAATGACATTTTAAACCTGTCCGTCCTGCAATCTATCTCCTTAATTTTATTAGAATTATCGAGCGAATAATAAGTCAGCCCCGTCTATCTTCTAGTTTAGCTCGCTTTGCTTTCACCGAAAGAGTCGTAGGTTTTTTTTTAATTCCCGACTACACGCCGTAATAATCACCTCCCTCTCCATACACTTTTTCCTCTCCTCCGTTCCCATGGAGACGCGCCCAACGATGGCACCTGTTGATCATCCTCAGCCGATAGCCAATCACATCTCTCCGTTTGCCAGGATTCCTCTGGGTATTAACGGCCCATAATTTTGAGTCTGGCGAATCCCGTTAAATTTCCATAGAATATTTTCCATAAAACTCTCGGCAGCAAATTTTTATGACATGAAGATTTGTGATTTTTTTCCCGTAAATAATCGGAAAATCAGAAAGGGTAGTACATTATCAAGTGGGGAAAAAGTGGTCCCAGGTGGTATTATTGTGATAAATAGGCATTCAACACTTTTATACTTTTTCGGCACTGTGGATAAAGAGCCATTTAAATCAGATAGGTAACTCTATATACCGGTAACTGCCTTAATAAGGATGGAGTGATATTGGCTTATGCCCCATCAACTACGCCTGCCGACTTTTTTTCCTTTCATGCTCCGCTTTCATGGTGAACGAGGCTGGGGATAAGTGAACGGGAAGAACGGTAAAGACCGGCCTCATAAGAGACATGTGGAACAAGTTATGAAGGTTGTAAAAGAGAAGAAATTACGTTACTCGGAAGAGTTTGGCCGATAGAAGAATGTTGGCGTTTATTCGGAACCGAATTCGCAATTTTGTACACGAAATCGTTAGATTGAAACGAAAAAAGCATTTTAGTGAAAAAAATAATCTTCTAACCACAACCGTTCACTCATAAATTAAAAATTAAAGTAAGCAAAAGTTGACGCTCACCGAAAAAGCTGCTTTGATATCATTGACGTCATTTTCCTCCCGTCCTTGACTGCTTTTCAAGGAAGGGAAGGGAGTGGAGGGGGGTTCTCGGAAGGTCTGCTCGCACAGATGCTGTCGCAATCACTCCTATTGGCCGAGTCAGCTGTATCCCCCCCCCCTTTGCGATAAGGCGAAGTAGCTTCGCGGGCTCAGTTGTGATTGGACGAAGTCGATATACGCCAGAGGTTGCACCAAACTCACTTTTCCGAAAGGGTTAAAAACGTCAGTTTTTCGCCGCTTACAACTCGAGATATGATTGAAGCATCAAAAAACGGAAAAATAATGGTCTTTTTATTTTACAAACTCTACCAGATTTGGAAAAAAAATAATAAAATAATAATTAAAAAAATTATAAAAATATATGGTGAACGACCCCATCAGATGGATATAGAGGAGGGTTGCGTAAAATCAGGTTTAAGATTGTTGTCGGATGATGACGATGTGATATTTAAAACTGAGAGTTGTCTCGCCTGTGACATGAGTTTACCTGTGAATTTAGAGCGGTTATCCTGCACCAAATGAGCTCGAATAGCTCAGTTTATGGGCTTCACGTACTTATGTGCGTGCATAAAGGGACGGAAACCGTGGAGGTGATGCATGGCGTAATGCACGAATGTGATTAATTCCTCCGCGAGCTCAGTTTTCTCATTCTTATTTCAGTTTCTTGCCTTCCCTCTCGCATTCAAATGCTCAGTCGGTGGAGGATGACGTGACCGAGTGGACTATTTACCCCGCAATGAATTCCAGGCACCGTAAACAAACTAGGAGGCTAACTCGAAAGCTGATTTAAATTTTAAATTCCTGCCTGCGAGCCCAACTCCTAATGGGGTTACCTCCTTAACCATGCAATCTAGCTTCGCTATTATGGGGCGAAGGAATTAATCTTATAAAAAAACTAAGCATTACAAACACTTGAAGAGAATAGAGGAAAAAAGAGCAAATTTTATGTAAAGCAATCCCTAATATTGTACGAAAGGAATTGGGTATCATAGAAACTCTGCTTCCACCATTGTGTCCAAAGGCTCCAATCTAGATTTCCTGCCTAAATTTGTGATTTTTACCCGTAAATAATCGGAACAAGGAACATCAGAAAGGGTATTACATTATCAAGTGGTGAAAAAGTGGTCCCAGGTCGTATTACTGTGATGAATAGGCATTTTAGTTAGGCATACGCAGACAGACGGCAGTTATATCTACTTCCTTGGGTACAAGAAATGAGCCAACGGTTTTCGAATGGGGAGATTGTTTTATTAATCGTGAGAGAATGAAAATACACAGCTCCTTTATTTTAGGCCTGTGGTGGTGGTCTCAAATCATAGCGGCATAATTGTTTTCCTTTAGAGGTTCACTCAAGCGGCATAGAATTGATCCTTTACTCAAAGCCTTCTCAGATATAACTGCCGTCGCCTTGGCTACGGACGCACTACTAGGTTATGGGCGACTTCATTTGTTCGACGTAGTTAAGAGTCAACGATGTTTCTGTTATTATTGGTCTTTCTGTTGATTTGTAAGGGTCATAGTCAGAATTTCAACTTCAGTCTCTCTTCATCTACACCTAAATCAACACGATTACCTGCAAGCCACCGCGAGGGTGTGTGGCAGGGGGTTAAAATCGCCAAGCATGCACAATTGGCATGCAAACAAGTAACTATAGTGTACAGTGACCTATATTGAACAGTGACACGCCCCTGACCGAACACGTCGTACCAATGGACTGGAAAGCAGCCGATGTAACACCCAGTTTTAAAACTGGTGATAGGGAGCAGCCATTTAACTACAGATCTATATTCCTCACATCCATTTCATGCAAGGTCCTAGAACATATAATTGTCAGTTCAGTAAAACAGACGACGAAAACATAGAAACACGCAAAAGAGAAATGCTATTTCAGATGGTAAAGAAAAAAACGTTGGCATGAGTTGTGTTTGCAGCAAAGGAACCCTTTGATTTCACACGCTACTGACAAACGCTGTTTATGAAGAAGTAATTGCCTCGTCTTTTTCTATAGCAATCACTGTCTTCCCATTACTGTGTACGTTAAAGCCCATTATCCATTCTCCTCGGCTTGGGAGGAGAATCGACGGTAAAGAGTCGCGACTCTTGCGTTCTGGAAGCATCGGGGCAGGAAGTAATGTGCCGTAACTTCCACTTTCCCGCTAGAATGTATCATTACTGTGCTCTGCGGCGAAATTGAAAGAAGGCCTTTGAGAGGAAACCGTCCGGAAACCTTTACCCTAACTTCCAAGGAAGTTTTTACTCATATACCGACTGCCGCCTGAAATTCATGATAGCACGAGACAAAGGATCCTCTTGATTTGGGAGTGCAAATTGAAATCATTGGGGCATATTCTTCGTAGGTCGGCCGGGGTGATTTAAGCAATATTGCCTTGGAAAAAGAAATAAACCACTTTCACCAAAAAAACACGCTTAAAACTAGGAAAAAATCCTTTGATATCCGTGTCTTTTTATTCGCTATATTTCACACATGGTATTTTATTATGGTATTGTTGTAGAGATGGTGAAGCCATCTGGCCATTCCTGAGACAGTCACGCTTTTTTGTTGTTATCACGTATTTCCATGGTTCAAAAGAATATTTAAGAATCACGCTTTTTTGTTGTTATCACGTATTTCCATGGTTCAAAAGAATATTTAAGAATCACGTTTTTTGTTGTTGTCACATATTTCAATGCTTCAAAAGAACGTTTCATAATATTTAGTGAATCAAGGAGTAATCTAGTGAATCTAGTAATTTAGTGAATCAAGGAGAACAGAAGGGAATTAATTATCATGCGAGAAGCACCTTATGAAATGTTTTGTCAAAACAATGCTTCACTACATACATGCGAGGTGGCTGGTGTAACCACAATGATATTTTTATGCGTTGAGGTCATTATAGGCAAGATTTTCTTCATTACGACCTCAGAATTTCGAAGAGCGAGACTTTTATTGTGAATCATTCCAAGTATCAATGCTTGTGATGCACTGGAAGTTTAAAAGTTGCACAGCGAAAACTGAATATGCGCGTAAATATACATTTTATTTGAGGCATAATAAATATATCGCGGGAATAGTCTTCTAGACAAGCAAAGCACGTAAACCAGGGCAGGAAACGTGATGATGATGAATCACAAAATGAAAGAGATCGGGAGAGGCCTAAGAATCTGTAAAAAGCGATTGGTTACTAGAATAATATGAATTTCACTAAGGTTGTAATGATTGTGCTTTTTGTACAAAGGCCTGCAGCCGATGTATTGAATAATTTAGACGGTAATTATAATGATTTGGCTTACCGTATTGCTCTCTTTTTCTCATGAATACCTAAATGGTGATTTGCAGGTTTCATTAAAAATTTTCTCAGAGTTTTAACGCTGTCATTATTGTTTAAATAATTTTAGAGCTTCTAGTTTTTATTTACTATGTCTGCCCACCAGTGTAGTGAATTTAGGGCCTAACTCAGTCGGCACAATACTACAAAAATCAAATTGAGCTCCTATTTCTTACTATGCGTTTCTGTCTGCCTCCTAAGGACTATTTCCTCGATTAAGACCTGACGGCGACTCCAGAATATATTGAATTTCTCTGCTACACGCAATTGTCGGCCGTAGTAGCATGTATATACGTTATTCTACTTCCATTGTATTCTTAAACGTTCAGTTGTTAACGTTGACATTCAATTTGTCGACTCTAAGCAAGGGTTGAAGTGGTGTTCAAGATAGCATTATTTCGCTGTAAATGACGAATGAACTGCAGGTGAACCAGCCTTCTTTGTGGTTATAACGGCAACGCTGATTCGTCATTGTTACGCATCATTCTCATCTTCTTGATATGCAATCGTCGCAATAACTTTCATGAAGTCACCCCTTTTGAGGCTCCTCATCTACATCTACATCTACACGATACCCTGCAAGCCACCGCGAGGGTGTATGGCAGGGGGTGAAGATCACCAAGCATGCACAATTGACATGAAAATAAGCAACTGCAGGGTCTCATGCAACTAGATTGTTAGTGTCTATAGTATTTAAGGGATTAATACATTCATCATTCACTACAGACTTCTCTAAATTATTTTCCCTACCTATCCCTTTGATATGCTGCCTCTTCTGCTCTTCTATAGTACGGGGGAAAAATGCCATTTTGAATCCATCAGTACAACAATCTATCTCTCTAATCTTATTTATCTGGTCGAATCTAGCATAATATGCTGGTGTTTTAATATATGCCTAACATCTTCAGTAAAGCTATCCAATTGAAATTTCTCTGATAGATTTAATCTCTACTTTAACCAACGCTCTGATAATGACTCCCACCCTAATTCTTGTATTAATTCTGATAACCTACTCAACCTATCGTAACACCTTTTAACGAACCTAGCTGCTCTACGCTGCACACTGTCTAGTTCTCTGATCAGACCTAATTCATTAGGATCCCATACACTGGCTGCATACTGAATCCTCCATGAGGTTCATCTCAATTTCAGTTTTTTTAGACTATTTTTTTAAACCTACTACATCCTGAAGTAAGATTTGGTCCTTCCTTTTCGAATAGAATGAAGAAAACCTTCTCGGGTCTTCCACCCTGTTTTTAAAAAATGCTAAGAACTATTGTGGCCGACGTTTCTTAGTTCTACTGGGGTCGCCCTCAAGGTTATTTTAGTATAATTGTCGATGAGTGCATAGAAAATGACTTGAAGGATTGATTTTTAAACGGAATCCAGGCTATCCTGCGAGCAATCCATGAACACGAATTTTGAAAATACTTGTCATTTCCAGTTCCAGCATTCGGCTTTGTGCCGATCGATCAGAGGCCTCAAAGATTTATGAGTGCCACGTGATCATAGGCCTTAGGTATTGACATGAGGTGGTAATGGACACACTGCGGCTATAAAGGTCTGTCGAGGAGTCGATGTCATTTGCTTTCAAGATAGAGTGTGAGTTGAAGTCTCGGACACTCTGAATGGGGGCGTTTATTCGGAACCGAAATCGTAATTTTGTACACGAAATCGTTAGATGGAAACGAAAAAAGAATTTTAGTGAAAAAA
This sequence comes from Platycnemis pennipes, assembly GCA_933228895.1. Taxonomy (NCBI): domain Eukaryota; kingdom Metazoa; phylum Arthropoda; class Insecta; order Odonata; family Platycnemididae; genus Platycnemis; species Platycnemis pennipes. The sequence goes on along the minus strand of OW121850.1, from coordinate 10,716,842 downwards.
ATTAATCTTCTAACCACAACCATTCACTCATAAATCAAAAATTAAAATAAGCAAAAGGTGACGCCCACCGAAAAAGCTGCTGTTATAACATTGACGTCATTTTCCTCCCGTCTTTGACTGCTTTTCAAGGAAGGAAAGGGAGTGGAGGGGGTTTCTCGGAAGGTCTGCTCGCACAGATGCTGTCGTAATCGCTCCCATTGGCAGAGTCGGCTGTGTCCCCCCATTGCGATAAGGCAAAGTAGCTTCGCGGGCTCAGTTGTGATTGGACGAAGTCGATATACGTCAGATGTTGCACCAAACTCACTTTTCCGAAAGGGTTAAAAACGTCAGTTTTTCGCCGCTTATAGCTCGAGATGTAATTGACGGATCAAAAAACGGAAAAATACGGATACTTTATTTAACAAACTCTATCATATTCGGCAAAACGTGGTAAACGACCCCATTATTTAACCCGGTTGAAGATTCGAAAAGACATACTTCCGATTCTATTACACCGTGCTGGTTCAACTGCGGCCTTATAGGAAATCGCAGTGTAGCATATAAATATGTAATATTCAGCTTTCTGGCTTAGATATAATTAATTCTAAATTTTATTAGTAAATTTTATAGGTTTCGAGTTGTTTTATTAGTCACATAGTGATTTGTAGACTACAAAGTTTCAACTCCACTACTTCGCAGTCAACTTTTATGTGATTATTGCTATAATGTCCTCATTTCGTTTCGTATCCGAACTTATATGGTATGTATGTGATGGAATTCATTCATATTGCAGCACATGTCAGTACGTATTAACTAACTATCAGAACGAATAAACGGGCTCTTAACTTGCCGATATCATAAGTCATTACATTATCACTTGTTTGCTGAGTGCAGGAGGTAATATGATTAATAAAACCTGGCAGTCTTATGCTACTGTGCTCCTGTTAAAACGAAAATTGACACATGGTGGTTTGTTAAAAGAATAATTCATCATATCTGTGCTGTCAATGGCTTCATGGGTGTTTTCAAGTCTGTTTCCGCACTAATAGGCGCTTCAGACCGGGAGGAAAGGTATAAGGATAGGGATGGAAGGGATAGGGATCAAGATATCTGTCAATGGCTTAATAGAACAATCTTGTGTACACCCTTTTTCTAAGACTGTATATAACTAAGAACACCAGCAAGTATAGAGTAGCTATAGTTCATTTCACTAATACTTTCCTCAATATTGAAGCATTGGTACAAATCCTTATTTTTTATTTCCGTGACAATGGTTATCCATTGTCTACTAACTGCCCCCGAGTACCCAGAGGTTCCCCTGCTTTACTTTATTCTTTTTGCTGCCCCATCTTTTGGTAGAATAAAGAGAGAGGGCAATACACTACTTGGCTAAATTTGGAGCATATGTGCCATCGAATTTGTAAATCTTGAAATAGGTTCTGAAGTTGATTGAGAACATTCATTCTCCTTATCCTTGGTGGTATTGGTGTTCTGGTGATTGACCAAATCGCTAGTATGTGAAGGATTTAATCAGTTCATTCGTATATTGAATGGTTCAATGCAGTGCGAGAACATCTTTGTTAAGATCCCCGCCATTTAATTGTTAGTGATGACTTTAATAATCCCAAATCTTAAGTCTAGAAATGACGTTAATGTAACGCGAAAGTGTCAATCTATTGAGGAATACCGACTCCATTAAAATTATTTTGGATCAGATATTATTTTGAATTCCACTATTGAACTCCAATTTGGTGACGATCTTAATTAATCAATTCTTACTACAGAAGGAATTCACATTAATTGCCATGCGAAAAAATTCACCTGGATCGGGAATCGAACCACGAACCTTTGGCTTTCCGAGCCACTGCGCAGACCACTACTCTGCTCAGGATCCCTAATTCGCATGGCAATTTTACCGAGGTTTAGGTACTAGATATTGAGCCCTCGCGATCCATCAAGGATGGCAACGCAAGGGAGAAATGGCTTCATAGAAGCTACGACCAAAGGTGAACCCCATCCAGCGCTAAAGCCGCGCTTGGCGGTAAATGTAGGATATTCAACATCTAGTACCTTGAACCTAGGTAAAATGGCCATGTGAATTAGGGATCCTGGGTAGCGTAGTGGTCTGCGCAGTGGCCTGGAAAGCCAAAGGTTCGTGGTTCGATTCCCGAGCCAGGTGAATCTTTTCGTATGGCAATTAATGTGAATTTTAACGCCGTTACGCGGCAGGATTGAAATATCCTAGATTTACAGAAGGAATAGCCATTGCATGTAACCCTTATGAAGGGATTAGCTGATAGAAGAATTCAGTGGAGAACTGCGTCAAACCAATCAACTCAGGATTTCCGACTAATAATAACGATATCACGCTTGTCCATTTAAATCCATATTTTTATTAGCTGTATTTTCGGTTTATACTCTTGTCCTGCAGTGAACCAGACAGCCTAATCGTTTTAAATCTAGCGTGACGAAGGGTACTTAAAACTTAACGTGAAATTTATCAAGCCTCTTTTCAGCATCTATAAAAAATTCGACTATTGCAATCAAAATGAAAAAAAATCGAAATCGGCCCTTCAGTTCATTGACTTCATAGTCGCATATTGGCATGTTTGGAAGTATGAAAATGGTCCAAGTTCACGCATTAACTCTCCGGCCAGTATCACTCGAATTGGAGTGACCTTAGATTCTCATCGGGAAAAAAAATTATCAGCCACAAAACACGAATCATTTCCACTCTGAAACGATTTCAAGAAATAGTCACTTGAGTAAGATAAGTGAAATACGTATTTCAGAATTTTTGAAAATAACATTTTCCCCGATTCACGACTGTTGAATGCTGATTTCACGAAGAAAGTTAAAGATAAGGTTTACGTGACTTTCCGCGATAACACTTAATCCACAATAAAAATGACTGCCAAATATCAGCAGCTAGAGGTACAGTGATCACAAAATGAGTTAATGAGCTTCTACGTTATTAGGAGTTGCAGCGTTTTAAATTGGTACCCTTTTTTTTGCTATGAAAAATTTCCAGTCTCATAAAAAAGTTTAAATTTCGTCTTAAAAAAGATAACGTGGCACAAAATATTTAATTTTTTTAAGTATTACCAAACGTGAGTAAAGGAAATAACGCATTATAAAATCTATATCTTGTACAATTCTGTACCCACCCTAGTTCAAATGTCATGTTTCATACAGAGGCATATTATTAAGTTTGATCGTGATTGGTCTTTAGATTGATTTTTGATTGAATCGTGTTTGATTTTTTCCCAATGGTAAGGTGAGATACGTGACTCAAATGTGTGAAAGTAAAAATATCATACTTTATGAAGGTATTATATATCCTAGTATTACAATCTCTAAGTGATAGTTACACTAATTATATCTTTCTCTCAATACATGTGCAGCTCTTAATTTAAAACATTTAAGCTATTTTTTAAATGTTAGAAATTGGTCGATAGCCAATCTAGGAAACTTTTCTTGCGATATATTTTCATTAAATCAATAGCTTTTTCGCTTACAAGATGGAACAAAGCGTCATTTTGTACGTAAATTGTCCTGAACTCTTATGGGTTTTAAGAATCTTAGAATAGGTTTAGCACTTCCCGCTTAACCACTGTTTGAATGATATTTAAATGATAGTTTAAATGATATTCATCGTATGTCCCAATATTTCCATTATCAATGAAATTTTATCTTCTAGTGTAATAATTTTTCTTTGCCATTCTACATGATGACTCAAATATTTGCCTTATTTTCAGGTAAGAACATCAAAAGTCACCTGCTGAAATGGCTGAATCCATGTTAATCCCATTAATCCTAGGCGTTGGGGTAAGTTAACTCCATTTTGTTTATGTTTTAGTTTAAGAATTTTAGTGAAATCGAGGATTTTGAAAAGGTTTCATTCCAACACTGTATCACTAGCAGGTGCAGCATAATGAAGTTTTCAAACCAGTGCAGTTTTTCGAAATAAATTGCTTTCATCGTGGCATTTTGACAATTTAACCGCAAATCCCAGGTATCGACAGTAATTCTTATAATTCAAGAATATATTCTGAAATGAACTTTGAATTTGTTAAAAATGGCGTAAATGTTTTTAAACGATCTCTTGGTTGTAAAATGCAATAATTTTTTTTAATGGATTCCCTAAATTAACGAGAAAGGATAATAAACATCGATTAGCCAGTTTCAATCCCATTTCCGGGAATGAAGTAATTCATAAAGTGCCCAATATCCGCAAAACACAAACTAGGTTATTTCATATTATCACCCAACCTCATATTTTGCTATAAATAAATAGAGGAAAGAGCATCGCTAATACATCTATCGTGTGGAGGGAAAGCGAACGATTAACGCACAGGCAGAAACATGAATTCGAATAAACATATCTTTGATATTAACAGCACGAGTCCGCTTACTTTATGAATTTCACGAAGGTGTTTTATGGAATAGATTAAGAGGTGGAAGGTAAGATAAGAGAAGTGTGGAATAACCCTTAGTTGGGAAGTAAGATTGGTTAGATAACATTTTTGTGACAATGAGGTCTTTTTCGATGTGTTAACAGAAATACTGCGCCTAATTGTTTTGGCGTACTTAGTGTGAAACGTAGTTTAGTGGCGATTGCTAATGTCTTCAATTACACGGAAAAAAAACTTTTTGTCCTCCGTACAAAAACCCATTTGCTGACCCGGTCTTTGTCCTAAAAGCAAAAGCATACGTCACTCTAGCAAACCAATCGTTGGAATAACAAATGCTCAATGGTGGCTGGAGCAAATGGCATTTGTTCCCCTGCGTTTGTCACGACATGCGTCTGCTAGGCGAGCAATGATCTTGCCAGCGGAAACTCTGAACAAAACAGTTTTGCTGTGTGTTGTGGGTGAAAGAAAATGGCTGAATTTCTGCAGAACTGTTGAAATTAATTCTTAGAGATTTCTTAGTTTGTAATGAAAGTGCATCAGAGCGAGATGAGCATACATGATTATTAACAAATCTTTCCGGAGTTTTTGCCTACATATAGTTCGTTACCGTTTACTTAGGAACGTGTCTATGGAAAATAATATAGTGTTCTACCGAATATGCGTTCCTGAGGTAATGCAAGAAGATCTTCCAAACGGGTGAAAAAAACATTCAGCTCCGTAAGTTACAGTGCATATATCTATTCTATAGAAAATAGATTTATGGTGAGTGCTCGGACTTCCTTTAAGAATCTTTAAAGGGAGTATAAGAAGAGGAATTAAGAGTCTTACGTTAGTGATCATTGGATGAATTTATTTCATTTGTTATATTTTAGTTTCATTTCAAGATTTTTAATAACAGTTTTATTTCTTCAACTGCCATTATTTCTACCACTGTTCCGCAGTGGTAAGAACACACTACTTATTCTGATCACGAATGTGACTTTATAACGTGTTGAACAATGGCTTATGACTAGGAGTGGGCCTAATGTGTTCATTCATATTTATTTGGGTACACAAATCAAAGGCGGACATCTGACGGATACAAAAGTTCTGGAATGATTACGACAGTCCGAATGAATTTAAGGGCGACTGCTTCAGATTCTCGAGAAACGCTCGAATGCCTGGTTGGAAATTGCTGACTGCGAGAATCATCATGAGTACCTACTCAAACGATTGCATCTCAGAGACCAGTGGCATCCGTATATACTAGGCACATAGATAAGCGTCTTTATTGGGGCGAGATTGAGACTAAAATGTCCCCTCTTCCATCTAACCCCTCGTCATTGCACGAAATATAGCATATACATGCATACACACGTTGTCATAAGTACTCAAAAAATATATAAAATTACAATAGAACAATAATTAAAATTACAATGAGGAAAAAATAAGTAAGATAATATGACAATGAAAAAAAATTAAAATAGTTATACAATATGAAAAATATGAATATAAGGTTTCGACTAGGAAAACCATGTAAAATCAACAATATGCAAAAGATTACATTAAAGGTATGTGTAAAAGATATATACAGTAGGGGGAAAAACGTGAGGATATTAGCTGATGTCCAACACGGAAAAAAACACACTGTAGGAAAACACCCACACATGAAGGGGGGCGTGAAAAACCTACGAAAATCCTACTGAGAGATGGCTAATGTGATTTAAATTCAGAACAAAATTACTGCATAAATGACAGTTGAAAATGTGGTGAGATTATCTTGCGTGTATTTGGAATGGTGCATTTTTATTTGGCCAATATGATACGTGTTACTGTGCTGGGATTACACATTGTATGTTGTCTGCATGTTGAGCTTGGAGAAGAATTTTATGTAGTGACTTCTTGAACTTAGTGAGCTATGGTGAGTTTCTCATGGCATTGTCAAGGTTATTCCATTCCAGCAGTTACTGTATATGATTTATTGAATATGACGGTTCGGTGGTGAGGTATCACATGTTTTTGATTCCCACTTGTTTTGGATCCATGAACTGTGCTGAGTTTTTGAAAGTCGTCCGTAAAGTACTTCGGCATTTTGGTGTGTAAAACTTGATGCAGAAAGGATAGCGTATGAAAAAGACGTCGAGAACTGGGTTTACAGGAGAACTGGGAGACTATTTATGAAATTTATAGTGTGATCAGTTATTTGTATATTGAAGATGAATCGGATGCAGGCATTGAAAGAGCGTTGAAGTTTTAATGAAAGCTCCTGAGATAGATCTTGAACGTAGTGTATGAGGAAAAAATAAGCTAGAAAATATGACAATTAAAAAAAATTTATATAGTTATAAAATATGAAAAATCACTATCAATATAGTTATATAATATGAAATACTGTATCAGCGTAGTCAAAGTGGGGTAGAATTAAGGCGGGAACTAGTTGTTTTTTTTTAGAGAGGCAGGGATGAAGTGCCACAATCTGAGAAGAAAGAGGATGGTGATCACGCTTCAAGGGTTGTGCGAAAGCTAGAGTTGGGATGGAAGCATCGCTATTTATCCAGACGCTCCTATAAATTATTTATTTATTCCTTGCATAAGCATGTATACAGAGAAAAATATCTTTGAACAAATTTATTTGATAGAATCGAGAAATACAAAGATCCTCTTAGGATAGCAGTCTATTTGGGGAAACGATTTATAGTACTTCTTAAAAACAACATAAAAGATAACAACAAGAAACAGACGATGCTTTGCAAATTGTGCTCTTACTATGAGAATTGATGCTAGATACAATAGTTATAATATTGAATAAACAATAACGACATAATATATAAAAAAACAATAGAAAATATTTCAATTACCATTACTTAATGCTAACAAAAGAGAAATATTAACTCATTCCTTTAAACCAAAATCTCCACGTCTTAGTTCTCCAACTACCATCCGTTTACATTTTTAAAAAAGTTCCTTCTTTATCAACCTTAGTGATAATAATACATAGGTACTCTAATAATTTGGGGCCAAGATAAAGAAATGTTCGCCGAAATTTTTAACGCTGTAGAGTAGTCATTCGAGTCTCTTCTCCGTCGGGTTGTCCTACTAATTCAATCACATTTAGCCAAGCTCATATGTGTCACTCTACCGAGAGGAAACTTATTGGGCTTGAAAAATGTTAGTTTCATCTATATGTACATCTTATATAATACCCTGCAAGCCACCATAAAGGTCTGTGGCAAGGGGTGAATACTCACCAAACATGCACTACGTATCATGCACAAAAAAGGATTAGTATTTATATACTTTTCTAAACTTCACTACTTAAAAAAAGATAAAAATAGCAAATAAAACATGCAAAACATGCCGTTAGTTGGGTTGGCTTCAAGTTCTTATACCAACATGCAGCTACCGATGTTATCCATTGATACACTCGTATTGGATATATTTACCGTTTTACCGTTATTCATATCCCTAATGGTATGAGGAAAAAAGAACATCTTGAATCTGTCAGTTTGGCAATCAATTTCTCTAATTTTGTGAGTATGATCCAGTCCACCATAGTAAGTTGGGGTTCGCAAAATATTTTTAACATTATCACTGAAAATATGGTCTTGGAATTTGTTTAAGAGATTAAGTCTAAATTTCAACCTGCGATCTGACAATGATTCCCAATTTAAGTCATTTAACAGACTGGTTACGCTTATAAGGTTATCGTACCGTCCCTTTACAAATCTTGCCGATCTCGATTCCATGAACTTCACTCTCGCCCGAAGCTATGGCAGTTGATACCGGACCATTCCTCTGGATCTTCTGGATCTGGATGGTTATAATAAAGTTGATATGCAACACTTTTCATTACATTATATCACTCACTCACTCAGTGATTCAACCCGAAGGTTGGTTTTGATAGGTGAGAGTAGAGCTCACCCCGTACTAAGCCAATGGCGTGTGAAATTCGCACATTCAGAGTAGGGGGGCCAGTTCCTTTCCCTGGGTCACCTGCGATTTCCTACGAAGTTCTGACACGCAGTTTTGGCACGGCTCTTGCCCGGGATATGAACCCGGGACCCTCAGGTCAGTAGCTCAGTACTCTACTCACTAGGCCACCCACTAGACCCCCCAAGATGCTATGCAATTCAACGTGAGTTTTTCGTTTGTCATCCTTAACAATTTCAAATCTAGGTCTTCCTGTCCTAGTGACGGAAAAATGTCGGTCAAAATCGATTTTTCGATCAATCGATTTTAAATCGAAATGAAAAGCTCGACTTTTCAGTAAAAATCGAAACCAAAAGATCAATTAATAGAAAAAATCTACGGTTCATTTTTGAAAAAAATGCAGTTGGTACAAAAACATGTTTATAATTCATTTGAAAAACGCTCATAATAAATATTTGAATAATACAAAAAATCCCTAAAAATGTACTTAGAAAGCATTCTTGAATTATTAGTCGTAAAAATTTACAATTCAATTTAATGTGGATCACCGCTTGGAGCCATTCGGCTTCACTAAAATTTTTAAGATAGATCAACTGATTCAGATGCTTTCTTGATGATCTAGGGCGTGCCTATCCAATTTTACCAGCCTTAGAGAAAAGTCTTTCACATGGGACGGATGACGTTATCATACTCAGCACTCTGATCGCGAAACGGTACGTGTTGGGTATACACCCTTTATCTCCTCCCAGACTTTCAGAGGATTGGGGTTGACTTTCCTATCGACGGGTGGCCTGTTGAGGTATTGCCTAACATCTACTGGCATCTACTTCTAACAAGAAGTGACCTCAGTGGCAGTTCATCGAGGACCCCTACTGACTACTACGCGCTGCTGAGATCAAACGAAATGGTAAAGATCGAAGTTGAAAAATCGAGTTTGGATCGAAACTCGAAGATCACGGCTCGATCTCGATTTCCTCGATCTTTGACTATGAAAACTCGATTTTCGATTTTAATCGAAATCGATTTTTCCATCACTATCCTGTCACTGCCCTTTTACGGTCATGCGCGGCCGAATCGATCGAAGAAGGAATTCGGAAGATGGGATTCCACTCGATCCATGCGATTTCCTCCAGATTTCTTTCCCTGCTGACGGGTGGCGCGCACGTCCCTAGTGCGTTCCCCCTCCTACACACACACACACGTACCACGATTGCCAGGAAATCTGGGATCTCAGTCCTCTGGAAACGTGAGGAGCCCCAGAGCGCTGGATTAAACTTCGATTCTGTGGTTCCCGGACCCATCTGAGTGGGAGGCCTCGCGGTCAGGGCTCCCAAGAAGGACGCCCGCCCTCCAGGATGCACGGATTCGAATTGCACGGCCCGCAAACGGTGTCACGTAACATGCACCTGGAAGAGCATCAGCAGTCAATTAATCAGTAGCAAGAGAAATGTAAAAAAAATTTTTGTGTAAAAAATAAGACAAACTTGAAAAATGTATTAGTATCCACAAAATATCTAACCACATCTACATCTACACAATGCCCTGCAAGCCACCTCAAAGGTGTGTGGCAGGGGATGAATTCTTACCAAACATGCGCTACATATCATGCATTTAAAAGGATTAGCATTAATATATTAGTCTAGGCTGAAATATTTAAATGTGTGCTACTATAGGCAAGCTTCGCTGCCGTATAGTAGCACACTCCAGATACATGTTCTGATGAAAGTTTTTCTCAATTCCACGCTTTTATTTACAGCTTTAAGCAGGATATTCTTTTGTCTAATTTGTATTCGATTAAATAGCTTGCTGGCTAATGTGAGGAATTACGATCTTCACGAATCTATTATATTTAATAGGAGTCTATTCAAGCATTTCATGGTCTGGCCTCTTCTGTATTCAAGGAGAAGGAAAATGAGCACAGCTCACCTGATCTGGAAAATACAAGTGGAATCTTGTTGGAAAAACGTTTATCTAAACCTTTGCTCAACTTATATTTCCACCATTTCAGGGAAGATCGAACGAATCTTTCGTCGCTTCGATATTGAAACGATCCACCTACCTCAATCTAAGATTAGGGACTGGTTGGTGAAAGCCAAGGATCCCATTGGGCTGAAGACTCCAGGGGTGTACAAAATTCCCTGCGAATGTGGTATGGTGTATGTGGGAGAGACCGGTCGTACCATCGAGCAAAGGTTAAAGGAACACCGAAGACACTTCCGACTAGCCCAAATGGAGAAATCAGCTGTTGCGGAGCACAGCATAAAAAGAGACCACGCAATACAGTGGGATAAGGCAAAATTACTTTGCCGATCACATTTCTATTGGGACCGACTCACCAAGGAGGCCATCGAGATCCGTCTCGAAAATAGTAACATAAATAGAGACACTGGTTTCAACCTCAGTAACACCTGGAGGCCAGTAATAAATTGCATCCGAGAGATGAGGAAGGGCGGCGAATATTCAAGGAGGCCAACAATCGGGCCCGTTAAATTTAAACCGACCAATCAGGAGACACCTGACCCGGGCGAAAGATATATATATATATATATATATATATATATATATATATATATATATATATATATAACCGCAATAATCTCAGAAGCCCTGAAGATGAAGAGCGAGTCGTTCTTTGAAACGTTGGCAGTATTGGAGCCTATTAACCCGAGAAACATTTCTTCCTTGCTCAACTGTTCTCCACAGAAATATGCTGTCCGGATAACCCCAAGCGTTTCGGGGATGAATCTTGTGCCTGTGATCCTAAAGGATAATAATTTAGAGCCGTGGGAAGGACCCTTTATCATCACATCCCTCCACTTATTTTTTTAAACCATGGAGAAACATTTCCTGCCTCCCTGGGATCGCTTCGCGCCGATGCGCAGAAGGCAGATATCCGTGCGGCCAACTAAGACAAATGGCGTTTTAATGTGGGGAGGTCATCGCCGTGAAGCAATCAATCAATTATGGACACAATCCGGCCGTCCAGAGTACACCGATATGCTGCTCTTCGCCGATAACCATCCGCCAACAACCCTCTCCCTAGGACGTCCGTCCCATTTGGAAGGCCGCCCTCCCTTCCCCTCCCAATCCTCCCCCACACCATTATTGAGGGCCATCGCCGACAGGCAGTGCGGTTCTCGGTCCAGCTTGAATGATGGAGACCAGTACTCCCGGCGCTGTGACAAATGGTCCCCTTCATCAATGGCCGACCGAGATGAAGTCAACAGGACTCCACACCCTAATCCTACGTCTCTTCCAGCCTCCTATAATACCCCAAGATAACGAATCCTTTTTTTTTATTTTGGATAAGCGTCCCCGTAGTGGCTCGTGAAAATATGATCGATAAAACACATTAACACCAAGTTTTTTTATTGGGGCATGTCGTAAATGGATAAACGGCTAATTTTCCTGAGCAATAATCATTTTCTCTCTACGCATGACTGGTAATTTTGCTTTTTAAACATCATTTTTATATTCTTTTTGTTCTATATTTAGAGTCCTTTTTTCTCTTCTTTATTGCAAAATAAATCCCAATTTTCATGTATAGTAATAAAAAACTACACAGCTAAAAAAACGTGACTCTGAATAGCACTTCATGTTTCTGCCTAAATACGTACCAAGAGATACAAAAATTCATCTCAAACTCGCTTACGTCATGCCATTTCAATGACGAGCAAGTTACTTCTGTACTCCAAAGTTGGCTTTATCCCTGCGGTCCTGGCTTTCAGTGCTTCGGAGAACGAATAAATTCGGCAGCGGTTTCTGTACCTGCTGTCCGCGCCCAAATCTTGCACACTCGAGTTTAAATCTCAATAACTCCGAAACCGTTCATCGGATTTTCACGTTATTTACATAGTTATTTAGATAATTTTGTTGTTTGTTGACTGAAAAAATAAAGCGCGGATTAAGCGCAGCGTTGCCGGCGGAGTGTCCTGCTCTGGGCTCGCGCATTTATTCAAGAAACATAAAATTCGATATAAAATAAGATGCTAACTTCAGCTAATTGATAATATCTGATTCGTTCTGGAAATTTAAAGAGGAAGATGACAGTTTTAGTATCGTGGCGCCGTGATGCATAGTTGCCGAGAAAAAGTGCGGTTATAAATGGAATAGCATACCAATAAGTACTAAAGTTAAAACCTTGAAACTTCGCAGACGTAGTAATAAAGATATAATTCACCTTGTATTAATAATTTGTTTTAGCCAAACGCTTTCCTTGGAAGTTATTAGACGTCAAAGTGACGCATGGCGCCGTAGCACTAAAAAATGGGCCCTTTTTTTACTCTAACGTAAGAAACAGGTCCAAAATTTGTTTTGCAAATTATTCTAACAATGTAGTCAGTCGACAGAAAAATTATCTAAATAACTGTGTAAATAACGTGAAAATCCGATGAACGGTTTCGGAGTTATTTAAGTTTAAACTCGGGTGTGCAAGATTTTGCCGCGGACAGAATTTCCCCTAGAATTATTCTAAAGAATAATACAACCTCAAAAATATACGAATGGCAAGTACACGATTCATCGGTCAGAAAAATGAGGAAGTTTTAAGAGGATATCAAATCAATTCCTATAGATGCACGGTAGTAGGTAGTATACTCCTACTTATTGAGGAATTGACCTCGCACATATCTAATTACTCGTCAATTGAACGCCACCAGTAATTTTATCAATGTTGTCATGAAACATTTGGCCTGTGTACAAAGCTGCTCTCTTGCCAAGAGTTTGAAATAAGCACAGGTAATGTATTTATTCGAATGCACGAGCAATGAAGATATACTTGTTTCAACTTCCTCCCCATCCAATGAAATATTTCCCTTTGCATCCCATAAGAATTAAAGTTGAACCTCGAAATGGGCTAATGACGGAAAATGTTGAGAATGGGCATTTTTTGTAATTTTTCATGTACAAGTAGAGACCAATATTTTTGAGCGAGCCATTTCAGGAAATTATGATGTAGCACGATGTTTCCAAGAAAAAAAACTGCCCTTTTGCACAAATGGCTTGAAAGAAATTCATTTTTTATGTATACCGGAAATTTAAAAAAAATCCGAACTCCACCCTTTTCAAAATTCAGGATTAAATTATTTGCAGATAATTTCTCTGCCCCATGATTTCAGTTTCGTGCAGCAGATATGGACGCATAGACATACTCAACAGTCCCTTCTTACATTTAACTCTCCGTCAGTTCATGAGCATGATCTGCATGACAAACACTTTTTTATGACTGAAAAATTTCATTGTTCTACTAGTGTATTTTTCAAAGGCCTGAAAGAGCAGACAAGGTCTTTCTGACTATGGGGCTCATTGACGAATAATAAATACACAAGACACTCGTGCCTTAGGCGTGGCAAATCCGATCTGTGATTTGCTGCGTTGTCATCATGTATTCGGTGCTGTATTCATTCAGTAAAAATCAGCAATTCAGGGAAATACGTCAGGTTTGGTGATGTCCATCACTGAAAAAAACTCGTTGTTTGGGGGGATGGTATGAACCTGCATCAACCTAATAAGGGACGACTAATTTGGTTTATGAAAAAAATGTCCATGAAAGTTGATTATCAGTGATATCCAAGGGGAAATTAACATATATGATATAAGATAGCCTGCCTAAATATTGCTAAAATTTTGGCGTACCTATTTTCCCGTCAAACGGCAATAGTCTTTGCATCCATACCATATCCGTATCAGCAGCCATTTTGATTGTTGCACCCGTGACTAACTGCATAGTCATCATGCAGTAGGTGCTTCGATTGGTTAAGTGAAAATCACGTACCTGCACGAAAGGTCGCAGTGCGCAAATTTCGATTGTCTCCGTTGCCACAACAAGTCACAGCTCTGGTGGAGATTGGCGCTTCGCAAATCGGAAAAATTTTGCTGCTTCTACAGCTGCATTTAGCACATCCAACAAGTCAAGTACAGCAATCAACATTTGCTCTCGTAACAAGCAAATCGCCTTCAGCTGAATCAACAAACGAATCCAGCTTCTGCAACATGGTGTAGGGAATCTTAACGAAGGTTGCTTCACCCGAGATGATTCGATGCATTAGCAGCCGAAACGGGAAGGGATGTGGGTGGTTAGTTTGGGGAAGTGAGTAAGTGATTTGGCCGGCTGGTTGCCTTGCATATGGTAGCATAGAGGAGGAGGGGAGGTGGGAGAAAAGGGGAGGGGATGGGAAGGGGTATTGCTTCCCCCCATCTCCCGTCCGGAGGCCTCGATTTATGACACATTGGGGTCGATCCAAGCATTTGCAGGGTCATCGGAGTCAATCTCCAATCTTGGTTCATTGATATTGGATGTTGGCCACGCCGGAGGCGATACAGTGACGCACTGCTTCAAGACATCACGGGTGATTGAATATTTTGCAGAAGAAGAGCAGTAAGGTGATTGGTTTAGTTTTGATGCTGTTCCTGCTAAAAGAATGAGGTTGGGGATCACTATCAGATGTACTAAATCAGTTCGGCCAGTAGATGGATTAAATTCTTCTACAAGTACTACATGAGGAGGATTGCTTTTCTGAAGATAACAAAAGAATTATAAAAACTCCTTAGATAATAAGGAAAAATTTAGAGAATTGCCAATATCATTTCAAGGATTCAATGAAGGAACTTAAAAATCGCGACAGAAAAATAATCATTTGTAGTTTTTCACTTCTTAAAATTCGGAAAATGCAAAGGATTATTTTTATATTGCGGTGAAAATTAGAGACGGCGTAGAAAATAGCGAGACGGAGTATTTTCAAATGCTTTTTTATGCCACAGGTGGGGAGACAATCATGAATGCGATCCCGGTTGCCAGAGAGAAAAATTAAGGTAGTGCAGTGACAAGGTTATTTGTCTGCATTTGAATTTTAATTTCTAACAGTAACGCCCTCTTTCTACTAACTATTTATTTCTTGCTTCGTCCATAGTTAGTTACTCGGCTTCCTATAGGTAACAGAACTCTTTCACCTCTTCAAGTTTTTGTTTTCCTAGTTTGACATTGGTTTTGGCCTCTTCTTTCTTGCTGCACACCAATATCTTAGTCTTCTTCTTATTTATCTTCAGTTGATATCTGGCTAATGTACTTTCCATGGTTACTAGAATCTTGTTCAGATCCCTTTCTGTCTCTGCTATGAGTGCTGTGTCATCGCTGAATCACAGCATGCTTATTTTTTCTCCGTGGATAGTCATTCCAGAAGACTTCTCTTCGATTTCATTGATGGCTCTCTCGATGTAAACATAAAAAATTACGGGACACAGTGCGCAGCCTTGTCGCATTGCCTTCCTTATTCTTGCCTCTTCACAGCTGGGTCGCAGCATGAATCGCATATAAACATGAATGATATTTAGGAATTTATACTTTTGCTCTTATGTCAAATGATAGTGAGTAACAACATTTTTGCACGTAGTACGTGCGTACATGAAACGGGAGACAGATTGGATAGTCTTTCAAATCTCTTCGCTGACATGATATCTGAAATTTGAAGGCTTCAAAGTCTAAGTCATTTAATGCAAATTTTGTTTTTTTTTCATGTACATGTCGTTCGCTACCAAAATATTCGAATGTATAGGAATGAGATATAACAATTATTTGTCTCATTCCTATGCATTCATTACCGAAATTGCCAGCGGTCTTACGGAAGCAATTAATTTACCGAAGGCCTAATTAATCTTAATGGTAGTTTCAAAGTTTTATAGAGTATGAACGTGGTTAAGAATTTTAATTTCAGGTAAAAGGAAATAAACGCTTGCTAAATTTTCAGAATCAAAGTTATTATACTGATGAATAGCATTTTATGATTTTTTTAAGGGACCAAAACATGTCCAAGCATACTAGGCACGAGTTTGTAGCTCGTGTGTTGAACTTTGAAATAAAATAATTATTATTCAAAATCCCCGTCGTCATCCTATTGCAATGAACGAGTAACAAAAACATCAAATAGTTCTCCATCGGGCCTCTGGAACAGTCGATTCCGTTTCACCACGGGAATGCATTAATTTAAAGCTCAAATGTTTCAATAGCTGACCAAATATATATGTGCGTAGTGATTAAATACGAGTAAAACAACTTTTGTCCAATTCTTTAATTTGATAAATGGTGGGTACGCCATGGTTTGTAAAAATCCAGTCAGTGGTTGTCAATCAGTTTTAATCATTTGCACCCTCCTCGGTGGATGCTAAAGGGGGCATCGTGTCAGCGCAAATTATCTTTACCTTTATGCAATTCTTTTGTTTCCTCTCAAGAAGTGTATGTATGCCGTTGAGAGGAAGTAAAGCGAGGCTGGCTTGTTCACATGCTATTTCATTTCTATAGTTACACTCTTAAAATTAATATCTTCAGCACAATAGATTGAACAACAGGAATCTAAATTGTCTTTTTAAATTTAAATATATTTAATTTAGCAATAAATTTTACAAATAAATCAAATTAAGCACTACAATGCACTAAAAGAGCGTCAATAGTTGTTGAGCAAACTTTCAGTCATTGTAAAAACGTTATTCTTTTCTGTAGTCATTTGAAGTGGATAGAAAATGTAAAATATAAACCTACCATACTCTTTGTGCGACTGTTTACATTTCAATAACCTTACTAACTTACCATATAACGATGGAATTAAAATTTGTTTCAAATTTTTGGAAATGTAGTCCAACTTCAAAGTTTATTTTAAATTTACCTCAATATTAAAACTGCTATCTACATTTGACTACAACTTAATTGACCTTACAAATGTACTGCTAATTTTTATGGTTGTTGATACTATTATTATAGCTTTATACGCACATAGGGGGTCATCGAGACCTCTACGCTCATCGTGGCATACGCTCATAAATGGGTGGTATCTCCGTGGCAAACGCTTCGGAATACTAACTCATGGTCCCAGGTTTGAGTCCAGAAGAGCCTTCGGAGGCGTTCGTCAGTCCAAAACTGTATGATTTTTTTCTAAGGGCACCAAGTTTTGTTTGGGAATACGCATACCATACAGGGTAAGAAACTGTCTTCTGTTAACTCCTCCCTCTGCTTCCTGAAGGAAAGTGTGAAGCGCTTTACTTCTTGCCTTCTCTACTTTAATAAATAAAAATGACTTTCATTTTTTTATTCAACCTCGTTGTATTTTTATATGCATATTCAACCGAATAGATTCAACTGCAGGAAATCCCGCATTCATCCCAAAGATTCGTGGGAATCGCCCATGCACGGCCTCATGCACCCGCTTGCTCTTTTAGTCTGGCCTTTGCACTCTCGTAATCAGCCTCTCCTCTGTTACCACGTTTACTTTACTAGCTTTTTACGATGGTGAGGCTTACTTACATGGTTGGAAATGACGTTGGCGTTTACTCGGAACCGAAATCGCAATTTTGTACACGAAATCGTTAGATGGAAACGAAAAATGAATCATAGTGAAAAATTAATCTTCCTACCCCACTCAATCACTCATGAATAAAAAATTAAAATAACCAAAAGGTGACGCCCACCGAAAAAGCTGCTGTGATAACAATGACGTCATTTTCCTCCCGTCCTTGACTGCTATAAGGGGAAGGGAGTGGGGGGGGGGGGTTTCTCGGAAGGTTTGCTCGCACAGATCCTGTCGCAACTGATCCCATTGGCAAATTCAGCTCTGTACCCCCATTGCGATAAGGCAAAGTAGCTTCGCGGGCGCAGTTGTGATTTGACGAAATACGTCAGAGGTTGCACCACGCCCACTTTTCCGAAAGGGTTAAAAACATCAGTTTTTCACCACTTATAACTCGAGAAATAATTGACGGATCAAAAACGGAAATATATGGGACTTTTTGTTTTACAAACTCTATCAGATTCGGCAATAAAAAAATATGGTAAAGGACCCCAGTGGCCGTGTGAACGCAAGTTGCCTCTAACCCTGGTAAACTTTTCTATCTCGAATGAGTAACTATGATTGGCGCTAGTTACTGGTATTTTAAGGGCGTGTGAACGCAAGTAATAGTAGAAAGAAGGTTTGTTTTGAAAATGGAAGTGGAAATGGACGTAGAGTGTTTGAAGACGAAGAGACCGGATCGCACTATATGGATCGGAAATGATACTTAATTACAAGGATTAAGAATCCAACAAGGAGTAATTACTTAAATTTAATCACACTTTGATTATATTTAAGTAATTATATGACCACGTTCCACTGATTCGGTTGTGCAATAATGGTGTTAAGTAGTTTGCTTTTCCCCTGAATCCTGAGTACGTACGCTAATATCTATATGTTTTATGTGTTTACCTTGCCGTGCAGAAAATATACATATAGAAATTAAATAACTTAGAAGTTGCAAACATTCGCAGGAAATTCGACTCGAGTTATTTTTTACGTACTCGCTCCTAATGACGGCGTAAAGAGTGTTTTCAGCATTATGCCCTTGAATAGCTCCTTTCACAAACAGCATAATATGGTAAACTTTGGATACCGGATTCAAAAATACTCAATTTTGATAAGACTAACAAATTCATTATGTATACTTGTATGTATTCCATTTGGATGCATGAACTTGTCTACAAAATGGGTTAACATGAGCGATAACTTATTGAGTGGTGAACAATTAATCATTTCATAGCATGGCGTTCCATGGTTGACTGCCTTTCCTGGTGCATGATTCCCGTATATAAGCTAAACGAATAAAAATACAGGAAAAGAAATGTTTATAATTTTTAAGTGCAAAGACGTTAGTTGAAATATGCGAGGAAAAAGAGGTAAAGGTTGCATGTCTTAAATGTCTGGAAATTAAACTCACAGAGGGCGTTCATCGTTGTACAAACTTTACATACTTTTAGTTTGGAGCTATTCAAAGCAAATGCAATCGCATCCAATTTTATATTTTAAACTTAAGTTCAGCGAAGTAACACAGAATCCATTGAGTAGTATCTCGGAGATACGACCCACTGTCAATCATGTGGGACTAATTTAAGAAGAATATTTTGGTTGATTTATAAAAAGGGATCTTGGAAACTGCATTGATAAAGTTCGATAAAATCTATCTATGTATCTATCTACACGATAAACCCTCAAGCCACCGCGAGGGTGTGTGGCAGGGGGTGAAGATCACCAAGCGTGCACTACCGACATGCAAACAAGCAACTATAGGGTATCATGCATCTAGATTGTTAGTGTCTATATTATTTAAGGGATTAATACATTAATCATGCACTACAGACTACTCTAAAATATTTCCCTTATCTATCCCTTTGCTATGCTGCCTATTCTATTCTCTTATAGTACGGGGGAAAATGCCATTTTGGATCTATCAGTACGGCAATTTATCTCTAATCTTATTCATCTGGTCGAATCTAGCATAATACACTGGTGTTTTAATATGTGCTTAACATCTTCAGTAAAGCTATCCAATTGAAATTTCTCTGATAGATTTAATCTCTACTTTAATTGAAATGTCTTCAATAGATTTAACTGTATTTCAATCTACGCTCTGGTAATGATTCCCACCACAATTCTTGTATTTATTTTGAAACACTACTCAACCAATCGTAGCACCTTTTAACGAACCTATTTGCTCTACGCTGTACACTGTCTAGTTCTCTGATCAAACCTAATTCATTAGGATCCCACACACTGGCTGCATACTCAAGGTGGTGCCTAACTAGTGAGAAGTAACATCGCTCTTTTGTCTACTAATCACATTTCCCAAGTACTCTTTTTATATATCCTAGCTTTCTCTTCGCTCGGCCGCATATTTCCCGGATGTGTCTACCCCACGATAAATCTTTAGTGATTGTTACACCTAAATATCTTATGGTTTCAACGCTCTCGATCTTCGTGTTACTAATTTTATAGGATCGCTCTATCGAATTATTCCTACACCTAAAATTGATAGCTACACACTTTTTAAGTTTAAGCTCTAACTGCCATTATCGCACCACTCATGAATTGCATATAAATTCTTGCTAAGCAATTTCTGGTCTTCTTCTTTAGATATAATCCTATACACTACCACATTGTCTGTAAAAAGTCTAAGGTTACTACTAACTACGGTATCTAAATCGTTTATGTATAAAAGAAGTAGAAGCGGACCTAAAATGATACTTTGGGGAACTCCCGATGTGACTTTGATTGTGTCCGACATGATACCATCTATGACAACCCTCTGCTCTCGCCCACCTAAGAATTCTTTTACCCAACATAAACTGTCTTTATTTATACCAAAACTCTCTAGCTTCAAGATAAATTTATCATGAGGAACTTTGTTGAATGAATATTTTAAATCTAAAAATATCACATCAACTTCAATACGTTTTTCGCCGTAGACTAAAATAGCTGCTTCTAATTTGCACATAAGTTATAATACGTTTCCAATTTTTGGAATCTTTGCAAGACAAAGTCCTTTCGCTACCCTGCCCTCCATTGTTATTTTGACTTTATTTTACTCTCCGATAGATGTCACTAGAGTCCTTACGATGGTTCTGTGTAGGCCGTGTGGACGCAGGTTGGTTTTAGCCACTATTCTTAACCATGATTCTACCCTAGTAATGTAAACGGTCCATGTGGGACCGATGCGGACGCTGTGATAATTGAAAGGCGACGCCGAGCGGGAAGCTTTGGTATCGAGGGCGGCGTCTTCACCCCCTTCCACCCCCGCATGCATTATCCCATCCCACTCTCCGCGAACGCTCGAGGTTTCGCCGAGGCGAGGCCGAGAGTCTGAGGGAGGCTTTTAGCCGTGAGAGAGAGAGAGAGAGGACAGCCATGAAGAGAGACATCCTCGTGGGAGAGATTGCAACCCTCTTGTGAAAGGGTTTCCGAATGCCCGAGGGGGGGACTGCAGTGGTGAAAGGCAAAGGGAGTCGCTAATGGAAGGATTAACGTGGATATAGCGGTAATCGTACAGGTCGCTGAGCGTAAAATGCATCAAGAATGTTGAAAAATACCAGAAATATATTCCATAAATTGAAACTAATTACCTTGATAACTGGTGGTTTCAGGCGTAAACTTTATGGAACCAATTCATGATTGAAATAAGAGCTAAACTTTTTCGTTCCACATAAATTTATTTAGCGAAAGACCCGTATTTCGACGTCCAACGTCATCTGATGATGAATAAATTCGGCCGACTGATGAAATCCACCAGTTTTTTCGCAATGGGTAGGTCGCTAAAATAATGTGTTGTGATAGAAACACACTATTTTCCCTTCGATGTACACTCATACTGAATCGAAATACGGGTCGTTCGTAAATAAATTTTTGTGGAGCTTGAAAATTATGTTTTAATTTCAATGACATCAATTATACGATACCGTACATGCCATAATGGAAATTATACCATTGTTTTATATTTTATTTTTCTCTTAATTAAAGCGTGTGTTATGGCTTAGCAAAACAAAGAATGTCATGGTTAATATTAATAGCTTTTGGCGCAGTATTTGAAATTAAGGTGAAAGTTTATATTTAAAAATATGATTTTTTGTACCTTTGAGTGAGTGAGATGCCATGACATTTGTTAGTGGTCAATCTAATAATATGATATGCAATAGTGTACGTTTGAGACAAAATATATACATTTTTTTATCGGATTTTAACGAAAGCTATCCCATATGCCCTGCTGAGAACCCTGAACGGACAAATTAACCGGCCACATCCTAATATACGTTGGCCTAATGAAGACAATTTTCGAATAAAAAGTGAACGGGGAGAATGGAATAGGCAGGCCTCGTGTTAGATGCATATAACAGGTTGTGAAGAGTGCAAAAGAGAAGGATTACGTTAATATTAAGAGTAGGGATGGGACGGTTCGGTTCTTCGGTTCTCGGTTCCACCGGTTCTTGAGCTTAGAACCGGAACCGAAACCGAGGCCAAAAATAATCGGTACCGAAATAATTGGCGCGAAAACCAGTTTGAAACATACTCACACTCCGAAAGTGGAGGCTTCACATTAAAACCTGGTGAAATAGTGTACTTAGATGCTTCAAAGTCGCGAAATATTCTAATTCAGTCGTTAAAATGACTGTACACAAAAATATAATGAAGTATTCTTTTTCAATCAGTATGTCTCTGAAAATGATTATTGTTTACCTTATCTTACCATTGAGCAATGGAAAGTAAGTGGTAAATTAAGAACCGGAACTGAGAATCGGATCCGAGAACCGAAGTTAAGAACCGAACCGGAACCGAAAAAAAGTGGAACCGACCCATCCCTAATTGAGAGGTTGGCCGATACAAGATTCCAGTGGATAGCATCCTCAAACCAATCTTAGGATTGTTGGCCGATCTTGATGATGACCTCATGCACCATAAGGTTACGTGTTAAAAAAAATGTCAAATGTCAAATCAAATCGGTAAAATGTATTTTTTTTGCCTTTTTACCCATAGCTATGATTACTAAGGATACGTAGACAAGTCTCACGCAAATCTATTCATAGACAGATATCGCTCCAGCCACGTTAAGGAGATTTTGGCGCCCAAAACCGCCTACATCCGGTGCATACCTATCACCCAATACACCGCATGTCAAAATTTGTATCCATGAGGGTTTTTCAAAAACATGTTCTTCATCTATTCCCCTTTTTCCTTCGTATTTCATAGGCTTTATAGGCTTTTTTATATACATATATTTAGGCTGATTGTGTGTGGAGAGGGCAATTATTTCATCTACATCGACAGGTTATCTTGCGAGGCACGTCTTTGGTGCTTGGCAGGGGGTTAGTAATCGCAAATCCTGCACTACATTCACGTCAGATATCTACATATGCTGAGAAAAATAATAAAAATACAAATGCTAACGGGATAGTCAAGCTAGGGGGTCATTGCCAATGGAGTTATCTTCATAAGTGTTAATGGAAGCTAAGGATTTTTTTATTCAATCTACGAGACGTAATGTGTATAGACTTGTTGTCATGCTATGGCATCCCCTGCTATAAGGCTCGGTTCTTTATGCATTCACATCTACGGGTTTAGAAGCGGGTGAGGGAGGACCTTGCAGGGAAGTTAGGTCCGTGTTTCTGCGTTGTTTGCACTCTCTGAATAGCTTAAACACGTTTTCTCCCTCGATACTAGGGCTGTGCGATATGCTGTTTTGAATATCGCACGACGATATCATTCTGATATCGCGGATTCACCGATATATCGGTTTCACGATATAAATAGGACATGTCGGTATATCGACATATCGGATATCGACTTATATTATAATAACTTAAGGCAAAAGAGCTTATAATTTTAGATAATGGAGGTTATTTTCAAATTTTTGATACGGACCATATGAGCTGAAATATAACCATTATCCCTTGATCAAAAAACAGTGAAAATTTTAAAATCCCGAATTATGGTTTAAAATCAATAATTTTATAAACAAATTTGAACTTTTCTTGTTGAATTCGAGTTTTCAGTGATGAATTCGCACCACGGCCATTCCATTCCCTACATCCAAATTTTATGATAAAAAGTTATAGTTAATAACATTAACAAATTAGACACTTTAAAAATTATAATTAACTATTGAGGAAGTGTAATATTTTATGAGGAGACCGTTTATAGCACTTCAATCCGATCAACTCATACCGATAAATTTCGCTAAATAGAGACATTATTAAGGGTGACAGAAAAAAACACCGGGATCAGGATATCGTCATATCGGGATATCGTCATATCGGGATATCGTCATATCGGGATATCGACATATCGGATATCGACATATCGGATCTCGACATATCGTGATAACGCGTTTCTAAATATTGACTCCCGATATCAAGTGCATATCGAGTATCGTCGACGATATATCGTGGTATCGCACAGCCCTACTCGCGACATTTAAGGAGGAGAAACCAAATTTGAGCTCGTTGTTACCCGATAATGAATCAACGATATTCATTTGATGGAGTGCAACAATTTTGCACTGTGAAAACTGCAGTTTTCTCCACGCAAAAAGACGGTTCATATTAAATATAACCACGCCCGATACAACGATTTTGCGTCGATGATTTCGTCATGCTGACAGAATGGATAAGATATTGATCAGCTTGCATAAGAAGTTGCGAATAAGTATAAAAAACAAATGGAACGGCCTATTTGCATGGGCCGCATCATGGAGTAGCTATTAGATTAACATAGCACTAATCCATCTACATCCACGCGATACCCTGCAAACCACCGCGAGAGTGTGTGGCAGGGGGTGAAGATCACCAAACATGCACTAATGATATGCAATTAAGATATTACACGGAAAAGTGTTATAAAATAGGGTCACATGCAGCTAGATGGTTAATAGCTACACTAGAACAGAACTAAAGAGATACTACATACAACAGAACTAAAGAGATTGGTTGCTTTTATGCTAGGGGAAAGGATTGCGATATCATAAGTGGCATTCATTAGGTGGGGTATGTCGGAAGCTTATGCAAAATAGTCATGAAAAGCTTTTAAAAAGGAGTTCACCATGGATCAGGGTGGTATCTGGCCCTAGGACTTGATTCGGTATTCACAATGGGCAAGGTAATGGAAAAATCTCTTATATATATATTTAAAATTATAGTTTTAACTTGTTTTTCTAACAAGCAGCCACTAATATGCTGCAATGTGGCACCACTGCTGTGTATGCAGTAGTTTATTCGCTACGGTAACCAGAAACTCTGATGTAACTTTTTAATTTTATCTTCTGTGATGTGTATTTGCCTGTAGTCTTCCCTTCTATAGCTATCCCAGCTGGTTAGTGATTGTTTCCCCTTACGTTTGCTTTGCTTGATTTTATTTCCCGTTCCGTAGTTACTAATGTATGTATAAATTGACTGAACGGAAAATTTTAATTTTGAATTGCTACTTTTATGAAGTTTCTTATTGTGTTCGGTAATTTTCGGTAATTAAACAGATTCATCAAACAGGATTTACTGCTATTTTCGAATGATGTATGTTTTTCGTTGCTTTCTTTAGCCTCTGATTCTCTTCAATATATACCAGACATAATATCACCGAAAGGACATATCTCAACGAGCGCATAAATATCTGCCTTACATTATTCATTCCTTAAATATATTTTATGTTGATTTATGCATCAAGTATAAACATAGTAAAAATGATGTGCTGATATGTAGCATTGAAATTTCTTGTGTGGTTGTGGGGTATTATAATTCATGCCAATTATCGCAAAACTATGCCAAGTACTCAAAACCTTTTAACCAGGAAATAAACTTTTAAATTAGAGTGAAAATTAGCATTTTCAAAAAATTTCCCGCGCTTCAATTTCTGTTTATCCCGCCAACGTCATATTATTATTATTGGGCACAATTGTTGAATGGAAGTGTAGCAAGGAAAATAGGATTTCGAAATAGGAAGAAGGCAGCCAAAACGATATATACGTGTACCATTACGTATAAGTATAATAATATTCTATATAATGCTTTTTACACATAGTTTGGTATTATGTTTGTAGCTGGCAACATTCCGAGTTATATATGTATAGTTTTTTCAAGTTATTTTTTTAATTGATATTTTTCACGCACTTTGATGGTGCTATTTATTTTTGTAACTTGTACTGTCCTCTGGCAGTACAAGTTATTATACATGTTCTTACCTGAACGTAGCTTCATTTATAGGAAATTTGTAGCGTATTCTAATAGAACTCTTATTTATCAAATCTTTTGTTAAATAATATATTCATGTCGACGAATTTTCAATCGACTTTTGCAATGTGGTTTGGAAACTCTGTGGACAAAGATGAGTAGATTCACAGGTGCTTTCCCACTAAGGTTTTAAATTTAAAAAATGCGAGAAATTTTCACAAAACGATGGTAAGTTTATTCAGGGATTAATATGTGGGTCTAATCTAATTTTTGGCAATTAAGGGTCCTGACAGAAACTAATATTGCCCCTGTGTAAGGGTTGATGCCACGTTTTAAACTGCTTGGAAAAGCGACCGCGCGCACGTAATTAGATCTGCGAAAATGTGTTTTTTTTTATTCATCACGTTTCCCTCGTACCATCCGTTGATCGAAATGAATTTAATTCTGCCTAGAACGTGGCCACCACGTACATTGGAAACGAATGGGTTCAGGAAGGCGGAGCCCAAATTAAAATTGGGAAAATTCAATCAATTATACCGAATTGCGTTTCAAAGCTATAAGTCAACCCGGTACTGTATTTTATAAACGCTTTATACACTGATGACACGTGGCGAAAAAAATTACGAAACGTTTTAATTAATTAGAAATTCACCAAATCATTTACTGATATTGAGATAATTTTTGCTGACACCGGTAGTGCTTGATATCTTGCTCTGACAACGTGCTATTCCTCAGCGAAAATTTGAGGAGAAACCTTCCACCAGTTGCATCTACACTTACGTAGTACCCTGCGAGTTACCACGAGGGTGTGTGGCAGGGGGTAGAGGTCACCAAACATGCATTAATGACATGCAACTAGGATACTATATGAAAACATGCTAGATAATAGGGTCACGTAGAGCTATATGTTCAGTATCTGCATAGTACTAAAGAGATTGGTTGTTAATACATTAATCATGCATTACAGACTACTCCACAATATTTCACTCAATATCCCTTTGCTCCTTGTGTGAGATATATGGGACAGGTTGTGAGAGTTGTGAAAGAGAGGAGTTTGCGCCCATATGAAGACATTGGCCGATCGAATAATAGAGTGGAGGACTGCGTCAAACCAATCCTGGGATTGTTGACCGATGATGAAGATCCCTTTGCTACGCTACCTATTGTGCTGTCTTATGGTACGCGAGAGAAATGACATTTTGAATCTATCACTACGACAACCTATCTCTGTAATCTTGTTAATCTGATCAAACCTAGCAAAATATGCAGGGATTATTAATATACATCAAACGTCATTTGTAAACAAATGAGCTTCCAATTAACTTTAAAGGTTTAACCTAAATTGTAACACATTGAGTGCATGTGAAACATTGGTGTACATTGCCAGTTCCTGATTTCTATACGGGATGGAAGAATTAACTTTGCTATTCCACATGGATACCATGTGACTAGACTTTTCATTTTTTATTTATTTTAAGCATATAGCTTTAAATTTTATCATTATTGAAATTGTTTTACATTTTTCAGTCATTAAAATTTTCAATTTGCGCCGAATTCAATTTACTGTTTATTTCGGCTGTTGTTAGATCGTTGCTATGGCCATCACCGCGTTATCACCTACAAATGAAAACATTCATGATGCTTATACAGTTTTACAAGAACTTTATTGCAGCTACAGAGCTAAAATAGCTGCTTCGTTCTTCGAAGGAAAATTTAAAAATGTTTAATACCGAAGTCATTGATGCTTTTTATCTCTACTGCTGAATTTCAAGAGGCACCTTCAGGTAGTTAGATAAATATTTGGTCCTCAAATGCAATCATGCAAAAGCAAGCAAATGCTTTGCATGACTTCATTAACACTTTGATGTGTCAAGAGTCTTTGAATTGAAATGTTTGTGGCCTGTAACACAGAGACTATTTCCGATCAAAAGAAATGACATTATTCGGGGGAGCATGAAGGACGCCTATTCAAAATTTTCCATTTTAGTTCAGCTTTTTATCCCTTGTTTGTTGAGCCACAGGAGGCCTTCTTCGCGTGCATCATTAGTGCCTATGTCACCAAAAAATTACACCCATATTTCTCCTTCTGTTCTCCACCAATTCAGCACCAAGATACAGCTGTCGTGCATGTGCTTATCTGTCTTTTTTGTCTCTCATCCGCGCATTATCTCGCGTTTTATGCATAAAAATTGGGACGAGTCATAAAAAATATATGATTCACTGCGTTACGTGTCTCGTCAGAGCGTGTGCACTGCAGTGCTAATTAATGCAATGCGCTCCCCGCTGCGCTTGTGTTTTAATTTCAACGCCGTTTGGTTCTGAGGATGCAGTTTTTTAATTCAATGCTTAACACTCCAACCATCCAAGAGTTATTGAAGGATTGGTCACATACTAACACTCGGAATTTTGTTACCTGAAATAAAAAAATCATTCAATTATTACTAATAGCATGCAAGTAGTCCTTCGCATCTGCGTAATACATGCACGTAAAAAAAAAGCAATAAATATTTACTAAAGAATTATTCATAGACTTAAACTTCTAATGAATAGACTAACGTCATCATCAGGTACAAATGGGGTCGTTTACCATATTTTTTTATTGCCGAATATGATATGAGTTATGAGTTTGTAAAATAAAAAGACCTGTTTTTTCCGTTTTTTGATCCGTCAATTATTTCTCGAGTTATAAGCGGCGAAAAACTGATGCTTTTAACCCTTTCGGAAAAGTGGGCGTGGTGTAACCTCTGACGTTTTTCGACTTCGTCCAATCACAACCGAGGCCGCGAAGCTACTTCGCCTCATCGCAATGGGGGAACACAGCTGACTCTGTCAATAGGAGCGATTGCGACAAGATCTGTGAGAGCAGACCTCCCGAGAACCCCCCTCCACTCCCTCCTCTTCCCATAAGAGCAGTCAAGGACCGGAGGAAAATGACGTCATAGTGTTATCAAAGCAGCTTCTTCGGTGGGCGTCACCTTTTGCTTATTTTAATTTTTGATTTATGAGTGAATGGTTGTGGTTGGAAGATTAATTTTTTCAATAAAATTCGTTTTTCGTTTCCATCTAACAATTTCATGTACAAAATTGCGATTTTGGTTCCGAGTATACGCCCCCATTACACAAACATTGTCACTTATATACAGTTGAGGTCGGTGGGGGGTGGGGTTTTCTGCTCGTATTGGTGTGAGGGGGAGGGAGGTGGAAAAGAAGGTGTTAGGGTGGGGGGAGGGAGGGATGTAAGCAATGGAAGGGGGCCGGCTCTACTTCCACCGCCCCCAACCCTACCAACCTCAACTGTATATAAGTGACAATGTTTTTGTAATTTGTACCTGATGTCGACGTTAATTGATTTTTCAAATTCTGCCTTATATGTGTCGGGAAATATGCGTGTTAAAGCTCATCATCATCATCGGTCAGCAATCCTAGGATTGGTTTGACGCAGCCCTCCGCTCAAATTCGCTATCGGCCAACCTCTTAATATTGGCATAGCTCCTCTCTTTTACATCCTTCACGACCTGTTCCATATATACCTCATACAAGGCCTGCCTTTTCCATTCTTCCCGTCCAACTTTCCCTCGACGATTGTCTTCATCAGGCCTTCGTGTCTTAAGATATGGCCAATCAGGTTGTACCGTCTTCGTTTTATAGTTTTCAGAAGACGCCTCTTTTTTCCCACCCTTCTTAAGACTTCCTCGTTACTTATTCGGTCTATCCATTTAATCTCCAGCATTGTTCGGTAGCACCACATTTTGAATGCTTCCACCCTTTTCTTCTCCACTGCTGTCATCGTGCATACTTCGCTTCCATATAGAAGAATGCTTCTGTACATTCTAATCTAATTTTTTCTTACTTCTTCGCTTGTTATTTCAGCTGTTAGCATATGCTTCTCTTGATAGAATGGAAATCGTTTGATGGAAACGAAAAATGAAATTTGGTATAAAAATTAGCCTTTTAAAATGAAGCATCCTTAAGTTAAGCACTCTTAAGTTTAACACTAGAATATGAGAAAAATGACGCCCACGGAACGAACGCTAAAGACTAAAGGCGAGGGGGGGGGGGCCTTCGGACAACTCTCCTTCGCATTGTGTGCATGATCCAAAAGTACTGAACGATGAAATTCACCAAGTAGCTGTACTTTTCGTGTACGCAATGGTGTGAAAAATTAGTACTAAAGTTTACACTAGTTAACCCGTGCGAGAATTTCGCACTTTCAGGCTATCAGGGAATAAGTTTGTTAAGGAAACGGTGTAATTGGGTTTTAAATAGAGAAAGGTGTATCATAAAGTACTTTATTTATATTTGTTTTCTTGGAAAAATATGCAAAACATATGAATACAATACAGGCAAGAGAGTTTGGTACCAGTAGGAACAACCATGACGTCTGTTACTGAATAATGGAACCTAATTTACAAAACTTCTTTAAAGACAATATTAGAAGTAATAATGTTGTCATCTGTAACATTTTGGTTATGAGTTTCTTTACACAAACATAAATATCACGGAAAATGCGATAAATGTTTACAAACTATTTTTGTAAGCGAATATCATATAAATATGAAATCAAAAAGTTTTAATTGCATTGACTTACCAGATGACCATTTACAACCCATGTACAATCTTTGTGTGCATTTCGTACTATTTTCATTTTTAACCTTTTTTTGAAGTTTAGAATTTAAAAAAAAATGTGTGGGGTCGATATATCTCGAGCGAGTAATCGACATGGAAAAATCGAAACTTTTAAGTCAAATTAACGGGTAAATAGTGAAATTTGAGATTGAGATTGTATTTTTCGTCAGAAGTCGGTGATTCAACGTTTAAAATGATACCTCATTTATCACTGTAGGTGTAGTATCAAAGGAGCATATACAGAATGACAGAAAAAGACCTTTGTCTAATAATATATATGATACTTTTTCACAAATTACAATGCAGTCAAATATTTATTGTCTTTCGAAATACCCCGCACGGAGTTAAACAATCACTTCCATTGGCACAGTCAGCTGTGTGCCCACATTGTGTTTGAGCGAAATAGTTAATAACCAGAAAGGTTTAAATACATCATTTTTCCACCGCTTACATCTCGGGAACCAATTGACGGATCGAAGATCGGAAAATTTCTCTTTTTATTCCACCAACTCTATCAAATTCGGCAGCAAAAAAAAATTTGGTAAACGACCTCATTGTGATACTGGAAAAACCTCTCATTAGCGGTGGTGTAATTAATGCTTTCCCGTCGTGTTGGACCCGATCCCGGAAAAAAATTAAAAAAAAAATCTTGCCGGCAAGCTCTCTCTCTCATATGGTGGCGCAGACCTTGTCAATCGGTCGCCGAACTCGGATAATTAATGGAACCGAGTAGGGGGGAAGGGGTTGGTACGAGGGTTTTCCTGGCGCCAGTGCTCTCTCCTTTGTCTTGGCGCCGCCGAGAGGGGTGGATTATTTGAGTCCTCCTTCCGTCCGCCCGTTTCTGAGGAAATCGCGCCAGCACAGTCGCCCCCCGAAAGGAAATTGCCTCGAAGGATGCTTTCTCCTCTTTTATATGAGAGCCGCTGCTGGCAAGCCAAGGGGAAAACAAGGAATAAACGATGTATAAGACGTGACGATACGTTTAAAGTGACAAAGTGAAAAGTGTGTGCTTTTCGGATAAAAGCTCCGCTGGAGCGGAAGAAAGAGATGATACATATTTTCGCCTCCCGCGACGGAAGTTGCCTTTGGCTATGTTGCGTAGTGCGGTCGCATTTTGGTCGTTCCTTCGATTTTTCAAATTCTGCCATCTATGTGTCGGGAAATAAGCGTGTTACAGCTAGAGACGGGGAACACGGTAAATTACCAACACCCCTGAAAATTACCGTAATAAACGGTAATTTTCATAAAAGTTCTTTTTCAGAAAATTGCTTCCTCATGAAGAAACCATTGGAATGGGTGATATTATAAATTAAGTAGCTAAAACGATTTTGTTTACTTCGTTTTCATTGTGTCCGTGATTAATTAAGAGTTAAATAACAAATGCACATTGCGCAGGGGTATGTTTTTTGAATGAAAATTTTCATAGTGTGACAAAAGAGAGGCAAATTACGTGTTGCTGCCGACTTCGTTATAATTTTTTTAGAGTTATAACAGATAAACGTCGTGATACGTTTGATATAAGCGTCGGCTTTTGTATCTCAATGCTATTTTATTTCGTTTTGCGTTCTCTGATAAGGATTTGCAGCACAAAATTTAAAATTACCTAAAATTACGGTAATTTTCGAAAATTACCGTAATTTATCACGGTAATTTACCTCAATTGAAAATTATGGTAATTCAGCATTAAAGTAAATACATTTCCATCACCGTAAATAACGAAGTTATTGGTGAAAAATCCGAAATTCTGGAGATATTTTGAAAATTCGCAGCAAAAAAAAGTTGGCCTGAGAGAAGTACTTAAAGCCTGGGTGACGATTTCTCGAATTCTCCCCCTTCCAAATCCTAAACCAATATTAAGGTAATTATAGGGATTCAAAACAGGACGTTATTAGAGACCCGGGTCAGTATCATTTCTGTTCTTCAAACGTTAGAAGACTAATTAAAAACCCATGGGTGTATATGACTGCTTGGAGATTTGCATACCTGGTTCTGGGGGTTTCTATGGAGGATGATAGGTGAACTAGAATGGGGGCGTTTACTCGGAACCGAAATCGCAATTCGGTACACAAAATTGGTAGATGGAAACGAAAAAAGAATGTTAGTGAAAAAATTAATCTTCTAACCAAAACCATTCACTAATAAATCATAATTTTAAATAAGCAAAGCCCACTGAAAGAAACTGTTGTGATATCATTGACGTCATTTTCCTCCCGCCCTTGACTGCTTTTAGGGGAAGGGAAGGGAGTGGAGGGGGGTTCTCGGAAGGTCTGCTCGCACAAATCCTGTCGCAATCGCTCCTAATGGCAGTGTCAGCTGTGTTTCCCCATTGCGATGAGGCGAAATAGCTTCGCGGGCTCAGTTGTGATTAGACGAAGTCCATGACGTCAGAGGTTGCACCACGCCCACTTTTCCGAAAGGGTAAAAGACATCAGTTTTTCGCCGCTTATAACTCGAGAAGTAAATGACGGATCAAAAAACGGAAAAATACGGGTCTTTTCATTTTAAAACCTCTATCAGATTCGGCGATAAATAAAATATGGTAAACGACCCCATTTCGGAGCTTTGGGAGGGAGTGGGGTCAAAGAAGGATTGACCCCGAGATGTGATTTTCCTAGCGTCTTATATACCCCGCAAACTATGTCAGTGAACGAAGGATACCGGTTTCTCTATGTCGTTCTCTCTTGAACATGCTGATATTCGAACGAAGAATGTTTCATATCCACAAAAAAGCGTCCTTTTAAGTTTCAGATGTTTAGGTTGGAAAATTGAGTAATATGACATTGGACTTCGTAGCTCGTTCATTTACAAAGATAGACAGTTAAAATCAGGGATGTGACCCGGAAAGACACGTTACGTTTCGTGCCGAACCTGGGAGGCACCCGAACTCCAAGTCTCGAGTCCGAGCCTCGGCTTTGAAGGAGACCCAACCCTTCACCACGGGTGTTTTATAGCACCAACTGACCTGTCACACTGTGGTTTATAACTTCTTAAAGTTAAAAATAAATCGCACAATTATGTTCATCTTTGTGTTGCACTATTCACGCTGATGAAAATGGTTTTTTAAACAGTTATACGATATATATTAACTATTTTACGTGCATTAGTAAACCAAGCCAGTTTAATGTACATTAAAATACTAAAGCAGGTAAATTGGTTAATACTCGTATCTATCGTATGACTGCGATCAAAAAACTATTTTCATGAGCGTGACTAGTGCAACACAAAGACGAACATAATTGTGCGATAAATGTTTAACTTTAAGAAGTTATAAACTATAGTGCGACTGGTCAGTTGGTGCTATAAACCACCCGTGGTGAAGGGTTGGGTCTGCTTCAACGCCGAGGCTCGGACTCCGAGTTCGGGTGCCGCCCAGGTACGGCACGAAACGTAAAGTGCCTTTTTCGATCACATCCCTGGTTAAAATAAGGGGTCTTTTTAAACCGCACATCCAGTAATGGTATAACATTTTCTCTAGGTTAATTAGTAAGTGGGATGATTGCTATAGTTAATTTGAGGCAGGAAACATCCAGCTTTGGTGCTGAGATGGATTGAAATGTGGGACAGACGCCGTCCTGATGAGAACTCCGCTCACGTTTGTCTTGTGAAAGTTGTCAAAATGGGTGTAGTTGTGTTGGACGCAAGCGAGAGGGTAATTTTTGATGGTGCAATATGCATATTAGCTGGGGTTGTAGCCCCAAAATGACACCAATACAATGAAGCAGTGAGAAAGATTAAAGTTTACATCGGGTGTGAGATGCTAAGAGTAAATAAACACAAGTAATGAGTAAGTGAGACATAAATGTCTACTCACCGAATCTCTAGCATTTTTGAAAGCAAGCCCAAGCTTTATATCAAAGCCTTAGATTACCTATTATAAAACCTAAAGATGTCCCCAGAAGTTGAAACCCGAGTCGTGAACAAATATTAAAATATAATAATACCGAATGTTCCAGAAAGACAATCTCGGCCTGGAATCCAAAGATCTTCAGGATTAAGGCTGCGTTATAGAAAAAAAATAGTTCAAAATTAACTTACGTACTTAACGAAAAATGAAATTAACGCCCATGGGACATTTATTAAAAAAATAGCGTGGACTGGACGCCATCCACCGTAATTTTTAGAACTAATTGCACATGTTAAGAGTTTAGCATATTCTTCAGTGTTCACTGTCGGATATATTCTGTAAATCTCATGTCAAATATGCCGTCAAACAGCTGTAATAGTGTGTAGGAAAAGGGAGTGGACTGCTATTTCATATTTTTCACCCCGTATTCTCTTCCCATGATGCATTGCAAACAAAACACTGGAGAAAAGCACTGAAACAAACGGCTACGACGCTGCGCTCTTAAGTTAATTTCACTGTAATTCATAATCGCCCTAACCTTTCGCTGATTTTTCCGTAACTTAAGGAGGATCCACCGAATTATGAAGCAGATATCATATTTGTGAAGATTTCAGGACACACAATATTTTGCCCTTCTATCGATTGGCGATGAAATAATGAGGCCTTTCCATCATATATTTGAGGAAAAAAGACGTTGAAAATCAGCTATTTCATGCGTGGTTATACGGCAGAGCATGGCTCTTGCGGTAAAATTTGAAAATTAATAATGTAATGAGAAATGTTGTTTTGACGAATACCTCCTTTTTTGTTACTTCTGTTCCTTAATTATCTCTGTTAACTACCATTGCAACTTGTCAATATTTGGTTCTATTTTCATTTCTAAGGTCTGAGAAAGTGCTTCCTTAATGTCGTATTTGCGTCAAGAGAAATATTGACACGGCTTGATTCGCCGTTGGATGACCCATTTAGCTTCCCAAGTGGATATATCCTTCCGCAATGCTTTGTTCTCAGCAAGGAGAACCTTGAACTAGGAGTCCCACGTTATCTCGCTTGCTAGGACTGGTGTCTTCCGCATTCGTGCACATGCAATGCCGCTCGACATTTGGTGGGATTAGGCCGTATTTCGGCGCAAGTGAGAATCCACCATCCGTTAAGGGGGTCGCGGGGTTATCTCACGTGCAACAATCATCGCCGACCCGTAGGTCAACTCGCACAAGCAGACAGTCGGACCGGAAAAGCACGGATTAGCCAAATCGACGCAGGCGGCGTACTACGGGGTTATTATTAGGTTATTCTCATCATGATTATGCATCTGTTTCCTATTCTGGATTGCACTGAAAATAAAGATTGAATGCAGCAACTAAGAATTGGATATGGCAACCAACTTTGTTGGATACTGGGGCGCAATCCAATCTACATAATACCCTGCAAACCACCATAAAGGTGTGTGGCAGGGGGAGAATTCTCACCAAACATGCATTACATATCATGTATAAAATAGGATTAATATTTCTATACTGTTCTAAGCTTCACTTTAAAAAAAAAGATATTATTAAAATTATTCATTGCTTGCCAATAATTCTGCCTTAAAACTAGCGTCCAGCAATGAAGGAACATGAACTTTTTTAAAATAATTCTTTGAATGTGAAATTTACTAGCTAAAATGTGCTAGGAAAAATTTCACTGAAGAATTAAGTTGTCTACATCTACATCCACATAATGCCCTGCAAACCAACATAAAGGTGTGTGGCATTGGGTGAATTCGCACCAAACATGCACTAGATACCATGCATAAAAAAGGATATGACTGCTATTAGGAGCGAACGTTGCACAAAGCATTTTACAAATTTTCTGAATCCTGCCTCTGTGGGTATAAAGATAGGGGACTCCTGAGACATCGGATGATAATGATTCTCGTATCTTG
Source organism: Platycnemis pennipes (assembly GCA_933228895.1). Taxonomy (NCBI): domain Eukaryota; kingdom Metazoa; phylum Arthropoda; class Insecta; order Odonata; family Platycnemididae; genus Platycnemis; species Platycnemis pennipes. The sequence goes on along the minus strand of OW121850.1, from coordinate 10,680,648 downwards.
AATGGACGATAAGTGTTTTTACCATTGATGCGAGCTGTTCTCCTTTTTATTTAAAAAAATAAAGTTGTTTTTTTTGTAGATTATTGCATAAACTAATAAAGAGAAAATCCTCAGGCTTCACTTGGTGGAACCGAATGATAGTAAATAAAATGATTACTTAGTAAGATTCCACAAATTAATTTTTCACCGACCTAGGTTTCGATTGTTTGACTATCATTATCAAGGACAATCATTATCAAGGAGTATCATTTGTTATTGCATAAACATTATAAATATCGGGGAATTAGAAAAAATATTAGGCCTTTAAATTTTCCCTGGAAGTATTTTTGTTGTATATTATATGTAATCTTAGATAAAAACGAATTGTTTTTTTTCGGGATGTTAATTCACTAATATTGAGTCACAAAGGACTGTCAAAGGAATTAATCCCTTAACAGAACATACTGTTTTCTAACGTTTCCTCGTTGATAGTGGTTTTCGCGCTCTCCTCCGCGTTGTAATGTCTTCCAGGGACAGCATTCTCTCCAGCCATACTCCTGGGGTCTTCAAGTCTGAAGCGACGATATCTCAAACTTAAATTTCTCCATAGTGTCCATCTTTACATCTCTAAAAATCCCCATACTGCAATATAATTTGTCTTGACAGCAAATCTCGGCTCAGAAAATGACCCGCACTGATACGCTTAGCAGTGCAGGCAAACAAAATTTCCTAAGAGGTGTTTAGACTAAGCTTGTACGATGAGTCGATTAATCATCGTCGCTGAATCATAAATGAAGAAATGAAAACGAGCAGTTCGAGGATCCATATGAAATCCTCACAAATCGTTCCAATGGCGATCAAACCCTTCCCTAATCTTTACTAACCCCATAATCTCTTTATCACTGCTCCTCTGTTATAGCAAATATTCCACAGAGAAGAAAACATTCGCCTTGACTGGAAATCAGGGGGTCTGGGTTCGTGTCCCGGTCAAGGAGAATGATTTTTCTCTGTGGAATATTTGCTATAGTGCAATTTCAGCGGGTAACGCCGCTAAAGTTTTCCCGGCTAGCACGTGATCTTTGAGCAGTCCTCTCCATTGGTATATTCCTGTTCAGGTTAAGAAATATTCTCTTCCAAGTATTTCTCCTTTAAAATGGATATTAAGGAGAAAGAAGGCGTTCTTATTTCCGCCAGGGTGGAACGGAAAAGAGGGCTCTCCTCTCGTAATCAGGCCTACCACAGTGCTGCCGGAGGTGGCGAACACCCTTATCTATTCTCCCGATAGGTGGAGTATGTGCACCCGCTTGCAGCAGCCGGCGGCACTGCTGGTGGGAACGAAAGGAAAAAAAAAGCATTCCATTTGCAGTCCTTGGGGGGTGGATTTCGGTGTGGGAGGGCGGCGCCTGTAAGTCTCCCCATTCGAGAAAGGTGGGAATCAAGAACGTTGTAGGTACGAACGGCGGCCACCGCTCCGAGCGCCGCCAAGCGGCAGTTTCTGCCGCTTTAACTCCGAGGTGACACCGCGTTTGTTTTCCTCAAATAAAAATAAGAAGAACGTATCCGCACTTCTCGCGAGGAGTAAACATTTTTAAAAAAGTGAGAAAAAATTGAATGAGTTTTTGCGATTTCGTTTCCCATTTCTTCTTTCTCTCCTGCACTTTCTCGCCAGAAAGAAATTAAATTCAAATTTCCAGAACTACTTTCCACACAGTCTAAACTAGGCTTGTGCGATGACTGATTTTGGTCATCGATTTTCGATGAAATTAATTCATCGGAATGGTCATAAAAACAAGCATAATATTTTCACTGATGATGTTAAAAATATTTTCCAAACTCCTACTTACTATGGTAGACTCGATCATAATCACACAATTAGAGAAATTGATTGCCGCACTGACAGATCCAACATGTCCCTCTTTCAGTTCTTATAATTGGGGATATGGGGATGTATGCAACATAATATATAGCTGTAAATTGATTTAATGTTATGTAAACAATTGTATCAATTGATAGCATAGGCAGCTGCATGTTGGCATAAGCTAACCCAACTAACAGAATGCTTGTGTATGCTTGCTTTGCTATTTTTATCTTTTTTAAATTTTGAAGTTTAGGCTAGAATGTAATTACTTATCTTTTTTATGATGATATGTAATGCTTGTTTTGTGTGAATTCTCCTCCTACCACGCACCTTTATGGTGGCTTGCAGGGTATTATATAGACGTAGATGAACAAGGAAGAAATCTCGGTAAACAAAATGGGATGTAAAAGACGGGTCATAAAAGGAGGAGAAGGAAATGAATGGGAAGTGCAATTCGAAGGACTCAGGAGGATTCAGAGTAAGTGGATGAAGCCGATGATTAAGGCGTTGGTATTGCGAATTTCATTGCGAAATGAAGAGCTTTAGGTTGGTGGGAACTGGTTGTAATGGCAGACCTTTTTTAAATGTGATGGAGGCGAACCTGATGTACTCGGCGAAGTATAAGGAAATTGTGCGCAAAAATAAGATTTATTAATTATTTGCTTAGGATCGCTCAGAGGTTGGTTCAGGGTCGTGACACACATGATGAGAGGGTTCTTTTCATTTAGGCACGGCGATAGCCGATTATCGAACGCAGGTGCCATCGATGGCCAGGATGCAAATGAAATGAAATACGGCTGGATCCAGCTTTTCGCGCATGCGCAGTCAGGTCAGGGTATTGGAGGGTAAATAAGAAAGTAGCAACGAAGGGAATCGTCCGGTAAAGTTAGAATCAGTCAACCAATTCACCAATTTTGCTCGGTAAAAGGTACTGTGATTAATTTTAGTAATTATTTTCGTATGTTAGTGGTATGCCATAACAGTATTTATGGGGTTCTGATTGATAAATGCCGTAGAATACCTTTCCTGCGTCAGCGTGTTTGCAAAAAAATATTGTTGATACTTTGTTGTTACATTGGTTGACATGACGTCATATTACGCCAATAGCTTTTCATCTGTTCTATGTTCTTTGACCCAACGAAACTTAGAGCCTTTTTCTAGCCCGGTACCAAATTTCATCCATGTGGCTTAAAAGAAAGTCTCTAAAATTAGAGGTCAAAAATGTCACACGATCAATGGGACACCGTACATTGCGAATGCGGTCGTATAGTCTTTTGCCGAGCCATTTCTGGGTTTATGTCTGATACGCACCTCATTACCGAAATTCAAGGTGTTTTTAATGATTGCGAGAGTTTTGAGTCACCACTGAAATGATTTCGTGAATTGACTCATAATAAGGTCGTATCCTCATTGTTTAATACTTTGGTAAGAATTGAGCACATACGGAAATTAATTCAAGGTATATTTGTGAGTACCGTATTTCTTAATTAATTTGAGTGCAACTCAGACAATGTCACTCAATACGCTGTAAATATATATGAAGTTCGCGTTTTGAAGAAGGAAACATATGATCTCTTTAAGAGGATTATCAATATCGTAAAAATGCAAAATTAGCCCGTCCTCCCATAAGAGCAATGGTAAATTGGGGAAGACCAAGATGGCGGACAGGCGACGCCCACGTTACAGTTTCAAGCATTGGCCAGCATAGGAAGCGCCATCTCCATATACCTCAATGTTTTCATCTGTTCAGCTCTCCTCAGAGCAGAGAGTCACCGGCAGCCGGCGATAGACGGCGATCCAGCTAAATCGAAAGCACCCTGGCTTTCGTCAAGGGAAATGTGAATGGGAAGATGTGCTGACAGAGAACTCGGATGAGATACTGATAGCTCAATGTGGCTTGACGTGCGTCGTTTCATTGTAGGTATTCATTGGGGAAAACTTAAAAGGTACAAGTTAACCGATTCATCGTGGGTTAGACCGCCATCTCATTCCAACCTCGGCGCGAATATCAGGTCATTGTTATTTACATATCATTCTCTTTTATTATGCTCATGCATCAAAAATATATCTGACCGGCTCATGGCAAGAAATGCATACCAGTGCCCACCGTCATTAGACGGTGATGACCTGGCACCGAAGCGGTCAATATTGGTTTCGTGGTCTCGTTAGTACAAGCCACAGAATTGGTCACCGCTGTCTCCGGCATTTTTTCCTTGTCGCGATGTTGCAAACCCCTGACTTGAATTCCTCAGACACTTGGAATTTATAAAACGATGTTTTTGAGCCTTCTTGGGATTAACATTTTTCGTATTATATTCAGTCCCCCCTTATCCCAATCGTTTGAACCCTATGCGGGTATTAAGATTTCACCCCCTCCAACACCCTTCATCCGACTACCCTCTCTTCAGAGCTCCTCAGCGGGGGGAACCCCTTTTGTGGCACTTCTTTTAGGAGTTCCTTTCTTCGGTTGTCTTCGCACTTTCGCCTTTCTCCTTCCACTATGAGGACAGAGGGGAATGAGCGAATGGCCTTGTGCAAATCCTTTGAACCATCTGGCCGCTGCAGTCTTTATTTTTTTTTTCGCATGCCTTCAATGCGCTCGTTTCGCTTCAAATTGCTCAGTCACCGCTAGCGGAGAAAGCTTGAGTTCAGCGCCTTGATTCGGGTGAAGCCGGGCAACAACTCCGTGCAAACGAGGGAGAAGTTAAGGGTTTGCTTTCGAAAAACTTCCACTCACAGCTCCCGTGGTGCTCGGCAGGTACTTTCGTGAATACGTGAAACTGGGTCTCCAGGCTGCGGTGTTTATCTCAAGGCACGATTGGGGCGTGCATTATTCATTTTAGTGTTTTTTTGGGGAACCACTAGGATCAGAGATACATCTACATAATACCCTGCAAGCCACCATAAAGGTGTGTGGCAGGGGGTGATTTCTCACCAAACATGCACTACATATCATGCATAAAAATGGATTAATATTTATATACAGTTCTAAACTTCACTATTTAAAAACTGTGTTATAGACTGTGTATAATTCTTCGCAGTAGGACACTCCAATTCCCTTCAGAATTCCAAGCATTGAATCCCAATCCACGTTGTCAAAAGCCTTCTCTAAATCCACAAATGCAATGAACCTCGGTTTGTTCTTCTCCATTCTCTTCTCTATGAGCAGCTTACATCTACATCTACATAATACCCTGCAAGCCACCACAAGGGTGTATGGCAGGGGGTGATTTCTCACCAAACATGCACTACATATCATGCATAAAAAAGGAACAGTATTAATATACTAGTCAGAACTTCACAATTTAAAAAAGATAGAAATTGTTAAGCAAACATGCAAAAACGTGCTGTTATTTGGGTTATCTTCAAGTCCTTATACCAACATGCAACTACCTTTGCTATCCATTGCTACTCTCCGATTGGACATATTTACCGTTATTCGTATCTCTAATTGTACGAGGGAAAAAGGACATTTTGAATCTGTCAGTTCGGCAATCAATTTCTATAATTTTGTGATTATGGTCCAGTCTACTATAGTAAGTTGGGGTTCGCAAAATATTTTTGACATCATCATGGAAATATTGTCTTGGAATTTATTTAAGAGATTAATTCTAAATTTCAACCTTCGATCTGATAATGATTCCCATTTTAATTCATTTAATAGACTGGTTAGATAGAGAGTAAACAGGTGCTTACCACTCTCCTGAGAAAATGTTATCCTGCAAAAATTCTGTATTTTGCAAACAAGAAAATAGACTACATTTATTGGAAATATTGTCACAATCCACATATGACACGCTTAAATTTTGTTCGATGTTATAATTATGTTATTTAAGTAACGCAAATGGTTTCATTAACTAGGCTTTCCCGGTGTATCTGGGGAATATTATTTTTTTTGGGAACCGCTATGATCAGAGATAGAGAGTAAACAGATGCTTACCGCTCTCCTGAGAAAATTGTTCTCGATATTGTGCAAACCTTCATGGGAGTGAACTAAACAACTCCAAAGCTTCATGGAAATTGGATTAATGTTGTATTTTTGTATCAATATGTATCGATTTATCGACATTTTATCGATATTACATCGATACAGTATCGACATTGAATTATAAATTTTGTAGAAACCTTCGCGGAAATTGGATGAATGTTGTGGTAATGCTGGAGTTATCAATGTTGTATTGGTATTGTATCGATATTGTAACGATACTATATAAAACTGAAAATAAAATAAATAATTTCACTCCAATTTTGTAACAATAATTTATCTATTTATCAATATTTTATCAAATTTTCGATACCGTATCGATATTGAATTATCAATTACGTAGAAACCTTTGCGGGAGCGTAGTCAACAACTTCCCAAAGTTTCATGGCGATCCGATGAATTGTGTAGTAATGCGTAAAGGGCACACATACATTCATATATGTATATATATATATATATAGAAGATAGATGAAGGGGGATCATAAAGCATGCTTAGCTGTTGAACAGAATAATTATAGGCACGTGAAGTTTTTCTCGAGTTTTCATAAGGCCCATTAATTGAAAAATCATTAGTTTTCTTTTTTATATAATGCGGGATAAGCTTTACTCCAATCCGTGGGTTTCCCTCGAAGGTGACATTTTCGCCTGCATTAGTCCCCACTCTGTACTGCAGAGGGAGTTTGCCCATTACATTCTCGGCCCGGACAAGCGAGCTGAGTAGATTGGCAGAATGTTCCCCGAATAGAACGCATCCGACCACCTTGTCTCCAACTCTCAATCAGCCTCCCACGCTGGACCACCCTTTATCTCTCCCACCCCCCACCTCGAATCACCACGTCCCGTCTGGATCTCCACCCCTCCCTCCCCCCTACTCTCCCCCACCCTCCCTTCTGGACTGGAAACGGATTTGTGGAGGGATAGATATTCGGTCTCGGATGCGGAAAGCCCTGCGACCTGGATAAGAAGAGTCTAAGGCCGCGTCAGCCCTGGTTTGCCGTCTGGACCTCTATTTTTATCTACTCTTTCCCAGGGCCCTGGGAACTTTTTTTATCACATTTCCAAATTGGAGGAAAGTCTAATTTCTAATTTTTCTCCAATATTGGTTTCAACTCAATTTCATTACAGATGAATTCATATTTTTTTATGGATTCTTATTTTGTACAGATAACTGTTGGGTAAAAATTTCGCATCTTGTACAAAATACTTTCAGAATTGCATAATGCTTTATTTAAGATTGCAAAAACTATCATCATATACTCGTATATTATTACAGAAAGGTCTTTTTCTGTCATTCCGTATAGGCACCGTTAATACTGCACCCACAGTGATAAATGAGGTATCATTTTAAACGTTGAATCACCGGCTTATGACGAAAAATACAATCTCAAATTTCACTATTTACCCGTTAATTTGACTTAAAAGTTTCGATTTTTCCATGTCAATTACTCGCTCGAGGTATATCGACCCCACATATTTTTTTTAATTCTAAACTTCAAAAAAAGGTTTAAAATGAAAATAGTACGAAATGCACATAGTGATTGTACATGGGTGAATGGTCATCTGGTAAGTCAATGCAATTAAAACTTAATTACACCGTTTCCTTAACATACTTATTCCCTGATAGCGTGAAAGTGCGAAATATTCGCAGGGTTGCCTAGTATATGGTATTTTTGCATCGCTTTTGTGCTTTTTTAAAGGAATATACCTAATAAAACTTTCCAAAACTTTTGGGAAAATGGCCGGTCCGATAAGTCTTCGGGTTTTTTTTCTTCTAGACGGACTTTTCCAAATCAGTCCAATCCAGGGTTTACCTGCCGACAGTTACATTTGCATTATCTCGGGCAAAGTTATATATGATGAAAAAATACTAAGGGAGACTAGGTCAGAAGAATGGACGCAACTGAAAATTAAACATAAGGAATTGATGTGCGGTTGTGATGAAAATGACAGGTTCAGAACAATCATAGGTACGTTTTCATGTATTGTATATACCCAGTGATCTTTATATTGGGTGATGAAAATTGATTGAATCTGTGATAGGAATGCATTGAAAATGATTCATCAAAGGTATTATATATGCACATATCTTAATCTGACAGGGAGGAAATAATTTTGTTGAGGAAAATAAGTTTGTAGAAAAAATTAATGTAATCGGTGATGAGAATCAACGCAGTAGACTCTACTAAAGTGGGAAGGGAAAACGTTCAAAAATTGAAAGAGAGGTAAAATAATTGGCAATTCAGTTGAAGTGTGTAGAAATATGAAAATGTTGCGAAGAAATAATCGGTGCAATAAGGTATGTAGAAGATATAACCAAGGGAGCCTATTTTTAGCCATCGTTAGTGATCCACCAATGATGGAAGTTTTTGGAAAAAATAGTCCTAATCCACCCCTTATTTACCCCATAGCCATTCGTGACACCTGACGCCTACCCCTTCGGTAATTTTGTGCGACTAACCCGTGAATACATTCTGCCTTTCTTCCATGAGATTCAGAATTTCTCTCTATTTCCTCCCTTTCCCCTGATTTAAAAACTTCATCGTCATCGGTCAACAATACTAGGATTGGTTTGGCGCAGCCCTCCACTCGATTCTTCTATCGGCCAACCTTTTCATTGTGACGTAATTCCTCTCTTTTACATCCTTCACAACCTGTTCCATGTATCTCATACGTGGCCTGCCTTTTCCAATCTTCCCAGTTCATTTTTCCCTCGGCGATAGTCTTCATCATGCCATCGTGTCTCAAGATTTGGCACATTAAATTGTCCCGTCTTCTTTTTAAAGTTTTCAGCTGACATCTCTTCTCTTCCACTCTTCTTAAGACTTCCTCGTTACTTACTCGGTCGATCCATTTAATATTCAGCATTCTTCGATAGCACCACATTTCAAGTAGGAGTAAATTTAAATAGGATAGGGGAGAAAGTGCTCTAGATGGGAATGAGGTTGAATGAATATGGCTGCGGAGGAGAGAAGATTGTTGCAGTTGGGAATATAGGTTCCTTGCAAGAAATTTTATTTTAATGAAAATAATTCACGTTTGTATAAAAATGATCATAGATTTTGGATGCTTTTTCAATTGAAAAAATAGGACAAAGTCATTTTTTACTTGAAAATTCGAATTAAAGGCAGTCTTGGGCAAACTCTAAAAACATGTATCTATTGAAAAGATCTATCTAAAGATCTATCACTTGATCTAAAAACATGGACAAATCGTAATAATATCGATATTGAATGACATTCATCATGTCTGGGTCTATTGATACATTGACATACAGCTTCCGGGTGTTGTAAATCGCAATTAAGTCATTATTATTCCTCATGCTTTAGTAAATGTCATCAAAAAGGAAATATGTAAAATATGGTTAGAATATATTCACGGGTTAGTCGCACAAAATTACCGAAGGGGTAGCGTCAGATGACACGAATGGCTATGGGGTAAATAGGGGGTGGATTAGGACTATTTTGTCCAAAAACTTCCATCATTGGTGGAACACTAACCATGGCTAAAAATAGACTCACTTGGATATCTTCTACATACCTTATTGAACCGATTATTTCTTGATATTGATTCATACCGGTATATTGATTCATACCGTTTCGCTAGCTTATTTCCTGCCATCTTCATCGGGGAGGAACCAGAAAACTGATGTCCCAGTTCTTTCTCTATCTATGTGGCGGAAAATGTTAGGAATTTAAAATGAGTTATCTTTCGATCGGAACTTTAGTATAGGCATCTAAAAAACCTTGGAGAGTTATTTTAGTAGATTTTCATAAATGTTTTTAAGCGTGTTATCGGAAAATGAATTAAAAAATGACTCAAGCACGATCCATATTACGTGAGTAGGTGGATTTAACAGGTTCCTTATTAGGGATGGGGTGCTGAATTTTGACATCGGAGATAGAATTCTAGATACGAAAAGGCGATGATGGGAAATGCATTTCGTGCTGTATTCATTGGTTTCGGAAACATGCCGAGAATAGTATTAATAGAGAAATAAGATTGGGATGGAGCCAATGAATGAATTAAAAGTAAGACAAATGAAGGACGCACCATCCAAACCTACCCCAACCGGCAGAAAACTGTCAGTTACGCCCTTCTTACTCATCACCCTCCCCTCATTCGCAGCCTTAAGGGTTACTCCCAGTACCTCATTCACTTTCTCTGACTTCTAAGATCTTATTCGTAAAACATCCTCTCCTCAACCACCACGCCTAACTATTCTTCGGTCCTCCTCCTTCATCTTACCTTCTTTTTTTCCTCCCATCAGGCTGTCACCAATTGAGAGTAGTAGAGATAATTCAAAGATTGCGGAGAAGCCGCGACTATCCTACCAGAGTCCCCGATGTGATGCAAAACAGCAGAATTTCCAAAAGAAGACAATCCGGAACCACCTGCTTTCCTTTCACATTAATTGCCACGCAAAAAATTTCACCTGGACCGGGAATCGAACCACGGACCCTTTGGCTTTCCGGGCCACTGCGCAGACCACTACACTACCCAGGATCCCTAATTCGCATGGCAATTTTACCGAGGTTCAAGTTACTAGATGCCTAGGCGGCTTAAGCACTGGATGGGGCTCACCTTTGGTCGTGGCTTCCTTGAAGCCCTTTTCTCCCTTGCGTTGCCATCCTTGATGGACCGCGAGAGCTCAACCCAAAGGTCCGTGGCTCGATTCCCGGTCCAGGTGAATTTTTTCGCAAGGCATTTAATGTGAATTTCACCGCCGTTCACGCGGCAGGATTGAAATATCCTACCTGGTTTCCTGACAGGTGCTTTTCCACTCAAGCCACCAAGTCTTCCTTCTCCCCTGTGGGACTCAAGATTTCCTAAAGGACAAGACGTCTCCGTCCTGCCGTACATACAAATGTCACAATGTTTCCGGGTTCTAGTCCCGGTTGAGGTGGATTTTTACCTTTGGAGAAATGTCTCTAGAATTACAGCAATAATTATCTCTATTGTGGATCAGAGGTAAACCACGAGGACGGAGGGGTATGAGGAGTGAGAGCGGGAGAATGGGGAAGCAGGAGAGACGCCTCTGTCGGCAGCCCTGATAACAACTCCCTCCCCCTTGCCACAAATATATATACCACTCGCTCACTGCTGCTGCTGCTGCGGGGGGGTGTAGTGTCTGGGGGGATGAAGGTGGGTGGGAGTGCGTGGAGGGGGATGCGAGCGGAGGGGAAGGAGCCACCCCTCTCCTTCTCCCCCCTCGGCTGTGCGAGTTGATCCAGTCCTCGGTCCGCGGACGCCACAGGCGGAGGTGTGCGCTCCGGAGGAAGCGCGAACAACGACGAAGCGACGCCCGCGCGCGCAAACGAACGCTGCAACCCCTCTTCCCTCTCTCTCTCATTCACGCGTGTCCCCTTTCGCTTCCCTCGCCCCTTTGGCAGCTGCACATCCGTCCGCAGCCTCGGCGACCGCTCCACCTACTCCTTTCCCGCACCCCCCAACTCTGCACCCCACTTCCACAGCGGAGGGAACAAACAGCGGTTACCGCGCGGCCACGGAGACGCGCGCGCGATATACACCTAGTAAAAGGAAGTCGAGAGGGGGAGAGAGATGATACCAATGGGACTGTAGAAACGTCTTCTTGGAGGGAAAGGAGAGTTGTTTCCCCGGAGACCCCCTCTCGCGTGTGTGAACCTTTGGTGTTTGACGTGTTTGACGGTGGTGTTGTTGTTGGCGGTGACGGGAGTTTAAACCGAAACGGACGAGACGGTAGCCGACACTGCAGACGACGGAGATTATGGGTACGTTCCGACATGAGTTGAAGGGATAAGGAATCGGATGCCGCGGCCCCACGCGGTTTCACGTGAGGCTCTCTCTCTGACTTCCTCGTTTCCCTTTGGCATGCTTTGCTTTGCACTTCTTCTCGTTAATCTTCCTTCTCCCTCCTCGTTGTTTCCATCTTCTTCCTCTTCCGTCTTGACTGAGACCAGCCTTTACTTTGGGTGAATAATTACGATCATAATTAGTGAATGTTCCACCAAGGTTACAGGCATTATTTTTTAACCTCCGCTCAATCACTTATAGTCCTGGTTGATGATGCACTTAGATTCAAATTAGAATTACATGCCCACTCACGTTGGCATGCGAAGTGTTCCCAGGGAAACTGGCTATCACCGTTAAGTCAGTTACTTAATTCTTTTATCGTCATCGTCATTGCCGTGTTTATTAATTCTCGGGTTGTTTTTTCAATACTTCTTCTTCAAATTATCACCTTCTCTTTCCCTAAATCCTTAATTTATTACTCAATTTCTGATGAATTTACTTTTTGGTTATCTTCTACTCATAATTTTCCACGCACGTTGGTTCTGCTTTCGTAGCTTTGTGTGACGCATTCGTGCATATGTGTACGCTGTTTACCTTCCTCAACATTCTCAGCAAATATTTTTACACACAACTCTTGTCTAGGCTTTTATGCATAATTTTTCTCAAAGTATTTAAAGTCCATCTTTCGTTTCCAGCATCATATCTTTTATTTTTGCTGAGAACAATATCTCGAGGGTGTCCAAAAATCACCATCCATGTTCACAGTTTTTGTAATTGAGTGAATTATATTATTTTGCTGCGTTTTACATTCTGCCGGTGAATGCTTTTCAAAGTGCTGCATTTTTCTACGTGATTTTTTCGTCCACCTTGTCTTTCGTGCTTCATCCATTGATGTTTATCACCATCTATATTTTTTGACGAAAATAATACCGAGACACTTGGGTCACTTGCTCTTGTACAGTCCTGCTCCCGACCTCTGCCCGAGACAAGTGCCTATCTCCCCATTGGTCACCCAGTTGACCGAACTATCGATATAAGAGTCGTCAAACATATCTGTTGGCATACCTGTTGGCATCGGTATTATTTCCTTCAAAATGTTCTCACTGCCAACAAGCTCACTTCATTGTCATCATCTAAATGCTTCTACCTGTGAATTCTGTTTCCGCTCTTGTCTCTCGCTTTATCTCTTTTCAGCGATCCTTTTTTTGCTAAGATTCGCTAATTTCCAATGTTGTCCCCTCTTCCATCTTCGTTTTATGCACGGTTCATCCTTTTCGTCGCGTTATTCAGTTCCGCGCTGCCTCTCACCGACGTTCTTGCATCGTCTCTAAAACACGGAATTCGTAAAATAGTCAATGAAGATGATCCTCCTTCTCCCTTCTGTGTTATGAAATAAATATCAAACCATAAGTTAACGGCTTCTCTATCATACTCATAAATTGACTCATATTTCTCCTAAGAATAGATATCAATGGTTGATTGATAATCTGTACCCATGTTTATTTATGAACTTCTCAATTTTTCTAGGTTTAAAATATGTACAAAAATAAAGATGTCCTTTAGCCTGATTATCCTTATTTTTTCATTACTTTTAAATATGAAACATAGAAACTTCTCACGGCATGGAATACAGGATGCTTTATTCCAAAGACACTGTACTGGCATGATAATGTAACATTGGCAATTTTGGGATACATATGCTCTTTTATAGCTTATGAAGCTACTAATAAGTTTATAATATTTAAAAAAATTAGCTATTTCCTCCCCTTCTTCATATTCGTAAATTAAATTTGTTGACCACAATTATTTTTCTACGTGTTACAAAGTATAGAAAACCCTCGAATGGTCAAATGAAAATCATCCATGGTTTCTGGGAATAGATCAGTGACGTCTGATAATTATGAATCTATACGTTAGTATGCCATATGTACAAATGGTATCTCATTCTTTGTGCATAATCTCAAATATACACAGCCACTGACGAATAGGTACGCGTTTTAATTGAAATAAAAAGAACGGTGTCTCCTTCCAACACGCTTAGTTCTGCGTGTAGGCAAGCGCTCTTCTCAGTCGTGGTAATATACGTTTTCGATCTCATTTCACACCCGGCTGAGTCACGGAAATTTCCCGACAGGGAGTAGGTATCTGAAAAGTTTCAATGAAATTTAATTATTTCTTCAAGAGATGAAACGGTAATTAGCGCTCCATTAAGTACCATACCGTGTAATCAGAAAGTTGGCACAAGATCTTACCCACTCAAAAGACTCTTATCTTCGAAGATCACAATAAGTAGAACTGACACTCGGAGTTAACTTAAAAGGCCGCAGAAAACATTATCTGCAGCAATTAATCGCGATGGTTTCGAAGCAATTTTCTTGAGGTTATTTTGAAGGAGGAATAACGTTGCATCTGGGGCATTATTCAAAGACAATATGGCAGTACCTAACTCCCATATATTATTTTACCTTTTCCAGGGCAATTTAGTCATATTAATTTTCATAATAAAATAAAATAATAATACTCCTCACTTAATTTTTAACAATAACCGACCCGGGTTTCGGCTATTAAAATTAAGCGTGGAGTAATACTATTGTATTTAATTATGAATATCACAAACTTCCACAAAGTAACGCCTGAAATGACTTCTTATATATACATATTAATTTTCGTTAATTTCATTATTAATTTTAATATTCATTTCACCAGTTCAAATTAATTATTTTATTACTTTTTTATCTTAATATACGAGTATTTCTCTAGAGATGCACGTTCACATAGACTGCAGGGGTCTCCAAACTTTCCAGCCCGCGGGCCGCATCAACTATGAAACAGCGGTTTGGGGGCCGACTACACACTCGAGGTCCAAATAAAGAAGAATCAAAACATAGATGTTGTTTATAATTATTTATTTAATGTTATTTTCTTCAGTTATTATAATTGAATAACACATTGATATACTACACATGAACACCTGTATTAGTGGGAATGGTTAAATTGTTTCCTGAATGCCATAATAGTAGACATTTACGGCTTTGGATTTGATGTCCCTGACATCAACAGTGACCTGAGACTATCATCGACAAGTTTGTTTTCAAATTGTTCTTCACGTATTTCATTCTTGAAAATGTTTGTTCCCACAAGTGTGTTGTTCCAAAGATATAAAGGTCCCTTGATGCAAAAGTTTTGACTTTCGGATAGTCTTCCTTGAGCAAAAACGGGTAAAAACCCACCCTCCTTCTTTGAACGTGGGGGTTAGCTGCTGAGCGCCTCTATTTTAATTCGGCGAAAACGTTAAGTCCACGTAAGCGACGGTTGATCTTTGCAGGATACACGTATATTTCCGTAATTTTTTTCCTCAGTTAAAGAGGTCTCCGCGGGCTGGATGAGAGGGCTTCGTGGGCCGCATCTGGCCCGCGGGCCGCAGTTTGGAGACCCTTGACTTAGAGCATTCGAGCACATGGGTCATTAGCATCAAATAAATGGTTGTCATACTATTATTTCTCTACTTGCCCTCCTGTTTTGCGTTCTGCGACAATTACCTGGGCAGATCGTTTGATGCACCCATGGCACTGTCGATCAAAATCCTCCTCTCCTAACCCCGTGATCTCTCCACTTTTTCCCCTTACGCTGCTCTAAACTTCCGGGCCAACCACCTCCCGAAAGACTCTGTCTCTCTCTCATCATTTCTTCCTCGGTTCCCCGTGCATGGTTACCTCAATCTCTTAATTCTCTTTCTCTCTCTCTCTCTCTTGACCTCCTAATTGCTAATTAATGCATTAATGAGTGAATAAATAAGAAATATTTGCATAACTATTTTTACCATAATTTATGATGTTTATCTATCTTTTTTTTTAAAAACTAGTCCGTTCCCTTGATTTGAGTTTTATTTCACCTGGTCGGGATAGGACGTTACCCTCCTCTCCACCCCCCGCCCCCCAGGGCATAATAGATACATGTATGTGTCGTATTATACTATTATTAGGTCAGGCACAAAGTAAAAATTTACAGTTATGACGTAAAATCTAAAAAAGGAAAAGTATATAATATTTTACCTTACATAAATCAAAGATATTACATGTGGGATTCATTGAGTTTCACATGTTAATAAAAAGAATATAATTAAAAAAGGGTACATTTGTGAAAATCGTATCTACCCTAGTACAAAATCGATTCTATTAAAATATTACAAGTATAAAGTCCTATAAAGTGAGTATAAAAATAACAAAAATCCTTATTAAACCTGAATGAAAATAAAACAGCGTATCAAAGATGACAACCAGTGGAGAAAAAAACTATGTGATTATACCATTAATAAAAACTGTTATTATCATAAATAAATACAACAAAACTTAAAAATGAAAAAAATTAACATTTGTAAAATAAAAGAAAAATATATATATTCAAAAAAATAAAATTAATTAAAATAGAAATTGGTAAGGTGTAATGCATAGCTGAAACATTTGCTCTATCGCGGGTGCCAATGCGATCCAAAGTCATATTTATCTTTGAGAGATATTCTTGAAATATATTGTTTATTCAAGTTGTATTTCCTTATTTTCATGAGAATATTAGCAGCCTTGTATTTAAAAGTCACATTAAAAACTGATGTAATAGTATCAATGTATTACACTCCTGTCGTCGCTGGTCACAACACAAAGGCTAACGATATTACCTGTCACATTAACAATCATATTTCCATCGTTAATCCTTGTTTAAGTCCTACTTTATTTTTAAAAAAACAAATTATTTTGACCGTCCTATATGTCAAGATGCAAATTTTTCCTGCTTTAGCTGGTTCAAATATAATCTACACACCGAAATCCTGGAGGTAATAAGGGTGGAATGACCATTTATCGTAAACATGCGATGAGTTGGAATAGTTTTGGCTAAATGTGGTTGAGTATGACATCTTTCTAGTTTTTAATATATGTCATCACTCCAGCCAAGATGGTGTTAGCATTTCTCGCTAACGAACCTTGTTATTACTAAGGTATGTGATTTTTCTCGGTAAAATTAGTAACCGGGATGTAAAATGACACCTTAAGTCTGAACCATGAAGCAACCTGATAGCCTGAAGCAATTAAGGATCGTATTAAAAAGTTTCTTATCATTCCAATGCAAAAACTACAATTTTGATATGCTCTCTTCTCTGTTGCAGATTCAATTAATTGTGTTAGATTGCTTCATTTAAAGTTCAATTTCCCTCTGATTTAACGCAAAGGAGAAAGTGTTTGTTGCGTTAACTGCTGGGAATCTTGGAGCTTATTTTTCCAGCTTTCCCCAATGCGAAGTTGTTAATCTTGACGAAGGATCGTTTATTGGGAAGTTTGTGCACTTCTGTTCTCCACATCGAAAACCCCAACCCACCGCAATGGTGCTCTATTAGCGACGAATTTCGCCAATGTCTTGCCAAGAAAATGGTTGCACTGAAATCCCACGCATTTTGTGTCCTGCCAATGATTTTCTCGGTGACTTGCAAAACTATATCCTCCACAGAATAACTATCTTCGTTCTAACTGCTTGCGAAAAGCAGGCGTGAAGATTCTCGCGTGTCCAGTGAGATAAAAAAGATATGATAAAAAATTTGGAATGATAAAAAAGAATCTAGTTCAAACTACTCACCCTGGCGAAGGAAAATCTCAAAATAGGGAGCTCATGTCACCTCGAATCCCCACTAGGTCTCGATATTAGACGCATTATACCTGATAATCACACCTGTTCACTGCAGTCATTCAGAGAGAAAACTCAATCACCTCCATCGGCAGTGAGAACTCGAGTAAATTTCAGTTTCTAAAGGGTGATATTAAGGGGGTTGATCCGAAAAGTGAAAGTCATGAAATTTTTTTATATTTTCAGCACTTATAGAACTAAAGTTACTCTATCTATCAAAGTAAAGATAATTACATGCACCCATACTCCTTTTTGCACAAATTGCATTTGAAATTACATACGATTAACGGCGAGAATGGCCATCACATGGGAATATAACGTGTAAAAATACCATAGTGACATGTCATTTTGCAAAAAACTATTTAACACTAGGACGCCCGGACTTTTCGACATCATTCAACGCCCAAATGGGGTCATTTTGACCCCCGGTAATTAATAAGTTAATTTATCACAATGCATTTATGTGTTTACATTTTTAGTGTTTTTTCATTAAATGATGTCCTAATTCTTCACATTCATCAATTATTTCAGTTCATTATAGTAATAATTTGGTCGATATAACTATTTATTGAAATACCAACTTTGAGTGTTGGAATCATTTTCTCGTTTTTCTTCAATTTCATTTTTTCTTGCCTAAAATGGTGACACTCAGTAAACAACAAATGTCATCTACTTTATTTAAATGCATTTGTTTATTGTTTTTGCAGTTTAAACTGGTAAATTATGAATGATTTGTCCTGCCAAAATTATAAATACCATAAGAAAAAATCTAAAAAAAATTGAGTAGCCTAATGAAAATAGTTTTCATCATCATCAGTATTTCAATCCCATGAAAGGTTTACTGCAGCCCTCCATTAGGCCCTATTTAGTGTTAATTCCCTCACCCTCTGTTATGTTTCCTCTTTCACGTCCTCCTTAATTTGCTCTATATACTTGCCCCTTGGTCTTCCACGCGGGACCTTCCCCTCGATCTTCCCGTCTATTATATTTCTAACTAATTCATTGTGCCTCAAGGTATATCCAATCCATCTGTTTCTTCTATGCCATATGGTTTTTCATATTGTCCTTTCTTCATCTGCTCTTTTGTACATCTCTTAGTTCCTCACTTTATCTGTCCATTTAATTTTCAACATTCTCCTCCAGTACCATGTTTCCAAGTCTTCAATTCTTCGCTGGTCTGCTTTCCCGATTTTCCATGTCTCTGATTCATAGAGTACCATGCTCCATACGATAAAGGGCTTCCTTGTTTGTAGCCGTAGGTTCTTTGAGCATAGTAGTTGTCTCTTCTTCAATAACCCTTCCTTAGCTTGTGCTATTCTTTGCTTGATGTTTGTTGAGCTCCTTCCATCTCAAGTTATAGTGCTGCCGAGGTAGGTGAAGTTCTCTACTTGTTCCAATTTCACTCCTCAAATTGTTATATTTGCCCTAAGCTTCTCTCTTCCGCACACTAGGATTTTAGTTTTCCTCTTGTTGATGCTCATATTATATTCTTGTAGTACTTGGTCCATAGTGGTCAGGGATACTTGTAGATCCTCTCGACTTTGTGCTACAACTGCGATGTCATCAGCAAACCGGGGCATGTTATTTCTTCGCCATTCACCTTGATGCCCATGATACCAATTTCCTCTGTGTCTCTTATTGCTTCTTTCAGGTATATATTGAATAACTCTGGGGAGGAGTTGCATCCTTGTCTGACTACTTCATTTATCTTGTCTTCTATCTTCCTTCCGTCTTTTCTTTGTATTGTGGTGACCTGGATCTTTTAGAGACTTTACATTTTTTTCTTCTATCCTTGTAGTACATTCCAATCATTCCAATCGCTTCCAGTATCTTGAACATCTTTTTCCATTCGACGTTGTCAAAGGCCCTTTTCAAGTTCACGAATGCCACATACAACGGCTTGTTTACGTGTATCATTTTCTCGGCCAGTATCCTTCAGCTGAGTATGCCTCCCTAGCTCCTTGGTGTTTCGTGAATCCGAATTGATTTTCTGAAAGAGTCCCCTCGATCTTCCCTTCCATTCTTCTGCTAATAATCTTAGTTAGTATTTTCGATGTGTGTTACACCAGGCTAAAGGTTCTCTGTTCTTTGCATTTCTCTGTTCTTTGCATTTCTCTGTCCTTGGCTTCTTCGGGATTGCGATCATTTCACTCTTCTGGAAATTCTCTGCTAGCCTTCCACTGTCATAGCTATCTCTAATTATTCCAAGGGTATCTTTAGCTTTGGCCCCGAGTGCCTTGAAAATAGTGAATGAATATTATAGCAAATAGTGAGCTTACTTTTAGATCCGCCCCTCTAAGTGTCTCTACTGAGTTCATCAAACGTGTACTTATCGTCACATTCTGAAAATTATGTTTATTCTTCACAAGTTTCAAATGTCAGCTTGCCGAGCTTGCAGTCGGAATTGTCGAATGAACACTCACCACCATCTGAATCATCTAATTGAATCTTACGCAGCTCCGCAGGAATGTCAGCAGAACATTACGCTGGTCTTTGGGAAATTTTTTATCACAGCTATCTTCAAAATAAGGATCACGCCGCAAATTCGTCCCGCGAGGCCACGAACAATGGACAACAAATACACGAACTTCACTTACTGTAACTGTGAGAACGAGTTCAAAGTTTGAGGCTTTACTTTGTGGAACCACTCGGTTGGAAAAGGTCAACATATGTCATTATCATCCCTAATAATGACATATATTATCGAAACCACGGCAGAAACCGATAAAACCTTTGTGTGGAATGTACAAAGTGGTTTTTCTTTTCCAATGTGAGAAGAAGGTTTTATTCTCCACTCGTCGTCCGAAGAGAGATAATCAGATTTGGAATCAACTGAGTAGATATATTCCGTGCGAAAGGGGTAATCAAAATTGCATTCTCCTCACCCCGCAGAGATTGACAATGTATGATGATGTCAACAAAGTATAATTACTAAATATTTTACATGTAAGCAAAACGAAAAGTGAGGACGGGATGGGGAAAGGAAGAGAGAGGGCAGAGAGGGAAAGGAAACAAAACTGTTTTGGAAACTGATACGAACTTGGAAGATAAGTAACTGAATGAAAAAGATAATAAGACAGAGCAGTAAACACATATGCAGCAGAATGTTACGTAAATGCAAATAAAGAAGGACCTTTAGCAGAGATAAAGCGCGCACATGAATGCTTGGGTCAAAATGACCCCATTTGGACGTTCAAGGTAAAATATAACTTAACTCCTCAACGGATTATTTTAGGAAGGTAAAAATTTATGAAAGTGAACACCTATTAAAATTATTAAAAGTCACGAGAAGAAATTCTGTTCTCTTAAAAAATGAGATCAAAAAATAAATTTAAAATCACGGTAGGGTCAAAATGACCCCTATGGGCGTTCTAGTGTTAATGCGTAATTTCACAAGGAATAAAATGACACGAAAAAAAAGGTTTCAAGGTATTTTTCGCTAAATCCACCAATGTCTGGGCTTATAGCAGACGGAATGCGTTAGTTGACTTCAAGTGGCACTGCGGTCGCTTTAGCCAAAATGTATGGCGTATGAATAATTATCATTACTAATAAGATATTAAAGAATATTTCTGAAAAATATTATAACATAACGTTTGATAGTAATATTCTGGTGTTATACATTAGTAAATTCATTGAGTGCATGAATTTATTTCTGTAACGTAAATGCTGAATTGACTCCATCGTCGAGGTGATTAAAATTATCATTAAAAAAATTAAATCCTTCTACTTTCCATTGTATTTCTTGTGATACTTATGACTTTCAATAGCTTAGGTAATTTTATTTGTGAAGTAAGAATCACTTAGCAGGTATATACTCGACCTTAAATTAATAAGATTTCTTAGACAACTTGACTCAAGCAGTCGCGAGCCAACCTCCTCAAACTGTGAGAATGGGGTCAATTTGCGTGATGTGTGCCTCAGAAGTAATGAAGCAAAGTGTGAAGGGTAAAGAGAAGATCGCTACAGAGACTTTTTCTTACGTTCCTACAGCCTCTAGAGACGGGCATCGGGGGGTAATGAATGTCGCTCCTATTAGGGACACCCACGCGAGATTGGTCGAAGACAGGCGAAAGTAGCAGCGTCTAATCCCCGCTGAGATGGTTGCCCTTTTCTTTTTGGGCTGAAATTCCGAGAAAAGAAATGAAGAGGAAAGATAAGAAGGGGTAAAAATAGGTATGAAGAAAGCTGAAAAAGAAAATCAAGACAGGCTTCCAGATGGATTAAGAAATTGTGGGCCGCAGAATAAATTATTCGAGCGCTGGAATCTTGACGAAGTGAAAGAACGTAAATAAATTGGAATGAAGAACAAGAATATGTGAGTATTTAAGAATTAGGGGCCGTAAGGGTTATCATAAGGCCACATAAGTGGCCATGATTAGATTGTGGTAAGGGTGATACGAAATCGTGAATAACAGGACGAGATGAATACATGAACGTCTTTTACGTAAGATAGATGGATAGAAAAACATTTATTGATAGAAAGGGAGGTAATGTCATCAAGTAGGTACTATAAAGCTGAAAAACATCCGTAGCTGTCAAGGTCAAGACATATTAATTATTGTTTAAGCCATAGGCCAGGGGATGATAATATGTTTAAGAACTATATGACATTCCCGTATACAGGGACAGAAAGTTTGAAGACTAGTGTAGCCTTGGCCCAGAAGTATAAAATCCCGGTATTTAGAAAGAATTTCAGATTATTATGGCATGATAGGGAGTCGGAGTAAACAATATCCCCCACAGAAATGCCAACTAAGATAGGAATTAATGGAAGAAAGATTTTAAGACTTATTAGAATTGATCATGGAGAGAGAGTTCGGTCTGAGCATTTCCATCCAAGGGTCATTCTTTGCATCGTTAGTTACCCAGTCATTTGAGGCGCAAACTGGTGATTTATGAGCAGAGTTGTGATGAAGAATGTTCGAATTAACCTCCTTTTAACTGTTCCCTATAGAGAAAAGTGATACTCCAAGGTATTTATATTAAAAGCCGATAAATTTGCTTGGTTTATAAGTTTTCAGAATGTCTTTGACAGGTCAAAATTGGCTATCATTAGGCAAGCTGGAAAAGAATCATAACCCTGCCAAATCATAAACGAAAAGATCTTATTTAATGCAAAAATTAGTTTTAATACACAATAGTTTGTTGGCAAAAGTGGAGTTTACGCTTCAAATCGTGACTCATGCAATGATAGGTAGGTACTTTTGCCAAAAGGGACGGATGTTAACCACAAAATGGGAAACATGCACTGTTTTTTATAACTCTTTGAATGTGAAGTTTATTAGCTGAAATGTGCTTGCCGAAAATTTTGCTAAAGCATTAAGTTGTGTTACAAACATATTACTCTTTGAAAATTGTACCTTTTCGGCAGCTTTAACACTTTTTTTTTAACACGACGTCATCGCATGACGTTGGTATCACTATGGGCGTTGTTTATCTGTTTATGCGTGGAGGTAAGTTGTTTAATGAATACTTGGCGATAAAGTATGTATTTATCTCATTTGTTTAATGCAATAAACGATTGTATTTCGAATTTTTATTTAAGTAGTATGGATTGTAACGAGTAAATCGTCCATTAATTATATAATGACTTTTTAGTGCCCAAGAATTTCTACTACGTCTATGCAATCGCTGGTTTTTTTAGAAGAACGTCGCCATAAGGGAGTCAACCAAAGGAAATTGTCGGAATGTGTTTTTTTAAGTACTTTTTCAGTCTTCGTTTCGTTCGAGAAACGGCTAAAAACCTCAAAACAATATATTCACTTCGTTTTCTGTTAAAAATAAATGTCTATCTCCGTAGCATTATGGAACCTATACCGTGCAGTGACGTCAGAAGGCGTTTTAGGCCACGTTACTATCGTCAATTTCCGGGAACATTTTAAAATCATTTAATAATCTTTGTGGTGGGCGTAGAAAAATTTGGCTTATATATTTAAATTGGCGAGAACATTTGGCATCAAGTACATTATTAATCTTTGAGAAACAAATTTCATGCATATTCCCCATTAAGGAACATAAAAATGTTTGGTAACTGGCGTGTATAATCCATGTTTGCCAAACATAGGATTATAACTATACTAGTGATACTATATATACATTGTAAACTTATAAAAAAGGACTTTTTTGGACAATTTGAAATTGTCAATTCAGGTAAAAAAATTTTCACTTGTTAACGAAGCCCATTTTCGGCCAAGGGTGCGAAAACGAACCATTTTTGTTTTAGTTAATAACAAATTCATTATGAAGAGTTCTCCACCTTTTCTTTTATTTGTTATTTTATAACTTATTTTTCAAGGGGTTTTATTTTTGATTCTAGCTAATTTCCCTTTGTTATTGATCTTTAAGTTGGCTAAAATTCAGGTTTAATGATGGGTGATTAAATAATTTTTTTATAAAAATCATAATGCATGCATATGAATGATTGAAGTCACCAAAATACAGTACACATAAGTTTACATCACTAAATGGTTCATTTAATCATCTATGTCGTCATCGAATAAAAAAAATTGTTTATTGAATATAATGGTGCGTTTTTGTACTTTTGGTGAGAGCAGGGTAAACAAGCAGATAGGTTCTGGAAGGAAAGATTTTTCAACCGTGGTCCTATAACGGTGTATATCATTATGTAATGGTGTAATGGCATCTAGTTTATTTAGAATGCAGACAATATTAAAGTTAAACTGACAAAGATAGGTTTACACATAATTGTTTTTATACCGAGTGCTCTCAAATGCAACAGCGTTGCGTCGGAGTTTTGATAGATGGTGCGAAATGATCACATGAAAAACCAATATCAACCCGTAAGCAGTTGTCTTACATTTTAAGGCAGTTTTTTTTACCAGGGTTGCCTGATATTATGCTTGGAAGATACTCCTTCTGCCAAGCATCAGCTTGCCTGCCACTGTCTCGCCGTGGGTAATGAAGGCTGTTTTACACGGTCATTGATACTGTGCAGGCTGTTGCGAGAACACTTGCGCATGAAATATGGCGCCGTGTATGGCGCCGTGTAAAGCGACGACCTTCGGACCTTATCCTATCCCCATTCCTTCCATTCCTATCCTTATACCTTTCCTCCCGGTCTGAAGCGCCTATTAGTGCGGAAACAGACTCCGAAAACACCCATGAACAAAGCGACGACTTGCGAGGACAGGCAGCGCCACTGCGCGAACGCTTGCGAGCAATTTGGAACATGTTCTAATCTGATACATGCGTTCGCGCAAGTTTGAAGTTTATTTCTCTCACTAGATGGTGCAGATATAGTGGCAACGAAATACCACGGAATTCTAGCAATTAAATAGGTTGTTGATGATTTTGGTTGGTTGTTTTTGTTTGCACTCAACTCCTTAGGTAGTGAATAAAGTGCAGCAATGATGAGCTGGGCGATTAATCACGTGGAAGCTTAAATTTCGTGCGTAAAGGAAGAACCTGTTACCTTGGCCCACATCCGTTCGTTCGTGGTGCAAATTTTGGGCTAAGTATACGGGACTA
This sequence comes from Platycnemis pennipes, assembly GCA_933228895.1. Taxonomy (NCBI): domain Eukaryota; kingdom Metazoa; phylum Arthropoda; class Insecta; order Odonata; family Platycnemididae; genus Platycnemis; species Platycnemis pennipes. Next base: position 10,655,893 of record OW121850.1, on the reverse strand, counting down.
GGGTCTCCACTATTATGTTTAGACAATGGGTTAAAATATATTTTAAAGTGGTGGTAATATATCGCATCTTTCACGTCCAATTAATTGCTACTTCACAGATGTTGACGTTATGCGATATATCGTATTACCGCTACTGGCTAGTATATTGTCACTGACATAATGCACCGACGATTGCACCGTGTAAAGCTGTAAAGCAAGCGTCTACACAATTCTCTATGTCACGAACTTTCGCAGACGACTGCTAAAACAGGATCAACATCAACTTGCGCTGTTTCAATTACCGTGTAAAACGGCCTTAAGCCTTTCTCAAGTTATAAACCTTTGATATCCGTAAAGGTTTAGAACTTTCTGGCTGCTTAGGTGGTGAATCTCTACCATTCCTGGAAATAGGAGTCAAAACGTGGCATTTGATGTTCTCCTTCTCCCCCACCCTACAACCCCCATTTCATCCACTTCCTTTTTATCTCACACCATCCGATTTGACTCTATAAAGACACCTCCAAAGTTATTCTGTATCTTGATAGTGACAATTTATGTCCACACCATGTGCGGTAGAAATAAAGTTTGGAAAGAGCTACGTTCTTTTTCCTGCGATTGAGTTTGATAACGTTAAGCCTGCAACCTTAAATCATCCAAGCCATTCATTCCACGGGAAGGTGACAGTGTGATGAACCCTCTAATGCATTGGATCATCCACATAGGCATGAGAAAAACAAACTTGACGTAGGGTGGTAAAATTTCAGTCAAACTTATACCAGGGGGGTTATTTCGTAATCTCACCTTTTTAATGACTCTTTGCGGGAAGGCGGGAGATCCGTTTCGCTCTCTTAATGATCGGCTCACGAACGGTTCGTGAATTATCGAAGCTTCTGTCGGCAGCGCTATCTGTTGCCGATCACGTCTACTTTGAATAAACAAACGTTGTGCAAATTCCAAAAATACAAATTAAAATCGTTTGTATCTTTCTCGCTCTTGCTTTTTTTCCAACTCAAGCTTCAAGTGGAAACGGTGGTGGCTCCAGTTCACGTTCTTTACGGAGCTGAGATGGGAACTAATGGCAGGCGGAGATAATGAAAGGGATCAAGAGTCGAAAGATACGGATCAGAGTGGATGAATCGTCTAAAAGACCAGGGGGCCGATTGTGTAACTCGGCTAACGTTCGATCGTTAGTGACCCGTTCACTCTCGATCGAGCTCACCGTCTTCGAACGAGGATGAAAAGTGCGATTGTATAAGCTCGATCGTCAGCAGGCAATCGAAAGTTACGGTGTTGTCAGATTTACAGCATATTTCGCACTTATTTCTCTTGTACGCATGCGCAAAGAGCTTATTTTGAAGTGGTTGCATTTGTTTTGAAAATCAAGAATTAATAATAAACATTACAATGCCTGAAAATTTAAGATAACTTCCTCACGAGTATTATACAGTGGCCTCAATGCGTTCCCAATAGATAAATTAATTCATAATTACTTGTCATACCCTGACATTCACAGATAATTATCAAAAACGTCTGCTTAATTCGCAACTCATAATATTTCATTATCACTTAAATTGTGTTCTCTATTGCTGATAATGCATAAAAAATGGTACGTCATGTTGAAATTCTATATTATCACTCCGGATATTCTCGTCATCTAACTTAACTAATGTTCTACGGTTCACTGTAAATATCATTTAGCAAAACTACGCTCAACGTATTGGCACATATATATGCATCTTCAGACAGAAATTGATTAGGTTATTTACGGATACACAATTAAATACTATCCTCAATCTAGTCCCCAGCATTAAAGCAATAGTCAACCTTTATTACTATTGAAACACTTTCACAGCGTTCTCCATCACATCAAAGATAAATACCTATGAAACTCTCTTTTAAAATTCCGTGTCGCCTGTCTCTCTTGTAGCATACCTATTTTCCCATAACCATATTTCTTGTACGTAGGTACACGATAACCTACCGTGAGATATATAAGGCAGCATTAAATAATTTCCACAATTTCTCCAGGCACACTCAGTGGCACACAAATAAAGGCACAATCCTATGGCTAATGACATCAAGGCGAGTGAATGAAAAGATTATCTTTTGAGTAGGCAAAATTTAATGAATAAAGCATAACGAGACAGCATGTGTTGCATAAGTCGACAAAAATCATCACCCTTTCACTTGGACGCAAACAACAACAGTCATAATTTAAAACACTCTCAAACAACTCAGTAATCCCTTACGAGGGCAATACGTAATGCTTATTGATAATTAGACATTACCTGCCTTAAACGTAGACGGAATAATTATTTCAACACAATCACATTGGACACCACTATGCAATGATATAAAAAGATATCACTTGGGGTGGGAAATTTTACTGAATGAAGAATAACAAAGCACTACACTGTTTATCCTTTCACCACTTTCACTGGGACGTAAACAATCACACTTACAAGACAAGAGAAATCCCCCTCACTTCAATTCACATAGATTGCAAATCTTAATTTAAGGCAGTAGGTGAAACGACGAAATAATTGCCGACAACAATTTTCTCTGACATCTGTATAGATACTATAATACATGCAATCCATCACAGTTCACTAAAAACATTGTCAATCGCTGAATTGCCACAATGTGTAGTCACAACACACGCTATATCTTCACTTTGTATTATTCTCACCGTAAGTGGCATTGCTCAAGTGAAACTGTTGATGCCAATCCTGAAATTAAAAGTTGAAATTATATGTAACAGTCCGATAGCTTGTTTTAAATTGCTATTCATTACATTCACCCACCCAACGTTGCTATAATTATTCTAATTAATTCACTCTGTCACATCATACACAGCTTTTTAAGCAATTTGATACTTCAAATTACATTCTTATTCCGTAATAGTTCAATCAACGTTCCTCACAACGATAATTTATCACTTATACATGAAAATGCCAACAAAAACAAACCTTCCAACGATTGAAAATGGCCGTAACGTCAAGTATATAGCAGTCGACGGGTTTCCTTCGATCGTGAGCCGAAAAACCTTCGACCGTAAAGTTACACAATCGCGCCTTCAATTGTTTTCGAAGAATTACCCACAACACCACGGAATACGGCTCTTTACGTTCGAACGTAAAGATACACAATCGGCCCCCAGCACATGACCGGCAGTTCATCGCTTGTGATCCGGAGATGGTCACGCCGCCTGGGTGGCGGAGTTTAACTACGAAAAAGTGACATTTTACGACGTATTCTCGCCAAAGTGAGATTACAAAATAACCCACCAGATTGGGTAAGTCGGGAGATCTATACTCCGATCGCTTGAAAGAATTATCGGAAAGGAAAAAGAAGAGTTTCACAGTGAGAATATTGGGTTTGAGAAATTGGGTTGGTTTGGTGGCTAGAGTGCTTGCCCTCCATCCCGTGGATCCGGGTTTAATTCCCGGCAGTGGTGGATTTTTCGGTGGAAAACCGGTCCGCAATGCCTAGTGGTGGGCATTTCAAGTTTAGTAGTCCGTCCGTCGGATGGGACGTTAAGCCATGGTCCCCTTGGCGCCTTTCGCTAAGAGTAGGCTAATGCCGATGCCAGGTTTCTCCCCACCCTTCCTCCGTTCCCCCAAAACTCCTAACCATTACCCAATTACCCACCTTTCCTATTACTGGCGCAAATGACCTCAGCTGTCGGTCGCCTCCCCTTAATAACCAACCCAGTGAGAAGTAGTCGCAGTACTAGAAGAAAATGTTGGTCCGAAAAAGTTCTCCTGCAGTGATAGGGAGTGTGAAGGAGAAATTAATTAAACCTCTTTGGAAAATGAATCCGAGGTCAATTTCCAAGCCTAGTTAAATATTAAATAAGTGGATGGCACAATATTGCTATTGGTGGAGGCATAGGAACAGCCCGAAAAATGAAGCATTGGAGAATAAAGGTGGGCTAAGAGCTCCACCGGAATGCATCTGAAATATTGAAAATCCCCATCCAGTGAATGTTAGCAACAAAGTAGGAAAGAATGCGACCTTGAAGTGAGATATCGATCACATTAAAGTAAAAGTAGTCACTGACTTATTGGAGACTAAAATGACCGAGGTATGAAATAATAATCTAATCTTCAACGAACACTTCCGTCAATATCAGCTTCTCCCGTATTTCTGACTTGACTGAGTATCTACATTATAACTTGCGAGCCATCAAAATAAGGGTTTTTGGCCTTGGGTGACTCCACCTCAGGGATTCACGCATTTTTCGTGATTGAGCTATCACAAAAATTGCTAGCGTCTCTATTTCAATTATGAAATTTAATAATAATAATTAATAATCTCCACCTCCAGGCATTTGGAGGCGAAGAAGCCTGATATCGTTCTCCTCGACAATCTCTCGCATGCCATTTTCGTGATCGAGTTTTCGGCACCGGCTGAAACGAACATGGCCGCGAAGGATTTTTGAAAAAAGGACTAAATATCAAGATCTGCTGTGCGAACTCCGGCAAATGTACGCGGGCTACTCTGTGAAACTGGTAGTCCTCACCTCGAAAATCTCAAGTGCATCCCGGCGTGCAGGGCGCGAGCGGATGCACTTGCAAGTGCAATGCAGAAGGCTGTCTTTCTCGGGTCTCTCCGCCTGCTTCGTGCGCATGACCCTAATGCCGGGTAGCCACCTATCCACCGGTGGCGGACGTGGCTACCCTTAGGCGCGACCCCTCTCGAGTCTCCGGCAATTATGACGGCAATGAAACCTGATGCTAGCCGGAGACTCGGAGGTGGATGTTACTTTACTGTAACAAATAATAATTTATAATATGCGAATTCACCAAGGAAACATGGTGACTTCGCATGCAATACGGAAATACGCCACCGGAGAAATTGCGGAGTCAACTCGTCCGGGTAAGAGACAACCTGGGTCTAAAGACTTTGGGTGTTTATCGAACTCCATGTGAATGCGGAGGACATTGTGTACATTGGTGAAACTGGCCGCTCCTTAGAGACGAGGAAAAAAATCACATCAGACTCTGCTACCCAGAAAAATCATCCATTGCAGAGCTCAGCCTCTGCCATGACCTCATCTTTTATTTTGACGACAGCAAACTGGTCGGCAGATCGAATGGATACTGGGATACGTTGACAAGGAGGCCATTGCGATACGGTTAGAAGATGAAAATTTCAACTGAGATACAGGATAAAGGCTTGGTAATGCATGGAAGGCCATACTCTAGAAAAAATCAAGGCAGAAAGCACCAGCCAATTAGAAGTGAACTGAGAGAGGCAGTCGGCTATATAAGGCGACCCTGGCGTCAATACCCTGAAGACGATGGCAGACTCAGATCTCGAAACGCCGGTATTTTGAATACCGATCCGGTGAGAAGGTTGATCTTTCTTGATGTTTCTTTTTCTCCCGGCTTTTACCGGTCAGTATGAAGTATCACGTCATCTCATAAATGATTTTACGAACTATAATTTGTTTCCGATGAATGATTCTGATAACAGAACATTCAATCGGACTTGTTTGATTGGTAGCCGAGAGATACGATGAACGGTGAAATTAATATCTATTTAATAAAAATGTTTAATATTTTTGTTTTTTATCCGCCCGGCCGTCCGTTCGTCTGTGCGTCTGTTTACTCTTCTGTCCCGAAAACGATATTTTAAAAAAGATACCGTAAACTGCTTTTATTTCTGGCATTTTGACGAGCCTTAAACTACTATTACCTTTCTATTAAAGGTCCGTTTTCTGCCGGCAATTGTGAGTTTACATTTGTTCCAATTAGGTTTATGGATTTAAGAGAGTGAAAGATCCGTTTCTTCATTGAGTTAATTGCTTAAAAGCCAAAATATTTCTATGATTTTTCTTTTTACTACAAAAAATTCCTTTAATTTTCTTAATCATGCAATATTTTTATGTTTTCTGGTCTAGAAATTTCTAAAATATGTTATTTACGTCGAAATGCTTTGTTTATTTTAGTTTCTTTCCGATCGCTGCTAAGGCCATTGCCATTGGAGAAATGTTTCTCGGGCTTGCCACCGGTTAATAGGCTCCATTACTGCCAACGTTTCAAAGAACGACTCGCTCCTCATCTTCAGGGCTTCGAAGCCCTCTTCTTTGAAGCCCTGGAGATGAAGATCGAGTCGCTCTTTGAAACGTTGGCATTAATGGAGCCTATTAACCGGTGACAAGCCCGAGAAACATTTCTTCATACTATTCGCCGCGAAAATACTAGATCTTATATTGCCATTGTTACCTGTGAATGAAAACATCGTTTATGATTACACATTTTTTACAAAAGAGATGTTTTAAACTTGGGCCACAGCCCAATATGAACTTCCTCCTTTTATGGGAATTTTCAAAAATACTTTATACCCTGAGTATGCATCTTTTTATCACTCCCATTTAATTTCAACGGCCACCTTCAGCTTTGTTATTAATGCTAAGCATTCGATGAAAGGGTTAGCTATCGCTTCCATTCTCCATCGCCAAATTCTGCGAGTAATTTTCAGCCTACTCTCCTTTTCTTCTTTTTATTTGTCTTCCCGTTGTCCTTCTTTCCGCTCTCCCCGCTTCTTGACTCACCCTTCATCCATCTTACGCTGTGGAGGCCAAGATTTGATGCGGATGAAGCTCTCATCAATCTCAGCAGGGCTTTGTGAGAGAGCGCGCTGTGGGTGGGATGAGGAAACGACAAAGGGGCCCTGAATGGCACAATATGGAAAAGGGGCCATTACAAAAAAAAATAAGGGATTAGAGCGTGCTATGTTGCCATTGATGTCCAAAGTGGAAGGAAAAATATTTCCATGCAATACTGAAATGAGCGATTCACTAAAACTGGAGATTATACCACAGATCCATTTCATGAAGAACTTCAAAATAGTCATCCTTGGAGAAATTTTACTTCCCAAAACATTCCAGCTGTTCAACTAAATACTAAGGATTCCGATGAAATGGGGATTTCTAAAATCAGCGTCCCACGCTAGCGGAGAATAAGGGTGTGTGGTCCTAAATGTATTTTGAGAGAGGTGAGGGAAAGATATGATACTAAATTCTTATTTCTTGCATGATTTGCTCAATCCTCTCCTTTTCCGTGCATTTCCTTAATCTGCATCAGGGGTCTCCAAACTTTTCAGCGCGCGGGCAGCATTACCCTCCAAACAGAAGTTTGGGGGCCGACTACATACCCGAGGTCCAAATACAAAAGAATCAAAGCATTGATTTTATTTTTAATTTTTTCTTTAATATTATTTTATTCAGTTCTTATTTGATAACACACTGACCATGAACACCTGTATTAGTGGGAATGGTGAAATTGTTTCCTGCATGCCAAAATAGCAGACATTTGTGGCTTTAGATTTGATGTCCCTAACATCAACCGTGATCTGAAATTATCATCATACAAGTTTGTTCTCAAATTGTTCTTCACGTATTTCATTCTTGAAAATGTTTGTTCACACAAGCATGTTGCTCCAAAGATTTAAAGGTACCTTGATGCAAAAGTTTGACATTATGAAAATCTTCCTTGGGCAAAAACTGGTAAAAACCCACCAGTCCTTCTTTGAACATGTCCCTAAGCAGGTCACTTGGTTGCAACTCAATGGCCTCCAGCTGCAGTTCATCTGAGCAACTGGCCACGTCTGCTTCAAATGGATTTTGAAACAGTCTCACTTCTTCTGCCTTTGAATCCAAGTCAGAAAACAGCTCCTGAAACTGCAGCTGGAGGTCTTTGATGACTTGCAAATGACGTGGGAAACTCAGCTGTTGCTTCAGGAATGAAGATCTCGCACTGCTGAAAGTGCGTCAAGTTGTTGGCCTGTACTTGTTCCAAAAACAAGGCAAGTTTAGATATTAAGGCCTTTAGGTGGGTATATAGATCAGAAAATATATTTTTCTCTCCTTGTAGTTTTAGGTTCATAAAATTTAAATGACCAGTTATGTCTGTAGCAAAGGCCGATTTCCATACCCACTCTTCATCAGGCAGTAATGGCTGTGGCTTGCCTTTACTTTACAGGAAGTCACCTATTTCCTTTCATAATTCGAACCCTCTGCTCAGAACTTTTTCACAACTTAGCCATTTTACTGCTGTGTAATACGATAAATATTGGGATTCTGTGTCTGTATCTTTCAACATGTCTCTGAACTGTCTATGGTTCAGCCCATGTGACCTTATTAAATTTACCATCTTCATCACAGGATTCAGTACATTGCTAATGTCCACATATTTAGCACGCAAGGCTTGCTTGTGAATAATACAGTGCAGGAACATTGGTTGTGGAATGTTTTTCTCACTACATACCTGCTTCACTCGTCCAACCAAGCCTTTCTTTATGTCACTCATGTTCTTTCCTCCATCGACAGTCAGGCAACTGAGGTTAGTCCAGTCCAAGTTATAATCAGCAAATGCTTTTTCGAGCCATTGAATATATCCTCTCCGGTAACAGTGCCATACATGCTATGCAGGGAAGAATGTGTGTGTCTTGTCTTGTGTTATGTTCATGTCTTCATCCACGCCTCTAATGAACACAAGCAGTTGAGAGGTGGAACAGCTTTCCAGCGATTCATCCACTGCAACGAAAAGTGGAAAAAAAACTTGCTAATGTGTTTCGCTATTTGAGTCACAATGTTTTCACTCATGTCTGCAACACGGAGGGCAATGGTATTTGCACCCAAAGCTACATTTTTAAATTGTTTCGACTTTTCTGGGCAAAGTTCCACAGCCCAACAAATATTCCTTCACCATCTGTAAATGGTTTACCACTTTTAGCCAGGACGTAGGCAACTTTATAACTGGGCTTAGTTAAGGATACATTTTCATTTGAGGATTATCTGAACAATGTCCTCTGGGATGTGAGTTGATTTTGTAATTTAGAACATTTTTTCTGCACGGACTTTACCCTCCAACTGTGCATATTTCTCCTGATGTTTGCTTCGATGATTACGACGCAGGTTGTATTTTTTCATCACAGCCACGGTTTCGTTGCAAATCACACACAATGCTTTCTCGCCGGATTTCATGAAGAAGTATTTCAAACTCCATTCTTCTTGAAATTGCCGACACTCGTCGTCTATTTTTCTTTTCCTCTTCTCGGACATCGTTGGGATTTAAAATAAAGTGACTTCAACATCAATAAATAGTGAAACGGAAAGTATGCTGCACAAAATATCGCTCAAAAAACCTGATTATGCGAACTAATTTCGTCGCAATTATAGCTGTAAATGGCCCGGAAGAATTTTTAAAAAATTCTTTCTTGAATTCTTAAATTAAACATACCTGAATACAGTCGGAAAATATATCCACTTATGGTAGAAAGATTGCTTTTAATGTTCCCTCTCCAGAATATCCGGAAAATTCTTGTTAAACTAACGACACTCCCAATACTTTATGCACACTGTTAAGTAATTACGCGAAGTAAATTATCACTAAATAGAAGAGAGTACAACATGTTTCATAATTAGAATTCGCTAACTGACACCAGCTCTTCCTCATCGCTGCAGGCAACCGCAACTGGCAAACTGAGATCAAAATAATCAAGTCTTGAACAAGCAGCAAACCATTGAAAAACTCTACCACTAGATGGCGTTATATCATCTTATTGACCAAGAACACTGTATAACACTTATTAAGTGTTCTTGTACTGTGACTGTGAACAGAAGTAGAAAACGTAAGCATCGAATAAGGTTTTTCAATGCGTGCCTCTTTTATAATTCGGTAAAAACATTACGTCCACGTAAGCGTAAGTTTTTCCTTAAAATTCAGTCATATTAAGGTGGATGATGACCAAAGTAAGCATTAAAAAGTGGTTTACATAAGTTGGAGAAGGCGGAAAGGTTCACTTAATTTAGGATAGGTTGTTTCTCATGGAATAGCGTTGAAAGCATCTCAGAAAATTTGTTAAGTTTTTCACGGACGTCACACGAACCGTAAGTATTTGTATTTTTAACCAATTCTTACCGTCTCATTCCATATTCATTCCTCCAATATTTGTCTCACTCATTGGTACAAAAAACGTTAATTTTAAAAATAATAAAACGTTAATAAAACGGTACAAAAAAATTTTAATTGAAACATAACGGAAGCACATGAATGCCTAAAACCACGATGTGCACGATATTCGTGGAGAGACTGGGTCGGTGGTGTAAGGTTCCTTCATATCGAAAATAATGTTATGGTGGAAGAACACGCATAAACTGCCACCATCACGGTTAGAAAGCGCCACTAGTTCCATTTTGTGGCTTATTTATGCGTGATAAATGTTTGTGTTCGCTGTTTAAGGGCGTGAGAAAATTTCGGATAATCTTTTACAAATTTTTATCTCAATGATAAGGGAGTGTATCGCACGTCTCGGAAAATAAAAAACGGAAATAGCACATAAGCGTTCTTCTCTTTCCATATTCCCTATCTCCTCAGTTGGCCCCACTGCTCCCATTTGTCCTGCGTCAGACAATTCGATAGATCGTCGCGCATTGAAGCGAGCACCGATGTCGATCGTATCGCTTCCTTTTTTCATCGAGTCGAACTATTCACCATAAAATGCCAGTTGAAATCTTTTCCTTATCTACGTAATTCTGTGTTTCGTGAAGCCTTAATCTTTTCCCCTTCGAAATTATTTGTATTTATTGCATGCAAAGTGACTCACTGCAAGATAGTATTGCTACCAGAGCGGGCGGTAATGGATTGTGCTGATATTATCTTGAGGAAAATGATCTCATGAGTCAGAAATAAAACGACAGACCTTTAACAGTCGAATTCAGTGATGCGGGCAGTATCCTGGATGGCGAAAGTTACATGGTTGGATTCGTAATCGAGGATCCCTCTCTTTCCTCTGGTAATTTTTATCGCACTTTAAAAGCCTCTTTGTCATCGCGTTTTGCTAGATTGAGTTTAGACAGATAAAGGGTAATTTATTTTTGCCCAGGTTTCAACACACCTCAAGGCAATAGTTCAAGTACATACAGTAGGATGCTGATTACAGTTAATATGAATAAATGCAGCAAAGAATAAATAAAAATAATGTTTATAAAGTTTATTGTACTTGAAACAAAGTTTTGCACTAGTTCTCGTCAAATACAGGTACAATAATATTAGTTAATATACAAAATTAGAAACGTATACATACATTGTTAAAGTCAAAGATATAGAGATATATGTAGATCGGCAGTGCAATGTATCATGCACACGGATCATGCATAGAGGGGGCTGAAGCCAACCTAACGCAACCCGCACGACATGTTGCGCAATGCCTCCATCTTACCACTACACACGACAGTTCAGCGTGAAGAGTGCTTCACTGAAAATAGTGCTTTTTATTACTGAAAGGAATACACAGTTCATCATACGTTAATACCTGACTAATGACTAATACTTGCTCAGTTTATGGCTGCTATTTCAACGGCGGAAGAAGAAAAATAACGGGTTAACCGATGTTTCTATACAGACTGTTCCATCGATTAAGTGTCATTTTTGACTTCGAATTTAAGGCACTTCAATTATTTATTGGTTGATGAAATTTGATAAAAGGATAGAAAAAGGTCCCATGTTTTGTACAGTGTGAGTATCATTTACAAAATTCGATTTTTTTACCCCAGAATGAAGGTCAAAATAAAATCAAGTTTTGCTCATAAGGCAAAAACATACTTACCTTCTTGTATCTCCATGTAAAAACATCGAGATACAAGGAGGTCAGAATTATTTTGTTCAAGTATTAAATGCAGCAAATGTTGAATTGCAAAAAATCAGATCGCCTATATCATTAGTGAGAAACTCCTGAATAGAATAAAAGGCATATTTCATGAGCAAGGAATAGACAACACTTAAATTTTGAGACGCTAACATGTCTTGCCTCAGGAGACAAACTATTAAATAGGTGCAACTTGGTTATATCAAATGATTTGCAGGTTTTGGATAGCCGGCAATAGGGAACGTTAAGAACATCCCAGTTTCTTGTGAAATGGGAGTGCACATTTCCTCTTATCTCCAGGGAGTTTAAATTAGCCTTTGCATCTCAAAGACATTTCATTATATACATGCAGTGAAGGGTCAAAATACCGAGCTTGGTAAAAAGAGGCTTACAATGCTCCCTAGGGTGGGAGAAAGAAACAACGCTAACTACCTTTTTTTAATTTTAAATAGACATATGGAGGATGAAGAATGGCCCCATAACTCAATTCCATAGTTTATGTAGCAGTGAAATAAGACAAAGTATGCCGGGATAAGGTATTCTTTTGGGATCAATATATTAAGTTTGCGTAACATGCACACACTGCCTTCGATAGTTTACCTAGAGTGGCTGATAGATGAGGTTTCCAGCTTCATTTGTGGTCCAGTTCAAAGCCAGGCAGTTTGATATTTGAACTTTCCGTAGTATCTGCTTGAGGAGAAAGCAAGTTATTGGGTTTTGTAGTTGTTTAAAACCAGCTCATTGGCAGAGATGCTTCAGAAATCATCGACTTTTTTTTAGAATTTAGAATTATTATTGTGGTGGAGTTCCTCCAAGTAGGCCCTGAGGCACTTAGACCTATTGGCCGATTGTGCCAACCACCCTTCTAAAGAAATCACCCATAAAGGCCAGGGAGGTAAGTGAAATCCACCCTATGTGGATTTCACTTACCTCCCTGGGTTCCAAAAATGGTGAACCCAGGTACCTATTACGAGTCCTAATCACAGCAGGACACTCGCATACTATGTGGGATGTGGTTTCATCCCCTTCTTCGCACCACCTGCATCTAGGTGAATCTACGATTCCCAGGCGGTGCAGGTGCCTCATCACCTGGTAGTGCCCAGTATGGATTCCCACTACCGTTCGTAATTGACCCCTGTTCAGTGACAGGAGTCTTTTGGCAAGCCCAGGCCTAGGTTCTCCTATGTGTATTTTGGCTTGTCTAAGACTTGGTGTAGTTCTCCAGATCTCAGAATGCCGGGCTAAGCCCCACATTCTAATTTCTGCTATCCCTATTGACGTAGCAATAGGAATCATCGGCTTAGATGTGGTGCTGGTGTTGAGCAGAGTATTTGAATTATGGAGGAAGGTGGTGTCGTCAGCATAAAGTAATGATTTACAAGAAATATATCTGTGGAAGTACGTTACGGTACGAAATAGTGGTAAATTCATTGGTACGTTGATGGCATTGGAATGTAGGTTAGGATGGCAAATATCCCTCCTGCTCGTTGCCTTTCGAATTCTTTGAAGTCCACTTCCGCCTTATGAGATTTATCCTACATGGTTTGCAACACATCCTTCTAATATAGCCCAAATCCCAAATATGCAGTGTCCCATTGATCGTGTGTCATTTTTGACTTGTAATTTTAGACACTTCATTTCGAGCCACATGAATTAAATTTGGTGCCTGTCTAGGAAAAGGTTGTAAGTTTTGTTGAATCTAAGCAAAATATTAAAAATACGACCTTTTGATCACAGAAATAGGGTCCAACTTAAAATCCTAATTTTGCCTTATGGGCTTTCAATGTTAAAATATTCGAAGTATAAAAAAGACAGAATTATTTAACGAAACTTTCGACAGATAGGTTTTTCGGCACGAAGAAAACGATGAAAGAACATTTGAGGTCGAAAATTGCATCCGTGACCCATGAAAGGTCAGAGTCAAGGTCACAGGGGTTACAAAAAATGAATTACCCCTGCAAACCTGTCGAATCATAGATTTAAAAAGGTGCCAAGGTCGATTTTTAGGTCTTCAGATCCCTCCTTTCCCTTGACCTTCAAGGGTTACTCAGGGGTCAAAAGGTGACAAAAGGAGAAATGATGCTAAAATGTATCGAATCGTAGGTTTCAAAAGGTGCCAATTTCGATGGTAAGGTCCCCAGATCCCTCTTTTTATCCCTTGACCTTCAAGGGTAACTCAGAGGTCAAAGGTCACAGGTGTGGAAAAAAGTGAATCGAGGCTACAAACGAGTCGAATCATAGTTTCAAAAGGTGCCTATGTCGATGGAAAGGTCGTCAGATCCCTCATGTCATACCTTGACCTTTAAGGGTTACTAAGGTGTCAAGGGTCACAAGGGTGACAAAAAGTGAAATGATGCTATATGTATGTACATATCTCCATTATATCCTCCTAAAATTTTCTTTTACGTTCGTCAACCCTGGGGGTTCGTAACGTTTTACGCAATATCACTGTAAGACTGAGGTATATACAGGTAGGCATTCAAAAATCGAGCTATCGATCATGCTGTTCCTTCAGTTATTCCGTATGGATTTCGGAACGCATTTTAAAGTTTACTACATTGGAGCGCCATTCTTTTTTATACTAATATTCTGTAGAACTGTTGTATTTTGTTGGAGAAAATTAAAATTACATTCGCATTTCGTTTGTGTTTTATTTTACTTCTTTAAGGAACTGTACAAGGTGTGATTTTCTGTTCAATATCTATATATGTATACGCAGCATACATAACCATTAAAAATCCAGGAACAGCCAGGTCCGGAGGTTTCTGTATTTTTGAATGACGACCTGTGATTGAATTTTCGGTCCAGGTGACCATTTTATTCAGGTAATTTACTTTAAATTGTTGCCGAAAGTAAAATGAAGTAAACCTTGTTGTTCTTCTACACTATATATTGGCTACAGCCCGGGAGGTTTCAACACACCCGAGTAAATCTCAAGGGACAATACAAAGCCTTCTTGTGGTGGTTCTTATTTATATTGCAGCTATGGGGGAGGGGGAGGATTTGGGTGGGTCCATGGGGTTTCGGGAAGGATGACTAAGCTAAGGGATCTATGGTGGACGCATTTGGCTGATGGATGGCCTAATATTCTCTTGGAGAATGGAAAGGAACTAAATGAAGTGGAGAATTGTGCAATGGAACCACCTCGTTGAGTAACCTCTTACCATAATGATTGGCATATGACAAGATTTCGAAGTTCCCAATGAAATCCAGCCTTGCACCTTTGTCACATGCATGGTAAACATCAGCTTTAAAATCCGACATGTGATAAAATACAATTTTTCTGCTAGGAAAGATAAGCTTTTGTGGGAAAATGAAAAAAATGCTGAAATTGGTTTACGATATGGCCTATAACATGAGCTACAAAATGTCATAGGGATATAATGATATATATTATAATATGTGATACAAAATGTACATAAACATCAACTTTAAAATCCGACATGTGATAAAATATAAATTTTCTAGGAAAGATAGGCTTTTGTGGGAAAATTATAGTGCAATTGTTTTACGTTATGGCGTATAACATGAGCTACAAAATGTTTTGCATGTGGAATATAGTGAGGAATCTATATGAATTAGAGGACAAATAGCAAACGGTTGAGCAATGGTTGACAATGTAGTTTAACTTTGGGCCGATTTGATAAGGAAAGCCTGAAAATCCAGAGAGTGAAACTTTATTTGCTTATTTTTCAAAGGAAATTCTAAAAAGCCAATTGAATTAAGGGAACCGGTAAACCGGAACCATTAATACCGTTGTATATCCTATTTTAGTCGTCTAGGTGGCCATCTATGGGGGACAGAATTTTTTAGAAGTGGATTGTCGACAGAGCGCATGAAAAAACTTGCAAGTAAATGCGGACCTGGGCTCTGATTTCACTTGTTCAGGATATTTTGTCTGCAAGATTATGATGTCTTATTTTGTAGATGTTCGCTAAGGTGGGGAGTGGTGATGTGATATATCTAAGTGCTGTCTCGTATATGAATAACATATTAAGATGGGGTATCAGTACCTGTATTGAGAGATTTAATTTTTCCCTCATCCGTCACCATACTTACTGTGAAACTATTTTATGGCATCTATCTATTGATGTTATAAAATGAATTAGGTTCATTACTTCCCTATTTCTGAGGGTTCACCGTGTCTACGTCCACTGTTTCCCTCAAAGAAATATATTGTAAGAGATGCCCAAATTGGGATACAAATGAGTTGCCAGACCGACGTAATCGAATATTCAGCCGCAGCCGGTGCTCTTCAAATAATCTATATCCACATCTAAGCGATACCCTGCAAGCCACCGCGAGGATTAGTGTCAGGGGGTGAAATTCACCAAGAATACATTATCGACATGCAAACAAGCTACTTTAGGGTCTCATTCAACTAGATTGTTAGTATCTACATAGTAAGTAAGGGAATTTCTGTATATCTTATTAACCTAAATCCTCCATCTCCTTCATATCTTTGAATGGTGGAAAACTAAAAATTGTTCGAATGAACTTTTATTCCATAGAAGTAAAATCCTCTCTTAAAAAATCGCTGCGTGCTACACAATTCCTCTCTATTTGCAAGGATTGATTCTATATGTACTATTGCATACAGCTCTAATAATTCAAAGCTCGAGAGCTAGCCGCGAAAACTTTAGCGGAGTTGCCCGCTGAATTGCACGATAGCAAGATATTATTCCACACAGAAAAACTCATTCGCCTTGACCGGAACAGAGAAATAGGACGTCTACGTTTCCACAGTGAAAGATGACGTCTTGGTAGCTCAACGGGTAGAGCACCTGGCCGGAAATCAGAGGGTCCGGGTCGAGTCGAATGATTTTTTCTCTGAGTAATATCTAGCTAGCTCTAATAATGTTGCTACCTGACATCGCTATTGTGGCATTTTAATATGGTCTTTTACCAGCAACCTGACAAACTGTCAATATGATGAGAATGTGCAAGTATATCAGAAGTCATTTCAGGCGTGAATTTGTGGAAGTTTGTGACATTCGTAATGAAATACAGTAGTAATACTCCGCACTTAATTTTTAATAATAACCGACCCGGGTTTCGGCAACTAACTGCCATTTTCTAAATGTTCTAGCACCTAGAAAATGTAGAAGATGGTATGGCCTGATAAAAACCTAAAGGTTATAGTACCTAGAAAATGGCATTGAGATGCCGAAACCCAGGTCGGTTATTATTAAAAATTAAGTGTGGAGGTTTACCTTCGTATGTCATTATGAATATGCAAGTATATTATTTGATAAAACTTGAACATACATAATAAAGTACACAACGGACACAACAAAGTACATACGGACCACAAGTAAGACTCTTAGGTTTTTTATTGCATTATAAAGAGGTGCCGGTAACAAACCTTTATCCATTTTCAGAATAAATATGAATGAAACCGTTGAAGCATGAAGAGAGAGTGGTCTTCCATTTGCTTCCACGGCAAATTAAGCTGTGCCACTCTCTCTCAAAGGATTCTCATATCCCCAGGGTCCCCCGTAATCCTTTTGGCTCCCTTCCTCGCCCTTCCTCGCCCTTCCTCGCCCTTCCTCATCTTCTTACCCCTCGCCACCCTCGCCTAATTTATCCGTAATTTCCGCCGGCCATGGCCTCTTATCTCCCGCCCCTATTTCCGGTCATTTCAACCCTTTCCTGCACACCTCTAACCGATTCCATTACCTGCGTTTAGCATCTTGGGACTAATCCCATGTCAATATTTTCCTTCTCCTAATTGTCCCATTCAGTTTCACGCCGAGGACATGATTAATATTGACATTTTGCGCTTCTATTGACGTTCTGAACGTACTTGGAATGTTCGTTTTCTGTCGTGGGATGGATAAAAACATTCCGCATCTTCGAGGGAACCAAATGAGTCGTTTTTAATGAAGCCTGAATCCACACTCTATTCTAATATATTAATTATCCTTTCTCCAGGATAGTAGAGTAAATGGGGGACGTCCAAAAAGCGAAGTATAATCTTACTTAATAACGTAAGGCAAGCAAATGGTGGCACTTTGCATATGTTTTCATGTTTCACAAGTCAATAATTATCACTTGGAATTAACAGAAATAAGCCCTTTTAGTGAAAACATTCCGGCAGAAAATATGAACTCTAATGTATCTTCTTACAAATGGCACCTTCATGCACCTTAGGGGCACCAGAAAACTAAACTCCAATTCCCAAATTATTTAAATGTTTGAGAACGTTCTCAGTTTCTATGTAGGAAATTGGTGGCCGAAGGATAATAGTTTTGTGCATAGAAAAGCCATCTCACATTACTAAACATTTTTAAAATCCTCTTATACACCCCTCCGATATTTTTCACGATAAATAGAGCAAACATAAAATTTGCGGAAAGAAGATAATTTGTCCTCATCTTCACCATGAGTCAACAATCCTGAGATTAATTGCCACAACTCTCGCCTCAATTCTCCTATAGGCTAGCCTCTTCTTGTGTAATAAGTATAATAAGATTTCTCATACACACCCGTCACAGTTTTCCCCATGTATCTCATGAGAAATCTTCCTTTTCCATTCTTCCGAATCACTTGTTTCTTCACTGCTGTCTTCATCCTGTCTCGAGATATGGCGGATTAAGTTGTCCCATCGTCTCTTCAGTGTTCTCATTTTTTCTTCCTTATCCGTATAGGGCTCTTGAGATGTGGGTGTGGAGAAGGATGGAGAAAGTTAAGTGGGTCGAAAGGAGGACGAACGATGAAGTGCTGGAATTGGTAGGAGAGGAAAGAAAGATATGATAGATGAATTTTAGGGAAGGCAGAAGGTGTGGAGAACGGGTAGCTTGGATAGGATGATGGGAGGGGCTGAACAGGTACATCGTGTGAAAGTGAAAGGGGGTGGGAAGAATTAAATGCCCATTTAGACCTACCTTCACCGATAGAAAACTAATAATAATAATCTGTTTAGGGCTCTTTCGTCCGTCACTCGGTCAATCCTTTATATCTTAATCATTCTTCGGTAGCACCACATTTCCAATGCTTCCAGCCTTGACTTCTCTGCTGCTGTTATCTCCATGTCTCATTGTCATAGAGAAGCGTGCTCCTAATATTGTAATGAATTGCTTCCTTACATTCACGCTTCTATTTCAACCTATATGCAGGTAGATTCTTCTTTTGGTTTAATACCCACTCCACCTATATTATCCTACTAAAATTTTTCCTTCTTGCTTTGCCAATAGCAAGTTAATCTAGTTTTACTTAAGTCTTCTTTATTTGTATTAGCGCATCTGCTATGACCACTACGTCACTGGCAAAAGGCAGCATGTTTTTAGCCTATAGGCATTCAAATTCAAAAGGAATGACATTTTCAGCGTATATTTATTTTGGCTTCTTATTACCTGTTTTTATTAACTCACCAAGCTTCTTTTGCCCAGTGTACTCTTTGTCATACCAGTGAAGTAAAACGACAGGATTAAAATGGATATAGTATTAACTTGCAAATTTTGAGACATTAATTAGTCCATGGCAGCGGGTCCATTCCATTCATAACCAGGGAGATTGTTGACAGGCTTTATACGGTGAAAAATGTTTATTTTGAAGTGTACCTATTCATGCAGAGCGGAAAATTCTTCGTTGATAGTCTTCTTTCATCATCTGCCAAAATTGCTCACCCAACGTTGGTAACTGGGCATGTGACCAAACTCGGTTCCCGTGGAGATGAAAGGTCGATCACAAGGCCTGAAAAATCTCCTGATATATCGTTGTCTCCCTTCGCCGATAGCAAAGTTGTCGAGCTACGCTGGCATGCGAGCCTATCCGGCCCTGAGCGTTTTAAGATTTTTTGTGTTTACTCTTGTATTTTTTATGCTTATCTGTTAATTTAAAGACCACACTGCTTTTTTGCAAATCCTGGATTATTTCATATGATAATATGTTCTCAAAACATAAAAATAATGAGAATAAGATTGGAAAATAGGTATGGAACGCATAAAATAGCCGAAAACACATTTACGCAAAAACGTACGAAAATCAATGCAGTGGTTATTGCCTGGATATCCAATTTTTTGTTCCGGATTTGTTTAAAAGACGTTTTACACAGTGTAAACGCACAAAATAAACCCAATCTATACGCTATAGCTTAATATGCGTGTCTATTGTTTTGTTTTTAAACTACAAAAATTCCGTACACCGCAAGCTCCTACTCAGCTAATTTTGTGATCAGTTCCGGTCTGATTTGGTGGAATACATGACTTCAGAGTGCTATTGCACCGAATTATTCTTTTTTTGTCCTGAAATAAGGAGTAGTTTTTTAAGTAAATGGATATGTTCTTGCACTTATATTTATGTGTTGGGAAAAAATGTCTATTTGGGTACTTCAACGTCATCAATTGCCTTCGCGTGATATGCATACTCTTTAGGTCATGGTTGATATCCAGTAGAGTGATAACTGAGTCATGACCATTTTTTGTGTGTGTAATTAAATTGCTTGCATGAATTTAAGATGCAGTGCATAGTGTTACCATCAGTGATTACTCTTTTCAAAAGATCTTCCGGAATTTGGTTGAATATTTTAAATATTGCTCATTCTAAAAATGGTATGCTGAAATGAGTATATTCCTTGCCAATGGGGGAGTTTACTCGGAACCGAAATTGCAATTTTGTACACGAAATCAAGGTGACGCCCACCGAAGAGGCTGCTTTGATAACATTTACGTCATTTTCCTCCCGTCCTTGACTGCTTTTCGTGGAAGGGAAGAGACTGGAGGGGGGTTCTCGGAAGGTCTGTACGCACGGGTGCTCTCGCAATTGCTCCTATTGGCGGAGTCAGCTGTGTCCCCCCCATTGCGATAAGGCAAAGTAGCTTCGTGGGCTCAGCTGTGATTGGACGAAGTCCATATACGCAGAGGTTGCACCACACCCACTTTTCCAAAAGGGTTAAAAACATCAATTTTTCGCCGCTTATAACTAGAGAAATAATTGACGGATCAAAAAACGGAAAAATAAAGGTCTATATATTTTACAAACTCAATCAGTTTCGGCAATAAAAATAATATGGTAAATTAAAAATAATATGTTAATTGGTAAATAATATGGTTGCACTTTTCAAGGGAATGACTGAGCTGATATTGCTTACTGTATATGACGCCAATCATTTTCCATGCAATAGTGAATTTAAAATACGGTATAATTTTTAAAATCTTTGCAATTTCGAGGCATTTTTTAAAATTTATGATCAATCCTATTGAAATTAGGGAGAATAAAGTGATGTTTTCGTGAAAATGTGGATGAAAATTTCACAAGCACTTTTTGTAATTTTGGATGAATATGCGTGCTGAATCATAGATGGAGTTGAGAGCGATTGATTCGATGTGTGTCCTCAGGGATTACGTTGGTTACTACGGCAAAGGATTCCGTACTCAAATCCGGATGATGCCCCTGGAGATTTAACTCCTCTCCCTAAAATACGTCATTAATGCCGGGCGTTACAAAATAAGCGGTTCCTTCTCGGTGCGCAGGAAGCGGGCGTATGAATTAACCAGAGGTTCGCTGTAAACAACTTTCCGATCAATAGATAACCAAATATCAATTTGTGAAGCCCGGACGGATGGTGAGAGCGAGAATCCACGAAATGGGTTCAGTTGCGGCATCCGAACCGTGGCATGTGGATTATAGCTAGGCTTCCGTCAATGACTGCCGTCGATATGGTCACCTCCGCACGAAAGCACGTCAAAAGCCGTCATTCTCCTAACGTCCTGGGGGTTATTTTGTAATCTCTTATTTTAGTGAGATTGCGTCATAAAATGTCACTTTTTTGTAGTTAAACTCCGCCACCCAGGCGGCGTGACCATCTTCGGATCTCAAGCGGTGAACTGCCGGTCATATGCTGGTCTTATAGACGATTCATCCGCTCTGCAGATCCGCATCTTTCGACTTTTGATCCGTTTCATTATCTCCACCTGCCATTAGTTCCCATCTCATCTTCATAAAGAACGTGAAATGGAGCCACCATCGTTTCCACTTGAAGCTTGAGTTGGGAAAAATGCAAGAGCGAGAAAGTTAGAAACGATTTTTAATTGTTTTTGTTTTGGAATTTGCACAACGTGAAGAACTTCAGCACACCGAGATCGGCAACAGATAGCGCTACCGACAGAAGCTTCGACAATTCACGAACCGTTCGTGAGCCGATCATTAAGAGAGCGAAACGGATCTCCCGCGTTCCCGCAAAGTGTCATTAAAAAGGTGTGATTACAAAATAACCTCCATGAGAACAAGGAAATGTAAAAAAATGCTCAAGAATAATATATTCACGAAGAAAGAATGAACGTTGCTCCACTGGTGACATTTATTTGTGCGACCCGTTTCGATACAGAGCATCATCATCAGACGTGAAAATAATGATGCTATGCATTGAATCTTGGGCCATGCGATATTTTTTATATATTTTTTAAAGTAATTCCACCAATAAAGCCTTCATTCTATCGTTTTCGAATTTCTTAAGAAGTTACCATAATTGCCCATATTTCTTTATCTATGATTTGAAGATTTTCCATTGTCCTTTCATCTCACGTGTCAAAGATTGATCGTAGAAGAATCGTGCCGTGTTCTTCCTTAACTCTATAAAGAACGACGCGAGCGTGTTGGTTTTTTTTTTACTCTTTGGAAATGTCAAAAACCGCGTAGGTGCCAAGAAGTCGAGGGAAGTGACGATGGTTGCCATTTTCCCAACCTTCCCATCTTTCGAATTTTCCCCATCTTTTTCCACACCCTCATTCCTTACTTTCCCTCTTCCTTCTTCCCTATTTCCCATATATTAGATCCGTCCAAAGCCACGCTTGATACTGAAGGGTGAACGAACAAAGTGGCACAACTTGAATTCTTCTGACCACCAAATTCATGGGGTCGTTTGCCATTTTTGTTATTGGCGAATATGATAGAGTTTGTAAAATAAAAAGACCCGTATTTTTCCGTTTTTTGATCCGTCAATTATTTATCGATTTGTAAGCGGCGAAAAACTGATGTTTTTAACCCTTTCAGAAAAGTAGGTGTGGTGCAACCACTGACGTATATCGACTTCGTCCAATCACAACTGAGCCCACGAAGCTATTTTGCCTCATCGCAATGGAGGGGACACAGCTAACTCATTCAATAGGAGCAGTTGCAACAGCATCTGTGCGAGCAGACCTTCCGAGAACCCCCCTCCACTTCCTTCCCTTCCACGAAAAGAAGTCAAGGATGGGAGGAAAATGATGTCAATGTTATCAAGTCAGCTTTTTCGGTGGGCGTCACCTTTTGTTTATTTTAATTTTGGATTTGTGAGTGAATGGTTGTGGTTAGAAGATTAATTTTTTCACTAAAATTCGTTTTTCGTTTCCATCTAACGATTTCGTGTACAACATTGCAATTTCCTTTATTTTTTTGAAGATTATTTTTTCCATTATTTTGAAGATTTTCCATTATCCTTTCATCTCACCTGTCAAAGATTAATAGTAGAAGAATCTTGCCGTGTTCTTCCTTAACTCTTTAAAGTATGACGCGAGCCTGTGGTTTTTTTGACCCTTTGGCAATGTCAAAAACCGCCAAGGTGCCAGGACGTCGAGTGAAGTGATGATAGTTGTCACGATTCACAGCATTCCGCGTGACTTCGGCTGAGAAAATCAGTCTTATTGAAGGCCAACACAATACGCCACTTCCCATCAGGGCTCACGAAGGCTGCTGAGTGCGTTCTTTGCGATGAGTCTCCCCTCTTGCCATCCGCGAGGGATCCTGGATGTAACTAGGGCAACGTGGAGCCGCGTCAGAGCAAACAATCCGTCATCTCCATGGCGAAGTTGCGCTGTCGCTCTTCTTCTTCTCCCGCGAGAAAAGTTCTCTTATATTTTTTTTTACCAAACTCTTTCGGCATTTTGAGCGTAGGGGGAAGGTTGAAGGCACAATGTACTTTGTGCTGGAGAGATGAAAGGTGCTTTAATTTCAATTAATATTAATCTCGATGATTGCTCGGAGGAAGAAAAAAAGAAGAAGGTACTGCAGTGAGGGCGACTTCCATAAAAGTACTTTCCGGCGTTGCTTGGTGAAGGGGGAGGGGCATCATCCCGTTTACTTTGTGTGGGTTCTACCCTCGCCTCATTTCCGCCTCCTTACGCTTATCCCCTCCAGCAATTCCACCCTCCCCCCCCCCAACCCCTTTATGCCTAAATTATTATTCCTCCCCTTTCTGGGTGCCCCTCGTTTCTCCGGGAGACCATTATTGCTCTCCCCTCCGTGTGCATCCCCCTCCCCTCCCCCTATTTCCCCCACCTCTCAACCGCTGGAGGAGGACTGGAATTTTCTTTCGTCGCTCCCTTCCACGGGATGAGACGCCAAATTATTACGCGGGCTTTCGTCCTCTGAGATGTTCCGCGAGGGTTTGAATTTTAATAATCCACACGCACCCCTTGTCCACTCCCCCCCCCCCCCCCCCCCACCCTCCCCACTACTTCTTCCCCTTTTCATCCCTTTTCATCCTTGCCATGGATCGAGTGAAAGAAAAGATGACTCCATAGATGGCGAACAAAACGTTTTTTTTTTGTGTAGTTAAGAATGGGGAACCCAGCATGTCTGTCGTGTTGTCGTTATCCTACCTTGTCGTATCAAGTACTCAGTCTATATATCAGATTGTTTTCAGTTTAACTCAACCGGTGAAGGAATTGTATGCTAGCAAAGGAGAAGTACACCCTTTAGTAAAAAAAGACCCTTGAAACAAAAAACTTATGTGGTTGCGACGGTTACCTCAATGAGGGCAGAGAATATTACGACAGTGTGGAGATGTAAATGTATTTTGGATCTAAGACATGGGGAGGAAGAAAGTACTATGGAAGAAAGTACGACGCTCGAATACTATACTCCAGAACACACTCAAGAAAGGGTCGATTTACCGATTAGCCTTTGCGATAAGTTGCATGAAACATTGAGAATGATATGCAATGAAGATTTGCGTGTTACTAGGGTGATAATGTTAGTGAGACTAAAAATTTACTTTGTGGAAATATTTTATGCCTCTGCACTGTGGGTTGATAAGTAGTAGCTGAAAATTATTATAATTTACGTGCTTTCGTCTGAATTGAAAATACCGTTTTGATGTCTCTGAGATTGTTAACGTTTGCGAAAAAGGGTGAAAAGTTGTACGAGGGAGAAATTGGCGTTGATCAGCCATGGAGAGAAAGAAGACCAGGAGTTACGGTGGTAGTATGGAGCAAGTAAATAGAGATAATGAAAAGCCAGAATTCGGGATCGGAATGCGGGTCTGGAGGAGGTAGAGGTGGATGGGAATGATGAAGTTGTAGAGAGCGCTTTTGATCTGATGAGAAGAGTAGCGTAAGGAAAGAAACATTTGAAAGGGACAAATAGGTAAGTATCTGATCGATGAACACTACTCTGACCGGTAGATCACGTCTATATGTACATACAGCCTAATTTTAGGTTTCGTCAGTATTTTCAGTGAAATTACCATGTCGTTCTTTCAATCATGTATTAAAATCCCCACATGCACTACTGAACATGCACTATTTTTATAACTCTTTGAATGTGAAGTGTATTAACTACAATGTGCTTGGAATGTGAAGTTTATTAACTACAGTGTGCGAAAATTTTGATGAAGAATTAAATTGTGTTGCAAAGATGTTACTTTTTGAAAATTGTACCTTTTCGGCAGCTTAAAAACACGACGTCATCGCATGACGCCACGGCACGGTATCACTATGGGCGTTGTTTATCTGTTAATGCGTGGAGGTAAGTTGTTAAGGAGGTTGGTCCGAAAAGTGAAAGTCATGTCATTTTTTTATATTTTCAGCACTTATAGAACGTAAGTTCCTCTATCTAATAAAGTAAAGATAATTATACCAACCCATACTCCTTTTTGCACAAATTGCATTTGAAATTACATACGATTAACGGCGAGAATGGCCGTCACATGAGAATATAACGTGTAAAAATACCATAGTGTCATGTCATTTTTGCAAAAAACATATTTTATGCGTAATTTCACAAGAAATAAAATGACACGAAAATAAAGGAATCAACCTACCGTATTTTTCGCTAAATCCACCAATTTATGCGCTTATAGCAGACGAAATGCGTTAGTTGTCTTCAAGTGGCGCTGAGGTCGCTCTATGTAAAATGTATGGCGTATGAATAACATCATTACTAATGAGATATTAAAGCATATTTCAGAAAAATAGTATAACATAACGTTTGATAGCAATATTCTGGTGTTATAAATTAGTAAATTCATTGAGTACATGAATTTATTTCTTTAAAGTAAATGCTGAATTGACTCCATCGTCGAGATGATTAAAATTATCATAAAAAAGAAATCCTTCGACTTTACATTGTATTTCTTGTGATACTTATGACTTTCAATAGCTTAGGTAATTTTCTTTGTGAAGTAAGGATCACTTAGCAGGCATAGACTCGTACTTAAATTAATAAGATTCCTCAGACAACTAGACTCCAGCAGTCGCGAGCCAACCTCCTTAAGTGAATACTTGGCGATAGCGTATGTATTTATCTCATTTGTTTAATGCAATACACAATTGTATTTCGATTTTTTATTTACGTAGCATGGATGGCAACGAGCAAATCGTCCATAAATTACTTAATGCCTGTATAGTGCCTAAGAATTTCTGTAACGTCTAAGCAATCGCTGTTTTTTTTAAGAAGAACGCCGCCATAAGGGGGTGAACCAAAGTAAATTGTTGGAATGTATTTTTTAAGTATTTTCTCAGTCATCGTTTCGTTCGAGAAATGGCTACAAACCTCAAAGCAATATATATTCGCCTCGTTTTCTCTTAAAAATAAGTGTCTGTCTCAGTAGCAATATGGAACCTTCTGACGTCACCGTGCAGTGACGTCAGAAGGCGTTTCATGTCACGTGACTTTCGTCAATTTTCGGGAACATTTTAATATCACATAATAATCTTGGAGGTTGGCATTGAAAATTTTGGCTTATATATTTAAATATGTGAGAAAATTTCGCATCAAGTACATCATTAATCTTCGATAAATAAATTTCATGCATATTCCCCATTGACAATTGATTATACTTGTAAAACTCTCTGAGTGCTCCCAATACCTTCATAAGTTGGTAAATATCCTGTCGTATACGACTCGGTATATTATCATTCGTCTGCATTTTAACTCTTGTATCCGCATTGACAGGCGCTTCAGAATGCGAGGAAAGGCATGGGAAGTACGGGGATGGAAATGTAAGGAGAGAGGGTTGAGAGAAACCCAGCGTTGGCGTCGGCCTGCTCTTTACGAAAAGGATCCAAGGGGACAACGGCTCAACGTCCCATGAAACGGACGGAGTACTGTACTCGAATACTATACTCCAGAACACACACAAGAAAGGGTCGATTTACCGATTAGCAGTATCTTCCACCGCCGGGAATCAAATCCGAGCCCGCCTGATAAAAGGCCAGTACTCGCCAATCACTGACACCAACCCGACCTCTCTCAATACTTTTTATATCATTCGATTTTGATATCATTTTTTGATATATGCTGATGATACACAGTGTGTCCTAGTTCCGTTAGAACTGTGGCTATGAAAAATAAAATTCATTGATTATGTTGGAAAAATCCTTATATTTATTCAAAATAATCTCTCCCTGAATCAATATAGAGCTAAAATCGATTTAAAAGTATTTTGAAACAGTCGCTGTACTCCCTTTTCAGAATTTCATTTAGTACTGTAGTACAAATTTCTCGGGTTCCCCTAATGGCGTCGTAACGGTGTTCTTTTATTGCCAACTCCAATTTGAGGAACAACGAGAAATTTGCTGGGGCCCAATCCGGCAAATACGGTGTGTGATCCAGCACTGTGACCCCTTTTCTGGCCAATACTCGCGTACAATCTTTGCTTCTTGGGCTGGGGCGTTGTCGCGGAGGAGCGACGAGGAACCTGCCTCTCGCTTTTCGGGTGGAATTCGACAAATTCTCGCCCACAAACGATGGAGGATGCGGAGATAATACTCTGAATTAACGGTTTGCACTCCTGGTTTCAAACTCCTATTGAATGATATCTTTGGAATCGATGAAAACTGTTAGCATTGTCTTCACACGATTCTTCTGCGGGTGCGCTTTCTTTGGTTTCGGCTTCTGAGGGCTCAACCACGCTGCACACCGCCGCTTTGTTGGAGGCTCATACTGGAAACACCAAGTCTCGAGGCCAGTTACAATCAATTTTGTGAAATAAGTATCATTTCATTAGAAATCAGTATCAGAATTTCCTAACTTAACAAAAAAGTTGAAGTTGCGTCGCTGCTCCACCACCATTTGCCGACGAGTGTCAGATACACACTGTTATATTGGCGGCCAGAACTCATGCTGAAGCGGTACTATCACTTTGAAATTCAGCAAGGTTGTTACTGAAACTTCAAGGATTGTAACAACGCAACTCGCCATGAAATCTCATTGCTGTGTGTAATTTCAAACTATCAGTCTTAACGGAACTGGGACACACTGTGTATATGATTAATGATATAATTTTAGAAAAGCTGTGTTTTAACATCTCATCTCATCCAATTTTCCAATTCTCCTTTCCCTCAAGGACTGCCTGATCTGAAAATCGTGTCTCAAAACTTTTAGCAAATGTATTCTGCTACGGCAGAATACAGAGGGCGATATGGTTATGTTTTCCCTCCGTGCATCCTCGTGGCGAAGTGTTTCTGGTGCTTGCCCCAGCTAGCTTAAGATGTGCGTGGTAGCTGCGAAAGAGGCTTAGTTCTCTCTCCGAATAAAGCGGCAGATTCTCCACGAATTCTTCTCTTCTCTTTCTCACCCCTCAACGCTCATCTCCATGTCTTCTCTCCCCCCCCGCCCTACCTTTATCTTCACAACACCATGCTTGCAAGCACGGAGATGGAGGAGTTTCAGCCTCCCGAAACCGCCTTAAGGCTCTCGAATCATCTTCCTCCTCCCCTTCTCATCCACTTCTCCCTTCCTCCCCTCCTCATGCGCTCCGTCTCACTCCTGCCCTGCCGCATTGGTGTCAAAGGTATCTCCATCCTGATACACAACGCCCTCGCCACGGATACAATTTGAGGAGTCCACATTCCTTTATCGCCGCAGGGACACGCCTCCCTTCTCCCACGCACTTCCTTATAAGTACCGCGGATCCATTCCGTGAAGGAAGAGCGCAACCTCCTTTTCGATCTTCGCATTTCCTGCCCTGCAGCTCGTTGGCGTAAAAATTAAAGAACGCCGTTTCTTCCCGGGAATCATTTATCACACACGTTCACTCCAAACAGAGAGGTAAAGACTACCGTGACAGTGAGTTTGATTTGAAAATAGTGGTGAGCTCTGGAAATTTTTGCAGCATTTTGAGAAAAAAATCTTTCAATATTGCAAATTCCGGAAGTTGTAGCCATTGTAGTTGTGATTAATGAGTTTTTGTTATTTGAGACCAGTGCAGCAAAATTTTCCTAGAGTTGAAATTCGGGTTTTACATTCTCCAACTGCTAATGTTACATCTCATGATCTTACTGAACTTATTCAGTTAATCCTAACTCTATTACTTCATTAAATCACGACATTCATGCCTAAGCGGTATTCAAACACGCTACCCTTAAGTCGTCATGCTGATGCGATACGAACTGACTTCCTCCTTGGGCACTTTGGTTTTTACTTATAATGATAGCAACATGTACTAAGTTTTCTGCAACTAGTGAACTATATTAAAACAATTAAGTAACTAACGGGTTGCTAGAGGGGAAATAAAGTATTTTAACAGCTGCGTTCCCTGTGGCCATACTTACCTTAGCTTGAGCTGCACGTAAATGTGTACGAAGCTGTTTATTTTATTTTAGATTTGCAGTCCTTGGGGCAGGACGTGAGAACTAAGTGGAATCCATTCGGGAAAATCAGTATCAACGGAGTGAGATTTTTACGAATACAGAATCACAATACTGCCTACGTCTATGGATTGTGGTATAAATGATTACAATAACGATGAGGAAGACCGAAAGAATGCGCCGTCCAGAATTCAGGATTTTCAAAGGGTCATTGTAATTAAGCGGAAAGGAATCAAATGTTGCTCTCTGTCGCTGTTTATAAGTCGAAGCACGCATTGTATACTAAGCCACTGAATAACTAATACGCGGTGCGGTATAAGTTCAAGGTAGGACTGAAAGCACTGCGAATTTCTCCGGCTTTCGCATCCCACTTATCAGATAGTCGTGTCATTTTGTTTTTCAATCGTTAAACATGCAATTTTTTTAGTGTTTCCGATTTCATTTTGCGAAAAAATATTTGATTTAAAAATCGAGGAGGTGGAAGAGTTCTGCTACCTGTGAAGCCGAGTAACCAGCGATGAACGAAGTGAAAGAGAATTGCCAGTAGAATTTCCCAAGCGAGAAGGGCATTTTACCAGAAGAAGATTCTGCTTACAGCTGCAAATTCAAGCGGAGAAGTGAGGAAACATTTCATTAGAAAATACATCTGGAGCATTCTACTATTCCGGGAGCGAAGCATGGACAATAAGAGCAGCAGAGAAGTCCAGGCTGGAAGCATTTGAAATGCGGTGCTACCGAAGAATGATGAAGATAAAATGGATCGATCGTGTGGCAAACGAAGAAGTGTTAAGAAGAGTGGGAGTGAAGTGATGTCTACTGAAAACATTAAAAAGAAGACGGGACAACTTAATCGGCCACATCGTAACACACGATGGCCTGATGAAGACAACCATCGAGGGAAAAGTGAACGGGAAGAATGGAAAAGGCAGGCCTCGTATGAGTTACATAGAATAGGTCGTAAAGGACGTGAAAGAGAGGAACTTCGTCAATATGAAGAGGTTGGCCGAGAGAAGAATCGAGTGGAGGGCTTCGTCAAACCAATCCTAGGATTGCTGACCCATGATGATGATGATGAGTTGATTTATATTTTTTAAATTCTGTTAGAGTCATATAATTATTTGTTTCGTTCCCATCCTACTAAAAAAAATGTTTGGGCGTGATTTCTCTTCGTCAAAATTAATCAGACTCTACTTGCATGCCTTGGTTGTGCCTGGCTATCATTTCTTTGCTTCTTTTTTTTGCGAGACCAGTGAGGTGTGAAGCTGATGCAGTCAACTCGTCAACTTTTTGTGAGCATCAGCGATTTGCGTGTTTCTCTTCTTTCGGCTTGATTTCCCCTTTTATTTATGGCAGGAAGTAATTCACTGATTTAAAAAAAACAACTTTTTTTTCCAATGGCTCTGCCTTTCACTCGAAAAACAAATGAAATTCACTCGGGCGCATCAATCGTCGACGAGTGAGTCGAAAGATCTGCTTCGCATGCGATTCGACTCGCGGTATCGCTTCCCTCAGCCGAAACTCCTCTCGGATAAAAAACCGCTCCTGTTTACGCCCATGCAACTACACTGTGGGGGCGCTGGCTTGCAAGAACTGGTTTACTCAGTCCTCGAGATATCCGTCGCGTTGACGCGAAAGCAATGGGTGCGATATGTGCTGTGCGAAATAATAATTAACTATTGGTCAAGCGTAATAGTCCGGAGTTTCTGCAGAGCCCACACTATAGCTAAGGCCTCTTTCTCGGTAGTGGTGTAAGTCAACTCAGCTCCTCTCAAGGTACGACTTACTGATACGATGACCCTCTCGTCATCGTTGTCAGCCCAAAACCGCGCTCTGAGCTATCAGTTTGGAGATATAAAGGTTTACTAAATTCGAAAGGGGTGCTAAGTCGAGAGATACAAAACAGATGCCTGTAATACTTCCATTGCATTAACGGAAGGCGCCACAAGGTGTAACGTCCCATCCGATGGACAGAATACTGGCTTGAAGTTCTCTCAAAATAGGGCTCAAGTGGGGATACCTGAATTCTTTTGGCACTGCCGGAAATTGACGTACTGAAATACGAAGTCAGTACTCTTGGCTTACGCTTGAAACCGATTCCCTTTTAAAGCCTGAATTTACATTCTTGTCGTGCGAATCTAGAGACGCAACATGAAAAGCTCTCTTCTGATGGAGAAGTAGATTTTGAAACTCGAGCATCCAAGATGTTTTCATTTAAAATTGCAGTTTACACAGATACCTGCTTTCCTTACTTCCATTTTTTTAATTCTGTTGAAGTACGATTTCCAGGGAAAGGAAATGGCAACTGGCTACCCTGAATGTGTGACTTTCACGCGCCTGTGGCTTAGTCCGGGGCACGGATTACTATATAGGATAGGAATGTCAACAAAGAAATTCGTACCCTTAGTGTACGGTTTCCTTCTTCCGCCGCAAGTTGTCGCTAGCATCTAGCGATGCTAGCTTTTGAGCGTTGCACTGAAATAATCTTATTTAAAGAGTTGCAGGAATGAAAATATGGTTCCCAAAAATTTGAAACCCAAGCAAAGTACACCTTATCTACTCGTACTAATTTTTCAATTTTTCTCCACCGCGAAAAAAAATAATTTTACGCTGCAAGTGGGTGGAAAACTGTGGGTGACAAGTGTACAAATCTCGCATCTATGTTTGCATTTTTGGAACAAAACATTATGGTGGATTTGAAATTATTTCAGCTTCTTTCGTCATAATGCAGGGAAGCGTTTGAACATTGCTAAGTTTGTTTCTTATTCTCTCTAAGTTTCATATTGTTACGTATGATTAGGTCATAGGAGGCGCGCCAATTTTTTGTGACATTTATAGGTGCATAGGGGTTTGCGGAATCCTTAAAAATCGAAGTAAGTTTAACAGAGAGGCAAAGTGTTGTTAACAGGAGATAATACCAACGGAAGGACATTTTAGTATTTATATTTAATATCACATCATCAGAATATTCAAGTAAAATAAGCATTTTTAACCAGTAAATTTCAATTATTTAAATTCGAGCCTTTAAGGAAAAGTTGACACCCGCTAATTGCAATTTAATTTAAACCCTTTTAATGCCAATTATAAGTGTAGTACCTAATAAAAACCATAAGCTTGAGTTTTGTCTTCAACATGCGTGATAGTGTTATAAAATTACTTTGATAAAGAGTATCCTTTTATAACTTTAAGAACCTCATACTTTTAGGCATATTTCCGCTTTACCTTCACAGCACTTTAACGACATTAAAAAACTATTCAAGTGTTGTGGCAATATCATATACATTCAGAAGCAATTATTAATAATGTAGTTAATGCACAAATCATTAAAAATGCGTAAAAGAATTAACTCATTATGCTTTTAACGTGCATTTTTACCATTTCAAGCTCACTCAAGATATTCAGAAAATTCCTACGTGGTACAGAGAGATAAGATGAGACAAGGAAATCCATGATTCGGAGAAGATACTGATTTTATTTTACTGTCAAACAAAACATTTTTAAACACATTGAATGTGAATGCAAATCAAAATTTTAAATTGCATCATGTTTTATGAAAATGAGAGGATTTTTCGGTAGACTGATTTTTTAAAAATTAAGTCGGCATTTATTCTTTTATACTGCTGCCTAAGTCTCATTAAAATGAAATAATGTAAAATATGTGTTATCATATCAGTCCCATGTGTTTCAGAGGGAAATGTAAAACACATATTGTCCAAACATAATTCTAATGTTCTGGGATAGCAATCTGGAAACATTATATTGCTAATAAGGATATGCTCCACTTGCCTCAGCATAATGTAAAGGTTATTTTGCTTTATAATAGGACTCCTGGAATTCAACAATGCTAGCATATTGACGTCACTTTTAGATTTTTATTAATCCAAA
This sequence comes from Platycnemis pennipes, assembly GCA_933228895.1. Lineage (NCBI taxonomy): Eukaryota > Metazoa > Arthropoda > Insecta > Odonata > Platycnemididae > Platycnemis > Platycnemis pennipes. Next base: position 10,622,585 of record OW121850.1, on the reverse strand, counting down.
GAACTGGAACAATCAATGCAGTGTACAAATTCTCTGAATTTCCTACAGAGAAATCCAACCACATTATAGATGGGTGGATATCTGGGTGGTATAACGTACCTACGCCATATTCCGACACGGGATTAATTCCGACACCCGGGTGCATTGCTAAAAGTACTGAAATTGGTGGACAGTTGTCATTAAATATGGGACTGGCGTCTATCAACGAGGAGACACAAAAAGTTACCTTGTTCTAGGTGTGGCGCTGGTTGTATTAGTGCACATTTTGTGTTCTAGTGCGGAAGGCGTGCGTCTTGAGGTGTCATTTTAACCAATTTTCTGTGTTTCATTTTTAGAAAGTGATATATATTTTATATCGCTTAGCAGCCTATTGTTGCTGTATAGTGCAGCATGCATAGTTAGGAGAAATAATGGATACACAGTGAGAATTTCAAGAGTGAGTTAGAAAGATCGTGGATTCCCTAATTCCGACAGGTGTCGTAATAAGGACTAGCGGCTCTTAATTTCCGTTTAACTCGCACGTAACAGTACCGGAGATCGTTGAATTATGTGCTACTTTTGTAAACAGCTATTGTGGTTTTTCAGAGCTCAATGATTAGCTGTTTCCTCACATAAAAATATTTAATGAGAAGAACGAAAATTCATTAAATAACTATTGCAAGTTATGCACGAATTTTCTTAATTCAGAAAATAATATGACAAAAAAATATTGGTCGTCTGCTCTTTTGGTTTGTGATCAAGAGAAGGAATTATGCCGGAGAATTTTTTTTCGGAGAGGTAGGGATGCCGGTCGACTGAGAAGAAGGGTCTATGCCTACTGTGAAATCAATGGAATCACACATAATTTCTATGAAAACGCAGGATTAGCTGGTAGAAAGTTGATGAAGTTATTTTTGAATAGACGCATGGATGTATTAAAGATAAGGGCTTAGAGAATGAACCAAGGTAGAGCCATGAAATTAAAACGCATGCTCGTGAAATATTACTTTCAAAATCTAAAAAGTATCGAGATTGAACACTATGTTATGCAAATGCCAGGAAATAATTACAACATTGATGAAAAAGCATTCCGGAAAAAAGAAATCCTGAACTGGAAACGCAGGCAAGCCGGGTGCTAGTGAAATGCCTTCCAATAAAAAAGAGCACTGGTATTTCACCATTTTCAGAGAGGACAGGGTGCCGATATTAGTCTGTGCAGCGTTTGCAAACAGTATGTCCATGAGGAATGTGCAGATGCTAAATTTCGTAGAATTTTCTTCTGTTCTTAATGCTATGACTAGTAAAATATTTTCAAGTATTGTCATGAACGCTTTATTATGAAATTATTGCTTTCTTTTGCGTAAATAAAACTTATTTCATTACAGTTTCCTACTCATTTTTTGCTTTTTAGCTCTTAAACTTACGAACCACACACTGTCGGAATTAGAAGCATATCTGTGTCGGAATTCGGGCCATCGGGTCCAAATTCCGACATTTTAACATATTTTATTCAAACTGTTGTAACTGTGAAAACAGTGCAGATATTACCAAGCAAATCATTTTTGAGTATTGTGCACAGCACGGGCAAAATTTCGTACAAATATGGGCTTTGTACTAACTACAGTTTTTTTTTATTTTTATCATGAAACCTTAGCGTGTCGAAATATAGATCAGTTACATTATAATATAAATACGATGAATCGTTATTTATGGTTATATATACGTTAAATGCCACGAAAAAATATGGTTTTAATTCTTAATATAACGAGGCTGAAGATGAATGTGACAACAGAACACCACACTTCTTTAGGCATTGTCCTAGTTTTCTTTGACAAAGAACTCACAGTGACATTATCGCAAGAGTTGGAAATGTTTTCTTGCTGAAATAGCCAAAAACTAAATTACTCTAACTGGCGACTAAATAATTAAACAACTCATTACTAACCGATGTTTTCACATGCAAGTAATGCGTCCAGAAAAATTCTAGCATCGCTAGGCAGTAGCGACATCTGGTGGCGAAACACTGAAACCGTACACGAATGGTACGCTTTCGCTATGAGGCGATAGCATTAAGCTTCAGGGGGCTGGTCCGGGGTGAGCTCTACCCTCACCTATCCAAACGAATAGGGCTGTGCAATACCACGATATATCGTCGACGATACTCGATATGCACTTGATATCGGGAGTCGATATTTCGAAACGCGATATCACGATATGTCGATATCCGATATCCCGATATGTCGATATCCCGAAATGACGATATCCCGATATGAGGATATCCCGATATGACGATATCCCGATATGACGATATCCCGATATGACGATATCCTGATCGCGGTGTTTTTTTCTGTCACCCTTAAAAATGTCTCTATTTAGCGCAATTTCTCGGGAATGGTTGATCGGATTGAAGTGCTATAAACAGTGTCTTTCTTCCTTATAAAATATTACACTTCATCAATCGTTAATTATATATTTTAAATTGTCTAATTTGTTATTGTTATTAACTATACCTTTTTTATCATAAAATTTGGATGTAGGGAATGGAATGGCCATGGTACGATTTCATCACCGAAAACTCGAATTGCAACAAGAAAAGTTCATTTTTTTTTTAATTATTGGTTTTAAACCATAACTCGGAATTAAAAAAATGTTCACCGTTCTTCGACCGAGGAGAAATGGTTATATATCAGCTCATATGGGCCGTATCAAAAAATTGAAAAGAATCTCTATTATCTAAAATTATATGTTCTTTCGCCTTAAGTTATTATATAATAAGTCGATATCCGATATCCCGATATGTCGATATCCCGATATGTCCATATCACGATATTTCCTATTTATATCGCGAAACTCATACATCGGCGATTCCGTGATATCAGAATGATATCGTCGAGCGATATTCAAAACAGCATATTGCTTAACCCTAGCAATGGGCCTCAGGCCTTCACGGTCAGTTCCCAATCAAACACGGCAGAAATGACAGGGGAGGAATGATTTGGTTGGTGGCTGAGAGCTGACCTCCTATTCCAAGGGTTCAGGATCGAATCCAGGCAATGGAAGATATTTTTAGTCGGTATTCTGGCCTCATAATGGATATCTTTGTGGAGAGCATTCATGCTCAGTCCTCCGTCCGTCGAATGGGACGTTAAGCCTTGTGATCCCTTGGCACCATATATTGAGAGTAGGCTAGTGCTCCCAGGTTTTCCCACCCTTCATCCGTTCCCTAAAACAATTCCTTCTTCTACTAATTTCTCACTTATCATAAATATAAATAAATTGGAGGGTTGGTCGGGGGTCATCTGATGGGTTATTTTGTAATTTCACTTTAGTGAGAATACGTCATAAAATGTCACTTTTTCGTAGTTAAACTCCGCCACCCAGGCGGCGGCGTGACCATCTTCGGATCTCAAGCGGTGAACTGCCGGTCATGTGCTGGTCTTTTAGACGATTCATCCGCTCTGATCCGTATCTTTATCGTACATTAAATTGGTTCTATTCATACTTAAACGGGCGAAAACAAGCAGTCAAGGACTCTATTGGTAATACATCTAATTGGGCTAATATTCACTGTGGAGTACCTCAGGGCTCAGTTCTTGGCCCTCTTTTATTTTCTCTCTATATCCTTGATCTCCCAAACTGTATTGAGCACTGTAAATACATGCTATATGCTGACGATTTGCAAATTTACTATCATTGTCATAAGACTGAGTTGATTGATGCAATCACGAAAGTAAATCATGATGTTAAAGCCATCAACTCATGGGCTATTGGTAACAATTTTGTTCTTAACCGCAACAAAACTAAATCAATTGTACTTGGTACCTCAAATTTACTCAAAAATGTGGATGTAAATGCTATACCAAAAATTACAGTTGGTGACACCGAAATATTATACTCAAATTGTGTTAAAAACCTGGGTGTCACGATGATGTGTAACTTGTCTTGGCAGAATCATGTGCAAGACGTGTGTAATAAGGTTAATATGATCCTCTACCAGCTTAAAGCCCAAAAAGGCCTTCTGCCACCTCACACTCGCAAGCATCTAGTATCTACACTCATTTTCCCTCACATCGATTACTGCTGCCTGGTTTACCAGGATCTAACTGAAGAGCTCAATGTTAAGCTTCAACGCCTATTAAATATGTGTGTTAGGTTTATTTTCAACTTAAGTAAGGATGAACATATTTCCCCTTATTTTACCCGTCTTGCATGGTTAAAGGTAAAAAACAAGAGAAAATACTTGCTTGGTACATACCTCTACTGTCTTTTCAAAAATGAACAACCTAGTTACCTGAAGCAATTTTTTTCTGTCAGAAATAATAAGTCCAACATTTTGACTAGAATGGCCCCTGATTTTCTCATCACCCCTCAACATAGAACGACGACTTATGAAAAATCTTTCTCTGTGGTCGGAGCACGACTATGGAACAGTGTTCCACAGAATCTGAAAGATTCTATCTCTCTGTCTGTTTTTAAGCAAAGATTTTTTCACCACATACAAATTCTCGAAAGTGTTTAACTTCTGTTGTTATTTCTTTTCTTGTTTTCACTATAATGTATCCGCCCATCCCCATATTTTCCTCATATCAATTTTGTTATTTGTCTGTAATGAGCTCTATTGTATTGTATTACTCAATTATGTTCTTAATGGACCAGTCCAAGAACAGTAAATAAATATTATTATTATTATTATTATCTTTCGACTCGTGATCCGTTTCATTATCTCCACCTGCCATTAGTTCCCATCTCATCTTCATAAAGAACGTGAAATGGAGCCACCATCGTTTCCACTTGAAGCTTAAGTTGAGAAAAAAGCAAGAGTGAGAAAGATACAAAGGATTTTAAATTGTATTTTTGGAATTTGCACAAAGTTAAGAACTTAAGCGTTCTTAAATCACGAATTGCATATTATCAACAAATGATTTCTAAAAACAGTAATAACGTAAAATGTAGCGAGAAACAAATGCAAATTCCAATATTGGTACAAAAGAAATAATCGGTCATGAATTATCTTGACAGGTCATCCGAATGATTAAACTCATAGGGACAAACAATTATTCAATCACCTTCACCGTATTCCTCCATTACAGAAGCTTCGACAATTCACGAACCGTTCGTGAGCCGATTATTAAGAGAGCGAAACGGATCTCCCGCAAAGAGTCATTAAAAAGGTGAGATTACAAAATAAACCCCTTGAGAACCCCTGGCTATCTTCTCTTTCTACTTCTACATAATACCCTGCAAGCCACCATAAAGGTGTGTGGCAGGGGGTGATTTCTCACTTTAGATCCATTGTGTCCACCCACATTTAACCTGCCCACCACTCGCAGACAGGAGACAAGAGCACGGTGGTAGAGGTATGGAGAAGGGTTACCCATCCAAACTCTGTCCGAACCCAACATTGCTTAACTCCGGTTTTCTCAATGAAACTGGTGTGCCAGCGTGGCCTGCCCATTTCTCCAAAGGTAGAACTACAGAACTTTCCCTCTCAGCGGAGAAATTAATTTCGGGGTTAACGACCCCACCTAGAGCATTGGTAGCTCTTGTATCAACACGATAAAAAAAAATAACTAGTTGTGACTTGGCAACAATTAGTTTTATTCTTTCATCTACATCCACAAGATACCCTGCAAGCCACCGCGAGGGTGTGTGGCCGGGGGTGAAGATCAACAGCAATGCACTACCGATGTGCAAACAAGCAACTATGGGGTCTTTGAAATGAGATAAACAGTTAGAACCTTCCCTTGTTCTCTCAGTAACTGGGATCCTTACGAAATCGGCTCAAATAATGTACTGAAGATTGGCAAGTTTGTGAAGGGACGGTATGAAAACTATATTATCGTAACCACTCTATTAGATGAACTAATTAGATTAATGGGTACCATTACCTGGCCGTGGGTTGAAATTTAGACTTAATCTCTCAACAAAATTCCAATACAATATTTTCACTGATGACGCTAAAAATATTTTGCAAAATCCAACTTACTCTGGTAGATTGGACTATGATCACAAAATTAGAGAAATCGACTACGGAAACGACATTTAAAATGTTTTTCTTCCATCATACGATCATGCGTACTACCATCACCATATAATAGCTGTAAACATGTATATATAATTGGATAAATGTATAGCAATGGTATTTGCGAGTAGGTATGAGATCTTTAGGTTAACCCAACAAAGAGCATGTGCATGCATGCTTGCTTTGCTATTTTTATCTTTTTTAAAGTGTTCAGTGTAGCGTAGAATATATTTACTAATCTCGCTTTTAAGTATGATGTGCAATACATGTTTGGTGTGGATTCAGCCACTGCCAAACACTATTTTTTGTGGCTTGCAGGCTATTTTGTAGATGTAGATGAAATGTATGGTTTTAACCATAGCCTATCGTTTATTTCAGCTGGACTGTTTACACCATTTTAGTCATTAAGATTAAGGGATCGCATTAACTAAGGGACTCTTATCGAAATGAAAAGTAGGTATGTGAGCTTAACAGTCACAAACTTCAAACAGCTATCCTGCGAAAACGATGCTCATTACTGCTTTTATTCTAACTGCGTTATGTAGAGGAAGGATGTAGAATTATTATGACATGAATTACATTACTCCACTGCTATTATTTCATGAGATATAACACTTCGGAAATCACCATTTTCCACCTGAAAATCGATGTTTTTCAACGCCATCTTGGGTTGTTCCCATAACTGCCGCTAGAGGGGTTCCGCAAAATTTTACCTCTTTCCTCCTATTATAGGGGATTATATTCATCCCCTATAGTTCTATATTATGGGTTTCCTGCACTCCCTGGTGCTATCCTCCCTCCTGATTGCAGACCTTTTTCGCGAGACTGTTTCCCTTTAAGGATTTATGCCACCGCTTTGCCTAGTCTGCAGCTCTTTCTCACCCATGACCTTTGCCCTCGTAGCTGACCCGGCCGTTTCTCAACCCCCACACGTGGCCTCGCCCACTCACCCCTTCATTCAGCCCCTAATTGCATGTGGGCCCCCACTGAACCATAAGTTCTACTCCAAGGCGAAGTATGTATTTCCTAATTGCCTGTTGTATGTACCTTAACTTAAATTCCTCAGCTAATTAAACTTCCGTTTCTTTTGCCCAAATTGAGATTTAAATCGTACTTTATTGAAAAACAGTCATGGAATATTTTATACTTAATAAAAATTGTTACCCTTTTGTCACTTCAATCTATGGCTTAAAATATCAAATCAATATTTGACTTCTTATCACAAATTGTTACCCTATTTCTAGGTTTAAGAGAATCCATTTTCCACGGCAAGTCTGTTGATACTCATTTTTACCCTATTTCCTCACTTAAAGTTAGTGAGTTTGGTAAAAAATGTATACCTAGATTTTTGCCCTACGCATATTTTAGCATATTTCTCCAGGAGTAACTTCAATTCCAAAATATTTTCTGTCGAGTGTTAGTACTATTAGTTAGCTCTATTACTAAGCTCTTAAAAAATATATGTATGAAAACAATTACTCGATAATATTTTCTTTATAATATATAATTATATATATTTATATTATATAATTCTTTATAGTATATATTTTCTATCATATCTTTATTTTTAACTTAAATTTTAATCGATAAAACTGAAGAAAATGCGCTTTAATTAGGTCAGTTTAACTACCATAGATGGTGAATCCAGAATTGCAGTCTCACATCACGGTACAAGTACAAATGAATATTCCAAATATGAGTACTTAACCTGTGCTTAAGTAAAGGAATTTACAATGGCTTTATGATTTCCATATCTCCTCATCCTGAGAGCGAGTAAGAATGTATCGATTTCCTGCCGAAGTTAAGGCTATAGGAATTGTTCACCATCTTGCATTTTGAGGCATTTACAAATTACTAGCAGGCCTGCCGCCTGCTTTGCAAGCACTTTTCATAAGCATTTCGTATGCAGAGAGAAGGAAATGGCTATTTTATAAATAGAGAAATGTGTCCTACTCTAATTACCCTATATGTTTTTGCACTTTTTTCTACGCCATATTTTCATTAGTATATGTTGTCTCCCACTCTCAAAAACCACGTTTTTGCATTTTTCTCTGCACCACAGACTGCTAAAAATCCAAAACTACTACCAAATCATACAGACAGAGAATCCACACTCAACGCACCAAACCTCACTCTTTTAGCTCAAAACTTGGGAGAGAGCAAAACAATACGGATACCTACAGAATGACTGACTGACTGACACGCTACAAAATTAATATATATTCGAATTAATCTGCTGATTTTGCTACATTTAACATTAATACATAAGAATCGTTTTATAACCTTCTTTCAACTATTAGAAAAGTACCTACTTCAAAACTCCTAGCTTTTAAATTCACAATTTATACACAATATCGGGCCCCGTAGGCAAAAATTGTTTTATTTCACTATCTACTCATCGAAAACGTCAATTAATATTTTCATACCTACAAAATTGATTAATGAAACTAATTCCACTTTCTTCAACTGCTTCAATCCAATTTTCGCCCCTTGACCAAAAACGTAAATACATTTACTTAGTAACGAAAACAAATTTGCTTAGCAACTCATATCCCATGTTAAAATATAGGGAAAAAACCATTTTTCTCTTGCATTTTTCTCTACACCTGCTTCTCTACACAAACTGCTAAAAATCTCTAACTACTACAAAATCATGCACACAGAGAATCCACGCTCAACGCAACAAACCTCACTCTTTTAACCTAAAGGTTGGGAGAGAGCAAAACAAAACGGATACAAAATGACGGACTGACTGACGCGCTACAAAATTAATATATGTAGACTAACGGACCTGCGGCCTGCCTTGCAGGTAGTCTATTGGTTAACCTACCTCAAGAGATCGATAAAGGCCGATTATTAAAAACATCCTGGGAGGTTCGCAAAATGCGCCTGGGATGTTCGCAATCCGCGTAAATATATATACGATTTATATTTTTAGGGCGGGAAGGAGGGACAAAGAAAATATAAAACAGCTACCAAATCATGAAGACAGATAATCTAAACTCAATCCACCAAACCTCACTATTCTAGCTAAAAATTTAGGAGAAAAATAATTAAGACAGAAACAAACTGGAATGAAACTAAAAACTTCCTGAAAGGTTTTCACCCGCACGTTTTTATATTTTTTGGGCGGGAAGGAGGTACAAAGGAAATCTAAAACTACTAATATGTTGTGCGCGGACACGTTCTGCATTGAACCACCTCCAGAGCTCTCAACCACCGCGAGAAAAAACAATAAAATCGACTGGGCTGACGGACTGACTGACGGACACCGCTACAAACTTAATTACACTAATTTTATCCAATAAAGTTACTCACGAAAGACAGGATGAGACCCAGAAAAAAAATATGTATCGAAACTTTGCATTCGCAAAAGAGAGACATTTCTTTTACTTTGCGATTGTAAAACAGAAGAGACGTTCGTCCGTGTTTCTTGTTTATAGGAATGTCTCACAGCACCGAGATTACAAACCATTTTATTGAGCAAAAAAGACCCATTGCAAAGCGTTATGTCTGGTTTTGACGCTCTGGTTGATTCAATTATGAAGTTTGATAGTCGTAACTCGCTAAAACTTCGCGCTACACTTGCTTTATTTCGTAGTTTGCCTGTCAATATGCCCGTGGATATACACGACCTCGATTTTTTGCTTGAACTCTCGAGTCCCGTAGAAGGTCGAAACAAATTTTTCGCTCAGCTAACTCGCTTGGTTGATTTTTACCATCGAAATTAGTTACGTAGCCGAGGTATTTCCTTTTTTTGGCCGCCTGAAAAAATATGTTCGATTCACTTCACGTGCAAATGCTCACGAATAGCCCATTTTTTTCCTAAAATATAATGTATTTAAAGATTGTATACGGGAGTCATAACCAGTGCTTGCACGTTGACTTTCGCCTAGTGAATGGAACCTCTTATTTTGTATGTGTTGTACTCATTGACGTTCCTTTCATCAAAATGCTCCCACATGCCCCGTTAGTATCGATAACTATTTTTCTTCACACGATACCATTTCATAAGCCTGCGTACGTTCTACCGCTATTTCATCCATGAAGACGATATTCTTCGATACCCTTTCATTCTCTTCTATCTTGGTATATCATGGCTCTTGGCTAACATGACCCCTGGAACACTTTTCTGAACATGCGTGCCATCCACCATTTGCAATATACATTTTTGACAACCGATTTGTTCGTGCCCACTATCATGTCTACACCGTTTCATGGTTGTTCTCTTCTATCGATCTCATCATCTTCAATATTTTCCACAATCAGGGGGATTATTTTGTAATCTCACCTTTTTAATGACTCTTGGCGGAAAGGCGGGAGATCCATTTCGCTCTCTTATTGATCGGCTCACGAACGGTTCGTGAATCGTAGAAGCTTCTGCCGGTAGCGCTATCTGTTGCCGATCTCGGTGTGCTGAGGTTCTTCACGTTGTGCAAATTCCAAAAATACAATTTAAAATCGTTTATATCTCCCTCGCTCTTGCTTTTTTTCCAACTCCAGCTTCAAGTGGAAACGATGGTGGCTCCATTTCACGTTCTTTATGAAGATGAGATGGGAACTAATGGCAGGCGGAGATAATGAAACGGACCAAGAGTCGAAAGATACGGATCAGAGCAGATGAATCGTCTAAAACACAAGCACATGACCGCCAGCTCACCGCTTGAGATCCGAAGATGGTCACGCCGCCTGGGTGGCGGAGTTTAACTACGAAAAAGTGACAATTTATGACGTATTCTCACTAAAGTGAGATAACAAAATAACCCCCCTGCCCTCTCCCTCCTTTTTACCTTTAGAGACTCCTGACCACCAGTCCCTCCAATTTCCGGTCTCGTTGAGGAGTCTCCATGCCCAACGACCGAAATGCAGAGCAAAGTTCCGATCCATCGTCGGATACGGGAGCTTCGGAGCTATACGCCCTAAAGGTTGCGTCATACCGAGAGAGTCAAAAGGACTCTGTTTGTATCTTTCTCGCTCTTGCTTTTTTTCCAACTCAATTGCTTCAAGTGGAAACGATGGTGGCTCCATTTCACGTTCTTTATGAAGATGAGAAGGGAACTAATGGCAGGCGGAGATAATGAAACGGATCAAGAGTCGAAAGATACGGATCAGGGGGCCGATTATGTAACTCGGCTAACGTTCGATCGTTAGTGACCCGTTCACTCTCGATCGAGCTCACCATCTTCGAGCGAGGATGAAAAGTGCGATTGTATAAGCTCGATCGTCAGCAGGCAATCGAAAGTTACGGTGTTGTCAGATTTACAGCATATTTCGCACTTGTTTCTCTTGTACGCATGCGCAAAGAGCTTATTTTGAAGTGGTTGCATTTGTTTTGAATGTCAAGAATTAATAATAAACATTACAATGCCTGAAAATTTAAGATAACTTCCTCACGAGTATTTTACAGTGGCCTCAATGCGTTCCCAATTGATAAATTAATTCATAATTACTTGTCATACCCTGACTTTCACAGATAATTATCAAAAACGTCTGCTTAATTCGCCAACTCATAATATTTCATTATCACTCAAATTGTGTTCTCTATTGCTGATAATGCATAAAAAAATAGTACGTCATGTTGAAATTCTATATTATCACTCCGGATATTCTCGTCATCTAATTTAACTAATGTTCTACGGTTCACTGTAAATATCATTTAGCAAAACTACGCTCAACGTATTGGCACATATATATGCATCTTCATACAGAAATTGATTAGGTTATTTATAGATACACAATTAAATACTATCCTCAATCTAGTCCCCAGCATTAAAGCAATAGTCAACCTTTATTACTATTGAAACACTTTCACAGCGTTCTCCATCACATCAAAGATAAATACCTATGAAACTCACTTTTAAAATTCCGTGCCGCCTGTCTCTCTTGTAGCATACCTATTTTCCCATAACCATATTTCTTGTACGTAGGTAACCGATAACCTACCGTGAGATATATAAGGCAGCATTAAATAATTTCCACAATTTCTCCAGGCACACACAGCGGCACACAAATAAAGGCACAATCCTATGGCTAATGACATCAAGGCGAGTGAATGAAAAGATTATCTTTTGAGAAGGCAAAATTTAATGAATAAAGCATAACGAGACAGCATGTGTTGCATAAGTCGACAAAAATCATCACCCTTTCACTTGGACGTAAACAACAACAGTCATAATAATAATAATAATGTAAAACACTCTCAAACAACACAGTAATCCCTTACGAGGGCAAATCGTAATGCTTATTGATAATTAGACATTACCTGCCTTAAACGTAGACGGAATAATTATTTCAACACAATAACATTGGACACCACTATGCAATGAAATATAAATATGTCACTTGGGGTGGGAAATTTTACTGAATGAAGAATAACAAAGCACTACACTGTTTATCCTTTCACCACTTTCACTGGGACGTAAACAATCACACTTACAAGACAAGAGAAATCCCCCTCACTTCAATTCACATAGATTGCAAATCTTAATTTAAGGCAATAGGTGAAACGACGAAATAATTGCCGACAACAATTTTCTCTGACATCTGTATAGATACTATAATACATGCAATCCATCACAGTTCACTAAAAACATTGTCAATCGCTGAATTGCCACAATGTGTAGTCACAACACACGCTATATCTTCACTTTGTATTATTCTCACCGCAAGTGGCATTGCTCAAGTGAAACTGTTGATGCCAATGCTGAAATTAAAAGTTGAAATTATATGTAACAGTCCGATAGCTTGTTTTAAATTGCTATTCATTACATTCACCCACCCAAAGTTGCTATAATTATTCTAATTAATTCACTCTGTCACATCATACACAGCTTTTTAAGCAATTTGATACTTCAAATTACATTCTTATTCCTTAATAGTTCAAACAACGTTCCTCACAACGATAATTTATCACTTATACATGAAAATGCCAACAAAAACAAACCTTCCAACGATTGAAAATGGCCGTAACGTCATGTATATAGCAGTCGACGGGTTTCCTTCGATCGTGAGCCGAAAAACCTTCGACCGTAAAGTTACACAATCGCGCCTTCAATTGTTTTCGAAGAATTACCCACAACACCACGAAACACGGCTCTTTACGTTCGAACGTAAAGATACACAATCGGCCCCCAGAGCGGATGAATCGTCTAAAAGACCAGCACATGACCGGCAGTTCACCGCTTGAGATCCGAAGATGGTCACGCCGCCTGGGTGGCGGAGTTTAAGTACGAAAAAGTGACATTTTATAACGTATTCTCACTAAAGTGAGATTACAAAATAACCCATCAGGCCTCGTAATTCTCCTATGTAGCTCGAAATACAACTAAAAACGGTATTACACTATGTATGGGAGTATGGACAGTCAGGGAGTAGAATAAGAAACAGGCAGAGGAAAATATGGCTACAATTTCGAAGCGGCGATTATGTGTTTTATTACTATAGAAATGCGACAAAGATTTGGCGCTCAAAAAGCACTAACCTGCAGCTTTCGGAGGGGCTTGTGAGAAATTGTTCCTTGGAGACAGTATTGTCAGATAGCGGTCAGATAGACTCCTCTCATTCCAATCGACTTTCTCTGTCCAAAAGGCTTTGAAAGATGTGCCTCGCATTAAGGTCGTTTTGCACGTTCATCGAAAATGCGAATCTACATCTACATCTACATGATATTATTAAATCATATCGCCGCTATTTCTCCGTCATGACTCGAGCTTAGCGTAGTGTGTGCAAGTACTTACACCTATCATGCGGCATGAATCCCGTTCCATTTGTGCGTAAACTATTATGAAGTTGGAAGTTTTGATCCGTGATTTATTTTACGTTTTCAGAGGAAGTTGAGCGTGTCTGTTACCTTCTACTTCTCTTAATAAGTGCTACAACGACATGAACGGCACATGAAAACGGAACGGCATCTCTTCACACATTACGTTGAGATTAAACAGAATTTTTACACTGTGTTACTCTCCATGCATCTTCCGTTTCCAGTACAAATCCTAATTGTTACCAACTACACAACTATCCTGAATGGCACCTTATTTTGCAGGGGATGTGACCGACAGATAACTGATTACATCTACATCTACACGATACCCAGCAAGCCACCGCGAGGGTGCGTGGCAGGGGGTGAAAAACACCAAGCATGCACTACCGACATGCAAACAAGCAACTCTACTGTCTCATGCAACTAGATTGTTAGTGTCTAAAGTATTTAAGGGATTAATACACGCATCATGAACTACAGGCTACTCTAAAATATTTCCCCTACCTATCCCTTTGTTATGCTGCCTATTCTGTTCCCTTATAGTACGGGGAAAATGCCATTTTGAAACTATCAGTACGACAATCTATCTGTCTAATCTTGTTTATCTGGTCGAATCCAGCATAATACGCTGGTGTTTTTATTATGTGCTTAACCTCTTCAGTAAAGCTATCCGTTTGAAATGTCTCTAATACATTTAATCTGTGCTTTAACCTACGCTCTGATAATGATTCCCACCCTAATTCTTGTATTAATTTTGAAACACTACTCAGCCTATCATAACACCTTTTAACGAACGTAGCTGCTCTACGCTGCTAATGTTGATGCAGCATTAGTTTGAGCAATCTTCTACCGAAGTCCGACTCGCGAGAATTGTTGTTTGGCATGTATACACGACGCATTCATCAGCAAAATGTCAAGCATCAACATAATGCAAAAGGTATTCCGTCTAGTATCTAGTGGTATCGTCGATATACCGTATGTTGCATCGATCGCCATACGGCTGTTGCCTACATTCAGAACTTAAATGCATGAGTGCACTTGCCCTTCGGAGTGACAAATGCGTGTATTTCGTCGCATTAAGGGTTCCATGGGGCTCTGGTATGTATGATCGATCGAGTAAAAATTAAGTGAGCGTGAACGAAGCAACTATTATTACCGCTACAAAATATGTTTCTGTACAAATTAGTAGGCTCTCTATTCCCGTTAACTTAGTTCATATCTCGCACAACGACCGTATTGCTGCGGGCCAAGATAAGACGCATCAACCCCTCTACCTTAGGGGGTAAATTCCACTTGATTAGCTGTTCAGCTAGCTTATGATCCACTCCACGCACCACTGAAAGATTTAAGAACCAACTAGACCCATCTCAGTTGTCAACAACCTATATAATCGTTAGATTCCTGGTGGCAGTTTAGTTCCAATATCTCTACGCCATATACCGGGAAGAAAGCGTGAAAATTTCTCAAATGCGTGTGCCTGATCTAAAGCCTGAATCACACGATCATTTTTTTTGGAACACCCTTTCATCACCCTTTTCAGGGATAGCTTAAATGATAGCTCAAAAATGATCGTCTGACTTGATCACTTCACGGATAGTGGCAATGTTAGGGATCGCTATCCCTTTTTTCGTCATTTGAGCACGTCCTTTTTCCGTCCCTCGGGCCTGTCATTTAGCCAATCAGAGCGCACGTTCTGAAAGAAACGTTTGGCTGCAGCCAAAAGCTGTCGACGAATCAATGTAAATCATCCTTAGTTACGAAGTTGTTTACCGAATCTCGCGAACAGAAATGATACGAGAGGGGACGGTGAAAATTCGATCGTGTGAGCGGCGAAATGATAGCTTGAGCTATCCCTGAATCTATGACCCTGAAAGCTATGGCTTAAATGATCCCTTTAAAGGGACGAGAAAAGTGATCGTGTGATTCGGGCTTAAGCGTCTTCACATTTGAGCAATTTTTCCTCGGCGGTCGTCACTTTACAAGGCGCGATTTTTTTCCAGCGCAAGAGCTGTCGCAACCGCTTGCAAAATTTCAATAACCTTGTAAAACAACCTTTCGAGAGCTGTGCCATGGAGAGGAGGGTACCTGGTGTCAACGCAATTCATCTCTCCACCTCGTTATTTCTAATGAAAGTCCATGCATGCAAGAGCCTCGTATAGGCCGTTTGATACGGTCATTGATACTGCGCAGGCTGTTGCGAGAACACTTGCGCTAGAAATATTGCGCCGTGTAAAGCGACGACTTGCGAGGACAGGCAGCGCCACTGCGCCAACGCTTGCGAGCAAATTAGAACATGTTCTAATGTGATACATGCGTTCGCGCAAGTTTGAAGTTTATTTCCCTCACTAGATGTTGCAGATGTAGCGGCAAGGAACTGCCACGGAAGTTTTAGCAATTAAATAGGTTGTTGACGATTGAGTTGGGTGTTTTTGTTTGCACTCAACTCCTTAGTAAGCGAATAAAGTGCAATAATGATGAGCTGGGCGATTAATCACGTGGAAGCTTAAATTTCGTGCGTAAAGAAAGAACCTGTTACCTTGGCCCACATCCGTTCGTTCGTGGTGCAAATTTTGGGCTAAGTATACGGGACTAGGGTCTCTACTATTATGTTTAGACTATGTCTGGAAATATATTTCAAAGTGATGGTAATTAATAGCATCTTTCACGTCCAATTAATAGCTACTTAACAGATCTTGACGCTATGCGATATATTGATGGTATTACCGCTACTGGCTGGTATATTGTCACTGACATAATGCACCGACGATTGCACCGTGTAAAGCTGTCAAACAAGCGTCCTCGCAATTTTCTACGTCACGGACTTTCACAAACGACTGCTCGAACGGAATCAACATCAACTTGCGCAGTTTCAGTGACCGTGCAAAACGGCCTTAACAGAGGGAAGCGTGCAATGGCTTTGAAGCCTGCATGTTATACGACATGGAGATTTGGTTAAGTTCATCTCAAAATTGAATTGTCCTTCCGGCTTACATGTGAAACCGAACCGAGTAGTGGAAGCTGTCGATATTATCAAATATTAGTTGTAGCACATATCAAACCTGCCGCGTCAACGGCGGTGAAATTAATTAAGCCACGTAAAAAGATTCACCTGGACCGGGAATCGAACCACGGATTAAAATTGCCATGTGATTCAAGGATCCAGGGTAGCGTAGTGGTCTGCGCAGTGGCCCGGAAAGCCAAAGGTCCATGGTTCGATTCCCGGTCCAGGTGATTTGTTCACATGGCAATTAATGTGAATTTAACCAGCTGTTAATACCACCTGCAAATGTTGATTTTATCGATTACAATAATCCTTGCATGATTATTTCATCCTGTTATGAACGAATCTTAAATGAATAACCTTTTTGAATTACGGAAAAGAAATTTATATATTTCCACAGTATAATACTTTCCCTTCACTCCCCATACTTTGGTTTATTTTAACCACGAATAAAAATTTCTTCCTAGCATCAATAAACTGACTATCATATGACTTTGATTAAGGGACATGCTCTCTATTTGAGTAATTACATAAACAGCTGAAGCTCTTTAGATCGAATAAATATGCAGGAATGAGTAATTAGGTATAGTTCCGAAGATTATCGCGACGTTGATACAATAATCTCTGCATTTTTTTCAAGCAGTGCGAATCCGGAAGACATGCAGACATGATAAAGAGGATATTTCCCTCGTCGCTGATGCCTACATTCAGAAATTAAATGCATGAGTGCACTTGCACTTTGGAGTGTCAAATGCGTGTACTTCGTCGCATTAAAGGTTCCATGGGAGCTCTGGAAACTTTTCACTCTTGCATCTCGCTTCTCCCCATTATCGTTGCCACTGATAGCTACCACTTTTGGCGTCTTTAAATCCATGCACGCTTTTTTTTTGTTTATTGGTATTTCCCCCTGCAATATGTTTTTCGTACCGCCGCTTTATTCAGACATTGGAGAGGGGAGGTCATAAAAGCGAGGCGCTTTAGTACAACGGAAAGGATTTGAGTTAGATATCGGTTGCGCAATGTGCCTCTCGTTTTTAACGCATGTCCACAATATCAAATTAGGTATTGTAAACCTACAGGGTAAACGCCACGGGTTGGCAGTACCCGCGGCGCGGACAACAATAGGGGTTATCGGTTAAATACTGGGGGGTTGGCAGTACACTCGGCCAAATAATAGGTTAGGAAAAACGAGCGTAAAGCAACGTTTTCACGTAGCAGTTGACTTCTATGGCAGTCGCGAGATGCGCGATATATCAATATATCGCTACTGCTATGATGCGTCTGCACCAACTTCTATGCAGCTCAAAGCCACTATTTAGGCGTTGTCATAACAAATAAAAAGAGTTTTACCTCAATAGTGATTGATGCTTAAATTTTCATCAAATTCTTCAAGCAATAAATCCCATTGACGATTATCTTTTGTTCCAATTCTTTAAAGATTAGAATCTTTCCTTCGGGGAGGGATATCCTTGTTATTATATCCGAATTCCCGGTATCAGAAGTCGTGTATTGCTTTCCGTTGGCGATATTTGCGATTGTGTTGGATACATTTCCGCTGGAAAGTAGACGGGCTGCAGCTTTGGTAGTACCTCGAACGTGGATCGATAGTGTTCGACATGTGTCCAGTATCGACCTAAACTCGCATCGGAGTTGCTATTTACACATGCGAGTGGGGCTTAATAGTTGTTAGCAGTTGACTATCATAGCAGTCAACTGCTACGTGTAAACGCACCTTAAGAATGGGTAAGGACAGAGGTGACAAGAGCGTGAGTGGTAACGGGAACGCAACACGGGGCAATGGTCAGGAGGACGCGACACGGAACGGTAGTGCAAAGGAGGCGAGGAGAATCGGAAGTGAACGAGATGTACACGCCGGGAGAATAGGCCGGGGAACCCTTGAGAAGGACCCATAAGTGCTGATCCTACGGCAGGCGCCCGAGAATAGGACTCCAGCAGAGTAAGGAGCGGGACCGAGGAGGCGTCGGCGAGAATATATATCATACGGGAAGGCGCACTCCAGTCCAGTGTCACGGAGGGAGGACGAGACGCGTTAGCCCGTAACCACCGAGAGGTAAAGGCCGGCGCGATGAGTCGTGACGTCATCCTGAGTGGTGCTATGGTTGTACGTTCAGCCGTAACCACCGAAGCAAAATTCCACCCGGCTCTGTCAGCACGTATACTTTACTTATACACAGCCTTACGTATGATCGATCGGTAACTTTAAGCCATTAGTACTGGTATTGATAAAGGTCTATCTTTGAAATTCGTAAGCTTATTGCCTCTTAAAATTAAAGTCAACGGAGAATCGATTCTAGGATAAACGAAACTACCGACGTTATACCACGGAAGTTATGGGAAATGCGAAAATCAATCGTTACTTGCTGAACGGTCTAATGACTTGGAATAATTAGGCTTCACAATAAAATCAGCAATTGGAGGCTTTTGAATATAGTATTTCAAAGATTTCACAAAGAGCTAAAGAGACATGAAATCCAAAACTTTGAGTTAATCAGATATATCCGGAAATATGAAAGGCATGAGAAAAAATTGATCTACACAATGCGTAGCTGAATTTATTTGACAAACGCAACTTACATAATCCAAAGCATAAATACGTAAAGAGGAACAAAATATTCAATTTCACACTCACCTACTCTGTTTTAAGCACATCTCAGCCAACAGCCTAGCAGATATAATGTGCCTACTTAAGCTATTTAAGGTCTAGGTTGATAGAAAAGAGATACTCTAAACATTTTAATGCAAATAATTTTATTTCAACAAATATGTGACAAGAATATACACAGCATTTTTTAAAAATATTCAAACATCTTGCCGTCATTGTCTTTTCCTCAGCCACCAAATCATTCTTTTTTGCAATAATTATTTAAAACATATTAATGGATGCCCATAACAGCATTGATATCTATTGATCCAAGTTGTCCGTTTAGTATTTTCCAGGGATAATGTAGGACATACTCTTCATTTCAGTATGACGCTATGTCTACAATGGCATACTTTGGGCAGTTCGGGGACAGGGATGGGACAGTTCCTGGTCTCAGCCTTGGCCATTTCAGTGGAGAAAACAGTATTTTTCATGTCTTCTCGTAGTATTCCTCCACAACTCGCAAGATATCATGTGGGTCAAAATGATCTTCACAGACCTTTAAGAGGAAAGTTTCAGTTATATTAATACAGAATACCAATACAAATTATCTATTATTCCCCCTATTTATGATACGCGAATATAAATTATTCTCTTTCAATTCAGTGAATTAAATTCAAACTAATATTAGCTGGGTGAAATAGGTTTGCTAGTCTTCAAAGTCTAGAGAGGGTTTCCTTCCAACTCTTGGTCATGAAAATTACACAGTCCACATAGTTCGCAAGGATTTCTGCTAAAAATTACCTACATCAGAATGGAGATAATAGTCCGCAAGCCATCTAAAAGGTGTGTGACATCGCAACGTCGTCGATTCGCACTAACCTAGTACCCTTTTCACAAATCCCAATTTACGATTTGCTCGACCAATTATTTCGCGAATGTTTTCCTTACGTTAGATCATGAGTTGACTTATTTTTTGGGTGGGCAGTCTTCAGCAGAAAGATGTATTTTAATTCACCATTTCATAATTATAAAGAAACTGTTGATTGGATTTGAGAACAAGTATTTTTGTGAGCAAGCATATTTACAAAGAGCTACCCTCAATCCCACTCAAAATTTAAGCAAGCGAAGGTGAGCTACGCGTATTTTATTTTCCATGGGAAATTACTTCTTAATCAGTCTGTTCATCTAAAATGGAATGCCTACATTTGATCTAATCTACATTTACGTAATACCCTGCGAGCCACCGCGAGGGTGCGTGGCAGGGGGTGAAGCTCACCAAATGTGCGCTACTTACATTCTACTAAGTGATACCTACTATTAAATGGAAAAATGCTAGGCATAAGATTCACGTGCAACTATAAGGTTACTGTGAACTTAGTGACGAATTGGTTACTTGCCAGAAAGGTTTTCTCTAAATATATTTATCTTCATTTCCCCAGCAAGCACAGGTTAGTAATGTTTAAATATTCTTCATGCACTACGGACTACTCCAACAATTTTTTACCTACCTATCCCTTTGCTATGCTACCTATTGCGTTCTCTTATCTACTTGGGAAAAATTACATTTTCAATCTATCGGTACGGCTTTCTATCTCTCTAATCTTGTTTATCTGATCAAACCTAGCATAATATGCAGGGGTACTTTAAATATATCTAACATCGTCTCTAAACACATCCCCTGCCGCACACCCTCGCGGTGGCTTGCTGGGTATCGAGTAGATGTAAACAAATTCGCTTTGAGTTTACTCAAAAGGTTAAGCCAAAATATTAACCTGCGTTATGATAGTAATGCTTCTTCGGGGATAAAAAATATTTGGAAGATTTGAAAATGACAATAGCCATTGATTGCATAATATTAGTGAGCATATGCCTTTCTTACTACATTAATTTGCTTGTTTGAAAGTATTCCATGACTTTAAAATCCCACCGCGTAAATAGACATACTTTTTACCGCGATAAATTACGGTAGATACGGTGCGGTAGAGAATAAACAGTAGAGATTAATCGGCATCAACACTTATGAACTCGAGTATTGCTGCCAATACGCCGCAAATTTTCAGAATAAATAAGCCAATTTCTAGTTACAAATGCAAAAAATAGGAATAATAACTTAAATGATAATACTTTAGTGGGGATAATAACTCAAGCACATACCTTGCTGCTCTTGGAGGGCCCAAATTTCTCCCTTTCGATGGCACTTATCCATTTGCTCGGAGGTCCTCTTCCGTTGGAATGTTAAAAACGGACACTTTAGGCCGTTCCTGTAACTTCCGCGGCACCGTGGAACACAACAGGAGGTAGGCATGACACAACACCACTAAATGCTGACCAATACAGCGAAAAACAACTTATCTAGCGCGCACAAAGCCTGCAAAAACCAGCGTTCCAAATGCAATCTTGTGTTTACCAGTTTCACTCAACAGTGAACAACAATCAGCTCTAGCAATTCCATAGACCCTCTATGGAATATTGTAGCACCACTCATAATGACGTCACTCCGTAAACCTCATGCTTTGCGCAGGCCTTCTCTCTCGGTGGTTACGGTTAGCCACGATAAGTGGGAATCAATGGGGAACTTGCACTATTTTTTATAACTCTTTGAATGTGAAGTTTATTAGGTAAAATATGCTTGCCGAAAATTTCACTGAAGAATTAAGTTGCGTTACAAAGATATTACTCTTTGAAAATTGTACCTTTTTGGGAGCTTAAAAACACGACGTCATCGCATGACGTCACTGCACAGTATCACTAAGGACGTTGTTTATCTGTTTATGCGTGGAGGTAAGTTGTTAAATAAAAACTTGGCGATAAGGTATGTATTTATCTCATTTGTTTAATGTAATGAACTATTGTATTTCGAATTTTTATTTACATAGTATGAATTGTAACGAGAAAATCGTCCATTAATTATATAATGCCGGTTTAGTGCCCAAGAATTTCTACTACGCCTATGCAATCGTTGGTTTTTTTAAGAAGAACGCCATAAGGGAGTCAACCAAAGGAAATTGTCGGAATGTGCTTTTTTAAGTGTTTTTTCAGTCTTCGTTTCGTTCATGAAACGGCTAAAAACCTCAAAACAATATATTCACTTCGTTTTCTGTTAAAAATAAATGTATATCTCCATAGCAATATGAAACCTATACCGTGTAGTGACGTCAGAAGGCGTTTCAGGTCACGTGAATTTTGTAAATTCCCGGGAACATTTTAAATTCATTTAATAATCTTTGCGGTGGGCGTAGGAAAATTTGGTTTTTATATTTCTATTGGTGAGAAAATTTCGCATTTAGTGCATCATTAATCTTCGAGAAACAAATTCCATGCATATTCCCCTATGGAACATTTTCAGAATTTATTTAAGGAAGCTAATCCCATTGCCTAATAACATCCAAAAATTTCTTTAAGACTACTGGTTATAATTAGGGATGGGTCGGTTCCACATATTTTCGGTTCCGGTTCGGTTCTTAACTTCGGTTCTCGGTTCCGATTCTCGGTTCCGGTTCTTAATTTACCACTTACTTTATATTGCTCAATGGTAAGATAAAGTAATCAATAATCATTTTCAGAGACTGAATTAGAATAATTCGCGACTTTTAAGCATCTAAGTACACTATTTCACCAGGTTTTAATGTGAAGCCTCCACTTTCGGAGTGTGAGTAGGTTTCAAACTGGTTTTCGCGCCAATTATTTCGGTACCGATTATTTTTGGCCTCGGTTCCGGTTCCGGTTCTAAGCTCAAGAACCGGTGGAACCGAGAACCGAAGAACCGAACCGACCCATCCCTAGTTATAATATAAGTATCCATATTAACTTTTTAAATTGGGCCAAATCTCTCATTTAAATGAATTTAATACATATATATTTTATGCATGAATAATATAAATAGTGTTTTGTTTAAATTGTCCTTAACTGACCATTGAATGAAGTGTATTGATGTATTGTATGTAGTATATACATATATAAGAGTGTGTGTGGGAGGTAAAACAGGACTGAGTTAGTCGAACGACGGACAAGGCAAAGTAACCGGAATCGAAGGGTGCTAGGGTTACAGTATTTACACGCATTTCGTGCATTTAGACACGTTACAATGAATGATAAGCAGCATTTTGCGACACTGCATATGATTATGATAGAGTGCTCGTGGGCTCAATGGTAGAAATGATCGCCATTAACTAAACCGGTGAGCTAACAGGAGTTGAAAAAGCCTCCAGCTTGTGCGCATTAATATTTCGTGTGGTTAACTGAGCAAACGCGAGATATTTAATTATCGTTTTCTCGGCAGAGAGAGAGAGAGAATCCGCCGATTTTCACGTTGCTACGCCGAACCAAACTCAAATGTAATCATCATCATCATCATCATCATCGTATGCACGTGAAACCAAACATGTGTCTGTGTGTATGTAACCTACTGCGCTTGAGAGAATGCGTGTGTAGGAGACATGTGGCTTCCCGTTGGTCGGGACCAATCGGGAAGCCTTATTAGTACCCGGCCCTCATTATATTTATATATTGATTGAATTTGGAAATGCGAGGACTTAATAATTCTTCCTGCTCTCTCACTCAACTGCCATTGCTCTCCTCTTTATCACCTCACTTCTCTTTTCCGTATTCCTCCGTACTTTCTACTCGCTTACCTCTTCTCCATTCGTGCCCACTGCATCACCGTATTACAAGCGATACTCAAATCATATTTGAATATATAAAGGTGACAAGCTGACCCGGCCACGCGTTGCTGTGGCTCAATCTGGTTAAATGGAAAGCGCACGTTTATAGTATGTTTAATTTCACAATTCTTATGGGTATACAATATATCTCAGCTGATCGATTGTTTTGCAGCTGGACACGCATATTTGTATATAATTTTAACGTCTTCACATGTCGTCACAAAGTAGAATATTTCAGGCAAGCATTTATTTCATCCGCTAGTGTCAATCGAGGAATTACAGGTAATGTTTGCCTGAAATGTCGTGCAAGCAATATTAATGCGTTCTCAAATGGTCTCAGGATTCCACGAAAATCCTGCAATGATCGATCCAGAGCCTCGAGCGATGCTTTGTGCACCATTATGCATTCATCCCAAGCAATAAGTTGGCATTTCTGAAATATTTGTCCCATGCCGGATGATTTGAATATGTTGCACGTTAGTGTTTCAATGAATTGCAAGTTCAATGGCATGCACATCCCGTCTCCAGTGTCGATCAGCCCAGTGCAACTCCCCTATCCCAGCCATGCAAACCAGTGTCGCCGTTACTGTCGCCCTGCGAGAGTTTCACTGCGTAGGTGGCAGCACTAACGCTCGCCCTTGCTCCCTTAGTAGTTTATATGGGTGAGATAGATGGAAGAGGTTTTCAATGGATGTTTTCGCTTTAAAATATAGAATCAAGCTCTGAAGCATTATGTGGATACAATTTGCTATATCTGTTCTGTGACAGGAATGCGTGGAAAACTAAGTGACGACGTCCGAATTTCTAATCAACAGTCTTAACATATATCGTCTGCTAGGCCTTCAGTCGATTAAGCAGCGATAAAGATGAAGTGAAAAACACACGGAATACAAAAACGAAAAAATGTTGATAAAGTATTCCAACGGCCAGTGACAATGTTTTCATAGTTGTAAACTAAGCCCAGCCCCATCTTCCCCAAAATCTATTGTCACTTATAAGTTATGGTCTCTGAATTTTGCACTAACATTTTCACGTATGACCATTTCTACAATTTATATCAAACCGTATCAAATATGATCCTTCCTTATAATCAAGATATTTTCAATCAATTGAAAAAACGAAGCATCATGGGCATAATTTGTTTCTATATGTATTATTCAGTCGTTTGCCTTAGCAGACCCGACTATTTGCAGAAGGGTTATCTTCAATTTGACAGGTATTTCGCAAATTCGCAGCTGCCCAGTAATGGAACTCTCCCGTGAAGTTGCAATTTAATGTTAACATTTATGAAGCTTTTCTTTCTAGATTGTCATTGTTGTGATTGTCCACTTCTTCTTCAGCAAAGTGCCCTTGTAACACCTTTTTAAGACTGTACTTTCCCATTAGTAGCTGACCAAAAGCACCCTTCATAAAAACGAAACCACTTTTTGGGACCAAATTTGTTGTAGGTATGCATTTTCCTGCTCCAAGCCTTCTTATATCCGGCGCACATGTCAACAAAACAGCCTCTTCAATCAGAAGGTGGAATTTATTACTTCTCTCTCCATTTTTACCCTATTTAGCAAATCCCACACAAGCAATTGCTTGATCAAATTTTCTGACAATTTCCAATTCCCCACTGTTCTCTAGTAGGTTTGGAATTACGGGTGCGTCGACGACTAAGGTCATTAGCACCACGTGCAATCCAATTGCATCACAACATTTTTTCCCCAATTTAATATGGATGTTCTCTTGAGTATCATATAAGACATGAATCCCTTTCAAGTTAAAAAGTGAAAGCTAATGCCGTAAATGGCATAGTTAAGGCTCAAACTCTTATCAATCCAGAAAAGCCTTGTTAACGAAGGCTGATGCACACAATTTTCAACAAAAGGTATAGTTGTTTATGCGACTGTGGTGAAGTTATATGTCATGCCTTGGTTAGGTTCACATGCGATTAAACAAAATAGGTTATACGATTTTCAAGCATTTAATGGAATCCGAGCTAAAGTTTTAAATATTAAGCATTGAATAATTTTAATACCAGTAACTAATTACGTCCTAACAAGAAGACTGATCGATTTTTAGCTTACCAACTGCTATAAAACAACACTAATGGTACGAACCACAGGTATCCCTTGTTAGAAATCATTAGGAATACGCCGCCAATATATAAAAACCTTATGAAAAGGGCTTTAAATAACGAACTGGAACGTGTACGGCGAAGATCGGCAAGATTTGTATAGGGACGGTACGATAACTATATTAGCGTAACCAGTCTGTTAAATGAATTAAAATGGAAGTTATTTTAATTGGGACCGTAGGATGAATTATAGGCTTTAATAAATTCCAAGACATAATTTTCACTGATAACGTTAAAAATATTTTGCGAACTCCAACTTACTATGGTAGACTGGACCATTGTCATAAAATTAGAGAAATTGATTGCCGAACTGTCAGATTCTAAATGTCCTTATTTCTTTGTACAATTTGGGATATGAATAGGTGTAAACATTATTTCCAATTTTATAAATACAAGTACTGATACCATAGGTATCCGAACTGTCAGATTCTAAATGTCCTTATTTCTTTGTACAATTTGGGATATGAATAGGTGTAAACATTATTTCCAATTTTATAAATACAAGTACTGATACCATAGGTAGCATGTTGCATGTTGGAATGAGAAATTTAAGGTATTACAACTAAAAGCACGTTTGTGCAGGGTATTATGTAGATCTATATGTATCACTTTTCCATTACGGTCGTTTAGCAGCTCCTTCCATGTGATTTCTTCCGGCGAAAAATGTTTCTGGCGGACCCTTTGCTCAGGATTGGTTGCAAAATCTCTCCTAAGAATGGCATTTGCCCATTTTCTCAAAATTACCAGTTTCTTGAGCACAAAAAAATCGGACCATCTCCGGGTTACTATCTTAACCCGAAGGTCCTGGTTCAATACAACGATGGCCCTTATATATACAATCTTCACGAAATAATTCCGTGAGTACTTTAAATAACATGAGTACTACAAAGCTGATTCTGAATATATTATAAAAAACACAGAAAGCATATGTGTCCTCACTATGCAACGACAAAGTATTTTAGGGCGAGCTACAGTGCTGCCATCTACTCGGACAGCTTCTTCTCGGCGACAATAGCGGCGACTAGGATAGCGAGAAGTGTCCAGTCCTGACTATTCTAAGTCCGTGGTGTCGATATTGTATTCTCGATATTGTACAAACCTTCATGGAGTGAACAAAACAACTAACCAAAGCTTCATGGAAATTGGATGAATGTTGTGGTAATCCATGAAGTTATCAATATTGTATCGATACAGTATCGATATTGTAATGATACTTTATAAAACTTTGATAAAAAAACACCAAAATAATTTCACCTCATTTTTGTATCAGTAATGTATCGATGTATCCATATTTTATCGATATTATATCGATACAGTATCGACATTGAATTATCGATTTTGTAGAAACCTTCGCGGAGCGTACTCAATAACTTTCCAAAGTTGCATGGCGATCCGATGAATAGTAATGCATAAAGGACAAACACATTATATACATTCGATACAGTATCGATATTGCAACGATACATTCCTTTTAAAAAACTAAATAATTTCACCTCAATTTTGTATCAATTATGTATCGATTTATCGATACTTTTGCGATATTATATCGATAAAGTATCGATATTGAAATATCGATTTCGTAGTCCTCTTTTCAGGAATGTACTCAACAACTTCCCAAAGTTTCATGGCGATCCGATGAATGGTGTAGTAATGCATAAAGGACATACAGACACACACACACACATACATTCATTTTTATATATATAGATTAATCTATATGGATTACAATGATAATTAATCTATATAGATGTCAGATAATACACATTTTTATAGGGTCAACGTTTGCTTACCTACATTCATTGGAATGAAATGTCAGGAATGCTTCTGTACTCTTTCTCAGTGCTGCGTAAACACGATTTCTAAAAAAAATTCAAAATTATGAAGAACTGGCGGTGAAAACGTTTCCCACAGCTAAAGAGGACGCCTTGGTAGCTCAGCTGGTTGAGCACCTGGCCGGAAATCAGGGAGTTCAGGTCCCGGTCAAGACGAATGCGTTTTCCCTGTAGAACATCTGCTATTATGCAATGATTTCTGTTATGGTGAATATTTTGCTGGTTGATTCACGAATATCAATGCTATTATCGCGTCTCTTTGTATTGTCTTACTGTAAAAATGAATTTTCTGTTTTAATTACATGTCTAACCTAGCGTATAAACATTAAGAAATTGGTCTATTCCAGTATTTTTAAGTGTAGAGTAAGTTTAGAGGCCTTGAAATATTTTTTTATGAACTTTGAAGCACTGCTCCATAGAAAACAATCATTTTGTGGTTTCTTTCTTTTGCTCTCCTACAACCAAGAGATGAATGTGTATTATTTAATTCCTTTGCTTCGTCCGTTACGTTTCACAATGTCTTTTGCCGTCGACATTAATCACTCAAATGGAGACCTTTGCCATCACGAACTCTGAATGGCAAAACAACCACAAGGACATGCTGGCCCTCTACGTTTACGTGTTGGTTTTAATGAGTATCTTTGCTCGTGAACTGGTGAACTGTTTATTTGATCCTCTAACGGTTGCTTGCATATTTGCACAACGTCGGCTTTTCGACATAACTTCTCTTTTTGGAGGAATTCTGGATGTAAACATGTTAACTTGGTCGATCGTATAAAAATCACTAGTGGGACATGTGCACTATATTGTAGGCACACGCGTCTACCTGAGCTACCTGAATACACAGAAAATCGGTTATTTAAAAGAATAATTTTCGGTGCAATTATCAGTACAAGCTCCTCTTTCTTGTTCATTACATTGGATACTTTACTCTACCCCTTTTTTGCACATCTGCACTCCATACTTTTGTTCAAAAAGCCTCAAAAGTTACCTAACAAAGAGATTACAATGTGTTTTCATTAATAATCATTACAGTGATTTTATATATATTACCTCTCGTGTACCTCAGGGTTCGGTCTTAGGCCCTGTACTGTTTTGGTATATATTAATGACTGTTGTTGCCACGACTTTCGTGGTACTGCCTTTGCGGATGATTTTGCACTATGCCATAGTAATTTTACATGGGAACGTCTAAGATATGATAGGCAAATGACTTAAATTTCCTAAGACTATGTTTTTTTCATAACAAATTATCTATGAATGTACAGAAAACTATATGTACAGAAAACCATATCATTCTTCAATATTATTTGCCAACCTTGTTATGTCAATGTATACATAATTTTTGGTTACATTTGGTTAACTTTTATATTTTTACTACGCCTTGCTTTTTATTTCACAGTGTTTGAATTCTAACACTATTGTTTCTGATGGTAGCTTTTTTCAGGTAAGCTACCTAAAGATCAAGTTTTTTCACTCATCAAATATAATTATATGCATGAGTTTGAGCATTTAAAAATATCTATCTATCTATCTATATATGGTCACAGTAGTTATTCTATACATGTATGTGATTGTTTTCATTTGGTTAACTTAATCAGGTGGATGAGAATATTAGTACTACAGTTTGCGCTGCTTTTCAATCGTAGCATCTTTAAGCAAGAAATAGAAACCTTGCCCAAACTTCATGGAATGATTGATGTTTACAAGTTATTATGGGTTTTCAATTGCACATGCTTGCTCTAATTCTTAACCAGTCTATTAAATGAATTAAATTGGGAATCATTGTCAGATCGTAGGTTGAAATCAAGACTTAATCTCTTAAACAAATTCCAAGACCATATTTTCAGTGATGAAGTTAAAAATATTTTGCGGACCCCAACTTACTATGGTAGACTGGACCATAATCACAAAATTAGAGAAATTGATTGCCGAACTGACAGATTCAAAATGTCCTTTTTTCCTCGTACTATTAGGGATATGAATAACGGTAAATATATCGAGTACGAGGGTAGCAATGGATAACATTGGTATCTGCATGTTGGTATAAGGACTTATAGCTAACCCAACTAACGGCATGTTTTTGCATGTATGTTTTGCTATTTTTATCTTTTTTTAAATAGCGTAGTTTTTAACAGTACCTATAAAAGTACTAATACTTTTTTATGAATGATATGTAGTGAAGGTTTGCTGAGAGTTCACTCCTTGCCACACACCTTTATGGTGGTTTGCAGGGTATTATGTAGATGTTGTTGTAATCATTTATTCCACCAATCAATCAGAGAGTTATGCCGATAGTGATTTTTGAATAACAGTAACGCCGCGCGGTGCGTGAATTAAATGCGGAGTGGATAATCACGTTGCACGTCGATTGACTTTAATTGTTCCGTTTCGTTTCACTTTCACCTTTTGCATTGAGCATGGGAGTTACTGACCAATGCAATGGGTGAAAACAGAGCAAAGAGGACTCCTGATAAAGGCAGGAATGTCAAGCGCCCCGAAGCGGAAATATTTGTCACTCACTCGATCGTGTTCGCCCGTTGCCAATCGAGTTAATCTCGCACACTTTCGGCGTCGAGTGAGAATTGCATCGGGTGCCCCCTTTCCGTAGCATTTCTCCTGATTCGCGATCGAATATTCTCGAGGCCTCTAATCACTCCACGAGCGATGTGAATGCGTGTTTGACTTCTCCTCTCCTTTGGGTTATATTTCAGCTTAAAGCACCATCAGCTGATGAATTTTGAAAATGTAATCTCGGCACTTGTTTTTTTTATATTTCTGTAAATTTGAAAACACCTGTCCTTAGGCTATAATTATTAGAAGATCATTGCCACACCCCAACTAATCAGTCACGGTATACTATTAAACATGATCAATTAATTCACCAAGGGCTATTTTGTGCTGAATCTCAGATACGTAACTCCAAGTAGGTAATAGGTAGTATTAGAAAGCGCTAAATATGTTCAATTCTTCCTCCATCAGTGCTTTTAGGCCCGTCTCGCTTTTCAAAGGCTGCAAAATCAGACTAAAGCATTCCAATAAACAATTATTTTACTCTGCACTCGTGAAATTAGACAAAAATCCAAAGTAAACTCCTTAAATTGAAACCACTTATTTATCACTTGGTTTCTACTAGACACAATGTGTGGAAGGAGACGAATCAATAGAATTGCTAGTCAATACACAAAAATCAATTCTCGTGCGTGAACATATTTTAATATAATTCAAATTAAATACTTTTTTCCCTCCTCTGAAAATGACCGAATTCAATCAAAAGTAAAATTTGGCTTATCAAATGGCATCTCCAATGTTGACTGTGTGGTCAAAGATGATATCAATGATGGGGAACATGCACTACTTTTTATAACTCTTTAAATGTTTAGTTTATTAGCTAAAATGTGCTTGGCGAAAATTTTGCTGAAGAATTAAGTTGTGTCACAAAGATATTACTCTCTGAAAATTGTACCTTTTCGGAAGTTTAAAAACACGACGTCACCGCATGACGTCACGGCACGGTATGCAATGGGCGTTGTTTATGTGTTTATGCGTGGAGGTAAGTTGTTAAATGAATACTTGGCGATAACGTATGTGTTTATCTCATTTGTTTAATGCAATAAACGACTGTATTTCGATTTTCTATTTGCGTAGTATAGGTGATAATAAGCAAATCGTTCATTAATTAAATTATGCCTGTGTAGTGCCCAAGAATTTCTACTACGTCTATGCAATCGCTACGTCATGCAATGCCTGGTGATCTTCACCCCCTGCCACACACCCTCGCGGTGGCTTGCAGGGTATCGTATAGATGTAGATGTAGATGTTTGTTTAAGAAGAGAACTGCCAAAAGGGAGAAAACCAAAGGAAATTGTCGGAATGTGGTTTTTCAAGTATTTTTTCAGTAATTGTTTCGTTCGAGACATCAAAACAATATATTCTATATGTTAAAAACCTCAACACAATATATTCACTTCGTTTTATTTTAAATGTAAATGTCTATCTCCGTAGCAATATGGAACCTATACCGTGCAGTGACGTCAGAAGTTGTTGCAGGTCACGTGAATTTCGTCAATTTCCGGGAACATTTTAATATCACTTAATAATCTTTGTGGTGGTCGTAGAAAAATTTGGCTTATATATTTAAATTGATGAGAAAATTTGGCATCAAGTACATCATTAATCTTCGAGAAACAAATTTCATGCATATTCCCCATTATATTTAAATCTGTTCATCGGAATATTTTCTACCCTCACTTATAACACCCATTAATATATTTTCCCTTTTTACTCCTTGCTTGCCCCGCATTCTACCTCCAACAACAAACTTCAACACATGTAAAGTAAAAAACGTGACTTCTAGTGCCTTCCACGTGCATCCATCAACGCTGTTATTCTCTCTCCAGTCTATTTTGAACAGCGCCTATACGTGACAATGCGTGAGCCTAACTTTATCAGTTGCTATTCCTCTCAATTCAGTATTACTGCTCCTTTTTTTTAGCCTCGTGACTCATGACACCATTGGAGAAAGTCTGCATGACCTCAGAGTCGCCTAATGCTCACAACTGAGATCTGAGTCCTAAGTAGAGATGGGTAAATTACCGCAATTTTCAATTGAGGTTAATAACCGTAGTAAATTACGGTAATTTTCGAAAATTACCGTGATTTTCCGGTAATGTTAAATTTTTGAAATTAAATTTTTTTGCTGCTAAATCCTTATCAGAGGACTCAAAACGAAATCAAATAGCATTGAGATACAAATGCGGACGCTTATATCAAACATATCACGACGTTTATCTATTATAACTCATCAAAAAATTATAATGAAGTTGCAACAACACGCAATTTGCCTCTCTCTTGTCACACTATGAGAAATTTTCCTTGCAAAGACATACCTCTGCGCAATGTGCATTTGTTATTTTACTCTGAATTAATTGGAATTAATCATGGACACAGTGTAAACAAAATCATTTAAGCTTCTTAATTTATAATATCACCCATTCCAATGGTTTCTTCGTGAGGAAGAAATTTTCCGAAAATTACCGTTTATTTCGGTAATTTTCAGGGGTGTTGGTAATTTACCGAGTTGCCCATCTCTAGTTCTATGCATGCAAAAAAGACCCATTGATGTTTACAGTTGTTACATTTGTGCCCTGTGAGCCGCCCTGAAATATTTTTCCCAAAACTTTGCATGCCAATGAGCCCTAGGGGAAGGCCATGCGACCTTATATAGTCTAGGATAAATATAGTAATTTCAGTGCCAACGTCTGAAACCCAATTTGATTCTCATGCAAGCCGGTTTACATCTTATTTGCCTTTCTCACCTGATCTTTTTCCTCGGTCATATCCATTTTCCTCTCAATTGCTCAGTAATGTGATTCCATCCGATCGCTCTGTGGCAATCACCTTTCATATTTCTAATTGATTACGTCGCAGAGGGTTTAATGTGCAGTAAATAGTCCTCACCTGTGGTTCCAATGGGGTCGTTTACCATATTTTTTTATTGCCGAATCTGATAGAGTTTGTAAAATAAAAAGACCCGTATTTTTCCGTTTTCTGATTCGTCAATTATTTATCGAGTTATAAGCGGCAAAAAACTCATGTTTTTAACCCTTTCGGAAAAGTGGGTGTGGTGCAACCTCTGACGTTAATTGACTTCGTCCAATCACAACTGAGCCCGCGAAGCTACTTCACCTTATCGCAAAGGGGGGGACACAGCTGACTCCGCCAATAGGAGCAGTTGCGACTACATCTGTGCGAACAGACCTTCCGAGAATCCCCCTCCACTCCCTTCCCTTCCCATAAGAGCAGTCAAGGACGGGAGGAAAATGACGTCAGTGTTATCAAAGCAGCTTCTTCGGTGGGCGTCACCTTTTGCTTATTTTAATTTTTGATTTATGAGTGAATGGTTGTGGTTATAATATTAAATTTTTTCACCAAAATTCTTTTTTCGTTTCCATCTAACGATTTCGAATACGAAATTGCGATTGCGGTTCCGAGTAAACGCCCCCATTCCGTTCCGCACTTGAAGGCGGATGAGACCGAAGGGATAAGCCCGTGGACGGGGATTGCATGGGTTAACTTCCTCCTCATATACAATCCAACTTTTCCCGATAGAAACTATGAGCGTGCATTAATTGCTTAAACTTGCGTTTCGACATAAACCGCTACAGAATAGATAAAAATACAATTTATCTACCGAAAAATGTACTTTCAGATGGATGACAGATATCCAGCATGCTTTAAAAGATTCCCTTGAAATAGGAGCCAACCTCCGTATGCTGTTCATCGTTAGCGCCGTTCTTTTAATTTCATCCCCTAATTCCTCGCTCCATCAAGCATATCCTCTCACCTATCATCACGTCATTTTAGCATCTTATCACCACTCATTTCATCACCTCCTAACTTTTCAAATCAACTCTTTCCCTCTCCCATCAATTCCATTACTTTCTCATCGCCTTTAATTTCCAACTTCTTCACCTTCTCCGACATTCCCCATATCCAAATCTCAAACGCGGCTATTTTCATCTTCTCTTCTTTAATGCTGATATATAGATACCCTACAAAGCCACGCTTCACATCAAACTCTTCTCCAAACCCTTCTCGACGTCCCTGACAACCTGTCCCTATCATCAATTTTATTTTTGCCGAAACACCCCTTTGGCCTTGGTCGTTTTTTTCCAATTTCACTTTCAAGGAAAACGAAGGAAGGAATCCTTAGAAAAGTTAAATCTATTGAAAGCTTTTGAAAGGAGGGTCAAATTAATTGAGTATATTTAAGACATGATGGATAGTCGTCCAGGACTTAGAAGTCGGACGGATGTTAGGGTTTTTGAAAATGGCGAAGAAGAGTCACGTGCAGAGCATCCACAGGGTGGCCATCGCCAGGGAAAACCGGGAAAACCTGGAATTGTCAGGGAATATAGGAAATCTGGAAAAGTCAGGGAATAGCCAGGGAATTCTCGTAACAGTCAGGGAGAAACTGCGATAGAAAATTTTCGTTATTTTTCTACCATTACGTTTACCGGGCAGTCTTTCCCGCCCTTTATTTCACCAACTAAAACTAATGTCCGTCGCCGAAGTGAATAGAATAAGCCCCGTCAATTCATTGAACATTCATTTGTGAATCAGTTGTACAATGTATCCCTTTTGTATATCCGTAATGCGATAATTGCCTAGTAGTGTTAAAATTCATAATCACCGTGTATTCTGCTCATCAGAAGGAATCCAAGGCTAGGTTGTTCGGAAGATTTTACCTCGCGTTTTTTTAACTTCCGAGACTCAGGTCGAGAGGCAGTTGGAGCACACTAGCTTGTAGTAAATACGTGCTTGTAAAATGCATTAAAAGTGTGTACAATTTGTGTGAGGGCTTAACGTGCCAAGGTTTAATATATTTTTTCATCAGGGTGGAGGTTCAATATATTTTTTCATTCTTATAGCTTTTAATGTATTGATTTCAGCTTTTAATATTTTCAGAGTTTTGACGAAAATTTAATTCAGCAGAAATAAAATATTCCAATAAAAGGGGATCTTTTGGCAATCGGTCAGGAAAATTGGTAAAGCCATCAGGGAAAAGTCAGGGAAAGGTCAGGGAATTTGAAAATTGGTTATCAGTAGAGATAGCATTAAATTTTAAAAAGTTTTGTAAATATGGATATATTATCCGATGGAAGAGTTGATTGGAATGCTGCGTCAAACATATCTTAGCATTGATAGCCAACAATGATGTATGTACTAGTTCCCTTAGAATTACTGCAACAGTTACTTTGTTCCAGTTGCACTGGCTTGCGGCCACCGAATTTTTAGTGAAGTCATTCTGCTCTTTTTGTCACAGGATTTCATATTGCTTTAGTTTTCACATGGTTTATCTTCACTCCATATCTCCCACTATGATTTGGTATAGAGTAATATTTATAAGCCGTCAGCTGACCGGCTGATCAGCCTGCGGGAGATCAACCCTGCCGGTTCTTTTTCATTTCCCACTTACATTCATTCCTACAGCCATTCAATCCAAATCCTCTCGTGATTTTCTTTGGAATACAAGATGAAAAGTAAATATACTTGAAAATTTTAATTTTCCATTATAAGTTAAGCCTCGCATGCTGAAAAACCCCTGACATTTTCTGCTTATAGTCGTGTACCCCTTCCACATTTTTCCCTCACTGATCAGTTATGAATATGCATTTAATATTGGGGTAGATTATTCACAAGCAGATTGTACAAACCGTAATTTCCGTGAGAGTTACTGTGAGAAATACACATTTATCAATGGCGTTTTTCTATTTTTTCCAAGGTTATGTTCCAGTTTAATGAAAGGAAATTCTATTTAGAGGATATTTTCAGCCTAATAATCGTCATCGTGTAAGTGTGCGATATTTTTGATCTTATCGAAGAAATTCACTTTGAAATCCGATATGATTGTCCATTTGAACATCTAGATGCTTTCTGAAAAATAAGTGAAATAAGGGATGAATTTGGTCAGTCAAGTTATTTAATGATCTACAATTGTCTTGAGAGGATTATATTAGAAAAAATCGTTGCTAAAGCAAGTGGCAATTCAAAATATAGTGAAAAATAAATTTAATATAAGGATGAGGATCAACGAACATTTTTTGCTGGTGAGGTAAATAGTACTCCTCTGCTTAAAATTTATCAAATTGTAATCATTAAAATTAAGATGCTGAGCAAAAATGCTGAGCTGTATTCTTTCCTCGAAAGCGTCACCAATATCGGGTAATTTGTCTTCCTCGACAGGCCTTGGGAGACCTATTAGTAGCCATCGGCGCGATTTGAACCCTCGAATTGACACCCGTAAATCACGAGGGAAATTGTCATTTGCATCCCAACATGGCGGTGCGGTGCACGATGAATGAGTGAAAAATCTGACATTGAAGTTCCGTCCTTTTGAGTTTTTAGCTTCATTTTCTCCATGGAATAAAAATCGTGGTTTCCAAAGATTCCCAACGAGAGTGATGGCGTGGAGGTTTTTGGAATTTTTTTCTTCTTTTTAATTTTCAGGAATTGAGAAATGAGTGCGGATTTGCGAAACGGGGAACGTGGGCTAGGATCGGAAGTGACGCGGCGGTCCATCAATCCATGGAAGGGTGGTGGCAGTTTTCCGCAAAAATTGGTTCTTTTCCCCTCTCATAGACCACAACGATACGGAGCAAGATTGACGGCCTTTTAATCCGCTAACCCTTGGCCGAGAGACATAAAGGTGTCGTTACTGACTGAGGATTTAATTCATCCCCCGTAGGGATTACTCTAAGCCTGAAACCTCTAAGGGTGCTCCATGGTGGTCCATGCGAATTCAACACACCACTCAACCCGACCAGACGTTAAAAATATTTTGCGGACCCCAACTTACTATGGTAGACTGGACCATAATCAAAAAATTATAGAAATAGATTGCCGGACTGACAGATTCAAAATGTCCTTTTTTCCTCGTACTATTAGGGATATGAATAACGGTAAATATATCCACTGTGAGTGTAGCAAGCGATAACGTTGGTAGCTGCATGTTGGTATAAGGACTTAAAGCTAACCCAACTAACAGCATGTTTTTGCATGTATGCTTTGCTATTTTAATTTTTAACTAAAAATTTTATGCATGATATGTAGTGTAAGGTCGTTTTTTTAATAGTTTCTAAATTGTCCATGTCTTTAGGAGAGGCACAACAAATGCATCACACTTGCGCTGATGAATTATTCGTCAAAGAGTTGCAGACTTTGCCATCTACAATTTTATTAACAGAAAATTCTCAATAATTCTCTCAATTACCTCATTTGCAATGATTAATTTAGTAGGCATCAAATTAGCTATTTGCTTCACAATTTAGAGGATTTCTTCCCTAATTTTATCTAGTTTCTTTCACAAATTGAAAACGAATAGGTCTGCAAACCCGACCATATCAGACGTTAAAAATATTTTACGGACCCCAACTTACTATGGTAGACTGGACCATAATCACAAAATTAGAGAAATAGATTGCCGGACTGACAGATTCAAGATGTCTTTTTTTCCTCGTACAATTAGGGATATGAATAGCGGTAAATATATCCAAAACGAGTGTAGCAATGGATAACATTGGTATCTGCATGTTGGTATAAGGACTTGAAGCTAACCGACTAACAACATGTTTTTGCATGATTGCTTTTCTAATTTTATCTTTTTTAATTAGTGAAATTTAGAACAGTGTATAAATACTAATTTTTTTATGCATGATATGTAGTGCATGTTTGGAGAGAATTCACCCAATGCCACACACCTTTATGCTGGCTTGCAGGGTATTATGTAGATGCAGACAACTTAATTCTTCAGTGAAATTTTTTCCTAGCTCATTTTAGCTAATTAATTTCACATTCAAAGAATTATTTAAAAGAAGTGCATGTTCCTTCATTGCTGGACGCTTTTTTTAAGGCAGAATATTGGGATAGCAAGGAATAAAAGCAATACAATCTCTTTATTGGAGCGAGTTGGAGACAGGTTTTATCATTTCTTTCGTCAATAAGGAGTGTGAGAAAGGGAGTTCTAGCGGCCGAAGTGGGTTGAATGATGATTTATCCCGGTTACGTGGGGAGCTGCATGATAATCTCTGGGCTATCATATTCTCCAGAGTGTTTGTTCTGCTTCTCGGCTCCTGCTATATTCAGTCGAAGTTCAGTTAGGACGCTCCCTTAGTTCTCACCGGCGCGCAGTGGTCGATTTCACTGATTTAGCTGGACAAAAGTATAAAATGCAAGTCCCTTGTATTCGTGTATAAATGTGTTTAGTACGTAGTAGGGATGTCACATCGACATCGTTGTATCGGACTACTTGATGTTTTTTTGCCGATACATCGAAAACATCGAGTGTTAAGACAATCGATGGAACATTGACTCGATGTTTTCAAAACACTCAACATCGCAGCGATGTTTAAGGAAACGAGTGGTATAATAAATGTTTTTGGTTGACCAATAATTCATTTTTCTGATTATCATAAGCCTGTTAAGAATACGAACGAACCTTTCCTAATTACGCCATCTATCGTTCGCGTGTAGGGAAACAAGTGAAGGTATAAAATCGTTCATGTTTTCATCCCAGTGTTGCCTTCCAAGAACATGATCCGCCATGCCTACATCAGTACCTTCTGAGAGGGTTGTATCAGCTCTCAACTTGGCGGTACAAGATAACAGGAGTAGGTTGGGGTCGCTGCATTAAGCAAAGAGTGTTCCTTACCGATACTGGGAGGTTTAAACGATTTAAACCCACTGTTTTTCAATTTGATTTTTTTTATACTACCAAGTTTAGAATATTTTAGGGAACAGATACACCACTTTATTGTGTTATTAGTTTTTTGTTGTATTATGTTTATTTATCTTTATTTCATTATGAAACAGTGATATGTCTTCTATGTTTAAAAATAAATTCAATGGAAAAATATTTGCGTAATATTTATCAATATTTTACTAAATAAGGTCCGATTTCCGAATAATTTTCAAAATTGCAAGATTTTAAGAAGATGCAAAATTTCTGATGAATAATACCTAATACATAGTACCTCTATGATAATACCTAACCTCGGATATGAAGGCATAAAAACTCGATACATCGAAACATCGATGTTTTTTGTCGATGAATAATGAGTGAGTGGTGAGTACTTTTATAAACATCGAAACATTGGCCACTCGATGTTTTTTAGCCGATGTGGCATCCCTAAGTCGAAGTCCCGTGAGGACCGCTCCCTTAGTTCTCACCGGCGCGCAGTGGTCGATTTCACTGATTTAGCTGGACAAAAGTATGAAATGCAAGTTCCTTGTATTCGTGTGTAATTGTGTTTAGTACGTAGTCAATAAACTAGCAAGTGCTACGGAGAAGAAATTATGCTGAAAATTCTGTTTTTTTTTTTTACGGTAGCGATACACTGAAGTGGAAGAATTAATTTCTGAGCCTCTCGTCGCGCTCCGTGGTCACAGCGCACCAGTCACATTCGGAGTGTATATCGGTTCGAGCTCAATTGACATTTTGAAAACCTTCACGTTAGATAGAGAAATTGTGTCCAGTGAGTATTCATAATTTAATATTTAATAAAATTGGCAAGGTCGGATGTGATAAGTATCGCTGAACAATTCGTTAAAAGTAATAATTAATTTTTGCAGGATGGATTTTTGAGCTGGGGTACAAAAAAAGTTTCACAAGGTTTCACGTTAAAATTTGGGACATTATAATCCTCAATTAGGTGTCTGTGAGCCAGTAACAGCGGTATTTGCGCCCACTTGCGCCGAATGAAGTTATTCTCATTTTCCACGAGCCGTGCACGCCATCTCGCGAAGAGATTTCTAATTCGAGAGTAGTATCTGTCTTATAAAACGTTCTTATTGTTGGTGATTCCTGGGATTTTTTGTTAACTGTTCGATCATGGTGGAAAGCGATGGTTTAGCAATAGTAATTTTGCTTAAGTTCCTAATGGAATTTATGATACAATACCGTGCAAAGTGAGTGTAACTTAAGGTTCTTATGTAATATGCTTTTAGAATTCGACCCACTAACAAGTCTTCTTGAGATAGCCCTCGTTAGTATAGTATGGTAGAATTGAAGTGAAAAATGTTTCACTTCAATTCCTGAAAGGTTCTAGAAATAAAAAGAAGAATTCTTCTTTGCAAAAGGGAGCTAAAGAAAGAAATTTTGATATGTATCTTTCATACCACTCAGTTTTAAAGGCAAAAATCGATTGTTACCCTATACAGGAATCGTTCATTGTATCAGATACTTTAGCGGAGGTTAAATTACGAAATTTATTAGATCATACAGCGATAAGTCTGATGAAAGTACAATATTCCGCATTTACTCAGTATTGCTGCGGATATGACAAAGCATCTCTTCAATTGAGTAATAAATGGGGCTGCGATGGCAGTTCAGGACACTCCCTACTCCCTTCCGAAAATCGGCAATCTTCGGATTCCGAAGTTCTTCTGACGTCAATTGTTCCCTCAAAACTTCAACTTGAGGAAAATTAAAGGAATCATAAAGTAAATGCATGGCAAAATCGTCCACGAGATTTTGCAGACCTATTCGTTTTCAATTTGTGAAAGAAACTCTAGATAAAATTAGGGAAGAAATCCTCTAAATTGTGAAGCAAATAGCTAATTTGATGCCTACTAAATTAAACATTGCAAATGAAGTAATTGAGAGAA
This sequence comes from Platycnemis pennipes, assembly GCA_933228895.1. Lineage (NCBI taxonomy): Eukaryota > Metazoa > Arthropoda > Insecta > Odonata > Platycnemididae > Platycnemis > Platycnemis pennipes. The sequence goes on along the minus strand of OW121850.1, from coordinate 10,581,437 downwards.
TTATTGAGCATTTTCTGTTAATTAAATGGTAGATGGAAAAGTCTGCAACTCTTTGACGAATAATTCATCAGCGCAAGTGTGATGCATTTGTTGTGCCTCTCCTGAAGACATGGACAATTTAGAAACTATTAAAAACACGACCTTTCAATATGTTAGCATTCAACTTTGCTTATCTACACTGCATGCACTATTCAATTTTTCGATTGCCGTGCATATATCCTACATGCTAAAAATTCAGAAATCGTAAGTCCGTGGAAATCAGAGAGTAAAAGGTGCTTATCAGCTAAGGAAAAGAGAAATAATAAGTTTAGATCGTAAAGGGCCCTCCTAGTTGATGTAGTAAAACAAGGATCTGGAACCACCAACCATGATAACACCTCTCGCCGATTCTTTGAAAACCCAAGGAAAGCTGCGGAAATTACTGGAGTTGACGAGACATTGAACGGTTCTCCGTTATTTGCAAGCTATATCAAGTGTATATAGACTTAACGCAGAAGCCTTTGGAAAGTATGCCCACGACACTATTCATCTATATGTTAACCCTTTCAAGTAGCTTTAAATGCCCACTAGTGTCCATAAAATTTTGATCAATGGAGAAGACGTAATAGAAATCATGGTTTTACCAACTGGCCAACTATCATAGGATGTGCGTAAGGCGTGACACACGGAACATGACTTTCGAGAAATGTCAAGAGAGGACAATAATCAAGACTTGTTGAATCTAATATTAACATATTCCGACCCAATTATTTCGGCCCTCAGAAAATTACCAATTGAATAGTGTAGTCAACTGCCTAGTGTTGTGATAAGTTTACTAAAAACTCCTGTACATGCGGTAAATGACGCCTCAACGGATACGGGGAGAGAATGAACATTTTTTGAATGAATTTTAATGTGATAAAATTGATTAAAATATTTTATTCATTAAACAAATTGCAAGAAAACATGTTACTGTTACAAAATTACATTGAAATACCTGTACTCATATTTTTTATGTGTATAGTAACAAATATTTTCTTTTCTATTTGAAAACAAAGCAGAAACTCTTATAACCCCAATTTTTAGATGATGACACAGACAGCGAAACTTAAGACTGGTAACGGCTTTCGGGCGTTCCTCCGCGTCGTGTGTTGTCAGGGTGACGACAGTTTCTCCAGCCATCCTGCTGGCGTCTTCAGGTCAGAAGTGTCGATGCTTCGAAATTGGCCGTCTTATATTTCAATGCTCAATTTCGAAGCATCGACACTTCTGACCTGAAGACGCCAGCAGGATGGCTGGAGAAACTGTCGTCACCCTGACAACACACGACGCGGAGGAACGCCCGAAAGCCGTTACCAGTGTTGAGAAACGCCGCGGAAACTTCAGAACCAGCGAAACTTAAGGTAACAACGTAGAATTATTCATGAGGCCACTTTTAATGCTATATTTTCATGTTATGCTGCTAATGCGGTTCATAATTTCATAAATTTCCTCTAAAATAAGGATATTCGATCGTTTACACTGAAAAAATAATTTTGTCCCTCTAATAGTCGAAAATCGACCACTGTGCGGCGCGGCGTCGCCCTCGGATATCCCCCGACATGGGGCAGGGAGAGGTTAATCCGCATGCAATAGACGCCGCCGGGGGTGGCAACCACCGAGTGTAGAGGGGAAAGGGGTGTGGCATTCTCTCTCCCCCCCCCCCCGTGTCCGATCTTTCGCTCCGGAGAACGAGTTGTGAGGTGTTTAAGGTCGCGTTACCGTTTTGGATGAATTGGAATCCGGCCGTCCACTCGACTCGGAGTGGGGAAATCTCATTTCGAAGCGCTCGCCTCTTCGATCTCGCCTCGACTGCTCGGATTGCAGCAGTCATTTCATACCGTGCGAGAACTTGCGTCGAAATAATGCTTTGAGGCGAGGAACTGAAGGACGAAAGAGTGACGTCGGGGACAAATGGAAGGGAAAAAACGAAGAGGTGTGAAAGTGTGGGAGGAAAGAAAATCATCTTCATTCTAGTCAACAATTCTAGGATTAATTTGACGGCGCCCTCCACTCGATTCTTCTATCTGCCAGCCTCTTCATATTGAAGTAGTTCCTCTCTTTTACATCCTTCACTACCTGTTCCATATACCTCATACGAGGCCTGCCTGTTCCATTCTTCCCGTTCACTTTTCCCTCGACGATTGTCTTCGTCAGGCCATCGTGTCTCAAGATGTGGCCCATCAAGTTGTCCCGTCTTTTTTTTTAAGTTTTCAGTAGGCATCTCTTCTCTTCCATTATTCTAAGTCTTCTTCGTTTGTCACTCGTTCGATCCATTTTATCTGCTCCAGATGTATGTTCTAATGAAATTTTTCCTCACTTCCACGCTTGTATTTGCAGCTGTAAGCAGAATCTTCTTCTGGTAAAATGCCTTTTAAGCTTGGGCAATTCTACTGGAAATTTCTCTTTTACTTAGTCCATCGCTGGTTACTCGGCTTCCCAAGTAACAGAATCTTCCACCTCCTCGATTTTTTTGTTTTCCTGGCTTAACATTGGTCCTGGCTTCCTTTCTCCTACTGCATACCAATACCTTAGTTTTCTCTATATTGATCTTCAGATGATATCTGGTCATCGTTCTTTCCATATTTCCTAGTGTCTCCTTTAAATCTCCTTCTGTTTCTGCCATGACTGCTATGTCATTGGCGAGTCGTAGCATGATGATTTTCTCCCCGTGGATATTCACTCCCGGAGACTTTTCTTTGACTTCTTGGATGGCTTTCTTGATGTACATATTGAATAATACGGGAGACAGTGCACAGCCTTGCCTCACTGGAAAGAAAATATCAAGTTGCAATTGGAATGAGGACAAGAAATTGAATACAAAATAATAAGAAAGCTGCTATAGCCGAATGGGATATGATGAAGCAGTCACAATTTCCAAAACTAAAAGATAGTGTGGGCAGAAAGATAGAAATCAGAAAGCAGGTAAAAAAGTACAATAATCCTCCGAAAAAAGGAAAAAATTACATGTTAAATGGCAGATAAAATGCAAATGAGTGGACACACCTATTTTCATTATGGTGTTCCTGGCTTTTCAAGCCTCTTAATTTTTCCCGAGAAATGTTGTGCCTTAATTACAAACTTTTCTATTTTCCAACTCTTGAGCGCCCTTAAAGATTATATCTTTCGAGATTCCGCTATTTCCATTCTTGGAAGGAAGCAGAATAGACATGAAGACTGCGAATGAGTGGGGAATAATGATATCAAGGAAAGGGATGGGAAAGAAGGATTCCGAATAAAAAGGAAGAGAAAAGTCATGGAGTTTGATTGGATTTGAGAACGTAACTAGAATCTACGAGGGGCATGGAATAATTTTACTCAAGGCTAGTGAGATGGATTCCTGAAAAGGAAGGTACGGCAAAGAACTTTTTATTTTATTGCAGATGTTTATTTACATTTGTTTATGCTTATGGGCCACTATCAAAAGGAAATGTACAGGTTGCTTTAAATGGAGAATTTTTAATGATATGATCTCATATTTTTCCCATGAATCCGTCAAAATATTTTAAAAATCACCGACTTCTTATATGTACTCCGTTTGTCACTTGCTTAACTTTACGTCATCCTTCGTGGGACCTCCGTAGGTCAAGGCAGGCCATCACGGTTCTTTGTTCTTCGCCCTCTCTCCCACCCCCGGCTGCAGCTCGATAATGTTTCCTCTTCTCTCTGCTCTCCTTCAAGGATTCGTTCCGCACACGGCACTTCTTTTGTTTACCATTTTTTTAACTCCGTCCCTCAACATTTTTAGCATAAAAAGTTCCTGCTTCTCCAAAACCTCCCCGACTTCCAGAACTTTTGTCTTTTTCTCAGAACCCCCACCCTTCCTCCCCCCCCCCCCCCCCCCCCCCTAGCGAACCCCTCGGGCTCTCCTAGCGCCTTCTTCGCACTTCCCATTTTTACCTCTCGCGACCCCTAAGAACGTCAGAGGGTCATACCCCCCCCCTACCCTCCCCTCGCCCCGTGAAATTCTCTTCTTTTCACTTAGACCTCACCCTATGAGCACGTTCTCCCTCGTCGCTATTAATAAGTACAGGGAACGGTTTAAAGCCGACTACTAGAATAACGAGGTGGTGAACATTTTTGGAAAACCTCACTTAAAACAACAGTAGTGCAGCCATATAATATACTGAATAACGATGTGTATTCGTCGATGCTAAGTCGGATTTATTTTTCTTTTTGACGAATGATGGAATCAAAATGAAATATTTTATAATTACTGGATTATGTTCATGACTGCAATAAGTCATGGCCGTCAATATGCATGTTGAAGGCGGTATGTTTAGAATTTTCGGCAGTTTGTATTCATTCTCCTCCATAAAGTTCATTAAAATATCGTATTCCTAGGGATTACAGCCTCCGTTGAATCTTAATCTATCATTTTGAATCATGTTCTATTTTTACGTAAACCATGATGATATTGTGAAATTTTTTTGATCTCTAGTTGTTAACTAAGGTTTTAAGTAAGAGATTTAACGTGGCTATCAGCGCCTAATTCTTCTTATTTAATGTTAGTACCATTTAGTACTGTAATAACTGAAAGTTTTCTCTCTTTTAGATTTCATTTTACCTTCAGATGCATGATGATCCCGATCAAAAATGCACTGACATATATATATTTCAATTCAATTATAATGTTGGGACTAAGTGGATCATGAGATCTTTTTACAATGATATTGCATTATAATTTATTACAGGAACTAAACGAGTAAATAATAAAAGTATGAAAGTAAAAATGAGTAATAAATACAAAAACATACATTTAAATTCCATGAAGTGTGAATTTAGTATGTTTAGTAATACCGGGAATTGCAAAAGTATTAATATGAAAAAGGTTGCGAACTTCAGACTTGCACACTCTTATTGATTGTAGGTTTATCATGTCTGGCGGTAGGGATTCCTTATTCTGGAAGCTGTAACTATTGACTTATTGACGTGAGGTGTTCTGTGTGAGGGGATATAATGTCAACGGAGTGTTTCCTGGTAGATATTGAGTGAATATTTCTTTCCCAAGTGAATCTTATGAAAGTATGAAGTGGATAGAGGATATTATTTTAAAAGTAAGACAAGCTTGGATGGTAAAGGCAACGGCAGATAATCCACACGGTTTAAGCGGGCATATAAGATACTGATGCGATCTAATTTTTTGAGGTCAAATATAAAGCTTATTGCAGAGTTCATGGTCGTTTTCAGTTTTTGTTGCTTTCTTCGTCGAGATTTATCGGCAGCGAAGAGCAGTAATCCAGGCGTTGAAAAAGTAGTGTTTACACAAGAGGGTGGTGCGCATTAGAAATATCGAGGTATATATGTATATCATTCGGAATATCAAGAAAAATAGTAATAAATTGCTCCGAAATAAGACTTTCTGCATTCCACCCTCCCACCAATTTGTTACGGATGTGCGATAAGTGGAATTGACTATATTTTAGAATGGCTTCGTATCTAAAAAGAATCGTTTTAAGGATTCTTAGCTCAATCGTGTTGTATCGCGTAATATTGTGTGGAATATTATTACATCATATCGCCGCTATTTCTCCGTCATGACCCGAGCTTAGCGTAAGAGTGGGCAAGTACTAACACCCATCATACGGCATAAATTCCGTTTTATTTGTGCGTAAAGTATTATAAAGTTGGCGGTTTCTGATCCGTGATTTTTATTTTAGGGAGGGAGGGAGCTGAGCGTGTCTGTTACCTTCTACTTCTCTTAATCTAGTGCCACAACGACGTGAACGGCACATGAAAACGGAACGGCATCTCTTCACACATTACGTTGAGATTAAGCAGAATTTTTACACTGTGTTACTCTCTAAGCATCTTCCGTTTCCAATACAAATCGTAATTGTAACCAACTACAAAACTATCCTAAATGATACATTATTTTGCAGGGAATGTACCCGACAGATAACTTATTACATCTACATCTACACGAAAAACACCAAGCATGCACTACCGACATGCAAACAAGCAACTATACTGTCTCATGCAACAGACTACAGACTACTCTAAAATATTTCCCCTACCTATTCCTTTGCTATGCTGCCTATTCTGTTCTCTTATAGTACGGGGGAAAATGCCATTTTGAATCTATCAGTACGACAATCTATCTCTCTAATTTTTTTTATCCGGTCGAATCTAGCATAATACGATTGTGTTTTTAATATGTGCCTAACATCATCAGTAAACCTATCCGATTGAAATTTCTCTAATAGATTTAATTTGTACCTTAACCTACACTCTGATAATGATTCCCATCCTAATTCTTGTCTTTATTCTGAAATACTACTCAACCTATCGTAATACCTTTTGACTAACCTAGCTGCTCTACGCTACACACTGTCTAGTTCCCTGATCAAACCTAATTCATTCGGATCCCATACACTGGCTGCATTCTCAAGGTGGGGCCTAAATAGTGATAACTAACATCGCTCTTTTGTCTTCTCATCACATTTCCCAAGTACTCTTTTTATAAATCCTAGCTTTCTCTTCGCTCGGCCGCATATTTCCCGGATGTGTCTTCCCCATGATAAATCTTTAGTGATTGTTACACCTAAACATCTTATGGTTTTAACGCTTTCGATCTTCGTGTTATTAATTTCATGAGATCGCTCTATTGAATTATTCGTCCTCCAAAAATTGATAGCTACACAATTCTTAAGGTTAAATTCTAACTGCTTATTTGTCGCGCCACTCTTGAATTTCTTCTAAATCCTTGGTAAGCGAATTCCTGTCTTTTTCTTTTGATGTACCATTATTAAGGTAACTTTAACGGTAGGACGGAAGGTGTTAGTCACAATCGCTGAAGTACAGTGCTCTAATTGCAGATGTCCCGTCGCGGCTAATGGACCAAGCTGCGCCAGTGCGAAGGGGGGACAGTTTTCAGCAGCTCGAGGGGAAAGTCGTGGGAAAGAGAGAGGGTGTGGGGGAGGTTATGTTACCCTGAGAGCTTCCTCTTCCACGCGAGAGGAGACTTCTCTGCGAAGTGATACGGCGCGTGGTGCGTAAGAGAAACAAAATTGGCGCTCGCCTCCTCTAACTCTTCTCTGTAACTCGCAGGAAGTCAACTCCGCAGTGCAATCGTTCATCATTCTGAAATGAGGAACGGTCTACGGTACCGTTTTCCTCAGGGAAATGAAGGAACAGCTCGCATTTATTCGGCGGGAAGATCGTTGTCGTCTTGCTCTTCGCGCGAGGAGCGAAAGCGCGTATAGCAAGACCTCCAGAGGGAACGAAAACACGGCCGTCAGAGACATCGACATGAGTACGCCTTGTGTTTAGATAGAAATTTCATGATACCCACAATTCATGTATTCTTGGAGAGCCCGGACCGCCTGATGAAAATAGCCATTGCATTTAATTATCGACTTCGAAATAACTGAGACCCTGCAAGATTATTCCTTTTGAATCTGCCAAATATCCGAAATTTAATTTTGACACAGTCATAGTCATATTTTACTATACAGCTCAAATGCACAGCAACCAAGTGTGTTATGAATTTCCAAAGGAAACCTTTTTCCTTTGGAAGTTTAAAAGTTCTGAGATGGAAGATAATACAAATATGTTGGATATTGACGATTAGTTCATGAGCATAAGCTGACCAATCACCAACTTCCACTTGTTGATCTTATCAGCCTCAGAAAAGATTAATTTGGAATGCTCATTAACCCTGCCACAACATAAGGCTTCAAGCCTATCTGAAATTTAATGTTGACACAGTGTTAGAGGTAATATTTTACTACAGGTCAAATGCACAGCAACCAAGTGTGTTATAAATTTCAGAAAGAAACCTTTTTCCTTTGGAAGTTTACAATTTTTTAGAGATGGAAGATAATACAAATATGTTGGATATTGACGATTAGTTCATGAGCATAAGCTGACCAATCACCAACTTCCACTTGTTGAAATTAGCAGCCTCAGAAAAGATTAATTTTGAATGTTCATTAACCGTGCCACAACATAAGGCTTCAAGCCTAGCACTCTTTCAACTTTTGAAAGTACACTTTCTGACATTGAGGCAAGATACAGAAATCCTCTCATACCAATTGGTCCAGGTTGAGCAGGCCCAATACTGACAGTGGATTGGTTGGAAGCTGACATGTCTTGAAGTAAAATAATCAATTTTTTCAAAAATATATTTCTACACTTCTTCCAGCAAATACAAGTTCAGGTTTTACAGATATTTTATATTTCACAGACACTTTCAAAAAATTTGAACCATTCAATGCATCGACATCGTTAGTTTTCGAAAATATTATCATTATAAAAAATAATTTAAAGACGTCGCAGTGATAGCATTCCACCTTGGTCGGGTAAAAATGACCGCCAGCAGCAAATATATTAGGCCTCACTTAAGCTTTAACACGTACTACCGTAGTATAGATCTGTATAATACCCTGAAGGCCATCGCAATGTGTTGTGTGGAAAGAGATGAACTATTACCAGATATGCATAATCAATCAGAAAGAGAATTACATTTATACTTACTCTCATGCAGGCATACAATGAAATGTAGTCTGTGCCTCCATAACTCGTGTGCAACTAAGATGTAAATGGCTACGACTTCTTGAAAACATGTTACATATGCATTCGCGAGACACGTGTAACTAAATTGCAAGTATTTACAAGTGTTGTAATAATTATTGACTAACCAGGCATTTCTTACGCTAAATTATATTTCCGAAAGTGTGATCGTAAATACATCTACGTAATAACCTGTAAGCCAACATAAAGGTGTGTGGCAGGGGGAATTCTCACCAAACATGCACTACATATCTTGCATAAAAAAGGATTCGTAATAATATACTGTTCTAAACTTCACTACTTAAAAAAAGATAAAAATAGCAAAGCAAACCTGCAAAAACATGCCATAGTTGGGTTAGCTTCAAGTCCTTATATCAACATGCAGCTACCAATGTTATCCATTGCTACTCTCCGATTGGACATATTTACCGTTATTCATATCCCTAATTTGACGAGGAAAAAAGGACATTTTGATTCTGTCAGCTCGGCAATCAATTTCTCTAATTTTGTAATCATTGTCCAGTCTACCATAGTAAGTTGGGGTTCGCAAATTATATTTTTAACGTCATCACTGAAAATATATTATCTTGGAAATTATTTGAGAGATTAAGCCTAAATTTCAACCTGCGATCTGACAATGATTCCCATTCATTTGATAGACTGGTTACGGTAATAAGGTTATCGTACCGTTCCTTTAAAAATCTTGACGATCTTCGCTGCACACGTTCAAGTTCATTATTTAGACCGATGTGGTAGGGATCCCATGCACTGGCAGAATATTCCAAGAGAGGTATAACAAGGGAAAAGTAGCTGATTTCTCGTACGTGATCGTCACATTTACCCAGTACTCTTTTGATGGACCCCAGTTTACGATTAAATTAATAATCAATAATTATTGATCTGTCTCTTGGGCATATGATCATAATAAATCCTATCAAGTTTAAATTTGAATAATTTAAATGTAATGAAGAGTACTCCTCTATTCACACTTTCTTGCTCAGGCTCACTGTTGGTTTTTCAGTTTAAAAATCTCCGTTTCGTGTATATGTGGAGATGGAGTCATGGTGTATGTGAAACAAGAACTGCATAAGATAGCTTCAGTCATGGTGTTACATAGACTAAGAGACATTTCATGCAGCGAGTGTTTGGTCATGAGACCCACTGGAAATAGATGGAAATCGTATATTCCTGCAGCTGACTTTTCCATAACAAAAAACATTGAAAAAATGACATTTACAAATGGCTTCCATAGGGGACTGGCGGAGTACTTATTTTTCGACATTTGCCAAACAAGATGTGGAGTTCAACACTTTATTATTTTACCTTAGCTCTCGCTCGAATCGCTGGCGAAAGCGTGTGAATAGCAATGGGACTTGGGGCGCAGCGCTCTCCGTTCCGGGTGAATAAATCAGCGTGTCTCGCCACCCTTAGCTGCAGGCCCAGATGCATAACACTACCCTCTCGGAAAATGGGATTTGGAGCAAAAGTTTGCCGTGGGAAACCACCCCACTTGTTTTCTCCATTAAACAACGTTGCAGGACGTGTTTCCGTAGAGTTTGCACGCCACGAAGGATGCGTTGAATTCGCTGTGTGACACACGACTGCGAGAGTTTTTAATTTAATAATTATTAAACGAATTAGTTTTCATGAGAGTTTTTTCAGCTGCACAATTTTTTCATCCGCTTCGACATGCAAAAAATATGCATGCACACATAGAGAGGAGGCCTTTCCCTTCGGTGTTTTTGGAATTGCGGGGGAAATAACGACATTTCGCTGACGAAGTCGAACCCGTAGTGTATTGTAGTTCCTCATCAAATATTTTCGCTGGTTTTTATCCCCGTATCTTCAGCAGGTTGGTGTAGCTCAGATAAAAATTTGTTCGAAATGCTAACGAGAGGTAAAATTTGTGAACAACGAGTCCTAGAATCAGAAATCAATTCACGCTGCGGTTTTCTCTCTGCAGTATTAACTTTGTGGTGGCCCTTATTCCAGGTCAACTTTCAGGATAATTTTCTTTGACCCTCAGAATTTATATTTTTAAAAAAAACTTCCCCTGCAGCGAGTTGTCTCTGAAGTTATTTCCGTATGAACTCATGATTGATTTTCTCTATTGATATGGATAGCATCAATACAAAACTTTCCTCCAAATATTATGCCTCTATGAGCGTAGCAAATAAGGCAGAACTTAATTAAATCCAGTGATGAATTGATGGGAATATTCATCTCTGAGACGGAGTAATTAAAAGTCGAATGAAGTCATTACCATTAGTGAGTTAAAAAAATAAACCTTTTTTCCATCTTCCTTCCATCATTTAAATGAACTTGAGAATAGAAACGGAACAATGCTGAGAATTGCCTTTGACGAAAATTCCCAGATTTATTTTTTTCATCCAATACTCCTCCACTTCCCACAGCAAATTCAAAAGTAATGAGTTTTCAACCTCGTTTGAGCCGAACTTCTTAATTACTGAAAAGTTTTCAAGTCAGTTATCTGAAGAATTTCCCAGAGTCATCGTTCGAAGAAAACGTGTATCGCAAACTCATACGTACAAGCGTGGAGTTTTCGGAAAGATGAATTTGTGCATGGTCATTCGAAGCTGCAGTTTTGTCCACCGGTTCTCAGATATTTTTTTTCGTAGAAGCAGTGAACTTTCTGGACGAAGCCAGGCCGAGGCAGGGAAAAAAATGAAGAGGCGATGGCTCCCTCTTAATGATGGTTCCGTCCCCCACAACACGCTATCGTCCCCGCACTTCCCTTTTCTCGAATTCTTTTCCACCTCTCCCATTTTGGACTAGTTTTAATGGCCTTGAATCAAACTCCCAACCATCTTATTGTCCCACCTCCTCGTAACACTGCATGATCATTACCAAATTCTTAATTTGCAGCATCCCGGAGCCATCACTTCGTCTCATGCTATCAGCAAATGGGGTCGTTTACCATATTTTTTATTACCGAATCTGATAGAGTTAGTAAAATAAAAAGACCCGTATTTTTCCGTTTTTTGATCCGTCAATTATTTCCCGAGTTATAAGCGGCGAAAAACTGATGTTTTTAACCCTTTCGTAAAAGTGGGCGTGGTGCAACCTCTGAAGTATATCGACTTCGTCCAATCACAACTGAGCCCGCGAAGCTACTTCGCCTTATCGCAAAGGGGGGGGGGGCACAGCTGACTCTGCCAATAGGAGCAGTTGCGACAGCATCTGTGCGAGTAGACCTTCCGAGAACCCCCCTCCACTCCCTTCCCTTCCCATAAGAGCAGTCAAGGATGGGAGGAAAATGACGTAAATATTATCACAGCAGCTTTTTCGGTGGGCGTCACCTTTTGCTTATTTTAATGTTTGATTTGTGAGTGAATGGTTGTGGTTCGAAGATTAATTTTTTCACTAAAATTTATTATTTTCTTTTCCATCTTTCTGTACAAAATTCCGATTTCGGTTCCGAGTGAACGCCCCCATCGCTCCGAGCGAATCCATCTCCCTTTGCGGGATTTGACGGTATTTACGATGTCGCTTGGGCACTAAGTGGCTTGATTACTGGTATGCGGAGCTCAGACGGGGACAATTAGGTGTACGCTCGCCTGGTCATTCCTTGTTTTAGCAGTGGAGCATCGCAACTGTGTTCCTTTGTTTTCCGACCGGAGTGATAACAGGCGCACTATGTTTAATGGCGCCATTCCCCGTTCTTTCCCGCCCTTCCTTTAATTACCTTCGATGCGGTGTTTGCGCTGGGAAGCTTTGCGGCGGGATTCACTCGATGTTAGCTCAAGCGAGGAGCAGCTAGGATGTGTTTGTTTACGCGGTAACTAGCGAGAAGGTTTGCCGTGGGAGAGGAGGTTCGGAGGGCCGTTGCCATGGGAGTTGTTTTGAGAGAAACCAGAAGAAGAGAGAGGGAGAGAGGTAGGTCCGTGAGTTGGAGGAGAGTTTTTGTAACGCGGTGGAACTAATCAACTCGAAGAAAAGCCCCTTTCTGAGGAATGCGCAGCCCTCAGAGCCAAAGGTTTTTTCCTCATAGCGGACAAAGGTACCGTGGATGATTTTTTTCACTCAATTTTAATCTCAGTTGTGGCATGCGCTGGTAGCACGTTCACTTTCACGAGAGCGTGATTCCTCCCGCAATTCCTCCGCCAATGTTATTTGGGCGCCGAGCGCGGGGGCAGGAGTTTTGTTATGGGGTGAGACGAGTGTGAGGGGATGAAGGCGAAGGGGATAATTACCGCTTGGCCCTTCGCTGATTCGTTGCTTCAATTAAAACCGGTCGGATAATGAGGAGATGTGTATGGAATGTCAGTGAATGAAGGAGTTCCAGGCATTTTTACCTTTTTTATTTCATCCTTTTGTTGGACCACAAATGAGATCGCTGTTCACAACCGAGTGAAAGGATCTGAAATGAACCAGCGGTCGTACAAGTACCTACTTACCCTTCATGTTCTGTGGAAAAGGGAACACCAAGACCTATCTATCTATGGAATTTCATCTTTTTTCCACCATATTTCTTAAATGAAATTTCACAAATGCTCTCCTATATCAACTAAAAAAGTGCTCTCTTCACTCATTCTTATTTTAGTTTTTTTACACTCGTAGCGATAAGCATTTTTACCCCATCCGTTCCGATACGGTTCATTTTCACTGAATCATCATAAATTATCATTGAGAATTGCAATTTTGACTCGTCTTCGATTTTTCCAAAATTGTTACTTTGAAACAATTTCCATCAATAACCTCTGTGAAATATTTATGAGCGCAGTATTATGGCGTGAGTCGGTACACCGTATGTACTCTTCGTTGATGATAAACCCTGCTGAATCCTCAGATCCTAATTCTAGAATGACTTTGGTAACTTTATAAAATATACTGACAAGATGCAGCGTTTTATTATGAAGGTAATTAGGGCATAGTGATACCCAAGAAGTTGCAGCGTCTAAGGTTGAAACCAGTTCCATTTTTTTGTTTGCTGCGTTTGGGATGACTTGTGGAAGCTTTTGGGGCGTATAGAGGAAAATCAGGAGGCAAGGCAGACAAAAATGTGAAGCTACGGAAGAATGATGATGATAAATTGGATATAACTCCCAGCTAACGAAGAAGTTTTAGGATGGGTGAGAGAAAGGAGAAATCTGGTAAAAAGTTTGAAAGGAAGACGGCACAAAGTCTGATATATCTAGAGATATACTTGAGAAAATATTGTTTCCTAAGGACAGTTTTTTCAATGAAAATAAAGTGGGACTCATGACCAAGTAAGGCCAAGAATAAGATACATGGATAGATATAAAGATATTTTTTAATACTCAAACTCATACATATAATTAGACGATTAATGAAAGAACTTGAGCTTTAGGTATCCTACAAGGGTAAAACCTGAATAAAGCTACCCTCAGAAACAATAGTGTTAGAATTCAAATATTGTACAATCAAAAGCAAGGCGTAATAAAAATATAAATTTTAACAAAAAGTAACCAAAAAATCTGCATAAATAGACATAACAAGATTAGCAAATAATATTGAAGAATGATATAGTTTTCTGTACATATAGTTTCCTGTATATATATAGTTTTTCTGCACATTCATATATATAAAACATATAGTTTTCTGTAAATTCTTAGATAATTTGTTGTGAAAAACCAGTCTTAGGTAATTTAAGTCATTTTGCCTATCATATCTTAGATGTTCCCATATAAAGTTACTATGGCATAGTGCAAAATCATCCGCAAAGGCAGTACCACGAAAGTCGTGGCAACAACGGTCATTAATATATACCAAAACAGTACAGGGCCTAAGACTGAACCCTGAGGTACACGAGAGGTAATATAAATAAAATCACTGTAATCATTATTAATGAAAACACATTGTGATCTCTTTGTTGGGTAACTTTTGAGGCATTTTGATCAAAAGTATAGAGTGCAGATGTGTAAAGTGAGGTAAAGTACTAAAGTATAATACAAAAATACAGAATAATTCGAATCAATAGATCGGAGTGCTGCAAAGCAAAACAAGCTACATTAATAAGTATTCCACATTTTCAAAACAATAAAAGCCAATGTTTTAATGTTTTACATGGAACAAACAGTGAAAGATGTAAAAGAGGAGATTAATGTAAAAATAAAATGACTACCCGAGATAGTAATCAGACTGGGGGAGATGCGTCAGACTAATTTAGCGTTGGTGACTATGATAAAGTAATCGCATTAAATCATATCAGTTTTATTAACGTGATTCATTGAATCAAGTATTTTTATTGCACAGCGAGCATATTTTTGTTTAGTGGCAAGTACTTTTGTACCTCAACGTGAGATGTATAGTTGGAATTTTAATTTATTTTTGTCCTCGCATTAAGTACAAACATTTTTCTCCTACGGTATATCAATCCGATTCTGTGTCATCAGTTGTATCCTTAAAAATAAACTTTCTTTAAACAGTGCCTAATGGACTGCTTGCTTCGTCTGAGTTCGTAGGTCAAATATAATGGCATAAGGCTGTTGAAATATGAAATGAGAAGCCTGATTTTTGTTTTTTTTTTGTACGACGGGATCAGTTTGGGAGTGTTGGGTTCCATAACCGATTCGTCCCACTCGATAGATGCATTTCCGAGAGTTTTATTTTCCAGATGCAGTGACGACTCCCCTTCTGTAGCCTTTCTGGCTTCAGCAACGCGTAGACTAACGAGTTTCCATGAAAACGCCCACAGGTGAATCCTTTAGGGGGCACAGGTGGATTTTTAGGGGTTTGAGCAAGTCCTACGAATCCTCTTCGGTACATCTCCGCAAAAATGAAGTCTTTTGTAGTTCGCGCGAACGTTTCAACTCTTGAAAACTCTGCGAAGCGATGTCGGATGGTCTCATAGCTCAGAAGCGTATCCTTCCTCTCGCGCGACGAAAGAAGTAAGGGTATCCTTGAAATAGAGTTCCCTCAGTTCCTCTTGCGTATGGCAAAGATACACGTGCCCGTATATTGCGAGGGAAATACGGGCTAAGAGGGGCAGAGGCAACTTTATGGGAGGAAGTTTCAGGCCCCTGTTTCGCAATGGGAAAGGAAAATCCAAGACCAGAGGGAGTTAAAGGAGAAGGCTCTTGTGTGAATGTAAAACGTTTGCAAATGGTAATCGTCTACCTCGCACTGTTGCGTTCATTTTGGGCGAAGGAAAGTTGGCTCAGACGAGGAAAGGAGGACTTTTTTCTCTTTCGGCTCTATAATGAAGAGCGCATTGCCGACTAATAGATAAAATTCAGCGTCGGCAATAGATGACCACGGAATGTTAAAATTAGATATTTCTATACAGTATGCCCATCTTTACCGTGTTTGAGAATAAAGTTGGTGAATTTCCCCCGCAACTTTTTACGGGCTCAAAAAATCCAGGAAGCTGCGAAAAATTTAACCTCTTCAGTACTTTTGCATAGGCTTGTGCGATGAGTCGATTGATCGAAGTCATCGACGATGATTTCAGTCATCGCGGTACGACCTTCCATCCGCGGTACGATCCGCGGTTCGATCCAAATCTTCGGACGTCCTACATTGGTAAAGGGACAGGAAGGATGTGTATCCCCACCTTCAGAAGTACGTGTGGAAATACTTTTGTATTTCTGCCACTTCAACGCCATCAGAGCGGTTCTTCAGCGATGAAGGAAACGTTGCGTTGAACTACCGACATCTACTCACCGATGAAAATGCGGATATGAGAATTATTTTATACCACAACAAAGAGTTGTTGCTTAATCTGTTACTTGGTGTTAATTTCGCTCTTTAATAAGTAGGCCTCCCTCATTCCTCATCCTTCTCAATTACGTTTGACCCAATGGGGGCGTTTACTCGGAACCGAAATCGCAATTTTGTACACGAAATCGTTAGATGGAAACAAAAAACGTATTTTAGTGAAAAACTTAATCTTCTAACCCCAACTATTCAATCATAAATCAAAAATTAAAATAAGCAAAAGGTGACGCCCTCCGAAAAAGCTGCTGTGATAACATTGACGTCATTTTCCCCCCGTCCTTGACTTCTTTTCTTGGAAGCTAAGGGAGTGGAGGGGGGTTCTCGGAAGGTCTGCTCGCACAGATGCTGTCGCAAATGTCGTATTCGCAGAGTCAACTGTGTCCCCCCCATTGCGATAAGGCAAAGTAGCTTCGCGGGCTCAGTTGTGATTGGACGAAGTCGATATACGTCAGAGGTTGCACCACACCCACTTTTCCGAAAGGGTTAAAAACATCAGTTTTTCGCCGCTTATAACTCGAGAAATAATTGACGGATCAAAAAACGGAAAAATATTGGTCTTTTTATTTTATAAACTATCATATTCGGCAATAAAAAAATATGGTAAACGACCCCATTCAATCTTCACTTAATAGCCATGCCAAACACAACCGAGGCTTCTGCACCGATCATCGAAGGTCATCGATCGTCGATAGTCATCGATCATCGTAATTCATCGATCATCGTAATTAATCGATCATCGGCATTCATCGATCATCGGCATTCATCGATCATCGTAATCAATCGATCATCGACATTCATCGATCATCGACATTCATCGATCATCGACATTCATCGATCATCGATTTCATCGATCATCGTGTACATTCTATTCGATGATCGATGACAGCATCGCCATCGAAGCATTTCGATTAAATTTATTCATCGAAAATCGAAGATCACAATCGATCATCGCACAAGCCTACTTTTGCATGCGAACAAATCCATTGCATGACTATGTTTTAATTTTCTTGGTCATCCATTTAGCTACTTATTATAAAAAACCAAGTAAAACTTAGTATTAGACCGTCCTGTTAGATTCCTTCCTCAAAATTCTGTTTTTGTTGTGAAAGCGATAAACATTAAGTCCTTAGCTGGAGAAGGCATAGTTATTGTCAATATTTTATTGTTCATAACATCATCATCGGCCAACCATCCTAAGATTGGTTTGACGCAGCCCTCCACTCGATTCTTCTATCGGCCAACCTCTTCATATATACCTGGCATATTAATAACATAAGGCTGTGCTGAGATATTTATCCAGATTGTGGTGGAGCAGAGGATTAATGACGATCAGATGGGTAGACCGAGTAATGAAGTAAGAGTTATGGGGCAAGGGGTTGGCTGATAAGAGGAGCCTGATAATAATCCTGTTCTTAAAAGGAGATAAATCTATCTTGTAGATATCGGAGTGTGATGATCTGATGAAGGTGATCTTGGAGAGAGAATTGAATGGGAGGTGAATTGAAGGAAGACATTGGTTGCAAGGAGGGAGGAATTTTAATAAGAATTTCTATACAAATCTGAAGAATGTAGATGAAAAAGAATCAAGAATAGAGCTGAGTCAAGCAACATTTTTCCATATTTTTTATTGCCGAATCTGATAGAGTTTGTAAAATAAAAAGGCCCGAATTTTCCGTTTTCTGATCCATCAATTATTTCCCGAGTTATAAGCGGCGAAAAACTGATCTTTTTAACCCTTTCGGAAAAGTGGGCGTGGTTCAACCTCTGACGTATATCGACTTCGTCCAATCACAACTGAGCCCACGAAACTACTTTGTCTTATCGCAATGGGGGGGACATAGCTTACTCGGCCAATGAGAGCGATTGCGACAGCATCTGTGCGAGTAGACCTTCCGAGAACCCCCTCCACTCCCTTCCCTTCCCCTAAAAGCAGTCAAGGACGGGAGGAAAATGACGTCAATGTTATCACAACAGCATTTTCGGTGGGCGCCACCTTTTGTTTACTTAAATTTATGATTTATGAGTGAATGGTTGCGGTTAGAAGATTAATGTTTTGCTAAAATTCTTTTTTCGTTTCCATCTAACGATTTCGTATACAAAATTGCGATTTTGGTTCCGATTAATCGCCCCAACTTGAGACTGATTACTGCTAATGGTTTTTCAACCCTTGCTGGCACGATAAGGAATTAAAACATCTTTATTCTTATTCTTGAACTACAAGCTTCTTTTGAACACGAAGTAAAGGGGACAATTCACACGCAGCAATTCCATAATGTGCTGGAATTTATTCAATTCCAAAAATTCCTGCAACTAATACATGATATCCACGCTGGAATAACCTGTGGTCAGTGAGGTCTGTTATGTGAATTATTTTGAACCCTTCTGAAATTAAACCTGTTTTCAGCAGCGTTTATGCCCTATTCATTTTTTATTTATTGTCAAATATCTTCATCAATGCATATTTGGATGAGAGAAGGAAAGAAACCATAGGAAAGTAGGAATATGATTTATTTTGGAACTACAATCTATGATCAATCTACAACCAGTCTATTAAATTAATTAAAATGATAATCATTATCAGATCGCACGTTTAAATTTAGGCTTAATCTCTTAAATAAATTCCGAGACTATATTTTCAGTGATGATGTTAAAAATATTTTGCGAACCCAAATTACTATGGTAGACTGGACCATGATTCCAAAATTAGATAAATTGATTGCGGAACTGACAGATTTAAAATGTCCTTTTTCCCTGGCACAATTAGGAAAATGAATAACGGTAAATATATCCAATACGAGTGTAGCAATGGATAACATTGGTAGCTGCATGTTGGCATAAGGACTTGAAGGTAACCCAACTAACAGCATGTTTTTGCATGTTTGCGTTGCTATTTTTATCTTTTTTTAAATAGTAAAGTTTAGAACAGTATATAAATACTAATGCTTTTAAATGTATTATATGTAGTGTATGTTTGGTGAGAATTTACGCCTGCCATACACCTTTGATGTGGCTTGCAGGGTATTATGTAAATGTATGCCTTCCATCTGCACTTCCCTGGCGCATATTCCCACCAATTTATGCTCGATGATTTCTCCCCATCTTTTCCAACAATACCATCAGCTCATTAGTAATCCCTGTCTGCCCTTCTATCACCCACAGACCCTCAGCCAACCTGTGCAGCACTTTTAAAACAGATCAACCTCTCCTAAAATCCTCTCATGCCATCAACGTCCCCCCATCCCTCTCACTTAGAGAGACCCTGACGCCGCCGCGGTCACTGGCCCGCGTTAAGCCTACACTAAAATATATTTTTCTTTCTTAAATGGAATATCACCTCTGGCCAACTTTTTAAATTACTATAGGAGTGTTGTATCTCAACATACAAAAAAATAATCAAAATCGAAGCCAAAGACCTATCGTCAAAAATCAATTTCAAAATTTTAATTGTTTAAAACTTTATAAAAATGCTTACATTTTATACTATAATCCCATAATATCATATTAATCCAATTCATGACCTTTAAATGAGCCATTTTGCATGTCTGTATTAATAGTTTCGGAGATGTACCGTAAAATAGGTTGCCACTTTTGCAAAATTCGAATTTTGCGACATTGCAATTTCTCCCCAACGGTTGCGTGCTTAAAGGTTTACACTGTCCTAGCAAATGATGACGTGTTGCCGAATTTGGTAAAAATCGGTTGCCTTGAGGGCAATCACCTCGTCGAACTGACATGGAATGATGCATCGATATTCGGTTTAATACTCCCTCCTCAGTCTTCAGAGTCTTCCAATTGCTAGCTTCACTCTTTCTTTGTCCTTCAATAAATCCTCTTCTAAGCCCTTCTCATATCTTCACTCCACTTCACTGCGTTCACTCCCTCTCTCCAGCTGTTATTATGTCTTCGTCTTTTCCCTTCTGGCGTAAATTTTTAAATTGCTTAGGGAGTCTTCCCCTCGGTCTTTCCCTGAATATGGCCGGTCCACTTAACCGCAATTGCCGTAATTTCCTCTGTTGAGCTGTTGTTTATTCCAATTATTTGGCGTATTCTTTCATTTGTTACTCTCTCTACTAAAGGTCATTTAGGGAGCTAAGAAAGAGTGGATAAAAGCCCGCACAGTGGGCGGAAATAAAAAAAAACTGGCCAAAATTCTATATTTTCACGTTTTTGTGGAATGCCAAAATAATACACTCTGAGAGTACTATATCTATAGTTTCAAGTACTATGGCTATTTTAATCTTTGGTGTTGTACCGGAAGTTTCTGTTTCAGTTGAGTAAAAAATCATCAAAAACCTCAAATCGGTATTTTTCGCATAAACCTAGTTTTCAGATTCATAGGTGATGCGTACAGATATTAAATTTATGATTTTCAAACACATTTTCCGGTAGCTTACATATCGATTAAGACTTTCACCGGGGCATTTATTTTTATACACTATCGTTAATATTACCCATTAAACATTTATTATACTATATTTTTACCTACATTTTTACAAAGTGGAAAAAGTATTTATGCTGGTGACAAGAATTGATTGAAAACCCTTTAAATTTATTCCTTAAGACAGAGTTAGGTCTGCATTAAAAGAGGAAACTTGCCCCAACTCGTCTCTTCCTCGAACTTGACATATGTAATAGAATCCGACAGCCGCTCGGCGTGAAAATAATCAGTGGAATTTCCTGATGTTGCTGTTGTTCAAATGAATTTAAAATAAAGCCAACATGACTACGATTTTTACTCCCGATGTTCGGGTTAATTTCAAAATTTAAACTTATTACAATCATTTTTCTATTGGGGAAGGTAGGTCTACATGAACATTCTATTCTTCCAATGGACCACACATTTCACACGTTGTCCCTCTCCAGCCCCTCCTGCCTCCCAACATTCTATCCAAGCTACCAGTTCTTCTCCTCCCCCTTCCCCGCTTACCCAACACTCTTCCCAATCTGACCGATAACAGTAGGTACTACCCATTATTTGCGGACCGATAACAAAGATCGCTTGTAGCCCCGGCCCACGGACCACCTCTTGAATGAGAAATAATGGATGGTGGCAGAAACTATACGTAAAGACGTGAAGAAAAAGATGATGAAAGTTTAGACTAACATCTATAAAATTTGATGTGACAAAAACGTGTGATGTAACAAGAAAAGCACTATATAAAAAAGAAAGTAATAAATTATATTACGTTATTATATATTATACATCATCATTGAAAGAGACAGTTGGCTCTAAGAAAAGAAAATGGGCACCATTTTTGTAGGCTTTGGGGTATTGCTTCCGGAGGAGGATGATTATTATATGCTTGGAATCAAGTATCGATCTCCTTGATTCCTTCAAATACCTTGGCTTCCTTATCTCAGTAAAAATAGTTATGTAGGAGAGAGAGACTAAAATATAGCTATTACAAAATGGTAGGGTAAGAGGGATGAAGTTGATAGAAAGTGATGGAAATGAACGGGAAACTGAAAGTTTGAGGTAGGTTTTATTCAAGGAAGAATTTTTAAGGGTTTGTTAGAGGGGAGGGTTTTAGGTGACGCATTAAGCGAGGAAAGAGGGGAAGAAGAAATTCGGTACGCCACTGGTGGAAATATAGAGCATGAATGATTGAATAAGGACAGATGCTTAAGGGGTTTATTCCGCACGGAAGGGCTTCAAAAGTCCCCGAGGACGCGTTACAGTTTCCAACGTCCGACCGTAAAAAAACAGCAAAAAAAATAATGACGAAATATACTCCAAAACATCTGAATGCCTAGGAATTCCGACTGAGTTATCGTTCTTTTCAGGCAATCCGGGAAACTTCACCGAACATTTCGGTAATCCACGGAGGTAGACCGTGGAATGTTTCGCTGAAAATATGAACTGTGGTTGAAGCGCATTCAGCGTGGAAGCAGTAGGTACTCGGAGAAACGACTCCCGTCCTGAATGCCTCACCCAGAGGAGGAAAGCGAGGAGGCGGGAAATCGCGCATTTCGAGCGCGTTTTGTTCATTTTTTTCCCGCCATTCCGGTGCGGAAACGGAGTAATTGACCCAAGTGAAAAAGAGGCCTACTTTCGCGAGCACACACACGCCCACCCACGAACTGTGGATAAAAAAAACATAGGACAGTCGCTAATGCGCCGCGCGCGCTCAGAGGAGATGCCGTTGCTTGTTGCTGCAGCGAGGGAGGAATAGGGGTTGGAGAGTGTTGGTGTTGGAGGTTAAGAGAAGGGTGGTACGGATTGGGGGTGGCCTCGCCGCCTTGCGAGCGCGGCTTTCCCGCTCGCGAATAAGCCGCGCCTAGAGCCGACAGAGGTGCGGCTCTCGGAGAAGGATTCGTCCACAGCGGTGCCAACTCCTGCCGAATGAAAGCGATCCGCTGCACTGTCACTGCGAAGCGCTGTTAAGGAGGTTGGCTCGCGACTGCTTGAGTCAAGTTGTCTGAGGAATCTTATTAATTTAAGTACGAGTACATGCCTGCTAAGTGATCCTTACTTCACAAAGAAAATTACCTAAGCTATTGAAAGTCATAAGTATCACAAGAAATGCCATGTAAAGTCGAAGGATTTCTTTTTTATGATAATTTTAATCAGCTCGACGATGGAGTCATTCAGCACTTACTTTAAAGAAATAAATTCATGTACTCAATGCATTTACTAATTTATAACATCAGAATATTACTATCAAACGTTATGTTATAATATTTTTCTGAAATATGCTTTAATATCTCATTAGTAATGATATCATTCATACGCCATACATTTTGGCTGGAGCTACCGCAGCGCCATTTGAAGACAACTACGCATTTTGTCTGCTATAAGCGCATAAATTGGTGGATTTAGCGAAAAATACGGTAGGTTGATGCCTTTTTTTTACGTGTAATTTTATTCGTTGTGAAATTACGCATAAAATATCATTTTTTGCAAAAATGACATGTCACTATTTTTAATGTTATATTCCCATGTGATGGCCATTCTCGCCGTTAATCGCATGTAATTTCAAATGCAATTTGTGGAACAAGGAGTATGGGTTGGTGTAATTATCTTTACTTTATTAGATAGAGGAACTTTAGTTCTATAAGTGCTGAAAATATAAAAAAAAACATGTCTTTCACTTTTCGGATCAACCTCATTAAACCCCAGACTCACGGAAACCAGCGCCATCGGGAGCCAGCGAAGTTCTCGCTTGCAAGGGTTGCCCTCAGAGCATTGCCTGTTATCACCGTATATGGAAAACTTAACGAAGATACCAATAACTTAATATTTTGCCCATTCTATTCCTTTTATCGACCATGAAGCCAACATTCAGTTCCAGTTGCTGCCAGTGAATGGGATCCGTACGAAATCGGTCTAAATAACGAACTTGAACGTGTGCAGCGAAGATCGGCAAGATTTGTAAAGGGACGTTATGACAACTATATTAGCGTAAACAGTCTATTAAATGAATTAAATTGGGAATCGCTTTCAGATCGCAGGTTGAAATGTAGACTTAATCTCTCAAAAAAATGTCAACACCATATTTTCAGTGATGATGTTAAAAATATATTGCGGACCCCAACTTACTATGGTAGACTGGACCATCATCACAAAATTAAAGAAATTGTTTGCCGAACTGAGAGATTCAAAATGTCCTTTTTTCCTCGTACTATTAGGGATATGAATAACGGTAAATATATCCAGTACGAGCGCAGCAATGGATAACATTGGTAGCTGCATGTTGGTATAAGGCCTTTAAGCTAACACAACTAACGGCATATTTTTGCATGTATGCTTTGCTATTTTTATCTCTTTTTAAATAGCATAGTTTTGAACAGTACCTATACAAGTACTAATCCTTTTTTATGTGTGATATGTTGTACATGTTTGGTGAGAGTTCACCCCCTGCCACACATCTTTATGGTAGCTTGCAGGGTATTATGTAGATGTAGATGTAGATGAAGCCAATATCCACTTGTCGCTTTGAAAGTTATTGCTGGAACAGGGCATCTCTAACAAGTATTATCACAAGTTCTTTGAATTTTTTATTGTTTTTCTTTAAAATTGGTCTATCATTTCGTTATTCCTCTGAGTAAGAGATAAGGGATTTGTTGCTTTTTAAGATTTCTTTGGCGACTTAACGCTCCGAAAGAGCAACGCACATTCCAAAGACCATGTCGGTGAGATGTTCGACTGGGACGCATGTTCTACCGTCTCTATCATGGCCGGTGTTTGTGATATTACTGGAAAACTAATGAGGAAACAGTGGCAGAGCCCCACAAGGACGTAAATGGAAAAAGTTTTTCAAGCAAATGTATCCATTCGGAAGACGGAATCAATTAGCATGACCCAAACAAAGGTCTTCCATTTTTAAATAAGATCACATCCTCAGGTCACGTAACGTTTGTCGCCCTTATCCTGGATGTGGGGATGATTCAGATACGGAACAAGTCGTGAAGGCTGTGAAAGAGAAAAGAATTACGTTAATATGATGAGGTGGGCCGATAGAAGAATCGAGTGAAGGACTGCGTCCAACAATCTTAGAATTGCTGACCGATGATGATGATGACTCCCTTAAGGTATTGTCATTCTTCAAAGAAACATACCCCATCCATGATTATATCTATGTCTATAATTACGACATACCCTGCAAGCCACCTCGAGGGTGTGTGGCAGCGGGTGCATCCACACCAGGAACAATGACACAACAAACAAAAATGAACACCACGAAGCAAACACTACACCTTTAAAAGTAATTGGGGAAAAAGGAAGAAAAACTACCAAATCCTAATCATGTAGGACACACCCACGAATACCATGCATGACTTGAAACCCGACACCAAATTCATAGATTCTCATGCATGCAAAAAAAAGGCATTGCATGCAAGTCACTCGTTGATTTGAACATGCAGGTAATAAAAAAAAACTATCGACCTACTCTGAATATTACCTCTATAATTATTATCGATTGACGCCATGTCTAGCATTCTGATCTCGAAAAGTTCGTGGAAAAAATGACATTTTAAACCTGTCCGTCCTGCAATATATCTCCTTAATTTTATTAGAATTATCGAGCCTACCATAATAAGTCGGAGCCAGCTATATATGATTAGCGTCTTTAATGCAATGTCCCTCCTTAAATTTTCCCAGAAGATTAAGTCTATAATTCAGCCTGTGTTGTGACAGCGATTCTCATCCCAATTCGGCCACCATACCAGACACACTGCTTTCCCTATCGTAACACCCTTTCACATATCTCGCCGATTACCTTTCCTACCTTGTGGCGGTACGCCACGACTTGCGCTTACTGATCGTCAGCCTAGCAGACGACGTCGAATTCGCAGGCGGTGGCGCTGGAAGCAGGGGTAGGAGATGGAGGCACTGTATTGGCCCAATACAGTGCCTCTAGGGTAGGAAGGTGAGGAGGAAAGGAAGGGGCTGCGGCAGAGAGAGACAGATAGACAAGTGGGGCCGAGAGCTGAGGGGTGGAAGTGAAGCCCCGCGAGTTGAGCCAGGAAGAAAAAGTCTTGATTTAATTTTTTTTTTGTGTGCCATTGCATCGGATATATGGTACCGATATTTTGTTAATTTTCTTCAAAATACATCTGTCTGCTTCGTCTACCGAAGAACAGTGAGTAACCTTTTTTTTGTTATTTCTCCGCACTGTTCCCTCGCTTGTCAGGAGAACTTCCTGTTTCTTTTTTTTTTTGGTGTACTCGCCTCAGTTAGACTCCCATAGCGTCCTCTCCCTGATCGTAAGGTCCGTTAGGGGAGGCGACAATTGGTGCCATGACCAGGATCTGACAGTTGTGAGGGTGCTTTATTTCGGTGCTCCTTTTGACTCTCTCGGTATGACAGAACCTTTAGGGCGTATAGCTCCGAAGCTCCCGTATCCGACGATGGATCGGAACTTTGCTCTGCATTTCGGTCGTTGGGCATGGAGACTCCTCAACGAGACCGGAAATTGGAGGGACTGGTGGTCAGGAGTCTCTAAAGGTAAAAAGGAGGGAGGGGGCAGGGGGGTTATTTTGTTATCTCACTTTAGTGAGAATACGTCATAAAATGTCACTTTTTCGTAGTTAAACTCCGCCACCCTGGCGGTGTGACCATCTTCGGATCTCAAGCGGTGAACTGCCGGTTATGTGCTTGTGTTTTAGACGATTCATCCGCTCTGATCCGTATCTTTCCACTTTTGATCCGTTTCATTATCTCCGCCTGCCATTAGTTCCCATCTCATCTTCATAAAGAACGTGAAATGGAGCCACCATCGTTTCCACTTGAAGCTTGAGTTGGAAAAAAAGCAGGAGCGAGAGATATACAAACGATTTTAAATTGTATTTTTGGAATTTGCACAACGTTAAGAACTACAGCACACCGAGATCGGCAACAGATACCGACAGTAGCTTCGACAATTCACGAACCGTTCGTGAGCCGAACATTAAGAGAGCGAAACGGATCTCCCGCCTTCCCGCAAAGAGCCATTAAAAAGGTGAGATTACAAAATAACCCCCCAGATTTCATGCAATCCTTTTGCCGGAATTTAGAGGAGGAATTTGCCAATACGCGGAGGTCGTACGAGGTCAGTCCTCGGGCCCCCGTCTAGTAGCAATGATCACGCCAGGCATGTGGCTTCGCACCAGTTTCGCCGTTTCAGTCAACCGTCCAGGGAGTGAGTTCGCTCGATCGCTCCCAGACCCTCATCGGGACGAAATAAGGGGGCCGATTGTATAACTTTACGTTCGAACGTAAAGAGCCGTATTCCGTGGTGTTGTGGGTAATTCTTCGAAAACAATTGAAGGCGCGATTGTGTAACTTTACGTTCGAAGGTTTTTCGGCTCACGATCGAAGGAAACCCGTCGACTGCTATATACTTGACGTTACGGCCATTTTCAATCGTTGGAAGGTTTGTTTTTGTTGGCATTTTCATGTATAAGTGATAAATTATCGTTGTGAGGAACGTTGTTTGAACTATTACGGAATAAGAATGTAATTTGAAGTATCAAATTGCTTAAAAAGCTGTGTAAGATGTGACAGAGTGAATTAATTAGAATAATTATAGCAACGTTGGGTGGGTGAATGTAATGAATAGCAATTTAAAACAAGCTATCGGACTGTTACATATAATTTCAACTTTTAATTTCAGCATTGGCATCAACAGTTTCACTTGACCAATGCCACTTACGGTGAGAATAATACATAGTGAAGATATAGCGTGTGTTGTGACTACACATTGTGGCAATTCAGCGATTGACAATGTTTTTAGTGAACTGTGATGGATTGCATGTATATCTATAAAGATGTCAGAGAAAATTGTTGTCGGCAATTATTTCGTCGTTTCACCTATTGCCTTAAATTAAGATTTGCAATCTATGTGAATTGAAGTGAGGGGGATTTCTCTTGTCTTGTAAGTGTGATTGTTTACGTCCCAGTGAAAGTGGTGAAAGGATAAACAGTGTAGTGCTTTGTTATTCTTCATTCAGTAAAATTTCCCACCCCAAGTGACATCTTTTTATATCATTGCATAGTGGTGTCCAATGTGATTGTGTTGAAATAATTATTCCGTCTACGTTTAAGGCAGGTAATGTCTAATTATCAATGAGCATTACGTATTGCCCTCGTAAGGGATTACTGTGTTGTTTGAGAGTGTTTTAAATTATGGCTGTTGTTGTTTACGTCCAAGTGAAAGGGTGATGATTTTTATCGACTTATGCAACACATGCTGTCTCGTTTTGCTTTATTCATTAAATTTTGCCTACTCAAAAGATAATCTTTTCATTCACTCGCCTTGATGTCATTAGCCATAGGATTGTGCCTTTATTTGTGTGCCGCTGAGTGTGCCTGGAGAAATTGTGGAAATTATTTAATGCTGCCTTATATTATATCTCACGGTAGGTTATCGTGTACCTACGTACAAGAAATATGGTTATGGGAAAATAGGTATGCTACAAGAGAGACAGGCGACACGGAATTTTAAAAGAGAGTTTCATAGGTATTTATCTTTGATGTGATGGAGAACGCTGTGAAAGTGTTTCAATAGTAATAAAGGTTGACTATTGCTTTAATGCTGGGGACTAGATTGAGGATAGTATTTAATTGTGTATCTATAAATAACCTAATCAATTTCTGCCTGAAGATGCATATATATGTGCCAATACGTTGAGCGTAGTTTTGCTAAATGATATTTACAGTGAACCGTAGAACATTAGTTAAGTTAGATGACGAGAATATCCGGAGTGATAATATAGAATTTCAACATGACGTACCATTTTTTATGCATTACCAGCAATAGAGAACACAATTTGAGTGATAATGAAATATTATGAGTTGCGAATTAAGCAGACGTTTTTGATAATTATCTGTGAAAGTCAGGGTATGACAAGTAATTATGAATTAATTTATCTATTGGGAACGCATTGAGGCCACTGTATAATACTCGTGAGGAAGTTATCTTAAATTTTCAGGCATTGTAATGTTTATTATTAATTCTTGATTTTCAAAACAAATGCAACCACTTCAAAATAAGCTCTTTGCGCATGCGTACAAGAGAAACAAGTGCGGAATATGCTGTAAATCTGACAACACCGTAACTTTCGATTGCCTGCTGACGATCGAGCTTATACAATCGCACTTTTCATCCTCGTTCGAAGACGGTGAGCTCGATCGAGAGTGAACGGGTCACTAACGATCGAACGTTAGCCGAGTTACACAATCGGCCCCAAGGTGTTATGACGAGGAGCTGGAAAGAGAGGTACAGAACTTAAGGCGGGAAGTGGATGCCTTCCGGGCTCTTAGGCTGGCTGGTGGCCCTAGCGAACTTCCCGGTGTCGGGAATGGGGGGTTTGCGTCCACGCAAATGTCGCATCACACTGCGCCGAAACCTGTTTTCCTTGGCCGGCCCATAGAAAACCCTCTCCATTTCATTCAACAAGTGGAGTTGTATTTTGACACCATAGCGGTTCCCCCAGCTTTCAGAGCCACAATGTTCTCGCAAATGCTGGAAGGAGAGGCTGCATTGTGGGCGAGAACTCCACGCCCGAGGCCGGAAACCTTTGAATCGTTGAAAGGAGGCGTTCCTCAGTTTTTATGGGCATTGGAGAACGCATACATCACCGCATTTCCGTCACTTCCGGATCCTACGACCCAAATCGGCAAATGGGCGATGCCCCGCTACTTTCTTGAAATGGTTGGGGCTGCGCGGCTGATTGAGTCGCCCATGTCCGACGATGAGATAATTTTTTCGCTAATTAATCATTTTCCTGTTCGGGTACGAAATTGTTTGTACTACGCGATGCCGAAGAGTATTATGGAAATGTACCGGCTATTGGGGAATTTAGATGTTCAATTCGGGGACCATCAGGGAGGGATTTTTCGAGGGATCGCCCAGCTCCTCGCCCCGGGCATAACGCAAATCGTTTTAGGGGGCGGGACGCGAGATACTATAATGCGCCCGAGCCTTCTGCCGGGAGGCCGCGAAATGTTCAATCGCTTGCCGCCTCCGTCAACCTTGAGGCTGCCAATCGGAGACATCCAATATCCCAGTCGGGTATACACGAACTCGACAACTCTACCTGTTCCAGGGATACAGCCGCACACGAACTCGCCAACATTCTTATCTATCTATCTATCTATCTACGACATTCCCTGCAAGCCACCTCGAGGGTGTGTGGCAGGGGGTGCATCCACACCAGGAACAATGACACAACAAACAAAAATGAACACCACGAAGCAAACACTACACCTTTAAAAGTAATTGGGGAAAAAAGAAGAAAAACTACCAAATCCCAATCATGTAGGACACACCCACGAATACCATGCATGACTTGAAACCCGACACCAAATTCATAGATTCTCATGCATGCAAAAAAAAGGCATTGCATGCAAGTCACTCGTTGATTTGAACATGCAGGTAATTAAAAAAAACTATCGACCTACTCTGAATATTACCTCTATAATTATTATCGATTGACGCCATGTCTAGCATTCTGATCTCGAAAAGTTCGTGGAAAAAATGACATTTTAAACCTGTCCGTCCTGCAATCTATCTCCATAATTTTATTAGAATTATCGAGCCTACCATAATGTGTCGGAGTCAGCAATATATGATTAACGTCATTAATGAAATGTCCCTCCTTAAATTTTCCCAGAAGATTAAGTCTATAATTCAGCCTGCGTTGTGACAGCGATTCCCATCCCAATTCGGCTAACATACCAGACACACTGCACTGTAAAAAGTTGATCTGATTTTCAGTGCGATCTGAATTTAAGCGCTGCCTGGTTTTAAGGCAGGAACACGGATTCAAGGTGCGGAAGAGGCAGGAACATGGATGGTTGGTACAGGAGCAGTTAAGCAGGAAGCAGAGGGAGCAGGATTCTGGATGGTCTGATTTTCAGTCGTTCACCTGCCTTATTTTTAGACAAGATATTACTGCTGAAATTCAACATATCCTGTCTTAAAATTGTTGCATCTGAAATTCAGATCGCTTTTGTACCTTAAAATCAGATCTACTTTTTACAGTGTGCTTTCCCTATCGTAACACCCTTTTACATATCTCGCTGCTCTTCGTTGTACTCGATCTAATTCGTAAATTAAGCCTTCTTCATAAGGGTCCCATATGCTCGCAGCATATTCTAAGTGTGGTCTAACAATTGAAAAATAGCAACGTTCCTTCACCCTCTCCTCACTTTTCCCTAATATTCTTTTAATAAACCCCAACTTTCTATTTGCTTGACTGCATATTTCCCTTATATGTTTCCCCATGGTAGATCCTGAGTAAGTGTTACACCTAAGTACTTAACTGATTCTACGTTTACTAATTCCGTTCCTGGAATCATATAGTTTCTTTCTATCGAGTTTTTTCTTTTCGAAAAATTTACTGTCACGCACTTTTTTATGTTCAGTTCTAGTTTCCATTTATCGCACCACGCCTGAATCGCTACGAGGTCCTTTTCTAACGATGCCTTGTCTCCCGGACTACTGATTTCTCTATACACTACTGCATCATCTGCAAAAAGCCGAATTCTACTATTTACTCTGCCGAGGTCATTGATATATAAAAGAAATAAAAGTGGGCCTATCACACTTCCCTGGGGAACACCAGATGTGACACTAACTATATTGGACATGATACCGTCTATAGTATTTCTCTGTTCGCGGCCAACTAAGAATTGATTAATCCAGCATACTACGTGTTTATCTATACCGTAACTTTCTAGCTTTAAGAGCAATCTGTCATGAGGTACTCTATCAAAGGCTTTTTTAAAATCGAGGAATATCGCATCAACCTGAGCATTATTTTCTCCCGAAACTAATAAGTCATGTACAAAGAGTACCATTTGCGTTTCGCATGACTTAGATTTTCGGAAACCGTGTTGGTTATTAAATAACAAATTTTCTCTATCCAAGTGTCCCATAATCGAACTAACTATTATATGTTCTTGATTAAAACTCTCACGCGTCATTATAGACGTATTTTTGTTTTTCGGGTGTATCCCGCGTTCTATACCAGGTGTGACCTTGACGTTTCGTGGCCGTTGCTGGTCACTTTATCCTAGGGAATGAGCCAGCTTTGAACCGAAATAAAAATACAATGACTACTCCTTCCACGCCCCCCCTTCCCATCCTTTTCCCTCCCTGAATCCCCTATATAAGCTCCTCCATCTCGACAGATACCTCATTCCCTTTGATAAAGTGACCAGCAACGGCCACGAAACGTCAGGTATCACACCTGGTATAGAACGCGGGATACACCCGAAAAACAAACATACGTCTATTATATGTTCCATTATCCTACACGATATTGATGTTAGTGAGATAGGTCTGTAGTTGCTAGGATCTTCTCTATCGCCGGAATTGAAGAAAGGTGTAATATTAGCCATTTTCCAGTCCTTGGGAACCACATGCTCAGATAACGATTCACGAAATATTATTTCTAAGTAAGGTGATATTTCTGATGCTAGTGTGATTCTGACTCCTGCTCAGATTATAGTCACCCATGTCCTAACGAGAGGCTGATGGGCTCATCATATTTCCACTCCTGGCAGATCCTTGAATATTTCAGAAAGTTTGCAGGCAGAGTTCCGTCCAGAGATGCGGCTTCAATTGCGAGAGGGGCCGGAAATTATCGGGAGATGTAACCGATTTCACGGGCGTCGCATTTCATGATGAGCCGAACGGTGCGAGCGAGAGTTCCCCAAGGAAATGCATCGCCTCGGTGAGCATCACGATTTGGCGGCGCATGTATTACTTAAAACACACACACATGCTCATACACGGACGTGAATTCAAAGCTACATCCCGTGGGATCGATGAATCCGAAACACGACCTCCCCGTCGACTCACCCGTCTCTCTGAAGCGCGTTTCGAAGTATTTCCGACGCCTAGTCAAAAGCGATTCAGCATCAACGCTAGCGACGTTGTTTCACGCCATTGTACTGTCGGATTCACTCCCAGTGTCATCTCTGTGAGTGCATGCAACCGAGTTCCGCCCAAATGCACAGTGCATCAAAAACATTTCGGAGCTACGATGCATCCATTACACGTATTCAGAGTGCCCTGTCCGTGTCACTGCTTTCCGACAGACAGCACACCTTATACGAAAGTATTCAATTGTTTTTTGAAAATATTCCCAACTTTAGAACAGGAATGCATCATCATAATATTCATCGTCGCTCAACAATGCCGGGACTGGTTTGACGCAGCCCTCCACTTGATTCTCCAATCGGCGTACCTCTTCATATCATTATAATTCTTCTCTTTTTAGAGGGTGCGGCAACATAAATTCCTTTTTTCAAAACTTAATTAAACCCCCATTAGCGTCCTCAGGAACGATTTCGAGAAGAACCTCACACGCGTTCCTCCGAGAATTGAAGTCACGTTCAGAAAGTTCCTGCACAATTGCCCCCGGATGGAAATTTCCCTACAAATGTTCCCTACAAAATTTCCCTTGAAAAGTGTAAGGTTTTTCCCTAGAAAATTGAACCCCCTTTTTCCCTAGAAATTCCCTAGAAATATTTCTACGGAAAACTTTTCCCTAGAGATTGGGTACCGTGGAAAATGATCCTTAGGTAAATATTCCACTCAATAAACAATATTTCACATGATTATCCAGAAAACATTAAACCTAAGGATAAATATATGGAAGACTTGATAAAAATCAGTTGAATAGAGGGCATATATCACAATGAATGATTGAAAAGAACTCAAATTTACCAATGTTTATTCCTTTCTTAGCAGCATGTTTACATTTTTCATTAGCATACACGGTTATTCTTTTTGCCTTCAGCTGGATGAAATCCTCGTATCACAGTCTCTTCTTTAATTCAGTAATGAATGCACTTGAAAATATAAGGTTCAAAGATGTTGGTTATAAAATTGATTAAATTATGATCATAATTACACATGCGTGCGAAAACACAGCCTCCGTTGCCATTTGGATTCTGTTAACAACAATGTGATAAACAAATATAGAATGTTTGTATGAACGAAATCGCCAATTTCAATGATTCACATAAAATTATGGAATTCTCATGATTATAAGAAATGTCTTCATTAACTTACCGAAAATGTTCCCAACCTCGAAAAAAAAGGTGCTCTTCCGAAATTATCACTGTTGATGCTGCCGATTCGCTTGGATTCAAGCACTGCAACGATGCGGGTTAGCATATATTTGCTTGGTACCAAATGTTATTAAATGTGAGTTGTGACTGTTAACACTGTGATAAATATATACATCACATAGGAGTAACCTTGAAATGGTGAAATTTAATCACTAAATTGATAACGTGAAAGGGAATTACTCAAATGATATGGGAAATTCCTCCTTCATAACGTCTTCCCTAAGCCTAAACATTTTCCCTAGAGCAGCGTATTTTCTAGGGAAGCAATTTCCCAAAGCTTAAATGTTCAAAAGAAAAGAGTTATAGGGAAAAAAATTCCCTAGAGAAGCGTATTTTCTAGGGAAATAATTTCTCAAAGCTTAAATTTTCAAAGGAAAAGAGTTCTAGGGAAATATATTTCGTACACTATTAGGCATTTCCCTAGAAAACACATTTTTTCTAGGGAAATTTCAATTTTTTTCCCTTGCTTTTTCCTACGTTCTAGCGAAATCTTGTAGGGACATTTCCAACAGGGCCATCTTGTAAGGATTATAATGAAGATCATCATGAAGAATCCTCCTCACAGGACGATCGGAAAGTTCAAGGGCAGACGCATGTTTGCGCGCCGTGGTGAATGCAAAATTGAAGCTCTCACTTCCTCAATGTTCTCAGGTGATCTAATGGGCCGAGGGACTCCAGTTTTTCGTCTTGTCGCACTTGCAGTTTGTCTGAACGTAGTGACCCATGTAAAAATTGATTTCCGGTCCGGGACAGGGGCCAACGGGGCTAAATTAAAAGCGATTCCGAAAGGCGCGTTCGGGTTGCGATCACAGAACATCCGCTCGAAAAATAGGCCTCAACGGCAAATGCACGCTCCTCACTGTTCTAACGCATGATGGCAACTGAACTTTGTGAACACAAAACTTTATAGTCACGCCACTCAAACGAGACCACAAGCTCTCTGCTACAACATCAACCGACTGAATGGCGCGCATTTAAAAAATGGAAGTTATGTTGTCGCACCCTGTATATCCTTAACAACAATTTCCTTGCATATCATACGAGGCCTGTCTTTTCCATTCTTCCCGTTCACTTTTTCCTCGACGATAGTCTTCAGGAGTAAATCGTGTCTCAAGATGTGGCCCATTAAGTGGTCCCGTCTTCTTTTTAATGTTTTCAGTAGACATCTGGGTCATTCCACCTCAATTCAACAAACGTTTGTCCCTTAGGGTCTCAGATTTTGATAAAAATTGGTGTATGGGAACAAAATCAACTCAAACTGAATATCCTCAAACAGTTTTGTGAAAAAATTTTTTTGAGCGAATTATGAATATTTTAATTTTTTCGCATTTTTAGCAAAAATCCGTGCCTTAAACCATATTATCACTTATATCTCCGCTTGCATTGGTCATACCGCAATGATTAATAGCTCTTTTTAAAGCTAAATCTCTATTAAATGCGAATATATCAATAAAAAATTATTTTCTTCTATACCCTATTGTTGTTAATTACTAATGTTTAAAAAATTGTTAATAAACTTTTCTCAAATACTCCGTCTCAGAATCGGCCGAAACTTTTTTTCCGTAATTTAAACATACCCAGCTAACTGTCCCAAAAATAATATTTAGTGGCAATTCATAAATGCGTTTTTTATAAATATTTAAACATTTACAATTTTCTCTCGTATGGCCCGTCGGCTCCCCCATTTGGAATACATGCAGCAGACACGCGATGCAAGATTAAAAATTTCCAAATTGCTCAAGGTCGTGTCTATATGAGATAAAAATATGTTATAAACTATAAATGTTAACAACAATTGTTATTTGTTCTGTTAAATGGATGTTTGCAGAGAAATTTACCACAGAGCCCCACTTAAGTTTCCAGGCGGATTAGCTTTTATTTGAGCTAAAAATCTGTAACAATTAATATGAAAATACTTTTTAAGAATCATCAAGTATAGTTCATTGATGAAATGAAATGAAAATAAATTACAATTATGGAAATTTTGCATCATTTGTTCTAGCAGAAAAATTTCATCGTTTTTGCTATCTCACACTGTTTATCTCTATAGACAAATTTACTGCAAACTCCGATTTAAGTGTCAAAATATTTTGTTTATCCATGCAAAAACATCTCATTCTCAATTCGAGTCGAGAGCCTGCAGCTGAGGCTTTTCGTGCACTGAGACGTTTTCCGTAAACGGAGCTCTCTCTAAAAAGAAATATTTTATGGCACCTACCGATTAGGGCAAGAGGGAAAAACATTTCCACTTCCTTTCAGAACCCTATTTTTATGACCCCGTTGGTGGCTAATTCTGCCAATTGCGGTATGTGCCTAAAAACTTGAAGGAAGAGCACCTGGCTGCACATGTTTTTGTTGACAGCCGTGTTTATTCACCGAAGAAGTCTCAAGTTTGTTTGTGTCTGTCACCGCGTGTGCATCTTCTAATTCGAGAGCTGTCTGCCTTCTCTTTTTTTCTCGTGCATAGTTTTTTAAACTAATTTCGGAAATTTCATCGATACCTGCATATGAAAATGTTTTCTGTCAAAATTTATTCCATCCAGTGCGAGGAGGAAAGTGTTCGCGAGACAGTGTATTTAAATGTATCGAAGAAATCTGCAGCTCATCGAGGATAGAAGAGGTGTCAAAGTGGAAACCGTGTGCGTTAACCATGAAAAATCGTTTCTTACTTTCTATTCAAAGCGTCAAAAACAGTGTTGTAATCCATTTAATCTGCATTGCAATATCCGTAGTGTTAATTTATATACAATTACTGCCAATTACAAATCGAAAATTTTCAGCACTAGAGCGATGTCTTTGGTCGAGGACAGAAAATTGTGTCGTCAGTGCCGAGTGTTTCTGTATAAGGGAGTCGCGAAAGGTGACACTCCAAGGTCTCCCATCAGTCATCAAGAAGACGTCCCTGAGCAGCTTGTGGCTGCAGAAGATGTACTGTCACAACTGGGGCCTTTTGATTTGCAATTTGTGGGTGCTCAAGTATCCCTACCTACGAACAACTCCAGCACCTTATTCACCTCGTCAAGCTGTGCTAGAAAAAATCAACCGGAGTTTATCCGAAATCGGTACATCACCAATAATTAGAAAAAAATTGAGAAGTAGAAAATACTCTAAAGAAAAAATTCATAAAATTACTTCTGTTTATCGAAGTGTAATCGGGAAAGTATCGGGATAAGCAAAAACTTCCTTCGGCACATAAGAGTTAGTAGGGTGTGAAATGCGAAGTCAACTCAAGGAAAAATTAGCTGAAGCTAATTCCTAGAGTGAAAAAATTTTAGTCCTGTCTACACTGCCTAAAAGCTGGAGTGTGGCATAAATTTAAGAGGAATTTGGATCAACTCAATATTTAGCTCGAAAAGTGAAAGAACAAATAACAATTGTTGTTAACATTTATAGTTTATAATATATTTTTATCTCATATAGACACGACCTTGAGCAATTTGGAAATTTTTAATCTTGCATCGCGTGTCTGCTGCATGTATTCCAAATGGGGGAGCCGACGGGCCATACGAGAGAAAATTGTAAATGTTTAAATATTTATAAAAAATGCATTTATGAATTGCCACTAAATATTATTTTTGGAACAGTTAGCTGGATATGTTTAGATTACGAAAAAAAAGTTTCGGCCGATTCTGAGATGGAGTATTTGAGAAAAGTTTATTAACAATGTTTTAAACATTAGTAATTAACAACAATAGAGTATAGAAGAAAATAATTTTTTATTGATATATTCGAATTCAATAAAGATTTAGCTTTAAAAAGAGCTATTAATCATTGCTGTATGACTATTACAAGCGGAGATATAAGTGATAATATGATTTAAGGCACGGATTTTTGCTAAAAATGCGAAAAAATTAAAATATTCATAATTCGCTCAAAAAAATTTTTTTCACAAAACTGTTTGAGGATATTCAGTTTGAGTTGATTTTGTTCCCATACACCAATTTTTATCAAAATCTGAGACCCTAAGGGACAAACGTTTGTTGAATTGAGGTGGAATGACCCATCTCTTTTCTCCCACTCTTCTTAACACTTCTTCGTTTGTCACTCGGTCGATCCATTTCATCTTCACCAGTCTTCGGTAACACTACATTCCAAATGCTTCCAGCCTTGACTTCTCTGCTGCTGTTACCGTCCACGCTTCGCTGCCATGTAGTAGTATACTTCAGACGTATGTTCTCATGAAACGTTTCCTTACTTCCACGCTTGTATTTGCAGCTTTAAGCAGAATCTTCTTCTGGTAAAATGCCCTTTTCGCCTGGGCTACTCTGTTGATTATTCTTTCTTGCTTGGTCCATCGCTGGTTACTCGATTTTCCAGGTAAGAGAAGTAGTCTCTCACCCCTTCCAGGTCTAGTTTTCCTAGTTTAATGTTAGTCCTAGGTTCTTTTCTCCTACTACATACCAACACCTTAGTTTTATTTTTATTGACTGATATCCTGCCATTGTCCTTTCCACATGCCCCAGTCCATATGGAAAGAGATGCATCTATAACGAAACCTTCCGTCTAGGAATTTAGTGCAGGCCCTTCTGTATAAGAGAAGTGTGTGATGAAGATGATATAAAAGTTTTAGTGTGTAAGAGGGAAGTGATTTAGAGGGAACTGCCCAGCAAACTCACTCAGAGTCCAACATGAAGATTGGTTTCGAAGTATGAGGCTGCAAATCACCACAAAGTCACGCCGTGCCGTGTTCAATTCACGCATTTCGAGTTGGGAAGGATTCACTTATCCCGGGTCTCTAGCTATTTTGCACTAAGTTCCAGGAGTAATAAAGTCTGCCTATATTCAGTTTTTATTGGTTTATCTATTCTTCCACTCCTGAATTAATAAACTCTGACATTTTCCTTCATTATGCTTTCCCTTCAAACAGCCATTTTAATCCAATCTGCCCAAAGCCTAAGCTTTGGAATATGGGACATCACACTCACCCCTAGCATTTCCACAGATTTCACTTTGGGTGAATTTAGGGAATTCTTTTTGGGAGTCCGGGTATTGCAAATGTGGTGGCTTCCATCTTTCTATTCGTGGCTCTCTTTCTGTTTCCATTTTCTTCTATCACGTGTGGATCAAATACTAAGAACCAGGATAGCTTCTGCTGCGAAACATTCGCAATGAGACATTTGCTGCGTGCGTTGGACCTGACCTCCATTTAGCGGTCGGAGAATCCCCTCTTTCTCCCTTCCTTCCCCACTTCAACCGCCGACTCTCCGAGACCCTGTCTTCCTCCCGGGCCTTCGTCTGAGGGACGGATTTTGCATTCTTAATGGCGCCTCTCCGTCCAAGTACTCCCGAGGCGTGACCTGGTGGGTTGTGTTTGAAACCTTCGGAATTATCTCGAATAGGTAACCAAGGAGTCACGTGGTACAAACACGAATGGTTCGCAAATTTTATTTCACAGAATCGCTCGTTACATTATCAAAAATTGTTTTCACTTGAGTTTTTCTCATCTCTCTCGACTAAAGATCCCACAAATGAGATAAAACACAATTGTAAACAATGAATGAGGTTGTGATCAGCGGTTTTAACACATCAAATTTGCGAGCCATTCTTGTTTATGCCACGTGACTCCTTGGTTACCTATTCGAAATAATCTCGACTGTTTCAAACACAACCCCCCTGGGGGAGAGTCAGGGCTCGGAAAGGTTTCTAGGGTCTTCCCAAGGATCTAGCGCGGTGTTCTCCCATTCGTGGAGTGGAGGCAAAAGGTCGAACCACATAGATTTTCACAGGGACCGACAGCTTACCCTAGTTTTCCTCTTGAGAAATACGAGTTTCATATTCTTAAAATATAAATATCTATAAGAAATACTATATCCTTACTAGTTCCTACTTCAATCAAAAAATAAATCCTTACTTCAAGTGCTCTGCCTTATGCTACTTCGACGCATACAGTTTAGTATTTTAAAGCAGTAATGACCGTACAAGAGTTTTTACTCTAATAAGTCTCAAAGAGTCAAAACATTCAAATGTAACTTCAATATGCGGCGAGGGACTGGAAAGGGATGGAAATGTCTTTATGGGGGACAATCTACTTGTTGTTGAAACTTAAGGTCAATGTCGTTACTTTCTTGCTTGGTTCCTGATGTGAAATACTGGGCACATGAAATACCTATATAGAAATGTTTATAATACATTCACAAGTTTTTTTTACATAGTTTACAAGTCCAGTGCCTTCATAATGTCAAAACATAAGAACCTCCTTTGTCAAAAACGACATTATGCGAGATAAACTTATGTTTGGACGTTGGGACGGTTTGGACAATATATTCAGAAACAAATCTGTTTCCTCCATATTCAACTAATGTCGTAAAAACAGTCGATAGGTAATATCGACGTTGGGGGATAGATTGCTTAATACACGAAATATTTTTGAATCGTTGATTTATTTTACAAATATTCTGGCTATTTTTAATTTAAAACAGCAATCCTTGGGTTGAATAAGATTTTTTACGTACTTTTCATTCAAACGGTACTTGCCTCGATCTCATAAGAACATTTTAAATATTTTTATTTTGTAAAATATATAATGCCTGCAAGAGATAAAAACGGACTCTCTATGTATTTCTTTTGGACGCCATATAGTATTGAACCCTTTACTTATATATCCCCAAGTCTTTCTTTACGGATATGAGGCCTAATGTAATCTGTCGCCCTTAAACCTCTATGCATGTGTTTTTGTAAAATTCGTTCGAGTTATTTTCCGATACGCACAGATATTGCTCGTTTAATAGTTCATATATTAGAAGTACACATAAGATGTCTTCCTTTGCCATTGTTCCAATTCACTTTTCTCTCCATCATTTGAAAATTCAATCTGAAGTTATGTTCAAAAAGCCTTTCCCGCCGTCATTTAAGAATTTATATCCTGAACATCTTTCTCCACCTACCTAGTACTTTAACGTGTGCAGCAAAGATCGGCAAGATTTGTAAAGGGACGGTACGATAACCTTATTAGCGTAACTAGTCTTTTAAATGAATTAAAATGGAAATCATTGTCAGATCGCAGGTTGAAATTTAGACTTAATCTCTGAAACAAATTCCAAGGCCATACTTTCAGTGATGTTGTAATTACAACCCAACTAACAGCATGTTTTTGCATGCTTACTTTGCTATTTTAATATTTTTTTAAATAGTTGCGACTAATATATTAATATTAATCCTATTTTATGCATGATATGTAGTGCATGTTTGGTGTAAATTCACCCTCTGCCATGCACCTTTATGGTGGCTTGCAGGGTATTATGCAGATGTAGATCTTCACCGTTTGCCACACACCCTCGTAGTGGCTCTCAGGGTATTACGAAGATGTAGACGTAGTATCATTTCGATTATTTTTCGGGTTATCATTTTTATCATCATAAATCTCCGGTAGCAGAAAAATAGTTCTAGGGTTTCACACCCGTCAAAAATATCATCATGCAATAAAAAATTTTAAGAGGATGGAATTGATTTTTCTATTCGCGTGGAAATGTGGTATAATGTTTATAATAATAGCTGATGAATTTGGAAACTAGGCGAATTTTATGGATCTCATGCTCATTAATAAACAGTGAGAAATCATTATATATTATTTATGCATTATGTGACTGAAGCAACTTATTTACAGCTCCTTCAATTTCTAGAAACCAACCTTCAATTAGTTTGAAGCTACTGATTCCCTCTTGCATCGGACATCCCTCTGCGTGATGTATGAGTTGGGTGAAAAATGCAGCAAGTTGCAGCATTAACGTTTGTGAAGATCTTAACCTCCACTCAACGTTGTCTTCCTGGACTTTCCTATGTTTCATATTTTTTCTCTGCGTTGCCATGTTTGTATTTTCATATTTCATTCCAGTGAAACGCCTTTGTCATTGACTTTTCAAATGAATGTTATGTTTACTAACGTTTCGAGCCCATTAATTAGCAATTAACATCTACATCCACACGATACCCTGCATGAGGGTGTGAAGTTCACCAAGCATGTACTACCGACATGCATCAAGCAATTTTAGGATACAACTATAGGGTCTCATGCAGCTAGATTGTTAGTATCAATAGTATTTAAAGGATTACACTACTCTAAAATATTTCACCTACCTATCCCTTTGCTGTGCTACCTATTCTGTTCTCTTATAGTACGGGGGAAAAATGCCATTTTGAATCTATCAGTACGACAATATATCTATCTAATCTTATTTATCTGGTCGAATCTAGCATAATACGCCGTTGTTTATAATATGTGCCTAACATCTTCAGTAAAGCTATCCGATTTAAATTTCTCTAATAGATTTAATCTGTACTTTAACCTACGCTCTGATAATTATTCCCACCCTAATTCTTGTATTTATTCTGAAACACTACTCAACCTATCGTAACACATTTTAACGAACCTAGCTGCTCTACGCTGCATACTGTCTAGTTTTCTGATCAAACCTAATTCATTCGGATCCCATACACTTGCTGCATACTCAAGGTGGGGCCTAACTAGTGAAATGAAACATCGCTCTTTTGTCTTCTCATCACATTTTCCAAGTACTCTTTTTATAAATTCCGGCTTTCTCTTCGCTCGGCCGCATATTTCCCGGATGTGTTTTCCCCACGATAAATCCTTAGTGCTTGTTACACCTAAAAACATTATGGTTTCAACGCTTTCGATCTTCGTGTTACTAATTATATAGGATCGCTCTATCGAATTATTCCTCTCCAAAAATTGATAGCTACACACTTTTTAAGGTTAAGTTCTAACTGCCATTTGTCGCACCACTCTTGCATTGCATCTAAATCCTTAAAGTAACCGGCATCTGTTTAAATAAATCTGTACTATTTTTGGGGAGTACAGCCACTGATACTGTTTACTGTATCTGGCACTTCACAGGACACTGCGGGTACTGTACCTGGCCGGTTCTGACTTTTTCTGTCCATCTGAAATAATCCTCATCAAATCTAAGTAGCTGATCAGTAAGGTGCAAGTAAAGAACATCAATTTATCATCAATCCATTGCATGATTTTGTAGCCGTCTATTCGTTCTCAATTGGACTCTCTTAATGTAAAGGGTCAACCTATCACCATAGGTTGATTGGTCAGTGCGTTGGGTTGGAGAGGTGCACACAGGTATACCCGTGCGCCACCGTTGTTGTCAAGTAGGCGACGAGCAAGCTTGCATCTACATCTGCATAATACCATGTAATCCACCATATAGGTGTGTGGCAGAGGGTGAATTCTCACCAAACATGCACTACATATCATACATAAAAAAAGAATTAGTATTTATATACTGTTCTAAACTACACTATTTAAGAAAAGATAAAAATATCTAAGCAAACATGCGAAAACATGCTGTTAGTTAGTTAGATAGAAAACATACAGCTACCAATGCTATCCATTGCTACACTCGTACTGTATATATTTACCATTACTCATTTCCCTAATTGTACGAGGAAAAAAGGACATTTTGAATCTGTCAGTTCGGCAATCAATTTCTCTAATTTTGTGATCATG
Source organism: Platycnemis pennipes (assembly GCA_933228895.1). Lineage (NCBI taxonomy): Eukaryota > Metazoa > Arthropoda > Insecta > Odonata > Platycnemididae > Platycnemis > Platycnemis pennipes. The sequence continues at coordinate 10,538,160 of OW121850.1, read as the reverse complement.
GTCCTGTCTACCATAGTAAGTTGGGGTCCGCAATATATTTTTAACATCATCAGTGTAAATATGGTCTTGGGATTTTTTTGAGAGATTAAGTCTACATTTCAACCTGTGATATGAAAGTGATTCCCATTTTAATTCATTTAATAGACTGGTTACGCTAATAAGATTATCGTACCGTCCCTTTAGAATTCAAGCCGATCTTCGCTGCACCCGTTCAAGTTCGTTATTTAGACAGATTTCGTAGGTATCTCATACACTGGTAGCTTATTTTAAATGAGGTCTAGCAAGGGTAAAGAAGCTGATTTCTTGTAAAGGATCGTCACATTTACCCAGTACTCTTTCGATGAATCCCAGTTTACAATTAGATCGCCCCATTATTTCATGTGTGTGTTTACCCCAGGAAAGATCATGAATCAGTCTTATTCCAAGATATTTAATGAATTCCACGGTTGTTAATTCATTATTACTTATTTTGTAAGTGCATAGGTTCGTATATGTATAGTCGTATATGTAAGTGCATATTGTATAGTTCTTAGGATTAAGGTTATAGATTATGCGATAGGATTCAACCCTCCGAAGTTGAAGCGCATAAATCCCGAGTTTGATTCTGTCTATCCCTGAATCTTCCTTTTCTTCATTCCCACGCATCCAAGGGAAAGGAACGGCTGTGCTCCCGCGTTGGCCCGCGTGGGCGTGTTTCTCGAAATCTAAGAGAAGAGGAATCTCCGGAATGAGGAAACGGATCGATTTCGCCCTCTCCCCCTCTCGACAAGATCTTGACCTCTCACTCCGCCGTCGGAGGAGGCGTTGCTCTCCTGTTTTTGCCTCTTCCCTAAGTCCCCTTCGCGCCATGTAGATGGGACATGGCTCCGGCAAAAGCGCGCTAATTCCACGAAATGACGCCCCAGGCATTTACCGCCTGATAGTGGTCGTGATGTGGTGCGCTCTCGGACCTCGTTTGTTTTCTCTCCCATGGTTGGGCGACCTATCCGATACCTCAAAGAGACTACTTAAGGAACTGGTGTCTCTAAAATCTTGCTACTGGCTGGAAAAGGCTTCGCATTATCTCTAACAATAAGTCGACTGTGAATCCGGACACAAGGATCTTTCAGGCGTAATGGCGTACCATAATTATCGAAACCGCATGAAATATATGGTGTATTTACAGGGACTAATGAGAAAAGGCCTTTGAGGTAGAGATAACTCGAAAGCTGGGCTCGAAAGCACTTTGTACCTTCATTCGGTGGGTGGTAAATACTAAGGCTTCGTTGGTGCATTAGGTGTGTCGCCAACATCCACCACGTAGTATTTTAGGATTTATACGCGTTTTACAGATTTAAACTGATCTGGATTCCATAATTTTCATGGCTATGGCCCGCATATAATGGTAATCAAAAGAGAAATTGACATCAAACTCATGGCTGAGCAATTGCGGTTAATCTAGATTCATCCTCAATACGGAACGCTTTTTGCATTTCGTTTCAAAATATCCGATGAAGATAACTCTTTTTTTTCAATCGGAGGACGTAAAAGTGGATGAAAATTATGAAACTACATGGTGAAAAATATGATGAACATTATTTTTATACTCCTGATGCGTTTAGTACGGATTCACTTAGAGTCTCCATCTTTGGATTTAGGATTAGATGCCTGTGACACATTACGCCGGCGGCGGCACAGAATAGTTCAATCTATTTGCATCATGTAAAATGTGTGTTTGCTCCTTGTCAGGTTTTTTGTCACCAGAACAGCCTCTATCATGGAAATGGGTGAGCGTGGAGAAATGCTGTAAACTGCAGTGTAGGGGAACTCTCGCTCTGAATTCTCGCGCGTGGCATCCAGTAGTTCTCGCTGCAATTCACCTTACCGCTCCATCCTGTTGGACTGGCATTAGAGAGCGTTTTAAGAAATCGTTTCCGCCCGCATGAGATGGTTCCCCACATCCCGGCGCGGCAGACGGCCGCTTGTGATGCCCTCATATGTGTCCCTTCAGTTGCAGCCGTAAAACACTCCCGGTCCCGCCGTTTGCATTCGCGAGGAAGGGAAGGGTCGTTGAAAGGGTCACGGCCGAGTGGGATTTCCCGTTGGGGGGATGATGATATTCTCGGGTGGGCCCAAGGGGCGAGGGAGGCGCTGTGAATATTTTAGCCTCCCCACGAGAAACTAGACATGCCGCCTCCCCGGTGCTGCAAGATCGCACAGTTTTGAGACTAAAGCCCGTTTCACACGATACTTGATCCAGCACAAGACCTAGTAGTGTGCTAGCCGCTACTTGATATTGAGGACGGAATCTAGTATGATTGGAACCGTACCGGGAGGTATCACATGATCATCGACCTTGTGCTTGCTATGAATCGGTTATTCCATATGATTCCATACCAATTAAAGAAAAGAGAAGTTCGCACAGCGTCTGTAACATGACTTGATTGGTCGATGGCTACTGGTCCTACTAGAAATCTAGTACCGCATCAAATATGAAATCCAGTAGCTCAGCGAGTATACTAGCTAGCATGCTTGCCAGACAGTATACTGGTTCTGTTCACACGATACTGGAAAGGTAGCATACTAGCGAGTATACTGGACTTTGTACTGGATCAAGTGTCGTGTGAAAGGGCTTTAGACACCTTCTCCTCGCCGACGGAGGATTTTGAATTACGCCACCTCTGCATTGAATTTCGTCTTCAGTGCTTCTGATTGCCGTTTCGCAATTCAATTCGAAGGTGTCTCTATTGTGACCAACAAATAAACATTTAAAAAACTTAACAAAAACACGACTACACAAATAATAACAGAATAACAAAAAAAAAAGTTGGTCACGGCCCTGTTTGGGATTTCTCCCCTTCAGGGCCCTGTTGATTTCACTGGTAATAAGTGTCTTTTAAGTGCACCTTACAGAAGTATTGTTTTTCTTTTGATCGGGGGCGGCATTGGCCCGGCATTCGCCCGCGCACGAAGGGAAACCCCCAAAACCTTCGTGGAACCACCGAAAAAACTTAAAAAAGGACAATGAAAGAAGTGGGTAGAATAACAAAGGATAAGCTATGAGTATTTAAAAATGGTTAGGGAATGAAGATTAAAATATTTACAATGAATATTATCTGAAAATAGTCTTTGTCACTGGATTTTAGGTGATGGGGACGTCCGGGCAGGTTCGCGGCACAGAGATGACAACGCAACACATGTATCACTGGGTATACTGGTGGGTTGTGTTTGAAACCTTCGGAATTATCTCGAATAGGTAACCAAGGAGTCACATGGTACAAACACGAATGGTTCGCAAATTTTATTTCACAGAATCGCTCGTTACATTATCAAAAATTGTTTTCACTTGAGTTTTTCTCATCTCTCTCGACTAAAGATCCCACAAATGAGATAAAACACAATTGTAAACAATGAATGAGGTTGTGATCAGCGGTTTTAACACATCAAATTTGCGAGCCATTCTTGTTTATGCCACGTGACTCCTTGGTTACCTATTCGAAATAATCTCGACTGTTTCAAACACAACCCCCGGAGGAGCGAGCGACAGCCGTGGCCGAGTGAGTTAAGGCCGTTTCGCAGATTTCAGATTCAGATTCAAAAACGTTTATTTTCCCCAAATAACATTTACATAAAATATTTTATAACAATAACAATAACAAACAATTATATAAAACATTGGGGAGCCCTGTTATAGGATTTATTAATCCTCTTCAGGGTTTGGTGCTTTATGATTGTGTATCAAAGTCTTTGGTTTCCATCGTTTGTTTCATTCTTATTCGTGGTACGGGAGTGCCTATTGGTCCGGCATTCGCCCGAGGTGCAGGGAAACCCGTAAAACCTGCACGGACCGGCATAACAATTATAAAATGGCCGTTTCGCGAAAATGTCCTCCTTTTATATCCTTCTCCTAGGATCAGGTGTCTCCTGATTGGTCCATCGACCAACCTTCAGAAGGGCGCCTTCTGATTGGCCGAGAATTTCCCCTGTCCTCTTGTGTGCATTTGAGGATCGGCCTCCAGGTGTTGCTTAGCTGGAATCCTGCGTCTCCGTTCAAATTCTTCTTTTTGAGGCGGATTTCAATGGCCTCCTTGACAATCCGATCCCAATAGCCGTGTGATCGGCAAAGACGTTTTGCCTTGTCCCACTTAAAATGGCGTGAACACGGCTAACGCTGTGGTTTCGCGATGGCTGACTTTTCCAGGTGTCCCAACCTAAGGTGCCATCTGTGCTCCTTCATCCTGGTCTCAATAGTGCGTCCCGTTTCTCCGACGTACACCGCGCCACACTCATACGGCATCTGGTAAACTCCGATAGTCTTGAGTCCAATCGAGTCCTTCGCGTTGGCTACTTGGTGTCTTAATTTAGCCGGTGGTATACATGAACTGTGGCGACGTTGAATCTTTGGAGTGTTCTACATATTTTCCCCGATACCATTCTACATCTAAATCTACATAATAACCTGCAAGACACTACAAATTTGTGTGGCAGGGGGTGATTTCTCACCAAACATGCACTACATATCATGCATAAAAAAGGAATAGTATTAATATATTAGTCAGAACTTCACTATTTAAAAAAGATAGAAATTGCAAAGCAAACATGCAAAAACATGCTGTTAGTTGGGTTAGCTTTAAGTGCTCATGCCAACATGCAGCTACCAATGCTATCCATTGCTACTCTCCGATTGGCAATATTTACCGTTATTCGTATCTCTAATTGTACGAGGGAAAAAGGACATAACGAATCTATCAGTTCGGCAATCAATTTCTCTAATTTTATGATTATTGTCCAGTCTGCCATAGTAAGTTGGGGTTTGCAAAGTATTTTTAACATTATCACTGAAAATATTGTCTTGTAATTTATTTAAGAGATGAAGTTTTAATTTCAACCTGCAATCTGACAATGATTCCCATTTTAATTCATTTAATACACTGGTTACGCTAATATAATTATCGTATCGTCCCTTTTCAAATCTTGCCGATCTTCGCTGCACACGTTCAAGTTCATTACTTAGACCGATTTCGTAGGGATCCCATACACTGGCTGCATATTCCAAATAAGATTCAACAAGGGAAAAGTAGCTGATTTCTCGTACATGATCGTCACATTTACCCAATACCTTTTAATACCGTGGAGATGTATGGCAGGCAGGCTGTGGCTACAGGTTTTTCGTCCGTGTCCGTCCTTCTCGTGGCTCTAAGGTGTTTTCAGGGTCCGAAAGATTTGCCGCTCACTGTATAAATGAGGTTGTAATCAGCTGTTTTTACGCACCGAATTTGCGAACCATTCGTCTTTATATCACATGACCCCTTGGTTACGTATTCCAATTAATCAATAGGGTTTCAAACGCAACCCTCTGTAACCAGATGCCAAATAGACTATAACAAAGCATAAAAGCTATAAAATATTAGCAAAGGGGAAATATTTTAGAGTAGTCTGTAGTGCATGATGTATGTATTAATCCTTTAAATACTATAGATACCAACAATCTAGTTGCATGAGACCCTAAGTTGCTTTTTTCATGTCATTGCATGTTTGCATGGTGATTCTTGGTGATCTTCACCCCCTGCCACACACCCTCGCAGTGGCTTGCAGGGTATCGCGTAAGTGTAACAATGCAAAAAAATACCACAATAGTGCCACTCAATCCAAAGATCGGTTAAGGTGGTCCAGGTGTCCAAGAACTAAGACCAAGAGTGTATTAAGTTCACAGTAGAGGTAGTGGCTTACCTGTTCTGCTCTTTCCTGCCCGTGGTTTTCTAGAAAGATCTGGATTATAAAAAGTACCTCAGCTGGGCAAAAGCTTCACGTTCTCACAGATACCTCTACAGGAGATGAACCCGTGAATTCCGGTCGGTTACCGAAAACGCTACCAAATGGGATACCATTTAGTTAAAAATTGAACAGGTTATCGTCAAATATGCTTGCTGTAAAATATTTATGTTGCATTTGGCCTTTAATTATCAGCCGAAGATTGTTTCCGTCAATCGATTTGTTTATTAGCACAGAGGAAAGAGCTTCAACTTACCTGATGGTTGAGAGTGAATGTGAGAAGGAGGTTTTTCTTTGGACGTAAGGCAGGACCCTTAATTATCGAAACCGCTTGGAGGATCTGGTGCTCGCGAGCATCTGGTGATCGCGACCTTCATCGCGATGAAGGAAGAAAAGAAAGAACTTTGAGGTAAGGGTGTTTCGAAGGGTTAAAGGTAGCACATTTTGCCCTCGTTAGCGTCTTTCTATTCTTTCCTTTGGAACGTGCTAGGGGTAGCTCTATCGTGAGCTTTAATTGGTGGGTTTTGCATTGCAGGGGATTTTATGGCAATTTTTTTTTTACTGGTTCAATGTCTCATGCCAGGCTCTACGCCGTCCTTTGAGACTATCGCACGAAATGCCTCATATGTGAAAGGGAAGGGAACTGTTTTTCGAAGGGTTAGAGGTTCTTAGGAGCATACGGATTGGATGCTATGGGAACAGAAGAGGAACGAAGGAGCGATACCCTTAGTTGTGTTGAGCAAAAGCCGAATCTACTTACCAATGCATTTTTTATGTCAGGAAAATTAAACGACAAAGGAATAGGAAGATCTTTAAGGAGTCCAGGTTGGTTGTTTCAGTAACAATTTATTTATATTAGGTATGTGTACTAAGAGCAGGGTTGGATTAATATCCTTAGAAGCCCTGCGAACTAATTATACTTTAGCACCGCCTGATGTATGCACGTACGTCAAAAATAAACAATATTTAACCATAAAATTTTATATTTCGAAATTAAACAAAATACACTGAAGTATGGAGAAGAATTCTAATTTGTTACGCATCCACTAATATTATGGTTATTACAAATCCTGAATAAGAGCCGTATTAATCCTTTGGTTTTCATAAAGCAGTTCGAGTGTCTGTAGCAAAAGCTGCAAAGCACAACTTCGTCGGAGTGGGGAATGAGGAATAATTGCTAGGAACTGGGATTTTACCCTTGATGTTCTTCTAATAACCCTACCGTGAAGAGGGTGAAACAAATTTTTTGGTATTACGCAAAAAGGAAACGATAATTTTGCGTCAGGATTACAATTGTGCATTAGTATATGATTGCGAAAAGCAAAAATTGACGTAATGTGCTTGCGAGAAGTCATCCATAAGGCCAGCATCTCTTGTCGAAGTAAATTTATTTTTATTCGCATCGTGTTTTTTTAGACTGCTAGAAAAAGGCTGTTCGACCGCTTTTATGTTCTTTTTCCGTTTCCTTTATAAAGCTCGCCTGGGAAAACAAGGCATCCCCTTCGCCGCAGGGAGATAGCAAGGCTCCCTAATTGTTAACCCTTACCAACTCCTCCCGGGCCGTAGACGGCGTGAAATTTTTAAGAGCTCCGGGGGATATTCAAAGGGAATTTAATGCCCGGCAGCTACGATCTCCTCCTTTGGCCATTAAAGGCCAATTATAAGCGTGTTTGGACATCCTCACCCGGACCAGAGAGGTCATGGCACCTGAACATGCTCGAGAGAATAGATTTCCGCGTCGCCAAGTCAAGTCGTCAAACATTAAGGTGGCTCCACCGAATTATGAAGTAGATGTCATTTTTGTGAAAATTTCAGGACATATCTTTTTTTTGGCCCTTCTGTCGATTGGTGATAAAATAATTTGGCCTTTCCATAATATATTTGAAGAAAAAAGACGTTGAAAATCAGATACATATTTTATACGTGGCTCTTGCAGTAAAATTTGCAGATTAATAATGTGAAGATAAATGTCGTTTTGACGAAAAACTAACATAAGATGGGCAATTTTACGTAGGATTTAGCATTGTAAAAGATTGCTCACCTCACCACACTTGTTTAGTTTATATTAATAAATGTTTGCTCGAAAAAAAGCAGAAAAGCCTTAGTTACATGAAAGTGGCGCTACAGTAGGTTGTTATCATTGGCAACGGTACTTGTGACGGAACGTGCTTACAAGCCTATTTAGTAACTTAATTAAGCAATATACCTTATCAAGGTCCTTCTTATAATTTTTATGTAATTAAAATATTTCATTGGTTATTGACATGGTGTAAATAATACCAATGCTCCAAATGGTAGCAGCGTCATTGTTGCCAAACAGTATTCAAAAATACGAGTATTAATAAAATTTAAAACAAAGAGTTGTATTTGCAAGGGAATAGTTTAAAACTAAGTAAGAAAATACTTAACCCATTTTAGAATATGTATTATCAGGATTGAGCATGTATTCTCACTTTGTAAATTAAAACAACACGTCAGTCACGTTCCGAAGTCAAAATGAGTTAAAAGAGCTTGTAAAAAATAGAATGCAACTACAGCACGCAATATAATAGCATACTCATACAATTATTGTGTATGCGTTATCACACTACAGATGAATTTCCATATAGGCTTTTTTCTGGATCGGTATTTATTCATTAAATAACATAGCTCTTTTACGGAATATTGAATCGCGGAGTCATGGTGGAAACTCCTTAAAGCCAGTTGCACGTCCTGATCAGGGAAATATTTCTCTTTAGTGAAATTTAGACGTAAAGTGCAGTATTAATTAGGTACGTAGGAAATTCATGAAACTTCACTTTGCATATTTTATGTTCACGGGTAAACTCACTCATGTCTTATGTACTTCTCTCTATGGGGTCATCCATATATAAATGCGCTTATCGCTGTTTTGTACTATACATTTTTAACCCCCCTTCACCCCTACAATACTTTTTGTAGGGGTGTATAATATTTGTCGCATCACATATAACACCCCTTCTCTAAAATTAAGCAACGCCGGCAATAAACTCTTTCTCACTTTTGTGAGCGAAAAAAAACAGATATTCCTAAAGATACCTCGTTTGTTCTAAGATTTTACTATTTATTCATTAATTATTGGGAGTGTCGTTGTTTTCACAAAAAGGAATTTTATATTTCATGTTTCTCCAAGCATAACGAGAGGCTGGATCCTCCACTCTCCTCGGACAGTCCATAGGCAAAACAAAAACATTTTAATTAAGCCATATTATCCTTCAAAAGTAACCAATGAAATAATGATCTTTGATGAATCTAAGTCAGTAGCAGACTATGAGGTATAGTAAATGGTTATCGCAGTGAAGGTATTGTAAAAAACTTGTTTAAATCCACACTCATCATTATCATCATCGGACAACAATCCTAGGATTGGTTTGACGCAGCCCTCCACTCGATTCTTCTATCGGCCAACCTCTTCATATCAACGTAGTTCCTCTGTTTCACGTCCTTTACGACCTGTTCTGTGTTACTCATACGAGGCCTTCCTTTTCCATTCTTCCCGTTCACTTTTTCTTCGACGATTGTCTTCATCAGGCCATCGTGTCTTAAGATGTGGCCGATTAAGTTGTCCCTTCTTCTTTTTATAGTATTCAGCAGACTTCTCTTTTCTCCCACTTCTTCATTTGTCACTCGGTCGATCGATTTTATCTTCATCATTCTTCAATAGCACCACATTTAGAATGCTTCCACCCTTTTCTTCTCCACTGCTGTTATCGCACACGCTTCGCTGCCATATAGTAGTATACTTCAGATGTATGTTCTCAGGAAATGTTTCCGTATTTCCACGCTTTTATTTCCAGATGTAAGTAGATTCTTCTTTTGATAGAATGCCCTCTTTGCCTGGGATATTCTGCTGACTATTTCTTTCTTGCTTCGTCCATCGTTGGTTACTCTGCTTCCCAGGTAACAGAACTCTTTCACCTCTTCCAGTTTCTGTTTTCCTTTTACTAACTATTTCTTTCTTGCTTCGTCCATCGTTGTTTACTCTGCTTCCCAGGTAACAGAACTCTTTCACCTCTTCCAGTTTCTGTTTTCCCAGTGTAACTTTGGTTTTGGCCTCCTCTCTCTTGCTGCATACCAATATCTTAATTTTATTTAAATCCGCAAGCCCTTCTCAAATAATTAATTAATTACTGTGTGAAGACGCGGAAGAGAATGTGAGGGGCACGATGGGCGAAAAAGAGAACGAGTGACGACGTGTAGAACACGGTTGGGAGGAAGAAAAGTAAATGCAAAAGTAAAAAAATTGGCGTAAATGAATAGGCAGAGGAGGATGATTAAACAAGTAATAGAGGGTAATTGAAGGTAGAAAGTACGGTAAATTTGAGGTAAAGAAACTAAAGGGGTTAAAGTTTATTTTAGAATTTATGTCTAGCTACTTCGCTAATCTGCAAAACAATGTCATTGGAAATAGCAGTTACTCAACTGCTGTGCAACTCAGAGTGGAAACACTAAAAAAAAAACTCCCCAAGCAGTGGAAAAACTCCTAATAATTTTAGTTCTGTGCCATCTTCCTGCTCTAGAAAAATAATTTCATCCTTGTATTTTTTTTTGTGCGCAGGATCGATCAAGGGTTAATGTATCAATGCGATTATCTAAATGAAACTTCAATATCACTTGACACTTTTTTATGATTGCATCTATCCCCTGCATGTCCCCTACATCTATGGCCTCTCTTAACAATCACTGTTTTTCCTCATCTGGTAACCATGGCGTTAGCTTCATACAAAACATTAAAAAACCAAAAAGCAAATACAGAGTAAATAACAAATGAAAATCAAAAATTAAATGCATAAAAAGAATGGAAATATATAAAAGTGATGTTGGTTATCTAAGGTACATGCATCAGGGTCTACGTGAGCATTCACGATATGGTTGTTTTCTTCCACAAGGGAACATCCACACGGCAAGTATCTACTATGGCTTTCCGCTCTTTAAAGCTTTCATTTCGTCACATTCTCTGATAGCCTCCTTACATTACGTAATGCTGCCATGAAAACCTCTCTATTTTAGATGATAGAATAAACATCATTTATTCATCATCAACCCGTTATATGTTTCTCCATTTCATTGGCTATTTATTTATTAATTCTCGTGACAGCATTATTATTATTTGAACTGTAACCTCTGCCCCCGGTCACCGTCTTGAAACTTCTTCTTCCCTTCTTCCTTCGTTTTCTTCCACGTCCTCCGTCTCCGCCTTTCTTGCTTGTTTATCCTCGACAGTGTCCTTAGTGACCACTCCTCACTCTTTTTCTCTCACATTGTCGTGTCGTTTACGTCACGAATGAAAAGTTTTTTTTTTACGCGAACGAAATGTTTTGCCACAGTGCAAAGAATAAATTTATAATACATATTTCTCCCCACGTAATAGAGGGCTGAACTCACTTCTTCCTTGCCGATAGTGATTCGTATCTGCTGCCCCAATCCCTTTCTCGCCTCCTATGCAATATATGAGTGTTCCTGACGCATACCCAAAATGCTAAGCAGAGAAGGATAACTGCAGCGGAGCCTAGCTACTGGCAAAACAAGTTCTTTCATCTATGTTGAATAGAGAATAGATTGTGAAAAAATATAAAGAACCAGTATAAAGTTTGTAACCAAACCACCGTAAATAAAATCCGAAAATAAAATCGCATTTCAAATTAATAGTAAAATAAATCGTAATAAAATAGCATATAACAATAGGTAACTAGGGACGCCTAAAATAAATCAATATTTACATCGGAGGAATTCTGGACGACGAAAAAACTAAACAAGTAACAATAAGTAATGGGGGATACGGAGAGAGAGTTAACAGTGGGGAGTCAGGGGAGATAAGTGGAGGAGTTACGATCAAAAGGCACGCGAAGGAGGAAATAAGAAGAGGACAAAAGTCGGGGAATAAAGACGGTAGGAAGCGGAGATTAGGCGGTGACGAAAAAGGAACCAGACATTTATAGAGAGGCCAGGAAGGAATCGGGCAGGAGACCCAAGAGATAAACCACACGACCTAGAAATCTGAAGATTAGGAAGGAGACAGACAGAGAACCCATACTTGCAGCCGTAGGGGTGAAGGCAGAAATCCCCAGCCACCGATAAGTGTAGCCTTTAAGGATAACAAAAGAAAGAAATACAATAACCTCCATAACTAAAACTGTTGCAGTCTGAAAAATAACGTAAATGTATTGAGATTAGAGCATAAAGACTAACATTATAAATTGGGCCCAATATATCTTTACAAATCTCTAAATATTGGTGTTGCTTATACAAAAGTTAATTTATCTACTATTAACTATTAAAATGATTGAACAAAGTGTTTTTATTTGTGTGTTGTATAATAATAACCATTAATCCCTTCAGCAAGGAGGTAGTAAGCTCTTTGAGTGTTTGTGTAAGATTTATCGAATTTGTTTCAAATAAGACAGAAAAACGTGACCGGAAGAAGGTTACAAGGTGTTAAAAGTTACAGTCAAAATCCTCGCTGTAGCGGCATAATCCTTGAGACCCCTGCCCCGGCATGTCCATTCCCTCTCACCACACCCCCGCCATCTGGTGGGTTATTTTGTAATCTCACTTTGGTGAGAATACGTCATAAAATGTCACTTTTTCGTAGTTAAACTCCGCCACCCAGGTGGCGTGACCATCTTCGGATCTCAAGCCTTGAAATGCCGGTCATGTGCTGGTCTTTTAGACGATTCATCCGCTCTGATCCATATCTTTCGACTCTTGATCCGTTTCATTATCTCCGCCTGCCATTAGTTCCCATCTCATCTTCATAAAGAACGTGAAATGGAGCCACCATCGTTTCCACTTGAAGCTTGAGTTGGAAAAAAAGCAAGAGCGAGAAAGATAACAACGATTTTTAATTGTATTTTTGGAATTTCCACAACGTGAAGAACTTAAACGTTCTTCTTAAATCACGAATTGTATATCATCAACAAATGATTTCTAAGAACACTATTAACGTAAAATGTAGCGAGAAACAAATGACAATTTCAATATTGGTATAAAGGAAATTATCGGACATGAATTATCTTGACAGGCCATCCGAATAATTAAAATGATAGGGACAAACAATTTTTCACTCACTTTCACCTTATTCCGACAATTTTGAAGAAATTGGTCGCCGTTGCCAGGCACTCGTTTGTTTATTCAAAGTAGACGAGATCGGCAACAGATAGCGCTACCGGCAGAAGCTTCGAAAATTCACGAACCGTTCTTGAGCCGATCATTAAGAGAGCGAAACGGATCTCCCGCCTTCCCGCAAAGAGTCATTAAAAAGGTGAGATTACAAATTAACCCTTCTGGACGACCCCCGCCACCCTCCTCTCACCTCCTCGCTTCGAGCCCAAAGATGGCCCCTGTAATTTTGTCCGAAATGGCGGCGAATCTTGTTTTGTACGACGTCATGCCCCACCGTTTAGGCGCAAATTACGGCGCCATTCTCCGGGAGCGAGTTCGCGAAACGATCTCTCCATCTCCCTGATGCTGGCTATCAAATGGGCGTGATCGCCACGCAATCATGTCTGGGGACAAAGGAGCAATGATAGGAATTTTCTCCAGCGGTCATTTGGACGCTCGACCCGCCCCCTTTTTGCCGGCCCTGGTCACGTGCGCAAATCTCAAAATGTGTCCAATCAGAGCCCAGGTCAGCCAAAAGCGAATGCGGCGCTCACGTGTCGATCGAAGGAACGCCATGAACTACGAAGCCGAATGGTACGATACTTCTCCTAGCTTCTATTCCTATCCTTGCTTTAGCAGATGAATATTGGCCTTGAATAATAATACATATTTAAGATGAGGTAATGAATTTCAAGTTCTGTTGTCGTCGGGTGACCAAGAGCTGAGGTCTTTTTTGACGTTAAGAATAGGTTGGTAGTGGTTTTATGATCATCATCAAGGGTCAACAATCCTAGGATTGGTTTGACGCAGCCCTCCACTCGATTCTTCTATCGGCCAACCTCTTCATATTGACGTAGCTCCTATCTTTCACGTCCTTCACGACCTGTTCTACGTAACTCATACGAGGCCTGCCTTTTCCAATCTTCCCGTTCACTTTTCCCTAGGCGATAGTCTTCATCAGGCCATCATGTCTTAAGATGTGGACGATTAAGTTTTCCCGTCTTCTTTTTAATGTTTTCAGCAGACTCTATAGTTTTCAGTAACATTATAATATCTCAAGTATATTTTTGTCTTGCATTATGAACATATTCACATATCTCTATCTCTATTATATTCTTCATTTGTCTTCAAACTTATTATATTATTTCATACTCCCTCACAAAAAAATATTTTGGGGCGAATATCCTCCTTATTGTGAAGTCTTTGGTTACCTCGGCTACTTTTCCCACCTCAAACCTCGCGCTCAACACCCCATCCTGTGTTATCAGATAACACCCCCCCCGCCCATCCCCTCTTTACGGAGGAACTGAGCCTCCTTTGCAGTCCACTGGGACCTCTCTTTTTAGACCCGCCACTTCACGAAAAAATGGATTCTGAAAATAAATGCGAATAAGTAGTAGGAGTAAATGCGTGTTCCGGACTTATACCTAGATACGGAAAATTTTTCAGCATTAAAGTACATAAATTTTCATCGCCGTAAATAAAGAAGTTATCGGTGAAAAATCCGAAACTCTGGAGATATTTTGAAAATTCGCAGCAAAAAAAGAGGACGATTAAGTTTTCCCGTCTTCTTTTTAAAGTTTTCAGCAGACTTCTCTTTTCTCCCACTATTCTTAACACTTCTTCGTTTGTCACTCGATCGATCCATTTTATCTTCATCATTCTTCGGTAGCACCACATTTCAAATGCTTTCAGCCTGGACTTCTCTGCTGCTGTTATTGTCCATGCCTCACTGCCATAAAGAAACATGCTCCAGATATACGTTCAGATATACCTTACTTCCAAGCTTGTATTTCAACCTGTAAGTAGATTCTTCTTTTGATATAATGCCCTCTTTGCCTGGGCTATTCTTCTCACTCATTCTTTCTTGATTCGTCCATCGTTAGTTACTCTGCTTCCCAGGTAACAGAACTCATTCACCTGTTACCAGTTTCTGTTTTTCTAGTATAACGTTGGTTTTGGCCTCCTCTCTCTTGCTGCACGCCAACACCTTAGTTTTCTCCTTATTGATCTTCACCTGATATCTGGCCATTGTCCTTTCCATGGTTTTTAGCGTCTTATTCAGCTCCTTCTCTGCCTCTGCTGTGCGAGCTGTATCATCAAGGAATCGTAGCATACTGATTGTTTCTCCGTGGTTGTTCACTCCAGAACACTTCTCCTTGACTTCATTGTTGGCTCTTTAGATGTAAACATCAAAAATTACGGGACACAGTGAACAGTCTTGGGACACTTCTTTCCTTATTCTTGCTTCTTCACAGCTGGTTACAGATTTTATCACCTCTAATCGGTTTTTGTACAAACTGTGAATAATTCTTCGGCCATTGTAAGACACTCTAATTCCTTTCAGAATTCCAAGCATTAAATTCCAATCCACTTTGTTGAATAATAAAACAAATATAAGATGAGGTAATGAATTTTAAGTTCTGTTCTGGACGAGTGACCAACGGCTGATGTATTTTTTGGCCTAAGTATAGGTTAGTAGTGGTTTTTTTTTAGTTTTGGTTTTAATGGACATATAGGGATGGACCAGGAGGATTAGGTATAACATTTACGAATGGTGTCTAAGGGACCTCAGGAGCCAAAATCTCTCATAAAACGACTGAAGTACTTAATTTAAAGCTCACTCTACGCAAAATAGAAGGAAGGATCAGTATATTTCTTTTAAAAAAACACTGTCACTGCCTGAATTTAAACTTAGGGGTGGGAAAAATGTTGTCAAGTCTCCTGCAATATGATTTTCCCGTGACCAACAAGATGGATACATTATAATAAGGAAGTGGACAAATGCTAGATCCATCCTTGCTAGAAGTTACGTAACTTAGCTGGTCTCTCAGATTGTGAATATTTGCTGCCCTAAGCGCTGACATTTAATATTTATCGATAGCTCTGTGGGGTCTTTGGCATTGTAGTGGTTCACGCATTGACCCAGCAAGCTAAAGGTCTGAGGTTCGATTCCTGGGCCTAGAAATCTTTTTCCTTTGGAAAAATTTAATACCCTATTTCTAAAATTCAGGGTTACAGTCAACACCAATTTAGGCATTAATTCGGCAATATTGTTGTTGCATCATCTTGAAGCGGTAGCATTAGATCCACTCCAATAGTTTAAAAACTGTGGAAGTCAATTTGTAACAATGCATCATTCCACATCATCATCATGTTTCGGAATTGGAGAACTTCGCATCTCATGTACATTTTCCAAGGAGTCGGCTAAGGTCATTTGAGTCTTCAGGTAGCAATTGAACTGCAACTGAATTATAAACCGCAGGCTTTACTTAGAAATCTATAAGTTCCTGGACACGTGCAGCTAAAACCTCGTTACAGTTTGAACTAATCTATTTTATTACCACCAGGTAAAAAATTTAGTGTAGGTAGGCATTTTCCAGAACGCGGGAAGGGTTAAGAGAAACCCATCGTAGACATATGGTTTTATATTGACCACGGTTTTTGCGTTCCATCCGACGGACGGAGTAATGAACTTAAATTGCTCTCCACCAATCGCTCATTACGGCACCGATATGCCAGTGAAAAATCTCTGCCTTAAAAAACTCGCATATGCAAAATGCAACAGATGTCATTGTCCAATCACATGTCCTACTTTTACCTTGAAATTCTATTGACTAGTTTCATAAAACTTAAAGAATAAATCTGAAATAACATGAGTTGTAATCTTGTTTATGGCTGCGTAAAATCAAGTGTTCTTTATAAGGTCAAATCTTAAAAATTGATAATGGATTGTTTCCACTAATTAAAGCATAACCCTTATTCCGTAGTTAAGTAAATGTTGTTTAATCTCTCACGTAGGGCTGTGCGATACCACGATATATCGTTGACGATACTCGATATGAACTTGATATCGATAGTCGATATTTCGAAACGTGATATCATGATATGTCGATATCCGTTGCGTCGATATCCGATATGACGATATCCTGATCCCGGTGTTTCTTTTCTGTCACCCTTAATAATGTCTCTATTTAGCGTAATTTCTCGGTAATGGTTGATCGGATAGAAGTGCTATAAACGGTCTCTTCCTTCTAAAATTTTACACTTCCTCAATTATTAATTATATATTTTAAATTTTGTAACTTGCTGTTGTTATTAACTATAACTTTTTTACCTAAAATTTGGATGCAGGGAATGGAATGGCTATGGTGCGATTTCATCACTGAAAACTCGAATTCAACAAGAAAAGTTCAAATTTGTTTATAAAATCATTGTTTTTAAATCATAATTCGGAATTAAAAAATTTTTACCGTTCTTCGACCAAGGAAAAAAGGCTTTATTTCAGCTCATATGGGCCGTATCAATAAATTGAGAAGAACCTATATTATCTAAAATTATACCTATGTTCTTTCGCCTTTAATTATTATCTTATGAGTCGATATCCGATATCCCAAAATGTCGATATACCGATTGTCAATATCCCGAGATGTCCTTATCACGATATTTCCTGTTTATATCGCGAAACTGATATATCGGCGAATCCGCGATATCAGAATGATATCGTCGTGCGATATTCAAAACAGCATATCGCACAGCCCTACTCTCAATGAAATCCAGGCGTTAATGATTGCTATAATTGTTTCCCGTTGTCCAAATGTTAGATAAATGAATTGATATTCCAGTAGGAAGGAGGCTGAAATATCAACCTTAGGTTTCAATTTGAAATCTATACGTTACTGGACGGGAGCTGCTGAAACCACGATTCAGTTTGAACTGAACTATTTTCTGACCACCAAATCCTTCTTGGAAGCCACATGCAGGGTAGGGAGAGGAGAGCTGAATTTGTAATACGATGTGGGCGCCACTAGTCCGCCATTGGGTTCAATCGTGTGTGAATCGAAGCATCCTGCGGTTCGATAGCATTTATTTTCCGATTTCGGAGCTGTGACCGAATTTTTTTTCAAAGAGCAATATTCCAATTTTTTTTTCATTTTGTACAAGCGGCGAAAAACTGATGTTTTTAACCCTTTCGTAAAAGTGGGCGTGGTGCAACCTCTGATGTATATCGACTTCGTCTAATCACATCTGAGCCCGCGAAGCTACTTTGCCTTATCACAAAGGGGGGGGGGACACAGCTGACTCTGCCAATATGAGAAGTTACGACAGGATCTGTGCGAGTAGACCTTCCGAGAACCCCCCCCCCCCCACTCCCTTCCCTTCCCCCTAAAAGCAGTCGAGGACGGGAGGAAAATGACGTCAATGTTATCACAGCAGCATTTTCGGTGGGCGTCACCTTTTGCTTATTTTAATTTTCGATTTATGAGTGAATGGTTGGGGTTAGACGATTAATTTTTTCACTAAGATTCGTTTTCCGTTTCCATCAAACGTTTTCGTGTACAAAATTGCGATTTCTGTTCCGAGTAAACGCCCCCATTGCATATTACGTTGCGGAAATTCCAATCTCCACAGCAACTTTCTATGGTATCGGTTATGAAATTATCGCCTATCCGAGCGGAAATACAGAATACCGCAAGCAGAATTCGGCTCGTCTATCGTTTAAACACCCGGGTGCCGCATTGCAACAAAAAATTGGTCAGCCGCTCCAATATTTCACTGACCCGCTTTCGGATCACACCGCCGAGAGAGAGAGAGGCGGCTCAGGAAAAAAAAAGGAATGCGGAATATTTTCCATTTCAACGCAGCCACAGTCAACAAGCCATTGGAGGGTTAATTTTTCGTTCAAAAATCATTTCGCCGAACTGCACGCTTTTTTTCCTATTTATATTGCGCAATTATTCGGCCATTTTGGTTCTTCGCAAAACCGAATCACAATCAAAATTTATTTTTTCTAAAGCGATTTAATAAAATGAACTATCAAGTCGATGTTTAACCATAAATGAGCTTTTAAATGTTTTTAGCCTTATTTTTTAAAGCCCATTCGAGTACTGCTCGTTCTGAGTTCGCTTTTTATTTATCATTCGAGAAAAATTAGTATCTCTGTAGTAACCGTGCATTCGTGAAACTGTTTAAGCCGGTTTGCGCTTTAAGGAGGCTCCACCGAATTATGACGTAGATGTCATTTCTGTGAAAATTTCAGGACACATCATTTTTTTGGCCCTTCTATCGATTGGCAATAGAATAATTTGGCCTTACCGTAATATATTTGAAGAAAAAATACGTTGAAAAATAGCTATTTTATGCGTGGTTATACGGCAGAGCATGGATATTGCGGTACAATTTGCAGATTAATAATGCAAACAGAAATGTCGTTTTGACGAAAATGCGCAAGGTAGAATATAAGATGCGAAATTTTATGTAAAATTTAACATTTCAAGTAATTGCTCGCCTTACTACACTATTTTAATTGATATTAATACATGTTTGCTCGAAAAAAAAACAGAAAACCCTTAGTTACATGAAAGTGGCGATACAGTACGTTGTTATCATTGGCTACGGTACTTTGACAGAACGTTCTAACAAGCCTATTTACTAACTTAATTAAGCAATATGCCTTACCAAGGTCCATCTTATATTTTTTTATGAAATTTATATATTTCATTGGTTATTGACATGGTGTAAATAATACCAATGCTTTCAAATGGTAGCAGCGTCATTGTTGCCAAGCAGTATTAAAAATATCATTATTAATAAAATTCAAACAAAGAGTTGTATTTGCAAGGGAATAGTTTAAAACCAAGTAATAAAATATTTAACCTATTTTAGCATACGTATTAGCGTGATTGAGCATGTATTCTCATTTTGTTTATTAAACGTGGCAACAACGCGTCAGTCATGTTCCTATGTCAAAATGTGTTAAAAGTACTTGTAAAAAATAGAATACTGCTACAACGCGCTATATAATAACATACTCATACAATTATTGTGCATTCGTCATCGCCCAATATGTGATTTTACATGTAGGTATTTTCCTGGAACGGTATTTATTCATGGAATTACAGAGCTCTTTTACGGTATTTTGAATTGTGGAGTCACGGTGGAACCTCCTTAAGGATTGGAAGTCAAGGGTATCCAAATAGTTGACTAGTTATCGAAAGAGTTGAACCAATTATTCAAAGGATGCTTCTAAAATTTACGGATTAATGTCCGAACAAAGAGTCTTCGGCTTCATTTCTTTCGATAAAGCCGGTTTCTTATTTAATCTATAGAATAAGTCTTTTTAATCAGTTGTAAAGAACTACTCCAGTGAGCAAAAAGGTATGATAGGTTATAATCGCGAAGCTTGCTCGTGGAGGAAGAGTGTCGCCATTGAAACGATTAAAAACACTTTTGTGACATCCATAGTTAAATAAGTCTTTCGACTTGTTTCGGCTGTTAGGCCATCATCAGGTGTACAACCTCAAGCTGACTACTATTGAGACTGTACAGTGTACACCTTATTAAACTGTGGATGTCACAAAAGTGTTTTTATTTGTTTCATAAAGGTATGAGTTAAACAAAAATGAATTTTTCCTTACACTTTTTTTATTTCCATTTTTAGTTATTTTATATGATAATTGGTTTCATCAGCACTATCCAGCCACCCACCCTATTTGGTATCAATTCAAAACACCACAACGTTTTCATTGAGAAAACGTTTCGAATTAGCACAACCTGTCTCATCATAACTCAATAATAGAGATTGATAAAGGCGTTGGGGCACCTGCCTATTTCTTGGGTGCAGTGGGAAATATTTAACCCGTAATATAGAGACGATTCTTCCATTTCAAGGCCATTCGGTTTGTGAAATACTAACAGAGGGAAACTTGTGATAAATAGGCATCTAAATTTGCTTCAATGTGTACCTAATTATCACGTGAGAGACCGCTATTATTTGACTAATTAGCTCTCCACCGCCGTATACACTCTTATAGCTTATAAAAAGCTATCCTCGAGGTGTTTTGTGTGCATTAAAAGTATAAGATGTCAATAATTTTAACAAAAACTCCGATGGACTTGCCATACTAGACGATAGAGCCTGAAAAAGTTCCAGCGATTTATCGAGAAGTCTCACCGAGGAGGCAAAATACCTTCTTCGCCATGTCAACCATTTGTGCTAAGTGGAGCGGGTTGCTGTTTTACTTTTCTTCCCGCGCTAATGCCGCTTCCTATTCTTAGTGCGGATTTCCAAGTCAACGCTCAAATGAGTATTAGCTTTGATGGATTATTCGGAGCAAAACCAACATAGCACCTATGTGAATAAACCGATTAATCAACTGTGTAGCCACTCTTAATCCTTTCCCAAAGCCAAAGTCTGCTGCATTACTGAAAGCCACTTTCCGGAGTATTTCGGATTATTCCATGTCCCAGTTTTGGTAATTATATCCGATAAAGCTCGAGCTGTTTAGGTAGTATATCTTCCAAAGATGAATTTTGATTTTGCCATTTTATAAAAAATTATTGCTGGAAATTCTACAAAAATAAACAGAAAATAAAACTATAGGCATTCGATTTATGAATCACAGGCCATCACACTTTTCTTCCTTTCGCCTTATCATGAGGTTTCTCTGAAGATCTTCCATTCATTCTATCAACTATTCTTTCTTCCTTGCAATTTTTTCTTCCCTTCTTTCTAAGGTATCTACTTGTCCTACCACCCCGGAATTATCACTCTGCAATCCCTACATCAGAATAACTGTCAAATTCATAGTCAGAGGGGATTTGGTAATTAATTTTAGCTTTCAGCTGCATAAACATTTGGCAGTACTGACAATGAGGAAAAAATTCACATTTCAAGATTTAACGGGCTTGTTAATGTTGTAGGTACCTGATAAATCATATTTACTTGTCGCTAATTTTAAAAATTTCTCGAACTGCTGTTTCTCAAGTTCGAGATATCTTTCGTCCAACTCTCTTATCTTGGAATTCATTCAGTAGATATTCAAATTAGATCCTTACTCAATTTTTTTTTCTCTTTTAATTTTCCCACTATTTTTTCCACTTAACCCGGCTGGATAGGGTTTCTGCATCACCCTCAAAGGTCGTCATTTCCTTGCCTCGGCTTCTCTTATTCTGTTCTCACTTTTTCTCCCCGCGGTCATACGGAGCGCCAAACACCGAGAAACGGAGAGCTCCCTCGAAGACTAGAGAAGGATGGATGTTCTCTCTCTTCCATCGCACAGAAAGAGGGAAGCCGCGAATTCTTAATTAACCGATACACAGGCGCCCGTTTCTCCATATTTCATCTTTTATCCACCAGCCTGCCGTCGCTGAGGAGTCGAGGTGGCTAGTCTTAATTAATCAAGCGAGACGGCCTTCGGCTGCGAGGTTGAATTACCTCGCCCACACATTACTGTCCTACTCCCTCAAACTACTCCAGGCGTCCGCCAACCAATATGCTAGCGCCTTAATCGAGGGGCGAGAAAAAGACTCATTTTCCGATCTCATCAGCTCGTGGGAAGGAAGACATGAAAGGAGTATCATTAAGAAAAATAAAGCATCCCCCATTCTACAGCCCAATGATTTTTGGAAAAGGGAACGAGAGGGTATCGTCTGGTGCACTTAGTGAAGTTGATTGCCTACGTCCTGATCGGTATGATTATTTTTGGTTCTGGGGTGAATTTTTATGCGGTGATTTGGGAAATTACTTCCTATCCTTTTGTAAGGGTTCCAGACCTGGAATCGTAAAGATTTTCTAGTTCATCCCCCTAACGCCTATTGAGTCCAAAGTTCTGAGGACACACGTTAAAGTGCACCATCCGTTGGAGGGAACGTAAGCCTTGGCGCATTTTGTCAAGAAGCCGATGCCAGATTTCCCACCATTCCTTCGCTCCCAATATCTCGTTAGCCGAATTGGAATGGGAATCGCTGTCACAACGCAGGCTGAATTATAGACTTAATCTTCTGGGAAAATTTAAGGAGGGACATTTCATTAATGATGTTAATCATATATTGCTGGCTCCGACTTATTATGGTAGGCTCGATAATTCTAATAAGATTAAGGAGATAGATTGCAGGATAGACAGGGTTAAAATGTCATTTTTTCCACGTACGATTCGAAATCAGAACCTTAGACATCGCGTAAATCGGTAATAATTATAGAGTTAATATTCAGATTCGGTCAATAGTATTTTTTTTTCCTGCATGTTCAAATCAGGGTGCGGCTCGCATGCATTGCTTTTTTTTCATGTATGAGTGTCTATGGGATTGGTGTCGGGTTTCAGATCATGCATGGTATTCGTGGGTGTGTCCTGCATGATTGGGATTTGGTAGTTTTTCGTCTTTTTTTCCTCTAATTGCTTTTAAAGGTGTGGCGTTTGTTTTGCATTGTTCATTTTTGTTTGTTGTGTTACTGTTTCTGGTGTGGATTGCACCCCCTGCCACACACCCTCGAGGTGGCTTGCAGAGCATGTCGTTTATCGTTATTGGCTCAGATACATCGCTTTGCCTGACGGTACCAATGACAACGGCAACGTCTTATTTAATGTGTATCTCCCTCAGGCCTTCGGCTTCTCTTCGTATTTATTTGCTGAAGAGGTGAAATTCATATCCCCCCCACTCTGCCTTGCGTCTCGCCAAGGCATGTAGAGCGGCTCGCATAGCCTTCCAGTTTCCCGCCTCGCCTCATAGAAAGGGTGGGTGGTCTCAACAGGTGCTCGCTAAACACCCTTATTGAATCCAACCATGGGGAGTCTCGGGAACTTTCGTGATCAGGATGCCTTATGTCAATATGTAACTGGGGAGGACTTAAGGAGGTTCCACCGCAACTCAGCGATTCAATATTCCGTAAAAGAGCTATGTTATTTAATGAATAAATACCGATCCAGAAAAAAGCCTACATGGAAATTCATCTATAGTGTGATAACACATACGCAATAATTGTATGAGTATGCTTTATACAGCGCGTTGTACTGGCATTCTATTTTTTACAAGCTCTTATAACTCATTTCGAAGACTTCGAAGAATGACTGACGTGTTGTAGCCACGTTTAATTTACAAAATGAGAATACATGCTCAATCCCACAAATACGTATTCTAAAATAGATTAAATATTTTCTTACGTCGTTTTAAGCTATTCCCTTGCAAATACAACTCTTTGTTTTGAATTTTATTAATAATGATATTTTTGAAAACTTTTGGCAACAGTGACGCTGCTACCATTTGGAAGCATTGGTATTAATTACACCATGTCAATAACCAATGAAATATTTAATTTACATAAAAAAATAAGAAGAACCTTGGTTGAGGTATATTCCTAAATTAAGTGAGTAAATAAGCGTGTAAGCACGTTCCGTCATAAGTACCGTTGCCAATGATAACAATATACTGTAGCTCCACTTTCTTGTAACCAAAGCTTTTCTGCTTTTTTCGAGCAAACATTTATTAATATCAATTAAGCGAGTGTGGTAAGGCAAGTGTTTTTTTACAATGCTAAATTCCACATAATATTGCGTATCTTATATTCGTTTTTCGTCAAAACGACAGTTCTCTTTAAATTATTAATCCGCAAATTTTACTGCAAGGGCCACGCTCTGCCGTATAGCCACGTATAAAATATGTGATATTCAACGCATTTTTTCTTCAAATATATGGTGGATAGGCTACATTATTTTATTGAAAATCGATAGAAGGGCCAAAAAATGATGTGTCCTGAAATTTTCGCAAAAATGACATCTACTTCATAATTCGGTGGAGCCACCTTAAGTCTCCAAAAGTTAAATTAACTGCGGTATCATGACACGAAGTTTTCGCTGCACATCATATTTTTAAGCAGCCATATTGTGGTGTGCGAAATGACTGAAGGATGACGGACTAGCTGCAAAAAAAATAGAAAAGGAGCTACCCGCTGAAGCGTTTAACAGTAAGATATCCTCAGGGAAAAACATTATTTGGGGAATAGAAATTAGATGAAGCATTCTGTGCCCTGGAGGAAGTTTCATTTCATATCATTTTTTTATTACTCTTTGTTTATTTATCGAAAATTAATTTTTTTGTATTTTAGATATTCACTGTGAGAACGTGAGCTGTTGATAATTCACCTCAGCAATTAAACTTTGAATCACTTCACTGTTTATTTCAGTAGCTAGGCTGAGATAGGTAATTTTCACATTTCTGGACTGATATCGAGAGCGTTTCACTGACAGAAACCGTTTTTGTTTACGTGAAAGCATTTTATCATTTATTAGTAATCATTTGAAAATGCTAATTTCATCGTAATCATAATTTCATATCATATCATAATAAAATCGAGTATCTAATTAATTTTAAGTGAAAGATACACTTAACTCCAGTTATTCCATCGAGCACTAAGCACCTAAAAAAATATAATAGTACATGATGATTTCTGCTATTCACTACTAAACGGAGAGAGGAAAATTCATCGAAGGAAAAGCGAAAAAAGGTCCCTGTGTTGCTTGAGAGCAATGGTTCCTCACTACCATTAAAGGGGTGTTTTCTAGGTTCGGTCGTCGACTCGGTGAAAAATGGGTTTCGCTCTGAGCAGTGATAGGAATATTTAGTAGTAAGTATAGCAGTTTCCTGAAGACCTAGCCTAAGAGTTTTATTCTTTCATTAATGCCTTTATTTTTGTGCAGAGACACTAGTTCAACATTGTTGCCAATAGTTCATCGAAGGCACGAGGTAGGATCGAAAAACATAGCACGCGGAGAGAGTATAAACATCATGCGATTCAGTTGATTTATCCATGTATCGATGCGGTGAATCAATCATCATATTATTTTTTGTCATAGCATATGAGTTTTCTGCTGCAAATAGAGTGTCTTGACAGGAGTATTTACTGGCTGGTGTCTCGCATAGCAGTTGGCTCTGTCAAGCGTAATTACGCGCATCTTGGCGTGCTAAGAATCTACTGACGCCACTAGCGTCGAGGAGAGAACCATCTTAGATCAATTCATCTTCCTCTATCGCATAGGTTTAAGAATAACTTACAGTTTATTCTCAAAATGCGTTTAAAATATTTATTTTTTTAAATTACTGATATCAGAGAAGGAGCTGAATAAGATGCTAACAACCATGGAGGACAATGGCGAGACATCAGTTGAAGATCAATAAGAAGAAAACTAAGATATTGGTGTGCAGCAAATGAGAAGAGGCCAAAACCAACGTTATACTAGGAAAACAGAAACTGGAAGAATTGAAAGAGTTCTGTTACCTGGGAAGCAGAGTAACCAACGATGGATGAAGCAAGAAAGAAATAGTGAGTAGAATAGCCCAGGCAAAGAAGGCATTTTATCAAAAGAATAATCTACTAACAGCTGGAAATACAAGTTTGGAAATAAGGAAGCAATTCATCAAAACGTATATCTGGAGCATGTTTCTTTACGGCAGTGAGGCATGGACGATGACAGCAGGGGAGAAGAAAAGGGTGGAAGCATTATAAATGTGGTGCTATCAAAGAATGATGAAGATAAAATGGATCGACCTAGTGACAAATGAAGAAGTCCTAAGAAGAGTGGGAGAAAAGAGAAGTCTGCTGAAAACTATAAAAAGAAGATGGGACAACTTAATGGACCACATCTTGAGACACGATGGCCTGATGAAGACCATCGTCGAAGGAAAAGTGAACGGGAAAAATGGAAGAGGCAGGCCTCGTATGTGTTGCATGGAGCAGGTCATAAACGACGTGAAAGAGAGGAACTACGTTAATTATGAAGAGGTTGGCCGATAGAAGATTCGAGTGGAGGGCTGCGTGCGTTAAACCAATCTTAAGATTGTTGACCATTGATGATGATAACAAAAAAACTGCATGCACACATTTATAGACAATATATTAAGACAACATTATAACATTGCATCTGAATTATTAGCCAAACTTTTCATGGTAAAAATTAAGAACACGAGTTCATACCTTTTGCTTCTTTTTTTCTGTTTCCAAGGCTACTTGGCGAAACACTGACCTCTATGTAATTCAACCTAGGCATGCCCTTTTTCAAATATCTCCTTCCTCGACCTTTATTTTTCTTTTTTTACTGTCAGACTGTTGATCCTGGCAAACACCGACTTATGCTGTGAAACATTTACCTTACCCTAAAAGCTTAAACGGTTCGCTCAAATGTGTTCATGTGTTCGCTCAAAAACAACTGACGCGATAAGACGTCGAGGCTTTAATGGAGCCTTATCTTCTGAGGGCGCCAATTGACGCGGGAAGGGTCCACTCCTCATGCATTCCTTTAAGGAGTTGTTGCTCCATTCGAATGGATGGGATCTTGAATATTTTACGAGACTCGTTTCTTCCCCCCCGAGGGATGGAGTGGGCTCGTTTATGAAGGGATTCACCCTGGATTGCACCCCCTTCACCCTCCCTCCACCCCTTCCCCTCCTCTTCACCCCGCACGACGTTCCGCAAGCCCTCCGTCATAACTCTCGGCGCATTAAACGGAAACGGCCGAATTGAAAGCAAGGACAAGCAGGTGCCTCCACCAAATGTGGACAGCGGAGTTAAACTGCCTCTCCAGTATGGCGCGGCTCTAGGGTTATGGGTGGTTATTTCTCAGGCAAGAATGGCGTCGTTTACCATATTTTTTATCGCCGAATATGAGAGAGTTTTTAAAATAAGAAGACCCGTGTTTTTCCGTTTTTTGATCCGTCAATTATTTATCGAGTTATAAGCGGCGAAAAAACTGATGTTTTTAACCCTTTCGGAAAAGTGGGCGTGGTGCAACCTCTGACGTATATTGTCTTCGTCCAATCACAACTGAGCCCGCGAAGCTACTTCGCCTCATCGCAATGGGGGGGACACAGCTAACTCTGCCAATAGGAACCGTTGCGACAGCATCTGTGCGAGTAGACCTTCCGAGAACCCCCCTCCACTCCCTTCCCTCTCCCCTGAAAGCAGTCAAGAAGGGGATGAAAATGACGTCAATGTTATCATAGCAGCTTTTTCGGTAGGCGTCACATTTTGCTTATTTTAATTTTTGATTTATGAGTGAATGGTTGTGGTTAGAAGATTAATTTTTTCACTAATTTTTTTTTCGTTTCTATCAAACGATTTCGTGTAGAAAATTACGATTTCGGTTCCGAGTAAACGCCCCCATTCTTTATCCTGAGCGTCTATCCCGTTTCTTTGCCTTCCATTTTTCTTCGCAGTTTACTAGATAGTTGGAAAGACGAGGTCAGATCCTTTGGGAAAAGGTAAAACCATCTTTGGCAATGACGTGTTAGTTGTTTTTTCTAATGAGAAGTAAATCTGGAGCTATTCTCTCTATCGCTTTTCATTGTAAATGGAAAGGAAATACTTTGTTTATTCACAAAAATATGAATATAATACGACCATGGTTTTGTCTTTGCGTCATCTTCAGGTACGGAATACGTAAAGTCGAAACAATGGTCGTATTATATTAAAGGTTTGTGCAAAAGCAAAGTATTTCTTTTTAATTTACAATGATGAGTAAATTCCAAAAAGTCAATCCGGAAACCACCAACTTCCCTCTGTGTCAGTGAGGTATTGACTATAATAGCAATAGAAAAGACAGGTCTGCAAGGCATTGAAACGTAGTGTTGCAGATAAACTGTGGATATAAAATGGGTTGGTAAAGTAAGTAACGAAGAAGTTAAAAGACGAGCAAAATAAAAAGAAGTTCGGTTAAAACCCTGTAAGGAATACGGTAAAACATTATCAAACACATCATGAGACATACATGGTGGTCTCATAAATCCCGTCGTTTAGGTTTTATGAATTCAAAAGATGGAAAAAGAAGGCCTCGTATCAGATACATGGTCATGTGTGAAACAGGTTATGTGTGTAAGATGCATGAATTGTATCTACATCTACATCCACTCGATACCATGCAAGCCACCGCGAGGGTGTGTGGCAGGGGGCGAAGATCACCAAGCATGCGCTACTAACATGCAAACAAGCAACTAAAGTGTCTCATGAAACTAGAATGTTACAATATGTAGTATTTAAGGGGTTAATACATGCAACATGCACTACAGAATACTCAAAAATATTTGCCCTACCTATCCCTAAGCTATGCTGCCTATACTGTTCTCTTATAGTTCGGGGGAAAAATGCCATTTTGAATCTATAGGTACGACAATCTAGCTCTCTGATCTTATTTACCTGGTCGAATCTAGCATAATACGCTGTTTTTTAATATGTGCCTAACACCTTCAGTAAAGCTATCCGATTGAAATGTCTCTAATAGATTTAATCTGTACCTTAACCTACGCTCTGATAATGATTCCCACCCTAATTCTTATATTAATTATGAAACGCTACTCAACCTATCGTAACACCTTTTAATGAACCTAGCTGCTCTACGCTGTACACTGTCTAGTTCTCTGATCAAACCTAATGAATTCGGATCCCATACACTGGCTGCATACTCCAGGTGGGGCCTAACTAGTGAAAAGTAACATCGCTCTTTTGTCTTCTCATCACATTTCCCAAGTACTCTTTTTATAAATCCTAGCTTTCTCTTCGCTTGGCCGCATATTTCCCGGATGTGTCTTCCCCACGATAAATCTTTAGTGATTGTTACACCTAAATATCTTATGGTTTCAGCGCTTTCGATCTTCGTGTTATTAATTCTATAGGATCGCTCTATCGAATTATTCCTCCTCCAAAAATTGATAGCTACACACTTTTTAAGGTTGAGTTCTAATTGCCATTTGTCGCACCACTCTTGAATTGCATCTAAATCCTTTCTGAGCGATTTCCTATCTTCTTCTTTTGATATAGCCCTACACACTACCGGATCGTCTGCAAAAAGTCTAAGCTTACTACTAACAATGGTACCCAAATCGTTTATGTATAAAAGGAATAGATGCGGACCTACTACGCTACCCTGGGGAACTCCCGATTTGACTTTGTATCAATTGAACGATACAAGAATCGAGTAAAGAGTTGTGAAAAATCAAGCTTTAGGTTGACAACTGGTGATAAATAATAATATTGCTATAAAAAATTAGTTTTCGTTCATCAAAAAGCATCCAAACCTTTGGTTTCCTCGTTTTCGGTTAATACAGTGATAACTATGCAGGAAATATTTACCAACAGCCGTATGTAAGTGAGCATTTATATTCATGGTGCTAATCCATTCTGATTACATCTGTTGTGTATCCCCACACGTTTCCCTGGATACTAATGAGGTTTGAATCGATAGCCATGTCCACCATTTGTAATGTGAACTCTATCCCTGTCTCCTGAGAATAATATCTAGGAAACAGTAGAAGTAGAGCATTGATAGAAGATTACTATCAACTTAACATACATTTAAAATTTAACTTCTGGAGAATGACTTTTTTAAATACTTCTGACTGCTTTTAAATGCTAAGAATGCTCTACGTCACAATACCCTGAAAACCTCAGTAAAGGTAAGGGGTGAATGTTCACCACACATACGCTATTTCTCAAGTATAAAGAGGTAAACTTTATTCATACTACAACAATTTGAAAAAGATAATTTTAAAGCATAAGTATTGAAGTACCATTTGGTGCTTTATATCTACAATTTTCTCTTTCCCACTGGCATTAGAAGAAATAGAAAGATTCCGTCGCTGAATAATGAGTGAGCAATCAACTATCCTGTCGTAACGAGGTCTGTTGTTTAAAATTTAGAAGGCTCTAATGGAACGGGGGAAGTTTTATTTTACTGTCGCCCATGGAAAACGGGAAACATAAGGAGTGCCTGAGGAACGTTAATTCAGCTCAAGGTCACAGCTTGAAACCAGCTACAGTGATCCTCAGTAAATTCTGAATGTCGAAAAATGTTATCAAACATTCTTGTGGCGTTAAGCGATGGTTTATTTCACGCGCGCAGGTGAACTCAGGCTTTGGTGAATAGTGTATTGGCTCCCCGTCCCTATAGGGCCCGGGTACAAATTCCGGCAGAGGTTATTCATTGGTACTCCAATCTGTACTTGAGAGTCAAGCCTTTCAGCATAAGTACTCCGTCCTTCAGATGAGTCGTTGAACCTTGGTCCCCTCGATTCCTTGAGGAGGTTGATGCAAAAAGTGAAAGTCATGTCATTTTTTTCAGCACTTATAGAACTAAAGTTCCTCTATCTAATAAAGTAAAGATAACTACACCAACGCATACTCCTTGTTCCACAAATAGCATTTGAAATTACATAAGATTAACGGCGAGAATGGCCATCACATGGGAATATAACGTTTAAAAATACCATAGTGACATGTCATTTTTGCAAAAAACTGATTTTTTATGCGTAATTTCACAAGGAATAAAATGACACGAAAAAAAAGGCATCAACCCACCGTATTTTTCGCTAAATCCACCAATTTCTACACTTACAGCAGACGAAATTCGTAGTTGTCTTCAAGTGGCGCTGCGGTAGCTCCAGCCAAAATGTATGGCGTATGAATGATATCATTACTAATGAGGTATTAAGGCATATTTCAGAAAAATATTATAACATAACGTTTGATAGTAATATTGTGGTGTTATACATTAGTAAATTCATTGAGTACATGAATTTATTTTTTTAAAGTATGTGATGAATGATTCCATTGTCGAGCTGATTAAAATTATCATAAAAAAGAAATCCTTCGACTTCCCATCGTATTTCTTGTGATACTTATGACTTTCAATAGCTTAGGTAATTTTCTTTGTGAAGTAAGGATCACTTATCAGGCATATACTCGCACTTAAATTAATAAGATTCCTCAGACAACTTGACTCAAGCAGTCGCGAGCCAACCTCCTTAAGCCTAGAGTAAGCTAATGCCGACGATGGAGTTCTCTCCACTATTCCTCCTTTGCTAGTTGTGACATTGCATACAGTATCCGAGCTAGACGCTTCCGTTTAATCTGAGCCCTTCCAAAGCTCTGGCTTTGCACGCCATGACATCTCTGGAGTTAAATTTGAACATGGGGAATGGACAAACAAGAGAAAAGGAATCTTATCCCTAATAGAAAGAATCTTATCCCTAAAAGAATGAATCTTATTCCTAAAAGAAGGAATCTGATCCCTAAAAAAAAGTGGAATTTTACCCCGTTCTCCTCACCCTCACCTAATGCCTTCCTTCTGGAAAAATAGTATGACCTATTCTCCTTAAACTCCGTCTGAGGATTTACCTCCTATCGAAGTGTTCATGGAACCGATAAACTGGAGCATTCTCACGCCTCCACACTTCATTTGATTTTTTTCATCGCCTTTTCTCTCCATAACTTGTTCATTCTGTTCAGCGCCTTGCTGTTCATATCGCTTTGGGGAGTTCAGCAAAGTCTGATATTTTCCAAACCAGTGAAAACACATCACTCTTATCCTCCACTTACATTGTTGAAACTCCTATTGTGCCCCAAGGGGACATGGATGAAAACCCATGCAATTCTAAGCTAGGGATTAATACTTGCAATCATAGGTGTCACAGAGTGCTCCAATGTTTCCGAATTATATCGGTTATTTCTATTCTGAGGAGTAAAGTTTGGCTCTCGTCATGTCCTCTTAACTTCCCTTTGGACGCTTGCTGAAGATCCCTGCAAGTAATTATATATTTCTTGCAATACGCTGAAACATATTGTACAAAATGTAAAAGTATTGGCAAGGTAATCTATTTGAAAATTTTGCTCTTGTATTAATTACTGCATTACATACTCCTTTACATATTTAGGGGAAGAGAAAAGGATTTGCAATGTTCATGGGATTCTTGGAAGTTATACGGATGCTGAAAGGAGAAAAATAGTAAATCATTGACAAAATTTTATGTAGAAGTGTAGAAATTCTCTTCATAAATTAGTGTGATAGGGTTTAAATACATACTAACAATAACATAGATAAGATTTATATGGTTTAATATTGGTGAAGATAAGATAATATTGGTTTCTTGTTAAGGGATTTCAATTTCGCTCTTATATTGCCAAAGTTTAACTTAGTTTTCTAATTTGAAATTTATTTCGGACAGGCATTGTGTCCTTTTGGGGCTCTAATATCTAAAATACGCGTCATTGTTTTCACTTTCGCATAAAATTTTGTATTCCAGCTATGACATTATTGGTACTGGAAATCTGAATTTTGTTTGGTGTCTCCTGGTGACAATTGCGCCGAGCGGAGAACCCGTCTCTCTTTGGCAGCAAATTCTAAAAGTGCATAAAATGGAGCCCGTCCCATTGTGCGTCGCATGCTCCGTGTCTCGCTAGTCCAGGTTTAGAGCTACTTCAGTGACACCGAGTCTGGGATTTGCCATTAGTACCTCGAGCCCACTTCCTGTCAAAGGCCGACTGCAATTCTAAAGAGAGTCCTTTTATAGTCGCGCTCGCCCTGTCTGGTTGGCAGGAGGCGATGGCCAGGGCGAAAGAAAATTTTTCATCGAGGACGGGACAGGGGACACCCCTTTAGGAAAGAGTCCCAGTGAGGAGGCCGACTCTCCATAGAACGAGGCGTGAATTTCGGACTCTCTTTGAAAGGGTGGACGTTCTCCTCTTGAATAAAAATCCCGTGTACGGCCCCGCCGGACCTCTGCAGACCTCTCTCAAGGGTGTGACCTGTATTATCGACAGCCTTACAGAATCCCTTGTGGGCGATCATGTTCCGTAAGACAGGCTCTACTTTTCGGAACCTATTGTGAAAACCCGTCCACGCATTGTCCCTGAATATCACGTGTCTTACTCAACATAACTTTATCTGGTCAAATATTTATGCGAATTTTCAATCTCAATATTTTCTTGCAAATTATACTCAATTCAATATATAGGTCACCTTGCCTCAGAAGCCATTAATTTTCTCCCTTGTCTGTCTTCAGTCTGTTATTTGCAAAGAAGAATTGCACTTTTATTGTTGGTGAACACCAAATTGCTTTGTAGTTGTTATAGAAAGTTTTATGTGATTATTTTGTGCTTATTTGTACTAAATTGTGGGCTTATTGGAAATAAGGGAAATTGGAGTACTAATTCCCCGTCTGGGAACTAATATTTAATCTCTTAAAGCGGCTGTTGCATCAATAGGCTCACAATCAGTGTTCATCTATAACAAGTACTCATAATTAAGCCCCTCACACTGGTTCTTCACACTAATCTCCCAGATAAAATATTTAGTCCTAATGTCTGTCATTCCAGTTGGACGAATAATGAATTATGATTTAAATATAACTAGTACTTTTTCCTAGGAGAGGTTTTCTTTAATTGGGGCAACTAGATGATAAATTCCTTTGTGATAGAATATTTTGCTTACTACCAATCATGTTGAAATCATGTAAAATAAAAAATACAAGTTGGCTCCCCACACTATATCCACTAGCCTTCGAGCAAATTTGATAATCACCTTACTCCCTTATCTAAGACGAAGATTTCCCTGCATTAATAAACAAATTTCAAAGAAAGTTATCTCCTAAAATGAGCCCTATGCCTAATGCTATAGTGTCAGATAAAAGCTCTAATTAGCTCTAAAAGCATATTCATCTGAGGTATACTTGGTATTGAACATACATAGTTTTCTTATGTTGTAGCAAAGTTTAATGAAATTCTGAAGTTGGAATGATCAGGAATGATAAATAACCGAATTAGCCAGAAATACCTAAATGTATGTTATATGTACCAACTATCATCTAGTTGCTTGAACGTTTTATTATAAGGGAGTCAGAGCAGGTAATTTTAGTAATATTCGTATTTGAAAAACTGCCTATGACGAATGTAGCGCAAGGGTTAGCTAGCACTTAAGTACCTAACTATATTGGATAGAATTGTATAACTCGCACTCTATAATCAAATTCTCCCTGGGAACTGGATTTATAAACATTTATTTATTGACTATTTTTTTCAGAATTACTGCCAGCGATTTCTTTGATAAATTCTCTTAAAACGTCTTTCCAGTTGGGTAAAAATCCTAGAAGCTTTGGAGTAAAATTGGTGAGCATAGTGATGAGAAATATGTCTGCTTTTTCCGGGGACTTTTATTGATTTCTCTCCAGTAAAGGCATTCGTCTCTGAAATTATCCTTCGGATTAAAACCTGAGATATGAGTACGATAAACATTCGCGTACATATTTGTTCACCGTGGAACCGGAAGACCTTGGTGTTAATCAATTTTTCCCCGCGCGAAAAAAAATGCACCTTTTCACTTTGCGGGGAGGGGGAAGGCACGATCGCCATGAAAAACTAATTTCCTGCCCAAACGAACCCCCGAGCAGTTGGGTCCCTCTGGAGAGATGAGGGCGATGGGAATCGCCTGGAGCGCCACCGCCGCCGAGCGGGCATCGCTAGACAAATGACGATCGCGCTGACCGCTTCTGGTGACGCAGCCAATTTTGGAGAAATTTTCGGATCCGACGGTGCGGTCAGACGCTATTTATTGCTTCGGTCTAAATTTAAATGCAAATGAGCGGTGCGAGAATCCACTAAAAATACAATAGAGCTGGCAAGTATTTTCAACTCCGAAATAAGTTGGATCTGAGGTTTCCGCGGCGTTTCTCAACACTGGGGGGTTATTTTGTGATCTCACCTTTTTAATGACTCTTTGCGGGAAGGCGGGTGATCCGTTTCGCTCTCTTAATGATCGGCTCACGAACGGTTCGTGAATTGTCGAAGCTTCTGTCGGTAGCGCTATCTGTTGCCGATCAGGAACGTTTAAGTTCTTCACGTTGTGGAAATTCCAAATATACAATTTAAAATCGTTTCTATCTTTCTCGATCTTGCTTTTTTCCAACTCAAGCTTCAAGTGGAAACGATGGTGGCTCCATTTCACGTTCTTTATGAAGATGAGATGGGAACTAATGGCAGGCGGAGATAATGAAACGGACCAAGAGACGAAAGATACGGATCAGAGCGGATGAATCGTCTGAAAGACCAGCACATGACCGGTAGTTCATCACTTGAGATCCGAAGATGGTCACACCGCCTGGGTGGCGGAGTTTAAGTACGAAAAAGTGACATTTTATGACGTATTCTCACTAAATTGAGCTTACAAAATAACCCCTCCAGGTAACGGCTTTCGGACGTTCCTCCGCGTATTGTTGTGTCAAGGCGATGACAGTTTCTCCAGCCATCCTGCTGGCGTCTTCAGGTCAGAAGTGTCGATGCGTCAATTCGATTCAATTCAAAGGTGTCTTTATTGTTACCAACATATAAACATTTACTTAACAACTAAACTTAACAAAAACACAACTAAATAAGTGATAACAATAAAATAACAAAAAAAGTTGGTCACGGCCCTGTTTGGGATTTCTCCCCTTCAGGGCTCTTGTGGATTTCACTGGTATTAAATGTATTTTATGTGCACCTTGCAGAAGTATTGTTTGTCTTTTCATCGGAGGCGGTATTGACCCGGCATTCGCCCGAGCACCAAGGGAAACCCGCAAAACCTTCGTGGAACCACCGAAAAAACTTAACAAAGGACAATGAAAGAAGTGGGTAGAATAACAAAGGATAAACTATGAGCATTTAACAATGGATAGGGAAGGAAGATTAAAATATTCACAATATGGAGATATATATGAATATTATCTGAAAATAGTCTTTGTCACTGGATTTTAGGTAGGTTCGCGGCACAGAGATGAAGGGGGCAACACAGGTATCACTGGAATCACACGGTATACTGGAAGAGCGAGTCACTGGAGGCGACGAAATTGGACGTCTTATATAGGGGCTTGGGTAGGGCTGCGCGATATGCTGTTTTGAATATCATTCTGATATCGCGGATTCGCCGATATATCGGTTTCGCGATATAAGTAGGAAATATCGTGATATGGACATATCGGGATATCGACATATTTGGATATGGACAATCGGGATATCGACATATCGGGATATCTACATATCGGGATATCGACTTATAATAATAACTTAAAGCGAGAGAGCATAAAATTTTAGATAATAGAGGTTCTTTTCAATTTTTTGATGCGGCCCAAATGAGCTGAAATATAACCATTGGTCGAAGAACGGTGAACATTTTTTAAATTTCTAATTATGGCTTAAAAATAATAATTTTATAAACAAATTTGAAATTCTTGTTGAATTCGAGTTTTCAGTGATGAAACTGCACAATGGCCATTCCATTCCCTACATCCAAATTTGATGATAAAAAGGTTATAGTTAATAACAATGACAAATAAGACACTTTAAAATATATAATTAATGATTGAGAAATTGTAACAATTTATAAGGAAGAGACCATTTATAGCACTTCAAGCCGAACAACCATTACCGAGAAATTGCGCTAAATATAGACAGTATTAAAGGTGACAGAAAAATACACCGGGATCAGGATATCCTCATATCGGGATATCGTCATATCGGGATATGGACACATCGGGTTATCGACATATCGGGATATCGACATATCGTGATATCGCGTTTCGAAACATCGACTCCCGATATCAAGTGCATATCGAGTATCGTCGACGATATATCGTGGTATCGCGTAGGCTTGGGTGTCGTAGGTCGTCTCTGATTGGTCCTGTTAATCTTTTGGTCGCAAGTGGGCTCTGATTGGTCTTCGATCTTGCTAAAAACCAGAGTGATTCGATGTCGTATAT
The DNA here is from genome assembly GCA_933228895.1 of Platycnemis pennipes. Classification (NCBI taxonomy): domain Eukaryota; kingdom Metazoa; phylum Arthropoda; class Insecta; order Odonata; family Platycnemididae; genus Platycnemis; species Platycnemis pennipes. The sequence goes on along the minus strand of OW121850.1, from coordinate 10,500,963 downwards.
TTCATGTCTCACTGATAGATGGTTTGATGAAACCTAATGTATGCAATATTTTATGATCATCGCGTGATGATTTGTATAAATGCAGAGACTAAAAATATGTTTTTCGACAATTTTGTGGTCGAGACAAATCATTCCCTATTCATAGTGTTGTGGCAAATTTTATGATGAACATTACCCCGCTAAGAAACTCAATTGGAGCTCATTTGAATTTCATGAAGGACTCGGTGCTTTGGCAACCATATCATTCTTTAATCATGCACGAACAATTGTTTTCCGTTGCATTTTCATTTAACACCCCTTTATGAAAAATTGTTCAATCCCTTTCAATAATGGTTGCGCAGGCCCTTATCACTTATCGTCCCATTCAGAGGTGCTGATTTATGCCGTTAATTTATTTTTAGACCGTCCGCACCCTTCCTAATTTATTTCTGATTGAATTTTCTCCCCCATCGAGTCACATTGTGAGGAACAGTTTTTTCCTGCCATCATATCATATAAATTCCCGCCATAAAAGCCAGTGAAAGGCTTTATCCCCAACGTTTTTTTTTTGTTTTTGAGATGAAAGATATATGGCATCACTTTCCAATATAAATTGCTCCACTCTCGATAAACTGCTGACAGGCTTGACGTATAGAGTAGCAACCATTAGCTTGGTGGACAAAATACTTTTTCGCGAGTCTCATTGACGTATTATTTTCACTGCTCATACCGTTCTTATTTTATTACGAAGCTATTTTGGGTACGTCTATATGGCCTAATTTTCAGCATAAATTTCAGCCATAAAGGAAGACCCATAGCCAGTCCTGAGGACTGTTGATAAAAACTGCCATTAAATATAAAATAATTCTGTTTCATGCATTCCTGTAGCAATTACTTAATTTCACTTACGATACCATTATCTTTCCCAGATTTTCTTATTAATTTGACACTGATAACACAGACTCCTAATGCTGAAACAGAAAATAGGTCACGATTATCAAAAGACACTAATTTAGAGTTTTCAGGTTCTTGTAAAATTGAACGTTTAACACCAGTTCTGCTGAATTGATGATTCGATACTTTGATTCCCAAGTCGTGAATTCTCTCAAATTAATCATTCTATTTTTTGGATGATGATATATCAATAGTATTAGGCTAAAGGTTGAATTGAAATGCTTGGCTTGTGTGATATTAGAAAAACTATAAATTCTCGGTGGTAAAGGATTCATGATCGTAACAGACCAGTTTTTGTACTGAGCTGAAACCTGAATCACTCCTAGGCACCAAGTTTCTCAATTGTTTTTGAAAGATATCCTTTGGGTCCTTTTTATAAATGCACGATATGGTCATCCCTCATAAAAGTCTCTCACTTTTGAATTTAAGCACATTTTTCAATATCACAATACCCTTAACCGCTTTCGTACCCATCAGATTTGATTCTTTTAGTAATACCTGGATGTTGCACAGTTCGTGTTGAATGGGGGCGTTTACTCGGAACCGAAATCGCAATTTTGTACACGAAATCGTTAGATGGAAACGAAAAACGAATTTTAGTGAAAAAATTAATCTTCTAACCACAACCATTCACTCATAAATCAAAAATAAAAATAAGCAAAAGGTGACGCCCACCGAAAATGCTGCTGTGATAACATTGACGTCATTTTCCTCCCGTCCTTGACTGCTTTCAGGGGAGGGGGAAGGGAGTGGAGGGGGGTTCTCGGAAGGTCTGCTCGCAAAGATGCTGTCGAAATCGCTCCCATTGGCCGAGTCAGCTGTGTCCCCCCCTTTGCGATAAGGCGAAGTAGCTTCGGGGGCTCAGTTGTGATTGGACGAAGTCGATATACGTCAGAGGTTGCACCACACCCACTTTTCCGAAAGGGTTAAAAACATCAGTTTTTCGCCGCTTATAACTCGAGAAATAATTGTCGGATCAGAAAACGGAAAAATACGGGTCCTTTTATTTTACAAACTCTATCAGATTCGGCAATAAAAAAAATATGGTGAACGACCCCATTGCCAATGTGCTCTGGGGTGCATCGTGACTTGAGGTCACGAATTTGGATATCATATTAGCGGCCAACTCCTTCTACCCCCAAGGGTTATGTCACATTCATACACACGACTTGACAATCAGTTTCCCAAACCCTGGTTGGTTTTTGAAAATAGCGTGAAAACAGTAACTGGTCTTATTCATTTCTCTTCATGAACATTTCTAATGGTTTTGCCAACTAAGGTGAAGCCTCATACCATTGATTCTATTTTAGAGGGCTATTTATTTTTTCCTGTAATACCTAAAGTCATATTTAATATCTTACTTCACAGCTGCAATGATTTTTGTTTTTTTTTAATTTCACGATTGTAACATAGCCTTAGTGGAGTATCCTACAGAGAGGCGCTGTTTTCCCTGTGAAAACTCTGCTATTGCTGATATTTTTATCGTCCTGTCTTTAAAGATTATATTTATATGCACCATATATTTTGATATATAGAATTACTGGTATAAATATGTACAGCAACAACTCTTTCATCTTTTTGAGAGGAGACTTTTGATGAATGAAATAGTAGGTGCTTCTAAAAAGCTCTTACTCTCTTTCTTTGATTTGGCCTCGTAATGGGAAATGAAAGGATAAATTTAAATCTGGAACGATCTATGGAAAAAACTTTAATAACTGATATTAATATAACCTTATTTGATAACGTATAATATTTTTTACTTTATATATTATACAAACTTGATAACTATGACAAATCAACCATCAACCAGCAACATACAACTAAATATTTTTCAATATCATTATAGGATAATGAAATAAAAAGATATTATTATTATTTCAGCGTAACAATTATTCATATCAATACAACTAGGCTTTATTTATAAATAGCTCTTCTAGGATCAGGATTTTCTGAATTTATAAACTACTTGAGAGGCTCTTTATTAACATATCTTTTCCGCTGAAAATTATTTCGATCTCTTGTCGAGCGTGTCTCATTTATTATGATAGATTTTTTTTGAAAAATCAAATCGAAGGTGAAGATATAATTCGCAGTTGTTCTAATAATGCTTCTTCCCTGTCTCCCCTTTTGCAGAAGACGAATTGGACGAGTTCAACATCCACGTGGTCCGTCACCGACCGGAAGAACTCAACAAGCTTGCCAACTCCACCAAGTTCACGCGGAAGGAAATCCAGCTCATATACAGGGGATTCAAGCAGGTAGGTGGGGCGGAGCGGGAATTTCATCGGAGATTTCACTGCGGGTGCCTTTTGTCTCACCTGCATACTTCCAAAAATTAAACCTTTTCTCTCCACTAACTGCATATTGAATAAAATGATCACTTGGTAAGATTCCACAAATTTTATTTTTCCCGACCTAGGTTTCGATTGGTTTGACAATCATTATCGACCTTGATAATGATTGTCAAACCAATCGAAACCTAGGTCGGGAAAAATAAAATTTGTGGAATCTTACCAAGTGATCATTTTATTTACTATGCGGTTCCACCAAGTGAAGCCTTAGGATTTCCTCTTTATAACTGCATATTGCGTGAGTTCAACGACTTGCAAATTGCATTGCATCAGTGTTTTTTTTACGAGGGGCATTCAAGTTATAACACCTCCAAATTTTTTCTCAGGATTGGAAACAGATAAAAGCATGCGGATTGTTTTGAAAGTCGCGCGCACTCTTTGTAAATACGAGACGTATTTATCAGAATTGTACGGCACACAAAACGCTAGTAGCAGCCTTGAGATTTAGGTCTGTTTTGGAGACTTAAGGAGGTTGGCTCGCGACTGCTTGAGTCAAATTGTCTAAGGAATCTTATTAATTTAAGTACGATCATATGCCTCCTAAGTGATCCTTGCTTCACGAAGAAAATTACCTAAGCTATTGAAAGTCATAAGTATCACAAGGAATACGATGGAAAGTCGAAGGATTTATTTTTTATGATAATTTTAATCATCTCGACGATGGAGTCAATTCAGCATTTACGTTACTGAAATAAATTCATGTACTCAATGAATTTATTAATGTATAACACCAGAATATTACTACCAAACGTTATGTTATAATATTTTTCTGGAATATTCTTTAATATCTCATTAGCAATGATATTATTCATACGCCATACATTGTGGCTGGAGCGACCAGAGTGCCACTTGCAGTATACTAACGCATTTCGTCTGCTATAAGCGCAGAAATTGGTGGATTTAGCGAAAAATACGGTAGGTTGATGCCTTTTCTTTCGTGACATTTTTTCCCTGTGAAATTACGCATTAAATATCAGTTTTTTGCAAAAATTACAGTCACTATGGTATTTTTAAACGTTATATTCCCATGTGATGGCCATTCTCGCCGTTAATCGTATGTAATTTCAAATGCAATTTGTGCAAAGAGGAGTATGGGTTGGTGTAATTATCATTACTTTATTAGATAGAGGAACTTTTGTTCTATAAGTGCTGAAAATATAAAAAAATTACGTGACTTTCACTTTTCAAGATCAACCTCCTTAAAATGGCGACGTTTTCATTGCAATAGCAGCGTGTATTCATTCGTTTTTTCCATTTATGTGGTATGACACCGATTGAATTTCATCGCCAGTTGGGTGAGACATGTAGTGATGGTGTCATGGATGTGTCCAATGAGCGTTCGTGGGTGCGATAGTTCAAAAAAATGCAGAACGTCGTGTGACAACCAACCAAGACAATCTCGGCCTCGCACCAGCCGGTCTGACTACATGATATACATCTACATAGTACCCTGCAAGCCACCATAAAGGTGTGTGGCAGGGGGTGAAATCTCACCAAACATACACTACATATCATGCATAAAAAAGGATAAGCATTTATATAGGTGCTGTTCAAAACTACACTATTTAAAAAAAATAAAAATAGCAAAGCATACATGCAAAAACATGCTGTTAGTTGGGTAAAGTTTAAGTCCTTACACCAACATGCAGCTACCAATGTTATCCATTGCTACACTCGTACTGGATACATTTACCGTTATTCATTTCCCTAATTGTACGAGGAAAAAAGGACATTTTGAATCTGTCAGTTCGGCAATCAATTTCTCTAATTTTGTCATCATCATGGTCCAGTCTTTCATAATAAGTTGGAGTCCGCAAAATATTTTAAACATCACCACTGAAAATATGGTCTTGGAATTTGTTAAAGAGATTAAGTCTAAATTTCAGCCTGCGATCTGACTATGATTCCCAATTTAATTCATTTAATAGACTGGTTACGCTAATAAGGTTATCATACCGGCACTTTAAAAATCTTGCCGTTCTTCGCTGCACACGTTCAAGTTCGTAATTTAGACCGATTTCGTGGTGATTCCATACACTGTCAGCATATTCCAAATGAGGTTTTATAAGGGAAAAGTAGCTGATTTCTGGTAAATGATAGTCACATTTACCCTGTACTAATAGAGTGTACTCATTCGTTTTCTCCATTTGTGTGGTGTGACACCGATTGAATTTCATCGCCAGTTGAGTGAGACATGTAGTGATGGTGTCATGGATGTGTCCAATGAGCTTCGTGGGTGCGATAGTTCAAAAAAGGCAAAACTTCGTGTGGCAACCAACCAAGACAATCTCGTCCTCGCACCAGCCGGTCTGACGACATGTTCGAGTGAGTGGAGAAATTTGTTTTGAGGAGGATCTTCGAATGAGTAAGGGAGCACATCGCGTCCAAAGTTGGCATTTCCGATTGTCGATGCTTCGAAATTTGCCGTCTCGTATGTCTTGGGTGTCTTAGGTCGTCTCTGATTGTGTTATTCTTGCGGTCACAAGTGGGCTCTGATTGGTCGTCAATGTTGAAAACTCTTTTCCAAGAGTTTGCCAGCGTGTAACCGGCTTCCCTGTTGTAATTTTCTGGCTGTTTCGTAATTTCTATTGCTGGACACTTCGGACCTGAAAACGCCAGCAGGATGGCTGGAGAAACTGTCGTCACCTTGACACAACAATACACGGAGGAACGCCCGAAAGCCGTTACCAGTGTTGAGAAACGCCGCGGAAACCTCAGATCCAATTCTTCTCAATGCGTCTTTGTTTGTCACTCGGACGATCCATTTTATCTGCATCATTATTTGATGGCACCACATTTCAAATGCTTTCCGCCTTGACTTTGACTTCTCTGCTGCTGTTATCGTCAGTGCTTCGCTGCCATATGGCAAAATACTCAAGATGTATGTTCTAAAGAAATGTTTCACCAACGCTATATCCATTTTCAGTTCAATATACTTCGTGTTGCCCGTAAAACCCATCCTCTTCCTTCCCCTCCTGGCATTCTACCCAGAGGAATCACCTTCAATAAGCTAATGTCTTCCAATACTTGAGCTGCTTCTGCACCCACCTATCAGATGCGTAAGTGTAGTGAGGAAGAAGCCTTCTTTTTGTATATCATTATTCACTGTCTATTGTTGTCATCATTTGATATATTAAGCCTGGTTCACACGGTGCGTTTTTCCCGGATGGACTTTTTGCGTGGAGTGCTGATGGGTGCCTTGGATGCTCGCTTGCTGGAAACGCTGAAACTGCTGTCTGACTGCCCTGACGACTAACTCGCTTCATTTCGAGGTTTGAGTACGGTGCTATTTTCCTTGCGTGTTTTGCTGCTGGCTATTGTTGCCGGCCAATAATTGTACAGCTTTGCATCACGTGATCAAAATAAAGGTTATTCCTTTGATAGCATTGTATGGTCGATAATGCGTTCAAAAATGAGTGCAGATCTATAGACTAGGGATCAAGTTGCGGTGCTTATCGAAGCATATAGAGACGAAACTTGTTTTATATGCAGTTCGTAATCGGAACTACCACAATAAACATCTTCGTGTTGAGGCTCTAAGAAGAGTGAGCAAGGAGGCTAGCTCCTGCTACGTGTGAACCGACAACCATCAGCGAAGCCAGCGTAGCGTCGACCTTCGTCGCCCGCTGAGTAGCACGCACGAAATCCAGTAAGCTAGCACTCAAGGAAAAATGCACTGTTTGAACTGGGCATTAGTTACTCTGTGCAGGCGAACTATGGCTTCAGTCGTTTGTGCCATTATTTGTACGTTGGAAATTGGATTGACACTGGATTTTTCAACGAACGAAAGAAAGATGGAATGAAACTCGACTTCGGCATAAGCTCCTAACAAAATGCGCCAAGATGTTCACGAATTAACCTCCAGTCCGGCAGACTGAACTTGATGGGCTCTTTACACACCACTCGTACATAGTTAAATTAAAAAGGTTTAATGAAATTGCATTTTCGAAAAAAAAACATTTCAATAAGCTTCATGCCCTTGATTTAATTTGAAATTCACGCGCAGGCTATGCAGGCTGCAATGTGGTGCAGGCTCCCCTTTCTAGGAAATATTTCCAACTCTGTTACCTCCAGCTTCCCGAAGGAAAATTACAGAATAGCATATTATACACCCTCAACTCTCAAAACAATGCTGTTCAACTGCAAGTATCGTTTCCCACCCATAGAGAAAAGTGGCATATACTGCCTTAGGTGCAAAGATTGTGACAGGAGATATAATAATAATAATAATAATAAAAGGTCTTTATTGGGGCTAGATTGAGACAAATCTGTCCCTTCTGCCATCTAACCTCTCGTCAAAATAAATATATAAAAGAAATAGTGGTCAATACTTAAAACAATTACAATCTGAGGTTAAAAAAAAAGTAAATAATACACTTACAGGAATTCAATAATGATAAATTAACACAAAGGAAATATACATACACAATATATCAATATACACAATATACACATATATAACACAAAGGAAATATACATACACAATATATCAATATTACACATCTAATAGTGTGTGAGAGAATTTACAATGTGGGAAAAACGTGAGGATTATTATGCTTACATCCTTTACGCAAAAACCCACTGCAGGAAAACACCCACACAAGAAGGGGGGTGTGAAAAACCTGCGAAATCCTACTGACAGTAAAACTAGTGTTTAAGAATAACTCAAATATAATAGCATGAACATAGGAAAATTAGTAGATAATAATAAAATTCAAGAAAAGAAAAATTACAAAATGTGTGGAAAAAAGAAAAAAAACCGAAAGAAGGAAAAATAAATAAATAAATAAAAGGCTAAAAAAATAATTAATAAATATACAGGCAGAACTGGAAGAAGTGTCAACATTAGAGTGAGAAAGCATCATAATTGTTACAAAAATAAGAAAGAGCAGTCAAACTTTGCCAACCACTTAATAGACAGCAACCATCAGAGCGATTTCACTTTGGAGATCCTCCACTCAGAGGGAAACAAGAGGAGACTAGAAATGTTGGAGATAATCCAACATTTAATAGAACAACATCCCCCTGGCCAACGAGCAAGTGCTTCCCTCCCACTCCCCACTCTTTTCCATCCCCATTAACGAACTTCTACAGTGACAACCAAAAATTTCACAGTCATCACCCACCTATGTGCAATTAACTCATTCCTGGAAATTGTACCAATCAGTGCTACTCGTAAAAGTTCCCCCAGTGACCCATGTGCCAGTACATTTCCGGGAAAACATTATCCCAGTGCCCGCATCTTCAACAGTCGGACCCATGACTAACCATTGTGTTTTGTAAAACATAATGCGCCCCACCAATCTTTCTTTTCTCCTCCTTCACCCACCTTACCTCAACCCCCCTTAGCCCCTCGCTTCCTCGTCCACTCTACATGTATCTCGAAGACCCATCAACGCAGGGAAATCCCCCTACCCAACCTAACACCGCTCCTTCCCCCTCCTCTATCCCTTCTCATCCCACTCCCAACTCACCCCACTCCTTCCCGTCAGATAGATGTCCTTACTGTCGCACGCAACTTGTTTAATAAAGAAGATGTATGTATGATCAGTCACCTGAAGATGTTACTACGTTATGAAACCCGGGTTTTGCCTATTTAAATATATAATGAACCTAACATAGTTTCATTCTTTTATTTTCCATTATGAAAAGGTATCACATAGTTAAGCCTGAAGTTATCAACTAATTATATTGAAGTTATCAGCTGATTTAATTTCTTTTTTGCCACAATATCTCATTTGTTTGTTGGGTGAACTTGAAGCATAATCAAAAAATAAAAAAAACCTCAAATACGAGGTAAACTTTAACTGATCGTTTACTTATTTTTCCAATTAAAATATAAAAAGTGAAATGCTACAAAGGTATATAATGAAAATACACAGGAGATAGCACTTATTCCACAGTTTT